>CM063521.1:44499785-47199785 GCA_032199755.1 Ambrosia artemisiifolia | reverse complement strand
GAGTGTTATGTATGATGCCATGTGGCATTAAGTAATTTTAGGAAAAAAAAATTTAAAAACAAAATTGGATTTTCTTTCTCATGTTTCCTCCCATAATTTTTAAACGTTAATATCTTTTATCAGCGATATTTTTTAAAGAAAAAAATTACACCAAATTAACGAGCGTTTTATTATTTTTCCAACGAGTACCATAGTGCTCTATAAAAAACGGAGAAAAAAAAGACTATTTTTTTGTGGGTTTTGTTCATATAGGAAAAAAACACGTGTTTAGGTAATTCATTAATCATGTATAGGCAAGTCACTACTTATGTTCAATCCAGTAAATATGATTTATATTTTCAACCAGAGCAGAATAGGTTACTCGAGTTATATATTGTTTTAGGTTAGGTATCAATATTATTATTTTAGATTTGTACAGTTTTTAGTCTTTAGGATATGTGTTAATATTAGAGTTACATTAGAGTTATACATTGTTTTAGGTTAGGTGTTAGCATTGGAGTTGTACATTGTTTTAAGTTAGGTATTAATATTAGAGTTATACATTGTTTAGGTTAGACGTTAACATTGGAATTATACATTGTTTAAGGTTAGGCGTTCACATTGGAGATACATTGTTAATTGTTTTAGGTTAAGTGCTACATGAAGCTTCCTGCATTTAACTGTAAAGCACATCAGTCTATTTCATATGTAAAATTGATGTGTCATATTAGATTTCTCAACCCCTGGACGCTCTCGGGGTATAACTATATATAAAAGCATAGCAATATGATAACATTGCATTCAATAGGGCAACCCCCACCCCTTGAATGTGCCATGTGGTACATTCTTTTTATTTTTTTAATTTATTTTTTAACAAATTAATAAATCTGATTTCACACAACCAAACCCTATTTGTTCACACAAACCCAACCCAAACCCTAGCTTTCCATCTCCCCCCCCTCTCTCGCGCGCGCACATCCTCTATCTCCATCGATCCTCCATCTCCATCGATATGCCTCATCACTCTAATAATAACCCCAGTAATAGCCGATAGACAAGTGTTAATGTAGTTGTTGTTAAGGTCGACAGAGTTCCGATGAGTTCCACAAGTGGTGTTGAGCGACCAAGATGATCTCGATAACCCTCATCTCTGTTTTAGATCTAAAGACTTTAATAATAGATTTGTTGAAGTTGAGTGCTGAAGATGGTATTCTTGATTGAATAAGGCTGCTACTACCTTGAAGGTAAATTATATTAAGTTATTAACTATGCTTCTGTGCGATTTTTTGTAAGAAGTTATACTGTTACAGGTGACGAAGAGACGGGTATATGATATAACAAATGTTCTTGAAGGCGTTGGTCTTATTGAAAAGGAGTCCAAGAACAGAATCCGCTGGAAGTAAGGTTTTGTTTGCATGTATTAGATGATTAGCTTACTTCGGTTAACTGTAATGTCTTATATGAATTTCTTTAATTAATTGTTTAGGACGAGAATGTTTCTGAATCTGAAGAGATGAATGATGAGGTGACTCAGCTAAAGGAAGAGATAGAAAGCCTTACTGTGCAAGAGAATACATTGGATGAAAGAATAAGGTTAATTGATTGATTGCACTATTAGATAAGCAAATAGTACAGAATAAAACTATTTGTTTAGGCTGATGTTGAAATTGTTGCAGAGAAATGCAGGTTAGTATTAAGAATTTGACTGAAGATGACAACAACAAAAAGTACTTACTCTCTTCTGTTCTTACATTCTTGGTTTTTATTGATTAGAAATTGGTCAAAATACATGTTAAATAAAGTGATAACTTATTAGTTCTAAAAAACTGATATCTAGTAGATGATAATTATCTTATTAATTGATAAGTGGATTTTGTAAATATTAGGTGATTCATGATGTTGATCTTCAAAAGTTACCTGTTCAGTATGCAATGGATAGAGCTGGTTTAGTTGGCGTAGATGGACCGGAACGTTGTGGAGCATTTGACATAACCTACATGGCATGCCTGCCAAACATGGTGGTGATGGCTCCAGCAGATGAAGCCGAACTGATGTACATGGTTGCCACGACTGCAGCCATTGTTGACAGGTCGAGTTGCTTTAGATTCCCAAGAGCTTCCTCCTTATAACAAAGGAATTCCCATTGAGGTATTGATTTTATTACGTCATGTTAGATTTTTCAACCCCGGGAGCGTATTTAATTCAACAACGAAACTAAATCATGATGTGAACCCAATACTAAATCATGGTTGTGATTTCATGATTCAGGGAATGAGCTTTATCGCAAAGCGCTTGAACTGGCTACAAAGGTACAATTCTGTACATGATGTGAACCCAATATTTCATAAGAAAGTATGTTAAAACTCCTAATACATAGATAATACGAAATCCTTTGTTACATGATTTTCTTTCATTTGATGTTAGCACCCTCTTTTTTTTTATAGCAGAACCTTTTTAAACTACATTGGCGTTATTATTTGGCGTACGTTGATTTTCTGAAATTACATTGCATTTTATTTCTAGACTTTTGTACGTTTGTATGCTTATTAATTGGGGGGGAAATTAATGGAAAATGATTTCAACTGTTATTTTATATATTGAATCGTTAGTGTAATTTTCCTTAGCACCAGTGAATCCGTGATTGCGCTGAAGGTCGTATCTCAGTCAGAAGACAACTCTAGGTAAGTCCAATAACTATGTTTTTCGGGTTCCATGTCAGATTTTGATCACCTAATAAACCCCCCGTCATGAGCAGATCTCATAGCGAAGACTACTAGTATACACGTTTGCAAGGTAAATTTATCAAAATATTTGTATTTTTTTGGAAACATAGGGTTATCAATCTTAATTCCAGACCGGTTCTTTGATGGTCAGGTCTGGTCTGAGACAACTTTTGCTGGCAAACCCTACAACACTGATCGCTGCTGAGGTGCCGCTGTTATCTAAGTCTGACACTGCTGGCACCTCTGCTCCACCCTCTGCCTATGGTTAACACACACAGGCATCACGAAACCGTTGAAATCAATCACAAGGTACACGGTTATTGATCCTCATGGTACTTAATAATATATTTTAAACACCTATCGTCAGTTCAAATGGCGGATTTTAGTGCTATGGTTAAGAAAAAAAGAACTAGATTTGTAGGTGGTTTCTCTATATCTGGTTTGAACCGAGTGGAACATATAACAAATTTATTAACTATGTGGTTTTGCTTTCTATACAGATTCTACTATGAGAGTTGTTGTTAGTGCCGGTCTAAGGTACAACTAATTGAAGTTAAAACAAATTCCAGTCTTGTTTAAATTTCTTTTTAACAGAAAAATAAAGTTTTTCTGTTGATGTAGCTTGCTAAATTATGTTTAAAATTCAGGCAATATCATTATCTACTAAACATGTAAATTTTGAGTTTGTTTGATTATATACTTTTGATAAGATAATAAGTTTTTTCAACACATCTTTAAGTTGTTTTTTTTACATAAAAGTTACACAAATAATAATTTAAACAAAACAAGTTACATTTAGATGGTGTGTAAGCGGGTAGCAAGCTGCGTCACTATCCCCTTTTGAATCGCAAAGCCTATCCTGCTAAACACAAATCCTTGGTTCTTAGGTCTCTGCGAGTCACTGTGGACCACCTTTTGCACTCATTTCAGGAACCGTACTGCCTCAGGGGCCAGAGATCCAAATGTGTCAAAAGCAAACGGCAAGAACACATGTTGATTCTCTAAACAGGCTACTCCATGCTTAGCGACCTTCTTAGCTTCTACCCTTAAAACTGCCTGCCCCGGTAAAAAGCTGCTATCGCGCAAACCTACCAAGGGGGAAACCCCTGTCAGGTCAACACAAGCATGTTTACCCCCAACCCATCCAAACACAAGAACATCTGCAGGGCGCAAGGTAGATCTCCCCTCCCGCAGATCAGTCAGAAAATTGATCGGTGCTTCTTTCTTGGCTGAGACCCCAGCACTTTGAAGCACATCCCATAGAACATCTCTGACCAAATCATGGTGGTACTTGAACCTCGGCAATTCCTTGTAGTGGAGCGCATGCTCGCCAAATTTATCCAGACATGCTCTTTTGCAAATGGCGCATGGTTCATCCGGGTGGGGGGGGGGGGCAGAGGTATCATGAGTCGGTATTTGAGAATAGCCCTGTATTCGATCGTCGACATCCGTTGCCCAAGCCCTTCAATGGGCACGATAGTCAGAAAATCTTGAGCATGAGCCTCTTGAAGACATGCAAACACTGCCTTTTGTCGCAGAGTTATTTCAAACTGCCCCTCCATAGTCTGCACGTGTTTACCATAAAAAGCACTCGCCACGTTTTGTTGAGGTTTCTTGGGGCGGTCTCCCCCATCACACCAGCACTCCGCAGGATGTGGTCCTGCAATCCCCACGACTGAGCCCGTGACGCTACAAAGGCGTATGTTGACACATCCCCTGCCGTGAAAATCCCTAAGCCCCCATACCGCATAGGCAAGGATGCTAGCTCCATTGGTGGTCCCCAAAATGTGTCCACCCCTCCACAGACAACAATGCTTTCAACCGCCTCCAGAAGGCCTGCATCAAAATTGGACACCGCCTCTTCGACATGCTCTGGCTGACATGTCCGAAGCCCGAACACTAATTTAGCAACCCCCATGCATGAGCGTAGTAAGAGAAGCGCACTTTGAGGGTATCTTAATTTCGGCAGGTGTTCCATGAGTTCAACCGCACGCAAAGCCCTTTTTGTTGTCAAAGAGCGTATATAATGCTTCCTATCATATCCTTTAGATAAAATATTTCCCCTTGTTTAGCTAGGTTTGAACATGTAACTTCTCCTTTAAGAGGCATATGCCTCTACCAAGTGGGCTAACCCTACGTTAGTAAGACCACAAAGTCTTGTTGATGAAGTCGAGTTCAATTGTTATATAGAGCTAACTCGTTATATAAGTTGCAATTGTTTGAAATCGCTTTGTATGCACAAGAACTTTGAATAATACGGTTGGCAGAAAGGAGGGAAAAGTTTAGAGGGAATTTTATAAGTTAGTTATGAATAACCAAACATAACACACAATAGAATTGTTATGTTCGACCCTATATATACGTTGTGAATCGGTGTGATCAAATGGACACAATGATTCACCTATTTCCTATTCTAGACTTAGGATATTATTTACAATATATACATTAACATATGTTTGTAAGATTAATAATCAAGATTATATGCTAACAGCAACAATAACTTTTGAATCATAACACATCTGAATACTAATTTACATAATCAGCACATGACTAAAGGAGTATATCGATACAATAAATACAATAAATACAACAAAATTCAATAAATGTACACATTACGTTCACTAAGGAGCGTCAAAATTTTCATATACTTTGTCTATGTCGAACGAAGTAGAATCCTTCCAGGGATATGTGTATGAATCTATCTAATGACATGCCTAAACAAAAAAATGGATCAGTATGTGGAGTATACAAATTTTTAAATGATAGAACAAGTCACTATGGATTAAATGATTTAGAAAGCTATAAGCAGCGAACTTTTTACTAGTTCAAATTTTGTTTCTGCATATTTACATGAATATAAAACAAATTAACACAATAAAGATAGATATTATACCTTTTCTTTAATATCTCTAGTCTTACTATTTTGTCTGTTTTTTTCAGATTTGTTCTTGTTTGCAGCCTGTGAAACTTTTAATGAAAAATGAAAAATAATTAAAGAATAGAGACTAAAAGTAGAGAACTTACATCTTTTATTTTAGATTTAAATTTTCGCTTTCATTGTGCCACAAGCATTCTATACTCTTCTCTTTTTTTATTTCCTCCATCATTTTTATCAAACTTAGTTCCATTTGATTTGCATTTTCTATCCTCTTTTTTGCCAATTGAGCCTTAAATGTTTCTTTTTTGATTCTTCTCTCGTTTTCCTTTTCTAGTTCACATCTTTTTGTAGCCTTAGCAACGCGCAGAGACTTAAGTTTGAAGTGCTTCCCTTCAACAACAAACAAAACATGTTAGTCCAACTCATTCAACCAAGTTTGGATAGATAAAAGGGTAAAATGTAACCCGTTTGAGAGCAAGTATCAAACACAGTCAGCCCATTTCACCCGTTTAAACAAGTAAAAGGTCATATTTAACCTGTTTGAGATAAAAAGATAACCAACCCATTTAACCCCGTTTGAATAAGAAAACAAAAGGGACAAATTCAACTTGTTTGAGATTAAAACAACATCCACTACGTTTGAATAAGCAAGTAAATAGGTCAAATTTAACCCATTTGAAATCAAGCACAACCAACTCATTAAACCCGTTTGAAAAAGAAAGCAAATGGGTGTACTTTAACCCGTTTGAGATCAAACACAAGTAACCCATGTTTTGTTTGTTGTTATTCGGATTTGAGATAGACCCAAAGTCAGAATGTTGGTGTTATTAATTTGAGTTTGTGATAAGTGAAGTAGAGAGAGGATCACACGTGAAGTATGATCATGGAGAGAAGGAATATAAGTGTGTGTGTAAGGGACCATTAGAGAAGTGATTGATCCCAGATTTATAGAAGGGGGATCTTCTATAAGGGGACCAAGGATTTTCCACTTTAGCCTATGAAGGCTTGAGACCTACGGATAATAGGGTGTGTCTCCCCCACATGGTGGCTATGGCCAGCTGTGAGAACCGGTGCGGTTGTGAAACCAACATGGTTGTGTGCTAATAATAATGTATGGCAGCAACTTGTGTGCTCGGAGGTTTCAAGGCATCGCCCTGCTGCTGAAAGTATTATCACAGAATCTTTAGAGAGAGTGCTTAGAGAGAAAGAGAAAGTGAGAGAGGTCTAATATGGGAGACCAATCTGATTTGTTGTGAAGGTTTGCCCTACTATTTATAGAGTGGGGGATGGGTTAAAACCCTAATGGGCTTATTTGTTGGGCTTGGTCCAATATGTTGCTTAATGATTTTGGTTATTTAGGCTATTGGACTTGGTTCAATAGTCACCTTACACATAATTTAAGTTGCAACAATAACTTTTGGATCATAACGGGGGGGGGGGGGAGGGGTGCTGGTAATGTAATTTTTTTCTTTCACTGATTTTAACTAATTCTGCCTTGCCACACCACTTCACTGATTTAGTTCACTAAAACACTTTTTTAAAGGCAACACTCCACTGATTTTTTTATTTGTTTTCATTTAAATATCCAAACTTTTTTGTTTTTTAAATTTCACACGGTTTCAATTTTTAAACCGGTTATTAACATTTAATTCATACTATTACAACCGTCCTTCCAAACGGCCAGCAAAATTAATTTGTAATTCTTAGAAACTGTCGATTGAATTTATTTGAATTCACCTAAACGGTCAGTATCCTTTAATTTTAACAGTGCAACCATTCAAAATTTTGTATATAAATAGATCAAACCGTGGGGTTAAAACTCACACTTTACCATGGTTTAAAAAAACAAACACCCACAAAGATGAATCCCTGGACCGAGGAAGAAGAGATGGCGTTAGTAGTGTGCTACAAGGATGCCACAAACGACCCGTCTATACAACAACTCCCGAGGGACGAGGGATTAGGCTACACGTTGGCACCAACAACATGACCCTCCCAGACTTCCAGTTGAAGTGGGCCGATCTCAATATCAAGTGTGATAGATGGACAACCCTCTACGAGCAAACGATGAGGGACAATCTGGAACTCGATCACGAGTTAGCTATCGACTTCATTCACTATGAGTATGAGGCTCGATACGGCAACAATTTCGACCATGTCGAGGCATGACAATTGTTGCACCAACCTTAAGTTTATTTTTCTTTGTTTTAATGTATTTTTATTTTATGTTTAATATTAATATGTTTTAATGAAATGTTCTTATTTATGTTTTTGTTATTTAATTAGATTTTAATGTATTTTTATGCTTTAAAACAAACGGTTAAAACAATAATAAACAAACGGTTAAAAAAATAAAACAATACTAAAAAACAAACGGTTAAAATACAAAAAAATAGTATTTATTTAAGTCAAAAATAAAAATAACGGTTACCAGCACGGTAAACAGAACCAGCAAAACGGTTCACGGGACCACTACCAGCATGGGTGGCGGTGGTGTTATCGTGCTGGTTGTGAGTACCCGTGACCAATTCATGTGGCACCCCGTCCCACCTAATACAACTGAATACTAATTTACATAATCAACATGTGACTACGGGAGTATATCGATACAATAGATACAACAAAATTCAATAAATGTACACATTACGTTCACTAAGGAGCGTCAAAATTTTCATATACTTTGTCTATGTCGAACGAAGTAGAATCCCTCCGGGGATATCTGTATGAATCTATCCAATGACATACCTAAAAAAAAAAAATGGATCAGTATATTAGTAAAAGAAAATAGAAGCATGTGGAGTACGCAAAATTTTAAATGATAGAACTAGTCACTACGGATTAAATGATTTAAAAAGTTATAAGCAACGAACTTTTTACTAGTTCAATTTTTTTTCCTGCATATTTAGATGAATATAAAACAAATTAACACAAAAAGATAGATATTATACCTTTTCTTTAATATCTCTAGTCTTACTATTTAGTTTGATTTTTTTCATATTTGTTCTTGTTTGGAGCGTGTGACAATTTATAAAAAAATCATGGTAAGTAGTCTTTTAATGAAAAATAAAAAATAATTAAAGAATAAAGACTAGAACTTACATCTTTTATTTAAGATTTGAATCTTTGCTTTCTTTGTGCCACAAGCATTCTATACTCTTCTCTTTCCTTTGTTTCCTCCATCATTTTTATCAAACTTAGTACCATTTGTTTTGCATTTTCTATCCTCTTTTTTGCCAGATGACCCTTAAAAGTTTCTTTTTTAATTCTTCGCTCGTTTTCCTTTTCTAGTTCATGTCTTTTTGCAGGCTCAACAGCGCTCAGAGACTTAAGTTTGAAGCGCTTCCCTTCAACAGCAAACAAAACATGTTAGTCCAACTCATTCAACCAACTTTGGATAGGTAAAAGGGTCAAATGTAACCCATTTGAGTGCAAGTATCAAACACAGTCAGCCCATTTCACCCGTTTAAACAAGTAAAAGGTCAAATTTAACCCGTTTGAGTTAAAAAAGATAAACAACCCATTCAACCCCGTTTGAATAAGAAAACAAAAGGGACAAATTCAACTTGTTTGAGATTAAAAAAAACATCCACTGCGTTGGAATAAGCAAGTAAATAGGTCAAATTTAACTTGTTGAGATCAAACACAACCAACCCATTTAACCCGTTTGAATAAGAAAGCAAATGAGTGTACTTAAACCCGTTTGAGGTCAAACACAAGTAACCCATTTAGCCTGTTTGAATAAGTAAATAAAAGGGTCAAATTTAACCCATGTAACCCAATGGTCAAATTTATTTGGGATAAAAATTAAGGAAGGTAAAACAAAAAGATAAAGATTCATATACCTGCAGCTGCTTGTTTGTCTTTTCTTTGAACAACTGGTAATCCAGTGGCACTAGCAAGTGTATATGTCCTAGTTTTGATCATATGTTTGACTTCATCATTAGTCTTACTGTCATAGTTTGAATAGTTCATCATAGACTTGCTGGGAGACCATTCTTTATAGTCATTCTTATTTCTTTTAGTTCCTTCACTTGATGAATGATGCCTCTTTGATTCAGTTTCACTTTCTCGCAGTTTCACGGCTGCATGTGTACAATTTAATAATAAGTATAAGTAAATGTTTAAACTTAACCCATTTGAGATCAAAGTATCAAACACAACCAGCCCATTTAACCCATTTGAACAAGTAAGTAAAATGGATGAGCTAAACTCATTTGAGATAAAAAAAAGATAACCGACCCATTTAACCATGTTTTAACAAGTAAAAGCGGGTCAAAATTAACCTGTTTGACATAAAAAAAGATATCTAACCCCATTTGAATAAGTAAAAAGATTAAAATTAACCCGTTTGAGATAAAAGTACATCCAACCATTCAACCCCGTTTGAATAAGTAAAAGAATCAAATTTAACCCGTTTGTTTGAAATAGAAATTAAGGTAAAACAAAAAGAGAAAGAAATATATATACCGGTTTGTTTTTGTTGACGAATTTTGCTTTTGTTTGAACATTTCATCATGGACTTAATGGGAGACCATTCTTGGTGATCAATTTGCTCGTTTATCTCATTTTCCATAGTTTTTCATGAGAGGAACAATGCTTTATTGATTCAGTTTCTTCATCAATCAGCCCGAATCATGCATTCATATTTTTATACCATTGAAGATACTTATGACCAATGGCTGACAATTCAGCAATGAACTCAGTTTTCGCTTCACGTGAACGTTTCATATCTGCCTCTATAGCCCCGTATAAACTCAAATTAGTTCTTTGCAGTGAACGTTTCATCTCTGCCTCGAAGTCATTTGGGGGAATCTCAAGTTCTTTGCAATCGAACCCTATAGGCTTTCGTATAATTTTTGGCTTATCTTTGACTTCAACACCAGTCCTACTGCTATTATCAGAACATATCATCATAGACTCGTTTCTTTCACTTTCTTCACATAGTTTTCTAGCAATTTCATTCTTTCTTTCATCAATTAGCCCGAATTGGGGATTCATATCCGCGTTCCTTCCAAGATTCATGTGACCCATGGTTGACAACAATTCATCCAAGATATCGGTTTTTACTTCACCTGATCGTTTCATGGTTGCATGTGTTCCGCATGTTAATACCAACGCCTTATAAACAACAGTCCCAAAAGAACCTCAATTTATAACTCGACCCAAATCAAAACCATGTGTGTCAATCTTGAGTTCCTTGTAGCCGTACCCTCTTGGTTCTTTTGTAACTTCCCTCCATCTTCTAACTAAAATATACCCACGATCCGCAAAAACCTCAAAACCGGATCCAATCTTGTTACAGTAGTTATTGTAACAGGAAAGAGAACCGTTGGTATCTATTCTTGGATTAATTCGTTTGATGACGAATGATTTAAAGAACCACATATTGATTAAACGAGTCGCATTGCTTCCTACTGTTGATGATGCAAACATGGAAAGATCAATAGTACTGAGTATCATCATTATGCTCTTTTATTTTTTTAAAGAGAAAAGGCAATATGTTACTTGTATTAAACGTAATAACGAACTGGGAGATATCACTTTTCCTTTTAGTGAGTGAATCAATAATATGTAATTTTGTTTACTGGAATAAAGTTCGTGGACTTATTGATTCCATAAACATACCGTGTAAGCTTCTCATGGTTAGCTTATAGCTTCACAAAAAGTCGATTGTTATTAAGAGAATAGAAGCTTTGGCACCTGAAAATCGAGGTGAACACATTTTTTGATACTTCGTACAGCATATGAAAAAGATGTCGGCTTATGTAGGAGGTGTAGAAGTGACCTCCCAAGAACCTCTTCTCCGGATATAAGAGAACTTAGAAATAGATCGACGGAGCCGAACTACAAAAAGTATTTTTGTTCTAAGTAGCACGGCCCCACGGTGGGCGCCAACTTGTTGCTACAACAAATATTGGTCCGAAGAGGGCCTGAATGTTCCAAGGTCATCAAGCTTCTGACCTCGTCTGCTGCTTAAAGGGGTTGAACATGCGGCATGAAAGAACTCATTAGAAAGGGTAAAAAGGTTAAAGGGTTTCGGTTAACCAAATGCAGGTCTTGGAGTCCCTCTACGTTGTAAACGTAGATGGGAGATTCAAGTGTTTTTTGTGTTTTAGTTGTTATTATTCTGATTTGAGATAGACCCAAAGTCAGAATGTTGGTGTTATTACTTTGAGTTTGTGATAAGTGAAATAGAGAGAAGATCACACGTGAAGTATGATCATGGAGAGAAGGAATAGAAGTGTGTGTGTAAGGGACCATGAGAGAAGTTATTGATCCTAGATTTATAGAAGGGGAATAAGAAAACTCTTGATCCATGTTACTACCAAGGACTTTCCACTTTAGCCTATGAAGGCTTGAGACCGACGGATAATAGGGCGTGTCTCCCCCCCCCCCCCCATGGTGGCTATGGTTATCTGTGAGAACCGGTGCGGTTATGAAACCAGCATGGTTGTGTGCTTCTAATAATGTATGGCAGCAGCTTATGTGCTCGGAGGCTTCAAGGCTTCGGCCTACTGCTGCTGAAAGTATTATTAGAGAGACTCTAGAGAGAGTGCTTAGAGAGAGTGAGAGAGGTCTGATATGGGAGACCAATCTGATTTGTTGTGAGGGTTTGCCCCTCTATTTATAGAGTGAGGAATGGGTTAAAACCCTAGTAGGCTTATTTGTTGGGGTTGGCCCAATATGTTGCTTAATGATTTTGGCTATTTGGGCTATTGGACTTGGTCCAATGGTCATCCTACATCATAATATAAGTTGCAACAATAACTTTTGGATCATAAGGGGGCCGGGGGGGGGGGATGCTTGTAGTGTAATTTTTTTCTTTCACTGATTTTAACCAATCCTGCCTTTCCACATCATTTCACTGATTTTGTTCATTGAAACACTTTTTTTGAAGACAACACTCCACTGATTCTTTTATTTATTTTCATTTAAATATCCAAACTTTTTTTATTCTTTAAAGAGGAAATATCATAAAAAAACACTAAATTTTTGTTTTTCTCACTAAAGTCACTCTACAATTTTTTACACACAAGACGCCAGATGATAGCTGTGGTGGTGGGAGTCTTCGATTGAGCGGTGCTGCTGGATTTTTAAAGAGAGATATGGTGGAGGTGGTTACGGTGGTGGAGTCAGGGTGGTTATTTATGGTGGTGGAGGTGGTGGAAAAAGGGTGGTTATGGTGGTGGAGGTGGTGCAGAGAATGGTGAATGGTGGGTGGAGAATGGTTAGGGTTTCATTTAAAAAGGCAAAAATAATAATATGATGAAATGTCTAAATTGTCCCTCATTTAAGTGGCAAAATGACAACCCTACCCCTGACCTTAACGAGATTTTTTAACTGAGCTAGTGAAAATGACGAATTTGGCAAAAAAAATCCAAACCTCATGTGTTGATTTGTAAAAAAAACATTTTTGTACTAAAATGACAAACTGGACCAAACTCAGGGACGAATTTGGCATTTTAACTAAAAAATTGTAATCAGGTTTGTATTTGTAGAACTGAATTATAAAATTTACTAGTTTTGTGCTGAAATCCAGAAACCCCCCAAAGTCAAGTCCACAACTTACAGGCCCATTTAAGGCCCATATGACTGATTCTTGAAATCCTATATTCGTGTTTGTATTATGAGTTCATGAACCACTTTGTGACCTAGCGGCAAGAAGGTTTAGGTTTTTTAGTGGAGATTCAATTTCGATCTTTAGTTGTGTCATTTTTTTGGATTATGGCAATGAATGATTTGAGTTAGGCCTTGTGAGGTTGTTTGGTTGAATCTTGAGCCCACCCGGGTTTTCGTACCACTGTGTGTTACGCCAGAGAGTTCTGTTCTTGTGGCGGCACAACGACTGTCAAGTGGGAGCTGACGGTATGGTTTCTCGGGAGGATACCCAAGCCAAACTTTGAAGCCAGCGTGGACACGGTTAAGATAACATAGTCTAGACAAAGTGGGGCAACATGGCTTTCCAATTTGAGGAGTGTGGTGGCCAAACAAAAAGAAAACCGCCGTTAAAAAAATGATCAAATAAATCAAAGCAAGTTGACCAATTTGGCGAATTTGAGATTTATAAGGTTCGATTGATGATTTAGATTTTTGTTTCATTGTTGAAATAAATCAAAGCAAGTTGCAAAATTCAACCGTCGCCCTATCTCCTGCCCTACTTTGCATCACCGATCACCACTACTACTCTCAGACATCGACACTCAAATATGAAAAACAAAATTAAGTTAAAACATCGTCGTCACATCCCGACCAATATATCTTTGTGTTCCCTCTAAATAACTACCATCACCTCCATTATGCCACCTCTAAAACCTCTAATTTTTTATTTTTTGCCACGATCACCATTTGTATGGTTGGAGACATTGATGGTGGTGGGTACATGAATACACCTGTGGTTAATGTATGTTTGTTCGGGCACAACATGATAAAGTGGTGTAATTTGGTCTATTTGTTGGTCCTCCAATGCCAAATATTGGCAAACCCTTGGGACCCGAGATATAAATGTGTCTAGTTGGTTACAACCAACAAGAACAAACCATGTTCATACACGTGTAGATGCTAACTAAATTCTTTTTGAAGTTATAACTGAAACTATAAGAAGTTCATGGTCATCATTAGACAATGTAACACACATATATATAATCTTGGATGCTGAGAGATCTAGAAATTATTTGCATGTATTCACATGGTTATCATTTAGCACATGTATTCACATGGTTTCTTTTACTTGGCTGAATACTTCACACACGTGTACGAACATGATTCATTCTTAATTCTTTAGTTCTTCTATTAAGACAGGGCAGCAAGGCTTGCCCGAAAAAATTTCACACACATAATGTTAGGATGTACTAAAGGGGTATTGATTTCTCGTAACACCGGTAATACTTCATTGACATGATATGTTTTTCACAAAAAAAAAAAAAAAAAAAAAAAAAAAGAAAAAGATGGTTTTTATATGAATTTTCTAAGTTTTCTCAACTCAAAGGGGTTTTCAATTTATATTTTCGATATATATATATATATATATATATATATATATATATTGTTTGTGTGTGTATGTATGTATTAGACACATGATTCATCAAACATTTTTAGATTGTTATAGTACACTACGAGGAACTTGATCATTAGCGGCGACTGTCGCCGCTAATGCCAACGTTGCTACTACGTCGTCCCAATTGTCACGTATCGCCGCTAAAGCTAAAATCCCCAATAGTCTAACCTCTGATGAGAGAAGCTAGACGACGTCACTACAAGGTTAATCCTTCGCTAAATGATACGGCTGGTGGTGGTGAAAGTGACTGAACCTGAAACAACACGAATAATCCGATGGGAGGCGACTGTTAGGAACCGAAATCGGATCCAACGTACAGACACAAAAACGTATTCGGCCTTAGTGTGTTCTTCAGGGTTTTCTGAATTGCCTATCCAAGGAGGTAAAGTCCTCCTTAAATAGGTTCCACACGGGCCTCAACATTAACCTTCAACCTACCCATTGGGCCGAGGTCCAGTTAAAGGCTTGCATTCACATCGGCCCATTGTTAGATGAGGATAAGACGTTATATTTTATTATATAAATCAGAGAGAGAGATAGTGTGTGTACCCTTCCATCCACTTGATGTCTAAGCCTTGGACGTGTGTCATCCGCCTGTTGGTGGCAGCACTGACATGCCTTGATTGGTTGATTCTCTTTGTAAACTGTACTCTTGTCTCTTCTGCTGGTGATCGTTAGTGGAGACCGTTGGTGAGGTGGCCTCGCGTGGTCTTATTGGCTAAGGCGGGTGGGAACTATACTTGTTGTTCTCTGCGCACGTTGTGCATCCGTTTGATGATAGGCCTAGCCCTTTTGTGGAGCTTCCTAATTGGTTTTGTTTGCTGTGAATTGTACGACCTCCCCCCACGTTCATGCACAAACGTTGTGGTCTGCCTCGTTGGCGTTTATTCATTGGTTGGACGTGCACCATGACCTTTGCCACATGTCCTTTTGTTGTGATTGGTCCGTACGATGCTGTACGATGTACCCTTTGTGTTCCTCGTGCTCATTTAGCTTTACTTGCACGACACTGGTGTGAGATGTGGTGGATGTGCTTTAAGTAACGCGTACGCGTGCCCGCGAATCCACCAACGGATGAGTCCACCTAGGGTAGAGTCCGCTAAATATCGAGTCCGCCAGATATCTTCTTTTGGGCCTTCTTCAGGTATGGGCCGCTCTTGATCCTTAGTAAGTTTGGACCCATATCCATTCAAGTCCCCCTAGTCTAGCGTGTCTTCCGAGAATGCTTCAATGAGCGGGTGAGATGCTAGACTCATAAAGTTGCCTTGTTGTGTCACATTTCCTTGTTGAAACTTCTCTGTGCATGAACGTGGGGGCAGGTCGTACAACTCACAACAAATGAAACCAATCAGGAAGCTCCACTGAAGGGCTATGCTTGTCATCAAGCGGATGCACAATGTGCGTAGGGAACAACAAGTACAGTTCCCATTCGTCTCAGCCAATAAGACCACGCGAGGCCACCTCACCAACGGCCTCCACTAACGATCACTAGCAGAGGAGACAAAAGTACAGTTGACAAAGTGAATCAACCAATCAAGGCATGTCAGTCCTGCCACCAACGGGCGGATGACACGCGTCCAAGGCTTAGACATCCACCAATGATGTGATGCCACACGGATGGAAGGGTACATTCTCTCTCTGATTTATATAATAAAATATAACTCTTATCCTCAACTAACAATGAGTCGATGTGGAGGCAAGCCTTTAACTTGGCCTCGGCTCAATGGGTAGGTGAAAGGTTAATGTTGAGGCCCGTATGGGACCTATTTAAGGAGGAATTTACCTCTTTGGATAGGCCATTCAGAAAACCCTAAAGAACACACTAAGGCCGGATACATTTTTTGTGTCTGTACGTTTGATCAGATTTCGGTTCCTAGCAGTCGCCTCCTATCGGATTATTCATGTTGTTTCAGGTTCAATCACTTTCACCACCACCCAGCCGTATCATTTAGCGAAGGATTAACCTTGTAGTGACGTGGTCTAGCTTCTGTCATCAAAGGTTAGACTATTGTTTCTTTAGTTATTAACTAAATTAACTTAAGCGGACTGAAAATCGGCAATCTAATCAAATAAACCAAACAAATTAACCGAATGGTTAGTAAAATTATTTAAATGGTGACTTTTGTTTTAATTGAAGCAAATAACTGAATTGAACCGAACTATGCATACTTGTAAAAGTGGTTATGTTTCTTATCAAATTGCGCCAACACCTTGCTAGTATAACCTAATGGATGATATTGGGGTTGGTGGCCCAATGGTAGAAGCAAAAGCTTCTAGGAACACCCAAGGGGAGGTCATGGGTTCAAGTCCCATAAGGAGTGAAATTTGCCGTTCAAAAAAAAAACCTAATGGATGATGATGGCTTGCTTTAAGGTGGCCGGATGGAACCAAATAAATTATTTAAGAAACTTCTATCGTTGACTATGGACTCATCCCTTAAAGGCTTAAATGTGGTACATCTCCATTAAACCATCAATGTTTAGAAATTCGTGAGATATCGTGTCATTTAATTTGATATTCATTGGATGTATTAAAATTTTAATTGCTTAAATAAATATAAATTAAATAGTTGACTTGGATCGTATAGATTTCTTTGAATGAGAACATAATATAAAATAGTTGTGAATAAAAATTGAAAACAAAATATATTCTAGAATATTAATTGAACAACTTGGACGTGTGTAATCAAGATATCTTCTAGATATAAAATGGACATCTCTTCTAGATAGTCGTCATAAAAGTGCCTTAGGTGCTTTATACTTCTAGTGGTTTAGTCAGAAATTTATAGGAATATACGTGAGCATGACTTTGGTTACATGATAAAATGAGTTAAATACATACTTTCATTTATTTATTGGGCAGGGTATGGTTAAAGTGTTGGATATCGGACTCAAAGAACAGTATATCCATATATTTTTTAAATTTGTTTTAGTATCTGATACTTTTTCTAGGTTTATAAAGACTGGTTCTGATTCACCCAATATATTCGAGGAATGATACCGCTGATAAAAATAAAAATAAAAAAAAAATATGGATGTGTCACAAGTTTATTGAACTTGTGATAAAAATAGAATGGCGTTAGAAAGCTAAATAACTTTAAACGGAGTCTTAAAACTAAATACATTTATACTACTAGTAAGGTGTCCGCGCGATGCAGCGGGGAACACATACACTTCTAAGGGTGTGTATGGTTCGGTTCAGATTATTAGCCTAAACCGAAATCAAAACCAAAGTCATCAGTTAATCGATCTTATTGAACAACCAATTATTTGGTTCCATTTATATGGTTAGATTATTGGTTTTTAGTCTGGTTTAGTTAATTTTGGTTAAGAACAAAAACCAAACTTTGGCTAAATTGTTTTGCCCAGAAGTACATGAAATGGAGGTGTACATACATGAAACAGAACCATTTATATATTTATATCTTTTATGCATCCATTTCGCGTATTTATACTACCATTTCATGTATTCTTATTGCAGCCCATGCTACTGAATCCGATTTAGGTGCCCAGTTAGGTACCAAACAGTTTGGTTTTGGTTATTAACCCAAATTAAGTAAAGTACTAAACCGAACTAAAGGTGACAATCTAACCAAATAGACAAAACCAATTAATTGGTTGGTTAATAAGATCGATAAACCGATAATGTCGATTTTTGTTTCGGTTGAGCTAATAATCGAACCCAACCATGCACCATTAAAAGTGTTTGTTTTCTCTACTGCATTGAGGAGGCACGCTGTTATGAATATATGAATGGTTCCGTTTAAGTTTGATTGATTTTGGTTACGTAAGGGTATAAAAAAATGATAACCAGCTTTAAGTTAAATTAGATGTTGGTTAATTCAGTTTTTAATTGATTTGGCTCAGTTTTATCTGTTTTTTAGTTTGGCTTCGGTGAATCGTTTACTTATTGCTCACTCCTTGATATTGTTAATCACATAACACATATTTAAATTAAAAAAATTAACAATATTATACTCAAATTAAAGATAATAAAATGTTCATTATTATGATGTAATTTTTTTTTTTTGTAAAAGTATCAACGTATGAAAAAAATATGACTATTTAAAATCATGGGGGATAGTTTGCATAAAATAAGGAAAAGAAGTTTAACTATAACTTAAATAAACAAAAGTTTAGTAAAGTTTAAGGATTAAAGTGTAAGTAAAATGAGGTATCAAAGTATAAAAATATTTGAATGACTATTTTACCCTCATTTTAGGGTTGTTAATAAAAATAAAATTCTTAACTTTTGGGTATCTTAAACTACCATTGTCTCATGCATTATAATATATTATAGATATATTTACAGTTGGTATAAATTTTTGGGGAAATGGAATTTAATAATCCCAACTTTGGGGGGTTGGAAGACAACAGTCCCAACTTGAAAGTTGTACTATAGTAGTCCCAACTTGTCAACATTTTTATTCTAATGGTCCCAAATTAATCTCAGTTAGTTTTCTCTGTTAAGTGCCACGTGGCATCACACGTGGCAGTCCTACGTGGCATAAAGTGTTATATCTGTCAAAAAAAAGGTGGGCCCGGATTGCACATGTGTAAAATAAACTTAATTTAATGTTTTAAAAAAAAGGTGGGACCCACAATCAAATAATAATAATAACACCCACCACCACCTTCCTTCTTCCTCCATCATCTTCATCATGTTCACCACCACCACCACTACCACCACAACCACCTGCCACCACCGTTGGTTTTATACCAATCTATATACACTTTATACCAATCTATACACACACACACACACACACACACAGAGAGAGAGAGGAGGAGCCTGTCGTCTTCTCCACCACCGCCAACACTGCCGGTCGTCTTCTCCAACACCGTGGAGCCTGTCGTCTTCTCCAAAATTAGGGCTTTTTTCCCAAAATTTAGGGTTCGTTGTTTCTGTTTACGTTTTCGCTAATAATCGTTGTTTCTGTTCTCGTTTTCCCAAAATTTAGGCTGTCGTCTTCTTCAATTTATGATGTTAGGGTAAGAACTAAGAACCCTAAATTTTGGGGAAAAGCGCTAATTTTACAGGTGGTTGTTGGGGGTGAATGGTAGAGTGGTGATTATGGGGTGGAGGTTGAGGGGAATGATGGTGATGGGTGGTTACAAAGGTGTAGAGCGGTGGGTGGGCTTTGGTTGGTGGTGGCGGGTTGGTGCAAGTTGTGGGTGTCGTCGGAGGGAGGGAAAACAGAGGAGGATGAGGGAGGGTAGACAGAGGAGGAGGAGGGAGGGTAGACAAAGGGTAGAGTGGTGGTAGTGGGTGTCGTCGGAGATGGTAGTGGTGGACGGTGGTGGCAGGTGGTTGTTGTTGTGGTGAAGATGATGAAGATGTAGGGGTGTGTGTATATATATAAATTCTTTTTTATTATTATTTAAAGATTTTTTTAAATATTAAAAGATTTTTTTAATTGAAAAAACAAGTGGGACCCACGTTTTTTTCCAACTGGACAGATTTTGCCACGTGGGATGCCTACGTGGCACTTAACAGAGAAAACTAACTGAGGTTAGTCTGGGACCATTAAAATAAGAGAGAATTACACAGATTGTCCTTTAGTTTTACCTGAAATTGCATCCTTTGTCCTTTTTTTGAATTTTTAACTCCCTATGTCCTTTGTTTTGTACACTTGTTACACCGTTTGTCCTTTAGACCCAGCCCCGTTAAAAAACTCAGTTAAGTGGAACACGTGCCCCTCACGTGAGGGGCAATATTGTCTTTTCATCAGATCAAAAATTAGGGTTTTTTTATCACAATCTACACCACAATCTACACTGCAAAAAAAAATTAGGGCGATCAACGATGGTGTATTGTAGGTGTGGAATGCTGGCGATGATTCGAACATCAACAACAGCAAAAAACCCAGGTAGAAGATTCTATTGTATGTCCAATCGGTTGTGGTTTTATTGGTTGGTGTGAACAGACCAACTTTCAGACTGCTAATTTGCTTCGAAAGCTTCATGAAAGTCAGGAGGAATCAAGGAAACTGAGAAGCAAGCTTTGGATTAGTTGGATTTTCTTCATTTTTTTTGTTATTGTAGTTTATTGTTCTTGAATAGTTAGGCATGATGTGTACTTGAAGGACTTACAATGGTTATGAAATGTAAGATATTTTGGTTATGAAATGTAAGATATTTTGGTTATGAAATGTAAGAAATCTTGTTATGAAATGGTTATGTATTGTCAGAATTTTGATTGTCATAGTTTATGGTATATCTGTGCTCAAATGGGTCAAAACCTGGACAACATAAAGCATTAACCAAGCTGTGTTTAGATTAGAAACAACAAACCATTGACAAAAGTCTAAATGGGTCAAAAAACTGGACATCAACAAGGTTGAAACTACACACTAAGTCAATCAAAGTGTAAATGGGTCAAAAAACTGGACAACAACAAGCATTAACAAAACCTTTATTCATATCTGTTTTCAAATGGGTCAAAAACTGTATTAAAGTCAACATACAAGATCCTTAAAACATACCATAACAGTCAGAAACAACAACAGTCAAACATACCATTCATTAAAACATAACAGCTATAAAACCATACCAAATTAAAGTCAACATACAAGATCTGAGGCAACAGATGATCCTTGTATGCTTTACCCTTGAACCTCAGTTGTTAATGTAGAAGTTGTTAATGTAATGACCATGTTTGGGACCCATTTGGATACTAACTCTAACCACAAACCTGTTACATAAACAAACCCTCATGACCTATTTTGACCCATATAGATTGCATTGAATAACCTTTTGACCCATCACCCATGTTGACCCATTACCCATTTTGACCCATTGACAAACACTAAGAAACCATAATCATACACCAACAAACCTGTTAAAACAACCTTACCCATTTTGACCCATTGACAAACACTAAGAAACCATAATCATACACCATACTAACACAAAGTGACAAACACTAACAAACCATAATCATACACCATACTAACACAAAGTTTACAATAATCATAACAAACCATAATCATTAATCATAACAACCATTACATTAATCATAAAACAAAGTTTACATAAAACAAACCATTACATTAATTCACCAAGACCCAAAATATGATTACATACATAAACCCTAAACCCTAAACCCTAAACCCTAAACCCTACTAAGACCATCCAGGTTCATCTGTAGTGCTTGATGAACCTTATCTTCAAACACATATTTGCAAAATTTGAACCTGATCCGGAGTTCTTGTTAGTGTTGGTTTAACTAACAAGAGCACCCCATCCAGGTTCATCTCCAACAGACAAGGGATCCCCGGCCTGCACCCCGACGACCGTCATCATCTGCAACAGTGTTGATTACGTCCATCTGCTGGTACAGCCCAACCGACAAAGGATCCCCTGCCTGCACTCCGTTTTCCGCTAAAAATAGAAAGTCAAGTCTTCGGTTGCTGGATCCGGTGGATCATCATCATCATCGTCTTCAATCGCCATTCCTAACAACAATAACAATAAATTATTATTATTCGGATAATAATAATAACAACAATAATCAACAACAACAACAATTTATCCCACTGAAAACCCTAAATCGTTCGCAATCCAACAATTTATCCTACTGAAAACCCTAAATCGTTCACAATTTATCCCACTGAAAACCCTAAATCGTTCACAATCCAACAATTTATCCTACTGAAAACCCTAAATCGTTCAAATCAACTGAAAAACCCTACATTATGCATATTAATACTGAATATTTCTACATTCAAAAATTTTAGAAAAAATTAGGGTTTTAACATTCAAAAATTTTAGAAAAAATTAGGGTTATAACTTACCATATACAGTGCGACGAAGAAGAAGACGGTTGGGAAGACGGTTGGGCTTCATATACTCCCTGATTTCATCTGCCTTCATCGTGTTTGTTCACTGAGTGTGTGTGTGTACAGGGGATCAGCTGATATAAAACCCCTAATTTTTTTTTCGAACGTTATAAGGTGGCAGGGAGATGATGGCTTGATGAAAAGACAATATTGCCCCTCACGTGAGGGGCACGTGTTCCACTTAACTGAGTTTTTTAACGGGGTTGGGGTCTAAAGGACAAATGGTGTAACAAGTGTACAAAACAAAGGACATAGGGAGTTAAAAATTCAAAAAAAGGACAAAGGATGCAATTTCAGGTAAAACTAAAGGACAATCTGTGTAATTCTCTCTTAAAATAAAAAGGTTGACAAGTTGGGACTGCTGTGTTACAACTTTCAAGTTGGGACTGCTGCCTTCCAACCCCCCAAAGTTGGGATTATTAAATTCCATTTTCCCTAAATTTTTGGTTTCGAAGAATATAGTGAAGTATTTTAAAGTTTGCGCGGATATACAACATGATTTCGTCTCTTTTTCCTTTCATACTTTCGGTTCTTTGACCCCAAACACTATTAGGTTCGTTGGCAGAGTGCAAAGGGTTGTACAAAAGATAGCTAGAATTCGAAGATCATGATTTTACTATCCAGACGTACGACCTTTCACTGTTACTACGCGATTCGATTTCGAGTCCTCACTTTCCCGCTTTCATTTTTTTAACCTAACCGTCTTGCCATATTTTTTTGGAATGAGCTACAGTCCAGTAGTACATAAACATGCTCAATACAAATATAAAATAACATCTTAGAACGGAGCCCTAAAAAGATGAGACCCTAAGCCCATGTTTTAGTAGACTTATACTTTAGCCAAACTTTGATTTTATTTATTAACAAAATTAACTTAACTGGACTGAAAACCGACATTTTAATCAAACAAACCGAACAAATTAACCAATTGGTTAATAAAATTATTTAAATAATGACTTTGGTTTTGATTGAAACTAATAACTGAATTGAACCAAACCATGCATACTCATAAAAATGATTCTTCACCGCATGCTAGTATATAGAATGATAACTAAAGCAATCTCATTAACATTTCAAATGTGTATAAAGTTTTATTTCGTAAATTAATTCACTATTACTAATAATTAATCTAACTTATATATATAATAAACTAGAAATTAATTAATAAAATCAAAGAGCATACCCTTTTGCTATTTTTAATTTTCACCTAATTCAACTACTTGAAAAATGATCTTTCAGTTTCAAATTTCAATTAAGGTGTGTTTATTTAGAGCATTCACAAATGTTAGTCCCAACAAACCACTTCAAACTAATACATCAGCATGTCATATTATTTTAAACCATTCCAAATAATAACTTATTTTTTTTCTTCAATCATAAACCATTCCAAACTTTCACCCATCACCTACTTTTCCTTTTATATAATTTATACTCCGCACACAACTTTTTTTTATTTTGTAAATTACACAAGGAGACCCACCCCACCCCTAATGGACTGGTCCGCTCCACCGTACCATTCCAAACCAAACCAAACCAATGGTGAAATAGAAGTTTTGTGGTCTGTCTGTTTGTAACGAACCGTCATTAAGAAGTATTGAAGATGCTCTTAGACATCCAATTTTTACCTGTGTGATTATTATTAGACAAAATTACACATTATGTCCTTTATGTATGATTAAAATAATGGAACGCGTCCTTTAGTAAAAAAAAATCATTTTGTGTTCAAATTCTCTGCTTTTCTAACATATTGTGTCAATTAATACAACCCAGTTAGTAAAGTCAGTTATCTTCAATCTAGGTAAGGGCATTCACACCCCTTGACTTAAAAAGCCTTTTATGAACTCGTTTGACCTAGATCTAACCTTTCTCTTTCAACTCGGTTATCTCTCTTTCCCCCTCTTTCTCTCTACCTTTTCTCCACCACCACCACTAATGATTACGAGAGTGAGGCTATTTAGTTTATATGTTCTCGAAAGTGAAAGATATCCAAACCCAAATGCCCTAAGATTAGATTCAATACTCTATACATATAACCTTAGAGAGAAACTAGAAAGAGAAACTATAGTTCAAGATTATCATATGATCATGGATGCTTGTGATGATCACTACTACCACCGTCCTAACTTCCCTTTCGGGGTACTTGAGAAAAAAAGATAACGAAGCCTGCTCCTCCACCACCACCACCACCACCGGCTCTGGCTACCCATTAACCGATACAACTACCCCTCGCTTCGATCCTACTCTATCTACCTTATTCTATACCCTCTCCTGGTGGTTAGGGTTTCGTGATAGATTAGAGAGAGATGGAGTTCCAACGGTGGTAGTTTTTAGAGGTGGTGGTTGCGTAAATGTGGTGGTTTCACGTTGAGGTGGGTTGTAAAGATGGTGGTGGTTTCAGGCAATGGTGGTTGCACAGATGGACAGACAGTCGTGATTTCAGATTGAGGTGGTTGCAAAGATCGTGACGGTGGTTGCCCATATGGTGGTGGTTTGGGGAGGAGGTGGTTGCAAAGATGGTGGTTGTTTTAGGCGATGGTAGTTGCGCAGATAGTGGTGGTTTCAGGCGAAAGGTGATTTAGAAGATGGTGATAACGCTCATGGTTGCTTGAGGTTTGGGTGATAGTGGTCAGACGACGATGGTTATTTGGTATGTGGTGGTGACCAGTGGTAGAGAAAAGGTAGAGGAGAGAGGAATTGAGAAAGATAGAGAGAGAAAGAAAATATAGTTTTTTTTTAAAGTTAACTTTCATTTAAACAACAAGGCCGGCTACCTCCAAGGCAGAGTTAGCGCCCCAAAAGAAAATATAGTTGAGAGAGAGAATTATTGCAAGTTTATAAAGAGTTTTATAAGTCAAAGGGTGAGAATGGACAATTTTACCCTTACCTAGATTGAAGATAACTGACTTTATTAACTGAGTTTGTATTAAAAGACACAATATGCTAGAAAAGCAGAGAATTTAAACACAAAACAATTTTTTTTATTAAACTAACACGTTTCATCGTTTTAGTCATACAGAGAAAAGACACAAAGTGCACAAAGTGTAGTTTTGTTTTATTACTGTACTAGCTTTTATCCCGAGAGTGTCCCGGGTTTGAAATATCTAATATAACATAATAAAATATCTAATATGACAACATAATTAATGATTTGCCAATACATTATTAATGAATAATAATAATAATAATATTTATTTTAAACAAATTTATGCCATAAGAGTAAAATATATTTGAAAACAAAACCCTACAAAAATAGTTGTTTTTTTCTCCGATTTTATATAGCACTATGGTACTCGTTGGAAAGATAATAAAACGCTCGTTAATTTGGTGTCATTTTTTTCTTTAAAAAATCTCGTATATAAAAGATATTAACGTTTAAAAGTTATGGAGGAAACATTAGAGAGAAGATTTAATTTTGTTTTTAAATTCTTATCTTTTCCTAAAATAACTATAATATATATGTATATTAATTAAAAAAACTCAAAAATTAAAAAATCCTACATGATGCCACGTGACATATTAAAAAAGTGGTTAAGACCTCCATTGAATGCCACATCATCAAAGTTCAATTCTTTTATTATAAGTTATAGATTATTATAGATTATAGATTATTTTATTAATGACGTAAACGATAACCTTAGTCTAAATAATTAACAAAAAACACCCTTAACGCGCTCAGCGACAATAACAACCCCCCTCATCTATAAATACCCTATACCACCATTTCACCAAATAATAATCTTTCAACTTCAACTAATCTTCTTTAATAATATTCAACAAAATGCATCCAACAATCGAAGAACGTGAACTCTCTCCAAGCTTCAATTGCTACTCATCTCAAACCTTAACATCCATATCCATCGCTAAAGCCATCCGTGAAGACCAAGATTCCGAGTTTTCCTTCATCCTAAACGACGCCGTTTCCGTTTCTTCACCCATCGATTCAACTGCTTTTCCAGTTTTCAACCTCCATGAGGTAAATCCCAAAATTGATGCTTCGTTTGCTATTACCGATCCATTGCACAAACTATTCATCGATGACGTGGACGAAACGTCGTCGTATTCATCATCATCATCGTCATCGTTATCGGAAGAAATAAATGAGTTGGATAACATACCTTCTGGAACGTTCTGTGTGTGGAGACCTAAAACAAATAACGGTGACACGTCACCGGTTATGTCTAAATGTAAAAAGAGTCGTTCAACCGGATCCGGATCCAAACGATGGACGATCCGGTATTTACTCAAGAGAAGTAACAGTGAAGGAAAAGAGCCGATGTTGATGATAAGTTCTAAACAAAAACGGAGCTCCGGTGAGGTTTCGAAGCAGAAACGGAGCTCCGGTGTTCATGAACGGTTTTATGTGGAAAGAAGAGCGGAGAAGGAAGAGGGGAAGAGAAAATCGTATCTGCCTTATAGGAAGGATTTGGTTGGGTTGTCGTTTGCTAGTGTTAATGGATTTGGAAAAATGCTTCCGTTTTGATATTAGACTCTCTGTCGTGAGTCGCAAGCAAACTCCAGCCACAACAGCCTTGGCGCGAGCACACGGGATGGTGCTTGCATGCGTTAACGGGAAAAAGTAAGCACAGGTTGCGCTGGTGCTCACCACTAGCCATAATGGGATCAAGTGAGTACAGATATACCTGAGAGTGAAGTTAATGGCTCACAGCGCACAACGGATGGTCTTATTATTAGATGCAATTTTTGTAAATAGTTTTTTGTTAGATTTTTATTTTTTTGGAAATGAAGTTTTAAGAATTGTGAGATACATGAGATCGTCTTGTTAAAAGTTTAATTTGTGTCGAGTTTAAGTGAGTTAAAGTCTAAAAAATATGTTTGATGAATGAGAGCATGGGTTTCACTTATTGAAATTGAGTTGGCTCTCAGCTAGCGTGTCTAAACGTGCCTAATATTTATATGATCTTTATTTAATATTTTAAATGTATCTCTAAAAATAATAATTGTATAAAAATTAAAAAAAGTTATAAATAAGTAAGTAACTTATTTAATAAATAATAGACGAGGCAAGTCTGAGCCTAAAAAACTACTCTAGCGGAGCTCGATAAAGCCTAAAGTAAACTTGAACTTGGTTAAACTCGGTTTTGCTTGACTCGCGCTGCTCGGTTTATTTACAGTCATAATTGTTTTATACAATGTAGATTTCCTGGAAATATCTCAAAAATCTGGTCATTAAACACGCAAGCTGTATGAAGGCTTTTTCACATGTCAATCACAATCGGTGTACGCGAAGGCATTGATGGTGGTGGGTACACACAGATAGAAGTTGGTTGATGGTATAATTTAATTTTGGCCTAAATCTGCACGTCCGTAGTGACACTAGGCCAAGCATGTGGGTCTGAGGTCTAATTAAAGTTTAGTACAACTTACTTTTTAGATACCGATGGGAACACCGTGTGAGCCCCATTAGTCTTGTTTTTGGTCTGGGGTAACGACGACATGAATAACTGTGCATAATCTAGTTGGCTCGACGTGCTATAGTTCTACGCGTCATTATAGTCTAGAAGCATGTCAAACACTTTTGGGGTTCTAGTTGCAACTTGCTAGCCTGGTTTTCTATACTTTTATATAAAACCTTCGCCGTTGTAAAGAAAAACACTTTAAATACAGAAGTTGTGTCCTTAAATATTATGGTCATTTTTTACTCGGTTATATTTTGCATTTCACCCATTTCCAAAGTTTGGAAGATGTTTGTTGTGGACGCCAACATAACGCAACCTCATGCTATCTGCCTACTAGACTAGTGTCTTCTTCGGTTAAGAAAGTTGACATATAGAAAATGTTATTGCCTCTTGGTATAGTGTTAAAGCTTTAGAAGTGGAGTATTATAACTCATTCGCTCAAATCACTAACCATACTTGCACTCTTAATCATACCTTACACCCTTTGCAATTGATTTATCCATATGGTTCTATCAAATGACACTCCTAATAGGACTATGAAGTTTAATTCAATGTTTCTTTTCTTTTAAGACACTTTTGCATCACCCTTTTAGATTCCCCTCGAAAATTATACTGACAACCGTAGCCACCGTCAGTGCAAGCACCCTAATAGTTCGCCTCCCATTTGCATACCGGCCCCAAGCACTCATTAATCCATATTGGTGGCAGGATTGAGCTAGCTAACATAACTAGTTAGACATGAACATTGTTTGGTTCACTCAAATATAAGTTTTACGTGTTCATTTCCTTGTCTTCTCTTATCTAGTGCACTTGATGCTTGTTTTGAAACTGAACATTGATTTACGATAAACATTGATCAGGGTAGAATGGATCAAGGTGACCATGAGCTAAGGCAACTACGAGTGGTCATCACACCATCACTATATCACTAAAATTTAACCAATGAGCACATACCACTTCATTTCATCACTTTATCACTAAACACTAAGGGTGGTTATCACATCTTGATAAGGAGCGGGTCCAAGAACTAGCAGATTCATATATGGCACGTTAGATAAAGGAAAACAAGGCAGAAAAGACCCAAACTTAGAACGAGCATAACTTGGGCCTCGACTGGAGTTACGGAGCCCACAAGCAGGCGACGGAAAGGTCTTGACGAACCGGATCACATGGCAAATTTCCGTAGGTGCTATGACCCTGCTTCCAGACCTTAATTCCTTTATTTAAGGCCCTTATTTAGCCAATCTTCAGTTTTCCCCCAAATTCGTCAATCTTCATTACTTTTCTAGTTTAAGGATAACGCGTAAATCAATGACTAACGCAATTTATGTATGTATTTATGTCATGACTTTCGATTTCTTCCAGCCATTTGTAGTTTAGAAATCCCTAAATAAAGGGCAATGATGTAATTTTTCTTCATTAAAAATGTATTAAAAATTTTATTTGCGAATTATATTCGTTGTTTTTGCTTCCGCTCTGCGTGACATCCATCATAACCCTTTTTAAAAAAATAAACAATAATTAACAATACAACCTAAAAGAAAAATTAAATAAAAACTATATTATAAAAAAAACTACTCGTCGATTTGGATATCTAAAAATAATATCATCGCTAACTTCTACTTGTGTCGAATGGTCCATAACGTAATCTGAAGATATTACACGACTCACTTTCTTTAAAATCATATTATGTAATATGACACACGCGTACAAAACACTCCTTATTTTTGCTTCATCATTCAAACGTACCGGTCGATCAATTATGTGCCAATCTACCTTTCAAAACACCAAACGCTCATTCAACGTATTTTTTCACAGATTCCTGTAACTTCATGAATAATATTTCTTTGTCGAAAATCAGAAACGAATAAGCTTTCACAAAAAACAGAACAAGTCATCAACAAGATAGAAGCCGTATCTATATATATTATCTCATGTTCACAGTAAACGGACACATGAGGGTGGTTCCTTGGAACTCAGTATCGAATAGTGGTGATTAGTGTAGAACATTAATTTCGTTGTTTGAGCCGAGAGGATCGAAGTACACGTGACATATCCATAAATCATTTAACACAACCGCTTCTAGCATGATCGTTGGTTTTTTATGGTCACATCACATAAACTCGCCTCGATAACTCTTTGGACAACTTCTCCAAACGATGTGCGTACAATCGATGTTACCGACTATCCATGGAAGGTGCCATCTAGCTTCATGCGCGGCGTACAAATGTGTTATGTCGTGTCTAGTTGGTCTTCGTAGATACTTTTTACCGCATAACTTAATAACAATATTGAAAAATAGTAAAGAGACTCAGCGGAAATTCTACTAGACAACTAAATATTCATCATATTATTCAGGAACGTTACCGGTTGCAAGTTAACGAATCGTGGATGTGAACTTTTGTAAGGCTGTAAAACTCTTTTTTCCCCTAGCGGGTCGTATCCTTCTTGAAACCAATCAAATTGAAGTTCGATGTCTTCCACAATCCTTAGAAAGAAATCTTTCCAAATACGAAATCTATTTTAAACATCTCGGCATTGTACTTTGGGTATTCATCAAAGTAATCATTCATTAAAACGTCACTTGCCCCCTACCGATCAAGCTGCACGATTTTTTTTCTTTGATCGTCCCGTGTCTTCAAGTTACACGGCTTCGCAAACCTTTTCAAAAAATATTTGAGAGTAGAACTCGTCGAGTCAGACGAACTAGGCGAGTCTGGTGGAAATGTACCCGGAACTTCCATTTGATATTTTTTTGGATTGAAATGTGGGTGTATCGTATGTGTTTTTTTATGTGAAGAGTTAATTAAAATTGGTTGAAATAAAGAGCATATATAATGTGGTAAAAAGATTTTTTTTTCCTCTTCCAAACGGTCATATGATTGTTGTCCAACGGCCATTTCACTTAATCACGCTCATGATGTACATTACGAGCTGTGAATTAGTTGGTCCATCACATCCTACCCGGGGCAGTCTTTGCGAGCATCAAGGCCATCACGCCAGGCTATCACGTACTGCACCCGTGGCCTAAGGGAGGAGGATGTAGTCATGTACACATACAACATTGGAAGGTTGCTCTTTTTGCGTCAAAATAATGGGCAGAAGAAGTAGGTACTTAACATTGTTAACATTCGCAATTATATTAACAAATTTATTACACGTTGTATAATTTTGTAATTGTCAAAAATGAGTGATTCATAGTTCACACACGATCACACATATGGAATGCACTTCTTATCTTGATTACCGTAAACATATGAACATGCGACACACACGGTAGATATACCAGACAAAAGGCACATGATCTATCAACATGTCAAAAAATCATCAATTTAAATGTCATAAAGACCATACAAACAATAGCAGAACAATCAACATATATCAGACAAAAGGCATATCTCTTAACCGATAATTATCATATTATCATATTATCATATTATCATCATTATCCATTATCTCTTTTAGAGTTGTAGTCTATATAGAATAGGTTTAATTTATGTTTATCCTTTCCTATTTACATTGTAATCTATCCCTATATAAAGGGCTCCATGTAAACATATTATTCATTCAGAAAAATAACAATTCAGAAACCTTTTATGGTATCAGAGCAAGAATTCTGATTACCTAATTTTTTCCGGTTCCTTCTTTTTTCTTTCTGCCCAACAGCTACGGCTGTCTTCTAACAGCTACGGCTGTCTTCTTTCTGTCCAGCTACCATGACTAAATCCGACCAGCCCACCTCATCCGAACCAGCCAAACCACATTCCCTTCATCCCGCTTATTCCGTAACTAACATAAACAGCAAGATACGCACCCTCGATGGGACCACAGTCACCTATACTTCATGGGTGAAACTCTTTAAACTTCACGCCATGGCGTAAGTGATCACATCGACTCTACCCCACCCCCCGAACCCACAGATCCAAAGTATTCGGAATGGAAGGAGTTGGACGCCTTAGTTTCCCAATGGATTTACAGCACCCTAGCCGACAGCCTTCTGCCAGACATCTTGGACACCGACGCTTCGGCTCGGACCACTTGGCTGAAACTCGAGAAGAAGTACCTCAGCAATAAACAGGCCAAAGCAGCAGCCCTGGAGACTCGATTTGTTAACCTTAGCCTTGACCAGTGCACCTCTGTTGACGACTATTGTCAACAATTGAAATCACTCGCCGATCAATTACGAGATGTGGATCAACCGGTGACCGAGTCACGACTCGTCCTCACCTTAGTTCGCGGCCTCTCTGCGGAATTCGACACCACGGCTGCCTTAATAAATCAGCAGCAAGCTGATTGGGATCTGGCTCGTTCGATGCTTAATGATGAAGTGTTGCGTCAGGAGGCCCGGAAACCTAAAGCTTCTTCTGTCCTTGCTGCCACTACAGCCGGCTCTCAGCCTCCACAGCCCGGCACCTCCAATCCCTCCGCATCAGCCGATTACGGAAATCAGCAGCAGTACCGGGGAAATCAGCAGCAGTACCGCGGCAGAGGTTCAACAAACAGGGGCAGGGGCCGCGGAATGGGCCGAGGCCGTGGAAACCGTAATGCTAACTGGGCTTTTCAGCCCAACTCGTACCCGCAGTGGGCCTGGTGGCACACGCCACCTTGCCCTTACCCGACTCAATCAAATTGGCGACCCAATCAGCCCGGTCCACAACAGTTTAGCTCAGCCCACTTCACTGGTTACCCGCCGCAGCAGGGATTCAGCCCATTCGGCCCACAGCAGCAGCAATCGTTCAGCCCCTACGGCCCACAGCAGGCCCAGTATGACGCCTTGAACCCATCTGATCTCAGTGCTGCGTACCAGACCTCTCAGCTTGCCTATACTGATCCTACTCTCTATTTCGACACTGGAGCAGAGCGGACCGTCTCCAACAATAAAGGTATGATTTCTCGCCCTGATCCTTTTCCTGTTTCCACTAAAATATTGGTAGGTAATGGCAATGTTTTACCTGTTGAGGGTTCTGGCACGGGCTACCTCCCAATCCTCAACCGAACCTATATCCTACCCAATATCCTATTTAGCCCTAAAATCATTAAAAACCTATTATCTGTTAGACGCTTCACTCGTGAAAATTGGGTATCTATTGAATTTGACCCTTTTGGTTTTTCTTTGAAGGACCTCAAAACGGGACGCCAACTGTCCCGCCACAATAGCACGGGGGAGCTCTATCCGATTACACCACCAACACTTCCGCCTCAAGCTTGCTACCTTACCACCTTGTCACTTCCATGGCATGACAGACTTGGACATCCTGGCTCACAAGTCTTAGATATTCTTAATCGTTCTTTTGGTTTTTCTTGTAATAAACATCAACTTTCTAGTTTTTGCAATTCTTGTCATTTATCTAATAGTAAACGTCTTCCCTTTTATGAATCTAGTACATTTACTTTTTCACCTTTTGATATCATTCATTGTGATTTGTGGACCTCACCAATCCTAAGCAAAACCGGTTACAAGTATTATATGGTTTTAATTGATAACTTTTCACATTTTATCTGGGTCTATCCGCTTAGATACAAGTCTGAAACCTTCCCCACGTTTGTCAAATTTCACCGCCTAATTGCCACCCAGTTTCACCGAAAAATTAAAACTTTTCAATGTGACCTAGGCGGCGAATTTGACAACAATGCCTTTAAGACCTTTGCCACTCAAAACGGTCTCCTCTTCCGTTTCTCCTGCCCTCAAACCTCCTCACAAAATGGACGAGCCGAACGGATGATTCGCCGTCTAAATGACATCATTCGTGCGTTACTCGTCCATTCCCATTTACCACCCTCCTTTTGGGTCGAAGCCCTACATACCGCAACCTACCTACACAACATTCTTCCCACTAAACGTCTAAACTTTTACACACCCACCTTCGTCCTTTACCTTCGGCATCCCACATACGACCACCTTCGCGTGTTCGGATGTGCATGCTACCCCAACCAATCCGCCACCCAGCCCCATAAATTACATGCCCGCTCCATTAGATGTATTTTCCTTGGTTATCCCCCGGATTTTCGGGGCTACCGGTGCTTCGACCCCACCACTGGCAAGGTCCATATTTCCCGCCATGTCACTTTTGACGAGCACACTTTCCCTTTCACCATTCCCACTACCCCTTCGTCTTATCACTTCCTAGACGAATCACCCCCTCCGGGTTTCTCCTTCATTCGTCCACCACCCACTATACCTCTACCTTCCACGACCCAGCCCACCATTACCTATAGCCGTCGCCCACGACCACCACCAGCCCCGACCTCCCACCCAGCTGCCACGGCAGTTTCCAACCCCCAACCTCAACCTACGGCCCCACCCCCACCACCCCCATCAGCCCCTCCCACCAACTCCCATCCCATGACCACCCGCTCCAAAGCCAAAATCCTACACACTACCACAGTTTCACCCGTACCCAAAACTTATGCCAATGCCTTTGCCGACCCTCATTGGTTGCATGCTATGCGGACCGAGTTTAGTGCGTTACAGGAAAATGAAACATGGGAGCTAGTGCCACGCCCGGTTGATCGGCCGGTTATTCGATGTATGTGGCTTTTCCGGCACAAGTTTAAATCTGATGGGACACTAGAGAGGTACAAAGCAAGGTTAGTCGTTAATGGAAAGTCCCAAACAGTGGGAGTTGATTGCGAGGACACTTTTAGCCCGGTTGTCAAACCGGCCACCATCCGAACTGTTCTTTCTATTGCAGTTTCTCGCTCTTGGCCTATACATCAGTTGGATGTTAAGAATGCTTTCCTCCATGGGCACCTGAATGAGACGGTTTTTATGCATCAACCGCCTGGGTTCGTTGATCAGAGGTATCCCAATTTTGTGTGCAGGTTGAAGAAGTCCCTTTATGGACTTAAGCAGGCTCCTCGCGCTTGGTACATGCGTTTTGCCAATTATATTTTGGCTCATGGGTTTCGCAGTAGCACATGTGACAACTCCTTGTTCATTTATAAAACGGGTGACCAGGTTGCTTATTTATTATTATATGTGGACGATATCGTCCTTACAGCTTCTTCGGTTTCTTTTTTGAATGATATTATTGCAACACTCTCACGAGAGTTCGCCATGACCGACTTGGGCCCTCTGCATCATTTTTTGGGAATTAAAGTCACCAGGGACGCGAAGGGGCTATTTCTGGATCAGGCTCAGTACGCCAAAGATATCATCTCACGAGCTAAAATGACAAATTGCAAACCATGTGCTACTCCGGTTGATCTCTCTGCAAAGCTTAGTGCTTCTGATGGGTCTTTATTCCACGATCCTACGTTATATCGCAGCCTTGCTGGTGCTCTTCAGTATCTCACCTTCACACGACCGGATATTTCTTATGCTGTACAACAGATTTGTCTATTCATGCACGAGCCTCGGGATCCTCATTATGCGTTCCTCAAACGGATCATTCGCTACATCCAAGGCACGATACATTATGGCGTCCGCGTTATTCCATCTAATACGCATTCATTGGTCGCATATTCTGATGCAGATTGGGGCGGCTGCCCTGATACACGACGTTCTACTAGTGGTTACTGTGTTTTCCTTGGTGACAACTTAGTTTCCTGGTCTTCCAAACGTCAGCCAACCATATCTCGATCCAGTGCAGAGGCTGAGTACCGTGGGGTTGCGAACGCCGTTGCAGAGGCCACTTGGATTCGGAACCTGCTGCTAGAGTTAAATCTCCCTCTTCGTCGTGCATCAATTATCTACTGTGATAATGTGTCTGCTGTCTATCTGTCAGATAATCCGGTTCAACATCAGCGTACCAAGCATATCGAGATTGACATCCATTTTGTTCGGGAGAAGGTCAGAGTTGGTGATATTCGTGTGTTACATGTGCCATCTTCCTTACAGTATGCGGATATTTTTACCAAGGGGATTTCACGACAACTGTTTGAAAACTTTCGATCCAGTTTGAGCGTTTGTCCTACGCCCGCTCGAACTGCGGGGGAGTCTTAACCGATAATTATCATATTATCATATTATCATATTATCATCATTATCCATTATCTCTTTTAGAGTTGTAGTCTATATAGAATAGGTTTAATTTATGTTTATCCTTTCCTATTTACATTGTAATCTATCCCTATATAAAGGGCTCCATGTAAACATATTATTCATTCAGAAAAATAACAATTCAGAAACCTTTTAATATCATCTATGCTCGGTCTTACTCTGGATATCATGCACTAAGCTAGTCAGCATACACAACCTCTGGACAACATATATAATATTAAACAAAGACCCAACAGCTCCATGGAATAGTGGTGAAGGTTAGTCATGAGGGCCAGGGGTGGCCCGGCCTCCACCGTTTTTTGGCTTAGTGGTGGAAGTTTGCGATTTTCATAAGTAATTTTTATATGGATTGAGTCCGGGCCGTCCGGCCCCCACCGATTTGATGTTCAAGCTTCGCCGTTGCCATGGAAGACAGAACGTAAGGTTAATGCAAAGATGGTGGATGCATGGTCAATTAATGTATAGGTCATAACAAGGTCGGATTGAATTTAAATTTGCGAGCCAACCATTATCGATGGACATCTCAACCACGAGTGGATTGACGATTGTGTTGTTATACATGAACCAATCTAGAGTAAAATTTCAGTTTTTGAAGTCAATCACCAAAGATAAGAGAAAGATTAAAAATTCAATCAACCAAGACATGATACAAGAACTACAAAATCAAAAAGCCATTAAAGTACAATAATAAATTATCAAAATTCAATATAACTGAAGACTTGGAATATGCTCGTCGTTTAAAATGATCTAACAAATAAGACTTATAAAATTTATAAATAGGATACGCATGCAAAATGTACAGGCTTATATTGTTATTGGTGGCTATTTCCATATAACACGTCATATATTGGAATAAGCAAGGGATTGATAAACGAGTAATTTAATTTGTAATTGTTTGATTTTTAATTACCTTTCAGCGACTGAATTATATAGACATAATTAGTCGTTTACTTATGTAAATGTAACATATCCTAATCCTGATGTAAATGTTACAATATATAGTACTGGTTGGAATGAGAATTGACAAATCTTTAAAATTTGATTTATTTACTGGTGTATATATATATATAACAAAAAGTTGATGGCAACTCACATATTTAGCTAGGTGTTTTATCTTTATAATCAGCATCACTTTAACAATAGAAGATTAACCTATCTCACCTTCATAACTAATTCACTTGATTTTCTTTGCAAAAGACTATTCAACCATCAAATGGGTTAAACCTATTCTTCAAAATTTTTAAGTGGAATTTCACCTCAATCATTCATGATTGCAACTTAGAATATATCATAAAAGCAAAAATCCCATTCATACCTTTCTTTTCCTTCTAGAATTTTCATATTGGTAAAAATAGTTATATATACAGGGAAAGTATAAATTGAAAACCTCCTTAAGTTAAGAAAACTTTGAAAACCCATGTAAAAAAAGTTTTTTCTTTTTGAAAAAATTACACAAGGTAACATACATGTATTTAAGTGTTTTGGGCCAAAAAAATTTAAAAAGTGCCGAGGGATTTTTTTTTAAAAAAATAAACAACACAAATTTTGTAACAGCGCTGGTAACATATGTTAGAAAGCAGAAAACATATGTTAACAGCGCTGTAACATATGTGAACTGCTTTCTAACATATGTTATAAGCGCTGTTACAAAATTTGCGTTGTTTATTTTTTTTTTAAAATTCCCTCGGAGCTTTTTTAATTTTTTTTTGGCCCAAAACGTTTAATAACATGTATGTTACCTTGTGTAATTTTTTCAAAAAAAAAAAAAAAGTTTTTTAGATGCTTTTTACATGGATTTTCAAAGTTTTCTTAACTCAAGGGGGTTTTCAATTTATCCTTCCCCTATATATATATATCGTGACAGTATACAGGGCCGTCTCCGAAAATGTTAAAAATAGAATAGGCCCTCGGTGACATTAAAATCCGAGCCCTACACATATTACATATAAACTCAACAATTACATATATAGAAAGAAAAATCTCATAATACGACGATAATTGTTGTAAAATAAATGAAACAAAAGTAGTGTAGTAAAATGATGAAACCTACTTACTTAAGCTAACAGTGTGGCTCTCTTAGCGTTTTTGAAAGCAAAGGTCTCGATCAATTCTTTAAAACACATTTGCAACATTTCAACATATACCAAGAAGGTATGTATTACAAGATTTCAAATACGTAAACAACACGAAGTTAATTACACACAAATTAGGGGATTGCTTCAATGGAAGAACCATAAAACTACTTTTGTAGGGTATGAATTAATGAATTATAATTAATCCTTATTATCCAACAATTAATGTTCTCTAATTGGAAATTTGAATTGGATTACTATACCATGTTCAACTAAAAAACACACAAAATTGGATGAAAGATTCAATTGGGAAAGAAAACATAAAAACAAAGCTGAAATGCATGGCTCAGTATTGATCTGCGTTATCTGTTGTCGTGGATTAGGAGGGCTGAGACAGTGAGGCCGGCTGCAGTGTTGCGTTGATGTTACATAATTCAGAAGTTTGAAGAGGAAGATCGTTGCCGTGAGGTTTCAACTTCTTATATTTTGTTTTAGTGCTCAAACATGAAAACCCTTTTCAGTTTGCCTCATAACCATAATATAACAACTGGCCATTGCATTGGGCTTTGGGGGTTAAAATTTTGACGGGTCCTTAATGGTTTCCGACCCTCAGCAGGAGCCCACCCTGCCCTTGCTTAGAGCCGGGCCTAAAAGTATAGAGACATGAATGTTCAATAAACATAAAAAAAGAATTCGGAAAATCATATAAACATTTTTTCATGTTGTTTTAACTGTTACATGTATTGATCGTTTACCATGTACACTTTCTTTCTTGATATCCTTAAATTTTGTCAAAACTACTGATGACGTGTGTAGCCTAGAAGCAAAATAAGATAATAACATTGCATAACCACGCTTGAAAGGTTGAAAGGCACAAAGATTCAAGGAATCGTAAAGCACTGGTCAAAAGATGACTTGTCTTATCATTGCTCTCCTCGGTCAACACAAGCAGCTGTCTATGTCTGGCACATGGAGACGCTGCAATGCTCGGGCTGCAGGTCCAAAGCCATCCTTGGCTAAAAGTGGTATGTCCTCAAGTTGCATCACAAATCAAGATAATATCCATGCTCAAAGAAGAAGATTCTCCTTCTATAAATCAGATCATCCTCCTTCAGATCTGATAACACTTTCTGATTATTCTTACTTACAAAATCTTCTATTCTCTTTGATCACACACGTGGGGAGAATCTCTCTACCAAACCAACACTTCACTTGAGTTTATAACAACATTTCTGGCTTTGAGTTTCACTCAAACCAGAATCATAACACTAAAAAATACAATTATCTTGATCCTCCTTCTACGTTTTGCAACGTAGGAGGACACCACGACCTGCGTTAGGCAGAACGGAACCCTTTAACCTTTTAACCCTTCCTTAGACCCAGAACTAACGTTAGACCCATATTTGTTGTAGCAACAAGTTGGCGCCCACCGTGGGGCTGCGCCATTGTCTCTTTTCAAAAATCAATTGTGTAGCTCCAACTTTTCGATATGTCTGACCCTGAGTCTCCGGAAGAAGTAAATCAGATCTCTACGAACACAGATTAAACCTCTCCTAACATATCTGTGTCATTTTCTACTCCTGGAAGTACCCCCACTGGTACCCCATCCTCGGAGTTTCACACTCATTCAAACTCCAACTCCCACTCGCTCAGGGGTGTCATCTCCTATTCCTAACACTGTGCGTGTACCTGAACGTGTAGATCTCACCTCTGAAGGAGTTGCGAGTCACGTTTTACAACTCAGATCTCTTCTGAATCAGCAAGTTATCAAAGAAAAAGAAAAGGGGGTCAGGACCCGGCTAGATTATAATGAGGAGGAAACATCACTCTCCCCCGGACCACCTTGTCCCCCTCTTGTTACCTCATCTAGTCCTCAGCCCGCTCCTCACAACTATGGAGCAGGTCCCAGCATGGTGTTTCCTACACCTTACCAGGCAGCAAGGCCGAGTCCTATTGGCTTTCCCTTGTTCACGACCCAAGCTTCCACCTCCGGTGCACCCATTGGGCATGAACTTACCCTGGAACAACTTCTACAGTCACAGATAACAAGTATTCCACCCCCAACCACTACCTCGTGGGAGCAGGCCATGGCCTCTCTACCCATGGCTCGCAATGCATCCATGAGCATACCTATGGGAACAAGCAATATGGCTGCATCAGAAAGCCTTCAAGGCTTCAACCTCATGCCTCACATGATAGCTCAAATGATGGCTCATTTTCCATGGCAACAACTCATCAGCCAAGCTATTGCTGCCCAACAAGTAAACGCCAATGGTAACAACAACACTAGGGTGGAACATAACATAAACCAACCATACAAACCTAGTAGACTGTCTTGTTTCTCCCAAGAAATAGCAGACTATGACTTCCCAACCAAGCTAAAGATGCTAGCCCACATAAGAACCTACGATGGTACTGAAGACCCTGAAGACCATTTACTAATCTTTTCTGGGGCGGCCCGAATGGAAAAATGGGGTAACCCCGAATGTTGCCTCTTGTTCATGCAATCCCTTGTCGGATCAGCCCGCATTTGGTTCAATGACCTACCAGCTGGAAGCATTAAATCCTTCAACGATTTGGGCAAAGGATTTTTGGTCAACTTCTCACAGCAGAGACGTTGTGTCAAGGATGCCACAGTTATCTTCCAGATCAACCAAAAGGATGATGAAAGCCTCAAAAGCTTCATCGAACGATACAAAAAAGAAGGTCTTACTTATGTAGGTGCGGATGAAAAAATGAAGGTTGCAGGGTTCATGAACGCCATCAACTCTAAATATCTCACAAGAGACTTCAACAAGAGTCTCCCAAAAACCCTTGAAGAAGCCCTGGAAAGGGCTGAAGCACATATCCGAGGGGAAGAGGCTGTGGACATCAAGGAACAGAGAAAGAGGGCTGCCAACTGGATAAGTGCCAGCCCAAGCAGAAAAAGAGGCAACTACGGAACCTATGACAGAGATCCAGAGGGTCTGAGTCTCGAAGGTCTAAAGGCAGGAACCCTTCAAACAAAGATCAAGCCATAAAGTTCACAGCTCTAACCAAAACCCCTCAGGAAATTTGGGCAACAGAAGAAGTTAAACACACCTTCCGACCTCCTCGTCCCCTACCAAAAAGTAAAAGAAACGAAAACTCCAACCAATATTGTGAGTTCCAAGGAGAAAAGGGACATCACACCAACGATTGTTTCCAACTCAAGAAAAGGATCGAGGAAGCCGTTAAGTCTAGAGAACTAGCTCATTTGGTGAAAGGAGTCAAAGAAAACATAGCCGACGGCAAAAAGAAAGAGGTCAGCATGGTCCTGGTTGAACAAGAAAATCCCAACAAACGTCAAAGGTTGGAAGCTTGGGAGCATCAAAGTGTTTGCTTCCCCCAAACCAAAGAGGAAAAATGCTATGATCCCCTGGTCCCCGAAGCCCTCGTTGGCTCAATCAAGACACAAAAGGCCTACATTGACACTGGAGCAGCAACCGAGATCATGTTTAAAAAATACTTCAACCTTCTAAGCCTAGAGGAACGCTCCAAGATCCAATCATCCGAGTCCTCCATTAAAGGCATAGCCGATATACCCATAAAACCCTTGGGGCAAATAACGCTTGATGTTAGCTTTTCCGATGGGAAGATGCTGAGAACCGAGCCACTAACCTTCATCGTCCTAAACTTACCTTCCAGTTATGATGTTATCATTGGAAGACCCGGAGTGGTAACTTTCGACATGACCATCTCTATCAGCTGAAAAAGTATTAAGTTCCCCACGAGAGATGGAATCGCAACCCTCCAACCCTCTGCTGCAATACTAGTGGTAAACGAGAATGAAGGTGAAAGAAGCAAACTAGGCCTTAGCATCAACCCGAGATACCCAGAGCAAAGAATCCGGGTTAATACAGACCTCCCAAAAGAAACCATTTCAAAGCTTGAAAGGTTGTTCCGAAACAATGCTGATGTTTTTTCTTGGTGTCCTAGTGATATGACAGGCATTCCTCGAGATGTCACCAAACATGAGCTCAAAATTCCTCCCAATGTCAAGCCGGTTGTTCAGAAAAAAGGAAGTCTTGCTCCAAAAAGAAGCAAGGCTGCTTGCCAAGAGGTTGACAAACTCGTCGAAGCAGGAATCCTCCGAGAGGTTAAGTATCAATCATGGGTTGCAAACCCGGTGATGGATCGAAAGCTTGATGAATCATGGAGGATGTGCATAGACTTCAAAGATCTCAACAAAGCATGTCTCAAAGACTGTTATCCATTACCTGAGGTTGATCTGAAAGTTGACTCGCTTACAGGCTTCCCCTTCAAATGTTTCCTGGATGCCTATAAAGGTTACCACCAGATATAAATGAAGGAGGAAGACGAAGAAAAAACTGTTTTTCATACTGACAAAGGTATTTTTTGTTATTGAAAAATGCCTTCCGGTTTAAAAAATGCAGGGGCCACTTATCAAAGATTGGTTGACAAAGCATTTGCTAAGCAAATCGGCAAGAACATGGAAGCTTATGTTGACGACCTAGTCATTAAAAGCAAGACAGAAGAACAAATGCTCAAAGACATACAAGAAACGTTCAACAACCTAAGAGAAATCAACATGAAGCTCAACCCTGTAAAATGCTCATTTGGCTTTGAAGAAAGAAAATTCTTGGGACACATAGTAGGGAAGCAAAGCATAAAAGCCAACCCCAACAAAATCCGAGCTGTTCTAAACATGAAGTCTCCTCAGACAAAGAAGGAAGTGGAAAGCTTAAACGGAAAGTTTGCTGCCTTGAAACGTTTCATGTCCAAGTTGGCTAAAAAATCCCTACCCTTCTTCAAAACTCTTAAAGGCTGCACTGACAAGAAAGATTTCAGATGGACTGAGGAAGCTGAGGAAGCCTTCAACTAAATGAAACAACACCTTGCTTCCCTTCCCACTATTGCAGCTCCTGAAACAGGGGTAATGATCTCTGTCTATCTTTCTGTTACTGACGAAGCCCTCAGCGCTGTCCTCACCATTGAACGAGAGAAAGCTCAGGTACCCGTATACTTCTTCAGTAAAACTTTAAAGTTAGCAGAGGTCAAGTACCCTCCTTTGGAAAAACTAGCCTTGGCTTTAGTGCAAACAGCCAGAAGGCTTCGAAGGTACCTTCAAGCACACCCCATACAAGTGGTCACCGACCAACCCATCAAGAGTGTGCTTGAAAGGCATGAAACCTCGGGACGACTGGCCAAATGGGCTGTCGAACTAGGCGAACACAAAATTACCTACGTCCCGAGAAAAGCAATAAAAGCACAAATACTTGCTGATTTCATTGTTGAAATTCCAAAGGAAGAAGTGACCGAAGTTAACATTACAACCAACGAACCCCCTGAAGGTTTAGGGTCCGGCCTTGTTCTAATTAACCCTGAAGGGTTAGAATTCACCTATGCTCTTCGTCTAGAATTTCAGACAACCAACAACGAAGCAGAATATGAAGCCTTGATAGCAGGTTTAAAGCTTGCAAAAAAGATGACCGTTCAAAAGCTTCAAGTGTTCACTGATTCACTCCTGGTCTCCAACCAAGTGAATGATAGCTACATAGTCAAGAAACCTAATATGAAGAAATATAGAGAACAAGCAAAAGAAATCATGAATACATTTCAGTCATGCAACATTAAGCGGGTTCCACGGTCACAAAACAAGAAGGCTGATGCTCTTAGCATGCTTGCTTCGTTGATTTTTGCTCATCTTACCAAGAAAGCATTGGTTGAAGTACTCCAACACCCTTCCATATCCGAGCACGAAGTGCAAGACGTGATAACTGAAACTCGATCAAATTGGATGACTCCATTCATAACATTCTTAAAGAATGGTGAATTACCTCAAGATCACATTGAAGCTGAAAGGGTTCGAATTAAGTCAAAGCAATATGTTATCCAAGAAGATATACTCTACAAAAAAGGGTATTTGGCTCCATTGCTTCGATGTGTTAGCCCAGAACAAAGCGAGTATCTGATCAAGGAGGTTCATGAAGGAATATGTGGAGCTCATTGTGTTCCAAGATCAGTGGTTGCAAAGCTTATGAACCTTGGCTACTTTTGGCCATCTATGCACCGTGATGCTACCGAACAATTGAAAAGGTGTGATGCTTGCCAAATCCATGCTCCTATCCCTAAAAGCCCAAAGCATGACATGATCTCCATCAATTCAGCATGGCCATTCTACAAGTGGGGGATGGACATTGTTGGCCCTTTCCCACAGCAAAAGGAGGGGTGAAGTTCCTACTTGTAGCCGTAGACTACTTTATAAAGTGTCCAGAAGTAAATCTGTTGGGAAAGATATCTGGGAAGCAAATTATTGAGTTTGTGTGGGAAAACATCATATGTCGATATGGTTTGCCTCGGGTACTAGTCACAGATAATGGCAAACAATTTGCAGAAAAGCCTTTCAGCTCATGGTGCAAGGAATATCGAATAACACAAGTTTTCAGCTCGGTAGCATATCCCCAGTCAAATGGCCAAGTGGAAAGAATGAACCGAAGCGTGGTTGAAGGGATCAAAACCAGGCTAGGCAAACAAGGAAGAAAGTGGCTTGATGAGCTCCCAAGTGTCATGTGGTCCATCCGAACCACCGAAAAAACAAGCCACAAGAAGACACCTTACAGCCTTACTTTTGGATTCGAAGTAGTGATTCCTGCCGAAATAGGGGTCACCACACCTCAGACACTTCATGTGGATGTCAAGGCCAACGAAAAGGAAGCTTTACTCAACCTAGATCTCCTAGAGGAAGCTGGAGACTCAGCAGCCATCAGAGAAGCTCGATACAAGCAAAAGATGGAGTCATATTACAATATCCAAGTCAAACATGAACGTTTCAAGCCTGGAGATCTAGTTCTGAGAAATAATGAAGCAAGCAAGAAGGAGGATCAAGGAAAGCTAGGACGGAAATGGGAAGGTCCTTACACAATCCTGGAGGCCCATAAGGGAGGATCATACAAACTTGCCAACATGGAAGGCAAGAAGCTTCCACGACACTGGAATGGTAAGAACCTTAAAAGGTTCTTTGTTTAAGCTTTCAAAAATGTTGTTTAATTTCAACCATCCAATGTAATGATGCTATGATGAATTAATGAAAGGATTAGTAGATCCCCATTTTGAAATTTGTCTTTCTATCCTATCATCAGGTTAAGGACCTTGCAAAAAACTCCATGGCATGGGCCATGTAAGGGGATGGGCTCCCAGGCTATTTCGCTCAATAGGTTCAAGGGTTGAATGAACCTATATAAGGGGTGAGTTTCTAAATCAATCCAACTCCATGGGATACACAAAGTACTTCTTTATATATATCTCATAGACAGGTTTGAACAGCCTATACCAATTGTTCCAAAAGTTTTAAAAACAAACTTACTTAAATTCAAAAAATACTAAGTAGTGTATATAGGATAGGTGGCGACTTGTTTGCCTAGACTACCTTAAGGATGAATGATTGCAGCATTCAACCTTTTAAGGTGCTACCGGTAAAACATTCCCCAATAACAATAAAGATAAACAAACAATCATAAAACAAAATTAACAACAAAAGCTAAACACACAGGCATACCTAAAAGCCATAAGGGCTTAACATTAAACATAAAAGGCCTCGACAAGCCATAAACCATAAACATTGTTCACAAGGGTTTTATAAAGCCTACAACCACATCAGGAACCCACCAGGTTCCACCAAAAGTAACATTGTTTAAAGACAACCACAAAAACTACTTAATTGTTTACAAACACATTTGCTACGAATCAGAAGGCACAAGATATCTAAGCAACACCACCTGACGCCGAAGGCTTCGAGGCTTCATCCTCCATGACTGCCTTCCCCACCTTTGCTTTCTTAGCTTTCTTGGGTTCCTTCTCAGCACCATCACCATCAATCCCTGAAGCATCCAAGCTTGCATCCTTCTGATCATCCTCATTTACATCATGAGTTTCTTCACTATCACCAGAATAAGCTCTCTTCTTAGATAATTCTTCAAGGATCTCAGCACATACGGTCAACTGCTTGAGTTCCTGCAATGGCTTTCCATGAAAAGAAGAAACCTAAGTAACATAAGGATAAGTTGAATGCTCCATCTTCACAACTGTCTCCTTAAACACGTCCATAGAGTTAGGTTGGAAGAAAGGAGACTCTTCAAGAACCTGACCAGCCTCATGAGCTTTAAATCCAACAACAAAACCTGCATGCTTGCCATGAACAAGCAACTTGGTGTACATTTCCCCTAAGGCAGAATTGAACTTGGCTGAATGAAGAAGATATGTGACCACCTGTTGAAACCCCTTCTTAATCAACCATTTGTTATCATCCATATCATAGGCCAGGGAAGCCTCCAACCTTCTCCTCTCAGCTTCAAAATACTTCTTTTCTGCATCAAGTGCTGCCCTATCAGCCTTAACCTACACCCGTGCAGCTTCATGCTTCGCAGTCTCCGCCTCATGACCTCTTTTAAGTTCATCAATAAGACTAATCAAAGTCTTCTCCTTCTCGGCATATTCAACAGCATCCTTCTTCAATGCAGCAAGAGATTGCTTCATTTCCTTCTTCTTTTTAGCAAAGTCACCATATTCAACCATTCTCTTTCTGAATCTACTCACACCCTCGGGAAGCATAGCAGCCAAATTGCAGGTTCCCACCATCATCTTAGTCAATAGAGCATCATCATCCATACCTTCTAAAGTATCCTTCACACCCGGAGGGGCAAGATGTGCCAAAACATCCTCACAAACAGAAGAGGATTTAAAAGTGTCACTAGGCTTCACATTCCAACCCGGTGTATAAACCCCTTCACCTTCCACACTTGTTGAACCTTCAGCAGTCTTCAACAAAGCAACCTTTGCAACAGTCTTCTTACCTTTACCCTTCTTCACAACAACTGGAACTTCCTCAGGAACCACAGTTTCAACACCCTGATCCGTGTCATCCTCCGAATCCTCAATCTCGTCACTCACAGTCACAACCTCTGACACATCAGCCGGCTTAGCATCCTTCAACAGACGACGGTTCGACCTCCTGGTTGAAGCCTTGGAAGAAGTAGCCTTTGAAAAACTTTTAACAATCGGAACAGGAACATAGTTCGTCCCATCATACCTTCCCTTCTCATACTTAACCAATGCCTCCTCACCTTCAACAGCTTGAGCATCCTTAAACACAACCTCCGAAGAATCATCACCTTTGATAAAGTCTAGTGCAGACATGACTACAAAACAACAACAAGAAAAACCAACAACATAAGCAACAAACAAACAAAAAACAGGGGAAAAAAAATAATAAGCATACCCTGATCACCCTTCATCAAAACTGGATCTCTACCCTCTTTATCCCATTGGGTACTAATCCCAAATAAAAACAAGAAAGGCTCAGCAAAAGGGCGAAGCCTTGAAGGATATGCCCAGAGAACCTTGAGAAAATTCTCATCCATATCAGATTCTGACGGTTCCATTTCATTCAGAATAGCCTCATGATGCCTCCAAACAGGCTTAAAAGGGAGAATAGACTCGAAAACCCAAAAAACCCTTGTTTTCCACATACCGACCGTAGGCACATGTAAAGAAATAAAGTTTGTTTCCACTTGAGACGTTTCAAATGTATACCAATCGCCATTTTTGGCCAATCGGAAGAAACGCCTAAACATAAGGAGGGTAGGGTCATAACCAAGGGCTCGACACAAAGTCTCAAAATGCAACACACGGCCCAACCCATGCTGATGAATCTGACCAAACGAAACCCTATAATACTCAAGGGCATTCAGCAAAAAGAACAAAGATTCGAAAACTCGAAATGACGACAGTAAAGAGCAATCGAACCACGAGGACACTGATTAACCGGGTCTGTAAGCCTAGGAGCAATCAGATTGAAGGACAAATCAATGTCCCGCTCAGAACAGAACGTCTCAAGCTCTTCCTATGTAAGGGAAGAGAAACTCAACGCCATGTCCTTCTTAGCCCCCATGTTTGCTTAGAAGAATGATCAGAGCAAGAAAATGAAAAGGAAAACTAACCTTAATGTTGCAAGGAATGAAACCTTAGAGAGTGGAAGGTGAAACCATCAAAGAAAATTAGTAAAGTGATGGTAATATGAAGATTAAAAGGTATAAAAAGAAGTAATCAATAAAAAATTATTATAAAAGAAATCATACTTTGCAATAGAAACCGCTGCCTGAAGCCTGACACTTGTCATATCAAGTGTCATTTCAAATTCGAATCCAGAGAACTGCCTAAGTAAGCTTTCAACCGTTGAACCTTCCATGCAACACTGAGCCTAACAAAAAGTCAGAAGCCTTCGAGCTACACCTCAAAGCCTTCTGACTTGGGGGGCTGATGACGTGGGTAGCCTAAAAGCAAAATAAGATAATAACATTGCATAACCACGCTTGAAAGGTTGAAAGGCACAAAGGTTCAAGGAATCGTAAAGCACTGGTCAAAAGATGACTTGTCTTATCATTGCTCTCCTCGGTCAACCCAAGCAACTGTCCATGTCTGACACATGGAGACGCTGCAATGCTCGGACCGCAGGTCCAAAGCCATCCTTGGCTAAAAATGGTATGTCCTCAAGTTGCATCACAAATCAAGATAATATCCATGCTCAAGGAAGAAGATTCTCCTTTTATAAATCAGATCATCCTCCTTCAGATCTGATAACACTTTCTGATTATTTTTACGTACAAAATCTTCTATTCTCTTTGATCACACACGTGGGGAGAATCTCTCTACCACACCAACACTATACTTGAGTTTATAACAACATTTCTGGCTTTGAGTTTCACTCAAACCAGAATCATAACACTCAAAAATACAATTATCTTGAACCTCCTCTACGTTTTGCAAAGTAGGAGGACACCACGACCTGCGTTAGGCAGATTAGAACCCTTTAACCTTTTAACCCTTCCTTAGACCTAGAAGTAACGTTAGACCCATATTTGTTGTAGCAACAACTACAAATGAGTTAGCTAGTTTATCTACGGTTCTAGCTCTAAATAAAAGTGATTAATTCTTTTATGAGCAAACCCGTTTGTACAACCTACGGTTCTAGCTCTAAATAAAAGTGATTAATTCTTTTATGAGCAAACCCGTGTGTGTGTACTGTGTATATATATACATATTATTGATAATATTAAATAATGCATATGATAAAGATTTCTTCCTACATGGAATATTTAAAAATGAAATGCTATCCTCGTTGAAAAACTAACTGGCTTGTTTTACACACAACTCATGTTATGGGTTTGCTGGTTATACTCTTCTAGAAAGTCAATAATCCTGTTACTATTAAAAAACATTATAGTAATGTAATAATGTGTGGCAGTATCATTTTCACGTGCAAGATCCATGGAACCATCCATTAATATTCATCAAATGTTTTTGAATTAACACTCTGTTCCAGAGTTTCATTAAAAAATGGAAGAGAAAGGATATCCTTCCCATTCCCTTCTCTCCAATTCCTTCCAAATTGGAAAGATTGAAAATCACCTTAAAAACCTCTTTATTATCCCTCCCATTCCCTCCCTTTCCTTCCTACAAAAAACTCTGGAACACATTTTTTCCCCACTTCCTTCTCAATCCTTTCCCTTCCATCCTTTAATGAAACTCTGGAACAGAGTGTAAGTGTGTGTGCTAGGATGGATTTGTGTGGTTAAAAAATAAAGAGTTAAATGCCAAAATGGCCCCTGTGGTTTGGCCCAAATTGCCACTTTGGTCACTTTTTTAAATTTTTTGCCAAAATCACCCCTCAAATATCGAAAAATGCCAAAATGGCCCATATTTAACTGAGTTTTTAACTGAGGATGGAAAGTCAGTTAAGTATCAGGGGCATTTTCGTCCTTTCATCCCAACCCCCCCTTCTTCTTCTTCTTCTTCTGCAAATATAAGCACCACCCATCTCCACAACCTTCACCAGCCACCGCCACCACCACCACCCTTCACCCTTCACCGTCCACCACCACCCTTCACCCTCCACCACCACCTACTAACAGATCTAAATCACCAGCACCCACCACACCTTCTTCTTCGAAACCCCCAAATCGACCCTCTCTGTTTTTTCCTCAAATTGGTTCCTCTTCCTGAATTTTCTCCTTATTCAGCATCTGTTTTACTCTTGTTGTTCATCTGTTGGTTCCTACTTGAACAACCTTCATGCTTTTGAGATGATGAAAACAAAGGAAAACCTCTAAGTGAACAAACAGGAACGTTAAGAACCGGAGTTATCCTAACATTACCTGAATACGATCGTTCCATTCCCCTGTTTTTTAACCTAACTCCACCATTAAAACTACTCGAACTACTTGAGCTTCGTTCCAAGCTATGGAACACGATTTTTCCAGACGAATTCATTCGAGGACTCTCTGTAGAACCTACACGTATCGATCCGTCATTCGATAATGTCCTCGTCTTCACCAGTTTCATCCTCTGAGTATTATTATTATTATTATTATTATTATTATTATTATTATTATTAAGGTTCGTGTTCTTCAACTGCTTCTCCGAATCTAGAGATAAACGTGGAAGATCATCTGGATCATGACCGGATGATGACGACGACAGCGAGTGACGTGATGTCACTGTGACCTGTTCGTTATCTGTTTCGTTAAGTAACGGAATGTTAACTGTTAAATCGGTTGACGGTTTTGAGCCTCTGTAGAGAAAATGCTTTATAGATTTTTTACGTTGGTAGCCAGCACATCTTCTGCTCCACAAACTGTTGAAGGTTTTTCCTGATATGGAACTGAAGAAGAAGGTGTGGTGGGTGCTGGTGATTTAGATCTGTTAGTAGGTGGTGGTGGAGGGTGAAGGGTGGTGGTGGACGGTGAAGGGTGGTGGTGGCGGTGGCTGGTGAAGGTTGTGGAGATGGGTGGTGCTTATATTTGCAGAAGAAGAAGAAGAAGAAGAAGAGGAAGAAGAGGGGGGGTTGAGATGAAAGGACGAAAATGCCCCTGATACTTAACTGACTTTCCATCCTCAGTTAAATATGGGCCATTTTGGCATTTTTCGATATTTGAGGGGTGGTTTTGGCAAAAAATTCAAAAAAGTGACCAAAGTGGCAATTTGGGCCAAACCACAGGGGCCATTTTGGCATTTAACTCAAAAATAAATATTAGATATGAATAATAATAATGCGGATGAAGCCTGGCTCAATTGGTAAAAATTGGGGGAGCTAGAGTGGAGGTCATGTGAAGGTTGAGGGTTTGATTCATGTCGGAGCCATATTTACTACATGTGGGGGGTTCCACCTGGGGAGATTTCCAATCCAGGTGGAATGGGTAATCAGTACAGGCTGGCCCAAGGTGTTAGCCGGAGCTCCACCGATTGCACCACTCGCCGTTAAAAAAAATATATATGAATAATAATGAGTCACTCTATATGTATTCATTTTAAGTAAAAACTTTGATAATCATATAAAAATACGTGTACTTAATGTTTTGTTAGATATGCTGCATTGCTCACATGACTAATATATGCATTAAAGTTAAAGCAAACTGTACAAGTATTTATCGAGTTCTCGTAGTTTTTATTAGGGATATTTAAAGCCCGAAAGAGTTCCTCTATTAAGAATAACATATTATTATACTAACTAATTATCCTGGGAAGGTCCCGGTGTTGAAAAATCTAATATGACTTAATAAAAAATGATAAAAGAAGAAAACATACCAAACGTATTGAAAAAATGAATAATTCATTATGTTTTGCAAAATCTCCAATATAGATTTAAATGTATTATTTTGTAAGTTCTTAATTATTTTAACAACTTACTTTATTATAATAATAACGTAAGGGGTTACGTCGACTGAATATTAAGTCATCACTGATATATATTAATAGAAGAGAACCCAACCAAAAAGCGGCAACAACACGATCACATATTTACTCTATAAATATATATAAATATATTGTGTGACGTTATCAATTCTATATCAATCTGAAACATTATCCATTGATTTTCTTGGAATTTATCACAAATGCAACTACAAGGGAAAATAAAAGTTCTTGTAATCTCTTCGAGTTTCAACTGTGATGTTATGTTGCAATATGGTTTATTTTAACATATGAAAATCCATAACGATTATCTTAACATAACTTATAGTCACGTCAAAATTTGTTTTCAAGACATATACTGACGATTATCTATTACCTGATTATATCATATTTCGACCGCACAGTTTTTCTTCGAGAGGTTCACCAGCGGTGCCCGTCTATCTATCCGTGGGTCCAGTTCCTTTATGCCCAGCCTGCTAGGCTGTATGTAGGCAATGATTGTATTGGGGCCACCACCGGAGTGCAACAAGGAGACCCTTTGGGGCCCCTTCTCTTTGCCCTTGCCTTACATCCCCTTATCATGCGGATTCAGGAACACTGTAACCTACCGTTTCATGCTTGGTATTTGGATGACGGGACGATTATAGGCAACGCAGTGGAGGTTGCTAAGGCTTTCGACATTATCAATGTGCATGGGCCATCTCTGGGCTTCATCTCAATATTAAGAAAACAGAGGTCTTTTGGCCGACGTGTGACGGGTTGAAAAGTCAGGACGGGCTTTTCCCGAGAGGGATTAGTAGACCAGAGAAGGGGGTTAAGCTCCTTGGTGGGGCTGTTAGCCGAGATCCTACCTTTATTGGGGAGCTGGCAGGGCGGCGGGCTATGGGTGCGGTTGCCCTTATGAAACTACTGCCCCGTCTTAGAGATCCCCAAAGTGAACTCCTGCTGCTCAGGTCATGCATGGGGGTCGCTAAGTTACTTTTTGGGTTGCGAACTTGCCAACCCCACTTAATGGTGGATGCGGTATCCCTTTTCGATGATGGTCTCCGCGAGGCTATCGAAGATATAGTTGTGTGTGGTGGCCCCTTCTTCGGGGACCTCCAGTGGCGCTTGGCATCCTTGCCGATGCATTTAGGTGGTTTAGGCCTTCATTCAGCTCGAGATGTTGGGGTTTATGCCTTTGTGGCGTCTAGAGCTCAGTCTTGGGGACTTCAGGATCATATCCTTCGAAACAGTGGGGTCATTGGACTAGACCCAGACTATCAACAGGCGCTCGAACGCTTAAACGTCTATCTCCCAGACTTTGATATTGGCGGTTTTTCTAATAAGGACACCGCCCCCTCAAAGCCACAAAAAACTTTGGCGAATGCTCTTTTTAGCAAAACTGCTCAGAGCCTGGGAGAAGTTTTTGAGTTGTCCTCTCGCCAGAAGGCGGTGATTGAGTGCCTAAAGGGCCCTCATGCTCATGATTTTTTGACCGTTATCCCGATTGAGGGTTTGGGTCAATGCATGTCTGCAGTGGAGTACAGGGCTATACTCAAGTACCGGTTGATGATCCCTATGTATCCGGAAGATGAAACATGCCCCATCTGCCGTAAAGCTTGTATGGATAAATACGGGGAGCATGCAATTCATTGCAAGGAGCTCCCTGGTTTTAAATATCGGCATGACTGGGTGAGGGACGTTTTGTGGGATATCCTGAGAAGAGCTGGGATTTCTGCCAAAAAGGAGGCCCCTGTAAACTTCCTCACAGACCCTACGGAAGGGAGATCTACCTTGCGACCCGCAGATCTGCTTGTCTTTGGTTGGGAGAGGGGGAAACATGCCTGCGTGGACCTTACCGGGGTATCTCCTTTGGTTGGATTAAGGGAAACAGGGTTCGTAGCTGGGCAAGCATCAAGAAAGGCGGAATCAAAGAAAGTAGATAAGCATGCTAAAGCTTGTGCAGATAACCGACATGTATTTATCCCTCTGGCCTTTGATACCTTTGGCTCTCTGGCGCCAGAAGCTATTCGTTTCTTGACCAGGGTCCAACGGGTCGTCCACAGCAATAGTTCATCTCCAGGGGGACAAGGGTTTGTCTTTAGTAGACTAGGGTTTGCAATTCAGAAAGGGGTGATGGCGCAGCTTGTTGCCCGTCTACCTTCTATTATGATGTAACTTTCGTATTTTGGTTTAATGAAAAACATATCTCATCTAAAAAAAAAAAAAAAAAAAATTGGACTTATGTAATATACGAGCTTATTCAATACGGGTGAGGCTAATGTATAAAGCTTCTTAACGTAAGAAGCGTAAGAAGCCATCTCAGCCATTAGATTAACAAGATTTCTGGATGCAGATTAAAAACCCTAATCATACCTGGGTTAAACTAACCAAGCGTAAAATAGGAAAAAACCTTCTAACCGTCTAATTTTTTTTCAAATCGTAACAACAGAACTAATTTGAACCCTGATTTTTCATCGTTTTCAGATCAATTCATGTTCAGAATGATTACACAATTCAAAAAAAAAAAAAAACGATTAAAAAAAATGATTAAATAATCATATGAACAATTATGAATCGTAATAGTTGTCGAATACTTTCGATTTTTGTTTCAATAAGGATGATTAAACATAAAAATTAGGTTAAAAAAAGTTGCAGAGGAAGAAGATGAAGTTGGTGAAAAACAGACGCACTCATCAAAATTCAGACGCACTCATCAAGATTTTCAGACGCACTCATCAAAAATTTCAGACGCATTCATTGAAAGTTTGGAAGCACTCATTGAAAATTTTGGACGCACTCATTGAAATTTTGGAGCACTTGGACGCACTCATCAAACCCCAAACAAAAAAAAACAAACGCACCTTACCAAAAAAAACAAACGCACCTTATTAATATCAAACCAAACTTCACCAAACAAACGCACGTTCCATTTCTCACTTCACCAAACAAACGCACGTTCTATTTCTCACTTCACCAAACAAACGCACGTTCCAATTCAGATTCTCTTGACTGTGCGTTTGAATTCAGATTCTCTTGACTCACAATTCAATGAAATCAGGTGCACTCATAAGGCTCGTATCTCCATGTGAAAATGTTGGATGAAGTTTCTACACTTTTTCTTCTTTCTTTGTTTTTTTGCCCAGTCACCACATCTACACTTTTTCTACACGATTCTTATTATTATTATTATTTTGCCAGGGGCATCAAGAACACACGAACGACAGCAGCAGCAACAAACGAACAGGACGACGGTGGATAGAGGCGGAGCTGCGGTGGACAGAGGCGGAGCTGCGTCAGGGGAGTGCGGTTGCAGTTCTGACCAAAATGGTGGGTTTGTTTCAGTTGTGGGTTCCGATGGTGGCTACGTCAGGTCATGGGGTGGCATCGGGTTAGCTGGGGGATGATGATGGTGGTGGTGGTGGTGGTGGTGGTGGTGTCGGGTGGTGGTTCGGTGGCGGTGGTGGTGTTGATTGTGGTGGTCAGATCTAGATTGGTATGTTTTAAAATGATAATGGGTTACGATTTGAACAGGGAAGATAGGATTTATTGTGTTTAACTGTGGTTAGGTTAGATTGACAGGTGTCAAATTGTGGTGGCTTCTTACGCTTCTTATTTTAAGGGGCTTTATACTGTATACTTTCTCATTCAATACATGCAATACATGAGTATCCAACCAAATATCTTTGTATCATGTAACATTAAATTGTAATTGTAATTGTAATTTTAATAATTAAAAATGCATGTAATGATGCTGTCGTGTTCCTACATGGAATATTTAGTGTGAAATGATAACCTCGTAGAGAAACTTGTTTTCCACACAACTCACATCATGGATTTGCTGGTGATACTCTTCTAGAAAGTAAACCCTTTTTCATTATTAAAAAGATCACACACCGTTATAATTGACACTTTAATTAAAAATATGCATAAACCTTCCTTAGTTCAAACCCTTTTTTTCAATAACGTCAAGCATTACGTCACCTTAATATTATCAAGTCACCACTTTAAAACAGATAACTACACTAAATCTTCATTCATCAAATTCTTCAATCGAAAACAAAAAAAAAAACCTAACAAATTTCTTACAGTCTATACTAAAATGCAAATCCAAGGAGAAATCGAAGATTTTATATCTTCTCCAAGCTTCAATTGTTACTCTTCTGATAGCATAACATCCACAGCAATCGCCAAAGTAATCGGTGAACAACAATATGTATCTCAATTTCATGAAAATAAAGACGTCGAAAACGAAGATTTCGAGTTCAAATTGTTGTTAAACGACGACGTAGCTTTCTTAAAAGAGATCAATTCACAAGGTTATACCGTTTTTCCAGTTTTCAACCATGAATTTCCACTAAACAATGAAGTAGTAGATCTAGAAATTGAATCAAAACATCATGATCAACCAGAAGAATCTTCATCATCATATACCAATGAATTGGAAGAATTACCTTCAGGAACGTTCTGTGTGTGGCAGCCAACTAAATACAAAAAGAGTAGATCAACTGGATCTGGATCTGGATCTAAAGGGTGGATAATCCGGTATTTGCTTAGGCGGAGCAATAGCGAAGGTAAGGAGCCGATGATGCTATTAAGTTCGAAGCAGAAACGGAGGTCTAGTGAGGGTTTGAACGTAGCGGGTCGGTGGAAGGTGGGAACGCCGGTTCATGAACGGTTTTACGTGCAAAGAAGAGCGGAGAATGAAGAGGGTAAGAGGAAATCGTATCTGCCTTATAGGAAGGATTTGGTAGGGTTGTCGTTTGCGAGTGTTATTGGAATGGGGAAAATGCTTCCGTTTTGATATGATCAAACCCTAATTTGTTGTTTTGTAAAAAGGTGGACTGGGCGTAACCCACAAGTACCAGCGTCAACAACCAATAATCGATGTAGACCTCACCTCCATTCTTTGGTGAGTTATATACGTGTATGCCCAACCTACAAATGGTACCAGTGGCACCGACGACGACGGTGTTACCAAGTGGTAAAAACTACCCGAACAGCGGTACCCGAGGGTTCCCGTCTACCCTAACGAAGCTTGGTTTAATGTAAATATATTTCTTCTTGTGGCTTGATCGAGTTTTGTATGGTTAATTAATGAGATTCATATGTTTTTTCTTAATAATTAAATTAATTTTCTAATTGTTTAAAAGTATTACACTAGTTTATATACACTAGTGGGTAAGCCTGTGCAATGCAACGGGTGTCAACAAGCCGCTTGTAGATAGTGTTCTCTAACTTGATATGTCTTAAACACTGATTATATTTGGGTATCACCACCACCACTACTATATCTAAGTAATATGATACTAAATTTAAATAATATTTACATATTAAAATATCAAATATTATCATGTACTAACATTTAATATTACTATGGTTTAATTATACAAGATTAATGTAAAGTCTTTGATATTAATATGGTTTATTAACTATGATGTGGTGTAATTAAAGACAAGTTTAAAAGACAAATTTGCCCCTAAAAAGTAGTTAAGATGTGCATTATGTATTGTGTGATAAGGAACTCTACTTGTACCTCTTATTTTTTAAGAAGTCCTTAGGAAATGCTTTATAATATAGTACTAGTAGGAAACCCGTGCGATGCGGCTGAAACAAAAAATAACATTGATTCATATGCTCTTGCTGCTAATTCTTCTTCATCATAATCTACTAAAATTTTAATCAAACAAAATAGCAAACTTTATGGTTTATAACACGTTCCTTATACAAATCATCATCATACTCATAAAGGCTTATAAAAGTATGTCTTTATCAATGTTAATGAACACTATGATGGGCTAATATGATGATAATAACACTTTGCTGCAAGATAAAGGCTCTAACTGTCGAACTTTCTTGTTTTATATTAATAGAACATCATGTCAAATTTGTAAATCAACTAAAAATATGTTTGTAAATTTTGACTCTTAACTCTTTCTAGAGCATCTTCAATAACATCGACACAAATCTTGAGGTTAATCTTTATTGCGACTTAGATAACAAAATCTATGCCATCTTTGACTTAACTTCAATCTCATCTATGAAACTCAATCAGTTGGTCCAAACATTTAGATTAATACATGGGTCGAAAGGAATATAGCATTGATTAATGATAGCCTATGACGCCATACATAGGAATAATAATAATAATAATAATAATAATAATAATACTCAACCAAGATTTATATTATTGTACCAGAATCGCAAATAATAATAGTTCGAAAGATTTTTTTAACTTATTCACTTTCTTTTAGGCATGGGAAATTTTTGTTTTTTTTTCTTCAGTAAACAATTATTTTAAAACTGTATCATATGTTTATAAGTTAGTTTAAACCCCCCATATTCAAACATTATAAAATAAGAGACATAACTCAAGTATTTTATATTTTTCAGCTAACCTCAACATATTGTAACCCGTAAACCTGTGATAATCCATTAGATGTGTAAAATTTATCTTATACATTGTTGAACTTTTCATATGTTAACAAAAATATATGTTCATCCACCACATGAGAGTAAGATTTGACTTTTGTGTTTTTCTATTGACAACATCATTTATTACTTACTTTATTCACGAGTTCTAACCCTATATTCTATAAAAAAACATCATCAACATTGATCTCATTTTAACTCCCCGCGATGACATTAGATAGTTAATCTAAATCTCTTACTCCCTCCGTCCCAATTTAAATGTCCTAGTTTCAAAAACACATATTTTAAGAAATCTTTTGTTTGTATGTGGTAAAATGACAATAATATCCTCAAAAGTAGTGATTGTGTTTTGTCTTTTATGGGCAAAACTGGAAATTACATTTCTATTTTTAGAAAGGGATATTTAATTTGGGACAAACAAAAAAGGAAAGAAGGACATTTAAATTGGGACGGGGGGGAGTATTATATTTGACGAGGTTATAACGGCTAAGGCAAAATAGGTGCTTGTCAAGCTGAAGAGAAAGAGAAATGTAAGGATCGAGCAAGAAACATGTCTCTAACAATTAAACAATATCTCCAAAATCAATACCACAAACAATCAAACAATATCTCCAACAATTAAACAAACCTCAATTAAAATACATTCATTCTTAAAAAAATGTAAGGATCGAGCAAGAAACAATTGGCTACGAAGCGAAAGTTTAGACCAAAGGTTCAATCTAATTTAAACGAACCGGCTAGGTTTCGTCTAGACGAACCACAAACCCCACAACCTATACATCAAGCGTCTCAAGCCGAACATATGCCCACCCCACCATTTCAAAACCAAGGTTTTCAAAACCTTATGTATCAAACCCAACAATTTTCGCTTCCAAACCAATATCCACTACACTACTCCCAACCCATCATGCCAACCCAAATCGCATCCGGGGTGTTCCAAGTAGCTCCCGATCCGATTGATGAAATGTTCAACCGTTTTGGGCTTCGCAACCGTACCAAAATAATTCGTATCGTAACCCATTTCCAAGTGGAGATTCGGATGAAGATGAAGAGGAAGAAGAAGAGGAGATACAAGTGCAGGCCCCACCAAGGTGTGGAAAAAATAAAACGTCGAATGTGAAAACTCCTTGGTTGCAAGAAGAAGAGATGGCCTTGGTAAAGTCATTTTTACGTATTTCCGAGGACAAGCACGTCGGAAATCAACAACCAAGAGACACTTGTGTAATAGATAAATTTATTAAATTCGTGCAATACACAAATTTTTTAAAAACATAATCTTTTTATTACTAGGTATATAAAACCAAATTTAATCACATTTATCTAACTTGTATAATACATAACATTATAACCTAACATCTTTATATAATATATAACATTATATTTATTTTAATATTTAAAAATGCATGTAATAATACATTCCTCTTCCTAGATGGAATCATGGAATATGTAATGTGAAATGCTAAGTTCGTAGAGAAGCTTGCTTTCCACACAAATTAAGCACATGGATTGCTGGTTATACTCTTCTAGAAGACAAGAAATTCAGTACTTTTTGAAATATTAATAACGCCAAAGATTATTTGGAAGTTTATACACCATTGTAATTGACATCTTTTAACTCTTTTTGAAATAATAAACCTAAAGGATCACGTCACCTTATCACTAAGTCACCTTAAAAACATAGAACAACACTAAACCTTCATTCATCAAATTCTCTTCCAATCCAAAAAAGAAAAAACCTCTTAACAATTCTCCTATATAATTTTTATTAACATGCAAATGCAAGGAGAAATCGAAGATTTTATATCTTCTCCAAGCTTCGAGTGTTACTCTTGTGATAGCATAACATCCAAAGCAATTGCCAAAGCAATCCGTGAAACTGAAGACGATGAAGACGAAGATTTTGAGTTCAAATTCTTGCAAAACGACGACGAATCATCCTTCAAAGATATCGATTCGCAAAACTGGACAGTTTTTCCGGTTTTCAATCGTGAATTTCAGGTAAATAATGAAGCACATACAAAAATAAAACCAAAACATCATGATCAACCAGAAGAATCTTCATTAGAAGACGATGAATTGGAACGGTTACCTTCTGGAACGTTCTGTGTGTGGCGGCCAACTAATTGTAATAAGAGTAGTTCCATTGGATCTGGATCTAAAGGGTGGATAATCCGGTATTTGCTCCAGTGGAGCATGTGTGACGATAAGGAGCCGGTTTTGGTGTTAAGTCAGAAGGAGAAACGGAGGTCTGGTGAGGGTATAAAGGTCGCGGGCAGGTGGAAGGCTGGAACAACGGTTCATGAACGGTTTTATGTGGATAGAAGGGCGGAGAATGGAGTGGGAAAGAGGAAATCGTATCTGCCTTATAGGAAGGATTTGGTTGGGTTGTCGTTTGCGAGTGTTAATGGAATGGCGAAAATGCTTCCTTTTTGATATGATCAAACCTTAAGGAGGGACGTCTGGTTTGGCGCCCCATGCCATATCATGTATTTGGGGCGTCAAACACGTACCATGTTGTGGGCGTCAAAGAGGGGCGAGAAGGGCTCTCGCGAGATTAGAGGAGTGTATGCACCCTTGTGCTTCCATGTACTCTAATAATAAACTCTTTCAAGGCTTGAGCAATGACACAAATATCGCCATAAGACTATATTCGTGTAGGTCGGGAGTAGTTGTGTCATATGACGCCAATATTACTTATGTGGTTTGTTATATGTGTATTCGATAATAAGTGACACCATTTAATTTGAGATTTGTATATTTCAGACCATAGTCACAGAATTCGCCCCACTAACCACGATTTTCGTATTGGATTGAAATGTACCAGATCGGAATTCGCAAGCGTTCCAATCGTCTATGGTACGGCGAATCGAATTGACGTGGTACGTAGATCCAGGAGATGGTAATTTGCGTTTTAATTGATATAGAAGTCGGTCCATTTAGACCTAAAAACACGAATTTAGGGAACTTACCTGGCTTTTCTGGGAATCAGAAAGACTCTTAGAGGCTGGTTCTTGGAAGAAGATGAAGAAACAAGGTAGAACAGACAAAGAAGAAGATAAATAACGGCTGTTTATTTTTGTAGGGTTAGATAATTTTGGTAATTTATACGTTTAACCCCTCTATCGTTATACAGTTTAAATTAGACCCTAAAACTTAGTAATTTATAGATAAAAATTAGTTTATGTATTTTACCATTTAAGTTAACCCCCCACTATGTTCACTAATTTACATTTGTTCCTAGGGATGGCAATCAAACCCGAACCCGATGGGTAAACCCTAAACCCGACACATTTGGGACGGGTTTGGGGTCAGGTAATAAGGTATGGGTCCGGGTATGGGATTAGTTTTTATTTTTTTCGCGGGTTTGGGACGGGTTTGGGACGGGTTTGGGACGGGTTTGGGATTTGATGATATACCCGTTTACCCGGCCCGATTACCCGATAAAGTATACCCATTTACCCGATTAGATACCCAGTATGTTTTCTTATATATCTTTTTAAATATGTATGCATAATATATCTAATTCTCCATCTAGATTACCATCTTGTGCTAGAAATTACCAAAAAATAGTGTATAGTGTTTGTTCTCAATGTCTTAGAGTGTTTTTATATGAGTTAAGTATTTTATATTCATACATTGTAATCATTTACACGTATATTAAATAATTCAAAATGTAACTGGTTAATAGTTATACAATAGATACTCGACCGGTTTATGATCGGATATACCCGATGGGTAAGTTTTAAAAATTAATGGGTTTACCCGAAACCCGCGGGTATACCCGACAGCCGATGGGTAATTACCCGACATAAACCCGACGGGTTTTGGGACGGGTTTGGGACAAGCATAACTAATCGGGTATGGGGTTGGGATTACCTAAACCCGTCCCAAACCCGACCCATTGCCTTATAAACTTATACATAAAAAGTATAAAATTAATATTATATATAAAATATAAATGATAAATAGCTATTTAAAAAAAAATCTATATAGTACCAGACTCCATGGTACACCGTACCGGTTCGTACCGAAATGAGCCTACCCCCGTTTGTACCGAATTCGTCCAACCTAGCGAATTGCGTATTCGTACCGCGTTTCCGTACCGAAGTGAACCGCGATTTAGGTGACTATGTTTCAGACAACATAATGCTAAGTCCAAAAGAAAATGTGGTAAGGCTTATTATTGGTAATACCATAATTATTGTATGTACGTGGTACTTCTTAATCCAAAAGTGTATATTATTATTAGAATTTTGCTTGATTTCCTTGATTAGATATAAAAAATTCTTTGGAAATCCGGATACTGTGTAAAAGTTTATGGATACATTACTAGGTATAACTAGTGTAGAATACTTGATATACCATTGTCAAGTTTTAACAGTTCAAATGTTTATTGTTTTCTTAAAACAGCGAAAACTTTATTGGAAAAACTAGCTAGAAGCTAGAAACAAAACATACAAGAACAAAATCAAAAGCAATATTGAAATTACACCAATCGCTCCAGTCAAACATACGAAGTTTCATGATGCTTTTTATCCATACTAAAGTAATTGCTTTTATCTCCGCTATGACCCTGTCTGTCGGAACTTTGGTGCTATTGAGATTCAAGATATCAATCGGGATATATATATATATATATATATATATATATATAATCCCTATATATATATATAGGGGAAAGTTAATTTGAGAACACCTATATTTCGTGCGAACCGCGAGAACGCCATCTAAAACCATTCAAATCAAAAATTTCTTTTTACACTTATCTTTATTACTAAAATACAATCCCAAAAACACAATTTACGCGTAAAAATTTAAACGTATTCGGAAATAAATTGTTTTTACACATGTGTAAATTTATTGTTTGTACATTTGTAAACTGTTTCATTTACACATGTGTAAAAAGTTAATTTGAAAGTGTTTTTGCAAAAAAAGATGAATTATTTGGAAAGAAAATTCATTTTTTAATGTTGTATTTTGATTATAATTTGGTTTGTAATGAAAAAAAATGATTTTGATTGATTTTCTAGTTTGTTCTCACGGTTCTCGCGATATTTAGCGTTCTCAAGATAACCCTTCCATATATAGGGTATGGATCATACGAGAACCAACTTTAGGGAGAGAACCAGTGTCAACACAAACAAAAAAAACCTAAAAACCCCACCTCCACCCCCTAAAAACCTAAACCCACCCATCTCACTCCCTAAAAACCTAAACCCCCCATCCCCCACACCGCCCCAACCCCCCCCCCCCCCCCCCCCCCCCAATTGTGAAATGCACATGTGCAGCTAACCCCGCACCCACCCTAAAACCAAAACGCTCCATCCCATCCCCCCAAAAAGATACCCCCTCTTCCACCATACCCAAAAACTAAACCCTACAGCTAAACCCATTAAAAAACTTAACTATAATAGTGAAATGCACATGTGCATGTAGTACAATTATCTTATTTTATAGTTTTATATAGGGGTTTTTTTAAATTTATTCACCAACAACCCTAAAAAAACCTAACCCCATTCCCATCATACCTAAAAACTAAACCCTAAAGCTAAACCCATGAAAAAAAACCTAACTATAATAGTGAAATGCACTTCACGTTTATTTAATGATCATTGAATAAATTTTTTTCCACCTTATATATCATATCACGTCCATTTAATGATTATTTCATTATGGTAATTGATAATTTATTCAAAAGTGTGCTCTAATAGTGAAATGCACATGTGCATACGGTATATGTATGTGTATATATAACAGCAAAATGCACATGTGCATCAGACCTGACGTAAAAAAAAGCCATTTTTTTGTTTCTTTTTTATTTTTTTGTATTTTTTTTATTTTTTTTTCAGAAAGATTAACACTAAAAAAACATTTTGGTGTTTTTACTTTTTTTACTTTTTTATTTTTTTAGGTTATATAATTTTTTTATTATTTTTTTTTATTTTTTGGTGGAGGGGTTTTTGTGTTCACACTTGGTTCTTTAGTTCTCTCCCTAAATGGTGGTTCTCAAATGATCCAAATCCTCTATATATATATCTATATCTATACTATATTATAATGCATGAGTCAGGGACTTCTTAAAACTTAAGTAATACAAATATAATTGCTTAAAGTACAACACTTAATGCACATAATAAGGATTTTTTAAGGGTAAATATGTCTTTTAGTCAATGTCTAACAACTTAAACTATAAAAATGCTTCTAGATGGGTAGTTTAAGATACCCAAAAGTTAAGAACTTTATTTTCATTAACAACCCTAAAATGAGGGTAAAATAGTCATTAAAACATTATTTACACTTTAAGATCCTATCTTAGTTACACTTTAATTCCCTAATATTTGGTTAGTAGTTCATTTTTCTCCCTCCCATACAAAATTATAATTCTTTTATTTAATCCTATCATAACTTTAAAACTATTATCTATACTAAATTATAATGAGACAATGGTAGTTTGATATACCTGAAAGTTAAGAACCTTCTTTCCTTTAATGCATAATGTACAACCCTAAAATGAAGGTATATTAGTCTTTCATACATTTTACACTTTAGTACCCTCATTTACTTTAATTAATTTTAAGTTTACTCAATTTTTGTTTGTTTAAATAATAGTTACAATTTGTTCCTCTTATTTTAAGCCAACTACCTCCACGTTTTTTAAACGACCATAATTTTTTTTATATGCTAATATATTTTCTTTAAAAAAATTACATTATAAAAATGAACATTTTATTCTCTTTTATTTATTGATTATAGTATTGTTATAATATTTTTTTAATTTATAAAGCATATAAATGTAAATTTACAAAATACAGTCTCTATGCTCTATTGCAAACGACAAATGTTACTACTAACATTTTAAGCTTTGAAAATTAAATATCCCGCCCAAAACTTGAAAGTGGAATAATACCTACTCTTCCCTTTTAATTGCGCAGAAACCTCATATTTTGTTTTCTCATTCGGAACCCAAATTTTAATCTACAAAAATCTGTTATAGAAGCACAATGGTGATTTCATCACCATCACAAGAAACCCTATTTTAATATCTTTATCCTTATTTGCTATCATTAGCAGTATGCCTTCATTACAATCATCATCATCATCATCATCGTAACAGTCAATCGAATTTCTCGGAGATCGGCCTCGCTGGTGTTTGTGAACCAGACTGCGCGAGAATGGAGGAGGTTGTTGATCATAAATCCAAACCAATTGACTTTCGCCGAGCTCCGTAAGGCTTTTTTTAATGAGAATTTTCATTAAAAAATAGGCCATTTTAACAATCAGGTTTGCGTTACTTCTTATGAAGATATGTTTCAATAACTTGTAGGAGAGATAATCAAGCGAGTGGAAGCTAGCAATAACTAATCGCCACTCCAGCCAAACGTGGAGATTTGTGGATCGTGTAGCCTCCAACGGCGGCAAATTTACTTTTCCTCATTGCCTTAAGCAAGGTATGGTTTAATATTGTGAAGTTTTTGTTGATCCATTTTCTTTTTTGTGTAGTCACATATCTGTTATGTTGGTTATGAAGAAAGAACAAGTTTTCATGGGGTTTCTTCTTTAATTATTTTATATACCAAATGTGCGGCTATGATGTGGCATTCAGTGGTTCTTCTTGATCTACATATTTGTTATACTGACAGGTTATTTTTTATATGTTTATCTCAATCCTTTCAATGTTAATGATTAACCATAGTAGCAAATAATTATACAGTCAAAGTCATCAACATAATTATGCGGTAAAAATCTTCAACATAACTATGCGGTCAAAGTCCTTCCACAATATTCTCATCAACATCATTATGTAGTCAAAGTGTAATATCTTCCATATTTTAAGCTCATGTAGATGTGTGTCTATATTGTACTCATTTTGTTTTGTAATGTACAAAAAGATCACTTCACAAAATCATTCTCAGTGTTCACTAAATTTATATGAATCATCATCTATCCCAAGGCATGACTTCTCATAATTTGCCAACTGATTACCAACGTGGAATTAAGATATCTTTAAGAGTTTCTTTATTGATAATTACTTAGAATAATGTAGCATTTAGCTTCTTTTGTAGTTGTATATTTTATGGGTTATTGTAGAAAAATAGATGAAGCTGAACAATGGAATAATCTAGAATTGGAATTCCTCACAAACAATATATTTACCCAAATAAATACTTGATCAGGCTGAAGATCTGTGGGTCATTGTTTGTTTTTATTCACTATTTCTTGCTTGCATTTGATTTATTTGCACCATATATAAGTCGTGATTACTTGCAGTATATATAAGTGATGATAATTTATGTATTGATGTCAAACTAAGAAGCCGAGAAAGTGTTTACATGCGAATCAACCGATAACTAAAGATAACAAAAAGCTTCATGTGTTTAGCATATTCCATCAAGTATATTTCAACAAAGTAAGGACATGTATTAATGTTTCTATGTCATTTGCTGGAGATGAAGATAGTTTAAAATGGTTTCTTATATATTTTTAAACTTGTTTTACAATCCATTTGATGTTATTGACTTTTTTACTAGAATACTAGGTAAAAGAAGCCAGCGTTTGACTGTCATTTGAAGAACATGATCTTCGTCTTCCTGTTGATACCAAGGTTCCATGGATTCAACTTTAACAGTAATATGTCAAAAGTAAAGAAAAGTTCATGACCAAAACAACGTAATTAGTTTATGTTCTTGATATTTTACTATAATGTTTTTGTATTTTAGGTTGATAATATTTTAGTTTAGCATTTTTTGATAATTTAAATCGTCTCAAAATACAATGTCAGTTTGGTAAAGAGATGTATGAACAAATGTTACTAATTTCTTCTGTTTAATGAGCTAATAAGCGTATCTAGGATTAGTGTTGCTTTAAAATTAAGTGTTACATAACGGTTTTTAATGTAAAAATGTGTGAATTCATAAATGATATGGTTGTTTGCAATAGCCTATGACTTTTAAGTGTTATGTGTTGTTAGCAATAGCCCATGACTTCTATTTTGATTGGCTTTAGTGCAAATGTGCTATTTACTTGAATTATATATAATATATACAAGGAATTGGTGGCATAATACACAAAATAGAACCAGATTAAGTGGTTACACTAAGAGTATAAGCCATCATCTATCACCATCTTTGATAAAATCATCTTGGTTTTGGGAATCTTTTACAATAACAAGGTGCATTCACGGGAGTTTGTACAACTTAACACGTTCCAGGTTACAAGAAAAACATCGACAAATTCAAGTTTAAAAGTGTTGATTCAGTTATATGCGTCACTGTTAATGATCCATACACTATGAATGGTTGGACTGAAAAGCTTGAAGCTAAAGACGCTGTAAGTTGCTCCTCATCCCTTCTCTTTATCCAAAATGAAAAATTTCCAAGTGATTATTTTCCCTTTAACATTTTTGTACTTATTTCTTAACTTGGAGTGTATGCTGACAACTGCAAATAGACTTCCTCCAACTTGTATCCTCATCATCTTTCATCTAGATAGTGACATTTAATGTTGTTTCTCGTTTGTACCATGCAGATTGAATTCTATGAATACTTTGATGGTAAATTTTACAAGCGCTTGGAATTGGACTTAGATCCGAGTCCTGCATTGCTTGGACATCTCTCAACTATGTATGGCTCTAATTTTCATGATTCTGTATCGTATTATTTTCGTTGTTAATTTAACTTTAGGTTCGATTCAAATTTTTGTGCTCATCTTTATTTTATAACTTTTAGTAATGTAATACACTAATACTTTTTTTTATGTTAATCTTGTTTTTTATATCAATCTTGTTGGTAGTCACAAAAGAGAGATATTACTGTAGAATTCGTTGGTATAGGTTTGGTTTTAAGAATCGTGAGGCGCTCCGAGGTGAAGTTTTAAAAGCACTGTGACAAGATTCAGATCAAGCGCTACTAATGGTTCGGTATCTTAACTCTTTGATGCAGAAGGAGATCATATTTATCACATTGTTGGTATTGTCGTTTGTTTGCCAAAGTTCGACTGATGCATTGTTGGATTAAATATTTAACTCACATTGCTATATGTTTAAACATGATTATGACGAGGATAAAAATTTTGAGACCATGTTATATAGATACAATTACTTTATATTATGGTGATTTCTGTTACTGTCGTGTAGTTTGGCTTTTCACACCTGCTAAACTTTAACCAGTAGGTCAAATTAGTTTGTTTATGATCCCAAGTTGATATGTGCTTGATTACTATTTTTTACTAACAACTGTGTGCTATGTTATATAATGTAGTTTATATCTTTGTAACTAAATTAATATCAAGTTTTGATGTTGTAGTCCTTATTTGTAAGATATGATGTGGCAATTGGTTATATAACTGCTTTTCAAATGTTAATGATTAATATTTTAATTTGTATAAATTTAATATTGATTTTTTATGTGGGTTAGAGAATAATCCAAGCCATTATTAGATATTAGCTTTGACTTAACAAGAATTTGGTGTTTCTGACAATGGTGGCCAAACTTTCAAGAATGTGGTCTTGAACGCGTTGATTTCACTTAAGGCTAAATGTTCTATGAGTATAAGGGAATCAAGGGATGGATATAACAATGCAAAGCCAGATGCCAAAGCTAAATAACATTTGGTTAATTTGATCGTTTTATTTGAAGTTTTTCTATTTTAACCCGTTTTATATTAATTTACTGCATTTTGGCCCGTAACCATTTATTTTAAATTCATTATCAACTAGACAAACTGTGTTAGTTGCAGGATCATAAAGCTTCTATCCAGCCTCACATCTTATTGAACAACTAAAATATTCTGGCGTGTATATTGTAGCAATAGTGCAACACACCTATAAACAAGTATCGCGTTGTAAATTGTTGTTCCCGCCGCATCGCGCGGGTTTTTTACTAGTATATATATATATATAGGCTAAAGGTAGAATGAAAACCCTCTAAAATGAGAAAACTCCCGGAAACCCAATGAGTGGCCAAGATTAATCCACAAAGGCCACTAAAAAATATATTATTTTAATTCTTAAAGGTTATATTAGTCTTTTTACTCTTCCCCCCATTTACCAATTTGAATCTTCTCTTTCTCCCTCCTATTTAAACTAGATCTATCTCTCTCTCACACACACACTCTCTCTCTCTCTTCTCTCTCTCAAACAATCAGATTTCCACCACCCCTAAACACCATTGCTGCCACCATCAACACCACCATTACCACCGCCGCAGCAACAAGCCCCTTCTTTCTGCTCCTGTTCAAGCAACGACAACAACATAATACCCAGGTCAGATTCACGTAGCCCCTTCTTTCTGCTCCCCTTCAACACCACCATTACCACCACCGCCGCAGCAACGACAATGACAGCAACGACCCAGGTCAGATTCACGTGCAGTGTCGACAACTACATAACGACCCAGGTCAGATTCACGAAGAAGAATATGAAGCAGAGGACGACGGCGGTCGCCGGAGCTCCGATGACGCCGTAGTTTGTTGACGCAAATACTACTTGTGAGCTCAGTTGTGACCTCCCAGGTGAGCTCCCGGCCTGGTTTGATAGTTTAGATGGAAATCTGATGGTTTTGCTCTCAGTGTGGTGCTTTCGTCCATTTGTCTGACTCAAGGTATGCTCTCAGTGTGTCTGCTCCCAAGTAGCTAATTTGGTGTTTAAATATTTCGTCCATTTGGTGTTAATTTAGGATACAGGGGAGCCTTAGGATACATATATATATTGGATAAATCTTTTTTTTTTAATTTGATTTTTTTATTCAGGTGGATATGTAGGTCTGTAGGTCTGCTTTCGTCCATTTGGTGTTAATTTAGGATACATCTTTTTTTTGGATAAGTGGGCTATTTAAATCTTTGTATTTTAATTGGATAAATCTTTTTTTTTTAATTTGATTTTTAATTGGATACATCTTTTTTTAGGATACATCTTTTTAATTTGGATAAATCTTTTTTTTTAATTTGATTTTTTTATTCAGGTGTAAGTGGGCTATTTAAATCTTTGTATTTTAATTGGATAAATCTTTTTTTTTAATTTGATTTTTTTATTATTAGAAAGTTGGGCTATTTAAAAAGATGGGATCGGTTAAAAACATTAGAAAGTTATTTGGGTCTAAGGGTATTTTGTTGAGATACGAAGCTTTTATCGTTTTGAAGTAATAAGGTTTTTTGAATTTGGTTTGTTGACCTCTAATTTGAAACTTCCTCTGTTCTATGTTGCGTTTTGTTTCGTATGTAACAGCAGAAAACATTTTTAATATGATTTTGAAAGGGGTTAGAAAACAATTAATGGTTAGAGTTTGAATTTGAGCTAATTAGTGTTTGGTAATAAGAAGTTGTTTGTGATGGTTTTGAAAATGTATGTTTACATATTAATTAACCTTTTTATATGTTATTATTACTAATATATTTTTTTTAATCAAAATTGGTGAATTTTAATGTCCCTTAACATATGCAACAATATGTCTGATTTGTTTTTTTACCAGTATGTGCGTGTTTGTATGAGTATTATAATGTGTGGAATGTATGTTTGCATCTGTTTCCTATATTGCGTCTGTTTCGTATGTAACAACAGAACTAAGTTGGTATAAATTAGTTACCGATTTTTTTTACCAGATACATGTTTGATTTTTTGCATATTATAGAGGAAGATTTGGGATGAAATCTATGTTTGCGTCTGTTTCGTATGTAACAGCACCACTAAGTTGGTATAAATTAGTTTCTGTTTTTTTTACTAGATACAAAGTTTGATTTTAATGTCATTGATCATGGGTGAATCTATGTTTTCGTCTGTTTCGTATGTAACAGCACCACTAAGTTGGTATAAATTAGTTTCTGATTTTTTTACCAGATACAAAGTTTTGATTTTTTTACCAGATATAAATTAGTTTCGTATGTATAAAACATTTTTTTTTGTATCAGTTTTCGTATGTAACAGCATAACTAAGTTGGTATAAATTAGCTTGTGATTTTTTACCATATATTGATTAAAACAAGTCACTAACCATGGGATCAAATATATGGTTTGCGTCTGTTTCGTATGTAACAGCAGATTTAAGTTGGTATAAATTAGTTACCGATTTTTTTACCAGATACATGTTTGATTTTTTGCATATTATAGAGGAAGAATTGGGATGAAATCTATGTTTGCGTCTGTTTCGTATGTAACAGCACCACTAAGTTGGTATAAATTAGTTTCTGTTTTTTTTACTAGATACAAAGTTTTGATTTTTTAAGTTTGATAATCTTGATAACTAAATGTATAAAACAATGTTTTTTTGTATCAGTTTTGTATGTTTTTTTGTAATCCAGTTGGTTAACATACGTTAAGCGGGGGGGGGGGGGGGGGTCTTTACAAGTAAATTGATGTTTTTTGTTTTATTTTTGCAGGTGAGCATATTTTTTGCATTAAAAATGAAGATGATTATCAAGAATGAAGTGTAGACAATTTTTTTTTATTTATGATAGTTTTTTTAGCATTTGTTGAATTGCAATGACCGTTTTGTTTGTTTTTAGCACTTTGTAAGAAACGATTCTTGTGTACATTTGAATGTTTTTTGGATCTATAAATTTTTCAGCACTTTGTAATGACGTTTTGTTTGTTTTTAGCACTTTGTAAGTAGCATTTTAAGTAACAAAATGCCTATAACCATATCAATTCTTGTTACGTATGCAACAATTCTGGTGCTGGTACAATAAAACGAAAAAAAATATTGTCTAATAAAAAAAATAATAAATCAGTATTTTTTAAATAATATAAACTGGCAACTTAGTTTTAACCTACGTAACACAACACATGTTACATATGTAACACGGGCATCTGACAGCTTATATAACAATGTGAAAAAAGTAAGAGAGAGATGATGTGACATGTGTGGGGTCCACTTGTCATATGTGCTTTTCAGAAAAATGCCAATTGACCATTGTACCCTTTTTTTGTCATCTACTCACATAAATATATTAAAATAATATAGAATGAATCATGACCATTGATCAACTTGAATGGATGGTTTGGATGAAGTTTACTAGGTTTTCTCAACTTTTTGTGGTTTCCATTTTAACCATCCCCTATATATATATATATATATATAGGGCATGTATAAATAGAAAACTCATTTGAGTTGTGCAAACTCAGTAAACCCAATCCAATGGTTCTAGATGAGGCCACGTCACATTTTTCACTTTCTTGCTTAAGGGCATTTTCGGTAGTTTTTTTTTTCCTTAAATGTGTCAGATTACTTTTCATCACTTACACTTTCTACACATTTCCATTCCTCCATATCTCTCTCTATATTCCAGATTATCAATCTCTCTCTCAATATTCAGTTTTATATATTCAGATTTCCATTTGGCTAGCAATCATCCTTTTCATCACTTACACTTTCTAAACACTTTCTAAACATTTCCATTCCTCCATACCTCTCTCTATATTCAGCTTTATATATTCACATTTCCATGGGTAGTGGTGTTGTTTCAGATTTGATTGAAACAGATCCGATTGAAACATGTACGTCGCCTCCACCGCCGAGTGACAACCACCGCCGTGACGAGTCTTGTTCTAGATCTAGATTTTTTGTACCAGATCCGGATCTATGGTGACGAGTCTTGTTCGTATGTACCCGATTTTTTGTAAGGATTCTTGTTCTAGATCCAGATTTTTTGTAAGGATTCTTATTTCTAGATCCTGATTTTTTTGTAAGGGATTCTTGTTCTAGTCTTGTTCGTATGACGAGTCTTGTTTCTTATCTATCTTGTATTCTAATTTTTGGTAAGGGTTTATTCCATTTGTTTTTAAAGTTTTGAATCAGTTTTTTTTGTGTAATTAAAAAGTTGGTTTTGTAAGATTTTTGTGTTGTGATTTGATGTGGTTGCTAGTTGATTGTATAGAAGAATGGTGGGGTTTTTTTGCTCTGTATCAAGGTCCGATGGCGACGATTCAAGATCCGACAGTGGTGGTGGTGAACGAAGATTGTGACCATTCAAAGATCCGATGTACTGACAAAACAACCTCGATATACCAGATCCTTGCCCTTTTATTTGATTTTTTACTGTTTTCTATTTTTAAGAACATTTGTTTTTCAATAAAAACATATGTTTTTTTGTTTGTGGTATAATTTATGATATGTTTTTGTTCTTTGGTTACAATTTATCATATGTTTTTATTGTTTGGTTATAATTTATTATATGTTTCTGTTGGTTGGTTATAATTTATCATATGTTACATCTGTTACTTATACACAAACATGTGTTTCTTTGAACATGTTTACAAAAAACATATGTATTAAGGCTGAAACCCAGTACGCTGGACTGATTTTTTTTAGAGACACATGAATTTTTTTGTTACTGGGTTGTGATTTTATTATATGTTTTTTGTGAGATAATTAGTGAAAACATCTATTTCAAAATTTATTATCTGTTTTTGATAAGATAAATCCTAAAAACATAAGTTTTTGTTCTTAGGTTATAATTGTTGTATTTTTATTTTGTGAAATAAGTTGTGAAAACATTTGTAAATTGTAAAAACATAAGTTTCTCTTCTTAGGTAATAATTTGTTATATAACAATGTAAGATTTTTGTAAAAAAATGATAATGAGAATAAAAAAAACATATGTTACTCAAAATGTGTATGTTTAGTTTCGTATTTAATTCAATTTCACATTTGAATGTTAATAAAATAACAAAACATAATGCACAACTTTTAAGAGAGGAGAGAGAAGAGAGGAGAGAGAAATGAGAGAAAAGAGAAAAATGAGAGAAGAGAGAGAACAACATTGTTTCTGGACAATTTTGCCCATTTGTACCTTTTGTTATCAACTTTTTTATTAAAATAATCTGAATAAATAACAACCCTTGATCTTAGCTTTTCAATGGTTAAGATGATGGTTTTCTTGGTTTTCTCAAGTGGGGAGGGTTTTCAAATTATCCCTCCCCTATATATATATATATATATATATATATATATATATATATATATATATATATATATATATATGCGGTGTCATTATTCTAACTAAAACCTTTTCTTCAAGATTCAAGATATCAATAGGGATCTATATGCGTCTAGCCAACATCCAGACACATGGCCAAGTCGAGGACTGCTATACCGATGTAGTTCATTTTTTGTTTTTTTAATTATAAATTTAGTTTACTTGTTCATTTCTATTAGGACAATGTAAATGACATGACATGGATACTGTGTACAATTACAGTTTGAAACTGATTAAACAAAAAATGAACGAATTAATATTCAGTTTTTTAGTTCTAGTAAACTCAATTGTCAATTCGGCTAAAGGCGCGGACCCGAATTACATATTTTAGGTCATGGATTTCCTATTTGTGCCTGCCACTAAACATTTAACCCATTATAAAACTGATGAAACCAAACTAAGGAACCCAATGAACCCAAAATACGAACCTATAAACACCCATTAAGATATGTTTTCTTTTACTTTTAAAACCGAACCGAACTAGAATTCGGTTTTGGGTACGGTTTGGCAACTTTGAATTCGGTTCGGTTCAATTTTCAGTCGACCGTGACAATTCACCGAGTTCCAACACTCTTTTCTCTGTATACAATCATCTAAGATTTCCAAAAAAAAAATTATCTTTGAAACATAGCCAACGATAGTGGGTCCCTTCATTGATGATTAATCGATGACCGAAGAGAGATGGATTTTAGGCTCACTGTTACCTGAATGACTTGGGCTAAACCGGCCCAATATCAACAATAAGCCCATGAAAGTTATTGCCCTTGTCAAAACTGATAATTAGGTCTGATTTCTGAAATGTTTAGGAAAGTTTATATTCGTTGATGGTTATTTTGCAATTTGTAATATGGTTATTGAAGGGATATGGTACCAAAACATCAGCGATACCATATCACAAACTTACAAGCTGCGCCTAAGGGTGTAAACGAGCCGAGCCGAGCTGAGCCCGAGCCTGACTGGGCTCGAGTTCAGCTCGTTATGGTTTTATGAAGCTCGAGCTCGGCTCGGTTCGAGCCTACAATCTTGAGCTCGAGCTCGGCTCGCTAGCAAAATCAAAAGCTCAAGCTCGGCTCGGCTCGAGGTGATTTAAGAACAATCTCAAACGAGCTCAAAGCTCGGCTCGAGATCGCAAAAGCTCGACTCGAGATCGCAAAAGCTCGACTCGCAAGTGTTATTAAATGGGTTTATGAAATAAGGACTTGGGCTTTGAAGATGTGGGCTATAAATTATAAGAGATATATAAGTAACTTATAATTATGTTTGGGCTCGTTTAGGCTCGCGAGCCCAACCGAGTTTTGTATCGAGGGCTCGAGCTCGGGTTCGATAACTAAACGAGCCATATTTCAGGCTCGGCTCATTCGGGCTTTTTACCGAGCCGATCCCGGGTAGCTCTCGAGCCGCTACATGTCATTTACACCCCTAGCTGCGCCTAGCAAAACATAATCCGCCCGTTTTACGTCAGCGGAACAGTTAGCATCCGTCAGAAACAGGACGCACACTCACCCGCCCGTTTTATGTCAGCGGAAATGTTAGCGTCAACCGAACACAGGACGCAGGACTCACCCGCCCGTTCTACGTCAGCGGAATGTCTACCGTCCGACATACTATGTACCGCCCGTTTTACGTCAGCGGGACAGACACATGATGTATTGCAAAATACATCTGTTTTCGGTCTATAGTTTATGTTATTTTCAAGTCAGTTTGCGTCGTTTTTGTGGTATTTTCGTATTCTATTTAGTATTTTGTGTTGCACAGGAGTCCGGGCAAGAAAGGAAGTAAAATGGAGCTTAAACGAGAGAAAACGAGCCTCCGGACGAGTCGCGGTTGATCGGGAAGTCAAAAAAAAAGAAAAAAATGAAAAATTATGTCTCGTCACGCTACGTGACGGGAAAGAGCATATCTGGTCACGCGACGTGACGGATCCCTCCTGATCCTGAATCTGGTCACGCTACGTGACCACAGAAGCTGAAGCCCGTCACGCTACGTGACGGGATCAAAATCGTGAAAAAACTTGTTTTTGGCCCAATTTCGATTTTAAAAACCCTAGGACGGCCATAATTCGATTTGATCATCACCTTGGACGAACTAAAGCTGCTCTGGAGCACTAGGAGGTGAGAGAAAGGCCAAGGGTCAAGATTTTGAGCATTGGGATCGAGCGATTCGGGTTTTAATCATTCGGGTTCTTCGTTCCTTTGTTCTTTTGAATTGAAAACTATGTTTCATGAACTTAGAACTGATTTTATTCTTGTTTTGAACATGTTTCTTGGCTAGACTTTCATTACTACTTAGGTTTTGATGAATACTCATGATTGAATGATTGTTTTTTTATGGTTTTTGGAACTTTGACTATGGATTGATGATTTAGTAAAGACTTTGATTACTTTTTATCTGGTGTATATGCGTACCTAGTTTTGTTCAATTAATAATTATTTACTCCACATGCGTTTTTGCGAATGTCTTTCATGTATGAATGCGTGTTAGGTTGTGGACTGTGTGTTAGCAACTAGTTTATGGTAAATTGCTAGTGTTTTCCATAGGAGTGATTTTTGTTGATTGGGTAGTTCTAGGTATTCTTCCAATTCCAATAGCTGTAAGGTGCGGGATTGTCGATATGTCTAGGGTGTTAAATTGCTAGATCTAGATGCTTTGTAAGAAGATCTTCCTAGTTTCCTTACCACTACTTGCGTATCGAGTCAGGTCAGGTTTTCTATAGTTACCCCTTGCAGACCATGAGCAGCGGACCTTACTCAGGAATTCTATTCCTGCACCTAGTACCACCTCACCAGCTCGAGGTGTTCACCAAGTCACATTGGATACTAGTGTGGCTGCTGCTTTAGATGCACTGACTAAGGAAGTGAAGGAGTTAAAATTAAAATCTGAAAAGTGTGAGATGTGTAGGGGAGGGCATGCTACTTCTGAATGCCCTTTGATTCATCAGGATGAGCAGGTGGATTTTGTAGGCGGTCAGAACCGTGGGTCAAATAACTCCTATGGAAATTCTTACAACCCAGGTTGGAGGAATCATCCAAACTTCAGCTGGAAATCTTCCAGTAATCCCCCTGGTTTCTCATCAAACTCTTCTCATAGCCAGGGGCAGGGTCAGTTTTCGGGAGGAAATTCGGGTAATAAGGTAGGTTCGGGTATTGAGGGTGGTTTGGGTGAAATAAAAGAACTTCTAACCCAGTTAGTAGCTAAAGATGCCCAGACCCAGAAAACTCTAGCAGAGCATGACACCTTGTTGAAAAATCATCACTCTGCATTTTTGGATCTTCAGCGTACTGTTGGTGATATTGCTAGGCGGTTGGAAGAGCGGCCCCAAGGCCAGTTCTCGGGTAGCACTCAACCCAACCCAGCCGCCCAACTGAAAGCAGTCACCACTCGTAGTGGTAGAGGGGCAGAGAGAGTTAGTGAGCAGGTAGAGAGTGAGGTAGATGAGCAGGTAGATGAGGAAATAGAGATGGAGGCTCCTAGTAGGGTGCAACCTAGGCTAGTCCCAGCAAGTACCGCACCAAATAGTGAGCCTCAGATAGAGAAAGTTGTAGGTAGGACACCCACACCGATTAGGCCTACCCCTGAGATTGACCCTTCTCGTCTTCCATACCCAGCCCGCCTTAGGAACCAGAAATATGCTAAGGAGTATGGACATTTTATAGATATGTTTAAGCAGCTTAAAATCAATCTCCCGTTCATTGAGGCCCTCCAGCATATGCCTAAATATGCCAAATTCCTTAAAGATCTTCTGAAAAGGAAAGATAGGCTGGGGGAGGTCTCAAACATTCCATTGACTGCGGGATGTTCTGCGGTGGTTTTGAACAAGCTACCGAAGAAATTGACAGACCCTGGGATTTTTACAATTCCGTGTATGTTTGGTAGTGACACTCAAAACCACGCGTTGGCAGACTTAGGTGCTAGTATCAACCTGATGCCTTATTCTCTTTATGAGAAACTAGACCTAGGTGACCTGACCCCAACGCGCATGACTTTATCCCTTGCTGACCGATCAGTCAAATATCCACGGGGCATTGTGGAAAACTTGTTGGTGAAAGTTGATAAATTTGTTTTCCCCGTGGATTTCGTTATTCTTGACATGGAGGTAGACGACAAAGTACCTCTAATTCTGGGCCGTCCGTTTCTGCGTACCGCCAAGGCACTCATTGATGTCTTTGACGGGAAGATCACTCTACGCGTAGGAGATGAGACGGTCACATTTGAGATCGTCAAATCCATGAGATACCCTGGTAGTCAAGACGATTTTAGCGGTCCCACTGACTCTGTTTACTTCATAAATTCTTTTATCTCTCATGTGGACCGATGTCTTGATTACATCTGTGGGGGTGATTTGGTAGTTGAAACCCATGAGGAGGATGTAGGTTCGTTTGAGGATGAGGCCCCTTTGTTTCCCGAGGCATTAGAGATTAGTGAGGTTCGGGAGGAGAGTAGTAAACCTTCATTAGAGATACCACCGCCTTTAGAACTTAAGGTTTTACCCTCTCACTTAGAGTATGCCTACTTAGGGGAGAATGCTAGTTTGCCCGTCATTATTTCATCTAAACTGACGGAGGAGGAGAAGAGTCGGTTGCTTGATGTGTTGAAGGCACATAAGCAAGCCATTGCATGGAGGCTCTCTGACATCCAGGGCATCAGCCCTACCTACTGTACCCACAGGATACTCATGGAGGATAATTATAAGCCTGTGGCGCAGCCTCAGAGACGCCTAAATCCAAACATGCAGGAAGTAGTTAGGAATGAGGTTCTTAAGCTTATGGATGCTGGTCTGATCTATCCCATCTCTGATTCCCCGTGGGTGAGCCCGACTCAGGTTGTCCCTAAGAAAGGAGGGATGACGGTGGTCACTAATGAGAAGAATGAGCTCATTCCCACTCGTACTGTCACTGGTTGGCGTGTCTGTATTGATTATAGGAGACTGAATGACGCCACCAGGAAAGACCATTTTCCTCTCCCGTTCATTGATCAGATGTTGGAGCGTCTGGCAGGGCAGCAGTTTTACTGTTTCCTTGACGGATTTTCAGGTTATTTCCAGATCCCCATTGCACCGGAGGATCAGGAGAAGACCACCTTTACATGCCCCTATGGCACTTATGCGTATCGCCGCATGCCGTTTGGGTTATGTAACGCTCCGGCCACCTTTCAGCGTTGCATGATAGCTATTTTTCAGGATATGATTGAGACATCTATGGAGGTTTTCATGGATGATTTTTCGGTTTATGGTAGCTCTTTTGATGTTTGTTTGGCTAACTTAGAGAGGATGTTAGAGAGATGTGTAGAGTCTAAGTTAATGTTGAATTGGGAGAAGTGTCACTTTATGGTGACTGAGGGGATAGTTCTAGGACATAAGATTTCTAGGGATGGTATAGAGGTTGATAGGGCTAAGATTGACACCATTAGTAGGCTTCCACCTCCGACCAATGTCAAGTCCATCCGTAGTTTTCTAGGTCATGCGGGTTTCTACCGTAGATTCATTAAGGATTTTTCCAAAATCACTCGACCCATGACCCGTCTTCTTGAGAAAGACGTTCCTTTTGTGTTTGATGAGGAGTGTCTTAAGGCTTTTGAGTTTTTGAAGGAGCGGTTGGTGAGTGCTCCCATCTTAGTTTCACCCGACTGGAGCTTGCCTTTTGAGCTCATGTGTGATGCGAGTGACTACGCAGTCGGGGCAGTCTTAGGGCAGAGGCGTGACAAACATTTTCATCCTATCTACTACGCCAGTAAGACCCTTAATGATGCTCAGGAGAACTATACAACTACCGAGAAAGAACTCTTGGCGGTTGTATTTGCTTTTGATAAATTTCGTTCTTATCTCGTGCTTTCCAAAACCACCGTCTTCACTGATCACTCGGCTTTGCGGTTTCTGTTCGCAAAGAAGGATGCCAAACCTCGTCTGATTCGGTGGATCCTTTTGCTTTCCGAGTTTGATATTGAGATTAAGGATAAGAGGGGGGCAGAGAATGTTGCTGCGGATCACCTTTCTCGTTTAGAGGATCCGAGTAGAGAGGAGATTAGTGAGGAGGCGATTGGAGATAAATTCCCTCACGAGTCCATAGATTTTGTTGAGGCTGAGAAGCAAGGTATGCCATGGTTCACTGATTTGGCAAATTACCATGCTCATGGGATGTTGGTAGAGGGTATGAATACCCAACAGCGTAGGAAGTTTCTTAGAGAAGCTACTAAGTATGTGTGGGATGATCCTTTTCTGTTTAGAATAGGAAGTGATAGGATTTTGAGGAGATGTGTTAGTAGAGAGGAGGGTCTAGAGATCATTAGGCACTTCCATGAGAGTCTCTATGGAGGGCACCATGCTCATCACACTACAGCTCAGAAGGTCTTTGATAGTGGTTTTTATTGGCCTTCAGTGGTGAAGGATGCCCTTGATTTCGTGAGGCGGTGTGATGCTTGTCAACGCACCGGTAATATTTCATCCAAGGATGAGATGCCTCAGAACCCCATTCAGGTTCTTGAAGTTTTTGATGTATGGGGCATTGATTTCATGGGACCATTCCCCATTTCTGGAGGGAACCAGTACATCCTCGTGGCCATTGATTATGTTTCCAAGTGGGTGGAAGCGCAAGCTCTACCTACTAATGATGCCCGAGTGGTGGTGAAATTTTTGAAGAAGTTGTTCACTCGGTTTGGTACTCCCAAGGCACTTATTAGTGACCGTGGTACGCATTTCTGTAACACCTTGATGGAAAAGGTGTTAGCGCGCTACGGGGTCACTCACCGTTTATCTACCGCTTACCATCCTCAAACAAGCGGTCAAGTGGAGAATGCAAACCGAGGAGTGAAGAGAATCCTTGAGAAAACCGTTGGGAAAAGTCGGAAGGATTGGTCCGACAAGCTAGATGATGCGCTTTGGGCATTTAGAACTGCATACAAAACACCGTTAGGCACTACACCGTTTATGATTGTCTACGGTAAAGCATGTCATCTCCCCGTTGAGCTAGAACACCGAGCTCTTTGGGCCCTTAAGGCGGTTAATCTTGATCTAACCGAAGCAGCGAAGCGACGATACTTTCAACTTCATGAGTTAGAGGAGCTTCGAGATGCAGCGTATGCGCGATCTTTGAGTATTAAGGAGAGAACTAAAGCGTTGCATGATAGGAGATTGAAAGGTGTGAAGGAGTTCAAGAAGGGTGATCAGGTGCTTTTATATAATTCTCGTCTGAAGTTATTTGGAGGAAAGCTCAAATCCAAGTGGGCGGGACCATATACGGTGAAAGAAGTGTTCCCGTATGGCACCATTGAACTACTACACGTAGATGAGGGAAAAACATGGAAGGTTAACGGTCATAGGTTGAAGCATTACATTGGAGGACCGTTAGACACGAGCGAGAGTGAGGAAACTCCTCTCGAAATTCCTGAGAAGATGAGTACTTAGAGTTCTTGGGTGAAAATCCCAAGTGTAGAGTTTGTAGATGTTCATTTTCTTTTAATTTATAGTTTATTTAGTCGTTTTCGGTTTTGTTTTTGTCGTTTTTCGGTTTGTGTTTTTGTGTGTCGACATCATCTGGCAGGAATTCATAGCTAAATCGTAGAAGGGAACAACGAGAAAGCAAGTACAGGTAAGTATTTTATCAAAAGTTTTGCTAGATATAAGGTTTTAGAATGGTGGGGAAAACACTTAAAATTTTTCTAAGGCAAAAAGGGTGAAAAAGGAGCAAACATTCTGAGAAAAAACACCCTTCACGCTGCGTGACGGTGTTGGAGGTTTTTGGTCACGTGACGCGACGAGATTAGTTTAAAAAAAAAAAAAAAAAAAAAAAGCAAACAAAAAAATCGAGTACCCTGCTGCCTTCTTCCTCCTAACTCTTCCCCACACCAAACCCTAACACCCACGTCCATCACCCCTCCACCTCCACCACTCACCACCCACCGCCACACCACCGGTCACCACTCACCTCCGCCACCCTCCGACTGCCATCCACCAACCCACCGCCTCCGACCACCTCTGCTCAGCCCCCACCCACCCTTATCCACCCTGCTCCGCCGCACCTCTACCCTCCACCTCCAACATCCACCTTCCTCCGCCCTAAAAACCCCCAACCTAACGTCCACCCCACTCTCCGCTACAACCCTATACCCTCCGACTGCCACCTCTCAACAAGACCCCCCAACCAACCTTCAATCGTCAACCCCCTCCAACCCCTCGCCAGCCCTCCCTCCGCCCTTAATCGAACCCTCTTTCCCCACCTCCGATTGACCACCACAGCCCCTACCTCTCCACCGCCTGCAACCTACCTCCGCCACACAGACACCCCAGCCAGAACCCTAAACCACCATTCATCCACCTGTTACTTTCTTCCTGTTACAGTTCTTACAGGTATGCGTTCTCGCACTGTCTTTTGTATGATTTTCGTCTGCGTCGTGTTTCTATTCGTAGGTTAGGTTTTCTTAGGGACTAAATGGTTAGCAGTTAGTTTGTGTTGGGATTGTGTTAGTCTTGTATGCATTGTTTTGTTTTGTTTGGGTTTATGTCGTCTAAAGTGTCATGTGTCGCTTCGCCTAATTAATTACATGTTTGAGTCGATTAAATAGTTCATGTCCTATTGTGGAGTCGTGTCTAGTAGTTTTGTTGAGTTGTGTGAATTTTAGTCGTTTCTTGCTATAGGTGGTGATCGTTTAGTAGTGCGCATCCCATTCATGTCATATGATACTCGTTTAGTCTAGCGCTCAACTTTGGTTTCAAGTCGCCCAAAATGCTTTTACATGTATTTTCAGTTTTCACTTTAGGCGCGCATTCATTTGTCACCATCATCATAATTCGCCATGGCTATTATGCACGTTTGTCTTTACATGTTTTGGGTGAAAATTGATACGTTTGGACAGGTACAAAACTGGTTAATATCTCCGTTTTCTAAGGGGAATTTTTCAATTTGAATCTAACTTGTGGCAACTTATCCGATTTCCAACGTCTAGATTTTTGGGGTTTAGTAATTAGGCACTTGTACTTAATTGCGGACAATTAAAGTGCCTGGATGGGGTAGTGTACTTTGAGTCGTTTTTATTCATTTTAGTGTCATGTCTGTACGTCGAGTCTATCTTAGTTAGTTTTTGTCTTTTTTGAGTCGTTGGGTTTACTATTAAGCTATTCACAGGTATAAGACCGTCTCGCCCGTACTCAATCTCCATTCGGGCGAGGTTTGGGTCTAGAATTCGATAATAGCAAACGGTAACCCTCTTTTCGAGTTGTAATTTCTTTTTATTATTTATTTCAGTCACGACCGCGAAAGAAATGCTATACGGTCGTATTTTTGTATACTTTTATTTATATATATATATAAAAAAAATTAAAATTAAAAGAGAGATTGTGATTACTAATGCATGTTTGCTTGCTTTTGTTTGGGTTTTCACTTTGTTTTGCAGGCATGGCAGGTGAGTCGTCATCTCGCGCTGGTCAAAAACGGAAGAAGGCACCCGAATCACCCCCAAGGCAGGTACCAGCACAGCAGGAGAATGCTCGAGAAAAAAATCAGAGACGCCGAGAGATTCTATATTCGGCACCGGACACACTCACGATATGCACAAAAGAGGACCTCAGGCGGCATACCCTCCTACAGTTTCAGGAAGGTACCAAAGAAGCAGAGAAGTGTGATATTTTGGTTGATACCGAGCTATTAGTACCGCGCACGATTGACTGGGATTGGCTAAATACAGTGGGTCAAAGAGAAAGAATTGAGGGATTGTTGGGGCCTAGGTTTAAGCGGGTGTTAGCTTGTGATAACCAACAATATGAGGAGCTGACCATTGAGTTTCACTCTACATTTAGGCATAAGGAAGGCACATTTGCCGAGCGGGATGCAGTGTCGTTTTCTCTGGGTAGGGTACTTCATGAGATGTCTATACCTGATTTCGCTGTGGCTAGTGGTTTTTACACGAGTGAGGAGGTAGCGACCCCAGGTTTCTTGACTAGTTTGAGAGGAGCTTATAAAGTGGAGAGAGAGCATAGTTTGACAGTGCATGATTTAACTGAGTTTTGGGATACCATTGCTATTACACCGTTTTCTAAATATTTGGCTGGAACAGATATTCGGGATCCGGTTTACAGGTATCTACTTAAGATTTTGTCATGTACTTTGGTGGGTAGGAAATCAGGAGAGAATAAGGTGAACTGGATAGAGCTTTTCTGCTTGTTATGCATGGTTCAGGGCCGAGAGGCCAATTTAGCTAGTGTGTTGGCGTGGTCTTTTGCTAGGCCTAGGAGAGGAGGAAACCGGGCTGCTTTAGACATGGGTCCATATATTACTAGTTTAGCAGAGTCGTTGAAGGTCTTTGACAGTTATAGAAAGGTGTATTTAGTGAAGGGGCCAAAGGCAAAGTATTTTGGAGAAAAAGAGCTTAAGCAGGCAAACATTTTAGCATCGACTGACCCTGTGGCCTGGGAAACAGTCATCTCAGGTCCACAGGTGCCACCCCCCGAGGGGTCAGCAGCGGCTGAGGCACTGCAGGCCGGCATTCCTACTCGTTCACAGAGACCTAAGCATAGGAGAGAGTTGCCTGGTCGTCAGTATCCTCTTAGAGAGCCACCTCCAGTACCATTGACTTTAGAGGCACTTTGTGAGAGGACAGATAGGCAGTATTTGGAGTTACGGGAGTTGATTGTTGCAGGTCATCGCAGACAGGAGGACATGTGGAGGTGTATGATGGGAGCAATGAACCTTACTATCCCAGACATTTTCAGAACCCCAGAGCCGCATGTGCCGCAGGATGAGCCACCAGGTGGAGTTGATGAGACTTAGTGTGGGGATGGAAGTGCAGCATGATCACTGGTTTAGTATTTTTCTTTATTTTTCTTTTATCTGATGATCTGATTTGATCATGGTCTGTACTAAACTTGATATATTTTGATACTTTGGGTACTGGGATGGTTGGTTGGTGATGTTTGTTTTTATGTATATCTGGTAGTTTATGGTTTGTGAGTGTGGTTTAGAATGATGAGCCGCTTTCGTTCGTGTGTGGGAGTTTGGAATTGTTTGCTGAGCACGTTCGAATTGGAGGGCATGTTTTTGGATAAGACTGGCACATGACAGTCTCGCTATATTTCCAGCTAAGTCTTTTCCTTTTTATCTTTTCTTTTTGTTTTTCTTTTTGTTTAGTGTCAATTTATTATCGTGTTTGAGTCAGTTGTCCATTCCTGCATTGAGGACAATGCAAAATTTAAGTGTGGGGATGGACCGTGTCTGTTATAGTTAAGTCTTCAAAAAAAAAAAAAAAAAAAAAAAAGAAAAACAAACAAAAAAAAAATGAAAAAAAAAATGTCCCTGATTTTGAAGTTTGCATTAGATAAAATATGGAAAATGATAGGTAAAGTTAGGTGTCCGGTTTTCAAATAATATGTATAATAAGAGATTAAAATTGATTGAAAACGTGTCTGATTTGGGATATGTGGGTAGGCTCGGCCGGTAGAAAGGTTTCTTTTGAAAAGTAATAAATTAATTATGTTAGGCTATTTTGTGGGTTCTCATCTAGGAGAAACGGGGAGACCAAAACCGCCAAAAATAGTATAAGAAGCATCGTTATAAGTAGAAAACCGTTAGAATTTCTAATCACTTAAAAAAAAAATTAGAAATCAAAGCAAAAATGCTGAAGCTCAAGGTGCCTGGTCACTGGGATAGCGACTTGGATTGGCCACACCCTCTGAGTTAAGTATGCTGAGATGAAAAAAAAAAAAATGCTGAAGCTTAAGGTGCCTGGCCACTGGGATAGCGACTTGGATTGGTCACACCCTCTGAGTTAAGTATTTCTAAAAAAAAAAAGAAGGAAAAAAAAGTGATTTTAAATTCTCTTGGTTTTCTGCATAAGACGGTTGGGAAATGGTCAAGTGGTCGTTCTTTTAGCTTCATAAGCTTGAGGCGGGATTAGGAGGAACTGTGGCTTCCTTTGAGTGAGACCCTAGATAGACTAATCAACATGAACTTAACATAAATAAAAAGGGGCTTGGAAACCGGTTTGGGTTTAAGAGGATCAATATACCTGCAATCGCAATCAACACGTGAGTAGATTATTAATTAAGTAACCTATGTTTTGAAACTGGATGTAAACCTAACTGTGATTCCATAGCATAATTCTTTTTCAGTGACGAAAAAACATAAGTGTGGGGATATTTGATGTATTGCAAAATATATCTGTTTTCGGTCTATAGTTTATGTTATTTTCAAGTCAGTTTGCGTCGTTTTTGTGGTATTTTCGTATTCTATTTAGTATTTTGTGTTGCACAGGAGTCCGGGCAAGAAAGGAAGTAAAATGGAGCTTAAACGAGAGAAAACGAGCCTCCGGACGAGTCGCGGTTGATCGGGAAGTCAAAAAAAAAGAAAAAAATGAAAAATTATGTCTCGTCACGCTACGTGACGGGAAAGAGCATATCTGGTCACGCGACGTGACGGGAAAGAGCATATCTGGTCACGCGACGTGACGGATCCCTCCTGATCCTGAATCTGGTCACGCTACGTGACCACAGAAGCTGAAGCCCGTCACGCTACGTGACGGGATCAAAATCGTGAAAAAACTTGTTTTTGGCCCAATTTCGATTTTAAAAACCCTAGGACGGCCATAATTCGATTTGATCATCACCTTGGACGAACTAAAGCTGCTCTGGAGCACTAGGAGGTGAGAGAAAGGCCAAGGGTCAAGATTTTGAGCATTGGGATCGAGCGATTCGGGTTTTAATCATTCGGGTTCTTCGTTCCTTTGTTCTTTTGAATTGCAAACTATGTTTCATGAACTTAGAACTGATTTTATTCTTGTTTTGAACATGTTTCTTGGCTAGACTTTCATTACTACTTAGGTTTTGATGAATACTCATGATTGAATGATTGTTTTTATGGTTTTTGGAACTTTGACTATGGATTGATGATTTAGTAAAGACTTTGATTATTTTTGATCTGGTGTATATGCGTACCTAGTTTTGTTCAATTAATAATTATTTACTCCACATGCGTTTTTGTGAATGTCTTTCATGTATGAATGCGTGTTAGGTTGTGGACTGTGTGTTAGCAACTAGTTTATGGTAAATTGCTAGTGTTTTCCATAGGAGTGATTTTTGTTGATTGGGTAGTTCTAGGTATTCTTCCAATTCCAATAGCTGTAAGGTGCGGGATTGTCGATATGTCTAGGGTGTTAAATTGCTAGATCTAGATACTTTGTAAAAAGATCTTCCTAGTTTCCTTACCACTACTTGCGTATCGAGTCAGGTCAGGTTTTCTATAGTTACCCCTTGCACTCTTGGTGTAGTGAGGCTTTCGCGCTGTAAGGTAGACTGTCTAGCGGGTACTTTATCATCAGAGTAGGTAAGCCTGTAAGGGTAACCTCTCAATCGGTAGTTTAACGGCTTATAGGTAACCTTAGGTTTCTCCTTGAGAAGGGTCGAGGGTCCTCTAGTTTATCCTGTAAGTTTAGTATCTTAAGATCCCGGTTCCATAGCTAGTTCCATAACCATAGAAGTTCATCAGTCATGAGTAGGATTCTAACCTAGGTAGTATTTTCACCATCCTTTGAATTCAGTTCAGTTCAGTTCTCGTCTTTAGTTCAGTTTGTTTATTTTAGTTAATCTTTATTTTATTGCAATTTAGTTTTTAGTAAAACCCCCCTCTAAAATAATAAATAGTTTTATTTCCGTTTTAGATAAGTTTTCGAGTCTAGTTACCGTTTTCCATTAGAGTCTCGTGGGTTCGATATCCGGACTTACTTTAGCTTTACTACAGTCGATAGGTTCACTTGCCTGTCAGTAGTTTAGTTTTAGAGAGTCTAGAGTATTACTAGGTGTCTAGTTTTAGGTTTAATTTAGTTATTTTTATTAAACTACTTTTAGCACATCAACACACTACTGAGCTTCTTCAGCAAGATAAACAAAGCTTCGTCAACACAACTAAAAAGATGCCTTCTGGGGCAGCCTCGAGACACACACTCCTGCCCAGGCAACTGTTCCTTACGCTGCAGGCTGCCCGTCAGAGTTCTCAGCCAATCAATGGCTGCGCTCAACCTGACACTCAGAAAGGACGATGACGTGGCAGCTTTCCAACCAAGATATCTCTTTGACAGAAGACTTTTGCAACCCTCCAACTTGTCTCAGGTTCTAGAAGAAGGATGATTACCCACCGCCCTGGAGTAGCCAGTAGGCGGACGCTGTCTGCCGCCCACTATCGTCCACTCAACGGACGCCACGTGTATTTACGTCAGGACGGTAACATCCCCCATTTCCTCTCCTTTTTAACAAACCCACTTGCACCATTGGGCTTAGGGACTTGGGCCGGAAACCTAGAGACACCTCTACCTGGGTAGGGCCCCACTAAGGGTAGAGGACGTGTTGAGAAAGTTGTATGTCGAGGTACTACAAAAGGAGGAGTCCCTTCTCCTTTTATTGGCATCCGATATTCACGAACACTTTCACAAAAAAAGACTACAAACACATCGTACTTTTCCAACCTTTGTTTATTTGCAAACATTTAGAGGTTCGGCTCTTTTAACTTATTGTCTGTAAACATCCTTGGTCTTGTTCTTAGACATATCACGTTTTATAAATACATCATTTTATAAACACCTCGTAGAATCACTACCAAGATTAGCGCTAACCCGATAATCATGGATTCGTATTTCTTTCGGTTATCTAATTATTGGATAATTAGTTTGATGTTAGTGATTTTTTTTATATATATAATGTGATTTGGTTACGATATAGTTGGCAATTTATAAAGATATTTACGATTAATTCATGACAAAAAGAAGATATTTCTTGTATGAAGAAAAATGAAAAACAAAAACCTAAATCATTACATTTAACTTAATACTTTATAAATATTTCTATGTAGAGTATGACTTATGAGGCTGGGTTTCGTAGGCAAAACCATTTAAGTTAGGTGTTAGTGTGGTGTTGTTCCCCTTGAGATCAAGAGTCCGAGCCATGTCAAAGACGGATTTGATATAATTTAAGCCATTAAAAAAATATTTCTATGTGTTTGAAGTACGAATAACACAATTAGTTAAGTAAAGGCAAGTCCGCAAATCTCAAGTAATATTTGATTGCTTATCTAATTGGTTTTGGGTTATTCAGCCCAGTCAGTTCTAAAATCACAAATTCAAATTAGGTTTAGGTTAAAAATATTCCAATACAAAACACCTTAAATGTATCCATTTCCCTTCGTTAGGTTTTGTTTTGGGTTGGGTTGGGGGGGCTTTTTTATGGGTTGTATGGCTATAGCTATATAATACCGTTTTCAGTGTGTGTTTGGTCGGGTCAAGTCATATTAGAAAGTAGAATATTATATAAATAGGTTAAATGGGTCAACTCACTAACCTATCGGGTTGACCCGTTTAACTTTTAAGGTTTTTTATATGGTTATATATATGTTTTTTTTAATTTATATTTCTTTAGAGATGGTGTACATGGGGTGAAGGGGTTTTCACGTCCATTCCCCCCACCTCACCCCACCCCACTCCGTGTACTCTTAGATGTAAAAATATGTTGTGAAAAAGATTGTTGGTATGTTAGTTAATGGCCATGAACTATGACCGCATACTTTTAGATTAATAATTTTATTGATTCAAATATAATTTGCAATATATAAAGTGTACATAAAAAAGAAACGAAGATAATCTAGAGAAAACATATTAATTCCGAATATAATACGATCATTTGTAACAATATTAGGTTATTGAGTGTGTGTGGGTGGGGGTGGGGAGGGTGGTAGAATTGCCAAGTTGGCAGTGGAGGTTCGTGGGGCAACCCCCACCCACAGGGGTGTTCATCGGGTTTGGTTTTCGGTTATCGGTTTATTCGGGTCGGGTTATTCGGGTTTTCAGTGGTGAAAATATTACTCGATAACCGACCCAATCTAGTTAAATGGTTATCGGTTATGGGGTTAATTGGGTTTGGGTTTTTCGGGTCGGGTTAAATGGTTATTGTTTTAATGGTTCAGGTGTTTGAGTTACATATTTCCAACCATTTGGATTGCGTATTTCTATCCATTTGGGCTACAATATGTGTAAAATAAAACCACAACATGCTCTACAATATTTAGTTGCAAATTTGGCTACAAAAACACTACTCCGATATACATAAAAAAAATGGAAACTGGATCATTTATTTGTTTTTGAACTGTTCGGGTTATTCGGGTCAACCCGAATTATACAAAACTAATCCAAAGACCTACCCTAAAGACTCTAATCGGGTTCGGATATGCACTTAATCGGGTTCGGGTTAATCGGGTAAGGTAGTTTCTCGGGTCAGGTCACTTCGGATTCGGTTCGGTTATTGGTTATCAGTTAAAAAGAACACCCCTACCCACCCACGGGCCTGGAAAGCGAATATCGTGGGATCCTTCATGTTTGTTAGAGGCTTGTCTTTCTCTCTTCATTTAATTGTGATGTAAGATGTGGGTGATGTGGAGGGTTAGCATCACACCTCAAATGGTGGTGATAAAGGATGATGGTGGAATAGATGATGAGGTGAAGGACTCTTATGTGATGGATACTCGTGACCACACCACACCTTATAGTCTTGGAACATCTAGAAATTCAAATTTCACAACAATACCAATTGTTAAAGAAACCAATATTAAAACACTTATGTTGCTTGATGTGTAAAATTACGTCAATGCTAGAAAGTATAAAAATTCCTCGATAGTGATTTTCACGGTATCTTGTGTTTAAATAAAAGTTACTTCCATTTTAAATTGATATATCTAGTACACCTTTTTATACAAATTTTTAATCTTTAGATCACTTTTGCATCAATTTACATGAAAGATTACGAGTTACGTATTTGGGACATCATTTTCAAAACTACTAAATATGTTACCATCACTAAACACAAGTAACAAATTCCCATTAAATTTATTATTTATGTAACACAAAATCTGAAGCAAAAGCATTCTAACAACATAATTTGGTATAACAACAATAGAAAACGAAACACCAACTCTAAATGTAACAACGGACTATCCAACAACACTTAGAAAACGATATCAATTAGGCATCAAGTAAATATTCAAGTGATAGTGATTTCTTGTTCCGGTTTCGGCCCACGTCCACGAGCAGCTCCGCTAGTCGCCGCTTCTCGTCCTCTACATCTGGGTTCGCTGTCCCGAGCTTCTCCTCTCTCATACCAACGATGTATTCTAGTATCTCGATTGCGTCATCCCACCTATAACGTAAAAGTTGTCAACCGAGTATATATTGATTGTTGCACATTGTTACACATCATTTACATGTCCCGTTATTTGATTATTAACTTGTAACCATGACAAATGTTATGATTATTAACTATACTTACCAAATATGAAAATTATAAGTTATAATAACCATTTTAACTTTCTAGTTTCTACGCACTCTAATTACTTGACCAACCGCTTACACCGGTAACTATTTACATAACCGGTCAGGTTGAGTCTATTTGAACTAACAAATTAGACTGGTCATTTGACTGTGTTAAAAAAAATAAAAAAATAAAATAAAAAAAACCTTTTTTTTTTACTTAAAACAAATATACGAAATAGAAGGTAGACAGGCAACAAGCTGCGCCGCCACCCATTTCTGATTATGAAAAACATTTTTTCTAGTAAATTGTTTGTAAAATGCCTAAAAATGTAATGTTTTGAGTGGAGATACATACCTGCCCATGGCATCATAAGTACCGGCTAGATTGCTATATACCCCGAGGGTGTCGGGGTGATGAGGGCCGTACTCGGTCTCGAGGATGCCTCGCGCTTCTTCGAAAAGATCAGCGGCCTCGTTTATCGAGTTAATTTGAACACACGCGAGCCCCATTTGGTTCAAAGCGACCCCAAAAAGGGCCGATTTCTTCTCACCGATCACTCGTAGCTTTGAAACGGCCGCCTTCAAGCTGTTATAAGACTCCGAATAACGCCCCATCATGTAGTATAATACGCCTATTTGCGCCTCGATCCCAGCAACCGTGCTTGATTGACCCGGTGCCTTACCGTATACCTTGAGTGCCTTTTTTAACAAGTTAAGTGCTTGATCAAGTTCATTCATAGACTCGTAAATAGCTGAAACTTCAATCAAACCAGTAGCGATTTCTTCTTTCGGGAATCCCCGAACCGGTTTCACGTATATCCGTAACGCGTTTTCACAATACGATTTCGATTCCCGAAACTTCCCGATCTTGTTGTTAACATCAGCCAATCTGACAAAAACCGAAGCAGACGATGGGTGGTTTTCGCCTTTTGTCGACTTGCACAAATTAAGCGCCTTTTGATACGAGAATATCGCCTCGTCGTAACGAGCTAAAGCCAAATAAGCGTCACCAATACACACATCAATAGCCGCAACATCGGCTTCATGCCCGCCCGCGGACATAGCCATGCTTGCCAACACATAATGCTCCAGCGCGGTTTCATAGTCACCCATTGAGTCACAAATCAAACCCATAAGCCTGCGGTCCGCAGCTTCTTCCAACGAAGCAGGCGAATCGCTTTTGTGAATATCAAGAGCCATTTGGCACAACCTTTTCGCCTCATCAAACCGCATTGCTTGAACATGAGCCTCGGCGACATACCTACACGTTTCCCCAAACCGAGAATCGTTTTCGCCCAAAACTTGTCGTTGGATCTCCAACCCCGCGGTGTAACAAAGAGCCGAGTTCTCGATATTCCCGAGCATCGCATACGCATCACCCAACTGCATACACCCCGCGAACTTAGCGAGCGAGTGCTTTTGCCCCTCATCCATATTCGGGATCTCGATCGACCTTTCCAAAAGAGGAATCGCGTCCGCATATCGTCCCAAACTACAATTCAACGCCGCGACAATATGCAAACACATCACGAATTCCAAATTCGGCTTCTCCGATTGGCTCATTTCGAACGCTTTCAACGCTCGTTGAGCCAATTCGAAAGCCTTTTTCGTGTTTTCACCCGACGCCAATAAGTCGCGCGCTTGCTTAAGTAAATAAGTCCCAAGGTATCCCGCATCTTCATTCATCGCATTCTTTTCAACTTTCTTATTACCTTTCAACACCAATTTCTTCCCCGAAGGCGGTCTAGCATTCGGGCTTATTGTTCGGGCTTTTTGGCCCGAACACTGATTCCCTTTCACAATAACCGAATTCGTGTCATTAGACACTTCATTCACTTCCTTCTCATCAGTCACAACTTCAGTTTCTTTCATCACATCACCCGCGGGCTTCATAAAGTCACCTCCAGCTAGAAACCGCAATTCGGAGTCTATTCGCGATTCGTGACCATACGACAAGTAACTAAACCTCGAGGGCGATTGGTCCGAACTTTGCATTTCACACACATTGTTATACAACTGCTCTATTGAAGTATCAACCGCGCCTAGGCTATCCACGCCTAAGTCCATCGAATCGCTTTCGGGGCTATGCGTGCTTAACGGGCTTCGCGGCGACGAATAGCCGAAAAGCTCCTTGTGAGGAAGGTAATTACTGTTAGGTATGTTACCACTGTTGGGGTTTGAGGTTGGATGGTCGATCACAAGTTCTGGCATTTTGAATTGGTGAATTTGGCTCGAAATTAATCGGGTTGGTTGTTATTAGTTGTTTGCACTTAGGCAATGGTTTAGTACCTGATATCAGCACATATAAACGATTAGAAAGCATATAAAAAGATATCACTTTAGGGATTTTTAAAACTGTAACGTGTGAAGTGAAACATGCATAGCTTTTTTATATATGGAAAATCATGAAAGTATTCATTTTAATTACTAAAACAATTTAATAAAATATAAACTCGATCTTTCTGTTTTTTCTCACTAAGGTAAATTTACGTGTATTTCATATGAAAATTTTATACGTATTGAGTCCCTCCCCCAAAAAAAAATTATAGGTCGTGTGACTTTCAGTCCCTTATATATTTGTTCAGACTCCGTCACTGATAAAATGGCCTAACAGATTTCAAGACATTGCAACAAATTGATCCTTTTGTCATTAAAGATTCTTGCATCATGCATGGCGCAACGAATCCATATTGTTGCGCCAGGGTCCTGGATTGTAAAAAAATAATCTTTTTAACTAAAACACGATGCCAAAGATTTAGCGGCACGGAAGGTTTCAACCCGACACATGAGATTTTGATCATGTGTCTACTTCGTCAATTATTAGTGACACGTGTCTTCCAATAATTAGTAAACACTAAAAATCTTTTGTTAATTTCATTACTCAATATAATATATCACTATGATTTCCCTTTTTATATGCAGATTATCATGGGATCGAACATGCATGATGCATGAATGACATGAATGATTAAGGTTTAAGAATATCCAGAGAAAAGGAATAATTTGAGTGACAGATAATGAATGTTTTTAATGAAATTGCAAGCTAAATTAATGTCAACTTCATCTCTATTACGCAAAGGTATGCTATTATCTTGATTCTCACAAAATTTATAAATCCCAAAACACAAAATTCAATGCATGATGAACAAATATAAAATATTGTGATGAATGGATAACAAGATAACATACCTGGATAGATAGGATCAACAAGTGAATTGATTGTGTTGAGTATTATTATTTATGATATTGGATGAAGAATATGAAGAGAGGAAGGTGAAGAAGATGTGTGTATGAATCCTTGTAGGTGTTGTGTGTGTATGTATATATATAGATATAGATAGGGAGAGATGAGGTATACACTAATTGAAGAAAAGAGAAAAGGTGGTTGATGAAGAAGATAATGGCAAAATAATGGAATCAAAGGGATAATAATTAATTATGAGGATGTATGTATTAATGTATAAATTAAGGTATATGTGTATAATTTTGAAGATAATACACGTCTTCGGATTTTAAAAATTGTTTTATAAAAAAACTAGCTTTTATCCCGGGAGTGTCCCGGGGTTAAAATATCTAATATAACATAATAAAATATCTAATATGACAACATAATTAGTGATTTGCCAATACATGATTAATGAATAATAATAATAACTAGATACTTGCCGTAGGCCGCGCGTTGCGGCGGCGACACGTCCTGTGATGCGTTAACCGTATGAAAATGTACAATGACTCAATTTTACACCATCGATTTAAAACAAATTATATTTGAGCCGATTTGTTTGTTTCCGAACACAGTTTAAGTCAGAAACGTAGGTAACTCAGATTTTTACTGTCGAACTAAGAATGAAAATGTTTTACATTTATGTCGAAACGTGTATTTATACTTGCGATAGGTCGTGCATTGCTACGGCAACGCCTAAGTTGTTTATCGGTGGCGGCACGCCATGTGACGTGTTAACTGTATGAAAATGCACAATAAGTTGATTTATACCATCAAATGAAAACATTTTATATTTCAGCCGATTCGCTTGTTTCCGAACATAATTTACGTCAGAAACGTAGGTAACTCGAATATTTACTGTCAAAATAAAACATTTTATATTTGAACCGACTCGTTTCCAAACAAAATTTACGTCAGAATAGTTTGTCAACCGATATTATACGTTAAAATAATTAAACGTTTTATATTTGACCAAACTCGTTTCAGAAGGGAAAAAACCCTATGTCGAAAAGTGAATTTATATCGTTTATAGAAAAGTTTGGTGATATAATGGGTTACACATAAAAAGTTTGAGGGGTAAAAAGAAGTTAAAAAGTAAGAGTGTCTTTTTTGTCAAGTTAGAAAGTAAAGGGATCAATTCTGTAAAGCCAGAAAGTTGATTTTGTCAAAGATAAACTTAATGGATGAATATTATTATTATTATTTTAAACAAATTTCTGTCATAAGTTATCATATTCAAATAGAAAAAAAAAAGAATCTCTGCCTATGAAGTTATGTTTATCGTTTGTGATTTATTAGTAGAGTAAAATATATATGAAAACAAAACCCCACAAAAATAGTTGTTTTTTTTCTCCGTTTTTATATAACACTATGGTACTCGTTGGAAAGATAATAAAACGCTCGTTAATTTGGTATAATTTTTTTCTTTAAAAAATCGCTTATATAAAAGATATTAACGTTTAAAAGTTATGGGAGGAAACATTAGAGAGAAAATTTAATTTTGTTTTTAAATTCTTATCTTTTCCTAAAATAATTATAATATATAAATATATATATATATATATATATACATATATTTATTTATTAAAAAAACTCAAAAATTAAAAAAATCCTACATGATGCCATGTGGCACATTCAAGGAGGGGTTGAGACCTTCATTGAATGCCTCATCATCAAAGTTCAATTCTTTTATTATAAGTTATTATAGATAGATTATAGATAGATTATAGATTATAGATTGTTGCTAATTTATAAATTTTGTTAAGAATAACATGTTTTTGAAAATTGGTTTTAAACTTTTTTCTTTTACCGTTCCTATGAAATTTAATGTTTTTATCATAATATCTATAATTCGTTTTAGATAACATGGAAATTATTAAAAAAAAGTAAAAGTAAATGTTTTAAGTACGTAAAACATGTGGATTTATTCATAGCGTTCTCATAAAATATACTATTCTTATCGAACCGAAATATATACTATATATATAAAAAGTTGGTTTCTTAAAATCCTTTTTGAGAAGTGTATAGTAAATACCATTGAGGTTGGTGTAGGCAAGGCAAAGCCTTTAATACACTTAAATGCGAGGGGTTTTTTTTATCGGCAAATTTTATTGGGGAAATAGAATTACATAATCCTAATTTTGGGGGGTTGGAAGGAAATAATCCCGACTTGAAACTTGTAAGATAACAGTCCCAACTTGTCAATGTTTTTATTTTGTTGGTCCAAAAGTAGCCGGGGTTAGTTTTTAACAGACTCGGTTAGTTTTCTGGCTAAATATGTAATTTTTAAAAGATTAAGGACCATTTCTGCCATTAATCAAACTTTTTAAACAAACTCATCTTCCCCCGACCACCCTCGTTCTCCGGCGACCACCTCCGGTGACCACCCTCCTTCTCCGTCGAGCTCTTCTTCTCCGGCAACCACTTCCGGCGAGCTCTTCTTCTCCGGTGACCACCCTCTTTCTCCGGCGACACCCTCTTTCTTTGGTGACCACCCAAAGTATTAACGTAACCTCTCGTCTTCATCTTCGGCTATTGAACGGTTTGAGTGTTGATGGGTTCAAACCTGAGCTGTTTATAAGAACCGAGTTAGCATGGTGTCGGTTAACCGGGTCTTAACTCTAGTTAATATTAATAGGGATGGTGACTGGATCGGGTTTGGGTTTGATAACTGAACAGGGTATGGGATATCGTTACTGTGAATAGGTTGTGGTTGTTTACACTCGCCGGAGGAGGCGACTGGTGCTGGTTATCGGAGTTGGAGTGGTGATCGGAACTGTATTGACAGAGGAGGTGCGTGTTCGACTATTGATGGTGGTTATCGGAAGAGAGGGTTGTTTGGTGTGGGTTTATGGTTCGTCGGATAGGTGGTCGAGACCGGATCGAGGAGTGAAGGTGGTAGGTAGGTTGTTGGTGTGGGCTTATGGTTTGTCGGAGGGGACCGGAGGAGTGAAGGTGGTAGGTTGTTGGTGTCGTTTGGTCGCCGGAGAAGAAGAGCTTGCCGGAAGTGGTCGCCGGAGAAGGAGGGTGGTCACCGGAAGTGGTCGCCGGAGGAGAAGAACTCGCTGGAAGTGGTCGCCGGAGAAGAAGAGCTCGCCGGAAAAGGAGGGTGGTCACCGGAGAACGAGGGTGGTCGGGGGAAGATGGGTTTGTTTAAAAAGTTTGATTACTGGCAGAAATGGTCCTTCATCTTTTAAAAATTACATTTTTAGCCAGAAAACTAACTGGGTCTGTTAAAAACTAACCCCGGTTAGTTTGAGACAAACAAAATAAAAACATTGACAAGTTGGGACTGTTATCTTACAAGTTTCAAGTTGGGATTGTTCCCTTCCAACTCTCCAAAGTTGGGATTATTTAATTCCATTTCCCCAATTTTATTACATCTTAATTCCACTTTACCTTACACTTGCAAGGATTTGAACTCACAACCTCACATTTGTGTGGGTGGACACCATACCACTAGACCAAGAGGTCATGATTTTGAAATGCAGGGTCTTGGGTTCAAGTCTTACAAGGAAGAAGAAATTCGCCATTAAAAAAAGAGGTGTGTAGTAAAACAGACTTAATTATACATGTAATTTGCAGAAACTATATAATGTTACGTAACTTCTGATTTTTTTCATCATTTTGTTTGATAATCAAGTAATCAACGATGTAAAGTTGGACATGTCGTCGTATATGTGTGCGTCAAAGCTTATTTTAGCAACGTATTAGACCTGGAAATTGGGCATACCATTGCTATTGGTAAGACACATAAGTGTATACATACGAACCAAAACTCATTATAATAACAAATCAAACCTAGAAAGCGGACACATCGTTATGCGGGCAAAATCAGGAAAGTAGCGCAACGTCGTAAGAGGTCAGACGCACCATTATATATTCATGCATCATAACTCATTATATACTCGTGCATTGAACTTGCAAAGTACGCAAATTGTTTTAGTGGAATGTTAGACACTAGGCTATGTGTATCGAGCCTGAAAAGTGGTCATATTGTTATAATGGGTTAGACGCATCGTTATTTGATACTAATCCGTATCAAATCTGGAAAATTAGTGCACCTTATAATGGGTTATTCTTCATGCATCAAAGCTTATTACAATAACAAATCAAAACATGAGATGTGCACACATTATCATTAACGGTTAAACGCATTAGACTTTAAGAAAAATAGTTTTAACATGTTCCATATCATAGTAAATATCATAGTAAAGGGTATAAAGTTATTTGACCATAATATAGTTTTAAAATCAAATAGAATGTATTAATTTCAAGAGACTAATGAAAACTTGTTTCTTAAAATTTACCCAAGGTTACTATGGTGATATGTGAAAGAAAATGAGGTGGAATGTTGTTGTTACAAGCAAATGAAGGGGACTTATCTCCCACCAACACCGCCCCTGCTTCCTTTTCCTTTCTACATCTTGTTACTTGGCATGTCAATTATCAATATCCTTTTCCTTATCAATATGCTTTTAGGCACACTTTCTCATCTAAATGTAGTGTCTATGTATATTAGGTTGCATTAAATAAAAACCAATGTTAAATTAATAAGAGTCAAAATTGCACAAAACACACTTCTTTTGTGAATGAGAAAAAAAATTGGGTCAAAAGAAAATGCTATTTTGGAATTTTATGAAGAATTTGTTTGTGTAGAGGGAGATCTGGTATTTTCTGAATTCTTATATAAGGATTTACAAAAAAAAAAAAAAAAAAAAAAAAAAAATCTTTCGACAATGACGTGAATTGAGAGGGATTGGTCGATGAAATATGAATCGGAGATATGACAAACATAATCGAAGTGAGTATTATTATTTATTTTTTTTGCTATTAATTTAGTAGTTGTATTAAAACGAAATGCGAAAGTTACATCACAATAGAAGGTAGACGGGCAACAAGCTGCACCGCCACCCCTTTCTGAATTGCAAACCCTAGTCTACTAAAGACAAATCCTTGCCCCCCCTGGAGATGAACTATTGATGTGGACGACCCGTTGGACCCTGGTCAAGAAACGAATAGCTTCTGATGCTAGGAAGCCAAAGGTATCAAAGGAATTGAAGAAAGTTGAGAAGCATGTTAAAGCTTGTGTAGAGAACCAACATGTCTTTATCCCCTTGGCCAGCTGAAGGCTTATCCATGAATCCGGACTTGAAGAACATGAGGGCATAGGATTCAATCCAGCCACAGGTTCTCCCTATGGCTACCTTGTTGCGAACAGATCTCTATTCTTTAAAGAAAAAAAGAAAGAAGAGAAAGAACTGGGAGTTGGCGCCTACATAACTTCTTGCTTGCTTACCAGGCCATCCTGGCAAGCTCCTCCGGTTCGATTATGATTCTTGACTTGACTTATTATAAAAACAACCACTATCCAAATGTGTGACACCCGGCAACTTCCGGTAACTAACTTTTGAAAACTTAGTAAGTCTACCTTAGCGAGTCGCGCATACGTTACACAAAACAAGGTCGGTCGAGTCGAGTCGCACGTCATTAGAGTTTTAACATACGCAAGTCTCGAGTCCCGGGGATTGGTGAACGAGTGTGAACGTGTTTACTTTCATGTATTATGTGTTTATAATCATTATGTGACTTATCGGCATGTGAAAATGTGTTAACATATGTTAAAACGGAGTTTAACGCACCAAATACACCACATCTGACCCTTAGGCGATTAGCCTGAGTCCTTAGGCGATTAGCCTGAGTCTTTTAGGCGTTTAGCTTGTTATGTTAGGCGATTAGCCTGTTTCTTTAGGCGATTAGCACCCTAATCGCCTAATAGAGCTCCATAATCGCCTGCAACATGTCTGACGACTAAAAACACCTATAAATACCACCCTTGACCTCCAAAACATTATTTACACAACCCTAGCCGTCCCATAACATATCTCAACCCACAAACACCCTCTGGAACCCATTTTTACACACAAACAACCATTTCCAAGCTTATTCCATCACCTACTCTTAAATACAAGGTGTGTTCTTCAAACCCAAACCTTTAAATGATTATGTTTTACTCCCTAAATGTCCAGACCTGACTTATAAAGGTTTTTGTCTTTGAAAATCCATTTAAAACCGTTTCTAAACAAACCTACACCTTTACATGTGTTATATGTGTTATATGTGATTAAAGATAGAGTTTTTGGGATTTAATCATGGTTGTTTTTGTGATATTATGATGTTTTTAGCTGTTACAAATTAGTATGATAATGTCCTAGGAGTTTGAATGGTTTTGGTCGTGTATTGTTGATACTTGATGTTTTGACCCGTTTGAAGGATTTTGGATGATTTAGGATGATACGAGATGTGTTGTTGATTGTTTGATGTTAGGGTTTGCTCTAGAATGATGTTAGAACAGTAGGATGCTTTCGGACAACGTGATTATGTGATTAGATCTGGATATTTGCTATTTAAGGCAAGTTCTTGCATGTTGATGTGATGTTTTCATGTTAAATTGCTATTTTGGGAAAACGCTCGCATTCGGGATTGTTAGAATGATGAAAACTTAGGGGTTTTGCTTGAAATATGTTTGTTAATATGTTAGGATGATTATTGGGTGTTTTTACACGTTTCGGATCTGATTTGGAGGGTTAAACGCGCGAAAAACCACATTTGCTGCACTATAGGCGATTAGCAATCCTAATCGCCTAAGGAATAGGGCTACTCGTGTGTCTAGCAGGCGATTAGCATCATAATTGCTATCAGTCCATGCAATTGTGATCCTAATTGCCTTCATGTCATGCAATTGTGACCCTAATCACTAGTTAAGCCCTGAATTGCATACCACATGACCATAATTGCCTATAATGCATGTGATTAGCCCTAATCACCTAACATAAGGGGCGATTAGCCCTTGTAATTGCCTGTTGACCATCCCTAATCACGTGTTGACTTTCCTAATTGCATGCTAAGTTCCTAATCGCGTGTAATGCTGTTATAAGTGTATTTTGACATCCCGAAACCCGATTTGACACCTAGGAACATGATAGGAACCCCGTGACATGCCTAGTAACATAGTAACACGTGTTCGGACTTGTTCGTACGTTATTTGACCTATGTGTTAGAATCGTTGAACTTTAACGCATGTTAAGTGCTAAGCGCATGTTTTGTGTATGCTTGTGTATGAGATGAACACGTGGAATGTCGGGTCACCAATGGGATGTCGAGTCTTGTCTTACGTGGTCTGGTTGTCGGTCAAACACGCTTTTCGGACACATAATGGTCATGGACTGGACTTAGGGACTAATGAACCCGACGGGTTATTAGTCTAACTTAACACGTATCTTATGATAGGTTGCCACTAGTTGGGGCTATCATATCATATAAACGGTTTACTTATTTAATAGAAGACGCAACCTAAGGTGAGTTTCACGGCCCCACTCTTTACTGTTTTCGTTTTCGGGGGAGAAACATGCTTAGTACTTCGTTTTGTAAAAGATCATGTTATGCTGGGTTGGTTGTACGTTTCATTTATGTTCTATGTTCATATGGCTCACGTTGTGACAGTTCGTTAACCGTTATGGCGGTAGTTCGTTATTGTGAATGCACAGTTCGTTGACCACGAAGTGACAGTTCGTTGGACATATTTGGATGGTTCGTTAGTCGTGGAAAACGATAGTGCGTTGGTCGTATTAACGATAGTTCGTTGGTTGGTTCGTCTTGGAGTCTACACGTCAAACAAGTATTTTCTTCAGTCAGTAGTAACATGATAGTTCTTTCAAAAGCTCGTGAAACATTTTTCCTTAAAAACCTGTGAACTCACCAGTATTTTATACTGACGTTTTTAGCATGTTTTCTCAGGTCGCTAAGGTAGCAGCTGTCATCTAGGCGCACGGAGTCTCACTGGAGTCGTCTCGCGTCTAGGATCATTATGCATGTTTTCTTGGAAATGTTAAACTCTTAAACTTATGTTTTGATTTTATTTGACTTTTGTAAACTTATACGCTTCCGCGCTTTCAAATGATGGTTTTTAAATCTTATGCTTGGTTTTATTTACGTATGTTTTACATTTAGACGTCGTTTATTGTGACCGTTGACTTGGATCCTGGTATGTCACACGCCTCGCGGTAGAACTCTGCAGGTGGATATTTGAGGGTGTGACAGATTGGTATCAGAGCCAGTGGTTATAGTGAACTAGGACTGCATGTAGAGTCTAGACTATAGCCGAGTCTCACACACTAGACGGTCACATACTTTTGAGTCGTATCTTTTGGTAAACATACTAACTTTGTCGGGGTGTCGGTGTCCTTATCGCACAGTGTTGTACCTTCCATCTCATTCTTGGGTATTCCTAGTTCTTTCGTTGATCTGTGTTGACTGTGTCTTCCTAAGATGTGGGTACCGGGTGACTTGAGGTTCGAGCTCGGGGCACGCCTTGAGGACCATGTAGAGCAATTTATCATTTCGGGTGCACACGAAATCATAAGTTGAAATGCATGGAAGACTTGGTGGATCTCGTGTTGGGATTAATGGTCACGTTTGGACCCAATCATGGACTTTTCGTATTCTCTTGGTTTAGCGTTGGTGATGGGTCTGAGCGTTTGTTTCTTGTCTTTTTCAGAAGATGTCAGGACGCACTGGTGGACGTACAGGGGGACGACGTGGAGGCCGCACTGGTGGGGGTAGAGGTGGTGGTAACATCACCTTGACGTACGACGAGCTCAATGAGATGATGCAGCAACAGTTGGGTGTTGCGCTAGCTGCTTTTCAGGCTGCCCAGCAGACCTTTATGGGTGCTACCGCTCCTCCGGTTCCGGCGGGAGTTGCCTATAAGCGGTTTAAGGATTGTCAGCCCCTCAACTTCCGTGGTACGGAGGGAGCTGTGGAGTTGCTCAGGTGGTTGGAGAAGACGGAGTCGGTGTTTGCTTTATGTGAGACTCCAGCAGCGGATCGGGTGAAGTTTGCTTCGGGAACCTTTTTAGGACCCGCCTTGACGTGGTGGAACAGCGTCACACAGACTCTTGGTCTTGGGGAGGCCAACGCCATGCCTTGGGCGGACTTTGTGCGTAGGTTGAAGGATGAGTATTGCCCGCGTGAGGAGATTAAGAGGTTGGAACAGGAATATGGGAATCTTAAGATGGTGGGTTCTGAGGTTGAGGAGTACACGATCAGGCACAACGAGTTAGCGGTGATGTGTCCAGGTTTGTCGTCACCAGAGTACAGGAGGGTAGAGCAGTATCTTGCGGGTTTGGTGCCAGAGATTGCGGGGTTGGTGGCTGCGAGGGATCCTACTACCATGTCTGAGGCGGTGCGGTCGGCTACCAAGATGACCAACTTAAAGATTACCGAGGGTATCCTACCTCCTAGGGGCTCCGACATGAAGACACCAGGGGACAACAAGAGGAAGTGGGATAGTACTGGAAAGACCGCGGGTTCGGGTCAGCCACATCAGCAAGCAAGGAAGACTGAAGCCTTGGGATCGTCCTCAGGTCAGAGGCAGAGCGGGTATACGGGGAAGCTACCAGAGTGCAACCAGTGTGGGTACCATCATCTCGGCAATTGCGAGAAGTTTCGTTGTAACCGTTGCAAGCGGGTGGGTCATGTCGCCAAGAACTGCAGGGTCAATCTTCAAACAGCTCCGGGTCAAGCGATCGTTCCTGCTCCTGTTCCTCAAGGAAATCGTGGGTGCTATCACTGTGGTGAGCTGGGACATCTCAAGCGCAACTGCCCGAAACTGAACCAGGCTGAAGCTGGGGCCGCAGGTGGCGTTGGGAACAACGAGGGTGGTGGTCCGACTGCTCGTGTCTTTGTGATTGGTGCTAGGGAGAACCAGGTGGACCCAGACACTGTTACTCGTACGTATTCTTTCCTATCTCTTGTTACGCTTTGGTTTCACTTTTTCGCATTGTTGTGCGTTCGTGTCTTCGGGTGCTTTCCTTGTAGTTTGGTCTTTACTTCTCATTCTTTGGGGTCGATGAGGGTCCTTTGGGGATGTTACTTGGACGGTACCAGTGGGTTAGTTATACCGATCATAGTAGTCTCCAGTAGGCCTTCGATCGAGGGTCTCTTGTCTCATATTCACTCGCTGTCTTTTGGGAACGTTACTTGGGCACACACAGAGGTCGACACTCATCACTGTTGAGGCCAAAAGAATCTCGGGGTGAGATTCCTTTCAACAGGGGGATGATGTGACGACCCGGAAAATTTTTCTTCTTAATTGTCTTCTCTCTTCGACTTCGGGAAATTTTCGGGACGAAAATTCTTTTCAACAGGGGGATGATGTGACACCCGGCAACTTCCGGTAACTAACTTTTGAAAACTTAGTAAGTCTACCTTAGCGAGTCGCGCATACGTTACACAAAACAAGGTCGGTCGAGTCGAGTCGCACGTCATTAGAGTTTTAACATACGCAAGTCTCGAGTCCCGGGGATTGGTGAACGAGTGTGAACGTGTTTACTTTCATGTATTATGTGTTTATAATCATTATGTGACTTATCGGCATGTGAAAATGTGTTAACATATGTTAAAACGGAGTTTAACGCACCAAATACACCACATCTGACCCTTAGGCGATTAGCCTGAGTCCTTAGGCGATTAGCCTGAGTCTTTTAGGCGTTTAGCTTGTTATGTTAGGCGATTAGCTTGTTATGTTAGGCGATTAGCCTGTTTCTTTAGGCGATTAGCACCCTAATCGCCTAATAGAGCTCCATAATCGCCTGCAACATGTCTGACGACTAAAAACACCTATAAATACCACCCTTGACCTCCAAAACATTATTTACACAACCCTAGCCGTCCCATAATATATCTCAACCCACAAACACCCTCTGGAACCCATTTTTACACACAAACAACCATTTCCAAGCTTATTCCATCACCTACTCTTAAATACAAGGTGTGTTCTTCAAACCCAAACCTTTAAATGATTATGTTTTACTCCCTAAATGTCCAGACCTGACTTATAAAGGTTTTTGTCTTTGAAAATCCATTTAAAACCGTTTCTAAACAAACCTACACCTTTACATGTGTTATATGTGTTATATGTGATTAAAGATAGAGTTTTTGGGATTTAATCATGGTTGTTTTTGTGATATTATGATGTTTTTAGCTGTTACAAATTAGTATGATAATGTCCTAGGAGTTTGAATGGTTTTGGTCGTGTATTGTTGATACTTGATGTTTTGACCCGTTTGAAGGATTTTGGATGATTTAGGATGATACGAGGTGTGTTGTTGATTGTTTGATGTTAGGGTTTGCTCTAGAATGATGTTAGAACAGTAGGATGCTTTCGGACAACGTGATTATGTGATTAGATCTGGATATTTGCTATTTAGGGCAAGTTCTTGCATGTTGATGTGATGTTTTCATGTTAAATTGCTATTTTGGGAAAACGCTCGCATTCGGGACTGTTAGAATGATGAAAACTTAGGGGTTTTGCTTGAAATATGTTTGTTAATATGTTAGGATGATTATTGGGTGTTTTTACACGTTTCGGATCTGATTTGGAGGGTTAAACGCGCGAAAAACCACATTTGCTGCACTATAGGCGATTAGCAATCCTAATCGCCTATGTTATAGGCGATTAGGGGCATAATCGCCTAAGGAATAGGGCTACTCGTGTGTCTAGCAGGCGATTAGCATCATAATTGCTATCAGTCCATGCAATTGTGATCCTAATTGCCTTCATGTCATGCATTGTGACCCTAATCACTAGTTAAGCCCTGAATTGCATACCACATGACCATAATCGCCTATAATGCATGTGATTAGCCCTAATCACCTAACATAAGGGGCGATTAGCCCTTGTAATTGCCTGTTGACCATCCCTAATCACGTGTTGACTTTCCTAATTGCATGCTAAGTTCCTAATCGCGTGTAATGCTGTTATAAGTGTATTTTGACATCCCGAAACCCGATTTGACACCTAGGAACATGATAGGAACCCCGTGACATGCCTAGTAACATAGTAACACGTGTTCGGACTTGTTCGTACGTTATTTGACCTATGTGTTAGAATCGTTGAACTTTAACGCATGTTAAGTGCTAAGCGCATGTTTTGTGTATGCTTGTGTATGAGATGAACACGTGGAATGTCGGGTCACCAATGGGATGTCGAGTCTTGTCTTACGTGGTCTGGTTGTCGGTCAAACACGCTTTTCGGACACATAATGGTCATGGACTGGACTTAGGGACTAAGGAACCCGACGGGTTATTAGTCTAACTTAACGCGTATCTTATGATAGGTTGCCACTAGTTGGGGCTATCATATCATATAAACGGTTTACTTATTTAACAGAAGACGCAACCTAAGGTGAGTTTCACGGCCCCACTCTTTACTGTTTTCGTTTTCGGGGGAGAAACATGCTTAGTACTTCGTTTTGTAAAAGATCATGTTATGCTGGGTTGGTTGTACGTTTCATTTATGTTCTATGTTCATATGGCTCACGTTGTGACAGTTCGTTAACCGTTATGGCGGTAGTTCGTTAATTGTGAATGCACAGTTCGTTGACCACGAAGTGACAGTTCGTTGGACATATTTGGATGGTTCGTTAGTCGTGGAAAACGATAGTGCGTTGGTCGTATTAACGATAGTTCGTTGGTTGGTTCGTCTTGGAGTCTACACGTCAAACAAGTATTTTCTTCAGTCAGTAGTAACATGATAGTTCTTTCAAAAGCTCGTGAAACATTTTTCCTTAAAAACCTGTGAACTCACCAGTATTTTATACTGACGTTTTTAGCATGTTTTCTCAGGTCGCTAAGGTAGCAGCTGTCATCTAGGCGCACGGAGTCGCACTGGAGTCGTCTCGCGTCTAGGATCATTATGCATGTTTTCTTGGAAATGTTAAACTCTTAAACTTATGTTTTGATTTCATTTGACTTTTATAAACTTATACGCTTCCGCGCTTTCAAATGATGGTTTTTAAATCTTATGCTTGGTTTTATTTACGTATGTTTTACATTTAGACGTCGTTTATTGTGACCGTTGACTTGGATCCTGGTATGTCACACGCCTCGCGGTAGAACTCCGCAGGTGGATATTTGAGGGTGTGACAAAATGAAAGACGATCGATTATCTACCCAAGAAGATAGAGAGTCCCACATTATTGTTATTATGATATATATTATTCCCATATATTATTTATCTATAAAACTAAAAAATGTCAAGCGATAATAGGTATATGAAATTTGTCAATCGAGTTTTACCTATCCTAACTATTATTATTGTTTGACTTATCATTTATCTTTACGTGTTTTTGTTAGTCGTTAGTTTATCTATAGTATGTTGTAGTACTATGATAGTTATTTGGTATATTATCATATCATTAATTAGTTAATTTTATCAGTAATTAGACCGTATGTAGTGGCAGACGAAAGGGACGCTAATGGGGGATTTCGTGCCCATTTGGCACTTCGCACACCACCCCCAAGGGCGTGAAACAGGCGCTAAGGGGCTGAGCGCGTGAAATATTTCACGCCATACTCTCCATTCTTCAACCAATATAATAGAGACACGTGGGGCTTGCAAAGGTAACATTACCGTTTTAGAAAGATAGCCGTTTGTAAAATAATAATAATAATAATAATAATAATAATAATAATAATAATAATAATAATAATAATAATAATAATAATAATAATAATAATAATAATAATAATAATAATAATAAGGTAGCCATTGATGAACAGAGGGAAAAGATATAATGAAGATGATGTAAGAAATTGAATAATATTTTATATTATTATTATTATTTATGGTTATTAGTGGTGGGGCCTTTTCGACTGATATTAAGGAAGATATTTAGGTTAATTTTATAAACTTGATCAAATTTTGGTGTTTTTTTTATTTATGATATTGATCAAATTTTTTTTAAGTTTAAAAAAAATAAAATAAATAATAATTGGGTAATGATTAGAAGGGGCTCGAAATTATTACACCTATTTTTTATTTCAAGCCTCTAATGGGACCTACATGCCACTTGTCAAACAATGTCCAAGTAAGGGGCACCAAATTTCACCCCTGTCTTAGATGATTTTGTTGTTAAATTTTCATTTAGTTGGTTAGTTTTACCGTTATCGTTTTCATTGTAAGCACTCCATATAAAGAGCTCTAGTTTTCAGTTATCCAGCACACATAAAGGATTATTCACCAAAATCATTTTGTTCTTCGTTGAGTTCTCTCACCGATTTATCATCTGTGGTTTTGAGAACATAATATATCTTAATTTTAAATATATCATTTGTCTATTTTTATTTGATTACGTTAAGATCTACTTACGTTACAAAATTTATATATGAGAAGAAGTCACTTGGACTGTACGTATAACAAAATTTAGCTGTCTATTTTTAGTCCCTATTAAACAATAGTTTTTATGGCCCTCACTTTCTTACATATTTTTAACGGTTAAATATGAAGTATTTTATATTCATTTATCTAAAATTTCTGAATGGTTATCTTAAAATGCTTACTACAGTCAAATTTATTAACTCAATAAACAAAATAACTAGTGATAAAAAGTTGTAAATCAAACAAAAACTGTTTAAATAAAGTGGGACGGTGTAGAATTCATGGATACCCTAAGGTCTATCAATCATCACTTATCAACTCATTTTTACCATAAACTACCTTAAAACATTTTAATAGGTGGCAACACTACTCTAAATTATGGTATTCACCATTTTACACACACTACTCCATCTTTCTATGCCTCACCTACACACACCACCCGCCTCGCTCGTATCACCCATGTCCACTACCCGCAACCCCCAATCAATGAGGCAACGACGGTGTTTCTGTGCAGGTAGGGGGTACCCACAACCGATACTCGCTAAGACATTGTCCACCCTAAATCCCTAATACCATTGCAAACCGTGAGTTGACATCAAAACTCAAACTACAATATATGTTTATCGAAATTACGGTATGGCACTAGTAAAGTTTGTCACATGTTAGCTATACTCCATGAACTATCAATTATCTATATTATCTTATTAAGGAGGAGTGATGGCCAACATAGTAAATTTCACTTTCATACAACTTAAGAAGCAGCATGTACAAGTAAATCAAGCTTATATAACAAGGATATAATTGGAACTTTTTGTAACATTAAGACACTTATAAGGGTAAATTAGTAAATTTATAATGAGATTTTAGTTAGAACTAGAAATTTGTTTCCATTACTGTCCCTATAATCCACACTCTCTCCTAAATCATACCGCCTTAGTAACCCCCAACCACTCAACCGACAGTTAAGTAATCATTCGTTAGTAAACTTCAATTCTTTCATTAAGAGTTAGTAATCATTCAATTCATAACCCCCTTGAATCCCTCCTTTTACTCAGAGAACTTTAATACTTCCGTTACCAATTATTACACATAAATCTGATCTGTTGAAGCTCACATCATTGCTATACCCAACTGTTTGTCGAATCTTTTTGTATTGTCTTGCTTTACAAGAAAATTGAAAGGTAATGTTCTGATTCATTATTTATTTTATTAATATTAATTCTTTGATTAGTGCTATATTTTTATGTGGTTTACATACATTGTAGTGATATATTTTGTTGATTGTTGTTTGTTTCCTTCAAATTCATAAATTTTTTGCTACTGGTTCACGTTATTTTTGTTCAATTTGTTGTTTGTGTATGGTTTTAGTGTGTGTGTGTGTGGAGGATTTGTTTGGAAAGAAAAGTGTTTAAAATCATCAATATTGAGGTTTCGTGAAAGAATTATTTGCTCTACTCGTTTTGCTTAAAAAAGCCCTAATTTGCGACTTGATATGTTTGATTTAATTGAAATTAAGATCATTGTTTGTTTTAATGAATAAGGTATAATTTTATTGGTGTGAAAGTTTTCGATACCCTAATTTTGTTCTATTATACAGGTGATAATTTTGTTTCCCTCCTCTTCAGTTTTGTCAGATTAGCTGCAACAAAATTAATATCATTTTGATTATTATTTGACCTAATTATCACTTTATAACTCAAAAATATGGAATTATTGTGTGAGTTGAAGATAAAAGCTGGTAACTTGACTAATTTCAGTTCAATTTCAATCCAAACGAATCCAATCCCACAAGAATCTACAAAGTCCTTCGTAACACCTATACCTGATTCGCAATTTTGTAAAAGAAATTCGTATGATTGAACTGAAATGGGATAAAAACTTGTCACTTTTATTAATTGCTTTGCTCAGTTGATTTAATATTTATATGATGTTCTTGCCAGGCATTGACCAAACAGCCGACACCTTTATTTTTAGTTTATAGTTTCTGCTGATATTAGCTTCTCATGTAACTTTGTTTGCTTAAAGGGTGGCAAATGCTTGAAACCATATTTGACATCAAGAACAACAAAAAAAAAAGGCTAACGAGGGTACCTTACAATATACTAGAATCAAGACGTGGCTTCAAAAGGTCATTATAATATGCTCATTCCTTGTACATCATATAGTTTGTAAACGTTACAAATCAGAATAACTTTTTTTCTAACCTACGTTTACTTTTTTTTTTCTCACAGTTGAGGGTGGAAAGTATAGTCCAGGTATTGAAATGGAACAAGCTTCTTGACCTTAAAAAAGGACAATTGTGGTAAGATGTGATGTCGTCTACTGTAGTAAATAGTAATAACATTGAATGTTATGCCAAAAAGATGAAAGTTTGATTGTGGTTCTTGCATTATGTTCTGGTTGGATTCAACCCCCTTATACACAACTTTTCCTAACTTGTTTGCAGTGGATAGATAAAAATGTGTTTTGTTGTTGACTGGATTAAGCTGCTTAGGATTGTCCAGGTCTGGAGCTGAATGCGGTCATGCCCCGTGAGCTTCCCGGTCGAGTCTAGCAGCTTCACGCCTTTGCCTGCATGTCGTTGTCCCTATTCTTTCGGCTCGTGATAATTGGATGTGGGGGCTGTGTCCATACAGTTCATTATCTGTCAACAGCCTGAAGAAGGTTATACAAACTGCATGCAGGCCGCTGCGCGAGTAACAATTTAGTTGGAACAACCGGGTCCCACTGAATGTTGGTATCGTTTCTTGGAGGGCTGAACAGGAAAGGCTTCCACCTTTGGTGGCTCTGACAGTGAGGAGTGTCCGGTTTCAATTTGACTGTTGTCTGTTATTCGGTGATAATGGTGAGACAAACGATCATTTGTTTGTCTCGTGCCAGTTCCCTCAAATCATTTGGCAGATTGGTGCTCAGTGGTGCAATGTTCCTGGCTTCTTCGCTTTCTGATTGAGAGATATATTGGATCTTTATACCTTTATGCAAGGCTCAAAGAAGAGGAGGAAGGATATTCATGCGATTATTCTCACTACTATTTGGAGTATATAGAGGATGCAAAACAAGACATACTATACGTTCAGGTTAGTTTGTTACCAGATCTATGTTACATTTGCCAAGTTTTTTTGTTACTTAAGTGAGACCAATGCGTTGTGTGGATATAGATTGTATTTGTAGCTTAACTGAATGTTCTATGTATGGGTTATTGAAGTCTTAAATTATGTTGTCTTTAAAGTAATTGGACTACATTATGTGAGTCATTGTATTATAACTGTTTGTAACCACATTTGGTATCAATAGGTGGATTTTCTGGTGCCAAGACAGGTTACCTATTTTGAAAATTTCAAAGTTGGTTACTTTTTAATGGGTGAAATCTAACATGGTTACCTTAAACAAAAATCAGACCAACGTATATTGTACGTCTTTGTGCAACAACCTCCTTTTAGGGCTTTGAATGATTTCTAACATAACTATCATACACACACGTATTTTTGGAATAACTGACCATGACATTCAAGATCCAATAACAACATTATTTACAAACCAGATTCATTTTTTATAAGATATATACATGGTTTAAAATAACGAGTGAGGCGTACGCCTCGAGGTGAAACTCTATGAAACGAGTCTGAGGCGGGTTCAGATTGTACATACGCCTCTAAGGGCTGAGGCGCTAAGAAAATGTGCACCTCGGGTGGTTTAGGGTGTTTTTATGTGTTTTTTTTTTTTTTTTGGTGTTTTAGACTTTTTGGGTCAATTATTTTATTTTTTATTTGTGTTTTTTTATGTTTTAGACTTTTCTAGGTCAAATATTTTATTTTTTATAGACACATAATTTTTATATTTTTTTTTACTACGCCTCGAGCTTACGCGTTGGTTCGCCTTGAGGCTTACCTCTCATGAGGCGAAGGAAAAACGCCTCGAAGTTCGTTTCCATTCTTTTAAACTTTGGATATATAATATTTACATTTATTTTTTAGTTCTGCCCCGGGCTTATGCCTCGAGGCGTACACCCCGTGAGGCGAAGGGAAGATGCCTCAAGGCACGTTTCCATACTTTTAAACCTTGCACAAGAGTCAAATTGGGCTGCAGGACATAGAGTTATATAATTTAAAAAGGGCTAAGCTCACACAAGTCATAGGAACTTACGGTTATGCCGCCCGAAGGATGAGCTTGGGAAGAAGGAATAACCCACCAACTGAAGTAAGTTAATTATGACAGTTACTTAAAATGAGTTGCACTATTGGTACAATTGTACCTTGGTTTTTGAACTTTTGCTAATGAGTTAGAACGTTATGGTGATATAGAAAATTGCATGAAAGCTGTTAATTTTTAAATAAATATTTACTATGTCAAATGTGATTACAAATTTATATCATTTGAAAAATAAAATTGAAAGATTCAATTGTTAAAAGTGTATTTTGATGAACCAGTTGTTTAGTTAGTTTTACCTACTAATTTGAAAGTTTCAGTTAAGTGAAAAAATTTTGTTCAGGGTTTATTGACCGAATCGGGTCAAACTCGATTGGAACCAATTAACGATGAATGTGAACATGCTTGCCTACAATCGCATCGCGTGGATTATTTCAAACCCTTTTGATTTTGGGCTGCGATGAACAAACTTGGACCTTCCTACATTGTACTGAATGTGTGCACCAAATGCTCGACAAAATGTCTTTTTGAGTTCATATGATGATATGCTAAACAGTTGTTAGGTTGCAAGAACATCTAGAAACCATCCTGACACTTCACTTGTTCTCTAAACAAGACATTATAGACTTGATATAACTAAAATTGCATTTTAAAATATTCTTTGTTGGACTGTCAACAGGTGGGTCAAGTTATTGGGGCTTCTATGCTGATCATGAATGTGATAATAATTCACAACTACACATATTAAGGGAAGAGGAACAAGTCTGCAACTATCTTAAAGCAATGCATCTCTTCTTCGCTGTCATTTTTGGAGACTTAACACCAATCCAGTTATTAAACAACTTAATTCATGCTCACATGATCCCATGTGTGTTTACAAATTAAATATTGGAAAAACTTGGTTCAAGCGCTATTTTGTATAGTTTGTCAGCGAATTTTGTATCTTCAGTTAACTAGATGGCAAGCTTGATTAATGATAGATAATGGAAGTTGGTAATGATAATGGTTATTTAAGCATGTGAAGCTTGGTATTCAGATTCTGGGAAAGACGCGGGTCGGTTCTCTGCAGCTTGGCGGTTGTATAAAGCACAAGAAGAACTAATGCTCACAGCTAAACAGTTTGGAGTAAAGCTCACAACGTTTCATGGGCGTGGTTGGTCTGTGGGCCGGGGTGGTGGCACAACCCATTTGACTATATTATCTCAACCACCTAACACGATCCATGATTCAAGGTGAAGTTATTGAACAGTCGTTTGGGGAGGAGCATTTGTGTTTTAGAACACTACAACGGTTCACAACGGCAACACTTGAACATGGGATGCATCCACCTATCTCACCCAAACCTAAATGGCGCACGCTTATGGATGAGTTGGCGGACATTGCTACTAATGAATATCGGTCCATTGTTTTTCAGGTGCCCCAAATTTGTCGAATACTTATGCCTCGTAATTATTTTAATCGAATAATCGTTATTTATTTATTTATATATTCTAACAAATAGATAAAGAAATAATGTAAAGGCGGAAAATGGACAGGTGGAGGGGGTTGGGAAACGGGTCAAGACAGTTTGGGTCAGGTTTAGCCTCTCAACAAATAATGCCCATTTTTCTTAGTTTAATGAATCTAATCTAACTTTATTTTATAAAGCGCTTTTCGATGATTATGCTTTTTAATACTATTTAGATTTTGTCCCGTTTGACCCATTTCCTTAATGCAGGCAACACCTGAGAGCAATCCATATATTTTCAAGGACTCAAACAAGGTTTCATCTTCCTGTGTGGCTCGGTTTTTGAGCCGCATTCAAGCATGGATTTTTTGTGTATTATTAAACTTCCGTTTTTTCAATTTGTACATAATCATGTTGTTGTAATACAAACTTTTTCAGGGTCCCCGCTGCAACGCGCGGGTATACCCACTAGTGTAATCAATAATTTGCAGGCTATCATCTTTCAATCCAAACAAATGTATAAATATGCTTTTTGCATTTAATGGCTTTATTCTAACCAATACAACATTGTGGTTACATTAGTAAATTTTTTTAACGGCTAATTTATTACACCTCTTTCTTTACACATTTTACACCTTTTTTGCACACCCTTGAAGTTGAACTCTCAACCTCACCTAAGAAAGGATTTCTTCTCTACCACTGGGCTATAACCTAAATGACAAGTAAGAGGGTCACCCATCCTAATACACTCTCGCCCAAACACGCTTAGCATTTCATGTCATTCTACTTTTTGGAATTTGATTTTCATTTGTTGTATTTAGTATTATTAAAACTTAAATTGTAATTAATGTTGTCCGGTTTTTTACTACCATTTGTTACGTATTCTAAATTAGATCAAAAAATATACCACTCTTTTAGGTTTAAACTCCACATCTTTCACACTAAGAGACACTAGCAGGAGTGCCCGTGCGTTACAGCGGTTGTACCAAATAACATTAGATTAGATTTAATTACAATGTCTATCGTACCGTAGATGGATAGTTTGGTGTTGGTAAAAATAACTGTATAAATATTAAGGTTTTAAGCAACCTAATAATAAAAAAATTTAAAAAAAACCTTGGGTATTAAAAGCAGTGGAGGAGTTTTAACAAATATGGGGAGGGGGGGGGGGTCACGGGACCCTTAAATTAGAGGGGCCGGACTCAATACGTATAATTATTTTTTGATGAAATACATGTGTGTGAGAGAGGGACCCATTCACTCCCGTTCAGAATAACAGACTTTACCTTCACCTGGACTGTCCAACTACCTAGATATATTTTGCCACATCCTAAGTTCGTATTTGTTATTATAGATGCTCTAAATAAGGGGGTGGGGCGCTTCCCGATATTGACACGAGTACCTTACTGTAACCTCACTACTACCACGACAACACGGTCGCCGGTGATACTGGTAGGGGTTTCGTGAAGGTAAACTATGTGTTTGATCACAGTTTTTAAATAGTGTGAATTTATTATTTTCAATCATTTTCAATTGTCCATATGCTTTTATTTAAAACACACAAAACATAAATGTATTAATATTAAACATAAATAAATACAAAATATTAAAACATATAGTAATTAAAAATACTTAAACATTACGCAGCAATTGTCATATCTCGACATAGTCGAAATTGTTGTTGTATCAAACCGCATAGCCGACATGCGTGAACTCGATTGCCAACTCCTTCTCAATACCCGGGTGCTCCCACAAGGTGTTTGCGTAGAGGATACTCCACTGATCACACATGTTGTTGAGATCGGTCCACTTGCGTTGGAGACTTTTGACCTTGCATCCATTGTCACCCACTTGGCGCTTGAAGTCCCCAATACCCGGTCCCAAAAGAAGTCCCCAACCGAGTGGCGGCGACGGGGTAGTTCTTGTTGTAGGGTTGGGTCGTTCCTTACGTCTTGATAGCACACCACCAAGGCGATTTCTTCCTCCTCGTTCCAACGTGTCATTTTTTGAGTGTTTAGAGTGGTAACCGTGGGTTAAGTGTGAAAATTTTGGTCACCCCACGATGGGTATTTATGGCATTTTTTACCTTTTCACTTGAAAAATAACCGTTACAAAATTAAATTCAAAAGTTACCATTCTGCCACCGTGCTTGCCAAGTCATGAAACCCTTAAATTAGAGGGGCTGGACTCAGTACGTATAAATTTTTTGACCAAATACACATTTGTGAGAGCGGGACCCATTCACTCCCGTTCGGAATAACAAACTTTACCTTCACCTGGACTGTCTAACTACCTAGATCCGTTTTGCCACATCCTAAGTTCGTTTTTGTTATTATAGATGCTCTAACTAAGGGAGGACGAGGCGTTTCCCGAAATTGACACGGGTACCTCATTGTAACCCCACTACCACCACGGTCAAGACGGTCGCCGGTGGTGCTGGTAGGGGTTCTGTGAAGGTAAAACGTGTGTTTGACAACGATTTTTAAACCGTGTGGATTTATTATTTTCAATTATTTACAATTAATTTCAATTGTCCATACGCTTTATATAAAACACACAAAACATAAATATATTAATATGAAACATAAATAAATACAAAATATTAAAACATGATTAAAAATACTTAAACATTACGTAACAATTTTCATGGCTCGACAAAGTCGAAATTGTTGCGCTATCAACCAAATCATTTTAAGAAACTAGATAAGAAACTACCATTCTAGTTTTCGATTAAATAGATATATTTTATAACACAATCTCAACCACGGCATATTCTGATGGTGCAACCCCTCCCTCTAGTCGGCCCGGACCCTGCTTCTTTCTAGCTTCCGCCTCGCACCCAATATTCTCAAGGTGGTTCGGTCTTGTTTTTTTGACCAAAGTTATAAAATAATAATAATAATAATAATAATAATAATAATAATCAACGAAGATGCAAACAACAAACAAACTATCCACTCTCTAAATCTCTAATCATTAATCACTCTAATAAGACACATGAACAATTCTAAAGAACTAGATACTCGTCTTTTTCACCAACTTTTATAATAACAAAATATGTAAATATGATAAATAAATTTAGAATGGTACGTCTTTCTTTCTAAAAAGGATTACTTATTGGAATCAAAGGTTGGTCAATATTTATTTTAGGAGGAACAGTACAAAATTTAAGGTGGGCTAATTATTGAGGAGACAACCTACTTGATTGTTAGGAGTTAGGACTCTTGTCTTGTCTATTTATGAAATGAAAATCGTTTTTTTGCATTATATATTGTATTAAAAATTGTATTATGTTTAATAGTTAATGTAAGTTCTATGGTTAGACGGTTAGTAGAAATGAAGTTGATACAAGATGAAACTATATGATAATACATTTCACTATTTCACTATTAAAGTATGAAAAAAGATGTTTCTTGTTTGCTTAGAAGAATTAACCCATTTTACTCATAAGAATTAAGCCATATTATTAACAAACCGAGCATTTTCAAAAGCAGTATATTTAACAATTGGAAATATATATACCATACTTTTGTATTGTTGGTAAAATATTGATGGATAAGTATCTATAGTATGAGTCTTTAAGTCTTTCTCTGTACGACTATAAAGGAGTAAGTTAGCTATCTTTGATCAATCTTTATTATGTATGAGTTATATGTAAATACAAAGACAAGAAATTGAATATAAAGTAGTTACAACTTGGAATAACATAATGTTAGTTAGGATTACTCCTTGATCGTGGGACTAAGTGTAACAATAGTAGGATTATTGGGAAGAAAGGTAATGGTGCTCATGCGCATAGTAATGTTATTTCGTAATCACTATGTACACGATTTTTGCATCCCTAATTTTCTAATTTCATATAAACGGGATATTCATACAAGTAGTCCAAATCAAATCATCGTGGATAATTTTAGGATCTAAGGACTGAATATATGGAAAAGAAACAAGGAGAGGTTGCATACTTGGAAGAAAGAGGAAGAGGGCTAGGTCCTTTGGATGCGGGCCGGCTTTTGGAGGAGAGAAAGATATGTGAAAGGGGAGGATGCGAAGTGGTTCATGACTTTTTTAAAAAGAATGTGGTAGTTTTGACAGACATCCTTTAGGCAGGGTGATGTGAATAGGTCTACGACAGTCTCCCATTGCTCATGGTCTCATATTATTTCTCTCTCGATTATGTGATTAACATATTAGTACTTTAGTTCTTATGTAAGACACATGTCTACTTTAGTTAAAACTTAGATATTAAATAGAAAAATTACGCTGGTAACATATTAATAGAGTGATATACATAGATGGTCTGTGTGAGTTACCATAATTTTGAATTTGGTCCCTAACTTTCTAAAAGTATAAGGATGCTCATTGTGGTTTGCATTTTGTAACACATTTAGTCCTCAGCCTTATTAGGGACTAAAAGCCAACGCATTACAAAATGCAAACTACACGGACCATCCATGTACTTCTGAAAAAAGTTGGGGACTAAAATACGTCACAAAATGTAAACCACGTAGACTATCCATGGACTTTTTGAAAGGTAATGACCAAACCCAAAAGTTTGGTATCTAACAAGGAATATTTGTGTACTTTGCTCATATTAATATGGTGTTATATCGAGTTTGAGTGAACTAGTACTGGTCTGGTCGATAGATCGCCCGGTAGATTTTTAAGCTCTTACCGCTTTTAGCAAATTTACCGCTAGGAGTTTTAGGGGCTGGGTAAATGGATACAAGTTTACATAAGTGGGCTCCCAAATTTAATCAAGTGGGCTTATGAGTGGGTGAAACGATTTGGGCTGGGCTTTTAAATTGGCTCCAATATTATTTTTTAATGGGTTTAAAGTTTACAAAAAAAAAAAAAAAAAAAAAAAAAACGTTAGGGTATAGAGTTTTTAAAGTTTAGGGTCCAGCACTCAAAATTTTTGGGAGTTGATTTTATTTACCCTACACCCTATATATATAAACGGTGTATCGATGCATGCATAGGTTTCAAGTTCAAAGGTATAACCACAATTACAGTTTGAAAGACGAATATATCCATAGGTCAGCGGATGCTTTATGTACCAGAGGAGGTCGTGTAAATCGAATCAGTCAATATTATTATTAGTTTTTTTTATCATCGAGTATATGAATCATGTTATTATTGATAAGTTAGGAACTCATAGTGTATAGAGTTGAAGTAACAATGTTTCACAAGATCTTTATTGGATTAACTGTGTTTGCAATTGGATTTGCATTTCTAAAAGAATAACATAAGTGGATTCTTAGGTGATCTAGTATTTTAACTGGGAATTAGTTTAAGGTGACAATACACTGTTGGGTTAATTGTTGATGCAATTGGAATTTTAGGCTGTGGATCTTAAATTCTAAGCAAATTTTTGATAGATTACTTAGGTTTAATACAATTGAAGATATTCCAATGACCCAGTGGCGAATCTTGACCCGAAACTTCGGGGGGTCGGAAGTCACTAGTTTCGGGGGTCGAAACCTTATATACCAAAAAAATTTCTATAAGAATACTATATAATCGGAACTTCTGAGCGAAAATGCAGGGGGGTCGGCCGCCCCGCCCCTGCAATGACCTAGAACTTTAATTTACCAAGCAAAACATTGATTCTAACAACTGATAACCTAGGGTTCAAAATTACGAGTTTAGGCAGAACTGTCGGTTAAAAAAATATTATGAACTTATATAGATATAGACACAAAAAAAATATAAATTACATGTTTTGATATTTGTATAAATTACACTCTCTCTTTCACGTTGGTGCCACATCACTCACGGACAATTCAAAACGACACCATTGGGGACACGTCTGATATGAGTGTTTAAAGTAACGCTTAAGCGCTTGAGGATGGTTAATCCCACATCCAAATTATCTCACAACTAAACTTGTCTATATATTATATAATGCAACATTTTTGCTCACAAAACTTTCTGACATTGATTGTTTTTGCATTCATGCTACCATTTTTTTTTTATAAATCTACAACCTGGGGTATTCAAGCAATCAAAGAAAGAACCATAAGGGAAACATTTCGTATTCTAAATCATTGCGCCACTTACTGTAATCTCGTCTTCAATCATCACTGTTCTGTTTCAGAAACTGGAGATCCTTCATTTGAAGCTGCACAGCTTCTTTAGACAACGCTTTAGGTTCCGGATACCTTTCTTCTTCGCCTCCTTCTGCAACTCTTTTAGCCTTGGCTTTCACCATATCAGCGATCTCAGACCGTCCAACAGAGGGGAAAACGACTTTGAGCATGATACACAACAGCTGTTCATCTTCTTCTTCAATAAGATCTCTCCCAAAACAACAAACGTGTATAGCATCAAGAGATTTCTCAACTCTTGCCTCCATTGGAATGGAGGGTGCAGGTACGTTTAGCTTTGATCGTTTCTGCAGGTAAGAGTAATGTTAGATTTTCAACATTAAAAACCAAGGTGCTACTAGTTTCAACATTAAAAAACAAACCTCTCTGGCTTCATTCATCATAGCAATAAAAGTCTCCTCTTCGAATTCAATATCATTGGATATCCTGAGTCTAGCAACTCCTTCCAAAATCTCTTCAGATTTCAACAATCCAGCTCCTACAGCAGCTAACCAGCAGCATATCAACACATACAATGGATCCCCTGCCTGTTTGTTACACACCAACAACCATCAATCTATGTAACCACATCCAAATAAGTCACAAAACAGTGTTGAAAATAATTCCGATCGATCTATTTGAGAAGATAAAATGTTAAAAATAAACACCTACTCCCTACTAAATTACACTAAATTAACACCTTGCTTAGGATTGAACCCAAGACTACCCACTAAGAGGCAAGAGCCTCTCTACTGCGTGAGCTAGCCCCACATTGGCGACAAAGATACAAATAACTTCAATGTTTATATACATGAGCTAGCCCCACGTTGGCGACAAAGATACAAATAACTTCAATGTTTATATACAGGTTAGATTTATTTGATTATTTAAATAGTTTGAGTTAGGTTACTAGTAAAGCTCTAGTATAAATAAATGGGATATCTATTCAGTTTTAGTTTTCTAGTTCATTAAAATAAAGAAAACAAGAGAACCTAAGTATGTAATATGTTTAAGGATGACAAATTTTGAACCGAATTCCAAAAGCGACCCGTTACCTGACCAAACATATAGGTAGCGTTCGTTTCACGGAATGGAATGGAATTCGGATGGAATTTGACAGTACATACAATTTCTTATGTTGTTCGTTTCAACAAAAGAAGGAATTGTGATTGAACAACATACGGAAGGGAATCTACATTTCAATTTCATCCCGATTTCATTTCCTTCTGTGAAACGAACACAACAAATTTCCAAATCAAATTTTAGTTCCCGCGTGATTACAATCCATGAAATGGACGCTATCATAGAGTTTTTGTATTTAGCTCAATCTCGGCATTGATACTACCCAGAAAGGTAATGGTAAAGGGACTTTTAATGGTACCATACCATTTTGTAGCGACCGAATATATACAATACAATATTCACATCTGGTTTGGTACTATAATATACCACTACCTATAAATTCTAAGTAAAACCACAAATATAATTTTATTGATAGAATATCCTATAGAATTAGGATTACAATAATATGTTTACTCCTTATAATATCACTAACAATACTAACGTCTAATATCTTTTTTTTACACATAAACTTCACTAATCTTTCATTCCATGACTGTCAAATTACATTAATCAGTTTTTAGATTATTCCGTTTTGAAAACGCAGATAATCAGATTTTAGTGTTTGGGGTTGCATTTTGAAAACACAGATAATCTATAATCTATAATCAGTTTTTTAGGCTACCAAAACGCAATAATCTATAAGCAGCTCCACCCCTGCTTTTCCAAAATGCATAATCTGTTTTGAATAATCAATCCCAAACACCCCCTAAAACAGGCAGACCGGCAACAGGTTGCGCGGCCACACCTTTCTAATATTATCATATATTTTCGTTTTGATCCAACTAGTTACTCCAACAAACAAATAAACAGCAGACATACCCTTCCTCTTCGATCCTGAAAATCAATAAAAGCTCTAGAATCATTAACCGAAGAATTCTTCCCAACTCTTCTTCTAAACTCAGCAAAATCAATAAAATCACCACCAACGCCACCAGTGTCCGTTAATATTCTAGCGACCAGCCCAATTACGGGCAAGGCGCCAATGATTTTATTAGCAAACCCAGAAATTGTATTGGAGTCCTCCATGTATGACTTAATAACAACAACCCCATTTGAGGACTTGCAAGTGGTGGCTTTTGTTGGGGTTTTGTGGAAGTGACGTAGGTAATATAGAGAGTTTGTTAGAGGTGTGGAGATGAGAGTGTGGTTGTGGGTATGGTGTGTGAGGTTGGTTGTGGTGGTGGTGATGGAGGTTATAACCACCATGTTTTATGTTTTGAGTGTGGAGTTTGATATTTGCCTCATCTGTTTGTTGTGGTGTATGTGGTTGGATTGTTATGATGTGTTTTTGTTGTTTATACAGTTTATACCCTTTAGTTTTGTTTGTTGAGTTTTTGGCCTCTGCTTTCCCCTATGTTTGCTCAAGTATCTCGTGTTAGTGAGTGTAGTGCTACTCACAAGTTGTTTGGAAGTCAAAACTCAAGTCGATTTGTGGTTTTTTTAAAAGAAAAATGAAAATAAATAATCCCAACTATTGACTATTGGCCAATAACAGTCCCAACTACTAAAATCATCAATATTGGTCCCAATTTTTGACATATTGGAAACCAATGGACCCAAACTAACGGAGGCTAACTCTGTTAGTGTGATGATGACGTGGCATGCTTAGGTGGCAAGATGATCCTACGTGGCATGCCACGTGGCAAAATGATCCTACGTGGCATGCCACGTCAGCATCACACTAACGGAGGCTAACTCCGTTAGTTTGGGTCCGTTGGTTTCCAATATGTCGAAAGTTGGGACCAATATTGGTGATTTTCGTAGTTGGGACTGTTATTCGCCAATAGTTAATAGTTGGGATTATTTATTTCCATTTTTCCTTTTTTTAATGGGTTAAATGGGTCATTAGGCCATAAGGGTGCCACCTGTTTTGGCTACAAGTAACCCGCCACTAGCCAGTACCCACATAGGAACACCACTGTCAGTCTCCCGATATGGCGTGTGGGTGATAGGCAACGGATACAAATCACATTCAACAGTTCTTTTGACTGTTAAAAAAATTAAAATTAATTATATGTACACTCAACTAGACTCAACACTATCAATTAGAACCTATTTCAAATATGCACAAGTAGAAAATATTCCTTTTTTAAACACTTTCGTAAATTTTTTTACTTTCAATGGATCCAAGAAAATTAAAGTGGTTTGCCTAAAAAAAAAAAAATCCTCTAAAGCAAAAGGAGTGGGTTTAAGTTGTAGAGGAGCAGTTTCTAGTGGTAGAGAAGCGAGCTCAAGTTGTAGCGAAGCGGCCTCAAGCGGGGAACAATAAAACCATGACTTGAATATGTTTTCGAACCGCATGACAACCTTAAGGGTAAAACATTGAAACTAGTTTTAAAACAGAATGTGAAATAGTCGCAAAACATGATTGGGAGTGTTATTGTGACCTGCCCTAAGACAATGTAATTATGTAACAACCCAAGCAACGTACCAGATATTCTGCATTGCCAGTCGGCACACCCTCAAGCACTCGTCCCTCACTGGCACACCGAGGTGGCCCTAGCTCTGTTACTATCTATAGCAGCTCAAGCACCGTACCAGATATTGTCCACTTTAGTAGCCGGCACGCCCTCAGGCACCCATTCGTCACGAGTTTAAAACAAATTTCCTAGAGAAGGTATACTCTGTCCAAATTGGGAACTGGGATTATCCAGATGATGTGCTTGTTTTAGTAACGCTAAAATATATAATTTATGATTTTTACCAAAACATAATGAAGTTTTAAATTTATAAGAAACTAGTATCAAGATCCCCGCGTTGCGGCGAGGCGTAAAACCGTGCCAAGTAGAACCAATACGACAATACCACACAATCGCTAATGACCACCAACACCGGAAAAGCTCGTTGAAAAAATAAAAAACGAACGAAAGGTAGACGTAAAAACATTGAACAACGCACATGAAACAAATAACACTGAAAACAATAACAAAGTCGATTTAGGAAACGTGCATTACAACGGGGTTGTTAAACGGGAAAACATGCATAAAAACATTGAACCACACATGCACATTGCATCATGTTAACTCGACAAATTTAAATCGAAACGTAAAAAGAAAATTTTGTAAAAGATAAATAGTATATTGATGTGCCTGGTTTTAGTAATTATAAAAGATATCATTTTCCCGGTGCCAAAAACTTGGTGTTTTACTTCCAAAATATTGGTTTTGAGAAAAAGATTAATTTTTACTAAACCTTTAAAAAACTAGTTTTAAATTTATAAGTAAACGATAATTACTTAGAAACTAAAACCAAGACATATGCAGAAAACCTGACGTGTATAGTATAGTTTTCTAGGGTAAATACCGAGTATCTTCTTCCTAGAGAACACACTTTCCCCTACTCAACCTTTCATCACATTAATTAATCGGGTTTGAAAAAGAAAATAAAACGAAGAGGTTCTAAAAGAAAAATGGTTTTTGAAAAAAGGTTTTGGTTTTGAAAATAAAAAGATAAAAATAGTAGGGACAGTAAACATGCACATCTTGGGGACCCTCCGTATAAGTAGTTAATTTTATTATAGTAGTAGTATTAAGTTTAATTATTAGTGAGGAGGACATGGGTGAACGGTCCCTTCAGAGTTAGGGATGAGAAAAGAAATAAATAAGGGATGATGTTCTGGCAACTCCATGGGTCACGCACAGGGGAAGTGTACGAGTCCCTATAAAGGTGTCTTCAGACTACTGGCCCGTAGGCCGCCGTTCTTCTGTGACAATGCGGTCTTGGTCCAACTCGCACTGCCGTGCAACTTTTTGGAAAGTTTGGCTCTGCGTTTTGAGAGAAACGGCGCCACTGATGAGTGATGTGTCCCAGATGCGCATCACCGCATAACTATCAAGACTTGTATTACCACCGTTTGAGTCCTACATTTCAAGTACTTCCTAAACCACCGCCAAGCCACTCGTTTAAGCACTGGTCCTCTAATTTATCTCCTTAAATTATAGTAGAGTCTTGGTACACCTCACTTAGCTCTCGCTTTTCCACACCGAATGATCTATCTTACAGTCAACCCCGCGACAGCGTACCCCCTACCTAGGAGACGAGTTTTGAACACCGAAGAGTCTCTCTTACAGTCAACATGAGGGACAGTGTATCCTCAAAGAAGATTAACGGCTTGCTAATGAGAACTAGATACAATATTCCTGTTTTATTTATCCTAGAGTAAACTGCCATTTTCGTCCCTGAGGTTTGGCACTTTTTGCCAGTTTCATCCAAAAGTTTATTTTTTCTCAACTGGAAACAAAGGTTTTCAAATAGTTGCTCGTTTCATCCAACTCGTTAACACCGTTATTTGAAGTCAGTTAAATAAGGGCATTTAAGTGAAGGGCAATTTATGTCAATTCGTATGTTTTTAATCCCAACCCTATTTAAAACACCCCAACAATCAATCCCAAATCATCTTCTTCATTCCAAAACCCTAATAAATCAAAACCCAAAATTAAACCACAAAAATGAAAATTAGCATAAAAGGATATGCTAATTTTGATTTATATGAGCCATCAAACCCACAACTCTAGAACCTTCAACCGACTAGAGAACATCTGTCACTCGTGAACTCGTCGGAACTGGAGAACTGCTCTATAACTCGAGAACCCACATCTGATTCGAGAATCCATTTGATCTCATCTGAAAACCAAAAACCCAACCCAATCCCCACCGTACTCCGTCGTCACTGTCGCAGTCAAATCCCATAACACCTACCATCCTTAGACTACGAAACAACATAGACCTTTGAAGGCGTCACTGCAATTGGATTCTTGAACTTGAAGAAGTGGAGTTTTTTATTTTAGCCATTCATTCGTTTTAAATAAAATTACAATAACAAAGCTCTTCTTAACCATTGATGTTTTTGCTATTATAATTGAAGAAGGATATGCTAATTTTTATGGCACCAGAGGATACAACTCATATAAATCAAAATTAGCATAACCTTTTATGCTAATTTTCATTTTTGTGGTTTAATTTTTGGTTTTGATTTATTAGGGTTTTGGAATGAAGGAGATGATTTGGGGTTGATTGTTGGGGTGTTTTAAATAGGGTTGGAATTAAAAACATACGAATTGACATAAATGCCCTTCACTTAAAAGACGAAATGACAAAATTACCCTTATTTAACTAACTTAAACTAACGGTGTTAACGAGTTGGATGAAACGAGCAACTATTTGAAAACCTTTGGATCCAATTGAGAAAAAATAAACTTTTTGATGAAACTGGCAAAAAGTGCCAAACCTCAGGGACGAAAATGTCAGTTTACTCTTTATCTTAAAAATGACAACTTAATAATTTTTTGATTAGATAAATTTAAGTTTGGTTTAGTGATCACGTAACAAACCCAACCCATAACCTCCTGAGATGAATGAAGACCTTAACAAAGGTGGAACATAATCCTAAGGGTCTGCAATCCGAAGATCAGTGGTGCACCCGTAGGGAATCCTCCCTTTGCCAAGAAAATCATTCATACATCTAGTAAGAACCAGAAACGTGTCACTCGGATCTGGTCAACTTCAGAAGCCATTACTTAGAATTCGGTTTGGATATCAGAAGCCCGAAAGATCTGTCTCACTACCGGTTTCCTCGCCTTGGATCTAGCTCGGGACAACCAAAAGCCGCGCGAACCCCATGATAATTTATTTTATTATTTAAGTTAGGGTTGATTTTAAAAGCTTATCAAGTTAATCACTAATTGAACCTGTCACAAAGATAAACAAACAACAATTAGTTAAGAAGAAAAACACACCAAATAACTAAAAATAAACTACTACTAATAATAAAAGTCTACAAATCGAAATGAGTTCAGAGATAATAGAAAGATACAACCATAAAGAATGATCAACATAAGAATCATGGCTGCTCATACACAAGCCTTCCATCTTCTTGATGCTATGTATCTAGTGTAATCCTCACGACCCTTGATGCTTTATTGCATGTAACTAAACCTACGATTCCATTCTCGGCCAAGATAATCAAGGTAGGACGAGGCCTAACCTTGGTGGGATGTTAGGATGGCCCTAAGTCCTCCTACAGGACCCAAAGATCTCTGGAAGAAGCTTGGAAGTCGGCCTAAAAAGGCACAAGAAGGAATGCTAAATGATTGGATTGAGTTGAGCTTGCTATTTATAGGCAAATAAGGAAGTGCACGGGTGTGCCAACTGTCAGGTTCGCCAGATCTGTCTTGTCTGTACTTTCTGTCATGCACGGGCGTGCCAGAAGGTGGGCACAGGCGTGATAAGTGTCAAACTTTGTTTTCTTGCTCCCCGAGTTTGCTGCTTTGTCTTCTAATGTGCAGGGCCTTCGTACAAGTGTGCATGGGGGTGCTGGGTCAGTCATGGACTGATTTTATCATCGTTAAAGGGGGTTGCCAACATAAAAATCCTCTAAAGACACACACCCACACTCCAAAGTAGAGATAAAAAAAACCCGGTTCGGGAGCCGAAACTAGTAAAACCGATCTAAACCAAAACTGGTACTAAAAAATCCCAAAGCGAAATCAAACAAAAAATCGGGCTAAAACTGATGTTAAAACCGGCCAAATGAACCAAAATCAGTACGGCTAATAACCGACTAGAACCAAAAAAACGAAATCAAACTGACACCAATTTAAGAAAAAACGATCTTAGCCTTAAACACACAAAAAATAATTTCTTTGTGTTAAAATTCAATTATATTGTTTAAGAAAATTTTAATGTTAATAAAAGTTGAATTTAATGTAGCTTATATGATTTTAAAAGGTTCGTCTGAATTAGAGGTGCACAAAAAAACGAGTTCCTAGATCTGACCCGGACAAATTGACCTAACCCGAATCGGTTTGGGACCGGTATAATCCAAACCGGTCTTGATTCAAGATCAAGCCCATTGGTTCCACATCGATTCCCCTCATTTTTCCATCGAACCCGACCTAAGCTGGTTTTAAATCAAATCGGTCCCAAACCAGTAAATTTTATTTAAAAAATTGCAATTTTATATATAAAACAAAATTATACAAAAAGGTTTATACACATACAAATATATACCCATACACCTTAAAAAACCATAAGACTCAATAAAAGTTGAATATTATGCAAAAAAAAAAAAAAAAAAAATTTGTGTTGTTTTAAAAAAAAAAGTTGTATGCAAGATTGGTTCACAATCAAAACCGGTCTTTCAAACCACGAAAATAGTGCAAAGCCATCCAAAACGGTTTAAAAAGGAACCAATATCAGCCCAAACCGATTTGTACACCTCCACCCTAAGATTTCCCATATTCACAATAAGAATCTACGGCCCAATAAAAAAATTAGTTAATGAACTGGCCCATCATGTGATTGGTCTATTCTACACTTAATGACTTAAAAAGACCATCACCAACACATATAGTTTTGCAACTTTGTTCACAATAATCACATGGTTAGCTTTTACCGATCTCGCGATCTATTATCACTTTATTTAAAACTAAACACTAAAATGTAAAACCTCATAATAACAACTATAGATATAATTTAGTAGTTTATGACTGCAAATAAATTGTATTTTCTTCTGTTAATGTCAATTACATTATTTACTTTGTCCCCCGTGACATTATGTTAGCTGAAGAAACAACGGGTATAACTTACCCTAAACATGGATAAGTTTGGTTTGATACTCGTGTTTATTCAGATTATTATCTTTCGCTCACACTAATAACCGAAATCCTAAAAGGTGATAAAGAGTATGACGTGTGTGTTGAGAGTGAAGACACAAGAATGTAAGTGGTTCGGTCTAGATCGACCTACGTCCACTGTAAAGAGAGATCTTTTATTACTTGAGGAAATACAAAGATGATTACAAGTATTATTATCTTTTGATTCTAATTATTGCATGAAGTGTTCGATCCTTTGCAAAGGAGAGGTGATCTCCTTTTTATAGGGAGAGGCATGGGCTAATCGTTATGGCCCGAGAATGGAGTAATCGGTCTGGGCCTGAATTTAGGCCCAGATGTCTTCGGCCCACAAAATAGGCGGGAAACAGGTGGCAATTAATGCTGATGTGAGAGAAGGTATGACTTGATCTGCTGAAAGTAGGGCTGTAAACGAACTGAACTTTCAGCGAACAGTTCATGAACCGTTCGGCGGGAAGTCCGTTTGTGTTCGTTCGTTTAACAAATGAACGAACACGAACAAGAAATTTCGTTCGTTAAGTTAAACGAACGAACATGAACATAGGTCGCGTTTGTTCGTTTATGTTCGTGAACGTTCGGTAACGTGTTCGTTTGTGTTCGTTTATGTCCGTTTATACTTGTTCGTTTGTGTTCATTTGGTTTTTAAATTTTATATTTAAAATTTTAATATTATATATATATATATAAAGAAACTTATAATAACAATATTTTAAATTTTATATTCGTTCGTCCGTTTGTGTTCGTTTGTGTCCATTAACAATGTTTTATCTATATTTTCTAGTCAAACGTCCGTTTGTGTTCGTTTGTGTCCGTTTGTGTCCATTAGTGTTCATTTGTGTTCGCAAACAATGTTCACGAACAGTTCGTGAACAACCAAATTACAAACAAACACGAACACGAACAAAATTTTATGTTCGAAAATTGTTCACGAACAGTTCATGAACAGATTTAAAGCTTAACAAACGAACACGGACAAGCTCTGTCCGTGTCCGTGCGGTTCGTTTACAGCCCTAGCTGAAAGTCCACGTGGCGCTATGTGATTGGGCGCAAACGGCGCTTCATTGTGTCGCAGCATGGTTGACCAACTGGTGGTGTCTGACGTGACGTCTGGCAGCAAGCAGATATGCTTGTACAGTACTCTGACAAGTACTGTTCACGGCAGCATGGTGGAAGCATGGGAGTAGTCACGTCACTATTCCCTGTCAGTGGTTGTTGGACCACTCCTGATACGTGTTACTTTCTTATTTGCGCAGGGTGTGCTCAGGACCTGACATGATCTTTTTAATTCTTGATCGTCCGTACACCTTCGTACCAAAAGCTAATGTTAGTCGAATATTCCGCGCGTAGGTGCACGCGCGGAGATTCTTTGTATTAGTGACATCGCACAGCTGACGTAACCTTTCGCCTGAGTTTGCTATCACGCGCAAGTTTGGTTCTGCGGACATCAGGGGACTTGATGTCCCCGTTGGTCTGAAGCCACTTTCCACGGATTCCTTGTAGATGGTGCATTTTGTGGGATAGGGTTGCTATCCGCGCCAGGATTAGGTACCATATCCCTTTAGTTGCCATCTCCAGCACGTTACCGATCATTGATATATTTGAGAAGGCTAGGGGTCGGGGTGTCACCCAAATTGATCAAGGGTACCTCTTTACCCTCACGGGAATATCGTTGCCAGTGTTTCAGGTAGTGAGGGACCGGTAGCATACATTATACATATGTAATTAGCAACGGTTGTTTGACTTTCAATTTTACTTCCCTCTTTCTTCAACGGTTACTTTGTCAAATTAAATTAAATTTTTTTTACCAACTTAACTACCTCTATTTAAATCATTTTACCATCTTTATTCAAACCACACCATCATTTATTTAAACAATTTGTTATCATTTTACTCAATGCCTCCACATTTTATGTTAAATGAGGGATAGTTATCCGTTTTCACTTGAACCAACAGGATTTTCATACCATCGACGATCATCCCGTCGTCATACGAACCGTCCACCTTCAAACCCACCTCCCACAAACCCATTGACTTCAAACCCTCCAAAGTTTGAATTTTATCATCCACAGCATCTTGAAGATTCGACTGTGAAAGAGTTGAACTATGTTTATGATTATACCATGACTCTACTATAATTAGATGCTATACGAATTGGAGACGTTACATTGCTAGTGCATAACACTCCTACAACGCCAAGACAATCCAACTTGGGGTGAAGGGCCGAATACGTAGTGGATTCGGATGAAGAAATCGTTGCTCTGTCATCCGAAAGCTCTGGGCATCGATACGAGAGGTTGGATGGACGTAATAGATGTGTGTGTACGTATTTGAAGGTGTATGTGTGTATTTATTCTCCCCAACCTCACCGATCATCGGCTTGTGCTCACAGATTTCCGGGTGAAATCAATCCCCCTGGGGGGGGGGGGGTTTCCACACGGGCCGACTTCCCATGTACTCCCCGGCTCTCACTATGTGTGGCCTAAGAGTTTCAGTTGCCCATTTTTAATCCATTTAATATAATTAAATCTTCGTGATTAACATGCATGTTGTTTTTCTTTTTGTCAAATTTTAGGACACAATCAGAGTTCTTGATCTAAAATACTCAGATCTTTTATTGAAACCAAACAAAAACAACTATCTATTACAAAGAACCTCACTACAAAAACTCTCTCACTCAAACCCTAAGATCATCAACACGATGATCTGATACTAACAGATACAAGATCTAACATAAGGCTACTCAAATCAACGATGACTGAAACCCTAGATCTAAACAATATCAGGATTACAACTTGAGAGATAAAGTGAAAGTAATATGAAACCCTAAAGACTCTGAAACTGAGAAACAGATGAGGAAGTGTCTTTATATAGGGGCTTCTCTCGAGAGTCACAGAAACACAAACTCAACGATCAAGATTAGTTTGTGTTTCTTTGATGAATGGCCAAGATCTTCTCATTGACTTAAACACGGATCGATGACCTGGACAATATAAAACTGAACGATATAATTCGGTTGGGCTGGTGACCCACCAAGCCCAAGACTTCTCTTCTTATTTCAGCCCAATATATCTCTTGATCCAGCTCCTCTAAATCCAGCAGCTCCTTAGCCCACTTGACATCCAAACCATCCAAACCAGACTCTTGTACATGTATTAAACAAACACAATACAATAAAAGTGAATTAGTACAAGGTTAATACCTCCTTTTAACACCCCCCCTCACTTTTATTGCCAAAAACATCTTCCATATTCAACCAATTACAGATAATCTCATGCTGACTTACAGCCAAACCTTTTGTAAAAATATCAGCAATTTGATTTTCTGACTTAATATAAATTGGCTTAATACTTCCTTTTAAAACCTTTTCTCTTAAAAAATACAAATCTATTTCAAAATGTTTAGTTTTATCATAAAACACTGGATTGTTTGAAATAGAAATTGCAGCTGAATTATCACAATATAAGATAACAGGAAGACTGACCTGGATATTTAACTCTTCTAACAAATTATTTAACCATAAGACTTCACATGTCGCAGTACACATAGATCGATACTCAGCTTCTGCTGTAGATCGAGAAATGGTAGACTGCTTTTTACTTTTCCAAGAGATTAATGACTTGCCTAAGAATATACAGTAACCTGTGACAGACTTCCTACTTACCAGACACTTAGCCCAATCTGAATCAGCATAAGCTGTCAGATTAAACTCAGACTCAGAACTTCTAACCAAAGAAATTCCTTTTCCAGGTGCCCCTTTAAGATATCTCAAGACTCTCATAGCCAACTGAAAATGAGCTTTAGTTGGTTTGTGCATGTATTGACTTAATATATGCACAGAATATGAGATATCAGGCCTTGTATGAGATAAATAAATGAGCTTCCCTACTAGTCTTTGATATCCAGTAATGTTCACAAGATTACTAGATTGCTTGGCAATCAAGGAAGTTACCAGGTAATTAGGATCTATAGGACTATTGGCAGGTTTGCATCCACTCATGCCATACTCAGCCAAAAGTTCCATACAATATTTTCTTTGGGTCAAGCAAACACCATTGCTGGTATCTACTACTTCAATCCCTAGAAAATATTTGAGCCTTCCTAAATCTTTAATCATAAACTTGGTTTTCATAAATTCTTTTACAAGTCCTATTTCAGTTTCATTGTTTCCTGTTATTATTATATCATCTACATATACAAGCAAAACTACAAACACAGATTTAACATTCTTAATAAACAAAGAATGATCACATTTGCTTTGCACAAAACCACTTTCAATTAACACACCAACAAGCTTTTCATTCCACATTCTTGGGGCTTGTTTAAGCCCATATAGAGATTTTTTTAGTTTACATACTCTAGTGTCATTTTTATCAAAATAACCCTCAGGAAGCACCATATAAACATCTTCACATAAATCTCCATAGAGAAAAGCATTATTAACATCAAGTTGGTACAAAGGCCAGTTTAATTGAATAGCAACAGATAAAACACTCCTAACAGTAATCATTTTTACTACTGGTGAAAATGTTTCATCATAATCAATCCCTTCTCTTTGGCTATAACCTTTAGCCACTAATCTAGCCTTAAACCTATCTATCTCCCCTGAAGCTTTGTATTTAATTTTGTATATCCATTTACAGCCAATTGGTTTCCTGCCATCAGGCAAGTCTACCAATTCCCAAGTTTGATTCCTATTAAGTGCTTCTATCTCATCATTCATTGCAGCAATCCAATTAGGATCAGTGCAAGCCTGATGATAGAACTTGGGTTCTACTGTTTTGTTTAACATAGATATAAAACACAAATTATCAGGACTAAGATTAGAGTAATTTACAACACTTTCTAATCCATATTTCACCTTTCCTTCTATTACATATTCACTTAACCTTTTAGGAAACACAGAACTCCTAGAAGACTTTCTAACATTCTCAGTACTAGGTTCAGGTGTACTGTTTCCCTCAGAGATTTGTTGTTCATCATTTTCATAATTATCACTCTCAACCCTACCAGCTACAGTACTAGACCTACTAGGTTGCTGAGTCTCAGCCTTACCAGTAGTAGTCTCTAGACTGACACCTGGTTGCTGAGACCCATGACAAGTATGTTCAGAAGATGAATCTTTATTAAATTCATCATTGGGAACACCCTTGCCATCTGAATGTTTGTCTTCTATTCCTTCATAAAAATCAAAAAAGTTTGTGTTATTAATCTCTTTATAAGATACTGGGTCAAAATCAGTAACAGTTTTTGACTCTTTAAATGGAAAAATATTTTCATAAAACCTTACATCTCTGGAAAATAACACTTGTTTAGTTTCCAAACACCATAGTTTATATCCCTTTTTCTCATTTGAGTATCCTATTAACACACACTTATTAGCATGACTTTCAAATTTATCAGAATTATTCAGAACAGTACTATAACATAAACATCCAAAAACCTTTAAGTGATCTATTTCAGGTTTAAACCCAAATAATAGCTCATAGGGTGTTTTTCCTTTTAAAACAGATGATGGGGTTCTATTTATAAGATAGGCTGCTGTTAAGACACATTCTGACCAAAACCTTAATGGTAAGTTTGATTGAAATAACAAGGACCTAGCAACATTTAATAGGTGCCTATGCTTCCTCTCAACAATACCATTCTGTTGAGGGGTGTATACACAAGAAGTTTGATGGATTATTCCCCTTTGTTTACAAAAATCTTTAAACATTTGGTTTACAAATTCAGTTCCATTATCTGATCTGAAAACCTTTACATTTTTGTTAAACTGATTTTTCACACATATGGTAAAATGTTGAATATTATTAAACACTTCATCCTTATGTCTCATAAGATAAACCCATACACTCCTTGTGTAGTCATCAACTATGGTCAGAAAAAATCTATATCCTTCTTTACTTTTTAACCTATAAGGTCCCCATACATCTAAATGAACAATTTCTCCTACATTTAAAGTTTTATGATCACTAATAGGGAAAGGTTCTCTGTGTTGTTTGGCTTTATGACAGGTTTCACAAGGTAAGCTAGTTTCAACCTTTTTTAAGTTTAATTCATCTTTTAGGACCTTTAACACTACATCAGAAGGGTGACCAAATCTGGAATGCCACAAATTAGTGCTTTCTATGCTATTACAACTAATACTTGTAAACACATAGGACTCACCACAAAAATATAGGCCATCAAGTTGATTACCAGTCACCAGGGTTTTCCTTGTGGAAGAATCCTGGATATAGCAATTACTTTCATCAAATAAAACAACCAATTTACTATCCTTGGCAAGTTTATGCACAGACAACAGATTAACAGCATAATCAGGGACAACAAACACATCATATAAGGTGACTTTATCATTTAATTTTATATCACCTATCTTAGTGACCCTAGCACTAGTACCATTAGGATGTTTAACAGTTATGTTATATTCCAAAACATCAACTAAATTTATCATGTTTTTATCACTCATAACCATGTGTTGGTTTGCCCCTGAATCACAAATCCACCCAAGTAGTTTATAGCCTTCACTAATACTAGCAAAAGAAAAAACAGGCCTAAAACTGCCACTAGTGGCAGAAAAACATTGCACATTCATACCTGCAGCATTGCAGGCAGAAGCAGATTCTTCAGACTTCTTATTTAACAGATTCAACAACTGAGAAATCTGTTCTGAAGTAAACAAACTAGAAGAACCATTAGTTTCAACAGTAGAGTTGTTCACACTGCTGTTACTAGCAGACTTTTTGTTTTGACTAGGTCTAAACTTCATCCAAGAAGGGTATCCTACTATCTCAAAACACTTATCTACTGTGTGACCAACTTTGTTACAATGAGTACATTTTAAGTTCTGATTAGTCACTTTGTTATTCCTTTTCTTAGCATCAACAGATTGACTAACTTTAGAAAAGAAACCCATAGCTTGACTGGTATCTTTGGATCCACCAGTCAAGTTAGAGTTTCTATGAGACTCTTCTCTTGACACCACAGAAAAGGCTTCCTTAACAGTGGGTAATGGTTCTCTAATTAACAAATTAGATCTAACTGATTGATATGAATCATCAAGACCCATTAAAAACTGCATAAGTTTTATTAAGTGACTGAAATCATTAAACTGTTTAGAAGCATCACACACACATGCAGGCAACTGTAAAATTTGATCTAACTGTTTCCACATTACATTTAGTTTGTGATAGTATTCAGACACAGAGGATCCATTTTGAGAAAAAGAATTTATTCTTTGATATAACTCAAATACTACAGACCCATCTATTTTATTATAGGTTTCTTTTAAATCTTTCCACACTTCAGATGCTAATTTAGAATAAACTTGTCCCAAATACAGTTCTTCTGAAACTGAATTTAGAATCCAAGTTAGAACTACAGAATTGCATCTGTCCCATTGTCTAGATAAGACTGGGTCATCAGTAGGCCTAATACATTCACCATTTATAAAACCTATTTTGTTTTTGACTTGTAAAGCTAGCAACATTGCATTAGACCATACATTGTAATTTTCTGTACCTTTTAGTTTTACACTAACAACAGTAAGATTAGCAGAATCACTAGCATGTAAATACAATGGATCACTAGCATCAAGTTTGTTCACCAAAGTTCTAACAACTAAATTGTTATTGTTATTATCATTATCACCATTATTATTATTGTTATTATTAGGATCATTATTCACATCATCATCATCAGCCATGTTAACAATTTAAGCAGTTAACACACAGAATCAAATAATCTTTTTCACAGATCTATACAACAATTAACAGTGAACAAATAACAATCACTCAAGAACACACAAACAAACCAGACAAATCAAACACAAAACACACTTATTCACAAAAGACCGGCGAAGCCCTGTGGGTGTTCCAGATCGTCGATTCGTCACTCAAAAGGTGTCGACGCAAGTCCTCACAGGGGAGCCACCTATGACCTAATCCCAATCCTAAAGCTAATCAGAGACTCAGGCTCTGAGCATAAGACTCCTTAGGACAACTTCTAGTAAAGACAAAACATACAAGAATGGAAAGATCTCACCGAGTATAACCCAAGTTAGGGTTTCCAACAACTCGTAATGCACAACCTTCACTTAGGGTTGTGCATCAGAGAGCAATAAAGAAGATTTGCTTCCAACCACCACGAGAATGACTGAATATCACCTTCCTTTGCTAAACCACAGCGGAATCAACCAAGAACAGAGCTTAACCTAAGCTCTGATACCATGTCAAATTTTAGGACACAATCAGAGTTCTTGATCTAAAATACTCAGATCTTTTATTGAAACCAAACAAAAACAACTATCTATTACAAAGAACCTCACTACAAAAACTCTCTCACTCAAACCCTAAGATCATCAACACGATGATCTGATACTAACAGATACAAGATCTAACATAAGGCTACTCAAATCAACGATGACTGAAACCCTAGATCTAAACAATATCAGGATTACAACTTGAGAGATAAAGTGAAAGTAATATGAAACCCTAAAGACTCTGAAACTGAGAAACAGATGAGGAAGTGTCTTTATATAGGGGCTTCTCTCGAGAGTCACAGAAACACAAACTCAACGATCAAGATTAGTTTGTGTTTCTTTGATGAATGGCCAAGATCTTCTCATTGACTTAAACACGGATCGATGACCTGGACAATATAAAACTGAACGATATAATTCGGTTGGGCTGGTGACCCACCAAGCCCAAGACTTCTCTTCTTATTTCAGCCCAATATATCTCTTGATCCAGCTCCTCTAAATCCAGCAGCTCCTTAGCCCACTTGACATCCAAACCATCCAAACCAGACTCTTGTACATGTATTAAACAAACACAATACAATAAAAGTGAATTAGTACAAGGTTAATACCTCCTTTTAACACTTTTGTCTGTGTGTGAATGAAAAAGTGCAATCATGAGTTCATTTTGAGAGGTATAGAAACAATGAAACATATCACACGTAAATCAAAGAGCTATGCGCATATCAAAGATATTTTAGAAAACGAGAGAGTACTCTCATATTCATTTCCATATCACAACTTTCTTCTGTGTTTACAAACAACAAAACATCAAGAAAGCCGATGCGAATATCTTGGGTGCGTGAGTCATCTTAAATAGTACACACAACTTGGATAATTGTATTCTAAGAAACAAATGAGTTCTCTTACGGACTCATCTCTAGTCATCTAACTTTCTTAGTTCTTTCGTTTTGCAGATACTACAAGAATATTCGTAAGAAATTGATTTGAACTAATTTTGTTTATCAAAAATTGTATTATATATATAGGATAAGTTTTGAGGTGGTCGTGAGTGAAGAAAATGGGGAATCTACTGTTTATCGGTATATTAGGAGTTATTTGGGAATCTTTTGGGGAAAACAAGAAAATATATTTATTTTTTAATATTTGTTGAAAGTGATTATAAATGGAGTAGGGATAAATTGTAATAATTTTTAATGTAATATGTGGTTGTGAGTGAATGGGGAATGGAGAAGCTACTGTGAATGCTGTTATTTGAGAACTAAGAGAACTATTTTTGACCATACATTTCTTTAAAGCAACAAACATTTTTTTTTTGGCTAAATCACAGCTTTATATGCAAGAATAATTTTCTTTATTTATACATATGTGTATATTACATTTTCAGTTATACATATGGGTATATATGTGTCTAAAACTACAAAAACTAGTGTTCTACATATATGTACATACATACATGTGCAAATATTTTGAAATGATTTCACATACATGTATAGAAAAAAAGATTGTGGGTAAGAGCATGTTAATTTATACACATATGTATAAATTAAAAATAAAAAAAATTATTCTTGTAAAAAAACTTGCGATTAAGCAAAAAAAAAATTACCTTAAAGAAATGTGTGGTCCAGAATGTTTCACTCACTTCTCAATTTGACTAAAGCTTCTCATTTAAACCAAATTCTATACATATATAAAAAATAATCTTTGTGTATGTTGTATATAATATATGTTGCAAGAACTAATTCTTTCAAACAAGCCTTAGACATCACACTTTTTGATGAAAATAACGAGACCGATAACCAACATGGTCACCCTTTTTAGGTTATGTTTTTATTTTTTATGTCGATGGAATCCAGAAAGACAAAGGGTTTTAGAAGGGGAAACAGACAAAAGGATATTGCGGTATGAAGTGAAGCATGCATTTTTGGACCATTTGTAAGTCACTCAACGTTAAATCATAACCAACCATGTCTTTATAAGATAATATCGTCACGTATTTTCTTTTTATTTTTATATTATACATCTAAAATAATAATATTTTTCTTTACATATAGTGATCAAGTTTTAATATTATTTCAAGTGAACTTCTTGAATTGAACTCATACTCATCAATTTAGGGATGAAATTGTACAGTATCGATATCGAATTAAAAAAAAAGTAAATACCAATACCGTACAGAATTTATCGAGATGGTATTGTATCAGATCTCGTTACAAAATGATTCTGAACTGGTACCGCTTTTGATTTTTTTTTAGAAAAGGGTGTATCATACAAAATTTATTGGTATGGTACCGGTACACCTTACAAAATGCTCACCCTATGCATCATGTATATGGTTTATTGAATATTCAATGGTATTATTTCTGTATTATATAAGCAGATAATTTTTTTAAACCATTAATTCGTGGCCCAGTGTGAAAGGCTAAGCCTCCATATTATAGCACAGCGACATCTTGGTGGTAGGATAAGACTTAGAAATTATAAGGTCCTGGGTTCGAATCTCACAAGAGGGGTTTTTCTCATAATTATGAGTTTCCTCCTAAATTGGTGACTTGGTGGTGGAATATGATCGTGTGATAACACTGGTGGCACGATGATACTCCAATAATCCGTGAGTGATTCCAATTGGCCGTTAAAAAAAAGTAGTGCATAGCACAATTTATGGAGAGGTTTCAGTGTCTATCTTAGACAAGTGTAATATATGGGTATAGTTTAGCGATGCGAACAGGGAAAATGCCACACAAATGTAACCAAGTTTGCTTGGTGTTCCAATTAAGTCACTCAAACTTTTTTTGTCTCTCTAAAGTCACTCAAGTTTCATTTATTGTTTCAATACTATGTAATTACCAGGTCATCAGGTCACCTTCTTTTTTTCTTTTTTTTTTCCATTCATTTTAATGCTTATGTGGATATTATTTTTATAAGGTGGGTTTTAGAAAATGAAGATTTCAAAAAAAAATTTTAATTTTACACATTTAAAAATTTATTAAAAAAATATTAAAACCTAACACATCATTACTTTAACCTGAAAACCTGATAATTACATATTATTGGAACAATAAATGAAACTTGAGTGACTTTAGAGAAACAAAAAAAGTTTGAGTGACTTAATTGAAACAGTTAGTAAACTTGGTTACATTTCTACAAAGTTATTCCCATGCGAATAATATAAAATTGTCATAAAAAAAAAAGATAATATTAAAAATCATGGAAGCACTTGAATGGGTCAGAGCAATCTAAAGAATAACAATAAAATTGTTCCATTTCAACCATTTTCTTGTATTCTGAAATTTTTAAAAATTGAAAAAGAATGAGTTATTTTGTTTTTCTATTCTCGCTATTTGTAGATACACTTTAACTTGTAATATAATTTAGATACAAAGGCATTCGTATGCACTCTAATGCCCCTATATGTTAAAGATGTCATGTGGAGTTAAAGGTGTTAAATATCACTCTCTCTAAGCATTAAGAGCGTTATAAGTGATGTGGGTGTTAAAAATGCTCGTGTGGAATGAATGAGCGTGAGAGTATACCCAAATCCCAATAGCTTAATAGTTAAATTACCAAAAGCAGGATAAATGCAATTATCATAATTAGTGTCAACTTCGTTACTTCCATACGTTTTAGTTACAAGCTATCCGTGTCCTATAATCAATTTTACAAATTTTGGGTGTACAACAGTAAAAGTTTTAAGTTTGATATATTTAAAATTATAAATTCTGGCATTTATTTTAGTTTAGTTTACCTGAAAAAAATAAAATAAACGGCCATTAAACATCTAGCAAAAATATGAAAAGTGATTGGTAGATATTTTAATTCCCATGTGTAGACAATTTTAGTGAGTGAGTTGAGATCCTACTCAACCATGCTTTTAATACGTGCCACTAGTTGATATCATTTTGCTAATGTGATTGTAAGTTTCGGTGGAACTCTTATATAGACTATGATATTAAAGTTGTATAACATATCAAATTAGTTTGATCTTCTTACTCAAGGAATTAGTTAGAATACTATAAACAAATGATCATGTTAATATCTACTAAAATTTCAATATTTCGATCATGGCGGACTTAAGGCCAAGTGAGGGCTCGAGGCGCTCACTCAACTTGGATTTAATAGTGCACTTATTTCTGGAGATCAATACTGTGAAGAAAGAAAATACAATATGACTAATCCAAAAATACACATGATATAAACAAAATTAATAGAAATGATATACCATAGAAATGATATACCACAATCGTACGACAGCAAAAGCAGTCTAAGATGATAGAAGTTATTGGTATGTTTATCTCAAAATAGGTATTCATGTGGTTTATGTTCTATTGCATGGGTTTTTTTCTATCATGTTGAAGGTAAAGACTACTATTATAGCCATATAAAAAGCACTCCAATCTTTAAAATGTACTAAACATAAAAAAATATATATAGTTATCAAACTTATTTAATAATCACTTAAACCGTTTAATGAAAAATTACATATTAAATTTCAAGTTATCATACGCAGTGTAAATAAATTAGAAAGGTGAAAATGATACAAAAAACACAATGAATCACGAAATGTCGAAATATAACACAATGGGTTTCAAAATATAACTCATTGCTGAGAAACATAACACAATGTTGAGGAAAAAAGACACAATTAGTCGCAAAAATAAAACAATGACGAAAAAAAGACACAATCCCCACATAAAAAGACACAATGATCCAACAAAAGTTCTAAAAACTACAAGTTAAAATTCCAAAAAGATGAAAACCTAAAAGCTAAGATTGTAGAGTTTGATGAGACGGTTCTAATTTCGATTGAATTAATTCAATCGGAGTCCGTTTGATACACTTCCTATTTTTTACTACGGATCTAATCATAAGCCTACATATTAATTAAAATAGATGTCATTAAGGAGAATGTTTTTATTGTCTAACTTACACACCCTTTGTTCAAAATTAAAGTTGGTCAATTCAACATTGATAAGCACCTAGATGGATATGGTATACGTAAACTTACAAATGAGTCATCGATAGTTGCTTCACTTGAAGAAAGGTTCTCTGATATTCAGGTTTTCATTCTCTTCCTATATTTATGCTACTATAAATCTGTTGATGAGAAAACCTAGAGCCCAATTTATAGAGAAATCTCAAAACCATTCGGAGCATCTTATTGCTTAAAAGATCTCTTAGGTAGCACTTCACGGCAAGGGGTATTCAGTTATAGTTGTCATACAACAACACCGTCGCCACCCCTCGCAGCAACCAAATTCAGTACCGTATGTTAAGGTCGAGATTAACTTAGTTTATATTTTTTAGTTTAATTGTGGTTTTTTTTCTAGTTTAGTTGTGTTATTTTTAGCTTAATTAATTGTGTTTTTAATGGGTTTTCTAGATTAAATTAATTTTGTTTTTATGCAATGTTTGTGTTTTATTAATATAGATGTCTTTTTTTTAAGAAACGTAAAATGCAATTTACTCTATTTTTTCTAATTTTTTTCATTTACTTACTAAGAGAGAATAGAATTTTACATAATGACCGGCAGACGGGGCAACAAGCTGCGCCGCCACCCTTTTCTGAATAGCAAAACTAATGACCGACAGATGCCTTTTTAGGTTATTCGTTTTATTTAAATGTAAAATGAAAAAATAAAATGTTTAGGTTACTTGCCTAGAGTGCCGCCAATGTTTTGGTGGTTCTAGGGATACTTTTGGGTGAATTCGACATGTTGGTGCGTAATTGGCTAGGATTAGGGTACTTACCCTTGAGTGACCTTCGCCCTTTAGTACTTCTAAACGTGACTTTTGATGAGAAATTGGTTTTTAAAGAATCGATTTAGAGCGAACCTTTGCTACGCAAGCTTTGCACATGCACAAGTTAGAAGATTGTAGTCGGTTCAAATCGAACTTTGCACCTCCCAAAGCGTGCAAAAGAGTTGATGTAAAACTAGGGGGCGTAAATGAGCCAAGCCTGACTAGGCTCGAGCTCAGTTCGAGCCTATTATTGTGAGCTCGAGGTAATTTGAAAGCATTTTTAAACGAGCTTAAAGCTCGGCTTGAGCTCGACACACCTATGTTTTTGTTAAAAATGAACATGTTTAAATGGACAAAATCGCATACATAAAAAAACAATATAACATTTGTTTGGGCTCGTTTAGGCTCAAGAGCCTAAACAAACTTTGTATGTAAAGGTAGAGCTCGTGCTCAATAACTGAACGAGTCATATTTCAGGCTTAAACCCGGGCTTGGGCTCATTAAGACTCAGCTTGTTCAAACTTTTTACTGATCTAATCCCGAGTAGCTCCCAAGCCTCTATATCTCGTTTACACTGCTATGTAAAACATGACAAAATGTACTTGCAATGCATTTGCCTCCAAACTTATGTGTCATTTCAAGCCACAACTTTTATTTGTCCTCCTATGTGCATTTAAGACGTTACCACTCAATTTATGACAACACTTTAACTTTTAATCACTTCACTTTGAGGGTCGATATCCATTTATCTTGCCTACATTTTAGACACTTCTTATTTCGTTGTGAAACTCTAGTCATTTAGATGGCAAGCTCATTATTTGAAAATTATATGATTACTAACAATATTATACTCTGTCCAACGTTAGTTAATAATATTTTTTTCACTAAAATTTCCAACACTGATTAGCAAGGTCGCGTAAAAACTTAAATTTTACGTGACTTTGTCTAAGGTACTCTAACTTTATTAATGAACCCAAATTGTTTAATAAATTTCTTTACATTATTATTGTTGATTGTTCATTTAACTCAAAAAGTGTTTTTGTTCAGAAGTGTTTATCGACTTAATACTTTTTGAGAATGGGTTTTTTTAAAAAGGTGTTTGGATTAGTTTTTGTAATGGGAAAAACCAATAAGTCAATAAGTTCTTTTTTTAAAAAGTGGTTGTTATATTTGTAATTTTTATTTCAAAAGCCAAAACAAAAAGTTAAGATTTATGATGTTTATAAAACAGATTTTCACCCATATCTAAAAGTCAAAACATAAAGTGCTTCTGCTATTGCCTAACAACTTAATATTGGTTTTTAAAGAAGCCAATAAATCAATAAACTGTTTTCAAACTAAATCACAAACACCCTCTAGGATGTTTAACATGTCCTTATAGTTTAGAAGGTTAAAGGTAGGGTAAAAATGTCATGGACCATGGTCCCCTTGCAAGGTACTGTATTTCAGTTTAGTCAATGAGTGACTGCACTATCTTTATAATGGCGTGAGGCATCCACTTTGTTTTAATTTTGTTCGCTAGCACAATTGAGAACTTAAAAAAAAACCAAGTGTAAAGTAGGGTTGCATGTCTTATTGGAATCGAATATGAAAGTACGGAATACAAAACTAGATGCTAAGTCTAAACTAGTTTGGTTCACATTTAGAACAAACATATCTGGTCTAAACCATACCTTCAAAGGCATTATAGCCCAGCGGCATCTTAGTGATGGGATAAGACTTACACTCTATTCCAGAGTTTCATTAAAGGATGGTAGAGAAAGGATTTCCCTTCTCTTCCTTTCTCTCCAATTCCTTTCAAATTGGAAAGATTGAAAATCACCTTAAAAACCTCTTTATTATCCCTCCCATTCCCTCTTACAAAAAACTCTGGAACACATTTTTCCCCACTTCCTTCTCAATCATTTCTCTTCCATCCTTTAATGAAACTCTGGAACAGATTGTTAGAGACTATAAGGTCTTGGGTTCGAATCTCACAAGGGGGTTTTTCTCATAATTATGAGTTTCCTCCTGAATTGGTAACTTGGTAGTGGGAAATGATCGCGTGGTAACACTAGTGGCACGATGATACTCCAGTAATCCGTGAGTGATTCCAATTGGTCGTTCAAAAAAAAATTAATATGAAAGAATGTTGTTTCAGTTTAAAAGTTTTCAAATATCAAAACAAAGACCACGTATCTGGTTTCGGTTTTAGTTTTGGGCCTGATATTGGCGTACCAGTGTTCGATTACGAACCCATAAAGAAGTCAAATAACCTTACGACTTAGCAACATAATTGCATAGTGTATAATCTATACTACATTATAAAGGAGGAGGTATGGGCAAATATGTCTAAATTATCCAAAGTTAAGATGGTATGCCAAGGGTCCTTTACAAGTCTCTAATTTTTTGTCATTTTCTTCCTTTTATGCCCTCATGTACAACCTTTAATACTAATTGTATATATCTCTTATACACTCTTTGTATCCACATGAAGATGTAACCCCTACATAAACAACATAAACACCCAATTGAATGTTGTAATCTTTGAAACATAAATATTAATTTGATGAGTAAGTTAATATATAAAATAAAATAAACTGCTGTATTCTTTTGACACAGAAAGAACACTGCGTAATAATTTGTTATAAGATTACGTGTGATTTTTTTAATTTTATAAAATATATCATCTATATTCTTATAGATGATAGTTTTTTTTCTTTTTTTACAATATCAGGTATTTAATGTCACATTTGTTAGTTTTAGAGCACTCATAGCACGGTTTTAAAAATCCTACCCAATAAATAAATTTTAAAGTAAAAGTATAAATAATAAAGAATTGGGTAAAGATGAGGAATCAAATTGTATATACCTTCTAAATAACAAAAACTTAGGAGGATAATGTGTTAAAAAGATATTTTACTCTCTAACTTCATTTAAATTGATATCACAAGCATAGAAAGTTGTACTTATGCCTTATTAAATACATTAGTAGTATTTATTGTATGTTAAAAATAGTTAAATTTATAGTTAGAATGGTATATGGTTTAATTAAATTTTTACAAAGTTTTCAGGTTTAGAAAATGTACATTACTAATGCTAAAGAAGTTAAAGGATAATATCAAATTTACAAGCAAAGAAAACCTTTTGTTTCCTTTGTTCTCCTTAAACTCATTGATGAAACTGACGGATGATTAATATAATCGCCAGCATTGATTCGAAATTCAAAGTTAACTATATGTGAAGTCAAACCGACAATCATCAAGTCTCATCATTGTTAGACTACTCGAAACCCTTATATGATCTTTGATGTGCGTGGTTTTAGCAAATTAAAAAGATATCATTTTCCCGGCCAAAAACTTTGGTGTTTTAATTTAAGAACTTTGGTTTGGGATAAATGACCGATTTTCACTAAATCGGTGTTTACCAAGTTTTAAATTTATAAAGTAAACAATATTTACTTTAGAAACTAAAACCAACACATAGGCAGGGAACCTGACGTGCATTGTATAGTCTCTAGGGTAAGTATTGAGTATCGTACCTGTAACACCCCAACCGATGGCGGAAACATCGGGGTGCCACGTAGTGACGATTGCTCAACAGCTCATGGCAACTAAATAAACGTTTCAATAGATTATTTAATTAAATTACAAACATTACATACAAATCAAATAGGTTCAAACAACAATAACAGGTTTAATTAAATTGAATCTAAGGCTTCAACTCCTATGTGATCCACAAACAAATGCTAAAACTTCCAAGCAACTGGATACCTGAAACATGATGAGTTTGGAAAATGGAGGGGGTCAACTATACATAGTTGGTGAGAATACATAAGTTTTTAAATAAAATAGCGATAAAAAAATTCATGTAGCAATTACTGTGACAGAAAACAATCAAAGATACGTGAACATGATCTACTGGTAGCTCAAGTCATTGTTTTGTACACTGAGACCTAACTCGCAAGTTAGTTATATGTTGTTACTGTTTCGATCATCCCTGAATTTATGCGGGGGATGGGCTTGTCAGACCTATAGCGCTATAATCTACTACAGTTGGCTTGATCAAAGTTAATGACTACACTGAGGCGGGTTCACCAACTAATAAAAACAAATGTGTAAAGATATAAGCAAGACAAAAAGTAAACATGTTTCACCCCTAAAAATATAAAAACAATAAAAAGCGGGGCTATGTAAAACTCACCTTAGCAAGCAAGCAAGAATCCCAAGTATGCAATAGCAATTCTATTGATTTCCAAAGAAATCACCCTAGATTAAGCATCACAAAGTCTAAGAATAACAAGTCGAACAAGTCTAAGATTTCTAGATCGGTATATTAGGGTTCCTAGTTTGGGGGGAATCGATTTAAGCGTTTGAATGTGTGAAACTGAATTCAAAGAATTCGTTTGAAAACTGTACGACAAAATTTCACGACAACATTTACGAAGAAAATTTAATTAAATAATAAGTTTTACGATCATTAAAGTTCAACATAAATCCTCAAATTCAAAGTATGATATTCAGGATTTATGATTGGATTAACAATGGTCTATATAAGAATATATTTCTACTCATAAAATTACAAAATTTAGAAAATTTGACAAAAAATATTTGTATCATTCGAAATATTATATTAAATGTTAAATCATATGTAAGTTTATTTATTAAATTAGTATGCTGTTAATAAATTTTTGGCTCATTAAGAAGAAGTGCGTCAATGTTGGTCAACATTAGTCAAACTTGGCTAATATTGATCTATAAAGTTTTCGGAATTCAAAGTATATTATACATACATATACATGATACTTTGTGATGATATCTATGAGTATTAGTTTAAAACCAACACACCACACGATCAGTGGGTTTATCAAAAGTCGAAAACGTTTTTTTTTTTTTTTTACAAAAAAAAAACTTAATACAATGACATGGTCTTCCCCAAATAAAAGCTACCCCAATTCGGATCCATTTAATCCCATAAATTAGAAATCAAAATTTAAATAAACATGGGATTTTAAACTACAATAGTAATCAATCAGCATGTATTTAACAATTGGATTTATACTAACCCAAGGCACGAGTATAAGCGAATAACTGAAACCGGGAAGAAAACAGAGACCGATCTGACTACCGATTCGCAACGAACAACAGCTAAGAATGGTTCGGATTCCGGCGACTAGCAAATGAGGACTAGGAGCAAGCTAACAGGTAGATAGGGGCAGGTTCGATTCCGAAGATCAGCGCGCAACAGAGCAAAGCGTTCTTGATGCGGCAACGAGATCAGCGATTTAAAACGGAATGCGGGCCGATTATGTTTTCATAAAGGGTTGCAGCCGAATAATTTAGTTGATAATGAGTTGGTACCGTTTAAGGCTTGACATGCGACGGTTTATATAAGACTCATAACCGACTTGGATTATCTACCAACATTCGAAATCATCACGAATTTTTAGAACAGATATGATCGACCTTAGAATAGATATCGATTTAGGTACTATCTTTAAGGATAACTAGAGGATTTTGATTAAAATTTTGATCTTGGATCGGGTATCGGAGTCAGCCAAGTTCCATATTTGTTTCAAGGGTGTTGGGCAAGGATTAGCCTTCAAAAACTTTTGATTGGGTTGTTGTCAACGGATTTTGGTTTCAAACTCACAATGGTTCTCAACTTGTTTTATTATCTATAAAAGTTTTAAGTAAGCTTTCAAAACTCTATATTTATAAATAAATTTTATAAACTAAAATTTTCATACATCCTATCTTGTAGTTTTATAAATTATTTACTTTGCATATTCACATATTTTGGAAAGTGTATACGTGATATATCTTGTAAATAATAATAATAATATAAACTAAAATAAATAAATAAGCCTCCTAGATTAAATTAACACGTAGAAATAGTAGAAACAAAATTTTTATGTATATTAGAATAGGATATTTCTCAAGATTAGATTAAGAAAAAGAATACAACTTAAATAGGAAAATAAATCGGTTTTTTTTTTATTAGGAAAAAATGGGAATTATCTTTAATAAAAGAATTAATAGAAAAATACACGGGGTTACAGTACCCCAAGGTTCAAACTTTCCCCTACTCAACCTTTCATCAGTTAACTGATCGGGTTTTTGAAAAGAAAAATAAAACGGATGGGTTCTTTGATAAAAATAGTTTTTGAAAAAGGTTTTGATTTTTATAAAAGAAAAGATAAAAATAGTAGAGAGATCAAATATGCACATCTCGGGACCATCCGAATAAGTAGTTAAGTTTATTATTACAACTAATAGTTAAGTTTAATTATTTGTGAGGAAGAGAAGAGTGATCATGAAGTGTTGGCTCTTTGATAGAGAAGCGGAGGCTACTACTGCGTAGAATGATAAACCTCTCCAGCGTGCATCCACCTGGGGTCTCCGCCAGGGCCTCGCGTATAGCCGGCTCCTCAAACCGCAGTCAAGTCTCTGGTCTTTGAACTCATCTTCTTCTTAAAATGGAGGCTTCACTTCTGACCTGGAACACCGTACACCTCGCCTTAGCTCTCGCGTTTCGTACCGAAGGATCTCGCCTTAGGGTCATTCCCAAGTAGGTCAACAACGAATCCCCTAAGAAGGTTAACGACACTAAGATCGAAGGATCTCTCTTACAGTTGATATCAGGAGACCGTATCCCCATTGATTAACGGCGTTGTACTAACGAGAACTAGATATAGAATCTTTATTTTATTTATCTTTAGTGACACTTTAATATTTACATGCCTGATAATTATAAAGTTGGTTTGATGATTGATGACTTAATTAACCCAATCCATAACCTCTCGAGCTGAATGAAGTCCTTAACAAAGGTGGAACATAATCCTAAAGGCGTATGATACAAGAGATCACTGGTGCGCCCATAGGGAATCCTCCCTTTGCCAAGAAAGTCATTCAATACTGAATAAAATCCTTGATAAAGGTGGAACATAATCGTAAAGGTGTGCAATTCGAAGATCACTTGTGCACCCATAGGGAATCCTCCCTTTACCAAGAAAATTACTCAGTCATCTGGTATGTACCAGAAATGTGTCACTCAGATCTGGTTCACTTCAGAAGCCATTGTTTAGAATCTGGTTCGGATATCAGAAGCCCGAAGGATCTGTCTCACTACTGGTTTCCTCACCTTGGATCTAGCTCGGGACTATCAGAAGTTGATTAAACCTCTAGTTAGTTTATTAAGTTAGAGTTGATTTTAAGTTTATTAAGTTAATCATCATTGGAAACCTGTCACAAAGATAAACAAATAAAGATTAGAAGAAGATAACACAACAAATAACTAAAAATAACTACTACTACTAATAATAAAAGTCTACAAATCGAATGTGGGTTCATGATAATAGAAAGATACGACTATATTGAATGATCAACCCAAGAACATGGCTGCTCATAGACAAGCTCTCCATCTTCAAGTGCTATGCATCTAACAACCTCATGACCTTCGATGTTTTATTGCATGTGAACTACTCTACGATCCTCTTCTTGGCCAAGCCGATAAAGGTAGGACGAGGCCTAACCATTGAGGGATGTTAGGAGGACCAGAAGGCCTCCCACAAGACCCCAAGGTCTCTGGAAGAAGCTTGGAGTTCGGCCCCAAGAGAGCACAAGAAGGGATGATCAAATGGTGAGGGTTAGCTTGCTATTTATAGGCAAACCAACTGAGCAGGGGCGTGCCATATAGGCAAGCACGGGCGTGCTTGCCTTGTTCCCTAAGTTTCGTCGTTTTCCAGGTTTGCTGCATTGTCTTCTAGCGTGCAGGGCCTTCGTGCATGTGAGCGTGGGCGTGCTTGGTCACTCCCGGACTGATTTTAACGTTCTTTAAGCCCCGGGATTGTCTTCCAAACATACAGGGAACAGGCTTTAAGTCTGGTATCTTCAGGAATCTCTAGTTTTTGCTTGTTTTCACCCGAAAATCCTTCGTTTTCATCTTGGAACTCCAGTTTCCTGGGAAATACAAATACTAACGAATTAAGCATCAAATATCACTAATGTAAGCCTAATTGTATTATTTAGGGCTGTTTAATTTTATCCAAAACTCAAAACCCGTCCCAAATCCAAAACCACATGAATTAGAGAATACCCGAAAAACCCGAACCCCATCAACCCGAACCATAAATGGTTCAGGCCACTTTTTCAAGCAAAAAACTCGAACAATCTGACACGAAAAACCCGAAACCCGAAAAAAACCCACAACATTTAATGTCTTTTTTTATAGAATAATTTAAGTTTAGAGTCTTTGATACATGAAACATTAAGTTTTAGGACTTTTAAACATTATCATATCATATCATGATGTCAAATAATATTTTTAATTTTGATAATATTTTTCAAATGACATTGTAAAGTTTAATGATATTTTGCGAAAGAATTTTTTTTTTTTTCATATTAAATCTAAACCTGAAAACGAACAACCCGCCCTGAACCCAAATAACCCCAACCCGAACTTTAAATGGTTCGATTAGTAGGACACTTTTTCTTAACCAAAAAACCTGAAACCTGAAAAAATAACCCAAAAAACACCCTTGGTATCGTCACAATCCCTATTTTGAAATGACACATCAAAACACAATTTATTTTCTCTATATCATAAGATACATTAATTCAAGATATGCATATTCTGATTTGACTACTTTTTAGAAACGATACAGCTTAGGTTGAGTTACAAATGAACGTTTGTATAAGTAATTGTGAGGAAGTTGTGAGATATGAACGAGTTAGAAAGCTCTCCACTATCCATTAAAGAGTTTTAATTAAATTTGATTTGTCTTCTATCACACCAATCATTAAACTTAAATTCAATAATTAAATGTAAAGATTTGCCTAATGAGTTTGTCATTATTTAGTTGTTAAAGTTTAAAGATATGAAGAAAATATTTAGAATTTGGTAAAGAAATTATTTAAGATAAGAGAGAATTACACAGATTGTCCTTTAGTTTTACCTGAAATTGCATCCTATGTCCTTTTTTTGAATTTTTAACTCCTTATGTCCTTTCTTTTATACACTTGTTACACCCTATGTCCTTTAGGCCAAACCAAGTTAAAAAACTCAGTTAAGTTGCTCACGTGCCCCTCACGTGAGGGGCAATCCTGTCTTTTCACCCTCAAAAGGACAAGATGTGTAATAATAATAATAATAATAATAATAATAATAATAATAATAATAATAATAATAATAATAATAATAATAATAATAATAATAATAACACTTTATATCTATTCTCAAATAACCCGACTTCTCATCTCTCAACTCAAGCACAGTGGCAACAATACAAACACAAATGGGCACAAGCAACAAATCATAATATCTATTCTCAATCCCATCAGGATCTTTCTTCTGTATATAAAACATAAAAAACTCTTCAACAAACCCAAACAAACAGAGTATGTTAATAACATGTTTGTACCCATGTTTTTAGATTTGTTAATATACCCAAAACAGATAACAAAAAGAAGAGGGAGGCAATGGAAATGACTTGGAATTGAAGGACAACACCGGTCTGATCGTGTGATTTGAAAGCATGGGTGATGGAAATGAAGGAGTTTAATATTATTAAGAGGGTAAGGAAAGAGATGGTGGGGAAGATGAAGGAGGTTGATTTGGGTCGGGTTGAATTGGGTCGGGTTGTTGTTGATGAGGTGGAGATTTGTGATAAGGTTAAGGAGGTTGAGATGAGGGATTCGGAGACTCCGATGAGGAATAAACCGGTGCCTCCGATTATGTAAGTGATCAGTCCTGCCATTTATTGTTGTAGATCGTTGTTTTGTGTGTGATTTGGGGGTTTGATGAAAGAGAAGGTTGTGTGGAGTTTTCAAAGTCAAAGGTCAACGAAGGAGGAAGGGGAGGGATGTGAGATAAATGGTGTTTTGGTTTTATTGGTTTTAACTGCTGTCGTCTTCGGACTTTTATCCTTTTGAGGGTGAAAAGACAGGATCCTGATGGGATTGACGGTGGGGAGGTGGTGGTGGTCCAGCAATGGTTCGACGGTGGGGAGGTGGTGGTGGTTACGGCGGCGGTGGTGGAGATAGGTATGTTGGTGATGAATTAATGGTGGTTTAGGGTTTGAGTTGTTGAAGGGGTAAAGATGAAGATGATGATGTTTGTCTGATTTGGTTTTTTTTTTAAAGTTTTATCATGTTTTAAGGTGAAAAGACAGGTTTGCCCCTCACATGAGTGGCACATGACCAACTTAACTGAGTTTTTTAACGGGATTGGGTCTAAAGGACAAACGGTGTAACAAGTGTACAAAACAAAGGACATAGGGAGTTAAAAATTCAAAAAAGGACAAAGGATACAATTTCAGGTAAAACTAAAGGACAATCTGTGTAATTCTCTCTTAAGATAATAATAATATGAATTAAGTTGGGTTGCCATTCCTTAGAGATAAGAAATTGGACATATTATAAAACGAGATTAAAATATGTTTGGTTAACCACATATTATTTTAAGTAAGAGTAGGACGATGTTTGGTTTCCATTAACATTTTTTTAACTTTATAAATGAAGTAATAGAGCAAATACTCAAATTATACTTTTATTGGTATATATTTTAAATATTATGAGGCAAGATATAGTGGTAAAGGAGTGTGTTTATGGGTTGACGGGTTAAATCCAACACAAACTAAGAAATTTAATACTGGTTAGAAAATCATGACATATACATAAAAAACGATACAAAATTTTGTGGGTTGATACAAAACACCTTTTTTAACCCGAAAACTATATTTCTGAAGTTTCAACTTACAACAAAAAAATTGCAATTGTATATAAAATAGATATTCCGTATTAAATTTACATGATATTAGAAATTAATAGCTAGTACTAGGTACAATATAAAAACAAATCTTTATCTCATTTTACATGTTTTTCTTTATTATTAACTAACTTTCCCTATAAACTTTTATAATACAATTCTAACTCTTTTAATGACATTAAATTCTGATGATACTAAAAAAATTAAGATATCACAAGGTTATACGGTGTGTTAATGGTGAAGGGGGCGTAGAGCGACATGTGACAACTACGTCAGTAAATGAGGATTTCCCCTCAAGCCCCAAAAAACCATAGGGTGGTAGGTGTGGAGGCGTAACCGTTTTTTAATCAAACAACAAATTATAACTATTCATAATCTAACAACCAACCACAACAATTCATTTCACCCTCACCTTTTGCCCCACTCCGGTGAAGATGTTCGAGCCCCAAGGGCCACACCACATAAGACGAGGTGTTGATAGCGTGAAGGGCTTCACACCCCCTCTCACACGCCTCACGCGATGTAGTGTAAATAGAAATATTATTATTACTACTTTTTTATTATTATTATTATTATTATTATTTGAACGGCAAATTTTATCACACCTTAATTCCACCTTACCTTGCATTTGCAAGGATTTGAACCCACAACCTTACATTTGTAAGGGGGGACACCATACCACTAGACCAAGAGGTCATTATTATTATTATTATTATTATTATTATTATTATTATTATTATTAAACCTCGAATAAATGTGGAAGCCAAGAAGGCAAGAACTCACACCGCTCAAAACCTACACAAAAATATTTGTATTATAGTTACACCATTCCAATCTTTAAGCTAAAAACAACCACCAACTGTCAAATGACTCAAATGTAGCTCTCTCCTTCTCCCTCAAGCATATAAACATAAAAGAACCACACACACACACACACAATTCTCACCACCTCTTGTATCTATTTTTATCAATTCTTGAATAATCTTGAAGTGGGTATTTTGTTTCTTCATCTGGGTCATCTCAAATCCTGCTAAAATGCACAAAAAATGAGTCTTTTGAGGTACTAACATGGATATTGAAAGCAAAAACCGAAATTCTAATCCAGTTAAGGTATAAAAAGTGTAAAAAGATCAATTACATCAATAAAGTTTAAATCTTTATTTAATATTTTGATTCTTATCTTCATTGTGTTGCAGAAAGAATCATGGAGGACAGTGATGGCTTTAGCTTATCAAAGTTTAGGTGTTGTGTATGGTGATTTAAGCACTTCACCTTTATATGTATACAAAAGTGCCTTTGCAGAAGACATTCATCATTCAGAGTCTAATGAAGAGATATTTGGTGTTTTATCTTTTGTGTTCTGGACATTAACATTAATCCCTCTTTTAAAATATGTGTTTATTGTTCTTAGAGCTGATGACAATGGTGAAGGAGGGACTTTTGCTTTGTATACATTGTTATGTCGTCATGCTCGCGTCAGCACTTTGCCTAATGGGCAGATTGCTGATGAAGAGCTGTTTGAGTATAGAAAAGATGAGATCAGTTCTAATAGGGAGTTTGGGTTTAGTTTGAAATTAATATTGGAGAAGTATAAAGTGTTGCAGAAAGTTTTGCTTGTTTTGGCTTTGCTTGGTACTTGTATGGTTATTGGTGATGGAGTTCTTACTCCGGCGATATCCGGTATGCGAGTCTTGAAAAGTTTAATCATTTTTGGTATGCAAATGTTTGAACTTGAAAGTTGAAACCATTTTTTGTTTGTGTTTTTTGTAGTATTCTCTGCTGTTTCTGGGCTTGAGCTTTCTATGTCAAAAGAGCATCATCAATGTAAGTTTTTTATTCGGTTTTCTATTGGAACGATAATCGAAATAAGATCATAAATCCAAAGTTTAAAAGAACGGAAACGAGCCTCGAAGAGTTTTCCCATCGCCTCATGAGGCGTAAGCCTCGAGGCGAACTGAGGCGTAAGCTCGAGGCGCAGTCAAAAAATAAATATGAAAATTATGTGTCTATAAAAAATAAAATACTTAATCTAGAAAAGTCTAAAACATCAAAAACACACATCAAAAATAAAATAATTGACCCAAAAAGTCTATAACACCAAAAAAACACATCAAAAACACCCTAAACCACCCGAGGCGTACCTGAGGCGCATATTTTCTTAGCGCCTCAGCCCTTAGAGGCGTATGTACAATCTGAACCCGCCTCAGACTCGTTTTCTTAGAGTTTCGCCTCGAGGCGTACGCCTCCTGTTTTTTTAAACCATGCATAAATCAAACAACTTTATAAAAAAAAAATCTTTATAATAAAGTTTATGTCATATTGAGTGTGAATTTGTGAATTGGTTTAGTTTAGTTTAGAGTTTTGGTTGTTTCTGCTGGTTTAAGCAATTGAGTTTGTTCGAGTGGCGATGCCGTAGCTGGTTGAGTGGTAGGGGATATGACCACACTATATATTTTGAAAATTTGGTCCCCTTTGTAGGCTTTTCAATTCACTGCTGGATTGTGGGTTCCTCATTAAAAAAAAAAAACATTTTTGATTCCGAAACTGCCCTTAGATTATCTTGAAAAAGTGTCTACTTTAGTTGCTAAACATGCCAATGAAGTAATGAACATTAAAACCAGAAGCTATTCAGGTAGAAGTGTAGAACTTGGTGGGCATTTTAGGTAGTTTGGGTAAAAATCTTGAATGTAAGGTCAAGTCTTTATACATTTGCGATTCTTCGTATCAATTCGAAACGAACTGTAAAGAAATGCTTACAGGATCATGATCAGGATATGAATTCTTGGTTTTATTCTATAATTATTCTGATGCTGGACTTCACTTATATATTGCACATATATACAATATTCTTGCAAACATTGTTGGTGGACATAGAGAGGGTACCAAGTTGATTTATTTAACACTATTTCGCTGGACCTTTTGAGATAAAGTTTATATTTTTATAAAAAGAAAGTTATGTTGTTTTTTATATAATAATAGTTGTGTTATAAATTAGTCATCTTGTTTGGAGGCTGCGTGTCGATTTTGTATTTTATTTGTCTGCTTTAGCAAATGAGATAGACACTTTAGAGGGGAGCATAATATATTTTCTACGCATAAAAAATGACCATGCTATTATTGGCATGTTTTGGTAGATGTCCAGGTAATGGGCCATACAGCCATATGGCCTTACAGGTCGGGTTGTGTCGACCCACAAACACTTTTTTGTAGTGTCTTTCTCTTGGATTTAACAAAAATTTTAATGTTTTGGATGTTATTAAGGAAATTATATTATATATTTCTTGAAATAAAAGTATTTAACTACTTACGTTCAATCCGTTTGACCCACTTGACCCGTTCAACCTGTTTCTGGTTTAACCAACTTTTAAATTGGAGGCAAAATCTAAACCCAAAATCGAACGTTTGTCCAATAAACGGGTCAAGATTGCCAAAAATGGTAGAATGTTTCGGTTTAGTTGCTTGATCTGTTCAATAACACTTTCTTGCTCACTAAACTTCATATTGTCAGATGTGGAAGTCCCGGTTGCTTGCATCATATTGGTGCTCCTGTTTTGCCTCCAACATTATGGAACCCACCGCGTAGGGTTCTTGTTTGCACCTATCGTGGTAACATGGCTTTTGTGCATCAGCACCATAGGAGTTTACAACATTTTTCGTTGGAACCCACAAGTTTTTCAAGCGTTATCGCCTTATTACATGTACAAATTTCTTAAGAAAACACGAATAGGAGGATGGATGTCGTTGGGTGGGATCTTGCTGTGTATAACAGGTAGACCGGCTCTTCTCTTGGTAGATTGACCTTTTGTTGACTTTTAAAACGACATTTATTAACTTCGTTTGGTTTCCAGGCTCAGAGGCTATGTATGCTGATCTTGGTCATTTCTCACAGTTATCCATCAAGGTATTTTAATCAAATTACTAATGGAAACAAATGCAGGTTGATTGGGTTGTGTAAAAAGTCAAAAGGGCTGTGTTATTTGAGTTGACCCGCCAACGCTTTTTCTGTCTTTTTCTAAACAATCATCAAGTTTTATATGTGGTTCTTGATCTAATGTTAACTGCAGATGGCTTTTACCTTTGTGGTTTACCCATCCTTGATTCTTGCTTATATGGGCCAAGCCGCGTATCTCTCAAAGCATCACATTCTTGAAACCGACTACCGAATTGGTTTCTACGTATCTGTTCCTGGTACGCATTTTTCATTTTTTTTTTTGGATCGAAATTTCATGTGAAGTTAATCTAAGTATGTGTTCAATATTGTGACAGAAAAAATAAGATGGCCGGTTCTTGGAATCGCGATACTTGCCGCAGTTGTTGGAAGCCAAGCTATCATCACTGGGACGTTTTCTATTATCAAACAGTGTTCGGCATTGGGTTGTTTCCCGCGAGTCAAAATAGTCCACACATCGCCTACTAATAAGCACGGTCAAATCTACATTCCTGAGATCAATTGGACTTTGATGCTCCTATGCTTAGCCGTCACAATTGGTTTCCGTGACACCAAACATATAAGCAATGCAGCAGGTACTTGACCCATGTTGACCCATTACTTGACATGTTCGTTATTTTCCTATTTCTTACCTATAAGCGTCGTTTATTACATAACATGTCTGACTTTTGTACAGGTTTGGCGGTTATTACGGTTATGTTGGTCACAACCTGCCTAATGTCACTTGTAATGGTTTTGATCTGGCGAAAAAGTGTCTTCTTGACTATCGGGTTCATGTTCTTCTTCGGTTCAATAGAAATGCTGTACCTCTCGGCATCCTTGATAAAGTTTCGTGAAGGCGCCTGGGTCCCAATCGTCCTGTCATGCATCTTTCTAGTTATCATGTTTGTGTGGCACTACGGAACGATAAAAAAGTACGAGTTCGATGTTCAAAACAAAGTTTCAATCAACTGGCTCCTCAGCTTGGGCCCTACTCTCGGCATCATGCGGGTCCGTGGGATCGGGCTCATACACACTGAGCTCGTTTCGGGGATCCCCGCCATTTTCTCACATTTCGTCACAAACCTGCCCGCATTTCACCAAGTTGTGGTGTTCCTTTGTGTGAAATCGGTCCCCGTGCCTCACGTAAGACCTGAGGAGCGGTTTCTTGTTGGAAGGATTGGCCCGAAGGAATACAGACTGTATCGGTGTATAGCAAGATACGGGTACCGTGACGTCAACATGGACGATGTTGAGTTCGAGAAAGATCTCATTTGTTGTGTAGCCGAGTTCATTCGTACAGAACGGGCCAATGCTACCGACACTAACAACGCGAATGATGTAAGGGAAGACTCTGATAATGACGGGAAGATGGCGGTTGTGGGGACCGCTTCCACCAACTTAGAAGGGAGTATAAGGATGTGTGAGGACGAAAACGAAATTTCAAGTGAACTTAAAGAGATCACAATCGCGATTACATCACCAATTCCAAGGAAGCGGGTAAGATTTGTGGTGCCCGAGAGCCCGCGAATGGATAGTGGTGTAAGAGAAGAATTGCAAGAACTAATGGAAGCCCGAGAAGCTGGGCTAGCGTTTATTCGGGGCCATTGTTATGTAAAGGCGAAAAGCGGGTCGGGTTTGATGAAAAGGTTTGTGATTAATTTTGGGTATGATCTTTTAAGAAGGAATTCAAGAGGCCCAACAAATGCCTTGAGCTTCCCTCAAGCATCTACCCTAGAGGTCGGGATGGTTTACCAAGTTTGATTATTTGTAATATCATAATAATCTATTGGGCTTTCAATAGCCCATAATGAGGCCCAACAAATGCATGTAATCAACTGTAACTTTTGTTGTATATCATAAGGTAAATGTTGGTGGGCTTCTAGCCTTCTACATGTCAACAGTAACCCATGTCCCAAATGGGTAGGGCAAGAAGTTAAAAATAGGTTTGTAAACCGGGACGGGACGGGACGGGTATTGAAATCAGTTTGGCAAGAACCGGTTAGGAATCGAGTTGTAACCCTATACAACCCTATAGCGTTGAATCGGGTTGTAACCCTATACAACCCCACCAGAAACCGGTCAAAACATGGTTTCAAACTGGTAAAATATGATCCTTTGACTTTCTTTAACCTGGTTCTGGTTCTAACGAAAACAGGTTCTGGCTTTTGTTGGCTTAAAACCTAAACCGGTTGAAAACCCGGTTTGTTCACCTCTAGTTAGGATGCACATCTACTTTAACTTACTTTTCAAAGTAAAAAAAAAGAAAAATATATATAGAAATCGTAGGCCAAGTGATGTGTGTTTAGAACTTAGAAGTACAAATTAATACTCATTTACCAAAAATTCCAATCATCACCTATAAAAGTTTGATTAAACCCATCGATCGATTGGCACCATAAAAATATATATTGTGTCCGTCATTAGGTATCACCCACGATCAATAAAAATGCTCATACACATAACAATCAGATTAACGACCAAAACAAAATAGTGGCTAATCTAATTGAAACAAAATAGCCACAAAACTTAGCAAGAAAAAATAATTCTTTCGCTAAAATGGTCACACAGTATATTGAAAATAAATAATTTGATTGAAAAATGGCCGCAACTTCTTTTTACAAAACAAGGCATCAGTAACAAAAGAAAAAAATTGTTACGACAAAAAAAAAAGTATAAAAAATAAAACTCGGTAGCAAATACTATCATGAAGAACACAAAAAAGAAACAATAAGTTAAACCGGTAACAAGTTATATATAAAACTCGGTCACGGAGCAACATTTGTTTAAGAAATAAAAATTAAGGTTGGTCAAAAAATATTAAAAAATAAAGTACGATCACAAAAATGGTCAAAGAAAAGATAAACAAAACTAAATTACCGTAGAAAAACGATCAAAGTGTAGGTGTTTTCTTAGAATTTTCATATGGATCACAGAATTAACTTTATAATTTATAATGGATGAATGTTTACATTTTTGATACGCCAACTGGTTGTATACATAGTGCAGTCTTCTGTCATTAAACCTTTAACTTTTGACCAGTCAGAGTTCACTCGACTTAGGTAGAGTTACTAGACTTGTTGAACGTGACCGGATCTTTACGATTGAATTATGGTCGAACCTAGGGCTGTTCAAATCGTTCGACGTTCGTGGATCGCTCGCCGCTTGTTTGGAATGCTCAAAAAATGCTCGTTCGATCGTCCGCTCGGTTGTAAATGAGCCGATCGGCTCGGTTCGATTTGTAAACGAGCCAAGCACGAGCAAAGGTCCGCTCGGCTCGGTCTGGTTCGGCTAGAATCAATTATTATTTATCTATTATATCTATACTACATTATAAAGGAGGAGGCATCGGCAAATATGTCCAAATTGTCCAAAGTTAAGATGGTATACTTCTTTACCATTTTCTAAATTTTACCACTTTTCTTCCCTAAATGCTTATGGGGTAACTTTATTTCATTAAATTATCAAAAATTCACAATCAAATTATCATTCATTATTTTTGTATCTACATTGAATAATATTATCTTTCTATGGGGTAACTTTATTTCATTAAATTATCAAAAAATTCACAATCAAGTTATCCTTCATTATTTTTGTATCTACCTTTGTGATACACCCTTATTTATACTCCTAACCCACTTGAAAAATGCTTAGTTAATAATTATTGTATGTACAGAATGCGAAAATTGTTCTTTGTAGTATGTTCATTGTCTCAACCTAAGCCTCATTCTTAGACACTCGGACCTCAATAGTAGTGTCCTCGTCGGACAGTTCCACCTTAGTTGTCACTCGACAATAAAAACATTGAAGATAGCATCCTAATTTCATGTTTGTCCAAATTACTCTCCGCTTGTTTTTCGCTCGACGCTTGCTTAAAAAAAATTGCGCTCGAAAAATGCTCGCTCGCTTTTCAGCTCGGTCGTAAACGAGCCGCTCAGCTCGGTTCGGTTCGGCTCGGCTCGGCTCGTGAACAACCCCAGTCGAACCGTTCACCAAATGTGTATTTTCTATCAGCTTTTGACTTGGTTGGATTTCTTTCCTTGAGCTGACTAATTATCGTATTTGAGATGATGTTGATAATATATTCATGATCGGTTTATTGTTGAAGCATGTGTCATCCGTATTTCATTTGTGCATGACTTTGACGTCTCTTTTAAGTTTTTATATTTTTTAAACGTAGTCTTGGTCTATGTGGAATCTCTTGCGTTATCACAACTAACTCTCTCACGATTCGACCACACATTGTTATTTATTCCCTTGTCCATTTTTTAAAAAAAATCACTAATGTCATAAAGTCTAAACCCCTCACCCATATGTTCATCTAAAAAAGTGACGACCACGCATCCTAACCTTTCTCCAAAGTCCAAACAAAATATATATACACCTATATATATGTTCTCATTAAGTGACCTTTAATAATAGTCCTAGAACAAAACGATACGATTTTGAGAAACAACAAATCAAATTGGTAAAATTGGTTTACTAGTTTAAACCAATTTTCTTGTTTTTTTTTTCTATAAACAGTTATTTTATATTAAAACTTTACAAAATGATAAAGATTCTTAACTATAAATTTAAAACTTGATAACACATAAAAATGTTAAACGGCTGGTGTTGTTTACACGATCAGTTTTAAGTTTCAAATCATCAACCAGGCTATTAAACTGCTAAACTGTGAACCAAACCGGATAAATCTAAAGCAACTGAACCATATGATTCGCGTCTATTTGAACAGTGCAGTCCTTTTCAACGCTTCCTCTACATATTCTGATTACTATGCCACATGTTACAACTAAACGTAGTTTTCCACAACCCCTTCCACACTTCAATACTTGACCCATGCAACACCATCAACAAAACATCATCAGATTCACTTATTATGACAAAAATAAGCGGGTCCCAAACTTATTATGGGCGATTCAAAAACACGATAGAGTGCGCAAAACTAATAAAATGGTTTGTAGCCTATAAGTATTAAGTTGTGTAGTAAAGTGTTCATCTCTTAATGGTTGAGGATTCTGACCGGACATTAATGTAATAGTGTTGATTTAAGTTAGGAGTAGCTTTAAAGGGTGCGTGAGTTAGCTGTTCTAAAACATGCGTGAAGCTATATTAATAAAGCCATAAAGGCGAGTATCGAGACACATGGTTTATCCATTAATATGTATTGTATATGTCCATGAGTACAAAAAAAATGGGTTGTTAAATTGAACAATAATCTAATAGTAACAAAAAGAATAAAGATTTATGGTCTAATTATGCACTCCATTGATAGCCGAATGTCCTGCCCCGGGGCTAGGACCCGAGTTCTTGATCCCATATAGCGCAAGAATTTGTTCATAACTTCGATAAATCGACTTCCCTACTTTCTCTACAACCTCCTCCTTATGATCTTTCAAATTGGCCCTTAACTCGCGTGCTTCAATCGATGTGAACAACAAGCTTACACTCAAGAAAAGAATTGCAAACAATACAATGTTGTTCGATTTCATCGCCATGGTTCTAAAGTAAACTTTGACTTGTAAAAAGTCAAAGATTTTTGTAAAGAACTAAAGAGTTTTTTGGTGTTTAAAGTGGTGAAGGGATGGTAGTATTTATAGATGTGTTGGATTTGAATGGTAATGGTCATATGGTGGCTAAAAATTTTAACTTCTAGGAAGCTAGTTTGGAAGGTGCATAGATGGTGTAGATTGAGGACCAATTTTGAAAATTAATTAATGGTGGCCCATGAGTGAAATTGAATGATCTCACCATGAATTTGTTCGAATACTTAAGACTTTTTTGGGTCAAAATATAGACCATAAGGAGGAGATTTTGACAATACTTGTATAGACTTTGTCTTCTTGTAATGCGTAATTCATGCCTCTAATAATGAAGTATTTCTATTGTGACTAATTGATGTCACATGATGATAAAAAAAACTTAGGTGGTGAAGGGTAAGTTAAATAAAGTAAGGTTTTTGCGCTTACTTTCCTACAGCCTTCAACTTCTAAGAAAAAATAAAATTATATGTAGGTAATTTTAGCTTTAATGTTATTGGTGTTAAGGTTTGTGATCTATAACTACATACATATACATAGGTAAAGTTGCAAAACTAGAGAGGGGGTATGGTAACATGGATTTATCTCCATTAAGTTTTAAATGCTTGTTAAATATGAATGACTAAAATACTTATCGTAAAATTTGGTTGTGTAAATAGAGGTATGATTAAATACACTGTAAAAAAATAGGTATTCATATGAAAGATATCAAGCAGGATTTAACTCATTCGCATTTTTAGATTTTTAGCTTGTAGTTTTTAGAATTTACGTTATATATTGTGTCTTTTATGTTGTATTGTGTATTTTTCTTATTTTCATCATTGTGTTATTTTTGTGATTCATTGTGTGTTTTTTCTCCAACATTGTGTTATAATTTCCGATACCGTGCTATATTTTGTGGCGCATTGTGTCATGTTTCGTGATCCATTGTGTTTTTTTATCATTCTCACCCTTCTCATTTTTATTATACTGTGTAGGATAACTTGACCTAAATAAATAATTTATTAAAATGTTTTAGTTGAAGTTATTTTCTTCATTTAGTTATTTCCTCATCAAATATACGGGTGAAAGCTTTTTCTTTTTTTTCTTTTTATCAAATTCTTTTTGTAGTTTATGTCTTTTCTTATTTACAGTATCAATTAAGATCGTAACATATTTATTAGAAAAAAAATTAATTATGAAAAATCTCAATATCAGGTAAAACTAAAACTGGAAAATAAATTCTATCTAGTTTATTACTTTATTTAAAAGGGCCTAAAACTAAAAATCCGTATGAGACAATGACGAAGACTGAACCCGTTATTGTCTCATTCGTCCTACAATTATTTAACATCTTCATTTTCTTATATTTATAAACAAGTATTTTTATTGTGACTAGTGTGGATCTATATGATCTATATGCTCTGGGGTGGTGAGACGATGCGTAGCACAGTCTAGTCAGCGCATCTGTTTTGGATACAGAGGGCCATAGGTTTGAATTCTGTCACCTTGATATTGTGAGGCATCTGTCAAGTTATTAGCTAATAAGAGAGTCTCACCCTCTCACGTGACGCTACAGCGCAAATTCTAACTCACTGTAGTATGTTAGACCGTAACTAATTTGGTTAAAACTAGTAGGACATTTAAAAGGAATTTGAATAAGTCTAGCTATATGTATGTGCCATGGTAATAAATGAAAACAAGACGACAATACTGACTAAAACAATATATTTTAGAGCACGTTGTTACGTATTTATGTAACTAAAAATGGAAAGCGACAGCCGCATTAAATTATGTCAATAGGTTTTAATAAGTAAGATTTTAAATTGCAAACTTTTACTAATTTTCAGTTTTAATTAATTAATTTTTTTTTAACAGCTAATTTCCTCTCTCATTTTTACACATTTTTTTATTACACCTTGAAGAAATAATGAGTTATAATTACCTCGAAGGATATGATTATGATGTTGAACTCGTAGTTGTTGCAGATTATAATCCTTTAAGCATACACCTGTAGCTCGAACTGAACCTATAAGAAAATAATAAGAGGGTCGTATGAAGGAAGACGACTGCTAGGTAGTCACAGTGACCCCAAAGTAAAGACACAAAAATGGTGTTGGCTTGCTAAGTGCAACATAACATATCTATACAAGGAGGGGCAATTACCTCCTTTATTATAATATAGAGCATTCATGGGCTAAACATCACTAACTCTTAACCACGACGATGGGCTTGGGCCCAAGTTAAGGACTTGCCTCCCTTCGGCCAATAAGTTAGTACAAGAGCACGCGGTAATAAATGCTAATGTGAGAGAAAGAGTGAACCGCCCTGTTATAGATTCACGTGGCGCGGTGTGATTGGCTGCAGGGGGTGCTTTTCTGACAACATGTTTTGATCTGCGGAGGGCATCTGATATAGAGATGGACAAACCGGTTTTTTCCCCAAACCGATCCGGGTTATTATAAACCAAACCAGTTTTTTTTAAAGTCTAAAAACCGGTTTTTATGGTAATAAATGCTGATGTGAGAGAAAGAGTGAACCGCCCTGTTATAGATCCACGTGGCGTGATTGGATGCAGGCGGGTGCTTTTCTGACAACAGCATGTTTTGATCTGCGGAGGGCATCTGATGTAGAGATGGACAAATCGGTTTTTTTCCCAAACCGATCCGGGTTATTATAAACCGAATCGGTTTTTTTTTTTAAGTCTAAAAACCGGTTTTTATGAAAAAACGGTCCGGGTTAGGGACCGATTTGGTGGGCCAAAGGGAACCCTTGAGTGGGATTGATTACTACCGGTCAGGAACCGGTTTTAAAAAAACGGTACAAAAAAACGGTTCTTTTAATCCATTTTGCTGCTGTTTTGCAGAGCTGTTGCTGCAGTTTTTTGTAATTTTTTTTTATTTTCAACATTGTTTCATCTAAGATCAATAATACCAAAACCAAATAACTTAAAATTCGATTTCATTGATTGAAAACATCGAAAATAACATCAAAATGAAATAGAAACCAACGATAACATCGAAACAAAATAGAAAACATAGTCTTAAACGAAATAAATCTTCAAAGTGGACGTCTAATCTTCACCCAAACCGGAGTTGCTTCTTATCGATTCATCAATTTCGGCTTCACATTCGGACATTGGTTCGGTTAAGTCCGCGTTGACCTCGTCCTCGTACACTTCGCCTTCATATTCAAGTTCTCTCTCAAGTGAACATATGTCCTGCACCATCTCAGCTGCATGCAAATAATCCTTTAAGCAAATGGCCATCTCTACCGAAGGTGGAGTTAGTCGCGTCCTACGTAACGATATGACCCCGCCACTAATAGAGAAAGCAGATCCCGAAGCTACCGGTGAAGCTTGGACGGTTAGTAAATCTCGGGCATGGCGGCTAAGACCGGAAATTGATTTTCCTTAATTTTCCACCAAGCCAACACATCAAAAGTTTTAGATTGTTCGGGAGTCAACGTTCTTAAATAGTTTTCGGCACCATACCTCCCAGATTCGCTACTAGGAGCGTTGCCTCATGCACGTTTATTATAATCATCCAACAAATCATTGTATAAATCCATGTCCGTATCTTGTAAATTTTGAGAACCTTGTCTCATTTGCACATGAATGAACGATATTTCACCATAACGTTAAAAATAAACATCATACGTATCGGTGAGATGTTTGTTAAATCTTGCTTTTAAACCTTGTGAAAAAAACGTGTCTTTTTCCGTGTTCAAGTCCAACTCGTTGGCAATTTTATCAATTATATTATCTACCCCCGCTATATTGTAACATGGGTCTAAAGCGGAGGCACAAGTAAAAACCGCCGGTAATTTCGAAAAATATTTTCTAAATTTTTCTTTCATAGGTGGCACCATATCTTTGTATAGGCTACCTCTACATTCCATTTCGCCTAATTTTTTGGTCATGTTATATAATTTGTGAAGTGTTATAGAACTTGTGGGATAATAAACTCCCGACAAAGTGGTGGTTGATGCTTTGAAAACTTGTAGCATTTCGGAAACAACTTCAATAACATTAAAATGCGTAGGATGGTATGGTGTCGCTTTTCCCCGACTCACCAAAATATGATGATATGCAATTAAACTTTCTTTTTGCAAAACGTGTTTTTTAAACATGTTACAAGTAGAACTCCATCTTGTTGGACAATCCCAATTTGGACCCAAACAAATGGCATTCACACTTTTGCAAAATTTGATATATTTAGCATGCCTTTGATTGTTGCTATATATATCGCGTAACATTCTTCGAAAACCCTCTCTTTGTGTTTCAATACATTTTAGACCATCTTGAACGTCCAAATTGATTATGTGTGCGACACAACGACTATGAAAAAAAACCCTCCACAAATAGGTTAGTATTTTAATTTTAATTGTGAGATAGCAGCGGTATTATTCGATGCGTTATCAAACGATATTGATAAAATCTTGTTCTAACTTATATGTTTGAATAATTTTGTCAATCATATTGAAAATATTTGTGCTGGTGTGAGGGTAATCAAACAATCGAAACACAATAGTTCGTTTCATCATTTGCCAAGAAGACGGTTCAATCCAATGGGCCGCTACACAAATATATGAGTCGGGTGAACCGTGCGATGCAAACCAAACATCCCTAGTTAAGTTAACACCGGTTTGTAATTTTTCAAAATAATTAATAAATTCGTTTTTTGCTTGTTTCCATCTTTTTAAACAATCTCGTCTAAGGTAGCATGACTTACATGTGTGTAACGAGGCTGAAGTGTTCTTTGAATAAGCTTTGTCAAACGTGGGTTGTCGAAATGGTTGAATGGCAAGCTTTCTTGTATCACATAATTCGCCATTCCTTCGCAAACGCTCCCAAATTGTAAACAAATAACTCGTCTTCTTGTGTGATCGAAGCTCCACATTGAGAGTGTTTTTCTTCTTTCAAAACTTTGCAATACGGTTTTTCCAAATGGTCTTTCAAATTCGAGTTAGCATCGTGTTTAAGAAAAGTTTGACAATACTTGTATCTCGCCTTGTTGGGACCGCTATTCATAACACATAAATCAAGGTGTTTCCAAATATTGGGGTTTCGTTTCGTTGAAACCACCTTAACAACCGTTAGTTGGGATGGAGAAGAAATTATAAAGATAGTACATAGGTTTAAGAAAACCACTGATACAACAAGTAAAGCTAAGTTACAACATACAATTGCACATTTTCTTTAATAAATAGAATAACTTACATACCAACAAAATGATAAAATTAGTAAGCAAACTTAGTTCCAAATATAATTTAACCCACCTTAAATTACTATATCTGCATGCAGAACCCCTAAAAACCAAATGTCCAAAAAAATTACAACCCTTTTAGTATTAGAAAACATTTCTTTAAACTTAAATCAAGATTAAGTAGCAACTTCAACGTCTGATATAAAATGAAGATTCAGAAACATCCATGGATCTTTCATCTTCTTCCTTGATGTTGTTTATCATAACAGCAACTTGGTTGATGCTAGGCCTCGAATCCGGAGACCGGTCGACACATTTTATGGCTATTTGCAGCAAATTCACCATCCTCTCTTCACTCGCACCTTCGCGAATCAGGGCTCGATCAAACACTTCGACGGTCCATTCTTCTTTAACCACGGACACAACCCATGTAGCCAGATCCATCCCATTGTTTTCAACCATGGGCATCTTTCCGGTTAACAGCTCGAGAAGAATAACTCCTAAGGCATGGATATCGGCTCTGAATGCAGATTCGCTTTGATCACTGCTGAACTGGAAGGTGTTGTTAATGAGTGGTGAAGCGGAATTGTCCATTGTCATTAGACCATACTCGCTGATCGAAGGCTCCATGTTCTTGTTAAATAAGATGTTTGAGGACTTTAGGTTTCCATGAGCTATGCCGTCTGGACGAAGCTCGTCGTGCATGAATGCTAAAGCTTCGGCTATGGCGGATGCAACTCCTAGCCTGCTGCTCCAGTCGAATGTTTGACCCGTTGCCATTCCTGCAAATGCTTGTCTATATATAAACGAGAACCACAAGCGAGCGGAGATGGATTTAAAGTCTAGTCTGGGTGTTTCTGTTTGGTTTTTTTAGACCGTAGTGAATGGTTTGGTTTCCGGTTATACTCTAGACTGGTCAGTAAAAACCAAAGATGTTCTTTATTTTAATCGTATTTTATGCATTTTTTAATGTAAAGGCCCAATAAACCCAAATCATGAAATCAAAACCAAAACCAAAACCAAACAACGGTTTGATTCAGTTTCAATTTTCCACGGTTTGGTTTTGGTTTACAATGGTCAAAACCCGTTACTAAGGTTTAGCCTCACAATTCGACCTTAACTGTCAAAACTGGACTGTCAACACCCCTAGTTTAACGAAAAAAATGAAAGAAAGGTACCGTGAAGGAGTTTGAGGAGACTTCCATTCGGTTGATACTCGTACACCAAAAGCTTTTCTTGTCGAGAACAATAAAACGCCACAACCGGTAACACATTAGGATGTTTCACGTTATTCAATCTCTTCATCCTTAGCTTAAAATCATTCGAGGGTAACGACCAATCTTTAATCCTTTTAACCGCGAGTGTCATACTTTGTTCTTCACAGCTCACTTTATATACACTCCCGTGCTTCCCTCGCCCCAACAACTCTGCGGGTGCCTTCAACAACTCTTCAAATTTCAACCCGTTTACTTCTGGGCTCGTTAGAACAATCAAAGATGAAGACACTGGTGCACTCTCTACGGAATTACCCACAAACACATCGGATTTACTCATTGTAACACTTTTAAACTCGTTTGATTCATAAGTGTATGCTGTTGAAGCATCTTTCTCCTTTGAATGAAAGCTATGATCAACTTCTTTTATTGATTCTTCTTGTTTCTTTCCCCTTTTACATACCTTAAGCATTACAACAAGAATCACGATTAAACCCACAAGAGCATAACCCGAATACATGAGAATCTCGGATAAAGATGGTCCATTCTTTTTGGAACCATCCGAGGCATGTGAGTTTTCGGCCGCTCCTGGTGGAGGTCCCGGGACTTCACATTTGACTGGCAACGGGTCGCCACATAACTGTGGATTACCAACATAACTGGTGACAGTAAAACGGTCACCGCCCAATGGAATCGGGCCAGACAAATCATTATTGGACACATTGAAGGTAACTAAGTTAGAAAAGTCGAATTCGGGTATGGATCCCGACAGGTGATTGTTTTCGGCAGAAAAATCTAATAAACCCGAGATTCGGGCCAAATTAGGTAAAGAGCCCGAAAACCCGTTATCTGAGATCTTAAGCTTCTTGAGATTGCTTAACCGAGCTAGAGAATCCGGAACACTACCGGAGAATTTGTTTCCGCTTATGTATAAGTGAGTGAGGCTTTTGCAATTAGCAATGGTGTCAAAACTCTCCCCATGGAGATTATTGTTTTCCAGGCTAATAACAGCAATAGAGGTGGCAAGAGATGCAACATTGCAAATAAAACTCGGGTTAAAAGCACCCGAAAGATTAAAATCATTCAAAACAATTGATTTAACCGACGGTGTTTGATCATAACAAACGATACCCGTCCAGTTACTCACACAAGGATCAGAAGTTTGGTTCCAACCCGAAACAGGAACTGACTGGGAAAAGTTCCCTGATAGATTTTCAAAAAAACCGACCAGGGCACGTATAGCATCCACATCAACCGATTTAGCTGTGTTGGTAAGCAAGAACAACGAAAGAAACAATACGCAAGTGGGAATTATCTTCATTTTAGATCAAAGATAACATAAAGCAGGATCATTAAACAAAGAAAACAAAGATTTTCAAGAACTTAAAGTATGATTATGCAGGATTTTAATTGGTGCACTGACGGATATAACAATGAAGGTGAATTTGGAATTTATGATGTTTGATTTTGGAAGATGACAACACTTGACTACGAAAGGCCGGCACTTGAAAGGGTATGAGAGAATTGATCGTAGAGCACAAGAATCTTGTGCATGTTTATGCAGTAAAGATGCTATTTTTAATTATATGATCAATCATCCATGATGTTGACTACAAATAAGTTTAATAAACTATAGTTGGTAATCTATCTTCTTGTATGCAATAGGTATATTATGTAAGAAAGAATTTTTAGGACAATTATTAAATATGTAATTATTAATTTATGAACTTGTGTTCATGTTATGAGATCTGCCGAGCTAACAAATGTCCAAATATCGATTTTGTGTATTTGAAATTGAAGTGATACGCGAATTTTAGTCGGAAGTTATCACACCTAGGTGTTGAATATGAATGCGTTTATATGGGAGTCGATATGTTTTATAATGAAAGATTGGGTCCGAATGGTTGCAAGATTTGAACTTGTGCATGCTAGTGACGTAACAGACACTAACATCGTGTGGTCGGGTTTTGCTCCAACTGTAATCGTTGAGAGATGTTTTAAGGGAACCGCGATAATCACAAGCCCTCACTCATTCTTCTTCTTTTCTGTTTTGTTTATTTCTTTATTTCTTTTGTAGCGTTTTTTTTTTTTTTTTTTTTTGAAGGGTGACTTTCTATGTACTGGACCGAATTGGTCACCGGGTCTTCGTCAAAGACGACTACCCGTCAGCCCCGCTCCTGTGGACGCGATGTACTATCGGGCCCCGGCTGCCGCGCAAGCTGACCTTCACCCGGAAACCATACCGCCCCCACACGCGAACGCTGGGGTAACAGCTGGGTAAAACCAGGTTGCCCTCAGGATCGAACCATGCCTCGGTAGGAACTATCCATTATTGGGTCGCCCCCAAATGCATTCAGTGGGGATCGAACCCAACCCTCCCAAAGGGATGGTTGGGCCGCCTACCAGCTGAGCTGCAAGTGGAGGTTTGTAGTGTATTTATTTAGGCTAGTTTCATTGTACTTATTTCTGTCTCTATGTTATATTTATTTTATTATGTACGGTATTGTGTTATACATTATCCTCCATGTCTATTCCTTACAAGGCTTTCACTATCATAAGAACAAAAGAAAATTTAAGCATCTATAAAAAAATAGCAACAAGACATAAGCCAAATATTATTTTACTTACAGAAGAATCATGAACCATGACTCGATCGCTTGAGACTTTGTCTTCGCGGTAGCATCATCACATCTGCTATAGACAGATAGATGGTGTTAGCTATAAAAAATACAAACAGGTTAATTAAAAGTAAAATAAACAAATACATATAACTGAAAACAACAAGAACTTATCATTCAAAGACACACATCTTATATTCCAATTTATATTTCATCATTAAATAAACCAGAATTACAGGTGTAACCTGTAAGTATTCATTACACATCTACGACAGGCATCATAGGCTCTGCTTTTGCTCTAGTTTTACAAGAAACTATGTGATAAAACCCGTTAAAAAGGGCGAGACTTAAAAAAATGAAATAAAATTCTTATAATATTTGAGTTCCGTAGTGATTTATGTTGTTATGGGTCTGCATTTCCAGCAACATCTTCTTCACTCGATTCGCTTCTTCCATCGCTGACATCATCATTGCTTTCATCTTCATCACTGTCATCTGAGATTGTGCCACTGATATTTCCCTTTTTTGCATACAGCTCACAGTACTCTGCGACACAAAACCCAAATAAGGATATGTTTGGATACACGTTATGGAAGAGATTAGCTATTTATCTCATTATTATAATTTCAAGTAACAATAATTAGTTTCTAGTGTTTTGGTAATCCAATTCTGCTATGATGGATACTATAAAATTATTTTTACTTTTTTTGAACAATCCGAATTTTCAAACACTTGACGTCGTTTAAAAGTGATTATTAGTTACAACTTCAAGCAGCAGAAGCGCATCAAAACACTTATCGCTTGCACCAACATAATCACTTTCAAAACTTGTAGTCAAACTTCGTAAACAATTATTGAACTGGAAGAAGAAAAAGAGCAGCTGTACAGAAGATGGATAGGGACCTTTAACTTTCTTCTCGTATTGTTCCTTGTCTTTGATCATCAGTGATGCTGCATCACCGTTTAGCGGGTCTGAAGGATTTGGGTATAGCAAAAGTTGGGGCAGAAAAACCTCAAACACATTTAAAAGATCTGTAGGTGAAAAAATACCAGATGAAATTTAGAACTCTTGGTAGCACAAATTGATAACTGATAGATTCCACCATATTAGAGGTGGCATACTTGTTAATATGTCGATGTGGTAATGTTAAATCTCTTAAGTGTAAAATAAAAAATATAACTTAAAAGGAAACCGGTAAAACATGTTGAAAGTAGCAAAAGGTATTTTTAACTCACAAAACCCCCAAGTCATTTTATTCAGAGAAACTGTTATGCATGAAGCCATGAATATTTCAAAGGCTAATTACAACACATGTAAAAATAATGGCAAAAAGTGATTCGTATCAACTTAACCCAACCCGTATTGATCTGCATCTATTTGGAATATTTAAACATTCCCCTGACTTGCCCATTTTTTCAACTCTAGCTCATATATGACAAAGATGTCCATCACACGAGCAACAAGTTTTGCCTAAATAACATGACCAACAAGGTCACAGAGTGCTAACACATAGGTGCATCCCAATTATCACTTGTGCATACCTATAAATATTTAGTCATGGTAATGCATATGTAACTTAGAAACCCTAGATCTGCCGCTGCTAAAAAGAAACAGAACTTGTATCGTATGTCCGAGAATATTCATATAGCTTAAGCTCTACACTAAATAACTTCGGAATAACATTATTCAAAAACTATATGTAATTATTTTTAGAATAAACTGCTAATTTAGGGGTTGTTTGATAGCCTCTTACTGATTGCATTAAGAGGCTGCCTCTGAATCGGTCAGAGGTAGAGTGTGTTACTGTTTGGTTCACTTAAAAGACACCTATTAGTGGTTCATGAAGCCTCTTAATGGGTAAGTTTAGAAACATGTTGACCGATTTAGAGGCTACTTCTTAATCGTTCAGGCCTCTCAGCACAAGGTTGCTAAATAGCCCCTTTATATATTAATAATATATAAAATTCATAAAAACTTACAAAAAAGTGTTGGCAGGTCAACCGAACCAGAATGTATTAATTTTACTCATTTTGACATGTTACCCAGTCCGCCCAATTTGCCATGTCTAGTCATATCTTCTCTCCACACGCAAACAAAGAACATTTTTAACAAATAATGTGTGTTCTTATATCAACAGTGACTATTACCAAACATTGGACTCCATGATTGATTAATGACATCCAAGCAGACAGAACCAGACCTGCAATTCACCAATATCCAGTCAGCAATAATCATATTCACTGTTGAAATAAAAACTTGAAATGTTCCACAATTGCAAATAGGTTAAGTTAGCATTAGACCATTAGTCAAATTAAGTAGCAGAAAAATTAAAAAGAACTCACAACTCATCAACATTCGGGTGGAATATCCTGTTTAAAAAACCTATAGAAGGTGATTTGTATGGATAGGCATCTGGAAGCTCCACACGTATTTTCCAAAGACCACCTTCATATAAACCTGATGCAAAAGATGTATTTATTTAAACACTTCTACAAACTGAACATATACATTTCAAATAAATATTACTCATCATGTTCGAAATTTCGTTATTCAAGAAATCTTGAAGATGTTGGGGGAGACTCTTACTTTCCTTTGGGCCATGGAATTCCACGTTAAGTTCATTAATCCCATCATTTATCGGCTCCACAACGTAGTCACTCATCATCCTTCAAAAACAATATAACATATTACAAGGAGCAACATCAATATAATCAATCAAATCCTTAATCTCAAGACAGACCTGTGAACTGTAACAGAAAAACGGAAGTGGCAAATTGCAATAAATAAAAGAGCAACATAATTTCATTGCATTTCTAATCTGATCATTGGACTGTAAAATCGTTACTAAACTACCCTACTTTCAAAACTGATTATGCCATGTAATTTCCAAAAAAGGAAAAACCTTAGCTGACAAAGGCGAATGGTATTATAACTTCCTTCGAAAGGTCCATTTTTAAGTCCAGTAATCAAAACAGAAATGAAATGAAAGTGGGTTGCCATTTAGGGTGTGTTTGGAAATTCTAATTGTGTATTTAAACATCTCATGCATATGCTTAAAAGCATACTCAGATAATCAAAGGTCTTTCAAAAACAACTAATTCCACCCTAGAGAAAACTTGCAGTTTTGAATCCATCAATCAGACTAGAACAAGCAGCTTGAACTAGTAAGCATAAACTCTTCATCCACACACTCAAAAAGTGCTTACAATCTTTCATTTCCAAACTCCAAACTAAACATATAAGTTTAATGCATCATGAATAGAAGAGAAGACCCTTACAGCTTCATGACATCCATTTCCCTCCTCTTGCTTGGAGACGACATTTTCTTAACTACCTAACCTGCTATACACAAGAAACGAACTGAGCACCCCCAACGCGTGCCATTTTAGCAAATAAACACAAACAACATCAACATCAAATCAACAACAAGATATGTACCAATACCAAATCATCAGAACATCCATAAAGCCTATAATCAATACACTCAACAAACCTTATTATCCCTATCAATTCACTAAACAACTTCAATTCCAATCCCAATTCTAATTTCAATCTCAATTTTGTGTAGCTTTCAACCTAAGCAACCTAAAACTTTTACAAATTAATAACTGCATTTAAACGATTCAAGTTAGGTCTCTCCTGAAGGTCAACTAAACCTATAAACACAAGTATAAATTACAATCTACAAACAAATAACATATCAGCACATTACAATAATTCAATAAACATATGTAAGAAGACCTAACCTACCTAACAGGAACTGATCATATAAAATTAGGTCAGAATTATTCATCCGATCGTATTGAAAAGCAATTAAAAGGATGATAAAAAGTAGTAATCGAATCGGATAATAATAATAATAATAGAAAAAAAACGTACGGAGTGTGTGAGGATCGTCGGATCGTTGGATGGAGAAATTTGTGTGATATGAAGGGTTAGAAAACGTGATTGAAGGAATATGCGTGAAAGGAAGATATATGTGTGTATATATATACATGTAAGTGTGGGGATGGATGAGAGGAAGGTGATGACACGATGTTGCAGAGATCACGTGACAAGTCGCTAACGGAGTTAAACATGGCGATACTAACGGAGTTACGGACTAGGAGTTACAATCCCATAACTAGTTCTAGGGGTGGTCACGGTTCGGTTCCAAATCATGAAACCGCCTAAACTGGTCATCGGTTTGGTTTCAGGGTTGGTTTTTCACTTAACTTTCGATTGGTCGGTTTCAATATTTTCAAACCGTAGCGAATGGTTTGGTTTACGGTTTATACTGAAAACCAACCGCATAAAACCGGACCGGACGCTCAAAGAAAATCATAAACAATTTTTTAAGATACATATATTATATATAGAGAGAGACACAATTACAACTAAAATTGTTTAGTTCTAATTTAATTTGAATCCATTATAGTTTCCACATTTTGAAATCTCATAACTTCACACCCATTTTCAAATTTCAATAAGACTGAATTACAAGTTTTGTCCTTTACGTTTATACCAAATTTTAACGCATGTCCTTTGCTTTTAAAATTGATGAGTTTTGTACTCAAAATAAACGAACATAAACGAACTTCCCGCCGAACAGTTCACTAACAGTTCGTGAACGTTCGGTTCGTTTACAGGCCTACCTTTTAGAGTAAGCGATACAACCCATTTTTTTTATTAAGGTGATTTGGGCCAGGTCAGGTCACATTGGTTCACATGGGTCTGTTGGGGTTTGGTTGATCCCTGAATCGTATATTATTTTTAGAATTTCTTTGAAAAAAGTTATAATTTTTAGGGGAAATGGAATTAAATAATCTCAACTTTAGAGTATTGGAAGGCAATAATCTCAACTTGAAAATTGTAAGGCAACAGTCCCAACTTGTCTTGTATTTTATTCCATTGGACCAAAACTAACCGGAGTTAGTTTTTAACAGACCCAGATCGTTTTCTAACTAAAAATGTAACTTTTTAAAAGATCAAGGACCATTTTTGCCCATTAGTCAAACTTTTTAAACAAACCATATCCTTTTCCGGCGACCACCCCCCTTCTCCGGTGACCACCCCTCCACCTCCGGCGACCACCCATCCACCTCCCGCAACCACCCCTCCACCTCCGGTGACCACCTCTCCTTCTTCCGGCGACCACCTCCCCTTCTTCCAGCGACCACCCCTCCACCTCTGGAGAGATACCGAAATTAACAAAGAATCGATTAAAACACGATTAAATCGGTTATAACTATCCCTGCCCTTTATTTATTATCACAATCGAATACCAAAATCCAAATCCAACTGAAAATCAAGATCAATTCGTGATACTCTGTTCATGTGGTGGTCGCCGGAGAAGGAGGGGTGGTCGTCAAAGGTGGAGGGATGGTCGCCGGAGGTGGAGGGGTGGTCGCCGAAGATGGAGCGGTGGTCGTCGGAGATGGAGAGGTGGTTGCCGGAGGTGGAGGGGTGGTCGCCAGAGATGGAGGGGTGGTCGCCGGAGAAGGAGATGAGTTTGTTTAAAAAGTTTGACTAATGGGCAGAAATGGTCCTTGATCTTTTAAAAAGTTACATTTTTAGCCAGAAAACTAACTGGGTCTGTTAAAAACTAACCCTAGTTAGTTTTGGTCCAATGGAATAAAATACAAATCATGTTGGGACTGTTGCCTTACAACCATTGCTCTGATACCAACTTCTGTCACACCCCGACAGCGCACAACGGAAAGCAAGTCGTGAGGTAACGAAACTTGTTACCACAAAGTTTAGCAGATCACATGAAGTTATGTGTGGACATCTTGCTAACACCCTCTAGTGAAACATTATCTTAAATTTCGTGGTTAACGAAAGTTGTTAAAAACAAGAAAAACATGTTTTACCAAGATGAAGCGAAATTTTAAGTTAATGTTGTATTACAAACACAACAAAAACATAGTTTTAGGTAATATTATTTGGTCCCAACATCATGTCCATCGTGGTGCCCAGCCAAACGACTCTCTAATAACCTACGCATCTGTACCTGAAAAACATGCTTAAAAACATCAACATCATGTTGGCGAGTTCACAGGTTTAAGTGCAATAATAAACTTTCAAGTTTAATAGTAACGTATGATCAATTATCACTACAATAGAATCAAGTAGATTCGCGAAAATCTACAGGTATGATGTAACCTAAGGCTCCTAATCAAACCATAACTTTGTTCCCATAGTGACCTCTAGGGGTGCAAACGAGCCGAGCCGAGCCCGAGCTCGACCAGGCTCGAGCTCGAGCTCGATTAACTTATAAAAGCTCGGGCTCGAGCTCGGCTCGATTCGAGCTTTGTTTTCAAAGCTCGAGCTCGGCTCGTTAGTAATTTCTCAAGCTCGAGCTCGGCTCGGGCTCGGCTCGTTTGTTATCTATTAGTTAATTTATTAAATAAAAATAATATAAATAATTCGTTTAGGCTCGTGAGCTCGATAAGTGAAGCTCGAGCTCGGGCTCGTTAACTTAACAACTTTAAACGATGGGTCAATATGATTAAATATTAAAAAAACTAATATTATACATAGGCTCGACAAGGCTCGACGAGCTCAACGAGTTTCATACGTCAGGCTCGAGCTCGGGCTCGATAAATAAACGAGCCTGGTTTTAGGCTCAAGCTCGGCTCGAGCTCGATAAGGCTCGGCTCGTTTCGAGCTTTTTACCGAGCCGAGTTCGAGTAGCTTGCGAGCGGCTCGGCTCGTTTGCACCCCTAGTGACCTCTAGTCCAAGATGAGCTTTTTGGAGGTTATGTTCATTTTTCATTCAGATTTTGCTAAACTCAATCATGAAAACGGGGGCGTCAACCCAATAGATCTATAACATAAACAACGGCTCTAGACCAAGAGCTAATGATTAAGAAGTGTTGGGAGCGTGTGTCAACCTGCCGGGACACTGGTGTCACGAAAACGTACCCACCGTTGCACAATCCTAAGGCCATCAAATGTTCTATATTTGTAGTCTAACGCATCATACAAGCATGTTAATCCCCCGCTTTATAAATCGTTCAAAAACATTTAAAAGAAAAGGGGCCGTGAACTCACCTCAATGCAACAATCCTTTATATTTTTAAATTTTGGTGGTATGATTCAAACACGGATGCAAGTGAAGTAGATATGGTTTCAAATTAGCTTCGATCGTTTTCAATTAAACGTAAAAGTTCGGAATCTATATATATATATATAAAAGAAAGCATATATGCCCATTGAGAGTGCCACGTGGCTTAATAATTGAGTGTTTTTGGTGTTTTTGAGTAGTTTTCTAAATTTATCTCTCTATCTCTTAATTCTCAATTACTAAAATTAAATTGAGTTATTTTAGGAAAAAAGAATTTAAAAACAAATTTAAATTTTTCTCTCTTATCTTCCTCCCATAATTTTTAAACATAAATATCTTTTATATTCGAGATTTTTTAAATAAAAAAATTACACCAAATTAACGAGCGTTTTATTATCTTTCCAACGAGTACCATAGTGCTATATAAAAACGAAAAAAAAAACGACTATTTTTTGTGGGGTTATATTCGTACAGAAAAAAACACAAAGTGTTCAGGTTATTCATTAATCAAATTGTAACATATTATAATTTACGTGAAGATGATTATATGTTGAAGGTTATCCTTTTAATACTTTATTATGTTTAATATGGTTTATGCTTTTTATTTTTTTAACTTTTTAAATAAATGTTTTTTAACTAAGATTGATTATGTTTAAGTTATTTACTCTTTTCGTGATTTGAGTTTTCTTTTTTTTTTAATCATTTTTTATTAAATTATATTAAAATTTTCAACCCCGGGACCTTCCCGGGGTAATCGGCTAGTATGGTAATATTGATATTGTGTATGCTTTGAATTGTTACCATTTTATTCAAATACACATCTTTATGCTTTCACGTGTTCAGAGCTTTGTTTGTGTCTATACCTTAGGGTTAATAACATAGCCATCCTTCAAGTCTGGAGATCTGATAATTACTAACGCAAGGTTCAATCATCCTTTGCTTAAAACTCTAATTCTCCAATTTCTGCTTACATTCCTTTTTCTTTTTGCAGGTAGCTTGGATTTTCTTACTTTTATGTGCGGAAAAGGCAGTTGTAGTGGTTCGTGGATACGGTGGATAGACCACTCGATGGGCAAGCGTAAAATCAACTTTTCACGACACTTCATGTTGTAAATCCTTCAGTTTCTAACCTATAGTGATTTAATGAATATGTTCTCTTGGTAGCTTTCTTTAATATGTTGATTTAATTTAATGACATTAAGTAGTAACTCTGTTGCATCTCATGGAAGAATTTCCCACATGTTATAATCCAGGAAACTCGATAGGACATTAAAGCTTTGTGTAACTTTCTTTAGCCCAATTAAGCTTCAACCTTTTACAATTGATGTAAGCACATGTTATGTCATGTTACCGCTTATCTCTTACGGAGTGAGGCATACATTTTCCGCCGCAACGCGCAGGGTAAGGAACTAGTTTTATATAAGGGCCAAACCTTTAACTTATTTTTTTGCTAGAAGGGCTAAAATTATAACTTTACTTAGCCAAAAGGGTTTAGTATATAAGCAGACAAAAATGAATGCATTCTTTGGGGAAACAAGGGTCCCTTTTAGCAAATTATTTCTTCCAAGGTTTTTTTCTCATCCAATGTGAGATGAGCAAAATTTCAAAAGATTTGGGGATTTGACGGTTTAGTGCTTGTAATTACTTAAAACTTAATTTTCTATGAAATTACTTTTTTTCCCTCAATTTATGCACTATAACATAGTATAGATACATACATACACAAGTATTAATATTAAAACATAGTATTGTACTCTTGATACATTTGAAACCCACACATATTTAAAAAGATATATTAGAAATTATATTGGGTATTTAATCGGGTAAATGGGTATACTTTATCGGGTAATCGGGTCGGGTAAACAGGTAGATCATCAAATCCCAAACCCGTCCCAAACCCGCAAAAAAAACTAATCCCATACCCGGACCCATACCCGATTACCCGACCCCAAACCCGTCCCAAATGTGTCAGGTTTCGGGTTTACCTATCGGATTTGGGTTCGATTGTCATCCCTAGATTTTGGTAATGGATTGTCCATCGCTATAGGTTAAAAAAAATTGGCCCGTTTAGAGTTGGGCCAGGACGTCAGGTCACACATAAGAAAAAACAAAACTAAACTAAACTTCTTATACTTATTGTAAACGTCATTCAATATTAGTTAGAAGTCCGTAATATAAATAAAACTTTAATAACCAATGACTAGCTAAATAAATGATGAACGTTTATCTTATAACTAAATAAAAAATTATGTAATAAAAACATGTAAAAGTTAAAGCAACTTTAATTTTAAATAAGTCCTCTAGTTAAAATTTATTAGAAATTAATTCAATCAATACAAAACATGAACGGTTCCTTTTTATTAAATGCAAATCATTTTTTTTTCTTGATTAAAACTATTTTTTTTTACCGTGGATCTCCTTTAACAAAATTGTCAAGAAATATCAACCTACGGTATGGGCTTTTTATTTCTAAAATCTGGGCTTATGTTGTTAAAAGGGCCCATATTAACACCATAACTTCCTAGGATACCATCTTCTTCATTTTGTCAGGACAAAGAAGCATTATTAGTTGTAGGTTACTGGAAAAGTTCAAAAATTGACTGATTTCTCCCTCTCCCCCATCTCTCTCTCTCTTTCTATATATATATTGGGGAGATTGTAAAATTTCAAGGTGGGCGGGCGCCACTTTGGGTAAGCCGTAAGTCCGCCCCTACATATAAGAAAGAGCTATTTTGATGTAGAGATAAAGTTATAAATATTTAACCTTATGCCTTTTTTGATGTACTAGTTAGTGGGAATGCCCGCGCGTTGCAGCGGGTGTCCTAACTAATATGAGATTAAGTTGTGATGTCTAGTGTCGTGCCCTCGCGATGCAGTGTGGGACATGTCACTAACAAACATCAATCTGAAAGTCCTGCCAACTTAACAATAAAGTTAAATTTGTTAGCAATACTGGTACGTACCGGAGAAAGTGTAATGGTAGATAAAATGAGCCAAGACACCAAACGCAATGGAGATTTCACCTTATTAAAAAATAGTAGCTGAGCTCAAGCTCCTTTACACCCTGCTCTGTGTTATGACCAATCATAAAAAGTTAGTTCATTAACTAATATGAACTAATACATAGTTGAAATAAGCATCAACTTTTAAGAATAAATAAATAGATACAAAAATAAGCCAAAAATTTCCCATTTTTGGCAATTTACAACAGTTTTGGTCATTTTAACATTTCACAAAGTTGGATTATTGTATACATCTATATGCTTAATCATAATTTTCTCTTAAAATATAAATAAATAGAAAGCAGAAATAGGCAGAAAGATTAGAACTCTAAGTTCCGGTCAAATTCTAAGTGAATGTAATCAATCGAACCTTTTTACTTCTTATAATGCTGCATTTTTGTGTTGCAGTAAACGACGCCCTCCATCGAGCTTCGAGTTCCTTTTACATGTCATTTTACTTGACACGCTCTTCCATTTAAACACAAACTTGGATGCTGCAAGGCAACAAAACAATATTAAACTAAATATTAGATGCCATCCAATATCAATAAACACATACTCAAATAATTAGCCATCCAAATACATGCATTAAAAATACATATAGTGATGCTTACTAAGTAAAAAAGAAAGAAACACAACTTATTTTTGACATCAAACAATAATTAATCAATAAAACAATGGAAAACCATATCTAGATCGAGAGGGGTGTTGATGACGTAGATGATTAAGGAGCTTGCCTGGATAATTTAACACATACTATTTTATATGGTTATTCAAGACTCCTTTAACGTTTTCAAGTCCAGTGGGACTTTCATTGCCACCTCACTTATCAAAATTCTGTAATGATAATCACACTGAATTTATGCTCTTAATAGTTGAATATGAACGTTGTAACATCTAACCAGAATTTTTCTATTGCAGTTGTCAATGGTTGCTCAAAATTTTAATTTGGATAGTCAAAAGTGTACCCCTTCTTCATAGAGCAGTTATCACTAAGTTGGTGGAATAGTGGTACTGGTAAATTTGTTTTTATGATTTTATTAAAAGCAAGAATACATTTGTCAATAAACTTAACATTCAGGAAATCCTATAGCATGCATATATGGCTACCATTAAATATAAAAGAAAATGCAACGCTCCACAAATAATGTCCCCTGTTACTTTATTACACAAAATTTACAGGATATATTTTGTTTATTGGTTACAATTATAGTAATAATTACAACAAGAACAATAATAATAACCACCAAACATTTAGCATAAAGTGGGAAAACACTACAAACATGATAAACAAACATACACAAAAATGATATAAAATCGTCACAGGCAAAGAAACCGACAAAAAAGACACCAGCTAAAAGATAACAATAAGGTATGTACAATGCACGTTATCTATCAACAATGTTTATTTAAGGCTAAAATGGGTAAATATAAAGGTAAGACTGACTGCCTATTATAAGTGCTGACAGATGTTTCAATTACTCTTATGAATCAAATCATTCAGGTTTTATTGCTGCATTTTGCTATAAAAAAAGGACAGTTGTAGTTCTCATATTGGATGGAAGGTTGCTTGGTAACTAACCACTATAGTAGTAGAGTAATGACTAACCACACTATAGTGCGTAACCCTTTTGCCTTTTCTATTTATTAGGTTAAATGAAAATTATAGTAGCAAGGCGAAGTGTGGTTATAAGCATAATGAAGCATATTGCAAAAACATAATATTATGATCACTAACCTTCCATCCAATATGAGAATTACAACTGTACTTTTTTTATAGCAAAATGCAGCAATAAACTGACAACCTTCAACCAAGCCAATCGAAACTGAGCTACTGACCTACAGAGCTAAATACTTGGCAATAATTGGCATAGTTAGATAAATTACCTATATTCTGGTGAAGTATATTGCCCATCTTTGCTAGGTATCAGATGCCCAGGCATTTGTATATCCATTACTATACGTTTTGCTTCCTATAAATGAGAATCAACAAATAAGCATAACTTATTTAACTCAATACTGTCATTTTGACAAGATAGTAATTTAAATGGTTCAAAGAGTTGATTCCTAGTCAACAATCCCATGGTAGCACTTCTTGACTGGAAACCAACACAAGATGGGGTAGACATGTTCCAGAGAGGTGACGGAACAGGAATCAATGGACTGACAGCAAGCAGACTGCCCTCGTTGATGTTTGAAAGAGTACTACTATGTTTAATTCCTAGATCTGGGCTTATGTGGCCTAGATCTTTATCGTCTGAAATGAAAATTCAAATGTTATGGGATCTGCAATACATTTGAAAAACCAACAACCAATGCAAAAGTTACCTGATCGTGGCTGCTGCACAGCAGGGGTGCTGGCATGGGATTTCTGACCAGTAACCCTCTCTAGAAGTGGGGAATTGATAAGTTGATGTATTGATGATGATGATGATCACAACATGTTCTGGAAAGGATAGGCGTAACTCATTTCGTAGGTTATGTAGTTATAGTACAAGTGGATAATGCAATAAGGGGTATTATGGGGAACTTTTACATGACATATCTATGTTAAAGTATGAGTCTCTTGACATCCCATCTTAAAATTTGTGTATAATTATTATTCTAGACATGTCTCCTCCTTAATAAGGTAACATAGATTTTTTACTTTTATAGATTGAACAAAAAATGCGCGATCCTGATTTGTTTTTTGACGAGGTATGTCCAGGCTCGGTCAAGCCAGTCAACACCTGACGTTATTTACATTATTTTCATACTAATATATATTATTTGTTATTAACCCAATAGCGAGGCCTATAGCAATGTGGCTTGTGTTAAGCTTAATAGGCTAAGGGTTTTATGGAGGCAACCCCCTACTTTACCACTAAGACACCAAGAAGTTTTTGTAATGGGTTCCTAAGATAATTTTCTTATGGGTTCCTTTTTTTTTCTATATACATTAACACTAAAAATTACAAACCGACTAGGTTCTCAAAAACCCACCCGCCATAACCTAAATCCGCCCCTGCTGTAGGTGAGGATGCCTTCACACATTTAAAACTATCACCATCTAATTTCTTTTACATATAAGAGGAGTTGATATGAAAAATATTCCTTACAACCGACACTAACTTAAATATCTTATCTTTAAAAACGTGTGTAAAATATGAATATACTAGAGTCCAAATGCATTCTTATGAAGTTATGATGCTTGTTAAATGATGTTCCCACCTTTTTTTTAAGTGTCATTGTGTTAGTATTGGACAAATGGCTATCCACTGGACAACTCAAGTCCATCAAGCCACCAATTCAGATAAATACCCGCTGCCCAAAGACCCACTACGGTAAAACCCATCTATATCAGATTTGAAGTTACGCCCAAGTGGTTTCAAGCTCTAATCTTCCGTTCCAATGCCACTTTACCAAATGGTGGCCCCACCTAATTATGGTGGTGTTGCGGCTAGTTGTGGATTTTTCCTCTTTTAAGAATGCCAAACGTCTAGTCAAGCAAAACAAAAGATAATAAAAGTTAACCATGCACGGTGAGTACGAAGGAATTATAATAAAGAATATGGGCGAGAATATTATGTTTTGTATTGTGTAATTGTGTTCTTATCTTCGATAGAAATCACAAACCTCCCAGTAAAGTTGTGATTTGCAATTTGGAAATAGTTGTAATCACGCCTAGCCTCCTACTAATTACCAATTAATCGTAGAAGGTTCACCGAATAATCACCGATTAAATGTTAGTTGGTGGTTGTTTAGCAATTCTAGCCAAATTCTGGTCAAAATCTGTAAATTCCTGTCAAATTCCGACCAAAACCTGTAAATTCTGGTGATTAATCCTATATACTTAAAGATATGAGTCGAGGAAGAGGTTAAAACAAGCATACTTAAAAAAATATTACATATAAAATGTGTGTGTATATACAACTTAAAATTACATATAAAATTCTAATACGATTAATAATGATTAATCCCTATTAATCCTGATTAATCCCTACTAATCCTGATTAATCGCTACTAATCTTGATTAATCCCTACTAATCCTGATTAATCCCTAGTCGGTACCTTACAGGCCAACTCGCGCCTAGCGATTTTCACAATACTAGTTTGGACTAACGATGCACAAATTAGGCATAACTCATACTTTCTGTGAGAATAATCTGCAAGATGATTAGTGATAAAAGATATGGCAAATCTAGAAAATCTGAACCAAAAACACTTTATATGGTATGGAACTCCCTACATAAAGATGATGATTAATAGAAAACCTCAAAAATTTGAAAAACCCTAGAAAACCCATAGAAAAACCTACTTATTGAGTTTTTTTATTTAAAATTTTTAGGAAATGTAATATACATGTTTTTAAGAGTTTTGAGAAAAAAAATCAAAAAAGCGCCGATCGTTTTTTTTTTAAATAAATAAGTTTTGCATCGTAACATATGTTACCCCCTGTAAACATATTACGATGCAAAACTTATTTATTTAAAAAAAAAACGATCGACGCTTTTTTGAATTTTTTTGGCTCAAAACACTTAAATATATGTATATTACATGCCCAAAAATTTTCAAAATAAAAAAAAAAAGTTTGAGAACTAAGGTTTTCTAGGGTTTACTACAACAAAGTGAGTTTTCTCCCAATACTTAGCTCCCTACATAATCTCTCTAAAATCGTTTATGAATCATTTTTAGATTAAAGTATTTTAGCGGTACTCTCAAGTCTAGAAATCTTTAACTGAATAATTTAAAGAGAACACACAAGAAGTATGCTCCTCAGCATGAAAACTTGTATATGTAATTTTATAGTTAGAGAACCATCGCGATCATTTGTTGTAACTTTACAACTTTCATGATAGAATATGCCAATTAGCGGTTATCATTTTTGGCAATTATTCAGTTACATCAACGCTAGCTCATATTATTAATGATTGGTATGTCACAGTAACTGACAGTTTCTGTTGAACGCCTAACTTGTCATTGACTACCCGCCTCGGATGTATTTGAATGTAGCAGCAAGAATCTTGGATATTAGCCAGTCACGGTCTGTGCAAAGAGTGTTGAGTTGGGTCTCCAGGTTATCGGCTCGGGCATTGGCAACACTTGTTAAATTCACTGCCTCATCAACACGGTTGTTGGCAGCAGGCAGTTGGGCCTGACACTCGTTGAGATTATGCAATATGGCATCACGGTCCACCTCGGCCCGCTGGAGTCGAGACTCAAAGTCCTTAACTTCCCGGGCCAACAACTTATACCTCTCCACATCCACCCGGGCTTTGTTCACCTTCTCCTTCTCAACTTGCAACTCTTTTCAAGGTTCTTTACTTTGTAAATGGCCCGAAGGATGTGCCTTGTCCTGTTCATAAGTTTCCTGCGTGGCCTGTGTACCCGCCAACCAAACTTCAGCTTCACCCAGCAATTTCTCTATCTGCCCTTTCTTAGCAATAAGGTTTTTATGCTTCACTTTCAATTCCAGTAAGTTTCCCACATCTGATCTTCAGCAATAATGGATTTCATAAAGGAAAGCGGTGCCATTCACACTTGGCCCCATAGCGTTCTCGGCCAGATGAGCATTATCAATACCTTGAAGATAACATCTCTCGGCCTGGGAAAACGCATGATCATCCCAAGTTCCGGATGACATCGGGATGAATCTGCCTAGTTGATTCGGCTATCTTCCACCCGGGCGTATATCTGGTATTTTTCAAAGTGGGTCTCCAATTAATGGCCAGAACATAAACATTTGACCACATTTCGCCAGAAAGGATGGATGTGGTCGAATCCTGAACAAACGATGAACCTACAACACTGGGAAATGGAGTGGGAAGCTGTTAGATGTCGTGCAGGAGATCTGTAAAGCTTTTCTCTTGAATGGTCGTGGGCGTGGCCATGGTCACTATAGATTGAGTGTAAATAGGCAGCGCGAAAGACGACTTCTCAGCAGTGGTTTGTACCGGTTGCACTGACAAAAGTAGGGGGGATAAACTAGCCGTCAGCTCAGTGGAAGATGCAGATGTAAGATCTGTTAGATTCGTAGAAGCAGCTATGCTGGTAACCATCTTCGCTGACAAATGGCGAAGGACTAGAAATCTGCACATCTTGCAAAGGCATTTCCATAACTGATGAGGCCAGCGTTCCAATCTTGTTCGCAAGCATGCAGGCACTTGGTGACAATACAATCAGGCTGGTTAGTATGGTACGCAAGGAAAGAAACCAAATTCAAGGGGGGCATCATACCTATGCTCTTCTCCTTCTCCTCAGGGAGGTGCTTTCTCTTCTGCAAAAATACACCAACATCAATGAAGGGAGCTTTTCGTTTCTTGGCACCGTCCCGTTTCGACTTCTTCTCAACGCATGTACCGGCAGGTGTGACAACAAACATCAGCTCCGCGTCAATAACTGACAAACTCCCTATGGTGCTAACCGGCGACGAAGAACTAACTACCGCAGTAGTTGGAGGCAGGACAGCTCCGCTCCTAGAAGTACTTTCACGCCAGCGGCCGGTCAAACACTTGTAAATGTGGTTGTACCTCTGGGTCAAGCATGTCAAAGTAATGCCATCACATGCAACAAAAAGAAAGAAGGATTTTGAATAACTGTAGAAGTATCCCTGCGGACCCAGAAATTCATACTTCTAGTAATTAACAGGACATCTTACCTCTGTCATCCTTCTTGTAGTCAGGAACCACAGTCTCATCATCCCAGATCCGGCTCATTCCAACAGCCACCATTGCACGCTCAAGAATGTTAGTACAAATGGTGGGGTTGTTGACTAGTGCTAGATACTGAGAGTCTTTCTCGTACACAGATACCGAGGGACACTCGTCAAAGACTTTTTCGTTCTTGGCTAGAAATCGAACAGGAGCACAAACCGACAAAACACAATCATCTATCAAGAAAAACTTTTTCTTCCAGTTCTTATCCTTGGTACTTGAAGGGAGGCTGTCAATGCAAGGCAGTGCAGAAGATCTTCGAGCAAAGGTGAAATACTCCCTCTTGAACACCAACACGTAGAGGATCCGGAATATCTCTAACCGGGGGCATCCCAAGGCCCCGACACAATATTCAAAGTGCCTCAACATGATCAAACCAAGGGGATGTAACTGCTAAATGTTTACCTTGTAATGTGACAACACATCAAACACAAACTGTGTTACCTGGAGGCGAAAGTGGCAAAAAGTGAATTATTCAGCATAGAGGGTTATCTTCCCTTCTTTCATCGGAAACGTCACATCTGTCGGACCCGGTAGCTTAGGCCTCCATTCGGGCAAAATATTATAGTCTTGTAAAAATGAGTTGAATGTTGTTACCGTCCATCTATAGTTAATCTCAGTAACACTCGTGACTGTGCGCGACAAAATGGTTTTAGGTGCCATAGAAATGTGTACAAGGTTAGCAATTTTGATTTCTTTGATATGGTCAAAATGAAATCTAAAGCCACACATTTATAGGGACAAAACGACAATTTGAATTTCAAAATGGACCGCTAAGTTGCCACTCTGTCAATTATGTCTAAAAGTTTCGAGGGCCTTTCCGAGCAAGAACGTATGGTAACGGAGATGATGAAAGACAAGATCGCAAGTAAGTGGCTAGGAGGAAATATGTCTTTGTTTATTTTTTTATTATGTATTTTTCGGTTATATCTTTTTAATTTCTATGTATTTTGTGAACTTTAGTTGGTATTTTTTTTAATTTTAATGAACTTTCATTTTTCTAAGTTTTTTGGAATTTTTTTTATTTTTACGTTTTTTTTTTATTTTTTTTAATGAAAATATATTTATGAAATATAAAATATATAAATAAATTAAAGAGAAAAATTAAAAAAAAGGAAGTGGGAAGGGAATTAAGGGCAATCCGTTTACTTGGTTTGAAGGAGGGAAGGAGGAAAATAAGATGACGCTGATAATACACTTGAGGGAATTGGAAAAAAAGCTTCCCTCACCATATAGCCTTATAAACATGGTTTTTGTACGTATTAACTAGATTCTTGCCGTATGCCGCGCGCTGCGGCGGCGACACGTTAATTGTTTATAGTTAGTGGTATGTTATGTGAGGGATAATATGATTAAAGCATCGTTTTAACGTATCTGATCTAAAGTATTATGGTTACAAAAGAAATGTAATCAAACTCGAGTGTTTATAGTTAGCTTTTTATACGCGTCATATTTTAAAAGTTATAAAAGAAAAAAAATGTTATTGACGTAATTATATCAGAAAATAATCTATGTCAAAACGTGTATTTATATCGTTTAAGTTGAAACATGAATTTATACCAACATGTATGGCAAACGTAGACCAACCGAAAGCGTACATAAAATTATTTTTTACGTCAAAACGTGAATTTACACCGATACATAAACAAAAATAACAACGTGAGAAAAAAATGCTTTTCCTTTAGCTTAAATAATGAAATACAGTGGGTAAATTTGAGAAGTTAGAACTCAAGAGGGTGAAAATGACGTTTTATAAAGTTTTTAAGAAAGTGCTGGGGTGTAAATACCAATTTCTAAAGTTAAAGGGATGTTTGTGTATTTTTTTTCAAAAGCGTAAGTAACTCAAATTTTTACTGTCAAATTAAAGCGTTTTGTATTTGATCCGACTCATTTTCGAACAAAATTTACGTCAGAATCGTAGACTAACCGATATCATACGTAAAAATATGAATGAAAACGTTTTATATTTGACCAGACTCGTTTTAGAAAAGAAAACAAAATATGTCGAAACGTGAATTTATATCGTTTATTGAGAAGTTTGTGGATATAATGTGTTACATGTCAAAAGTTTGTGGGTTAAAAATATGTTAGAAAGTAAGGATGTCTTTTTTTCTCAAGTTAGAAGGTAAGAAAAAAAAAATATGTCGAAACGTGAATTTATATCGTTTAGAGAAAAGTTTGTGGATATAATGTGTTATATGACAAAAGTTTGCGGGTTAAAAAAATGTAAGAAATTAAAAAGATGCCTTTTTTTGCCAAGTTCGAAAGTAATGGGCAATTATGTCAAGTTAGAAAGTTGGCTTTTATCAAAAAAATAAACTTGAGGGATAGATAATGTCACTTTAAAAAAGTTGAAGGTCACTAATTAAAAAGCATTGGTCACCGGTAATAAAATCCATCAAGCCAAGCCATCGATTTGGAGAATAACCTGCTGCCCAAAAACTCACTACGATAAAACCCATTTAAATGATATTCAAACTTAAGATCAAATGGTTTCAAACCCTAATCTTCAGTTCCAATGCAAACTTATCAAATGGTGGGAACAAATGATGACCCCACCTAATTATGGTGGTGATGCCGCTAGTTATGGATTTTTCCTTTTTTTTTGAACGGTGGATTTCTACAACAAACGATAGGTACCACACCCGGTAGCAACTAACTTAAAACAATTAACAATGTATCTACAACGTTAACATCTAACCTTAAACAATATATAACGCTAATATTAAAACCTAACCTACATGTAGGATTTAGCCCTTTGAAATATATATAAATATATTGTGTTGTTATCTTCAATAGAAATCACAAACCTCCCAGTAAAGTTGTGATTTGCAATTTGGATATAGTTGTAATAATCGTGCCTAGCCTCCTACTAATCATCAATCAATCGCTAGTAGAAGGTTCACCGAATAATCACTGATTAAATGCTAGTTGGTGGCTGTGTAGCAATTCTAGTCAAATTTTGTAAATTCCTGTCAAATTCCGACCAAAACCTGTAAATTCTGTTGATTAATCCTATACTTAAAGATATAAGTGGATGAAGGGGTTAAAACACTCCTACTTAAAAAATATTACATATAAAATGTGTGTGTATATATAACTGAAAATTACGTATAAAATTCTAATACGATTAATAATGATTAATCCCTACTAAGCCTGATTAATCCCTAGTCGGTACCTTACAGCCCAACTCGTGCCTAGCGATTTTCACGACAATAGTTTGGACTAAAGATGCACAAATTAGGCATAACTTATACTTTTTGTGAGAATAATCTGCAAGATGGTTAGTGATAAAGATATGGTAAATCTAGAGAATCTGAACCAAAACACTTTATACGGTATGGAATTCCTTACATAAAGATAATAATTAATAGAAAACCTTAAAATTTTGAAAAACCCTATAAAACCCATAGAAAAACCTACTTCTCGGGGTTTTTTATTTAAAAATTTTAGGGCATGTAATATACATATTTTTAAGTGTTTTTAAGCCAAAAATTCAAAAAAGCGTCGATCGGTTTCTTTTTTTTAAATAAATAAGTTTTGCATCGTAACATATGTTACCCCCTGTAAAACATATGTTATGATGCAAAATTTATTTAAGAAAAAACGAAACCGATCGACGCTTTTTTGAATTTTTTGGCTCAAAACTCTTAAAAACATGTATATTACATGCCCAAAAATTTTCAAAATAAAAAAACCTCGGGAAGTAGGCTTTTCTAGGGTTTACTACAAAAAAGTGAATTTTCTCCCAATACTTAGATCCCTACATAAATCTCTCTAAATCGTTTATGAATCATTTTTAGATTCAAGTATTTTAGCGTTACTCTGAAGTCTAGAAATCTTTAACTGAATAATTTAAAGAGAACACACAAGAAGTATGCTCCTCAGCATGAAAACTTGTATATGTCATTTTATAGTTGGAGAACCATCGCGACCATTTGTTGTAACTTTACAACTTTCATGATAGAATATGCCAATTAGCGGTTATCATTTTTGGCAAATATTCAGTTACATCAACGATAGCTCATATTATTAATGATTGGCATGTCACAGTAACTGACAGTTTCTGTTGAACGCCTAACTTGTCATTGACTACCCGCCTCGGATGTATTTGAATGTAGCAGCAAGACTCTTGGATATTAGCCTGATTAATACGATTAATAATGATTAATCCCTACTAAGCCTGATTAATCCCTAGTCGGTACCTTACAGGCCAACTCGTGCCTAGCGATTTTCACAACAATAGTTTGGACTAAAGATGCACAAATTAGGCATAACTTATACTTTTTGTGACAATAATCTGCAAGATGGTTAGTGATAAAGATATGGCAAATCTAGAGAATCTGAACCAAAACACTTTATATGGTATGGAATTCCTTACATAAAGATAATGATTAATAGAAAACCTTAAAATTTTGAAAAACCCTATAAAACCCATAGAAAAACCTACTTCTCGGGTTTTTTTATTTAAAAATTTTAGGGCATGTAATATACATATTTTTAAGAGTGAGCCAAAAATTCAATAAAGCGTCGATCGGTTTCTTTTTTTTAAATAAATAAGTTTTGCATCGTAACATATGTTACCCCCTATAAACATATGTTATGATGCAAAATTTATTTAAGAAAAAACGAAACCGATCGACGCTTTTTTGAATTTTTTGGCTCAAAACTCTTAAAAACATGTATATTACATGCCCAAAAATTTTCAAAATAAAAAAAGCTCGGGAAGTAGGGTTTTCTAGGGTTTACTACAAAAAAGTGAGTTTTCTCCCAATACTTAGCTCCCTACATAAATCTCTTTATATCGTTTATGAATCATTTTTAGATTAAAGTATTTTAGCGGTACTTTCAAGTCTAGAAATCTTTAACTGAATAATTTAAAGAGAACACACAAGAAGTATGCTCCTCAGCATGAAAACTTGTATATGTCATTTTATAGTTGGAGAACCATCGCGACCATTTGTTGTAACTTTACAACTTTCATGATAGAATATGCCAATTAGCGGTTATCATTTTTGGCAATTATACAGTTACATCAACGATAGCTCATATTATTAATGATTGGCATGTCACAGTAACTGACAGTTTCTGTTGAACGCCTAACTTGTCATTGACTACCCGCCTCGGATGTATTTGAATGTAGCAGCAAGACTCTTGGATATTAGCCTGATTAATACGATTAATAATGATTAATCCCTACTAAGCCTGATTAATCCCTAGTCGGTACCTTACAGGCCAACTCGTGCCTAGCGATTTTCACAACAATAGTTTGGACTAAAGATGCACAAATTAGGCATAACTTATACTTTTTGTGAGAATAATCTGCAAGATGGTTAGTGATAAAGATATGGCAAATCTAGAGAATCTGAACCAAAACACTTTATATGGTATGGAATTCCTTACATAAAGATAATGATTAATAGAAAACCTTAAAATTTTGAAAAACCCTATAAAACCCATAGAAAAACCTACTTCTCGGGTTTTTTTATTTAAAAATTTTAGGGCATGTAATATACATATTTTTAAGAGTTTTAAGCCAAAAATTCAAAAAAGCGTCGATCGGTTTCTTTTTTTTAAATAAATAAGTTTTGCATCGTAACATATGTTACCCCCTGTAAACATATGTTATGATGCAAAATTTATTCAAGAAAAAACGAAACCGATCGACGCTTTTTTGAATTTTTTGGCTCAAAACTCTTAAAAACATGTATATTACATGCCCAAAAATTTTCAAAATAAAAAAAGCTCGGGAAGTAGGGTTTTCTAGGGTTTACTACAAAAAAGTGAGTTTTCTCCCAATACTTAGCTCCCTACATAAATCTCTCTAAATCGTTTATGAATCATTTTTAGATTAAAGTATTTTAGCGGCACTCTCAAGTCTAGAAATCTTTAACTGAATAATTTAAAGAGAACACACAAGAAGTATGCTCCTCAGCATGAAAACTTGTATATGTCATTTTATAGTTGGAGAACCATCGCGACCATTTGTTGTAACTTTACAACTTTCATGATAGAATATGCCAATTAGCGGTTATCATTTTTGGCAATTATTCAGTTACATCAACGATAGCTCATATTATTAATGATTGGCATAACTGACAGTTTCTGTTGATGTGCCTTGTCCTGTTCATAAGTTTCCTGCGTGGCATGTGTACCTGCCAACCAAACTTCAGCTTCACCCAGCAATTTCTCTACCTGCCCTTTCTTAGCAATAAGGTTTTTATGCTTCACTTTCAATTCCAGTAAGTTTCCCAAGTCTGATCTTCAGCAATAATGGATTTCATAAAGGAAAGCGGTGCCATTCACACTTGGCCCCATAGCGTTCTTGGGCAGCTGAGCATTATCAATACCTTGAAGATAACATCTCTCGGCTTGGGAAAACGCATGATCAGCCCAAGTTCCGAATGACATCGGGATGAATCTGCCTAGTTGATTCGGCTATCCTCCACCCGGGCGTATATCTGGTATTTTTCAAAGTGGGTCTCCAATTAATGGCCAGAACATAAACATTTGACCACATTTCGCCAGAAGGGATGGATGTGGTCGAATCCTGAACAAATGATGAACCTACAACACTGGGAAATGGAGTGGGAAGCTGTTGGATGTCGTGCAGGAGATCTGTAAAGCTTTTCTCTTGAATGGTCGTGGGCGTGGCCATGGTCACTATAGATTGAGTGTAAATAGGCAGCGCGAAAGACGACTTCTCAGCAGTGGTTGGTACCGGTTGCACTGACAAAAGTAGCGGGGATAAACTAGCCGTCAGCTCAGTGGAAGATGCAGATGTGGGATCTGTCAGATTCGTAGAAGCAGCTATGCTGGTAACCATCTTCGCTGACAAATGGCGAAGGACTAGAAATCTGCACATCTTGCAAAGGCATTTCCATAACTGACGAGGCCAGCGTTCCAATCTCGTTCGCAAACATGCAGGCACTTGGTGACAATACAATCAGGCTGGTTAGTATGGTACGCAAGGAAAGAAACCAAATTCAAGGGGGGCATCATACCTATGCTCTTCTCCTTCTCCTCAGGGAGGTGCTTTCTCTTCTGCAAAAATACCCCAACATCAATGGAGGGAGCTCTTCGTTTCTTGGTACCGTCCCGTTTCGACTTCTTCTCAACGGATGTACCGGCGGGTGTGACAACAAACATCAGCTCTGCGTCAATAACTGACAAACTCCCTATGGTGCTAACCGGCGACGAAGAACTAACTACCGCAGTAGTTGGAGGCAGGACAGTTCCGCTCCTAGAAGTACTTTCACGCCAGCGGCCGGTCGAACACTTGTAAATGTGGTTGTACCTCTGGGTCAAGCATGTCAAAGTAATGCCATCACATGCAACAAAAAGAAAGAAGGATTTTCAATAACTGTAGAGGTATCCCTGCGGACCCAGAAATTCATACTTCTAGTAATTAACAGGACATCTTACCTCTGTCTTCCTTCTTGTAGTCAGGAACCACAGTCTTATCATCCCAGATCCGGCTCATTCCAATAGCCACCATTGCACGCTCAAGAATGTTAGTACAAATGGTGGGGTTGTTGATTAGTGCTAGATACTGAGAGTGTTTCTCGTACAAAGATACCGAGGGACACTCGTCAGAGACTTTTTCTTTCTCGGCTAGAAATGTAACAGGAGCACCAACCGACAAAACACAATCATCTATCAAGAAAAACTTTTTCTTCCCGTTCTTATCCTTGGTACTTGAAGGGTGGCTGTCAATGCATGGCAGTGTAGAAGATCTTCGAGCAAAGGTGAAATACTCCCTCTTGAACACCAACACGTAGAGGATCCGGAATATCTCTAACCGGGGGCATCCCAAGGCCCCGACACAATACTCAAATTGCCTCAAGATGATCAAACCAAGGGGATGTAACTGCTAAATGTTTACCTTGTAATATGACAACACATCAAACACAAACTGTGTTACCTGGAGGCGAAAGTGGCAAAAAGTGAATTATTCAGCATAGAGGGTTATCTTCCCTTCTTTCATCGGAAACGTCACATCTGTCGGACCCGGTAGCTTAGGCCTCCATTCGGGCAAAATATTATAGTCTTGTAAAAATGAGTTGAATGTTGTTACCGTCCATCTATAGTTAATCTCAGTAACACTCGTGACTGTGCGCGACAAAATGGTTTTAGGTGCCATAGAAATGTGTACAAGGTTAGCAATTTTGATTTCTTTGATATGGTCAAAATGAAATCTAAAGCCACACATTTATAGGGACAAAACGACAATTTGAATTTCAAAATGGACCGCTAAGTTTCCACTCTGTCAATTAGTCCTGCGAAACGGCTGATGTGACAACTGTAGTGATGTGATGGCACGTGCTTAGGTCATGCGGCATCAATCCCCAAAAAACTTTAAAATGTACCATATAACTTACTATATTTAGTACCAATCATTCGAGGTGACAAATATGTTTTATAACTAGTTGGAGTCTAGTAATATTCACGTGTTCATATCACTAGACTGGGAGGATATGACGAGGTATGGTTTGGTCCAATTGAACCGGCCCACACCATACACCAATAATAAGCCGGTCCACGTGAATCAAGGACTAAGTGATATGATAACAAACTTATTGATAAGGCACCTTTTACGAATGATTCAAAAGGTAAGGTTTATCTCCTTGATATCAGGTGGTTATGACTTTACGAATACAACCGCCAATGTTTATCTCTGGGGTGCACCCGTAGCTATATAAAGACGACCAGGTAACCCTAATGGGGCATTCACATATTCTTAAACTCTCTCTATCACTTTCTCTCTTAAAGCGCATAAATTATTTCCACGCTAGAGGGTGGTCACAAGGATAACCCTATTCATGTGGCGAGTCCTAACGTGTTCTGTTTTCTAGTAACACAAGTCAAGTCCATTTGGAATAGTTTGGATCGCGTTTTTATACCCGTAGAAGACCATAGTACCCCCATGTACTTGTTTTTTCAATGTTCCTTCCCTATGTATTTCAAGTCAAACAAGAAACCTTTAAATTTATGAAAAGATACCATCGATGAGTATAAAATTTAAACCAAATGAAAGTTTATTTTTTCCAAAAAATTGGATTTGTGCTTTTCAATCATAGCTTTACAGCCACGCGTAAGTCCATCTTAGACTGAATGGTGTGGAGTCAGGGAGTGGCTTCGATGAGGTGATGTGGCGTTCAGTGGAATGGGAAACACACCCCCCCCCCCCCCAAAAAAAACGGTGAACTCGGGGATAATCACACGACTATACCGAGCTTGTTGATTGCTGGAGGAGAATGGACCATTTGGGGGGGGGGGGGGGGTGTACCGTTGCAAAAACAAACCTTCTACCTTTTTTTAAACCGCACTTACTTTAACCAAAACCTTCAAACTAAAAAAAAATATTATGGATCCAAGGCGTTCTAACCCGCGACCTTTTTTCCCACACACCCCCGCTACTCCTTCGACCTAAGCCCCAAACTTCCAATATCCCACTACACCGGTTGACCCTGACATATATGCATTTGGCGGGTTTAGTCAACCCAAAAATGCTTGGCAAATGCAACAACAACAATTTCATATGCAAATGCAACAACTAATGCCAATGTTCCCGTCAGTACCTCAATCACAACCTGAACACGATTTTGTATCTTTAGGCGCCGATGACGACGTTATACCCGAAACCCAACCAACCCCAAAAAAAGATTCCAAAGGGAAAAAAACTGTGTTGGAGAAGAACGAGGTACTAGTAAGGCGGATAGCATTCTTTGGAGTCCAGTCGAGCTGGAGGCCCTAGCACGAGCTTGGGTGAATGTGTCTACCGATCCTGTAACATGTAGGAATTTTTTTTAAATATACAGATTGTCTTTAAAAAATTATTATAATTATGTATGGTTTTTAAAAAAAATTTATTAACGTGTAGGTACAAATAAAAAAAAAGGAAAGCTTTTGGAATCATGTTTGCGTGCAAATTTTCAAGTTAATGCAACACGAGCTTTATCAAACCTTCCACACTGTTGGTACTAAGTTTAGGGAGATGAGCAACAAATACCAACAATTTGCTGGTGTTTATCAAAATTGTTGGAATAATCGAAGGACCGCTGACGAGAAAGTGTTAAAAACAGCGCTTAAAAAGTTTAGCAATAAGAAAGGGAGGTGGGCCTACATGAGGCCTTATGAGATTTTGAGCAAATGTGAAAAATGGAAAGTGGTACCAAATGAAGTAGCATAAAAAAAGAGAACTATGGTGCGGGGGGGGGGGGGTTCCGATACACATTGTGCTATAAACATAAACGACGACCTGGAGTTTGAAGACGAAGCTCCAACTCCCGAATCAGAGCGGTCAATTGGAAGCGACCGCGCCTCCGCTTCGAAAGAAAAAGCGGTGGAGAAAATAGATGCGTTGATTCAAAACTTTAATGAGTTTAAGGCAGAGCAAATGGAGATGTGGTTAGAAAGAAAGATGGAGAAGGAAGAAGTCGCAGCTAGGGATATGGAAATTGGATAGAAAACGTCTCGAATTGGATCTTTCGAAACAGGAGTCTGAACAGTTTAGCATTATGTCTAAAAGTTTCGAGGGCCTTTCCGAGCAAGAACGTATGGTAACGGAGATGATGAAAGACAAGATCGCAAGTAAGTGGCTAGGAGGAAATATGTCTTAGTTTATTTTTTTTATTATGTATTTTCCGGTTATATTTTTTTAATTTCTATGTATTTTGTGAACTTTAGTAGGTATTTTTTTTTAATTTTAATGAACTTTCATTTTTCTAAGTTTTTTGGATTTTTTTTATTTTTACATTTTTTTTATTTTTTTAATGAAAATATATTTATGAAATATAAAATATATAAATAAATTAAAGAGAAAAATTAAAAAAAGGGAAGTGGGAAGGGGAATTAAGGGCAAACCGTTTACTTGGTTTGAAGGAGGGAAGGAGGAAAATAAGATGACGCTGATAATACACTTGAGGGAATTGGAAAAAAAGCTTCCCTCACCATGTAGCCTTATAAACATGGTTTTTGTACGTATTAACTAGATTCTTCCTGTATGCCGCGCGTTGCGACGGTGACACGTTAATTGTTTATAGTTAGTGGTATGTTATGTGAGGGATAATATGATTAAAGCATCGTTTTAACGTATCTGATCTAAAGTATTACGGTTACAAAAGAAATGTAATCAAACTCGAGTGTTTATAGTTAGCTTTTTATAAGCGTCATATTTTAAAAGTTATAAAAGAAAAAAAAATGTTATTGACGTAATTATATCAGAAAATAATCTATGTCAAAACGTGTATTTATATCGTTTAAGTTGAAACACGAATTTATACCAACATGTATGGCAAACGTAGACCAACCGAAAGCGTACATAAAATTATTTTTTTACGTCAAAACGTGAATTTACACAGATACATAAACAGTAATAACAACCTGTGAGAAAAAAATGTTTTTCCTTTAGCTTAAATAATGAAATACAGTGGGTAAATTCGAGAAGTTAGAACTCAAGAGGGTGAAAATGACGTTTTATAAAGTTTTTAAGAAAGTGCAGGTGTGTAAATACCAATTTCTAAAGTTAAAGGGATGTTTGTGTAGTTTTTTCAAAAGCGTAAGTAACTCGAATTTTTACTGTCAAATTAAAGCGTTTTGTATTTGATCCGACTCATTTTCGAACAAAATTTACGTCAGAATCGTAGACTAACCGATATCATACGTAAAAATAAGAATGAAAACGTTTTATATTTGACCAGACTCGTTTTAGAAAAGAAAACAAAATATGTCGAAACGTGAATTTATATCGTTTATAAAAAAGTTTGTGGATATAATGTGTTACATGTTAAAAGTTTGTGGGTTAAAAATATGTTAGAAAGTAAGGATGTCTTTTTTTGTCAAGTTAGAAGGTAAGAGAAAAAAAATATGTCGAAACGTGAATTTATATCGTTTATAGAAAAATTTGTGGATATAATGTGTTATATGTCAATAGTTTGCGGGTTAAAAAATGTTAGAAATTAAAAAGATGCCTTTTTTGTCAAGTTCGAAAGTAAATGGGCAATTATGTCAAGTTAGAAAGTTGGCTTTTATCAAAAAAATAAACTTGAGGGATAGATAATGTCACTTTAAAAAAGTTGAAGGTCACTAATTAAAAAGCATTGGTCACCACCAACCATGCTTTTTAATATATATATATATATATATATATATATATATATATATATATATAACTAGCTTTTATCCCGGGAGCGTCCCGGGGTTGAAATATCTAATATGACATGATAAAATATCTAATATGACAACATAATTAATGACTTGCCAATATATGATTAATAAATAAATAAATATTATTATTATTATTATTATTTATTTTGAACAAATCACTGCCATAAGTTATCATATTCAAATATAAAAAAAACGAATCTCTGCGCCGGGGTATAAATTTAGTGCCATTACAAAATATTATATAATGTCAAATAAATTCGGAAGTTTGTAATCGATCATTCTAAAAAGAACTAACATGAAATAAGAAAAAAAAAGTTATTTATTGAAATAGTATTATAATAACCATACATATATTTTAGTTACATACTATAAAGTTTTTAGTTTATGATGATGCACGTATATTGCAAATATCGAACGCATTAGTCTAAGGGTTATGTGATGCGTTGAAAAATTCATGGGTATATGATCGGGTATGTAGTTTGGGTATTTGGGTATGTGGTTTCAGGTAATCGGGTCGGGTATCACCAATAATCATTTTTTTTCTCCGTTTTTTATGTAACACTATGGTACTCGTTGGAATGATCATAAACCCTCGTTAATTTGGTGTACTTTTGTTCTTTAAAAAATCTCGTATCTAAAAGATATTAGCGTTTAAAAGTTATGGGAAGAAACATGAGATAAAAAATAATAAAGGTTTAATATTTATTTTAGTAGATTAGATTTTAGTATATTTTTTATTCATATGTTATTTTATTTCCTTTTAAATAAATTATAATATCAGGGTTTTTTTATTAATGATTAAAAATAGATTAAAATAATAAATTCAATACTATCATCTTAAGGTGCCATGTGACACATTCAATAGGCGGTTGAGGCCTCCATTGAATGTTACCTCATACAAACTCAATTCTTTTAGGGGAAATGGAATTTAATAATCCCAACTTTGGGGGGTTGGAAGGCAACAGTCCCAACTTGAAAATTGTAACACAGCAGTCCCAACTTGTCAACATTTTTATTCTAATGGTCCCAGACTAACTGAGATTAAAAAACTCTGTTAAGTGCCACGTGGGCATCCCACGTGGCAAGCCTACATGTCAAAAAGTGCTGGTCTGTCAAAAAAGGGTGGGGCCATGTCCACGTCATATATTTATAATGTTTTAATGTTTTTTAAAAAAAAAGAGGGGCCCACAAATTTAATAATAATAATAATAAAGAATTATATATATAATATATATAATATTACATCTTCATCATCATCATCTCTTCATCATCTTCACCACAATCACAACCACCTGCCACCACCATCAACCACCGCCGCCATCAACCAAAACCCTTAATTAAAACCCAAATCAGTGTACATACATACAACCAAATCTGAACCAAAACCCTTAATTAAAACCCTAATCTGGACAATCGCCGCCATCAACCACCTGAAACCACCGCCTTCGTCACCATCAACCACCGCCATCAACCACCTGAAACCACCGCCTTCGTCACCAGATCTGAACCTCATCCTGCAAAGTGCAAACACCCCTCTCGTTAAACATATAACGAAGGGGTTGTTTATGCTTCTCTCTAATAACAACCCAAACCCTAATAACAACAACAACAACCACCTGACTAATAACCCCTTCGTCACCATCAACCACCCCCAACCCAAACCCTAATAACAACAACAACAACGAACCACCATGTCTAATAACCCCTTCGTCACCATCAACCACCACCATCAACCACCTGAAACCCTAACGCCGCCGTCGCTTCTTCTTCCTCTCTCTCTGCTTCTCTCTCTCTCTCTACCGGTTTTCTCCCTCTCTCTCTCTCTCTAAAGATCTGGTAGGTTCATATCTGGAAGGTGTGTGTGTTCGTTGGAAGGTGGCGTCGCCACCATGGCTCCACTGGGAGCCACCATCCGGCTCCTCCTTCTCTCTCTATGCCATCTCTCTCTCTCTCTAAATGTTGTCTGGATGTATTTATAAAATAAGGGTTGAGGGTGGTTGATGGTGACGAAGGTGTTGGTGTTGGTGTTGGTGGTGGTTGGTAGTGGTGGTGGTGGTGGTGGCTGGTGGTGGTGGTGGTGGTGGTTGGTGAGGAAGACAATTATTGTATATGTGTGTATATATGATTAAAACATGTGGGCCCCACCTCTTTTTTTTTAATTGAAAAATAATTATATTTGATTAAAACATGTGGGCCCTACCTCTTTTTTTTGACAGATACAACTTTTTTGCCACGTGGACTGCCACGTGGGATGCCTACGTGGCATTTAACAGAAAAACTTAACTGAGTTAAGTCTGGGACCATTAAAATAAAAATGTTGACAAGTTGGGACTGCTGTGTTACAATTTTCAAGTTGGGACTGCTGCCTTCCAACCCCCAAAGTTGGGATTATTAGATTCCATTTCCCCATTCTTTTATTATAAGTTACGGACTAGAATGTGTACTAAATATAAATATCTTTGGAGTAGGTACAAATGGCTTGGCGCGCACATTAAAAAACGTCACCATCATTCTTTATTATCTTCTTATAAAAGTTTGATATGAAATATCTTGATATTCTATATTTAAAACATGTGATCAATCTTAGAATAAAGACTTTGGTTTGACTTTGGAAAATATCAATATGACACCTGAAAGAATTGAGCAAGCACGGTCATGGATGAAGGAGGCGATGCCCTTTGTTGCTATGTTGATGATAACATTCTTGGATATGACTGCGTTGACCATGGTCAAAGCAGCCATGAATGATGGTATGCCCAGCATTGTTTATATTGTTTACCATGAGGCTCTTGGCTTGTTGATATTGCTTCCATTTTTCATCATTGGTCTCTTCAGGTAATTTGCCAACAAAATCCATTTTTTCGTCATTGGTTTCTTGAACTTTCTTCATAATAGTTTGACATTTTACAGAAATGTTGACCGTCCTCCTCTCAGTTTCCGCATTCTTTGCAGATTCTTTATCCTTGGCCTTTTAGGGTAAGCGATGCAGCCCGTTTCTTTTTTTTTTTTTTTAAGTCGAGATGGCTCGGGTCAGGTTGAGTTGGTTCAAAATGGTCCAATTCAGGTTTTGTAACTTCTAACAAACCTTACATACTTTTGTTGTTTGTAGGATTTGTCTTTACCAGATACTTGCATATCAAGCTATTTACTACAGCTCTCCAACCATGGCAAGTGCTATCTCAAACTTGACTCCTGGAAACACATTCTTGTTTGCTGTTGTCTTCAGGTAGTGGTCAAGGACTAGTACTATATTTTTTCATGGTAACCGTGAAAACCCACTAAGCGAAAATTCACGGGGACGCAATAACATCCTTCTAACTAATTAAATTAGGTAAAATGTAGCTTGTGCTTAGCAAGTGGCCCTCAAGGGGGGTTAAACTGTCTAATCTCTACTATATGGATTCATATGCTTGCTACTTGAAGATTAGGACCAAACACCCCCCCCCCCCCCCCCCCTAAAGTTTTAAATTGTTCATATGTGTTTTAGAATGGAGAAAATAAACATAAGAAGATCAAGCAGTCTAGCAAAGTTATTGGGTACCATAATAGCAATATCTGGAGCAATGTTGTTCACATTCTATCAAGGACCAGAAATTTTCAATAAGGGCCCTTTTTCAGATTCATCCAATCAACTTCATATGTCAAGGCCATCAGATTGGATATTCGGCGGGCTGATTCTTGTTATTGCTGGAATTGTTGCTGCCATATGGAATGTTTTACAAGTATGATCTTCCTTAAAGTTGACAAAGTTGGATTCTTTTTAACTACTAATTTTTTGATATTAATATGCATGCAGTCAGCAACAGCTAGAGAATATCAAGATCAACGCACCATTGTCTTTTTCTTCTGCCTGTTTGGGACCATACAATGTGTAGCTCTATCTCCTTTCCTAGAACCAAATCTAGACTCGTGGGTGATGCTGCCCGAAACTGGGATGATTGCTGTAGTTTTCGGGGTAAGTTGAATACATTTGTGTAATTTAAACTTGGTTATTACTAATGTGTCGATTTGGTTGTGTTAATAAAAAAAAGAAAAAGAAAACTAGCTCAAAGTCAGTGGCGAATCCATGAATTATTTCCAGGGGTTCCTTTCGTAAATTTTCACTAATTTTTCAACTTTTTCCACTAAAATTTTCATTTTTTTTTCAAATCGATGTGGTTCCCAAGAACCCCCTCTGGATCTGCCAGTGCTCAAAGTGGATGGGTCAAACGGGTGTAAGTTGCCTAAAGTCTATTTGTTATGCATACAACATTCTAAATGTTTGTTTTCACATATTCTAGTCAACTTTTAATTCTTATTTTTCAAACCACAATTAATGCATTAACTAATTTATGCAACCTTTTCAACTGTACCTTTGTTTTGACCCGTTAACATGCCCCCTTCACCTATAAACCACCTCAATTACCTTTTCAAGTTCTATCACGCATTTTGTGGTCGATTGATTGAAATTCTTTTTTTTTTTCTATTTGGAGGCGGTATTTTCGGTTGTGTTTCGTAATATCGCCATCACATGGTGCTTCGAGAAGAAAGGCCCAGTTTTTGTTGCTATGTTCTCGCCCCTCTCGATAGTTATTGCATTCATCATGGGTGTCACTTTTCTTGGTGATTCACTTCACTTAGGAAGGTAAATGATCAATCTTTTTAATTTCAAAATCATATTTTTATAGGGTGTAAGATATGTGTTTGAAACAATGTATGGTAATTCCCGGCACGACCCAAAACACATACGAAAAATAATTAACTTTAGAGTTGTCATGTCTAACCCCTTTTATAAACAGGTTGTGTTCGGATGTTTAACCCATTTATTTAAATGAGCTAAGTTCGGCTTGTCCTGAATAGCCCATTTAATTAAGGTTTATTGGATTTAAATACTCCCAACTTTCAGAGTTTGGCCGGCAATACTCTCAACTACGAAAATGTTTATGTCAACACTCCCAACTTTTAAGGTATTTTCCACTGGTACTCCCAAACTAACCCAGTTAGTTTGTTCAGTTAGTTTGTTGACGTGGCATGCTAACGTGGCCATTATTGCTGATATGGCATGTTGTGGAAGATGATGTGTCATCCACGTCAACATGCCACGTCAGCAATAATGGCCACGTTAGCAAACTAACTGAACAAACTAATTGGGTTAGTTTGGGAGTGCCAGTGGAAAATATCTTAAAAGTTAGGAGTGCTGATAAACATTTTCGTAGTTGGGAGTATTGCCGGCCTAACTCTGAAAGTTGAGGGTATTTAAATTCAATATTCCTTTAATTAAACACGGTAAACATGTTTTAAACTAGAGGAAAAAGATCATATTTTATAAGTTCCACCCAACCCATTTTCACCAACCCGTTTATGTCTCATTTAACACATTTATAACTTAATTACAACCTGTCAACCCATTTGACTCGTTTAGATATATAGATTAAATGGGTTGCTAATGTTACCCCGGTTTTAAGTAAATCCAGGTAAAGGATGATGTCTATGACAAGAATAAATATACGGGTCATGTTTAGCTTCATAGTCGAATATGACAACCTAACGCAATTGACACCCGGTTAATCTTGGGAGATGCTTCGCACGGATCATTTGATCTTTGTTTGAGGTTTTCAATCGTTCTTCAACAAAGGCAATTGATTCATGGCTTGTTGTTGAATCTTTATTTCGTATATGCAGCGCCATTGGAATCACGATAATTACTGCTGGATTTTATACTGTGATGTGGGGACAGGCCAAAGATAAGAAAAAGTTACCAATGGTGGCTGATTTGGACGTTTCAGATGAACCCGGTTCATCCAATAAAACAACCCCTCTCCTTTCATCCAGAAATGAATCTAACTGTTAATTTGCTATGTAACTCAAGCATCCATTAATGTTAAAATGTTGTTTTTTGGATGCACGAAAATAGAAATATCATTAAACATTCATGTTTTCAATGTACTTGTGGGTTGTATTATATGATTATTCTGTTCATGAATGAAAAAACAAATACATATATATATTAAAGATAAAAAAATTTATGAAACAGTTCAGGATAGAAAGACAGGCCAACCCGCGTAATAACTAGGCTAGGCTGCTAAACCAAGACTGATTATGGTTTGGGTTTTGTACCAAAACCTAGCGTGTAATTGAACTCATCACCTATAGCCTATAAAACCAGTCAGTACTTATAGAACTCGGACCACTTCTAATCAGGTCGGACCTTTTAGGCCTACTCTCAGACGGGGTTGAAGATTGGGCTCGGGCTTGGACTGGTTTGACTCATTAAATTTTGTAAAAGCATCATGATCTAACGGATATAGTTTTTATTTTAAGTGTATAAACATAATACTATATACACTGGTGTTGATGTCAAAGTCCAACAACTTGTAGATTGACACATATAAATAATAACATGATCAAGAATCATGTGATGCTGAAATGTCTTTGATATTCATCAAACAACTTATGTGTTTTCTTGTAGTCAGTTTATTAACATCCTTGGTTTTGACTCTGGGCTTTTATGTAGAAGTTGTTTTGAGTATTTAACATACTTGTTTCGTTTGTTGTTGATATTTTAATGAAACCCTCCATCCTTAAGAATTCGTTTGATAACAGGTTGAAGAAGCCAAATGAAGAAGCCAAACCAACCGTCCATTCAAGTTGAAGTAGCCTAACCAACTATCCCAACTTAAAACCCGATAAACCTAAGACCGACCCAACCGTAAATGGTCTAGTCCATTCTATAGTGAATTCCATGTGGGCAGGTTCGGTTAGAACCCAATGCCCACAGTTGAAATATATAAAACATCAATTTTATATCTAAAAGGATTAGTTGTAATTATATTGTTATTGGATAATACTTGAATATTTTGCATGAGAGTTTATTGCAGGAATAATGGTCAAGAAGGTGCAAACCTATCGTGTGATAAATGTTCCTGAGTAGCTGGGCTTGATAAAGGATGTGGGCTGTTGCTAATTAAATGGGCTAGCTGTTGCTTATTATGCATGTGGACTGACTGCTGATGTGGGCCGAGCAGTATATAGAAGTTGTTGAGCCCAACTCAACAAATCTCAACAACTTGATTAATCAAGTTGATCTCAGCCACTGATTCCAAGTTGTCAGCCAGAAGATTCAAGACTGGGATATATAAACCCAGTTTCTCTCTCTTTCTCATAATTGAGTCCAGATATTATTTGATCTCTTGAGTTTCTCTCTAATACAGTAATACCTTTACAAGTGTTTATCTTCTTCATCTAGATTTAGGGTTTCTTAACCAGTAAACACCTTGTTTCTGGTTAGTGTTTGTTAGATCCCTCGTGAATCTAGTTTTGTGGTCTTTGTAGATCTTTGTGAGATATTGTAAGGTTCAGTGTAAAGGGTTTGAGTGTTCAAGTTGTTTGTATTGTGTCTTTGGTTCTTGTAACTTTGTTTTGAGTGGTAAACCATTGATTATTTCAGTTTATACTTTTAGTATATCTTTGATATCATGATTTGGACATGGTATCAGAGCCATGGGTGTTAATATTGTCTTTGATATCGGTTTTTGGTTGAATAAATCACTCGATCTTGTGTCATGGGTTGTGGATCTGGGTCTGTGTCTTCCGCTGATCTTTTTTAAGGTTTTCTTTGATATTTTTTTTATTAGCTCGGTTGTTTGGAGTTCTTGGTGTTGTAGCTAAGGCGGATCTAAACAAGAGTTAGTCAGAATTGAAAATAAATCTTAGTAACTGTTGTTGTTCTTGGATCCATATATTCTGGTTGATCAGATCTGTTGAAGATCGCGGTGATAGCTGGTTATCTTGGCTGGATTGGAGTGGATTTTCTATATAGCTTCAATTGCCTCACAGTTCTGTACCCTAAGTGAAGGTACATGCTGTGAGTTTGGAGAACCCTAAGTTGGGCAACCCTCCCGGTGAGATCGTTCTTTTACTTTGTTCTTTATTGTTTCTAGTTTGTTGTGTCTAGAAGTCGCTTGGCCGGGTTAGGGGTACTAGTGGTTGAGACTATTGGGTGTTTGCTTGTTTGTGTCGTGTCTTAGGTCTAGGAGCTCCCAAGTTAAAGCCGCGGTGGCACCCTTGAGTGATGAACCACTGATCGGGTCCGTGGCTTGGTTTCGTCGGTTGTGTCAGACGTGTTTGATTAGTGTACTTGGTTTGTGAATTTCTGTTGTGCTTACTTGTTTTGACTTATTTTGGTTGTTTTTTATTCTGATTGTGATAATAACTATAGTTGTTATTAGTTTGTGACTAGTATTTGAATAACTAGCCTATCTGTAGATTTTGACTAATCTGATTACTTGTTTTGCTTGCCATAGGTGATAATATTCCACCTACTCCACCTAACGATGGTGACAACATGAATTTAGTTGTGAATGAAACCTCAGTTAGTATACTAGATGCAACTGATCCTTGTATTTGCACGCCTCATATTCTTGTAACCTAACTATAGTTTCAATAAAACTAAAAGGATCTGAAAACTACCCTGTTTAGGCAAATACTATGGACCTAGCTTTACAGGTTAAAAATAAATGAGGATTCATTGATAAACCTTGTATAAAATCTGATAGTGATATGGTTCTATCCAGGCAGTGGGATAGATGAAACTCAATAGTGTTAACCTGGATTCTTAACTCTATTAGTGAAGAACTATACATGGATCAAGTTTTTTATAGATTAGCTAGTGATGTTTGGTTTGAATTAAAGGGAACATATGACAAGATAGATGGATCTGTTGTTTTTATTTATATCAGAAAATAAATTCATTTAGTCAGGATGGCAGTTGGATCCGGCATGAGAGCCATAGTTTCCGACAACTAATGGAGTTGGATCTGGCATGGGAGCCGGAGTTGTTGACAACTGGGATCACGACGTTGACCACTCCTCCGGGCAAGATTGCACTGTACGAAGCCCACTTCATCAAGTGTGGCTTCCATCTGCCAGCGACCAGGTTCCAGATCGACACTCTGGTGGCATATGGCATTCATGTAACCCAGCTTAGTGGGTTCGGGATGCTCAGGCTCGTGCATTTCGAGGTCTGTTGCCGCACCCAAGACATTAAACCGACTTTTGAGTGGTTCAATGTATTTTATGTTTTGGAATCTACGGCGTCATGGAAAATGGCACCCCGCACTCATACTTGTACTTCTTAAATATATTATGTAGAAGTGTTTGAGAGTGCACCTTTGAGTGCAGGTGGTGAAGGGCTGCTTTTTGGCCAGAAGGATAAGCGCAAGGAGTCCTCTTCCTCAACTACTGAAGATACTGATGCTCCGAAGAAGAAGAAGAAGAAAAGGAGTAGGGTCCACAAGGTGGGTACGCAGGGGCATGTTATCAAAGAGGTGGTTGATGTGCTCAAAGTGGTTTAATAAAAACTAACTAAATTAACCTAAACTAGACACTCTAAGTTTTAAATTTATAAACTAAGACTCTCTAAACCTAAACCACACAACCGGCAAGTGTACCGGTCAATGCAGTACAGCTAAAGTAAGTCCGAGTATCGAACCCACGAGACTCTACTAGAAAACGTAAACTAGACTCGATTACTTATCCTAAGTACTGACTTAATAATGTTTTGTTGTTTAAGGGGGGTTTTCTAACAAACTAATGCAAATAAATATAATAAAACTTAAATAACTAAAGACACAAACTGGAGACTGCAACTGATATCAGATGATGGGAAGGCACTACCTAGGCTAGAATCCTACACGTGAATGATAAGCTTCTAATGACTATGGAACTGGTGTGGAACCGGGATCTTAAAATACTAAACTTAAAGTCAACTACGGGAACCCTAACCCTTCTCAAGATATAACCCGTAGAATTCCTAAAAGCTGTTAAACCACCGGTTGAGAGGTTACCCTCACAGGCTTACCTACTCGAATCTTAAAGTACCCGCTAGACAGTCTACCTCACAGCGCGAAAGTCACAATACACCCGAAAGTGCAAGGGGTAACTACAATATTTCTGATAAGACTTGGCCTACAAGGAATGCTAGGGAAACTAGGAAGATCTTCTCACAAAGCCTCTAGATCTAGCAATTTAACACTCTAGACAAACCAACAATCTCGCACCTTACAGCTATTGAGAATTGGTAGAACACTTAGAATTACTTAATCTAACAATTACAACTCCTATGGATAACCCTAGGCAATTAACCATAAACTAGCTGCTAACACATAGTCTGCAACCTAACCCGCATTCATACATGAAAGACATTCACAAAAACGCAAGTGGAGTTTATAAAAGTTATTTAAATAAAACTAAATATGCATATACATCAAACCAGAAAATAAAAAGTTCTTTACTTTAAAATTAATCCACAACCAAAAGTTCCAAAACCAAAAGAAAATAAATCATTCAAGTGTAATCATCATCGCCTAGGTAGTAAAAAGGTCTAGCCTATAAAAGTCATGATAAAATCAAAACAATAAAAGCAAGACAAAATCATGATGTTCACAACGGGTATTGAATAGATAAATAATAAATACCCGACCCGTGCTCGCACCTATGTTTCAACCTTTTACCTCCTTCTCTAAACTCCTTGTTGCTGCTGTCGTCGTCTGAAGTCTTGTGCAGCGGTAGTAAAATTAATGTGCTGCTTCACTCCTCCTCCATTATATCTCTACGAAAATATATAATATATATCAAATCTTGATGGAGCCCTCACAATCATCGGATTCCTTTGGGCCGCGGGCCGAGAAACTTGACATCAATTGTCATCAAAGTCACCGTTTATGTTTTTTTTTTCTTTTATTATCTATATATATATATATAATAAAAGAAAGCCATTTTGATGACATGGCGTTCAAGGAGGCATTCTCACCCTTGAGAATGCCATGTGTCATCCTAGGTGTCACTTAATATTTAAGTTAAAAAAAATTAAACATCACAATAAATCATCACACAAAGCATCGACTCTTTCATTCTCTCTTCTCCTTCAAACCCTACCTAACTCTTTCTTTCATCTTTTCATCTTTTAACAACAGATCTTAAAGAAATCATCACACAAACACCGTCGTCGATACTCTCATCTTTCTTTCATCTTTCTATCTTCTAACCAGGTATATGGTTTGTGATTATCTATTATTTGTTCACACATTGGGTTTTCTGTTTTCCATATTCTAATACTTAATCGATTAATATAATATGTTGGTGGGAGGTCCAAGTCTGGGATTTTATCCGGTATGTCGGTCGTTGACGGATTCTTTCTGGGTTTCCTTCTTCTCCGGTGATACAAACATATTTCTTCTTATTTACACTTTTGTTTCGATTTTCCATTAGATTCCTCTCATAACCCTCTATTTATTTGGATTGCTTCTTCTTTTTGAATAATCTTAAATCACTTTTAGTTCTATTATATATGTCTTGAATCTGTCACTTTAGATATTAATATCATGTGTTTGATGTTAATGTTGGTTTCAGTTTTATATACTTGAGTTTATAGCTGCATTGTGATCGTTTATCATTTTATAATTATTTTCATCATATGTTTGTTTGAAACCAGAAACTTGATTGAAAGTTTCTATATGTTGTTACCTTAATTTTTCATAACTTAGAAGGGGATGTTTGCGAGGTTTAAATGTGGTTTGGATTGTAGTTTCTGCTCTCTCTGCATGCATTTAGACATTATTATTATTTAGGGATTTAGGGATTAAGATCTGTTTGTTTTTGGTGTATTATATTAAATCGATGTGTTTTGTTGTTGAGTTGTAGTGAATAGATGATGTTAATAACTTGGTTTTAAAAAGCGCGCCTGAGGCGCGCCTAGGCGCGAGGAGGCGCACTGAGGCGCAAGCCTTTGCGCCTTATGTAACCTGAGGCGCACTCTGTGTAGAAAGCGCAGCTGAGGCGCATTTTTTTCTGCAAATCTGCTTCTGAGGCGCGCGCCTCATGTATGGCCCAAATCTGTGTGCAGCAGATGGTGGTACAGCATGCTTTTCAAGTTGTACTAGCATGATATTTCAATATTAAAACATACATAGAGCTTATTTGAGTCTAAACATTGGGTAAATAATCCTAGAAACCTATAAAATATATAAAAAAATATATACATACGGTGTGCGCCTCGCGTCCGAAAAGCCCGCCGCTTTTGCGCTTTGGGTTTTGCGCCTTGATTTTTGACCTTGTCGCTTTTGTGCTCTTCGCGCTTTTTAAAACCAAGGTTAATAATTTAGGCTTTATCATTATTTAGGGGTTCAGATCCTTAACATTTACTTTGTATGTTTTTAGTTAAATATTTTTAAGAAATTATATTTAGGATTTGTATAGATCTATGTTTGTATGTATGATATGATATAGGGTTCTGTTTTGTGTAGATATGTGTATAATATGTATTGTTTTACAAAGTTAATTACATGTTGAATGATTGTATTAGAGAATATAAATTTTAACTTACAGAAATATAACCATGGTGCATTCATTTGTGAAGTTGATTATCCATCATGATTACACACATCAGGTATGAAATAAATTTTAAGAAAATATAATTGGATTAATTTTTTTGTTGTTATATGTTAAAAAAGATAATTTAATACTATGTAGGAACTTCCTTCATGTTACCATCAGTTATATATGAATGAGAACTTTCCAATTGGCTGTGTGATTTTAACCAATACTCAATGTATGATTTGGGATGCTGAAATCATAGAAGATTCCAAGACATATCCAATAACTAATGGTTGGAATAAAATTGTGGATGATTTGAAAATTGAGGAAGAAGACTTTGTTATCTTCCAACTTATTGCAAAAAATGTGTTTAAGTTGACACATTTAACTTCAAAAGATGTATCAAATGGCTTCCATTATTGGTTTTTTAGTGCAGCCACTAATAAAATGGTATGAATTCTCATTATTTGTATTTAATTATTTGGTTAATTTTTATTACATATTATATAACAGTTTGTATATGTTTGTTATAAATTTCAGAAAGTTCCAACTGCATATGTTAAAGAATAGTTGAAAGAAGATGATATGAATCATGTTTTCAAAATGCGCTTTGGTTGTGTTAAAGAAATGGAAGTTGCTCTTGAAAATAAAGGTAAGGGATACTACTTCACCAATGGATGGAATGAAGTTTTCAAATACCTGAATGTGCATATTGGGGATTTATTGAGTTTTGAAAAAGATGGCAAAGATGCATTTAAAGTGCGGATGTTTGTTTATACTGGTCTTGAAGTTGAACGTATGGAAAAGGAGAAAGAAGTGGTAAGTTTAAAATTTAATATTTATAGAATGCTTAATTGTTTAGTAATATGTTTGGTCCTTGAAGATGTTTATTTCATTTGTTTCATTGCAAATAATAACATAGATCAGAATGTTTTTACTGGATTAATGATTGCTATACCTGAATACATGAAACAGATGTGACTTGGGTCAAAGTGGTAGGAATTAGAAGTTGATACGTGATTCTGCTGACTTTTTAGATGAATTGAAAGTTAAATGTAAACAATAAAATAATTACACTGCATTGATTGTCAAATTATAAGATTAATATCTGTAAAAATAGGATTGAAGTTAAACATTTGCAAATATTGTTATTGAAGTTTGTCATGAGATAAGGTTATTCTCATTTACAGGTAAAGGATAATTTTGGCCAATGCAGTGAAGAAAACAAAGCTGGAAGTAAATCATTTGAATTAGAAAGTGATGAACAGTTTGGGAATAAAGTTCAGGTTATAAGTGCCTATCTTTGCTTTCATAGTTAACATTGTTCACCTATTATTTCAACTTCTCTTGAACACTTACAGCCTTGTGGCCAATTATGTTCAAAGGTTTCATTGGTCAACAACATTAAATTGTACCTATTTTTTTTAATGCCATTGAGTATGTCAATGGAGGAACACTCACTCAACGAAGAGAATGGATGGCACAACAAAAATTTACATTCTCATTTGATCAAATTTATCCACAAAGTGCAACTAACAAATTAAATTAATGTCATTTACTTTTAAATTTCTTCATTCTTAAAACTTACAACCCGGGACGCTCCCGGGTAAAAATCTAGTATATATATATATTTAAAACACAACTTCGGCTGTGTGTTAGATTTACTGTTTCCCTTAGACTATTTGGTGTGGGTTCGGGGAAAGGGGACGGGGTGCTGAGGTGGCTTCGGTGAGTCCGGGGAACACCGCCCCCCCCCCCCCCCCCCGTGATTTTTTCGGGGACAACAGGGAAATAATCCCGTTTGCACCGGCTCTCCTCATTGGTCCAAAAATCTATCCGTTGGAAACGACCGTTTGACATTTAAATTTTTTTTTTTAAATCAAAGTTTTATATATATATATTAAACCAAACCAAATTCAAAACAAAACACACTACATCTCTACAATCTACACCACCATACAACATTTTATACAACTTTTTAGCCACAAAATTTTATAAAAATTCTATTTCTTATACCATGAGTTCGTCGGAAGAGGAGGAACAAAACGTGATAAACTTTTACGTTGGTGCGATGATGGAAACGGCAAAAATTTTAGCCGAGTTAGAACAAGAAAACGAGAGTGGATCATCTTCGGTACCATTGACACGGAGCGCGGCGCTTGATAGAGATCGTGAGGGTATGTTTTATTTTTTTTGTTAAAATGTTTAATTTTTTTAATATGTTTTATATTTTTTATAACATCTTTGAAAAAAAATTATTAACATGTCTTATATTTTTTAAAGGTGCACATGAACGTTTGGTGGCCGACTATTTTGCTGAAGACTGTGTTTACACTGCCGATCTCTTTAAGCGTCGTTTCCGAATGAGTAGAAGATTGTTCGAACGAATTGCTGATGATTTAGCTAATTACGATGAATTTTTTACACTAAGATACGATGGTAGAGGGAAACGAGGTTTTACGACCCTACAAAAATGCACGTCTGCAATTCGTCAATTAGCATACGGCACTGCTAGCGATTCATGGGATGAGTATTTAAGGATGTCTGATAGGATGAGTCGGGAATGTTTGTACCAGTTTTGTGAAGATGTCGTGAAGCTATATAGCAAGGTTTATATGCATACGCCAAGAAAAAGCGACATCGAAAAGATCTACGCGCACCATGCAGAGAAACACGGCTTTCCTGGCATGCTAGGAAGTCTTGATTGTACGCATTGGCCATGGCGTAATTGCCCCACCACATGGAAAGGTCAATTTACTCGGGGTGACGTGGGAGATCCCTCAATTATTCTTGAAACCGCTTGCTCACAAGATCTATGGATTTGGCATGCTTTCTTTGGCGTTGCAGGTTCGTGTAACGATTTAAATGTTCTTGCAAGATCTCAGATTTTTGACCCCATGATTAAAGGCACCGGCCCCGATGATTCTTTTTGGCTCAATGGCGTAAAATACAAGCATGGGTATTATTTATGTGACGGCATATACCCAAGTTGGTCGTCTATTGTGAAGACAATACAGAATTCTACAGACGAGAAAAGGAAAAAGTTTGCAAAGTGCCAAGAAGCGGCAAGAAAAGACGTCGAACGCTTGTATGGTGTGATCAAGGCAAAATGGCACATAATAGAAAGGCCAGCACGTGCATTTCATCCACAAAGATTGAGATACATTATGTACGCGTGTTTGATACTTCATAACATGATAATTGAAGACGAAGGTCGTGCGATATGCGTTTACGATCCGAATGAGGTTGAAGAGGTGCTCGAGCCAGTTGACGACGGACAACAAGAATCAAACAGGTGGGCGTTACGCGATACTAATGTTCATGGGAACCTTGTTTCGGATTTGGTCGATCACATTTGGAATAATTTTCATGTCAACCCCGTTAATGACGAGTAGTTTTTAGTTAATTTTTATGAACTTTAGTTTGTAATATTTTTTTTTTACTTTGTGAACTTTAGGTTTGTAATTTTTATTATTTATGAAATTTCGGTTTTTTATGTTTTCCCATTTTTTTTTTAATTTTTACGGTTTTTTTTATATTATTTTGACGTTTTTTATTTTATTTTTATAAAAAAATAATTATGAAATATAAAATATATAATTAAAAAAAAGGAAAAAGAATAAAAAAAGGAAGGGGGAATGGGGGAATGGGGGAATTGGGAGAAGGCATTTCCAAACTTTGGGGGAGGAAATGGGGGAAATGATGTGGCGCTGATGTGGCAATTGGGAGAGTTTGGGGAAAGGGGAGGCACACCAAATAGTCTTATTACAAACTGTTACTTCCTTTGTACAACTTATGTCTGCAGGGAAAATTGTTTTCCATCTCTTGCTGACGCGTGTATGCTAGCCACTAAATAAACATCATAATAAACTCCATACATATCCTTTACTATATCTCTCTGCAGCTCCGCCTCCGCCGTACATACCACCACCGCGTAACCCCGCCACAACCCTACCAAAAACCCGACAATACTTCTTTGAAACACCCAAATCGCCCCTATCGATAACGTATGCACCGGGATTTTCTGCTGGGACCTTGATTTAACCAGCTTAAAACCCACCCCCGCCGCCGCCGTCGTTATCAACACTTCGGGACAACCTCCTACGCTGCTACCTCATCCTGCCAACACAGCCACGTATCGGTTCGTTCGTTGTCTTTTGCCGGGTAAATCCCTTCACCATTTAGGTTTTGTTGACTGATTATTTGGATATAAACGATTGTTTGATTAGGGGTTAACTTGGGTAGTATTGTCGGTTGAAATTTCTGACAGCCAAATCTGAATAATTAAAGGGATTTTGGGGCTGAGGTCGTATTTTATATGAGAGGCTAAAATTGTATGTCCTGCAAATCGGCTTCAATTAAAGGAACTGAAGTGTAACATTTACTCTAAAAGATATGATAGCCCACAGGGTGTGTATATGTTGAATGTTTCGTCGGCTGTATGTTGCATGAATGTTGTAGGTTAATTTGGATGCTTATGTATGGTTTTCTAGCTGATTTTAAAAACTATGTATCGTTTTTCTTAGCCTTTTCGTACACGCGTGTATTGCGGACTAATAATCTATTGCCGTTTGTTTGTCTGCGCAGATTTTCGTAACGCATCTACATTTGCTTTTTGATTAAGGTACGTACCATACCGTTACACTCCAAGGTAATCTATAAATGCCTACCTTCTTTACGCTTTTAACAACTACTAATTATTATTTTCTTGCAGGCATCATGCATTTCAAAGCGCTTTCAACGATATGAGCATCACATGTACTATCTAATTATCACCGAAAATGTAAGAAAACCAATGCAAATACTTTCTAGAAACGCACTTTACATAAATTGATATACTATGTACTCTTATTGTTTTATAAATAATGATGCTAATAATAGCAATACTAATACTGTAATACATTACTACTACTAATCACAACTTCATAATAATGAAAAGTCGTTTTATTTTTTTCACCCAGACGACATATATACACATTCAAACATTATCTATTACAACATGTTTTATACGCGACTACGCGTATCAGTTAACATTGATGAATATTCTGACTATATTTCTCATGTGAGTAGGCTATCGACAGGCTTCCTGTTCTCCCAGGCTTATTTGAACTCATTGGCATCGTGTTCTCAACAGTAAGTAATGTTATTCTGCATGGTTATACCATATGCAGCATTTGCGCTTTCTTACTTTCTGTCATTTTTAGGTCTTTAAACACTTACTTTTTGTATTCCAGTGGTTTGTATATCGCTAGCTCTTATTCAAACCCGACATCCATGTACATCTTTTGAATACCTCAACAAAAGAATATACCAGCATTCACCCACAAGGCGTCTGTATGCATCAGATACAGAACAGTCGAATTCCACGTTACTATTATCGGTTTGCTTCGTACGACGAACTTCACATGCTAACAGGTTTGCCTTACTAGAGGTTTTTAAAGTTGGTCCAGTTTTTTTATTGGATGCTATCTCTTTGTTTATTTAATAAATATTATTTTAGTAATAATGTTGGGTGGTCCAGTTGGTAAATTGGTTGTAAAGTAAATGAGGGGGCAAGTTCGACCCATTGGAACTTCTTATGTTTCCGGATAAAAGTGAGGACACTACCTGTCATGAGCAGGTTCTTGAATAATCTACCTGCGTTCTGATGCATCAACCATCATGTTATATGTAGATGAAGGAAGCAACAAATGACACAAACAGGAGTCCCACTAAAGCTAAGGTCCAGCCGCTAATGAACAACATTTTGTCGATAAGTACACTCTAACAAATGTGTGCTAACAAGCATCTTCACATCCACCAATGCAGGCGAGTTCGGTACCTATATGATAATATTTTTCTTTTTGCTAAAGGTAAGAAATAATCCGAAAATCATGTCACCAACTGCAAAGTGGCAATAAACAACAGCACCTTCGGATGTACAGCCAACTCCTGACATATCAACGCCAACAACACCGGCAAAAAGCCTACATGGCCAGGACAACGGTATGTTCCATACACACACTAATCATTTTTCCCAGATATAAATTACTACTTAATAACCAAGACAATCTATATCAGGCAAACAACCGTAGGCAGGAAAGGTGCAACGCAGCAAGCCTATTGGTCTCATCTTGCAGCCACAGGCGAATGAGGTTTGTCAAGACTACATGAATACATACATACCTTAAGAACAGTACTTCATGTGTCAACGCAAATCAATGTATAGTTTTATCAAACAATATAATGTAAATCGATCTATAGCTTTGTCAAACGCTCTTCATACACCATCGCAGGCAGTCGCCTAGGGCTGGCAAATCGTGTCCTAACAGGTTAACAGGTCTCTGACGCGCGCGAACAAATCAAGTTCTAAACATGAACACGACTCGTTTAACTCATTTATATCTCATGTTTATAACACAGTTTTATGTTTTATGTACCAAAAAAGGGAAATGAAAGATTTTTGCCTCTTAATTCTAAGTATTAAAAAAAAGTCAAAAAATCAAATAGTATACTTTTCAGTCAAACAGGTCTTATCGTGTCTTAACAGGTTACCCATTGCCAGCCCTACTGAGTCGCCCCCGCCGCCGCAACGCGCGACGGGTATAAAACTAGTTATTATTATAACACAACATATTATTATTATTATTATTATTATTATTATATATAGTACTATATAACTCCATGCTCTAGACTCAGGTGTTCTTGACTTGACCAATTTTGCTTGTTTACGTTCCAACGTCTTGAACACCTACCAAAATATAAAATAAAATAGATAAATACTAAAAAAGACCCAAAACTAATAAAAATCTATAAAAACCTATAATAAATAAAATAGACCAATACAAGCCTAAAATTAATAAAAGTACTACCTAAACGACTCGGAAACTGTACAAACTTTACACTGGAAATAAATGTATTTTACAATACATCAGTGGTCACGCAGCATTTGGAGAAGTTGGTGTCGACCTAAGTACAAATTCCCGGTAGGTCCCGGAGGATGCGGAGGGGGAAGCAAACCAGGCTGAAAATTCTAGCCCTGTCCCAACTCAAGATGCCACAAATGAGGTCCCGCAGTCGCGGTTCTCCTTTGATATCACCCCTCCTCCGAGCCACGAGCCTATTTTTTAGAAGACTCTGAAGAGAACTCCGGGTAAGTGCCTTAGTTTTATTTTGGTTGTTTGCTCCGTGTTAGCATTTTTTGGTACCAGACCTTTTTTTCTTTTTCGTTTTGTAGCGACTGGGCCGAAGATCATCTCGACTTCTTCTCCACTCTTACCAAAGAGGAGATAGCGGAGAAGCGCATAGCTGAAAAGCTTGCGCATGGGGAGGCAGAGAAGAAGAGGGAGGAAGAGAGAGTGGTGAAGGAGAAAGTGGAGGCAGCAGTGAAGGCTTAGGCAGAAGTCGCCTCCAAAAAGGCCGACGCCGCCTTGGCAAAGGCACAAGGCAAAAAGCCTGTGCCCGAAGCCACCCCAGCGGGAGGCGCTGGGGTGGTGGAAAAGATGTGGGCCATACTGTCGCAATGTCGTCTGGCCAGATTGAGAAAGAGGCCATTGGGCCAATAGAAGCGAAGACTTCTGCATACTCCGCATCCGATACAATCTTTAGGCCCAACTGGAGTTTACGGGAGATCACCCGCTTTACGAACCCTTTGTATGCGGAGGAGTTCGTAAAGACGGTTGTCCCTCCAATGGAGAGGGAGTATCAGGATGGGGTGGATCGATCATCCCATCTCTCCGATCTCTATGTCAACGTAGCGCTAAACATTTCCATGCTGGATTTATTAAAACGCCATGACCGGGAAATCCAATGCAGCATCGCTGAATTTAAAGAGTCACAGGAGGCGTTGGCGCATAAGGAGGACCGGTTGCAGGAGTCGAAGAAGAAGACGAAGGGCGATGTTGATCGGTACCGTGGCCGTGCTTATGCGGCTAAGGACAAGGTGAAGCAATTGGAGGCGGAGAACGCAGTGGCCCAGAAGAGGTGGACCGAGTCTTGTACTCGCAGCAATTCTTACATGATGAAGGCCAGGGAGCAAGTACAAGTGCTCAATAATGAAAACTCCCAGCTGCATGCTGCTGCAAAGGGCCACACCAAGGCCTTAGAAGAACGCGACTCCAAGGTCACGGACGCGCGATCCGAGCTCAAAAATAAAGATAAGGAGTTAATGGAGAAGACCTCGCGTGTCTCTGTAGGATCGCGGATGATCAAATACAATGTAATCTGCACGACATATAAACCGAGAGTTACGGAATCCCTCTCAATCTAGCAAGATTGATTTTTAATAGATCAAATCACAAGAAAGATTTCATTTTCAATGTTTATCATAATCATTAATTCAAAATCATTCAGTTACAGACTCGATAAACAGCTTTAAGAATATTCAAACAGAGAGGTTTTGTCACCTAGACTCTGTGTGCAAAATGACCAAAACTCTAAACTCTCGAACCAGATCACATATATATAGACATGGCCCATTCGCATGGTCGAGCATGCAAATGGCTCTTTTACCATGCGAATGACATAAACTAGACTCATTCGCAACTACGAAATTCTCATTCGCATCTTCAATAGTGCGAATGTAATGGTCTTATAAATGTTATGAGTCGTATGGTTTTCTATTTAAAAAAGACCTATATACACACACACACACACTTATAGGAGTTTTACAACAACAAAAAAATTGTGCCCCTAATAAAAATGAGCTCGAGCCGCGTGGACTCCCCGACTTGGCCCATAGCCGGACACGCTCCCGTGATATCTTGCAAGTATGTATGTTGGTTTCCTTTTTCCTATAATAGTTTAGAAATGTTTTATATGTTAATTGTTTTCATTTTTATTAAAATTTTCAAGTTACTAACATCAATGTGGTTTATCTATGTCATAAGTCATACACTAACATATAAGTGATAATCTCACATTAAAACTATGTGGAATTCATGTACATGTGTTGGTAAAAAAAAATATTCTAAATTACTATACCCACCATCCAAGTTATATGGTTTTTAATCAATTCAACATCCAATTCCATGTTTAAGTAAGTTTGAAATCAGGGGCGAAGGTTAGTGGTGGCCCGAGGGTCCCCCCTCCCTCCCGTTTTATTTGCTCATAGTGTACATTTACGTGTTTCATCCAAATATTATACGCATTGAGTCTGGCCCCTTCGGTTTTAAGGGTCCGTGACTTTCGGCCCCATGGATAATATTGTCAAGCTCCGCCACTGTTTGAAAACTTTAAATGCTAAAAGTTTGAATTATTTACCTAACATTTAATGTTTTAGTTAGTTATATTGACATTCAAGAAGGATAGTTATGGGAAAATATGAAGTAGCAAATTTACTCTATGCTTTTTCATATGCCACCTTAAAAATTGTGTAAAATTACAGCATTAGCCATCTTTCATCATTAATAATATTATATAGAGATATATTTAAGAAGGATAGTGGGGTTAACGACGACGAGGACACCCATATCACTATTCAGGGTCAGGTTGTCCCGCAGGTAACTAGGTTTAAGTACTTAGGATCATTTGTTCAAAAGGATGGGGATATAGATAGTGACGTAACACATCGCATACAAGCCGGGTGGTGTAGGTGGAGAGCAGCCACAGGGGTATTGTGCGATAAGCGGTTCCCAAATAAATTGAAGGGGAGATTTTACAGGACCGCAATTAGACCTGCTATGTTGTATGGGACAGAATGCTGGGCAATCAAGAAGACGCACGCACGCACGCAAGATGGAGGTCGCAGAGATGAGGATGCTTAGGTGGATGGGCGGGCACACAAGGCTAGATCGGATTAGAAACAAGGTTTTTAGAGAGAGGTTTGGAGTGGCTAGGATATCAGACAAGATAAAGGAAGGGAGATTGAGATGGTTTGGTCATGTGAAGAGGAGAGGAACAACAGCGCTAGTTAGAGCAGTGGAAGCATGCGTTGTAGAGGGGAGAAGGAATAGGGGCAGACCTAAATTGACCTGGGATGAGCGAATTAGACAGGATCTCATAGAGTTGCACCTCTCGGAGGACATGGTCCAAGAAAGGAGTTCCTGGAGACGTAGGATTAAAGTAAGTGACTTTTAGGATTTGGCACTTAGGTAGCATAACCGGGTATTATGAGCCCTCATCTATAGGATTTTTAAACCTTTTTTGATTCATGTGTCTATTTATCCTGTTTTCTTAAGTAATGTGAAACTTACTTGTGCTTGTCGTCCCGTTTACATGTTTCTATGATGTTCAATGTATTCCGTTAGCCGATAGCGAAATATCCCTGTGGTGCTTGTCCCTTTACTTGTATGCTTACCTGTCTTCTGTTCTCTCTTTTTGAGCTGGGGGTCTCTCTGGAAGCAGCCTCTCTATCCTTTATGGGTAGAGGTAAGGTGTGCCTACATCTCACCCTCCCCTGACCCTACCAATAGTCTACTATTAGTGGGATATACTGGGTATGATTGATTGATTGATTGATTTAATATAAAATCTAACCGTACAGAATTTATTTTATTTACTTTTAAATACATATATTTTTATTTTAGGTATAGGTTTGATAATTAAAGTTGAAATTTGAATTACTGATGTTTGAAAACTGGAAGTTAAAACCTGAATTTGCATATGGCCACGTTGTTTTATTCGCCCCAGGTCCAAAACATTTCGAGGATTCTTGGGGATCACAATGTACGTCAGAGTTAGTAAATGACATGATCAGGGAAGATGAAGAAAGTAGCTTGGCTCCAAGATCAACTACTCCGACAACAGTTGACTCAAATCCGGATGACGCACTAGAATCTTCCTCAAGTGTAGTAACACAAAATTTTGAAACAATGAATATAATGCATAGTATTTTATTAATCCTTATGCAACTGAACCAATACAGGGGGAGCCGAGGAGGTTGGATCCAATTTAGAAAATAATATACGAGTTGACAACATCGTTGCCACACGAACTAACAAGGATCATCCCATTGAGAATATAATTGGTGATCCAAATGCATGTGTTAAGACAACAAGAAGTGTAGCAGAAAGTACTTGTTTGTATGCAAGTTATTAATGACTGTTTGTATAGCTGTTTTATCTCGCAGGTGTAACAAAAAATGTTCATATGGCTCTAAAATACAATACATGTGTTGAGGTTATGCAAGAGGAGCTTGCTCAATTTGTAAGGTTGAAAGTGTGGAAGTTAGTTGATCTACCCAAGGGCAAAAATGAAATTGGTACCAAATGGGTGTTCAAGTGCAATAGAGATGATCGGGGTATTGTTAAAAGGAATAAAGTTTGACTAGTTGTGAAAGGTTTTAATCAGCATAGCGGGTTGATTATAATGAAGTGTTTACATCGGTTGCAAGGGTGGATGCGATTTGATTGTTGTCTAGCCTTTGCATCATTTAAGGGCCTTAATGTGTATCAGCTTGATGTGAAGAGTACATTTTGACACGCGAAAGTCCGCAAACTGGTGTTAATTTGTGCAATAGCCACCGGGTATGCTGATCCAAACTGTCCAGGCCACATCTATAGATTGGATAAGGCATTGTATAGAATGCATTTGGCACACAGAGCATGGTATGGAATTATATCGAATCACCTTTTGGAAAACGATTTCAAAAGGGGACAATGCGATAGTAATTGCTCATCCAAAATAAGGGTGAAGATTTTCTTTTAGTTCAAATGTACATTGATGACATCATCTTTGGGTCATCAGATGAGAACATGTGTACAGGGTTTGAATTGGTGAGGAAGAAGAAGTTCAAGGTGAGTGCAATGGGTGAATTATCGTTCTTTTTAGGGTTACAAGTTGATTAGAAGAAGGATGATTTCTTTACATATCAAAGTATGTGCATGACATTTTGACTCATTTAAAAATGGACGATTACTCAACTTATAACACACCCATTTGAGTTAACAAACTACATGTTCTACACAATTGACTATCTTAACATCCTCGCAATTTGAGCGACTGTATTGATTTGTAGCCTAAACCAAAGATGGACAAATTTGTTAAAAAGACAAGTTGTTTTATTCATTCAGCTTTAAACATATTAATGTATTGCTAAGTTAGTTTTATGTTTCAATTTATTTATGAATACACTGAAGATTTAAAGAATGATATGGAATTTCTCAAGATATAAAATATCGCTTTGTTCTCAATCATGTCCTAAAGTTAGAGTTTGAGGATTTTTTATAGTATTGTTCAAGAATGTTGTCATGTATCTCTATAATCTAGCGGTTTGTAAACTTCTCATCGTCTTGTGAGTATTAGTTAATGTTCCTTGGTCAACACTTGACCGAGTAATCTGCTAGAAACATGGGACTTATGTGGACTCAACAAAGTGGAAGTCGTGGGTACCACAGGCTGCTACGTAGGTTTGGTTTTGTTTGTTATTTGCACTTTTCTTTTATTTGTTTTTTCTATAAAAAGCAGTAGTTGTAGTTTTATTCCGTGCACCTTTCAATTACTATTTCCCTTGTATTCGTGCTTTCAAGTTTGAGAAACAATGTCAGAAAATCGTCCCAAAATTGTTTATGTTGTGCCTTGTTTATCTATGATATAACCACTGTGAGAAGATAGTTCTTGTTGAGAATCGATACATTTTTTGGGTTAATAAATTGGTTAGGGTGGTCTCGATTTGTGTTTTTTTACAAAGTTAAAAATAATTCAAATCCTCTGAGAGAATACTCTGCAAATTGATTTGTGAATTGTCATAGATAAGGCACACATAATATCTTAGACAAAACATGTTTCTAGTGACGTTTTTACCGGTGTTTTCAGACCTAGACCAGACCGGCCGGTCTGAGTCATGGTTTGAACCGCACTTGCATCGAGTCGTTGGTCAGATTAGCGAACCGGCGGTCGGACCGGAAACCGACCAATCTGATAGGAAAAAAAGAGGTTGAATAGGAAATTTTCAAATTTTGTTGGAATTTTTTTATTTTCTAGCCTGTTGGTTGGATTGGTTGGACCGGTAGGGGTTTGGTTCGATGTCTAGTCCGATTTTAATAACATTGGTTTAAACTAATATTTTTACCGAAACAAGAAAGATATTTAAAGCTATCAACACTAACAAAAACTTATCACCCCTGCAACAAAACCTTAAATTTAAAATATTGTGCTTCACTTTTTTTCCTAAATTTAACAAGAAGCCTTTAATCCATAAAAGAAAAAAAAATTGGTTTTTAATAATTCAAACTATAAAGGCATTTGTCGACAATAATCCTTATTAAGGTATTACCACTTTAACAAAAGAGTGACTTTATATGCTGCTAATGAACAATTAATTAAGTTTTATCGCACATAAAATGTTAAAACTATCGTCAAACGACATAAACGAAAGTTGCGGATAATTGTGGTTACTTTTCTGTCGGTGTGAGATTGCACTTAGCAAATAAAAGTCAAAGTTAGGATTTTCATCGGTCATATTGCAAGTAGGGATTATTTTCAGCCATGCCATGGGGACGTAATTTGGATTATTAAAATATAGATTTTTGTTTTAGGGTTTTCAACTATATTTTTTTAGCCCTAAACCCAATAACGGTGGCATCTGCAGAGTGACATTTTTCAGAAGTTGAAAAAGTCCTACTGACGTTCTACAATGTCTCAATAAAGACTTAGTGTATTGACAATGATAGTTATTAAGAACAATATGTTAGAAAATATAAATTATGAATAGTTGATCAACAACTTTGCTTCCAAAAACGTTAGGAGAGCATCCGGATACATTTAACTATTTAAAATATATCATTTTCGTACAATCTTTACTTTGTTTGTTGTTCTCACAATTATCGACATCTTGTTACACTCTATATATATAGAGTCAAGTTATCCTACAAAGTGTAAAGAAAATGAGAACGTTGAGAATGATACAAAAGACACAATGGACACAAAATATAACACAATTTGTAATACCCGAAAATTCGAAAACACTAGAATAATAAATATCGATTTATTATGTCTGATCTTAAAAGAGTTTAATGCGTCATAGTACAATAGATTAATTATTAGCGAAATTAACTTAAGGTCTAAATTACCATATCTATATTTTTAGTTTATAAACCAATAAGTTAATATACAAGTTATATGAATTAACATTTTTATTGTTATTAAGTAATAATGTTTAAAGATTAAAACTAAAAGGTATGTTGGTAAGTTGCTTCTAGAAGTATTGGTGGAAAACTTCAAACTATCAATTCCATATTGATTTTTACGTAACCTACTTCCCTGTTTGGAGGTGTCATCGACATTTTAGCCATAACTATCGTACACTACATCAATTCGTAACCGACTATGATTATGAAATGGATGAGTATTAAATGATTTAACATTAGTGTCTTGAATTCATATAAACCCTTCACAAGTTACACAAACAAACACACCCATCTCACCCCATAGTTTTTTCCACCGTCATAAGCCACTCCATTCGTACGCGAGTTTGAAGCGAAATCTGTTGCCGCCAATCAGCCACAAGCCGGTTTGTCACCAACATTATTCAGGCTACAACATCTACCGTTTTGAACCATTGTCCGAATCTGCTTCGTTCTTTCGATTCGTCTAGGTACGAAACTTTGTTTTCTTTTTCGTTGGTTAGTGGATCCATTGAATCCAATTATCGGGTTTCCATGGCGACGAGATTTATGTGACTTAATTGTCCACGTTCATTTTTTTTTATTGTCAGAATATATATTTGTTGTTTGATCTCATTCTATATTGTTTTTGGCAAGTAACTTTTCATCATATGAAACCAAATTATATCATGGCAAGCTGCTATGATTTATAGTTGATTTTTAAATGAAAAATGAAATTGTTTTGAATGTTTAAAGTGCATATTCAAAAAAATATTTGAACTGTGTTATAAATCATATATATGTATATGTATCACACATTGGTATACATATATACGTATAGACAAAATACACACACCTACACTAAATGCTTTGAATTTAATGAATGATATGTTTTATAAAGTAAAACAATTTCTTAAATAAATCGATCGGTTAATGACTTTTCTAAATGAAATGATAGTAATTCAGATTTGTATAAAGGTTGGAGAATAGAATCTTTTATTTGAAACGTGTTGAATGGATATGGAGCGTGACCATTTGTCTTTAGAAACTTCGTCGCCAGCGCCCTACTATCAAACGAACGAATGAAAAGTTATAATTATAATAGTGTAAATTAGGAGCACGACAATATTGTAGGTTCTCAACATTCGACCCAAGCGTAGGATTCTTCAAGTTTGTTGCTATTCGCTGACAAGGTACGGATTCTGTTTTCTTTTAATCATACTATAACTTTCGTTTCCTTCCATGTGTACGGGTTCATTAGTCGTATCATCATAGTATAAGATTCATATCCGTTACTTTGTAGTACGGACTTACATCTATGTTTAGAGTCTGGTTGTCATCATTTTATATGTATCATTAGTTCGTATTTGATTCGTTATTTGGGTCGGTGTGTATTTATCAAATTGTTGTTAGTGTGTCATAGCATGCCATACCTCTGACTTGTACTCATGGTCGCATGTTCCGGTTAATGTCATATTTTTAGTTTGCCTGTAATTATTTACATGGCCTTAGCTTTTGTACTCTGTCACCCGAGCAGTTTGTTTTGACTTGTCGTTGGGGCGTCAGCGACATGAACACTTTCCGTGACAGTGCGTAATCAAAATCACGGCGTCTTTAACATGGTCCCTTAAAGGCGTATGGATATATCCTAGATCTGATTCTGACTTCTGATATATGTTTCTGTTTTCTGGAGATGGAATAATGGGTGTACGCCACACTCACCGTCTCGTAGGTGCATGGACTAGCTAGCTATGTACCAGTTTGTAAGTTTGTTTTGGCTCGTGGGTGCTTCCGTTTGACGTGACTTACTTTATTTATATAAATAGTCACGGAGTTTGATGCTTGTATCTGTTCTGATATGTTTTTGATATTGTTCTGCTTTGGTATGTGTCTGATTATGTTCCGGTCAAGTATCAGGTTTTGCGTTGGATTATGTTCATCAATTGTTTCGATATAGGTTGGTTTCGAGTTTGAAATATAGTTCGTTTGCTTTTCGTATTTCCTCTCGTATGTTCACTTCGGTCTCAGTTCTATTATGTCTTGTTTTTTTTTCGCTGCATCGAATTTACTTGTACTGTTGATTCCTCCGTTACTGGGCAATTTTTGGCTCAGCCGTATTTTCTTTTGTTGTGTTGTCTTATTTGTTTCGCAGGTAATATGGGATTTTGGGGAAATCAGTGAAGAGCGTTAAAAGAAGTTGAACAATCAGTATTCATTAATTGATTTCTACAACATAATAAATGGTAATTATGACCCTTATGTTTTAATATTATGGATTGGTTTTTGATTTGATATCTGTAAGTGTGACACGTCAGCTCTAGCCTGGTTGGGGTGTGACAATTATGGTATCAGAGCAAAGGCTCTTTCCTGTAGAAAACTTAAACATTAAAAAGTAAACCTGTGAGTTAATGGGTAGACATTGGGTTAGGACTTCATTGTTTTGATCAATTTTCGTGCTTATCAGTTTCTAATCTTTGATTTATCCGTTAGAGGCTTTTATGTCTTTAATTGCTACTTGTATATTTGATACCTCGATTTCTGCCGTATAATACGGTTAGTCTATCATTAGCATAATTCTAGTTTTGAATTCATGAATTAATCGAAACTTGGTGGATGTCACGATTGGAGTGGTTATGTCATCTAACGCAGTCAACTACACACTAAAAGAACGCTGCCGCCATATGTGCTTTTAGAATTGTTTCATATCGTTTTATATCCTAGCATAATTGACCTACTTTAGTTATCATCTCGATGTTTCCTAGAACTATAGTAATTAACCATGATTTCATTAATTTCATTTGTGTTTCCTTAAATTGGATATGTCATTAAAATACATGACGAGGGAACTGTTAGGGCACCGTTGTAAGGTAATTGATGATTACGGTCGCGAACGCAATCATTAATTACAGGTACATATGTGCGCTACTGGATTTTTTGTTATGTAAATTGGTGTCTATTCGAACCTGTTTATGTCTAAGTACTCTGATATATTCGATATGTTCGATTATGTCTGATCATGTACTAATCGTGATTCGTTTCCGTTCTCGTTTACCCGTCATTCCAATAACCCAATAATTCGTTTAGTATTCAGTGTTATACATTTATGCTATCTGAAAATGTTTTGTCTTTGATATAATATAATTTGCTTATAACCCGCACTTAGCAATTTTGAGGACAAAATATTTTTTTTAGTGGGGTAGAATTGTAATACCCGAAAATTCGAAAACACTAGAATAATAAATATCGATTTATTATGTCCGATCTTAAAAGAGTTTAATGCGTCATAGTACAATAGATTAATTATTAGCGAAATTAACTTAAGGTCTAAATTACCATATCTATATTTTTAGTTTATAAACCAATAAGTTAATATACAAGTTATATGCATTAACATTTTTATTGTTATTAAGTAATAATGTTTAAAGATTAAAACTAAAAGGTATGTTGGTAAGTTGCTTCTAGAAGTATTGGTGGAAAACTTCAAACTATCAATTCCATATTGATTTTTACGTAACCTACTTCCCTGTTTGGAGGTGTCATCGACATTTTAGCCATAACTATCGTACACTACATCAATTCGTAACCGACTATGATTATGAAATGGATGAGTATTAAATGATTTAACATTAGTGTCTTGAATTCATATAAACCCTTCACAAGTTACACAAACAAACACACCCATCTCGCCCCATAGTTTTTTCCACCGTCATAAGCCACTCCATTCGTACGCGAGTTTGAAGCGAAATCTGTTGCCGGCAATCAGCCACAAGCCGGTTTGTCACCAACATTATTCAGGCTACAACATCTACCGTTTTGAACCATTGTCCGAATCTGCTTCGTTCTTTCGATTCGTCTAGGTACGAAACTTTGTTTTCTTTTTCGTTGGTTAGTGGATCCATTGAATCCAATTATCGGGTTTCCATGGCGACGAGATTTATGTGACTTAATTGTCCACGTTCATTTTTTTTTATTGTCAGAATATATATTTGTTGTTTGATCTCATTCTATATTGTTTTTGGCAAGTAACTTTTCATCATATGAAACCAAATTATATCATGGCAAGCTGCTATGATTTATAGTTGATTTTTAAATGAAAAATGAAATTGTTTTGAATGTTTAAAGTGCATATTCAAAAAAATATTTGAACTGTGTTATAAATCATATATATGTATATGTATCACACATTGGTATACATATATACGTATAGACAAAATACACACACCTACACTAAATGCTTTGAATTTAATGAATGATATGTTTTATAAAGTAAAACAATTTCTTAAATAAATCGATCGGTTAATGACTTTTCTAAATGAAATGATAGTAATTCAGATTTGTATAAAGGTTGGAGAATAGAATCTTTTATTTGAAACGTGTTGAATGGATATGGAGCGTGACCATTTGTCTTTAGAAACTTCGTCGCCAGCGCCCTACTATCAAACGAACGAATGAAAAGTTATAATTATAATAGTGTAAATTAGGAGCACGACAATATTGTAGGTTCTCAACATTCGACCCAAGCGTAGGATTCTTCAAGTTTGTTGCTATTCGCTGACAAGGTACGGATTCTGTTTTCTTTTAATCATACTATAACTTTCGTTTCCTTCCATGTGTACGGGTTCATTAGTCGTATCATCATAGTATAAGATTCATATCCGTTACTTTGTAGTACGGACTTACATCTATGTTTAGAGTCTGGTTGTCATCATTTTATATGTATCATTAGTTCGTATTTGATTCGTTATTTGGGTCGGTGTGTATTTATCAAATTGTTGTTAGTGTGTCATAGCATGCCATACCTCTGACTTGTACTCATGGTCGCATGTTCCGGTTAATGTCATATTTTTAGTTTGCCTGTAATTATTTACATGGCCTTAGCTTTTGTACTCTGTCACCCGAGCAGTTTGTTTTGACTTGTCGTTGGGGCGTCAGCGACATGAACACTTTCCGTGACAGTGCGTAATCAAAATCACGGCGTCTTTAACATGGTCCCTTAAAGGCGTATGGATATATCCTAGATCTGATTCTGACTTCTGATATATGTTTCTGTTTTCTGGAGATGGAATAATGGGTGTAAGCCACACTCACCGTCTCGTAGGTGCATGGACTAGCTAGCTATGTACCAGTTTGTAAGTTTGTTTTGGCTCGTGGGTGCTTCCGTTTGACGTGACTTACTTTATTTATATAAATAGTCACGGAGTTTGATGCTTGTATCTGTTCTGATATGTTTTTGATATTGTTCTGCTTTGGTATGTGTCTGATTATGTTCCGGTCAAGTATCAGGTTTTGCGTTGGATTATGTTCATCAATTGTTTCGATATAGGTTGGTTTCGAGTTTGAAATATAGTTCGTTTGCTTTTCGTATTTCCTCTCGTATGTTCACTTCGGTCTCAGTTCTATTATGTCTTGTTTTTTTTTTCGCTGCATCGAATTTACTTGTACTGTTGATTCCTCCGTTACTGGGCAATTTTTGGCTCAGCCGTATTTTCTTTTGTTGTGTTGTCTTATTTGTTTCGCAGGTAATATGGGATTTTGGGGAAATCAGTGAAGAGCGTTAAAAGAAGTTGAACAATCAGTATTCATTAATTGATTTCTACAACATAATAAATGGTAATTATGACCCTTATGTTTTAATATTATGGATTGGTTTTTGATTTGATATCTGTAAGTGTGACACGTCAGCTCTAGCCGGGTTGGGGTGTGACACAATAGGTCAAAAAATATAACACAATGCCAAGAAATATAATACAATGCCAAAGAAAAAAGACACAATGCGTCGTAAAAATGACACAATAACTAAAATAAAAAAAGACACAATACAACATAAAAAGACACAATGATTAAACACAAATTCTAAACACTATAAATGAAAACTTAAAACCTAGGATCACAGAGTTCAATGAGACGGTTCTAATGCCGCTTAAATGAGTTCTATCAGAGTCTGTTTGATACTCTTTCTGTGACTTTATATTTTTTTTCCAATATGTATTTGATCATAACCCTCTATATATGCACTATATTGTGTGGAGCTCATTTTTCTAGTCGCATAGGACACCTGGATTCTTTGGGATGACCACGAGTAAATTGTTAAACCATCAAAACCGAACCACGTAATTTTATGAGGGCCATAATTCTTAAATCTTAGTTACTAACTATTTAATATATCTTTTATTTAAGTTGTGAAATGAAGAGGACTTTATCCTTAGTTTGTGTAACACTACTCAAACTAACTACTACTAGTGAGTTTACCTGCACGTTGCAGCGGGATCCACAAATGCGTTGCAATACAATATTACGATACTTAGGTTTTTTGCCGCAAGTTACGCAAAAAGAATAGAAATGTGCACACTATGTTTTAACAAGTATTTGTAAAAAGAAAAGAAATGTGCACCGCCACTTACAACTGATTGCAGTTCACCACAAAAACCTTGTACTTATTATTGAACAAATCTTAATAAACCAAAGGCATGTTACTGTAACAGAACAATATGAACATAAACATCACTCTTGTGTAAGCTGTCCGGTCATTGCATATCTAGATAACCGTGGCATTGAAGACACCTTGCTAAATGATAAAGTTCATTTATATGACAAAAGCATGTAGTAATAATATGATATTGTATACACTATCATATGAATGTCACTGTCCATTTAGAAATAAAAAGTTATGATTTGTAAGTTTGTAATAGACTTGCCCAACCTGATCCAACAGCTAAAAAATTGCCCAATGTAACCAGTGAGCCGAACCATCCCGTCCACTTTGCCGCTGGGTAGACGCATATATATGAAAAGGGTTTATAATATAAGTATTATTATGGCAAAGTTTTAAAACTCATACAAGTTTAGCTGAAATAAAATTATTCATTGTGGTAACATAAATCATTATCTTTCATCGCCATTATATGAAATTTGTTCAAAAATATTATTATCCCGTGTGTTTATTTAGCTTGGGGTGAGTTCCATTTTCATATAAAAGTTGATTATCTTCTAGGGGCATTTAGGGAAAAAAGTGGTAAAATTTAGAAAATTGTAAAGAAACCCTTGATATGCCATCTTAACTTTGGACATATTTGCCCATGCCTCCTCCTTTATAATGTAGTATAGAAGTATAGATTTGTCTCTGTCTGGCACGACAGAGCACCACCAGATTTGGTTACGGGTATCCCACTACCAGTATGGTAACATCGCCGCCGGTAGTGTTGGTAGGGGTCCCATGGACCATTTCCGTTAGATATTTCATGGATACAATACCGTGTTTTTTTTTAATTTGATTTAATATACTTATTTTTTTTCTTTAAACCATGTTATTTATGGTACCGTTTCAATTAAATTAAACATAAATTATAACATAATTAAATAAAAAGAATAAAGAAAAACATGAAACATAAGTTCATTAACATTAAACATAAAATAAAATACATTAAAACATAAATAAAAAAAGCTTAAAGTTTGCGCAACAATTGTCATGCCTCGACATGGTCGAAATTGTTGCCGTGTCGAGCCGCATAGTCCACATGCATGAACTCGATAGCCAACTCTGGATCGATGTCCGGATGCTCCCTCAAGGTGAGGTCGTAGAGGGTGGCCCACCGATCACACTTATTGTTGGGACGAAGAGGATTGAAGAAACCACCTTTTGATAACCTTAGTCTTTTCCATATCTGCCTAAGTATAGAACTGCTGAAGAACAAATAGAAGAAGTACTGAAGAACAAACACAAAGTACTGAAGAGTAAATTCATCAGAAGTTCTGAAGTCTAACCAGACATTTCACTGAAGAACTACTGAAGACAAACTGCTCATCAGCAGTTTGTCACTCATCAGCACTTTCCATCAGAAGCTTCTAACCGACTGAAAGATCAGCAGTTTTACTATTATATTGTTTTGTTAAAGTCTTGATTTCAAGTTTCAATGTACAGACTGATGTAAGCTTATCTTAGCATAATATCTTTGTTAAATATCTTAGATTACTTCAGACTTCAGTTTAGTACAATAGTCTATAAATAGATGAGTTTGTTCATCTATTTTAGACATGTGATTTTGTGTAATATCTTTGAAATTATATTGAAATCCTTCAAGCTTTAAACTCATAATTTCCACTTCACATCTGAGAAACATAAACTGCTATTTCTGCTTTATACTTAGATCATTTATTGTTTCTCATTTACTATTCAGTCAAGGGGGAGTAATAACTCCTCATCAAAGTGATCTTTTAGACCTTTGAACACTTAACTTTCCGCTGCTTAATAACTCTTATATAAATCTGATCAAACACATAAGTGTTCATAGAAACAGCCACTGATCCAACAATTGGTATCAGAGCTTCTGGTTAATCTGATCAAAATCAATCTAATAAATTGAGATTCAGACACAGGCTCAATATTGATATTCAATAAAAAGGATAAAAGGCTCACTTTTTAAATCCATCACTTTAAGAAAGTATTGACAAATCCAAACTTCTTAAAAATGGATCCCTACAATACTGGATCTGCCAACAAACCTCCTATGTTAGTCAGAAATGAATATAACATATGGTCTAAAAGGTTGGCACATACTATCTCTCAAACAAACACTGGATGTTGGAGGTCTGTAGTTTTTGGACCTCACAAACCAGTTGTTACTGATCCAGAGGGTAAGACTGAAAGACCAAAGGATCCAAAAGAATACACGGAGGAAGATTTCCTAAAGTTTGAGCTTGATGCAAAAGCTTTCTCCATGTTGGCTATGGCTCTCCCAAACGAAATTTATGCTGGCCTTTTACATTGTGAAAGTGCCAAAGAGCTGTGGGACTGCCTAAAAGAGCAGTTTGCAGGAACTGCTGAGGTGATAGCCAACATCAGAGAAATACTAGCTCAACAATATGAAACTTTTACTCACATAGAGGGTGAAACTTTAACTCAACAGTTTGAAAGATTTTCTTCACTCATATCTGAGTTAAAAATAAACAATCAGACCTATACAACTGAGTCTATGTTACATAGATTTTTAAGGTCTTTACCTTCAAAATGGGAAACTTACTCAATAGTCCTCAGAACCAGTTCTGATTTTAACACCTTGAACCTAACTAGGTTACATGGTAAATTATTAACTTTTGAAAGAGAAATCAATCAAAAGAAAAAGCTTCAAGAATCTGGTAAAACTGCTGATGACTATACTCCGGGTAGCACAGCCTTATTAGGACATGACTCACCATCCTGTTCTAATAATTTTGGTTCTTTTGACCACATTGACATAACAGCTGGGATCTCATCAGATGGATCTTTCCCAGCTTATGACAATGAGGAACTAAGTCAAACTGCTGACAACATGTGTTTCATCATGGATGATTTAAAATATTTTAGCAGTGATGACTTAGAAGAAATGGAAATATTGCACCAACTGGCCTTGTTAAGCTTAAAAACTAACAAATTTTACAAGAGGTCAGGAAGGAAATTTCCAGGACTAAACAATTCAACAAAAGTTGGTTTTGACAAATCTAAATTGAGATGTCATAAGTGTCAAAAGTTGGGACACTTTGCTAGAGAATGTAGAAGCTCTAGCTATAACCAACAAATGTCCCCTGGAAATCAATATAACCCCTCATACAATAGGAATAATGGAACTAATGGGAGTGCTCATTTTGTACAGGCACAAGCTCCAAATGTTCAATATGTGCCACAAGTACAATATGTACAGATGCCTGCTCAACAACAACAGCAGCTCATGCCTCCATTTCCAACTGCTCAACTTCCTGCACAAACTCAACAACCCCCTCAGCAACAAAGCTTATTTACCTCAGGGTATGTTGATTGGAGCAGTCTTCCTTATGACACGTCAGAATGCAGTCAGGATTCAGACAATAAGGTCTATGATGTCAACTGGGGAGAACCTGATAATGGCAGAAAGAATTTTGCCTTAATGGCCTTTGAAGGATACTCTTCAAATTCTGCTCTCACACAGGTATCACAACAATCTCTGTTAAAGCTTTGCACTAAATCTTGCAAAGAATCATTTGCTTTAATTAGAGAAACCAATGTGCATTTACAAGGCAAATCCAATGACATGGAAAGAAAATACACACAAATGAAGTGTGATTTGGAAAGAAAAGTCATGTTGAAAAACAAAGAAATTTCCAAACTAAATGATAAATCCATTGAAACAGAAGCACAAATTAAAACCATGATAGACAGCCTAGGAAAAGTCAGACAAGAGCTTGCTGACACCAAGGTTGATTGTGAAAAATGGGTTGAGTCTTGTAAAGGGTATCAAATGTTACTTAACAAACAAACTGCAGCCAATGTTAAATTTGGCATTGGATATACCCACACTGAATCACCAACAGATTTCACCCACAAAACTGATAATGATGGGAAGAAATTGATTCAAACTTCTGATATGGAGGAATGCACATCCTACCATCAGAACTTCCTTAAAAAGGGAAGTACTGCAGAAGTTAAAACTACTGACAATAAGCCATCAGCAGTTTCAACTACATCAGGAGTTGAGACCCTGAAAACTGCTGATGACCTATTTCAAAAATCAGATTTTGTCAGTAAATTGCCTTCTAGCTCTCTTGATCTATCTAAAAGGAAAGAGAAGGCAAAAGCATGTGAAATATGTGGTCTGTTTAACCACATAACTGAACTTTGCAAATTTAGAAAGGTAAATCAGTTAAATAAACAAAGACAACAACTGATTGTGGGAAAACAGATAAAACAAGATTTTCAAAATACCTTTTTTCCCAACAAACAACAATCAAACAAAACCCTTTCTAAGAAGAAGCCTTTATCTCAACAAAGGTCATCTTCTCAAAGTTCAATTTCAGAAGTTTCACCTAACTCATCAGCAGATTCACAAACTGCTGAAGTTAAAGATTTGATAAACCTGGTCAAACTTCTGATGACCAAAGTTGATGGTGGAAACCAAAAAGAACCCACCATTGTTCTTAATGACAAATCCATTGCCAAAAAGACATGGATTACTAAAAATGGTCCACAACAAGCTGCACCTGTTCTCAAGAGCAAACCCAAAGCCAAACTGGCTTGGGTTGCCAAAACTAACTAATTTGCTATCTTGTGCAGAGAGTCTCCAGAGGTTTGAATAGCATATGGTATGTGGACAGTGGAGGCTCAATGCACATGACTGGATGCAGATACCTGATAAACAATTTTATCAGTCAAAGAGAAGGATCTGTGTCCTTTGGGAACAATGCCAAGGGATATGTGCTAGGATATGGCAATGTATCCTCAGGCAAAATGCAGTTTGACAAGGTCAATCTGGTTGAAAACCTTGAGTACAACTTGCTGAGTGTCTCTCAAATGTGTGACAAAGGATATTCTTCCTTTTTCACAAAGACAGCATGCAAGATCATATCACCAGAAGGCCAGAAGTTGATAGAGAAGATCATTGAAGATCATACTTTGCTAATTGCCAAAAGATGTGGCAATGTCTATGCAGTGGACATTGAAAAAGACAAAGTATTGAACAAAACTGCCTGTTTCTTCTCAAAGGCATCAACTTCAGAAAATGATCTCTGGCATAGGAGACTTGGCCATGTGAACTTTAAAACCATCAATAAAGTCACAAAAATGGGCTTGGTCAGAGGTCTACCTTTGAAGGAATATCAGTGCAAAGAACACTGTGTTTCCTGTCTTAAAGGTAAACAGCATAAGTCCTCTTATAAGTCTATTGAAGAATCAAAAACAACTGCATGTCTTCAATTACTCCATATGGACTTATTTGGACCAGTCAAGATTATGAGCCTTGGTAAGAAGAAGTACTGCTTGGTCATCATTGATGACTACTCAAGATTCACATGGGTCTTCTTCTTATATTCCAAGGATGAGGCAGCTGAAATCATCAAGTTCTTTATTCTACAAGTAGAGAAGCAATACTCTCTATCTGTCAAAATCATCAGGAGTGACAACGGGACAGAGTTCAGGAACAAGACTCTGGATGAATTCTGTCTGTCTAAAGGGATTGTTAGACAGTTCAGCATTCCCAGAACTCCTGAACAAAATGGTGTAGTAGAAAGAAAGAACAGAACATTAATTGAAGCAGCCAGAACAATGTTAGCTGATTCAGGCCTACCTTTGTATTTTTGGGCTGAAGCAGTCAACACTGCATGCTATGTTCAGAATAGAGTTCTTATCAACAAGAGACATACCAAAACTGCCTATGAAATTCTTCATGACATTAAGCCCCTTATCTCCTTCTTCAGGGCTTTTGGATGTCAATGTTTTATCCTCAACATCAAAGACTCTATCTCTAAGTTTGCTGCAAAAGTTGATACAGGTTATTTTCTTGGTTATTCTCCATTGAGAAAAGCTTACAAAGTATTCAATTCAAGAACCAGGATAGTAGAAGAAACACTGAATGTCAAGTTCAATGAATCAAAACACACTCTTATTCCAGCAGATCCTGCTGAATTATTTGATCTTGACAGTTTTCATTTCGGACCTGAAAAGACTGTTGAATCATCCAAACCTCCTCAAAATGGTTTTCAAGGATTTGAAGATGATAGTCCTGCACCATGGACTCCAAACACAGTCAGAAGATCAACTATTAAACCTTCAGAAGTTTCAATAGCTTCTACTTCAGGAACTACTGATGAACATTTTGAAACTCCTGATTCAGCTGAACCTAAAACTCCTGAAGTTCAAATAACAGCTGAACCAGATATTATCAATCTCAGTGGTTTATTTGAAGAAACTGTAGAGCCATCATCCAGTACAGGCTTACAACAACTGATTGAACACAAGGATCATCCATTGGAACAAATCATGGGTGATATTGCCTCAGGGGTACTTACAAGAAACCAGCTCTCCAACTTTTGCTTATTCTCAGCATTCATCTCTCAGTTGGAACCAAAGAAGTATCAAGAAGCCCTCAAAGACAACAATTGGGTGCAAGCAATGCAAGAAGAGTTGCTTCAATTCAAGAAACAACAGGTTTGGGAAATCTGTCCCTTACCTGACAACAAGCAACCAATTGGAACAAGATGGGTCTTCAGAAACAAATCAGATGAGGCTGGTATGATAATCAAGAACAAAGCAAGACTAGTGGTACAAGGTTATTCCCAAGAGGAAGGAATTGATTATGATGAAACCTTTGCACCAGTTGCAAGACTTGAAGCTATCAGGTTATTTTTAGCTTATGCAATTTCCAACAACATTAAAGTTTATCAAATGGATGTCAAAAGTGCATTTTTGTATGGAAAAATAAAAGAGGAAGTGTATGTCTGTCAACCTCCAGGGTTTGAGGATCCTTCTCATCCTGATTGGGTTTACAGACTTGACAAAGCTCTTTATGGGCTAAAACAGGCTCCAAGAGCCTGGTATGAAACACTCTCCAACTTTTTACTAAAGAATCACTTCTCAAGGGGATCCATTGATAAAACTCTTTTCATAAAACATGTTGGAAATCATGTCTTACTTGTTCAAATATATGTTGATGATATCATTTTTGGTTCAACAAACTCAAAACTGTGTGAAGAATTTAAGAAACTCATGCAATCAAAATTTGAAATGAGTACAATGGGAGAATTGCAGTACTTTTTGGGACTGCAAATCAAGCAACAATCAAATGGAACATTTATACATCAATCAAAATATGTTAAAGAATTATTGAACAAATTTTCTTTACAAGACTGTAAAACATGTTCCACTCCCATGACACCAATCACACAAGTTGAACCAGATGATCAAGGGAAACACATTGATCAAACCATGTATAGATGTATGATAGGTTCTCTTTTATATCTAACTGCTTCTAGACCAGATATCATGTTTTCAACTTGTGTCTGTGCTAGATACCAATCTGCACCAAGAGAATCTCATCTAATTGCAGTCAAAAGAATCTTCAGATATCTGAAAGGAACTCCTACTTTGGGGATCTGGTATCCTGCTTCAAGCAATACCAAGTTAACTGCTTTTTCAGATAGTGACTATGCAGGCTGCAAAATGTCAAGAAAATCAACATCTGGTGGTTGTCAATTCTTAGGAAACTGTCTGGTGTCCTGGCAATCAAAGAAACAAACATCTGTGGCAACTTCAACAGCTGAAGCTGAATACATTGCTGCTGCAAGCTGTACTTCACAGATACAATGGCTCCAATATCAACTGCTTGATTATGGAATCAAAGAGACCAAGACCCCACTTTTTGTAGACAGCAAATCTGCCATTAGCATCATTCAAAATCCTGTTCAGTTTTCAAAAACTAAACATATTGAAATCAGGTATCATTTCATAAGAGATTGCTATGAAAAAGGCAAGATTGAGGTGAAGCATGTCACAACAGCCAATCAAATAGCTGACATTTTCACCAAACCCCTTGATTCAACAACTTTTCAGAGGTTAGTATCCATGCTTGGGATGTTAAACTTAGAAGAAAGTCTGTAAGTGTTTCACTTTTTAATTCTGCACATATTTTATTTTTCACTTACATACTTATCTGTCATAAACCTCTGAAGACCAAAAATTTGAGAAAAGAGAAAGTTCTGATGAACAAATTTGAAAACTACTGATAAACATCAAATTGGGATATTTTCAAAATGGATGTAACTACTGATGAAAATCAGAAGTTAGAAAAGTGCTTTAAGAGTCATCTGCATCAGCAGTTGAAACTACTGATGAGAAAACTAAAACCACTGATGAAGAAACCTTTCTTCTTCAGCAGTTTGACTAAAAGGGTAAAACAGACTTTTCACTCGTCAGAAGTTTGACCTAGTCGGTTAAAAACCTCTGATAAATACCCTGTTCCAACACTTATCCATTCAAAAAGCAAAATTCCCTCTTTCTCTCTCAAATTCAAAGCAAAACCCCTTCTCTAACCTAAAAATCACTGTTCGATCAAAAATATCCATGGCTCTCGTGTTAAAACAGGGACACAACCAAAGAGGCTACTTTGTTAAAGATGAAGCCTGGTCCCAGTATGATGAGATACTTGATCTCATCATGAAATCCCAATATTATGATGCTTTCACCATTGATCCACCCATTCATGAAGAAACTCTTAATGAGTTCTGGGCAAATTCAGAAACGGTGAAGGTGAATAATGAAGTGATTTCCCTCAAATCTTCTATAAAAGGGAAACTGATGGCCATCTCACCAGAAACACTAAGCATCAGGCTTGGTTTGAAGGATTCTGAGGCACCTGAACAAATTCCAACCTCAGATATTCATCTGACCATGACAGAATGTGGCTATCAAGGTACTTTGGCACAAGCAACAGTTTACAAAAAATATTTTGACCCACAATATAAACTGTTATTTCATTATATTATTATGTGTCTTAGTCCTAAAACTGGGTCAATAGATCAGATGCCTTCAACCTTTCAACCTATTTTTCATTCCATCATAAATGAAACTTCTTTCAAGGCATCAAAACTATTTTTCAATGAACTGGTTTTACATCATCAAAATGATAAAAAGAGATTTTTGTTGTATCCAAGGTTTGTTATGCAGTGCATAATAAAAGAACTTGGTGAGGGAGTACTTGAGGGAAAAACAACAACTTTAAATCCTTTAACTGCTCAAGTATTCTCTAGGCACAACAAACCAGCACTTTTGCTTGAAGATGACCAAGGGGAAGAACAACCCATCCCCAAGGAACCCACATCTTCCAAACCCAAAAAGATAACTAAAAAGCCTAAACAACAAAAACCAAAAACAACCAAGTCACTGAAAAAGAAAGTTCAGGAACTGGAGAAACCTGAAACTACTGATGTGCAATCTGCACTTGAAAAGGAAGTGGCTGAAACATCCTCTCAGCACACTCCTTCTCCACCACCAAAAAGAAAACCTGTCACAGTTATATTTAAAAGAAAAAGATTTAAGAAACAAGTAACTGTTGACCCTGCCTTTGAAACTGCTGAAACCATTCCCACCCAAACTCCTGAACACCAACCCATCCAAACTACTGAACCTGAACCCTCACATACAACCATAGAAATTGCCCAACTTCTCTCAGGACTTAAAGGAACCCATTCACCACATGTCACTCCCCTTACAACACATCAAATTGGGGAGATGCCTTCAGAAGTTGACATGAATGTGGATCCCTTTAGCCCAACACAGAGAGATGAGGATGAACAAGGGTTTGTAAGCCCAAACTTACAAACTTTTGGTATTTTTGAGGCTGCTACTACTCACTTATCACCCAGTGGTGAACCTGAGGACAGTAGTAACATAGCTAAGACCTCAAATCTGGCAACTACTGATGAAGGCCTAAGGCCAGAAGTAGGAAAACCTCAGGACCAAGACAAAGAGGTTCATGAGACTACTGGTTTGGGTCCAGCTCATGATATAACTGATCCTGCCCTCTCTGAGGACACTATCAGGGATTCAGATGATTCCATTAAGTTGGTTGATGAATCAAAACTTCCACAAACTGAATTGACGGTTGATATTGAAGGTCCTGCATCTAAGGTCTCCAAGCTCAAGAAGCTGGTCACCAAAGATCAGGTTAAAGACCAGTTAGCCCAAAAATCCCCACAACTGGCATCTTCAGAGCAATCTGAAGATCACCCAAAACTCACCCCTTCACCAAAACAACCTACCCAATTCACTGGGCTCACAAGCATAGACTTGAACCAACTATGCAGCCCAGATGGTCCCCTGTATCAGGCACTCAAACAAATTATTACTGATCAACTCAAACCCTTCACAACTGCTTGGGAGTTAAAAGCTAACAATCAGTTTGGGTTGATCAACTCGAGACTTGCAGAGTTGAACAAGAAAATGGATGAAACTCAAGATCAACTTGCAAGGTTGTCTGCTGCAACATCTCATTCTATTCGGCTTCCAGAAGTGGATGAAGCCAAAAAGGGGGAGATGATTAAGGAACCAACAACAGATGCTACACAAAGACAAAATCCTGATCAAGAAGCTGATAGACCAACACAAAGACCAGGAAAAGAAGTAGCACCAGAGTTCAAGTTACCTAAGGCATCAGAGGTAACTGCTGATTACATTTCTCAAACTACTGAAGACAATCCTTCAGCAGTTGTGACCAAACCTACCACATCAGCAGTTCTACCTCCAAAACCATCATCAGAAGTTCCTAAGGCAACTGAAAAAGACCCTGCTCCCACTCCTTTGCCTACAACAACTTCCACAGCTGTTTTAAACCCTACTCCCATCAGGATGTCAAAAGAATTATTAGAGAAGAGTTTAAAAGAAGCTGCCAAGAAGGCAAAAGAAGACAGAGTATGGAACAGCCTAGAAACTAGAGAAGACTTGAACTATGATGAAAAACTGATCAAATATCAAGAAAAACTTGATGAGCTTGAGGCTGAAGAGAGAGCACTTGAAGCTGCTGCTGAAGATGACAAAAGAGCACAGCTAATAAAATTCATTACAAAGAACTCCAAATCCAAACAAGTGGCCCTCAAGAAACTCTCAACACAAGAACTGACAAGAAGAGCTCAGATGCTATCTGACAGAATAGCAACTGAAAATGAGAGGAAAGCCAAAAGAGCCGAAGTGATTGAAGAATTAGTGGCTAATGACTATGGTTCAAAAGCCTCAATCAGCAAATGGAAAGAACAAACTCTCTATGAGGCTTACAAGAAACTCAAAGCAAAGAAAGCTGCTGAACCAGAAAAATTTGAAAGCCAAGAAGTCCAAACAACTTCTATTGTCAAAAGACCATCTGGTACATTAAGAAAGCCAGCCACTAAAAGAAAAGCAGATGGAAATCCCATTGTCAAGACTGACTTCAAGATGATTCTGTTAGAAGGAGATCAGTTGGTACATGGTGATTTTGATGTTGAAGAGAAACCCATCTTAACCCAATTCAGAGACAAGGCTACCTATGCTTATCAGTTACAACAATCCATTCAAGAAGAAACACATACAAGGGTTGTTACAGAGCATCACCTGCCCAATATGCCAATCCAAGGTGCTGCTGAATTACAAGGAAGTCAAGAGTCTCACCTGAGAGTCACTGAAATCGAAGACATTCCTCAATCAGGTCAACCTAAGGAAACAGGCTTGGTTTCCTATGCCTCTGACTTTGACAGGTCAAAGGTAAACATTGTGAAATGGTCATTTACTGAATCCAACTCAGTACTTGTGACCAGGAGAGACCGTTCAAGTAAGGTCTATAGAAACTCAAAGGAGTTGAGTGTTTTATCGTCCAAAGACCTTCTCACCATTCAACATTTAACACCTGAACTTGGTCCTCTCACTGAGCAACAAAGATGTACTCTTACCACCCGGATGACAGCAGAGATCTGGAGGATGTTAGAAGAGAGAAAAGGACAACAATAAAGGATAGATAAGGTTTTGGCTTCATCAATCCAGGGGGAGATTGTTGGGACGAAGAGGATTGAAGAAACCACCTTTTGATAACCTTAGTCTTTTCCATATCTGCCTAAGTATAGAACTGCTGAAGAACAAATAGAAGAAGTACTGAAGAACAAACACAAAGTACTGAAGAGTAAATTCATCAGAAGTTCTGAAGTCTAACCAGACATTTCACTGAAGAACTACTGAAGACAAACTGCTCATCAGCAGTTTGTCACTCATCAGCACTTTCCATCAGAAGCTTCTAACCGACTGAAAGATCAGCAGTTTTACTATTATATTGTTTTGTTAAAGTCTTGATTTCAAGTTTCAATGTACAGACTGATGTAAGCTTATCTTAGCATAATATCTTTGTTAAATATCTTAGATTACTTCAGACTTCAGTTTAGTACAATAGTCTATAAATAGATGAGTTTGTTCATCTATTTTAGACATGTGATTTTGTGTAATATCTTTGAAATTATATTGAAATCCTTCAAGCTTTAAACTCATAATTTCCACTTCACATCTGAGAAACATAAACTGCTATTTCTGCTTTATACTTAGATCATTTATTGTTTCTCATTTACTATTCAGTCAAGGGGGAGTAATAACTCCTCATCAAAGTGATCTTTTAGACCTTTGAACACTTAACTTTCCGCTGCTTAATAACTCTTATATAAATCTGATCAAACACATAAGTGTTCATAGAAACAGCCACTGATCCAACACTTATTGTTGAGATCAGTCCATTTCCGCTGGAGGCTCTCGATAGTGTGGTCGTTTATGCTGACTAATTGGTTGAAGTCGGCCAACACACGGTCCCACAACCCCTCAAGGTGCGAGCCGAGCTGAGCCCTTCCCCCTCGAGCATTGGCGTTGTAGAGCAGGATCATTTTGGGCATCTTGGTAGCATACCACTAAGGCGATTTCTGCGCGTCATGTTTGTGTTTGAAGAGTGTGGGTGTGAGTTTTAACCATGGGTGTGTATGTGAGTTTTTAAACACGGTAGTGGTGTGTTTATATACACATTTCTTGAACGGATTCAATGTTAAATTAAATTACTGGCCGTTTTAGGTGGGCCGGTTGCATGCAATTCAATTTACTCACCGTTTTAATGCAATTAATTTTATTTGCCCTCTTTTGGTGGTGGGACGATTGTAAAACATTTAAACCGTGTAAATTAAAAATAGTCTAGATATGTATTTAAACGAAAATAAATATAAGAATAACTGTAGTACTACCTTCAAAACTGTGCTTCAGTAAAGTGAAGTGATGTGGCAGTGCAGGATTCGTGTAAATCAGTGAAGTTGGAAAAAATTGAGGGTTGCACCCCTCCCCCTTATATTAGAGCATTCACAGCTAGAGGTGTACAAAAAAAACCGGTTTTGAAAACCGAACCGGAAAAAAAACCGAAAAACCGGTTAGACAAAAACCGGTTTTTGTTCAAACCGGTCCCAAACCGACCCGAGTTACCGGTTCCGTATAGGTTTTAGGTTTTGGAGATTAGACCGGGTTGAAAACCGGTTTTAGGAACAAACCGGTTTTGCAAAAAAAACCGGTTTTGGAGGAAAAAACCGATTTAGGCAATGTATTTTGATTCTAGGATGATCGGTTTGGCAAAAAAACCGGTTTAAAAACCGACCAAAATCGGTTCCGATCGATGGTTCTCTTTGGTGCTAAAAACCGGTTTGGAAACCGGATCGGTTTGAGGAAAAACCGGTTTGAGAAAAAACCGATTTAGGAAAAACCGGTTTTAAAACCGGTTCGGTTTTAAAAAAAAACCCGGTTTGTACATCTCTATTCACAGCAGCTCTCCCATTTTTCTGTGAGTGTGTCCCCCAAATTATATCGGGTGGGTGTAAGTGGTTGTAAGTGGAGAAAATGAGGAATCTACTGTTTATCGGTATATTTTGGGTTATTTGGAATCTTTTGGGGAAAACAAAAAACTGTATTTATTTTTTAATACATGTTGAAAGTGGTTGTAAGTGGAAGAGAGAGAAACTGTAATAATTTTTAATGTAATATGTGGTTGTGATTGGTTACAAGTAAATGAGGATGTTTGGAATGCGATCTCCGTCTGGTGCAAGGTTCCTAGACCTTTCGTTTTTCATGTCAAGGATTTGGTGGATTTGCATAAAGACAGTGGCGTGATGGGGCACAAGCAATCGATTCTCCAAGGTATTATCATTATTGCGAGTTGGAGGATATGGCGAGCTAGGAATGAAAAGATTTTCTCAAGCAAGGATCCTAATGTTGTGGATATGGTGGCGGGTATAAAGTCTTTGGGTTTTCTTTGGTACAAGAATAGGTTTAAACAAGGGGTAGTGGATTGGAATAGGTGGTGCTTATTTGATGTAATGTGATTTTTGGTTTGTATTTTTGGCTTTCGGCGTTTATCTCCGTCTTGGTGATTTTCATCGGGTGTGGTTTTAATGAAAGTCAATTTTCAAAAAAAAAAAAAGTAAATGAGGATGTGGAAACTGACGTGAATGTTGTTATAATTACATACACAACGTGATTCTTACCATCATTTAATATAATAATAACCTAAAGGGCTGTTTGGTTGATTAAGTGCTAAATCATTAAAACGTCTGAATGATTAAGTGCTGAATGGTTCAGCTATGCACCACGTCTGAATGGTTCAGCTCTTAACCATTTCATTCAGAGCCTTTTTAGGTTAAAACAAACAGTCTGAATGCTAAACCATTCAGAGCTGAATGGTTCAAAGCCTCATTAAAAGGCTATCAAACATCCCCTAAATTTGTTTAATAAAATATTAAAACCATTAGAAAATGACTACCTTTGTTATATTATAATGCAAGTTGATATGAATAAATATTGTTTACAAAGTTGGCACTAGTTTCAAATACTTATATTCTATCATCAAAAGTAGGTGCAACGCAGAAAATATTCCACCCTTTTTAACATTGGAGACGATGGATCGATACCTTCGTTGACTTTCTCTTTGACATTGGAAAAGACCAATATGGCCACTGAAAGAAGTGATGAAACGTGGTCATGGATGAAGGAGGTGATGCCCTTTGTGGCAATGTTGATGGTCACATGCTTGGATATGAGTGTGTTGACCATAGTCAAAGCAGCCATGAATGATGGTATGTCTAGCATTGTCTATATCGTTTACCATGATGTTCTAGCCATCTTGATACTGCTTCCATTTTTCATCATCGGTTTCTTCAGGTAATTTGCCAACATGTGTGTTTAGTTTTTAGATCTTATGGCATGAAGATATGATGAAGGATTAATTATATATAATTGTTTGACATTTTACAGAAACGGTGACCGTCCTCCACTCAGTTTGCATCTTCTTTTCAGATTTTTTGTACTTGGGTTTTTAGGGTAAGCGATACAACCCATTTCCTTTTTTTAAGTCAAGATGATTCGTTTCGGGCCGGGTCGGGTTGGTGTAACATGGGTCGGTTCAGGTTTGGGAGATAAGCAAAACACTATACATCTTTTTGACAATTTCTTTGAGAAAAGTTATAAACTTTCTGTGTTCGTCATCTTTTCAAAAAAAAAAAGTTTATGCAACCCATTTCTTTGAAAAGAGTCAAGATGGTCCGGGTCGGGTCAGGTTGGCACAGAATGGCTAGTTTGGAGTTTGGTTGATCACCAAAACACCTTTAAAAAACATATAGAGCCATTAAATCAAATTTATAAAGATAGAATTTGACTGACTTTCCATCCATTTAGCTCGTCCCTTTTAGTTGAACCTCTTGATTTGATTCTTTTAGATAAACACACTACAAAGGCACAAATCGACCAATTTAAGAGTAATAAGTAGGGGTTGCCACCTGTAAATGTAATTAGGTGTGTGTCTCAGCTAGGTGATAGGTTACATTAGTAGTTTGCTTTTGATTGTATGTAATAGGGTAGAGTTTGAGTCGAATTTGTAATGCTTTATTGTGTAGTAGAATGAGGGGCGAATGAGCCTCATTCGCCTGAGGCACAGAGGCGAAGGTTTATTTGGGCCAGGGGTGGCCCTGGCCCCCCCTGTTTTTTGGGTCAGTAGTGGAAATTAATGATTTTGTAGGTAAATTGAGTCTGGGTTGAGTCCGGCCCCCGCCGATTTGTCACTACCGGTCGAAAAAAATTGAGTCCGGCCCCCGCCGACTCAACTTCCAAGCTTCGCCCCTGCTGAGGCAGGTAGGCGAATGGGTGTTGGTAGTATAAATAGGACCCTTAGCCTCCTCATTGAAAAACACTGGCTCTTTGATTGTACTCATAGCAAAGCGCTGCCGAAATTGATTCAGGAATGCATTGTGTGTTAAACATGATTGTTTGTTCATCCTAATCCACTATCAAACGCTTGTGTGTTGTTTCTGCCATCCCACAAGTTGAACATTAGGTAACAAATTCTTGTAAGAGTGTTAGACAAGAAACCGGTCCTACACCACCTCCACATATGTTACAAAGTTATTAATTTTAACAAACTTTTCATATATATGTTGTTCGTAGGATTTGTCTTTTTCAGGTACTTGCATGTCAAGGCGTTTACTACAGCTCTCCAACCATGGCAAGTGCCATTTCAAACTTGACTCCGGGCAATACATTCTTGATTGCAGTTGCCTTCAGGTAGTGGTCAAGGACCTTGTTCATATTTTTCATGATAACATGTTAGCCAAATAGATTAGGTAAAAGGTAGCTTGCGTTAGGGAGTTGGTCTTTTAAGGGGGTTAAAGGCAGAAAATAAAACGAGTGGGAACTGGATGTGAACTTATGAGACCTCTAGTAAAGGGACTCATGCGCTTAACACTATGCAACCTCTTGAAGGTTATGACCATCTATTTACTGCCAACTGAACGGGAATTCCAATTTCATTGACGAGTTTTGGTACTTCCAAACACATTATGAAAACCACACACCCTCTAAAGTTTTAAATTGTTCTGTATGTGTTTTAGGATGGAGAGAATAGAAATAAGAAGTTCAAGCACTATAGCAAAGCTATCGGGTACCATAATAGCAATATTTGGAGCAATGTTATTCACACTCTATCAAGGCCCAGATATTTTTCATATGAGCCCTTTTCCACATTCGTCCAATCGGGTTCATCTATCACGACCATCGAATTGGATATTTGGCGGTCTGATTCTTATTGTTGGTGGAATTTTTAATGCCATATGGAAGACTTTACAAGTAAGATCTTCCTTAAAGTAGACAAAAGTGGATTATTTTGGGGGTTTTAAATTGCGATTATTTTTAGCTATTAATTTCTTGATTTACACATCTAGTCAGCAACGGCTAGAGAATATCCTGATCAACGCACCATGGTCTTTTTCTACTGTCTATTTGGAACGATACAATGTATAGCTATATCTCCTTTCCTAGAACCAAATCCACAAGCGTGGGTGCTGCAGCCCGGAACCGAGATAATTGCTATAATTTTGGGGGTAAGTTAAGTATAGGAGTGAACTTTTAATACGACATGAACCTAGAACATAATTCATTGGTTTGGGTTTAGTCGTAGTGAGACCGAGTCGTTTTTCATAAACTAAATTAAATGGGCATTTAAAAGAGAAAATAGCATATGATTTTATAGTTTAATTATATATATTTCATATACATGTGTATTTTTGTTATAAGTTTCAAGTTTTAGCATATTAATATATAATGAGATAAAATTCCGGGTTAAAGGTCGGGTTATGTTTGTGTTTCCATGAAAACTCGTGTCGTGAGTTTATGTGTTTGACATGATTTTCTCAGGTTTATGTTGTAACTTGCAAATACTATATGTTTAACACCCACAAATTTGAGAATTTAAGTGTAATTTCAACCTTTTTATTTACAAATGTGTCGATTTGAGCTGTTTTACTTTCTCAAATAAAAAATATTCTAGCTCAAGTTGGAAGGGGTTGAAGAGGTATGAGTTGCCAAAATTCTAGTGAAAGTATTGGGTGCAAAGTTTTCTTAACATAGAAAGGGTGGAAAGGATTTGGGGCTTTGATCTAAAAAAAATCAATGGATGAGATTGAGAGACAAAATTGAAGTGAAATCAAGGCATGAAAATTTGAAAGAGGAAGTAAGGAAGGGTAAAATAGGTATAGCGTACAATTATTGACTTTTTCAAGTTTCACTATCATTTTTTAAACGTCGATAACTTTTTCATACGACATTATTTTTAGAAAAAAAATATACCATAAAAATAAGCATCTCTTTAATTACATGTACTATTGCTATGGTTTAAAAAATTGTTGGGTTTATAATGTGCGTAATTATCAGATTTAATGTGCGTCATTATGATGTTTAACATGCGTAATTATAGCATATAACGTGTGTAATTATGGTGGCGGACAAAATTTCCCTTTTAGCTGGTGTCACGTGTCGCACTCTGAGCTCTTCCTATCATTATAAGTATCATTTGCACACTATCATTTCTCTTAAAGTCCAAACTCTAAAGTCTGCTTTTTAGTTTTTGCCTTTTATTTTTTATTTTTTATGTGTACAAACTTCCTAAAACATATGGTATCAAAGATTTAATTTAGAGCTTTAATTATTATTGTTTTAATCATAATTAATCCACTGATTATTTTATGTAACAAATTTAACTTTTTTTTTTGAACGGTCAAACGGGATACTTTATTCATTTCCACCAAAATATAAAGTTCAAATACAAGTTCGACCCCAAAGCCCATTTAGCGAATTACTACCTAGGCCAAACTACACATCACCCAACTTACAACAATTCATACACAACCACGGCCTGTAACTCCCAACCCCCCTAAACAAATTTAACTAGAACATGTGTAACCCCATATCCATCTTGCCGCCTATAAACAAGCTAGACTACTTTTTCACATTTTAATACACATTTTGATGTTGGTAGATTGACCTCTATTTTCTATTTGAAGGCAGTATTTTCTGTCGTTTTTCGTAGTACTGTTATCACATGGTGCTTGGAGAAGAAAGGTCCAGTTTTCGTTGCCATGTTCTCGCCCCTCTCGATAGTTATCTCAGTCATCATGGGTGTAACTTTTCTCGGTGATTCACTTTACCTAGGAAGGTAAATGATCGATCTTTTTATTTTAATTTAATAATGTAATTTCATAGGGTGTATGATATGTGTTCGAAAGCACAAGTTGTACTTTCCTACGCGACCCAAATCACACATAAAAATTTTCCAAGTTTGGAGTTGTCATATCTAACTCGTTTAATAAATAGATTATGTTCGGGTTTTCAATTAACTGTTTAGTAAAATAGTTGTGTTCAACTTGACTCGAACACGTTTAATCAAACAAGTCAACTTTTTTATAATAGAATAAAAAATATATATTGATAAGTTCCACTTGCGAACCCATTTACAACTCTTTTAAGTTTTAACCAATGACTAGCTAATTGATTTATGACTCGTTTAACATGTTTACAACTTCATTACAACCTGTCAACCCATTTAACTTGTTTAGATATATGGTTTAAACGGCCCATGTTCGAGTTACAGTGAATCCAAGTCGTGGTTGATGTTTTAAACCCGAATAAATATATAATGGGTTGTGTTTGGGTTTATAGATTCAACGCACGAATCCAACACGACTGATGCCCATTGAATCTTGGGACACGTTGCACCAATCATTTAATCCCATATGAGCCTGTCTGGTTGATCATTGTTCAATGAGGCAGTTGATTCATCGCTTGTTCTTGAATCTTGAATCTTGAATTTGTATATGCAGCACCATTGGAGCCACGATAATTGTTGCTGGATTTTATACTGTGATGTGGGGGCAGGCCAAAGAGAAGAACAAGTTACCAATAGTGACGGGGGCTAATTTGGATGTTTCAAATGAACGCGGTTCATCTGATCAAACATCCCCTCTCCTTATATCCAAATATGAATCAAGCGGTTAGTTTGCTAGAGCATCCATCAATGCGAAATCCTCTTAGATAGACAAAAACTTAAATATCACCCAACATTCATGTTGGAATGTACTTGTCTAGCAGTTTGGATTGTAACATGATTATTTATGTATGAAAAAACAAAAAATAAAATAAAAGGCGAAAAAGAATTTGTAAAATGGATTAGAGAGAAACAACCTTGCCCATGTATAAGGTAAAAAAATTCACAATTTCAAACACATGATCTAAAATGTAGATAATTGTTTATAAAAGATAACCACACGAACTCATCAAATTAGGGTTCTACACTTAAGTTTTTTATTACTTTAATTCTAATTTGGCAAAACCCTCGATTCTTTAGTATGGACTACTCTTTGGATGTTCCTAACATATGTTGTATAATTATCAAAAAAATAAAGTTGGATTTAGAAATGTTCTTTGTTCTATGAGTTTGAATCTGGATTAGAACTGGTTGTTTGGAACAAATTTTTTATCAATGTTGAAACACAAATTTAATTTCAATCAATTTGGAAACTGGAATACAAGTTTAACTTTTCAAAGTTTAGAAATCCGTTTCAGTATCTGAAATCATACAAAATTTTGGATACGAATTCTAACATTGAAATTAACTATCTGAAATTTTGAATATCCGAATTTTCAGGTATCCAAATTTGAGCACTCATACCTGCAATAATATAAATCACATCACTATTGAATATCCGAATTTCAGGTATACACACTTTTTTGGTGTAGGTTACCTACTAAAGATGTGTAAGTTATGAACCTACATATGGTAATCGCATATATGTCTAGGTCGTTGTCTCTTGTGTAATTTTAGAATAAAAATGTGCAGAACAAATCTCTTCCTGTATTTTCTATAGTTCTTGTATCCATATATGCAGCGCCATTGGAGCTATGTAACTCGATCGTCCACTAATGTGAAGTCATTGTTTACTGGATACATGAAAATGTAGATATCATCAAACAGTCATGTCTTCAATGTACTTGCCTGGGATGTAATATGATTATTCTATTCATATTTAAATAAAAAAACGGAAAAAAAAAATATGAAGTATGAAACAGGTCGGGCTAGAAAATCAAACCAGACCGCATAATAACTAGGTTGAGCTAGTCTCAACTAGGTTATTATGGTTCGGGTTTTGAACCGAAACATGATGTGTAATCGGACTCATCAGTCCTTATATGGATGATTTGTGAAAGTCAAGGGTTAAAAGACTAAATTAGTGTTTGAGATAAACACAAATTTTCTTGTGGTCTTTGTTCGTAATAATAGTTTGAAACGTAACTAGTGATTAGTAACATATAATCTTTGTGTTTTGTGTTGTTTGCTTGATCCAATTGTTCCAACAAAGCATCATTAAGTAACGGTTTATGGATATCCATAAATATGAACATGATCAAGAATCTTGTGATTTTTAAATGTCTTTAAGATTTATCAAAACAATGTGTTTTCTCGAAGTCAGTGAATGAAGATCATGTAACCCGAACATGACCCCACATATTTATTCATGTCAAGGACATCTTTCCTAGCCTCTCAAAGTCGGTACTAAAGCGAAACCCCAATAATTTCGAGACCAACCCAGCCATAAATGGTGTGGTACATTCTCTAGTGAATTTTGTTTGGTCCGGGCTGGTTCAGTTAGAACCCAATGCCCGGACCTACATTTTAAACCTTTTTAACAATTTTGTTTCTTTTGTACCCGATCCATTTTGGCACGACCCAACCCTCTCCTGACAAGAATTTATGGATTCACCCTTTTATGAATATACTTAATTATATTTTATAATTCCATATATTTCTTTTATATGACATATATCCATCCTTGTAGTAGGTGAGGATGCTTTGACCCATTAAAATCAACATAATCATTTTACTTTAGTTTAATACAAGTTGTTATGAAAACTATTGCTGACAAGGCTGGCACTAGTTTTAAGTCTTGGTATTCTATCATCAAATGGTTGTCAAATTTGAACAATCAGATTAGAATGAAATAAGTTTCCCAAATTCATCCCTTCTTGATGAAGTGCTGGTAACTGGTAAGATCGATATGAGGACCGAAAGAAGTGACGCGTGGTCATGGACGAAGGAGGTGATGCCCTTTGTTGCTATGTTGATGATAACATGCTTGGATATGAGTGTGTTGACCATAGTCAAAGCAGCCATGAATGATGGCATGTCCAGCATTGTTTATATTGTTTACCATGATGCTCTTGGCATCTTGATACTGCTTCCATTTTTCATCATTGGTTTCTTCAGGTAATTTGCCAACAAAATCCATCTTTGTTTCGTTTATTGATCTGATTACATGAAGATAAAGGATCCATCATAATAGTTTGATCTTTTACAGAAACGTTGCTCGTCCGCAGCTCAGTTTCCATCTTCTTTTCAGATTCTTTATCCTTGGCCTCTTAGGGTAAGAGATGTAGCCTTTTTCTTTAAAAAAAGGTCAAGAAGGTTTGGCCCTGGGTCGGGTCGGGTTGATTTAAAATGGGCCAGTAGACAGTAGTTCAGGTCAACATAGTCCTGGTCAGGTTGGGTTGGTTCAAATGGGTCGGTTCGACTTTGGTTGATCACCAAAACACATGTTTGTCAATTTTTTTGAAAAAAAAAAGTTATAAAACTTTTAATCTATTCTATCTTCTTTATAGAGTCTTTATCCTATGCAGCCCAATTCTTTGAAAAAAAATGGTAAAGATAGTTTGGGGCAGGTCAAGATGTGACCCGTTTAGATAAACACCCCACAAATCGACCTACATATAAATGATTGAGCCGAAATTAACACCTCTGCATATGTTACAGAGTTTTGAAATCTAATACATATTGGTTGCTTGTAGGCTTTGTTTATATCAGGTACTTGCTTATCAAGGTATTTACTATAGCTCTCCAACCATGGCAAGTGCCATTCAAAACTTGACTCCTGGAAACACATTCTTGATCGCAGTTGCCTTCAGGTAGTAGTGCTCAAGGACTATGACTATATTTTTGTAGGCTAATCGTTAGAACCTGTTACCATAAACGTCACATGACCATATTAATACGCTTCTAACCAATGGGATCAGGTAACACGTAGCCTACACTAGGCAAGTGTCCTTCAACGGTTTTGTTTTAATGGCAAACACCCCCCCCCCCCCCCCCCCCCCCGAAGTTTTAAATTGTTCATATGTGTTTTAGAATGGAGAAACTAAACATAAGAAGTTCAAGCAGTCTAGCAAAGTTATTGGGTACCGTAATAGCAATATCTGGAGCAATGTTGTTCACATTCTATCAAGGCCCGGAAATCTTTCATATGGACCCCTCTCCAGATTCATCCAATCAACTTCATGTGTCATGGCCATCGGATTGGATATTCGGCGGTCTGATTCTTGTTATTGGTGGAATCGTTGGCGCCATATGGAATGTTTTACAAGTAAGATCTTCCTTGAAGTAGACTAAAATGGATTATTTTTAGTTATTAATTTCTTGATTTATACATCCAGTCAGCAACAGCTAGAGAATATCCGGATCAACGCACCATTGTCTTTTTCTTCTGCCTGTTTGGGACCATACAATGTATAGCTCTCTCTCCTTTCCTAGAACCAGATCCAAACGCATGGGTCTTGCAGACCAGAACTGGGATTATTGCGGTAGTTTTTGGGGTAAGTTGAGAGGGGGTGATTTTTTAAGACAACATGTTAACATGTCCTCTTGTTTATGATCAATCTATTTTTGCAGGCAGTGTTTTCGGTTGTGTTTCGTAGTACCCGCCATCACATGGTGCCTAGAGAAGAAAGGTCCCGTTTTCGTTGCCATGTTCTCGCCCCTCTCGATAGTTATTGCCGTCATCATGGGTGTCACTTTTCTCGGTGATTCACTTCACTTAGGAAGGTAAATGTTCAATCTTTTTAACTCCTGACATAAACCACAACACACAAAAAGAATTAAGTTTTGGATTGTCATATCTAACCCGTTTAGAAAGTTTGTGTTCGCCTGTTCGGCGTAACTAAATAACCCATTCAATTACGCCCGTCAACCTACTTAAAAATAGACCAAAAAATATATTTGGTAAGTTCCAACCACCAACCCATTTACAACTACATTTACTCATAACTCGCCAACCAGGTTATGACTCGTTTAACACGTAAATATGTGGGTTAAGCTAGTTCATGTTCAGGTTAAATGATTTTAACAGAAATAATTGTTTGGGTCGTGTTTGGGTTCATACTAAGGAATAAGGATGATGTATTTAACAGAAATAATTGTTTGGGTCGTGTTTGGGTTCATACTAAGGATGATGTATTTAACAGAAATAATTGTTTGGATCGTGTTTGGGTTCATCCCCCCAACTCAACACGATTGACAGCCAGTGAATCTTGGGAGTGATATACAAGGATCATTCGATCTGATTTAAGGTTGTAAGGTTGATAATCGTTCAACGAAGGCAACTGATTTGTGGCTTTGAATGTTGAATTTGTATATGCAGCGCTATTGGGGCCACGATAGTTGCTGCTGGATTTTATACCGTGATGTGGGGGCAGGCCAAAGAGAAGAACAAGTTACCAATGGTGACACGGGCTGATTTGAACGTTTCAGATGAATCGGGTTCATCTGATCAAACAGCCCCTCTCCTATCGTCCAGATTTGAATCACATTGTTAGTTTGTCATGTAACGCGGGCATTTATTAACGCAAAATCATTATTTATTTGATACATAAAAATGTGGATATCATCAAACGTTCATGTTGTCAATGTCCTTGTCTAGGTTGCAATATGATTATTCTGTTCATGTTTGAAACAAAAACAAAAATATATAAAAGATGAAATAAAAGTTGTAATACAGGTCGGGCTAGAAAAACAGGCCAAACCGCATAATAACTAGGCTAGGCTAAACCATGGATTTATCAATCCTTATAGGACCAGTTGAGCCTTATTGAACAGGGACCGTTTTCTAATCCAGTTGGGCTTTTGGGCCTACTCCCAGACTGGGTTGAGGATCGGGCTTGGACAGGTTTGACCAATTTAACCATGGTGAGGACTGAGGAGTGAAGTGATCTTAATTCTTAAATGTTGAAGATGGTGCCATAATTATATGTCTTGCTAGATCTTTAATTATGGATTGCTTAATGATAACGGGTTAACATGGGTGATATCACTAGAGATTTTTAGTTGGGCGTGTAGGATATATATATATATATATAGGTAGGGAACTTGGGTGTCAATTTTACGACAAAAAAATGATAAATTTTGAGTTGTCATATCTAACCGATTTACTAAACGGGTCATGTCCGGTTGACCTATATAACTTGTTTAATTATAAAAGTCGATATGTCAACCTGATTAGCAAACGTGTCCTAACTTGCTTAATTAAGTCGGTAGAAACACTAACCTGTTTTGACGCATTAACCCAAAGCATGTCAGTCCACAACGGCCAACCCAATACAATTGACACCATAGAAATAGAGGATTGTTAGGAGTCTATAACAACTCATTATGCAGCGTATATAATTGTTTATTGTGTTTATAGAGAATGCATTGATGCTAGCTACCATAGTGTCACAATCATGTGATGCTTAAATGTATTTAGGATCATTGAAAAACTCATGTGGTTGATATAATCATGAAAAAATATTTAACAGCATTAAAACGTTTATCCTTTTTATCGCTTGTTGTTAACATACTCATGAAAAAACCTATATCGATTAAAGTAATTTATGTAATTGAAATGGTTAGCCTCGCCACCACATACACTTATATCCAACGTCCTCAAGTGCTATTGTGTTAACAAGATCAAGTCATGTTCACACAATTATGAAGTTGTGTACACATGTATAATTCTTAAAAATTCAAAGGTCTGGGATGAGTAAAAAGTTAGTCCCTTTGATATAATCTTTTTAAAAACTACAAATATATATAAACTAGTAGGATCCGCCTACTCATCGCATTGGATGTAAACTGTGTCTGTTTTAATACACTCACTATAGCAAACAGAAAACGAAACCAAAACACATTGTCGTAAATGTCGAAAACAAAGAAAACTTCAGACTGAAATAAGGGAAAAAAAATAAAGGAAAAATGAAGTGGAGAAAAAAAAAAAACCGTCGGGGAGACTTGGCCTTGGGTATCCTTAAGTATATCATATGTACACTTGTATATAAAGGTTGTAAAACAAAATATATGATATACACTTAAGGATACATACACTTAGGAGCTGTTTGGTTTATTAAATGCTGAATCATTAAGAGGTCTGAATGGTTAAAAGGTTTAAATAGTTAAGTGCTGAATCATTAAGTTGGACCTCTTAATGGTTAGTTTTCTTGTCTCACATTGATAAGAGAGTCTCATTAAGGTTCAGCCTAGTTCAGTGCTTAATGGTTCAGCAATATCTCAAATCTTAATGGTTCAGCCTTAACCATTACATTCAGAAGCTGAAACAAACACACTAAATGTTGAATCATTCAGCGTTGAATGGTTAAGAGCCTATTAAGAGGCATACCAAAAAACCCCTTAGTATACATAACTTTTATAAAAATACATTTTGGGCTCTCGCCCACTCCGCCCTCCCCAAAGCCGCCATGGTTGTACACATTTATTTTCAGTCATTAATGAATCATGATACATCATGTGTTCAAACCACAAGCACCACGTTTTCCATCAACAAAAGGTTCTAACTTTTAAACCATCATAAAAAACCTTAACATACCCACGGTAACATGTGACTTTTTTTTTGTCAGAACTTAAACATCCATCTCAACCTTACACACAACTATAAAGTACTAAACGTGTAAATGTGTACCTTAACTTTTTTTCGAACGGCCAAAAGCTTGAGAATTTGAACCGGAAGGTCGGAAGTCAGTGGTCACGGGACAGGACCTAAAAATTTTTTTCTGTAGCTACGGTTCGGGTGATATGTTTGGGTCGATGATTCGATTCGAGTCAAGTCAAACATTAAATACAATAAATAAATATCAAAGTTCTAAGTATTGTTTAACAAACAATTGAACAAAGAAACTAAAACATTAAAAATGAGACAAATGGTTGATACCTGGATGAAGAATTACAGTTCAGCTCGTCGACCTTTAAGATTTTTGAATTCTTCAATTATGGATAAGGTTGCAAACGAGCCGAGCTAAGCCCGAGCTTGACCAGGCTCGAGCTCGAAAAACTTATGAGAGCTCGAGCTCGACTCGTTTACTATCTATTAGTTAATATTTTAAATAAAAATAATAGGCTCGGAACTCGATAAATGAAGTTCGGCTAGGGCTCATTTAGTAAACAAGCTTAAATGATGGGGTAAATATTATTAAATATTAATAAACCTAATACTAAGGCTAAGCTCAAGCTCGGGATCGATAAGGCTTGGCTTGGCTTGGCTCGTTACGAGCTTTTTTCCAAGCCTAGCTCGAGTAGCTAAGAGATAACAACTACATGGCTTGCTCATTGAATCTACTATCCCGCTTATGTAGTTGTTGGGCTTAGGACTTTAGGATTTGGGTTTTACATGTACATTGTTTTGTGTTAAAGTTTTGGTTTATATAACTATTTTTTTTAAACGGGGGTCGAAACCGTATAATAAAAAAATTCCATACGGAGACTATATACTCGAAATTTCTGAGCAAAAATTCGGTGGGGTCGACCGTCCCTCCCCGCCACTTGAATGCTACGCCTATGTGTGTGTATATATATATATATATATATATATATATATAGACCCAGCAAGGAGCTGAAAATAAAATACAAAAACGAGTCCCCAAACACCAAAGAAAATGTGTACCTTAAGATAGTGTTTGGGATTGAGTTTGAAATGCAAAAGTGCTTATTGGCTTATGGGTTTTTGAAAAAGAGTTTTAAAAAAAAGTGTTTTGATTAGCTTTTGGGATGAGAAACGTCATAAAGTCAATAGATTTTTTTTTAAGTGTTTCGCTTAACTTATTGTGAATATTGGTTGTATGAATGGTATATTTGTAAAATTTTTTTCCAAAAGTCAGAATTTCTAACTTTTCAAAAACAGCTTTTCTACACTTAAAAGCCAAAAGTCAAAACAGAAAATGTTTTTAGGTTACACAAACAAATTATTGACTTTTTGAAAAAACCAATAAGTCAATAAGGTGTTTTAAAACTGAATCCCAAACACCCTCCAACTAATATCAAAGGGGCCATTCACAAAATAAATTAAAAAAAAAAAAAAAAACCTCACTCCCGTCTTCACACGCTAACTCATCTACCCCCAAAATAATAATAACCGATGTTGTTGCCCCTTCATTTTCTCATCAAAACCCTAACCCAAATCCCTCTTTAAACCCCATTAATTCTTCACAATTTCACATAATCCGTCACATATCTCATCTGGGTATGTCCCCAATTTCATCTTTTTATTTATCTTTTAATCCATAGCGTTTGTATCTGCACCTTTCATTCATAATCTATTCCAATAACTAACTCTGTTGTACTCTCTTTATTATTATTATTATTGTATCCAATAATCTATATATTATTGTTATTATCTGTTTATTAAAGATTGAATTTTGAAACCCTAATCTTGATTTTTAAGAATATTAATTTCAAAAAAAAAAAAAAAACACAATGTCTGAAGGGTATGCAATTGAGCTTTACTTTGATCCAGCTCTTGAAAATCAAGTTTTGAAAGCATGGAATGTTGTGGCTCGTCGCCAAATTAGTACCCATCTTATAGAAATTGAATCCAGGCCTCACATTACGCTGTTTTCGAGCCCGTTTATCGATCCGTCGAAGCTTGAAAACATCGTAAAGTCTTTCGCTTCGAAACAAGACCCTTTACCTTTGTCTTTCGGGTCGATTGGGAGCCTCCCGAATGATAATAATGTGTTGTTTCTTGCTCCGACTCCCACATTGCCGTTGCTGCAGTTTCATTTTCAGTTGTGTGATGCGATGAAACGGGAAGGGATTGAAATTGGGGAAGAGTATCGTCCGGATTCATGGATTCCGTACTGTCCGGTTGCTGAGGAAGTGCCGAAGAATAGAATGGCGGAAGCGTTTACGGTTTTGAGGGACTTGAAGTTGCCGGTTACTGGTTATGCGATGGATATAGGATTGGTTGAGTACTCGCCTGTTCGGGAGCTGTTTTCGTTTGTTCTTGGTAGCTCGTCGGTTGAATCTTGAGGTTTGAGTGTTACAAGATATATGTTTCTGTGTTTATGTTGGTGTTTGTTTTTGTTTTTGTGTTTGTTTTGATTAATGTTTTTGTTTTGCATTTGATGTGGTCTTACTATTTTGGTGTTGTAAAAACTTATTGTAGAATAATATTGGTTATTTGTTTTGGACTTTTTAGTATAATAATATTATGATTATGTTCTTGAAATGTTGCTATAATGTGATGATTTTGCTATTGAAATGTTGATTCTTTTACAATATTGAAGGATACATCATATATGTGTGCTAGACTAAGTTTGAGATCATATTATGAAGGTTAGGTCTGAGATTGTTTATAGTTTTGTTTAAAGTTAGATCGATATGAGCTTTACGCCTTTAACTCTGTTAGATGCTACCGCTTCTTTATGAGGTTCAGGTTTGAGCTCGTTTAACCTTGGATCAGTACGAGCTTTACACCCTTAACTCTGTTATGCCGCCCCTTCTTCATGAGGTTCATGTTTGAGCTCGTTTAAACTTGGATCAATACAAGCTTTACACATTTAACTGATTTTTGCTTGCTTCAACTTAAAGACGGGTGGGTATTTTCTGTTAACTTTGTATGAATTCGCCGGCGGTTGTTAGAATTTTGATTGTTTATTTTCAACTGGATTGCTTACGTGCGTTATTGAAGTGGTTAGGAGGGTATCAGTTCAACTCCTGAGTTCTTCGGTGATGGTTATGACTGCTATGGGACATAAGTTCAAAAAATCATACTAATAACTTTTTTTAGCGGCAAATGTTAATGATACTCTACTTTACTCCGAATTATTTTATCGTTTCTTTGCCCAGGTTTGGACCTTTCTAAGAAGTAGGGTAGTCCCACTTTGACGCATACTAATAACTATGACACGTGGCGTACTAACTATTAATTCGATATGAATACTTGAATCACCATGGACGAGGGACAAAGTGACGCATGACATCTTGAGATCGAATCACCTATGAACCCTATTGTTTTCTTTCACCGATCCTTAAAAATATCCTCGATTCAAATTTTGGTGTTGTAAAAACTTATCGTTTAATAATATTGGTTATTTGTTTTCAACTTCGAGAATAGTATGATGATTATGTTCTTGAAATGATGCTATAATCTGATGTGTTATGGTCTTGAAATGTTGCTTCTTTTTCACCATTGAAGAATTGATTTATGTGGTGCTATACTAAGCTTAAATCATTAGCGAAAACCAGTATATGAAATTCAGGTTCGAGCTCCTTTAAACTTGGATTGATTCGAACTTAATGCCTGTCTCCTTTTTAACTGTTTTTTGCTTGCTACAACTTATAAGAGATGGGTTTTCTTAACGTTGTATGATTTCAGCGGTCGACTATTGTTTTGAGCTTTGACTGTTTAGAACCAAATTGCTTACGAGCAATTTGCGCTACTTAAAAATTATATGAACAAATGGTCTTAGTTTTGTATGTTGAAAAAATATATGCTAGATTAGTTAAAAGGATATTGATGTGATTCCTAATTTCTCGATGATGGTTCTCATAGCTATAGAAAAAAAAATGTTTTTGAGGTTATAAATAACCCTAACATATACTTGAATCACCTTGAAAACGATCACTTATTGATCCCAACGTTTTCACTAAAAATCCTTTAAAGCATCCTCGGATCAAACATTAGGTCACACTCATGCGGGTTCCATCTCATGTTCAACAACTCAGTCTCCACCCGTCGGTGCTTGAAACAGTTCACTGAGTCCAGCATTGCGGCTCAACTCCCATACATGTGTGCCAATGATCGATCATTCACCATCTGGTTTTTGTACCCACTCGCGCTCAAACGACAAAGTTAGAGCTGACATGATGTTCGGTCTACAAACTTTATTGAAGATGATGAAGGGTGGAGAGAGCAAAACAAAGCGTAGTTTGACATGCAAGAGAGGCGCTCATGGTTTACAAATAGCAGATGATTACGACTTCAAAATACAAGTACTGATGATTTCATCACCAATTAGTTTAGTTAGTATGGATGCTCATAACTATTAATAACACATTGAATCGTAAAACCAGTAGCATGAGCCTTGAGCCGAGTACTATATAATCGGTTGTGTAAACCTAACTGATTCTATCATTCGCTTCAGAACAACTATAAACCGCCAAACCACACAGTTTTAACAAGGCAGACGACCCAACAGAAAACTCCAACCAGTTCGGTATGTTAGATTCCTGTAACTGCAGTTAGCGATATAAGAAACCCAGCTAAACAGCACTGTCAACACCCTTGGTTGCTATTTTTGTTGCAGTCGGTTTCCTATAGCATCCAGAAGGGTGCAATTGCAATCTTTGTAATGCAGTGCATGTTCAAGTCCGAGTCACTCCAAATCAATTCAAATTTCATCAACACAAACATTAAATGTTAAATGCAAACACAAATCGCAAGGAAGAAAGTATATTTTGAGTCCATACTGTATTTAAAATAACAACCATGAACTATAACCCTAGCGCCATCCGACTTTTGGCCATTGGACATGGTCTAGCCATTAGAACCAACCCTTAACCTGTATCAAGCGGTCGACCACTGGTATCACCGGACCAGTCTTTGGTCACTGGTTGTACCACAAGCCAGACGCAGCCCTTGCTAATCGGGTCCACTTTGGTTACATAATTCCAACACGACCCAGTCGGAACCGGGCTCGGTGTATGAATATATTTTTGCACGAAACAACAGAAAAGGAAATAAAATTTAATAAACTAAACCCAGAAGAACTGGCACTCTACATATATCCGTTGAAACCAATTCCCTGGTTTTGTTTTGTTTTGTTTCTGTTTCAGGTGGGCAAATGCTTTGAAACAAGTTAAACATCAACACAGGCCACACTCTGTTCAAACTATATCAAGCAACAACTCAACCCTATGCATTACAGAACCCTCACAACCAACCAAAGACGGCTTGGTCATGAGGGGAATATTCTTCGCGAAACCCAACACGCTGTTCGGTCTCCCGACAGTTACCTGCATATCATATCAAACACAAGAACATATATAAATGAATAGATCGACCGCAAAGCTGCAAAACGACCAAAAAACAAGACTCACCAGGCACTGCAACGCCTTTTCCTACTGCCAGTGCGGATGTTTGTAGCTAATCCTATCACCATCCCAACCGCCGTCGGGCTCTTTCCGTTTTGGTGCCCCGCCACCACCTGCAGCCATTTGCTGAAACATCTTTAACTGCTCATCAGCTACCGCTTGAGAACCAGCAAGAGGCAACTGTCTCAATGCAAAAGGCAATTTATCATCTGAACCACCTCCAGGACCTGCATTTAGATCTAGACCTTGGCTACCCCACTTTCTACCGTCAGGACCAACATTACTAGAACCACCAGGTAGACTCATAAAGTAAGGCCTATACGGCATTGACACCACACCATTGGGTCCCACTGAGGGAATAGTCGGGAAAACAAGCTGACCACCACCAGATGACGAAGAATCCACGTAACCATTTGAAACCGAAGAAAACGTATTTGACATTGATGGTATTGAGAAATTGGTCTCAAATGGGAAAGCTGAATACTGAAATGGTACATTAGATGGTACATTGGATGGAAATGCAACTGCTGGAGATGATGACAAGACCTGACCCCTGAATATTTCTGGGTTAACTGATGTGCTGGCGGTCACAGGAGCCAACATTCTTTGAGATGGGATTGTAATTCCTGGGTAGGCATTGTTTGGTGGAAACCACGTTGAATAGTTCCCCATGTCCATATTATTCATTCTGACATTAGGAACACTAGACATAAACTGCATGCCGTTTTTGGAGAAAGATACTGATTCACCACCAACTTCTTCCACACCAGGCCCGTTCAGGTCAAAGTCCCTTGAAGAATTTGGCCCACCAGGTAGAAATGACCTAGGTCTATTGACTGACAGCTGGACAACCTCTGGACCCTCCTCAGATGCATTTAGATCAAGATCAAGTCCCGATGGTGCATTGTGTTGGCCAGCATCCTCAACTCCAACATTCAAGTCAAAGTCAAAAAGAGGGCGGGCCGATTTACTGGTACGGTTATCAGAAACTGGAACATCAATCTTTCGTGGTTCTGCTGGACGGAATGCACTGGTGGCAGCAGACCCTTTCCAACCAAGCTCGGGCTTACCTCTGGAAAGGTTCTCTGAAGGATAAAATGGTCCTTTGGCGGCAGCAGCTACCGTAATCAAACCAGATAGATTTTTATTACTAGAAGGTAACGCGCTAGGTGTATGAAGAGCAGCCTTTTCAACCTCTCCTTGTATCCCATCGTCACTAGGAAGAACTTCATTCAGATCAAAGTCCAACTTTACTGTACGATCTTCACCACAAATGGGCTCTGTTGCATCATTAGGCTTTTCGGGCGATCTTACTTCTTGCATTGCAGCCACTGGAATCTTTCCGTCTTTTTCCATACTTTCATTGGCACATTCACTAGTGCCAGAATCCATATTTTGTCTTGCACACTGCTCAGCCTTATTGTCATCATCATTCTCTTCAGATTTTGGTGCTAAATCGTCACAAGTAGTGGCCACAGGTTGATCTGTTGACCGCTTGTGCACCAATTTCTTCTCATCCTCGTGCATATCTGAAGATGACCAAGAAGCTGATTCTTCATTAATCTGTGTCTCAGGTTTTACACTTGTAGCAGATGCATCAGGTGGACCCACGGTGTTTTTAAGCGGTTTCTCATCAAGACACTTGTCATCCTGTAATGAACTTAAACTGTTAGGTTTAATATCTGTAGCATCCAGAGAAGCATCTATTAAACCAGTAGGCTTTACCTCAGGGTCCATATTTGCCAACTGTGTATTATTATCCCCACCTACAGATCCAATCTGTTCCACCATAGCATGACCATTAGCCACACTGATATTATCTTCACTGTGACCTCCATCATTAGCCATTTGTCTTGACTTAGCAACATTCACAGAAGATGACTCTTCAAGGATGGGTGAGTTACTGGCAGGGGAACATGCAGGTGACGCATCAGATCTCGTCATTTCGCCAGCAGCCACGCTGGCAAGAAGATTAATTCCACCAACATCACTAGCCGATGGAGGCAAGCTAGCTTCAGAAATCTTGGCACAGCTCTCCACCAATGCATTTATAGAGCTATAAGAAGGTTCGTATAGTTTCCCTTGTTTTGGAGTAACCCCTGATGATGAACCACTGCCAAAGGATGCATCTTTCCTACCATGTTCTTCATCATGGACAACCAATCCTTCTTTGCACTTGGGCAAATCTGTAGCTGTGTTTGTGTTTTGTACATTTTTTAGCGAATCAATTTTCCCACCTCCTTTCTGATCTTGCTTCTCGGACGGTGCCATGAGTGAGCCCTTGCCAGAAACTGTAGAGGAATCTCCAGGTGATTCCACACTCGCGGTTTGTACGGGACTTCGATTAGTGTTTGGCAACCTCACAATGAGCCTCGGGTTGCTTCCATTATCTACATGTGATGCATCAGATGCTCTTTCTGATATATGTTTGATTGGTGATCCCTTTTCAGAAGCAAAATTCCGATTTAAATACTCGCTTTTTCCAACTTCATTTTGAACTCCTGGGATTGTAGATATATGAAAGCCATTGCTCGAGTTTTTACTATGAGAAACACTGCTAGAGATCTTACTTACACTTGACGCTCCAGTCTTCCCATGGTCACTAGAACATGACTGACTATTGTTTGGAGATTGACTGGAACTGCAACTCCTTCCCTCTTTAGTTGCAGATGACGGGGACAGCTTTGTGGACACAGGAGATGTTGGTGATTTAGTGGCAGCTTCACCTGAGCTTTGTTTTGGCTGTTGAGCTTTCATTGCAGAAGGTTGTGAAGAACCCTTGGGACCCACCTCAGAAGAACCACTTATACGTCTACTACCACCCACATGAGAAACTTCTGAAATCATTGACTTGTTTGGCCACGTACCACCTCGGCTTGTACTAGACTTTGTTTCAATAATATTCATTTCAGCTTCTACACGTCTCTTCCATGTGCTGACCAGGCTTCTAGCTTTCTTCTGAATTTCAGAATTTTTATGGCTACGTAGATGATTCACAGACTTCCCAACATTACACGTCTGTAAAGCATGAAGATTCACAGGCAACCTGTCAAGTGCACGAAGTAAAGAAAACAGAAATTCCTCGATAGATTTTTCATTCTCTTTAGGACTACCATCACCAATCTTGCACTTGTGGATCTCTTGAAGCCATTCGTCTAAAACCGACAAGCCCCTTAGATGAACAAACCGGCCTAAGCAATCAAATCTGTCAGTACCCGATATTACATCAACAAGCATTCTCCGGCAAGCTAGGTTCGGTTTCTTCTCAGTACTATCAGGTCGCATGAGCTGTATTAGTTTTTCAACTCCACCGATATCTACCAGTCCTCCTTTATCAGTAATTTTAGCAATCTCGGCTTTTAATATGTGTTCTGGTCTAGATTGACCAGAATCTGCATCATCTACCTTGGATAACCGATCACGTTTGACAGATTCTGAATTGTGAGCACCATGCTCTCTCTTCTTACTCTTGGCATGTGACGAAATAGAGGATGAACTATTTTGTACATTATCTGAACTATGTTTTAGTTGTGCTGACCCATTAGGACCATTTATGGGTTTTGGAGATCGACCTCCAGTTTGCACTGCTCCATGCATTTCTATCGACGCCTTATCTAATAGCTGATCTACTTCTTCTTGTAGTTCCTGTGTTAAAAAAGACTACATATCCAATCAAGATAACTTTCAACAGATAACACAAAACAAAACAAGAAAAATCAAACGATTATACTTACGTTAATATAGTTTTTGTCAGTTAACCACCATAAACACTCGCTCTCAATATCATACACTCGTCTGCACACAAATGAGGATATCCCTGGAGGAAATTCAACACCTTTACGAAGAAATGTGACTTTACACGGATGGAGTAACGATGCAGCAGGTATCTCATCCTTATGAAAAGAGTAGAAAACCTCGTTTGGTGCTGCTTCCAGCGGAGCACCGTCTTTAAGCTTTACGTCTGCAGGTCGATATAGCCAATTCACACACAGCGTTATATTATTCTCTTTTCCTAATTTTAATTTACGAATTCTTCCAACAAACGGTAGGGAATTGTAGGATGGCTTGAACAGAGCACAGTCGCCAACATTAATCTTTCGACCATCCTGCAACAAAACATATCATATTAAACCCTCAACTAGAAAAAAAAAAGAATAAACGAACAAAGCAAGCAAACGCATACGTTCACATATTAGTAACAAACCTATCCAAACTATAATGACAAATAGTTACCGACTTAAAGTTACCAAACATATAGCTTCAAAAATGATTCAGAAATCAATCACAAAACCAGCAAAAAGTCGCTTCTATAGTTATACGCACACATATAAGCATAAATCAGACATAACCTAGACAGTTAACGTGAACAAAAAAACAAGCAGATAAATTAATATAATGTAATGAATAGATAACTGAAGCATATAAATTATAAAAACATACATACATACACACTAAAACAACAAGAATAATAATAATAATAATAATAATAATAATAAATAATAATAATAAATATACTTTGGAAAAAGAATTAGAATGAAGAAATAGGAAGGAACTGTGAGGAGGAGCTAGAGACGGCGTGGAGGAAGATGGGAGCGGCCACATGTGCCACCGGTGGAACCACAACTCACCTTCCCACCGCCCATACATAATAATAATATCTTTCGCCCATCATCACTTTTCTTACTAACCAACTCTCGTTCTTCGTACCGTGCCACTTCAACCATCAGCCAATTTCACGATCCCTCTTTTTTTTTAACCAAACCCTAGATTATACGATCGATCGATCACGAACCAGCCACGTTAACTCGCTTAACGGCTTTAGATCGGGATTAGAAGAGGTTGTTATTATTATTATTATTATTAATTATTAATAGGATTGATTGATTGATTGATCGAGGGTTAGGGATTGGAATTAGGGTTTTTTTTGGATTGGGGAAAGGGAAGGAATTGGTTATGTGTGGGGAATAATAATAAGTTAGATCTGATAGGGGATTGGATAATCGGAGAGATTTGTTGACGATTTGGGTGCAGGCGGAGATTTAACGGGGAGAGAGAGAGAGAGAGAGAGAGAGAGAAAGGGGAAAGATGAAAGTGGAGAGAGAGTATAGAGAGAGAGAGTAGAGAGGGGGTTTGTGAGATGGTATGCGAAACGGTGATGGCGTGGTCACGAGCTCATGTGTTGACTATTGTCTAGGGGAAAAGTTTTCTACTTGGGCCCAAACGGTGTCGTTTCCTCTGTACACACATTTGTCTCTCGTTTTTTTCTTTTTCTTTTTTTTAGTGATCTATATTTGTGTTGTAAGATTATTAGGAGTGAATTTTGATGGTTATAAAAACATGATGAATTGAGCTCGAGCCCAGTCAAGCTCGGCTCATTTACAACCCTAAAAAGTTATAATAATTTTAGTGTAATTATGTGGATGTTGATAAGAAACCTATTTTGGTATTTTATGATGGGTGAGAAGTGAAGAATAAAGCTAACTATTATGGTTTTACTTTTTTCATTTCTTGTTATAAGATAACGGTCATCTTTAACCAAAATATGTTAATTAACTAGTAGTTACATTTAGTACTAATAAAAAAAGTAACTACCTCATATTTTTTAAATTGTCGTAAGTTTTCGTATGTTAATCCATTTTTTTAAAAACACTTACACCATAAAAGTAGCATTTGATTCTCATTAATTTGAGTAAAGTATTGCTATGTTTTTTTAGTTAAAAAAATTGATATGTTACGTAATTAACAATGTCTAAAGGTGAGCAACAACTGAATCGTTAGCAGAAAACAGACGAAACCACACCGAAATTAACCAAAAACTGAACTAACTAAAACTTGATAAACCGAAATAACTAAAAACCGATTATCATTTTTTTGTACCCCTTTTAACCTAATTAAACTGAAACATTCAGTTTAACCGAATTCATGTATTTATACTTCCATTTAATGTATTTATACATCCATTCTATGTATTTATACCTCAACTCATGTATTTCTAAACAAAAGTTTTAGCTCGAGTTTGGTTTTAGCTATTAGTCGGAATTAAACGAACCGAACCAAAAATCATCACTTAATCGAATAAACCGATCCGACTATCTCTCTCTCTCTCTCTCTCTCTCTATATATATATATATATAGGTTTAGATTGTTGTACAAAGGACATATTTCGTGAGAAGTGTGAGAAGGATTAAGAATTAGCATGTAGGCATCATGTTTTGGATTTAGGAATGATATTTTAGGTTGTTTTAACTTTAAAAACACCAAACACAACAATCTAAAACACTATCCAATGTATTATAGTCATCAAATTTATGAAACAGCTAAAACACACTACTTAACAATTAAAACACACTACTTAATGTTCTTAGCATGGTGTTTTAAGTTTTAAGCCTAAAACACATTGTTTTTGGTTTTAAATTGTTATGTTTGGTATTTTTCTAGGCAAAACAATCCAAAACAACATGACTAAGTTCAAAAAATGATGCCTATACATCAATTTTTAATCCTTCTCACACTTCTCACGAAATATTGCATTTGTACAGGAACCTCACCATATATATATATATATATATATATATATAACATGTTATTTAACCGCAATTCTATATTTTCTGTTAAAAAACGTTATAATTTGTGCTTTGCAAAACTTGAACTCCTAACTTTTTTCCTTTTTTTATGTTTACTTATATTTAAAAAATTTATTTATATATTATATATGTATAATATATAGGAAAGTTGGATTTTAATAATTTCACTTTTTTGTTGTTGGCCAATAATAATCTCACATGAGTTTATTCTTCCCACCAGTCTCACCTTTTAATTTATTTTTTCTCATTACACCCTCGTTAACTCATACTAACGCCGTTAGCTGAAACTCATAATTCTAGGCGATTATTCACCGGATTTGAAAAAGAGAATCGGATGATGATATTGGTATGTTCAATTGCATAAATGACCATGGTTTGATGGTTTAATCGTCGGTTCTGGTCATCCCCTCCGACGAGAATATCAACCTAAAACCCATCAAACCATGCTCATTTCTGCAATTGAACATGCCAATATCATCGTCTTGATTCCTTCTTTCAAATATGGTGAACGATCACATATAATTGTGAGTTTCAGCTAACCGCGTTAGTGTGAGTTAAGGGGAGTGCAATGAGAAAAAATAAATTAAAAAGTGGGACTAATGGGAAGAATAAACTTAAGTGTGATTATTATTAGCCAACAAAAAAAAGATGGGATTATTAAAACCCAATTTTCCAAATATTTAAATGGACCATAAGGGGGGACAGAGCGCTACCAGAGTTGGTCACGGGTACCCCACTACCAGCACGGTAACACCGCCACCACCTATGCTGGTAGTGATCCCGTGAACCAAATTCGGGTTCAGTTACCGTGCTGGTTCACGGATTGTGACACAAACTTTCACACAATTTTATTATATTTTATTCATTTACTCCAATAATTAAAATAAAAGATAAAAAAAAATAAATGAAATGGACAGAAATGGAAAATGAGTGGACTTACATGAGAAGATGAAGCTAAAGATTAGTTGTTTGCAACTATAGAAACCCTGGTTTTATAAGAAAAAAGATGAAGATGGAGAGTGTTTTATCTTTAGTAGTAGTTCCCAAGTTACAATATAATAATATGTTTTCTCTAGACAATTATTATTATTATTATTATTATGTGTGAAAATAATTGATAGTTGGGTAAAGAATCAGTAGAGTGTTGCCTACAAAAAAGTGTTTCAGTGAAGTAAATCAATAAAGTAATGTGGCAGTGCATGATTGGTAGAAATCAATGAAGTAAAAACACCTTCAATGGAGCGCCCCTTACCCCCTAATAATAAGTTCTGAAGATGAATGTTGTTTTACCCGTTCGTAATATATCACATCATCTTGGCCTTAGAAGTCAAAAGTACATGTTTGTTTTTTTCTGTCAAAGTAATCATATACAAATTTGTGATGACTTTATAATCAAATTAAAGCTACAAACGTTAATCTTTATCATAAAATTAATTACGTCCTAGTATTGAATTATTGAATTTAACCTTATATTTTCTTTAATACTTAAATATTTTTAGACTAAATAAATAATACAGTAATGGGAAAAAAACCAGAAAATGACTGGATAGCCAATCAAATGGTCCACGGCATATGAAACAAGCTTGTACGATACCAATATTTGCTTGATTTGGGACTCTGAGTCGAGTCGAGCTCAAACCCCATTCCCAACCCCCACATGTTTTTGTCTTTTAGTTGATATGACTTGTTCTTTTTTCTTCTATTTTCAATATATAATAATATATATTGTGTTGGGTTTTATTGAGAACCCGCTCGAGAGGAAACAACGGTAAAAACTACGACTAAAAATGCGATTTTATTTGTACAATTTTTTACCCAATCATGTAAAATAGGCTAACTAAGAAACATGTAGGAAATGAAGAAAAAAAATTGTGAACACGTATATTTCATGCGAACCGTGAGAATGTCATTAAAAACCATTGAAATTCAGAATTTCTTTTTACACTTATCATTTTTATTAAAATACAATATCAAAAACACAATTTTCTCGTAAAAATCTAAATGTATACGAAAGTAAATTGATTTTACACATATGTAGGTTTACCGTTTACACATTCTAAATAAAAACCTAGAACCAGACCAAATATAAACTTATCAGTTCGGTTCAGAACCAGGTTAAACTATTCTCGAGGAAACAATTATTGCCAGAATAGGATGTCATTTAAATCTAGAATTAACAACTAATTAAAAACAACTTTAGTAAACTTAAGTTGTGGTGTTGTAATTATATTAAGGACATATGATACATTCAAAAAAATGCACAATAAGAACCGCATATATGCAATAATTGATCATTTTGAGACTACAAATAATATGTGCCATGCATTTATAATGTCCCATGTTACAATAGATCATTGCCCGATACACATTATTAGCCAACACGTGCACCTCATAAACGATTTTGTAAGCACTAGTTCTCAATTAAGCTACTTTTTTTTTCCTCTGTCGTACTCAATATATTTTTTAGAAGTTACATAATTCGAATGGAACTCATAACTTAACAAGTTTATTAGATGTTATACAGTTAATATAACTTTAACAATATTATTTATAAAGATTAAACTGAGAACGTGGATGGTTTGAATACATACTAGCTGAAAAAGCCCACTATATTAATAGGTTTTAAAATATAATATTTAAAATTTCAAGCCAATATCGGTTCTGATGGGTTTTTAAACGGACCACTGGTTTTGAACTGAACCAAACCAGGAACTGTTTTCACCCGAATTTTGGCTCCACAGTCCTGACGTTTCAAAACCATTAATTGCTCAACACTACTTTTCACCCTACCCTCTTTGTGTTCACCTCCTTAAATCCAACCCTAATGGTTCCACGACAACATGTTAGGTATTGTGTATATTTATTTAAACTCACTAACTTACTTAAAATTGTTTTATTGTTTTAACTTTCTCATTAGGATTCTCACAAAGATGCTTTTACTCCTTAGGTGTGTTTATTATTCATACTACTTATATAGTACGAGCAGTATACTTATCCTTTCATGTGTTTATGATTTGAAAATAGGTTGTGTTTATATTTTAGAATTGAATTGTGTTTTATGGTTTTATGGAAACTTATGTAAATGGTAATTCATATAAGGACACAAAAGTATCGAATGTACCAACATTCCCCGTATTTTGCAACCAGGAAACCAATCAGAGTAAGGTTGTCTAGTCTTTTCAATATACATTGTAGCAAGCTTACCTTGTGTAAGTTCCATAACTGTATAAGATTATCAGTCAGGCATAGGATTCTTACCTAGGTAATGCCTTTATCATCCCTTGATCTCAGTTATAGTTTAGTTCGTGTTTAAGTCTTCTTTAGTTCGCCTTAGTTAATCCTTTATTTTATTGTAGTAGATTTGTTAGACCTCTCCCCCCCCCCCCCCCCAACCAAAATAACAAAACAGTTTAATTCAATTTTTTTATAAAATATCCTGACTTACTTAGTTTTCATACAGTTGACAAGTTCATTTTGTCACACCCCGGCCGGGAGGGCCTGGACGAAATCACATACCGATACAACATGTACGTAATGTAAGCAAACAACGGAAGCAGTATAAAATAACTATCTTTTATTTATACAATTTATTTAAATCATACATTTCCATTAACATATATCTAATCTCTAATCATACAAGTTCCGGTGGTTTCTATGGTTTCTCATTTGTCTTCTGGTTCGTCCTTCGGGGTGACTTCGAGTTGCAACTGTACACTCCTTGGATCTCTAGCGTAGGTACCTGAACACATGCTTAAATGGTTTTGGGTCAACAATAATGTTGGTGAGTTCGTGTGTTTGGTTACATAGGCGCCCAAGAGTAATTCGAAAACTAGTTTTAGTTATTCAAAACAAGTTTACTGGTTTTTACATTCAAACAAGTTTTCCTGGTTATGGTGTTACAGTCATACAAGCTGGCCACTCAACCCTGGCATCTAGGGTCATGCCTAACCATGCCTAGATGTTATCAACAGAGTCTATACCTATTATTGTTATAGTTCCCAACCTATGTCTTGCCACATAGGTTTCACATGGCAAAATATATGCCGCAACGACTCGTCGATCTCAGTGGGGGTTTTTGTGTAAGGTCGGACCACTGTGCGTCGGGGATTCCCCAAGTAGTACTACCCATATATTCAGTCAGCTTTATCCTAGAGTTAATGAGTGTCTGGTTCGGTGAGGTATCTCATGCACGCAGGTAAACTCGCACTGTAAAACTAACACCATAAATTATCAACAACTGGAAGCATGTATTCACCCCAAAACAGTTTAAAAGTAAAAAAAGAAGAAGAGGCAGCAGCGGAGGGAGACGGGGGGAGCGAAGGAGGAGGGAAGAGAAGGAGAAGGAGCAGAAGGAGAAGGAGAAGGAGCAAGAGAAGGAGCAGAAGAAGGAGGAGGAGGAGAAGGAGCAGGAGAAGGAGAGGAAGAAGGACAAGGAGCAGGAGAAGAAAGAGAAGGAGAAGGAGGAGAAGAAGAAGGGATGAGCTCTGATGATGATGATGTTGAGAGGAGAAAGAAAAAATAAAAAAAGAGGAGAAGATGTGGGAAGATGTTAGAAGACATAAGTTTATATCTGCACCAAGAAGATGTCAGGAATACCTTTTTACGTGAAAGGTCTTCAAAAAAACAAACAATCTGCAGACCCCAAACGTCCGCGCGACACAAACAAAAGAGGTTTGAAGTGCTTCTGGGCAAAAAAACAAACACCACCTTACTTTCTTTGCCTACTTTTTCTTTCTCTTTCTTTTCCTTCCATTTCTTTTCAATTTGAAGAATAAAATTTAACCTCATTTTCCTTGTTTTCCTTTCTTTCCTTCTATTCTTAAACACAATCATCTTTCCTTTCGAGCATGTTTGGCTCTCCATTTTTCCACCTCCTTAAAACTTATAACTTCTTCAAAAAGTTAATAAAATATAAAAATGTGTTTAGCAACTCACAAGTCCTTAATGTTTTAACTTTTTATTCGTCTTAAATAAGTTGTTTTGGAAAAGTAAGGGAGTTATGACTTTTTGAAACTACTTTTGGTTTATTGGGAAAAATTACACAACATGCCCTTATGACTTTTTAATGATCGTTATAATTTATGTTCTTTTTGGTCATGTTACGTGAATAAGCTAAACCAAACACTTTTTACAAAACAACTTATTGATTTATTGGTTTTCAACGACATAAGCAAATCTAAACACTTTTTTTAAAAACTCATAATTAATAAGTCATTTAACAAGAAGTCCTTTTCGACTCAAATAAGCTTACCCAAACCTTCCTTTCTTTGTTTTCTCTCCTTGTTAACTCGGTAGTAAACCATCTATCAACCTTTTTTAAAATAAAGGGATATATTATAACCAATTTCTTCAACTAAATCAATGACTACTAAAGATCACACAAAGATTCACTGACAAACGCCTTTGAAGATTCAACTCCATCTCTGAAGATTCAACTCCATCCGCAATTATTCAACTCCATCTCTGAAGATCTCATTCTCCCCCTCAGATTGATACTCCTCGTCTTCCTCAATTTGAACCATACAAAGATCTGGTAAGTTCCTTTCCTCCTTTACGAAGGCGGCGCCGTAAGGTTCATCCTTTGAACCGCAACGACGACGTCTTCCAAATTACGGCTTCTGTCATCAACCGCAAAACCAATATTTTGTAATTTTACGTTAACGGCCATTATGGAAGCGACAAAGGAAGAAAAACGGATTTCGATTCTTCCGACAACAAATTGTACAATTCACCATCTCCGTGGCTACAACAACACTTGAAACCAAAACATCCTTCGTTTGATTATGTTTTGTGTTAATTGAAATTTGGGGACTGTTGATGTGTTAATTTGACTCGGAAACTCCTTTGAGCTTCGAAGGCCTGTAACGGCTTTATTTGGTTTTCAAATTCCTTCCCGGAAACCCAACGTTAACCCAGAAACCCCAATGATCTAATTTGAACTCGGAAACCCCACCTTAATTCGAAAACCCTTGATGTGTGAATATGACTCGGAAACCAACAAAAGAACCTTTCCATACACCTTTCTAGAATTATTTTTATAATATTATTATTATTATTATTATTATTATAACATGTCGTCTTATTAGCTATCTTGGTCCCTCGTTTCTTAGCTTTATATCTATAATGATAATATAGCTATTTCGCCCTCGCTGCACTTTCCATAACCGTGCACGGCCAAAAACCGTGCCTTCTTCTCGTAGGCGCCGTCAACATTCTAGTAATGTGGCCGGTCCTTGCATTGTTGATGCAACACAGTCATGCCCCTTAAAATTTTTTTACTCTTGTAAATTCGGTATTTCAAGTAGTTCCCGGCTGCTTGTTCACCTAAAACGTGACCATGATCGAGAGTGGAATGATGGTAGAGCCATTCTGTGGAGTGCAATTTCTAAGAATCCAAACCTCTTTGGGGAGTTAGGGGAAGCCTTGAAGGGTATTGATTAGTGGTTGTGTGCGCAATGCATGTCCCTGCATGCTTTCAAAAAGGCATGTCATCATGAAGATGGTGTCGTGAAGTTCTCCCATACTACCAATATTGTCGATGACTTCATGGGGATCACTAAACCCTGCCCACCAACATCCCAAAATGTTCCTAGTCCTGAGCACGGTGGGTCTGTAGATATTAACCTTCTGGAACAACTCTTCGCTATGCCGATAGCTACTGTCAAAAGCATTCTGTTTTATTGTCAGATGACATTTGCCCAGGCGTTAACGGTGACCTTGCGTAGAGTTATGGCTGCCTCTGGATCTATGGAGGCATGGGCTAAGTTGTTGTTGCCTCGTTGTACCCTACGTGTTATGCAACCGCCCTCTAGGCATGAGCGACGGTCTGGGAACCGCAAGTCATTGCAGTGCAGCAGTATCCTGCGGGCTTTAGCTATTTTGAAAGACGAGGTTGGGATAAAGGATCTCGTCCTCCCACTTCTAATCCCATCTGATGAAGGGTTAGTTAGGGGCCCAACGTCCAGCCTGCATCAGATAACAGGGCCAATATAAAGCGGTGTTTGCGGAAGGTTGCCAACAGCCATTTCACGACCGTAGTCAAGGTTTTAAAATCCTTCCTTAAAGGAACTTCGTGTGGGAGGGATGGCCTCGGAGCTAAACATATTTTAGATGCCCTTTGTGGGCTAGGGTCCCCGCCTCCCTCTGATCTGCTGTTGGCGATCACTGAAGTGGTTAACCTTTGATAGGGGGGCTTTGCCCAAAGGTTCTTGCGGAGTTTATCGTGTCTGCCCCTAACTCCGTTTCTCAAGCCCGATAACGGAATTAGGCCTATTGCTGATGGGGCCATTTAGAGAAGGTTAGTCTCTAAAGTCGCGATGCGTAAAGTTAGGAAGGTGATGACGGCTTACTTAGGTGATTATCAATTTGGGGTGGGGGTCCCCAATGGGGCGGAGGCTATTCTCCATAGTGCAAATAGGATTTTGAATGCGTTCCATGATAATGGATCCCTGGCCATGGTCACGGTCGACTTTTCGAACGCATTCAACCTAGTTGATAGGATGATTCTCCTGCAGGAAGTGAGCGTCCGATGCCCATCCGCCGACCCTTGGGTTCGGTTCCTATATGCACAACCCACCAGGCTTTATGTGGGGGATACTTGTATTGTGGCCTCCACCGGGGTCGAGCAGGGGGACCCATTAGAGCCGTTTCTTTTCGCTCTTGTTCTGCACCCGTTGGCTCGTTGGTTAGAAGAGTGTTGTTCCCTCCTATTTCATGCTTGGTACCTCGATGATGACACTATTATGGGAGAGGCCGGGGAAGTGGCTAAGGCTTTTGATGTTATCCGACCCGAGGGGCCGAATTTAGGCCTTACGCTTAATATTAAGAAATGTGAATTTTTTTGGCCATCATGCAATGGAGCGAAAATGAAACCGGGTTTATTTCATAACGAGATCGGGAGACCAGAAGGAGGTGTGAAACTCCTGGGAGGGGCTGTTAGTCGGGATGGTTTCTCTGCAGGAAGTGGGGGACCCCCAAAGTGAACTTCTGTTGCTCCGTTCATGTATGGGAGCAAAACTACTTTTTGGCTTTCGAACATGTCAAACAGCCTTTGTTGATGAGGTCGTATCCATTTTCGACAAAGGCCTTCGTGAAGCGGTCGAAGATATTGTGGTTTGTGGGGGGGGGGGGGGTCCTTTGGGGATTCTTAATGGCAGTTGGCATCTCTCCCGATATGGTTGGGAGGGCTTGGCCTTTGTTCGGCGAAGGACGTGTTTACCTATGCTTTTGTGGCCTCTAGAGTGCAGTCCTAGAAACTGCAAGACCACATTTTAAGGAACAATGGGATAGTGAGGATGGACTTGGATTATATGCTTGCTTTGGACAACATTCGCGGCTCTCTTCCCGATTTAGATTTGGGCAGGTTTATGGATAAAGACATCGCCCCCAACAAACCTCAAAAAATTTTGGCGAGTGCGTTTAACTGTAAAGCCCTTCAGACTATGGGAGAGAAGTTTTCCATGTCTCCACGCCAGAAAGCGGTGTTTCAATGCCTTCAAGTAGCGCATGCCCAAGATTTCTTGACTGTCCTTCCTATTGGTGGGCTTGGGCAACACATGTCAACCATTGAATACCGGGCTATCCTTAAATACAAACTCATGATTCCAATGTTTCCAGTTGATGAGCTGTGTCCGGTTCGTAAAATAACATGTTTAGATAAATTTCGGGAACATGCACTTCACTATAAGGAGCTGCGGGGCTTTAAATACAAACATGATCTGGCCATGGATGTTTTATGGGATGTCTTGCGTAAGGCAGGGATTTCGGCTAGGAAAGAAGCCCTGGTTAACATTTTCACGGCCCCACTTGAAGAGCGGTCCACCCTAAGGCCAGCAGATGTCCTCGTGTTCGGGTGGGCACGAGGCAAACATGTATGTGTTGATCTCACAGGAGTGTCTCCGTTGGTGGGACTTCAGGATTCTGGGTTTGTGGCTGGGCAAGTAGTCTTCAAAGCAAAATCCAAGAAAGTTGCCAAACATGAAGCTGCCTGTCTGGAGAACCAACACGTATTTGTGCCTTTTGCTTTTGAGACATTTGAAAGTTTTGCCCGAAGCAGTCCGGTTCTTAGAGAGAGTACAAAAGTAACTCCCCGGCGACCAAGGACCCAAGTTTTATTTTAAATAGAGTAGACTTCTCTATTAAAAAAGGGGCAACGACGCAACTTGTAGCCCGTTTACCCGTCACCCACTTATAAAACATGTTGGTTTTTATTAAGCTTTAAATAGAGTAAAGATCTTGTACAAAGTGTTTTTTTGGTAAGAAATGTGAGAATCAAATGAGGGTATTTTTTTTTCGAATTTATTTTCCCATATTGTTAAACATGTATTATAGTATTGAAAACTAAAAAAAAATAAATTTTGGTGTAGAGTAATTACATAATTACTCTAGTGTAAACTAATGTATTTACTTTAATGACGTAATTACACTAAAAAAAATTTAATTTTTTTTTGTATTATTCATCTAGAAAGTATGTTTAAGTACATAGGAAAAAAATTCTAAAAAAAAAATAAATTCTTTTTACCCCCTTTTTATTAAAAAAAAAACACTTTGTATTTGATATTTTGTTACTTTAAATGATTAATTTTTTTTATTAATATATTGAAGGAAGAGCAAGGAACAGAACATTCCGTTGACCAAATGAGTAATTCAGTTGAAACTTCCAACAGACCTTGAATCCCGAACCTTCAACAACGCTTGCGATCCATCAAAGGCAACGATCGTTAACGCTTTACAGAATATAGAAAGCAATTACACGAATTGATCTCAAAATACGCTGTCAGTCTTCGAGCTTCTGTTACTGCTATTTTATGATCTATTTGATGTTAAAATCATGGTTTATTTTTTTATTTATTTATATTTGTCGCATCTTCAATGTGTATTCATAATCGATCTTATGTAGGTATCCTGGTCATATATCCAGGCTTATTCGGGTCGGATCAGTCAATAATTGGATATTATTATTGTTATTATTGATGTGAAATTGAAACTTATTATTAAGACTTGTAGTCATAATCATTATTATTTACCTTATGATTGATTGTAGTTGTTAAGAAGTTGCCTAATAATTAAATTCATGTAAAATCAACTACTGTTCATGAAAGCAACTTATAAAACTTTTTCTTTAATTAAACATTCAAAAGTGCCTTATAAGTGCAATAAGCAGATAATAAACATAGACATTAAAATTTCACTCATAGCAAGCTATTGGTAGGGTCCGGAGAGGGTAGATGGATGCGAGCCTTTTCTCAATGTTGGGCGTATTGGGTGGAGGCTTCGGCATAGGGCAGCTGGATCTAATACAAGATAATGGGTTAATTGGCAGGTTGGCTAATTTATGTTTTTTTTTCTTATTGAGAAAGTTTTGTAATCCTAATCCTAGTGTTATAAGTAGTTTTTTCGGCATTGTAATTTCTCATCACCTCCTCAGTAACAAAAATGAGTCGCTAGTTGCAGAAGTGAACGTTTGTCCGTTTAGACCGAACCACGTAAATCCCTGGGTGTGTTTATGTGTGATTGGAAAATCCTTGGTGTTAGAATGCGCGCATAATGCGTGATGCGTAATGCGCGCAACATTGTCTGTTTTTTTTCAGAGTTTTTGAAATGGGTCAGGTTTTTTCAGTTATTATTATTAATATCTTTGTATGCTTGATTTGGACCATTATGATTCCTAAGCGCTTTTTGGTGGTTCTAAAAATATTTTAGTATGCTTGATTTGAACCAAAAAGCACAACTCTTATCTTCTTATTACGTGAGTTTTTTTGGGTTGAACTATGTTTTTATAAGTTATGCATAATAACTTTTTAGTATTTTTTTTACAAAGAACACATTGTATACGTGATGCCCTTGCATTGCGCATCAGATTTTTGGATCAAACGCATCGGAGCGCATCACACAATTTAAAACCAAGGTTGACACATTGTTAGATCGAAGTGTTTGACCATTACTCATACATGTAAGATACCTTTAAATGATGACAAAAGGCATGGAAACTCATGGTACAAAATCACTATCAAAATTTTTGTGATGATTGCAATGGACAAAGGGTAATATAAGCATGCAAGTTTTTTACAAAATAAATGTTGAATCGGTATGGGACATTCCAACATGAATGTTGGTGAATTCTTTGAAAGGAGTACTTTATGCATATATAGTAATGTGAAAAAAAAATGTATACTTGATGTTTTAAAAGCAACTATACATTTGATGATAGGTACTTGCTGATAAGATCAACCTTGCATGTACTCCATGTAGTGTGGTCACAGGCAGCTAGTCTACTGGCATTGATGATGGAGCTGTGAACTTTATTAAGATCGATAATGGGAGGTATGCTTTTCCATCTCTACAAAATTTATACGTATATGGCATACAAGTAGAAAATATGTATATGTATCATTATATGTGTGTGCACTTGGAAACATATTTTCATTTTTGAATATGTATGGGAACTTGTTTATGTATTTGCAGTATGCATCTCCTTTTGCACATTTATGTGCAGTGCAGATGTGTGTGCACTATGTTTCTTATTATTGTATGTGCGAGTTAAAACAACCTGTTTAGAAACTTTTCTATGTATTTGAGTAAAACATCACAGCCGTCTACCAGAACTGCAGCCGCCAGAACTGCTGCGCCGCCGATTTTCTGTTCTGTTTGGACAGAATTGTTTTGGCCGCTGGTCCACTGTTGATGATCAACCATGATACCCGAATCCTAACACATTAACCTGGGAGATAGAGGCTGTCTAGAGGAATGGGTCCAAAACTCCAAGAAAAGGCCAAAAAGGCCCAAAGGAAACGGTACAGCCGAACAAGGTGCACCTGCACACACAGAATGTAAGCCAGAAACATTCCTTTTCAACTGGAGCACATCCCACCAACAAGAAGGAATGATAACGTCAACAAAACGGTTAGAGCAGTAGGGACCATTCCACCGGGATGAAATGGACAGCTAACAACTTCACCTATAAAAAGAAGGTGAAGTCATTCATTCAAGGTACACACAATCACCTCATCCTCTCTCTAACACATTTTTACTTATTCTCTAAGTACAAAGCTCTTATTCTCACGCCAGAGGGCGGTCACAGGGAGAATTCCCACCCTGTAATGAGAATAACGGTGTCTTTTCCTTTTTTGCAGATACAATACAGTTAATCCAGTTTTTCCCGTCGGAGACGCTCACCATGTAGAACTGGTCTCAGGTATAAACCGAAATTTGTTTCTTCAGGCTTCTCCTGTTGGGACATATACCGTATAATACTCTAAAATAATAAAATGTGAATAAGCAACTAAATACGTGCGAGTGTAAGAAAGATGTTTTATCTTGATTATTGCGATTAACAATGTTACACCTGTTTGTGTGTGTGTATACTTATATATTTTAAAACGGCTAACTCACACACCCACTAATCCTACTTGTAGATCATACATTTGTCCACCATGGGACTAGAAACCCTCAACCACTTGGGGAGTAACGCCATCATATACACACCTAGATACCGCTAGGCTACAAGCCCTTTGCCTGTTACACATATATATAGTCAGAGATATCGAAGAACCGTAAACGGGCTTAGGTAATGGATTTGACCCTAATGACAGCTAACCATAATATGTTCTAACAATAAGAATAGTCTCATACACCCCTTATTTATCCAACTGCAATAATCACTTCTATAGTTACCTTTGATTGTTTTTTGAGCTTTTATCATTCAGTTAGTATTTCCAGTTCTGTTTGTTATGGAAAGGCGAAACTTTACATCGGAGTTAATATAATTTTGTTGTGGCAAAAGCAGCAGGTACAACTGTACAAGACATAGTTCTAAGTAATTAATTGGTTTACAGTAACTCGAATGATACCACCTTATGAATGTTTTTGTATGTTAAGCGGTGGTGTTCAGACTTGTGTTGCCAATTTTGGTGTTTTGCAAAACTGCTTTCGGTTTTGAGTTCCTGACTACTTAGTTTCACTGTAATTAATTAATCATAGATTCATAATAACGAAACAATCAAGAAGTTGTTGTAAGAAACTGATTGTTGATATAAATGTAAATCAATATCCAATATTGAACGATTATTTCGTTCGAAGCTTGTCATGTTGAAATAATCACTTTGAAAATGTACACCCCCCCTCCCCCTACGGCAACCACTGCAGAGTCATAATATCATTTGAGATATTGTGGAGTGGAAGATGTTGCTTGTGTAGGGCGGTTATGATGCACAAATATATTATATACCGTATCACAAGATTTATCAATTAAATAACGTGTCCTTTTCAGTTCTACAGTTCTCATCCTCATCCATGGGTTTATGAAGACTCAGAAATCACAATGATTAAGGTGCCACTGTTATTATGCTCGCGTTTAAATTATTTGCTTTCACTTTAGCTTGTCTTGTGTTGGCCAAGTTTGATCGTATATTTTTAGTTATCTGGTTCTATAAGTGGACTTTGGATTAACTAACTAGTTAGATTAGAGTACAACTAAATGTGCTGGACTTTTGAGGGGCTGATGTCTAACATTGAAAGGAAGTAAAATTTGCCTACGCTTTTTAACCTGGAGACAACAAACTTTAACAAGTTTGAGTCATTAAGTGCTCTGGTGAAAGTGATCATTTGCTGGTTCTTTTGGGTTAAGAACTCAAGATAACCTGATATACAAGTTGCAGTTTTTTTTTATCGCAGCTTTTTTGAGTTTTTTGAAACTAAAAATGTGCCGAAAGTAATATCTCTTACATTACGACTCTCAGCACATTGTTGAGCATCTATCTACTGAAAGCCATTCTTTTGTGAGCTTTTGTGAGTTGATTCTCTTAAATTCCCATATATTTTTCCCTTTGGTATCAGATGCTCAAATCAACCACAATGGATAACTTTTAATATTTAATGTAATGCCGATGAACTGAATTTTCAATCGGTCTTCATTCTGGAACTTTTCTTTTTAGAAACCCAGGATGAAGTTTCTAGTAGTTTGCCTTTGATGCTCTAGTCTAAGAGCGGGTTTGTTGTTCTTTGATGTGCCTTTTTTTTCAACTAGAGTGGTGGCAATTTCGACCCAGTTACTTATGAATAGGCTGACTTGGGTTATGTTCTATCTCTAAAGAGTCCAACTAAGATTAAAAACTCAGCTTTTAAAAAGAAACATGTCAAATAATTAGTTGTAACAAACATCTGTGATGCTGATCCGTAAGCTACAGATTCACTACTTTGGGTTAGAACCAGGGTTAGTTTGAGATACAAACTCACCACTCATAAGAACGCGTAGGCTGAATAGTGACTATGAATTACTTGAGATACGGATTTACCACTTGAGCTAGTCCATAGGGCATTTTAAATTCAAACCGAGATATAGGCACACGACTCAGACTGAATTTAGGACCTGAGATCACCATTCAATCTGCCGTGATTAAATTAGCATAGGCGAAATGTCTTACTCACAGGAGATGAAACCAAAAAATTATCTTCTACAAGACAAAACGACTAAGAGCATTCACATATCATTCTAAGAGCATTCACATATCATTCTCTATCCCCGTCCCTATAAAATACAACTTAAAATCACCATTCCCTAAATTTATCTCTCATTTTCTAAAATATGGGGATTCACTTTAGTGAGTTTGGTTTTTGCTAAAAATATGGGTATGGGGAATATGATGGAGTGGATGGTGATTTAGATGATTTCCCTAAATTTTAAGGATGGGGAATGGGTTGAGAATGCTCTGACTCGCTCTACTAATCAATGATCTCCATTGCTTCCCTAAACCTATAAACTAATGGCATGAAACTGAAAGAAACAGGAAAAAAAAAGAACAAAGAAATAAAATGTGCCAGCAGAGTGATCGTGGGAATGGCTGATGATGTTTTGGGTCTGATCACAGTGGTTTTTTGACATGGGTAAACGGGTGTCCCAATTAATCTGTTGTTTCTCTTGCTGCAGACTGTGGGACTCAACTCGCTATTCGCTAACCTGGGTCTATGACACCTTTTAGAACCGCTGATCTGTTTATTAATTAGTTAAATACGTAGTTTGGAATAAGCATATTCAAACTGCTTATTTCAGTTTTATCTTAAGATTTTAATATACAATAATACATAAAATGACCTTATTTTGACTTATTTCTGTTTATCCCTTTCACCAGTCCCTTGAATAATCAGTTTTATTGCAGGTACTTTTTAATTTGTCGCAAACCGTTTATTTATAAACTAACCAGGTAATCATATAAGTAGGGTAACCAAACACTAGAAACTAATTACTAAGTCTAGAAGTTGCAAAATTCCCATTTAGCTCTTGAGTCTGTTTGGTCCATTAACACTTTTGAGTCTATTTGTTTTGAATATATTGTTTTTTCCTTCTGTTATCTCTCTACGTATCTTGGACATCCGTAGACTGCTAAAGACTAGAGTGGACTATGACTATTTAGCTACTTTGTTGTAAAGGTCTCGTTAAATGGAGTGACTAGAGGTGCCAATCTTGTCCCATTTACTTATAAAAGGATTGGTTTAGGTAATCTCTTATCTCTAACAAAGAGGAGGAAATATGACGGGTTGGGTAACAGTCAAAATATGTCATTTCAGAAAACGGGTAGTGCTGGCGGCAGTTAATAGGTGGTGGTGTCTGGTGTCAAAAGTGGCCAGTGGATGTTAGCCTGTTAGGTGGCGGTGATGGTGATCAATGTGATTAGCAGAAGGTCAAATGGTGACTTCTGGTTATATTGCAACACACCCAACACTATTTTTAAGTTCTTACCTAGAGGCCCGTACATGGCCTGCGGGAAGATAGGATTGGTTTTCTTGTTCACGCAGTCTTTCGTCTGCTGTTTAGCCCCCACCACATGGCTCTAAAAGCATTCAAAGCTAACCAACTAAATCCCTTTATAGTTTAACAGGTAGAGATTGCCGGTTCAGATCAAAATGGTTAAGCGAAAGGATTCAACTAAAAGGGAAACTAGTCGAACAAGTTGCAAGGGATTAAAAGTGTATGTGTATAATTAAATATATGAAAGCCTCCTAAATCACTTTATTAGAAAATTTAGAAGTTAGATTAGTTTTTAAATAACTTTGTTTATATAATTATATATAGCACATTAATTATTTATACATAATATTTTGAAATGGATAATTCTTTTGTTGGCCTGGCCCTTTTGACATGTTATCCATCCTGCTAGTGACTCTTGTGTGGCTGCATTTAGAACCCAGATTCTTCCCGCCAGAACTGTTAGGCGATGTGGAGGCTTCGGCCAAAAAGTGGGCAGCCAGCCCTAATTCGGCGAGACCTTAATTTACATGGTGTCTTTGACAGGTTGCGATTAGATGCATGACACAGAGGCACAAGTCATGCAGCTTCATTTCAAGTGGCAGTTATGGCTATAAAAATGTCTAATATCCAGCATCCAGGGGTCAAGACATTTCACCAACTGCCTAACATGCAAGCATTCTTGTTCTTATCTTTCTAGACCGATCATTTACATTATCTATTGTTCTTTTGTGCAGCCTCTAAAGATTGTGGGACAAATGGGCAATTGTGTTAGCATTATAGGTCTCTTATTTATCACCAATGTCCCTCAGTGTGTCAAATATCCTTTTAATATGGTATCGGTTATGTTAGATTTACATCACTTACATCCCCATTAGTAAGCTTGTCGTTCGGCTATGTCTTGTTGGGCTGACGGCTGACCCACCCAGGACATATTTGTTTTATATTAGCATGGCAAAATGGTTGGGCTGGGTCCGGTCAATTGTCTTTTGAGTAAAAACTGGTCGTTTTGAAAATTATTAGTTTGGGTTGGGTCAAGAGGGGTTCTGACCAAAATGGACGCGGGTTGGAATGAGTCGTTAAACTTGGTATAGAAAAAAAAAATCAAAATGGGGTCACTGCTTTATTTTTTTACTTTTTTACGGCTGCTAGTGGCAACGGGTGAAGGTGGCGGCAGTGGCAAAAACTTGTACCTTTCACTACTACTACTACTACTACTACTATTATTATTATTTATTTATTTATTTTTTATTATTTTATTTTTTATTATTTTATTTTATTTTTAATGCAAGAGTCAGGATTTACTTCTGATAGCCCTGGGACAAAAGAGTTTGTGGTATTTATTGAGATCTAAAGATCCTATTATGTGGGTACTAATGGAATTTGCTTCTCTGTAATGCAGGTTTATTGAGTTAAAAAGGAAAATGACAAGGGTAGTGTGTGCTATATATTATTTGGTGAGAATTAATTATGATGCACATGGGGATTTCATTAGCAATGGACCCTAACATGTTCATGTTGGCCCCTTTATAACCTACCAAACTGGGGAACATGTTTTGAAAGCAAATATCTTATGCTTCTTCTCTGCGGATCTTTAGTGGTGTTAAATGGACGGGTTAAGAACTGGATCATTAGAGGCGTCAAAATAGACGTGTTAGGAAATGGATCTTTAGAGGTGTTAAAATAGATGGGTCAGGAATTGAATCCAAAGACCTTAGCGGTGTCGTGTGTTGTGACTAAAGCAATTTCTTTTTAAATTTAGTTAATTAGTTTCATACACAAATACGCCTTATAGTGCCGTATTCAGATGGTATAATGAACCATTGATGGATTCATCGAAAAAATTCCATCTCTCCCTTGAAAAGCTGAGCTTTAAAAATTGTTGTTTTATCATATTATATTACATTAATTTCTATGTTACATCATAACACATTTATTACTTCATATTAGATTTATCTATCCCGAAAGGTTTTTGGGATATAATCTAGTGATAAAATATAATGTCTTTTATAAAATTACTAAACAACATATCAAAATCTCAACTTTGGGTCATTACCATGGATGGTCCATGGGGGACTTTTTTTGCACATGTTGTGTTTGTGAGGGAAGGAAAGAGAACACACACGTTTCTTGACGTGGTGACTGCCGACGGAGAAGGGTTCATGATCTTCCCACGTTGCAGATGCTCTATGCAACTTTCCCCTGTCACATGTTGCTACCTAATTGCAGGGACGACTTTGAGGGTGCGTACTGGCTTGTTTTTCTAAGGGGCCAAATATATGTGTGTGTATATATATGTAAGACCCTAACCCGTAATCACGCAATCAACGCCTAATCATACAGGTTTTGACCTTACTTAAAACCACTCCCGATTAAAACCTTTAAAGTTATGAAAAAAACTTAAATCATTTGTGATCAATACATTTTTTTAGTTCCATAAATTTTACATTTTAGGTATTAAAAACATAAAATAAGGTTTCACAATTCTTAATGGGAGTATCTTGAATCTAATGCGGAAGCTTGATGAGTGTTCGGGTGTGTTCGGTTCTTCTCGCGACTCAAGCCTTGCTCCGGGACTTCCATCAAAGGTATACCTAGCACCATTACATAAATAATGACCAAAGGCATTATAGCCCAGCGGTATCTTGGTGGTGAGATAAGACTTAGGGACCATAAGGTCCTAGGTTCTAATCTCACAAAGGGGGTTTTCTCATAATTATGAGTTTCCTCCTGAATTGGTGACTTGGTGGTGGAATATGATCGCGTGGTAACATTGGTGGCACGATGATACTCCAGTGTTCCGTGAGTGATTCCAATTTGTTGGCCGTTCAAAAAAAAACATAGATAATGGTTAGTTGTGTTGATAATAACACCTTTTAAAAAGTTAACACATTGATACGTGTCAAAATGGAATGAACGAACTTGGATGGCAAAACAAATATTTTAGGATTGCATTCCGTCGTAAGCTACGCTGCCATCGTAAGCTACGTTGGTCACTGGATAAAATTTCACGAGAGGGCCTGGCGTAAGCTACGCTGGCCACTGTACAAATTTCCCGAAAGGGCATGACGTAAGCTACGCTGGACACTGGACAAATTTCCTGAGAGGGCCTAACGTAAGCTACGCTGCCAACGTAGCTTACGTTGGCACTGGCTGAAAACTCATTGTTTCTGCTTGTTTTCCCCACTTTTGGCAGCTCTTTACTTATGTTCAAAGCCATCCGAGGGACACTTGGGGACTCATTTATACCATAATATCATGCTTATAAGATACCATTTCTCATAATCAAATACACCTTTTCGGTTATTCAATGCTTACGTTGTTTTTACCCAAATCGACCCGTTAAGGCCATAGATTATTATAAAGCCTTATTTGACCGTTCAAAAGGCATAACAATCATATTGTCAACCCATTGAACACTTCTTTAACTAAAAACATCAACCGGTTTGTTTCATTATGACTCGGTTCTTAGATTTAACCTTTAGTGGATCTTCAAAATTCCCAAAATGCCATTATAAACAAATATTTCTTATTTATCCAACCGTGGCGACACCACTTGATTTAAGTCCATTGCTTTTGACTCTATGACTTGTTTATAACCCTCTAAAACCTTACGGATTTAGATTTTCCACCATTCTCGAGATTTCTCTAGGTTTAGCCAATTCTAAGCGCATTAGCGCGTATAGACATAGTTAAGGAAATAACTTACCTAATTGGCACCCTCGCTTGTGGATGGTTTTAGTACTCATATTACTTCGCCCGTAGGCGTTTATTTAACTATGGACTTACCGGGTGCGCTTGCCCCCTTTTCATGCCTTGGTGATTCCATTCCATAATACCTTGGCATCATGTACCATATTTTCAACATGGTTACCTGTGGAAGAATTTCTTCAACACGCATTAAGTATTTGGTATTCAAATGGTGACACATCACCATTTGACACATTTCACAAAACACATTAAATGCAACATTAGACCTTAGTGCTTTGCATAAAATTTATGTTTCGATCTATTATACAAGTTGTAATCCATTTAAATGCATCCCTCCTTTTGTTTACAACAAATCACCACTTTAATGGTTATAAAACAAGTTATTAGATAACTCTTCATGATGTGACCCGTTTGGTGAATTCCACCACTTGAGTGTGACACATCATTTCATTGATTGTTATTAAACAAGTTTCTACTCGATTTCACCCGTCTAGACCCGTTAGTGGGTTTCACCACTTGGGGTCCTACCTTTATCCCATACTTGATACTCATTCAATAATATGCAACACATATCTATCATGTTTAAGTCTATTGGCGTAAGTAGCACTTACCTTGTATTCACTCTCATTTCATTGCAATTTAGGCTTGTATTAGCTTGACCCGTTTGCTTGTTGATCCATTCCTTCCAAGCTTACACCTAGCTTGACAAGATCAACCTTCACTATACTCATAAGATGGATCAAGTTAGTCATCATGTCCAATAACTAACACATCTCATGAGTTTATTTACACCATTATATCACATTCCAAACTCGGGTCAGTTTGACTTCTAGAAGTCAACTACCCATAGAATGATCATGTGCAGTATCAATTTCCCAATCATCATTAGGCTACATTTTCGCATATGGTGTGATTTATCTTTTAGGCATGTATTTCACGTTTTATATGCGAGCAATTCCATGATTACCCCAAATTGAGTTATCATCCCAATTTGCAAACAAGGTCATTGGGGCGTTCCATCAAACACATTATAGGCATTATTTAACCATTTAGTTTCCAACTCTATAAGTTTCATGGATGTTACCATTATCCATCCTATTTGTAGTCATTAGGCATTTTCATCACCCAAAGCTTACTCATTCACTTTTACACATTATAACACACAATGATTTATATTACAAGATATATTTCATGATTAAGGGCTAAAGACCCATTTTCTCCATTTCACCTCAAGAACCATCAACACATATTTAGTTGTAATTTAGCACCTCTATAACGTTTATAGGCATAATTTAGGTCCCCCATCACAAGGGTAACCTTCAATTATCTAAATAACACAATCACCCTTTTACCTAGATTTCTCCTCAAGCTTAAACATGACGATTTCATCAATACACATTTTTTTATCACATATTATAGTCCTTATGATGTCTAGTAACATATAGAAACCTTTAGATAACAAGAAATCACGTTTTTATAACAACCCTAGAATCATCTTCTTTCATAATCCATGGATTTTGATGAATTAAAAGAGCTCTAGAGTTACCTTAGGATATTTAGGACACTTATTGAGCAAGAATTTCATCATGCATTAGCAAGAGCCTTTGATTTTTGTAGGATTTGGAGCTGAATTGGATGAAGCTCTCTTGTGTGTGTTTTTGAGTGTGTAAGTGACGACCAGGAGTGTGTGTTCTCACACACTCTTTCACTTTTAACCCTCTTCATTTTAAGTTTGATCAATTGTCATGTTTAGCCCTTCCAGATTATTGAATAAGTATTTAGTCTTTACTAATCAAGTTAGAATTTGCAAGGTTCCCACATGTGTTTGTAATTAATGGGACTTGATTATGTCTCGTTTTATTATCAGTAAAAATTCGTTTTTTAATAATAGGCTCAATATTATATATATTTATCTCGTCTATTAACATAATTAAACAAAACGGGCTTGCGGGGTGTTACAATATATATATAATATGTGTGTGTGTTTAAAAATATGAAAACGAAAAACTAATTGAGCCCTCTTTAAATATTAGAACCTCAAAAAGTATTAGACGATTTATAATTTATCTAAAACCTTAAAACTTTTTTCGCACCCAATTTGATTCATAGTTGATAATCCAAATATCTAATCATCTAAGTATTCGATTTCAATAATGATGACGTGGATAGCCTAAAGCAAAATAAGTTAATAACGTTACATAATACTGCTTAAAAGGTTGAAGGATACAAAGGTTCTAAGGCTGATAAAGCACTGATCAAAAGATGACCTGTCTTGTCATTACACTTCTCGGTCAAAACTAGCAGTTGTCCATATCTTACATGTGGAGATGCTGCAATACACAGACCGCAGGTCCAAAGCCATTCTCGGCTAAAAGTGGCAAGTCCCTAAGTTGCATCATGGATCAAGATATTATGCCTACTCAAAGAAGAAGGTGTTTCTATTATAAATCAGATCACAAACTCAGATCTGAACATGCCTTTTTCTTCATTCTTACTTACACACATCTTCTATTCTCTTTGATAATGCAAGTGTGGGAGATTCTCTCTATCACACTAATACTCCACTTGAGTTTATAACTACATTTCTGGCTTAGAGTCTCACTCAAACCATAATCCTAACACTCAAAGCATAATACTCTTAAACCTCCTTCTACGTTTTGCAACGTAGAGGGACACCACAACCTGTGTTAGGCAAAAAGTAACCATTTAACCCTTTTACCCTTCCTCGGACTCTGAACTAACGTTGGACTCATATTTGTTGTAGCAACAAGTTAGCGCCCACCGTGGGGCTACGCCATTGTTTCCTCTCTAAAATCAATTGTGTAGCTCAAACTCTTCGATATGTCTGACCAAGAGTCCCCGGAAGAAGTAAAGAAGTCTTCCCCCAACACAGACTAGAATTCTCCTAACAAACCTGTGTCTTTCTCAACTCCCGGGAGCACTCCAACGGGTGCAACCTCCTTAGAGTTCTCTTTCTTCCAGACACCAAAACCCTCTTGTTCAGGGGTGGCATCTCCTCTTCTCAGCACTGTGAGAACCCCAGAACGCGTAGATCTGGCTCCTTAGGGAGTTGCAAACAACTTCTTGCAGTTGAGGTCTCTCCTTAACCAACATGTGATGAAAGAAAGGGGAAAAGGAGTGAGAAAACGACTTGATTACAATGAGGAAGAGCCAACGCTCTCACCTGGACCTCCTCCTCCCCATCTCACTCCTTCAAGCTCCCGGTCCACTCTTCCCAACTCTGGAGCAGGGCCTAGCTCAACTCTCCCTGCCTTTTATCATGCACCTTACCTACAGGGAATGACGAGTCCTACTTCCTTCCCTTTGTTCACATCCCAACCTTCAACTTCAAGTGCACCCATAGGACATGAACTCACTTTAGATCAGCTCTTACAGCCTCCGATCTCAAGTGTTCCACCCCCAGTTCCCACTTCATGGGAACAAGCAATGGCAACTTTGCCCATGGCTCGAAGTGCATCCATGAGCATGCCTATGGGAGTCAATAATACAACAATGCCTGAAAGCCTTCAGCCTCATGCCTCACATGATAGCCCAAATGGGGAAAAAAAAACTTAACAAAAAATTTGGTGGTCAAAAAGGAAAAAAAAAGTCAACAAAAAGAGCAAAAAAAAGGTAGCCAAAATAAAAAAATGAAAACATAACTATTTAAATCATCTTGCTAATTAATATATTCTAATTTTAGCTTTTTAATATTAATTAATTAAAAAATAGAAAAAGCTAGGTGATGATGCTCCTAAACCACACCCTTGAAGCATCCTGGTGATGATGCTTCTACCTCTTGCTGACGTGGCAGCTGAGCTGGAGTGACATCATCCATGATGCTCCTCCTCCACACCCACTAGCCTTATGACCGGCCAGAAGTTGTTGGTGGTCAACGCCGCTGACGGAGTAACCTTTCTTCCATCCACGTTTATTTCCTTCTAGTACCAACATGGCAACCACTTCAATATTATTGTTACTTGTTTATAGCCGAGAGCGTCCCGAGGTTGGAAAATATAATATGACCTTATAAAAAAGTATCTAAACTATAAAAATGACATCTATGTATCACAATTAACAATTTTAAAACAGTCAATCATGTTAAGAACCATAAATTGACAAACAAAAGGAAAATATTTCAAATATACCTGATTGTTGCATAAAAAAGTATTTTGCATCATAGGAAGGACATGGTTCCAATTCAACTTCCTCTATTGTATAGATTATACTATCCTATTATACTCCCCAAATGAAAAGAAATGTCGCAGTTTTAGATAAATGTGAAAGAGATAAAAGTTGGAGAAAACAAACTCACCGGAATACTAAACTGGTGCATCGGCTCGTACACATCCATCCTCTTCGTATTAAAGATCTGAGTCGATGAAGAATTTATCTTGTTCGTCAGTCGAATAAATATATGCAATTGAGTAATCTTAATCTCCAGTATTACATCCACACAATTAAAACACAACCACATATCTATCATCATTACTATGAAGAGTCACAACTTTATTTACCATTTTAGGCTAATATTATAAAGTCAAACCAAGTTGCAGTATAGTGAAAATCACCCAAAAAACAACTTATATTAAAAAGAATATATAAAGTTTTGTGATTTATTCAATTTATATATATATATATATATACTAGTGTGAATGCCCGCGCGTTGCTGCGGGTGTCCCGGCTGATATGAGATTTAATTATGATGTATTTTGTACCGAATTCACTTTGGTGTCGACATTGGTGATTATGTGAGTGTGGGGATCGATTTAGAATTTGTTAAATCCTTCAAAGCCAATATGAAGTTAATCAAAATCTATTTACATATTGCTTCAAAACTTCAATGCATGTCAAAATTCCAATGTATACATCTCCCAATCAGTTACACTTCATTTTAGAAATGCACAAACAAACCTAGGTGCGAGAGCCCGCCATGGAAAAACATTGTTCCTTTAGACCGGTTGAGTCTGAAAGTTGCATATTGGTTCTAACATTTTAACCAAAGCTCCTGGCTAGGGCTGGTCGAAGGACCCTTTAGTCTCCGTTCCTCAAGCCAAAAACAATAAATTGTTTTTTCCAAGTCGTAGATATTTTTTTATTTTCATACACTATCTAATCTTTTTGTTAGTTGAATTATTTTAATATGTAAATATGTTACAAAAATATAACTTTGCATATTTCTATGGTCCATAAGACTAACTTAGGATAATGGAAAATGGTTGGTACAAGCATCTTAATGCATTATGGTACAAGTATCTTAATGCATTTAAGGGTAATTTGGGAAAGATTTATATGACATTTGAGGGTTAAAGCATATGACTTTTCAAATGCCATCTTAAGTTTGCCAATATGGACACATTTAGCCATCACTCCTCCTTTATAATGTAGTAGAGATATTATACAATACAATAACTTAATCTATCTATCTATTATGAACATCATCATAAACTAACTAATCAACTAATTCAACTAATCCAGTAACAGTCAACGTTTCAGAAGCTATAATAAACAAATAAATTAATGATTATTACATAAAAAGATAATTAATTATCAAGAAATTTTAAAGATTTGAACTGACCTGTATTGACTACATGAAGAGCTTTCAGTTCTTAATATGATAATAAGCATACCAGATGAATCTAAATAAACAAACAAACAAACAAAAAATCCACTTATACCCAAAAAGAAGATTAAATTTTTTCAAGAATCATAAAAGAATAATAATAATAACCTTTTTAACATCCCCAACCTTCCCCACTCTTTTCTTCCATAATCAAAACCAATTATAACCCTTACTTCTCTCATAACCAGTCATTAGAAGGCTTTGTAATAATAATAATAATAATAATCAGTAACATATCCAAATTCAAAAAAAAAACCCAACCTGATGACCTGTTGTGAAGGAGAGGAGAGAGGTGAGCCGGGGGCTGGTGGAGGAGTGGAAGGGGTGACGTTGGTGGAGGAGAGGGAGGAGGCGGATGGAGGAGAGGCAGAAGAGGAGGAGGCGAATACGTGAATAATAAGGAGAAAATAAAACATTAAAAAATGTTATAATTTGCCACATGGTACATTTAAGGAGGGATGATGACCCCAATGAGTATCATGTCAAAACATACATTTTCCTTTAGGGGGGACAAGGTGTTATCCGTGAGTTTTTTCAACTTCACTGATTTCAACCAATCCTGTATTGGCACATCACTTTACTGATTTCCTTCACTGAAACACTTTTTTGGAGGCAACACTCCACTGATTCTATACCCACAATCAATGAGAGAGAGAGAGAGAGAATTAGACAAAGAGAAAGAGAAATCATTGTTATCGTGCATTAACTAGAACCAGAAATGGTTCACGGATCCACTACCAGCATAACCGGCGGCGGTGTTACCGTGCTGGTAGTGGGGTACCCGTGATCAATTCGGGTGACGCCCCGTCCCGCCTTTTATATAGTTATAGACTAGCCGATTACCCCGGGAAGGTCCCGGGGTTGAAAAATTTAATATGATTTAATAAAAAATGATAAAAAAAAAGAAAACTCAAATCACGAAAAGAGTAAATAACTTAAACATAATCAATCTTAGTTAAAAAACATTTATTTAAAAAGTTAAAAAAATAAAAAACATAAACCATATTAAACATAATAAAGTATTATAAGGATAACCTTCAACATATAATCATCTTCACGTAAATTAAAATATGTTACAATTTGAATAATGAATAACCTGAACTCTTTGTGTTTTTTTCTATATGAATATAACCCCACAAAAAATAGTCGTTTTTTTTCGTTTTTATATAGCACTATGGTACTCATTGGAAAGATAATAAAACGCTCGTTAATTTGGTGTAATTTTTTTATTTAAAAAATCTCGAACATAAAATATATTTATGTTTAAAAATTATGGGAGGAAGATAAGAGAGAAAAATTTAAATTTGTTTTTAAATTCTTTTTTTCTAAAATAACTCAATTTAATTTTAGTAATTGAGAATTAAGAGATAGAGAGATAAATTTAGAAAAATACTCAAAAACATCAAAAACACTCAATTATTAAGCCACGTGACACTCTCAATGGGCATATATGCTTTCTTTTATATATATATATAGATTATTACATTTAAGTTGTTCGGAAAATTATATGAAAATCATATTTAAGTTGATAAATATAGTAAGATAATTCATGTAACTTTAGTTACAATTTTTTAGAACAAACGGGAGTTCAACACATAATCAGTAAATACTCGTATAAATACTTGTAACTATTATTTTTTAAATGTAACATAAGACATATTATTTGCCGCCTTACATTTTCTCTAGCCAATAGCCATACGCCCATACATACGATCATAACATATAAGTAGTTTTACTATTTTTTATGGTTCCCTGTTTAAATTATTAAATTGATTTTGTGTTGATACGACCATAAAGTAATTAAAAAAGAATATGCTCTTATTATTTAAGGTATGGCTTTTCATTTTCTAAATGGGATTTGTGTGTTTATATATGTTATTGGACAGAGATTAAAAAATTAGGTGCTGTTTGTTTTTTCTGCAAGAAAAGATCTGCAGTCTGCGTATCACATCTGCAGACATCTGCAGGAGAAGAGGTGGACCAAAGGTCTGCAGTCTGCAAGAAGAAGACTGTTTGTTTGTTAACGTCTGCGGCATAACCTAACCATAACCAACCACAACCCACCCGAACCGAATCTGACCCGGACCCGAGCCAAGAACACCACCACCAACCACCATCCTAGTCACCAACACCACCACCACCACCACCACCACCACCAACCACCATCCTAGTCATCAACACCACCACCACCACCACCACCACCACCAACAACCACCATCCTAGTCACCAACACCACCACCACCACCACCACAACACCCAATCTAAACAATCAAAACAGATCCCAATCTAATCATAACAAACATTAAAGCAAACCACAAATTAAAGTTAACCAAAGTCAAACCCATAACAATAAGAACACAAGCAACAGAAACAAATCGATCTCTAATCATCTGTGAAAATAATGAACAGAGGGAGAGGAGGAGGGGGGCGGCGGCTGAGGGAGAGGAGGAGGGGGCGGCGGCGGCAGAGGGAGAGGAGGAGGGGGCGGCGGCGGAGGGAGAGGAGGAGGAAGAAGAAGAAAAGGGGAAGAAGATGGAGAAGTGGCAAGAAGAGGAAGGGCCAAGTCTGTTTGGGGAAGAGGTGGGGAAGAGGTTTTTAGGTCTGATCTCTTCCAAAAAACAAACGGTCTGCGAGTCACAAATGTCTGCCCGCGTCTGCGCGGCGCAGACATAAGTGGCCAGAAGCTCTTTTTGTGAAAAAACAAACACCCCCTTAAAGAACATAAAACAGGAGCATGAGAAATCGTAAATGGTGGATCACCACTAATACTACAAAATACAATAGAATATACGCAAAACTTATTTATTTATGTATATAACCATATTTTTTAATGTATAATTTATTTATTCTAAATACACACGTATTATACGATAAAATAAAGAAAGAGACAGGACCCACGGTGAGAAATAATAAAAAGTTATATAATAGTAATAAAGTATTAGTTGTTGCCAAATGATTACCTGATTCTTCATAACATATGCATGTAAAGTAGTTATATTATCTCATGGTATGGTTTTATTTTAAATTAATTGTATTTAACACTTAAAAAAATAAAATCTGTAAACATATAATCAAGGAAGGTTCCATGTCAAATTATAATGAAAAAGTCAGAAAGGTTCCATCAACATATAATTAAAGGTTTAACGTTTAAAAGCTTTTCTTATGATAAAGTGTAACCACCGTTTAATAGAAACATTAACTTAACTAAATTTCGTAATAATATTATATTGTTTTCTTATACTTGAGTTAATATTACTATCATTTGAAATGATTGATTTATTACCTTATTTTAAGCTTGTTAGGCTGGATAGCAAAATAAAAGTAATATAGGTATATTGTTACAACTTCAGATGTTACATAAATGTCGAAGTTATACATAATTGAGAGGATGAGGTATTGTGTGCACAAGTGACTAATAGTTAAATGAGGTAAACTATATCACATCTAGGAGCGTCTCTGAAAATTTAGGTACCTAGTCCGAACCATTCTAAAAATATGCTCTTTTAAACCTTAAGTTTTGAGTTTTAAACGAATATTGAGCCTACAAATTAATGAGCTAATCATTTTTTGAGTTTTTAATATACCAAATTTTAAGTTTAAAATGAGTTTTTTATTAAAAAAAAATACACGTGCGCCCAGACACACACATATGACATATTTATATATTAATTTTATTCATGCATCATGTGGTGACGTTGATAGCCGAAAGACAAAGGGTACATGCACCAATCGCCCTCTGTCTTGAGTGCTGAGTGTTATGTGCCTTATTTCCAAAGCTTGATGCAAAACTACTATTGAGCCGTGGGTCTCACCGGAAACAACATCTCTATTTCTACGGGGTAGATGTAAGGCTGTCTACATCTTACCCTCTTCAGACCCTACCTTAACTTTATTGTTGGTGGGATTTACTGAGTATGATGTTGTAATATTAATTTTATAAGAAAAAATGTGCCCGAATAAAACGAGTCATAGCCGTGGGTCTCCCTAAACACCCTAAGAGCCTCCCATATCACCTAGCATACACAATATTTAGTCAAATCGACTTTCAAAAGTTAACTGATAAGGTAAAAGTTGACTAAACAAATGTTTATTGTTTAATAATTTGAAATTAAACTTAAAGGACTAGATGTGTTATTTACTATATACAAATTTTTTTTACGTTAATAGAAATGAGGGTGGGGGTAGTAAGGTTCAAAGGAAATGACTGAAACATATTAGGTTAGTAACCAAGACGGTAAATTGATGCTAAAATAGGAAAAATATACATACACCTCAAACTATGGACTATGGAGCATTGGAGTGATTTCATCATCACCTTAAATGTGTGAACGATTTACCAATATAGACGTACATCTCAAACTATGGGGTCATTTCATTATCTGTATAAAGTCTGAAAACATTGTATACATTGAATCTATGGTTTCTTACATGCTATAAGTGTTTAAATTTTAATATTTTATGTAGTTTGATCGGTCCCCTCTTCACCTCCTTGAATTCCTCCTATTTGTTTGGTTCTTGATTTTATACATATGTTAGTTCCTCCCAAACAAATTACAAGTCTCAACTTACGTCTTACTAACGTATTTTTACCTTTGTTTTAAGTTAAATTCGAAATTATCCGATTATGCAATGCTATCCGTTTGGTTGTAAGCATAAAATAACGTAAGATTCTATTACTTTTTCACTACATCGTTTGTCCACGTATAACTTTTATAAACAACCAATTAGATGCTCGTAAATTAAGAAAAAATTAAAATCTATCTATTTTTAGTCTATTTGTGTGTTTAGTGCTTTTAAAATAAAGAATAGTTAGTGTATTTCTATTATACAAATGCATCCTTAAAAAAGACATTCAAGTATTTCAATTGAACCTATGATTATTAATATTTTAATATCTTATGGTATGCTTTCCATAACTAAAATACATTTTATTAATATAGGCAAGACAATGTTAACAACTTTTTTATCTTATTTTTATTCAAGTTCAAATACATGAACCGAACTCTTATGTATTAAACTAGCCGATTTTTTTTTTTTTTTAATAATTGTTGAATATATACACACACGTACAAGTTCACAACAATGAAACATCATGGAAATGTAATTTATGTATGTTTGTTTGTAAAAGAATGAGAGAGAAAAGGAGGTTTGTTGTGATAGCGTGTTTGGTGTGTGGGCTGTCTAAATCAGGAACCAATCTCGGCATCCTGTCCGCCACTCATACCGGCGGCTCAATACGTGATCTTATTTGTCTCGTAACCGACACCTCATCACAATACAATTTATTTATATTATTTTAACAAACTAATATAAGTTTATATAAAAAACATCAAGCTCTTATTGAAAAACTAACTACTTTTTAACTAAACAAATATTCCAAAGCGTCTTGGTCTTGGTCTAGCTATATCCAGGTGTATACAATAGTTTTTTCTCCACATGGAGTTAAGGGTTCGAGTCTCATAGTGAGATTGGTGTACATTTAGGCCATTTGTTATGGTCGTCATGCGGGAAAGCGGGAAACTTTGCGCAGTCCCCGCATGCATAAACAAGAAGTATTTGGACATGATGCCAGAAAGGAAGTATACGTGAAGGAAGCGGAAACCCAACAAGTATAACGTATGGTCTTAGGGTTAAGGGTAGGATTAGATTGTTGTTAAAAAAAGTTGGTGACAATGTACATAATTGTTAGGAATGCATAAAAGATAATCACACTATTAGAGAAAAAAATAAAAAGATGTGAAGCGGCGGTCTAAGACTATTCGTTGTGGCCCGCGAGCAGCCTACCGCGAGCCACAATTTTATCCACGTGGATCGCTCGGCCCATAACAACTCCAAATGACTGTTGGCGCGAGCGAGGCCAAGCGAGCTAGCTCGCGTGAGCTAGCGAGGCCAGATTCAAAAATATAGCCGTTGGCAGCTAGCTAACGGTCAATAATTGGTTATATGTATATATATATATATATATATATAGATTCTGTACAAAGTACATTTTTTGTACAAAGTGTGAGAAGTCTATATAGTCATTGGGTTTTAAAGTTTGACTATAATGTTTTTGATTACTTTTTTCATTGATTTATATAAAAAAACACCAAACGTTACAATTTAAAACATAATCAAATGTATTATAGACATTAAATTTAAAACACACTGATTGTAGGGAGTTTTAGATTGCATGTTGAGATTACATTAATCAGTGTTTTAAATTGTTAATTTTTGTGTTTTTTTATATAATACTATGCCAAAGAAACATAAAACATCATGCCTAAAATTTAAAACACAATGCCTATATAGACTTCTCACACTTTGTACGAAAAATGTACTTTGTACAGGAACCCCACCCTATATATATATATATATATATATATAGGTCAATTATAAATTGAAAACCCGCTTGAGTTGAGAAAACCTTCGAAAACTCATGTAAAAAAATAATTTTTTTCTTTGAAAAAAATAACAAATGTAAAATACATGTTTGTAAGCGTTTTGGGCCAAAAAATAAAAAAAGCGCCGATGGGATTTTTTTTAAAAAAATAAACAAAGTTGCTAAAAACATAGTTAAATAGCTGAAAACATATGTTTTTTTAGCAACTTTGTTTATTTTTTTAAAAAATATCCCATCGGCGCTTTTGTTATTTTTTTTGCCCAAAATGCTTAAAAACATGTATTTTACATTGGTTATTTTTTTCAAAAAAAATAATGGTTTTTTACATGGGTTTTCAGAGGTTTTCTCAACTCAAGTGGGTTTCCAAAATATCCTTTCCCTATATATATATATATATATATATATATATATATATATATGGTGCTAGTTGATCAAAATATATTATATCTATCAATTTTTTATCTTCAACTTGATCAAAAATGGCAAACCAAAACCCAAATCCAAATCCAATCTCGCCCCTAGCAAACCGTGTGAGACCACCAAGCTGGAATGTGGAGGAAGAACTCGCCTTGGTCAATAGTTATATTAGTATTCAAGAGCAAGGAGGATGGTGCGATCTAAAACTTTTTGGAGAGCGGTTGTCACAAGATTCAATGAACAAATGGGTGAAAACCCTCGTTCAATTGACGCGATATATGGAAAGTATGTATCTTTAAAGTCGAAGTGCACAATATTTGAGCATTTCTACTTAAATGCGGTGAACGAGAATCCGGGTTTAAACGATGGTGAGTTGATTGAAGTGGCTCGTAACCAATACCGAAACATACACAATCATACCTACCCGAGGGTTGAGGTTTGGAGAGCTATGAGATGACGATTTCTAATATAGTCGTGTTTCTACTATTTACTTATTATGTTTTTTAAATAATGGTTTTATGGATTGATGTTATTTATGCTTTTTATGTAGTGTTATTTTAAATTTTATGCAATGTAGTGTTTTATAAAAAAAATTACAAAAAACAGTGATAAAGTGCTCGCTCACCTTGAGCCACAATAGGATCAAGTGAGTAGGATTGACACTTTAGCCAGTGTCATGTCAGCGCCCAATTGTTCTGTTTTAATAGAATAAAGTCTGTGGTCACCTTGAGCGACAACGGACAGTGTAAGGGTTAAAAAACAAAGCTACAAATATCTATGTGATTGTCATAGTTTTATATTGAAATTGGTTATGAATTGAACATCTTTCTCCTATGAAGACTAAATAAAGTTGTATAAATTGTGGTCGATGAATTATAAATAGTTTCTTTCACTTATAAAAACTTATACACTTTGTTCCTAAAAGCTATCTTATTTTTAGTAGAAGGGTTAGGATCAAATATACAACGCAAGAAAAATAGGAAGTCGTAGGAAGAGTATCAAACGGACTCCGATTGAACTCATTCAAGTGGCATTGGAATCGTCTTATCGAACCCTACAATCTTAGTTTTTAGGTTTTCGTTTTTTTGGATTTTTAGCTTGTAGTTTTAGAATTTACGTTACATCATTGTGTCTTTTTATTTTATTTTAATCATAGTGTCATTTTTGCGATTCATTGTGTTTTTTTTCTTCAGCATTGTGTTATATTTTTCCGGTATTGTATTATATTTTGTAGCTTATTGTGTCATATTTCGTGATCTATTGTGTTTTTTATATCCTTCTAACTTCACCCTTTAATAGAAATACTAATTTTTAAATAATATAGTTATCAACATTTACAGTATTTTTGTAATATTCCAGCTAATATTTGTTTGGAACATAAACAATCCAGCTAATACATACATAGCTCATACGTACTATTTTGGAAAACATATCCAAATAATATTATTTTATTATAAAAAATTAAATAAATTGGAGCTGTCTTTAGCTCTTTACATTGCGGTGGCCTTGTTGGTTTCTTTATCGCCCCATGTCCCCCTGTCTTCAGGTTATTTTCGTATTTTTGTATTTAAACAAATAAAAGGTGACTTCCAATATTCACATTCAATAATTTGAGTATACTTTATTATTAAAGAAAATGTACCATTGCAAAAAGTAAAAAAGAAAATAATAATAATAATTATAAAGGTTTTTAAGAATAATCTTTGTAAGTAATTATGATATACTAACTAATCATCCTACAAATTTTGATAACAAGTAATTGATTTAAACAAAACCGGTTTATTACGGTTTTCAAATAACAAAGTGTTCGATTACAGTCCAGTTTAAGACTACATCGTATTGAAATGGTTTATACTCACTCAATTTTTTTTTACAAGGCTAACTCACACACATTTTAAACTTACTTCTAAATCTACAGCTATCTCAAGTTCTCAACTACTCGGGAACAAACGACTATTATACACACATTGATATCGTTAAACTACAAGCCTTTGGCCTGTAACATCCGACCTCTAATACTATCAAACACATTTCTCTCCTATGATCAAAACCGAACGAAACGAATAAGATTTACCTAAGACGAATAATAAAATTCGGATTTCTAAAACAAAATTTGAAATAACAATAAAAAAAATAATCAAACGGAATCAAACAGAAACAGAATAATAATATTCCAAAGACGTGTAGTTACTAACATCTTATGTTTTACAATCACAGCACATCTGATTGCAACAACTTACCTTGAGTTGACCCAAACTTTGATGCCATCTTCTTCTGTCACAACATTATTATTATTTATACACTTCTTTCACCAATAAAAACTCTCACTATCTTTCAAACATCCAAATTCTTCAATCATGACTTAAACAAACTCTTTAATCCTTAACCCAAATCCTCAATCTTTCACAATCTTTAGAGTGTTGTGTTACAATATTATTATTATTATCATTAACAACATGGCACCAAGTTCTGTAGTGGTCACAATAGACAAACCATCCAACATCTCATTACTCGAACTAGCCGAATCAGACATGCTGTTCGAAAAACAAAAGCCCGCGTCCACGAAACAAGTTTCGTGGACGCTGTTGCTAAAAGCACACAGAATCTTGTGCTTGTTTCCATATTTAGCAATGTTAGTTTCAAAAACTTTGGTTAATGTTAAAAAAAGAATTGCAGTTGCAAATACTGGGACAACAGATGAAGTTGTGTACAAAGAAAGGTTGATGTACAAGTTTATTAGAGTGTTTCTAGCGGTTTCGGTTATCGGGTTGGTTGTTGAAGTTGTTGCTTATTATCAGCAATGGGATTTGGATTTTATTCATGAGTTTAATGCTACAAATGTTGTGGGACTGTTGCATTGGAGTTATATGTGTTGGGTGTCATTTAGAGGTGAATATGTTGCTCCTTTTGTCATGATGTTGTCTCAATTTTGTGTTGTGTTGTTTATGATCCAATCGCTTGATCGGTTTATACTCGGAGTTGGGTGTTTTTGGATCAAGGTTAAGAAGATTAAACCAGTGATTGATGGTGAAGGTTATGATGTTGAAGATGCGGATAATGTTCCTATGGTTCTTGTTCAGATCCCTATGTGTAATGAAAGAGAGGTAAGAAGTTAATTGTAATTAGGGTAGAGTTAAAGAAACACTACTGACATACTGTTCATACACCACTAGAAAGTTATACGGCCGTGTAACTTTTTGGCCGTATCATACGGGCCATATGACACTGTATGACCCGTATGATATGACGAGATTGTATATATGGATTTTTATAAATTTACTGAAATTGACTGATGTGACATTGGTGTGTCGTGTCAAAAGTTATACTGGCCGTGTGGCCAACCTGTGAGATACGGCGAAGATGTATACATGGGCCGGTATAAGGTGTTATACGAGCTACTATAGCATCGTGTATATCTTTACTGAGGTGACAGTGGTGTATTGTGTCAGAAATTATGCAATCCGTATGATGTGACGTGTATGGCCCGTATGATGTGACAGGCATGTTGATGTGCGAATTGGGGGGGGGGGGGGGGGGGGGGGTCTATAACATTTGCAGAGTCAAAATTGATCTTTATCGCTTTATGTTAACTTTTGTTGTGACTATTATGAACTGTAGGTGTATGAACAATCAATTGCCTCTGCTTGTCAACTAGATTGGCCAAAAGACAGGATCTTGATTCAGGTTTTGGATGATTCAAGTGATGAAGTTCTACAAATTTTGATCAGAAATGAAGTTAATTCATGGAGAGAAAAAGGAGTTAATATTATTTACAGACACAGATTCATAAGAACAGGCTACAAAGCTGGAAATCTTCACTCAGCTATGCAATGTGATTACGTAAAAGATTATGAATTTGTCGCGATTTTGGATGCAGATTTTCAGCCCAACCCGGATTTCCTGAAGCTCACAGTCCCTCACTTTAAGGTAACAACAACAACCTCGTTATCATTCATACTAATTATAGCGTCTATCGCCCCTTATTCCAGGTGATGAATGTAAGTCGTCATTTTTTGCCCGTTTACTAAATGGGTCGACTTGAGTTATATGTCATCTCAAACGGTTTAAATAAAAATTCTTAAAAAGAAAATGAATGTGTTGGACGGGTCAACCCAACTCTGGCCCCTGAGGCAGTACGTTTTCTAAAACGAGTGCAGAAGGTGCTCCACAGTGACTCGCAGAGCCCTAAGAACCAAGGGTTTGTGTTTAGCAAGATAGGCTTTGCGATTCAAAAGGGGATAGCGGCCCAGCTTGTTGCCCGCTTACCCACTATCTAAATGTAACTTGTTTTGTCTGGGAATTTCAAATAAATACCAGTTTATGTTTGTTAAAAAAAAAAAAAAGAATGTTCAAGTTTGGTAACTTTTGGATGATTTTTAATTTCAGGGGAAACCAGATGTTGGTTTGGTTCAAGCTAGATGGGCCTTTGTCAATAAAGATGAGAATTTACTAACAAGGCTGCAAAACATCAACTTGTGCTTCCATTTTGAGGTTGAACAGCAAGTCAACGGCCATTTTCTCAGTTTCTTTGGGTTCAATGGGACTGCTGGTGTTTGGAGGATCAAGGCGTTGGAAGAGTCCGGTGGCTGGCTCGAAAGAACCACAGTTGAAGATATGGACATTGCCGTTCGGGCCCATTTGAATGGTTGGAAGTTTGTTTATTTAAATGATGTTAAAGTTCTCTGTGAGTTGCCCGAGTCTTATGAAGCGTACAAGAAACAACAACATCGATGGCATTCGGGTCCTATGCAGCTTTTTCGACTTTGCCTTCCTGCTATCCTTAAATCTAAGGTTTGTTTCAGCCCATTTCGACCCGTTACAAAACCCATGTAACCCACCTACTTTGATCAACAGGGGCGGACCTAGTGTATAACTAGGTGCCGCGTCCGTTGCTGCTCAACTTCGCGCGCGTAGTGGAAAATTAGTGGAAAATTTGGTTTTTTTTTTTACGAAATTTGGAAAACGTTGCTACTAAAATAAAAAAAAAATGGAAAACGTTACTACTGAAATTCATTTCTAGATCCGCCACTGTTGATCAATCGTTGCACTTGTTCTTCATCACTAACCGTTTGAATCATCATTGCAGATATCGAAATGGAAAAAGGCGAATTTGATCTTCTTGTTCTTCCTCTTGAGGAAGCTAATTCTACCATTCTACTCATTCACACTCTTTTGTGTGATCCTGCCATTAACAATGTTCATACCCGAAGCCGAATTACCAATATGGGTCATATGCTATGTACCCATAACCATGTCCATTTTAAACATCCTGCCCGCCCCGAAAGCATTCCCATTCCTAATGCCATACTTACTATTCGAAAACACAATGTCCGTCACTAAGTTCAATGCCATGGTTTCGGGCCTGTTCCAGCTAGGAAGCGCATACGAATGGGTTGTTACCAAAAAAACAGGCAGGTCATCCGAGTCTGACCTTTTAGCCTTCGCGGAGCGAGAGTCAAAGAGTTTAAATGAGGAGAAAATCCAAAGAAGGTTGTCCGAATCCGGGCTAGAAATGCTCGGGAAGTTAAAAGAACAAGAGGCCCCATCCGGCCCGAAAAAGAAGAACCGGATATATAGAAAAGAACTCGCGTTGGCGTTTTTGTTATTGACCGCGGCTACGAGAAGTCTTTTATCGGCCCATGGGATACATTTCTACTTCTTGTTGTTTCAAGGGCTTTCGTTTCTCGTCGTTGGGTTAGATTTAATCGGTGAACAAGTGGCGTAAATCGTGGGCCGAAATCGGGTTGGAGTTGAGGTACCAGCTATAGTTGGGTTCGGGTTTGGGTTCGGGTTCGGGTTGGGCACAGTTTGGTTTAATAGGACTGTGCTAGTGAATATAGCATGATACATGATTAGAGTTGATGTTTTTTTGTTCTTTTATAAAAATAATAATCCGAATTGGATGATTAATAGGGACTTTGGCTCGAAGAATCAATTAGGAGGGAGTTGTATACATTTCACGTGTAATTTATATACATAATTTTTATAGTTATTTGAACACTTTTAGTTGTGGATAATTGACACAATTTTTTGTTAATGGTTATTTTTTAGAGAACTAATTTTTATTTTTATATGAATTGTTTACATAATACCTTTTACATAATGACTATTGTGGTTTGTTTATATTATAGGTTTAGTTACGTTTACAGAATCCTTCAATGTTTATTAATACATTTGTAGTGGTTGACGCATGGGATCATGGTCATGCTCTTTTTCGTCATGTAGCTTTCACGTCATGTAACCCATTCACATGATAAAAATGGAGCAGTGGTGTCACATGACTACTATCATTACCCACCCACACATATATACTCACATGGTAAATATTAATTGCCTCCCTTTTTTCGAACTTAACCACAGTCATGAGATGTAGGCTCACGAGATCCACTCACGAGATGGGAGGTGGTGTTGAGCGTGAGTGAGGGGCCACGAGACCCGCTCACGCGACCATTACAAATAGTCTAAATGCATACAGAATAACAATTATATTGTTACTATAGAAAAAACTTTTAATAAACTCTGACCCCCTTCTCTGTATGTACCTAGACAACAAGCCCTTGTCTGATGTCTCTCTTACCTTTACCTCCTAAGGGAGACGGGGGCAGTTTCAAATGTGTTCACCGGTTCGACGGTATGGGTGCCAAAAATGGCATGAGATGAAAATTCTTGTTGGTGAACTTGAGACGGACGCCCAGATGAACGTTGATTAACAGTTTGGGAATTCTAGATGGGATTCGGGTTCATTTTTAGGGTGTCCCTTACAATTTTAGTTCATCGGGTTTAATTTAAGTAAAAATAAGATGACACTCCCTTACCCCTCACAATCACCAAGGTTACCAAAAAAACACCTTCAACCACCATTAGTAGATAACAAGCTTAATGACAATCACAAGGTTAGTGCAGGCGAATTTGGGTTAGCTTCATTTACACCAACTTAAACTTGCAACAAGAAAGCTCAAGCTCCAGGCGAATTTGGGTAAATGTCTGTGACACTAATAATTAAATTTGGGTTCATGAATTCTTACAGGAATACTAATGTTACATGAAATATTGGGTTATTAGTTCAATCATATTTTATCTCAAGATATTGACTATATAATATTGTTTTTATGAAACTCGTGTAATACACGAGCCCGAGATTCTTTTTCCGCTTCTTTAATTTCACCCTTTAATATTATCTGCCTTAATATATAAAGTTAATTTTTTTTACTTTAAAATTTTACTCATTTATTCATTCATCACCAAGACAAAACAAGTTACATTTAGATGGTGGGTAAGCGGGCAACAAGCTGCGCCGCTATCCCCTTTTGAATCGCAAAGACTATCTTGCTAAACACAAACCCTTGGTTCTTAAGGCTCTGCAAGTCACTGTGGACCACCTTCTGCACTCGTTTCAGGAACCGTACTGCTATCTAAGTTACTTGTTTGTATGTAATTTTAATCACATTTACATCTAAAAGTATCATTTCTAAATCTTTACTACTAACTATTTAATATTTTATTTATTCAACCTACATATGAGTCATATAAAAAGAAATTGTGTTTTCATGTACGTCTACATTCCATCTAAAACTCAGATCTTATTCTAGTAACAAAACGTATCCTAATTTATAATTCCTTCAAATATCAAAGAAATTAATGGCAGAACCTCAAAGCCGAAAGTATAATGTAACACAATAAAGCACTCTATCCTTTAGACAATAATCAAAATAGTTCTATGTCCTAGTAAAGATGAAGCTATTGAAAAGGGGGTCGTGGCATAACTTGTTGCCCTTTACCCGTCACTTGTTTGTAATTGGTTGTTTTGCCATATTAACACAATTAATTTAGTTGTATGCTATTTTTTCTTTACTTATTATATGTGAAAACAAAATTAGAATTAAACAAGCTACAAGCTAAAACAACAAGAAACTAGTGTACTCAACTATGAAGGAAAATGTTAAAGACTTGAAATTACACCAATTTAATCATTCTGATAATGAAGCTTGGCTTTGTTTTTCACCCAAAGAAAACCAAGACTTTGATGTCTATCACAAGTCTTATGCATTACCTACGTGATCTCCAAATACACCAAGGTGTAACCATGAAAACCGCTTGTAGCACCTTTAATGACCCAAAATGTAAACTTTTAAACTCCCAACCTTACCGTTGCCTCGGAGAAATACAAGGCAAACCGGGCGACAAAATAGATGTAAAAGTAAGCAATTTTTTTTTAAAACACATTATTTAGAATAAATTTAGACCAATAGTCCATTATTCTTCTTACACACAAAGGTCCATTACACTATCTTTAAGCCTAAACTTTATAACTTCATCATAAAAAAACTAGTATACAAATTATATAACGTTTACCATTCAAATAATAATAAATAATAATATATCCAACCAAAACCACAGAAAAATATGTTCCTCATCAAACAAACTGACCTAATTGAAAGAATCACACCGTCGCCGGACTTCACCTCTCCGGCCACTCTTCACACCTACCAAACTCAGCTTCTCCATTGCTCGACCGAACGCCTCAAAGAACGCCTTCTGATCTCTCGCATACAGCTCCACAAACGGCCTTGTTCTCGGATCCATCACCAACGCACGATCCGATTTCAAAACTCCCAGCCCTCTCGGCAGGTTCTGGAAATACGCGTTATCAAAGTTTCTCGGCGTCATGACGTCGTTGAACACTGATAACGACGGATTTTTATGGTAATCTGCACATGCAGACCTCAAACCCTCTGCGTACCGCTGGTTCAATGATGGATCGATTGGTGATGTTCGGCTGTAGTTGTAGATATCGGAGGTGATTTCTGTGCAGTGACTGAGTCCGATCGTGTGAGCGCCGGATAATGCTACCATTTCCTGGATTGTAAAGCCTCTGGAAGTGAAGATGTAGATGAGTTGATTCATTGACATTGAAGGCTTAGGTAGATTACCTTCAACGCGTGACGATTGTGAGATTAATCCGTCTCTTCGACCTAAAATGTTGATAAAACATGTCAGAGATGACGCGATTAATACAAGTATTAAGCAGAATATGACTCTTTTAACTACTTTATATTTTATGTTTTTTTTAACATAGTTGTATATTTTATTACATTGTGTACTATTTAAAATGTTTAATTGTATCTTAAACAGGTAAAATACGACACCATTAACACAAGCGTCAAACATGAATATGACACATTTAACTACTTCACATCTCATGTTTTAACACAATTATATGTTTTACTACATATTAACGAAGTTCAATCATGTCTTAGCCACAAATAACACAAGTATCATATATTCAGGGGCGGATGTAGATAACAAGCAGGGGTTGCGGACGTTGCGGCTCAACTTCGCGCGCGTAGTGGAAAATTAGTGGAAAATTTGATTTTTTTTACGAAATTTGGAAAACGTTACTACTAAAATGAAAAAAATGAAAAAACGTTACTACTGAAAAATGTTTCCAGATCCGCCACTGCATATATTAATCTTACTCGTTTAACTACTTTATATCTCGATTTTAACACAATTATACATTTTACCACACAGTACACTATTTAAAAAACAGATGTAATCATGTCTTAAAACATGTGAGATACGACGCAATCAATAGAAGCATCAAACATGAATATGACTCGTTTAACTAATTTACATCTGATGTCTTTTACACAATTGTATATTATATTACATAAAGTGTTCGTTAATTGTGTTTTAATCAGGTCAGATCCACCTCGATTAACACAATTATCAAACATGAACATAAATATGACTCGTTTTAACTACTTTATATCTCATGTTTTAAAGACAGCCTCGCTTACGACTGTGTGCATATAATGTATATATGTGTGGCTATCGGAGGCAAAGATGCACTAATTGTAACTTTATTTATTAATTTCGTGAAAATAAGTTAAAAATGACTGACAGTTAATCATGCATCTGGTGATAATGTTAATAACCTAAGTTTCAAATTTTAATCAACTTGAAAAAAAAATACAGTGTACTTTTATTATTATATTATTAAATAGGTTTAATCGTGTCTTAAACAAACAGGTCAAGAATTGTCAGCCGTACCTAATTTGACGGTGTAAAACGGCCCGCCCATCATCGTAACCAAATTCCGAGTAGCAACAGCCAATATATCAGCACAGGACACAACACCAGGACACGCCAATTCAAGAGCAGTTTTAGCCCTAACAACGACATCAAACCCATCACCAGGAAGAGATAAATTAATATCTGCGTCTCGTTCAGCTTTATTGAAGTGTGTAGAGGATATTAATACAGAACCATCACAACCTTCTACAAGGCAGTCATGGAAGAAGAGACGGAGAGCAGCAGCAGCAGTAGTTGGAGATGTGATTTGTTTGTTTGTGGTGGTGTCTTGCATTATTTGGTTGAAGTTAGGGCATGATTTTTGGTAGTAGTTTGTGGTGAGTGGCTGAGAGTGTGATGGTGAGATGAGTAATAATAATAATAATAATGTGAGTGTGAATGTTAGTGTGATGTGGGTGATGGAGTTGAGGGAGATTAGTCTGACTGCCATTGATGAGGCTGTCAGAGGAAGGAATAGGATGAGTTGAGAGTGAAGAAGAAGATGAGGGTTTTGAGGTGAAGGGCGCGTGAGAATAGACGCGCCACTTTCCTTATTATTATTGTTGTTGTAGCACTAATCACGGTGGATGAAAACTTTACCATTTTGTCGGTTTGATTTTTATTATTATTATTATTCCCGCGTTGTTTTTTTCCCTACTTTACTCGTTTTCCGAATCAATGCTACTCACCGATACATTTCACTATCAATTTGTTTAACTGAAAACTCCACCTCTTATCATATTTTTAAAGACATTTCACTAGCAATTAGGTCTGGGAATTTATGATTAGGCTCGTTAATGTTACTTGACTTGACATGAGGTTTCTGATATGAATGTTGTTGGGTTGTGATTATGAATGGATTGACGTGTTAAACGAATTGTGTGTGTGTGAGAGAGAGAGCCAAATATGTAATACCATATGTATTAATCATACATAAAATTTAGTTTAAATTATTTAATCCGTTAAAGCCTAAGGGGCATATTTTTTGACAGCTTGGATATGACACATAAATCCTCAGGGACGCCCCTCTGACTCACTGACTCGTATATTTAAACATGTTTGTGTTAGTGTTAAAAAATGAAAGGTCTAGAAACATGTGCTAGGATTAACTAGTTGTGTTAAAACATATAATGTGAAACACAACCCAGTTTAACGCAACACAATGTAATGTTTGGGGAAACACAATTGGAATATGTAACTTTGGGGATAACTCAGTCTAACGCAAGATGGTTGGTTTGAAATAGATGAGGTTTTGTTTTAGTGGTTTACCGTTTAAAACTTGGAACCGACCCGTTTAACACACACACAAATGTAATTCAGGAATACGTGTTACATTCATTAACCATTGTTGTATTATTTAAAAAAATATCACAAGCTTAGGTTTCTGAAGAAAAATAAACCTTTGAAAACGACCAGTCAAACTATAAAACAGGGAAATCCGGCCAACCTAGCTTGTTTGGTTTGTTATTTTTTCCAAACCCGTACTTAACGCTTGAACTCAAGACTCTCATCAAAACCAACCAAAGCGGATCGTAAACATCCCTGTTTAATAAGCGCTCTTTGCATGAAAGAGAGTTAATATCAACATTCAAAAGGTATAAGATTCTGAAAATTAGAATAGAATGAGGAGACAACATTATCATTACTAATATGATGTAACAAAATCCCTTGGTTAATTTAATTACTTTGTTCACTATTAAATCATTAAATCATTAATAGAGTTAAAAGAGTAGAAAAGTACGTGAACTGGATATAATAGGGTATGCCAGAAAGGTTTGTCCTGGATGGGTCATTATTATCAATGTCTTGTTTCAAAATGGGACCAAATGAACATGTTAGTGGACCCCAACCATCACCTAATCCAGGGGAACTTGTACAATTTTGTTCAGAAGAGTTATATGGACCGTTACTACTTGTTATATTTATAAAATTTCAGATGGTGACTCTTGTAACATATAAGAGTAAATTACTATTTGAGTCTTTGTGTTTTGGTGGTTTTAAGTAGTTGAATCCAAATTCAAAATGTTTAACTACCTGAGCACCTGGTTTTTCAATTTGTAACTATATGAGTCCATTTAACTAACTCCATCCATAAAAGTCAGTTAGTTTTTATGAAAAGACAAAAATGCCCTTGTTATTTAACAATAAATAAAAGCAGATAAATACCAAACCCATCTCTTTCTCTCTATCTCTCTTACTTATCAATAAAAACCATAATCCTACCAACCCATCACCACCACCAAAACCATACACATCCACTAACCCACTCTCTTATCCTCTCAACAAACTCACACACACACACAAACATACTTTACTATGTATATATAGATAGAGAGACGCGTAGAGAGAGGAGCAAAAGAAAGAGAAGGCAGAGCAGAGAGAGAGAGAGAGAAAGATAAAGAGCAGACGTGAGGAGATAAATAGAGGGAGACCAGAGAGAGGAAAGAGAAGAAGGTCACCGGCCCTGGCCTCCGGTTATGGTTATGGTTGTTGGGTGATAAACGACAGTGGCAGTCAGAGTGATGAGTTCCGATTGAGTCAGATCTAACCTTAAGCAAAGAGAGGTAAACCCCAAAACCAAATTCTTTACAATAGTCTGATTAATAAGGTGAGGATTTGTATGGTTATGGTCTCGGGTGACCGGGGATAGGTGGTGGTGGTTGGATGTAAGTACAAGGTTGAAGGTGATGACCGTTGTCATCCTATGGTGGTGTGACGATTTTGGGGGATGAGGCATTGGTGTCATCCAGTGGTGGTAGAATGATGCTTGATTCGACATAGGTGATCGGTTTTGGGGGGTTAGGGTTTCGGCAGGGTGGTGCAGTGGGTAGGGGTTGAGGATGGTGGTGGCGGCAGGGTGGTGATGTGGTGGGTGTTCTATAAAAAACAATCTGAAGGTGTAATGGGGGTGTGTGGAGGTGGTGGTGTGGTGGGTGTTCTATGTGGTGGGAAGGTTAGATAAGAGAGAGAGAGAGAGAGAGAGAACCGAGGAAGAGAGATTAGATCAGATTTAATTTGTGATTTTGTGGGGGACGAGGCATTGGACCAGGTGGTGATGTGGTGTGATGGTGGTGCGGAACGGTGGGGGTGGAGGTTGAATATGGTGGTAGTAGTGCTTGTGGGTAGGGGTTGACAACGGTGGTGGCGGCAGCAGGGTGGTGTGATGGTGATGGTGAGGTGGTGGTGAGAGAGAGAAAGTGAGATGTGTTTTGTGTTCACTGTTTTTTTTATATATATAATGAAATTCCTTATATAATAATATAATAGTAAAATGGTATAAATTAAATTATACTTTGTGCATTAACAACTTGTACCTTATGTTTAAATGACTAAAATACCCTTGTAGTTAACAGACTTGGTGGATGACGTTAATAAATTGGACTCAGATGGATACAAATTGAAAAACCAGGTGCTCAGGTAGTTAAACATTTTGAATTTGAATTCAACTAGTTAAAACCACCAAAACACAGGGACTCAAATAGTAATTTACTCAAGATATAATTTTCACTATTTACTCAGTCATAACACGTTTGTTAAAATGACCATAAACATTATCAGTAAGATCCTATTGTTAAAATTATCTTTGACTGATCTTAACAATTTTCCAAGTTTTTTTTTATTAAAACGACCATCATACTCCTTTACTACTTCCACCACAACCGCTCGCATTTTCATAGTCACAGGTGACAATCCGCTTGACACTCATAAATCTAAACCTCATTGTTTCGTCGTAACAGCCCAACGCCACTAAGACCACCAGTTGCAACTGTTTAAACATATTTGAGCTTAAACGCGTTATAAGTCAAGTTAATCCAACTAATCTAAGACAAAGTACGGCTTATCTTTATGATTTCACAATTATTTGAAGGTGTTAAGCTCATCTTCATAGTAGTCAAACACTAAGGTACCTAATTTCTCTACTACTTATAATACAGATTTTTTATCGTTATTTTGTCTCGCAGTGTAGTTTTAATTTGTAAATTGAATTGTAAAACAACACATAGAAATAGATGGGTCACATATCAATCCACATCGACACTTTGCAAGCTAGCTTCAATGCCTGTTGTGACGATTTATGTTTGTATACTTCATCCACTTGCTTATGTGAATCACAAAATCTCATCATGCATGAAATTGTAAAATTGAAGAAAGAAGTTTCGGGTTAGATTTTTGAAGCCATTGGTAAATACTCATACAAAAATCAGTATATTGTGGTGCTCATTATCATCGGTAAGCAATCTAAGGCTTTAATTCAATATTTTTTATGAAATGTAGGATTGATAAACAAAGATACTAGAAAATGATGGTAGAAATTTGTACTATTTGTATTAGGTTATTAGAAACAAAGGTGTGATTGTATTTTTGTGGTATAGGTTTAATCTGTCAATATGTTACGGATTGCAACTATTGTAAGGCATGAGACTTGTCTCACATTAGTTGCATGAACAACAAATGTGAGGTTTATAGTCCAAATGAACTCTAATGTGTGATTTATTGTCCAAATGAACTCTGACCTATTAGACTTGTCTTTTGAGTTGTGTTCTCCTATTTGGGTTGTAAAATTGGTTTCAGAGTCAGACTCGAAGGGATGGCCTGAAGGGAACCAGCCGTGACCAACGAGTCTCGTAGTGGTGACTTGTAGGGAGCTAGTCACAACCTTGACCAACAAGGACGTTGACCCTTAAGGAGGGTGGTCGATTGTTACGGATTAGAACCATTGCAAGACATGAGACTTATCCCACATCGATTGTATATGCAACTAATGTGGGATTTATAGTCCAAATGGGCTAATATCCTCCACCCATCAGACTATTGGTTTACATGTCCAAGATACGTTCATGAAACCATTAGCATAAACTGACATATTGTTTTTGGGCATGCATTTCAACCATCTGAGAAACATTACAAATTACAAAGAATTAATAGAAGAGGGAAGATGAAAGAAATGGAACTTGTTGAGATTTATAATTCCAAGTCATTTGTGCTTGGTTTCTGTTGGACATATGGTATGTCCGATGTAATTAAAGTCGATGTCAACGTAACCCGACCCGGTACGATCCGAAGAGTTACACGTTGGTACACGAATCAGATAAGTTCACATGTCGGTGGATTATTATTTGTGAAATAATAATAGTTTTGAACCCGGGGGACTTAATATTAATTAGATTAATATTAGGGAATATTATGATATTAAACAAGGGGGCTTAATGTAAGTTCTAGTTTTATAAAAAGGGGATTAAGGTGCAAACCCTAATCACACTTTTTATCAAAACCAACTCCTTGTTCCCCAAGTTACAAGTTTCGGCCACCCTAGGGCCGCCGCCACCTTGTCCGCCGCAAACCACCATCACCGCCCACCTTCCTCTTGCAAGTGTTGCTCCCGGTTGGCTCGTGCTCGGTTGTGAACTCCCTACTAGCGAGGATTCGTTGTAACCCGCGTGTTACAATTCCGGTGTAGTCGTCAAAGGTTGATTACTAAACCCCCTATGGTTGTTTATTATTTATTTGTTTATACGCGTTTAACTGAGATCCTGATTGGGAATATTTTATTAATCGGATTAATAAAATTAACTAATAATTTATGTATATAAATCGGCTATATATATATTGTATATATAATCCGTTTTTCGTTAAATATATAAACCGCTTCCGCTCCGTATACGATACCAAGATTCCCATCAGTGGTATCAGAGCCAGGTTTCGATCCTGGGACCTGTGGGTCCACGGTTACGCGCGTATAGATGGTAAAAGTTATTATTTTGATCTATGTTTTATTTGTCAAAAAAATTTTTTTATTTTTGACAAAAGATCAAAAGCTTTTAGTTGTTCATGTTTGTGATGTGAATCGAGCCCTAGGTTTTTGACCCTTGTCATGGTTGTGTTTGTGATTGGTTTTATTTTATCTTTATCTTTTATTGATTTGTATTTTTATTACGGATATTGGATCCGGTGTAATAGATAGGGTTAGAATAGATTTGTTTTATTTTGTATTTCAAATTTATTTGTAATCCTACAAGTACAAGATCAAGATGAAGATAAAAGGACGAACAGGTTCCATGAAGATAGAGATCTCGGGTCAAGTGGGAGTTATCAAATTGTTTTGAAACCCTTTTAGACTAGTTCGTTTCGTTTCTGGCTAAAACGAAACGGGCGACCTGTTAGGGGCTCGATTCGGTTATTTTATTTTATGTTTTGTGGTTGTGTTTTATTTATTGTAAATAATCGAGATAACCCAAAATAAATAAAATTTTTCACAATCATGACAACGGTTTTGTTAAAACAAGTTTTATAAAAACCGAAAAGCATATTTAATAAAAGGAGTTTTATTAATATTAAAACAAGTCCGTTCGCGATAATACGACCAATGTAGTTTAAATAGGGTATTTAAAACTATACCGTGTCGAGTGTTGAAAGGAGTTTCAATTATCACGAATAATATAAAATTGGATTTTATAAACTATTGTGTGACTCACTTCATGCTAACGAGTCATTCAATATATTTATGGTAAATATTAAAATTAAATCCCAATTTTAAATTGATGTTTCATGCCACCCTTAACACGTTAACACTTCTTCTAAATCGAACCCAGAAGTTAGTGCCGAACCCTGCTCTGGGAGTTGATCATGTAAGAAGGTAATCACCGCGTTTCCTGTGTAACATAGGCCGGTATTACAGCTAACAGTAAAGGACCAAACATCGCTTGTTTATCAAGTGGGCATAGTTGGGGTTAAACATACATCGCTCCTAGCGATAACCCCAAAATGGAGAGTTGTGTAGTGGACACAATTAACAATCGTTGTTTACCTACCTAATCATACGAGTGAACAGTGCTTAGCCAGTTCACTATGTATCGATGAATCGGGGTCTCATCCTATTTAATTTTGTTTTGGGTCATAATACAATTAGGATATTTAAAAACATGAAATACTAATAAATTAATTTTGAACTTTGTAGATGTCAAACGAAAACAATTCCGCCTCCCAATTCTCTCTCAAGTCCATCTTAGAGAAGGACAAACTGAACCACTCCAACTTCATGGACTGGCACCGCAACTTGAAAATCGTTCTCAAGGCGGAGAACAAACTGTATGTTCTTGAAACGCCAATCCCTGATGAACCCATCAACCAACAAACTAATGCTTACAGAAACTATGCTAAGCATTTTGATGACTCTTTGAAAGTCTCATGTTTGATGTTGGCATCCATGATCCCTGAACTTCAAAGGACCATGGAGGACATGGAAGCGTACGACATGAATCGGCATCTGGTGGAAATGTTCCAACAAAATGCTCGTCATGAGAGGTTTGATGTGATGCGATCACTTATAACCACTCGTATGCAAGAGGGTACATCAGTTAGCACTCATGTGCTAAAGATGAAGGCTTATGTTGATCACCTAGCACGTCTGGAATCTCCCTTGAGTGATGAGCTGGCTGGGGATATTATCCTCAACTCATTGCCCAAGTCATATGATCAGTTCACTATGAACTACAATATGAATGGGATGGAGAAGACACTTGCAGAGTTGCATCAGATGCTCAAAACTGCTGAGGTAAACATACCTAGCAAGACTGCACCAGTGCTAATGATCAGGGAGGGTCAAGTTAAGAAACCTAACACCAAGAAGAAAGGCAATCAGGGCAAAGGGAAGGGAAAGGGCAAAGCTGTTGCCAACAAGAAACCTCTGAAAGATGCCAAATGTTTTCATTGTGATGAAACTGGGCACTGGAAGAGGAACTGTGCTAAGTATTTAGCTGAACTGAAGCAAGCCAAAGCTTCTGGAGGAGAGTCCTCAGGTATATATGTTATTGAAATCTTTGCTTTTTCTAGCAAAACATGGGTGTTTGACACAGGATGTGGTTTCCACATTTGTAATGTTTTGCAGGGACTAAGAAAGGTTAGAAAGCTGAAACAGGGCGACTTGGAGGTCCATGTTGGCAATGGACAAAGAGTTGCTGTGAAGGCAATAGGAGAATATGTTCTTTTACTTCCTTCTGGTTTGGAACTTGTTTTGAACAATGTTTATTACATTCCTAGTGTGACTAGAAATATTGTTTCATTTTATGCTTTGCGTGGACAAGGTTTTAATTATCGTTTTAATGGTGAATTTATTTCTGCTTATTTTAACGATGTATTTTACTTTGATGCAAAACCCAACAATGGGATCTATGAGATAGAAATCCAAAACGATAACATATTATGCAATATCTCCCATAAACGTAATAAGTTGGACTTTAATGATACGTATATGTGGCATTGTAGACTTGGTCACATAAGTGAGAATCGTGTTAAACAACTCAAAAACGCAGGAATCTTAGATTCCAAGGGTTCAGAGTCGTTTGGAAAATGCGAATCATGCTTGAGTGGGAAGTTAACAAAAGCACCTTTTTCAAATGTTGGAGAAAGAGCTAATGATCTGTTAGGACTTGTACATACAGATGTATGTGGTCCATTCAGAACAATGTCAAGACATGGAGAAAGATACTTTGTTACATTTACTGATGATTTCAGTAGATATGGTTATGTTTATCTTATGAAGCATAAACATGAAACTCTTGAAAAGTTCAAGGAGTACCAAAACGAAGTAGAAAATCAGCTAAATAGAACTATTAAAATGCTTCGATCAGATCGAGGTGGTGAATATCTTAGTCAGGAATTCATCGACCATCTAAAGGACTGTGGAATAGTTTCACAGCTCACTCCACCTGGAACGCCACAACATAATGGTGTGTCTGAGCGGAGAAATCGAACTCTATTAGATATGATTCGATCGATGATGTGTCGAACAAACCTTCCAAAATCCTTTTGGAGTTATGCTTTGGAAACTGCCGCAAGACTTGTGAATATAGCTCCAACAAAGAAGGTTGACAAAACGCCTTATGAGATATGGCATGGAAAGAAACCTCATGTATCCTACCTTAAAGTCTGGGGATGTAATGCTTATGTCACTCTAGAATCTTCGGATAAACTAGATCCCAGAGGCGAAAAAGTGGTTTTCGTCGGATACGCTAAGAAGATTGGTTACCTGTTCTACCACCCCACAGAAAATAGGATTTTCACTAAACGTAGAGGCACTTTCTTGGAGGAAGAGCTTCTGGCGCGAGGGATTGGAGATAACCATGTGGATCTTGAAGAAATTCGAGAAACACAAGTGACTGAACCAGTTGTTCAGACAGAACCAGAAGTAACTGATCCAGTTGTTGAAGTTGAGCCTGAGAGGACTCAAGAAACAACAGAAACACCAAGTGTTCGAAGAAGTATTAGGGATCGTCGTGCACCTGTAAGGTATGACGATATCTTCATGATTGATGAAGCTGAGCCTGCTACTTACAAAGCTGCAATCTTGGATTCGGAATCCAAGAAATGGCAAGAAGCCATGAATGCAGAGATGCAATCCATGTATGATAACCAAGTCTGGGATTTGGTTGATCTTCCTGCCGAGTGTCGGACTGTAGGAAACAAATGGATCTTCAAGAAGAAGACTGACATGGATGGGAATGTGCAAACCTACAAAGCAAGGCTTGTAGCGAAAGGTTTTACTCAGACTCAAGGAATTGATTATGAGGAAACTTTCTCGCCAGTAGCCATGCTTAAGTCTATTAGAATTCTACTTGCCATTGCTGCATATTATGACTATGAGATATGGCAAATGGATGTCAAAACCGCGTTCCTTAATGGACACTTATTGGAAGATGTCTATATGGTTCAACCTGAAGGTTTTGTCGATCCAAAGAATCCTAATAAGGTATGCAAGCTGAATAAATCCATCTATGGATTAAAGCAAGCATCTCGCAGCTGGAATCTCCGTTTTGATCAGAAAATCAAAGAGTTTGGTTTTATCAAGAACGAAGATGAACCGTGTGTTTACAAGAAATCTAGTGGGAGCTATATCACTTTTCTTATACTGTATGTAGATGACATACTGATCATTGGAAACAATATCCCTATGCTTAAAGATGTTAAGACCTGGTTGGGTAAATGTTTCGCAATGAAAGATCTTGGTGAAGCCGCTTATATTCTGGGAATAAAGATCTATAGAGATAGATCAAAGCGGTTATTGGGTTTAAGTCAAAGTACATATATTGATAAGGTCATACGACGCTTCTCAATGCAAGACTCAAAAAGGGGGCTCTTGCCCATGGCACATGGAACCATTCTTAGTAGCAAACAGTGTGCAAACACTGAAGAAGAAAAGAAGAAAATGGAAAGAGTTCCATATGCTTCTGCTATTGGTTCCATCATGTATGCCATGTTGTGTACTAGACCTGATGTCTCGTATGCTCTTAGCATGACGAGTAGATATCAACAGAATCCAGGAGAGAGTCACTGGGCTGCAGTGAAGAACATTCTTAAGTACTTGAGAAGGACTAAGGATATGTTCTTAATATATGGAGGACTGGATGAGGAGCTGTCAGTTAAGTGTTATACTGATGCAAGCTTCCAGACTGATCGTGATGATTCAAGATCACAAACGGGATATGTTTTCATTCTGAATGGTGGGGCTATTAATTGGAAGAGCTTTAAGCAAAGTGTGGTTGCTCAATCCACCTGTGAATCAGAGTACAATGCTGCATCGGATGCTGCAAAGGAGGCTGCCTGGATGAAGAAGTTCATTACTGATCTCGATGTTGTGCCTAGCATAAAGAAACCAATCGAGATATTATGTGACAACACTGGTGCCATTGCTCTTGCAAAGGAACCAAGGTTACATAAAACCACAAGGCACATACTCAGAAAATTCCACTATATTAGAGAGATAGTAGAACGTGGAGACATCGTGATAAACAAAGTTCATACAGATCTAAATCTAGCTGACCCCTTTACTAAGCCATTACCTCAAGCTAAACATGAGGAGCATGCTGGAAAGATAGGGCTTAGAATTGCTAGACAGTGGGCATGATCTGTAGTTAGTATTGGTGTTTTATTTTTGAACTATGACAGTTATATTGAATGTTTATTTGATTTAATGGGTTAAATGCAAATTTAAATATTTATTAACTGTGTTCATTATTTGTATGTTTAAATCCTTGAATAAGAGTATTCTAAATATCCGTAGTCGATCAAATTACATGGGAATGAATTTGAATGTAAGACTATTGTGAATTGAAATGATTGTATTCATGAGATGAATAGCTCAAGGGTTTGAGAATCATAATTCACAGATATCATTAGGGAATGATATTGGATGTAACTCGCTTCAAAACGATCTCCATGGATCTATGTCATGAGATGTTTTGATATTGATATGTTCAATCTGTTCTTTTTCCTAAGGGACATATTAAACTACATTGATCAAGGACTATCTTTGATGTTATCTAACACTATCCTGAAACATGGGTGGTAATCCGGATAGCTTTGGGAGAAATCCAAGATTAAGTGGGAGTTGTATGACGCTGATGGAATTCTGTACTTCTATAGGATTAGAAGCTTAGACATTCTGGCGCCCTCGTGAACTCAAACTGGTGTAAACGCGTGGCCACGCTCGAACTAATGTAGTCCGTTAGACCATTTTGAATTATAGACGAGAATAGAGAATGGTTGATCAATATAAGAATGAATGATCCATGTCTTATAATCAACGAATGTCTATACAGAAGGGACTTATTGATAGAATTATCAGGGCTATAGTATTTGGTTAAGTAAAGCGTTACTTGAACTCAAAGAACTAGTTGACGACTGTAAAGTGTCATACTGTGTTGGGTGCAGTGCGATGCAGCTAGGCGTCCAACTCTGCACACATTGACTCATTTAATTAAAATCGTCCAAGTGGGAGATTGTTGGACATATGGTATGTCCGATGTAATTAAAGTCGATGTCAACGTAACCCGACCCGGTACGATCCGAAGAGTTACACGTTGGTACATGAATCAGATAAGTTCACATGTCGGTGGATTATTATTTGTGAAATAATAATAGTTTTGAACCCGGGGGACTTAATATTAATTAGATTAATATTAGGGAATATTATGATATTAAACAAGGGGGCTTAATGTAAGTTCTAGTTTTATAAAAAGGGGATTAAGGTGCAAACCCTAATCACACTTTTTATCAAAACCAACTCCTTGTTCCCCAAGTTACAAGTTTCGGCCACCCTAGGGCCGCCGCCACCTTGTCCGCCGCAAACCACCATCACCGCCCACCTTCCTCTTGCAAGTGTTGCTCCCGGTTGGCTCGTGCTCGGTTGTGAACTCCCTACTAGCGAGGATTCGTTGTAACCCGCGTGTTACAATTCCGGTGTAGTCGTCAAAGGTTGATTACTAAACCCCCTATGGTTGTTTATTATTTATTTGTTTATACGCGTTTAACTGAGATCCTGATTGGGAATATTTTATTAATCGGATTAATAAAATTAACTAATAATTTATGTATATAAATCGGCTATATATATATTGTATATATAATCCGTTTTTCGTTAAATATATAAACCGCTTCCGCTCCGTATACGATACCAAGATTCCCATCAGTTTCATCAGATAGTTTTTGTTTAAATTCCTAGTAGGTTAAGACATGATACTATTGTACGTAATAAAGTGATCTCTGCAAAGTCATTCTCTCCCTTCTTATCACCGTTAGATTTGAATGTGTTGTGTAGTTTATTGTTTTAATGCTACATGTCATTTTTCTCTTCTAAAGTAGACGGGGTCAACACGTTGACACCATATAAACACCATCCTAATATTCCCTAACCACATAGAATAATCATGTGCACATGATGAAGAACAAAAAATCTATAATCCAGTCTGTATATTCTCCTTTTTAAACACATTTAGGACCATAAAAGTCCCAAAACCAGACTTTCGAAGCAGTGGAAATTCTCCTTTTTGATTTTTGTTTCGTTTTATTTTTTTATTCTACGTTATATGAACATACAAAGTATACATGTAATGTAGTTAATAGTTGGAGGTTGCACCTAAACTACATATCGGCAGTTGATTCTTTGATTTCTTCCAAAGAAATGACCTGTATAAAGATGTTATACTTGATAAGGCACAAACGAGAAAAGAAAATATAAGCCCACGATTACTGGGTCTACAATTTTTACAAGTGATCAATTTAAGCATGAAAAAACGGCCGGGTTGAGTAAACTAACGGGTATCAACCAAAATGGGCTCACCTTATAGAACGGGTCGTTTTAGTAGAAAAAGTTTTAAAATAGGTTCATCCGCTATATTTCTTTTTATGTTGGCTAGTGGCGACTAGCGACGACGAGTAGATGGCGACCGTGGTCATAAACGTGTCATCAGTAATGAGTAGGTGGTGGGTGGTGTTGGCTTATTCGGACATGTCCTAAGCTAGTTTCATATAAATGACCCCTTTTTACATATTGCAAAATTCGAGTGTAACCTATTGTACAATTTAGGTGATCACAGTCAACCACTCAACCCATTTAGGCATTTTGCTAACAAAAATGACCCAATCAATGCATTTATCAAAAATGGGTCATGATTCATGACTGCCGGGTGTAGTTATATTTTATTGATAACGGGTTAAAGAGATAAAATTAAAAAAAAAAAAGAGAGAGAGAGACAAAAGATGGGTAGTCCAAGTGCAATTGACCCACAATTCCACAAACACTTATTTTGTTTACGTTAGACAAATATTTAAAATCCCATATGATTATAAAACAATTTTGCAAAGTCGTATGTGTTAAAAAAAAATAAGCGTCAAGTGACTCAACTTGTTTCACCCACTTGACCCATACCCCTTTGTTTTTGTTTTTTTTATCTATTTACTGAGTTTACACATTTGAGATAAAAAAACATAAACCTAAATCAGCCCATTCGTTGATAAATAGTCAAAATCGCCACCTCTCATTAGACTGTACGTTGTGGCCCGCGAACGAGTAGCTGCGAGCCACAAACCAATCGACGTGGCTCGCTTGAACCACAACACACCTGGGTGAACGCTGCCGCGAGCGAGCTCAAGCGACCCAGCTCGCGTCTGATAGTGAGGGCTATTCTGTTTTTTTTTTTATGTATTTGGTATTTGATGAGAGTGGAGTTGCGGGGGAAGAGAAGATTGAGTAGAATAAAATGAGAATGGGTTTGGTGATATGTGTGGAGTTGCAGACAAGATGATATGAAGAAGATGAGTAAAATGGTAAATATAGTAGAGATGATGGTTATTTTTGTAATTAACCATATTTTGTTTATTTTTGTAATTAACCATATTTTGTCATTATATGATGCACAATTTTTTTTTATTATAAAATAGATATATTTTATACTATTGTTTTCTTTTTATTATTATTAATCTTTTTATTATTCTTTATTATTTAAAAGTTGGATAGTGTATTTTATAATGTTTTTAATTTTTTTTAATATAATGTTTTTTACTTTGTTTATTAAATTTTAAAATGATAAAGTTTAAAAAATAATAATGTATAAAAAAATGGATAAAGCTTTTGCTCACCTCTAGCCACAACAGCATCAGGTGAGCAACCAGCAGCTTTATCAAGCTGCCAACTAGGCGATGACATGGCGCAATATGAGAGGATAGAGTTATGGCTCATCTCTAGCCACAACGGACAGTCTTAGAATATAATCAAAGCATTTACAACTTCCTAAATTTCTTTACTTGAAAAGTTGGACCATTATTTTCATAAATAGCTTTTGTAGTCATGTAAGTATGTGGGCGGGTAAACCAACTCGGCCCATTTTGACTCGTTGCGTAACCCACCTAGCCCACCTATAATACTGACTCATTGAGTCCCGAATTATAGATATGTAACTTCTATTAAAGCAAGAGCTGTACAACTAGAAACAATTGTTGTACTTTCTTAGCTTTTTTACTTAAAACCGTTGTGCCTTCTTGAATTATATTTAAGAGAACTTTGGAGATAGTATTACCTGCTCGTTACCAGCAAAATCATTGTCAGGAGTGAGGAATAGCATGCAGTGGCACTCTTTTCTGAGTTATAAAAAAGGCCATATTCTTAATTAGCCATAAAAAGTCATTACACAAAAAAGTCATCAATTATCAGAGATACCATCTTAAGTCATAAAAGAACTAAAATAACTTCCAAATATAATTTTTAGTCGACATTAAGGAGGTTTGATACCTTTCTCTCATGGGAACACACGGGTAATTCCAAAAGCCTTGTGTTGCGGGTAATTCCAAAAGCCTTGTGTTGCCTCAGCTGCTTTGTCATCATAGGTGGTGTTTGTTTTTTTGTCACCGTGCAGACGCGAGCAGACATTTGAGGCGTGCAGTTTGTTTGTTTTTTTGGAAGAGCTTTCACTAAAAAAAGTCTTTCTGACCTCTTCTTAGTGCAGACTTGGACCAAGCTCTTCTAAGGTGTTCTCCCCCTCTTCTTCTCCTTTCCTTCTTCTTCATAAGATTTTTTCTTCTCCTTCTCCTCCTCCATTTGTGCAGCTTCGGTGACCATGTTTTTGACATAATCAGCGTGACCGGGGCAGTCGACGTGGGCGTAGTGACAGTTCTTTGTCTCGTACTCGACAGTCGCAGTGTTGATAGTGATACCACAAGCACGTTCTTCAGGGCCATGGTTAAGGAGGCGGTGAGGGTGGTTTTGCCGTGGTCAATGTGGCCGATGGTGCCGTGGCCGATGTTGACGTAGGGTTTGGTTCGTTCGAATTTGCCACGATTGAGGAAGGGATAATATTATGGGTGTGGAGGGATTTGGAAACAAAGGTAGAGGAAAGGTGGAGTTTGGATGAGGGTTTAATAAGGTGAAGGGGGGATGGGGATGGAGAAGAGGAGGAGGTGAATGAGGTGGCTATTGTGGCTGCAGCAGAGATGGAAGCCATTGAAAGGGGTTTGTTTACAGAGAGGAGAAGATAGGATTTTGGTGAAGAAGATGGATATGGTGAGTGTGGTTATAGGAACTGATATTAAGGGGTTTTAATCTTTCCACCAAAAAAATAATCCACTCATAATTATTGGTTAGTGTAGCTTTCATATATTCGTTAGAAGGAAATTGATTATGGTTAGGTTACGCAAACATTAACAAACAAACAGTCTTCTTGCAGACTGCAGACTTTTGGTCCAGCTCTTCTCCTACAGATGTCTGCAGATGTGGTCCGCAGACTACAAACTTTTTACCTCTTCAAAAACAAACAACACTATAGTGTCTATTAACAAACCAATCACAAATTATCTGACTAATACAGAGATAAACTTTGTTTACAAATGAGCAAGGGCTAGCAACAAACCTGCATGGACAAAGTGGGGCTCCGAGTGAATTTTGTGGTCTGCTAATCCTTGTATAAAAAAAGATCTAGAACATCAATTTTATCATCTAACACACAGACACATGCATCTTATGCTAATTAAGACCAACAACTTCAATTTTATCATAAAGATGGTGATGTAATGCCTCTCTGCGACTTCTTCCTGATGCTCAAAAGACTAGATTCAATTAGCAGAAATTGAGTATAGTTCTAAACAAGTTACATAGATATCCAAAAGAAACAAACAGTAATTGCTTTACACCCCAAGGAAAATGAACACACAATATACCATGGTCCATAGTTACGCATTCGTATGGAACAATGTTATCTAAAAAGCGTATTTATTTTTTTGCATCATTCCTTAAGAACTATACTGCACTTGATTCTTCGGTCACTGACTGGAAGCTTGATGTGGAGAATAAGAACAATCAAGGCATTATTACCTACTTATACTAAGAATCTTATTATGAGGTTTTAGCTAAGCTGGGGCTCCATACTACGTATGTAGAGTTATCACAAGTATCAATTGTGTCTATTCTTACTAAATATAATAAAATTTGATCACTTGTTGAATTATTCTTTTAGTAGTTAAAATGAATGAGCTAGAATGTTGTTATAGAGAGCCCAAATGAGAAAGTAGACAAGCATGCCTACCGTTCCGGGGCTGAAGATCAAGGCCAATCTTGTGAACAAGTTGGGACCTCAGATACAAATAAAAGGAGTAAATCCGAGGATACAAGATATTTCATCATAAAGAGTTTAAACCATGAAAATATCCAGTTATCGGTGCAGAGAGGACTTTGGGCCACCCAAGTGATGAACGAACCGATATTGGAAGAAGCTTATCATGTAAGTTCATTGTCCTCTGTGTCAGTATTTTCCAGAACCGTATAAAGTGCACACCATGTCTTTGCAGAATTCTGGTAAGGTGATATTAATATTTAGTGTCAATTTGAGTGGCTACTTCCAAGGGTATGCCCAAATGATGTCCTCGGTTGGTTGGAGAAGAGACAATGTTTGGAGCAATGGCCTTATTTGATACTTTATTTGTTAATTGATTTAGGAGTGAAGTGTAAACATTCTTGTCAAGTCGAGACCGTAAGTATGAATTGGGTCACGCAAAAAGGATAAAACATAAAACAGGATGCTTTTAAGTTATACTAAAGGAGGACGGTTTGTTAATACATTTTTTTTAAATGGGCCTCCACATTTTAATTCGCTTTAGGCCTCCGAAAACGTTGAGCCGGCCCTGGCAATGGGTATGGTGGAAGCAAACCGTGGGGTCGCAGTTTTAAGGTAAAATGGCTATGGTTACATGACTTGCCTTTTCAGAAAACTCTTCACTTGAAGAACCCTTTGAATGACTACATACCGGTTAACATCAGCAGAGATTGCCAGGTATGTTTAATGTCCCATGTACATGATTACATACATATATTATTTGTTTGAATGCATATGTTTCAGGAGTTACCTCAAGATATTGGAGAAACTCTATGTAAATTGATTCACTGGGAGGGTGGACTGGATGAAAACCAGACTTTGTGTGGTTTACAAGATGCGGGTCCCATGCATTTAGGACCATTGATCTATCCTTCATTGTTCTACCAGCATACATCACAGCAAAACCCGTTTATTAACAGAAGTGTTGCTGATGTGGATAGTGGTGGTGATGGTTCTTTGTTATATGAGGGCTGGGATATGTCTGCAGAAAGAAGCCTGCATACCAATGCTCTTACTGATGATGATATTCTTGATATGGTATGGTATACTTTTTTCTAAATTTTCAAAGAAGAGGGCTCGTCATCATGGTCATAGTCATGATGATCATCTTAGCCATCGTGATCATCATAGTCGTTGTGATCGTCATCACCATTCTTCGCCTAAATGAGAGTAGGATGAAGTTAGTTTCCTTTTATTCGTTGATTGGTGGGCAGTGAAGTCATATGACAAAGTAAAATGCTTACTGTTATGTAAAATACCATTTTAATTGATAATACGTGTAAACTGTATTTGTGAATTGAAGATCCAAAAGTTAGACCGTACCTCGTAAGTTTAGAAGAAGACAGTTAACTTGATAAGATCTTGTATGGATTGGACCTGCAAAACTAGCAGACCGTTAGGCTCGTCACAGGGGGGCAGGGAGGGCCTCTCTGTGACCACCCTCCGGCGTGAGGATAAGTATTTGCTTTAGAGAGATAAAGAGAGTTTAGAGAGAGAGGGAGGTTCGGAGTGTATGTGAACGTAACTACCTGTACTTTTGAGGGGGTATTTATACTAGTCAGAATGTTTGTACTTTGTTCCGTCCTAGTTGTACTAACCCTCGGAGTTCGTATCCTCCGGTCATTTGGGAGTTTGTGTCGTGTGGAGTCGAGGCTTGTGGACAGGAGCCGCGACCGGAGATGTTTGCTTCGGAGACGAGGTTTTATACCTCTTCATGTCCCCCTAAGTCCATAAGTTAGTTTGTAACTTAGTGGAGTTTGGTCGAGGCTTACTATTGCTTGCCAGCTAATTTTTGGTCGCGGCACGTGGCGAAGTCCTGAGCCGTATAAATTGGATGTGACCTGGCGGTTATTTCGAGGCATTTTCATCCGTTCGATCATTTCTCCTTTCGTTGGGATTTCGACACTTGTCTCCTTCTTAGGGTTTCTCTTTCTTCCTATATAAAGGGGTTTTTTATCCTTTAGTGTTTTTACTTTTACTTTCCCCAAAAACTTTTCCACTTCTGCTGTAAATCTCTTCTTCGAGCCACCCTTGTCTGTTCGTCTTCTTCCTGTACGACTTCCATCTGATTCTGTTGCAGGTTCGTTCCTTTCTTTTTTATCAGAGGTTATTAGTTCTTTTTAAATATGGGGAAGGATAACATGGATGTCAGTTTTTCGGTTTTAACACAAGATAAACTTGACAAGTTCATAAGGGATTATAGAATTCCCCTTGATCTGAACCCTGAGTTGCCTGCCCCTGACCAGGCCATCTACCCTCCCCCTACCGGTAAGTTTGCGTTTTACACACGCGTGTGTGATTTCGCCAACTATCGGATTCCTTTGACGAAGTTTTTGTTTAAAGTTCTTTCATACCATGGGGTTCACTTTTCTCAGATGAACCCTTTTGGTTTGGGGAGGGTTTGTCATTTTGAATTAAAGTGCCGGGCCTTGAGGGCGAAGCCTGATCTTGACGTGTTCCGGGCTTTTTATAAGTTGAACCAGGCTGGTGATTGGTTTACTTTTGAGAAAAGGAGAAAGAAACCAGAATGTCATGGTAAGGATACCTCCAGCCTGAAGAACTGGAAGACGCAGTTCTTTTGGTTGGATGACAGATGCTTGCCTGAAGCTATGGTATCGGTGTGGAGAAAAGATTTTGATTCGACCGAATGGGAGTTACCAAAGGATTTTGCTTGTGATGCTTCGTTGTATAATAAGCTTGTGTCTAATAAATCTAACATTAGGAAGTATCCGGAACACGTTTTGGTGCTTGGTGGTGTGAGTAGGATTTGGGACGAACCAGATAGGTGGCCAATTGTGTTGCATAAGAACAAGGGTGAGGGTTGCTTTTTTGAGCTTCGTCTTGTATTGTCTGATGTAGCTTCTAACCCCTTTTTTGTTCTTATTACAGAAATGTCGCTGTTGGCAGCTTTGAAGTTCGAAGATTATGATGATGATGACTTTCAAGTTTCAAGTGAACCTATAGGCTCCAGCAAGCCTATTTTGGAACAGGTGGCAAGGCTGCAGGCCCCTATTCGTCCCCCAGGTTCTGAGGAGGGGCACGTCGAAGGTGCTGGGGGCAGTGGCCAAGGTGCGACTGGTGGTGAAGGCAGTGGTAGCAAAGATGGTGGTTCTGTTGGAAAAGATGTTGAAGGTGGAAGTGGTCTTGAGAAGGAAGTTGCTGGTGAGGAGGGAACTACTGTGGGTCAAGTGTTTCCAAAGCCGATGCCTATCAGGTCTGTTGACTCGTCCGGTACTTTTAGTATTGATGACGAGGCCACAGAAGATGCGTCTTTTGACTTGAACGTTCATGCCAGGAAAAGGAAATCTGATAAGGCCAAGAAGAGTCCCAAAAGGGTGAAGTTTATTCAAACTGGTGCTCCTCCTCCTCCTCCCCCCAAAGGCACTATCTTGGATGAGTTTGACCTTCATCTTACTGGGGGTAAGTCCCCCCGTGATGGTGCTCCGGTTTACATGGATGTGCCGGAGGAGGGCGAGGGTAGGGTGTTGGAGAAGACTGGTTTTCAGGGACAGTCTTCCGGAGCTGAGAACTTAGGCGACTTTCTGATATCTTCCCCTGGTAAGTTTCCCGGTCGTTTCTCTGTTTTTTGTGCTAGTGGGGAGAATGAGTATGGTGCATCTTATTCTCCCTGTTGGTTCGAAACAGAGACACTGACTATGTTTAATCTTGTAGATCCTTTGGATGATCTGATGGATGTGGACCCGGCTACGGCTGAGGATGTGTTTGTCCCCGACTGGGACTTAAAAAATGGTTCAAGGGTGGTGGATGCCTTGTCATCCAAGATGATGTTGTTCAATCTTCATACCCCGGCTGATCATGCCCGCTATCGGAGAATGAAGGATGGTGATTTGGGTGATGCGTTGATGGTAAACCAGGCTCAATCCAATTTTTTAGTTGCCGAGGTTTACCAAAGGTGGGTTGAGTCAGAACTTCAGAGGGGTAGGCTGGCGAAGAGAGCTGCGGATGGGTCTGTTTCTGAAGCCCTGAAGAATTGTCAGGAGCAGCTGAAATCAACCAATGCTTCTCTTGCAGTGGCTTGTGAAGATAGGGACAAACATCAACAAGAAGTCACTACCTTGCAGGAGAAGCTCCATCTCGCTGACCAGGCTCATGAAGCTTCTAAAAAGAAATACATTCAATCCATCGAGGAGCTTGAGCTGCTGATGAAGAAGACTAAGGAGGCCGCAGATGTGTTGGTGAAGGGTACGTACCTTGTCTTCTTTGTCTTTTCTTTTGCTTTTGCTTTCTTACTTAGCAATTTTTACTTTTTGTAGATAAAGAGTTGGCTCAAGCTGGTGAAAGGGAAGCTTTGAAGCTTAGTGAGGGATTGAAGTCGGAGTTGGCAGGGCTGAGAGAAGAGAAGGAAGGATTGTTGAAGGAAGTGGAGTCGTTGTTCAGCCTCAAACAATTCATCTTGTCCGAGGGGGTGGAGCTAGTGTCTCAACACGTCCGCAACTGTCCTTCGACGAAGGCTGCGGTGGCTGGGGTGAATAACGCCGTGAATGGTGTGGGTTTTAATGCTGGGGTAAGAGCCGGTTATGCTGCGGCCACCCAAGGTGTGCCTTTGAAAGATACCCCCAAGCTGATCCCGAACGCCAGGCAGTTGTTGCTCGATGCAGTGAGACAATATGACGAGATTGCCATACCTTCGATCTCCAAGCTGCAGGACCTGGTCTCCGAGCCCCCAGAAGCTGTTGTGAAGGTGTTCAAGGACTTGTTTGTGGTTGGCGACTCCTCTTAGTGTGGTTCCTTTAAGGTGAAGTAGACATGCAACTCCGTTCCTCCACATAGGTTCGGAGGTCTATGTAGCCAAAAAACTTTGTGAAGCTTGTTATTAACCCTTTGTATCACCCGTTCCTTATAGGTTCGGTGTTTTAGTAGTTTCTCTTAGAATCGTTGTACCCTCCGCCCCTTTAGAGGGGTTCGGAGCTTTATTGATTCGTAGCTGATGATGCACTTAGTGCATTTGTTTTTTGTAAAAAGATCCATTGTGGTCGCGGCTTATGAGCGACTACACATTTTGAAGTGAATGGGAATTATTAGTAAATTATCCTTGTGTTTCGGATGTTTTTATTGTTTTTTATTTTTTCTAAGTATAGACTTGTTTGTATGAATTCTGAAGTTTATGTAGGCTTCAGTTCGTAACGTAGAGACTTGATCATGCGTCCATGACTTTGTTAAGCCTCGGTTAAAAGATATGCCTTAAGTGTTTTAAGATTTTATATCCCTAACTGCTTTATGACATTCGAAGTAGAACGTTCATTTTTCGCGTTTTGTAAAAAGATGCTACGTAGTCTTTTTATGGGGTATCTTTTAAGTTCGGAATTTTGTGTTCCTCGAACTTGTTTGATCAAGAAGTCCGGACGAAAGGGCCTTCGATACCCCCATGCCCTAATTCTTATCCCCTCATCTAATGCCGAGGTACTTTTACCTCATGCACCGAAGCTTGCATATTGTTTCTCTTTTTCAATATACGTATAACAAATATCATGAGAATGGGTTTTATAAAGATCGAATTTTATTATATCAAGAGACCAGCCGCGTCTACGGAGAATTTCATCATTCCGTAGTACAAAATGAAAAGAAATTAAAGAGGTGGGGCATTCACATCCCACTTTTACATTAAAAAGTAAAAAGAACTATATTATTCGTCGATCTTTCTCTCTAGATGAAGCATTTTTTAAGGTGGATCCCATTCCATGTCCGGGGAACTTCATCTCCTTCGAGTGTTGCGAGCCTGTAAGCTCCTTTCTCCCCTGCTGAAGTAACAACGTATGGTCCCTCCCATTTAGGACTCATCTTTCCAGGTTTCTCCATACCACTGGCTTCGTTACTTCGCATGACGTATTCCCCGACTTTAAACTTCTTTTCTTGGACTTTGGAGTTGTAGTATTTCTCCAAAGTTTGTTTATACTTTGCTTCTTTGATGGCTGCGGTCTCCCTTCGTTCTTCCAAAAGGTCTAAATTGGACCGCAGCTCTTGGTCGTTATCATTTTGCCCTGTGACCCGGTGGGTCGGCATTCCGATTTCCACCGGTATCATTGCCTCCGTCCCATAGGTGAGACTAAAAGGTGTTTCACCGGTGCTGGTCTTGTTCATTGTTCGATAGGCCCAAAGGACGTTCGGCAACTCGTCTACCCAGCCACTTCTTTTCTTTCCGAGACGTTTCTTGATTCCCTCGACCAGGCTGCGGTTGACTCGTTCGACCTGTCCGTTAGCCTGGGGGTGAGCGACGGAGGCGAAAGCTTGCTCGATGCCGAGGCTAGTGCACCATTTTTTGAACGGATTATGAGCAAACTGCTTGCCATTATCACTTACTATGGTCAATGGTAGGCCGAATCTGCAAACGATGTTCTCCCATACGAACTTTTTAACTTCAGCACCTGAGATCTTGGCTAGGGGTTTGGCTTCTACCCACTTAGTGAAGTAGTCTACCGCGACTAGCAGGAATTTGGCTTGTCCTGATGATACGGGGAAGGGGCCTACAATGTCAATCCCCCACTTCTGGAATGGCCAAGCTGCCGATACTGGAATCAGTTTGTTTTTAGCTCTGAGGCTTACTGGGGCATGCCTTTGGCAATTCTCACATTTTTGAAGCTCTTCAACCGCGTCTTGATGCATGCCCGGCCAAAAATATCCAGCGTTCATTACCTTTGTTACAATCATCCTTGGCCCGGCATGAATGCCACAGATCCCCCAATGGACTTCTTCTATAACATACTTGGCCTGCACTGGATCTAAGCATCGGAGCAGGGGGCCCAAGAATGTCTTCCGGTATAACGTTCCATCAATGACTTGATATTGTAGGGATTTTACTTTAAGTTTTCTAGCTTGAGCTTTGTCAGTTGGAAGTTCATCCCTTGTCATGTAGTTCAGGATGGGAGTCATCCATGTGACCGGACTCCCTTGGATCATGCATACTGCGGCTTCAACAGTTGACGGTTCGTTCATAACTTCAAGTTTCACTTCTTGTGACATATGATCCGGTGTGTTTGCTGCAAGCTTGCTTAGAGCGTCTGCTTGTTTGTTCTTCGATCCAGGCACGTGCTTTACTTCACACTTTTCAAATTCTGAGATCAAGCTTTTTGCCTGTTCAAATATAGCAGAATTAAGAATGGTGTTTTGAGTTTATAAGCTGGAGTATACTTGATATGGGGCTTAGGTCAAACCTTTTGTAGGTATAGAACCATGTTTGCCTCTTTGGCTTCATATTCTCCGCTTATCTGACGTGCGACCAACATAGAATCCACGTGTGCCACTACCTGTTTCAAGTATATGGTACTTTTTAGATTGCTTATGGTGTTTCATGGAGAAGAATGATTATTTGTTACGAAGGTTTATACCTTCTGAGCTCCGACCTTTTTCGCCAGTCGGAGTCCAGCTAAGAAAGCTTCGTACTCAGCTTCATTGTTGGAACTTTTGAAATTGAGGCGAATAGAGTACACAAGTTCTTGACCTTCGGAATTTCTGAGGACGACTCCGGCTCCGGATCCTTCAGATCCGGAAGCTCCATCAGTGAAGATGGTCCATTCATCTGGCTCAGAGGGTGTGAGTGTTTCGACTTGTCTCATGGCTAGTTCGGTAAGGAAATCAGCCACGACTTGCCCTTTTACCGGACCTCTTCTTTTGTAAGAAATTTCAAAGGCTCCAAGCTCGATTGCCCATTTGGCTAATCTTCCAGAAACTTCAGGTTTTCTCAATACGTCCAGGATTGGTTGGTCCGTCTGGACTTCAATTTCAAAGGCTTGAAAGTATCGTCGGAGCCTACGCGATGCGTGCACCAGGGAAAGTGCCAATTTTTCTAATGCTGGGTACCGCGTCTCGTAATCACGTAAGGCTCGGCTGACATAAAAGATAGGTACCTGCGCCTTTATTCTCGTTACCATTAACACTGAGCTAATAGATGCTTCCGAAGCTGACAAATAAATGATGAGGGTTTCCCCTGGTTCTGGTGCAGTTAGTGTTGGTAATTCTGCCAAACATTTCTTTAAATCATTGAAGGCCAGATCAGCTTCAGATGTCCAATGAAACTCTTTCGTGCTCAAGTACTTTTTCAGCACGACCATGAAAGGCAAAGTTCGTTCAGCTGCTTTGGATAAGAAACGGTGTAATGCAACCAGCCGCCCATTGAGGGCCTGTACCTCTTTTAAGTTTGACGGGGGTTGCATGGTGAGGACAGCTTCGACCTTTTCTGGGTTTGGACGGATACCATCTTTGGCCATTAAGAATCCTAAGAATTTTCCTTCCTCTAAGCCGAAGGAGCACTTCTTTGGATTTAGCTTCATATTGATCTGCCGGAGCTTGTCAAAAGTTTCGGTGATGTCTTTTAACAATGTATCTTCGTCTGAGCTTTTTATCACCACGTCATCCACATAAACTTCCAAGTTTCGTCCGATTTGGTTTTTGAACGCTCGATCCATCACTCGTTGGTATGTGGCTCCTGCATTCTTTAGGCCGAATGGCATTTTCTTGTAGCAATATAGCCCTTGGTTGGTGACAAAAGTTGTTTTATCTTCATCGGCTTCAGCCATCTGAATCTGGTGGTAGCCCTTATAGGCGTCTAAGAAGCATTTTAGCTTAAAGTTAGCCACAACATCAACTTTGGAATCTATCTCCGGAAGCGGATAACAATCCTTGGGACATGCATCATTCAGGTCTTTGAAATCGATGCACATCCTCCAGGATCCATCGTGCTTCCGCACCATGACAGGATTGGAGACCCAAGTATGATAATCTATCTCCCTGATGATGTCGGCATCCAGCAGCACCTTAACGTCATGGGCTATAGCCTTTACTCTATCAGGGGCCATACTCCGTTTCTTTTGTGCTACAGGCTTCTTCTCTGGACTAATGTTCAGCTTATGTTCAGCCAAAGTTCTCGGGACTCCTGTCATGTCCGACTACTGCCAAGCAAATACGTCCAATGACGTAGACAACAATCTCCATAAGGATCTCTTCGTGTGGTCCGGCAGTTGGGCGCCGATGGTAATTTTTTGTTCTGGGAAGGTTGGATGAATAGACCACTCCTCGGTAGTTTTGACACCTACCGCGGCTTCTTTTAGTGGAGGTTGTCCTAAAGACTGACGAACTTCAGCAACGCGTAACTCAGATTCAGTGTAAAGTGTGGCTATCCCAGTTTCAGTGGGAAACTTGATGGCACCATGAACCGTCGAGGTGACCATATTGAATGCTTTCATTCCCGGCCTACCCAGGATTATGTTATGAACTGAAGGTGCTCCGACTACCAGGAATGTCAGGATGACCGTACGTTGGTTTTCCTCCGTCCCCAGTGTTATAGGAAGACTGAGTTGACCCAACGGATGTATTACCTCTCCCGAAAAGCTGATTAGAGGCATTTGGACGGAGACGAGCCTGTCTTTGGTGGCCGGGGCTAATTGTTGATAACATTGGTAGTACATGATTTCAGATGCACTACCGTTGTCAATGTAGATACGTCGGACTTTGTGACCTGTGACTACCCCTGAGACCACTATGGGTGCTTCCATGGCCTCCCTTGGACTGATGGGTGGAAAAAACAGGAGCTGTTCCATCCATGGAGCAATGTGATCATTACTTCTCTTAGTGCCTTGCTCTAAACCAACCCGAATCATATGGATTCCTGTTTGATTGTTCGGGTTAGCTATTTGTGTCGCAGCTGGTTTTCCTTCTTTTAGATCTCTGATTAGGTGAGACAGTTTTCCTGCTTTGCAGGCTTTATCTATTTCTTGTTTTAAAGACCAGCAATCGTCTGTGTTATGACCCTTTGCCTGGTGATACTCACAGTACTTTTTAGTGTTTCGGTCTGAGGTGGGCTTCTGCTTTGGAGGTGTTGGGAATCGTATTTGTTCGGTGCTCAAGATTTCACTTGGAGTTTTACTGAGGTCAGAGAAGCTAGTGTTTCGGGAAGAACGTCCGGGGTTAACCTTATCATTTCGGTCGTTCCTTGAATAAGGCTGCGACCTGTGCTTTGACCAAGAATTGTTTCTTTCAGGTTGTGCCGGAGCTCCTTTCTTCCAGGTGTTTCCTCTTGGGTTTCCCTTGTGGTCGCCATCACTGGTTTGACCACAGGCACTTTTGCCTCTAGCGAAAGCCCTTGCTCTTTCCATTAAACCCTCCATTGTTTTGGGTAGGTCTTCGTGAAGCTTTTCCACCAACTGGTTGTTACGAACCCCGTGACAAAAACCAGATATCCGTAGCTGGTCAACAGCTCCGGATATTTGCATGCTCTCTTTGTTGAAACGATCTATGAACTTTTCTAGAGATTCTCCATCTCGTCTTCGAATGTTGTGTACTTCGGTTATATCTTTCGTGCAACGTCTTTGTTGAGAGAAATTCTGCAAGAATACCCGTCGTAATTCTTTCCAGTTTGCAATTTGCCCAGCTGGAAGCCCATCGAACCACACGCGTGCAGCTCCGGTTAATGTTTGAGCGAACATGTGGCACCATGCTGGCATGGGCCATAGCTCAATCTCTGCAGCTCCTCCAAAATCGAACACATGGTCGTCCGGATCCGTGGTTCCATCATACTTCTTGACCGTTACTGGCATTTTCAGTTTCGACGGTAGTGGGGCACTGGCTATCCTTGGGGTGAACTTTGAGTATGAAGTCATGTATGCGGGTCGGTATGGTGCGGTGAGCTCGTCGTCTATTGGGTTAGAATTGGACTGTTGCTTGGCTGGCATTACCGGGTTAGTAACGAGTGGCCCAGTAGATGAAAGACCAGTTGGCAATGGTCCGGTGTACCCAAAAGGCATTAAATACCCATAAGGAGTTTGGATAGGAACCGAAGTAACGACAGTTGAGTACGTTGGGAGACTGACTGGAGTAGACACTGTGGTGACAGAGGTGAGTCCTTCCGAGGGGAATAAGTTCACTTGTACACTACGGAGTCGTTCTTCTTTGCTTTGCTGATCCCTCAGCCTTAGCAAGAATTCACGATTTCGTTGGAGGAAAGTCTCATCAAATTCCACAGACGTGGTTTGCATCTCGGTGGTTGCAGTGACCAGCTCTGTGGACACAGCAGTAGCGTCGAAGGACGCCCTGAGGTGGTCAGCTGTGTTTTGTTCAGATGTGTCGATATCAGCGTCTTCTCTGTTGGTGATATCAACGATGTGTAAATCTTCCTTAGCCATTCCAGATCTGTTTGGAGAGAGTAGATCTGCAAAAGGATGGCGCCAATTGAAGATCCAAAAGTTAGACCGTACCTCGTAAGTTTAGAAGAAGACAGTTAACTTGATAAGATCTTGTATGGATTGGACCTGCAAAACTAGCAGACCGTTAGGCTCGTCACAGGGGGGCAGGGAGGGCCTCTCTGTGACCAGCCTCCGGCGTGAGGATAAGTATTTGCTTTAGAGATATAAAGAGAGTTTAGAGAGAGAGGGAGGTTCGGAGTGTATGTGAACGTAACTACCTGTACTTTTGAGGGGGTATTTATACTAGTCAGAATGTTTGTACTTTGTTCCGTCCTAGTTGTACTAACCCTCGGAGTTCGTATCCTCCGGTCATTTGGGAGTTTGTGTCGTGTGGAGTCGAGGCTTGTGGACAGGAGCCGCGACCGGAGATGTTTGCTTCGGAGACGAGGTTCTATACCTCTTCATGAATGAATATGTAAATATATGTTCGACTGTTTCTTGTTATCATTTATATAGCGGTGGCCATCGGAGGTAAGTAGTTCACCTATCTTACAAATGATGTTGCCATTTATTTATTATTATTATTAAGCGACGCTTCTACAGTGTCGCCAACTAACATACGCCAATTAATATTATACAATAATGAGAACCTTCTTTTGTGCCTACTATTCTTGATTTCAATAGTTCAATTTGCTTTGACTTTAAAATGACAACAGGTTTATTAAAATGAGATTTACCTTGAGTCAACTAAATATTGCTTTAATAAGCCCAACTAAAGGTTTAGCTTAAGGGTGTAAATGACACGTAGTGTCTGGATAGCTACTCTAGATCGGCTCGGTAAAAAGTTCGAACGATATGAGTTAGAGGCATTGTACGTTAGAAAATAACACGTGCACGTAACGTCCACATATTATGTTTCTATTGGTCCACGTACTATGAAACATTTTCATAAAAAGTGAAATACAAACGGATTCATATTTTTTACCTTTCAAATTAAGGTTGCAAATTAAAGAATATAGTGTATACACATAAGGCCACTTACAATCAAACAAAGATCAATTTGACCAGGCCAACTAAAAGTTTGGCTTTGAAGAAAACCTATTGGCCCAACCAACAAAACTCGTGACATAATAGTACTTAACGTTAACATGTATGCACAACAGATGCGTCCGCGGCGAAGCGCGGACCAACTAACACCTAGTTGTTGTTGTTGTTGTTATTATTATTATTATTATTATTATATATTTTGGGGTTTGTTTGTTGATGCTTATTGATCGATGGCTTTGTTTGACTTCAACATAAGGGTGTTTTTTATAGGGAAATTGGATTGTATCGCACTCAACTATTTGGGATTGGCCGATAACGCACTGAACTATAAAATTGATCACCAACGCACTGAACTTTAAACCTCTTGGATTGTGTCACACTAAGGCTGTGTTTGACAAGGTCCAAATGGAAGAATCCATATGTGTTAATTGTATTAATTTGTTACTAAGTAATCGTTTTAAACCTCTTTATCACTAAGTAATCGTTTTAGTGGTTCTGGACATGGTCAAACACAGCCATAGTGTGACACAATCCAAGAGGTTTAAAGTTCAGTGCGTTGGTGATCAATTTTATAGTTTAGTGCGTTATCGGCCAATCCCAAATAGTTGAGTGCGATACAATCCAATTTCCCTTTTTTATATTAGAAAATTGTATGACGATAAAATGCTCTTAATTTGATCAAAGTTGGACATTTATAACTTTTTATGTGATAAAATAATTCAAAAGGTTAGGTATTATGTATTTTCATTTTTCTCCCTCAAACCCTCTTACCAGAAACTTTGGCTAAGGGTTGTTTGGTAAGCCTCTTAATGAAGCTCTGAACCATTCTAAGCTGAATGATTCAGCATTCATCGCGTTTGTTTCAAATTCTGAATAAAACGGTTAAGGTTGAAATATTAAGACTTTGGATGTAGCTTAGACGTGAGCAAATCAGTTTTTTTTGCCGAACTGGTTTCGGTTCCAAACCGGTTCGCTACAGTACCGGTTCCTGGCCGAATCGGTTTCGGTTTTGGACCGGTTTTGTCGATTCGTAAGACCGGTTTCGAAGACCGGTTTCGGTTCTTAATCGGTTCTTTCGCGCACATTTTTTTTAAAAGACAACACAAAATTTTATTTTTCTTACATAAAGTTCAACTTTTATTGATTTTTATAAATCTTTTAAGGTGTATGGGTATATATTTGTATGTGTGGAAACTTTTTTGTATAATTTTATTATATATAATTTTTTTAACATAAAATTCAGATTTTTTTATTAAAAAATACCGGTTTTTCGTACCGGTTCCAAACCGGTTTTTAGGAACAGGTTCCCAAACCGGTTTGAGTTAAAACCGGTTCGGTTCGGTTTTTCTAGTGGGGATGGGGGACCGATCCTAGAACCGCCGGTTCTTGTAGAAACCGGACCGGTTCGTGCGGTTCCGGTCCCCAAACCGGTTTTTTTGCTCACCTCTAATGTAGCTGAACCATTAAGCACCGAAACTGAACTAGGCTAAACCTTATAAGACTCTCCTATCAATGTAGGACAAGAAAACTAACCATTCAGAGGTCCAACTTAATGATTAAACGTTTAATCAATCAGACCTCTTAACCATTCTGACATCTTAATGATTCAACACTTAATCAACCAAATAACCCATAACTTAAATATTCCTAAGGTTCTTTTATACAATGAATATGTAAACATATGATAATATGTATGACTATAAGAAATGTATATTTAACAAACGAAAGTGACTAAAGGGCTAAAATAATATTTCAAAACCATAAATAAACAATTTTATCATCTAAAAGTGATATTGACAGGAGGAACACCAATAATGGACTTCTAACCCAGTCAAATAAAAATTTAGAAAAAAATATACCCATATTTAAAAGCAGAATTATCACAATTCAACTCTAATGGCTTCCTCTACCACTTGTGCATCAAGCTTTGAGTTTGAGCTTCAACTGTTAAAGTTTATCAGGGACAGATGTATGCATATATATATTATTTACAACCATTTGATCTCAGTTTATCATCTCTGTTGTGAATTAATATTAACTGACTGACTATATATGATGATTATGAATTATGATCTAATCTAGCAGGTACACAACAATATCCATACCCGTGTCACGTCAACCCATCTGGCTTTGTTTCCATCAAGCTATCTGGTAAAGCCAATTATGATGAGTGGCGCGAACAGATGACATGCCTCATAGACAGCCATGCTATGCGAGGCTTCATCGATGGTAGCTTGAAAAACCCTGGCAAGCCCAACTACGAAGAATGGAAAAGATCCGATACGCTTGTCAAAGGATGGATGTTCGGTTCACTAACTGAAGCTGTCATGGGTACTGTTGTTGGACTCCGCACAGCCTTGGATGTATGGAACAAGCTAAACATTACTTATAGTACTCCTCCGCGAGTAACGGCTTCTAGTTCCACTACAGCCACCAACAAAGGCAAACTAGTCTTTTAAAACGAGTTCTCCTGTTTAGGTTGTAACAGTTTTTAATTTTAACTAACAATGAAATTGTTTTTTTTTTTTTTTTTTTTTTTGTGGCATTAGATCTTGCAGAGTACATACCGCTGTGCAGAGCCATTACCGGAGGTGACTGGGAGACAGCGCAAGAACATTTCAGCAAAGACAATGATGCATTGAGTGCCAGATTGAATGTGGCTGGTCATAGAGCACTCCACATCTCGATTTCTGCAACTGAAAACGAGTTTGTTAAAAATCTATTAAATGTGATGAACCCAGACTTGCTACCATCTATGGTAAATAATCATGGACAGAACCCGCTGCACTATGCTGCAATGGTTGGGAACACCGCGGCTTCTAAAATGCTTGTGGAACAAAATCCGCATCTGTTGTTTATTCCAGACAAAAAGGAATACTTACCGATCCATAGAGCTGTTTTTAGTCCACATAAACTCACTTTTCTGTATCTGTTTGGGGTCTGCAAGCAACATATTCGGCTTTCTCAAGAAGAACCATATCACAGTCCCTTTGAAGGCAGGAACGGCGTTTTGCTTCTTACTGGTGTAATCAATCAAGGACTTCTTGGTGAGTTTACAAATACATCTATCCATTTTTGGTTAAATATCGATTGTCAAATGCGTATAGATGTTAAGTTTATTTACAGATGTAGCATTTGAGTTGATTAAGGGGTACCCGGATATGGCCAGAACAAAGTACAAGGATGTGGACACTCCGTTAATGACTATAGCGGGGAAGTTAGACCTATTTTATAGCGGAAAGCGATACAATTTCTATCAAAGATTTGTATATTCTTGTTAGCTTCCTCTCTTTGTTCATTCTGAATCATGAAAGTTATCTTGATATTTAAATTTTTTTCTTACTGCCTTATTTTGTTTTTAAGATGTGCCGATAGATAACATCTTTGACAATATGGATAAGATTCAAGATATTGAGAATCAAAAGACATACAAGGATAAGATTGTCTCAAGATGCGGCCTCCACATAGGTTCGCTTTCAACATTGCACATCAAGCGCCTCAAGGAAGATAAATTGAAGCACAACGCGGCTCTTATGTTACTCAGACGTATATGCGAAGAAGTTGATAAAACAAACAGACATAGTGATATGGGAGACCACTATTTCAAGGCAACAAATGCTGCAGCATTAAACGATACACCAGAGGCGATTGAAGAAATGGTCATGCATTTCCCACAAGCAATATGGTCCAACACAGACGGTTATTACATTGTTCAATTGGCGATAATAAACCGCACTGAAAAGGTTTACAACTTGTTGGTACACGAGATGAATGTCAACATGTTTTTACATAAAGTAATGAAAGACAAAGATGGAAACAATTTGTTGCACTTGGCTGCACAATTGGCCCCTATACACAAACTAAACGTGGTTTCCGGTGCAGCTCTGCAAATGCAAAGGGAGTTACAGTGGTTTCAGGTGAATTAACACGTTGATGTTCTATATATCAATCAACAAAGTTTCTTATCATTTGCGTTTGAACTACTAGTTAAATTTATTACATGAAGTTGAGAAATTTGTTAAACATAATCCAGGAAGTAGAGAAATTTGTGGAACATAAGTACAAGGAAGAAAAGAACAAAAAACAAGAGACACCAATGATGGTGTTCAGAAGAGAACACAAGGAGTTGAGAAAAGAAGGCGAAGAGTGGATGAAAAAGACCGCAGATTCATACACGATAACAGTTGCCCTCATTGTTACAATAGTTTTTGCAGCCGCCATTACTGTACCCGGGGGCAACAATGGGGACACTGGAAAAGCAGTTTATCTAACAAGACCAAGTTTCATCATATTTGCAGTCTCGGATGCTATCTCGTTGTTCGCATCCACCACTTCGTTGTTGATGATTCTTTCAATTCTCACAGCTCGTTATCGTGATGAGGATTTTCTCTACAAGTTACCAAAGAGACTAATACTCGGCCTTGTGATGTTGTTCTTATCTATGACATCACTTATGGTAGCCTTTAGTGCGGCTTTGTTTATTGTATTTGGGCAGGATAACCAATGGATTTTGATTCCGATAGCTCTATTAACATGCCTTTCGATTGCTTCATTCGTGGCGTTACAGTTTCCATTGCTTGTCGAGCTCATTTCTTCAACTTATGGTCGTGGAATCTTTGGCAAACAAAACAATTATAAGAAAGCAAAAACATGATTTGGCACGTTTTTATGTGTATTGTATTTGGTAATTGGTACTAAACAAAACTTGAGTTTGTCTTTGTATATTATAGGGATGATCCGATCCGCAAGGACCATGGTTGGGAATTTTTTTATCGTCTATCTCTGAAGAAGAGGCAAAAAACGATTAGCCCCACACAAAGTTTGTGAATAAGTGATTGTCTGATAATGAGCAAGGAATATCCGTCTTAGAAGCAAAAGTGATGTGGATTATTCAAGAATCGATGTTACACAAATGCACACTCCTGATGCTATTGTGTTTTAGTGACCTGTGAGTCTGATTAGACTTACATTGTGGGGGCTTTAATTATATTAATCCTATATATAGACCAGAAGTGTTTGTAGTTCTTATCTCTGTGTTTTTGTGTTCTTCATGTTTCTTGTTTGTTAGTTTATTTGCAATAAGTTTAGTTAAATTCAAATCAATCAACATATTTGGTTTTAATTAAAGTTAAACCATACAATACTAAGCACAACTACTCTTGGATATTGTAGTTTATGTTGTATTTATATGAAGAATTCGAACTTGTTTCGATTAATTGCAAATAGCAGAGATGAATAAAACTTGACTTGGATTACTAATCACGCATTGCTATAGATTAACCTATTTTGTGGTAAAACCAATGATTAATCGGATTAGATACAGAGCGCGTTCAAGAATACATTTGATTTTTGAAGACGAGTAGTAACCATACCCCTCAGTAGTTTTGTTCGACCAAATTGTTCCTTGTTACTGTGTACTTTTGTTGTTGCCTTTGTCTAAAAAACGATCAGGTATGTTTAATAAAACACTAAGTTCCTAGTTGGATCTTCCATGAGCCCAAATCAAATAACTAAAGAAACTTTGAGCCCCACTAGTAAGATATTCCCGTAAGCCCAAAAAAAAATTACAAAATAATCTTTGAACCCAATTAGAATAACTAATAACCCTTTTGAGCGCAAATCCAAAACCACTAGGGCCCAAAACATGTTATACTCTAACTTTGATTTTATATATTTACAAAATCATAACCAATATATACATCAAACCTTATTAGATTAAAACGAGGATATACTCGAGCACCTCCTAACTTGTTTTATATTCAATAAGATGAAACTTAGTCGATAATTCAATCCGACATCACCAAAAAAACATCGTTAACACTAAAATTACCATTTTACTTACCGTAGATATCTAGGTTATATATATGGTAGGGTTCCTGTATAAAGGGTGTTTTTTGTGAGAAGGGTAAGAAATGTTTATAACCCTTAGATCTATAGATGGATGGTTGAGATTGATTAGAGGCAAAATGGTAATATGTGTTATATATTTGATTTATTAATTAAAGTTAGAATGAGCACCCTCAAGTTAACGACAAGCGTTTTGACCCATTTCAATACTGATATCTTATGGCTGGATAACAGCAAACACCCATTTTACAACAAGTTTTCATTTCTTAATGTAACAATTAAGTTTATATTACTTTAATCAGAAACTTCAATCTATTTGAGTTGTGTTGTGCATTAAGAAGGGAAGTACACAAAAAGGGGGTGAAACTCGATCCTCTCTGACTACAACTTAAACCAAATCCTAATAGCAAAAACCATTCATAGCCTCACATGAGAAAACGATGGAAAGAAGTAGTACCTTGATAACCAGAGAAGTAACACTCTTGTCAACGCAAAAATACGTGTTGGATTTACGAGCATACTGCTCTGAAAATTTCCTCATTATTTCAACAAACTTATCTGAAGGTTCAGCTGAAAATAATTAAACACAACAATCAGCTACAAGAGAAGTACCACCGATAAAAATCATAAAACCGTTAGTTCCTTGAAAGTGTAACACAGTTCAACTAAATTTCTAACTAAAAATGGTTTTAAACTTGAAAGTGTCAATCTCCTCTCCTACTCTCCTAACTGCATGCTAAAGTCAATATTTCAAGGTATATAATCTAATACTATTCCGAGCAAACCTATACCAGAAAATTTTTTGGTATCAAACTAAGGAAAATAGATAAGTTACATTTGTAGGACGAAATATGATGCATATCATCTCCTTATAAGCAGCATCAACTAAATTTATAGGCACGCTATCGAATACAAACATCATCATGTTTATCTCCTTATAAGCGACGTCAATGAATACGTAACATGACTTAAAACCTACTAGTAACATGAGCATCATTTATATAAAATTCAGAAAGACCTAAAATCATAATTTCAGCTTCCGATACAAAAACTAGTTAAACCTAACGAAATGAAATCGATATAACAGAAGCACAATAATTAGGACTACATTATATTTTGCAAAAAAAAAAAAAGCAACATTAACATGAAGTAAACTATAGAAATGAAATATCCAGTATTGAAACAGATACACATTGCTAGGGTTTTAAGTTTTAACGAGAAACAAAACGACTCGATTCAAACGTTTGAGAGCAGTTTTGAGTAATATACCTTTGGCGTGATAACTCGACGGAGGAAAGGCCGATTCCGACGGCGTAAGATGTGGTTGCATCGTTCCAACAATTATCAGTTAAGGCTATAACCACTGCTTCACCTTAATGCCACGTCAGCACATCACTAGAATATTTCATTGCCTCGTTCCAACGACTACAAAAAAAAAAAAAAAAAAAAAAAAAAAGAATAAGACTCTACCTGGTGTGGGGTATGTTTGGCAAAACTAGCTGGTGGCTGGTAGCTGTAAGCTGGAAGCTGTTAGCTGCAAGCTGGTAGCTGGAAGCTTTTTAAATATATTTTGATGTTTGGCAGAGTAGCTGGAGCTTTTAATAAAATGTTTAAAATGACCAAAATGGGCATAATTAAAAGCTTGTAAGGAAGGTTTTTATTTTATTTTATTTTATTTTTATAATAGAATGGGTATTTGTGTCATATACTCATTAAAAGCTTGTAGCTAGTAGGAGCTTTTTCTTAAACGCTAGTACTAGTAGCTTTTCACTGTAGAGCTTTTTCTCCTACCTAAAAGCTTCCAGCTCCTTCAACCAAACAAGGCTTTTTATTGAGTATGAGTTTTTTCTTAAAAGCTTGAAGCTTGAAGCTCCTAAAAGCTCCTTGCCAAACATACCCGTGGTGAAGGAAGGCTCGGGAAGAATTGCCTTTACGTTATTAAAAAGTGGGTCTCACTTGCATTTAGATATGGGAAAATGGCCAAAATAACCTATTGACCGTGTGTTTTGCAAGAATAACCCTCTCCCCTCTCTTTGGAGAGACGGGACACGGCTCCCAACGAGCCTGAACCGTCTCCGAGAGCCTTTGGTTTTAGATCCAATGGCCAACCAACACGTGGCGTCTCTGATCCCGAGGCTGTCAACCGTCTCTCTCCAGACGGGTCACATTTCAACCGTCTCTCTCCAGACGGGGCACATTTCCCCATGCCGGCTCGCCTTCGGTTCAACCGTCTCTCCAGACGGGTCACATTTCCCCATGAGGACTCGCCGTCTCCCGAGACGTCTCGGGTATCGTCGTCTCCGGTGAGTCCCGATGATTAGTCCGACGCTTCGGTTGTCCACCTCAACCCTATAAATACCATTCTCCGTCACAAACTCCGTCCCATTCCCGTCCGACTATTACCACCACCACCGTCTAACACTATCACCACCACCACCGTCTAACACTATCACCACCACCACAGTCTAATTCATTCAAATGGCACCCCAACGATGGACCGAAGAACAGGAAATTGCACTGTAACACCCCAAAAATATATAAGCAATGGTGGTATGGTAAATATATGTATATATATGTGTTAGTACGAGTATGTATGTATGTGTGAATATATATATATATATATATATATATATATATATATAGGCTATGTATCCTTAAGAAACCATGTTGAGTTGGAGAAACCATTGAAACCCATCCAATGGTCACCATGATTCCACATCCTCTTATTCTCATTTTAGCATAAGGGTAAGATGGTAATTTCAACCCACCCCACCCCACCCCAATCCCCAATAAAGAGAACAAGATCTGATTTCTTTTTAAAAATCACTTTTCATTCTCTCTCTCTCTCTCTCTCTCTCTCTCTCTCAAGAAAACGATGGTAACTTCAAACAAGAAAACAGATCTGACTCTATCTCTCTCTCTTCTTTTTAAAAATCACTTTTAATGGTGGTGGGTAGGGGCGGAGGGGGTGGGTTTGAAGACGAAGGTGATGGCTGAGGTTTGATGACGAAGGTGGTGGTGGCTGAGGGTTGATGACGAAGGCGGTGGTGGTTTTTGAGGGCGGTGGTGGCTGAGGGTGGTGGATCTGTGGTGGTTGAAGGTTGAGGATGGTGGATCTGCGGTGACGGAGGTGGTGGCAGTCTGAAGACGGTGGTCAGATCTGTTGTTGTTTTCAAACCAAAAGGGGTTTTTGGGCCTCGTAGACCTCGAAGACGGTGGTCAGATCGTCGGTCTCATGTCGTTGGGCCTCGTAAGTTGTTGATATTTGTTGTTGTTCTACTGTTGTTGTTATTATTATTATTATTATTATTATTATTATTATTATTATTGTTGTTGTTGATATTGTTGATATTGCAGGTATCATGGCTGGTCTAAGATCGAATTCATGCTTGTGTTCTTCTACTGTTGTTATTAATTTTCAGTTCAATCAAGAAAGATGAAATGGGCTAGTTAGCTGGTGGGTCAGATTACCCAATCTACACTTTTATTTTCTTCATAAGCAATAATGTTTTTGATGATTTTTTTATATATCTTTTCTAAAACGTTTTTTCAAAACTTGTCCATATCTATTTTTTATTCAAATTTGTGTCGGGTTTTCTTTATACATGAATTTATTTTGAGTGGCGAAGTTAGTTTCCAGGTTTAAGCTTTCCTTTCCACATATATTTTGATATTGTATTAACTTTTTATTCATATGTTATTTACAGCAGTGGAGCTACAAATTTTTGTAACGGGATCCGAGATTGTATTATTATTATTATTATTATTATTATTATTATTATTATTATTATTATTATTGATATTGATATTGTTGTTGTTGTTGTTTTCAAATCTAGAGTTTTTGAAGGGTATAATATCTTTTGGTTTTAGTTCGTGGGTCGATCCGGGTTTGAAGATGTGTACAAGTTTGAAGATCCGGTACGGTTGTGTGTACAAATTTGAAGATGTTTATGAAATAAAATTACAAATCTATTATTGGTTTGTTTGGTTGTCATTTTTGTTTGATTTTAATTTAATTATTTGATTTGTGTTTTGTTGTTGTTTATGAAATAAAATTACAAATATATTTTACTGGTTTAGATAGTTACATAAACACCATTAACTATGATACTTATGTAAATATGTAAAATTGCTTTTTTTACAGTGTGGTAAGAATGTAACAATATGCGGACTTAGTTAATCGATCAACAATTACATAAGCACCACTTGAAAATGTAACGATGTAACAATGTAAATACTTAAAATGTAACAATGTAACAACGTAACGCATAAGTTGTTACATATCAATCTGACTTATTGGTACCTATAAAAAGGTTAAAAAATTGAAAAAAATGTAAAAGCAAGGAAAAAAGAGAGGAGAGAGAGTCAGGAGAGAGAAGAGAGATGAGAGAGAGGACATATGGAGAAAATGCAATTTTACTAAAATACCCTTTTGCTTCAAACAAATAAAAAAGATAAGTCTTTTAATAATATAATATTAGTTGATCAATCTCATCCATTGATGTTGGTTGATCAAGGGTCACAAATGAGTTTCTTGAGTTTCTCCAACTCAAGGGAGTTTCTAAATTATCCTTATCCTATATATATATATATATATATGTTGTACCCCTAGTTGTAAGTAGTGCATTGGTAGTTGTACATTTAACAAAACATAAAAATTACTAATGCTAGTTACTTGGGTAAAATTTGTGGAAGTTTAGTTGGAAGAATGGAAGGGTTAAACATGGACCATCATCTATCTTGAGGGGTGGTTTATGGAAAAGCTAGAATTACAATAGGTTAAAGGGGAAAATTGAAAATGGTGGTCTTGTGGGAAAGAAAAGAAAATCGCAGAGAGGGAGAAAGAGGCGACAAGGAGGAGCTTTCACCTCCTCCATCCAAAGCTGAAAATTAGTGCAAGAAACCATCCCCAAATCCTTGCATGTCTATGAATTCATAACCATCTAGTGGCCTTAATACTATTGGTAAGTTGTAGAATCAATTTTAGTAGGATTGAAGGTGATATGATGGATTTCATGGTAATATTGTGCTAATTACTTCTTGTGGTTAGGAAAGCATGCTTGCTATGTGTAGTAGTATGAAATTTGAAGGATTGTGTGTTAATTTCTTGTTTTAGGGCTGAATTGAAAGTATGTTAAAGTGGGTGTTGGAATGAAGGTTTCTGTTGACTTTTAAAAGTCAACAGGACCTCAACACCAAGAAGACTCTTGTGATTATGTATGATTGCTATCTAGAAAGGTAGATTGTAAATGTAAGTGTAGAATTGGAGAGAACGCATCATGGAATGAAATGATAACTTGAATGTATGGTGATGCACACCAATTGTTCGATGAAATGTCTAGACTAGTATGATGTGTAAATTTGTATGCAAGTCATGACAAATGCGAAGTAAGGTGATAGTAGATATACTTGATAGTAGGTTAACATGAAGATTGTGTCTTAGAAAGTATTCATGTGAGAATCTAGTTGATTGTATGATTTCATAAGAAATGTGCATTAGTAGTGTGTACACTATGCTTAATTGGTATGATGAATGATCTTGTATGTTAGTGAGATATGAATATGATGCTTATGGTGAAATTCACATGACCTAGTATGTTGATATACACACATATGTTTGTAAAAAGGAAGTTGTATTGTTGAAAGTTGACTTTATGGAAAGTCAACTGATGTGGGAATAATGTGGTATGTTTTCTAGCATGATTGTGAGATTTAGGATTTCGCGGGAGACATGTTAGCTTGGTTATGTGACACATACGTTGTTGAGTCTAATTGCTTGAAATGACGAATCAAAAAGAGTGGGAAGCTATGTTGTATGCATGTTAGAAATTGGCCTATGCAAGTCAATGTGGTATATGAGTTGGATATGAGTAGTTTATGAATGAACATGTATGCTAACAATGATGTGAACTTGATGATATGGAAGGATAGGAAAGATGGACTCAAGCATGGGAAGCTAATGGGTCGAGAAGAGGCAAGTAAACAAGCATGAACTCGGAGGATTTGAGGTAAATGATTCTTATTCTATTTAGGATAATGAATCTAACATGTATGTATGTGTGTAAGTAGAAGGGAGTCATTGAGATGATGGAACATTAATAATGATGCTAAGGTATGTTTGGGAACTTATAATGGGTAAAACGCGGCTTCGGATGAACCGGCATGAAGGGGTAAAGAAAGGATGGAAAGAAGAAGCAAAAGAGGAAAATTGCAGGGCCTACCGTAAGGTACGGTGGCACCGTAGCTTACGGTAGCCCCTGCACCATAATTCTCCACCGTAAGGCAGTGGAGACCCACCGTTGGGTTTTGGGGGTCCACCGTAACTTACGGTGGCCACCGTAAGTTACGGTGGGACCTGGAACATTTCATTTTTGTTTTGTTCATTCTATCGTATGTTGATGTTTCGCTTATGTGCGCGACCCGTATTTGCGTTTAACGCATCAATTAACATTGTTGGACCTTGTGTAAGGCTATGTAGGGGTGTAGCATGTAATACTAATGTCGGTTTTGTAAATATGATCATAGCACGGAATGATACAAGTGCGTGTAGTTTAATTGATACATTATTCGATTGTGTCAAATACGGTAAGTAGATTGTCATGATTATGTAGATTGAAGATGTGATGTACATATGGGTACTCATGCTCGGGTTAGGAAGAGAGAGTTTCATGTATGTAAGGGTTGGAAAGTATGCGTAGATTGAGTATAGGAATGGAACGTTATATTCGTCTTAGAGATCGGAGAAGGAAGAGTAGCATGATGGGTCAAAGTAAGTTATATAAGTGAATTGTATGCTTGTATGTATTGTGGTATTATAGGAGGGAATTGTATGCTTGTATGTATTGTGGAATTATACGAAGGAATTGTATGCTTGTATGTATGGTGGTATTATAGGAGGGAATTGTATGCTTGTATGTATTGTGGAATTATACGAAGGAATTGTATGTTTGTATGTGTTGTGGTATTATAGGAGGGAATTGTATGCTTGTATGTATGGTGGTATTATATGAGGGATTTGTATACTCGTATGTATTGTGGAATTATACGAAGGAATTGTATGTTTGTATGTATTGTGGTATTATAGGAGGGAATTGTATGCTTGTATGTATGGTGGTATTATATGAGGGAATTGTATGCTTGTATGTATTGTGGAATTTTACGAAGGAAGTGTATGCTTGTATGTATTGTGGGATTATATGGGGGAAATTGTATGTTTGGACATATTGTGGGGTTATTAACCTTTGTTATGAGAATGATAGGAAATGTAGGTATGTAAGTATGATTGCAGGAGATGTGGAGGTTCGGATTGGGGTAACCCACCCGAACTTGAATGAAGGCTATTGGACAGGATCACAGAGTATTGTTGGAGGTTATTTCCGCATCACGAGTAGATTACTCGAGGTCACCTATTGAACTAACGAAACGGTTATGTGGTGAATGCAGGTTGTCTTGTCTACCTAATGAAGCAAGGAAAGGATGGAGATCGAGCGAGGAGGCGGATTGTACGTGGTCACGGTCACATAATTAGTCAGAGATCAGTCACGTTGAATGTATTAAGAAGTATTTTTAAGATGTAACACCAATAATACTTAGAAGATACGGTTTCTAAACATTTAAGTTTGTTTTTAAGAAATGAATTTTTCGGTTGGCTTTTTCCGCTGCGAGTTTTCTGTAAAATAGTTTAGGGTGCTACATGCACTAATTTCAGCATGGCACCATGTCGAAAAAAGCACACACCAAACCAACAAATGGTACCGTATCTTGCACAAGTACAATCGGTTGGTTGGAGGCTCAGACCGAACAATCGAGTCTCTTAGCCGTAAGTTGACCGATTTGACCACGAAGTGTCAGATCTTCAACGGGTACCACAATCGGACACTTGAAGTGGTACCCTCAGACATGCCCGAAGACGCGGCAATTAGATACACAAAAAGGCAGTATCAATCCAGGGAGCACAAAGAATTTAAACATGTGTCTGCCTGGCAAATGATGAGGGACCGTCTTAACGTGCAGCTTATAAAATCTTTGTAATCGAATTAATTTTATTAATGGAATGAATGTTATGTTTATTTTTGTTTTTTTATATATAAAAGTAAATATTTCATTAAACAAACTATACTATTACAACAACAATAAACAAACTATACTATTACAACAACAATAAACAAACTATACTATTACAACAACGGACGTAGGGTTGGATATTACTTCCTAAATTTACTTGCTAAGAACTTTGTTTGAATGGTGTATGTGCGTTACATAGACAAAGAACTCTTCTTGCAAATAAAATAGACCACCACATCATCGAGGCATTCTACACGGGTTAACCCACGCGCAGATGCAACAACAATCCAAGTAGCTGTACGCAGATGTAACAACAATCCAAGTAATCGGACAATATTTTCGTAAGTCGGTAGGCTTCGGTTGGGAAAGTAAAAAACGTCATTGGTTGGAAAGATGAAAGGTTTGGGGAGGGGGGTGGGTGCAAATTTTGTGAAGTGAATTGGGGTATTTATATACACTCGTGAGACGGTTCAGACGGTTTAGACGATAGCCGAAAACGGCTTGAGACGACTCGAGGGTTCTGACCCGTCTGGAGAGAGACGGTTGACAGCCTCGGGATCAGAGACGCCACGTGTTGGTTGGCCATTGGATGTAAAACCAAAGGCTCTCGGAGACGGTTCAGGCTCGTTGGGAGCCGTGACCCGTCTCTCCAAAGAGAGGGGAGAGGGTTATTCTTGCAAAACACACGGTCAACGGGCCATTTTGGCCATTTTCCCATTTGAGGATTATCTAAGGGTGTTGAGGTAGTCCTTTTTAGGTAGTCCTCCACTCCTATTGGTCATTAATTAATTATTATTTTATATTTTTTATAAATAAGTAAGCAATTAAATTAAAATAAAAAACACATAACATTAAAAAAAATTACACACCGAAATTTAAAAAAAATTACACACGGAAATCTAAAAAAAAATACACACCGAAAATTAAAAAAAAACTTACACACCGATAGTCTTGTTGTGTGAGTTGGATTGCCGCTCGTTTGGTAAGACGAGGGTTCGCCTTCATTGTGGCTTGATACAAATTGTTCCGCCTTGTACACATTCGAGATACACTCCGCCACTTATTAACAAGTAGATCCGCGAAGCGGTTATTTGTTCCGGTTAAACGGTTGTATTCTGCCGAAACATTGTTCCAAAAAGAACCCGAATTAACTTCTATGTCCGTCATACCTCTGATATTGATGTACGCCGTCACCAACTTAATCGTGTCCTCGTTAGTCCAAACCGCCATTTGATGAGATTAGGGGTTATGTTTTGTTGTTGGATTTTATAAGAAAAAAAGGAGTATAAAGAATAATAGAAAGAGGTTGTGTGGTAAAAAATGAGAAGGTGAATATGGGTTTTTATAGATGGAAAAATGTTAATTTTTTTTTTTAAATTGTTAACGTTCAAAAAGTAAATGCAGGCCCCACTTTAATTTAAACCCACCAATCAATGGAGCCCGTCCAAGTCGTTCAGAAGGAGCCGTTTGGGACGGATCAGCCTCGTTCGGGGCGGTGTACGACGTGCCGAGACGGTGTGGACGGCCCGAAGACGAGCCCCACACCGTTTAGTCTAAAGCTCCCCAATAACACTCCATCCCTTATTTTCCTTTTGTATTAGTTTAAATTTTAGTGTGGCCCACAAAAGCATCCATTGATGATTTGATGCTCGTCACTAAGCTGACGATGGTTCAATAACGCTCGAGAAATGAAAGGGGCACCACATCAGCTTATGATGAAATTTTTGGAAACCTAGTTAGCAATTGGGTATCATTTGGTCATCACTTAAGCCCAAAACATGAATTGGGCTTCACTCATAATCTTGTTTAAATATTGAGAAACTAGCTGGATCGGTTCGTTTAGGTACTGGCACTTGTCACAGAAACCAAAAAAGCAAACTCAAAAAATAAAGTTTTGATATGACCTTAAAGATATCAACATATAGATTGAAAACTAAAAGAATGAACGCCGATACTAGTTTCAAGAAAATCGGTGCCGATTTTGTTTAGTTGAAATTGGTTTTGTTTGTCATGGTACCCGCACTTTTATAGCTTACGATACAAAAGAAAAAAATGTCTATGTTGAACATAACTTTGTTTTCTAACGGATTTTTGTTGATGAATGTCAAGAGAAAAATATAAAGCACATCTGTGTATTCAATTTTTTTTTTTAAAGTTATAATAGAAAAATCAAAAGAAATAGGTTAAAAGAAATTATTCATAGAATAAAAAATAAATAAAAAGATATATGACACTGAATATACTTGTAATAGCTAGAACTAGGATTAAACCAACCAAATTATACACACTTCATTAGCTTTCTTTAGTTTCTTAAGCAATTTCTAAACTACTTAACCAGAATTTATATGTTATAAATCACATTTCAAATATTTTTGGCATTATTTTAAAATGAAATTTGTGCCACTTTCAAATGGTTAAATCTCACATGTACAACTAACTATGTTTCTTAACACTCGAAACTTGTCATGAAATTAATTTCTTTGATGAACAATGATGTGTAGGCAGTAGGCTCTCATTGATGCAAGAAATCCAATTCAGCTTGTTTAACCTGTCCATACATGACACGATTGATCCATCCATAGATTGGGGTTCTTATGTCGTTTGATTCTTCAAATTTCGATCAAATCTTTGACGTTGTCAAATATCAATCTATGGTCGGACCATGCATCGATGCCTGCTTACTGCCCATTATTTCTTGATTGATTTGCTTTGCTTATTTGATATTTTGGACATTTTAGTTGATGTAAATAATATATTTGACATGTTCATAGTCGAAAACCACCTGCATCCAACCACTACCATCAACCCTCAACCAATGTGCATATTTGAAAACCCTTTTATGTTCATATTTTACTGTGTTTAGAAGAATATATATACTTGATGTTGTATTTTTTATATAAATTTTCGTTATTAAATATAACATGAAAACAAATGATTCAGCTGAACTGAAACCAATCCACAAAATACACACCAGATGATTAACCTATTTCTTTGTACAGAATCGATTTCAGTTCATCTGGGATGGAATATATGCCTCGTCACTATAGTCTGACCATCCAGTTTGGACACAGATCTACTATGCATGGCGAAACAGGACAATGCACCATCAACCAATAGTCAATGACAGCATCGATAGCCAAGCTATACGAACTACAAGTCGCAAACCTACATCACATGAAGAATAAATGCGGTTAGTTTGGGTCACTTTTGTCACAAATGGGTCAATTTTAGGAAGGAAATAGCTAGAAGGGAAATGTGTCAACAGGCCAAACGGGTTGAATTCCCCCTAAAGTGTATCTTTTTATGAAACCTCCTCCTAAGTCACTTTATTGAAAAAAATCATATCATTACTTGAATGCTACTTATTTAGTTATCATACTTGATGCATAGATATTTATGAAACCAAAATAAAAAAATAGGCAAAAATGTGCTTTTGTGGTCGACTGGTGCCGATCCATACTAAAATATCCCATTACTATACATTCTCGGCAACTCACAGTGACATTGGAGGTTGTGCATAAAGACAGAACCGGAGAGATAAAATTCAACAAATACCATTTTCAGCTTAAGAAACAGCTTCACTCTCTAGGGCTTTTTGATCCTGCAATCCGCATTCGATTCTAATTGCTGAAATGAGTTCTGGAGAAATGACCGGCTTAGCAATATCTTCACGGCCATTTGGTTCTTGTTTCCCATTAGCCAGGTTAGAATTATGTGTAGCAGTAGTGCTAGCCCCCCAACCCCTGTATAGAATGATTTTATTTGGTTCTTGGGAGACCAGAATTGCACCTGTTGCTTCCTGCAAGTAAAACAATAGGTCAAGTTTTAGCCATCAATGGGTCAGCTACTGGTTTATAATATACAGCTGTGAAGTTGTGATGCAAACCTCTAACTTTGAAACCAACTCTTGTGCTGACGTCCCTTTGGCTCGGCCTTTAATATTTACAATAGCGAGGGGGTGTTTCTGGAAGTGAGTTTTAATTGTTTTAGCTACCCCACTAACGATATTGCTTCTCCCTGCAATATAACAATAGTGTTAGTATGGTTTTGAAAAGCAGACCAGACAAGGTTTTTTTAAGGATAAATGGAGTGTTTAATTTAAGCTTATAGTAATATTATAATGCTTATAAACACATATTTCATAAATAGATAAGCTAAATCAAAAGTTTTATAAAAATAATTCAAATTTATAAAATAATGCTTTAATGAAACCTACACGCCCACATTTTCAAATCTGCTGCTAAGAACATGTGTAGCTTACCAACAGCTAGAACGGGACGTTTTTTCATCTTTAGGGCTTGTTTCCTCAAAAGCAGCCTTTCTTTATTGGAAAGAAGAACAGATCTTCGACCTCTCCAGTTTGAATCGTTGACTTGAGGTTTGTTAACTGATGAAAATGGCACCTCACTCCTCATGACAGATACACAAAGCTCAGTGCTTGGTGTTTCTTCTAGCTGAAATAGATTTGATTCATTATAAAGGATACTAATAATTATAAAGGTTTTCGCGGGTGCTTGAATATTGTAAAAATCCAATTACAATAAAACGCGGTGTAAGAGATAGTTTGGATGTGTTTTTGCTGATTGAAATTGTAATGTCACTTTATGTGATAGATTTTGGCAAACAATGATCATATAAGGAATTCAATAAACAAAAAAATAAGGGTATACAAGAAATTTTAGTATAGGTTTTAATAATAACTTTTGTGGCAGCTATTGTCAAACCGATTAGTTGACCCTAGTCAACCCACGTAATCACATGATCATAGGCAGAAGTATATAATATCTAGAATGTATTTGAATTAATTCAAATCAATTCAAATACATTCTAGATATAGATAATGCTAAGAAATACTACTTGAAGTTGCAATAATCAGTTAATTGTTGGAAAACACACATCCAAACACGCCCTCGGATTGAAATTGATAAGAAATTATTATATACCTTGAAATCATCTGAAGAAATTGAAGTGTTTTGTGTCTTATGGTTCTCTCTTTCATTCAGTCCTTCCACCGATAAGATTGAAGGATCTGAATTAGCTTCTGTGAAGTCACTTTCAGTGGTTGGATTTTCTTGAGATACTTTAAAGCTATCATCTTTGTTTGAAAAATCTATAGCAACTCCCTGAAACTCTCTTGACTTGAACGTTGCAAATAAGTAGAAAATAGTTAAATAACACTAGAACAGGAAAGGTCACATTTGAATGGGTCTACGTATTTGTCGTTTCTTTCATGATAAAATTTTGTAACTAAAGCAATTTAGGAGGTCATAAACGCTTGAGAGGCTTTTTAACTGTTGGACACATATATTTTTAGATAGATTATATAGTGTTATCCTATTTTACCTGCTATTAATTAAGCAGCCCAAATTGGCCCATTTTTATATAAATGGGTTATAACTTATAATTACCAACTTTAGCAGTTGCTATATAATAGAAGAAACAGATTTGCAAATAAAGGAGAATTTCAATTAACATTGATGAAATCACTAACTGTTACCACTTAACACTTTAAATATATAAATTCAACTATTCAAGAGTATACAATTACGAGCTGTTACTATCGAACTATATGATTTGGGTTATTATGGTTTATGTCTAACATTCAAACAGGTGAAAGTCGTCAGAAGAGTATTCCTCATGCTAACAATCTCCTAAATCGTTTATATTAATGGAAAAACAGAATATCACTGTAATAAGACAGTTTTTTCAATCTTATCAACACATTTACCATATAAAAGAAAGTATGTGTGTGCCATCACAATATCTAACCCGCCCGCCCCGCCCAATTTGCCACCTCTAATAAATTCCGAACACAAGTTAAGACTCCTCACCTGCCTATTATCCTGATCTGTTGGATTTGATTCATAAACTTGAAAATCAGAGTCAGGTTCCATATATTCAGCTGATGGGCTTGTAATCTCCTGCTCCTGTAAATAACAACAGCATTACCCCAACAGCGCCAGCTACAATGCCATCCTTAAATAGTTAAAAAAAAAGCAGGAAGTAACATATAAAAATGGACACTCACCAACTGAATATTCTGATCTTTTTCACCGTTTATGCTTGTTTCCTCACTTCTGTCCTGGTTCAAGACAAATTGAATAATATTTTAATATAAATTTGCAAGTACAAACAGACCAGGGTGCTAAATTGTTACAGAAATAAGCAGGAAGTACATATAAAAACGGACACTCACCAACTGAATATTCTGATCCTTTTCACTGTGTATACTTATTTCCTCACTTCTGGCCTGGTTCAAGACAAATTGAATAAGATTTTGATAAAAAATTTGCAAGTACAAACAGACTAGTGTCCACCATAACAATGGACGGATGACCAGATTAGAATACTCACCAACTTAAGCTTTAAATCTTCAACATTTTTTCCGAGCTTCAATACATGAAGTTTCAAAGACTGCATCATAAAGGTAACAAGAAATTAATAAAACCAGAAAAAATAGTGAGCAATCCAATCAACTTCCACCACTTGGGGCCCCAATTTTGACATTTCTCCTAGAAACCAGGAATTTCTGTCAACCACTCTATACTAGATAGGGAATATCACTAATTTAGGATAGTTTTGACTTAGCGCGCTTCCATATTGCATTAATACATATGAAAATTAAATAATGAGTTATGCAAATATAAATAATATTTGGTATTTAGTTACCTCTCGGCGTTGGGCTTCAATGGAGCGTTTTAATGCTTCTCTTTTATTAAGGAGTGTTTGTGGCCTCAAGCTAGCAGGTCTTTTGTAGTTTTTGCCACGATAAACAATGATTGCATGACCTTTACGCATACGTTCTACTGCCACTAATATACCACCACTTTCTGATTCTAATGTTCTTGCTATTGCATGAACCTCATCAATGCTTGTTTCACCACATAGAATCTTCACAAGTTCCCTATATTTCCAATGAAGATGCATATTTTCAACAGTTCCATCAAAAACTCCACGTCTTCCTAAAAACAGAAAGGTCTTAGTTAGACATGGCAAGCTGAATGGCAATGGGTTCAGATTGATTTGGAGCACTTTTTAGCACTTTTCTAGACTAGTAAACTCTTTATTTGTCCAACTTTTTAAAATCTCATTCGTAAACTATGTATTATTTATGAGTTACAAAAACCATCTACTAATAATGATTATTGGAATCTTTGAATGATAATGATATAGGAGGTTCAGTGCATTGAAACTAGACTTTGGGGGACTTTTCAACTTATTACCCATTTGACTTCTTCCCTTTAAGCTAATTGTTTTGAACTGACCCATGATGTGTTTGAGATCAAACACAACCCAAATCGACCGTTCACAAGTAAATGGGCCAAAACTGCCACCCATCGTCTAAGGATTAAAGTGTTGTGTAATAAAAGAGAAATTAGGAATCCCCCAACAAACAAAAAAGCTCTCGTTTGGCTTCTTCCCTATGAAGCTATTGTTTTCTTTGACCCATAATCGTTTGAGATATGAAACAAAAACAACTAACACCGACCCGTTTACAAGTAAATGAGTCGATTTGTCAACTCTAGTCTTAGCGTCTTATGTTTGAAGTGTTGTGCTATAAACAAGAAATCGAGACTCACCTAACAGTAAAAAAGGCCTCATTTTTAAGCCGACTTTTCTCAGCATGTACCGTTCCTCTTCAGTGATGCCTTCTTTGTCTGCTTCAAGTTGTTGCTTGGTCTCTTTCTTCTCCAGCTCTTCTAGAAGCTTCTCTGCCCTTTCTTTGTCCACCAATGCCTATCATTATCGACTTCATATATATCATATGGTGACACAATGGATGGATTAGATAATGGGTCAAAGATGTCATTGACCAGCCAACACTCTTTAGTCATTTCTTTTAATTCTATAAATAACTAATATGATTACAAAAGCTACACTATCAAAATAAAAATATTTTTGTGAATAAAGATATTTAGGAGGTTGCAAGCAATTGAATACACTTTGGGAAACTTTCGACCCGTTCAACATCCATTGGAGATTAAATATGACCTGATTTGACCCATTTTTAGATAATTGGGGCAAAATTCCCACCTCTAAGAAGTAAGAACTACCCAGTAATTTCAGAACACAATGTAAATGTACCATATGATCTAAATGTCTACCTGAGACAACTTGGAACTAGTTTTCTTAATAGCTGCTTCATGGGACCTTTTTTTCCTTTGCTCAATAGCAATTTCCAATTTCTGGTCTCTAATTCCATCAATTGCAGCAATAGAGGGATTCTCAATTTCCTTATCTTTATTTTCCTGCACTTCAGATGAGCTGGCAACACTCTTCTTCTTTCTTTCAAGTCCATCAACTCCACGATCCCTTCTTTGTTCAATTGCAGAAGAAACCGTAGCTGGCAAGAAATCTTTACCTCTATATAGAACAATATACTCCCTGTCCCGTGTAAGTAGTGTTCCTCCCGTTAACCACTGAAATGATTACTTTTTGTAAGGCACAAAAGTAGTGTTAATATAATTTAAAAAATAGCGATAGTATTAAAAGGTTATAATGTGAGTTAAATTATCGTAATGCATATACCATATAGTATGATGAAGGTAACATGGATTCTAAGAGTTCAGCACTACACTTTTTTCTTGGCAATTCATAGAAGAATCCAACAATCTTAAAATATACAATACAAGATAATGGAAACGAGTTTGACTTTAAACTGCTCAAAGATCACATGAGTGAACATTGGGCCTTCCCCTATAGGTGAAAGTTTGGTGGCTCGGCAAGTTGGATAATGGGTCAAAACTTACAAATTCTTTGGCAGGGTGAAAGTTTGGTCGCCCCTACTCGGGCCTAATCGGACCTAATCTGCCCTAGTTGGCTGGCCAAAAATCAACAATTCCAAAAAGATTTCTGCGAAAATCTGTAAGTCCGGCCAAATTCTAGCCAAAACCTGTAAATTCCAGCACGTTTCCAACCAAACAATGTATATTTACCTATAAAAATGTGTGTATGTATATAAAAAACCCAAAATTACATATAAAAACCCTGATCCGATTAATCGCTAGTCCCCACCCCACAGGCCGACTAGCGCCTAGCGAGTTCTACAACACTGATTCTGTGTAACTTAAACTTGTTCACTAACCTTTAATTCTTCAGCCATAAGGTCACTGTTGGTATTCTGTACTCCTTTTTTAACAGCAATTTTTGCAATCTCACATTTCTCCCAAAGCTTTAATATGGCTGCAGCCAACCCTTGAAGTTTCCTATTTCTACCTGATACAAGAAAAAGTCAACAATGAAATGAAAATTAACAATGACAAATGCTATTGGTGGTGAGACAGTCCAATCAGGTTCGAGAACAGGTCAAAATGAAAAACTAGCTAACTTTAAAATGGGCCAAATGAGTGCATCAAGTCAAACGGGTTGAAATGTATCTCTAATGCAAACAACCTCTACAATGATATATCTAGGAATTAGACTATTATTGTTATAAGTAGTTTTATTATAATAATCTTGAACCCGCTAAGGATTCAATTAAACTGAAATCCTGTACACAAAGTGTTTTGGGCCACCTGTAATTAACTATAACAAATAGAATTATAGTTCAGGAGTCACTGACCTAAAGCAAAATGACACGGTAGAGGTCTCCCAAGTCTTCTTAGAGTTGTCATCTCATCGTTTGTTAATATTGGTTTAACTCCAAAAGGAAGGAGCCGAAATGGCTTCCTGTATCCAGGAACAACTGCCGGTAAAAGATCAGCATCAACTGGTAACGGTTCATATCCATACCAATCAGTGAACCGTGGACCAAGTCCATCCAAAAGCTGGTCAGCTTCTTCTGCGAGTTGGGCTTCCCCTGGCAGCTGAAAACGGACCCTAGTTCGAGAACCCACACCTTGAATCAAAGGTGGTTGCGTTCCTTTTGAGCCACTTGAGTAGCTTTCTTCACCACCACCCTCCTCAGAGGCCATAGATGGACTCATTGGGTCATCAGCAGATTCATCATTTGGTTTTCGTTTATTAATAAAGAAATAAGGATACTTGTAGTCGGCTCCTCTGTACAATATTATAATACTTCCGGCTCTCCAAATAACCAGACCCCCGGTTTTTCTCTGTGAAAAATGTTAAAACAATCTTAACTTGATTTATCAATTCAAATCACACATCCAAGCATCCCTACTAAGTCTCAAATACATATGTGGGCCAGCTCTTAACTACAGCTGGTCAAAAAAGTTCATGCCTCAAGGCTCGTCGAAAGTAAACGAGTCAGCCAGATCAGGTCATCTCAGTTTGTAAACAAATCAAGCCTGAGCCAAAGTAAGCTCACTCGTCCGCTTGTTTGTTTGGCTCATTTAATACATTCTGCATTAGTGTATGTTAAAATATTATATTTTGCTTTTATATGTATATCGATATGTGTAAAACAAATACAAAACTCAAAGATTTTCTATAAACAAACAAGCTGTCTCGATGAACCACAGCTGGAACTCAACATTTCAGCTCGTTAAGATAAACGAACCGAGCTCAAGCTAAACCTGGCTCAGTTTTATTAAAGCCCTACTTCTAATTTTGAAACAGGTAGGAACTGTTTTAGTCAGTTTCAAAGCACATCCAAACACCCTCCTTAACACTAATACAATGAATCAATGATCATAACAAGAATGCATAACATCTTACACTAAAGTATGCTTCAAGTTCATTAATCAATCATTATAAACAACAAACAATAGTAAACTACTGAAAACAACACATATTAGTTTAGTATTACTGATCTAACCTCAAGCAAATCATGAGTCCTCTGCATATTCAACCTACACAAATCCTCACAAACAATCTTCACAAGCTCAGTCCTCCTCCACCTCTCATGAATCCCATTCACAATCCCCTCCGTAATCCCCGCCTTCCCAATCTTCAACCTCGTCTTAATCCCAATCCCAACACTCCTCAACCTCCTCAACTCCCTCGGCTCCACCTTTAATTCGGCCATCGTCGGCACCTTCTCCTTCTCCCCATTCCCCTCAACCCTCCTCTTATCTCTCTCCTCCCTCTTCTCCTTACACACCTCCCTCCGTAGCTCATTATACCGCGTTATCGCTGTTCCAGAGCCCGGCTCTGGCACCGGATTCTGCGGCGTACTCCAGCTCGGGTCGAGCGTGTGCCCCACCCGATGCTTTGGTATCCGGTTAGGCAATGGAACAAATATTTCACCAGGAGAGGCACTTAGGTTATGTTGATTATTATTATTATTATTATTGTTATTATTATTATTATTATTATTATTATTATTATTATTATTATTATCTTCAACGTAACCTAAGGAACGGAGTTTATCGGCGATTCGACGAATCGCCGATTGCGGGAGGGTTTTGGTGTCGGAGGCGGAGGCGCGTAGGAGGAAAGAAGGGCGGCGAGAGTGGTAGGGAAAATAGGGGAGAAGGTTAATGGGGAGATGAGTGTGAGGGAATAATAATAAGGGTTTTGTAAGGGGTTTAGGAGAAGGTGTGGGTTGTTGAAGAAGCAACATTTAGGGTTTGGATTATTATTATTAGGATTTATAAAGAAGTGGGTAGAATATGATTTAATGGTTCGGGTACAGATTTCTTTTGATTGTTGTTCATCAATTTTGCCTCTAAGTATGTGGATGTGGTGTTGTATGAGATGATGGAAGGGTTGATTTGGCGCCAAGTTGGAGGTGTGACTTGGTTGTTAGAGATTGAAGGAGTTGAGTTGAGTTTAACCAGCAGTTGCAGACTTGCAGGTTTATCCTCTCACTGGGCATGAAGAAGATTTGGCAGCAACGTAGAAAGTAGTTTTTTCTTTTTTCGAAACAGACCGTATAACGTCCTCAGTAACGCGATCTCCTTATTTACATTTTACGGGACTATTTTTACGATATGATTAAAATATAACGTTGCTTTTAGTGTGATTTTCGTATTAGAAATTATGGGATTTTATAGCCGTTAGGTTGCAACGGTTAAAAATTTAATTACCGTTTAAAAAAACGATTACTTTTAAAATTTAAATGAAAATAAATAAAAAAATCGGTGGAGTGATGTCTCTAAAAAAATATTTCAGTAAAGTAAATCGGTGAAGTGACGTGACAGTACATGATTGGTTGAAATAAGTGAAAGGAAAAAAGAAACTTTTCTAGTAGTGCCTCTCCCCTTTAGATTTTTTATGGATATATTTTTCGAAAATGACTAGTATTATTTTATCTTGTCAATTATGGCTAACAAAAGCTCCATGAATATACGTGTAAGCCATCGGGTAGGGATGAGCTAAGTACTCCACCAATCTTAATACTGATTTTTATCAAAACTTAACTGAAAATACCGACTCGAACAGCTACCGAATCAATACTGAACCGAAAATTGGTACAGAAAATAGATTGATATCGATATTTATACCGAAACGTTCATCCCTATCATCCGGGGGGTAAAATTGCAGTAATTTTACTAATTTCGTGAAAATAACGATAAGAGGCGGACGGTTAATCATGCATCATGTGGTGTCGTTGATAGCTGAAAGACAAGGGGTTCATGCACTAATCGGGTTTGTTCTGATTCTTAAGTGTTGCGTGTCTTATGTCCAAGGTTTGATGCAAAACTACCATCGAGCCGGGGTCTCACTGGAAGCAGTCTTTCTATTTCTACGAGGTAGAGATAAAGCTGTCTATATCTTACTTTTATCAAACCTATCTTATCGTTGCTATTAGTGAGATTTTACTAAGTATGATATTGATTTCTGACCAACTAATTAATTTCTTGCATTTTAACAAGCAAATGGACAAAAAAGATAGTTTATTATTTGTTATTTTATTAATTTGTTATCTTAAATACATATGGTTCAATAATAAATAACAAAATGGGATAGTGGTGGAGCGGTTTGTGGTTCTTATGTCTTCTTTGATGTCTTGGGTTCAAAATCCATTTGAGTCTTTATTACTCACTCCACCCCAATTTAAATGTCCTAGTTAAAAAAAAACACACATTTTAAGAAATATTTTGTTTGTTTGTAGTAAAATGACAATAATATCCTCAAAAGTGGTGATTGTGTTTTGTCTTTTATGGGCAACATTGGAAATTACATTTCTATTTTTGGAAAGGGACATTTAATTTGGGACAAACAAAAAAGGAAAGTAGGACATTTAAATTGGGACGGATGGAGTATTTTTTTTACAACACTTATTTATATATAAATACATATGATTCAATAAGAATTAACAAAATGGGGTAGTTGTGGAGTGGTTTGTTGTATATATGTGTTCTTTGAGGTCTTAGGTTTGAAACCCATTTCAAACATGGCATTTTTTTTCCAACACTTATTTATTTATAAATACATATGATTCTATAATAATTAACAAAATGGCTTGGTGGTGGAGTGGTTTGTGGTGCATTTGTGTGGTTTGAGGTCTCAAGTTTGAAACCAGTTTGAAACATTGGTTTTTTTTTAAAAAAAAAACAAACACGAAAAACGCGTAACGCGCGTATATTTATACACCTAGTTTTACGTTTAATTGCTTTTATGTTTTGATACTATTAGCCGAACATAAATCAAGGAATTATCTCCTTGATTTATTCTTCATATCTTTGTACTTTTATGTCTTGATTTGTAATTATTGTATTTCCTTTTATTATTTCTTGTAATCATCTATATATTGTAATATCTCATGTAATGAAAGAATTATCTTGGCATAATATTACCTCTCATATGGTATCAGCCAAAGTTTCTGATCCTAAGCCTTGATCCCTTTTTTCCTTTTTTCCCTGCCCTACCTTTTTCTTTCTTCTTCTTTCTCCTGTTGATCGCCGCACCATGTCTGCCGCAAGTCAACTCTCTGCCACCATTCCCCTTCACTCCCTTCTCCACTTTATCCCCCTAAAACTCACCTCCACCAATTACCTTCAATGGTCCCATCAAATCACTCCTGTCCTCTCCATGATTAAGCTTTATAATCATGTTGATGGCACCTCTCCACCACCACCACAAACCATCACCGCCGATGACAAACCCATCCCCAACCCTGCTTATCTTACCTGGCTCGAAGCTGATCAATCAGTCCGGCTGCTCATTCAGTCCTCTTTATCTGAAGAGTCTATGTCCGAAATAATCGGACTAACTACTGCGCGTGATGTCTGGCTCGCGCTTGAGTCTGCCTTCAGTCACAAATCTCTTGACCGTGTCCACACCCTGCAAGATACCCTTCGTCAACTTCAGAAGGGGTCTTCATCCGTCTCTGCCTATGGGCGCAAGTTTAAAGGGATTTGTGATGAGTTGGCTTCTATCGGACACCCGGTTGCTGATTGTGATAAGAAGCACTGGTTCCTGTGCGGTCTCGGGTCTGCCTTTGAAAACTTTTCCACCACCTATCGAGCCCTCTCCGACACCATTACCTTTCGCGACCTTATATCCAAGGCCGAGACACAGGAATTGTTTGTCAAATCTCTTCATGGAACTTCCGAGCCTCAAGTTTCATTCCTTGCTCATCAAGGAAATTCTGGTAATTTTTCTAGACAACCCTCTAATTCTTCTGCTACTAATCGTGCCCGTGGCCGCTCCTCTGGTCGTGGACGTGCTAGACGTCCACCCCACTGTCAATTATGCAGGAAAGATGGTCATTATGCTAGCTCGTGTCCCAACCTTGCATCCTATGCTCAACGTGCCTCCTCGTCCTCCCCGCTTGACGCGAATCTTGCTCAAGCCTTTCATGCTCAGTGCCATGTCACTGATGATTTTCCAGATTGGACTGGAGATACCGGTGCCGACGCTCATATGACTCCTGATGAGAATGACGTTGCCGCTCCGTATGGCCGCCCAGGTAACTCTTTTGTGAGGTTTGGGAACGGTCAAACCCTTCCTGTTACAAAAATTGGCACAACCACCATTCACAACAAGATACCTCTTAAAAATGTTCTTGTTGTTCCCCGCCTTACCAAACGTCTTCTTTCAATAAGTAGACTCACCCATGACTCTCCAGTTGATGTTCTTTTTTCTAATAATTTTTTCGATATCCAGGATCGCAAAACAAAGCAAACCCTGGCAAGAGGCACGTGTGAGGACGGTCTTTACATTCTTCGAGAAGGACAACATGCGTTCGTGGCGTCCTACTCTTCTCAACATCTTAAAGCTTCTTATGAAAAATGGCATGGTCGCCTTGGTCATGTCTCCTTTGATGTTATTTCCAATTTACATAAACTTGGTGCTTTGTTTGTTACTTCTTTATTACCTAAACCAAAACTTTGTTCGCCATGTCAATTGTCTAAATCGCATCGTTTACCGTTTGATTTAAATACAAAACGTTCTTTGCATGCTTTAGATTTAATTCATTGTGATCTTTGGGGACCCGCACCTGTTATGTCCCCTAATGGCCATCGTTACTATGTCATATTCATTGATGATTATTCTCGCTTTACGTGGTTTTATCCACTTAAACATAAATCTGACTTTTATGATGTGTTGCTTGCCTTTACTGCTTATGTTCAAAACCAACTCTCCACCACTATTAAAAATTTTCAAAGTGATGGAGGCACTGAATTTACCAACACCCGTGTTAAGTCGTTTTTTCGTGAACATGGCATTCATCATCGTATGTCTTGTCCTCATACACCTCCTCAAAATGGCCGTGCCGAACGAAAGCATAGGCACATCACTGAAACCGGCCTTGCCATGCTTTTCAACTCCCACTCCCCAGCCTCCCTCTGGGTTGATGCTTTCTCCTCTGCTACATTTATCATTAATCGCCTACCAACACAGGTTCTTGACAACAAATCCCCATTTGAAATCCTGTTTGGATATGCTCCCGCATACTCCAATCTTCGCGTATTTGGTTGTCGTGTGTTTCCCTACCTACGGGACTATGCCAAACATAAACTTTCCCCTCGGAGTGCGGAGTGCATTTTTATTGGATATGATGCTCAGTACAAAGGCTATCGTTGCTTAGACCCAAATACTAATCGCATCTATCTCACTCGTCATGCCCAGTTTGATGAAGACACCTTTCCATTCAGTGGTCATGTCTCTCCTGTTAATGAGGCCACTCTAGTCTTTTCAAACTTTGATGAGTCCATTTCGCATCCGCCCTTACCCGACCAGCCACCTATTATTACATCTCCACCTACTACTCCCACTCCCTTGTCTTCCCCTGGTCCTTGCTCACTTTGTCCCAACCACTCCCATGAGCCTTCACCCTCTGTTACCGAACACCCTCCACAACACCATACTCCCTCCCATCCTCATTCCTCTAGCCCAATCCATTCATCCACCACCTCCGGCCCACTTCACCCACCACCCGCTACCGGCCCACCAGACCCATCTCCTTCCAGCCCAAACCATCCAGGCCTTCAACCTGGACCCGTCCCCACTCCATCACCTCAGCCCACTTCCGAAACCCAACACCATCCTCCTCCACCCGTTCCTACCCACCCTATGACAACCCGATCCAAAAATGGAATTTACAAACCCAAATACGCTGCCGACCTTTCACAATTTTCAAACCCCTTACACACCGCCTTACTTACAACTTCTGACCCTCGTGGTTTTAAAACCGCTTCCAAACACCCAAAGTGGATCAAGGCTATGGAAGAGGAAATGGAGGCTCTACACAACAATAAAACTTGGACTCTTGTTCCTCGTCCGTTAACTTCAAATGTGGTTGGTTCTAAGTGGATTTTTCGCACCAAGTACAAGTCCGATGGTTCTATTGATCGGCACAAGGCTAGGCTCGTTGCTCAAGGATTTACTCAGGTACCTGGTCAGGATTTCTTTCACACGTTTAGTCCGGTTGTCAAGGCGTCTACTGTTCGGGTGGTTCTTGCTCTTGCTACTATGTATAGTTGGCAGCTTCGTCAACTTGACGTTCGTAATGCTTTTTTGAATGGTAACCTTACTGAGACAGTTTACATGGAACAACCTCCAGGCTTTGTTAATGCACGTTTTCCTGATCACGTTTGTTCCTTGAAGAAAGCTTTATATGGTCTCAAACAAGCACCCCGTGCTTGGTTTCAGCGTCTTAGCACTTTTGTTACTAATCATGGTTTTATTTGCAGCCAAGCGGATACTTCTTTGTTTGTGTTTAAACAGGATAAGGTGCTTGCCTACCTTCTGGTTTATGTTGATGACATCATACTCACAGGGAATGACCCTGCTTTCATCAACAAATTTGTGGCCACCTTGCATAAAGAATTCTCCATCAAAGACCTCGGCAATTTGGGGTACTTCTTAGGGCTTGAAGTCACACATCAGGCAAACGGTCTCTTCCTCAGTCAGGCCAAATATGCCCTTGACATACTGACTCGTGCTGGCCTACATGACTCTAAACCAGCTGCTACTCCACTGTCTACCACGGAGGTCTTCTCTTCTACAGGCCCACAGTTTCATGATCCCACTCTTTATAGGTCCTTGGTTGGCGCTTTACAATATTTGACCATAACCAGACCTGACTTATCCTATGCAGTTAATCAGGCAAGTCAGTACCTTCAGTCTCCTACGGTTTCAAGTTTTCAGTCTGTCAAACGGATTCTGCGATACGTTAAGGGTACACTTACGCTTGGTCTTCATTTTTCACGTAAGTCTGGTTCTACTCTTCTTGGTTATTCTGACGCTGATTGGGCCCGGTGTATTGAAACTCGTCGCTCCACCTATGGTTACTCTATTTATTTGGGAGGTAATTTGGTCTCCTGGAGTGCCAAGAAACAGCCTACAGTGGCTCGTTCGAGTTGTGAGTCTGAATACCGGGCTATGGCCAACACTGCTGCAGAGATCATTTGGCTCACTCATCTTCTCAGGGAACTTCATGCTCTTCCCATGGATCGTCCGACTCTTTTATGTGACAACAAGAGTGCTCTTTTTCTTAGTCAGAATCCAGTATCTCATAAAAGGGCAAAACACATTGATATCGATTATCATTTTGTTCGGGAGTTGGTATCTTCTGGCCGTCTATACACCAAATTCGTTCCATCCAATCTTCAGGTGGCTGACATCTTCACGAAGAGTCTTCCTCGTCCCTTGTTCGAGAAATTTCGTAACATGCTACGCGTTGGTCCCCCACCTGTTCGATTGACGGGGGGTATTAGCCGAACATAAATCAAGGAATTATCTCCTTGATTTATTCTTCATATCTTTGTACTTTTATGTCTTGATTTGTAATTATTGTATTTCCTTTTATTATTTCTTGTAATCATCTATATATTGTAATATCTCATGTAATGAAAGAATTATCTTGGCATAATATTACCTCTCATAGATACTTTTAACTAAATAAATAAAGCAGGTCGGTTAGGTCTTAGGTGGGTAAGAGGTCACGATGGGTACATTAAATATATCATTTTAAATGATAGCCACTTTGGTTCAGGTCAAACAGGTGACCAAAGTGAATACTAGTCATTAGGGTTGTCAAAATAGTTTCTGTCTTGGAACTCACTCGATATCAGCTCATAATTTTTTTAGGCGAACTCCGTTTCAATCTCAAACTGGCTTCAAGGTGTAGACAATCTTACTTCTATCTCGTAGGATTAGAGAGGTTGCTTCCGGTGAGACCCCCGACTCGATAGTAGTTTTGTATCAAACCTTGGACATAACAAAAATAACACTCAGCACTCGGACAAAGGCCGATTGATGCATGCACCCCTTGTCTTTCAGCTATCAACTCACCATATGATACATAGAACATAATATGGAGTATATTGGTTAAACAAGTACACCCTAGCAAGAGAATTTGGAGTTTACCGGTTAAACAAAATCTGTATATTTCAAATACAAGTGAGCTCGGGAACACAACATTTACGAATTCAACATCGACATTGGAAAGGGGGAATGGGGATACAATCGGCTTTCGGGTTGACAACTGGTCGGGTAGGGACCAATAAAACAACCTCTTCCCAAACATGCATCTTCAAATTGGAAAAAGAGAAGGGTGTGTAGAGTGAATGCACGGGTTAAAAAAAATGTGGCAAATTAGTAACATGGAGAGGGAATTGGTAGTGTAAACCAGATACGGATGTGGAAATAAGCAAATTGCAGCAATGCCTTGCTATTCTTAGTTTCTTACCATGTATGGAAACAGTGGTGAAAAGGTGGTTCAAACTATAGAGACTTATGTACAAACATGGGTAAAGTGAGTACCACTTAAGGTGATTTCTTTGGTTGGCGGACCATGTTTGTGCCGTAACAACAACAAGAAGTCTACAAAAGTACAAAACACACACAAAAAAGCTCGTTACCAATATATATCATATTATTTTAGAAACTGTTACCAGTGCCTCTGAGTTTATGTTGATGTGAAGATCTTGGTCCAGATTAATGTTTCCAAGGACATTTACCATAACCCAGAATATTAGTTAATTCTTTTCTGATCTATTACAGTGGTGGTTACAACATGATAAATGGTTTTGACATAATTTGTTTTTAACCAAGACTCTGCTACCAAACAAACTAAATACAAAGTCGATACACTCCTATTTCCAAACCCACATACCAAACACCACACCCATGTCACAAAGAATCGTAAAGATCATACTAGGTATGTGAAAACAGAATACTAGCAAAGACATAAGCACGGTAAGTTTATAGGCTTACTAGCAAAAATGTAAGACATCACCAAGCAAAACAAGTTAACGAAACTCACCCACTGAAAATGCATAATCTAGGGCCGAGTATTTCAGTACCAGTGATGGTCAATGTCACAAGCTATGTTGTCAAAGATGCAAGTCGCACTCAAGGTAGCGCCTGAGAGCCTGAATGCACTGAAGAAGTTCATGATAACTCGAAAAAACCGAAGCTTTCCTTGACACCCGTCACATAAACGATAAAGCCCATCATTTGTAACCTTGCTTTCAACATCCCTGTCAGCTGGAAACTGGATAAGTCGACAAGATTCAGGATCTTTAGAAGGATCACAAGCAACCATACCATGATCATAAACAAACCAATGAAGAATCCCATTAAAGTTTATAGGGCCTCCACCGCGATTCATTAGTACAACTGGATTAGAAAAAGACAACGTATAATTAATCCATTCCTCGGTTTCAGACGAAAATGTTTTTAATCTGAGATGATTTGATGATGAACTGAGCGGTCCTACTATCGCAACTGTATAGCTAGTAACAACATTATCTTCATTAACCCTACTCACAAAACCTGCCACACAGAAGCTTGGGTCATACCTGGATTCAGCTAAGGTAACCCAGTGCCTAGTAAGCGGGTCACAAACACAGCAAACCGAATTTACGTATGACCAAACTTTGGGATGATTCTAAACATGTGTTCCAATATTTCTATGGCAAGCTTTCCACATTAAATTCTGCTTCTAACGTTGTATTAGATGGGAATTGGGTATCTTGACATAGGATATTAAAGTGTGGACTTTAAACCCATCCCTATGACTGATTTATTCACGAGATCTCTTCCTAACTATTTAGTTAGACAATCAGCCAAATTATACTCAAATTTTGCAAATTCAACAGATATCACACCATGCATGATGAGCTCATGAATCATGCTATGTATAATATTCAATTGTCTAGAGTTTCCATTATACACCTGACGATAATCATTAGTCAGCACTATCATACCTGATAGATATTGGTGATACTTGTTTAAACCGCTATAGAATTTCATAATACAAGTTTCTTAGTCACTTAGCTTCTTTACCAGCTGTTGCAAATGCTACAAACTCACATTCCATTGTAAATGATGCAAGTACAAATCCTAATTGCCTGAGAAATGACACCTCCCCCAAGAGAGCATTCAACTCTACTTAGTTATATAACTTGCATCAGAATACTCTTCTAAACTGAAGGAAAACTTGGATTACTGGTAAGTCCCACTTAGTTTCCCCACAACGTAGAATTTACCATGCCTTATGCTAATCATAGCATACATCAAACATCCTATTGCTTCAGAATATTCCGGCTAAGAAATAGGAACCTCTAGGCATAAGCCTAATATAAGGTTCTGTGGGAGTTCCCACATGTGAACAATTTTAGATATTAAATTTCTTTAAAATCTTCATAATGTAATGAGGCTGGGAGATTGAGATACCGTTATTCTCACATGTGATTCTAATACTAAGAATCAATTTTGCCTCCCCCATGTCCTTCAGGACAAATTTAGATAACAAGAATTTCTTAGTTTTATTCACTTGATCTTGATTAGTACTAAAGATCAACATGTCATCCACACATAGACAAATTATGACTCCTTTACCCGAAGAGTCAATTTTGCTATACACTAGTCATCTTGGTTATGAAACAAACCATCTGACAATACAACATCATCAAATTTCGATGCCACTATTTAAGAAAAGACTTAGCTTTCTTAACATAGTTTCTTTTGGGAATTTAGTACTATAAAAAGGTACATCTTTGATATTACCAGAGTTACCACCATACGCCTTAGTGATTCTAAAATCTTTTATACTAGCCATATCCTTTAGTCTAGGTACCGGGGTAAACCTATCCTCATTATCAAAATCATCTCTCTTGAATTAATTACAGAGTGAAAAGATACATAATCATTTGGTTCTATGACATACAACATGTAAACAAAAGAATGTTCAACATACCCAATAATTATGCAATCTATGCCTCTTTCACATATGATTCTCATTTTAGGTTCAGTAAGCCTCATAACAACTCTACATTTCCAAACCCATATGATAACTCACATGTGATTCTAATACTAAAAATCTTCATAATGTAATGAGGCTGGGAGATTGAGATATCGTATGAATTTTATTTCAAAACAACAAACAAAATAGCCTTGTTTAGTTTCTCACTCGTCTGACCAAGTTATAACATCAAGAAACAAGTTTTTCTTTTATAGAATTATACCATAGAAGATATAGTATTATCCTTATAATCAAGAGAAACAATAAAACTTAACTTGATAATTTCTTCAGAAACAATAAAACACTTTGATCTATGTTTTGTTCATGGCTTTCCTTCCTGTTTACCAAGACTAATCAATCAAAGTACAAAATTGATTTTGCCTTTGGCTTTTCCTTCTAACCAAATCATAGAACACAAGTTATTGGTTCTTTATTTGTGTCGCATAACATAAAACCCCAAATATCCCCATCATGGCTTGATCGATTCTTCCAATCAATTTCAAAACTTTTAATACTTAAGATTCAATTGACTTAAGCCTTGAATTTCTTCAAACTTTAATATAAGTTTTCTTTTTAGTGGTTGATTTGAAACAAAACACATTTTTTACATATATGGGATGGGTAAAACAACCCCAATAACAAAATGCAAGAAGAAAATACAACTCGGAAACTTGGCCTGAATGTTAATGAACCAAACCTGTATACTTTCTGAAACTTACAAAGTTTTGTCCGATGATCCTTGTCGTTAAAAAACGGTGTGTAAATCCGGTGATCAGAATAGAGATTGAGAGGGGCAGAGACAATCGGACCAAAAACAAACCGGAGGTTTCTTGATCAAAATCATTGCTTTCTCGATCGGAGTTCTTGATCAAAACCGAAACCCTGAACCATAATCAACAACAAAACTTTGTTGATGACCGAAACCATTGTGTCAAACGATAATTAACATTCAAATTTTGTTGATTCAACCGAAAATAGTCGTACCTGTATGCGATTCTATATTGGTCGCTACTGCACAAAACGCCCCAACAACACGATGTTGTTCCTGCGTTTTCTAATCCATGGTTTCATTCCATGTTTTCCAAACAAAATCCAATCCATGTTCCTGCGTTTTCTAAATCAAATTGTTTAAATACAACAAAAAACACAGAACAATGATGCATTAGGTAACACAAGATCGAACACAGTGGCATGTTATAAAAATGGTGAACCATTGGTCAGTAACCCAATAAACCACATCCCTTATCCATATCAACCGAATAACAACACCAAATCAGTTTGATTTTGAAACGGCTTCCGATTCAACACAAATAGTTTGTTCTTTGTTGGTTTATTGAACCGAAACCGTAGAAGAAATCGAAAATCACTTGGATTATACTACGAGTCGTGTAATCACTATCAGAACAAACTATTTGATCGGTACAATCAAACGTTTGAACGAATTAAACGTAGTATATACACAAGAATAAGATTTAATTTCTTTGAGTATTATTGCACCGAAAATCAAAGAGTGAATAGGTTTTTGTGTGTTCAAAAACCTCCAAATTTCTAGAGATCTCTCTAGAAAAATTAGGATTGGTTTTCTTTCTTTTCAGTTATCTCATTAAAACAACTGACAATATATTTGTGCATTTAAGATCCAATTGGATTGGGTTCTAGTAATTATGTTTGGGCCAATCTATTTGGCCTACATGCATACCCAAGAGCTTACAAGGCCCTATCTTTAATTCCATTTAATTTAATAACCCATTAATAAACTAAACTTTAGTTAGTTCATTAACTCATTCGGCCCAAATCCAATAAACTAATACTTTAACTTACTTAAACCAATAACACACAATCCCATTAGTGATAACCGAGCCCGCACTCCTGCATCTCCTAACTCGGTTAATGACTAACGAGATCAACCCATTCAACAAGTTAATCCAATATCACCATTAATGTTGATAACACTAAAATTACCAACAACCAACACAGAACCAAGCCATTACTCACAGCTAAAATTTTATACTTGACACTATTAAATCGGTCCCTTGACAAAAAAAAGAACAGAGCAATTGCAACTTGCGGGACAAAATCAGCCCGTAACATCTTTACTATGCGTCTAATAAATGTACCTATACAATATCCTGAATGGTAGTAACGATGTTGCATTGGCAGTTAGCATATGCGAGACATAAAACCGCGAAAACAAAGGTTGAGAAATAAGGGAAAGCCAGTGTTTGCAAACACATTTAAACATAAAAACTGAATTCAGAGGCAATCTAGAAAGTATTTCAAACAGCAGCGAATCAGAGTCAGGATCGCTATGAATATCATATGTTAATGTATCATCAACCTTTGCACACCCGTGCTTCAAGTGTGGCACGCCCATGCTCAACAGTAAGTAATGTTGCAGAGTCCTTTGTTGCAGAAGATGTCTCCCTCAGGACAAGCACGCCCGTGCTTCAGTAATGAGCACGCCCGTGCTCCTCAGTCACAAATCAAATTTGTGAAGCATTTGCAACAAAACCTTGATGCTAGAAAAAGCCTCATCGGAAAACCACTCCCTATACATTTGTAACAGAATTTTCAACGCATTTCCTACGAAAACATGGTGTAGGAAATTTGTGGCACATTTCCTACGCAATTTCCTAAGAATTTGTAGATATGCTGTGTCGCAAATTTGCTAAAAAAATTATAGTTTTTTTTGTCGTCACAAATGAGTAGCAACTTTGTTAAAATTTGTGACGCATTTTTTTCCGTAAGACGTAAGATAAGTCAAACGAGTGCCCTCATTCACCCGAAACATCACTGAGGTGCCCCGAAGACATCGTGGTAGCTTGGTATTGATCGGATTTTAGGGTTTTGGTTTTGTTTTCATCATCTGAGAAATGAAGCCAAGGAAGAAGAATATATGGGGACCTCTACGGCCTGTAATGGGCTATACGGGCCGTAGAGGGTTTTAATGCACCCAACAACCATGTTTTCTACGCTCCGTAGAGGTTTTTACGGCCCGTAGATACGTTGCTTTTCAGACTGACACACTGCAATTTAGGCTCTTCATTGATTGATATCGTACCTCGTATGCTACTACGGGCCGTAGAGCCCATTACGGGCTGTTTAGGGTTTAATGCAATTTGACCAACCCCCTCTATGGGTCGTAGTGGCGATTAAGAGGTGTAGAGGTTTGCTTCCTTTATTGCACTGTCACCATCTACGGGCCGTATAGGCCTACACGACCCGTATAGGATTGTGCATGTTAGTACATGATGTCCCTAGGCTAGTATATTGGATGTTTGGACGTATTTCGGGGTGTTTGGAGGCGTTTATACGCGTTTCGAGGTGGTTGAGAAGCTGCAGGCGATTAGGAGCACTGTACACGCGATTAGGGCCCTAATCGCCAGGACTGTTCATGCGATTGGCTGGGTCTTGTAGGCGATTAGCCATAATCGCCTACTATGGTCTTGGCTAATCGCCTGCTAAGGGCTGTTCGTACCCGGGAGGTATAAATAGGCCCATTCTCAACCCTAGACCTCAGTTCTTGCCTCACACACTCTCCAAACACCCTCCCCTGGTCTGAGACGTCTGATTTGATCATTGTAAACACTCGAGCTCTGTTTTAGTGATTAATCTATAATCTTTTGACCCTTGTGTGTGTAGTAATTACTCGTTTATCATCGTTTCATTATCGTATTTGTTATTAGAACATATTAGAGGGATTCCGCACCTCTAGTATAAACCCCGTGATTGTCGGATTACGCGTTCGCCGGTCCTAACAAGTGGTATCAGAGCCGCGGCTCTTATCACGGGTGTTTTAATAGCAAAAACGAGTGAAAACAGGTAGGTTTTGGTGTAAAAGTTAAGATTTTTAATAAAAAACCTGTTCATACTTTGAAACTTTGAGTTTTTATCAAAAACCCATATTTTTCAAAATCTTAGTGTGTGTTTACGGTTAAAAACGTGTGTTTTTTATCAGGTTTTGTTCTAAAACTGTTTTGGTAACTTGTCTAATCATTTGGGATCGAAATACAATGTTTTAGATAAGATTTTGAGGCAAAATAGGTGATTTTTGAGCAAAAGTGCGGCTGCAGATCAGATCAGGCGATTACGCAGACCTAATCACATGAAATTTTTGAGCGATTAGGGTTATCAGGCGATTAGCCCACATTCGTCAGCTACAGTAACACGATTAGTCACATTCGCATGATAACTTTGTTCCTCTTACACGATTAGGCTTTATAATCGCATACACTATACTAGCGATTGGGCCTAATCACGTGACATACCCCAATCGCCCCCAAACCCCTAATCGCGTAACTGTTCACTAGCAATTAGCCCTAATCACGTGTTAACACCCCCCAATCGCCTATATTAACTAGCAATTGTGACCATAATCGCCTGTAAGGTTCTGGAACGTAAAATTTGACTAAGTATCGGACTTTTATCATACCTTAACATATGGCGAACCCTTGGGGACATCTGAGTCAACCGAGAACTCAGTATAACCAACAAATGAACAATCAAGCAAACGTACCCACAAACCCTTGGCAGTTCTCAGCTGAACGAAACGCGCAACGGATGCAACAATCGCAAATGCAAGCGAATGTTGCCGGAATCAATCCGTGGGCGCTAGCTGCTCAACAGCAGGCAATGAATGCGAATCCTTGGGCACTCGCAGCTGCTGCAAACTCTCAGACAAACCATCTGTCTTCCGTTCTTATCAGTGACTTAGAGACGGGTAGTTCTAACAGGGCACCGAAACTGCAGTATATGTCAGACTACCATGGATGGAAGGGCAGATTTCAGTCGCATGTTGAGGGTATTGATGGCTTAGTATGGTCAGCTATCGAGAATGGGTACACAAGGCCGTTGGTTGAAAATTCTACTTCTCCGATCTCGCTGGAAGATATGACTGAAGATCAGAGGAAGAAATATAACTACGAAAAGAAGGCGATGGCAGCGTTGAAGCAGGCACTTCCCAAAGACATCCTTCATCAGTTTGCGCAGTGTACTACTTCGCAGATGCTTTGGTTAGCTCTTGCTGAGCGTAATGAGGGTAATCAGAAGACGCGAAAGGTGAAAGTGGATCAGTTGAAGAAGGAGTTCGAGAACTTCAACGCGATGGGAAATGAATCGCTAAGAGATCTGACGGCTAGATATTATCACCTGATGTCCGAGATGTATCAGTATGGGGTTATCTACACTTCTGCAGAACTTGTGGAAAGATTTGCAGAGGCGCTTCCTTCACACTGGCATCAATGGCTGGACATCCAGAAATCCAACAACTATTATCAGACACTCTCCATCAATGAGTTCGTGGCAGAGCTGGAGAACAAGGAGATCGAGGAGATCAGGAGAGCTAACAAGCCGCCCGTTGTTCAGAATCCCAGTATCTACTACAGGAATCCAGTTCAGGATATCAGTGTGGGTGAATCCAAACCTCAGACTGCTTTCATGGTCAATCCTGATCCAGTCTTTGCGTTTGACAACTATGGTCCCCCATCTGATGTTCCTCCACCAGTCCTTCCTTGGAGTCAAGGAAACCAGTATCCTCCTAATTATAATACTAACCAATTTGGTGTCAATCCGTTTGCTCATCTTGCAGCACCAGCACAGGCAACTTCCAACTTTGGTGGATCTTCTTCGTCAGGGTTTGGTGGTGCTTCATCTACTAACTATGGTGGATATGGAGGTGCTTCTTCTTCAAATCAGGGTGGCTATCGGACCAATCCTGTTGCAGAGCAGCTGAACACTGCGGGCTTTGAGAAGGTGACTGTAGAGTTAGCCCAAGAACATATGGCTCTGCTGTCAACCTTGGTCAATTCCTATAGTGGATTAGTTGCAGGGCAGATCGGGAATCCTTATCTCACTCAAGAAGATTATTCTCAGATCGACAAGGATGACATGGATTTGATAGACATTCAGTGGCACTTCGCTAGTGTGGTAAGAAGAGCAAAGGATTACATGGATAGAACTGGAAGGAGAGATGTGCTGATTAACAACAACACTAAGTTTGGGTTTGATAAAACGAAGGTCACATGTTACAACTGTGGCAACTAGGGGTGTTCATGGTCCGGTTTTCGCGGTTTTTAGGTCAAACCGTGAACCGAACCGTTAGTAACGGTTTTTGAACTTTGTAAACCAAAACCAAACCGTAGAAATTTTAAACCGAACCAAACCAAACCGTTAGTAGCGGTTTGGTTCCGGTTCGGTTTCGCGGTTTGGGCTCGTTGAATCTTTATACAAGATGTCTCGAATTTGCAAAAAAAAAAAAAAAGAATGTCGTCCACAACTCCAAGTTCCTTTAAACATAAAACAAGTTTTTTTGTAATAATTAACAATCCAAATATCTTAAAAGACTATCTAATTTAGCAAATACATAAATAAAATATACCCAAACACATCAAAACAAAGGTTGAATTTGAAATTTAAAAAACTTACATAAGGATTTAATTTAGTGTAATGAAATATATGCTAACGTAAAATGAGTTAGCCCACTATTACTTTACAAAAATTTAGTTATAGGCAAAAACAAATTTTATTTTATCTATGTCTATATATAATATGAAAATATTTATAAGAAAATATAAATAAATCCTTACGGTCCGGTCCGGTTTTTTGCGGTTGGTTTCCAGTATAAACCGTAGACCAAACCGTTTGCTACGGTTTGTAAATATTGAAACCGACCGACCGAAAGTTAAGTAAAAAAACCGACCATGAAACCAAACCGACGACCGGTTTGGGCGGTTTCACGGTTTGAAACCAAGCCGTGAACACCCCTAGTGGCAACAGAGGACACTTTGCCAGAGAATGTGACCGACCAAGGCAACAGGGAAATCAGAATCCCTTCAACAACAACAGAGGCAATCAGAATAATCAGAGGCAATAAACTCAGACACAACCTAACCAAAATGCTGAACGAGCTCTTGTCCCAGTAAACAACCAGAACCAGAGGCCTCATGCAAACAACAATCAAGCCCTGGTAATTCAAGAAGATGAAGGTTTCAACTGGAATCACCTCATCACTGGTGAACAAGCTCCTCAGGGTGGTGCAGCATGCTTTGCCCAAATTATGACTGAGACTCAAGAAGAAGTTGAAGAGAGTCCGAGTCAGTCTGAAGTAATTATTCCTGAAGTAGAGGCTTCTGACTGTGACTTCGACTGTGATTCTGATGTGGGGGTGGATTTGGAGGATTTGTTAGCTGAAGCAGACACCTTGATTAGCAAAAGGTCGATTCTTGTGGATGCTGACTGTACTAAGAACAACCTTGCTGATTTCTTCGGATCAGTGAAGACGGCTGCTCATTATGCTTTGATGGCTATTACAGAATCGTCCGACAAGGTATGTTCTTCTTCCAATCCTAAACCTGATTGTGTTGAATGTGGCAAGCTTAAGTACAGAATTGATGTCTTAACAGACGAAAATCTGAATTTAAAAGCTGATGTAGGTCCATTGCAAAGGTCAAATGATTCCTTAAAACAAAAGGAGAAAAGTTTTCTTAATACTGTTGAAAACTATAAGAAGGATGTTTCTGAACTGTCTAAAACTCTAGCTAACAAGCAAATTGCTATCAATAATTACATTAATGAGGTAGAAGACACTAAGAAGCATTTGGCCATTGTTAACTGTGACTATGAGAAGATCAAGAAGAAACTTGAGAGTTACCTGAACTGTAAGTATGTTCTTGATCATATCAGTGAACACTCAGATAAGGATAACAACTCCACCAGTCCCAAATATGCTTAGTGTCCTCCTCCGGTGAGATTCGAAAATCATCATTATGATATTTTATCGAAGGAAGAGTTTGTGGACTTGGCAACAGAAGCAGCTAAAGCTGCAGAAGCGCCTAAAGTGATGGAAGCAGTTAAACCTGGCAAAGTCACTAAGGCTGCTCCTCCTGCGCCTAAAGTGATGGAAGCAGCTAAACCTGCTGAAGTTACTAAGGCTGCACCCACTGCCGTTGCTGCCAAATCTGGTGAGATTGCTGATGATGCTAGTGTCTGCGAGACAGACTGTTCTGATGATGAGCTTGATGAACCAGAGATGTATGCACCGGTGAAGAACACGGATATTCCTGTTCAAAATCACATCCTGTGTGATCCTGAACCGAAAGTGCAAGCCGCTGTTGGTAAAACGATCAAAGTGTTCTATCAATTAAAAGGGTCTGATAAAATCTATGTTGATGAGGAATTTCCTTATAAGCATCTGGCACCTGGTCTTGTTGGTAAAATCTGGCAAGAATCCACCATTACTATTGAAAAAGAAAAATGGGGACACGGGAAACAGGGTCAGGGTAATCAGTCCAAAAGAAACAAAATAAAAATCAAAAGAAGAACACTTTGAACCCCAAGAATCAAGCTCAGGAGAGATCTCCTAAGAAACATGTTACTCAATTTGTTGGATCTTCAGGCAATGAGTATGATAATTATCCTAAAACAGACTGGCAAAAAGAATGTTTTAAGGATTTAAAACACAAAAAAACTTTTGCCACGAAGTCCAACAAAAGGAGTAAGGATGGTAATACTCCACCGTTTGAGGAGTATAGATCCTGTCACAAGTGCGGGGTTCATGGGCATTTAGTTGCTGCTTGCCCCGAATTGAGACGTAAAAGGATCGAGACAAATGATGCTCCGAGTTCTAGCAACCCTAAACCGCCTGTTTCTCCTAAGCTTTCTGAGAAGCAACAAGGTAAACAGGTTGTCTGTGACACCCGCAACAAGATTGCTATGAACCAAAAGCCAGTTGATGGCAGGGGTCCGCAGTCGAGGGGGAGCCAAGTTCCCAAGAAGGTTCAAGCAACGCCTAAGCCACAAGCACAGGCTACAGCTAAACCTCAAGGCAACCCTAACACTGCTCCACGTGTAGTTAAGTATGAAGTGGATCCAAAGACTGTACCACCAAAGGAATCTGAGGCTGGACCTTCTAGCCCCAAGGCAAAGAAGAAGCCTAAGCCAAAGAGACCGGGACAAACCTGGAGACTCAAGTCACCGACTAAGAACGGAGAATCATCTGCTAGTGCTGAAACTGCCGGACCATCGGAAGCAACACCAACTCCTAACGGAAAGTGGGTTGACTTTCCGACTTTGGATGTAGATGGTAGACCCAAGTCCGTCAAGGCTTGGGTCCCCCTTAACCACTAAACTTTGTATGTCGTGCAGGGAGTTCCACAGGGCCTTATCAGCAGCCTCTGGATTGTTGATAGTGGAGCTTCTGGGCACATGACAGGCGACTTATCCCTGCTGTTTGACATCAAGAATATCAACGGGTTGTATGTTGCTTTTGCTGGTAATAAAGGGGGATACATCACAAAAGAAGGCAGTATGGGAAATGGTATTGTAAGCTTTGAGAAGATAAGCTTCGTGAAACAGGTAGACCACAACTTGCTGAGTGTCTCACAGATCTGTGACAAGAAATACACAGTGTTCTTTGATGACAATGCTTGCTTCATTCTGAAGCCTGGCTTTAAGATCCCGAAACAATGGATTAGGATCTCAGCTCCAAGAGTTAACAACTTGTATGTTCTGGATATGAGTCAAGCTGTAACAGCTAAGGGGGAGGTCACTTGTTTTCTGTCTAAAGCTACATAGAAGGAATCTATTATGTGGCACAAACGAATGAGGCACATTCACTTGAGGAAGATGAATCATCTGGTTCAGAATCAGCTTGTGGAAGGTGTCTTAGTCAAAAATTTTCATCTAAATGACGTCTGTGTGTCATGTAAGAAAGGGAAGCAGAAAAAGAAATCTCACAAACCGAAGAAGGTCAATTCAGTCAGTATGCCTCTCGAGCGGTTGCACATGGATCTGTTCGGCCCCTTCAATCGTAAAAGCAAGAATGGAGATTTATACTGTCTGGTTGTCACTGATGACTATTCAAGGTTCTCTTGGATTGTATGCATGCAGCATAAAAGTGAGACTTTTGAGGTTCTGAAAGATCTGTTCACCAAACTAGAAAATATCTATGGGCTGAAGATCCGCAGGATTCGAAGCGACAATGGAACAGAATTCAAGAACAATGCTATGGAGTCACTATGTGCAGAAAAGGGTATTCATCACGAATTCACAGCGCCATACACTCCTCAGCAAAACGGGGTTGCAGAAAGAAAGAACCGAACTCTTATTGAGGCAGCCAGGACAATGCTCGCAGATTCAAACTTGCCTGTCATGTTTTAGAACGAGGCAGTTTACTGCGCGTGTTATACTCTGAATAGGGTTCTTACGGTTAAGAGGTTCGGCAAGACTTCTTATGAACTTCTAAACCGGAGGAAGCCGAACTTAGAGTTTCTGGAACCTTTCGGTGCTCCATGCACAATGTTACATCCCGATGGGAAGTTTGGTGCAAAGGCAGAGGAAGGTTTCTTTGTTGGATACAGTACTCCTAACAAGAGGGTATACAACAAAAGAATCAATAACGTTGAGGATTGGCTTAATGTCGATGTTCAACGTTACACTGTCAATGCGCCCGGTGTTGGACCCGATTGGTTGTTCGACTATAAGAGTTTGTTCGATTCTTTCAACTTGGATAATGTTGTAGATGATGCTGTAGCGCAAATGTATTACGAGTGTGAAAACGCAGCTAGCTCACCGCTAATGCGTCCGATCGTGGTTAATGCACCTGCGCCTGCCGCATCTGATGCTTCTACATCCATGGGTCCCCCTGATAAAGCCGCAGCAGTTGAAGTTGAGGAAGTCTTTCAGGAAGCGTCAGAGGTTATGGAATCTTCTTCAGATGAGGAATATACAAAATCTCGGGAAACTCTTACTGAAGAACAGGCTGGAAATGGTGAATCTGCCAATACAGCTCCAGTTCCTCCTATAGGGAATGATCAAGCTGGTCCTTCTTCTTCTTCAGCAGCTCCTGGAATTGGTCTACAGATTGATTTCTCCGGTTTTAATTTGCAACCCGCTGCTCCCTCTAGTTCAAGTGCCGCTGAAATGAATATCTCTCAGGGACTTGAAAATCTCAATCTGCGTTCGGATGATCCAGTGCCGGAACATTCGGAATCTCGGATTCACGACACTCATCCACTGCAGAATGTGATTGGCAATCTGACTGGTAGAGTGATGACACGTAGTCAGCTCAGGAATGCCAGTTCAAGTGACAACTCAGCAACCCTAGCTCTTTATTCGGAGATCAGAAAAGCAGGTCATCATAACGATTGGTCTTTTGCTCTATATGTTTCTCAGGTAGAACCACGAACCGTCCAAGAGGCTTTGAGAGAAGAACCATGGATTGATGCAATGCAGACAGAGCTTCAGCAGTTCCAAAAGCTAGGAGTGTGGGACTTAGTTGACTTACCTCCAGGCACAAAGAAGATTGGAACAAAGTGGGTCTACAAGTGTAAACGGGATGACCGCGGGGTAATTATAAGAAACAAGGCTCGATTAGTTGTCCTCGGCTTTCGTTAAATCGAAGGAATAGATTACAACGAAGTATACGCTCCAGTTGCGCGCCTTGAAGCTATCCGGATGTTCTTAGCTTACGCTTCGTACAAACGGTTTAAGGTGTATCAAATGGATGTGAAAAGTGCTTTTCTGTATGGTATCGTGAAGGAAGAGGTGTATGTTTCACAACTTCCGGGGTTTGAAGATCCGTTGCATCGGGAAAAGGTTTACAAACTGAATAAAGCGTTGTACGATCTTCATCAGGCTCCGAGAGAATGGTATCAAATGCTCAGCAGCTATTTGATCTCCAATGGGTTCAACTGTGGACTGCACCTTATTCACCAAGGAAAAAGATGGTGACCGTCTGCTGGTACAGGTTTACGTTGATGATATTATATTTGGGTCAACTAATGAGGTTTTGTGCAGGGAATTTGAAAAGTTAATGCAGGATAAGTTCGAGATGAGCTCGATGGGGGAAATGCAATTTTTCCTTAGCCTACAAGTAGATCAACTTGAGTCGGGGATCTTCATCCACCAGACAAAATATGTTGCTGACATCTTGAGCCGGTTCCAGATGGAAGACTCTACTGTGTTGGATCAGTGGCTGTTTTTATGAACACTTATGTGTTTATCAGATTTATATATGAGTTTTTAAGCAGCGGAAATACAAGTGTTCAAAGGTCTAAAAGATCACTTTGATGAGGAGTTATTACTCCCCCTTGACTGAATAATAAATGAGAAACAATAAATGATCTAAGTATAAAGCAGTAATAGCAGTTTATGTTTCTCAGATGTGAAGTGGAAATTATAAGTTTAAAGCCCGAAGGATTTCAATATAAGTTCAAAGATATTACAAAAAATCACACATCAAAATAGATGAACAAACTCATCTATTTATAGACTAATGTACTAAACTGTAGTCTGAAGTAATCTAAGATATTTAACAAAGATATTATGCAAAGATAAGGTTACTACAGTCTGTACATTGAAACTTGAAATCAAGACTTTAACAAAACTATATAATAATCAAACTGCTGATCTTCAGTCGGTTAGAAGCTTCTGAGTGAAAGTGCTGATGAGTGACAAACTGCTGATGAGCAGTTTGTCTTCAACAGTTCTTCAGTGAAATGTCTGGTTAGACTTCAGAACTTCTGATGAGTTTACTCTTCAGTACTTTGTGTTTGTTCTTCAGTACTTCTTCATTTTGTTCTTCAGCAGTTCTATACTTAGGCAGATATGGAATAGACTAAGGTTATCAAAAGTGGTTTCGTCAATCCTCTTCGTCCCAACATACTGCTATAGCCACCCCTATCCAAACCAATCATGGGATTGGTCCGGATGAGAAAGGACAAGATGTTAGCTTTTAACTCCCAAGCAGTTGTGAAGGGTTTGAGTTGATCAGTTATGATTTGTTTGAGTGCCTGGTACAGGGGACCATCTGGGCTGCATAGTTGGTTCAGATCTATGCTTGTGAGCCCAGTGAATTGGGTAGGTTGTTTTAGTGAAGGGGTGCTTTTTGGGTGATCTTCAGATTGCTCTGAAGATGCCAGTTTTGGGGATTTTTGGGCTAACTGGTCTTTAACCTGATCTTTGGTGACCAGCTTCTTGAGCTTGGAGACCTTAGATGCAGGACCTTCAATGTCAACCGTCAATTCAGTTTGTGGAATTTTTGATTCATCAACCAACTTAATGGAATCATCTGAATCCCTGATAGTGTCCTCAGAGAGGGCAGGATCAGTTATATCATGAGCTGGACCCAAACCAGTAGTCTCATGAACCTCTTTGTCTTGGTTCTGAGGTTTTCCTACCTCTGGCCTTAGGCCTTCATCAGTAGTTGCCAAGTTTGAGGTCTTAGCTATGTTACTACTGTCCTCAGGTTCACCACTGGGTGATAAGTGAGTAGTAGCAGCCTCAAAAGTATCAAAAGTTTGCAAGTTTGGGCTTACAAACTCTTGTTCATCCTCATCTCTCTGTGTTGGGCTAAAGGGATCCACATTCATGTCAACTTCTGAAGGCATCTCCCCAATTTGATGTGTTGTAAGGGGAGTGACATGTGGTGAATGGGTTCCTTTAAGTCCTGAGAGAAGTTGGGCAATTTCTATGGTTGTATGTGAGGGTTCAGGTTCAGTAGTTGTGATGGGTTGGTGTTCAGGAGTTTGGGTGGGTTCAGGAATGGTTTCAGCAGTTTCAAAAGCAGGGTCAACAGTTATTTGTTTCTTAAATCTTTTTCTTTTAAATATAACTGTGACAGGTTTTCTTTTGGGTGGTGGAGAAGGAGTGTGCTGAGAGGATGTTTCAGCCACTTCCTTTTCAAGTGCAGATTGCACATCAGTAGTTTCAGGTTTCTCCACTTCCTGAACTTTCTTTTTCAGTGACTTGGTTGTTTTTGGTTTTTGTTGTTTAGGCTTTTTAGTTTTCTTTTTAGGTTTGGAAGATGTGGGTTCCTTGGGGATGGGTTGTTCTTCCCCTTGGTCATCTTCTAGCAAAAGTGCTGGTTTGTTGTGCCTAGAGAATACTTGAGCAGTTAAAGGATTTAAAGTTGTTGTTTCTCCCTCAAGTACTCCCTCTCCAAGTTCTTTTATTATGCACTGCATAACAAACCTTGGATACAACAAAAATTTCTTTTTATCATTTTCATGATGTAAAACCAGTTCATTGAAAAACAGTTTTGATGCCTTGAAAGAAGTTTCATTTATGATGGAATGAAAAATAGGTTGGAAGGTTGAAGGCATCTGATCTATTGACCCAGTTTTTGGACTAAGACACATAATAATATAATGAAATAACAGTTTATATTGTGGGTCAAAATATTTTTTGTAAACTGTTGCTTGTGCCAAAGTACCTTGGTAGCCACACTCTGTCATGGTCAGATGAATATCTGAGGTTGGAATATGCTCAGGTGCCTCAGAATCCTTCAAACCAAGCCTGATGCTTAGTGTTTCTGGTGAGATGGCCATCAGTTTCCCTTTTATGGAAGATTTGAGGGAAATCACTTCATTGTTCACCTTCACCGTCTCTGAATTTGCCCAGAACTCATTAAGAGTTTCTTCATGAATGGGTGGATCAATGGTGAAAGCATCATAGTATTGGGATTTCATGATGAGATCAAGTATCTCATCATACTGGGACCAGGCTTCATCTTTAACAAAGTAGCCTCTTTGGTTGTGTCCCTGTTTTAACACGAGAGCCATGGATGTTTTTGATCGAACAGTAATTTGTTAGGTTAGAGAAGGGGTTTTGCTTTGAATTTGAGAGAGAAAGAGGGAATTTTGCTTTTTTTGAATGGATAAGTGTTGGAACAGGGTATTTATCAGAAGTTTTTAACCGACTAGGTCAAACTTCTGACGAGTGAAAAGTCTGTTTTACCCTTTTAGTCAAACTGCTGAAGAAGAAAGGTTTCTTCATCAGTGGTTTTAGTTATCTCATCAGCAGTTTCAACTGCTGATGCAGATGACTTTTAAAACACTTTTCTAACTTCTGATTTTCATCAGTAGTTATATCCATTTTGAAAATATCCCATTTTGATGTCTATCAGTAGTTTTCAAAATTTGTTCATCAGAACTTTCTCTTTTCTCAAATTTTTTGGTCTTCAGAGGTTTGTGACAGATAAGTATGTAAGTGAAAAATAAAATATGTGCAGAACTAAAAAGTGAAACACTTACAGACTTTCTTCTAAGTTTAACATCCCAAGCATGGATACTAACCTCTGAAAAGTTGTTGAATCAAGGGGTTTGGTGAAAATGTCAGCTATTTGATTAGCTGTTGTGACATGCTTCACCTCAATCTTGCCTTTTTCATAGCAATCTCTTATGAAATGATACCTGATTTCAATGTGTTTAGTTTTTGAAAACTGAACAGGATTTTGAATGATGCTAATGGCAGATTTGCTGTCTACTAAAAGTGGGGTCTTGGTCTCTTTGATTCCATAATCAAGCAGTTGATATTGGAGCCATTGTATCTGTGAAGTACAGCTTGCAGCAGCAATGTATTCAGCTTCAGTTGTTGAAGTTGCCACAGATGTTTGTTTCTTTGATTGCCAGGACACCAGACAGTTTCCTAAGAATTGACAACCACCAGATGTTGATTTTCTTGACATTTTGCAGCCTGCATAGTCACTATCTGAAAAAGCAGTTAACTTGGTATTGCTTGAAGCAGGATACCAAATCCCTAAAGTAGGAGTTCCTTTCAGATATCTGAAGATTCTTTTGACTGCAATTAGATGAGATTCTCTTGGTGCAGATTGGTATCTAGCACAGACACAAGTTGAAAACATGATATCTGGTCTAGAAGCAGTTAGATATAAAAGAGAACCTATCATACATCTATACATGGTTTGATCAATGTGTTTCCCTTGATCATCTGGTTCAACTTGTGTGATTGGTGTCATGGGAGTGGAACATGTTTTACAGTCTTGTAAAGAAAATTTGTTCAATAATTCTTTAACATATTTTGATTGATGTATAAATGTTCCATTTGACTGTTGTTTAATTTGCAGTCCCAAAAAGTACTGCAATTCTCCCATTGTACTCATTTCAAATTTTGATTGCATGAGTTTCTTAAATTCTTCACACAGTTTTGAATTTGTTGAACCAAAAATGATATCATCAACATATATTTGAACAAGTAAGACATGATTTCCAACATGTTTTATGAAAAGAGTTTTATCAATGGATCCCCTTGAGAAGTGATTCTTTAGTAAAAAGTTGGAAAGTGTTTCATACCAGGCTCTTGGAGCTTGTTTTAGCCCATAAAGAGCTTTGTCAAGTCTGTAAACCCAATCAGGATGAGAAGGATCCTCAAACCCTGGAGGTTGACAGACATACACTTCCTCTTTTATTTTTCCATATAAAAATGCACTTTTGACATCCATTTGATAAACTTTAATGTTGTTGGAAATTGCATAAGCTAAAAATAACCTGATAGCTTCAAGTCTTGCAACTGGTGCAAAGGTTTCATCATAATCAATTCCTTCCTCTTGGGAATAACCTTGTACCACTAGTCTTGCTTTGTTCTTGATGATCATACCAGCCTCATCTGATTTGTTTCTGAAGACCCATCTTGTTCCAATTGGTTGCTTATTTTCAGGTAAGGGACAGATTTCCCAAACCTGTTGTTTCTTGAATTGAAGCAATTCTTCTTGCATTGCTTGCACCCAATTGTTGTCTTTGAGGGCTTCTTGATACTTCTTTGGTTCCAACTGAGAGATGAATGCTGAGAATAAGCAAAAGTTGGAAAGCTGGTTTCTTGTAAGTACCCCTGATGCAATATCACCCATGATTTGATCCAATGGATGATCCTTGTGTTCAATCAGTTGTTGTAAACCTGTACTGGATGATGGCTCTACAGGTTCTTCAAATAAACCACTGAGATTGATAATATCTGGTTCAGCTGTTATTTGAACTTCAGGAGTTTTAGGTTTAGCTGAATCAGTAGTTTCAAAATGTTCATCAGTAGTTCCTGAAGTTGAAGCTATTGAAACTTCTGAAGGTTTGATAGTTGATCTTCTGACTGTGTTTGGAGTCCATGGTGCAGGACTATCATCTTCAAATCCTTGAAAACCATTTTGAGGAGGTTTGGATGATTCAACAGTCTTTTCAGGTCCGAAATGAAAACTGTCAAGATCAAATAATTCAGCAGGATTTGCTGGAATAAGAGTGTGTTTTGATTCATTGAACTTGACATTCAGTGTTTCTTCTACTATCCTGGTTCTTGAATTGAAAACTTTGTAAGCTTTTCTCAAAGGAGAATAACCAAGAAAATAACCTGTGTCAACTTTTGCAGCAAACTTAGAGATAGAGTCTTTGATGTTGAGGATAAAACATTGACATCCAAAAGCCCTGAAGAAGGAGATAAGGGGCTTAATGCCATGAAGAATTTCATAGGCAGTCTTGGTATGTCTCTTGTTGATAAGAACTCTATTCTGAACATAACATGCAGTGTTGACTGCTTCAGCCCAAAAATACAAAGGTAGGCCTGAATCAGCTAACATTGTTCTGGCTGCTTCAATTAATGTTCTGTTCTTTCTTTCTACCACACCATTTTGTTCAGGAGTTCTGGGAATGCTGAACTGTCTAACAATCCCTTTAGACAGACAGAATTCATCCAGAGTTTTGTTCCTGAACTCTGTCCCATTGTCACTCCTGATGACTTTGACAGATAGAGAGTATTGCTTCTCTACTTGTAGAATAAAGAACTTGATGATCTCAGCTGCCTCATCCTTGGAATATAAGAAGAAGACCCATGTGAATCTTGAGTAGTCATCAATGATGACTAAGCAGTACTTCTTCTTACCAAGGCTCATAATCTTGACTGGTCCAAATAAGTCCATATGGAGTAGTTGAAGACATGCAGTTGTTTTTGATTCTTCAATAGACTTATAGAAGGACTTATGCTGTTTACCTTTAAGACAGGAAACACAGTGTTCTTTGCACTGATATTCCTTCAAAGGTAGACCTCTGACCAAGCCCATTTTTGTGACTTTATTGATGGTTTTAAAGTTCACATGGCCAAGTCTCCTATGCCAGAGATCATTTTCTGAAGTTGATGCCTTTGAGAAGAAACAGGCAGTTTTGTTCAATACTTTGTCCTTTTCAATGTCCACTGCATAGACATTGCCACATCTTTTGGCAATCAGCAAAGTATGATCTTCAATGATCTTCTCTATCAACTTCTGGCCTTCTGGTGATATGATCTTGCATGCTGTCTTTGTGAAAAAGGAAGAATATCCTTTGTCACACATTTGAGAGACACTCAGCAAGTTGTACTCAAGGTTTTCAACCAGATTGACCTTGTCAAACTGCATTTTGCCTGAGGATACATTGCCATATCCTAGCACATATCCCTTGGCATTGTTCCCAAAGGACACAGATCCTTCTCTTTGACTGATAAAATTGTTTATCAGGTATCTGCATCCAGTCATGTGCATTGAGCCTCCACTATCCACATACCATATGCTGTTCAAACCTCTGGAGACTCTCTGCACAAGATAGCAAATTAGTTAGTTTTGGCAACCCAAGCCAGTTTGGCTTTGGGTTTGCTCTTGAGAACAGGTGCAGCTTGTTGTGGACCATTTTTAGTAATCCATGTCTTTTTGGCAATGGATTTGTCATTAAGAACAATGGTGGGTTCTTTTTGGTTTCCACCATCAACTTTGGTCATCAGAAGTTTAACCAGGTTTATCAAATCTTTAACTTCAGCAGTTTGTGAATCTGCTGATGAGTTAGGTGAAACTTCTGAAATTGAACTTTGAGAAGATGACCTTTGTTGAGATAAAGGCTTCTTCTTAGAAAGGGTTTTGTTTGATTGTTGTTTGTTGGGAAAAAAGGTATTTTGATAATCTTGTTTTATCTGTTTTCCCACAATCAGTTGTTGTCTTTGTTTATTTAACTGATTTACCTTTCTAAATTTGCAAAGTTCAGTTATGTGGTTAAACAGACCACATATTTCACATGCTTTTGCCTTCTCTTTCCTTTTAGATAGATCAAGAGAACTGGAAGGCAATTTACTGACAAAATCTGATTTTTGAAATAGGTCATCAGAAGTTTTCAGGGTCTCAACTCCTGATGTAGTTGAAACTGCTGATGGCTTATTGTCAGTAGTTTTAACTTCTGCAGGACTTCCCTTTTTGAGGAAGTTCTGATGGTAGGATGTGCATTCCTCCATATCAAAAGTTTGAATCAATTTCTTCCCATCATTATCAGTTTTGTGGGTGAAATCTGTTGGTGATTCAGTGTGGGTATATCCAATGCCAAACTTAACATTGGCTGCAGTTTGTTTGTTAAGTAACATTTGATACCCTTTACAAGACTCAACCCATTTTTCACAATCAACCTTGGTGTCAGCAAGCTCTTGTCTGACTTTTCCTAGGCTGTCTATCATAGTTTTAATTTGTGCTTCTGTTTCAATGGATTTATCATTCAGTTTGGAAATTTCTTTGTTTTTCAACATAATTTTTCTTTCCAAATCACACTTTATTTGTGTGTATTTTCTTTCCATGTCATTGGATTTGCCTTGTAAATGCACATTAGTTTCTCTAATTAAAGCAAATGATTCTTTGCAAGATTTAGTGCAAAGCTTTAACAGAGATTGTTGTGATACCTGTGTTAGAGCAGAATTTGAAGAGTATCCTTCAAAAGCCATTAAGGCAAAGTTCTTTCTGCCATTATCAGGTTCTCCCCAGTTGACATCATAGACCTTATTGTCTGCATCCTGACTGCATTCTGATGTGTCATAAGGAAGACTGCTCCAGTCAACATACCCTGAGGTAAATAAGCTTTGTTGCTGAGGGGGTTGTTGAGTTTGTGCAGGAAGTTGAGCAGTTGGAAATGGAGGCATGAGCTGCTGTTGTTGTTGAGCAGGCATTTGTACATATTGTACTTGTGGCACATATTGGACATTTGGAGCTTGTGCCTGTACAAAATGAGCACTCCCATTAGTTCCATTATTCCTATTATATGAGGGGTTATATTGATTTCCAGAGGACATTGGTTGGTTATAGCTAGAGCTTCTACATTCTCTAGCAAAGTGTCCCAACTTCTGACACTTATGACATCTCAATTTAGATTTGTCAAAACCAACTTTTGTTGAATTATTTAGTCCTGGAAATTTCCTTCCTGACCTTTTGTAAAATTTGTTAGTTTTTAAGCTTAACAAGGCCAGTTGGTGCAATATTTCCATTTCTTCTAAGTCATCACTGCTAAAGTATTTTAAATCATCCATGATGAAACACATGTTGTCAGCAGTTTGACTTAGTTCTTCATTGTCATAAGCTGGGAAAGATCCATCTAATGAGATCCCAGCTGTTATGTCAATGTGGTCAAAAGAACCAAAATTATTAGAACAGGATGGTGAGTCATGTCCTAATAAGGCTGTGCTACCCGGAGTATAGTCATCAGCAGTTTTACCAGATTCTTGCAGCTTTTTCTTTTGATTGATTTCTCTTTCAAAAGTTAGTAATTTACCATGTAACCTAGTTAGGTTCAAGGTGTTAAAATCTGAACTGGTTCTGAGGACTATAGAGTAAGTTTCCCATTTTGAAGGTAGAGACCTTAAAAATCTATGCAACATAGATTCAGTTGTATAGGTCTGATTGTTTATTTTTAACTCAGAGATGAGTGAAGAAAATCTTTCAAATTGCTGAGTTAAAGTTTCACCCTCTATGTGAGTAAAAGTTTCATATTGTTGAGCCAATATTTCTCTGATGTTGGCTATCACCTCAGCAGTTCCTGCAAACTGCTCTTTTAGGCAATCCCACAGCTCTTTGGCACTTTCACAGTGTAAAAGGCCAGCATAAATTTCATTTGGGAGAGCCATAGCCAACATGGAGAAAGCTTTTGCATCAAGCTCAAACTTTAGGAAATCTTCCTCCGTGTATTCTTTTGGATCCTTTGGTCTTTCAGTCTTACCCTCTGGATCAGTAACAACTGGTTTGTGAGGTCCAAAAACTACAGACCTCCAACATCCAGTGTTTGTTTGAGAAATAGTATGTGCCAACCTCTTAGACCATATGTTATATTCATTTCTGACTAACATAGGAGGTTTGTTGGCAGATCCAGTATTGTAGGGATCCATTTTTAAGAAGTTTGAATTTGTCAATACTTTCTTAAAGTGATGGATTTAAAAAGTGAGCCTTTTATCCTTTTTATTGAATATCAATATTGAGCCTGTGTCTGAATCTCAATTTGTTAGATTGATTTTGATCAAATTAACCAGATGCTCTGATACCAATTGTTGGATCAGTGGCTGTTTTTATGAACACTTATGTGTTTATCAGATTTATATATGAGTTTTTAAGCAGCGGAAATACAAGTGTTCAAAGGTCTAAAAGATCACTTTGATGAGGAGTTATTACTCCCCCTTGACTGAATAATAAATGAGAAACAATAAATGATCTAAGTATAAAGCAGTAATAGCAGTTTATGTTTCTCAGATGTGAAGTGGAAATTATAAGTTTAAAGCCCGAAGGATTTCAATATAAGTTCAAAGATATTACACAAAATCACACATCAAAATAGATGAACAAACTCATCTATTTATAGACTAATGTACTAAACTGTAGTCTGAAGTAATCTAAGATATTTAACAAAGATATTATGCAAAGATAAGGTTACTACAGTCTGTACATTGAAACTTGAAATCAAGACTTTAACAAAACTATATAATAATCAAACTGCTGATCTTCAGTCGGTTAGAAGCTTCTGAGTGAAAGTGCTGATGAGTGACAAACTGCTGATGAGCAGTTTGTCTTCAGCAGTTCTTCAGTGAAATGTCTGGTTAGACTTCAGAACTTCTGATGAGTTTACTCTTCAGTACTTTGTGTTTGTTCTTCAGTACTTCTTCATTTTGTTCTTCAGCAGTTCTATACTTAGGCAGATATGGAATAGACTAAGGTTATCAAAAGTGGTTTCGTCAATCCTCTTCGTCCCAACATACTGCTATAGCCACCCCTATCCAAACCAATCACGGGATTGGTCCGGATGAGAAAGGACAAGATGTTGATTCCTTTCTTTATCGAGCAATGATTGGCTCGTTGATGTAGCTCACAGCTTCAAGACCCGATATTATGTTCGCAACCTGCCTGCTGTCAAGATACCAGTCCAGGCCGAAACAGTCCCATCTGATTGATGTGAAGAGGATCTTACGTTATCTAAAGGGTTGTCCGACCAAAGGTCTATGGTACCCTAATGACGATAAGTTTGACCTCGTCGCTTTTAGTGATGCTGACTATGGCGGATGCAAGAAAGACGCAAAATCCACATCGGCTGGATGCCAGTTCTTGGGAGGACGACTAGTCTCGTGGCAGTGCAAGAAGCAAGCCTCTGTGTCCTTATCAACTTGCGAGTCGGAATACATAGCTGCGTCCAGCTGTTGCTCACAGGTTCTTTGGATACAGCAACAAATGAGAGACTACGGTTTGAAATTTCTTAACACTCCTATTTACTGTGATAATGAGTCTGCCATAGCGCTTGCTAAAGACGCAGTAAATCATTCCACGGCGAAGCATATCTATGTTCGGTATCATTTCATACGTGATTGCTATGAAAAGAAACTGATAGATATGATTAAAATCCACACAGACTACCAACGTGCCGATTTATACACCAAAGCCTTTGATAAACCTCGTTTCGAGTATCTTTTGGTTTTAAATGGCATTAAGGAAAAGCAGGATTAGATCCTCATTGGCAATCGTTTTTGTAAATACTTTCTTCAAAAACAGAAAAATCCAAAAATATTGTCTTTTTGCAATTTTTTAGATTTTTAGGGGGAGAAAATCCAGAAAAATACAAAAACATCAGAAAATGCAAAAAATCAAAAAAAATGAGAAAAAGCAAAAATTCAAAAAAATGAAAAATGCAAAAATGAGTTTCTTTGGTGAAAATGGGAAGATGATATTAACCAATCAGTCGGACAGTCTGGACCTTTATCATCTTAAAAATATTGGATCTGATAAGTAGCCTCTACAATGATGTGTTGGTAGGCTCGAAATCATTTCCAAGCTCAGCACGGTGATATAAACCTAAATCAATTAGGATTGTGTGGATTAACGTCGCGTTGGCATATGGTCTAAAAGCCTAAATCTTGTTGATAGAATGCCAAAATCCGAGGTTTCTGGTCTTTAAGAGGTTGGTACATCCGGGGTGAACTGGACGTCTCTCAGAATAAATTGGGGTGGCATAAGTGACGTACGTTGGGTTCGCAGCCTACAACTGAGACACCTCTTTGCCATTCTCAGAAAAAGAAAAGAAAAACAAAAAATAGAATAAATTCTGATAAGGAGACGTCTGGGAATCTTGTAAGAGCAAAAAGATCATGAATGCCAAAACCCTATTCTCAAAGAGAATCGCTCTAAGGTATCAAATCATATACCTAAAGCATCGTACCGTGAAAAATAAAAAAATATACGGTATTTGACTTGAACCCTGGTCTGGTTCTCACTGGTCTCTCTGCTGCAGCGTTCTTGCAGACCTGATCACCACTGAGTCCATTCCTTGTAAATACGGATGACAACAGCTTATTCACCGGTTACGAGGAAGCTTTGTGCATACCTTGACGCGGGAATATGTCGCGTGTGCGGGGAACACCTTTAATCAGCTTTAATACTACCTTAACGTATCTAAAGTGCCTAGCGATAAAACTTGATTTTGGGTTTAGGTGGACAACAATACTGACAATTGTTGTAGGATGCTTATTGGTAATTTTAATCAAAAACTGATAGTATAAGGGTTCTAGTATAGTCCGTACACTGATATGATTCCCTAACTATTGAAACTCGCAAAAATATGATTGTGTATAGTTAGTTGCTTTCGTGATTTCACTTATTTTCTATTTAAATTTTTAGTAGAATAGCTATTCTTGATTGCCGATGATGGAAACCTAATCCATTGTAATCTTACTTCTTCAAGAATAAAACGCCGAAAAATAAAAAGGACAACTAATTGGAAACTTGTGTTTTTGCCGGGTCAAAACCGTACTTTCTATCAAGTACAAGGGTGGAAAATGAAACATTTTCAAGTATCCGAGTCATCATCTGTGTCGTATGTTAAAACGGGTTGAAAAACGCATGTTTTGAACCTTAACGGGTCAAAAATGTGAGAATTGGTGCTACAGGGGCATTTTGGTAATTTGTGTGAAATCATCAGGCATTTAAAATCCTAATCGCCTATAGCATTAGGCGATTGCCACCAATCGCGTGATGTTTTAAACGATTATGATCCTAATCGTGTTCCATTATACACGATTAGCAGTTTAGTGTGTAAACATATGAACCTAAGCGATTAGGTGTAATCGCATGAAATCTTCAGGCGAGTAGGTCTCTTAGCACACGATTACTTCTCCAATCGTGCTACTGTAGCATACGAGTATACCCTACTCGTGCTACTGTAGCTAGCGATTAGGACTGGGTATATAAAGGTAACAAGAACAGGTTCACTTCATTTCATTCAAACTCTCTAAGTGTTCTTTGTTCCCTCTCAACTGATCCTTAACAAAACCCTTGCAAAATTTTTATTGATTGTAGAAACTTGTTTGTCATCATCAAGGTAACATTCTCTGAAAATTTTAGATCCAAACAACATGATTTACGGGGTCTAATCAGCGTTTTTACAAGCAAAACCCTAGGTTGTATGCTCTTGATCATAGGGACTGATAAACGTTGTGTAAGTGAAAAACTTGGGTTGGGGTTTGTTAATCGGCTTGTATAGCATCTATTCATGCCAAAATTTTGATCCTAAACACCCTTAAAACAAAAATCCCAAATTTGAAACCATTAAGAACCCTAAGTTTTAAAACCGACCAATTAACCCTTAAATCTGATCTGGTTGTGAACAATATGATAGGGGTTTTTCTAACCGGTTGTCATAGGCTGAAATGTGTGAAAATCCAGACCCAAAATGACCCATTTCAAAGTTTGGCAAATGTTGGTGAACTAGAGACATTGTTCACGCGATTAGACCTTCTAATCGCATGAACAGTGACACGAGTGGGATCTGATTGCTCCTAATCGCCTAAACAGTAAAGCGATTAGGCCATTTCTTCTTCTAATTGTGTGAGTCTGTATGCGATTACAAGCCATAATCGCCTATAAGTCCTCTGTTGACCAATCTGAGTCGACTTTGTCCGTTTTTTTGTCCGTTTATCATATCTTGAACTGTTTGTGATGATCTTGTCGTCTGTTTGCCTTATAGAATCATGCAGTACGGTACGTCTGCCAAGCACAACTGTCTGGCATTTCTTGGACCTGTAAAGAAGCTGGAATGCAAGCGGTTTGAAGGCGTATCGAATACTTGAAGCGCTCGAAGATAAAGTATGCTATATCCACGGACTATGCGGCTTACAAAGACATTCTTCGGGAATTCTATCAAAATGCTAGGGTGGACAACAGCACAATTCCAGCTACTGTCAGAAGTACTGTGCAACGAAAGGAAGTTATTATCACTGAAGACTTAGTTCGCAAGATTCTAAAGTTTGAAGATGATAAAGATGATCCGATCGTGTTTGATTCCATTTTGATACGTGGTGGATTCTTAAGGATGAAGTATACTGATGACGTTCGTGCGCAGAAGATGCTACAGAAAGGGTGTCTACCTCCAGAGATAAAGTATTTAACGCACGTTGTGTTAAAGTGCATCGGCCCTCGCAACGGAACTTTCGATGCGATCCGGGACACTTTGGCATCAGCGATTGTTGCGTTGACGTTGAACAAGCCGTTCAACTTCTCTGGAATGATCATGCATCATCTAAAGGAAGTGATTCTGCAGAAAACGTCAAAGAACTCCTTCATTGTCTACCCTCGCTTTCTGCAGATGATCCTTGACAACCAGATCCCAAACATGGTGAAGCGTGTTGAAGAGTTGATTAATATAAAGAAAATAGATGAAGCTGAGTTGAAGAGAATGCTGCAATACAAGAACAAGCCGAAGTCAGAATATCCACCAAGTCGTCGATTGTATGCATTTCTAGCGAGAGATAATTATGAAGCACCTCCAGGTAATAGGTGGAGGCATGACGACAGTGATTCAGAAGATGATGTTCAGATTCACAGACAAGTGTTCAAAGATGATGATAACATTGGCAGACCTACTGCTGCTTTGGGAGCCAATGAACCGGGCAATACGGGTGATGCTGAACTGAGACGCGATGATGATATGTTTGATCCTACGTCTCTGGATGTAGATGCACCATCCAGTTCAGGCAGAGGTAAAGGCAAGATTGATGAAGGCCCGGTTAACATAGAAGACGTTGATGATGATGATGACGACTCAGAAGCTACAGAAGATGATTCACCCGATGTACTCACTTTAGAAGAGGATAGAGCTCGCGCAGCCGAGGCGAGAGATCTTGCAAGAGATCCCACTTTCACTCCGGGTAGTGGTGATCTTGTTGCAGATATCGATGCTGATCTTAGCACGCCTCCTCCTCATAAAAGACAGAAATCCAAAGCAACAAAGGTTGGTAGAGGACAGAAAAGAATGGCTGAGAAACTAGCTGCGGCTGAAAATACTCCTAAGAGATCGAGGGGAAGGCATGCGACCTTGAATCTCCCAGATACTTTTGGCACTCCTGCTTCCTCTACCGTATCAGCAACAACAGCAGCAACAGAAACAACAACAACAGCAACATCTTCAGTTCCTCTATCTTTCAGTGCAGCTATGCCTGCGGGTGTGACTATGTCAATGCCTTCCTCGGTAATCTTCACTGAGCCAGTCTCAGTTACCATTGAAGCGACGAGTTCACAGTTAGTCTCAAATCCGGTAGGTGATCGAATCCGGAAGTTGAAGGAAGTAGCGAGATCGACAGCTGCTAAACCTTCAGGCCAATCCTCTTCTTCGACTCCAGCAACCAACGAACAACTTCAGCGTCATGTCAGCGAACTTACGGCTTTAGTTGCTGCACAAGCGCGTGAAATAGCTGAGTTGAGAAGCAAAAACGCCACTATAGAAGAGAATGAAACGGCAATGTTGGAATTGATTGGCGAGACTATTACTGCAAACACAGATTTGAGAGCTACTGTCGACGCACTCACTCTATCTAACCAGCAGATTTTGGAGTCGAACAGGCAGCTCATTGAATCACACCAGCAACTAATTCAGTCTAACCAAAGTGCCTTGGCAAGACTTACAGGTGTTGAAGAGAAGTAAAGTAATCTCCAGCTCGCGAATGTGAACAATGAGCGCCGAATCACCAAATACAGGAAGCAAAACTCAAGGCTGAGGACTAGGTTAAATGAGTTGGCTGGAACTCAACCTAGACTCACTAGTGGTTCGGAAGCTGGAGCTAGTACGGCTGGTGATGATGATGAGGATAGTGAAGAAGATGACGATGATGAAGAGGATGATGATGAGTCTGATGACAATGATGATGGTGATGGTAAAGGTGATGGTGGTGATCCTGGAGCCACAGGCGATGGCGGATCATCGGGTAGTTCTGCATCAAGACGTACAAAGAAAGGTCATGATCGCAAGGGCAATGATCCCGAAGCAGGTTCTTCTGCTCAGGGGGAGCCTGCACCTATGATGAGCAAGATTCAAGAACTACGTGATAAAGTGAAGAAGAAAGCGATAGTTCAAGTTGAATACGTGGAGCCTTTGAATTGTTATTTTGCATATGATGACGAAGGTAACTTGCTCCCACCACCGGCCATGCCTGAATATGATCTGGAAGAAGGAGAGATACCTCCTGAGATGACATCAGAGGATATGGCTAAAGTATACGGCTCTGCATCTGGAGAATCTTCCAGTGCAAGTCAGAATGTCCCTCCTGAGATGCATCCAGAGAATAATGAGGTGGATCTCGAAGATGGAACCAGCGTGCCGACTCCTGAGTACGTTGTGAATGACTCGGGCGCTGGAATTCCAAATATTGATGAAGAAATGGTACGTGAGGCCGAAGAGAAGTTGAAATCCGACTCTGCTAAAGTTCCTGATGAAGTAAAGACACGACAGGACAAAATCAGAGAGCGTTATCCCAAATGGTTCAAGCCCGAAGAGAAAAGAAAGCCAGTCGAGCGAGCATCCATCTTCAAGAAAAGATTGTCGAAGATGTCTGGCAATGTGATAAGCTGGGCGTACGTGAGTCACACGAGGATGCTCGGGGTGAAATGGCAAGAAGGTGTGTTGTACTTTCGGGAATACAAAGACATTCTGAGCTTGCCATTCTGGTACATTCGTGATCTAGTTCGTCTCGATTATCCGTTGTACAAAGAGAAAGCTCCTCCTCTTCAGGGTTTTTACACAAAGTTGAAGCGAGAAAGCTCAGAGGGATGGAAAGATTTCGAGCCTCAGTATCCCAGATCATACCAGACAGACAAGATTCATCCTTTCACTTTGAAGCCTATCTGGGAACACAAGATCAAACCGCCGAAGTGTGTCTCAAGGATTCCTATTGTTCTGGTTGAGCAAGACTTTTCTTCTAAGCTGTATTACTGGCACTATGATGCAGCAACTACAGAAGCTGTGATCGTCTTGAGCAACAGTCCGAACCCGTGCAGAAAGATAAGGATTTGGGATCCTATGTGGTTGATCAACTGCTCAGAGAAGGACGTGGAGACGTTGTACCAGCATCCAATCATGCATTTACCAGTTGAAGCCGATCAAGCTATGAAGTTTCAAAGAGTGATCCGGTTTTGCTACGCCAACAAGGTTCATGCAGGATGCGATTGGTCGAGAATCACAAGGGTCAGAACAACATCAAGCTGAAGATGAAGACAGAAGATGCTGCTTGTCATTTTGTTTAGTTATATTTGTCTCTGCTTATCGAGTCTGTAAAGTTGTTTGCTTTTGGTATAAACATTGTTTTTTGGTTATTTCTGTACGTATACTAGCCTGGTCCAAGGGGGAGTCTGTTAGTACATGATGTCCCTAGGCTAGTATATTGGATGTTTGGACGTATTTCGGGGTGTTTGGAGGCGTTTATACGCGTTTCGAGGTGGTTGAGAAGCTGCAGGCGATTAGGAGCACTGTACACGCGATTAGGGCCCTAATCGCCAGTACTGTTCATGCGATTGGCTGGGTCTTGTAGGCGATTAGCCATAATCGCCTACTATCGTCTTGGCTAATCGCCTGCTAAGGGCTGTTCGTACCCGGGAGGTATAAATAAGCCCATTCTCAACCCTAGACCTCAGTTCTTGCCTCACACACTCTCCAAACACCCTCCCCTGGTCTGAGACGTCTGATTTGATCATTGTAAACACTCGAGCTCTGTTTTAGTGATTAATCTATAATCTTTTGACTCGTGTGTGTAGTAATTACTCGTTTATCATGGTTTCATTATCGTATCTGTTATTAGAACATATTAGAGGGATTCCGCACCTCTAGCATAAACCTCGTGATTGTCGGATTACGCGTTCGCCGGTCCTAACAGTGCAAACCTAATTTTTGTGTTGTGTAAATAACATGCATCTATTCATAATGCTCCTGACTCCGATTCACTCCTATACGAAATACTTTCTAGATTGCCAATCAAGCTAGTTTTTAAATTCAAATCTGTTTCCAAACACTGGCTTGCCTTAATTTATCAACCTTGGTTTTCAAGGTTCTACATGTTAACAACCAATGTAGAATTATCATCAATATTACCTTTCAGAATTATGTACAGGTACATTTGTGAGAAGGAAATTAAACGTGTTCTTGACCTTTTCCGACCCGAAAGTTACAGCCAATACAGACCGGCCCAATTCGATTTTGAAGGTTTTGTGAGTATGGTTAATGAAGATAATGTTGTTACTAGCTATACGGTTGTGAGGCTAGAAAAGCTCTACTCACCATCAGATTATGTTAGTTTAGATATGTCTTCGTCTGAAACTGGGCAATGGGTTGATCTTAGGTTGCGTTGTCCTAATCCGGTTGCAGTCAAGAAGCGCGGTGCAGGTCCTATAAGCGTTAATGGGATTATTCATTGGTTTGTTTCTGACCATGGTATAATGGTTTTTTTATCCTTATAAGGATCCCGAATCTTGTCGACTTATTCAGCTTCCAGTTGATAGGGATGTCCAAAGTGAGGTTACACAGGATGGGCTTTATCGTTTATGTGATGGGTCTCAAGGAAAGCTTTGGTTTTTTCAAGTGGCGCCTGACGTGACTTCGTTTTACTGTTTTAGTATGTGGGATTTGAAAGATTATGATAACGGAGAATGGTGTTCTGAATTTAAGGTGACCCGTAGTGATATTTCATCTTGTGATCCTGAATTGAAGATCTGGTTAATGAAAGCTACTTTTCTCTAGTTATCTTTCCATCCGTTTGATCTCGATGTTGTTTATCTGAGGTGTGTGGTGTCGTATAGTATTCAGAACAAAAGGCTAGATGTTGCTTGTAAACCTATAGCTACTGGTGTTGTTATTTCTATATAAACGTTGTTATTTCTTCACAGATCAACTTTTTATCATTTTAATTTTCCTTTGTTCACTCAAAATTCTCTGTATTCTCTTCTTCTAGGTTTAGGGTTTGTAAGTTTAGAACAACTTGTTCTGGCTTAAATCTTGTATTGTAATCCTTCGTTTCTAGTTGTAGAGGAGGGTCAGGTTAGATCTGAGAGTTTGATTAGTTTGAGTGTTTCTTTGTGATCTTTGTATCTTTTGTTCTTGTTTTCTGGGTGTAAACTCTTTTTGGTTTGGGAATACAGTATTTAGAAGTTCTTGATATCATGTTATTTTGACAGGTAGTGGTTAGGATCTTTTAATATTTAATATGTTCTGTTCTGTTCTTTTTTATTCATATTACTTTTATAATTGTTACCGATGTCTCCTTACTTTCCTCCAATAAAATAGATTATGATGCTTACATCTCTAATGTACCCATTTATTGTTATAAGAAGTTCAATTATATCTAGTCTAGATTGCACCATCTATTTGGAAAGGCTAGTATAGTTTTTAACATAATTGGATATGATACTAAGTTAACTAACCACCACCTAACATGTGGGATTTCTTTTGTCAACTTTTCGCCTACTTTCTTATTCGCAGTTTAGACGTTAAACTAAACCCGTCATACTGTCATTAAAATTGAGGTTGTATATCTTATGTAAACTTAATTGTACATGTTTTCGTTTCAGATAGATTTTCTTTATTAACGTGGTACTTTAATTTATTTTTTAAGCCGGCATTAGTTAAGTTTGAATCCAAAGTAGACGTGTAGAACTACCATTTACACTGAATTCATAATTTCATTTTGTTATATGGTCTCGTCGCCACTTAATGTTATCCGTATTATCTCATATTCGCTGATTATTATGTTAATTATCTGCTCATTATTACTTAAAAAGTTACTGAACTTACGCAGTTATTAGAATTTATTAGCCATTGATTTCTGTAACTATCACATGCCCATAAGAAATACCACAAACTTATTTGAAATAATTCTTTGTCTTAGGGGGTGTTTGGGATTGAGTTTGAAAATAACTTATGGGCTTTTTGAAAAAGCCATAAGTCATTTCCAAAAGCCATAAAAAGCCATTACACTAGGAAACATTAAGAATTAATACACATATAAAAAATTCATCCAATTATTCTTATGCATAATTTCCATCTGTGTGAACCTAAGAACTTCCATCTGTATTGTTTATGTGCTGAATTTCAACTTGTCTCGAAGAATCGAGCAAATCGACAGTCGTTACCATGACGTTTCATCTCTTGCAGTACAAAAACAATACATTGTGACCCATTTGTACCTAAAGGATGTCAAATGGCAATTGCATCTTCATTGGCATTGATCTTTTGTGGATCAATTTCAAGCTTCTTATTGCATAATACAATTTGTAGTTGGAATAGCAACATCATGGCCAATATACCCATGATTGTTGGGGGTACCAACAACGGCAACACTTCAAAAGTTCAATGACATAAGTGTGTCCACGTCGATACGATCATGTGGGTTACGGTAGGTGGAGACATGAGCTGCAGCACGCTTATGTCCTAACCAATGATGGACATGGTAGTATCTATCAGTCACATGGCCTTAAGCCACGCATTCTTAGACCTATTTCTTACACGACCATGTAGGTTGCGGTTGGCTCAATTGGATGTCTCTAGCAACTGTTCTGACCCCCTCTGCATGTAGCTTGGATATAGAGGCCAGATTTCACCCACAAACCTTAGTTCTTCAACCCAAAATCCTCATGGAACTCTCAAACACTCTCTCAAAACACTTGTGGTTCAAATCCTTGTATGTAGATGATTTTAGAGTCAGATCTAGAGGCTGAATAAGCAAAATACGATCACTAGTGTCCATAAGGTACACATCCATGTTAGTAGATGTGTAAGAATCATTAGTTTTTGTGAACACCATTTAAAATAACCCATGGAACCATGTTTGTACCTTGATAAGCTACTGACTAGTAAAGGTTGGCTTAAAACACAACGAGTCTCCAAGAAACAAACCTAGAAAGGTTATGAACCTAAATATTAATATGTTTTAGGTATCACCCGCTAAATGAACCATCCTAGGGAACTTGAAACACAAAGAGAAGGGCTTGAATAGTCCAAAGAAAAGAGGTAACTTAATGTTAACACATTCAGAGTTGTGATGCTTGCTAGTAAATTAAATGGCTTTATGAGTAAAACCTTGATGTATGTATTGTATTGTTCCTCTAAATACACATTATCAATTTATATCACCATGGTGAGCCTAGGGGATTAAGTTGATTTAATTACGTAAAACTAAACTATAATGTGTATAGCCCAATGAAAGAGATTGTACATAACCAAGATATGTTTTGAAATGATTTGATAAAAATCTTTGTTACTGAACTCACCAATGAAAATTAACATGCATTTTTAAACATGTATTACAGGTGGTCGTTGAAGGAAAGAGAGCCAGGAAGGAAAAATCAAGGTTTAGAGACTTATGTTGAAGTGAAGATTTATTTCTATAAGAATTCTTGTTAAACTTTGTGTTGTACTGTCATAAGACTTGTATGTTTTACTTTTTAGGTATCTTACCCTAAGTTATATGATGAAATATTTTGATTTTTTTTTTCTATTAAGTTTGTATTAACCGGTTACATTAAGCCCCTCAAAAATTGGGGTGTGATAGGAGAATACACCAAGAATGGTAATCTCTTCTGGATGGCAATTTATTCATTAGGAGGACAAATCCAACACCATCACTCAGCTGCTGGAGTTATCAATAAAGATTGACCCATCTTTGTTAACTACAATCTTTAAGTTTGCAAGATCTACTAAACTTGTTCCTAGGAGGATCCCATAATCAATAGAAATTATTATAGGTTTTTGGTCTTAGTTTACGGGTCAACATCTTAGTTTAATTGGAATGATCTTGTCCTTGAATTTTCCAACTGCAAGTGCAACAACGACCTTCCTATAGGACTCAGCTGCAACTTCATCTTTTCCGTGCTTCATTGTGCCAAAACGATGTGCAATATTTTGTGATATGCTTCCCATTGAAAGAAACCGACCTTAAGCTTGTGCCATGGCCTAAACTTTTGGTTTGACCAATCCTTCCAAGCCATAGGATTGGAGGTCAAAGATTCCAACCCAATATCAATGTCATACATTGGTGGTCTTGACTGTTGTAAATGCCTTAAAATTAAGTTGTAATAGCAAAATCCACGTCAAGCAACTGACTTAAGATAAATGTTTATATATATTTTGGGTTGTTAATAGGGGTGTTCATCAGGTTTGGTTTTCGGTTATCGGGTTATTCGGGTCGGATTATTCGGTTTTCAGTTGTGAAAATATTACCCGATAACCGACCCAATCTAGTTAAATGATAACGACCCAATCTATACTTCATCTGACGGTTTCAGATACCGTAACGCTGTCGGCAACGAGAATATGAAAGATTTGCATGTCTTTAGGTTCAAGGAACATGGTTCCATATTCCTTCAAGCGCGAAGAAGGTCTCCAAATTAAGGTTAGTCGACTGCACGTTTTGGAAAAGTTATATGCTGGTGGTGGCCGGCGATGTAGTGAGCGTTGGTTGTGCAGTGGTGTGCTGAAAAAGGAGTTGGGTTGGTTGTTGAATAAGAAAAAAGGGTGGGATGATGGTATGAGGATCAAGTTTATTATATTAAATAGAAAATCTAGATCTCACTTTATTAACATCTCTTTTTATATATGTATTTGAACGGCAAACGTTACTCTTTTAAACCAATAACTCTTTAATGTATTGTTTTTTTTAAATAATTCTAGATAGTTTTATCATTTTGCACATAGTTAACGAGTAATTTAATAGTCATTCATAAATAGAATCACCTGTCAGTTAATTTTTTATTTCCCTATATGTTTTCTTCTAGTATGAAATATTGATAGTAAAGAAGAAACAACAACTCTCTCGAATGGCGACATCAAACTGCCGGAGAATTCCTATTCCGGAGAATATCCAGCGTCATATTACTAAACTTTTCGTTACTAATCTCCCTGAAGGCTGCAGCGGTAATGATTTGGCATGTCAGGTTCGTCCTTTCGGTCAGATCTTCGATTTATACATAGCAAGAAAAAGGGATAAAGGAGGAAACAGGTTCGGATTCATTTCCATGTTAGATGTTAAAGATAAGGACGAGTTGATTAAGTGTTTACGTAACATTCGTACGGGGTGTATAGACTATGGTTTAGTATCGCTCGTTTTGTCTTGGAAGATGGAGAAATAAATCGACATGCTGAGAAGTCGGAGTTTAAAACTTCTGGTTCGAAAAGCAATATTGGCGATGCGGTTCATGGGGAAGTCAAGAAAGGATCTGTAGAGTTTGGGGATAAGTCGTTCATAGATATGTTGGTTGGGAAGATTATTTCGGTTGATAGCAATATCAGTGCATTCCAATCGACACATGGCAAAGCTTTAGTGGTTCAAATGAAAGACCTCCATGAATTGAAGAACATTAAAATTACTCTAAATGATATATGCCTAGGGTTGGGAAAGGTGCAATATCTTGGAGGATTAGAGTTGTTGATATCCTTCAATGATCCGGAAACGGCTGTAGCAGTCAAGGAAGCAACTAAGTCATTGTTGGATAAATTTTCCAGTGTCACCTTGTGGGAAGGCCAAGCGTTGGGTTTCGAAAGATTGGCATGGTTAAAAGTGCAAGGTATCCCTTTGCACTTGTTAACTAACGAAGTGATTAATGACATTGGTGGTGTTTTCGGCAAAGTGTTGCATTGTGCTAATCGTTCTGACTCGGATTTGGATCTTTCGTACGAATATGTTGGAGTATTGGTTGGCGATGGAAAACGAGTGTCTGAAGAGGTCGTATTAAATTGGAATAATCGGAAGTTTAGAGTTTGGTTAATGGAAGAGTTAGGTGAATGGATTCCGGATTTTGTCGACGTAAAAACTCACTGTGATGCCGAGGAATCCGAAGACGGAGAAGAGGAATCGGATGGTGCTAGGTCATCGGAATCGGAACCGGAGAATATGTCCGGTGAAGACGAAGAAGTCAACAACATGAAGGTTGACCCTGTAATTGTGGAAACGTTTGACAGTAATGATGAAGGTAATAATGGCTTTCAATCATTGCCTTTAAAAGACATGAATGGGAATTTGAAAAGTGTTGAGGAGGAATTTATGCCTACAGTGTCTTTTCCGTTTGATAAAGTTCTAGAAACAAATGATGGTCCTTTGACTTCAAAGGTGAACAAAAGAAAAAAAGTTTAAAAAACAAATGATGGTCATTAGTAGTCAAGAAAGTTTAAAAGTCACTAAAAGATCCAAAAACAATGATTTATTTGGGCATGATAAATTGTTGGGCTTAGATAATAACGATTCTCAATCCGATGGGGAGTCCGAGAGCATTGAAAGTGAATATGAGATGGGCCATATTGACTTGAATAGTCAACCTTTGGGAGAATGAAAATTCTATTGAAATGCCTAAGGTTCATGAGGAGGCTGAAGAGCAACAACAGTTCACTACCATCGTAGATGAGCAATTGAATGGGCCTCGGATTCAGGTGGATGAAGTCAGTGCTACTATAGATTTGGGAGTAAAGTTGGGAGTTAATTTGCAAAGATGCGAAACATTGATTCAAGAGTCGATTATTCAAGAAGGTTTACAAGGAGGTAAGAAATGAATATTTTATCAATCAACATTCGTGGCGTTGGGGTTTGTGGGAAAGCGGGTTGGATTAAGAGGCTGAAAAATGAATTTGGGGTTGCTTTTATTGGGATGCAAGAGACTATGGCAAGTAATCTTCAAGATGGAACAGTTACGAATTATTGGGGAGGCTTGGGGTTTGATTTTGATTATGTAAATGTTGTCGGGAACTCAGGGGGTTTAGTTTGCATGTGGGATCCAAAGGTATTTTCGAAAGACTCGGTTATTAAAGATAATAACTTCTTACATGTTTCGGGTGTTTTGTCAGAAGGGTTAATTCGGTTGAATATTATTAATGTTTATGCTCCACAAAATAATGTTGACAAGAGGAACCTGTGCGCTAAACTCAATCATGTTATTCAGACGGGTCAGGGTTGGTGGATTGTGTTCGGTGATTTTAATGCGGTCAGAGATCGGGATGAAAGAAAAATTTCTATTTTTGACTCGGTTTGTGCTAAAGACTTTAATGAATTTATCGATGAAGCGGGGTTGCGAGAATATAATCTGAAAGGAAAGAAATACACTTATCTTTCTAATAGGAGGGGTTACTGTAAGTTGAGTCGAATAGACATAATGCTTGTTTGTGATAACGTTTTTAATAAATGGCCTAATTAATGCATGTGTTAGAGCTCTCAATAGAGAGCTTTCGGATCACCCTCCTTTGATTTTTTCGGTGAACAATACTAATTTTGGTCCGAAGCCGTTCAGGTGGTTTGATTCTTGGTTAGATAGACCGGGTTGTGAAGAGATTATTAATTCCGTTTTATTAGGGTGGATAAATAATGGCCCGCCAGATATAAATCTGAATTGCAAGATAAATAACGGCCCTCTTGGTGATGAAAATTCGAGTTTCTTCCATAGTGTTATTAATGGGAGAAAGGCGAGAAATTCTATTCCGGGGCTTTTGGTTAATGGTGAATGGGTCGCAACCCCTTCTTTGGTCAAGAGAGAAGTTTTGCGATTTTATCGGAATCATTTTAAAGAACAAGTCCCATTTCGGCCAAAATTAATTTGTTCAGGTATGAAGAAGATTAATGAAAATGATAGCATCTCTCTGATTTCTATGTTTTCTAAACAGGAAATTAAAGAGGCGGTTTTTGAATGCGGGCCAAACAAGGCTCCCGGGCCCGATGGTTTTAATTTTTGTTTTGTTAAGCGCTTCTGGAATTTGTTGGAGGAGGATTTTTATCGTATCCTGGTGGAGTTTCACGGGACAGGGATGGTTAATCTTGGTTGTGGTTTGTCTTTTATCACATTGATTCCTAAGGTAAAAACACCTTTAGGCCTTAAAGATTATAGACCTATAACCCTTATCGGGATGATCAATAAAGTAATTTCTAAAGTACTTGCGAATCGTCTCAAAAAGGTTATGGGTCACGTGATTTCCGAGTCTCAATCGGCTTTCTTATCTAATCGTTTTATCCTTGACGGTCCCCTTGTGATTAACGAGTTGCCGGAGTGGTTGAAAAAAAGAAATAGAAAAGCATTTCTCTTAAAAATAGATTTCGAGAAGGCCTACGACAATGTCAATTGGAACTTCTTGTTATCTATTTTTGTCTCAAATGGGTTTTCCTCTGCTTTGGTGTGAATGGATTAAAGGGATTCTCCTTTCCACTAGAACCGCGGTTCTTGTTAATGGCTCTCCGACGTTTGAGTTTAAATGTGAGAAGGGTCTTCGACAAGGAGATCCCATCTCTCCATTTTTATTCCTAATTGTTAGGGAAGCTCTTTCATGGTTATTAAAGAAAGCTAAAGACATCGACGAATTTAAGGATATTAATTTCTCGGATAATGAGACGGATATTACCCATCTTTTTTTATACGGACGATGCCTTAATTTTGGGAGTGTGGTCTCGTTCCGACCCGAAAGTTACACCTCCTCTATCCTTTTTCTGTCAAGGAACCAACATTTGGATATTTGGTTTAAAGTTTTAGCTGTGAGTAATGGTTTAATTTTATGTTGGTCATTCAGAAAATGGCTTTACTATGTATGTGATCCGGTGAGTCACCAGTGGGTTGCTTTAGATAGGAAAAAAGAGAAAGATGAAGACTTTCCGGCCGAATACGAATTTGAAGGTTTTGTGAGTAGAGTTAATGAAGATAATGTTGTTACTAGCTATAAGGTTGTGAGGCTAGAAAAGCTCGACTCACCATCAGATTATGTTAGTTTAGATATGTATTCGTCTGAAACTGGGGAATGGGTTGATCTTAGGTTGCGTTGTCCTAATCCGGTTGCAGTCATGAAGCGCGGTGCAGGTCCTATCAGCTTTAATGGGATTCTTCATTGGTTTGTTTCTGACCATGGTATAATGGTTTCTTTTGATCCTTATAAGGATCCCAAATCTTGTCGACTTATCCAGCTTCCAGTTGATAGGGATGTCCAAAGTGATGTTACACATGATGGGCTTTATCGTTTATGTGATGGGTCTCAAGGAAAGCTTCGGTTTTTTCAAGTGGCGTCTGATGTGACTTCGTTTTACTGTTTTAGTATGTGGGTTTTGAAAGATTATGATAACAGAGAATGGTGTTCTGAATTTAAGGTGACCCGTAGTGATCTTTCGTCTTGTGATCCTGATTTGAAGAGCTGGTTAATGAAAGCTACTTTTCTCCCGTTATCTTTCCATCCGTTTGATCTGGATGTTGTTTATCTGAGGTGTGTGGAGCTTGCTTGCGTGGTGTCGTATAGTATTCAGAACAAAAGGCTAGATGTTGCTTGTAAACCTATAGCTACTGGTGTTGTTGAAGCCCTGTCATGGCGTGTGGTGGTGCCGTTTGTGATTCCAAGATGGCCAACACCAGTTCCTATTCCTCATGTTCCAAAGCAGGTACGTTGTAGATAACTTCTGCATTTAACTTCTGCATTCATTAATGGGTGAGTTTTTCTATTGAATGTATTAGTTTTTATGTTATCGATCATGGCTGTGAGGTTCGACTGTGGCATTACTATCTGTTATGTTTATGCTAGTCAATACATTTTTATTTTATTTTATAGAGACGTATTGATCTATATTAAGACATATATATTTACCTTCAATTATATCATTTGTTGGGATGTGACTGGATTAGATCATTTATTGTTATATCACATTACTTGGAATGTCACTGGATTTTAAATTGGTTATTGTATGTTAGATCAATTCTTATGATGACAATTACTTTCATAATTGTTACCGTTACATCTGCTTTCGTGTTTGTTGTAACAGTGGATGACTACTTGCATATTTTAGCATGATTTGGTAGTGGTTAGGATCTTTTAATATTTGATATGTTCTGTTCTGTTCTTTTTATTCGTATCATGTTATGATGCTTACATCTTTGATGTACCCATTATTGCTATATCTAGTCTAGATTGCACCATCTAGAAAGGCTAGTATAGTTTTTAACATAATTGGATATAAAAATAAGTTAACTAACCACCACCTAACATGTGGGATTTCTTTTGTCAACTTTTCGCGTACCTGCTTTTTGCAGTTTAGACGTTAAACTAAACCTGTCATACTGTCAATAAAACTGAGGTTGTATATCTTATGTAAACTTAATTGTACATGTTTTCGTTTTAGATAGATTTTCTTTATTAATGTGGTACTTTAATTTATTTTTTAAGCCGGCATTAGTTAAGTTTGAATCCAAAGTAGACATGTAGAACTACCATTTAGAGTGAACTCATAATTTTATTATATGGTCTCGTCCACACTTAATGTTATCCGTATTATCTCATATTTGCTGATTATTATGTTGATAATCTGCTCATTATTACTTAAAAAAGTCACTGAACTTATGCAGTTATTAGAATTTATTAGCCATTGATTTCTTTAACTATCACATGCTGAGTCAATTTTGATTTGGAATGTTGTATAAGAGAAGAAATACTAGTTGGTTTCATATATACCATAAACTTTGAAATAATTCTTTTCTTAGGGGGTGTTTGGGATTGAGTTTGAAATTAACTTATGGGCTTTTTGGAAAAGCCATAAGTCATTTCCAAAAGCCATTACACTAGGAAACATTAAGAACTAATACACATATAAAAAATTCATCCAATTATTTTTATGCATAATTTCCATCTGTGTGAACCTAAGAACTTCCATCTGTATTGTTTATGTGCTGCATTTCAACTTGTCTCAAAGAAACGAGCAAATCGACAGTCGTTACCATGACGTTTCATCTCATGCAGTACAAAAACAGTACATTGTGACCCATTTGTACCTAAAGGATGTCAAATGGCGATTGCATCTTCATTGGCATTGATCTTTTGTGGATCAATTTCAAGCTTCTTATTGCACAATACAATTTGTAGTTGGAATTGCAACGTCATGGCCCATTATACCCATGATTGTTGGGGGTATCAACAATGGCAACACTTCAAAGTTCAATGACACAAGTGTGTCCACGTCGATACGATCATGTGGGTTACGCTAGGTGGAGACACGAGCTGCAGCACGCTTATGTCTTGACCAATGATAGACATGGTTGTATCTATCAGTCACATGGCCTTGAGCTAAACATTCTTAGACCTATTTCTTACACGACCGTCAGGGTTGCGGTTGCTCAATTGGATGTCTCTAGCAACTGTCCTAACCCCCTCTGCATGTAGCTTGGATATAGAGGCTAGATTTCACCCACAAACCTTAGTTCTTCAACCCAAAATCCTCTTGGAAATCTCAAACACTCTCTCAAAACACATGTGGTTCAAATCTTTGTATGTAGATGATTTTAGAGTCGGATCTAGAGGCTGAATAAGCAAAATACAATAATCTAGTTTGTGAGGATTTAGTCATGTGTGTTAAGTAATAATCTAGTAGGAGCAAGCACCATCATTCTTGCACATTTAAGCCTTTGACCCAACTCTAAGGATTAACCAAATCACTAGTGTCCATAGGGTCCACATCCATGTTAGTAGATGTGTAAGAATCATTAGTTTTTGTGAACACCATTTAAAATAACCTATGGAATGTTTGTACCTTGATTAGCTACCGACGAGTAAAGGTTGGTTTAAAACACAATGAGTCTCCAAGAAACAAACCTAGAAAGGTTATGAACCTAAATATTAATATGTTTTAGGTACCACCCGCTAAATGTGTTGGTTCAGGCCCCACTCCACACACACAACACACTCGCAACTCTCAAATATGGAAAAGAGAATGTTACTGTACGTGCAAAGAAGGAAACTTTATTAATATGAAAATGGGTACATTCTATAGATAAAGCTATGCTCCTATTTATAATAAGAACTACATGCACCCGCAAAAACAATAAATCAATAAAACTTCTACAAAATAGGAAATATATCCCACATCCCTTTTCTTCAGCATGAATCCAACGTCAACTTTGATTAGCTCCACATAACTCGGTCAAACGTATACCAAGTCTACAACTAACCATCTGACCCATTTAACTTTTAACTTGACCCATCAAGATTACCCAACAAAATGAACCATCCTAGGGAACTTGAAACACAAAGAGAAGGGCTTGAATAGTCCAAAGAAAAAAGGTAACTTAATGTTAACACATTCAGAGTTGTGATGCTTGCTAGTAAAATGGCTTTACGAGTAAAACCTTGATGTATGTATTGTATTGTTCCTATAAATACACATTATCAATTTATATCACCATGGTGAGCCTAGGGGATTAACTTGATTTAATTACGTAAAACTAAACTATAATGTGTATATACAGTGAAGCCCAATGAAAGAGATTGTACATAACCAAGATATGTTTTGAAATGATTTGATAAAAATCTTTGTTACTGCACTCTCCAATGAAAATTGACATGCGTTTTTAAACATGTATCTCAGGTGGTCGTTGAAGGAAAGAGAGCCAGGAAGGAAAAATCAAGGTTTAGAGACTTACGTTGAAGTGAAGATTTATTTCTATAAGAATTCTTCTTAAACTTTGTGTTATACTGTCATAAGACTTGTCGTATGTTTTACATTTTTTGTATCGTACCCTAAGACATATGATGAAATAGTTAAACGTTTTCTGTTAAGTTTGTATTGACCGGTCACATTAAGCCCCTCGAAAAGTGGGATGTGATAGGAATAGGTCTGAATACACCAAGAATAGTAATCTCTTCTGGATGGCAACACTTCATTCATAGGAGGACATCTCCAACATCATCACTCACCTGCTTGAGGTACCAATAAAGATTGACCCATCTTTCTTAACTACAATCTTTAAGTTTGCAAGATCTACTAAACTTGTTCCTAGGCGGATCCCATAATCAATAGAAATTATTATAGGTTTTTTGTCTTAGTTTACGGGTCAACATCTTAGTTTTAATTGGAATGAGCTCGTCCTTGAATTTTCCAACTGCAAGTGCAACAACGACCTTCCTATAGGACTCAGCTACAACTTCATCTTTTCCGTGCTTCATTGTGCAAAACGATGTGCAATATTTTGTGATATGCTTCCCATTGAAAGAAACCAACCTTAAGCTTGTGCCATGGCCTCAACTTTTGGTTTAACCAATCCTTCCAAGCCATAGATTGGAGGTCAAAGATTCCAACCCAATATCAATGTCATACATTGGTGGTCTTGAATGTTGTAAATGCCTTAAAATTAAGTTGTAATAGCAAAATCCACATCAAGCAACTGCCTTAAGATAAATGTTTATATATATTTTGGGTTGTTAGTGAATTGACATGCCAAGACCATTTGTTGATTGTGTTTGAATTCAATTGGGTTGTAATTGAAATTATTATTCATATTAATAGCATGTAATAATATTTATTTTAAGTCTTGTATGTTGTAATCTTGATTATTTACTTTTGATGTAAAAGTACTAGTTAGACTTGTATTTTATATAATCATATCTAAGGCGATCTCATCATCATTTTAATTTACAATACAAGATTTCGTTGTACCTATGCAATAAGTAAAAAGGAAAATGAACTGAGAGATAAGTCTTTAGGTTGTTATTGATTTATGTTGGAAATAAGGTGAATGTAGATTTAATTATAATTTAGTGAAATTATAATTATTAACTATATTCTTCATGTGGTTGATTCAAGGCAAATAAAGATACTTTATGAGGCTTGAATAGAGTTTTATGGCTAATAAATAAAATTTAAGTCTCTAATTATGTGAGACTTTTCACTAGCCATAGTTCATATATACATATGAGTCTTTGTACCTCATTTTGAGAAAAAAAATATACATGAAGAAACTCTTGCAACACACATAACTCTAGAGTAGCAACCAAGTATCGATTATTTTTCAGGCAAGTGGGATAGTCCGGCAGTGCACCATCGTCACTGTTTCGAACCGGTGTACCCTGGGAACAGACGAAGAATCTGTTTAAGGGAATTGTGTCAAACACAAGCCCGGTTCACTTCTATGATCTAGTTTTCTCTTTTCAGTTTACTACAGCAAGTACAGAGACTCGGAAACCTACTAGCTTCATGTACGAAAGGCGTGCGGTGATTACAATGTAAGTTTTCTAACAAACTTAAACAGAATAGGTGAACAAACTTTCGTGTTCTTCCTAAGGAATTTGGGTTCGCGAAAGTTTGTACATGTTTTCTTTGGTACATCGAATTAGATTACATTCATGATGAGAATGCAATCTTTAATCCGAAAGATTGTTTCTACAAAACGATTTTTTTTTTATTTAATTTTCGGATTCATGGGTTTTGAGTTATATTTAGATAAACCGGACTATGAAACATTTCTAATATGTGTTTAAACATTTTTTTTTGAATTTCTAATGATAGTATTAGAAAAGACATATTAGTTGAAAACCCATGTAAACTTGGTTGACCATGTTTTCTTTCTAGTAAGCGTATTAGAAAGATAATTTCAAAGTATTTGAAATGTATACATTTTCTAATAAGAGTATTGGAAAAATAAAGGGTTTCAAAATATAAGGTTTTGAAACATGTATTTCTAACAAGCGTGTTAGAATCGACGACGTTGAAAGAATAACGTGTCATGAAACATTTCTAATAAGAGTATTGGAAATAAAGGGTTTCAAAATATAAGGTTTGAAACATGTATTTCTAACAAGCGTGTTAGAATCGACGACGTTGAAAGAATAACGTGTCATGAAACATTTCTAATAAAGCGTATTAGAAATTATTATTTAGAAATTAGTAAGTTTACTTTGTAAACTTATATATTGATTTCTCTAACGGGCGTGTTAGAGATTGATGATTTTGTAAAGACAAAATAAGATGTTTATATTTTCTAACAAGTGTGTTAGAAAAGATTATTGTACAAAATAGACAAACGTGTTGGAAATTTTATTTTGGAAATTTTGTGAAAATAAAAAAAAAGTTATAAACTTATTTTGTTTTATTGAAGGTTTTAGTAAGAATACTAATTAAAAGTCCAAAGTTGAAACTTAAAAATAATAAGAATATCATTAAGATGGGTCAAATATTCTTAAAGGTTTTAATGGGGTGTTTCAATTCATGGGTTTATGGAGAATTGGGTGTTTCAACCTTTTCCAACATTAAACCAGTTTGGTTAAATTTGACGGTTTCTAACGAGTGAGTTTGAAACGGGTATATTTTGGAAAATCCAAAGTTAATACCATTTATGTAAATGGTTTAATTTTCTAACGAGGGTGTTAGAAACGGTTTATTTTATATAAACCAACAAGGTCTAAAACGATTGTCATAATCGTGTATTTCTAACAGGCAGGTTAGAAACGGTTGAGAATATAAACCAATGACCTTTAAAATGATTTTGGTAATCGTTTATTTCTAACGGGTGTGTTAGAAAAAGGTTTATTTGATATAACCAAAATCTATATGATGAAACGTGTAATCGTTTGCATTCTAACAAGTATGTTAGAAATGGTTAATTTTTAAACCATATATGTTTATATGGTACACGTATAGTTTCTAATGAATAAATTAGAAATGGTTAGTCATGAAAACCATATACTCTAACAAGTGAGTTAGGAATGGTTTAAATAATAAAACTATATTAGAGTTTAAGGTTTTGATGTGTAATCAAAACATAAATATGTATAGTTTATGAAAAATACCTGTGAAAGCAGAAATGTTTTGTCTGAATAAAACATGTGTTTTGCAAATTATATATGGTTTGATACTTGTATGAGAAGTATGATGACTTGAACCATATAATAGTCTAGAGAGACTATTTAGTGTAAAACAACTTATATTGTTTTGGACATATTTACTTGTTCGACTACTTGTGAGTAGTTAAGTATAAACAACTTTGTTGTTTTGAACAGTGTATTGAGGGAGTACCTCGAAACATGCCACGAGACGATATAATTGCTATTATTTCGTCGAACGATAAAGTGTTGAAGAGAATAACACTTTGAGATTTGATGTTTATATATCCTTATATGAATCCGGTTTAAGATATATATAATATGTTATATATATTTTGGATTATATTGAAATTATAATTTGGTAAATTATAATTATTAATTGGTAAAACTCTTCATATGGTGAATTGAAGGAAAACTCTTTAGTAGAGTTAATTTATTTATGACACTTGATTATAGTTTTAAGACTAAATTAAGTGTATAATTGAAACTCTTGAGTAGAGTTCTTAATGCCATTTGATGAGGTTTTATTTCATATGGTGAAACTCTTGAGTAGAGTTCTTAATGCCATTTGATGAGGTTTTTATTAGAGTCTTAATTAGAGTCTTAAGTCTCTAATTAAGTGACTAAGAAGAAAAAAACTCTTCATCCATCCCCATTGAGATAATCATGGTCAACGTGGCAAGTGTATTGAAGTTACATGCACAAAAACGAGATATGTCATCTAATGTTGAGAGCATTTATGTAGAAATGCACAAATGTAGTTTTGATGACTATAACATATGATAGAAATGTATGTTATTATTCATAAGTCTTTGATAAATATTGCGAGATTTATTATAAAAGACTTAGAATAGTGATGGACGTGTAGAGTTTCTACAAATCATCAATGTTGGTTGAACTATATGAAGGATTTGTAATATATTTTGGGAGAGTCAGCCAATAAATAAGTTCAACAAATATATACATATCACTTAGGGACATGTGAATGTCATGTCGTCGAGTGTCAATCTAATTGACTTGTTGATGATGAATATGTTCATCAAAGTGATTTATGTTAAGACTTATGTATAAGTCCTAAAGAGTTAATGGTGAAGCCTTGGAGATTAAAGGCAAACGAGTCTTGATCCTAATGGATGGAATTAATTATGGTTTTGAAGCATTCTTTAAACCAATGTTTTGGAATGGTAAACAAAATCTCATTTTGTGTCTAAACTAAGACGTGAATGTTAGAAAGAGATAGTGAGTTATCTCTTAAGGCTGTGAAGAATCAGAATGAGGCATCTTCTGTTCACATGCTAAGTATTCGTAGTCTAAAGCATGCTAGACTAATACTTGTTAATTTAAATGCTCCACGGAGAATAAATTAACTTTGAACGTTCAAAGATATGTGAAGACATAAGAATGAATTTTGTACAAGAAAATATATAATTCATTAAAAAGGATGACTCTAAAGGACCGAATAAATAGTTCATTGGTTATGATACTATTTAGCTTAATATGAGGAAAACTTATATAGCTCATAAGACGGTTCGTGTGAGAAATATGGGTTGAGTAATATAATGGATGACCTCAATAAACACAAAGATATAGATAGTCGCTATCTTATCACGGGTGTCTAATGTCATCATGAGTGATATTACTCAAACTCAATCAAAGTGCAAGCAATGTGGGGGGAAGAGCCATTTAAGAAACAATCCGTAAGGATGTAAAAATGGCACTTGAGAAGTTTTCAAACTAAATATGAAAGGAAGAAACTTTCATCACCCCATTTGGTAGTTATCCAATAAACACATAATTGTGGAGGTGACTTGTATTTGAAAATAGAAGGTTTGATATAAACGGATGTGATTTTGGGAAGTACAAATCACACGAACTTAGAACATACTTGTTATAAGTCAGTCCTATTATGTGGACAAAATTCTTGAGAAGTTCAATGGAAATGACTCTAACGTGGCTAGAAATTTCATTGACACGAGTCAATGTCTAGCTAAGAATCGAGGTGAGCCTGTTAACCAATTAGAGTACTCAATAATTATTGGCAGCCTGATGTATCTGATGAGTTGTATCAGACCAGACTTAGCAAGCAAGCTAAGTAGATACACGAGCAACCTAAGTTCAATTCATTGGAATTACGTGACACAGTTGCTTTGGTAATTTGGATACATACGAAACTACGGGCTGCAATATAAAAGATATCCAGCAGTTGTTGAAGGTTATTATGATGCGAATTGGATATCTGACACGAATGATTCCAAGGCAACGAGTGGGTATTTGTTCACACTTGGAGGTGTTGCGATAACATGGAAATCATCTAAGCAAATTGTTATTGCTAGATCCATGATGGAATCAAAATTCATCGCTTTAGAGGATGAATAGGCAAAATGGCTACGTCAATTTGTTAAGGATATACCTAGGTGGCCGAAGCCGGCATTGGCCTAATGCATACGCTGTGATAGTCAATCGGTAATTGGCAGAGCTCATATCACAATGTGTATCAGTAAGAACAGGTATATAAGACGTAGGCATAATACGGTACGACAACTAATCTCTATAAGAGTTATCACTGTTGACAATGTGAAGTCAAAGGATAACATCGTGGATCCGCTAACAAAAGGCTTAAGCAGAGAGTTAGTTCAGAAGTCGTCAATGGGAATAGGACTAAAGCCCATGAAAGGCTAAGTTTATGCGAAGGAAACCTAACTCAGCTGACTGGAGATCCCAAGATCTGAGTTCAATAGGGCAACCTAATTGTATGAACTGGCGAAGGTCACTGTGGGGGAGAGTTGGTGAAAACCCCACGTTTTAAAAGGGAGTTTACTATAAGATTTGATAAGCTTCCTAGTCCATTCCTAAGAGTGACAAGGTTGAGGTTAAGCTTATGGCTTTTAATGATTTGACTGAGGTAACCAGTCCCAGTAGATCACCTATGTGAGAGAGAAGTGGGGTCGCTTCGAAGGGTATTGTTAGGGCACAATACTTAAGAGCTCTCGCAGAACCAGGCACGTGTCCATGACCATAACGGACACAACTATGAGGACTTGACGTTGTCAGGGAGAGTCTTGTGTGAAGCGTATTGTCGTCCACACAAACGGCAGACGAGTTCAAAGACATCGCGTTCTACTCAGAGCTAGTGGGCTAAGTGCGTTTCATAAGCGAAGGTTCAAAGGGTCACACCTACCTATCGTCTGCAAAACTCAACTGTTGAAATTTAATCGGAATGAGGTTGTTTCTGAGTATGACTCCTATTCATGTGGGGGTTTGTTCGAAATATGCGTGTTTTGATAAATCTCCATTCATGTGGGGGATTGTTGGAAATAAGGTGAATGTAGATTTAATTATAATTTAGTGAAATTATAATTATTAACTATATTCTTCATGTGGTTGATTCAAGGCAAATAAAGATACTTTATGAGGCTTGAATAGAGTTTTATGGCTAATAAATAAAATTTAAGTCTCTAATTATGTGAGACTTTTCACTAGCCATAGTTCATATATACATATGAGTCTTTGTACCTCATTTTGAGAAAAAAAATATACATGAAGAAACTCTTGCAACACACATAACTCTAGAGTAGCAACCAAGTATCGATTATTTTTCAGGCAAGTGGGATAGTCCGGCAGTGCACCATCGTCACTGTTTCGAACCGGTGTACCCTGGGAACAGACGAAGAATCTGTTTAAGGGAATTGTGTCAAACACAAGCCCGGTTCACTTCTATGATCTAGTTTTCTCTTTTCAGTTTACTACAGCAAGTACAGAGACTCGGAAACCTACTAGCTTCATGTACGAAAGGCGTGCGGTGATTACAATGTAAGTTTTCTAACAATTTATGTCCCTATTATAGCTGGATTTCAAGACATTTATGACTCAAGATCGCCAATGTATGACATTGATACCTTGTTGGAACCTTTGACCTTCAATCCTATGGCTTGGGAAGGGTTGGTTAAACCAAAACTAGAGACCATGGCACAAGTTTAAGATCGCCTTTCTTCCAATGAGGTTATATCATGAAATTTTGCATATTGTTTTTAGCATAACCAGCAGGAACAAGATCAAGCTGCAGCTAAGTGCCATAGGAAGGTTGATGGACCTGCTGCTGTAAGATTTAAGGACGAGATCATTCCAATCAAAACTAAGACTGTTGACGTGACTGAGACAAAAAACCTATTACAAGTTCAGCTGATCTTGAAAACATGAAGCTGGTATTTAAGAAAGATGCGTCAACCATTACTCATACTTTTAACTATGCGAGTGATGGTGTTGGAGTTGTCCTGGTGAATAAACTAAAGCGGTGCTATGCAGAAGCGTTTACCAATCGGTGCATTCGTGACTATATTCTGTCACACCCCACTTTTCGAGACTTTATGCGACCTACTGAACATACTTATCACACACACAAAAAAAAAGATTAAAATTATTCTAACATGTCTTAGGGTACAATACTTAAAAAGTAAAGCATACGATATGTCCTATGACACAACAATACGAAGTTTAACGAAATTTTTGTAGAAATAAAACTTCAGGTCAACATAAGTCTCTAAGCCTTGATTTTTCTTTCCTGGATCTTCCCTTCACAACCACCTGAAATACATGTTCAAAAACATACATCAAGTTTGATTTCAAAGTTCAGTAACATACATGTTTATCAAATCATTTCAAAACATGTATTGATTATGTATGAGCTCTTTGTATTGCATATAGCATGTTCATACTATCATTTTACTTACCTTAAACTTCACAATAAAGACACATCATAATCCAGTATTACGAATCAAAACTACTAAATCCCCCATGCTCACCACGGCGAATATCAATCAGAATCGTTTATATATAGTTGAACTAATATTTATATAAACAATACAATCCATACATAAAGGTCTTACTCATAAAGCCATTTTACTAGCAGGCATCATATTTTTTAAAGTGTTAACATGAATTCACCTTTTCTTTGTATTATTCAAGGCCTCCTCTTTGTGTTTAAAGCTTATTGGGTTGGCTTGTTTAGCGGGTGGCACCTAAAACATATTGGTATTTAGGTTAATCTTTCAAGGTTCATTTCTTAGACTCAAATGTGTTTAAACAAACCTTTATTGGCCAGTTGCTAATCACAGGTTAAAACATAGTTCATTAGTTCAATAACGTTGTTTATATAAATGATTCTTACTCATCGATTACCATTGTCGTGTGCCTATGGACACACTAGTCCCACTAGTGATTTGGTCAGTTCATGAGGCTTCTGGTTCACACGATCGTGATGTTACTCAGTCACTCGTCTACACGGTGTCTCCAAGTGTTTCATCTTACGAGTGTTACGGCTAACACGTTCGTTTCATGACCTAGCTAGCCACTGGTTGACCTAGCCATGTCAGATTGTAACCATACCTCAGTCTTTTCAAATTGTGACCTATTTGATCCATTTTCTCAAAGTTTTCTTATGCGATTTTGATCAAATAGTATGTATCTTATTTACCTATAAAATCTTATCTAGGACTATGCGGAGTGGGGCGGGAAGGAGGTCCACCGGCGGGAACACCGCCCCTGTAGGGCGTGGAAAGGGGGGGGGGAGGTTTGGGCAGGGAGAAGAAGACGGGCGTGGGGGGATGGTTTGGGTCACGTGGCAGCTTGTGGTTGGTTGCTTTTTTTTAAATCTTACACACAATAATATTATTCCCTTCCCCCCCCCCCTCCACACCCCACAATTTTCACCTTTCACAAGTAGGCCCCACACGTGCCACATGGCGCTTCATCCCCCCCCCCCCCCTCCTACCTAAGGCGGTGGCGACAATTAGATCAAAGTTAGCGGTTGTTGACTTGTTTTTCAAGCAAAACACAAAACACACTAGAACAAATAGAAAACAAAGAACATACAAATTTAACGTGATTTGCTCTAATATGACCAACATCCATGGGTTGCAAACTAGTGTACTTTTATTTCTTTCGAAGTAATAAGAAAAATTTCAATGTCTATAAGTCTATATATAACAACAGATAAGGATTTACAACTTTGGGAACAAGAAAAATTAAATCAGGCAACTTCATATTTCTTTCCTACGCAAAAGCTACGGTCGGCTACCCCAAGCCCTAAGCTATAAAGGCTCCACAATCTCAAACACAGCTTCCACTTGGAGACTTTGACAAACTTCAAACTTCACTCTGCATTGTCGGACATCTCTTTAATTTCCCTATACACCAGGTGCAGCCGCCTTCTAATCATTATTCCTCAAGGCCCATTGAAGCTACACCAAGCTCCAATTTTTCCACTACCATGACCTTTGTTATCGTGTCGATGTCTAAACACAATCCTTCCTAAGTGACCTAATCTTTTCTTTTTCTAGCATGCTCCCACTAACACAGGCATTCCACACTAATTGTTTCTAAGTAGTTTTGAGATTCTCTAGTCATTTATTGGATTTATTCACTGAATCTCTGTGCTCATACTGTTAACTAATCTTTTAGCCAGAATTTGTACCTTGTCAGTGACCAGATAATTCCTTAACAAATTGCGAGTATATACTAAAGTAGATGACAATCCTAATCTGCAACAGTGAAGAGAGTGTTTGTTGGTCAAACTAGCTATTTCGGCACAACGGCTGTATCTTGCCTTAGGCAATAACAACATCAGATTGTGGTGACAGAAATTAGGTCAAAGTAGGTGGTTGTAGGGATCGCAGGCAGAAAACAAAACACACAAAAACAAATAGAAAATAGAGAACACAAAAAAAATTAACTTGGTTTGGTCTAATTTAGCCTACATCCACGAGCTGCAAATAATATATAATTTTGGGAACAAGAAACATTAAAATTACAATGTTGTCAGACTATACACAATGACTAGACAAGGGTTTACAACTTTAGGGACAAGAATGTTAAAATCTACAAAGTCAACCAATCTATTTATAATAAATAGATAAGGGTTTACAACTTTGGGAAAAAGAAAGTTAAAATAGGCAACTTTCATAATTCTTTCTTTGCTCAAAGCGAGGGTCAACTTCCCCAAGCTAGGGTTGTCGTGTCATAATTATTCCTGAAGGCCATTGAAGCTACATCGAGCTCCAACTCTTCCACTGTCACAGAATTTGTATTCATGTCCCTGTCTAAGCACAATCCTTCCTATGTGACCCTACCTCTACTTTCCTAGCATGCTCTCACTGAAACAATTATACCACGCTGCATGTTTCTAAGTAGTTCTAATATTCCTAGTCATTGTTGGGTTAATCTTGATTGTTCGGATCAATCGGGTCATGGATTTTGATGCGGGTCAGAAATGGAAATGGGTCCTCAGGAAATTGATTTAGTTTTATCACATGTTTTATGTGTTTTATTAGAGTTAGAAGTTTTGGTCAAATGGTTGTTTATTTTTACCGAGTCTTTAGGAGAAGGTGATGTAGGTTGATGAATAAGTCTTTGTTTACGTTGAGTATGTAAGCCTATATAAGGCTTGTTTGGTTATTCAATAAAGGAGCAATCATAGTTTCTTCTTTTCATTTCTGGATATTATTAGCTCTAATAAGTTAGTTTTGGTTGTGTTACTGTGAGCATTTGAGGGGCCTGAACCAACAGTCATTCTACTAGCTTTTCTTACCCATTGAACATTACCGGATCTTTTAACCCCTGATTTTCTTTATCATAATCCCATGATTCTCTTATCTTTGTTAGATTCCCTAACCTTCTGATCTTTGTTAGATTACTCGACCTTCCGATATGTACTGGATTCCCGGACCCTTTGATCCCTGCTAGATTCTCTGCTCCTCTATAATTGTGGAAATGAACTTGAAACACCTTTAATCTTTGTATTCCCACTATTTACTAGAGCTTTTTAAGCACGGCCTATACCTTTCCTTTTCACCCTTTCCAAACTATCTGTTCTAACTAAACCACTAAATATGTAAAGGTAACTCTTTTCTACCCATACAATCTACCAGACCCAATTCTCACTTAGCTTTCTTCAATTTTGATGCATTTATACAAGACAAACTTTGTATCACTGCTTCGCATGCATGGCTAAATCTTCCAATATTAAGCAGATCTAGTGGGAGATTCATACCAAATCAAGATATGCGGAGGTAATGATGTGTATTTTGCTTACGTATCTCCTACTTTTTCCACCACAACACCTTGAATTTGAAGATTTAACCTCTTAGCATTGCAGACTAAATCCTTACAAACTAGACATTGGGTTTGGAAATCTCTTACCAACACAAATGGAGGATCTCCAATTAGTGTATCCTGATCTTCAACCTCTAGATCAGACTCTAAAATCATCCACGTATAAGGACTTGAACAACGGGTTTAGAAATGGGTCAAAACACCACAATACATATGTAGGAAATAGGCTCTAAGAATGTGTGACACATGATCATGTGACCAGTAGACATGGTTGTGTCAACCATTGATCATGACACAAGCGTGGTGTAGCTCATGCCTCCGGCTAACGTGACCCACACGATCATGTGAATGTAGATACACGTGTGTTAGTGAATTTTATGGTATTACAATTTTCGTCTTACCCCCCAACAATTATGGGTATGACCATGATGTTGCAATTTTTAGTGTGTCAGGCTTCAAATGATGAGACATATTGATCGTTTTTTTGAGAATAACAATACATTTGCATCACAATATGTATATTGCAAAAAGAAGCTTGAAATTGATCCACCAAAGATCAATGTCAATGAAGATGCAATGACCATTTGACTTCCTTTAGGTGCAAGTGGCAAAGGCTACATGAGATGAAACACCATGGAAAAGACTAACGACTTGCTCGATTCTTTAGGTTATGTTGAAATGCAAGTGGTTCATGTTCAGTTGCCTTGATTATTATTCTGAGCTTGTTTAACCAGTGATGAGACCATATAACAAAATGCTACAAAATTATAAATTTGTGCGAATGGTAATTCTATTTGATTTGAACTCAAGTAATGCATCATGTCAAAGAAAGTTTGGTTAATGTATAAGGAGTATAAGGAAAATAAACTAAAGTTAATAAAAAAAATATATGCGAAATGAAAACATTTAAGAGTAAATTTACATAAGATATACAAGCTTAGTTTTAATAACAATACGACGGGTTTAATTTTACATCAAAACAGTGAAAAATGTACGTGAAAAGTTGACAAAAGAAATCCAACATGTTAAGTGGAGATTAAGTTGGCTTTATATCAAATTATTTTCAAAAATCGGTATTTCCATATAGGTGGTGCAATCTAGTATGTCAAAGATAAACAAATAATGAAACATTTATAAGAACAAACTGATATGTTAATTTGATATCAAATTTAGAGTCAGAAATCAAAGATCTAACATCACGATCTAAATCATTTGCGGAAGGTATGAAACACCGGAATACCATAATCTAGTCGTCAGGTTTCATTATAGGATATGAATAAATACTAAATAGTATAGAACATATCAAAGACTTAAAGATCCTAAGTTCCAAACTAATCCCATACCATGCAAAAATACACATAGGGTGATTATTGACATAGTATGAAAGTTAACTAAGAGGTACAAGAGCTTATGATATAAAAGTACTAACACAATGTAACAACATACATTTCACGGTTGTAATGATAACAATTATAAAAGTAATTGTCATCATAAAAAGTGAATCAACTTATAATAATTACCAATTTAAATCCAATGGCATTCCAAGTGGAATTATATAACAATAAATGATTAAATCTTGTCACAACCCAAACAACATGATACAACACATAAGGTAAATAGATAACGTCTTAAGCTTCATCCATACATATCTGTATATTAAAAATGCATTAACTGACTTAGAAGCACAACGGATAGAGACACCATCATTGGCCTTCACCACCATAATCGCTATGAAACGGATAGAAATAACAAAACTACATCTACACTAGAGAAAATAGTAGATGGATAGAATCTGTACATGAAGCAATTAGTTGCTTTCTATATTAGCTCGATTCATATCATAGACTTCGTGGTATTTTGATCCAAGATTTTAACATTAGGGATATCTTAATGTTTGTTTAATATGTGTTTATACTTGTTACTTAAGAATCCTAATTACCAAGTTTGATATTTTGCAAATGTGCAACCAATTTCCATCACCAATGCTCAACACAATTTGTTCCTTAGGATTCGTTAGCAGAAAACAAGATGGGAGAAATGAATTGATGCCATATGAGCCAATTGGAGTTGAAACGCAACATGATCAGCTTACTTTGGATAGGCATGATAACGAAGATGGAAATAGTAATGATGGTGTTAAAGATGAGGGGAATGTAGCGGTTGAGAAGAATTTTGGTCTCCTCCTTGATATGACGGTCAATGTCAATGGTTATGGTTCTCGTCACTAAAAGTCCCAATGAATAGGGAGTGCTAAGATAATGTCATACTAAGCTACAAATAGTCGTATACAAGGAATAGACAAGTTGTAACATGTAAAGGCCACCAAAATAGTATGACAAGCTACGCCCCTAAGGCAAGATTGCAATAGATCTAATACAAAACTAAAATTTTCTTCTAAAAACCCTTAACTTTGTAAGCAGGTACGTTTGGTAGTGAATCTTGATTGTACTCTTGTGTTTGGTAATGAATCTTGATTGTATTTTTGCGTTTGCTAAATAATTTTGATTGTATTCTTGTGTTTGGTAAGGAATTTTGATTGTATTCTTGTGTTTGTTGAATTAATGTTTGTGATAATCTTGGCATGAAAGTGACAATATTTTTCCTAATCCTAGATGGGAAGCAAACTTATAAAGAAGATGAAAACAGAAAATTGGCAACTAGCAAAGAGAACTCGTATGTTGAAGTAAACATGTAAGATACCTCTTATGGCAAAGCAGCAAGAAAAAGATAGAGACCCCCCTCTTGATAACGTAGAGGCGGCAAGAGAGGAGGAACAACTAATTCTGGTATAGCAACTTCTGGTATAACAGGAGGAATAGGAACCGGTGTTGGCCACCTTGGAATCATAAATGGCACCACCACGCGCCATGACAGGTCATTAATAGCACAAGTAGGTTTACAAGCAACATCTAGCCGTTTGCTTTGAATATTATATGATACCAAACAAGCAAGCTCCACACACCTCAGATAAACAATATCTAGATCAAACGGATGGAAACATAATGGGAGAAAAGTAGCTTTCATTAACCAACTCTCCAATTCAGGATCAGAAGATGAGAGATCACTACGGGTCACCTTAAATTCTGAACACCATTCTCCGTTATCATAATCTTTTAAATCCCACATACTAAAACAGTAAAACGAACTCACATCAGGCGCCACTTGAAAATATCTTAGCTTTCCTTGACACCCATCACATAAACGAAAAATCCCATTATGAGTAACCTCAGTTTGGACATCCCTATCCGCTGGACAGTGGATAAGCCGACAAGTCTTGGGTTCCTTATAAGGATCAAAAGCAACCATACCATGCTCACGAACAAACCAATGAAGAACCCCATTAAAGCATATAGGACCTACACCACGCTTCGGGAACCTAATCAGATTAGGGAAACGCGATCTACAACCAACCCATTCCCCGGTTTCAGACGAAAAAATCTCCAACCTGATATAATTTGAGGGATTGTTGCACATTTCTAGCCTCACAACTCTAAAGCTAGTAACAACATTATGTTCATTAACCCTACTAACAAAACCTTCCCCAATGAAATTCTGTGTTTTTCGAGATTTAGCTAAAGTAACCCACTGCCTAGTAACCGGATTACAAACATGGTAAAGTGAAGGTGCCCATGAACAACATAGAACCAACCCATTACTCACACCTAAAACTTTAAACTTGGTATTATTATTATCATTTTGTTCCCTAGACACAAAAAGTCCAGATGAATTACTATATTCGGGACTGAACCGATCAAGAACATCTTCAACTTCCATCTCACCAATATACCTGTACAAGATTCTGAAAGGAAGTAATGGCGATGCTGCGTTCGCAGTTAACATATAGAACCGCTTAAATGAAGGTTGAGAAATTAAGGAAAGCCAGTGTTTGGAAACACATTTGAATTTAAAAAGTGGTTTGATTGGCAATCTAGAAAGGATTTCATATAGCAGCGAATCGGAGTCAGGAGCGTTACGAAGATCATATGTAAATGTATCATCAAGCGCTAGAAATGATGATTCTGGACAAGGGTTTGCTTCTGGTACGGTTACCTGATCATTGTTGTGTTGATTGGTTGGATCGGTTATAACATGATTTTGTAAGAGAATTTGAAGCTGATCGGTATCGTTGAGGGTTTGAATGGTTGGATCGGTGTCTTCTTCTTCCATTAGCGTTCGATTGGAAGAAGAAGATATGTTTATTATTATTTTTTTTAATACTTAGTTGTTGGTGTCAGTTCCTAGGATCTGCTTCACTAGTCACATTTATACTGCTGTCTTTTTCATGAATATTTATTCTTCTAATTTTTATGTATAATTTTTTTTAGTTTTAACGTTCAAATTTAACCCATGTGGTTACCCACCGTCCACTTCAGCACAGTACAATACTTGTCATTGGAAAGAGATGTTTTATATCAATTGAAAATTATAAAAATGAATACCGGTATCAGTGTTGTTTAGCCGATTTTAGTTTAGTTCGTCACGGAAACATTATTGTACTGGCACTCACAATAGTTATGGTACAAAAAAAATGTATGTTGCGCATACAACTTTGTATTCAACGAATTTTATGTTTCACGTTTAAGAAACCATAACATGAAAATGGTACCGTGCCGATATTGTTCATACCGTATTGGTTCGATTGCCTACGGTAAAGAAAAAAAATCAGTTGTATCTAACCCGTGCGGAGATAACATTTATTGAATTGTAGATAAAAGTAAGCACATCACAATTGTATATTTGAAATTTTATAAAACGTTAGATTATATAATTTGATATGATATCACATTACATTATATTACATTATATTATATTATATTACATCACATTACACTACATTACTAAATAAGGGAAAGGTAAACGGCGTAACTTTATATAAAATAAGTAAGCCGCAAGTTTAACGAATTACGATACACAGAAAGTAAACATACGATGTCTTATGAGAGTATAATACAAAGTTTAACGGAAGTTTGGTAGAATCTTTATGTCAACATAAGTCTCTAACCCTTGAGTTTTCCTTCATGAATATATTCCTTCATGACCACCTCAGAAATATATGTAATTTAGAAACCATACTTCAATTTTGATATGGAAGTTTAGTAACATACATGCCTTATCAAATCATTTTAAAACATATCTTGATTATTGATTATGCACGAGCACTTTGTATTACATATAGCACGTTCATCCCATCATTTTACTTTCCTTAGGCTTCACTATACTACACTACACATCATAATCCAGTTTTACATAATTAAAACTACCGATCAGTCCCTTGTACTTACCACGACGAATATAAATCAGTACCGTCCATAGTCACAGGATTCGCTAGATAGGCTGCGTACCGCAAACCGAATCGTGCGTACCGGAATCGGGTACATTCGCGACCCGTTCGCCTAGGATTCGCTCTCTGATTCGAAGAATTGAGGGTACCCGATTCGTTAGAGTAGAACAGAGGTTAGAGGTACCTGTATTGCAGCGATTGGAGTGTATGACGGCGAGGAACGAGCTTCAACAATGGAGGAGACAGAAAATTAGGGTTTGTGGGTTGAAGAAGGAAGATGACGACAGATTGTTTTATTTTTGTTATTTACAAAACATAAAAGCCTTAAGATATTTTAACATTAACCCCTCTATCTTTTTTACATTTATTCCCTAAAATTTGTTTGTTTTTACTTAAAAAGTGTAAATAAGTTTGTATATTTAGACATTTAAGTCCCTCTATCTTTACTAGTTTACATTTGGTACTTAAAGTTATATATTGTATAATGTTTATATACGATACGACGTACCAACTTATAGGGTACACCGTACCGCGTACTGCGTACCGAATTGGCGAACCGAATGAACCTACCCCCTCGTAACGAATTTTAGAAATGCACGAACCGCGTACCCATTTTCGTACCGCGAACCAGAGCGTACCGCGATTCATGTGACTATGGTACCGTCTATATATAGTTGAACTGATATTTGTATGAACAATACAATACATACATAATGGTTTTACTTACTTGGGTCAAGTTATCCTACACAGTGTAAAATAAATGAGAAGGGTGAGAATGATACAAAAAAATACAATGTATCACAAAAATTACACAATGGGTCATAAATTATAACACAATGCCAGAAAACGTAACATAATGATGAGGAAAAGAGAAACAATGAATCATAAAAATGAAACAATGAAGAAAATAAGAAAAATTAACGTCACATAAAAGACACAATGATATAACACAAATTCTAAAAAGAATACAAGCTAAAAATCCAAAAAAGCGAAAACCTAAAGACTAAGATCGCAGGGTTCGATGAGACTGTTTCAATGTCACTTGAATGAGTTTAATCGGAGTCCATTTAATACCCTTCCTACGACTTCATATTTTTCTTTTACTGTGTATTTGATCCTAACCCTTACTTATAAAGCCATTTTACTAGCACAGTTTTGAAAACATTAACATAACATGACTCACCTAATTCCTCTTTGTGTTTCAAGATGTGTAGGATATTACGGCGATCACAATACTAAACAGCAACAGTGACGATGGTGTTTTCCGGTCAAACAAAATCGTCGGCAACAAAGGTATCTGCTTGAGGCCACGATAATAGTAGGCCACGGTAGCGGAAATTAAGTCAAAGTTAGCGCCTGATGAGTTGCTTGTGGTTGTAGGGATTTCAAGCAAATCACAAAACACACAAGAACAAACATGAGAGAAGATAGAAAAGAAAGAAGACCGAAATACATAACGTGGTTTGGTCAAGTTTGACCTACGTCCACATGCTGCAACTAGTTTATCTTTATTTCTTTGGAGGTAAAAAGAAAATTTTAATGCCCTATTAGGCAATAATAACTTGATAGGGTTTTACAACTTTGTGAATAAGAAACATTAAATTAGGCAACCTGTCTAATTCTTTCTGTGCACAAAATCTAGGGTCGACCCACCAAGCCCTTGGTTGAAAAGCTAGCCTCCACAATCATAACGATCAACCACTTTGAGGCTTTGACAAACTTCAAACTTCACTTGTAATATGGATGAGGTTAGTACTATATCGGTACCGAAAGAACCGGTCCCAAAAATCATAAAAAATGAGTACCGGTAAAGTGCTCGGTAAAGTACGGTGCCAATACTGTACTGAAGGCAAAAAGTGGGTAAAATATCGTACCGTACTGAACATGTACCAAACCAAAAGTATTGATCCCGAAAAACGTCAACAATGGGTACTGAATTGGTACCAAATTCGATCGATGCGGTTTGGTATCGATATATTTCAGTACCTAGTACCGATTACTCCACCCTACTCCGTATTGTCCGTCCCTATGATGTTTCTGGCGTTATTTAATATTTAAAATAAAATAAAGTAAATTTTCGGGTTAAGTGGGTCATGTTCATGCCAACCCATAAAAACTCGTGATATGTTTGGGTTCATGTGTCTCACATAGTTTTCGTGTGCGTTGGGTTTGACCCAGACACTCACGAACACTACCCCAAAAACATCATACCCGAAAGTTGATCCACCCAAGTCATCAACAATGCTGCTATATTCAAATTTCAAAACGTTGTTACATACTTACATATATGATCTAACTTAACTAATAAAAGCAAGTTCAAAAAAATAATCGAGTCTTCATCTATGCTGAGGGTTGTTGATAGGGCTAAGCATTTCGGTGCCAGGTACCGAAAGTGCAATATTTTCAGTACTTGTACCAAGTTTTGGGAATTTTTGATACCGATACTTACCTCATCCTTAGTTGTTGATGCGCCGGGCTCAAGAGAGTTTTCCTCAAGCTACTTGAGACCGTGTTTCAAGCCACTATCTATTTTTACAGCCCAATATAAGATGATTAAAGTTGGCATTCTTCTATAATGCCTAAATCACACTTTTAGCTTCATAACTAGCAAAATCCAATATGTCAAATAAGAAACAAAAATACATCAAATTAAATTAACCTAAAATCCGAAATTATCAAACACCTGATCACCAATTACCTATCACATCGAATTGTTACCAATGCATTTGAGGTTGTGTTCATGTGAAGATCTTGGTCTAGATTGATGTTCCAAAGACATTACCATGACCAGGGTTTTAGTTAATTTTGTCAACTCTATTACATTGGTGTCTATGTGACACCCGGCAAACTCAGGTTAGTAACTTTTGTCAAACTAGTAAGTCTACCTTAGCGAGTCATGCATACATTATACTTAACTGGGTCAATTGAGTCGTATGATGGTTCAGGGAATCATCGGGATTCATTACAATGATCCCTTTACAATGATCCAAGGTATCATTGGGAGTCGGTCCATAACCATGTGTACAAGGATGGGCGATTTGCAGAATCGTTGGATTTAATGCACAGACGCAAGTCTCGAGTCCTAGGAATTGGTGAACGAATGTGAACGTGTTAGTTATCAAGTAATATGTGTTTATAATCATTGTATAACTTGTTGGTATGTGAATACGTGCTTACATGTGTTAAAATAGTGTTTAACGCACCGAAAACTCACATCAGCCTGCAGGGGGCCACTAGGCTCCTAGTCGCCTGTCAGCAGGGGTGACTAGCTCCCTAGTAGCTACCTGCAGATCATAGAAGCGTTTAATGTTTGTAACGACTAGCAACAACTATAAATACCATACTTGACTTGTAAAACATCATTTGTGAAACCTTAACTCGCCCCAAACTTCTCACACTATACTTAACCTCTAAAACTCGTTTTTGCCCTAAAATCTACCATTTTCAAGCTTTAAATATCATTTCTACCAAAATCTAAGGTGTTTTATTCATCCTAAGCTTTTATCATGTCATTATTTTGATCCCTAAAGGTCCAGACCTTGTTTTATAAAGTTTATGCCTTTGAAAACCTTTGAAAACAGTTTTAAAACAAGTCTAACCCTTTGTATGGGTTCCATGTGATGAGTTCATGCAAAGAACGGATTTTGATGATTAAAACATGGGGATTCTTGTGTGTTTGATGTTTTGCTTTTATGAATAAGTGAAACACGCCAATTTTTTTTTTTTTTTTTTATAAAACTTTCACCTTTATATATATATATATCAGAGTCGGTCCCAGTTTACATCCAAAACTAGTCGCTCAAGCGACTTTTTATATAACAACATATCTTTTTACAAACAACTGTTTCAAAAGATATTACACAAGAACTAAGTATACAAAGGTGATTTTTCTGTATTCGATCCGATCCTGGTCTCTAGTCCTCGTCCACTTTCTTTCCTGAAAGTATACATGAATATCATATTAGCCATAGCTAAGTAAGTACACATGACAGGTCTTTAATATATTTTTAAAAAACACTAGTCCCCCTTTTTATTCTCTGAGACCACCGGTCCCTATTTTTATATTTTGAGATCCTGTCTCTATTTAATTCCTTGAGACCACCGGTCTCTAATTTCTTTCCTGAGACCACCAGTCTCTATTTTATTTCCCGAGACCACCGATCTCTATTTTATTTTCCTGAGACCACCGGTCTCTATTTTATTCCCTGAGACCACCGGTCTCTATTTTATTCCTTGAGACCACCGGTCTCTATTTTATTTCCTGAGACCACCGATCTCTATTTTATTTTCCTGAGATCACCGGTCTCTATTTTATTCCCTGAGACCACCGGTCTCTATTTTATTCCTTGAGACCACCGGTCTCTATTTTATTTCCTGAGACCACCGGTCTCTATTTTATTTCCTGAGACCACCGGTCTCTATTTTATTTCCTGAGACCACCGGTCTCTATTTTATTCCTTGAGACCACCGGTCTCTATTTTATTTCCTGAGACCACCGGTCTCTAATTTTTATTTCTTGAGACCACCGGTCTCTATTTTATTTCCTTGAGACCACCGGTCTCTACTTTATGTCTTGAGACCACCGGCCTCTAGTCTACTTTATGAGACCACCGGTCTCTAAACTCATTTTTTTCTATATATTTGTTTCAAATATATATCAATCATGTAGTAATATAAATTACTCAAATCTCATATTACCACTAACAATCATATATACTCTTAAGACCACTGGCCTATATTTGTCTCAAACTAATATCAAGTACACAATGATATAATCATTCATATACTAAATCACAACTAATAATCATGTATACTTTTAAGGGTTTGTGTACTTACCTCAAAAATTAGCAACAACAATGAACGAGATCTGAGTTTATCGCTCCTCAACCACACCCGTAGAGTACCTCTACTAGGAGCCCACCAATAATTTTGTCACTATTTGATTATGGAAGTTACTGCTATGCCTTCCATGTTCTCACAACCTCTTGTAAATGATATATTGTTGTGAAAGACAGCAATCATATGTTGGGAGGTAGTTAGACATATGGCAAAATGCCATACACGTGTCTAATTGATATGCCATCTATATCTCCTCAATGTTTATAAGGCAATCAACTCTATAGCCGCCCTTCTTTTTTTATATGACATAATCCATCTCGTTGTTATTATTATTATTATTTAACACATATACTACACAAAATATTAAATAGCATTGAGTGTTTGTGTAGACACCTAATATATCGACTTATAATCTAACCGACAATATTCGGCATATATAATTTTGTTTTCATCCACAAAACGGGATGTTACAACTCTCCCCCCTTATTTAGGTTTCGTCCTCGAAACCTGTTCATACCTTAAATAATTCGGGGTAATATTTTCTCATTTCGTCTTCGGCTTCCCATGTGGTGTTAGAACCACGCCGAAGTTTCAACTGTACTTTCACTTGGCTTACTCTTTTATTTCGAAGGTGCTTAACTTTATGATCAAGAATCGCCACCGGCTTTTCCACATAGTTAAGCTTTTCATCCACTTCAGTGTTGTTCAATGGCACATATGCCGTTTCATCAGCCAAGCATGTTCGTAAATATGACACATGAAAAGTATTATGGATACCGTTTAGTTCATCCGGTGATTCTAAACGATATGCAACTTGCCCCACACGAGCAATAATTTTAAACGGACCAATAAATCGTGGGCTCAACTTTCCACGTTTGCAGAACCGAATCACACCTTTCCATGGAGAAACTTTCAATATGACATAGTCTCCTACATGGAATTCAATTGGGCGTCTACGTTTATCAGCATACGATTTCTCTCGATCTTGAGCAGATTTCAAATGTGCTCTAATTTGATCAATCTCTTCATTAGTTACTTTAACAATTTCTTTGTCAACAAGTTCTCTTTGACCGTCCTCTCCCCAACACACAGGAGTACGACACTTTCTACCATAAAGCATTTCAAATGGGGGCATCCCAATGCTTGAATGGTAATTATTATTATAAGATTAATCTACCAGGGGTAAATACTTATCCCAACTGCCACCCAAATCAATAATACACGCACGCAACATATCTTCGAGAGTTTGAATCGTCCTCTCGCTTTGTTCATATGTTTGTGGGTGATATGCCGTACCGATTAATAATTTAGTTCCTATTTCTTCTTGAAATTTTCTCCAAAATCTTGAGGTAAAACGAGTGTCTCTATCAGATACATAGATACTGGCACTCCATGCCTTGACCCTACCTCATTGGTATACACTTCCGCCATCCGTTCTGACGAATAATTTTCACGAATGGGTATAAAGTGAGCACTTTTTGTCAAACGATCGACAATTACCCATATCGCGTCATAACCCTTGGCCGTTTTGGGGAGTTTCGTCACCAAGTCCATTGTAATGTGTTCCCATTTCCATAAGGGAATTTCTAATAGTTGCATTTTTTTTTCATCTGGCTTTTGATGTTCAGCCTTGACCTGTAAACAAGTCAAGCACCTCTCCACATACTTAACAATATCTCTTTTCATACCAGGCCACCAATAATCCGTCTTCAGATCATTATACATTTTTGTCGCACCTGGATGAATTGAGTATCTTGATTTATGCGGCTAATCCAAAATCATTGTTATAACTTTACACGTCCAAGGAATCCAAACTCGTCCACGGTGAACTTTAAGTCCTTTATCATTTTCGTCAAGTTGATGGATTTGCCCGATGATTCTTTCACGTTTTAGATTCTCACTTTTCAACGCCTCTGCTTGCGCAGTCTTAATTTGATCAAACAAATCTAAATTTATAATTAGTTTATATGACTTCACCTTGATTGGAGCGTAATTCCCCTTCCGACTTAGGGCATCTGCCATCACATTAGCCTTACTTGGATGGTAAAGTATCTCACAGTCATAATCCTTCACCAGCTCCAACCATCGTGTTTGTCTCATATTCAATTCCTTCTGATCAAAGAAATACTTTAAACTTTTATAATCAGTGTAGATAGTGCACTTCATTCCATATAAATAATGCCTCCAAATCTTTAACGCAAATACTACTGCCGCTAGCTCAAGATCATGGGTCGGATAGTTCGCTTCATGTGACTTCAACTGTCGTGAGGCATAGGCTATTACCTTCCCTTTTTGCATAAGAACACAACCCAATCCAACACTTGAGGCATCAAAATAGACTACAAAATCTTCTGTCTCTTCTGGCAGAGCCAATACTGGAGCTTTTGTCCACTGTTCTTTTAACAGTTCAAACGACTTCTCTTGTTCTGGCTTCCATTCAAATTTGGAATTCTTACGAGTTAGCTTAGTCAACGGGGAAGCTATCTTTGAGAAATCTTGAATGAACCGTCGATATTAACCTGATATTCAATTCATGAGATCCATGAAAACCACTGAAGCATTTGTTAAACCGAATAGCATCACCACAAATTCATAATGTCCATATCGAGTACGGAAAACCGTTTTAGGTATTCTTCTTCCCGTACCTTTACTTGATGATATCCTGACCTTAGATCGATCTTTGAGAACCAGCTAGCTCCTTTTAGTTGATCAAAAAGATCATCAATTCTAGGTAGAGGGTACCTATTCTTAATGGTTAACTTATTTAATTCACGGTAATCAATACACATCCGCATGCTACCGTCTTTGTTTTTAACAAAAAGGATAGGTGCTCCCCAAGGTGAAACACTTGGACGAATAAAACCTCTATCCAATAAATCTTGGAGTTGAGACATTAACTCTTTCATTTCGTTTGGTGCCAACCGATATGGAGATTTGGCCATCGGTTTAGCCCCGGGAACTAGATAAATTTTGAATTATACTTCTCTTTCCTTTTGTTTCCTTATCAGACACATAGGCTAAAAACGCTTCATGCCCATTTTTCAAGTAACTCTTATCCTTCGCCATTGAGCAAACAATAATATTACTCCTTCTTTCTCCATAAATACAAACTTGCTCTTAACTCTGGGCAATCGCTCTCAACGTGCCCCGACTTATAGCAATTATGGCATAAATTTACTGGACCAGGGCATTGAGATGTCGTTTGCCCAATCCTTCCCCACTTGTAACAAGCTAAACTCTTATAACGACATTCCCCTGAATGTCCTTTGCTATAGATGCCACAATTACATATTTCATTCCTTGACCCCATATTTGTCATCTTTCTTGATATCTTTGGCTTCTTTGATGGTGCAGCCACTGCTGGGGTCTCAGCCTCTCTTTTCTCACCATTCTCTATCTGGCTTTTTATCTCCATTTCTTTTTCACAAGCCCAATTAATAAGCTCAGATAACTTTTCACACTTTGAAGGAGATACTAACTCTCTTATTTCTGCCTTCAAAATCAAATGGTAGCGATTCAACCACATACGCTCTGTGGCTACCAATGAAGGACAAAATTTGGCTTTATCGAAATATTCTGCTGTGATTTCATCTACGGTCTGGTGCGTTTGACGCATGTGGAGGAATTCTTCAACAATTCGATCCATAGCCGACTGTGGACTAAAATATTCCAAGAATATCACTTTGAACTCACTCCACGTCATTTTCGTATGACCTCTTTACCCTTTTCCACTTCAACCATATCCCACCAGTCCTTTGCCCTCTCACGGAGTTGGCTTGTAGTAAAGATTACCTCGTCACTTTTATCCTAGTGACTTCTATCAAATATACTTTCCATCTCGGTGATCCACCTGTGACTGAGCAGTGGATCTATTTCACCTTTGAACTCCAAAGGCTTACATGCCATAAAATCTATATAAGTACACCGGTACTTTTCTTTTCCTTTAATTAGTTCATCCTGGGGATTCTCTTTCTCGGGGGTACGTTGTTCGTGAGGATTTTTTTTTTTTTAAATTTGAATAATTCATCTTGAATCAAATTCCTCACCGAACTTTGCATTTCTGCAAGAACAAACAGAATATTGGCTTGAAAAGTCTTCCCCACTTCAATTGCTATTTGATCCCTTGTCCTTTCAGACAAAGGACTTGTCTCACGTTCACGTCTCGTAGAGGACTATGCTCTTTCTTTGTTACTATCTGACTTTTCATCATTAGAGTTGTGGCTTCGCTCTTATTGATTAGCCATAACTTATACTAAAACATAGACTTTTCTTAGTGTGCGTTTTACCCTATGGCATAGCTAGGGTTTCCTATATACATATATATATATATTCACGCACACTTATATGCATTTTTATCCTACATGCTACATGCACGTATACAGGTTAATGCATATTTTCTCATTCCTCCTACTCCTTGTTATTATCTAATACCAACATGATCATTACAAGAACACACCGGTACCATATGTATAACATTACATTGGCCAGGTGTAATCTTATACATACGAAACCCATGTTTTCTTATAATTATCATATCGTACTTCAAATAACAAGTTTCGGTCCATTACATTATCCATAACCCCCTTTTTATATAGGTTCCTTATAATGAAACCTTTAACATTTCCCCCTTTTGTACTTACTTAGACAAGCCTTGGACCATCTTCGGATCGAATTTCACCTTTGTTTATCCAGAGCACTAGAAGTTTGAGTTTAAGTATCCGTACTGAACACTCAAATCTCTCAAACCAGTGCTCTGATACCAACTTGAAACACGCCAATTTTTTTTTTTTTTTTTTTATAAAACTTTCACCTTTATATATATATATCAGAGTCGGTCCCAGTTTACATCCAAAACTAGTCGCTCAAGCGACTTTTTATATAACAACATATCTTTTTACAAACAACTGTTTCAAAAGATATTACACAAGAACTAAGTATACAAAGGTGATTTTTCTGTATTCGATCCGATCCTGGTCTCTAGTCCTCGTCCACTTTCTTTCCTGAAAGTATACATGAATATCATATTAGCCATAGCTAAGTAAGTACACATGACAGGTCTTTAATATATTTTTAAAGAACACTAGTCCCCCTTTTTATTCTCTGAGACCACCGGTCCCTATTTTTATATTTTGAGATCCTGTCTCTATTTAATTCCTTGAGACCACCGTTCTCTAATTTCTTTCCTGAGACCACCAGTCTCTATTTTATTTCCCGAGACCACCGATCTCTATTTTATTTTCCTGAGACCACCGGTCTCTATTTTATTCCCTGAGACCGGTCTCTATTTTATTCCTTGAGACCACCGGTCTCTATTTTATTTCCTGAGACCACCGATCTCTATTTTATTTTCCTGAGATCACCGGTCTCTATTTTATTCCCTGAGACCACCGGTCTCTATTTTATTCCCTGAGACCACCGGTCTCTATTTTATTTCCTGAGACCACCGGTCTCTATTTTATTTCCTGAGACCACCGGTCTCTATTTTATTTCCTGAGACCACCGGTCTCTATTTTATTTCCTGAGACCACCGGTCTCTATTTTATTCCTTGAGACCACCGGTCTCTATTTTATTCCCTGAGACCACCGGTCTCTATTTTATTTCCTGAGACCACCGGTCTCTATTTTATTTCCTGAGACCACCGGTCTCTATTTTATTTCCTGAGACCACCGGTCTCTATTTTATTCCCTGAGACCACCGGTCTCTATTTTATTCCTTGAGACCACCGGTCTCTATTTTATTTCCTGAGACCACCGGTCTCTAATTTTTATTTCTTGAGACCACCGGTCTCTATTTTATTTCCTTGAGACCACCGGTCTCTACTTTATGTCTTGAGACCACCGGCCTCTAGTCTACTTTATGAGACCACCGGTCTCTAAACTCATTTTTTTCTATATATTTGTTTCAAATATATATCAATCATGTAGTAATATAAATTACTCAAATCTCATATTACCACTAACAATCATATATACTCTTAAGACCACTGGCCTATATTTGTCTCAAACTAATATCAAGTACACAATGATATAATCATTCATATACTAAATCACAACTAATAATCATGTATACTTTTAAGGGTTTGTGTACTTACCTCAAAAATTAGCAACAACAATGAACGAGATCTGAGTTTATCGCTCCTCAACCACACCCGTAGAGTACCTCTACTAGGAGCCCACCAATAATTTTGTCACTATTTGATTATGGAAGTTACTGCTATGCCTTCCATGTTCTCACAACCTCTTGTAAATGATATATTGTTGTGAAAGACAGCAATCATATGTTGGGAGGTAGTTAGACATATGGCAAAATGCCATACACGTGTCTAATTGATATGCCATCTATATCTCCTCAATGTTTATAAGGCAATCAACTCTATAGCCGCCCTTCTTTTTTTATATGACATAATCCATCTCGTTGTTATTATTATTATTATTTAACACATATACTACACAAAATATTAAATAGCATTGAGTGTTTGTGTAGACACCTAATATATCGACTTATAATCTAACCGACAATATTCGACATATATAATTTTGTTTTCATCCACAAAACGGGATGTTACAATAAGCTGTTAGGATGATTATCTATGATTTTGAAGGTTGTTTGATGTGTTTTGATGATAATATGCGTTTTGACCCGTTTGAGTGCATTAGGAGGATTTAGGATGTTGTGGGGTGATTTGATGATTGTATGATGTTAGGATTTATGCTAGAATGATGTAGCAAGAGTATGATGATGATTTGCAACGTGATTATGTGATGAAATCTGATTATTTGCCATTTAGGGTAAGTTATGCATGTACTGATGTGATGTTTCCATAATATCATTCCATTTTAGGAAATGCTTGTAAATAGGGTGTTAGACTAATGATAAATTGGGGGTTTTTTGTTTAGGATAAGTTGCTTGATGATTATGGATTGATGTTGAGTGTTTATACTTGTTTCGGATCTGATTTGGAGGGCTAAACGCACGAAATGAGGCCCTCAGCTGCAGGGGGCGACTAGCTGACTAGCAAAGCTAGTCGCCTGCCCAAGGGGCGAATAGCTCTAACAGGGCCTACTCGCCCCTCAAGGTAGCCACTAGCATTGCTAGTGGCCTGTTTGATACCTGGTCGTGTGTTTTGATGCCTAGTCGTGTGTTTTGGCTAACACGTGGAATGTCGGGTCACCAATGGGATGTCGGGTCTTGTCTTGTCTTGTGTGGTCAGATTAATGTTAAACCTGTCTTCAAACATACTTGGTTATGGTCTGGACATTCAGGGACTAGTTAACCTACGGGTTATTAGTCCAGCTACTCATATACATCTTATGATAGGTCACTGGTATTAAGGACTATCATAGCATTGGTCTAATTGTTTCAAGAAACGCAACCAAAGGTGAGTTCACGGCCCCGCTTTCACACACTTTTCTCACGGGGAAGAAACATGCCACACATTTTAGAAACGCAAATGTTGATCTTTTGTTTACTATACGACTACATCATCATCTAAGTCCCGGGGAAACCATGAATATGTGGGTAAACATAACAGGGAAATATGGATAGATCTATTGGGCCTGACAAACCCCACCCGGGTCGATTAGCGGTCGGACGGGTGCATATTGTCTCTAGCAACACTCGGGTTACCGATGATGACGGTAACCCAACTCGGGTAGCAACGCAAGAAACATTTGTCAGTAATATTTTTCAATCGTAGTAGTAATAAGTACTTAACGTCTAGCTAACGTTTGCATAACATAGTAGTAACGAGATGAATCTTTCAAACTTATGGAAACGCTTTTTATAAAAACCTGTGAACTAACCAGCGTTATATGTTGACATTTTTGGCATGTTTTCTCAGGTTGCTAAGGTAGCAGTTCATGGACTAGGCGCACGGAGTCTTGCACGGCGTCTAGGGCTTAGTTCATGTTTTTTAAACAAATTCAGACTACGTTACTTTTGTTTTGGATTTGTAAACGTATTTCAGCTTCCGCTCCTCTACGATTTATGTTATGAAATTCCATGGCTTTGTTTACGTATCTTTTTTCATATATTTGTCGTTTATTGTGACTGTTGACATGGATCCTGGTATGTCACACGACTCGCGGTAAAAACCCGCATGTGGAATTTGAGGGTGTGACAGTCTAAGACGTCACAAATGGTTTGACACGATTTGGTTATAACCAAGACTAGACGCCAAACAAACTTGATTCAAAGTTAATACATTACTATTTCCAAACCCACGTACTAAACGCCACACCCATATCTTGAAGAATCGTAAAGATCCTACGGGAAGGATGAAAACAAAACAATAGCAAAGAGAATTCATGCGGTAAGTTTACACGCTTACCGGTAATAATGTAAGAAATCACCTAGCAAAACAAATTAAAGAAACTCAGCCATTAAAAGTGCAGAATCTAGGGCCGAGTATTATAATATCTAGATCAAACGGATGGAAACATAACGGGAGAAAACTAGCTTTCATTAACCAGCTCTCCAATTCAGAATCATAAGACGAGAGCTCACTTCGAGTCACCTTAAATTCAGAACACCAGTCTCCTTTCTCGTAATCCTTCAAATCCCACATACTAAAACAGTAAAACGAACTCGCATCAGGCGCCACTTGAAAATACCTCAGCTTTCCTTGACACGCGTCACACAAACGATAAAGCCCATCATGCGTAGCCTCACTCTGGACATCCCTATCAACTGGAAGCTGGATAAGCCGACAAGACTTGGGATCCTTATAAGGGTCAAAAGCAACCTGTCAGAAATCATGGTAAATCAGAATACTCAAAAGATTTTATTAATAACGAAATAACAAAGAATCAAGAAATACAAAGAAATCTCTCAAACTCCCAAACTCTAGGTAAAACCTACAATACTAGACAATGATCAGAACAAGATCAACAGAGAACAAGATGTTAACTGCTAGATCACAAACCCTAGATCGCCTAATAATACTGAGTACAAAAGAGAGAACAGAAGAGAATACAAGAATGAGTTGAAACCCTAGACTGTAAAGGAAAGGGTTTATTTATACAACTGATGGAACATTCGATAGAGAAAACACAAAATCCTCTAATCTCCACCGTTGATTAAGAGAGCACACGGATTGGAGATTATGAACGATCAGGATTAAAGATCTTTAAATAAAGCCCAAGTCTGGTGGGAATGCAAGTGGGCTGGGCTCCTGATAAATTCTTCTTGGACTCTTGAATCAAACCTTCTGCTGGACCTCAACGACCTCAACACTTGAACTGATCCACTCCAATATCCAGCCAGTCCAAAAGACCATTTAACCTGCCACATGCTTATGCAAAATATTAAAGCAAACTTTTATAAAGACTTTGGAATATTAGATTGAACACTAAAGTCATACTATACTTTCAACACAACCAAACCATGATCATAAACAAACCAATGAAAAATCCCATTGAAGTTTATAGGACCTACACCTTCGGGAATGCAATCGGAACAGGGAAAGGCAACCTACGACCAACCCATTCCCTGGTTTTAGACAAAAAAGTCTCTAAACTAAGATATTTTTCAGGTGACTTGAGCATTTCTAGCCTCACAACTATATAGCTAACAACAACATTTTCTTCATCAACCCTACTAACAAAACCATCCCCAATGAAAATTCTGTAACCATCAATTCTTCTAGGTAAGGTAACCCACCGCCTTGTAACCGGATCACAAACATAGTAAATCGAAGTAAACAATGACTAGCATAGAATCAAGCCATTACTGACAGCTAAAACTTCAAACCTGATAGTTTTCTTTGGCAGCCTTGACAGATAAAGGACAGAGGAATTATAACTTTCGGGACGGAATCGGTCAAGAACACGTTCAATTTTCGAATCATAAATGTACCTGTACATGATTCTAAAAGGTAGTGACGATGGTTTGGCAGCTAACATACGTGACACATAGAACCGGGCAAACGAGGGTTGAGAAATAAGGGAAAGCCAGTGTTTGGAAACAGATTTGAATTTAAAAAGTGGTTTGATTGGTAATCTGCAAAGGATTTCGTATAGGAGTGAATCGGAGTCAGGAGCATTATGAATATCATATGTGAATGTATTATCAAGTAGTAGAGATGATGGTTTGGAACATGGGTTTTGCTTGATTGAATGTGGTGATGCAATTACCTGAGATTTCAAGGTAGCATTCGTTTTCATGGATTGCAATGGAATTGGAATTCGCGCGAGAACCATAGTTTGTTTTGGAATTTTGACATGTTCGTTTCATAAAATAGAACGAAGTCTCGATGGAATTGAAGCGTGGATTCCCTTCCATATGTTGTTGTTCAATCACAATTTCTTCTTTTGTTGTAACGAACAACATAAGAAGTCCAATACACATTCCAATTCCTTCAGAATTCCATTCCATTCCCGTGAAACGAACGCTACCCAAGTGATTTTGAGATGGAATTTGGTTATGATCGCCTTCATTGTGGAGTTGATTGCTTGAACTCATGTCGTCCATCATGCTTGGGTGTGGAAGAAAGCATCATGTAGCTTTTAAAGAAGGGTAAAGTGTTATTTTAAAGTATAAGGAGTGGAGGGGGGATGAAGCCTCATGTAGCAATTGTGGGGTCTACGTGTGAAAGGTGAAAATTGTGGGGAGTGGAAGGGAGGAAAGAATATTATTATTAATGTGTGTGTTAGAATTTAAAAAAAAAAACATTGGCCATCTTCAAGCTCCCCCCCCCCCCCCCCCCCCGCCCATGGATTTTTCCCCGCCCTCTTTCACGCCACCAAGGGGCGGTGTTCCCGCCTGTGAACCATTTTCCTGCCCCCTTTCAAGCCCCACTCCAGTTAGTCTTAGTACGATACGGTATGGTACGGAGAGGAGTATAAATGAACCGAACGTTCATGAACTGTTGGTGAATATGTTTGCTAGCAAGTTTATTTATGTTCGTTTATTAAATAAATGAACGAACATAAACGACCACGAGCATGCCTACTTTCTTAATGAACAAGCATGCACAAAAAAATGTGTTCGGTTATATATTCGTGTTCGGTTAAAGTTAAATTAACAAACACGAACATGCATTTATTCGTGTTCGTTCGGTTCATTTACATGCCTATATGGTATGATCATTTTTGTCACTTTTATCTAAAAAGTTTTTTTCGTGTATTATCGTCTGCGTGGTTTAAAAAAAAACTTGTTATTTTCATCATTATGTTAACCCCATATAATTTTTGAAGTTAAAGTAAGAGTATTTCAGTCTTTCTATACATTTGTTATAATAAGTTTGTATTCTACATTCACCGCCCTCAAGTAAGGGTATTTTCTGCTCCGTCCCATTACCGACAACATTCACCGCCCTCACGTATGTAGGGCTGTTCAAATTGCTCGACGCTTATGGATCGCTCGCCGTTCGTTCGAAAAATGTTCGAAAGATGCTCGCTCAATCCTCCGCTCGAATGTAAATGAGCCTTCGGCTCGGTTCGGTTTGTAAACGAGCCAAGCATGAGCAAAGGTCCGCTCGGCTCGGTTCGGCTCGAATAAATTATTATATATTTATCTTGACCAAATGTTATATATAAAGCTATAAATATTACTATCATTTGGGTGTGTATGTATAATTATACATACATTCCCAAATCATAGTAATATTTATGGCTTTATATACAACATTTAGCTACGTACACACCAAATTATAGTAATATTTATACCTTTATATATAATAACATTTGGCCCAAGATAAACAAGTAAAATATAACAAGCCCACTTAATCCAATAAAAATTTAACACTAAGTTTAATAGTAAACCCAAAGTCGTGAAGTAACAGTCTTGACTTCATTATGTTATTAGTCGTTCGTTGCAAAACATCGCTTAATATCGCCGTACGTCACAATGCGACACTTGTTCTCTAGAGTATGCTCATCACTTCACCACCTCAACATAAGCCTCATTTTCGGACACTCAAACCTCAATATTAGGTTCAACAACGGACAATTTGGCCTTGGGTGTCACCCCAACAACGGAAACATTGAAGGAAACATCCTAATTTTATGGTTGTCCGAGTTACTCTCCGCTCGTTTCTCGCTCGGCGCTCAATCGGAAAAATTAACGCTCGAAGAATGCTCGCTCAGTTTTCGGCTCGATTGTAAATGAGCCGCTCAGCTCGGTTCGGTTTGTAAACGAGCCAAGCACGAGCAAAGGTCCGCTCGGTTTGGCTCGGCTCGTGAACAGCCCTACGACGTATGCACCTTCTGGCGACACATAATCGCCTTAGAGCATTCACAGTAGCTCCCCCATTTTATGTGAGTATGTCCCCAAAATTATATGGGGTGGATGTGAGTGGTTGTGAGTGAAGAAAAATGGGGAATCTACTGTTGATCGGTATAATTGGGGTTACTTGGGAATCTTTTGGGGAAAACTGGAAGGTGTATTTATTTTTTAGTATTTGTTAAAAGTAGTTGTGAGTGGAGGAAAGAGAAACTGTAATGATTTTTAGTGTAATATGTGGTTGTGATTGGTTGTGAGGGAATGGGGAATGAGGAAGCTACTGTGAATGCTCTTACCTTGCAGCCCCTATAAATTCGTCGGCGACCACCCTCCCCTTCAACGGATTTGAAACCGACACACTTCATCTTTTTCACAAGGAGAGAAAAGGGTGGTTGCGATGGTTCAGATTTGGTCGTTTATGTGAGTTTAGGTCATCGGCCCTTTATGTGGTTCAACGAGGTCTCGCCATCTTCGTCGCAGCCCAAGTCATCCTTCTTCTGCGTTTTTTTTTTCATCGCCTTTTTTTCCAACGAAACTTTGACCACTCTGGTGCAGCTTGGACCATTTGTTTTAATGGAAGTTATAATTGTTTTTAAACACCATGAAGCACCAAAACTTTGCAAATTGGTAGTAGGCAAACATTCGTATTAGTCTTCTTCTTTTTTATGTATGTTATATTCTGTTTAATCTATATTTTTTTATGTTCAACATGGAAAAAAGACTTATAAATTATAATTGTTTTTAAATATCATGAACAAAATACAAATCATTTGTTTAAACTTTTAGGGTGGAGGGTATCTTAGACATATTTGCCAAACTTATCACCACCCCTATTTTCTTCACATAAGCGTTTCCACTACTTTTCTTTTATTTACCACAAATTGTCAAATCATCAGAATTCAGAAATCCTGCACGCTTCGTATAATGTGATTGGTTACTTTTGAAGAGGGGTCCACTCTCTTCCTCTCTCATTTTAAGTTTAATCTGAATGTGCATAGCCATGGTTGTTTCATTCTTGCCGATTGCTTCATGCCGCGTGACACGGTATCCTTCTTGCCGAGTTGACGCACCACCGCTACATGACTATTCATTCTTGCCAAACAGATTCCGTGCACCCTTACTAAACCAAATTCAACTACAACCAATTTATCACATCAAATAATTATTTCTAAGAAATAAAATGTTCTAATTTATTCATTTATAACATTTTATAACACATTTAATAAGAAGCTGAGCAATTGCGTAGCTCAAAATTTCAACGTTTTTAACTTATTTAATAAGACTTTTCCAAAGACAAGTAGACTAGACGCTTTGGGCTACATTTGCGACCACAACATAATAGAGAATGAATTGTCAACAAAACGTTTATACGCCATACAAATCACAATAAACATTTAATTTTTGCTATATAATACACCACATTAAACTTATCGATGTGTCACAGTCAATGATTTTTTTGATCATAAGGCTGGGTGGTACGGGGTAACGCCCACAACCATCTCAGCCTAATAACGCCCTCCACACCGTTGTCAGCGCGTCACTTTGGAGGGGTTTGTGGAGGGGGGGGGGGGGGGGGGGGGGGACAATTAAGCCTCTAAGGACTATATTCCATACCATATAGTCTAGGTGTTATCCCATTGAAACAAAAATAAAATTAAAATTTTGATTGGTTATTCTTAAATATCCAAGTAATACCATGATAAGGGCGGCTTATTAAGTCAAGTAATATATAATCGTTTAATTATTGTGTATAATAATAGGATGGCTATGAATGATAGACCATGTATATTAATATGATTTCATATGTAATATTTTTTTTCGAATGATTAACGACAAAAAGCCTGGCTATCCGGGTGATTCAATGGCAAAAGGCGACTACACGCCCCTTAATTTCAGACAACGTTGGGTAATCCAATCCTACTCTCTCCAATTCAGGGGAAACTCCACCACCTGAAGGCCCCACTGTGATAAAACCCGATTAAGATTGGATTCATACCGAAGGCCTCTGACCTTCAACCTAGATCTTCACTTCCATCCGTTGCTAATTGAGCTACCGCTAGGTTCAAGGAAAAAAAAAAACCCAAAGCAATTGAATATATAAGTTTAATAAGTCACTTTTTCGCTAAGGCCCTTGAAGTTGAAGTTTTACTCTAGATCTTTTCCTTGATATCAAATCTTCATATTATTACATTGCACAAATGAAATTTTGGACCTCAGCAACCATGTTTGCATGGGGAATTCTTGGTGCCCACCGCCCTCTGTAAAAGAACGAATCGTATTAAAATTTTGGGGAAAATTTGAGTTATTATGGAATAATTGGGTTCCTAAAAAAGGTTCATATCCATAAGTGGATAGCCAACATGGATCAAATTCCCACATATATCGCCCTCTCTAACAGAGGTATGAATGTGGGCACAAAACTTGTGTGAAAATGAAGCGAAGACAACAAAACACCTATCATTCACTCTGAAACCGTAAACGCAATATACCTCCCATTTTTACGTTTTCCTTCATGGCAATGATCATGTTCACCATGACCATGAACACCACCATAATCATGAACACCTTCATAACCATAATCGTGGTCATGTTGACCATGATCATGAACACCATCATAATCATGATCATGCTCACCATGACCATCATAACCATGGTCACGCTCACAATCACCATGAACACACTCACAATCATGATCATGTGCACCATGACCATGAACACCATCATAATCATGATCACACTCACCATGACCACAAACACGAACAAAAGAACAACCATCATCACCATCACATCGATCACAACATGCAAGGCATATTCTTGCATGTTCTAGCCGACACTTTGGGAAGTGTAGGAGTTGTAATATCAACACTTCTTATCCAGTACAAGGGATGGCTCATTGCAGACCCCACTTGTTCTATTTTCATATCCATATTAATTGTGTCTTCTGTCATACCATTGTTAAAGAACTCCGCAGAAATTTTACTGCAAAGAGTTCCCAGAGGTCACGAGCATGAGCTAAAAGCAGCCGTAAGTAGCATCATGAAGATAAAGGGTATATGTGGCATCCAAAACTTTCACATATGGAGTCTTGCAAACAATGAAGTTGTTGGTACTCTTCATCTGTATATTTCTGCAGAAACAGACCAGGTTTCTACAAAGAAGCTAGTTTCAGATATTTTACATAAAGCAGGCATACAAGATTTGACATTACAGGTGGAATATGTCAAATAGTCAAATGAAATAGTCTACCCACTTTAAAAAGGGCTTCAAAATTTGGACTTTGGTAACGTGCACGTCAACAGTGGCAGTTTCGAGCAAGCATTGAGTTGTATGATCAAAATGTATGTTCAGTTTTGTGTATTTGATCATCAATTCTTGGAACGGATCTTGGAAAACAAAGATGACAACTTTCTTGTTGGGTTTGTTAGGAAACGAGTAGAGAGAGACGGGTTTGTATGGTTGACCCCCAACATTGCATTTTTAACTGTAAGATGAGGTGGTGATGGCAGACTGGCAGTAATGGTGTCCGGCCGAAACAGGTATACTGATATAGAGCAGCCTACAGTGTTTTGTTGATATGTGATTTCAAACAAAAACTGTAAACGAACTTGTTTTGATTTTGGCTAAATTAGATGTGAATTGTTATAATTTTAACATTCTGTTTTGTTTTAGATATATTATTAAACAATATCATTTTGGTATATAGAAATTTTGTATTTGACTGCAGAATGCATATGAGGTTACGAGTTATGGTCAAATATGAACCCAGAAAGCATGAACACGTATCACTTTTTGAAACGCGGCAAGTTTTAAAGTGTTAAATTGCTCGAAATATGTAGATCATATACACAAAAACAAATCCTCTCAAGTTTGTGTGGTAAAAAGTGTGCCTAGGCGCAGGATGACCTCACCTCTTACCAAGTGTAGGCGAGCATGGTACAGTGGTGCTTCTATCTAAGGCGTGATTTTGCGCTTCCACAATTTTCTTTAATTAATCAAATACGTCGAGAGATCCCTTCAAGTTTTTTCATGTCAACCAACTTGTGCTACCATACCTGGACTTTGTGTTATGGTGGAACACCGCCCTCATGGGGGCGGCGAAACCCTTGTTTTTTTTTTACTTTTAATTAATTAATTAATTAATTAGTGTATTAGCCAATCACTTAGCCCCACCTCACTATTTATTTTAAGTTTTCTTTTACCCCACCTACACGTCACATTATGAAAATACATGTCTAGCGAGGGTGAGTGTGGAAACACCCACTATCCACTTTCCGCCTACGTGATGTGGTTTTCTTACCCTTTCACATTTCACTAAGATCATAACCGTAGCGAAATAAACCGGCCTGATCCCAACCAAACAACATCGCTACTAGTATCGGTATTCATTTTTTTTAATCGATATAAAACACATGTCGATATCCTTTAATGTATCACAACTTTGTTTTTCTTAGTTTTACCTTTCAATTTCTATAAAGTACGTCAATGCCACAAAATGAAACGAATCGAAACCGACCAAATTACTTAGCACGGTTAATACCAAACTACTAGTAGGAATAATAAGGTGATCCACTGCAGCGCAGTGCTGAAACCTATCCAGGTGAAGGTTTGGCCCGGATTTAACCCAGGTTCGAATTTGATGGGAGGCGAGGGTTTACATATTCAAGCCGGTTCTCGCGTTTGGGCGGATTAAGGAAGCGTATCCCGAAAATAGGTGAATTTGGCTAATGTAGCCGAAATTTGGAAGGTTTCGTTGATCGTTAAAAAAAGTACGGGTATGAATAAATGGAAAGGTATTAATGAAGACAAGGGGGGAAGCCGCGCATCGTCCCGGATTCAAATTCCCGCTACCGTATCCAACTTCCAGATCGACAAAAAAAAAAAAAAAAAAAAAAAAACCCCAATTCAAATCTCCGATCCCGCCATCGATTAACCAAACACACAACCAATCCACACCCGTGAATCAATCGAGCTGAGTTCTTCTAGTTATGGCGTCAATTAATGATTCAGACACCAAGACCCCTTCTTTATACAGCCGTAAAGAGAAGTCTCTCGGTGTCTTGTGCTCCAAGTATTTACTCCTTTAATCTTTTCTCTCACTGTTAATATATTATTTGCATAGTTTTAGTCTCTAGTGGTTTGATATATCGAATGTTTATAGTTTCTTGAGGCTGTACAATCGAGAAGGTGTTGAATCTATTGGGCTAGACAACGCTGCAAATCAACTAGGTTTTTTTTTATATCTGTTTTTCATGTTTTTATGTGGTTTTGTTTGTTGTATTGATGGTGAAGTTGCAGGTGTTGAGAGGAGGCGAATTTATGATATTGTTAACATATTGGAAAGTGTTGGGGTATGCTTTCACTGTTTTTGTCCATTCATATGTGTTGTTTTGATTATTATTATTATTATTATTGTTAGTATTTTTTTTTTTAAATTGGATGTGTGTAGGGGATTTAGGATTTGTTAATTTGGTTTAATGTATTAGGTTTTGACGAGGAGAGCGAAGAATCAGTATACTTGGAAGGGATTTAGTGCGATTCCTCATGCTGTAGAAGAGCTTCGGGTACGTGCAAACATGTGTTTGAACTTGATTATCTTAATAACCATTAATATGGACACTTGTGATTATGATATTTTGTGTGTGCATTTACTCGTAGAAACAGGCATTTAATGAAAACCCTAAAGGCTCACAATTCTGCAGCTTTGGAACTGTAAGTTTTCCATGAGCCTATTGTCAGATCGTCGTGGTGGTTTTGTTTACGTATGAGTTATAATTAAGGATTTGTTAATAGGTTGTGAATGAGAATGATTTTCGTGGGCCTTCTAATTCGAACAGTTCGTACACAGACAAGTATACTAAATCGTCTGGATCTTCTAAAAGTGGTAAGTTGATAACCTTATTTAGTTCTATAAAAGGATTCATTCAGATTATCTTTTTTCAGTTATATGCAATTATACATCTTGCAAATCACAACCTCAAAAATGGTTAGATAGCACTGAGATATAAGATGCAACACATCATTTCTTGGGTATCTAAGAACTGTTTTGTCAGGGCGCATAAGCCTCGCCGAAGCCTAGGCTCTAGGTGCTATAAAAGCGAGGGCTTTTTGAAGTGAGGCGCATAGTTTAAAAATACCATTTTTTGGGGTTTTAGACATGTGAGTGGTTTGTTTAGTGCTATTATAGGCGGTTTTAAGTTGATTCTAGGCTTGTTAAGAGGTTTCAGATATTTCCAAACAGGTTTATTCGATTTTTGGCCGGAATTTGGCCTAAAACTGCGCCTGATTGCCAGATAATGCGCCTTTCATGGCGCAACGCTTTCCCCACCTGGGTTTTAAAAAGTGCACCTGAGGCGCAACAAGGCGCTGCCTAGGGCACCTCAGGGATCTGCACTCACACAATTTCCCGAAAGCGCAAGAAAAGCACATTTTTTCACTTTTTTGGTGTTTTTGGCTTGTACATATAGGTAAAATCATATAAAAACCTTAATTATCGCTATATTTTGGGTAAATGAAGCTAAAAACCTATGGGATATATATGAAATATATATAAAAATATTATATAATTAGTGCGCGCTTCGGTACGAAAAGCCCACCGCTTTTGCGCTTGGCGTTTCGCGCGTTGCGCTTAGACCTCGTCGCTTTTGTGCTCCTAGCGCTTTTTAAAACCAAGTTCCCCGCTCTGCATCTAGCGCTTTTTAAAACCAACTTCCCCGCTCTGAGCCTAGCGCTTTGTCGGATTTTGGACTTTTCACCATAAACGTTTGTTTGAAATTGTAGGTTATATCATATCGTTTTCGTTAAGCATTTGTTTATATTTCTAGATTATATCATATCATTTTGTTTGAACATTCGGTAATAATCAATATTAGCAGTATAGATTATATGTACTTTGTAATGGTATATAATATATATAAATGTGTACTAACAATTTATTACTTGTTTAAAAAATTTCGAACCCAAACTTTTAGACCCGAATAATGCACAAATCTTATTGTTTGACCTATTTTTAGCTAGGACAAATTCTATGGTTAAACCAAACCATTACCACCAACTATCACCTTCATAACCAACTAACGAAACTGCCATAACCGATTGGTTATGGTTTTAGATATCCATTAACCGGCATCTTTATGGTTATGGTTTTGGGCCAAAACTGGCCCAAACCGACCCCTACTGACAACATAGTCTAAGACTAGTAAATTTGTGATGGTATTTCAATTTTTTATGTCAGAAAACAATAGGAAGGAGAAATCACTCGGACTTCTGACACAAAATTTCATCAAGCTATTCATCTCTTCTAACGTGAGTGAACCTGCTTGTAAAATTTCTTTTCACATGTTGAAAACTACCCTATTTTTGGTTAAATACAACTACAACTAAATTACCTTTTTTATCCCTTCAGGCAGACTTAATTTCCTTGGACACTGCTGCAACAGCACTATTGGGCGATGTGCACGACCCAACAGCCATGAGAAGTAGTTTCTTTTCCTATTTTATTTATTGCTTTATATACGTGATGCTAGTTTTTTTTTATTAGATGAAGAACCCAGACTTAGGCTTATATTCTGTGTATGCAGCAAAAGTTAGGCGTTTATATGACATTGCAAATGTCTTTTCATCAATGAATCTCCTTGAGAAGGTAATTTATAGGTTTATACTGTGCGAATTCTTCAGTTTATACAAATCCTAGTTTCTAAATGTTTTCTGTTATAATGTTGAAGACACGTCACCCTGAAAGTGGGAAACCATCATTTAGATGGTTGGGACCCAAAACCAAATCCCAAACGTTAGATACAAACAGCTCAAAAAGAAGAGCTTTTGGAACAGATATTACAAACCATGAATATTCAAAACGAAAAAATATAGATTCTCTATCTGATTGGAGCTCAAAAGATGTGACTGTGGCAATGCATGGTAATATTGACTGTCTGAAGGTCGAACATAATGAGAATAATACAACGCAGCAGCAGTCTTCACGTAACTCAAAGGAATTTGTGTTTGGCCCCTTCACACCCGCCATCACACAAAGGGTAGGAAGTTCTGGAAACAAAAAGTTAAAGCAGGCTCAGGACTGGGAGAACCTGGCTGATACTTATCGTCCTCAATATTGCAATAAAGGTACATCGCTGAATTCTGCAAACGTCAAAATGGGTCAAGCGGGTTGGGCAATTAGTTAACAAGGGTATACGCCGCATACTTTATACGGGACTAAACAGGCTCAATTTGGTTGCCTGAAACACTGTCTAAGAAGACTAATTTTTTTATAAATGTTTTATGCATTGTAAATACAAGTTGGGGTCTTTTGGCTCGTTCCTCTTTTAGCCATTTTCTTAACCTGTTAAAGAGATAAAGCACAAACCAAATGATGGCATTTTACAAGTGAATCGGCTGATTGCTAGTTCATTGCCTTAAGTGGAGATATATATAACATATGTTTGCTTGATAATATGACAGCTCTAAGTGACCTTTTCGGGCATTATGTGGATGCATGGAAATCATGGTATGTTGAAGCTGATGAGAAGAAAAGGGTACATCTGTCTTCTGAAGAAGATGAAGACTAGTGGTTAACCACTTTTTTTGGGTGCATATGATCTCAATGCACCAGTGTATGTGTATTTTCAGGTTGTTGTATTTACCATAATCTCTGGTATGGTATGGGGCATTGGTAGTTATGTGGTTAGGTTCGTAAACCTGCTTCATGGTTTGAGAATTCTTTCTTACCTTCGAAATAATGGCGAGTTGAATTTCATTCTGTAAATCTTAAAAAGGCAGCTACTTTAACCAGCACAATGGCCCCAGGTGGTGGAGGCGAACCAGTCTGAATAGGGCTGTCACTGGCTGTGACTACCAACTGGCCCAGCAAAGTAATAGTGAACATAAGAGCCATGACCACCATGAAACGACCATCAAATATAAAAGAGGCATTATATGGTGTTTAGGCTGCACCACCACACCGCCGCCGCTACACCACCACTCCTGTCCACCGGAAACCACCACCACCACCCAAACAAACAAACAAACAGAAAAAATCAGAACAAATCAGAAAGAGAAAGAGAGTTGCGAGAGAAAGCATAAGCAGAAAAACCACCACCACCACCACCCGACCTGCAACCACTACCACCCGACTTAATCAAATCACAAACCCTAACCCTACCTTTCCAATCGTCCTCCAACATCTGTAAAATCGCCGCCTCACCTGACGGCCTCTTCCTCCTCACCGTTGATGATAATAATCGTGCTCAGTTTATTAATATCCCTCGCCGTACCGTCCTGATGTGCTAAGTTTAGCCCTAATGGTTTGTTTATTGCTGTTGGTGTTGGGAAGTTGGTTCAGATTTGGAGTTCTCCTAGGTTTAGGAATGAGTTTATCGGAGCCCTAACCACCGGTGTCGTCGTCGGTCAAGGTGATGTTTGAATGGTTGATGTTTGGGTGGTTGATGGCTCGCCGGAGACAGGAGTGGTGGTCGGAGAAGATGACCGGAGGTGAACTCTCTCTCTCTCTCTCTCTCTCTTCTATCTCTCTCTGTTCACGTCTCTCTCTCTCTCTCATCTCTCTTTCTTCTCACGAGTGATGGACAGGAGTGGTGGTGTAGCGGCGGCGGTGTGGTGGTGCAGCGGCGACGGTGTGGTGGTGCAGCTCTCTCTCTCTCTCCCTCTCAGGTGGCCTCTCTCTCTCTCTCTCTCTAGATCTATTATCTGTGATGTTTATAATAATAATAATAATAATAATTATAAGTTTCAAAAGGGTCCCTTAAGTTTAAGTTTTTACATTTTGGCCACAAACACTAACCGGGTTAGACCTCCGTTAGTTTTTGGGTGATGGAAGAAAATATGTTGGAAGTTGGGAGTGTTATTGGCCAAAGTGATAGTTGGGAGTATTATCCGCCAATAGGCGATAGTTGGGGGTATTTAAATCCATTTTCCCAATAAACAATTTCCTTTTTAAGCTGACTTTCTCTTTCAAAGATTTTTTTCAAATAGGATGTTTTTTACTATAACAGGTTTAGTATGGTTTCAATGTGGTTTTTGCGACGTGGTTGTATCTGGAAATCAATTGAACTCAGATATCAATATACGTCTATTTTGTTTCCGGTGGAGACAACTATAAAAGTAAAAGTTTCAAAGGATTTCCGATTGACGCTACCATGGTGGTGGTGTAGTATTTTGATGACGATGAGCACAACCACCATAACACGCCACCATTACCACCAACCATCACCGAAGAAACAATTTAGGTGTTACCGAAGATAGAAACATGGAAGCCATGTATTCACAAGAGTGGTGTTTTCCATTTTGAGATCACCATAGTGGTTGTTTGTACCAAACTTCACACATGGCAACAATGTTGCAACAAATTTGATGTTGGGTGATGACATTTTAAGAACTACATTACCATCTTCATAAGTGTTATGTCTTGTGGTCAAACTCGTGTATGAGAGTAAACTTCTGCTGTACACAAGCTTTGTTCAAGTACTAATCAAGTTATATTACGAGTTGTGTGGCAGAGCTAGACATCCGTGACGGTCATTACATTCATTGTATTTATTATAGTTTGGTGTGTCAACCGTCAATGTCACTTTCACCAAATCTACAATGCAAGGCCAAACTCACCGTCTCAGAAACCATTTACAAATTTTCATTTTGATCCAAGAGTCGAACCTTACTAGATCATTGTATGTTTGATAGTTACATAATCCTAAGAAAGTATCATATGTCATAATTTAAATGGTATTATCTTGTCTAATAATCTTAACCAGAGCCGCTGTCATAAAACCATGATACCTTCTTCACTCTTGCCAAACATCACATCACCACCACCGCTTCCGCTGCCGTCACCACACCACAAATCTGGTCTGACACGCATGCAATGCAACTTCATCGCGGAAGCCGCCGAAGCAAGTAGCCCTCTCCTTCTGTCAATTCTCTCTCTTTATCTCTCACGCACACATACACACATTCCCTAGCGCATAAGTTTAGCTCAACTAAAATGAGCAAATCATAATTTTTTGTGGGAAGGAAGAAAAGAAAACCAAAAGAGGAAAACGTACCTAGAGAAAATCAACGATTTGTCTTTTTGTTGTTTGTGAACCTTTTGGACTTTGGTGTTTGGCTTTTCTCCAAACAGAGTGATGGAGAATGTTGTGTAGAGCAGTAAAGACACCGACTTTATGGAATTAAAAAATCTAGAAAGTAAAATTACAAACATACCCTTAACGGCCTTCTAGAATCTGGCGTGGTCATCACCGACCATGGTTTTTAAGTTATACATAAATTGTTAATCAAGTTTTAATTTTATCAAGTAATTTGAAAATTATACAAAAGAACATAACCAACCAATGATGCGACCAATGCTACCTTCTTGCATCGACACAACATGATACTCCAAAACCGCCTCTACGTCAATGGATCTTAAACTTTAAATAGAGATGCTGAAAGTTTTAAAGAAAAAGAATAGAGGGTACGAACTTAATACATGTAAATTTTTTGATAAAATTTATACAACCTAAAAAAACCAGGAAAGGGCGCAGGAGCCTTCACGGGCAGTTATTAGGCGAAAAAAACCCTTTAAGAAACGACAAAACAAACACTGCATATTCTTATAAAAGGGTCATGTTATTTATACCGGGTCTTTTAGGGTTTTACAGCTCTCTACGGCTCATAAAGGCCTCTACGGGCCGTAGAGGTGGGTGCTCACTGCAATGATCGACACGGGCCTATGCAGCTCGTAGAGGCCTCTATGAGCCGCAGAGGACCCTCTACACCTCGTAGAGGTCTCTACAAGCCGTAGAGGCCGGTGCAAATAAGTTTTGGGGTGGTGCAAATTGGGTGACTTATACAAACAATAGTGGTAAATTTGTAAATAAATAAGACGAACAAGGTCATAACGTTAACCCCACACCATTCATGTATATCACAAACAAACAAATAGAAGCAAAGAGATTAGTTGAGGTCTTGTGGACGAAAGAAGATAGATTCATTCACTTGCTGCACCATCAATGGCAACAGCAACAGCAGCTTCTTCTATGGCTTTTTTACTCTCTCGATTACACCACCAACCACCACCATCACCATCACAATCCTCCAACCACCTCCTCTTCCGTCCCCTACCACCGTCCTCCATCATCACCACCACCACCAAAAGACGTCATCCTCATGTTGCTGTCGTCAGCTGCATCATCTCCGGCGTCGACGGAGGCGGAGTCTCCGATGACTTTGTGTTGTCCACTCGACGTTCCGTTTCCTTCGACCGTGAATTCTCCGTCATCGCTAATATGTTGAAGAAGATCGAACCGTTGGATAGTTCCGTTATTTCGAAAGGCGTTTCGGATGCCGCCAAGGATTCGATGAAGCAGACGATTTCAACGATGTTAGGTTTGCTTCCGTCGGATCAGTTTTCTGTTATGGTTAGAGTTTCCAAACGTCCGCTTGATAGATTGCTGTCCTCTTCGTTAATTACAGGGTGAGTTGGAATTAGATGTTGTTTTATATGTTAATTGAATGATTGATTATGTTTATTGATTTGTTTAATTGATTTGTAAGCATGATATGTTAATCATTAGATTGATGCTTGTTGTTTAGGTATGTAATTTGGTTATCATAGGGTAATTTGAAGTTAGCTGTAGTTTTGTATGTTAATTTAATAATCGATACTGTTTATTGATCTGTTGAATTGATTTATGTGCATGATTTGTTTTTAAGATTGGATTGATGCTTCTTGTTTAGGTATGCTTTGTTAATCACAGGGTAAATTGCAATTAGCTCTAGTTTTGTATGTTAAATCGATTAATTGATGTTGTTTATTGATCTATTCAATTGATTTATGTGCATGATTTATTCATGACTGGATTGATGATTGTTGATTAGGTATACTTTTGTGGAATGAAGAGCATAGAATCGTGTTGATGATAAACTTTGAATTTGCAACTAGCTGTAGTTTTTGTATGTTAATTGAATAATTGATGCTGTTTATTGATTTATGTGAATGATATGTTAATGACTGGATTGATGCTTGTAGGTTTACTTTATGGGATGCAGAGGCCAGAGTATAGAATTGTGTTGATGAGAAACTTTGAAATATGCATTTTGTTGTAGTTTTCTGTGTTAATCGAATAATTGATACTGTTTGTTGATCTATTTAAATTGATTTTATGTGAGATTGGATTGATGGTTGTTGATTAGGGATATTTTGTTGATGATTTAGGTGCATGATCTGTTTTTAAGATTCGATTGATGTTTGTTTATTAGTTATACTTTGTGGAATGCAGAGTATAGCATCATATTGATGAGAAACTTTGAAATGTGCAATTTGCTTTAGTTTTGTATGTTAATTGAATAATTGATGTTTATTGATCTTTTTAATTGATTTATGTGCATGATCTGTTTTAAGATTGGATTGATGCTTCTTGTTTCAGTATACTTTGTGGAATGCGGAGTAGAATCATGTTGATGAGAAACTATGAAATTTGCAATTAGCTGTAGTTTTTGTATGTTAATTGGATAAATGATGCTGTGTACCGATCTATTCAATTGAGTTAGATGTATGATCTGATTTTAGGATTCGATTGATGTTTGTCGATTAGTTATACTTAGTGGAATGCAGAGTATAGAATCATGTCGATGAGAGACTTTGAAATATGCATTTTGCTGTAGTTTTGTATGCTAATAGAATAACTGATTCTGTTTATTGCTCTATTCAGTTGATTTATGTGCATGATTTGTTACTGATTGGAGTGATTGTTTTTGATTAGGTATACTTTGTGGAATGCGGAGTACAGAATCATGTTGATGAGGAACTTTGAAATTTCTCCTTCGAACGATTCAAAACGGCTGAATCCTGGCGAGGATAATGAACCTTCAGAAGAGAAGGTTGAGAAAAGTGAATGTTTCTGTGATAGTGTTATGATGGAGTGTTGTACGGAAGAATCAGAGAGATTATCTCTTCAAAGTTGTTTGAGCGATTTGGATCCCGAAGCTCTGAATTACATCCAACGATTGGAATCAGAGTTATCTGCTGCCAAGAAGGTGAGGGACTCTGTGTGTTCTGTGTTGTCTGCAATTTCACGTTATTGTTCTTAACTGATTCAAGATTTATCAGATAAGAAATCCTCTCATAGTTGCCATGGCTGCTATCTTCAAATTGTTCGAGAAGGAATGATCATCATTTCTTCCTTGGTTTGAACAGGCTCGCCTCAAACTGAGGGAAGTGCATCAGGGGGCAAAAAGGCACGTCTCATGTAGTTATTGGTCAAAGTTGGTCAAAATTAGGGTCCATTCGTTAGAAAAAACAACCTAGGGAGTAGTGATGAAGAAATTCTGAAAGGTTTACTTGATAAATAGGTTTGCATGTAAAACAGATGAGAGATATGTGGTTTTTAGTTGTAAATAAAGCTTATTTGGTTGTAAACATAGATGACCGCCTCAGATACGTGACGCGTACCCCGACTGTGCATTACACTTTATGAAACCAAGATATCTTCTAGCTTGCATGTTTATCTGTCTGCATTGTTTTCATCATAGACCCTAAAAGCATATATAATTCAGATTGTTTGTTACCTTTTCTTTCCAGGAACTTCATGCCCGGAAGCTGGAAAATATGCAAATAGAAGATACAAGAGAAAGTGACAACGATCTTTTGAAATACTTGCGATCGCTGGATCCTGACATGGTAATTACTCAAATTTCTTAATTTTCATCACAGTTATATCAATCAGTCCTCAAACTAGTGAATGAAAATTGGTCTATCCTTCATGTTGGAACAGGTGAATGAACTATCAAGACCGTCATCTTCAGAGGTTGAGGAAGTTATACGAGAACTTGTACAGTGTACATCCAGAAGGTTCTTCAAGGAAGAGACTACCTCTGATTCAACTGGAGATTCAGAAATAGGAAGCCAAGAAATCTTCCCAGATGATAATGACGACTTTTGTGACACGATAGGGACTTCACGAGATTACCTAGCAAAGCTGCTTTTCTGGTTAGTGTTTATATCTACACTAAAACTGCTAAAATGGACGGGTCGGACGGGCTGGTAGTTGTATGGATTGATACGAGACGGGTTGGGTTGACTTGTAATAAACCTTAGGAGGTATATAGAAAGAATTTGTGTTATTGTATAGGGTTACTAGTGTTTTATATTTACAGGCCACAGATCCCAACTGAAACTATATGATTAAATTACTCTAATAACCAGAAATATTTTGTCCAAAAATTAATTAGGTATCAAATATGATTATATAATATCGTTCAGTCATAACCACATTAACAGATTCGTTAGTAATGGAACTGATATTACCACTTATAATCTACACAATTATTTTCTGTCATTCTTGTAGCGAGAAAATCATATAAATAAATGTTAAATCATGTATTTTTGGTGTACAGGTGCATGCTATTGGGTCATCACTTGAGAGGCTTGGAGAACAGGTTGCATCTAAGCTGTGCAGTCGGGTTGTTGTGATTAAAACCAAAAAAAAGGTAGAAAGATGTATATGATTTTCGATTTCAAGAATCTTATTTATCTTTGGTACTTATTCATATGACAAAGCAAGTCATGATTATAATGCCATGTTCTTGGTTGTATCAAAGCATACAAGTCGGTATCATCATGTCAAAACCTAGATGCCTGCAACGATAGTTTACCCCTTCCGTGTTTGTTAGTTATTTTGGAGCGTAGATAGTGTGTTGTTATGCTGTCGAACACGAGGAAAAGTCTTGGGGGAAGAAGAAACTTTTGTCTTGTTTTGATGCATTTTTGGTAATTCAGGTTTTGTAACTTAGATGTGCCCTACTGAAGGACATTCTGTGTATTTTCTATTCACTTGTTTGATCTGTAACTTGGTTTTAAAAGGCGCACCGAGGCGATAGGGTCCCAAGAGCCGAGGGCGCACGCATCATGTACACCAGGCACAAGGTATTTACATATTTTTTTAGATTTATGTTAGGCATGCCTCATACGTGCTTTCTAAAACTAAGATATCTAGGGCTGCAAACAAGTCGGTCTTAAGCTTAGCTTGACACTTAGGTGACAGTCGAGCTCATCGCTATACCTTGATGAGCTTTCCAGATGCATTCGCTTGAGTTGACTTTAATACGGGTCAAGGACTAGATGCCATTAGATTGAAGTATGCATTTTTATATGTTATATGCTAAGATGACATAATATCTAAGATGACATAATATGGAATTCTAGAACCTGTTTGTAGTTGGTTGGATTTGAAGTCATGGAAAGCATGCTCAACTTAGTTGACTTTTAAGTTTATATATATATATTTGGTAAAGTCGACAGCCGCCTACAAGATTTGAAGAGATCCAGCAGAAAAACATGGTTACCTATTATTTATGGTAAGACCACTAGATCAAAACAGAAAAGGTCTCAAAGTTTTACATTTTATTATTCTTTAGTTTCTAAAGCTTACAGATGACGTTGAAGCTACGCATGCACATGAAGGTAAACCGTCGTTTTAGTTGATAGTTTTTATCGATTTGTCTTTTGAGTATACTAAATCTTAGTGACCATGCCCCATCGCTCCATTTCACTTGCAAAACACCCATCTAAGCCAACTAACTGAAACAAGACTTATCATCACCCTTTAGTCAAACTAAAACAACAATCACAAAGAAAACTAGGCAACAATCACATCTCTAATGTCTTGTAAATAAAAGTTTGCTTATGTAAAAAGTAATGTTTTCCATGTAATTTAGAAGTTAAGGGACGAAACATGAATTTTGATCTTTCCATATTATTTGATCTAAAAAAAAAAGTAAAATCACTGAAATAGTTTTAATTATTTGGTTATGACTTATCAACGTACATGTTTTATCACTTTGGTGTTAAAACCCTTGTATTTCAACAAAAGTAAAGCTTTTTAAAAAATCATGGCTTCCGTGCTTTGGTGGGTCTTCAAGATCCTTTCGATGACCTATGTTGTGTTGAAGGGATATTTACACAAGCTGATCCAACGCATAAAGCCCGTTGTAGCAGCGGAACCGAGGAAAGTATACCTAAATAAAAACTTTATACCTTGCTTTGTACATATAAACTTTATACCTTGCTTTTTACATATAAACTCAACCCGGGATCAATTTACCTACGAAAAGCGCAAATTTCCACTGCTATGTCAAAAAACGGAGGGGGCCAGGGGTGGCTAAGAATCCTTCGCCTTTGGTGCTACATGTTTCCTTTTGGAGGGAAGGTTAATGGTTCCTCTAGATGAATCGTTATAACAACATGATTCTTATGGTTGTATAAATGATCGTAATGGATAAAATTATGTCTATGATTTTGTAAATTGGAGTTTGCGTTAGAGGCGATTTTAATTCTTCGGAATAGTTAATTCTAAAAAATGTTCTTTTTTTCAAACTTACGAATAGATGATCAAAGAGCTACAGGGAAAGTTATCGCATTTAAATAGATTGTGTGATATAAGTGATTACTTTTGTATTGTCATATAGTTGATGAAATTAAATCTATTCATGATTTATTGCGATTTTCATATGATATGTTGTCAAATAAGATTTTAATACAATTATTGAAGGCTAGGTGCTGTTTGTTTTTTCTGCAGGAAAAGGTCTGCAGTCTGCGGACCACATCTGCAGACATCTGCAGGAGAAGAGGTGGACCAAAGGTCTGCAGTCTGCAAGAGGAAGACTGTTTGTTTTTTAACTTCTGAACAACAATTCAACTACAAATCTGAAGAACATTATGAACAACAATATCTTAACAACAAATCTGAACATTATGAACAACAAATCAACTACAAATCTGAAGAACATTATGAACAACAAATCAACTACAAATCTGAAGAACATTATGAACAAAAATATCTTAACAACAAATCATGAACATTATGAACAAATCTGAACATTATGAACAACAATATCAAACTATACAAATCTGTACAAGTTGATGACCTCCATTACTATTATAATTCACCACCATTGTTATTCCCTGCTATAGACCTAGAACACCACAAACTTGATTACTTTTGATGTTATACCCATAATAATAATCTAATCATTAAAGTACTAACCTGATCAACAACTACCAGCACCACCCCGTCAGTACCATATTCTAACCACCAACCGGCGACCACTTTCGACCCTTAGACCCAGCTGCTGTTGACACTTTTGGAGGTGGGTGTGAGATGGTTGTGGTGAGGAGGAGGGAGGAGGAAGATGGCGGCGGCGGCGACGAAGGGGAGGGGAGGGAAGGAGGTTGGCGGCGGCGGTGGAGAGGGAGGGAGGGAGGAGGAGGATGGCGGCGGCGGCGACGGAGGGGAGGGGAGGGAAGGAGGTTGGCGGCGGCGGTGGAGAGGGAGGGAGGAGGAGGCTGCGGCGGTGGAGAGGGAGGGAGGGAGGAGGCGGCGAGGAGGAGGAGGGAAGGAGAAGGGTTTGGGGATGAGAGGGGAGGAGAACATCTGGAAGATGGAATGAAGAAGAGGCAAGAAGAGGTGGAGCCATGTCTGTATGGGGAAGAGCTCGGGCAGAGGTTTTTTGGGGTTTTGTCTTCCGGAAAACAAACAAGCTTCCAGCCACAAATGTCTGCCCGCGTCTGCGCGGCGCAGACATAAGTGGCTAGAAGTACTTCTAGCTGAAAAACAAACACCTAAGAAAAATAGGCTATTTACTTTTCTAGATAACATGCATAATATGATATGTAACATACGTAATAACTGTCAAATAACATGTGTCTTTTATTTCATATCTTACCTAGTTAATAATTTTATACCATATTTAGTTTATAATTCCAATAAACAAAGGCATATCATGGCGTAATATGGAGACATGCGTAATTTAATATTTTAAATTAAAAGTTTACAGTCATGCAGTTTTAAACAAAGGCAATAATGTCAACTTGTCATATAGTGGTATTCTTTGTCTTTTTGTAGTGCACACATTATCAATCATCTTTTAACATCTCAGCACTAAACATGGATGGTTCATCATCATCTATTAGAATTAGAAATCGTTTGATAAAGAGGATCCAAGAATAGAGTATTGAATGTGTTTGCCAAGATGTTTCGGTTGACAACTTTAACAGGGTCCAAGATGCTATGGCTTTACCGAGTTACCAGATAATTTTGTTTAATATTTAGTTACCAGAAAACTTTAACAGGATTTGATTCAAATGCTTTGATTGATGTAATGTGTATATGTTCTGAGCGTGTCAAGGTTAAATGCAAAATGATTTAAAGATTGATTTGTTTTTTTGTTTTTACAACAGCTAACTGACACGCCTTCTAAACCTACTACTAAATCTACACCAATTTCACTAGACTAGACCCTCAGGAAACACTTTTACTATAAACCTTAATACCGCTAGACTAGACCTCTCAGAAAACATTTTTACTACACACCTTAATCCTTAATCCCGCTAGGCAAATATAGTCTGGGATGTTGAGATGCATGCTAAATTGCTTTCAAATTTCAAAATTATCTACATAATGTTACGAGTTCTCTTTAGGTTCAAGAGGTGACTTAAAACTTACAAGTCATATAGCGGACACTATGGCATACAAGGTTCTTTTTCTTCAATTGACCATTTATTAAAACGCTCCCTTTTGACTCGTATCCATTTTTGTCAAAACTGCGCTCTAACCCACACCAAGATGACCAATTTTAAAAGCAACTCGTTCTGACCTGTTACCCCACCCATTTTGTCACGTCTACTCGTTGCTAATCTTGAGTAGTTTTCCAGCAACAGGTTTACTTCACATCATCGGTTACAACCGCAATAAACAATAAAAAACATCCTTCTATTGGAAATTGTAATGTTACAAACACTATTAACTTTGTGTTGCAAAACAACATTTTGACAATTAAATTTGAGCAAATACAACACCCTCACTATTTACACAGTTGACCCCATCCATTGTCTATATTTTATATAAACTTCACAAACTTGTTTACATTTCCTTTCTCCTATTTCTTTACCACCAGGAAACCATAACCATCAGTCAGGTACCAGTTATTCTAGGCTACATTTCTACAAAAAGAACAACAAACACATTCCAATTAGAGGGTTTTTTTTTTTTTTTTTTTTTGTAATAATCCAATATTATTTGATCTTAACCTTCAATGGGTAAGTGCCTGATTCTCTGTAACAGAGGTATCAAGTTTAAATCCAGCCTCGACTGGTTTCCTGCCTTTACCCCTTGAAGGTCATCTACCTAGCACAAGCTGCGTTTTAACTTGTCCCGCTAGTTAGCTGGGTCGGACCCGTGAGTTTTCACTAACGGGTCTCACGGTTACCATAAATATACATATATGTACCTTGAAGTTTATGGAGAAAACCCTAAAGTGTGGCTGCAGATAAGAATCTGTGAAATTGTTCTACTTTCGCCTGATTATGGGATGATGATAATCGGTCTGCTGTTGACTTTCTTTTTCTTCTCACACGAGAAAAGTAGTCTTCTGTATCGAGAACATAGGATATCTGCTGATACTCAGATAATTAGATATCAGAAATTAAGAAAACAGGATATTCAAACTATTATAAAAAAAACAATGAAAATATTGAAAAATTATTGCCTTTGACGAGCTACAAGACATCTTATACTCCAAACCGTTGACCATATGAGCACCTTCCATGACAGACGATATGGCAGAAGACTCATCTAGGTCCGAAAATCGACGTTTATTTCTGCACAAGAATTAGAATTGTGGTATTATCCTCTGAAACTACTTTTAAAATATTTTCAAAGATATACAATTTTTCGTTAACTAAAAAATTTATTACCTCTGCATCAAGATGCCGGATTGCTTTCTTTCGGTCACTACCGAAAGAAAATCATTATGAACATAAGCTGCAAAATTAGGATCCATGGAGACTGCAACCAAATCAGCCTTGTCATTCCCATCATCCATCAGCTGGATGGTTAACCTAGATGGACCAGATGACTGCAAAATGCAAGAAATTAATATATGTGTGTGTGGGTGTTTGTGTGCACAAACTTGTTTGCCAATATGTAAAAAGGTTAAAAAAACATACACATTGAAATCTGTATATATTCTCATCATGAAGAAGAACATGCGCATTATCGTAGTACACAGAATCAACAAACTTCTCAGGTAACCTAGATCTTTCGTACTCGTATAGTTGAAGAAGTTTGTTGTCAATCTCATCACCCACAACATTTTGGAGCTGATACATCAATAATAATTAGAATCCAAGAAATTAGAAACGAAATGAAAGGGTTCAGAAAAACAAATGCAGGTGCGATATTCATACCTGTTTCACAAGCTTATAAATCAATTTGTCCAATGTAAATAACACGTAAGACTGATTTCCTAAAATGGAACGACAATCGTCTTCAAACTTGGCATTATCAGCAGACCCATCAAGTAAATTGTACAAAGCAGCCATAAATCTGTAAACAGCAATAGCAATGTATCGAAGATTAAAAAAATGTAGGACTCTGAATAAGAGATACAAATATTTGAACTGAACCACCTAGAGTACAGATCAGGAGGAGTAGTCTCCTTTGAAGTTTTCCAATTCATTTCAGCAGATGCAGAACTGAGTTTAGCTGACAACAGCCTGTCATACAGTACCTGAAAAAGAACACAAAATAACAATCATGCAAGACGTACCAAAATAACATGAGTTTATATAATAGTTATATTACATAGCTGTTACTACAATAAAGATCCAGTCTTTATTTAGCAAAAGCTTTTAACTCGTTGGACCCATTTCATTTTTAACTAGTTTGTTCAATACAGGAGACTGCTGATAACTGAGTAGTATAAAAATATATACGAAGAATTTCATACTTACTTGATGAAGCCTGAAGAGGATGTAAAAGTTATCATTTCCATAAAACACATGAGAATCTTTTCTTTCAGCATCTAGTAAAGGACTATCTTTTATTACATGTTTTGTTAATGGTTTTGCAGACAGCAAAAACTGCTCAGCTGGCGGCAAAGAAGTCACATCACCACCAATAAAATTGACATCGTCTATTCCTTCTGCTTCTCCTTCACTTTCTGCTTTGCCTTCAAGATCATCACGGTCACCATCTTCTTCATGATCTTCCCTAGAGCACTCATCAGCAGCTGACTCACTGCCTGACACATCAGCACCCTCAGAGGCATTCACACTGTCATCGTCATCAGCATCTCCACTATGCTTCACGGCAGTATGATTAACTTCATCGAAGTCATCATTAGGTGATAACTCGCCTTCTTCTTTCTCAATTTTGGAAGCCTCGGAAGGACCACCATTTGCCACTGGTAAGGAGCCTGGGAGGTCCTGATGCTACAAAATTTATGTTTTATAAAAATCAGATGTGGTAAATAAAATTAACACAACTAAAGCAGTAATGAATATTACAATACTTTTATTTCAGGCCATACCTGTGATGAAGAAACTTTGTCAGTCTTAGACTTGGCTTCAATAATGTCTTCGGTAACATCATCAGGTCTAGAAGTACTTGCTTCACGCCCTAAAAACATATTTTCAAAATAAGGCTCCATTAGCATAAAATAGATGTGGTCAAATGGGTCAAAAAAATTTTAAATAGGTCAAAGAGCCAAACGTAAAGAAACTCGCTCAAAGTGTATTCATATCCCTACCACCTTCTAAATCGCTTTTCTAAAATAAATGGATTACCGGAGTAATGATAGTAGTATAGTCATTGTAATCATATTCAACAAATTAGAGACAAAAATATAATGAGCAAAAAGTTGGTCATGGGCCAATTAGAACCGACCCATGTTGACTTGTACCAAAAATTGCCCATCTTGGCCCCATTACCATGTTACCCAACCTGCTTGACTAGGCATTTTGTTTAAAAGAACATAGATGGCAAGAATACAAACCAGACAAACTTATTGCTGGACTAGAGTCTCTCTCAGGTCTAGACCCATCTTCTTTGGTCAACGCATCTCCATTGGCCAAACCATTTTTGCTTGAATCTACTTGATCTGGCAAGCTGGTTTGATCCCCATTGCAAGCCACCGGCTTTGATTGCTTAGCAGCATCAGCAACAACAGGAATTCCATTAACCTCTGGTTCACGTGCACGTGCAGATGTCTCAGCATCTTCAGCACCGTCTGAAACGTGAGGACGACAAGGAACATACAACAAAGGCTCCAAGAATCTTGTCCATACCCTTATAACTTTGTTCAGTTGTTCCTTTGTAGTGCAAATTTCTTCACATGAATATTTAATTAGCTTTAACATGTCTTGGTGAATCTCATTGTCCGTGAATTCAAATTCAAGATTTGGGACAACATAGTGCCTACTTCCTGCAGCAATACTCATTAGCAGATCACTGTCTTTCTGGTTTTTTTCCTTTATTTCTTTAATTTCTGCCACCAAAGCTGTTCATAAAGACATCAAAAGAGCCTTTTAATTTAATTAAAAAAAAAAATTTATTTCAAAGATCAATTTTCATATATAATCAAAAAGAGTTCGACTTACACTTCGTGCTGAGATTCTTAGAATCTTGTTGCTTAAAATAGAAGCTACGGTGGTCCAGTGACTTGTAATGATTCTTTGCATAAATTTCAGCCCAAACCTTGTTAAAATCTGACCTACATTTTGTCCAGTCCTCTTGTTTTTGTTTCAAACGGGTCAATATGATGGGCAAAGCGAGAGACGGATTTCTTCGTAATATATCCATCACATCAAGACCATGATCACCATATAAACGTTCAATGCACCGTAAATCAAGAGCTAAAAACCATAAAAACAATTAGAAAAATCGAAACATTATTTTTGACAGAGTTCTGATAAACGTGGGACAATTACCTGTGAAATAGTCCTCGATACGAATAGGAACATCTGTACTGACTGACTTGGTGTTAATGCTGTTTAATAAGTCTTCAGCGCGTTTAGCAGTAGCACTCACAGACTCCAACAACATATCCAGCTCAAACCTAGAAGCATCATCGAAACATAATGTATAGTTACTAGTTTTTGTATATACTACTGCCAGAGAACATTTTTGTATGGGTCAAAACATACCAAGTTAGATTGAGTTGATCCGAAACAGTAATTGTCTAACACTTGGTACATTTTCTATAAATTGTCATATATGGTTACAAAAACTATATAATCAGCTAAACACAAAAGGAGTAGTTTTTTAATGAATAATTCAAGACGTTTATGCGGTAAAAATGAACTTTTGGCGACATTCATAAGTACATGGGTAAAACTAGCCACCTATAACTACTACCAAGGGTACAGAAACTATATGCATAAGATGCTATTAGTCATGAGATCATGAGATCGGCAACATATCATTTCTTGTCCAGATAGAGATATTACCTGTCATCCTCACATCTAAACAAACTTTCTTCATACTGGTTTCTACGCATATGTTTGAAAGAATAATCCTCACTGCCAGAGGTTACAGACACCCATACTTCATTAAGTACTTGAGAACCAAGTTCTGATCTTTGGCTTACAGATGGGATTGGATACTACACAACACAAAATACGCACTGTCAGCTACAGATATAAAACAGGTCAAATGAGCCAAAATGGGTTGATTACTGCTCGAAGCTTAGGTGATTATTGTAATAATATTATTTTAGAATCATATTTAATTCATCGATTATTTGTCTTCAAGTCAACTGGACCTGATTTTACTCAGTAAGAGACTCACATCATCAGGAAGAAGCCTATAACTGGGAGTGCACCGCTGGCAATTAGAAAGATCAAGCTCTTGTATAGATTTCCCCCAATATTTCTCTTTTTTCATGTCTTCTTTAGATGCATAAACTTCACGTCTATGCTCTCGTTCTTTTTCCTCTGTTCTAGTTGATTTTGATGCATGCCCTTCGTTCCACAAAGCTTCTGCCATGCATAGCAGAATTAATTTTAAAATGGCCAATTGAATTATAAAAATGAAGGCAAAATCAAATGCAAAATAAACAAGAAACCAGACATACTTTTGTCCATGACACCGGCAAGGAATCCATCTGCAAAGAAGATGTGTTAGTGACAAGAAAAGTTCTCAAAATATATAAGATACAGTGGATGTTGTATGAGAGCCACCTATATTTTCACAACGCTCCAAAAATGCACTGAATCCTTCCATAAGATCTGGGTGCTTTCCAAGTAAATCAGAAACCTGAAAAAAAAAAGAGTTCAATAATGCAAAAAAAATAAAAAAAAAAATAGAACATTCACAAAACGAGGACTGAAGCAAAACACGGGAATAAAATAGGAGATATACATACCAGGCTCTGTAACTCTTTTCTTGTAATTATTTCTGTGCTATAAATGTGTAGACACTTCAAGAAAGCCTGATAATCATCTGCATTACGTAACCTATCTTTCACTTTCTCACAGAAAGTAAACTCTTGGCAGTACAAACCTATGATTAACAAATAGTTAAATACAAAAAGTTCGACGTAACTCCTTTTTGGAAGAATAAAATATTCAAGAAAAACTTTTACTCACTTCTTAGGGCATCTTTATCATCATATGGATCCAAACCCGAATGCACTCCAAAATCTTCAACTTTTCGTGCTGATTTTCGTTTTTCTAAACGGTGATCGATATCAGAATCTTTGAAATCCTGATCGCGAGTTCTTCTATCCCTGCTCTCCTTTTTCCTCTTAATCATTGTTTTATCATCATCCATTTCAAGACCTTCAACACCTGGGCCCCGCTCTCCACGGGGAGCAATTATGCTATCCCGCCGACCTCGTTGCTAATAGCATAAAATATTTAGTCCCTTAGATCAAACATTAAAAAGGGAAAATTGCATAAAAAATTAAATAAAAGGTAACATACCTCATTTGCTTTAACAAAAAAAAACTAGAAACTTTTATGATGGATTCATTTAGACTAATCTTTTAAATTAACCTGTTTTCAGACACCAAAAAAGTCAACCTGGTCAAAGTTCCAAGTCCAACACCATCAGCTCAGAAAAGCTTAAAACATTAAATTTAAAATTTTGAGGTTTCTTTGTAAGAACATCTGAAAGCTAGTTACTTTTTTTATGCAATTTGCCCAAAGAGAAATAGTGAAAATAAAATAAGCTGTTTACTTTCTCTATTTGTGCATATCTACGTGGGGCCATAGCCGAGCTCCTTTCATCATAACGGTTATACGCTTGCCTGAGAAATGAAGAATGATGTGCAGATGCAGCAGCAGAGGCATCTGGCAAGAATCTTGTGAACTCATCAAGAAGATCAGGATGATCATAAAAAAGAGTAGCAACCTGCATAATTTCACATGTGCAAGATAAATTATACAGAATTATATGTGACATGATTTTCTTATACACAAGCGTAAAGAACATCACCTCTTGGTAGACTTCGTTGATACCCTTGTGTTCCTTCCTATACATATTCAAGATGTCTAAAAATGATTTGTAAACACGATCATCATTTTGAAAACGTCTCTGCAGCAGAAGAGGGGAGTAGAAAATGAATACATATATAAAATATAATTTCATCATTTACAAATAAGAATATCGTTTTCACCTTTATTTTGTTTACAAAGCTTATAGCTTCATCAAAGTCTACAACTTTTTTCGGTGGAGGCTCTTCATCCTCAATAACAGTAATTTCATAGCCTTTGGGCAAGAAAGTATTGAACCCAAAAATAAGATTATTGTGTCCTTTAAACAAACTTTTCACTCTTGCAATCACCCCACTAGTATCAATTCTGCATAAGGTAAATTGTCGTATGAGTTGCATGTTGATGTGGAACCAAATTCAGAAGCCGATTAATTAACCCTTTGACTAAAATATTTGTACCTTTGAGCTTTAAAGTCTTTCATAACATCAAGAAACATGTCATACTTTTCTTTTTGGTCTTGGAACATGTCCTTAACTTCCTTTAAGTATGTTAAAGCGTCAGTGGTAGTCAGTTTCTGAGCACTACTAGCATCACCACCTCCACCTCCTCCTCCGGGGACTTGGATTGGGCCATACCTTCAACATGAAGAGGGAAAAACATTGACCTTTTGACCGAGAAATACACAATATCAAATAAGCTATATACAGAGAAAACTACACATGCAAACCTGTTCTTATAGATAAAGTTAGGGGGATGTGCGGTTAAAGTGATGACAGTTATTTGATTCGCATTGATCTTGTCTCAAGTGTTCAGGTAAACTGATATTATAATAATATTAATATCTGATTATTTTAACATAAAAAACCAGAACTGGATAATTAGCTAAGGAGTAGTTGCAATTGCCTTCTGATGTATTTACCTTTTCTCGTGATGATTATAATTCTTGAAATTGTTTTAACCATTTTAAAAACACACATTCAAACACCCGCACTGATGCATTCATCTAACATGTTGCATGCCTTCATGTGTATATAGACAGACACTCCGTGATTTCATGGAAGTATATATATCATATCACATCCCATGCCGTACGCATTTTGTTAATAAGATTTCAAACCATTCCCCCATCAGTAGTCAATAAGTGTCTTAAAAAATTGTTACTTTCTCCTTCATCCAATTTACAATCTAATAACCATAAGCCTTAAAACCTAAAAAAGCATAATTGCATAAAGAACATATTTTTATCAATAATCAAAATTTATAACTGAATAATAAATCAAAAGTCAAAACAATACAATCAATTATCAAATCATAGCTACTACTACATGTGAATTCAAAATTCAAAATCCAATTAATCCTGATCATGTAAACATGTAATATTATCAGTCAATTAATCAACCTAATTCATAACTAATCCTATAAAACCATATTCACACACAATTAAACACAAACACATACCTGCATGAACAAATTAAAAAACAATAACATAATCATAATCAACACAACAAAACCACAAAATTAAACAAATTAAACAACAGTAGCATACGATTCTCCACGTGAAGAGGCAAAAGGTCGCTTGATTTGAGAATTACTATACATATCATCTCGTAATCGCTTCATATCTACAACATCAAAAATATTAAACAATAAGCGTAAATCAACAACATAATAATGAAAATTACGAAGAGATTAATGGCTGACCTGTGAAATTAGGGCAGATCTAAGCACAAATTGTGATTGGAATTAAGGTGAATGATTGTGTTTGGATCGAGTAATGAAACAACAATTAGTTAATAATAATAAAATTATGATTATTATGTAGCAGAAACAAAGCAGTTTGAGAAGAGGTATAACAGAAAAAGAGGGGAGCAAATTTGTGCATTGTATTGTGCGTTTAATTGTGATCAAAATTTTTACATGACGCTATTTATATTATATTTTTTTTCTGTGTGTGTATATGAGGGGATGATGTGGAAGAATATCTTATTCGAGTTTTGTGAGATTGGGCTTTGGAATTTGGGGTTAATGGGAATTTGGATATATGTGTTTGGGCCTCATTTATTTAGGGCTTGTATTAAACCTCTTGGTGGTTACAATAATATGAAGGTGTGATAGGCTAGGCCGGCCCAAGCCTAATTAATGAATGAATGATAGAGAAAATGAAACACGGCTAAAAGATGCAGCGACCAACGACTCTTTCAGGTAAACAAATCGACAATCGTTGCGGTATTATTTTCTTTAAATACGAGAACTGTTTATTTAATTAGTTTTTATGTTGTCTTATCTCATCTGAAATCGTGTAATCCTGTTGCTAATTATCAAGTTATCAGCCACAAGCTAACCAGAAAATCCCACAATCCACCAGCCTTTGTGATTCTGATTCCGAAATCCAGCTGACCAGCCTTTGTGATTCAGAAGTATTTTGCCCAATCAGGAGGCGCCACGTGTACCTTCAGCAGACAAGCTCCAACTTTCTCTCACATCATCATTAATTGTCACCTGATCTCCCGCCATTTCTCTGGGCCGAAGACATCTGGGCCTGGTCAAGGCCGAGACCAGTTACAAGACTTTATGGGTCATCTCTCACCTGGCCCATATTTACTTCTATAAATAGAAGACTTCATCTCCTTTGCAAGGGATCTGAAAATCACCACTTGTATGCAAAGCTAGAATAGCAATAATCTTTGTAACTATCTTGTAATCCCTCAAGTAATAACATTCGGCTCTTTACAGTGGACGTAGGTCTTTCACGACCGAACCACTTATATTCTCGTGTTCTCACTTTCACCACACACACACTAGTCTCATCGTTATCTTGGGTTTTGGTTAGTCCATCGGTGTGAGCAAAGGGTTGTACCTGAGCGAACACGTGTATTAACCACTCGGTGATTATCTTTAATCACCGATATACTCGTTGTTTCTTCAAGTGGGTTTGTGGTTTTGATCAGGATGAAAGAGAGTGGTTTTGAATTAGTGAGAGGTTGATAAGACGGTTACAGAGAGAGGACATGCAGGTGTAATTACAAAGCCCAATGCATGAGGTCTTTTACCCTTATACCCCTTATTAACCCTCTCTCTTACTTTATGGTATTAGTTTACATTATTATAATAAAGAGTTGATCTAGACCATTGATGAAGATAGATCAATGGCTATAAGAGAGTTTTCAAAGTTTTCTCAATTTAATATGGTTTTCTATATAACCATCCCCATTTGATATCTGTTAATTATTAATGTATAGTCTTATACTTAGTTCTACTAGTGTCATATAATTGAGACCGTGAAGTTGGTCAAAGGTCAAACATTGGTAGGCTTTTGGGTATAAAAGGTTAGCCACAACATGCTTATGAAGGTGTATTAGGTAGTGCTTGAGTCCTAAAGTTCATGATAAAGGCCACTCTCAAAAGAAGTCAAAAAAAGATGATTTTCTACTTTTTCCCCTAGTGAATTTACATAGATAAATCTTGAGTTCCTTAACCTCTAAGTTCGTTCTAAACCTATATTTATGTGTTAATATGTATATTGGAATTGAGTTGAGCTACTTTATAGTTAGGTTATCACTTTAAACTTAATCATAACCAAACACTTTGGTTATCATAAAGCCATAAACAATTAGTTCTAGTTTAATTGGTTAGCAGTTTTCAAAAGGTGGTTCGGTTTTTTTGTTGGGTTAACCGAAATATTGAAGTCGTGGCCATTTTAGTTTGTTTAAACTAGTTTTTGTGTCGGTTTAATTGGTGTGTTGTTCAGTTAAATCAGTTTTTTTTTCTTTTAATGCATTAGTTACATCAACTATTTGTGTGTGTAGAGAGCCAGATTTATTCCTTTTTTTATGGTTAAATCGATTATGGTTTGGTTATTTGGTTTTTGTGATGTACATTTGGTATTTAAAATTTTGAAAGTATGCTAAACTCAAAATGAGGAATGCAATTGTATTGTTATTGATAATAATCAAAAAAGTAAAAAGTAGTGAAGCACATGGCTCATGAGAAAGGAAATGAAGATGAAAGTAAGATTTATTTTGTATGTGTACTACTCATGCATGCAAACTCAAAAAACAAAAGGCACCTTTAATATTTGAATCTTGTTTACTTTAAGTAATAGAGAATAATATTTCTTGAAATATTAAATATCAAATTCCCGAAAAGTAAAAACCCAAGTAATAAAAACAAGAAAAGATTAGATGGGAAAGAAAACAAAATGATAGATACAAAAATGTCATTTCATTGTCTTTGTTTTGTTATTGCAAAATCTATTTAAAGGAGTTATGCAAAGTGTAAGAAGAAAAAAAACACAAACATATGGTAAATATGTTTGTATCATAAAAGAAATCAAATTATTTGTGTATGATACAAACATAATTATTAGTATAAACCATGTCTAAACTAGTAGGTTTTCCCGCTCACAGTGGGTTTTTGATAGTTATCAATTCAGTTTATTACGGTACCAATAAGATACGTGAACTCAATATAACAACCGAAATATATAAAAATGACTACATGTGCGAATACAACTCCTTTTTTGACAAAGAAAAACATACCGCTTATATCGTAGCAACCGGCAATGGTTTTACCGGTATTGGGCCGGTTCATCACGACATCGGTAGCAATGTCAAGAAAAGCATAAAATGATTACGGACACTGATGTTCGTATGGTACCGGTTCGGTTCGTCATGGTACAGAATACAAATCAATTATATATGACCCGTTTGTTTTTTAATAAGAACTTTTAGACAAACTTTGATGATAAAATTAAACACGTCACAGTTTTAGATTCTTTAAATAACGAAGATGGTAAACTACGTCACTTGTACAATACTATTTGCAACCTCGTTTTGAGTAAAACTTATGTCAAAACACAGATAAAAATAAGTACGTGGCACGTTTTAAAAGGTTGTATCAATTTTTGTAATACGTTAATTACATTTATAAAAAAAAATAGCTGGTATCCAATTTAAAAAAATGAACTGTTTTTACTCATTGAATATGCTTCTAATATTGTTATTTTTATTTTTTTGGATTTTGCCAATAAAACACTATATGAATTAAGAGAGGGTTTAGGGTAATTGAATTTTAATGCTAATTTCTAATCACGTATCATAATGAGTCTATACACCTGATACCCGCAGACAGTGGTGAAGTTTGAAAATCCGGACCCGGGGTTGAAAGTATATAACTAATTTTTTTTTATAAAAAAATGGGGGGGTTGAAACCGTATATACCAAAAAATTTCTATACGAATACTATATAATCGAAACTTTTGAGCGAAAATTCGTGGGGGGGGGGGCGGCGCCCCAAGAAAGCTGCGCCACTGCCCGCAGGTACTTACGAATTCGATGGATAATGGATAATAGGTACCTAACGAGTATGAGACAAAATGTTCGTACTCGTGTAGGCAATTATCATTCTATGGACATAATGTTGATGTAAAGCATAATGAGGGCCTTGAATGAAAACCATATACACATTCAAAAGAAGTTGGTCATCATCTATCTATTCTTTCATTCAAAAAAGAAAAGATATGCTTGAAAGAATAGAAGCTTTAACAGATTGAAAATGCTTTTTTTAGGGAACACAACCCACTTAACAAGATGAATAAAGCCAACCCTCTAAAGTTCAAAGCTCAAAGCTAAAGCAAGACCATAAACCTTTAACAATGCATCTTTACATACCACCTACAAAAATTGTATGAAAAAGGGACCCTAAAGATATAATGCATGTTCAATTCTTGGCTTCTGTGATAACAATAATAATAAACATTAGTACAATATTTGGATTAATTCATGCAAAACTTTTCAAAAAAACTTAACATCCATATTCAAACTACCTTTTTTATGTAAATTCTACACAACAAAACAAGCAATATAACCACGTATCGATCTCTAGAATCGAAAGGAAACCAACATGCCCTTTGCCTAGGCGCGATCAGGAGGTTGTCCCGTGTTTCTTGTTCTCCTGTAAACATATATACATACTAGATATAAATACAACACAAAAAGTACCTATACAATTTTAAACATGTAACTACTGCCTGTCAAAATGTACATCAACGAGTACTTCTAGTACATTTTGTAACATACCTGTTGTGGATAGGATCAGGACCATTCGGCACCCGTCTCTTGCTCACGTAGTTGACAGCTAAACCATCTTGCCTCGTCGCGCCTCGTGACTTCAAAACTGCAAACAACAAAAACCAGCAAAATCCAACCAATAAAACCGCCCTGAGAGTGTTTCTCTCCATCACACTTAGGATGAAGATGAACTTGTAACGATCATATTCGTATTCGAATTCAGAAACAATGAACTTTGTGTGTGTGTGTGTGTGTGGGTGGGGGGGGGGGGGGGTATTGCAAAGGATAATTGAGTAAGGTATGTGTGGTTTTGTAACTTGTGAAGTGAGAGTGCCACTTATCTTTATAGGTGGAATACTACAAGAAGTTTATTTTTATAAAATAAAAAGTTAAGAATAACATTATATAACTTCGATAAGTGTTGTTTCTTTAGGTTTAAGTTGGGCCCACCGAAGAACTTTGCCATGCAGCCGTAGGATCAAGTGGGACCATGATATCTTCCTATATTTAACTGCAGGTGTTTGGAAGTTGGAACACATTGGATTTTGTGGGAATTTAGTAAAACAGTGAGATTGCAATCACAACATAAACAGGATTACAGGAACAACTTGATGCAGAATCAAGTTTCTGAACAAAAAAAAGATTAATAAACCAAGGAATGGTCACAAACTTACACTATTAGAAAAAAATAGTATTTAAAACCACAATCTTGGTAGCGCGGTCTCTTTTTTGGGACCGGTTTGCAATCAGAATTGCGGGAAAGAATGTCCATCACAATCTAACTTTGCAGTCTCCACTAAGGTCATGGGGTGTGGTTCACTACTAAACCATCATCACCATTCTCCTCCTCAACGTCACGTCAGCATCCTCTTCCATAATCTCTCTTCCACTAAACATGGGTGTGATTCACTAGTGGAAATCACCATGCATAGAAACCCATTGCCGCCTTTGCCGTATGTTACCGTCAGTAGTAGGGCCACTAGTAGGGCTGACAATGGGTAACCTGTATAAGACACGATAACACCGGTTATCTGAAAAAGACACTATATGATTTTTTTACTTTTTTTTTAAATAATTAGATTTGTTAGCGTCGTCAGAGACCTGTTAAACCTGTTAAGACACGATTTGCCAGCCCTAGCCACTAGTACCATGTCATGTGACGGATTCTGAAATTTGACATAAAATTGATGAACATGATGTTTGCAAGGATGTTGGGTCTCACCCTAACAATTCTTTCTCTCTTCTCTCTCAATTGTGGCCTTCGTCAGCCATTATCCTCACCATCACTAAGGCTAGGGGTGGTGTTCTACTAGGGCCACTAGTGCCATGTAACTCCACTACTCCTTTACGATCACCGCACCTTGTAATCTAATATTTTAGTCTCAAATCTTGCAACTACATTTTATCAATCGCTTTTGGCAACTGATCTATGACAACTTTTTTTGTGATAGCATGTTAGCTATCCTTTTGTGTTTGTGCCTTGTGGTTGTTTTATTAATTGTTTTACAGATTATATTTGTTTTCTTCGTTTGTTCTTTTATCTTGAAAGTGCGAGATCCCCAGTTTTTGACAGACTTTAGACAATCTCTCTTGTAGGGGTGGTGTATAAAATTATTGCTAAAACGCTCACGAATCACCTAAAGAGAGTGATGCAATCAATTTCCTCTCAAAGACAATTTGCTTTCGTTGAAAAAAATAGATATCTTCGACGGGCCCCTCATTGTTAATGAAGTTATTTCCTGGACGAAAAGGCAAAAGCTTGAGATTTAAAGTTGATTTTGACAAAGCATATATACGACTCTGTAAACTATAGGTTCCTTTTGGATAATTTAAATATGATGGGCTCTTCGAAAGATGAAGGAGATGGATTGAGTCGTGTCTTTCGTCAAGTAAGGCTTCGGTTTTAGTAATTGGATCACCATTAAGGAGTCTTTCCTTAAAAGAGGCCTTCACCGAGGAAACCCATATCACATTTTCTTTTCATTTTGGTTCTGGAGGTTATTGAGGTCTCCGTGAAGAAAGCTACTCGGTTTAGGCTTGTTTGACGACATTCTTATCTCATCTTTGTTACGCTGATGATCTCATTTTTTGGTATGTGATATAAAAAGAATGTTGACAACCCGCGAATGATTCTTCGTTGCTTGTTTCTTGTTTCGGGCCTCAAAGTTAACTTAAAAAGAGTAGTTTGATGGATGTTGGGGTCGAGGACTATGAGGTGGAAGAGATAGCTAGGATGATGCGATGTAAGGTAGGATGTATCCCCTTTACTTTTCTTGGGTTACCTATTGGGAAGAATATGGAACGAGTTAAGCCATATAGACCGGTAATTGACAAATTTACAAAGCAATTATTAATTTGGATGGTGAAAACCATATCAATGGGTGGGAGAATAACTTTCGCAAAGGTGGTCCTTGGAAACCTTCCTTCCTACTACCTATCGTTATACAAAGTTCTGGTGAAGGTGGTTAACACGCTGGAAGGTATTAGGCGAGCTTTCATATGGGGAAAAGTGGGGAATTGGAACAAAATGAGATAGGTGGCTTGAAGCAAAATTCAAGCCCCTAGAAGGATAAAGGGCTTGGGCTGGGAGAGATAAGGAACCTGAATTAGGCTTTTTGATGAATTGGAAATGGAGATATAAAAAATATTCTTCGCAATTATGGGCTTCTATGATTCGTGCTATTCATTAGGGCACAATAGAAATCAGGGAATTCCCCTTAGAAGGTAGATGGCTGGGATTCGAAAAGATATAAATTCGGTTGACAAGGATCTCGAGAAAGCCAGTATTGTGTGTCCGGGGATGTTAGGACAAGAGAGTGGGGAAATGGATGTGATGTATTGTAAAATACATCTATTTCCAGTGTATAGTTTGTATAATTTTCAAGTCGTTTAGATAGTACTTTTATTAGTTTTAGGCTTGTACTTGTTTATTTTATTTACTATATGTTTTTATAGATTGTTTATTACTTTTGTGTCATTTTTAATACTTATGTATTTATTTTATATTTTGTAGGTGTTCATGGACGTTGGAACGTAAACGAGCAACTTTGATTAAGTCGAGAACACCTGAGTCACGAAATTACAATACTATATATAAATAGTAGTATATTAGATATAATAATAATAATAATATGTTTAATAATAATAATAACTAGCGGCATAATCCGCCGCGTTGCGGCGGCGATTTGGTTACCGCACGAAGTAATTAGAAAAGGAATGAATATTTGTTATCTTTGTTACGGATCTAAAAACAACCAGAAACATAATAGGAGCACGGATAAAAGACAAACAGGACATATCCGAAACTGTCAATTAACACTTGCACAAAAACTGTATAGCACTCGGTTACAACCTGATAAATAACAAAGTGAAATGGATTACATTGTTGATTACCATCAAAAACCATCACAATGCATCCTCTAAATCTAGAGTTGGAACAAACATAAGCCAAAAAAAAAACAAAAATACTGCCTGAATAGATTGCATCAATGCTGCGCCTACGTTTTCCTGTTTATCCTTTTTATCCTGCGTGAGTATCTTCTTTTCCTGTACATAAAATACGAAACTGCCACGGTGCTATTCATCTTATATTTCCAAGCACACATAGTATATATAACACATACATGAATGTTAAAGCGTATCAATGGCTCAGAGTTTTTAAAATTGATGGCTGCAAGAAGGGTTGAAGGTAAAAACCAACCATCCGCGATCCTTGCCATGCCATCCTCACCAACAATCAGGAAGTAATTTTATCTCATCATAGCCATTTAAGGCAGCCCATGGGACAATCAAATACCTAATTGCGCCCACTATCAACGGTATCCTCTTTCTAACAGTAACTTTGGTTTTTAAGCATGGCCTATTTCGTTGCGATCAGCGTATGATATCGTAACACCATAGAGCTCAGACAATATATAGTGTACTGTACGAAAGGAGCCTCGTTCGGTTGGGAAAGGTGTAGAGGGGAAGTATAAGTGGGGACAGGACAATAGGGAAATTTTTTGATTATCCTTGGGCCGACTGTGATTACATCACTATGATGGAACCAATGACCATCCACTATGATGCAACCAATGGCTATCCTCAGGGATGTGGTTATTTGCTATGATGGAACTGTTAGGAATGTTTGCAGCAACTCTATTATTCAATTTGAGTATGTGGCCCTGACAAAAAATTTGTTTGCTGTTGGTGAGTTGTGATGTCATTACTATGATGGAACCAACCGGCGTCAGTGGCATTTGGTACTGCACAACACGCCACCTGGTTGCATCTTAGTGACGTCATCACAGTTCACCAACAGCAAACAGATTTTTTGCCAGGGCCCCATACTCAAATTGAATAATAGAGTTGCTGCAAATATTCCTAACAGTTCCATCATAGCAAATAACCATATCCCTAAGGATAGCCATTGGTTGATCATAGTGATGCCATCACAGTCAGTGAACGCAAGCAACACAAGCGCATGACTGCACTGTCATCATCGCTCTATGCGGGTCTTATGCTTTGAAAAAACGACACAACAAATAAGTGCAACAAAAGCGATTAACATGAACCACTTTATAATTACATAAGAAAAAGTTATTTCTAATGTGTTCTTAAAGCGGTAATCACAGCAAACTATTTATTTTTTAGTAATCACTAATTAATATCCTAATGATCATTTAGTACATAAACAAATTAAAATAATGTCGAAACCGAAACTATTAACATAACCAAATTTAACCAGATTTTAAAAATAAAGCCTTACCTGAGCCTCCTTTAAAAACTCAGTTTGCGTGCGACATTCATTTAGCATATTTTGAACCGCCTGACCTTCAATAGACATCTGTACCCATCGAGCACTAACTCTAGGCTGTAGCCGAACCAACGCCTGCATGTAACGCAGAGTCACAGTAGCTTGTTTCCTAACCTGCCGACCTCGAACCAAAACTTGCAACCTCACTACTCCTTTTAAAGCTCTCAGCGCGATAAGACGCCAAACCCAACTGCTTAAGTTGTACAAATTATGCAGCATGAATTGGAAAAAAATTAAAAAGCGTAATAAACAAATAAGAATCCAAAGCAGGCTCAGAGTCGGGGAAAACAACACCGCTTTGGCTGCAGGGCAGGTTGCACGAAATGAAATGCCATCCTCGAACCCCGCCAAGCCAAAACGGCAAGCACTTCAACTTTACACTCAGAGATACCAACTCATCATAGCCTTTACGTAAACAATCACAATAATGGCACATGCAAACTAAGAACAATCAAAGGCAACTACATTTCGAATTTAAAAGATATACCGCCACCAACTGTTGAAATCACCAGCTAAAGAAGAAGAAAAGCGAAAGAAATAAGAGTATACACATGCAGGTTACTATATATATATATATACCAACTTATAATAGACTAAGTGGAAAACAAATGTCTAACCCACATGCTTGACACGTGTCCCTGCATCCAACAGATAAACAAAACATTAACCGGGTTTTGAACCTGCGCCAACTCGTTAACAAAGCAACAACATAACCACTAACCCATACCCATAAGATAAACAAAACGTTAACCGAGTTTTGAACCTGCGCCAACTCGTTAACAAAGCAACAACATAACCACTAACCCACACCCATAATATCTTGCTATAACTTAAAACCAATAGTATTTAAACACAATCAAATAATCAGATTCCGGGAAAATTACTGTTCAAAACGTTTGCCTACGTTCAAAATGCATCATAGCCTCGCCTTTTTTTAGAAACAATTCAAGGCTCAGAAAGGGCGATCAATTGTGGCTGCGACTAAAGCATCGCCTCGCCATAACAATTCAATCAACCCTTCTTCAACATCATCGCCTTAAACCCTTTTTCACGTCATCGCCACATAACGATATAAGCACCAACAATATCATAGCCCACATAAGCACCAAAAAAACATCAACAAAAAGCCCCAAATTATTATAGCACGCGATAAAAAGATAACTACGATAAAGATGGAGTCAGGGTCTCAGGCAAGCAACTGACAGCCATCAAAGACCCATTCCTCAAGAAATAAAATGGTCATCGACCGATCCAACTGTGCAATTAAGCCGACAACAACAGAATTCGGGTCTCATGAAACCAAAGGTTTGCCATCATCGACCTATTCGTAAAGTAACCTAGCTACCGATCAAAAACAACTAAACTGAAACCAACAGACAAAACCCAACAATAAAAAACGAAGTGAGGTTTTTGTGGTTCAGAGTTTACCGAAAACTTGGCTGCAAGGCGGGTTGCTGGGTAAAACCTGCCATACACCAACCTTGCCATGCCATCGTCACTAATAGTCGGGAAACACTTTCAACTCATCATAACCAAGCAACAAATTACAAGCATCTATGGCCGATACTGAAATCGAAAGCATCTGTCCAGAACCCCCAAAGAGTGTCATCAGCACCACCATCCATAAGTAAATCTGGACTCGCAAGAGAGAGGTGGCGCCGGTAACGGCGGTGGATCTGGACTCATCAAAACCTGGATCATCACACATTCACACCACATCACAATCAAAAACCATAAAACAACACAAATTCAGATCTCGTATTAAACATAGTAAGATTCAAAAACACTTACAGAATGATCAACAGTAATGAAGGTTTTTCTGAACGATGAGTATAGATTGAACCCAAAAACCACGTCATCTGCAAGACCCAGTAGTCACCACCATCATCAGATGCCCAAAATCATGAAATCTGACCTTGGGGTTTATCGATCCACCCGAAAAATGGACATGCATCTTCATCGGAATGTTTATCCGACGGTGGTGTGAATGGCGGCGGTAACATCCCGGTAGCGGTGACCGGACGCGATGTCTCCCTAAAACCATTTACGATGCCTCCCCAAATCCATTTATCTCTGCAAACAAACAGAGGAAAGGGCATGGCGGTGGTTATGGCGGTGGTTTATGGCGGAAACACACATAGGTGAATAAAGAACATTGTGGAAGATGTAAACTGCACATGAAGAGCATTGTGGAAGAAAAACACGCGTCCCAACTGTTGCCTGACCTTAATACACGTGTTTTGGACCGGACAACAAAAGACCAAATTACCCCTGTGTTGAAAGTCTAATATAACAAAAAAAACGTTTAAACAGGGACTCGAACCTGCGCCTTCTCGTCATCAGCTAAACCGTTTCACCACCAAGCCAATGCCATAACATCTGATTAGATTTAATAAGTAACAATACTTATTCGAAAAAAACCGAGAATACAAGTTACTGTTCAAAACGTTTGTCTATTATTATAGTGTAATAATATAATAATAAAAAAAAAGAACCGTGACATAATGTCAACGGCCCAAAAAAAAAACCACACATAATTGTGAGGGCTGATTATTTGAAGGGGTAATTTTATTATAAATTCGGAGGCTGCCGCAAATATTAATTTGGGGGGAGGAGGATATTATTCTTGGATCGAAGAACACAGAAGGAAGCGAAGGAGAGGACTTCGAAGGTGGAGCAAGAAGCAGGGATCAGACGACAGTAGCACCATTGCAGAATTAATTGGAGTGGAGGTCAAGGGTGCGAGCACGGGTCAGTTCAAATTCAATTCTTTATTATTTGTCTATTTGAAACCCGTTGTGAACACCATGAATTTGTCTTGCTTTTATTGTTTTGATTTTATCATGACTTTTATTGGCTAGACTTTTATTACTACCTAGGCGATGATGAATACGCTTGTTTAATAATTGTATTTCTTTTGGTTTTGGAACTATTGGTTGTGGGTGAATTTTAGAGTGAAGGGCTTTTTATTTTCTGGTTTGATGTGTATGCATATTTAGTTTTGTTTAATTAATTTTTATAAACTCCACTTGCGTTTTTGTGAATGTCTTTCGTGTATGAATGCGGGTTAGGTTGCGGACTGGGTGTTAGCAACTAGTTTATGGTTAATTTCTGCAGGTTATCCATAGGAGTTGTAATTGTTAGTTAGATAATTCTAAGTGTTCTACCAATTCTCAATAGCTGTAAGGTGCGAGGTTGTTGGTCTGTCTAGAGTGTTAAATTGCTAGATCTAGAGGCTTTGTAAGAAGATCTTCCTAGTTTCCCTAGCATTCCTTGTAAGCCAAGTCTTATCAGAAATATTGTAGTTACCCCTTGCACTCTTAGTGTAGTGAGCCTTTCGCGCTGTTAGGTAGACTGTCTAGCGGGTACTTTAAGATTCGAGTAGGTAAGCCTGTGAGGGTAACCTCTCAACCGGTGGTTTAACAGCACAATAATATTCTAGGGTTTCCCCTTGAGAAGGGTCGAGGGTGTCTAGTTTATTCTTGATGTTTAGTATTTTAAGATCCCGGTTCCACACCAGTTCCATAGCCGTTAGAAGATTGTCATTCATGTGTAGGATTCTAGCCTAGGTAGTGCCTTCCCATCATCTGATCCCAGTTGCAGTTTTCAGTTTATATCTTTAGTTATTTTAGTTTTATTTTATTTATTTGCATTAGTTTGTTAGAAAACCCCTTTAAGTAACAAAACATTATTAAGTCAGTATTTAGGATAAGTAATCGAGTCTAGTTTACGTTTTCCAGTAGAGTCTCGTGGGTTCGATACTCGGACTTACTTTAGCTGTACTGCACTGACCGGTACACTTGCCGGTTGTGTGGTTTAGGTTTAGAGAGTCTTAGTTTATAAATTTAAAACTTAGAGTGTCTAGTTTAGGTTAATTTAGGTAGTTTTTATTAAAACCACTTTTAGCACATCAGGATGACCATATGTTTTCTATGGTAGCATTTAGAATGGAGATGGCCGAGAGGATTAGGGTTAAAGTTAGTAAGAGACGATATAACTGGAATGGTTGGATTCCTCCAAAGGTGGTATATTTTGTTTGGAAGCTTTTGTTAGGTGGTATCCCGATAAAGACGACTTGGCGTATCGAGGTGTGGCCATATCACTTGGCTGCGTCATGCATTATGGTGAGTGCCATTTGGTGGCACATCTTTGTCTGGGTTAAGCTCCCTGTGAGCTGGAACATTGCGTTTGCCCAATACCTTTTGGAGGGTATACACAATTGTACAGGGTCTTCAAAATGGAAGAGGGTCTTGGAAGTTGTGTTTTACGCAACTCTTGGAGAATATGGAAGGCAAGGAATGCAAAGGTGTTCGACAATATCCCGTTTTCTGTGATGAAGGTGGCGCTTCGGTCAAGAAAAATTCATTTTTGTGGCTTAAAAATAGGTCCTCGTTTGGTAACTTATTTTCGAAAGAGGTGATGCGATTTCAACATTAAAGATGATAATTTTGTAACTTTTTGTTTTCTTCCGAAACTTCCAACTTCTTGTTGGCCCCTTTGTTCTATTTTTGTTTATGATAATAAAAATAGTAGTCGTTGAAAAAAATCTGGCATTACTAGAGAAGTATGGCTTATAAATTGGATCACCACCACACAACACTTCACATGTGTATTTTCTTTTTCCAATTTTTAAATTTTTTATATTTTATATTTCTTTATTTTATTTTATTTTCATATTTTACATGGTACCATCACATACCACTTGCCACATGTCTTTTTTTTTTTAACTTTTGTTTATTATCTTTCTTTTTTACATTTTATAAAGTTATAGCGTCATACACCGTTACAAGTTTGCTTATTTTATCTACGTTTCAATATAAATTTTATTAAGCCCGAGCTGAGTCAAATATAATATATTTTTAGTTTTATTTAAACACACCTCACCTTTACGATTGTGGTTATTTTTACATAACCAGTTAATTTAGTCTATCAAAATAAAAATTTTACATTTTCTTTTTGCAACCGTATGTACCTTGTTCTTCTCATTTTCTTGACCAATTTGCTATCGACATTTGATTTTCAATTTTTCTGAACTTTCTGTACAAGAATTTGATTTTGATTTATTTATTTTTCACATTTTGGAACCGTTTTGGGTGCGGTCGATATTTTAAATTTTGCGCAAGTTGGTCACCAGATTTTTCGCCGGCTTTTCTAATCGTAAAATTAGCTAAAAAGTATTGGGTACGAGTGTCAAAAAAATTAAATAAAAATTAAAAGGAGATCAAGAATTATATTTGAATGATACTTTCAACTGAACAGAAGTACAGAACACTAGTCTCTTTAATCTTTATCAGACAAAGGAGAGGGTGGTAGTACGCCCACCAAAAACGATAAAAAAGAAAGAAAAAAAAACCCTTGATGGACCCGATTGATAAACATTAAAGTAAGTAAATGGGTTTAGTACATTTTTGTCTTAATATATTGCATCAACACTATGTCATCCTGGATATAAAATAGAATCCCAGATTCTTCGTTGTGGATCATCAATAAAACTATAAAAGGAACATTTTTCAAAGAAAGTGGCTGGATTTTGAACTTTGAATGCATAACTACTATTTTACTCATTTTTATGTATATTATTTTCTTTATATCTTTGACTGACTAAATTTAACGAAATCAAAGAAAAATACAATGAAATGTCAGGTAGACGGGCAATAACTTACGTTACCACCACTTTTTAGTGGCATGTCCAATCCTACTAAAAACATAATTGTGTTATTTATTTACAAGATATTGTTGTGTACGACCCTCTGCAGTATGTTTAGGAAATTGGCAGTTTTGGGAGCAAGTGAGCCAAATGTATCAAAAGCGAAAGGAATGAAGACATGTTAATTCCGAGCACAAGCTTTTTCATGCTCTGCTACTTTCCTTACTTTAGCCTTCAACATAGTCTGGCGTATCACAAACCCGTTTTTCTTGAGGCCAACAAGGGGGGACACGCAAGTCAGGTTTACACAAGCGTGTTTCCCACCTGCCCAACCGAACACAAGAACATCTGGTGGGCGAAGAGTGGACTTACCTTCAAGCGAGTGTGTCAAGAAATTCACAAACTTCCTTTTTGGCAGAGAATCTTGCATGCTTAAGCACATAACATTGGACATTGGCAGAGAATCTTCCTTATAATGGACCTCATTCTTTGCAAGGCTCGTCAACTGAAAACAAAGAGATCATTAACCGGTATTTAAGGATGGCCCGATACTCCACCGCGAACATGCATGGCCTAGCCCTTCAATGGAAATAACAGCCAGGGAATCTTGAGCATGAGAGACCCGCAAACACTATAACCTCGCTTTCTGGGGTGGGAATAGGTCAAACTTCTCTCCTAAACTCTGTACGGTTTTACTATAAAACACACTTGCCAAAGTATGTTGGGCCTTTGGGGGGCGGTGTCCTTTTTAGCGAACCTACCAAGATCAATATCGAGGAGGGACCCATGCAAACTATCTAGTGCACACCCATAGTCAGAGTCAAACCCAATAATACTATTGTCCCGCAGAATGTGGTCCTGTAAGATTCAAGATTGTGACCTTGAGGCCACGAAAAATATAGGCCTTGTGGGAGAAAAAGATGTTAATCTATTAAAGCGATATCTTACATTTTGGATGAATATGGTTTAATTAATTTACTAGATAATTCACTGGTTTTGTTCTATGTATGTCAAAATTAACGCATTAGGTATCAATTCAGAATGAGTTCGGGTTAAAAGGAGCCAATTTAAAAATGTATCAATATGGTTCGGATCAAAATTGGTATGGCTAAATTAGATTGGGTTGAAACAAGTAATTTTAGAAAAAAAAAAAAAAGTTACAAAACGGGTTCCCCGCTACATTTATTTATATGATGGGTAGTGGCAATGGATATTGGGCATGGCGGCAGAGACCCTAGAGGAGGAGGCAGTGGCAATGACGGTGGTGGTGAGCGAAGTGGTGGTGCCGGTAGTGGTATTGGAGAAGAGGTGGCCGCATAGAAGGTTGCACCACCTGTGATTGTTTTGGTTGTGGTGTAGCCGGCATGTTATGCCTATCTATTGGTTAATGGGTCATTATCTCCAAAAATTAGTTGTGTGTTCTTTTTCTTTTATTCAAGCCAAAGTTATTTCTATTGTATCCGTTGCATTTAGTTAGAGGTAGTTAGTCCTTTTCCTAGTAATCAAGCATATCAATATTTATAATTATAATACAACCAGATATTAATATACAAATTAGTATTTACTATTTACAAATAACCAAATCAATATTAATATACAAATTAGTATTTACTATTTACAAATAACCAAATCAATGTTAATTGACATAAAGAAGCAACAAATGTCGTAACCTTGAAGCAATGTTTTAAAATGGTGGTTGGTTCGTTAGAATTTAATGTATCATTCCTTACCTGTTTGTTTCACATAACTCGTTAGAGTCGAATAATTTTAAATTGGAATTAGAATTAATTCCACAATTTTTTTCACGTAAACTAACTTAGCGTTTCTTCAAAATTGTGAAGGAATTCAAACAAAATAGTTGAAATCTCTCACTTCGTTGCCACCATCGCTAAAACTATCATCGTTGTTTCCTCGATCTTCGCCACAATTGTCATTGTCATCGAACACCGCTACTACTTTGACCATCATTTGGTGCCAATGTTAACGCTGCCACCAATAGTCCCAATGGTGATGGTTTTTTATGGCGAGTATTTACACAATAAAAAAAAAATCAATGTTTATTTTTAGTAAATTTATGACATTTATATGTTAAGTGTTAACCTGTCAACCATTTACACCTTGCTACGATGGCTATAAGACCACCCGCATCATAGTGTTCAGCTCTCACAAACTAGGACGTGGATGTTGAATCGATTTTGTTAGTATGTAATGATGGCTATAAGACCACCAGCATCATAGTGTTCAGCTCTCACAAACTAGGACGTGGATGTTGAATCGATTTTGTTAGTATGTAATGGAAAACAAATAAACATATACCTGAGAGATTCGTGAGACCTGCTACTGATGCTGAAAACGATGAGGTCGACATAACTGTCAGTCTGACCGAGTTCTCTTTAAGGTATGCAGTTATGATGGCTAATGATCCTTTGAAGAATCGGTTATGGGAAAGAGGGTGAGGGACGAATTCGTAAGAGGTGTTATGTTGATTATGTTGTGATGTCCCTCAACCCTAGTATTCTCTTCCTATTTATGCATACCCAGGGGACACCCTAGTTAGGCCCAACTAATGATAAGTCCGTCCATCAAAGAGTAATTAGTTATGGGCTTAGAGTATTTAGCAATTCATCAAACATAATATAAATGATTATAATGGCTACACCGATAAATATACAAGATATAACGTATATTTATTCCAACAAGACAGGTTTTTTTATGGTAAAGTACTTTGCGACAAACACTCACATATGAGATGTGTAAGTGACAGAACTTATGTTTAAAGTTATGTACATAGTTAATTACGTTCATTATACGACGGTACACTAATGTTTTAAGTCACTTTTTAAAGTATTGTCATGTCATGCTACACTAAAAATTAAACAAAATGCTTGACTCTGTGTGTGTATATACACATACATTGTAGGAGCACTGTTTACAAAATAAAAGAAAATAACATTTTTAATTTTTTATTCAATTTTATATGGATTACAATTCACAAGAAATAAACAGATTACAAATAAAAATACTTAATTACAATACAAAAGAAATAAAGAAAAGACATATTACAAATAGAAAGAAAAATACAAACGAAAAGAGAAAAAGAGAATACAAAAGCAAAACAAGGTGTTTGAGGCATGCTCTTAAAACAAATTTTGGGCCGCTCATGTAAACCCGTCTGTTTCTCAAGATTCAACAGCATAAATAGTTTGCACTGCCAGGGTTAATCTAGCACCTGAAAGACTACCTGAGACACGAGCATGGGGGGCAAAAAAAATAGGAACTTCGTCTGAAATCGAATGGCGGTTTGTGAACATAGCTTGCAGTGGTTTTTCTATGTCAAAAGTGAGCATAAAGTTATGTATATATAACCTTCGCATCAAACCAAGATGAAGACTTGTATTAAATACGAAATTCAATTAACATAAGTCTTGAATTCTTTGATGAAATGAACTAGCACGTAATCACGCTTCATGGTTACGAATTCGAAAAGTCTTGACCACACCAATTTACTGAGCCTAGCCACTGGAATCCACACTAGACCAGGTTCAATTAGCGTACGAAGTACAAAGTGCGTCATCAAAAAGCCACATTACGCCCATCGCCCTCGTCACAGTCACGTGCCCGGGCTCGTGCGGGTGCTTTGCACCCTCCTAGCTACAACTGGGTGTGTTTGGTTGTATAAGAATACATTCCTCTACAGAATTCTACACATTAACTACGGCTGTAAACGAACCAAATGAACACGAGCAAGGTCTTGTTCGTTTGTTAAGCAAATAACGTATTCAGGAACTGTTCATGAACACTTACCGAACGAGATTTCCTATTCGTGTTCGTTTGTTAAGGAAATAACGTATTCAGGAACTGTTCATGAACACTTACCGAACGGGGTTTTTCGTTCGTTTGTGTTTGTTTGTTAAATTTAGGTGTTGGGCAAAACCGAACATAAACAAACACACATGAATGTAAGTGAAAAAAAACAAGCATTCCTTTCGAACAAAATCAATATTTTTATCACAATGTCCGCCCAAAATATACTAATCCAGTTACCCAAGCATACATAATATAATCTTGATCACATAATTACCAAAACAAAATGTCTCATAAAAACCCAAAATTATCATATATTAAACTTGAAATCCTCATTTAATTCACCCAAAATCATAGTTAATCAAAATAGGTGAAGTATATATCAAATAATCTACCAATAGGAAATTGAAGTACTTAAATATAAATTAAAAAGTTAAAAATCCCTAATGAACTAATGAGCACAAACAAACATAAACGAACATGTTACCGAACATTCATGAACATAAGTTAACGAACGCGACCTCCGTTCATGTTCGTTTGTTTAACTAAACGAACATAAATTTTTGTTTGTGTTCGTATATTTATTAAATGAACGAATATAAACGAACTTCCCACCAAAATATCGCGAACTGTTCGCCAAACATTTTGTTTGTTTACGGCCCTAATATTAACCAAGAAATGATTTATATCTCCACCAATGTGGGACACGCACTAATTCCCACAATATTAAAGTTTCACCACACACTTAAAACTTAGAGAGAATTACACAGATTGTCCTTTAGTTTTACCCAAAATTGCATGTTATGTCCTTTTTTTTATTTTTAACTCCCTGTGTCCTTTGTTTTGTGCACTTGTTACACCCTGTGTCCTTTAGGCTAACTGCCGTTAAAAACGAACGTTAACTCCCTCACGTGCCCCTCACGTGAGGGGCAATATTGTCTTTTCACTCCTGCAACATCTCCCTGCCTTTATAACCTTCTTCCCAACCGTCTTCTTTATCAGATCATCCCCTGTACACACACACACACTCAAACAAACACGATGAAGGCAGATATGAAGCCCAACCGTCTTCCCAACCGTCTTCCCAACCGTCTTCTTCTTCGTCGCACTGTATATGGTAAGTTATAACCCTAATTTTTTCTAAAATTTTTGAATGTTAAAACCCTAATTTTTTCTAAAATTTTTGAATGTAGAAATATTCAGTATTAATATGCATAAAGTAGGGTTTTTCAGTTGATTTGAACGATTTAGGGTTTTCAGTAGGATAAATTGTTGGATTGTGAACGATTTAGGGTTTTCAGTGGGTTGGATTGTGAACGATTTAGACGATTTAGGGTTTTCAGTAGGTTTTCAGTGGGATAAATTGTTGTTGTTGGATTGTGAACGATTTAGGGTTTTCAGTGGGATAAATTGTTGTTGTTGTTGATTATTGTTGTTATTATTATTATCCGAATAATAATAATTTATTGTTATTGTTGTTAGGAATGGCGATTGAAGACGATGATGATGATGATCCACCGGATCCAGCAAGCGAAGACTTGACTTTCTATTTTTAGCGGAAAACGGAGTGCAGGCAGGGGATCCTTTGTCTTCTGGACTGTACCAGCAGATGGACGTAATCAACACTGTTGCAGATGATTACGGTCGTCGTGGTGCATGCCGGGGATCCCTTGTCTGTTGGAGATGAACCTGCATGGGGTGCTCTTGTTAGTTAAACCAACACTAACAAGAACTCCGGAGCAGGTTCAAATTTTGCAAATATGTGTTTGAAGATAAGGTTCATCAAGCACTACAGATGAACCTGGATGGTCTTAGTAGGGTTTAGGGTTTAGGGTTTAGGGTTTAGGGTTTAGGGTTTAGGGTTTATGTATGTAATGGTTTGTTTTATGTAAACTTTGTTTTATGATTAATGTAATGATTGTTATGATTAATGATTATGGTTTGTTATGATTATTGTAAACTTTGTGTTAGTATGTTGTATGATTATGGTTTGTTATGATTATTGTAAACTTTGTGTTATGTTGGTGTATGATTATGGGTCAAAATGGGTAAGGTTGTTTTAACAGGTTTGTGGGTGTATGATTATGGGTCAAAATGGGTCATGAGGGTTTGTTTATGTAACAGGTTATTACATATTAATGGTATGTTTGACTGTTGTTGATAATCTGTTATGGGTCAAAATGTGTAATGGGTCAAAATGGGTAAGGTTGATGTCCAGTTTTTTGACCCATTTAGACTTTTGTCAATGGTATGTTGTTTCTAATCTAAACACAGCTTGGTTAATGCTTTATGTTGTCCAGGTTTTGACCGACAATCAAAATTCTGACAATACATTTCATAACAAGATTTCTTACATTTCATAACCAAAATATCTTACATTTAATAACCATTGTAAGTCCTTCAAGTACACATCATGCCTAACTATTCAAGAACAATAAACTACAAATAACAAAAAAAACGAAGAAAATCCAACTAAACCAAAGCTTGCTTCTCAGTTTCCTTGATTCCTCCTGACCGATTGGACACCAACCAATAAAACCACAACCGATTGGACATACAATAGAATCTTCTACCTGGGTTTTTTGCTGTTGTTGATGTTCGAATCATGGCCAGCATTCCACACGTACAAATTAGCTGCTGTTGTTGATGTTCGAATCATGGCTGTTGTGATAAATTGTGATAAAAAACCCTAATTTTTGATGTGATAAAAAAACCCTAATTTTTTTTCGAACGTTATAAGGCAGGGAGATGTTGCAGGAGTGAAAAGACAATTTTGCCCCTCACGTGAGGGGCACATGTCTAAGAAACCGTTTGTTTTTAACGGCAGTTAGCCTAAAGGACATAGGGTGTAACAAGTGCACAAAACAAAGGACACAGGGAGTTAAAAATAAAAAAAAAGGACATAACATGCAATTTTGGGTAAAACTAAAGGACAATCTGTGTAATTCTCTCTAAAACTTATATCTCTCATTCATCTAGTTGTATAATTAAATATCATTATATTATGCACTAATATAATAACCATTTAACTGTTAGTTCATAAATTTCTAACATATATATTAAAAATAAGTATATAATTATATTTTTTTAATTACCAAAATCACCACAATTAATCTTTACCGAATTTAAATCCACAACCACTTGTTTTGAGGAATATACCAATATATAAATATTATATACATTTAAAAAAATGATAAAACTAGATAAAGAGTGAAACATTGACAAATTTTCCCATATTGTATCTCCTAGATGTTTAAACCATTAAATTATGTCTATATGACAATCCTATAAGGGTGGACGGGGTGGTTTGTGTTGGGCTAGCTGCAATGACCATGACCATCACGAACACCGCCCCACCTTTTTTATCATGCCCGCGATGAATTAAATCCATGATCGTCATCAAGCTAGATTCTAGCTGTCGCCAACGGTCTGTTGACCGCTACATATTAAAAAAAATTAAACACTATATATAAACTTTATTTTTCAACCAAAATCAATATCACAAACAATCAAACAATATCTCCAACATACAAGCAACTCAAAAATTTTTTTAATCAAATGTAAGGCCCTTCGTGTCCACTCGACCCATCTAATTCTTCCAACTCGTCGGGTTCTACAATGGAATTTTTTGCAAAGGTTTGTGAAGCCGCGCATCTTCAAGATACGGGACGCTCAAAGAAAAAATTGATTGAACGTGATCGGTGGGGGCCAAGTGAAGTTTTGATGAACGATTACTTTGTAGAAAACCCAAAGTACAATGACGCGATGTTTAAAACTCGATTCCATTTATCAAAGGAATTATTTTTAAAGATTGTTGGAGACATCAAAGCTAAGTTCGAAGGGTTTCAAGAAGGGTACGATGCTAGGGGAGAAAAGAGTTTTACGGCGATACAAAAATGCACATTCGCGATTCATCAACTTGCAACCGGTAACATTCATGACAAATTTGATGAATATTTAAATAAGTCAAGTAGAACTTCAAGCGAGTGTCTTCATTATTTTTGCAATGCTATTATTTTTTACTAGGTGAAATCCTGTGCGATACACGGGAAGACTATATCAATTTTAAGGTCTATTTACTAAATACCAAATTAAGAAGTCAAGCATCTGTTGTAAGCAAAGTCTATTTACTAAGGTCTGTTTCAGAGCAGTGGGTCTGTTAAGGAGATCTGTCTAAACAGCTGTTGCTTCAAACAGATGTTGCTTCAACAGTTTGCTTCAAACAGCTGTTGCAAGCAAACTGTTGAAGCATCATCTGTTTGAAGCAACAACTGTTTCAGACAAATCTCCTTAACAGACTCACTGCTCTGGAACATACCTTAGTAAACAGACTTTGCTTGCAACAAATGGTTTACTTCTTGATTTAGAAATATAATAAAACGCTCGTTTTTTTTTCGTTTTTTGTATAACACTATGGTACTTGTTGGAAAGATAATAAAACGCTCGTTAATTTGGTGGAATTTCTTTTTAAAAAAATGACATTTAAAAAAGTTATTAACGTTTAAAATCACGGGGGAAAGTGCATGTGCTATGCACATGAGAGATAAAAAATAATTTAATAGTAGATGTGCCATGCGGCTTAAGGAGAGCTTGAATAAAATTAAATGAGCGGGAAAAACAAACACTATGCTCCCATATGATTACATGTGTCCCAACTTTACTTTCTTTTATATATAGTAGTAGATATGGTAAAGAGTATCTACGAAGACCGACTAGACACGACATAACACGTTTGCATGCTGCACATTAAACTAGATGGCATTTTCCCGGGATGGTCGGTAGTATCGACTGTACCCACATCGAATAGAGAAGTTGTCATATGTCTTTGCGAGGCCAGTTTATGAGATGTGACCATAAAAAACCGACGATCATGCTCGAAGTCGTTGCGTCGAACAATTTATGGATTTGGCATGCGTACTTGTAACACCCCAACCGATAGCGGAAATATCGAGGTGTCACGTAGTAACGATTGTTCAAAGCTCATGGTACTAAAGTGTAAATATTTTATTCAATGCTTCAACTACAATTACAAACTTTCATGAAATACAAATACAATTTCCACACATTGTCTTGGTTAAGTCTTTACTAAATCCAAATGTCCTACATGAAGTATCTCAACAAACAACTTGAAACATGTAAGAAAATATTTTGTCGACATAAATGATGTTGGTGAGCATACTTGGTTTGTATACGTAAAAAAATAAGTTTAAAGAATATGTTTTACAACTCATGTGTCAACATCTATCAAGGCATTGTGTAAACAAGTAGTTTGGGGTGTAAATGACACGTAGCGGCTCGAGAGCTACCCGGGATTGGCTCAGTAAAAAGCCCGAACAAGCCGAGCCTTAACGAGCCCGAGCCTGAAATATGGCTCGTTTAGTTATCGAGCTCGAGCCCTAGATACAAAAGCTCGATTGGGCTCGCGAGCCTATACGAGCCCAAACATAATTATAAGTTATTTATGTATCTCTTATAATTTATAGCCCACATCTCCAAAGCCCAAGTCCTTATTTCATAGGCCCATTTAACAACACTCGCGAGCCGAGCTTTTGCGATCTCGAGCCGAGCTTTGAGCTCGTTTGAGATTGTTCTCAAATCACCTCGAGCCGATCCGAGCCAAGCTCGAGCTTTTGATTTTGCTAGCGAGCCGAGCTCGAGCTCAAGATTGTAGGCTCGAACCGAGCCGAGCTTCATAAAACCATAACGAGCCGAGCTAAAGCCCAGTGAGGCTCGGGCTCGGCTCGGCTCGTTTACAGTACCCCTACAAGTAATAAACAAACATGATAAAGTCTAACGAATATGATTCACATAATGCATCCTAACACATTTCACAATGATTTGAGCACCGTAACATGTGTTACGTCTATTTGAGCATTTGAGTACCGTAACCTAAGTTACGTCTTTAAAAGACAAAATATATTTACAATAAATAAAGAACATGACAAAACCTTATAGCCAAGGCTACAAGAATCTATATCTATATCTATATATATTAATATTTCAAAACATGAAATCCTACATGACACTCAAAATGACTATCCTCTCCCTTTGAGTATGCCATGCGACATTCTCCTTATTTCTATCTAAAAGTCTCTTTCTGTTTCATATTTCCCACACAATTTTAAAACGTTAATAACTTTTATATACAAGATTTTTTTTTAAAAAAAATACACCAAATTAACGACCATTTTATTGTCTTCCAAACGAGTACCATAGTGCTATACAAAAAACGAAAAAAAAATGATTTTTTTTGTCGGTTTTTGTTCATATAGGAAAAAAAAACACAATGTATTCAGGTAATTCATTAATCATGTTTAGGCAAATCACTAATCATGTTCAAAATAGGATTTCTTTTTTCATCAAGAGGAGAATAGGTTAAAACCACTCATTTAAAATAAAAAAGTCACACCTTCAAAACTACTCCTCATCCAAAGATACATCTTCTTTTTAATATACATTTTCATTCTTATTCCCTATATTAAAATTGTTGTTTTCATATTATAGTACATTAATTTCTATGTTATATCATAACACATATTTTATTATATCATATAAGATTTATATATCCTGCAAAGATTCCGGACTTGGAGGGTTCCTGCCCGGATTTGGTCTCAAGTTCGATTCCCACGTTCCACCGAAAAAATAACCGTTGGGTTTGAAAGGAGAAACCCATGTGGTTCCTATGGGATTCGATCCTGGGCAGTGGTTGCTTTGCAACACGGGATTTACCGCTGAAACACTACTCTCCAAAAAAAAAAATAATCTAGTTGTTTATATAAAAAAGATATTTGTATAGTTGTTATAACTAATCTATATGTATTATTTTAGGAAAATCAGATATTTTCGATTGCAACTTTATCAGGTGTATGATTGAAAACATAAGTGAAGTACCATTAATGTTATGGTCCATCTTTTTGTTGTTGGCTTAGGCTCAATATATTATTCCCGCATCACCATTATCTTTGTTATTATTATTATTATTATTATTAAATATTAAATGCACACAACAAGAAGCTAAAGCCAAACAACCATCAAACATACAGCCCACCAATTCAAAGAAAAAACTGTATCAATACAAAAAAAAAAAAAAAAAAAAATACCAACTAAGAGGACCACCCTAAAGTACGAAGATTCACCCTGTTTAATTTCTTTATCCATAAAAAGATGTTAGCCTTAATTTCCTCAGTAAACCTAGATGAAGAGGGGTGTACGTTTACCATTGAAGATTAAATCATTCCTTGAACACCATAGAACCAAGCGGTCAAGGGACCACGCATATGTACCCCTCGCGATGGCCTTGCTAGTCTGTTAAAAGGCGGGTCTAAGCGATGCTGATAGGTTTTCCCGCAAACATGTTACCCCCTTTAAAACAAAATTTTGATCGCAAACAAAATTGTACACCTACTAGATAGATGCAAATATGAACATGTAATAAAATTGTTAAATTTAAATGTGCATCTGCATTATCCACTCATCAACAAGGATGTCTAAAATGAACATGTTGAAGCAAATTCATCATGAAATAACCAGAGAGAAGTTTCAATGTCGTGCTACTTTATATTGAGCAGTGCATCAGCCATCTAAGGTGCTTGTCAAAACCACATTTTGGCTAAATCAATATTAGAGATCAACAACTAAAGAACCATTGTTGATGGTCAAATCGATAGTAGCATGTATGAGCATGTCAAACAAATTTAAGTACAATTTCTCAAGCAAACAACGAGCTTATATAGCCTTGGATATTCAAGATACATCAAGTTAAGAATAAGTGAGGTATGTTCAAATTGAGGTTAACATGATTTAGAAATAGTTTTGTATTTATATACACATCATTTATAAAGTTATACATAACAATTTAAAAGTGATCACTACAACAAATGAACAAATTTATTCTTATAAAATTAGTTTTTTTAACTATAAAACAAATTACTCGTTAAGATTGTTATAAAACTTATTAGAGGTCATAGCTACATACTCACACACATTTTTATAAATTTGTTTGTCACTCTATTTAAGCAAGCATTTTTATCAACTTTGTTGAGTGAAAATAAAGTGGACTAATCAACATCAGTCGAATCACTGTAACTATGCATGTGTTGTTGTGTTGATAGTTTGTCTACTTTAAAGTTTAAACTTATATATTATTATGTTGCAACCATAACAACAAAGATTTTTAGAAGTAGTCATAAAATTAAAATTTACGAAAGCAATGTAAGATTCCGGAAAAGAAAACAATGAAACGGTGTGTGAAGATATCATTTTGATTTCCATATTATTAATAGAGATTTGGGTATCAGAACACGTATGAAACACCTAATTAATCATTTAATTGCCTCAAACTATTTTCTTTTGACTGTTTTAAAGTAGATTTCATGTAAAGCCAAGACAAACATAGGTCATAGGGTCAAATTTCGAAATGAAAAAAAAAAAACTTATTCTCCAAAATGCTAAAATACCATTCAAAGTTTATATATCTAAATTATTATATTTGACCATCTCTTTTTATTATCGGCAAATTACTTTCTTTCATTCAACACCCAAAATATACATTACATTGTACAAGTAAGACACTAACACAATGTAAAACACCCGCAAAATCACCTGTAGTTGCTATTGTTACAACAAAAATGCCTACCCCATGTCATCAAAAATCCCGCATCTCTCCCACTCCATAATGCATTTAGTCGCCCTATGTTTGCAACCTATGAAAACCCTTAGATGCATTTCTCCCCGTTCGTATGGTTGTTCTCCTCACTATTTCTCATAGATGCTTGGCCTTCTTGAACTGGGATTCTCCTACGTCTAGTCCACTTTCTAGGAATAGTCTCGAACTTTTGCTCCACCCCCCCCCCCCCCCCCTTGAATCAAAATAATAAACTTCACCATTTTTCTTGATCTTTTGCTCGAGTCCCCCCTTGAACCAAAATAATAAACTTCACCATTTTTAGTATTCTCCTTCATTTGACCGTCCAGCTTCACATTTACTTCACCTGTTGTCGCCCTATTTACTATTGCATCCTCCAATTTAATTCCATTCGCCAACTCTTCTCGTGCTTGTGTATCACGGCCCTTGCACATCATTTCCACTGCCTAAGGATTCTTTAAAATGATTTTCTACATTTAAATTTATATTATGTTGTGTCCCATTAATTACTTTAACCTCATCCCCATTATTTAAAGCTACCTCTAGAATTGCACCATTTAAATCACATTCCATGATATCTTCACGTGATTGATTGCCCCCATGCATATCTTTTTCTAAAATAATCTCTTCATCTACCTCTGCATGCATGTCTCTCCAACTTCCCACTCGCCTGCGCTGTAACCGGACTGCCATCACTACGATCGTTTGGAATATCCGCCATGGAACCCACTGATCTATTAGGGGATGATTGTCGAGTTGATGTTAATTCAGTGATAACTGATTTTAAACTCGGATTTGTTTCCTCCGTGATAACTGTAGGCCCGGCCAGAATATTCTCCTTCAGTGGTGGATCCTCCTTCCTAATCCATTGTGGAGGAGTCGCCTTCTCGAGATGGCACTGTTGCACCCCATGAAAGTTGTGGACAATCTTGTTATGCTTTTTATCAAATTTGGCTAACGATACATTTACTTTGTTAGACATAACATAATTCTTATTTCCATATTATATCTATTATACCCTAAGTATATATTATATCCTAAGTTTAGTGAATAGGTATGTTAGTTATTTGTCAACCGACACGTCGGTTAGTATCAAAGGGGACACACCCCTTCATATGTATAAATACCCACACATTTGTATCATTTGAATATATGTATTGAATCTTTAGTTTTCATATTCTCTCTCAATATCCAATCCCTCATTCGATCCTGCGAACCTTCATTTGGCATCAGAGCAATCGGTATTCGTTTTGTTCCATTGATTACAGAAGATACAAAGAAGAAGACGATCACAAGTCCGATCCCCTGTTTTTTATCCAAAACAGAGAATTGACTCAGAAGTGATATACGTTGGAACAATTATCACAGGCCAATAAAGGATCATTAGAAGATCAATACACATCGTTATAACCGTTCAAAGAAGAAGAATTAGAACCGGTCAGATTTTCCGGCCAAACTTCATCTTCTCCGGCGAGTCACCGGAATCAAAGAACATATCGTTTAAAGGCATAAAACGGTTATATCTATCCCTGCCCCTAGTATATATTCATAATCGAATACAAATAACTTAATCCGAATCAAAGCATCGAAGAAAAGTTTCATACTCTGTTTTGTTCAAAGGATTCTGTTTTCCCGCCAAAAAATTTTATAAACATAACCAAAGTTTTATACTTCAAAACTTGTTTTCGAACATCACTGATACGAAAACAGAATCGGTTTTATAAAATTTTTATCAAAACCATCAAAGTTTGTCAAGGATTAAGGATTTTTTTTGAAACAAGAACCGGAGATTTTTTTCTCTGAAAATTTTCGTATTCGATTATTGAAACAAGTTAGTAGGACTTGTTAGAAGGATCCGACATAGTCAGTATTCTAATCGGATCAAAATAAACACAAAGAATAGGAGTGTTGTTTATCGGGCAGTAGTTTTTTTTTGAAGAAGACATAGTTGACTTTTTGAAGTCAACGCTCACAAAAAAAACAATACTTTATTTGAGGGATATTATATATAAGGTTGTAATCAGTGAAAGTTTTTGGGTTTCTGTTCACTGATCCGAAGGCAACTTTTGAAGTCAAAATTATTATTAAACAAACAAAGGGGTTTGTTATAGAAGGGTGTTTTTTTAAAGGATTGAGTGTTATTAGAAGAACACTAATCAAAATTGTTGGAGGATTAAGTCAAAAGAATTGACTTTTAGAAATTGAAAGGAACATTTATTGATAATCAAAACCTATAAAACTACATAAGTTTGGCAAAACCTTTTGGTATTATTGTTCAAGGCCTTAAAAAATATCAAAAATTTGTTAAACTATATAGTTTTTCTTTGAATATCAATACCGTTATCGACTTTGAGAAGGGGTCGAAAAGTTGTTTGACAAAAGTAGTCGAACAAAGTTCCTAAAGCGTGGGTAGTCCATATTAGAATTGGACAATAGGGAAGAAAAAGACTAAAAGTCCGCAGAAGACTCCCATTAAACCCACAATGTCGAAAGAAACGACATCGAAAGAGACAGTCACGAAGGAGACTCTCACTTTCAGCCTCCAAACACCGATGTTGACATCTACAAATTACACGATTTGGGCTGTTCGTGTAAAGGCAATATTGAATGCCAATGGCCTTTGGGAAGTAGTGGAACCCACAGAAGGCACGTCGACAGTAGATGCACAGAAGGATAGGACAGCGATTGCCTATCTCTTCCAGGCAATTCCAGAAGATATGGTGATGCAAGTGGCGTCACATAATACAGCGAAAGAAATTTGGGATGCATTAAAGACAAGATTTATTGGAATTGACCGAGTCCAGAAAGCAAGACTTCAATCATTACGCACAGAATTTGAGATGATAACAATGAGAGAGACAGAGACCATAGACCAGTTTGCTGGTAGGTTAAGTGCGATTAGTACAAAGTCAAAAACCCTAGGAACGAAAATTGAAGAGTCAGTCTTGGTACGAAAATTGCTGGACTCCGTACCAGAATGGTTCCTACAGATTATTGCGTCCATAGAGCAGTATTCAGATATAGATTCCATGACGTTAGATGAAGCGCTTGGAAGACTTAAAGCTTACGAAGAACGTCTCAAGTCAAGAGATGAAAAGAAATATGGACCCACTAGTCAAGAGAAGTTGTTATTTACAAGGCAAGAAAGAAGACCTTACAGCAATTACAAGAACTACAATCAGAATCAGAATCGAGGTAGACAGAACTTTAAGAAGTTCAATAAGAGTCAAAGATATGAGAGAAAGAACTTTGACAGAAATGGCCATCAAGATCACAAAGGTGATAGAAATCCCACTAAGAATCGTCATGACGACAGTAGCTACAAGCCCAAGAAAGATGGCAGCAGTATAAGATGTTACAACTGCAATGAATTAGGACATATAGCTCCCAGATGTCCTAAACCTCGAAATAAGCAAGAAGAATCTCACCTAGTAATGGAAGAAGAGGATCCCACATTACTTATGACAGTTGGTGAAGAAACAAAGATAGTTCTTGAAGAAAAGAAGATAATACCAGAACACTATCGCAATGAAGAAAATGTAAACGAAGTATGGTATTTAGACAATGGCGCAAGCAATCATATGACAGGAAGACGCTCCTATTTCACAGAGTTAGATGAAAAGATAGCAGGCAGCGTAAAATTTGGAGATGGATCGTGTGTTAACATCAAAGGAAAAGGCTCAATACTATTGGAATGTAACAATGGAGAACAAAGATTAGTCACAGAAGTATACTACATTCCAACACTCCAAAGCAACATCTTAAGCCTCGGGCAAGTCACAGAATCAGGTTGCAAAGTAATTATGGAGAATGAACATTTATGGATCTACGACGCCTATAATAACCTATTGATGAAAGTCCCAAAAAACAAAGAATAGACTCTACAAGGTAAAGCTCAGAATAACTAGTCCAATTTGCTTACAAGCTAAAATAGATACACCTGCATGGCTATGGCATGCACGTATGGGACACGTGAACTTTGATTCACTAAGACAATTGAGCACAAAAGGAATGGCACATGGATTGCCAAAGATCCAGCACCCATCTCAAGTATGTGATGCATGTATTACGGGAAAACAAAGCAGACTTCCATTTCCCTCTCAAGCAAATTTTAGAGCTACAAGACCTCTAGAATTAGTACATGCAGACTTATGTGGACCGATTACACCCACATCATTAGCAGGAAACAACTATTTCTTCCTGATAGTTGACGATTATTCAAGATATATGTGGATCTACATGCTTAAGTCAAAAGATCAAGTTTATGAAAATTTCAAGAAGTTTCTAAGCGAAGCTCAGACAGAGACAAGTTACAAGCTCAAAAGACTAAGAACGGATCGTGGAGGAGAGTTTACTTCTAAAGCTCTTACAGCATATTGTGAGGATAAAGGAATCCTTAGACAGCTTACAGCACCGTACACACCTCAGCAAAATGGTGTAGTAGAAAGAAAGAACCGTTCAATAATGAGTATGACCAGAAGCATGTTAAAGGCTATGAACGTACCACAGAACTTATGGGCAGAAGCAACAAGACAAGCTATTTATATCCAGAATCGGTTACCTACCAAAGCACTCAAGGGTATGATACCCTACGAAGCAGTGAAAGGCAAAGCACCCAACATCAAGCACATCAGAATATTTGGATGCATAGCATACGCTAAGGTAACAACGCCCTATTTAAAGAAGTTAGAAGATAGAAGTTAGAAAATGGTACATCTAGGAAACGAAAATGGTTCCAAAGCCTATAGATTATATGATCCCATAGAAGAAAAGATACACATTAGCAGAGATGTCCAATTCATAGAAAACGAACCATGGGATTGGAACAATTATTTGAAAGAAGGAAGCAACGACGAACCATCTTGGACAAGATTCGAAATTTATGGAGATCACGAAAGTGAAGCTGTACAAGAGCAAAGTAATGAGGACAATGAAGACAGTGAAAGTGATAACGAATTCTTTAGTAGTCCAATCACAGCTACACGAACTCCAGTAACAATTCAAGAAACGACGACAAGTGATCCAGTAGCTGAATCAAGCACTCAAGAGTTAGAAGACTCACCAGGCTCCCAACATAGACCAATTCGAGCCCTTAGATCACTTAATGACATCTATGCAGCCACACAGCCTCTTAGACTAGAAGAATATGAACATCTGTACTTAGCTTACGATGAAGAACCTGCAAACTACAAAGAAGCAGCAGATTACCCACAATGGATAGAAGCAATGCAAAGCGAAATAGACTCAATAGAGAAGAACAACACTTGGACACTGACTACACTCCCCTCAAGTCAGAAACCAATAGGTCTAAAATGGGTATTTAAGGTCAAGAGAGATGCAAGTGGACAAATCACCAAACATAAGGCCAGATTAGTAGCAAAAGGATACGTACAACAAGAAGGTATAGACTACAATGAAGTATTTGCACCCGTTGCAAGAATGGAAACAATCAGGTTACTATTAGCATTGGCAGCACAGAAAGGATGGCAAGTACATCACTTAGATGTAAAATCAGCATTCTTACATGGTGATTAAAGGAAGATGTCTACGTTTCACAACCAGATGGATTTGTAAAGAAAGGAAAAGAAAATCTAGTCTACAAGCTAAAGAAAGCTCTATATGGTTTGAAGCAAGCACCAAGAGCATGGAACATAAGGCTGAACAACATCCTAAAGGAAATTGGATTTAAAAGATGTCCACAAGAGCAAGCAGTATACAAGAGAACTTCAAAGGAGTCAACAATAATTATAGGAGTTTATGTCGATGACATAATAGTGACAGGAAGTTCAATCAAGGACATATCAAGCTTCAAGAAAGAAATGCAAAGCAAATTTGAAATGAGTGACTTAGGACCACTCACTTACTATCTAGGGATAGAAGTACGCCAAACACAAGGAAAGATACAATTGAAGCAATCAGCCTACACGAAGAAAGTCATCAAAGAAGCCAGACTAGAAGACTGCAATCCAACAAAATATGCAATGGAATCAGGTCTAAAGCTCAATAAAGAAGATGAAAGTGAACCAGTCAACGAAACAGAATATAGAAAGCTAATTGGAAGCTTAAGGTATCTTACACATACCAGACCAAATATCACCTACGCAGTTGGATACATTAGTAGATTCATGGAGAAACCAAAGACAACTCACATGAAGGCAGTCAAACATTTGATAAGATACATCAAAGGCACATTGAATTATGGAATTCAATACAGCAGAAGCAAAGAAGCAGAAATCACTGGATACAGCGACAGCAGTTATGGAGATCAAGACGACGGAAAAGGAACAACAGGAACGATATTTTGCTACAAAGATTCACCTATTACATGGACAAGTCAGAAACAAACTACAGTAGCACTATCCTCATGCGAAGCAGAATTTATGGCAGCTACATCAGCAGCATGTCAAGCTATATGGCTACAAGGAGTACTCAGCGAACTCACAGGTGAACAACCAAAGAAGATCACACTACTCGTAGACAACAAGTCAGCAATACAACTTATGAAGAATCCAGTATTTCATGGAAGATCAAAGCACATCAACATAAGGTATCACTTTATCAGAGAATGCATAGAGAACGAGCAGATACAAGTTGATCATATAAGTGGAGAGATGCAGAAAGTAGATATACTCACCAAGGCACTACCAAGAATAAAATTTCTCGAGATGCGAAGTCTCATAGGAGTTGAAGACCTTGGGGAAATCAAGAATTAGGGGGGAGAATGTTAGACATAACATAATTCTTATTTCCATATTATATCTATTATACCCTAAGTATATATTATATCCTAAGTTTAGTGAATAGGTATGTTAGTTATTTGTCAACCGACACGTCGGTTAGTATCAAAGGGGACACACCCCTTCATATGTATAAATACCCACACATTTGTATCATTTGAATATATGTATTGAATCTTTAGTTTTCATATTCTCTCTCAATATCCAATCCCTCATTCGATCCTGCGAACCTTCATACTTTTGATTCATATATCGTAACCGTATTCATCCCGTTCAGTACAGAGTTAACGTCCATCACCCCTGCAATCCTTACAAAACCAAAACAATTTCCCCTAGCATCTCGTTTCCGAGCCACGTAAGCATCTTCATCAAAGGATGTTAAAAAAAATAAAGAAAAAACATTGAAGGTGATATTGGTTATGGAAGTAAAGAAAAAAATAAACAAAAAATCAAAATAAAGAAACTCACGGGTACTAGCCCGTAGGGGTGTTCTTTTTAACCGATAACCAATAACCGAACCGAACCCGAAGTGACCCGACCCGAGAAACTACCTTACCCGATTAACCCGAACCCGATTAAGTGCATACCCGAACCCGACTAGAGTCTTTAGGGTTGGTCTTCGGATTAGTTTTGTATAATTCGGGTTGACCCGAATAACCCGAACAATTCAAAAACAAATAAATGATTCAGTTTTCATATTTATATGTATACCAGAGTAATTTTTTTGTAGCCAAATTTGCAACTAAATATTGTAGCCCATGTTGTGGTTTTATTTTACACATATTGTAGCCCAAATGGATAAAAATATGCAACCCAAATGGTTGGGAATATGTAACCCAAACACCCGGAATATTAAATCGATAACCATTTAACCCGACCCAAAAAACCCGAACCCGATTAACACCATAACCGATAACCATTTAACTAGATTGGGTCGGTTATCGGGTAATATTTTCACCACTAAAAACCCGAATAACCCGACCCGAATAACCCGATAACCGAAAAACAAACCCGATGAACACCCCTACTAGCCCGTTAACTACAACTAGATTTTGGTTCACGGGACCACTACCAGCATGGGTGGCGGTGGTGTTACCGTGCTGGTAGTGGGATACCCGTGACCAATTCTGGTGGCGCCCCACCCCCCTAATAGTTAAAAACATCAATATCAGTACAAAAATTTCGTCAGTTGCTTAATTTTCACTCCCAATATGTTTGGATTGAAATTGAAACAGATAATAAAACTTTTAGACTGAAATTGCAAATTGCAATAAATGATAAAATTCTTAGACAAAAATTGATGTTACTAAACTTTTGGACTAAAATGATTATTTCCATGAAACCTTAGCAACTAAAAACTAAATTCAACTCCAATAATCTAAACTACATTATAATCCAATTCGGATCTCTTAAAATTTAAGTTTTACAAGTACAACTGTTACAGTAATTGCACTTTTGCTCCCCTCAACTGTACTCAACTTTTATATTTAAATAGTACGGAGAATTACACGTTTTATCCTTTATGTTTACCTCAAAGCTCAAATTGCACCGTGTCCTAAATCTTTAAAAATTAAATCGTGTGTCATTTATTTGAAACTTTTGCACACCACAAGTCTTTTACACTAACCCCATCCAATATCTTGGTTATCTTCTCTAACCTCATCCAACATCTTGGTTATCTTTAATTATAATTATTCATTTAATGGTTCTAATAATTATTTAAAATACATTTACAACTCTAAAAATTCTATAAATTTTACAAAAGCTTATTTACATCCCGAATTTCATTATTTCTATTTTTTACTTTCAAAAAATATGGTTTGGAATATATTTAATATATTTCTTTTTTAATTTATAATTAATTCATTATAAATTCGATTTAAGTGATTCAAAAACCCAAAATTTTTATAAAAAATTTTCTATCATATTTAGCCCCTTTAAAAATTATTATTTTGGAAAATACTATCTTTTTAATATTTTTAAGCATTTTAAATCAACTTTATAAATCTGTTTTATATTTTTAAGCATTTACCCCTATACCGATGTATAAAGTTGGAAATAATTTTGTATACTTGTACAAACACATGGAGCTTGAAAACGTGAAGCTTTGCAACAACAGTCTGATCAACAATAAATCTGTCATTACTATGAAACCCAGATCCTTGCGAATAATAACAATATTAGCAAATTCTTTAATATCCGCAATTGTTGAATTCAGTGTGTCGCTTATAAACTCATCCACTCATACACAAGCTCATGCTTGTTGCTTCTTGCCTTGAGCAGTTTCAAAACTGCACTATCCGGTGAGGCAATCAACATTCTCTTGTCATTTATACTTGAATTATTCAACTGATGTATAAAGTTGGAAAATAATTTTGTAAAGTATTTTATGTTTTTATTTAATATAAAACAGATTTATTTTCTTTAATAATGAATAACTTGATTTAAAATGCCTAAAAATATTAAAATATAGTATTTTCTAAAATAATAGTTCACGGCTAAATATGATAGAAATTTTTTATAAAAATTTTGGGCTTTTAAATCACTCAAATTGGATTTATAATTAAATAAAAAAGAAAATATATTAAATATGTTTAAAAACATATTTTCCGAAAGTAAAAATACAAATAATGAAATTTGGGATGTAAATAAGTTTCTGTAAAATTATAGAATTTTTGGAATTGTAAATGTATTTTAAATAATTATTAGAACCATTAAATAAATAATTATAATTAAAGATAACCAAGATATTGATGGGGTTAGCGTAAAGGACTTGTGGCGTGCAAAAGTTTCAAATAAAGGACACACAGTGTAGTTTTTAAAGATAAAGGACACAACGTGCAATTTGAGGTAAACAAAAAAGACAAAATGTGTAATTCTCCTTAAACAGTAATTACATCTTTGCATCCTCATTTTTACCAACTACCCCACGTTTTGTAAATGACCATAACTTTTTCATTCTTGAATATTTTTTTAATAAAATTGCACTATAAAAACGAGTATTTTATTCTACTTAATTTGGGTATAGCATTGCTGTAGTTTTTTGAAATAAAAACTGATATACTAGGGTTAAGCAATAACCGAAAAAAAACAATGAAAACGAACCGAAATCAACTAATTAATCGCAAATCGGTTATCGATTATTTTTGTAACCTCGGTTAACTAAAATTAACAAAATCGAACTATTCACTTTTTTGTACGTTTCTAGCTTTTATATCTCTATTTCATGTAATTATATATTCATTTCATGTATTTTTATGCAAAATAATCTAACCCAAATTTGGTTTTAGTTATTAACAAATTCGAATCGAGAATCGACAATCTAACTGAATAAACCAAACTAATTAACCGAAAACTGACCAGTTAATAAAATAGATTAACGAGTGACTTTGGTTTCGGTTGAGACTAATAGTCTAACGAAACGGAACCATGCACACTTCTGATAGTGTCCATGTTCTCCGTCACATGAATTTAAAAAAGAATGCTCGATGCGTTTTTTATTTTTATTTTTTGGGTTCAAAATGCTTGAAAGCATGTATATTACATGATTAAGAGTTTAGGAGGGAACTTCAAAATTCTTCAAATAATGTAACTTCTTACTCCCCTATGAACACCCTAATTTTTGCTAATCGTATCTCACAAAAGTTGAGTAAAGTTAAAGTGTGTAAATGTGTAAGTTTTGTTTAAAATACATATTTGCCCTTAAAAAATAGTTAGCATATGTATTGTGCGTTGTATTCTGAGCAATTATACTTGTAAAACTTAAAATTTAAAAGGTACTTGAGAAATATAGTATAATATAATACATATAGATACACACATATATGCAAGCCGGATATCTTGAAAATGTATGATGTGTTGGATCAGTTAATTCGGTTATGACCATTGGCGGAACTTCTTTGGGGCCACGAGTGGCCCTGCCCCTCTTTTTTTTCGCAGTGTATTTTCTACGAAAAAATCTAATTTTTTTTAGGTATTGAGTCCCTCCTTCCATCCCTAATTTTATTGAAAATGCAGTACAAGCTTCGCCAATAGTTAAGCCACACATCAAGACAAATATTTTTGTTGATTGATTATAGCTTAACCGAATCAATCTAAGGGGTTGTTTGTTTACCTCTGAATCATCCCATTCAGAGGCAACCTCTGATTCGGTCAGAGGTGGATGGTGTTTGGTTGCAAAAATTTGCCCCTCTGAACTGAACCATTAAGACTGAATGGTTCAGCTAAGAAAAGACGCTGAATGAAAATTTTGACTCATCTGCCCTCTCCTCTGAATGGTTCCCACCGCCGCACCTACCTACCTCCACCCCTCTCCTTCTGCGCCACCGCCGCCTCCTCCATCTCTTCCCCGTCGGCCGCTACCCAAGCGTCGCCGTCCTTCACAGTAGGTCCTCCTGCCCTAGACCACAACACCCAAAGCATCCTCCTTCACAGCAGACTTGAAAAGGATGATGGAATTATGTTGTAAACTTACGTATGTGGTATGTGGGTGAATTGTTGAAAGGAAAGGGGATGAAGAAAAGAATAAGAAGAAAGAAAAGTGTGAGTTCAGAGAAAAGAGAAAGTGAGATGTTTGAGAGAAGAGAGAGAGAGAGACTGATGAAAAGAAAAAAAAAAAGAAAAGAGGTAGGTAGGTGGGTGGGTGGGGGTGATGAGGGTAAAATAGTCATTTCAGATATTTATTCAGATGTTTAACCAAACAACAATTTACCGGTCAGCACTTACTGATTCAGAGCCTCTTACCAATTCAGACCTCTTATTGATTCAGCACTTACCCATTCAGATGTTGCCAAACAGCCCCTAAGTGTTGTTCGTTGCCGCAACATAGTTACACCCCACTACTTAAATATAAATATTTATAAACCTTTTAAAACTGATTATGTCCAAAACTCGCTAAAATCAAATTACAGGTAACCAACGGTAAACATTCCATTTTTAAACATTTTACCAGTAAACCAAACCCATCATCATTAAAATTTAATTTTCAGCATATAAAAGTAAGTAGCTCCAAAGTCGTTTTTACATTGAAAACAAATAAATAAATAAATCGGGGCAATCAATAATAATCCCTCCATCCATCATCTCCCATTCTCCCCCACAATAATATTAATAATAATCATCATCAAGAAACCCTATAACAACACCACCACCAACAATAATAATGTTGCACTCTTAATCCCCCCCCCCCCCCCTCACTCACCTACCATCATCACATTCACATCCAATTCAATCTTTTACTCATTCAATTTGTGTTAATTGATTGATTTGATTCACTTTTTGTTATTGTTAATAATAATAATAATAACTAGGTCAAATTGATCTTTGAATAACCTGTTTGTGAATTGTGATTTGTCAGTTTGCTGCACTGTGTGTTTAGGTGTGTGTGTGTGAGAGAGAGAGAGAGAGGGAGGGGAATGGGAGTGTGTGGATCAAAGGAGAAAGGATGTGTGGGAGTTGGAATAGGTTATAGGAAGAAGAAGAGGCACGGGGATCGAGGAGACGGTGAAGGAGCGCCTAGAGTTGGTGGGAGAAGGAGAAGGAGGCTGGGGAGGAGGAAGGCAAATGCCGGTGGTGGTAATCGGTACTCGTTTCGGAGTAAAGTTGATCCTTCTGGTGATGTTTCTGGTAAATTGAAACCAGTAGTTATGATTATTTAGTTTGTTTTATGTTTGAATAATTAGATTTGAATGATGATGGTGATTACATTTGATAGAAGAAGATTGATAATTGTGATAAAAATTAAGTTGCACATTCTAATTTGATGATTTATATAGGTGTTAGCTTTCCGTTAGTAATTATATTTTATCGCAATAATTAGTTTGTTAACGTACGTGCAGTAACGGTATAATTGTCTTGATAAGTTTAGGCATTTATCCGAACACAGGTTTTGAAGATTAGGGTAATTAAGGGATTTGAAGTTTGAACTATATTATGGTACTCTTTGTCATGTGTTAGATTTTTTAAGGGTTATTTTGGTTCTATCGGTTTACACCGTTTGATGTTTTTATCAGGGAGTACAGAGTGGTTTGATACTGCAACAGGGACTGAGTCTGATGGCGACGACGAGTTTTACAGCATTCAGGATGGTAAGAAGTTTTTGTATGTTTTATCAGGAAGAAAATTTATGATTCGGTTTTCCTTATGTTGTTGTTGCTGTGAACCAAAACCTTACTCATAGTATTATATTATGTTTAGAAAATGAAAATCTTCAAGGGGAAAATAAAAAGATATTTGACAAACTGAACCGTTTAACCTATTTACTAATGAATGGGTGGATTTAGTCAATGTTCTATCTCAAGTTGGGCACACAAAATTCAAGTTGGCTAAAAGCAGAATAGGTCAAAGCCTCAAAGTCAAAGGAGTTGTGGGTTCCCATTGTCAAAAAATGCAATCAATATTCTAAATTGTTTTATTCAAAGAATTTAAAGTCTTATGGTAATAACATTGTTTTTGTAATCATAATTAACCCGTTTATTACAATCTATTTAAACTGCCCATAGTGTTTGCGCCAAACCTAACCTAACCTGACCTGACCAGTACTAAAATTGACAATTTTAAACCCGAACCTGTTTTAACCTGTTATACCATCGACATTCACTGATTTTTCTTGAAAATTTTGCAGATGTTATATCTCAAAGCAGTTCGGTTAGTGCATCAGTATCAAGAATTTCTGATCATGTCATTGGTTCTTCCTTTTCTACATCCGACTCACTAATGAAACCCAATGAACAACTGCAGCCTGTCACCACACATGGAACCTCTGTTGTATATGATATAAACAATTGTCTGCCTTGTCTTACCTGCACTACCTCTGTGGATGTAAAGAGCAAATCATCATGTTCAAGCCCTCCAAGTGGAAAAAAGAAAATTACTTCAAGACTTTCCTTTAAATGGAGGGAAGGACAATCTAGTGTATCCATATGTAAGACTCATGCTTGCTACACGTTTTCCCTTTCATATGCCTGAATTAGAGGTGGCAATTGATGGGTCAAGCAGGCTAAATAAAAAAAATCAGCTTAAAAGTAAATGGGTCAAATGGGTGACACAGGTTAAATGGGTCAAAAATTTCCCAAAATATATTCTAAATGCATTATATTTGAAGAGTTATATCACTATTATAAGCTTATATTAATACAGTTCTTGTAATCATGTTTAACCATCATTTAAAAAAACCAAAATTAAGTATTCGTGTCAACCTGACCCCTGTCAACGATGACCTGTTTTGATGTGTTACCCAATAAGCCAACCTGCTCATTTTGTGGCCTCTAGGCTGTATGAAATATTTTGTCATGTCATGGTAATAATCCCACATATATTTGATTTGTTTCAGTGTCCCCCAGAGCTATTTTGCAAAGACCAATGGCAGGCTCTCAAGTTCCATGTTGTCCGATAGAGAAGAAAATGCCAGATTCTTGGTCACCACTTGATCCAAGTACCTTTAAAGTGCGGGGACATAATTATTTGAAGTACAATAAGCTTGACATTAAACTATTTCTTTATTTTTTCCTCTAATTGACAAGAGGTTTGCATTAGTCTTACCGAAATGACATGCTGTTCTTTCTGTTTTACAGAGATAAAAAGAAAGAATGTGCTTCAAATCAAGCTGCTTTTTACCCTATTGGTGTTGACGTATTCTTATCTCCACGTAAGATTGATCATATTGCACGCTTTCTTGAACTCCCAAAAGTTGAATCATCTGGAAAAATCCCTCCTTTGCTTGTTGTAAATCTTCAAGTATGTCCCTCTTAACCATTAATTTCTTATTCACTTTGTGTGAAGTATAAAGTTAAATCATAAGGTATAGCTTATCAGACTCGGATGCGATACTAGGGGTGGGGTCTGTAGTCGATCTGAATTAAGTGTTTGGGTAACAGCGACTATTATTATAATTTTCTCGTTAGATACATAGGTTCAAAGCAGTCACATTTGATGCTGTTTTAAGAAAACTGATTATTGAAATAAAATGTAAAATGTACATATTTATCGTTAGCTCCAATAAGTTGATTCTAATTCTGATTGTCCAAGCTGTAATGATAAGTGTCAATTTGCACGATCAAATTGCCTACCTGTTCTTAGCTGTAATAAGATTTTGATTATTTTAGGCGCAATAATAAGGTTAAGGCACTCTTATTATTAGGTTGGTCTGTATTGATGCAATTTTCTGCTGATATGTATATTTGGATTTTGGACGAGTTCAATGTTTACTTTTTTACTAAACCAGATTTTTATGTCTATAAAATCAGATACCCTTATACCCCCCAACAATATTTCAACATGAATTTGATGGAGAAGGAATGAGTTATGTTTTGTACTTCAAGCTGTCTGATAATTATGATGAACTTCCACTCCATTTTCAAGAAAATCTTAGGGTAAGATGGTCCAATCTCATTGTTCAAGCTTTATACAGTTATACGTTTTATTTATAGTGATATTATTTGGTTTATAATTCTCTCTTTTTGATAGAAAATAATAGATGATGAGGTGGAAAGGGTTAGAGGTTTCCCAGTAGATACCATTGCACCCTGTAGAGAAAGATTGAAGATCTTGGGCCGGCTCACAAACTTAGATGATCTTCAGTTGAGTTCAGCTGAAAGGAAGCTTATGAGTGCTTATAACGAGAAGCCTGTTCTTTCACGTCCCCAACATGAATTTTACTTGGTAAATATATTCCACATGCTTTTTTAACTCTGCATGATTCTTTTGTACAAATTTTATGCTTCATTTTTTCTATTGAAAATTAATCCCCCATTTTGAGCAACACAAAGAACTGTACCGGTGGTAATATGGCAGGTGGGCGGGTTGGGTAACAGGTCAAAATTCAGGTTGCAAAAGGGTCAAATGAAGTAATGTGAAAACGGTTCTGGTCAATTTGGGTTAACCAGTATATACTTGGTCTATTTTTAATTTTTTTTGGATAATGTGTTGATTATAATTACTATTAGAATATATACACAAAAGGGTCAAATGAAGTAATGTTAAAACGGTTCTGGTCAATTTGGGTTGACCCGTATATACATGGTCTATTTTTATATATTTTTAGGATAATGTGTTGATTATAGTTTCTGTTAGAATATATACACACTAGGGTTAGCTCTCAAGCCCATGTTAGGGGTTCTTGGTTCAACGGTTCATAGTCTATAATATATACGTGTACTCTGTAATATAGAAAATAGTTAAAAAATCTCAGTAATTCATCTCTTTTGCCTACAAAATACAATATTATTGCAATAATGATTTTAAGTCTTTGAATAAAACGTTTGATGAGATTGTATGCAAATAAAATAGAGTTTGTATGACTTTCAACCTGCTTTATCCATTTGATATGTTCTTTTAACTGATCCAATTAGTTTGACCCATTTCACCAGCTAAAGCTATAACACAATCCATCAATCCATTCACAAGTAAATGGATAGCATTGTCACCTCTAAGGAACCCACAAAGTTTTAGTTTTCCTCCTTTTGAGGTGTTAAAAAAATACCAATCTCTCTTTGGTTGCATTATTTGCATTTTTATCGTCTCAATACTACGTCATTTCAAGCGGGCTGTCATGGTAGTTGTTAATTTGGCATATTTGGATGTGCTTTTTGATATATAAAAAAATGTTTATAAGAAACCTAATTATCAATATAAAATTTTCCTGTGCCATGAGATGGTGTCTAGGTGTGACTTTGTTATTTGAGAATGTGATAGCCGCTTTTACACTTTCTTCTCTGCCAATGTATAGTCTTTTAAGGTGGTAATACCGTAATAGATAAGAAATGACCAAAAATAAGGTAAAAAAAAAAGCAAGGTTACCTCCCCCTTAAAATAACCAGTTCTGTTGCAGCTGATTATTTGACCTCTAAATATCCATATAATCATTATCATAATCTCTCTACCCGAAACGCACATCCAGGTTTTGTGCAATTCATCGATATATTATACTCTAATATTTGACTTCATGCAGGGAGAAAACTACTTTGAAATTGATTTGAACATGCACAGATTCAGTTACATCTCTAGAAGAGGTTTCGACGCTTTTCGAGAGAGGCTAAAACTTTGTATCCTCGATTTTGGGCTCACTATCCAGGTTAAGAAACATGCATACCCCCCCCCCCCCCCTCACACACGCACACGCGCGCGCGCACGTGTGATCCTCCTGGATTTTTACAATTATGGCCTAACATGAAGTTTGTTGTTGTTGATACAGGGCAGCAAAGCTGAAGAATTGCCAGAATGTATTCTATGCTGCGTTCAATTGAAAGAGATCAACTACAAAAATTACAACCAACTCGGGTTCTAATCCAAGTACCCTTCGTTTTAAAAATTTACAACTCAAAGTTCGTAAACTTTTTCTCGTTTATTTCCAGTACACATCTATATGAAATAACATTGAGTATTAGAATACCTTCCCGAGTGTACAGCCTTCAACTCTTATGAAATCCAAAACGACATTTTCGTCAAATTTCTAAATGTAATAAAAAAGTTATAATCATTTCAACATTATAACAGAAAATTGTTCTTTTTATGATGTGGATCAGTGTAAAATAATACAAGAAGAAAAAAAATGTTATTATAGTGCATATTTGGAAAATTTTGACTGTATCTAAGTTGTAGTTTATTTTAAATAGCTCAAATAAGTCGTTTTAGCTAAAATGGAAACGGGTCAAAAGGATTACTGCTAACGTCTATGTTAGTATCTACAATCCTAAAATAGCTTTATTCAAACAACTTAACTATAGTTAGTGCAATTATACTTATAATTTTCTTAACAAGCCAACCAAAAAGTGACCGTGACCCGTTACGCAACTTGTCTGTCACTGAACCGTCATGAATTCGAATTTTACCATTTAGAAACATGAATTAAACATTAGCAACCAGGAATTTAGATACTAAACATATAACAAAAAACTAGAACACAGGTCAATTCCGAACCATTATGACCAACGGTGCTATAGAATCGCCCGTTACACACATTCTTAAAGATCTAAGTTTGTTCAGAACTCAGAATATCCATCCAAAAGCTGAGGGAAGTCCAACTGCATTTCGCGATCTCGGTTTAAAATTGACTCAACAAAAGAAACAGAAGCAGTATCAACCTGTAAGCTGTTCTTTGCGTGATCTACCCCCAACCCATTGTAACTATTTGGGCATTCACCATCTGTGGATAAAAAAACGAAATCAGGCTCGTTGGTGCACTCTTGTTCTTGGTCTCCAACAAGATAATCACTCCAAATGGAGGGTGAAGATGGTAAATTCACTTGAACTTTAGTTGCAGGTGATGATGTAGAAGATGAAGCTGCTTCATTGATAACCTGGAAATGAGGAGTTATCAAGCTCATTGGAGTGGGCTGTTCTTGATACGGGTCCATCGTTGTTAATGAACTGTCAGCCCGAGAGAAATCCAAGGGCGGGTCATGGTGTCTCTGATCTACAGGTCTCGTGTTTGTGTGGATTGTGTCGATGTTTCCATAATCAGAAAGAAGCTGACTTAATGGTTTATGGGTGATCGGGTCGATTCCCATTTTAAGCAGCTTCTTCTTTAGCTTTGTGTTCCAATGATTCTTCACATCGTTGTCGGTTCTTCCTGGGAGTTTCTGTGCTATTAAAGACCACCTGAAGATTCAACCGTTTCAACCCTTTGACCCGTTAGATTTAAACGTAAACAAAAAAACGACTAATTTTCATTTTAATGTGTTGAAATCGCCCTGAAGTGTGCAAAGAGAGAACAGGGATAGTAAACTTACCGACTACCTACGGCCCGATGGTAGCTTAAAATGAGCTCTTCTTCAAGAGGGGTGAAACTATCATGTTTGAGATCGGGCCTTAGATAATTCGTCCATCTTAGTCTACAACTCTTTCCGCACCTGTTAAGACCTGTTCAAGTATAGAGGCACGTGAGACGGGCCGAGGGGCCGAGCCAGGTTGGGTCATTATAAAAACAAACGTTAATCAAGATTACTAAAGCGGAGACTGTAACGACCTGCTTTTTGGGGAACCAATGTCCAGTTACCGATGCCATGACTAGCAACATACGCAAGAATCTTTGCATCTTCTTCAGCCGTCCATGAGCCTTTCTTGACGTGTGATTTATCACAACAAGGAGGCCGTCTTCCCATCGATTGATATAGTAAATCACAGACACACACAGTAGGTGGTGATGGTGAGAAGCATTCATATAATGAGAGGGGACATTTAACAAGTGCTAAGGCAACAAAAGCATGTAAACCTTGGCTCCCTAATGAACATATTGCATGCATGATCTCTTCATTCACTCTTAACAATGACATGAAAAATAGTACTCTCTCTCTCTCTCTCTCATGTGCTTGGCTCCTCTCAATAGATCAAATCCATAAACACAATAATAATGTTACTGTGACTTGTACTTCCTGCATTAGAAGTTGTGTATTTCTGTTTATTTGTTATGAAGATTCAAAATACCATGAAGATGCTTTGTGTGAAAGGCAATGAAATGAGAATGAGTGGTTATGTCCAAATGAATATTAGGTCAGCATGACAGCTTATATTTACCAATCAGTGACTTTAAATTAAAACAAGTAAACATATCTTTTAACATTTTCTAAAAGTTTCAAGAATATAATATAAAAGTTGAGTATAAAATGTTTTAAAATAAAATATAATAATAAAAGCAGTTATACACTTATACCGCTATGGCGTTATCTATCTATACTATATTATAATGCATGAGCCAGGGACTTCTTAAAACTTAAGTAATACAAGTTTGATTTCTCATAGTACAACACTTGATGCATGTATTAGAGATTTTATGGGGGTAAGTTAGTCTTTTAGTCCTATCCACGAATTAGTAGTGAGGCAGTTGGGTTTTATACGGGATAAGCTCCCTTTTACCAGCTATTCTGGTGTTTGGGGGTATGGTTCACTTCTCAGTTCTCATGCTAGATAGTTTATAGACAATACTTCCCTCCCATAACCCTAATCTGCTCACTTCTCCCAACCCAATTCATCACCAGCTTTTGTTCTCCTTATATTGATCACCTCTAAATCAATATCTCGATTATCAGATCTGGTGGAAATCATCCTCTTCGTTCTTTAATCATTTTTTAAATACAGGTCCATTCTATCAGTCTACCTTATTTCTTTTTTTTTATTTATTTCCAATTTGGTTCCTGACGTTTTTGCTGTAAGTTTCTTAATTTTGTGCTATTTTCTTTATATTTGGATTTTTCAATGGTGTTTGTCTTATTTGCAGGTTGTCTTGATCCAGAATGGTTATAGCTGATCGAAGTTTCATCTTTTGCTCTAAATAAAATCCCTTCTTGATACAACTCCACTGGTAAGTACTTCAGGATACGGTAGAGCCTTCGGTTAGATTTCTTTGTTCAATTTAATAATTATTTGTTGAACTTCTTTACATAATTAATATTGGAGTCAAGATTTTAGATTACCCTTTAATTTGTTGAACTTCTTTACAGAATTAATGGTCAACAATAATCCATTGACTTTATGTTTTGACTTCTTGGTTCATAAAGTAATTTTTTTTGGGTATGCTATTCTCTCATAATTAGTGGATTTACTTGAGTTGTTTTGCACTTTATGATGTTAGACGGTGTGTTATGGTGCGCGAGCGAGTGGGCACGACCGCCTCCAAACAATCGCTCCGGTAATCGCTCGCGTGGGGGTGTTATGGCTCGATCCAGACCATCGCTCGCGTCCTGCTCAAAATCCAAGACAATAGCGCCGTGACCGTGGTCGCTTGTGCTCGCGGTGGCTTGCTCACGCGGGGCTGTTGTGGTGTTAGCGAGCCACATGGATAGCGAATGGCTCGCGCCATGCTGTTCGCATGTCCAGTCCACAACGGATAGTCTTAGGGTCAAACTAAGCAAAGTGAAGGCATGAACTCGAAAAGAGAGCATACATTGAATCAACATATTATTGGCAATAACATATCAAGACCACTTTGATATACATTAATCTTTTTTTTGTTATTGTCTTTCAGTCAAGACTTTGTTGGTGCCAAATATGGGTTGTTAGGAGCTCTCCACAAGCAAAGAGTATATTACACATTAAGTTATGTACGCAGTTACTCTCTATTCATTAGTAGATTTATAATTTTGAGATAATTTGCTAATTCCTAACATTCTAACCATTACTTTAAAGTAGTTTACATATTTGTTTTTGTTTCATTTGTAGTTTTAATTATTTCTAAAATTATGTTGCTTCAAGGGGGATTGAACCCACCACCTCCAAGTTAGAAAGGTAGAGTCTGAGTGTTAGACACCAAGGTTAGTACCACCATACCACAAGGGATGGGGTGTAGGAAACCTTTTTAACGACTCTTTCTAACTTGTTATATGGTGGTTCAACTTGATAGGAAAAAAATAACTTCTTAGACATTAACATTTTCTTTTCTTCTTGTTTTTGTCTTTCAGTCAAACCTCTGTTGGTGCCAATGCATGAGTTGTTAGCGATTCTCCACAAACAAAGAGTATATTACTTATCTGGTTATTTAGTAAGTTACTTTCTATGTGTATCTGGTGTCCTTTTCTAGGTAAATGGGTTCTTGATGGCTTTAAAAATGTGCTTGCTTTTAACCAAGATGAACCAAGATATTTAAAGGTAATTTTCCTTTGTAAAGTTTTCTCCTTAAGTTTACTTGTTTGATGGAATTTTAATTTATTTTTTACTCTTTTAGTTTCGTTTTTTATTGTGATTTGTTTTCAGAAAGGAAATACATTATCCCTAGCTTTCCCTCTGTTAAAAAAAATGCAGGCATGTCTTTTTTTTTGTTCCTAGACAAACATTGACAAGAGGAAGTAAGAAATTAAAATGCTTTTGTATTGCTTTTGTATTGTTTTATGTGTTGCACATGAGTAATTTTCTCAACTATAAAAGGCCATCAAATGCATAAGCTTTGCACTTTTGTGAACCTTTTATCTTCATAAAAAAAGTTATATACCTTGTTTATACATGGAGAATTATCTTTGCTCCCACATTCAGGCTTGATTTTGCAGTCACATTAGATTCTATTGAAAATGATATTTATAGAATTTTATTTGCACGCATCTAGGTTTTAGGTCCACTTGACCCAACACCAAAGATACAATTATTGGCAATGCATTATTTTGCTTGCAAAGGTGTTAAGAAATATAGTAATCTCATTTTGTTTATACCTATTGTGAAAAAATAGAAAAACACCATAATACTAATAATAAATCAAATTACATGTTTGATTTGTTAACTCTCATTATTTTTTGATCTGGATTGCCTCTACGTGGTGCTTGTCTTATTTTTTGCATATGCTCATATATATAGTTTTTGTGAATGCAAGTTATGCAAAAACTATCGTTAATATATTTTGTGTGTTATGTCGAAATAACCGTACACGCTCTTTTACCTCTAATTGTAATTGTAAATTATATGATTGTTGTAGTCGTCCTATTATCTTTTTTAACCATTTCTTTAAATGATTTTAACTTCCAGTGGAGATCATAAAGTTACAATTAGAGCATGTGCTTACTATCCAAAATATGGGGCTGGGAGTATGTGGTATTCTTCCTGTGAGTAACCTACTCTTCACATGTACTTCCTTTTAGCCTTATTTTTTTATATACATGTTGATTCTGCAGTAGCGTAGAATTGGCAAAATGAGCCGGTTGGATAACGAGTTAAAAATGGACGTTTATCCTTTTTTGTTAATTTGGTGATGTGATGGTGATTACAAAAGAGAAGGTGAATGTAACATACATAATCAATATTGCATGAAAGCTTGGGTAATCAATTTTCTTATTGCCCGAAGACATCATGAAGGTAAATTAAAATGGCTCAATTTTGCAGAGGTGGCCATTTTAACCCGTCATAACAAGCGGGTTAATTTTGTTATGCCTAATCTCTAACTAGCAACTAACACAAAACAAATAATAGCTAAAATGGACCAAATGGAGGGAGTACATCCAAAATGAATTAAAGCATAAAACCATATAAATATCATATATTAATTATTGGACCATTATATAAGTAACATATTAGTTATGCCTAAAAAATACTAGGTGATTGACAAAAGGTGTCCAGGGGTCAACCCATCATGGCCCATTTCAGCTCCCACCTAAAGTGAATGTTGTGACATATTACTCAGCCCGCTCAACAAGTCAACCAGAAGATGATAATAATGCTAGCAGCCAGCATCATGTACTAGAGACGAGTATAATCTGTTGCTCTTTTTTATCATTTTCCTCTCTCTGAATGTGCCCCGCATTAAGTCATGTACATTCATTGTTTGTTGCCATGCATCGTTGCGCAGGTTGCCATTTTTATTGAGATGAAGTGCTCAATTTTAGGATTTAAAAGGAAGTCACATAACATCTGTAAGACTTCTTTAACCCTCTTTCAAAATTATATAATACTTTTACAGCTTTGACCAAAAAAGGTCAACATATTTGATTTTTTTGGGTTTGAAGAATGGAGTGGAGTGAAAATAGAAAGGAATGCTTTGAGTGTCCTTGAACCTCCAACAAGTGACAAAGAAGATGGTTTATACTGTGGTAAAGACCTTGGTTTGAAAACTTCGAGACGCATTGTGGTGTGACGCGAGAGCTTTACGTACGCGGGACGCTTGGTGTTAAAAAAATGTAGTAACAATATAATTAAAACATTATTTCAGCTTGTTAACTTTTAAGTAGTAACTATGTTTGTTCTTTTAAATTTGAGTGAAAAGTAGACATTTTTTTTTATAAACGAGTTGAATTATTTCAGTATTCACTTAAAATTTTGGTTGTTAGGTTTTAAGCGGTTAACTGAATCATAGATAGAATCATAACCAAACCGTATTAGCTCTCGTTAAAAAACGAGAACGATTTTCAATGCGAAATGGAACTTTTAAAGGTTTATCACTTTTGGTTTATGTAACATTTTTCCGTCTTTCCATGAAAATTTTAAAAATTGATGCTACAAATTTGTGACTGGAAGAGCTGATTAAAGTCCCTGAATAGTTTCTTTTGTTGGATCTTTCAGGAATGTATGGTAATGTTCGTGAGGCTATTTACTATCTTCTTTCAGGAATGTATGATAGCTAAGCATGTTGAGTGTGATTTTGATAACGAAGTCGAAGACTGTTATATTGCAATGGATGCATTATTTGAGGTTAGATAACAACTTATATGTTTCATGATATATAGAGTCTATAAGATTTAAAAAGAGAGAACACCTATTTGATTTCTTATTATTTATATAATGATGGTAGATCTAGCTCTCTGTGGTTGTCACGAGATGTTCCCAAGTCAAACTGCAAGGAGTTCTGAATAAACTTCAAGAACTGATTGAAAATGCATTAGAACTTTTTTTGAACTTTTGGGCCGTCTCATGAAATTGTAATTTTTAATTTTTTTTGTTTCAATCAAAATATGTCAGTGTTTACTTCGATACACTTAAAATCATGTAACATGAATGCTAATTTTGGTTATGAAATACTTCTTTTTCATCAAATGAATTTAATAATCTAATTAAGTACATTAAAGACGTCAAATGTGTTGACGACCTGGTTTGGCGGTATTGATGAACTTTTTCACTGAAGTAAAAACTTCTTTTATTACTTAAATAATAAAGGTTGAACGGATGGTTTTATTGGTTTTAAATTTCAAACCGGGTCTAGCCACCAAATCGTGAGCACTCTTATTATGTATTCAACTATCTATAAATCTTTACCACCTCCTTAGCTCTTTAATGTCATTGTCATTGTCATTGCCAATTTTGATCCGTTACCTAGCGGCCCGCCCATCTTGCCATCTGCCACTAAAATGATACCCTTCGTAGGATTTCTCCGTAGGCGATGCTAAAGAACTTGTAACTTTGCTGCAATAAATCCAAGATATGGATCAGAGAGCCACAAGCCAGCAATGTTAAAATGAAAGAATGAAAACATAACTTTATGGTTGGTTACTGTAAAGTATGCATGATCGGTACTCTAGGGAATTATTATTAGAAAATAAGCTGATGGCATGTTTTTTATTATGATCTGTCATTTTTTTTTAAATTATCACTAGAGAACTCATGCCCCGTCAATACCATGCTAACAAAAACTTACACTGGGTAGGTGGCTTTCAAAGGTGAATTGCTACCGCTGATTACAGAACCTTATGCAGCAGCAACTAAATATGTTACCGCTGATTAGTAGAACCTTGCACTGGGTAGGTGGCGTTCAAGGGTGTATGTCATTATAAGTTTCTAACTACTTCAATGCTTGTTGTTTAGGTAATATCTTATTCTTAGATTATTAAAAAAATCTTGTGTTGTATATAGTTTGCTTTTAATGTGGGAATACAATTATGATTTTATGATCTACACATGAATCTGTACTCATGTCAGTTGTCATTTAAAAGACACGCCTTTTTAAATCGTACTTCTCATTTGATTTGTTAGTTGTATAAAATTTCAAATTGTTGAACCATTTGTTACAAGTTGCTTGCAGCTTTTGTTTATGTTACATTATTTTGTTGTTGTGTGGTCACTCATAATACCTATGAAGTCGATTCAGTTTTAGTCTTATCTTTTTAAAAATTACAGTTGTGGTACCTATTGATACTTAGGTGTAGGCGTAACACATTTGGTTCTTTCCCATTTAGTTTTGTATTTAAAAATTATGTTAACTTAAATCAACTATTTTACCCTTTATATTTAATCTCAAGAAAGGCTCTAGCTTCTAAGGGTTGGTTAAAAGACTCCACCATCATCATCTGTCTTTTGTCTGGATGCGAAGGCTACACATAATTATGGATTGTCATATTCCTTACAATCCCACTTGCGCCTATCCCGGCAGTGTTTCCATGATCCAAGTTTTATTATCATTATGTATCGAGTAGCTTCCCTGTTAACTATGTTGGAGCTTGAGTTACTATAGTAAAAAAAAACATGTATAACTATATTGTGTGGCAGAGTCTACTTTTTCAACCCATACTCTTTCGTTTTCAACACTTAAGTTCTTGTGTCATGAGAGAATTGATAAACTAATAATAGAAAACAATTACCGCGTTGTAAATTTTTGTCCCCCGCTGCATCGCGCGGGTTTCCTACTAGTACTATATTATAATGCATGAGGTAGGGGTATTTTAAGATACCCAAAAGTTAAGAACTAATTTTTCATTAATAACCCTAAAATGAGGGTAAAATAGTCATTCATACATTATTACCTTTTAATACCCTATCTTATTTACACTTTAATTCCCTAATTTTTAGTTAGTAATTACATTTTCCTCCCCTCCCCTTCAAAATTATAATTCTTTTATTTAATTATATTATAACTTTAAAACTATTATATTTTAAAAACATTCGAAAATATCATGACGACTGGCTCATTTTTGTCGACGTTTTGATGTTTGTCGTAGTCAATACCGATGTGTGTATTGAAATGTACAAGAAAGAATGCCTTATGTACAAGTGATCATTACATTTTATCTATACTATTATTATAATGCATGAGATAAGGACTTCCTACATTTTAAATAATCTATACTATTAATAAGCATATAAGAATGGTCATTTGCCACTTTTTTAAATTGTACAAGACTTAAAAGCATATTATACAATAGTTCAATACACAACAACTTTAAGCATTTAAAGGGTGCAAATTGTAAAGCTTGATGTACAACAATATTTTTGGGCGGCCAGTAATTTCATTCAATTTTTCAATTCCCGCTAATCCCAATCCCCATACACCCTTTCCTCAATTCCGCAAACCCTAATTCCTCTCATTCCCGTTCTTCTTTCTGCCGCTTCCTCTCTCATTCGACTGCCAATAAGCTATGACGACCATAGCCTTCCGGCGAATACAATGGTGAGGAAGAGAGACTATGACCATCATCATCGTCCCTTTCGATGATCTGCAGTTGCTGGTCTTTATGGTAAATTTCTTTTAGGCATAAAATTAGGGCTGCTCAAAGTGGTTTGCTATGTGTGTTCTTTTAATGAAGTATTTAGCGTTTTGTTTCAGATTTGATACTTGATTTCACGTTCAAAAGGCTTGCATCAAAATTTCAAATCGTAAGTGATAATTTTTTGTTTTGATACCATGAGATGGATTTGATATGTGTATATGTGAATGTGTGTTTCTTCTCATCATCTTTCCACCAAATGTGTAGTGGGATTTGATTTACTTGGAACCTTCTTATTCTTTGATTCTTTCATGGCTTATTGTTAATTTTAATTGTAAATTTTCTTAATATCTTTTTATTATTTTACTAGATCTTATGTGCCGACATCATATTATCATAAACCTCTTTGCTGATTGTTATTTTCTTCTCTTCCCGTAACATTTTCTTTGAATATTGAGGGTAGTAGGTAAACGGTAAGTAATAACATAGTACACCGTCCTTTGTTTATGCTAGATATATATGGTAAAAAAAGACCATGAAGTCATAGGTTAAGAATGAACCAATCTGAGACTGAAGTAGAAATACGTACTCTACGTGATGGGGGATCACTGTCTTTTGTTTTTTGTAGGCTGAAAGTCTTTCTGCCTTCTATGAAGTCTATAAACTATTGGAGCTTGCTAGAAATTTTCAGTTTTTTTTTTGTTCTTGGAGAGGTAACTTTACTATACTACACATCATTGTTTGATTGAGAAAGGTTGGGGTATGATTGACATCAGGAATTCAGATGGGCTGGGTAACAGCTCAAAGCAGGTTTGAGCTAATATTGGGCTATTGGCAAGTTTGCATTTTGCCGGAATACATGGCTCCCTATCATGATACTACTATGTGCATTTTCATAGTTATAAGGACAACAAGTCCAATACGTAAAGCAAAAGAAGATGGGTTCAATTTGTGTCAAATACTCAGAGTGGCAAACTAAAGTATGTTGTGATTGAACTAAAGGTAATTCTTTTTGTGTCATTTGCTGATATTATTACATAATTAAAGGCAATGGATAAATGGATTTGATGGTTTGTTTGGGTTACTTTAGCAAAGTTAGTGTTTTCTAATCATTTACTTGTGTGGGTTGATTTGGGTTATTTTTATATTAAACAGGTCAAAGAAAGAATTGAAACTAACTGAAAAGGGAACAAGTCAAACATTTTGAAAGTGTCAACATTATAATGCATTGATTGCTTACAAAATGCTATTGATAAATGGACAAAAAGTGTTTTGGGTCAACCTAACACAATCCGACCAATATTGGCCTGAAATCATTTTGACCAGCTACCCAAAGTATGATGTTGCCCTTTGTGCGTGTAGTTATTAATAGTTTATTTGCAATCTCTACACATACATTTTTCTACTTTTTTGTTTTTCTTATCAAAGGATCAAAAGATGAAAGCCCCGATGACGGGCCCTAAGCGAATAAGTTGTCTTGAAAAAAAAATGGATCAGAAGGGAGAGCTTAACGTATGACCAAGTAGACTTGAAGCTTTTGAATCCTCATGAAAGAGAGACAACTAAGGAAGCAGAAGAAATGCTGACATCAAGGACATGAAGAAGATGTATGCCATGACAATAGTCACTTTGTTACCATTTTGTAATATACATTGATTATTTAATTTATAGCATAATATTAAAAAGGTTATTTTGGTAAATTTTATGTGTGAAACATTGTTTGAATTAATTTGTGCTTATCTTTTTGATGTAGGTGCTATTGAAATTGGAACGGATCTAATCCATGTTTACTCGACCTTCATCGGCTAATGATGCTTGGTTTAAAAAGTGCGCCAAAGGCGTGAGGTGCCCGAGGCGCTGGGGAAAGAGCTTTTTTGGCCTGAGGCGCTGATCCTACATGAGGCGCTGTGAGGTGCCGCTTTAAGCTTGAGGCGCTAGGCGCCTGAGGCAATGCGTCAGGCTGAATCAGGTCAAAAGGAGCTGAAAACAGGTTCAAATCGGTCTAATTCTGGCCAAATCGGTCTTATGATTATGTGTTTTAAGTATTCAAGTGTGTTTTATAGTCACATTTTTGTGTTTATTATTGATCTACATGAAGAATATGTCATATCGAATTATTGATGTGCATAAATATTTTTAATTTTTTTTTCTAAATTCTAAACGCCTCTCATACTTGAAGCCCACGCCTCGTGCCTCTCGCCTCAACATTTTGGACCAAAACGCCTTGGAGCGCCTCATGCCTTTTTAAACCAAGTAATGATGATTTGGAGGTTAAGAGTGAAGATGGCTTCTCTGACCGGTCGAAAAGCAAGTTGAAGTTTGCACCAGATAAGGTAAGTTTTTAAATATAAAATCTTCCAATATGTTGGATTTATCTTCTGGTTTGTGGGTTTAAATGACTTTTATATACTGCATCTAAAACCCCTGAGGCGCAGTTTTTGTTAACACCTCAGCATTATGAGGCGCAAATACAAACTAACACCCTGAGGCGTCAACTCAGAGTCGTTTTCTACTCAAATCGCTTTGAGGCGCGCCTCGAGGTATGCGCCTCATCCGTTTTTAAACCCTGGGTGCATGAGTAACAAGAAAGTGACCTATTGATGTTGGTAGCATCTTGAAGCCTGCTCTTGCTAGAGGCGTATTCCAGGCAAGTGAAACTTCATGCAAGTATGATAGTTGCATAATGACATGTAGATATTCGCTCATACAGTGAAATGTCATTGGCAATTGCACATGATGATTAAAAGGCTGAATTACTTTTTACATTAAAAGGTTATGGTGTCAATAATCAATCTTATATAACATGAACTCGCTTTTGCAATTTGTGTAATGTATATTGGCGCAACTACCCTTGACGAATACTGAAAGCATATTGAGAAGGTCCTAACCCTGCCCATAAAGATGCCAGAGCCCACAATCGATGAAAGCATATAGATTTTAAAGGGTCGTCATGAATGATAATATAATTATATAATTCACCACAAACTTCGTTACACCGATGACGCATTGGTAGCCGGTGTCTGGTTGTCATATTCGTACATAAGGTATATAAATTTAGTTTATTTACAACATGATGAAAAACAATTTATTTTACTTTATAACATATCTAACTATAATGGTACTTCCTTTAGTTTTCAATTACACTGGTGCAAATATAAGTTATTTCATTACTGATAATTTACTTGCTTTCGTTGTCAGTTATTTAGCTATGTAAGAACTATTTCAAATAATAATAATAATAATAATTTCGCCAGTTTGAGGTTCTCCACCATAACTTCACCGCTTTTACGCATTGCGACTCGGTCATAGACGTTGTAGCTATTGTGCGCATCATGCTTTTTAAAATCAAGCTTTTACCTTAGTGTTTGATACAGTTCTTGAATGCGCATGTTACAAAATTGTGTTAAAAAATTACCTCGGTCAGTGATTCTAAGTCCATGTAGTTGACAAACTAATTATTTCACTTTTACAAACTTTATGTTTATCAACTATTTATTGTAAAAATTATATACTAAAAAATGTTTTAATGTTGTCATGTTTTGATAAATTAAAAAAATTAATAGAAGAATTCATTGTTTCTGCAACAGTTTGTGTAACTTTTATTGTGCTATTTGTTAATTAGGACAAAGTTTTGTTGTGTCAACCTGGCCTGCCTGACAAATGACCCGTTTTAAACCCTTATCTAACCCATTCATCTTGCCACATTTGAAGGTAGTACGAACTTCCATATATTTTAGTATAGATGAAATATATTAAAATAAAGTGTTAAGGAAAACTCCCAGTTCTAAGAAAAATCCATTGTAGCTTTAGAAGTGACCAATCGTGAGTTGATGTCGATTCTGCCAAGCTTTGCCGAATCAGAAACCAAACAGTTTGTTACAGTTTCTTGATACCTGTTAGTTCGTTCATGATTTGGTTAGACCAGTTTACCAATTTTTTTTTAATTATTACTTCATACCGAATTTGGGTTGTAGGGCATTAAATTAAGAGTAATATAACCACATTTTTTGGACTAAATTGAAAACCTTGATAAAATACTCATTTCCCCTCCAAAATGACTATTTTCATACTTGATTCGACTAACAAAAAAACGAGTATCGAATTGTAAAAAGCTTTTCCCGCTGCATCGCGCGGGTTTCCTACTAGTCTAATGAAGTACATAAATCATGAGTGGTAGCTACTCTCAAAGGTCATGCCCTCAAAATTATATATATCTCATTTATATGTATGAAATTGTATTGACATAGTCACAAAATAATGAAAATAACCAATTACGAGTTCATAAAAAACCACCTTATCATTAGAACTTGTTTAATATAATTTAACGGCTAATTTTACCCATCTGTGATCTGTCCCTTTACTTAAATAGTTCCATTTATGTAGGTGCACGTGGTTAAGATATTATAACCTCAGTTTTGCCAAAAAGAAATATGGGCATCACAATGGATATTTTTACGGTGTTTTTAGCTTATGTGGCATTCTTGTGTTTCTAGGTTGTTATTTTAAGAATCTCATCCTTGTACAAGGATGGGGTCAGACGAATTCTACGAGTAAGGGAGGAGCCATTTTTGGTCAGTATTGTGAGAGGCAGTTTAGACTAATGGTGATGTGGCGACGTTTTTTATTGTTAATGTTATGGATGCCCTAGCATTTAGAGATTGTACTCTATGTTACTTAATGTGTACATATCTGAAAATTTAACCATGTTTGGATTGAGAATAATAGGGCTATTCATAGCCTAGCCAGGCCAAACTCGAGCTCGGCTCGGATTTGAAACCGATTTAGAACTCGAGCTCGGCTTGCTTTTGGCTTGAATTTGATAAGAAAAAAAAAATAGCTTCAAAATTCAGTAGTCTAAAATAGTATTCACTAGTTCAAGATAAGACATTCAAAATAAGTTCAATTTCGTACATTACAAGCTAAAATCAAGTTCAACCTAATAAAAAATAACTTTTAAATTTCAATGAAATACACTATAAGTTCATCAGTATACACGAATTAACCCCCCAAATATGCAATAAATGTGCAGTTGCACTCCTAATATCTTTATTTCAATTCAATGATCGATTATCATAGACGGCCTCTTTACCATTCTGTATAAATAGGCTATTCTATTTGTACAGATATGATAAAGAGCGCATTCAATCCTTGCTTGTATATTAGTTTTCAGTTCTTCTCTTCGGCACGGGGTATATCTGTTTGGTAGCTCGCAAGGCTCATAACCTTGAGGTCATGGGTTCATACTGATAAGCTCCATGCCCTAGGCCCAAAACCTTTTGAAGATTCTCGGAGACGGCCCTGGAGCTTATCTTCAAGAAAAAATTAAAATTATTTATAGAACATATAGAAGCTTAAATTGTTTTATATTATTATTTAAATAAAGCTTGATCATCAAAAAAAAAAAAAATAAAAAAAAATCTTTGTTAGACAAAATGATATGAAATTAAAGTTTGATAGAAATATAAGCAGTTATAAAAATATTATTCTATTCATTTGTGTGAGCCACCTCATCCCTTTAAGTTATGGGGTTTGCTTGTCTTTTAAAGGAAGGTTGTGCCTTAATGTCAAATACTTAGGCAACAATTCAACCACTAAAATCCTTCTATAAATACACTTTAGGATTTAAAACCATATAAAACAAAAACATGGAGGCAACCACTTCACTTGTTCTTTCCATTCTCTTCCTATTCTTATCAGGTAATTGACTAATCTCCCCTTAGATTTTAGTTATTCTTTCCGCATTCAAATTTTAGTTTTTATTATATATAAATTAATGAGAAAATAAAAAAGAAAATATAGTAATTTGAATAAATGAATAACACATTGTGAACTCATAACTATACATCAACAGGAAACACAAGAGTTGAAGCATGCAACTTCCATATCATCAACAAATGTCCGTACCCAATATGGCCCGCAAACGCGGCAAACGAAGGCCACCCAGTGTTAGCCTCGGGTGGTTTCTACCTTCCTCCAGGCGAACAACGAAAAATTCAAGCCCCAGCTGATTGGGTAGGGCGAATATGGGCTAGAACAGGTTGCAAATTCGGTTCAGATAAAGTCCCAGCCTGCGAAACAGGCGATTGTGGTGGGAAATTATGGTGCAATGGGCTAATAGGCTCCCCACCCGCGACATTGGTCCAAATTGCATTACAACAAGACAAAAATAAACCTAGTTTTTACGACGTTAGTCTAGTTGATGGTTATAATGTCGCGGTTTCAGTAACAACTATACCTTACTCATCCAAATGTCATATTGGAGGGTGCAAAAGGGATATTAATGATTGTTGTCCTCAAGAACTTGAGGTTTTGAACGATAAGGGCGAAGTTGTTGCTTGCAAAAGCGCGTGTTTAGCTTTCGATAATGACAAGTTTTGTTGTAGGAACGCGTATGGGACGCCTAGTAAATGCAAGCCTACGGTGTATTCGAAAATATTTAAGGAAGCTTGTCCATCTTATTATAGTTACGCCTATGATAATCCGCCACCGTTGGTTAATTGTGTTTCGGATGATTATTTGATAACGTTTTGTCCATCGCCACGGGTTAGTGAAATAGAATCTGAATAGGCTTGTTATGAGTTATGACTATGTTTTGAACTATTGTTGTGACAATAGTCTAATATGTGTGATTTATGTATGTATATTGCCTATATTTATATAAATATTGGTTTGAAAATAATATGAGTTTTACAAAAGTATTGTGTTAAAATTTAATTACAGTCATGATGGAATCAATATTCTTCAGATATTCATGTGGGAATATTTAGCCATTTATCATCAACCTTTAGTGAAATTTCAACAAAAAGTTATTGATTTTTGTTATGGGAAAATCACCAAAATAGCCCGTTGACCGAGTGATTTGCCAAAATGGCCCTTTCCCGTCTCTTTGGAGAGACGGGTCACGGCTCCCAACGAGCCTGAACCGTCTCCGGAGAGCCTTTAGTTTTACAACCAATAATAAACCAACACGTTGCGTCTCTGATCCCGATGAGGGCTCGGCTTCGGTTCAGCTTAGTCCCGAGACGAGTCACATTTCCCCATGAGGGCTCGGCTTCGGTTCAGCTTAGTCCCAAGACGATTCACATTTCCCCAGCCGTCTCCCGAGACGTCTCCGGAGATGTCTCGTGGGTCCCGAGACGTCTCGGGTCTCTTCGTCTCCGGTGAGTCCCGATGACTTGTCCGACGGTTCAGTTGTCCACCTCAACCCTATATATACCATTCTCCGTCCCAATCTCCGTCTCATTCCCCGTCCGACTCTCCACTACCACTAACACTATCACTACCACCACCGTCTCATTCATTCAAAGGAAAATGGCACCCCAACGATGGACTGAGGAACAAGATATTGCACTAGTTTCAGCGTGGAAACATGTCGAAGAAAGCCCCCACCAAACAAACAAGTGGTACCGTATCTTGCATGAATACAATCGGTTGGTGGGAGGCTCAGACCGAACCATCGACTCTCTTAGCCGTAAGTAGACCGACTTGAACACGAAGTGTCAGATCTTCAACGGGTACCACAATCGGACACTTGAAGTGGTACCCTTAGACATGCCCGAAGACGCGGCCATCAGATAAACAAAAAAACAGTATCAATCCAAGGAGCACAAAGAATTCAAACATGTGTCTGCTTGGCAAATGATGAGGGAACGTCTTAACGCGTAGCTTATATAACTTTTGTAATCCAATTAATCTTATGTTTATGTTTTTTATTAATCCAATGAATCTTATGTTTATTTATGTTTTTGTAATATTACAAATATTACAACAATCTTGATTATCAAAACACGACAAATATTACAAAAACTATACTATTACACCAACAATAAACAAACTCGTTGCACACTTCGTCCACCGAGACGTGTCCGTTCCACACGTCGACCACATAACGTAGTTAGCAGTAGGGGACGCCGATAAGTTCCAACGACGGACGTAGGGTTGATTGGATATTACTTCCTAAATTTACTTGCTTTGAACTTTGTTTGAATGGTGTAGACCACCACATCATCGAGGCATTCTACACGAGTTAACCCACGCGCAGATGCAACAACAATCCAAGTAGCTGTACGCAGATGTAACAACAATCCAAGTAATCGGACAATATTTTCGTAAGCCGGTAGGCTTCAGTTGGGAAAGTAAAAAACGTCATTGATTGGAAAGATGAAAGGTTTGATGAAGGTTTAGTATAGATGATAGAGGGGGGGGGGAGGGGGGGGGGGTACAAATTTTGTAAAGTCAATTGGGGTAGGCGGTTCAGAGGCTAGCCGAAGACGGCTGAGACGACAGTGAGACGTCTCAAGGGCCCACGGGAGACGACTCGGCGGTTCTGACACGTCTCGGGAGACGGCTGATAATCCTCGGGATCAGAGACGCCACGTGTTGGTTTATTATTGGTTGTAAAACTAAAGGCTCTCCAGAGACGGTTCAGGCTCGTTGGGAGCCGTGACCCGTCTCTCCAAAGAGACGGGAGATGGCCATTTTGGCAAATCACACGGTCAACGGGCTATTTTGGTGATTTTCCCTTTTGTTATTGTTAATAAACGATATCCAAATTTCAATTCCATTCGGTTTCAAACAGAGAAAACCGAATTCTAATGCAAACACTCTCGGGTAAGTATTATAGTCCTGACCACTTCTGCTCCGCCACGCCAAAGTGAACCCAAAGTAACTTATAATCATAATACCACTGACGACACTCTAGGGAAAGTATCCTAGAATTTTTTTTAATTTAAAATAAATTAAATCATTAAATATAATTAAAATTTAATTTAAATTTCATTAAAATTAAAAAAGTTACATAACTGAAACTAAAAAACACGAAAATTCAAAAAAATAACATGACAATTTAGGAAGAAAAAAAAACTAAATGATCCATCGAATGCACTGAAGTTGGTAGACTCTAATAATTTTCTCTTACCAGACCTACAACCAAAATCCCCATTCAACAACGGGACTATGCTCCATTCTTATGTTCTTTTCTTTAGCAAACTTCCATGCCCCACCGCGCTTGAAAGCATGGCTTTGTTTTTTGCGGCAATCGTCAAGCGCTCTTTTCACAACATTCAAATCCTTGCAGCAGCTTTTTTTTTATCGGTTCCTATAGGTTAAAATACAAATAATATAAACCAAAATAATTAAAAAATTAAGATAACGAAGGTAATTAAAAATAAGTATAACCCAAAATTAAAGTAAATTGTACCGCTTGTATGTGATAACCGTTGAACCAATTCAACTTTGTCAACATATTCTTCCACTTTGTGGTTAGTTAATCAAGCGTTCAACCGCTTCCACCCTTAAGCTCGTTGAAGTGTTTAAGAATGGCTTTCCACAAACTTTCACTTTTTTTTTGTTAATTTCCTTTTTTCCAGATCGGCAGAGACGTGAACGTAAGCTTGAACTAAAATTACTTCTTCCTCAGAAGTCCAATCTTGTCGATTGGCCCGATTTGTAATTTTCCCCTTATTCTTCCCTTTAACAACTTCAATCACATCCTTTTCTTCTTCTTCTTCTACAAACTCATCATCTTACACTATTATTTCCTCCAAATTTGTTTTGAATTGAGTTTCTTGCACAAGGTCGTCGTCATTATCCCCAACGTCTGCAAAAAATGGCGGGTCTCGACGACGCGATTCAATGGAGCACATTTTAGGTGGTGAGCTCCTATATATTCCAAACACATCAAAGTTATTCAAAAGATCTTGAGAGAAATCAAGTCGAATGGGTGGAACCATAGGTTGGGAAAAAAAATTCTAGGTCTGTATTGGCCATAAATATAAATTTTGTGGCGATGCTTATGGTTGTACGGGTGGGTGTGGTGTGTAAACGCCATGACCATAAACACCCACTTTGCTCGAACCGGCCCCTCGTAGTTTCGAGCCGTCCCCTTGTGGGTTCGACCTCCTCCTCGTTTGGTTGAACCACTGTCTCGTTTGCTCGAACTGGCCTCTCGGGATTTTTTAATCGAACTAGCAACCATATATTTTTGTTGTTCCATGGTTAGAGTTGGTGATAATAGTTTTTGATTTTGAGAGTTTTGGTTTTAATTTGGAGTATAGGATACGTGGAAGATATGGTTAGTTTTGGTAAATATATATCAATTTTAAATCTATCTATCTATATATATAAAAGAAAAGACTTTTGCTGACGTGGCATTCAATGGTGGCCTCAACCCCTATTTGAATGTGCCACGTGGCATAATGAGGTGCATTTTTTTATTTTTTGTTTTTTTAATCAAATTAGATAAAACCCTATTAGTTTATCCCCCATCTCATTCACTCTTTTACAAACTTAAACCCTAGCTCCTCTCTCTCTCTCTCCCCCAATCCTTCATCTCCTCTTTGGATCTAATACGGCCATTTTCCGTCCAAAATAATCACCACCGACGTCAATATCTAAATTGTGATTTGGAACATGCTGTTTGTATTCATTATTTTGAGTGATTAGTTTGATTTCAATCGTTTATTTATTTTCATATTTATTTTAGAGGTTGCAGTTTCAACTTGTTCCATGCGATTTTAATCTGCATCTGAAAAGATATGTTGTTATCGTTTTTGGTATTGATTTTTTCTTGATGAATGGTACAGGTGTAACTCTTTCTCTAAAGAGTTACTCATCAACAGTATTGAATCCTTTTTGACAGAAACCAACACGAACAAAAGATAGCCTTATACTATTGTAATCGATCAAAAACATTATAATGTAATTGGTTTCTGCAGATAAGCATCTTTCTCTCTTCGCAGTCGCCGCCACCTCCACCACCACTCTCCGCCTCCTCCTCCTCTCTCCGTTGTCACCACGACCTCCACCACCACTCGAGTAGCCGTCACGAAACAAAACAAGACCTTTAAGCTCCTTCATATCGTCATCAGTGACGTTAGATCGTTCGTTTATTGTACCACCGTTGATGTTCTTGCTACGGCGGAGGTTGTGACGGCGTCATTGATTGTTCTTAAGCTTCTGCTATTCGATGTCTCAGTGTATGTTCGGTGACCATGAGGTGGGTTTTTTATGTCAGCCATTAGAGTTGTAGGTTTTAAGCTTTTTATTATCATTAATTATTATTATTATTATCATTATTATTATTATTATTATTATTAGGAATGACAAAGATACAATCAAGAGCTCAAAGAAACTTTTCTTTTTCTGATATGCTATGTATTTGTACTTATGGTTGTAAACACGGGCAATGTATGTAGCAACGTCGGGACAATAAACAGCTTGGAGCGTGAAGCAATGTTGATGGGGACATGGTGCTAGGCCTCACGAAGCTAAGCTTGAAGGTAAGGACGGAAGTCATAAAGCTTGGTGGTGGTGAAGTGTCTTGTATTGTTGTATATAGTTTGGTTTCTATGAACAGGTTTCTTTTTCTCAATCACAAACAGTGCTTTTAAAATTTCATCTATTTATATTAGGATGAGATCCTTCTCGTCTGTGTTTTTCTTAACTGATTTTATTTAGGGTGTGAGTTTCACTTAATTCTGATATGAGACCCAAAGAAAAGATATCAAAATTGATTGCATCACTAACAAGGTTTTTGTTCATTACCAATATTTTAGATGCTTTAGGGGGTTATAAAAGACTGATGTGTTGTTGATGGGCTTGGTGCAGGATGATGATATTTCGAGAGAAGTTGATAAGACCCAAGAAGCAATCAAGTCAGTGTTTTTAATTCATATTATTATTATTATTTGTTACTGTGTTGAGAACTATATATCCGAATAGGCATGTGGTTGTTAATTGTTTATTGAAATGTGAATTTGTTATCAATTTAGTGAATTTTAGGTATATAGACAGGTGTTTTGTACAGTGAATGCGTAAGATGTGTGAAGTATAGGTGCAGTGTATATATTATGTGTGTGATTACTAAACTCCGATAGGAAGTTAGTTTAATAATAGTATTTAATGTAAAGTATTGATTTGTGATTTGGGATTACTTTCTTTGAGTCACAACGAGCAAAAAAGGGTAGAAGAAAGAGAAGTGATGGTTCATAAGTTTAGCTTTAGTTTTTTTAATAAAGAGATATAGAAGGTCTGATTGGTAGCATATTAGGCAGTTAGGCATTATGGTAACAGTCGAAATGGGTTATATTTCTTTGTTCGAATTGTAGATAATTGATGTTATAGTTGATAACAATTCATTATTTGAGTTTTGTTTTAGATTTAAGTTTATGTCCTTACTTTAGTTTATGTAGTGGTAATCTATTGTAATTATTATTATTAATGGCTAATATAGGAATCAAATCTATAGGGGACCAATATAATTCAAATGGTAGCATCTTAGGCGGTTAGGGGATACGGTAATAGTTGAAATGGTTTATATTTCTTTGTTCTGATTGTAGATAATTGATGTTATATTTGTGATGACAATTCGTGATTTGAGTTTTCTTCTTTTATCAATTTTTATTAAGTCATATTAAATTTTTCAACCCCGGGACCTTCCCGGGGTAATCAGCTAGTTAAATGATATAAATAAAACTTCTATTCAGAATATGACCTTTGCCTACTATTTGACTGTTGCCAACAGTCAAAAGTATATGGAATTCAACTTTTGCCTCTTAGTCATTTCTTGCGAGGTGGTCATTTTGGACCATTGCTGAGGGGTGGTGGCGGTGTTGTGTAACGACCCTGGCAGTCGGTGCCGGGTCGTCGGGTCGGGTTTCAGAGCTACGCAGCGGATTCGGATCATAACAGTCTTTACTCTTCCAGGATCCACGTCATCATATCTGTTGGGTTACCTGAACACATGCCAAAAATAGTTTCTGTCAACATAAAGTTGGTGAGGTCGTGTATTTTATAAAGTGAATGGCCAGTTCGTTTATTGATAATTCTTTTATATAAAACATTGTTTTATAAACATTCTTTTATAAACATGCTTTACAGTTATAATTCTGAAAGGGAAACTATATTTCTATTATACCATCTCTATTATATATTAATTCTATTATATCTCCATTCTATCATATCGATTATATTTCGTGCCATTCCTATCGATGGTACCACTCTGATTGTGATAAAATACCCGTTCCTGTCCTCTACTTGGACAAGAATGGTTTTGGTCCTCTACTTGGACATTCCTACCCTCTACTTGGGTAAGACTGGTTCCTGTCCTCTAGTTGGACAAGAAAGGAAATGGCGGATACCGTCCAGTACTGTCCTCGTCGTTTCTATGTCCCCTTTTCTATTATACTTCTTTTATTATATAAATTCTATTATGTAAAGCATTATTATGTTTTCTTATAAACGACATGTATTCCCCCGAAAACACTTAATAAAAACAGTAAAAGTGGGGAGTTCACGATACTCACAGGTTTGCGTATAATCTTCTAGCTAATCTTCTTATTATAATTATATTTCATATATATATATATCGATACGTGCTACGCGTGGGACTTGTTAGATTGTAATACTTAGGATATATATCATATATACAATTTATACATATAGAATTCGGTATATATTAGATAGTCCTAAACTCGGGGTTCATTATTGATATTTATTATATGAGACACGACCCGGACATCCTACATCTAGCTGGCCATTACAGCTTGGCACTCGTAAACTAATAAAGCTGGCCATTACAGCTTGGCACACGAACCTAAAGAACTCTAGACACGAACTTACCCGGATGATGGTTCGGCAGAGCATATTATTATTAACCCGAGTCTAGTATATCGTTTTATATATCGAATCTTATATATATAAACATATATATTTTATATATGTTTATTATTCTCTTATTATTATTATCAAGTCCGTACGTTCCCGTATTATATATATATTCGTATAATTCTAATAATCCTCGTCTAGCTATTGGACCGGGTTCTATTCCGGGTGTTGATCGAGTCACTGTATCGACTCGATGTCCGACTTGTATTCCTGATACGGTTAACGGTACCTCGCAATCAACATGATTATTATATTAATAATTAATCATAAGATTATTAACCAATTAACCCAATTGAAATACTTATTATCGGATAAATAGTCAATCTTACCGGATTATTATAGGAACACAACCAAAGAGCAATCGGATCTTTGGTTATAGATAATCATCATCATCGATTCAACTCTTGAATTTCCTGATTATACATACACAACCCATATAGGTCAGTAACAATAATCAATCCCAATCGATTATATGATAATTAACTTCAAGGACACGCCCACAAACTAATCGGGTAGTTTAAGGGTGGGTTTACCGAGCACTGATCAAAACAGGAAGAGGGTCCCGGTTATGATTCAGAAATGGAAAAGGGGTTATTGGATTCAATACCACACACACATCCGATGTGTGTGTGAGTTATAAGACATCAGGGTGGTTAGCGAGTACCAACCAGAACATAAAAGAATGGATTCTCGGATTACTTATCAAGGGTAAAGGGGTGATGTTATTCACACAACCTCAAAAAAACCCTAAACAACCTCTAGACGGGTCGTCGAGGCCTAGATGGGCCGTTAAGCAAAATTAGGGTTTCAAGACTACCCGTCCAGGCCACGACGGGCCGTTTGTTTGCAGAAAAGACAAAAACGACGGGCCGTCCAGGCCCAGACGGCCCGTATAAGTACGATGTAATGGGTGATCAGTCTGAACTCCTGCAAAAGCAGGCAGTTCAGACTGAAAAGTCTGAAAAATGTACTTTAGGACGGGCCGTCTGGGCCTGGACGGCCCGTAGAGACGTGTTAGGTTAGGGCATTTACTCCCTCGACGGCCCATCTAGGCCTCGACGGCCCGTTGAGATTTCCTGATTTAACCAATACACGATCAGCTTCTTCCCCATTTCAACAAAACCTTAAAACATCACCACCACCAAAACCCTCGACCCATTTCGACTTCCCGGTCTCACGATGACATATTTAACAAGCTTTTCAACCGTTGACCTGTCTGAGAACGAGTCTTACGTCTCTGAAAGCGTAGGGTATGAACCCGGGGTTCAAGTTGGTGAAGAGGAGGTTAAATCCGGGGTTCGTGGTAATGACGGGAACATGCTGCCCGATCTGAACGAGGAATATGTAGAGGAACAGGAGTCATTTTTCGTGCCACCAAGCTACCCGCAGTACACGTACGGGAGTTACCATTCGCGCGGGAATCGTGCTAATGACTTAGAGGAAGATTATAACGGTTCTAACCCGAATGATGACAACCAGGAAGACGCTTATGAAGATGTTAACATAAAAGTTGAACCTAACCCGGATGTTTCGTATGAAACCGAGCAGGTGCGTTTATTTATTTACACTAGTATATCTTTACACGTTTTAGGGTTTGCTGGATTGAACTAGTATATATTTACAGTAGTATATAATTTAGAGTAGTATGAATTTAGACTAGACTCTTGTATAAATTTTCAGGTATTCGGGTCTGTTGAAGAGATGAAACAATGGGCTTACGATAGAGCCCTTGCTAGCGGTTACGTCCTAGTGACAGGACGTTCTGTTTCAAAAGGCAGTGGAAATAATGCAAGAAAAATTAGGATAGACCTGAGATGCGACCGTTATGGCGAATACCATACTACAGCCACAGTAAGGTCTACGGGTAGCAAAAAGCTTAACTGTCCGTTTATGTTAATAGGGAGGCTACGCAAAGAGGGTTGGAAGTTGGAGGTTAAACACGCGAATCATAACCACGACCCTTTTATACATGCTGAGGGTCACGCTTTTGCTAGGCGGCTGACACCACAAGAAGAAAAAATGGTGGAAACGCTTTATTTTCAAGGCCTGGAACCGGCGAACATACATTTGGCCATCAGAGCACAAAACCCGGATAATGTATGTATTCTACGAGACATACACAATACAGTGAGCAAGATTAAACGTAGAATTTACGGCGATAAAACCCCAATGCAGGTATTATTATTAATTACTATTATTGTCATAGACTATTACTAATTTATGTTGTTGTTAAATATTAAATATTGTTATTATTATTGTTATGCAGATACTCGAGAGTATCCTGGTTGAAAAGAAATTTACCTACTTCACCAACCAGAATCCAGAGACAGATGCTGTTGAGAATGTTTTCTTTTCACACCGGGTCTCCTACAATCTCTGGCGTGCCTTTCCACATGTGATGCTGATCGACGCCACCTACAAAACGAACGAGTACAGAATCCCGTTTGTTCAAATTGTGGGTATGACGTCGACAAACCAGTCGTTTTGTATCGCCCATGCATTTATCGTTAAAGAGAAAACGAGGAACTACATATGGGTGCTTGAGAGGCTCAAAGATTTGCTGGAGAAGAGTATGGAGCCACGTGTAATTGTTACAGATAGAGATCTGGCTCTGATGAGTGCATGTGCTACAGTTTTCCCGGATGCTACGAAATTGCTTTGCAGGTGTCATATTCAACAAAATATTATTATTATTATTATTATTATTATTATTATTATTATTATTATTATTATTATTATTATTATTATTATTATTATTAATATTATTGTTGTTGTTTTGCAGGTATCATATTCAACGAAATATTGCAAAATATCATAAAGCAGGATTTCCAAAAGAAGAATGGGAAATATTTTTGCAGTATTTTGGTCGACTGTGTAAATCGCCTGACGAAGAGGCTTACAGATTGAATCTTGAAGCGCTCTACACACGACTTTGGGAGCAGGATCGAACGGGTATATATTTTATTCTTTATTTTGCTTTACAAGCGTACATATTTTCTGTATTGACATCACTATTCTGTTTTTTACAGGGGTTTACGAGTACATGGAGTCAGTTTGGCTCCGAGATTATAAAGAAATGTTTGTGGAAGCATGGGCAGATAAAAACCTTACGTTCGGTCAGACTACGACCAACAGGGTCGAGAGTCAGCATGCTCTGATTAAGAGGTACATAAAAGGCCCGAACAGCTCGCTCCACGCGCTTGTGATGGAAATAGACAAAGTTATGGAGTCACGGCGCATAGCGATAAAGCACTCCTTTGAAGAAAGCCGATCAAGAAGAATGTGGCAACATCAACTACCGTTGTTTCAAGACGTAATCGGTAGGGTTTCCCATCTAGCGCTTGATTTGATGCTCGCAGGGGTCAACAAGATAAATTATTATACAACTAGTAAGAGGTCTTGTGAACACCGACTCAAGAAGACTTATGGACTGCCATGTTCCTGTCAATTGCAATTGTATGATGCGAAAGGTAACATCATTTTTTAGACTTATTATTTTTTTTAGGATATAATAGTCAAATTTATAAATGTTTGAAGCGTTTTGTAGACGACTTGTGTTGTCTGGTTCGTACAAAAACAGAGGAAACTCTGCCGAAATTTTTATAAAAATCCGAAATTTTTGTAGATTATTGATTGTTGTTGTTGTGATTGAATATATATATCAGATACACGAGTGTCACTGGCTGATATCGACATCTTCTGGACACGACTTGACTTTATGCCAGAAGTACCTGAGAATCCCGAGTTTGACTTTCAGCACGAAATGAATGCATTCGCTGAGCAACTAAGGTCGCAACCGGTGCAAGTGAAAAAAAGCATGTTGCAGAAGATGAAGGAGGTGTTGAATCCGATTATGACTAAACATAAACCTCCTGAGGTACAAACCGATACTCGGGGTCGGCCAACAACAAGTGAAAAGGAAAAAAAGGAGGATAAGGCTGCGGTTAGTATTATTATTAATATTATTATTGTTGTTGTTGTTGTTGTTGTTGTTGTTGTTGTTATATAATTTTTTCAACGTAGGGCAAAAAGCCTTCCAGAAGAGGTAAACAATCAACAGACAAACCGATTGTTTACGATGAAGATTTTTCACTGTTGGAAAGGGATAGGTACAAACTACTGATATATAAATTCACACATGCATACATATTTATACACATATTAAATCTCACTTTTTAATGGTTACTGGTACAAACTGCAGATCAAAAGGTTTAAGAAATGGCTTCCACCTGCATATTATAGATACATTACAGACATCCGGGATGTCCATGGAGACGGTCACTGTGGGTTTCGATCCATAGCTGTGGGCTTAGGGTGGCACCAGGATATGTGGGGATTCATCCGCAGACAGCTTAAGGAGGAGCTCGTCGATTATGAAGACCGGTGGAGGCCAATTTTAAACGAAATAGATTACGATACTTACGACAGAGTCTCCAACTCATTAGATCATACTGGAGTGGGACCAGCAACGCGCGACCAATGGATGGAGATGCCCGCCGCAGGATTACTGGCTGCTCAGAAATTTGGGAAAATTGTTCAATTTCTCTCTCCGTATGATCAAAGTGAGACGTACTTCCCAATGTTCGATGGTCCACACAGCGTCGAAGAACATAAGTTCGTATCGTTTGCTTTTGTTAACAAAGATCATTTCATTAAGATTGAGTTAGCAGAAGGCGCCCCAATGCCAAAACTGAATCCGTCATGGCGTAGGTGGCGATATGAAGAGGCAAGCGAGTGGGAGACGGTATATGAGGACCGTATAGAAAGGGTTGATATTCCACCACCTCAATACTGCGACTTAACTTAGCTTAGCTTATCTTATGTTAACGGACCGGACGAACGAAAAAATTTGTTGTATGTGTTCATTTATACTTATTATAATAATATACTCCTTTTTTTTTATAAAAATTACAAATACCAAGCTTAAAATATATAAAATACACTAAAATTTAAAAATAAAAAATAAAAATATAAGGGTCGTCCAGGCCTTGATGGGCCGTCCAAGGCCCAAAAATTGATCCAGACGGGTCGTCCAGGCCTTGATGGGCCGTCCCTGTTGTTCCCCAACGGCCCGTCCAGGCCCAAACGGCCCGTTTGGAGCCCCAAATCTAAGGGTCGTTGAGGCTCAACGAGCCGTCCTAGTGGGCCTCAACGGGCCGTCTAACCCTCAACGGCCCGTCCAAGTTTTTAAATTAAAAAAATAAAAATAAAATAAAAACCAAATCTAAGGCTCGTTGAATGGCAACGACCCGTCCTCAATACTCTTGACGGGCCGTCTGGGCCTAAACGGGCCGTCTGGGCCACAAAGCTTCCAAGAGAAGCTTCTATTTTTAAAATAAAAAAAAAAATAAATTCACACGGACCGTCTAGGGCAGGACGGCCCGTAGTGAAAATTTTCAAAAAAATTAACTTCCCTACGGCCCGTCCAGGCCTCGACGGCCCGTAGGGAAAGTTTTAAAACCCCCAAATCCACCAGACGAGCCCTCATTCTCACAAAACAACCCCACCTCTCTCTCTCAAGCACTCTCTCTCTCTCTCTCGTTGCCTTCAACCACCACCCCTCCACCACCACCACCGACCCTCCTCCACCCCTCCACCACCACCACCGAGCCTCCTCCACCCCTCCACCACCACCACAGACGATCCTCCCCCCTCCACCACCACCACCGAGCCTCCTCCACCCCTCCACCACCACCACAGACGATCCTCTGCCATCCTCCCACCACAGAAGACCACCAACAGGTAATGGTTGTTAATTATTGTTATTATTGTTATTATTATTATTATTATTATTAGTTTAGGGTTTTTTTGTCAAACGAAATGGGTCACAATGGGTTCGGATTAGTGGTGGTTGGGTGGTGGGGAGGGGATGGTGGTGGCTGTGGTGGTCAGTGGTGGTCAGTGGTGGTTGGGTGGTGAGGGCAGTGGTGGGTTGTGGTGGGGCAGTGGTGGTCAGTGGTGGTTGGGTGGTGAGGGCAGTGGTGGGTTGTGGTGGGGCAGTGGTGGTCAGTGGTGGTTGGGTGGTGAGGGCAGTGGTGGGTTGTGGTGGGGCAGTGGTGGTCAGTGGTGGTTGGGTGGTGAGGGCAGTGGTGGGTTGTGGTGGGGCAGTGGTGGTCAGTGGTGGTTGGGTGGTGAGGGCAGTGGTGGGGCAGTGGTGGTCGGTGGTGGTTGGGTGGTGAGGGCAGTGGTGGTCAGTGGTGGTCGGGTGGCGTTTGTGCGCGTTAGGCGCCTAAATACAAACGCGCGCCTAAATACAAACAGGCCAATTACATGTACAGAATATGACTACTTTTGAATTGTGTAAACATAAGATAATGAAAATGGTGTTACTATATTATAATTGCTTTCTAATGTCTAGTTTAATTGTATGACCGATGAAATTACTAAAAAAGGACTCGAGATTCCCCTTAAGTATCTTTTAGGCGCCTAAACCTAAACGCGCGCCTAAACATAAAGGCGCGCGTTTGTGTGTAGGCGCCTAAACACAAACGCGCGCCTAAACATAAAGGCGCGCCTAAAGTGTGTTTGTTTAGTTCCTTTTAATATAAACGCGCGCCTAAAGTGTTTTGCTTTTGTTTTGCAGATATGGCAAACAGAGGCAACAGAAGACGCCGTATCCAGCCTGAGGACGGGAATCCTCTTGCACTGGGCGATATGAGAGATTGGCGCTACAGGCTCGATAACGACGACTACGAGATCGCGCGCTGGGAGAAGATGGAGCTGCATTCGATACACGGATCGCGCAGTGTTGACTGGGCCGCATTACGCGCGATCGGTGCTGAGGACAGGTTTGAGGAGTGGATCCCAGACGACAGCCCTTGGGAGCGGATGTTAGCTGATCTTCAACAAGATGCGCATCGGCCACTGACGATCGAGTTCATCTCGACATTCCGCTACGCGGCGCATCCAGCAGGTGTTGACCCTCCAGTAGGTCCTGACGGCGAGCCTGAGCCTGAGGTACAGTTCCGATTATTCGGACAGCTCTACTCATATACGATGGACCAGTGGGCTACGACTTGCTGCTGGTACAGAGAGGACGAGCTTGTCCAGGACATGTACACCACGGCCATCACGACCTTGCCAGACGACATGCTTATGGCCTGGTGGCCCACTATCGGTGGTGAGGCGTATGGGGAGGATGGCGAGAGGTATTATTTCCTATTATTATTGTTATTTAGTTCATTTAGTTCGTGTTCATTTAGTTCGTTATTATTATATTTATTTAGTTCGCTTAGTTACTTAATTATTATTGTTAATTAGTTAGTTTAGGTTGTTTGTTTTTGGATTTTGTAGACGACTTGTGTTGTCTGGTTCGTACAAAAACAGAGGAAACTCTGCCGAATTTTTTTTAATGTTAGTATTATTCTGTGCAGGGTGGATAGGGCCAGCAACATTCGGGACCCTCTGATCCGTTACATACACCGTTTGATTACCTGGTCGATAGCCGGGCGGTGTAACTGTAACGAAAGGGTTCAGCAGAATGACCTTTTCTTCCTTTACTGCCTCCTGAGGGGTAGGCCGGTTGCGCTACACAGGTGCTTTGCCGAGTACATCGCGACCTACCCTCACAGGAACCCGGCGGGGAGTATTCCGATTGGTGGGATCATCACCGCCATCGCGCTGCGTGTTTGCCCGGGCGAGTTGTGGACTGCTGTTGAGGAGGATGCCTTACCACCTCCGATGAGACCCAAGTAAGATTATTATTATATATTATTATTTAATATTATTTATTATTATTATTTAATTTTATATATTATTATTTAATATTATTATTGTTGTGCATTTCAGGCCGTTAAATATTACCACTATGCAGCAGATGAAGGTGGCAGCACGGGTCCCGCGCAGCAACCCACCCGCTTATTACCAGCGTGCTTTCGGTGAGGCTGGCGACCGTGGCGAGCATTTTGTGCCACAGCCGCTGGTACATCTCGATGGGCCGAATGCCCCTGAGGTCCAGATGCCACACGTTGGCGGCGACCCACCGGTCGATATAGAGATGCCAGATGCTCCCATTGATGAGCGACAGCGTCCTGGCCGCGTTTATCATGCTGTCAGGTTGCATGATGACACGACCCAGGTACTTCAGCAGATCCTGGATCAGTTAGGGTCGTTGCGGGCTGACATGCGGTGGATGTTGGAGAGCGAGAATGAGAGACGGCGGGAAGCTGGTTTGGAGCCGCGTCCACTTCCGGGTTGGGCGTCCAGCAGTCAGCATGGTGGGGCGTCCACCAGTCAGCCGGGTGGGTCGGATCAGCCGGGTGGGTCGGATCAGCAGGGTGGGTCGGGTTAGACGGGTTGGTAGTATTTTGGTTGAACATTTGAACTCTTACTTTTATGTAAATTTTTGGAATATTATGCTTATTTATGTTTTATTGTTCATCTTGTTCGTATCTTGGGTTTTGTTTAGTTCGGCAACATAAACGATATTAGTTCATATTCATATACACAATTATATAAAAAAGATCAGATTATACAAATAAAAAAAATAACATTTATAAAAAACCAAAAACCAAACATTCAAACCAAAAACCAAACATTCAAACCCATTTTAAACATCCACACTCACTACACTTATAAAAAAATAAAATAATCATCACCTAATCATCACCTAATCATTGCCAATGATTACCAATGATTGTTTTGGAACTGATGCTTTTTGACGGGTCGTCCTGGCCTTGACTGGCCGTCGGGTTTAGGGTTTAAGCCCTTAAACGGGCCGTCTGGGCCTGGACGACCCGTCTACATGCCCATTTGGCCCTCTACGGGCCGTCCAGGCCCAGACGACCCGTTGAGGGGTTGTGTGAATATAAACCCTAGTTGTGTGAATAACCGGAGCCCTTATCAACACCGATTAAGAACTAGAAGCTGGGTTACAAGGATTATAAAGACCCGATAACAATTATTGGTTCCCAATCGTGGTTGCAGTGGGTTTGAATCGGGTATCAGGAAAGAAGGATTAAGGCTTGGGTCCGGCTGGTTATAGTTATCAGGTGACACACCGGTCACCTGAACAGAAAAGACGAAGGGTCACTGGATGGTTTCACGATTATAACCCAGAAACAGAAGGATTATGAGAGGCTCACGACAGTCACCATAACTCCGGTGACTGTCCGGTTATAATAACGAAGAGGAGGTTACCGGAAATAAAAGGAAGGTTATAGTGTTTGTTGATGGTTATCGGGTATCATCGGAACAGAGGGGAGGTTGGATTGCTGATTATCGATTCATAAGAGAAACAAGGAAGGAGATTATGGTTGTTATTGGTTTGAGGGAAGAACTCACCGGAAATGAAGGGTGGCGGCGGCGTTCCGGCAGCGGTGACCGGCAACAGCGGAGGCGGCGGCGGCCTGCCATGGCTGTCCGGTACCCTGCTGCTCTCGTCAATCTCACACACAAGTGTGTGTGAGATTTTTGTCTCCAGGGAAGAAAAGAATAAGGTGGAGAGTTTATATAAATTGAAATAGGGGTTGTTTGGATGCAAGTATACCAGCTGGGTTATAGGGTGTTTGTTAACAAGTTTATGGCTGCTAAGAAGGTGTTTGGTTACGGGTATAACATCAGACAAGAGGATGTTTGGCAGCGAGTTGATAAATAGATATAGAGCGTTTGGTTGCGAGATTCAAACTTGAATACTATATAATAAATAGTCGGGTGGTCGGGTACGACCCGACCCGTTAACGAGACCCGTAACACCACAGGGTGTTACATGTTGTCACGCAACAACCATAGCCAAGAATCCCTTGTCATGGAGTGCCCCGCCTCCACAAGTAGAGAATATCATAACCCAATATATGATTGAGTTTCTTTAAACTAAAATTAGAATAACATTCAGTTTGGTTCGATTTTATATGGTATCAATGTTGTTTGATTTCAGGTTAAATCTCTAATTTTAACACCCCTACCGGTTTGGGCTGATCCATTTTCTACATTATTGACTCAATCCAAACTAGTTTTAAAATTGATCCGGTTTAACCTAGAGGGCTAGAGGTGCACACAGAACTCGTGCCTAGAACCAGACCCAAGAAAAAAACCCAGAACCGGTTATCATTGTACTCGCGTATTTTACACACGTTACCAAACCCAACCCAACCCTACCCGTAGGGTATGAATAATGTATACATGTTGAGCTCATAACCCGTACTTGAAACAATACCCGATTTATACCAGAACCGGTTATACACTATACCTACACCCGATAATACCCTATGCCTTATACATGTTTTTTTAGTACCCAATAGAATACTTGAATTTTTAAAATATATTTTAATGTTTATTTTACAATTTTTATTTAAGTTTTTTAAAACTGCATATTATAAAGCAAAGAATTTGTACTTGACTGAATGTATGTTATTGTAATTTATTTTAGATACTTTTACAAATTACAAACCAAATTTAAAATTTAAACGAATTTATTGTGTGTAAAATAATTTGGATTTTTTTTTAAAACAGGTTTTAATACACGGACCCATACAAAGTACACGTAATACCCTACCTGGGTGTACATAAGGGTATGGTTTTTCTCCTTAATACCCGATCATGCCCGAACCTATAGCATGTTTGGGTGTCCATCTCCTTATCTCCTTTTTCTATATTCTTTTCTCCTTAATCCAAAAGTGACAATTTCTAACTTATGACTTTTCTCCTTTTTCAAAGCACAAAAACTTCTAAAAGCTCCGTTTCAAACCATTATCCAAACACTTTTTTTTTAACTTTTAACTTCTTGAAGAAGTTACATGTCAAAAGGAGGTGAAAAATGGAGAGCCAAACGTGCTCCTAGTTCCATACCCAGATCCGGGTATTAATAAAAAAACCTTATTTGTGCACCAATAGTTTGACCTAAAAACCGATTTTGTACACCTCTATTTTATGTGGGTTTTGATACAAAATACGTTTAGAATCAAAATAGATAGAATGAATGACATGGCCCAATAAGGAAAAGTGTTCTGGAGCCCGCCATATAAACACCTTCAAATCTCCATCATCAAGGCCCATGGATCACGTTAAAAAACCTTTTTTTTTATGTAAAAACGCCATTTTTTCTGTCATTCTTTTGGTAAAATAAGTACGCCTGTAATCGAACCGAACATTCATCAACTGTTCGTGACTTTGTTTGGCGGAAAGTTCGTTTATTTAATAAACGAAAAAACACGAACAAAAAAAATTGTTCGTTTAGTTAAATGAACGAACATGAACAAACGTTGTGTGTTCGTTTACTTATGTTCGTTTATGTTCATTTAAGTTTTATAAATTATATATGCAAGAAATTATATATATATATATATATATATATATAATCATAAATTGAGGTTTAGCTACTTGTATAAATATAACAAATTAATAACTGGATTTTTAGTAATACAAAATCGTTTGCATTTATTATGTCCGTGAACGTTCGTTTATGTTCATTCATGAACTGTTCGTTTAGGTTTTAAACGAACAAACATAAGCGAACACGAACATGACAAATTTCTTAATGAACGAACACGAACACAAAAATGTGTTTGATTATGTGTTCGGTTAAAGTTAGATAAACAAATATGCACATATCTTTGTTCGTGTTCGTTCGGTTCGTTTATAGGCTTGAAAATCAGTAACTATGATCACATTTTATATAAGATGGTATGAATCACTATCTAAACCAGTCAAAACTGATGATTCAGTTTTTCATGTCAATAAAAGACCCCACATGACAACTTGATTAAAAAAATCATCACATAACAACTATGTTGACAAAAATAAAACACATACCAAATGAATATGTGTGCAACCACATGTTTCGTTGAATTTTATAAATATGTGTATCTTAAACATGTTGAGAGACTTAAGTATAATAAAAACTAATGTTTTAGTTACCCGCGCTTCGCTGCGGGAGCTTCCGTTTTGTCGCAGGTTTTGTGGACAGTATAGATAACATTAAGGTGACTGTTATTCTCGTGTGGGCTTCACAAAAATACTCGCGGCCCATTAAGTTCCAGACCAACCGTGAGGCCCTAAATATGTCATGCCTTGCTGCGGTTACGCTCATGTCGTTATAGGTTTGGTGGCATTAAAATTAACATTATTAGCGATAATATTAGGTAACTATTATTTGTTCAAATTATGCTAAAATAAATATCTTTGTTAGTTCTTTCCACCAATTAGCAATAGTGTTTACGGCTATCTAGCAATTTTCGGCAATAACATGGGCCAATAATCTTCAATTACGTTAACAATAACCTTCTATTATGTGAATATTGTATACTTGCAAAGGATCAAATGACCACCAGGCCATAATAACATTTGTTTTTTTTTTTGGCGTTGATTTCTTAATATAATAATAGATAGATATGTAAATAAACGTTTATTTTACTCTACAATACATTGACCACCTAAAATAAGCCCTTTTTCTGGGCGGTTCTACGGACCTTTTTTGGGCGGTTCTATGGGCCTTTTTTGGCGGTTAGTAGACAAGCATTAAATGTTGTACACTCTGTTTTGAAAGTTGTACGACACTGTAGAAGTGTCGTACATTTATTAGATACTATAATTTAGGTAAAAGCTTTATGATATATTATACTAGCCATGGCATATTAATTTTGAACTTAGAAAGTGAATGGAATTAAACTTTGTATTGATTGATTCCTATGAAAGAATATGGTACAATATTTATAGGCTACAATGTTACACTTGACTACCTTTAACAATACAAACTTATACATAGACTTATTATCTAACATCCCCGCAAGCTAAACGGTGGCGGTCCAATACAAAGCATTTGACGAAAAATATTGAATTGAGAACTTGAAAGACTCTTTGTAAATATGTCAGCCACCTGAAGCTTGGTTGGGACAAACTTTGTAGCCAAGTTTCCAGCACTAACTAGTTCTCGTATGAAATGATAATCAAGGTCAATGTGTTTGGCCCGTTTATGAGAGACGGGATTCTGAGTGAGAAAAATAGCACTTTGATTGTCACAAAGTATGGTAGGTCGATCTGGAGGTAAGGCATGATGTTCCGGAAGAAGATGAGTAACCCAAACGATTTCTGCAGCAGTGTTAGCCATGGCGCGGTACTCAAACTCACAACTAGATCTTGCAACACTTGGTTGCTTTTTAGCACTCCAAGAAATGAGATTACCACCCAAAAAAATAGAATAGGCATTAGTGGAACGACGAGTCTCTAAGCAACGTGCCCAGTCAGCATCAGAGTAACCAATCGGTTATATATCTAATGAGTAACAACCGACTGCAAATTTTGTTTAGCACAATGAAAACGAGATATGAAGATATTTTATACAAAAAGTTAATAGAGATGGTTCAATCGTTGTACACATTTCTATTTTGGAATTTAATATAACATACAATGATTGGAATTTAAAAGATAAACATGGAAGGAAATAGCAACAAAATTGTTTATAATTCTATCTTGTAGGATGAAAGGATGGGATGGAAATAGATCGGATATGAGTCGGTCATCAATACTCTGCCTTTTTTTTTTACCCGTCCGATATTCATACTAGCTATGTCTATAAAAAAACACCAAATACCATAAATGTACACAGTAAAATCTTGTAGTAAAGCCATTGACAAGGTCAAGGGAATTAAGGTGTGACGTAGACAAAACATACATTTATCTTAGACCCAGTGGCGAATCTTGACCCGAAACTTCGGGGGGTCGGAAGTCACTGGGGGATCGGAAGTCACTAGCTTCGGGGGGTAGTTCGGGGGGTCGAAACCTTATATACCAAAAAATTCTATACGAATACTATATAATCAGAACTTCTGAGTAAAAATTTTAGGGCGTCGGCCATCCCTCCCCGCCCCTTAAAAGAATCGCCCCTGCTTAGACTTAAAGGATGCTTCCAAGAAGACCATCAACTTCAAAAATCTATATGAACATGAAAAGTAGATTAGGAACATAAAATTCTTTGCATGGAATCTAAATAACATGAAACGAAAGGAACTATAAACAAATTAATAAAGTATTAGTAAACCAAAAAATATATAAATACGCACACAAAGTCATTCCAAAGAGTACATGAAAATACTACAATTTCATGAAATATCTCTGATTTAGTAATAAAATATTAAAATTTCTAGAAATTTAGAATTGTTAAAAACATATGTACAAAGTAATTCAAAATTAATATTTTACTTCAATTATATCTTTGGATGTATGGATAAAGTTTGCATATTTTAGTGTGGCCTTGTTGACTTTGAAGTTATATACAATGAATCCATCAGGATACTACTTGCACTTACTTTGGCCGTTCACACCATTTCTTGCTTTTCAACTGCACTTTTGACCTTTTAGTGACGCTTGTTACTTGTTAATCAGTCGGTCTGCCTATTTGACCATTAATTTGTTACCTGCATTATAAAATGAGAAATACTACATTTGACTGTATTATTGACCTCATTCTTTCTTATGCATTATTGTAATTTGTATCCAGTATATTATGTTCATATGTTGTTCTGTGTAAAGGTACAGACAAAGTAATTGTTAAAATACACACAACATGTTGCATCCAAAATTGAAAAGTAATTTATTAGTTATTACACCGTGTTTATATTTATAACAACGGGTATTGGATTTAAATAATCCACAGTTTGGGCCATTGGCCGATAATAATCCGAACTTTAACGTTGTACCAGGATAATCCCAACTTCCCAAGTGGACATGTGGGTGTTAAAAATGAACCTCCGTTAACTCTGAACTAACTGGGTTAGTGAACGCTGACGTGGTTGTTGATGTGGCACGCTGACATGGACCAGATGCTGATGTGGCACTTGAGTTGGCATGCTGACGTGTTTTTTTAAATTCCACGTCATTTTTCTAAACTGATCTTCATCTCGTTTCTTCATCATCATCTTCATCATTGAAATATCAAAACATACTAGCTTCAACCCCTAGTCCCCCTGCCACCACCACAAGCACCCACCTACAATCACAATACTTCGCTGAATCATAAACCACCACTGCCGAAACCTCCATTCGACCACCTCGATCAACATAGCCCACCCCCAACCTCTACAGCACCACCACCTACACAACACCGCCTCGAAAACGAGTTTGAACCACCAGCATATTCACCCCTAACACCATTTTCAACCACACGTAAGCCGGAAGAGGAAGGGGATGAGGGGTCTGATATGAATGTAATGGTGGATTCGTCGTCTTTAATGGTATCTGGGTTGGAGATTGGATCGGGTTGGTCGAGTTCTTCGAATGAGTTTGTGGCATCGATGAAGGGGGTTTGTGACAATGGGTGTCTGGGGTTTCGATTTCCTTGTTTTGGATGGTTGATTGCTTTTGTTGTTGTAGTTCCATTGGAGAAATTGTGTAGAGTTAGGGTTAGGGTTAGGGCTTGGATTGTGATAATTGTGGAAGAAGAAAGAAGATACTGATGATATTAACCCCCCCCCCCCCCCCCCGAGTTATCGTACACCTCAGTTGCCACATCAGAAGTGTTGTACACGTCAGCATGTCACCTCAACTACCACGTCATCTTTCACTAACCCAGCTAGTTCAGAGTTAACGGAGGTTCATTTTTTACACCCACATGTCCACTTGGGATTATCCTGGTCCAACGTTAAAGTTCAGATTATTATCGGCCAATGGCCCAAACTTTGGATTATTTAAATCCAATACCCCTTATGTTTTTGGTTTGTTATGATTCATGAGTGGGTCTGTTTAGTAAGGTATGTTTCAGAGCAGTGGGTCTGTTTAATAGGTCTGTTTAAAAAATATAGATAATTCACTTGATCATGAATTAGTAAGGTCTATTTAATAAGGTCTGTTTAGTAAAGTCTGTTTAAAACAACAGATGTTAGTACATCAAAGTTGTTAGTGCATCAAAGGTTAAAATATTAATATATCTAACATCTGTTAGTACATCAAAGCTTAAAATATTAATATATCTTACATCTGTTAGTACATCAAAGCTTAAAATATTCAAAGTGGACGGTCCACTGATCAGTTCCAGTGGACTGCTGAGGAACTGATCAGAATTGATTTGTTTTGCTTATTTATAAAAGAACTGAAAACTAAAAACAAAACAAGATCTCTAAATATTCAAAGCAACAGGAATGAAGGAGATCGAGCCGCTGCTTGAAGCTGTGCCGTTTCATAGTCTGTTTCAAGTGTCTGAGATTTGTATGAATTTGTTGTTGAATTTGTATAAAATGAATTTTTGTATTTTATTTTGTTGTACTTTTTTGTTGTGTTTTTGGTTTGTTATGATTCATGAGTGAGTCTGTTTAGTAAGGTCTGTTTCAGAGCAGTGAGTCTATTTAATAGGTCTGTTTAGTAAGGTCTGTTTAAAACATATAGATAATTCACTTGATCATGAATCAGTAAGGTCTATTTAATAAGATCTGTTTAGTAAAGTCTGTTTAAAACAACAGATGTTAGTACATCAAAGTTGTTAGTGCATCAAAGGTTAAAATATTAATATATCTAACATCTGTTAGTACATCAAAGCTTAAAATATTAATATATCTTACATCTGTTAGTACATCAAAGCTTAAAATATTCAAAGTGGACGGTCCACTGATCAGTTCCAGTGGACTGCTGAGGAACTGATCAGAATTGATTTGTTTTGCTTATTTATAAAAGAACTGAAAACTAAAAACAAAACAAGATCTCTAAATATTCAAAGCAACAGGAATGAAGGAGATCGAGCCGCTGCTTGAAGCTGTGCCGTTTCATAGTCTGTTTCAAGTGTCTGAGATTTGTATGAATTTGTTGTTGAATTTGTATAAAATGAATTTTTGTATTTTATTTTGTTGTACTTTTTTGTTGTGTTTTTGGTTTGTTATGATTCATGAGTGAGTCTGTTTAGTAAGGTCTGTTTCAGAGCAGTGAGTCTATTTAATAGGTCTGTTTAGTAAGGTCTGTTTAAAACATATAGATAATTCACTTGATCATGAATCAGTAAGGTCTATTTAATAAGATCTGTTTAGTAAAGTCTGTTTAAAACAACAGATGTTAGTACATCAAAGTTGTTAGTGCATCAAAGGTTAAAATATTAATATATCTAACATCTGTTAGTACATCAAAGCTTAAAATATTAATATATCTTACATCTGTTAGTACATCAAAGCTTAAAATATTCAAAGTGGACGGTCCACTGATCAGTTCCAGTGGACTGCTGAGGAACTGATCAGAATTGATTTGTTTTGCTTATTTATAAAAGAACTGAAAACTAAAAACAAAACAAGATCTCTAAATATTCAAAGCAACAGGAATGAAGGAGATCGAGCCGCTGCTTGAAGCTGTGCCGTTTCATAGTCTGTTTCAAGTGTCTGAGATTTGTATGAATTTGTTGTTGAATTTGTATAAAATGAATTTTTGTATTTTATTTTGTTGTACTTTTTTGTTGTGTTTTTGGTTTGTTATGATTCATGAGTGAGTCTGTTTAGTAAGGTCTGTTTCAGAGCAGTGAGTCTATTTAATAGGTCTGTTTAGTAAGGTCTGTTTAAAACATATAGATAATTCACTTGATCATGAATCAGTAAGGTCTATTTAATAAGATCTGTTTAGTAAAGTCTGTTTAAAACAACAGATGTTAGTACATCAAAGTTGTTAGTGCATCAAAGGTTAAAATATTAATATATCTAACATCTGTTAGTACATCAAAGCTTAAAATATTAATATATCTTACATCTGTTAGTACATCAAAGCTTAAAATATTCAAAGTGGACGGTCCACTGATCAGTTCCAGTGGACTGCTGAGGAACTGATCAGAATTGATTTGTTTTGCTTATTTATAAAAGAACTGAAAACTAAAAACAAAACAAGATCTCTAAATATTCAAAGCAACAGGAATGAAGGAGATCGAGCCGCTGCTTGAAGCTGTGCCGTTTCATAGTCTGTTTCAAGTGTCTGAGATTTGTATGAATTTGTTGTTGAATTTGTATAAAATGATTTTTTGTGTTTTATTTTGTTGTACTTTTTTGTTGTGTTTTTGGTTTGTTATGATTCATGAGTGAGTCTGTTTAGTAAGGTCTGTTTCAGAGCAGTGAGTCTGTTTAATAGGTCTGTTTAAAACATATAGATAATTCACTTGATCATGAATTAGTCTGTCTATTTAATAAGGTCTGTTTAGTAAAGTCTGTTTAAAACAACAGATGTTAGTACATCAAAGCTTAAAATATTAATATATCTTACATCTATTAGTACATATGTGGGACATTCAAGTATATTAATGTGTCATATTAGATTTCTCAACCCGATGAGGCTCCCGGGGTATAATCTAGTATATAATATATTTGATAAGGGCATTTTAGGATACTCAAACGTTAAGACTTTTTTAGAATGTAATGCATAATATAGAACTCTCATCCTAACTACACTTTAATTAACTCAAGTTTACTCAACTTTTGTTTATTTAAATAACAGTTACACATTTTCCCTTTATTTTAAGGCAACATGTAACTACTCCCACGAATTATAAACGACTATAATTTTTTCATACGTTAATACTTAAAAAACATTTTTTCCCTTTATTTTAAGGCAATAGGTAACTACTCCCACGTATTGTAAACGACTATAATTTTTTCATACATTAATACTTAAAAAAACTACATTATAAAAATGAGTATTTTATTGTTATAATTTGAGCAAGCATTGTGATTTTTTCAATTAAAATTTTTAACTTTTGGATATATTAAACTACCCTTCACTCGTGGATTATTATTGGTAGTATAGAAGAAACCATGTAACACCTTAAATAACACCCACCTGGGTTGATCACGAACACCAAACACACAAACAACACAAACACCGGTCAAAGTACAACCTATATTATTATTCATCGTCCTACTATCACCACTTCCGTCCAAACCACATGACGAACGCAGTGACACCATCTCCCCTCAAGTTATACGCCACGTGTCACCTCCTCATTCGCACACTTCACCTTTTAACCACTTCACATTTTTTTTTATAATTTTCTGTTGTACAATCCCACATATACCGCCAATAACCACCATCATAAACCTCCAATTGCAAACCTTCATCTCCAAGCAATAACTTTCTCTCTCCTCTCCTGCTCGTTCCTAGAAGCCACGTTTTCTAGTACTATTATCCTCCACGTTCTACCTTCACTGTCTGTTTATATTACTGCTGTTGTTATATATATAGCTTGGGTTATTTGTCTTCAATTCAGTGCTGGCAACAAAAAAAAAAAACAACAACATATAATAATAATAAGATCTGGATTTTGGAAAGCATTAATTAATTTTGGTGATGATGTGTAGTGATTTGAAGTTACCGGCTGGGTTCCGGTTTCATCCGACGGATGATGAACTGGTAATGCATTATTTATGTCGGAAATGCGCGTCTCAGACTATTTCTGTTCCCATTATTGCTGAGATTGATCTCTATAAGTTCGATCCATGGCAGCTTCCTGGTATTTTTTTATCTCTCTTTTAACTTAATTTTGCTATTTCACCATCTAAGTTCGTTTTTGCACTTAGGATGGTTCTGATACAAACCATGTTTATTGTGATAACTAAAGCGTACGGGTGTTCAACGAATCGAATAACGAATTTTCGAATCAAATTTCTCGAATTTTTAATATTTTTACCTGAATTTGTATTCGATTCGTATTCGCTTAAAATTCAATTTATTCGATTCGAATAAGAAACTCGAATTCGAATTGAATTCGAATAAATTCGATTTAGTTCAAATTTACCATAAATAATAAATTGTTTTACTTTTAGTTTTAAAACTAATATAAACTCATTATTTTTAACATATAAAATACAAATCTACAAAATTAATAAGCAACAATATGTCAAAAACGGGAATAGTTAAAATAGTAGAGAGGACACTTTGTTAGAGTTTTATGATATACAAGGGAAATATGTAAAATATGGTTATGGTCAAAGTTGTAGAGACTATGGATTCTTAGATTTTGACCAGAAGTACTTTTTTTCAATGTCTATGTTTGTGTATATAATAATGTGTATCTGTGTTATATATTAAAAAAATATACATGTACAGTTTTTATTCGAATTTTGAATCGAATCAAATTTAAAATCATAAATTCATATTCGATTAATATTCGATTTACTATCGAATTTTTAATAATCGAATCGAATTCTTGGTAATCGAATCGAACTAAGTCGAATTTTGAATTTTTCGAATCCGAATCGAATTCTGAACACCCCTACCAAAGCGTTATTTATTAACAAAATAACCTAGTGCTATGTCGTGCAGCTATTATAGCACTAAGTTATTTGTTATTGGCGCTTTGTTTACGTTTTGTAAACAAAAAAAAGTAAGGGTTGTATTTGATCTACACCCTAGTTTCACTATCTCAATTCGCTTTTGCACTAATTTCACCATCTTGGTTAGATTTTGCACTCGTTAATTGGGATGGTACCTGTACAAACCATTTTTTCGTAAAAAAAAACGGGAGAACCTAAGTGCTATTTATCAACAAAGTTGATGTTGCTATTATAATATTATAATGGCATTCATTTATTTGTTATCTGAAGTTTGGTTCTCACCATTTGTGCGAAAAGTAAGGTTTGTATTTGATGTACACCCTTATTTTACTATCTCAATCCAGTTTTTGCACTAATTTCACCATCTCACCTCGTTTTTGCCTTCATTTCACTTGGTTTCTTTACCTGATTTCATGATATCAATTTGCTTTTGAACTGTTCTTTAGAACACGCCTCTGTTCTATGAATTTGGATCTGATGATAATTGATTTTGTTTGTGGATTGATTTCAACAGAAATGGCTTTGTATGGAGAAAAGGAGTGGTACTTCTTCTCGCCTAGAGACCGAAAGTATCCCAACGGATCTCGACCGAATAGAGCTGCAGGAACTGGTTATTGGAAGGCCACTGGGGCTGATAAACCAATAGGAAAACCAAAAGCAGTTGGAATCAAGAAAGCATTGGTGTTTTACGCTGGAAAGGCTCCGCGAGGCGTGAAAACGAATTGGATAATGCACGAATATCGCCTTGCTAACGTTGATCGGTCCGCTGGCAAACGGAATAATAATCTGAGGGTATAAAATTTGATCATTCACAAATGTAATATCAATGTTGATGGTTTTGATATGATGAAAAGATATTTTAACATTCGACCTTTTTTTCGAATTTTGCAGTTAGATGATTGGGTGTTATGTCGAATATACAACAAGAAGGGTACACTAGAGAAACCCTTTGTTGCGGATGATCCCCCTATCGATATGGAAACCGAAACAAAACCAAAAATTACCCAAGATAAAGTTAAGGCTGCGGAGCATCAGCTGTCATCTGCGGTGCCCCATCATGTCATGGATGATGTGTTTCATTTCGAAGCGTCGGAATCAGTTCCGACGTTACATACGGAGTCAAGTCCAGAACAAGAGGTCCAAAGTGACCCGAATGGGAATGATTTCCCGTTTAGTTACATAGACCCGTTTCAAAATGACGCTTTTGCCCCTCAGTCGCAATATTATAGTGATTATCAACTCTCGTCGTTACAAGACATGTTTATGTACACACCAAAGCCCTTTTAGATCTAAACTCTTATAATTACGTAGATCGATTTATGACAATTTTACCCAATCGTGATCCTACAATGACATAAACTCTCCTCGTCAGAAGACTTGTTCCGTGCACACAGGAGCCCTTTCGGATGTAAAATCTCTAACAGCATCGCGTGTACGAAGTACTTTTGTACTAGTATTTAAGTGCAAAGCACTTATCGCCACAATGGAAGATGGCGAAACAATTTGGACCATTTCAAAGCATCTATTTGTATAAAAAGTTGCATTTGGCCACAAGTTGAAGGGCTAAATGGGTACCCATTTTGTGTGCACAAAGGAGCAAGTTGTTGGAAGAGTGGATAGAGTAGATAGTAATGATAGGGAAATTGGCATAGATGCAAGAATACTTTGATGTAAGCAAGATTTTTCCATTTTCGAACACAACTACTTTTTAGATTTGCAATTAGATGAAAAGGGAAATGAATAAACGAATGTACCTATTGGTGTTTACCAAAAGATCAAACATGTGTTTGTGCTTATATGATGATTGAAACTTTTTCTAAAAGAATGTTGCATATTGAAGTCCATATTGTATTTGTATAAATTGGTAAATTTCGTACTAAACTAGAATTGGCATAAACAGTAAACTTCGAAACTATATTACTTTCGTCACAACCATGAAAGTCATCATAGATTATAGATTAGTCAAAAGAGTGTACTCAAAAGAAAGTAACAAAAACATATGTGTGCTTGAGAAGTTTGAGAGAGACTGAATGCCGTCTTTAGTTATTGATAAAATACAATTTTAGTAACTTTTTATAGGATTTTTTTGTCATCAAGGATAACGATGGGAATATAATTAAATAGTTGATTAAATGGGTGTGTATTCTTTAGAAAATTTTGAACAAGTGGTTGAAATATATCAAATAGTAGTTTTTTTTATATTTCTACTAATTAACATAGCAATTTGATTTACTATGTAAACACATCACGTAGTGTAAAAGTTTGAGAACTTTTATTAACTTATTTATATTTTTATATTTTAGATTGGTTTTATCTATATAACAAATTAATATTATATAAGATCTTAGGTTTAAATCTTAGGCTCTCAAGGAAGGGTATTTTACTTGTCTTTGAGCCACCCTTATATGCTAAATTAAACAATTCTATTCTCTATTTAGATCACACGTCTACCAAAGGGCCTTTCGTCTAGCGGTAGCCAATAGTTATATATGATTTTGCCTTTCTAAACCATTGGATTAAAGTCTTGTGGCTGTCGAAAAAAGTGTAATTTAGGAGTAGAGCTAGAAAGTGTGATTCGCCATTAAAAAATATCAGTTGTATTAATTGCCTATCTTATTATTTGTGCTTGAGATTATTTATTTAGAGAAAGTTTAAAATAAAAGGTCTGCTTAACGTAAAAAGTGTACAAAGGAACCATAGAGCTTCACGTGGATTTCCCTTTTCTTGGTGGAAGGGTAACTAAGTCTTTTTTGCAAGGCCCGGTTTTCACGGCGCAACTCTCCGAGCGTCGACAAGCAAGCCCCCATCTCAATTTGTTTTTGGAGATTACGAAGCCCTATTTCTCTAGAGTAATTTTCTACTAGAGAAAGAAGAGATAAATCTGTCACTTCAACTTGGAATTTTACAAAGGATTTAACATGTTCATCATCACACATTAAGAATGCATGCATAATTATTCGAGTAAATGCTACAACTTTGAATATGCGTAATTACAAAGGATTTAACATGCGTAGTTATTTGAGTAACATGTGTAGTTACATGTTCACATAACATGCGTAATTACAAAGGATCGAACATAACATGCACAATTACAAAGAATCAAACATGCGTAATTATGAAGGATTTAACATGCGTAATTGCTAAGGATTTAACGCATGCATAGTTTAGTTAAGCATGCATAATTTTTGGTTAAGGCATGCGTAATTTTTTATACTAATCGTCCTTCTCAATATCAACAAGAACACCATCACAGTTGAATAACAACGCAGATGGAAGAACTAACACGATCAGAAGCCACTACTTCTCGATCTTCCAATACAAGTTAACGGGCTGGATAATTTTGAAACTAAAGATCGACTGGAAAGTTCTGGTATAGTAATGAGGATATGAATTGGTTAGTGCTGACATGACGATGAATGGATTGATTATTGTTGATTGGAGTCTGTGAGTGAAGAACAGAAGATGAGGTTGAAGATGATGGAATGCTGATTGAGGCCATTTGTGGAATGATGAAGAAAACAGAGCATACGGTGAAATTGTTTTTTTGGGCGAAATTACCCTTCCCTATGTAAAACCCGTAGTTAACTTTGCTTAATATTTACGATTGTGTCATTGCGTTCAAATTAAGCATCGATTAAACTAAGTCAACGGCTTATAATACTTCGTATCCATTTTAGGTTAACGACACTTTGTAGGTTAACTGCTCTCTATTTATATAAATTGTCTATTTTATTATATGCGAGTATGATAAACATCTTAAAGTTCAAAATTTCTTATTTAATTAGATAAACAAATTTAATAAACGCCAGTTAATTCTTTAAAAGCCTATTCCAACCATGGCCGATCCATCTCCAAACCAGGGGCGGATCTACGCTATGACCGTCGGGTTCCCGGAAACCCACTCAGTTTTTAATTTTTAGTATTAATATATATAGAAAAAAAGGAACCCATAACAAAATTCTGAAAGGAACCCATAACTAAAAGATGTTGGTGCCTTGGTGGTAAAGACATGCTGTTACATTGACAAGGTTCCAGGTTCGAAACCCGTTTCACACGTTTAATTTTTATGTTTCCAACTTCTCTTTTTTTCAAGTTCAAAGCCCTACCAAACTAAAACACACAGATAATCAAATCCTCCTCCTCGGCTCACCCGCCTCCTTCCCCCACCACCCCTACACTGCCCCTCCGCCTCCTTCCCTACCGCTGCCATCCAGATCCTTCTCCTCGGCTCCTCCTTGCTCGAGTGTAAGTTTATTTATCTATTTAAACATCATTGATTCTTACAAGAGAATGATATTATTATTTTATACAACTCACGTTTCAATTATTGAATCTCGAAATAGTTAGTTGTCTGTTTCTTTATGAGTTGAGGATATTGCTATTTTTTTTTGAACGACCAACAAATTGGAATCACTCACGGAACACTAAAGTATCATCGTGCCACCAATGTTGCCACGCTATCATATTCCACCACCGAGTCACCAATTCAGAAGGAAAGTCATAATTATGAGAAAACCCACTTTGTGAGATTCGAACCCAGGACCTTATGGTCCCTAAGTCTTATCTCACTACCAAAATGCCGCTGGGCTATAATGCCTTTGGCAGATTGCTAATTTGAGAGCTAAAGTTGAAGATCTTAAAATTAGGGTTGATGAGTTATAGAGAGAAGTTAGTGAGAAATGAGTTGTTGAATTTTATGAAAAAACAGGGGATAAGATGATAGAGAATTGTATGGTGAAATGTTAGGGTCTAGAGAAATTAAGGGACCAGATGATGGGATTAAAAATATTAATTGTAAGGTTAGTTGTTTGTTTCTATATGTTGTATTTTTTTTTTTTTTTTTTGAAGTTCATAACCTTGTAATTGTGTTTCATGAAGTAACAATTAACAATGTTAGTTTGTATGTTGCGGGTTAGGATCAAATACACAAGACATTTTTTCTAGGAAGGGTGAGAAGGATTGTGATCCATTGATCATGTATTTGAAGGGTTGAGATTAGTTTGTATGAAAAAAATAAATAATAAATTAGAGGAAGAGCATAAAAGAAAAACCACATTTGTTGACTTTCTCTCTCCACATGCAATGCACATGTCAATTCCACCCATCATTTTAAAACGGCTATAACTTTTTCATACAATATTTTTTTTTTCAAAAAAAATTCACCATATTAACGAACGTTTTTTTATCTTCAATATGAGTACCACATTGCTACATTAAAATTAAAAAAAAATTCATGTTAAATAGGTTTTCTTCTCCGTTGTGTCTTCTATTCGTTCATTGTATTATAGTATGCACGTGTGCTTTATAAATATCTTATTTATGTTTTTTTAGTCTACACATGATTTAACTTTGTCCATTGTGTTTTAAGTATGTTTTTCATTGTGTTTTACGCAAATGAGTTTTGTATTTAGGTGTACATTGTGTTTTATTATGTTGTTCATTATGTTTAAGTCTATTATTCATTGTGTTTTAGTCTTCTGTTCATTGTGTCTTTAGTATGTCGTCCATTGTGTTTTATTAGACTGTCCATTGTGTTTTATACCCTATTGTTCATTGCATATTTAATTGGTACTCATTGTGTTTTACGTTATCTCCATTGTGTCTTACGCATCTGGGTTTTCAACTTTTTTTTTCCAAAAGTATTCATTGTGTTTTAGTCTTTTATTCATTGTGTCCTTATTATGTCGTCCATTGTGTTTTACACAACTGAGTTTTTGACTTTTTTTCAAAAGTATTCATTGTGTTTTAGTCTTTGTTCATTGTATCTTTAGTATGTCATCCATTGTGTATTACGCAACTCGGTTTTCAACTTTTTTTTTTTCAAAAGTATTCATTATGTTTTAGTCTTCTATTCATAGTGTCTCTAATATATCGTCCATTGTGTTTTATTTGACTGTTAATTATCTTTTACCCTATATTTAATTGGTGCGCATTGTGTTTTACATTCCATTGTGTCTTACTTAAGTGGGTTTTTGAATTTTTTTTTCAAAAGTATAACAATATGGTACTCATATTAAAGATAAAAAGACGCTCAATTTTATGGTATAATTTTTTTTTAAAAGATGACATATAAAAAAGTTACAGACATTTAAAAATAAAGGTAGAAATGGCATGTGACTTGCATGTGCATATGTTTTTGACAAAATTACCCCTCCCACTTGCTTAATCCTTTGCACACATGTCATTTTCTAGTGGTTCTCACCTTTCTCATTTTTTGTAGCCTTTGTAAAATAACCTAACCATGTATGTTGCACAAGATTGTTCTATAACTTTTGTATAAATTGACTAGAGATTTAGCACACTGATAAGTCTTTGTTAAGCATAGGGTGGCATTTTGGCTCTACAAACTCGATATTTTGGATAATCAAGAGTTTAGATGATGAATAACCCCCTTCTCAGTTTAGTGGTGGTGGTTGATTTCAATCACCTGCAGTTTTTTCCCTTGTGGACAAAAGTTGGACCACTTCAACAATGGCAACTAGTGCCCATGAAACCATCCACTTCATCAATGGTAATTAGTGCCCAAAAATTTTTTGTTTGGTCATATGAAATTGGAATATATGAAACCTTGAATCCGCCACTGCTCAAAACGACTATGAAACCTGTAACGTTTTAAAATAATTTTAATTGCTATATATGTATCTGATATTTGAGTGAGACAATATATTTACTTTGTATGATAACACTAAGATGGCGAGATGTATCCAACTGATTTTGATTATAAGAAGAAACAAACTATTGCATAATGTAAAAGAAGATGCCTGATTTTCAATATGAATTGTGTAGTGTATCTGATTTTGTAAGATTGATAGTGGAAATAAGAAAATCTTTCGTAAGCGATTATCATTTATTGAAGCCATGATAGGTTTTACCAACTACTACAACAACCGTTGAGAGATGTTTTCATCAATAAATATTGTGAAGCTAGGTTTGCGTAATCAATTTTTGTTTTTAGAACGGCAAGTGATGCAATTGGTGGAGCTCCGGCTAACACTCCGGGCCAGCCTGTATTGATTACCCATCCCACCTGGATTAGGGATCTCCCCAGGTGGAACCCCCACATGTGATAAATATGGCTCCGACAGTAATCAATTTTTTGATTTATGAGCATGGATTTTTAGAAAGCATTTCAATAACATTGGTGTTCACATGTGTTTTTAATGTAGATGATTGTCCTACTTTACCTATTAACTAACATAATGTCACTAAAATTTAAAATGAAGCATCTTAACACGTCATCTATATTTGATCTATAATCAAGATAAATAAAGATTGGAGTATGGGCGCCATTGTGTCGGATGGCCACTTTATTGCCGACTTTCATGGCACTTTTAAAAAAGTTTTATGATAAGTTGATAACCGAAGGAGCCACTTACACATATCTTTAACAGTGACCATAAAAAAAAGGGGTTGTGGATTTATACACCCTTACTTTAGGATTCATACACCCTGGTCCACACCACATATCAATAAAAAGCTGCCACATATTCAGAATGTGATATCATACACCCTAAATATGATGTCACGGGATGTATGAATCCTAGAACCCTAAAAAAAAAAGAAGTGGAAGTTTATTATGTCTTTTATGTAATCATCAAACTTATTATAAAATATGGACCATAAAAAACATGAAAGAATTAAAAAAGAAAAAAAACTGAAAAATATATTGTTAACAAGATTTTCTGTGTATTTTAATATTAAGCGATAAGAGGATGCACATGCATGAGTCCATGGGGCTGTGAATCTCTATAAAAGAGTCCTATAAATATAATCGATGCATAATTTATTTTCGAGAAAAGAATTCGGACCACAAAGAGGGAATCAAAGAGACGACAAAAAATCGATAGAATAAAAAAGAACAAGAAACAAAACACGTACGATTTTCCGCAGATTACACGTCAACGAAAAATAAGCATAAGATAATGCTTTCGGCGTTATCTTCTTACATTAAAGTATATCTTACAACTCACTGAATTAAATATTGAAATCAATGCCAATGATCCTTTGGCTTAGTGGTTGGAAAGAACTTTGGTTTATTTATAGACTAAGGTTCGATCCCCACAACAAGCAAAAGGTGAGGTGAGAGGGTTTTCTCACCATAGGTGAGTTCCCGCTCGTTTGAGGTCACCGGTTCGACTCCTGGCAGCCCCCAGCAACCTTGGCCGGCCTGGGTGGTTAGGTTATCTTTCGGGGTAACAAACCAGTTTGACGCCATGGCGCCGCTTCGAACCGGGTCCGCGTCAGTTGTCAGTGGCTCCTCAAAAACAAAAAAAGAGACCACTGCGCTAGCCGATCAAAAAAAAAAAATATTGAAATCAATGAACTATTGTATAACAACCACGTATTAGCATATGTCTCATCAAGAAATACAAGAAAGCCTCTATATATATAAGGATGTTACATTAATATAAGGATATAAAGAGATTGGAGTTGGAATGTGGATAGTCACCATAATAACTTATTTATAACACTCCCCCTTTACTATCCACGTGATAAAAGAAAATAATGTAGTATACGTTTGGTGATGCTGCCTCGTTAAAAACCTTGCCAGAAAAACCCAGTGGGACAAAACCTCAGCTAAGGAAAAAAAAGTACAGGGCGTATTACTCTTCCTGATACTTCTGGATCAGGTATGTTGTCTCGTTAAAAATCTTACTAAGAAAACCCAATGGGACAAAACTTAGTTAAGGGAAAAAGAGTGCAACTTGTATGATACACCCCCCCCCCCCTTATTTTAATATGTATCATTTGAATGATGGTGTCGGTCATCTAAGAAATTGCTCAAAGTTTTGTAGTTAATGATTTGCGTTCTTTATCACTTGACGTGAAAATCTTTAAGTTTAATAATTTATGTGTGATCTTCATTCTAGAATTTGAGTTTCTGCTCTCGTAAGTGCAATTCTTTGAGTTGAACTAATGTTGCCTCCTCTCGTAAATAAATGTCACAAGATCAACAAATTTGATGTGTTATATTCCCTGCATTTACAAGACTAAACAAACTTGTTTGCATGGGTTGTTGAAATATAATCAAATATCGCTCATACGTGAAGTATTGTTTTAACTCATTCCGGTGTCTCATCGCTTGACATAGACTATATTTTGATAATAAGTTTATGTGGAAGATATAATAATCATGCATAACTAGCAAGACATATACTAGTGTACATATATATTTAACTATGGTACTTGTAGAGTGAAAATCTCTACTTTGGTAAGAGATGAAATGAATAATTTTCCATATCAATTAATTGGACAACCTTTAATGCACTTTAAATATGAGCTATGTCCATTGTAAAATGTCCCATCATCTTTTCAAGATATACTTTGATGGATTGGTAACATATCATTACATATATACTCGAATTATAGGTCAAGCAACAAGTGCACTATGTCAATGACTTTCAAAAATCCCCCTTTTAAAAGTTCTACAGAGTCTCTCGATAATGCTCAGACATTATCACTGTAAACTGCGAGTGACTTTTAAAAGAAAACTTTTGATACAAGCTGGATAATACAATCAAACTTATGTTGCTCTTTATCGAGATATCTCATGAGTTTTATAACACTCAACCCCCTTATTTCAGTCCATACATATTATATTACCTTTACATAATACTTCTTAAGGTACTGATATCAATGTTGCAGGCATCATCAATCCATTAAGGACTTTTCCATCTTGACCAATTACGCAAGTGCATTAACTCTTCAGTTGGAAGAACAATAACATCTATTTCTCCAATATATATATTGTACCATTCTTATACATTAAAGTATCATAATCACCAGGTTCAGTTTATCACCTGTGGTGTATTGGTACCCAATAATTACATCCTACGATGTTTCAAATTACATTTTAAGCACTAATTTGCTTTAGGATACTCATGAGGAGTTCCATTTATATTCAATTCAATCATATAACAAACATAACATATTCAGAATTGAATCTATTATTCCGATCATAACGTTCTCGAGAACTTACGTTACAAGATTTTGACACATTAAATCATTCATCAAGTATTTTCATGTAACCTTTCAGTTTCAAGTAAATCATGATATTTATTAGACGCATTTCAGTTCTCTCTTTGCATTATCAGACTAATAACATAATGAAAATTCATTGTATCCACCACTGGAGAATGCGTCTCCTCATAATCAATTATGGGTCTTTGCGAAATTCTTGTGCTACCAACTTTACCTTATATCATTTTATTTTCAAATGTTGATTCGCACAAAATACCTTTTCGTGTCTATATGTTTTACAACTTTTGTTGTATGGACTACTGGTCCAAAACTTTCCATTTTCAATAAAGAATTCAACTCTGCCGTATTTGCGTCTTTCCATTTTGGCCAATCATTTCTTTGTATTTATTCATAAGCAGATCTTAAATCTTGATCCTCATTTCAAGCGCTACATTGCATAAAATTTATAACAACGTCAATTTTATTTCGATTCCATACATTTTGTAGACATGATACTATATAACGAGATCTCTTTATTTTCAGGTACCTGAGGTTCTTCCGGAACCATCATGTCTAATGTCTCTTCATGAGACCTTTTTACTATAACCTCGACTTGACCATCTTTATTACTTGCTCCAATTTCTCGAGGACTTTTATTCTTTGGAATCGACTAGTCTACCACGCTTCAGGTGTGCAGTAGGCTTATGGCCAATATATGATTGTCCTTCCCGGACACTCATCTTAAATGGAGCATTGACAGTTGCTATATGTGACTTGATTAGCTATCTAGGTCAGTCAATGCGTCTGGTAATTAATTCGCTAATCTCTGTGAATGAATTATCCTTTGAACTTTTGGTTCACATTGTTTAGTACTAGGATCAATGATATTTCATTCTAACTCATTTCTATTTCCATCTGCCTTTTATCTCCCCCTAATGTTGAGAATGTTAATCCATTGAGATGGATATCAATTAACTGGGATGTAAATAAATCTCTTGTTGAAGGCTTTATAAATCATCATATATTCCCAATCACCTTTTAAGGTCCCATCTCCGTGTGTCGTGGTGGATCAATTTCAATATATGTCGCACAACAAAAATCTTAGATGGGCAACATTTGGTTCCTGACCAAAAACCAACTATAATGGGGAAAGGTTAAATAACTTGTTGGCTTGATGTGAATTAATATTACATCATATAAAAATACATGTTCCATTATACATATATAAACCTTTGCTCTCATTATTATTTGCTTCACAATTAATCATAGGTGTTTAGCAATCATCTTCAACAAAAGCAACAACATTTGTCAAATGTAGTCACATGTAGTAATGGGAATCAAGATCACCACATTTATCAAAACCAATATGATAGTCTATAGTAATGTGCTTGCCATCTTATCAGCTAAGCCACTTTCAAGCAAACTTCAAGTTGCGAATGTGATACCCATTTAGACGATGCATCGATTTTAGAACACTAAATGGTATTATGTCGGGATACACATACCCATTTATCATTTTCATACCACATTAGAGATTTACACCCATCTTAGTTGCTAAATAATTATCTTCCCCTTGAGAGCAAACATTGTATGTTTAATTACCATGAATAATCTTCTGGTTCTTCAATATTTTTCACATCATCAGTGACACGGAATGGCCTAACCGGTCAAGCCAATTTATTGTAATTTGAAAACTTCTAGTTTACGATCATATATGCTTTAGTTGTACTCGTGTTTGTCTAATCCACGAAATAAAATTCGAGAGAATAATGCATTATTATTTCAAACATTCATGTTATAATATGTTTCCCATATTTTTTTATTCTCGTAAAATTACTCCCTTAGTTTGCAACTTCTTGTGATCAAATTCAATATTAATGGTGACCTTATTATCAACATGATGATCTTTACAATTTTGCTCATTCACCATGATCACAACTTTTATACCGATCTTTTATAATTACCACACATTAACTTATTTGATCTCATTTACTTGAGCATCATAATAATTTCCTCAATTACCATCATCATGAACTTTACATTGATCATTATATCATCACATTCACTTCAGGGAATGGATTAGAAAGGCATCTTTCATATATTGTGGTCATTTCAAACCATATATGTTGTTTGATAATCTTGCTACTTCAAGAGCATACATGAGATATGACAATAGAAAATGTTTTAATCAACTTGTATAAATAATCTTCTCATAACATAACACTAGTTGAGAAGAAGTTATATGATCGAATCATTACGATTTATCGATCCAAATTCTTACAAGCTTCCATCAATTTATAACAAATCTTAGAGAGTATGACAGCTCAAGTGTCATATTATAAATGAATCTTTCACAATTAATCGTATAACTGTGTGATAATATACCATAACGTTTTCTTCAAAACGGATAACATACGAAACACAATGTATACATAAAGTTGTATTATATACTTCATGATGTTATAACATGTTACCAAATAAAACAAGGTACGGTACAACCTTTATGAAATAAAGTGTTTCCATCATTTATAAGAAAACATATAATTTATGTATTAGTTTATCACAATATAAATAATCACAAGTATAACTTTTATACATGTATTTGTCAGTCTAACTTGAAAAATAAATAAATATCTCTACCAATTCCAAACAATGTTTTAATAACCTATGAACAAGTTTTAATACATGCATTTCAAATATATAGTATCTAAGTATGAATATTATACCATTCACAAATATGCATAGAAATTATTATCCACCATATAAAGCAAGTTATGTTCGTTGTAGTAAATTGCAATAGTAATAATACTGAAATAAAAACCTTTGACATAAGTTTCAATTTATTTTATTTTTAATATATCAGAAATTAGCATTTACCACTGATTATATATAATAATTTCATGAGAAAATATGTGACCTCATCAATGCATACATATATTCTAAAGATAACTATAAAGCCAATCATGTAATATATCTTTCGATAACATTATTAAAATGCAAAATAACTTTAATATAACGCATATTATGAAAGACATTAGTTACTATATGAGTTATGAATACGAAACATCAAAATCATTAAGTGGTTATAAACATTATTATTCAATATGTATTTAATGAGAAATGTTAATACAATTTATAAGATACATGAAGCTTTCTATATCATATGCAAGGATGTATTGTCAAGATTATATAAAAAAAAATCTACTATGTAAGTCAACATACTCCATCAACACATCACAATTCAAGATAATGGGTCGATTATCATGCCCAAAATCGATTTGATTATTGTCCTAGTTAAAGTTGATATACATCACCAATAGCTTTAGACATGTAATATAAAGGGTTCAAAATTATCTTTAATGCGATTAACATGATTTAGCCATAACTAATATTAATGTAATGTAATGACAAATCAACAACATATAATGACTATGAAAATTCTTTGTAAAGGTTTGTCTGTCAACTAAACTTTTAATGGAACACGAATAACAAGTTAAACCTTTCTTTCCAAAATGTTAAAGAATTAATATAAAATGTTTTATTTCATAAATGAAAATTTAATATTAAAATTTAATAAAATATTAATAGGAATTAAATTAAATTTATTACACAAGACTATCCATGAAACAAACCTTTTGGGTTTCTTTTTTCTTTTCTTTTTATCATGTCACCATGCTTTAATATAAAAATTTCTTTACAAAACAATATCATTTTGCTAATGTGTAAAGCTAAATATGAAAATAGAATATAAAATGAAAATATACCATTTTTCTTTCAATAAACAACATCAAACATTTTTCAAGAATAGTTATCTTTCAACCTTTGTATGATTTATAATGTGACTTATGTCTAAGAAAAATAAAATAAAAATAATGAATAATAAAACTAAATATAGCCCAAAATTGTATTGATTACAATATTGATTTTGTATGAGAGGTTGTCAAGTTACCTTATGATAATATGCTTCACTCCGAAAGCAATTCGTGCTGATAACGTATTGTACAACAACGGCCTACTAGCAACCAACATACAAGGTATAAGAACTATGAAAGATTAGAGGAAGATAGATAGAATAAAGATCTCTTATTCATTGAGTGTGTCATCAAGAAATACAAGAAAGCCTCTATATATAAGGCTCTTACATTAATACAAAGAATACAAAGAGGTTGGAGTTGGAATGTGGATAGTCACCATAATAACTTATTTATAACATGAACAAATAATTATGTTATTAAGATATACGTAATATATAGCACCACCGCCTTAAGAGTATATGTAGTGGGGCGGTAAAGAGGGCGTTAAAATGAATTTTAGGCCCCCAACACCGTTACATGGGGGTCTTAAATTTGAAAAAGTGGTTGTGGCCTTAAATTTTTTAGCACCTGACAAGAAAACCCAATCAGGGTTTGCCACCTCATCCTCTCTCTCCTTTTATTATTATTTTATTAATTTAAAAGGTAAAATAAAATATTAATAGGGGTCTTAAATTTAAAGTCCCCCACTACCCTCCATTTCATTTTAAAGTCTAATGCTCATTCATCTTTCACATGACCAATCACGGATGAGGGCCTTAAATTTAAAGTCTCCCACTACACATGGCCTAATAGTGGAAAAATCTCATAAAACAAAAGAAATAAAACATGAAAAAAGTGAGACGAATCGACTCATGCGAAATTGTGGATTTTCCCGTTATGATGCTATTTTTCTTCTTGGTAGATTATACCGAAACATAAAACATAAGCATACTAACTAAGTAGACCTTAAGAAATTAAAAAAAATAGCACAATGCACAACCATTAAAGTTAAGAGGCTAAACATGTCGTTATCAAAGTTGAGGGGTCAAAGTAATTATAATCTATATATATTTCAAATGGCTAAATCCTACATGGCACTCATATAGCCATTATCCCCTTTGAGAGTGTCATGTAGGATGCAATGTGGTATTGAAATATTTTAAGAAAAAAAGAATTTAAAAATAAAATTAGATTTATTTCTCTCATGTTTCCTCCGATAATTTTTAAACGCTAATATCTTTTATATACGAGATTTTTAAAGAAAAAAATTACACAAATTAACGAGCGTTTGATTATCTTTACACGAGTATCATAGTGCTATATAAAAACGGAGAAAAAAAGACCAAATTAACGAGCGTTTTATTATTTTTCCAACGAGTACCACAGTGCTATATAAAAAACGGAGAAAAAACGACTATTTTTTGGGGGGTTTTTTTCATACATGAAAAAAAAAACACAAAGTGTTCAGGTTATTCATTAATCATGTATGGGCAAGTCATTAATTATGTTCAATTAACGAGCGTTTTATTATCTTTTCAACTAGTACCATAGTGCTATATAAAAAACGACCAAATTAACAAGCGTTTTACTATTTTTCCAACAAGTACCCAGTGCTATATAAAAACGGAGAAAAAAACGACTATTTTTTGTGGGGTTTTGTTCACATAAAAACACACAAAGTGTTCAGGTTATTCATTAATCATGTATAGGCAAGTCATTAATTATGTTCAAACGAGTAAATATGAATTCTATTTACAACAGGTATTAGCATTGGAGTTGTACATCGTTTTAGGTTAGTTTTTATTATTGGAGTTATACATTGTTTAAGGTTAGACGTTAACATTGAGGATACATTGTTAATTGTTTTAGGTTAAGTGCTACCCAAAGCTTTCATGCATGTACCTGTAAAAGCGCATCAGTCTATTTTGTATGTAAAATTGATATGTCATATTAGATTTCTCAACCCGGGACGCTCCAAGAATATAAATCTAGTAAAGTATAAGTGTAAATAAAGAAAAATCTTATTGAAGTGAAAGAGCTAAACATGTTATTACTAAAGTTGAGGGTTTAAAAATGGTTGATGTTGATCAAGAACACCAACAAATGTGACCTTAGGCTATGTGTTGTTGTTTCACACCCCGATGAGATGGCATGTGAAGGGGCGTGAAACACTGTGCAAGGGGATGAAGAGGGTGGGCGTGAGGCAGACCACGGCGTGACAGAGGTTAAGAGGTGGTGGACCATGCTTGCTCAACAAATAAGAGTTTTTCTTTGTTTTTTCTATTATTTTATCTTATTAAAAAATACTATTAATTTACTTGGTGATCGATAGTGAAAACTTGTGAATCGATAACACATCAAGGGTGAAAAAAATAAGTGATAGTTCATAACTACGTGTCTATAATGTGGCAATCACTTTATAATATAGAGTAAAAAATGTAAAATCATAACACATAGCCTACACATAGTCTTGGTTACTTTTAGTTTAAAACAAATGATTTCAAGTACTATATTTCATTATAGTAAAAAGATGTTGATCTAAATATAATTACTTGACACTTCAGAAATATTAACCAGAGAAGCTTTGATCGCTATTACTCTCTATCCAAACCTTTAATTTTAGGGGTTAGGATCAAATACAAATGAATCTTTTTCTAAAAAGGGTGAGAAGGATTTTGGTTCATTGATTTTAGATTTAGATTTTTTTTTTTTTTTTGAACAATCAAACAAAACTTTTATTCCACCAAAGATAGTATTACACGATCACCCAGACACAGTCTAGCAAGCAACTACCTGGGTCGACCCAATAGCAAATACAGACCACAACATAACAGTAAAAACAGATCAGTATATAGCAGCAAAAAACAGACCAGTGCATGACAGACTAATACATAAACTTCTCGTCCGCTTAGGCCCCTTTGAGATTAGTTTGATGGAAAAAATTAAATATTAAATTAGGGGAGGGCATATAGGTAAAAGACATATTTGTTGACTTTCTCTCTCCACATGCAAGGCACATGCCAATTTCACCCATCATCTTAAAACCATTATATCTTTTTCATACAATATTCTTTTTTTTAATTTCACCATATTAACGAGCATTTTTTTGTCTTTAATATGAGTATCACATTGCTATATTAAAATTGAAAACAAAAATACGCGTTAACCGGGTTTTCTTACTTCATTGTGTCTTATGCTCGTCTATTGTGTTATAGTATGCAAATATATGTTATAAATATGTTTTTTATACTACACATGATTTAAATTTGTCCATTGTGTTTTTCGTATGGTTTCCATTGTGTTTTTTAGACTACACATGATTTAACTTTGTTCATTGTGTTTTTTGTATGGTTTCCATTGTGTTTTACATTGTTTATTGTGTTTTACGCAAGTGGGTTTTGTGTTTATGGTATACATTGTGTTTTATTATGTTTTTCGTTGTGTTTTAATATATTGTTCATTGTGTTTTATTAGACTGTTCATTGTGTTTTATACCTTATTACTCATTACATATTTAGTTGGTACTCATTGTGTTTTACGTTATCTCCATTGTATCTTATACAATTGGGTTTTCAATTTTTTTTTTCAAAAGTATACGTTTTAAAATGGTGTACACATGTCATATGTTTTCAATTGTGTTTTACGTAAATGGGTTTTGTATTTATGGTATATATTGTGTTTTATTATGTTGTTCAATGTGTTTAAGTCTACTATCCATTGTGTTTTAGTATTCTGTTCATTGTGTCTTTACTATGTCGTCCATTGTGTTTTATTAGACTGTTCATTGTATTTTATGCCCGATTATTCATTGCATATTTAATTGGTACTCATTGTGTTTTACGTTATCTCTAATGTATCTTATGCAAATGGGTTTTCGATTTTTTCTTCAAAAGTATAACAATATGGTACTCATATTAAAAATAAAAAAACGCTCAATTTTATGGTATATATATTTTTAAAATAGATGACGTATAAAAAAGTTACGAACGTTTAAAAATGAAGGTGTAAATTGCATGTGACTTGCATGTGCACATTATTTTGAGAAAATTACTCTTCCCACTTGTTTAATCCTTTGGACACTTATGGGGCTTCTCACCATTCTCATTTTTTTAGTCTTTGTAAAATAACTCAACCCTAATTTTAGTGATGAATGAAGAATCTTGATTGAAACCTAATTGACCCAATATGAATGGATTACCTAATTTTTCTCACCTCATTTACGCACATCTACCAATTTTTACACAAAAGTTTCCCTTAATATTCGGAATATTATGTGAACAACATTGTCACATAAGATGTCATACATAAACCTGCGACATCTCTTCTTTGATCGAGCCTTCTTCATCATCCAACTAATAACCTTAAATCAAACAAAACATAACATAGGATTTGCTAGCCTGGTTTAATTAAAGTCCGATCTTGAATTCAAGATCTGACTCCAACCACTAGCTTATCCAACTATCCGTTACATGTTTTATTTAGTATTTGTCATCGGCGATTTAGGATGAAGGCGTTTAAACGCCTTTTTGTTTTGATCATATGTTTCTTTTATGTGATGATCATTGACATGGTCGATTCTACACCGTCAAAGTGAGTCTTTACTATCGTTCGGTTCTTCCTAATCTTCAAAAATGTATGTGTTTGTACATTTGACATAGGGGTGGGCACGGTTCAGTTAGGCAGGTTTTGATAGAATTTGCCGGCCTAATCAATAATTGCAGTTTTTTCTTGATTAAAAAGAACCGCCCGGGTTTAAAAAAATCAAACCTTTTACCTTTTGAGTATTAAAGCGTTTACGAAAAGAAAAGGTGAAAAAATAATAATTGCACGAAATCGGTTAAAATAATAATATAGACATAATATAATCTATATCTATATATATAATAAAAGAAAGCAATTTTAATGACATGGCATTCAAAGAGGCATTCTTCTCCTTGAGTGTGCCATGTGTCATCCTATGTGGCATTGAGATATTTTAGGAAAAAATATTTTAATAATCAAATTGGATTTTTCTCACTTATGTTTACTCCCATAATTTTTAAACGTTAATATCTTTTATATACGAGATTTTTTAAAGAAAAAAATTACACCAAATTAACGAGCGTTTTATTATCTTTCCAACGAGTACCATAGTGCTATATAAAAAACGGAGAAAAAAACGACTATTTTTTGTGGGGTTTTGTTCATACAGGAAAAAAAACACAAAGTGTTCAGGTTATTCATTAATCATATATAGGCAAGTCACTGATTATGTTCAAATTAGTAAATATGAATTATATCTTCAACATGTGTTAACATTGGAGTTATACATTGTTTTAGTTTAGATGTTAATTAGAGTTATACATTGTTTAAGGTTAAGCGTTAACATTAGAGATACAACCAAAACCATTTTAATGACATGACACTCAAAGAGTCATTCTCTTCCTTGAATGTGTCATGTGTCATCCCATGTGGCATTGAGATATTTTAGGAAAAAAAATTTAAAAATAAAATTGAATTTTTCTCTCTTATGTTTCCTCCCATAAATTTTTAAACATTAATATGTTTTATATACGAGATTTTTTAAAGAAAACAAATTATACCAAATTAACAAGCGTTTTATTATCTTTCCAACAAGTACCATAGTGCTATATAAAAAACGGAGAAAAAAAAACGACTATTTTTTGTGGGGTTTTGTTCATACAGGAAAAAAAACACAAAGTGTTAAGGTAAATCATTAATTATACATAGGCAAGTCACTAATTATGTTCAAATTAGTAAATATGAATTCTATTTTCAACATGCGTTAACATTGGAGTTATACATTGTTTTAGTTTAGATATTAATATTAGAGTTATACATTGTTTAAGGTTAGGCGTTAACATTGGAGATACATTTTTAATTGTTTTAGGTTAGGTGCTACCCGAAGCTTTATTGCATATAACTGTAAAGTGAATCATTTTATTTCATATGTAAAATTAATATGTCATATTAGAATTCTCAACCCCGGGACGTTCCCGGGGTATAATCTAGTTATAATTATAATTAAAAATACTTATTCATGTTATAAATTTTATGATTCCTGTATGTGAAAACTGAAAACATTATTGTGTTTTCTTAAAATAAAAAAGTATATTATTAATTTTGATATTTCGACCGGTTTGGTTTTGGTGGTAGGTTCTATTTGGAAACCGAACCAGGAGAACTAGTTCACTCCTTAATCACCTGATTTAGCTCGGTTCGATGGTTTTTTAGCATCCCTAATCCGACATGTATAGTAGGTTGTTTAACGAGCGAGTCGAGCCCGAGCTGAAGCAAAACGAGCAGGCTCGACTTATTTTTTCTTATCAATGAACTCGGGCTATTTGCATGATAAGACTGTTCATGGAATTAAAATTAATATCTATCTAATATAATAATTGAAAACAATAAATCTTACATAGCATTCAAAGAGAACATCGTCTGCTTTGAGTGTGTCATGTGACATTAATTGATTTTAGGAAAAAAAAAGTTTAAAAACAAAATTATATTTTTCTGTTTCCTCCCATATTTTATAAACGTTAATATCTTTTATATACGAGATTTTTTAAAGAAAAAAATTACATCAAATTAACGAACGTTTATTATCCTTCCAACGAGTACCATAGTGCTATAAAAAAACGGGGAAAAAAGACAATTTTTTTTGTGGGGTTTTGTTAATACAGGAAAAAAACACAAAGTGTTCAGTAATTCATTAATTATGTATAGACAAGTCACTAATTATGTTCAAATCAGTAAATATAAATTCTATTTTCAACATGTGTTAGCATTGGAGTTGTACATTGTTTTAGGTTAGGTATTAATATTAGAGTTATATATTGTTTTAAGGTTAGGCGTTAACATTGGAGATACATTGCTAAATTGTTTTTTGTTAGGTGCTACCCGAAGCTTTCATGAATGTAACTGTAAAGCGCATCATTCTATTTCATATGTAAAATTGTACGTCATATTAGATTTCTCAACCTCGGGATGTTCCCGGGGTATAATCTAGTTTAATAGATAAGTAAAATTTCATGCTAGAATTGTGTGTATTGAGCTCATCGACTATTTATAAACGGAGTTAAATTAAAACTTGTAAATACTAAAATTCGGATTTAACCAGCCAAACAAGCAAGCTAATGAGCGAACTTGTGTTGGCTCAAGCTTAACTCGTTTACAAACTATGGAAGCTTGAGTCGTTTATAAACAAGCATTATTCAACGTATTTCTAGAAAGCCTTGTGATATGAGCTTTTTTGACAGCCCTAATATTTGGTTTGTGATTCTCAGTGAAACTATAATTAGCAACCGGAGGGGGTTGAGACATAAGAAACACCACGGCCCATGTGTGGCCCATAACATTATCGACAAATGTTGGCGATGTGACCCCAAATGGGCCGACAACCGTCAAAGAATAGCCGGATGTGTTCAAGGGTTTGGTCACAGGACTGTAGGCGGGAAAGGTGGCAAAATCTATGTTGTCACCAACCCAACTGACAGTAACGTGCTAAACCCCCTACCAGGCACTCTCCGCCACGCAGTCCTCCAACCCGAACCACTATGGATCATTTTCTCTAACCACATGAACATCAAGCTATGTCGGGAGCTTATATTTACGAGCCACAAGACCATCGACGGTCGTGGATTTCACATCCACATCTCTGGTGGGGCTGGGATCATGTTGCAACACATTCGAAATGTCATTATCTTTAACATCCATATGTATGATATCACACCAGCTAAGGGTGGCTTGATAAGATCGACCCCTCATCATGTAGGAGTTAGAGGAGCAAGTGATGGTGATGCCATTTGTATATTCGGGTCTACGGACATATGGATCGATCATTGCTCATTCGCAGGCTCATATGATGGCCTCATCGACATTGTGGCTCGTTCAACTGATATCACCATCTCGAATAACCATTTTGTTCGACATGATAAGGTTAACATACTTTCTTATTTTTCAATAGGGAATTGGATTTTAATAATCTAAACTTTGTTTCGTTAGCCGACAATAATCTGTACTTAAAAATTTCCCACAACAGTTTCAACTTTCAAACAATTTTCCTCTAATGATCTTTTCAGCTTTTATATTCGTTCAATTTTGAAAATGGGCTAGTTCTCATTTAATAAAAGTTCATTGGAGGAAAATACTTTGATAGTTGAGACTGTTGTAGGAAATTTCGTAAGTAAAGATTATTGCTGGCCAACGAGACAAAGTTTAGATTGTTAAAATCCAATTTTCTATTTAGATATATAAAAGTTTTTGCACATGTAAAAAAAACACGAAATGGTCTCTAGTCATTTTTGCTATATTAAATTCTCTACACTTTTATAGAATGCATATATATGTAGGAAATTTATTTTTAAAATAATGACCCATTTTCTCTTATATTTGTTAAACTCGATAGCCACTCAACTTTTTTTGTAAAAAATAAAAAATTTATATACTTATAGGAAAGTGTAGAACTTTAATATAGCAAAACTGAATTTAGATCTTTTGGGTGTGTTTTTTTTTTTTAACATTTTGCAGGTACATTTTTGCATGTTAAATTATGTTGAGTGAGTTTTCTACAAAATTTTTGAAAGTATATTGGTTGTTATGATATTAATCTTGTTACATAATAATAAACCCTATGTGATATATTACGTCTGATATTATAAACATAATACATGTTGAACATCAGGCCTTGCTATTTGGCGCAAGCGATGAGACCCCAGACGAAAACATGCGAGTCACACTCGCTTTCAACCACTTTGGAAAAGGACTTACGCAGCGACTGCCAGCAGTGCGATGGGGGTTTGTTCATGTCGTCAACAACGACTACACAATGTGGAAGTGCTACGCGATAGGAGGTGCAAAAGGTGCGACGATCATAAGCCAAGGCAACCGATACAAAGCAGAACACGGTGCAGTCAAGGAGGTAACTCACAGGAACCAAGCTGAGAAAAAAGAATGGTGTAAGTGGACATGGAGATCAGAGGGAGATTTGATGCTGAATGGAGCATTCTTTGTTAGTTCAGGAAATCCTAATTGGGCTGCAACATACAAGGGGTATCCATTGTTGAAACCCGAACCGGCCCATAGGGTACATGAGCTAACTAGCTGTGCGGGTGCCGCACTCGGATGCCGAGTAGGATTACCATGTTAATTATGGTTTGATTATGAGTTGATGGATTTGTTAGATTGTAGGTTTAATACTTTAATGTGTAAGTAAGTGTTGTATAATGTAATTAATATAGGGAGGGTAATCCACTAAGAAGAATTTAAATTTTGTACATTTTTTTGTGAATATATTCAGTCATTCATTACAACTAGTGGTATTCTTCGCCGCGTTGCGGCGGAAATTTGGTCGATATCGTGTTGGTTATGTAAGTTCTTTGTACGGTACCAACACTCGGAATAGTAACTGAAACGAAAAACCCAAAAAATAATGTCATGATGTGCCAAAAGATACGGACACATACCTTTTTACTTGGAAAACAAAAGATAAATATTAGTAACGCTTCCGATATTACTAATATCGATACCAATGTTGTTAGGCGAAAAGCAGTATGATTCATTACAATCTCAATACATTATCAAACTCACTATATATAGCTTTTACAATAAAAAAACACTCCATTTCACTGTTTCAATTGCGGATAAAACCCTCAACTTTAACTCAATTTATACTTAGATAAGAATAACCACATTGTGTTTTATGTTTATTGTTACTAAAAAGTAATCACATATTTTTTTACACGTTTAAAATAAGTATCAAGAATAAGAATATCAATTTTGACCCAAAATTATTCCTAGGACACCAAACGATACAATTAATAATGGATCGATTGTAATTTATTAAAAGTAAAAGTTGTATTTCATATATGAGAACACCGTAAAAAACAAATGTTCAAGTTTATAGGATTTTTTTAGCTGGAAGCTTTTACTATAGTCCATTAGTTAGCGTCTTTAATTATGTTACCCTAAATATACATTTTTTTTTATTAAAACTTAGAAGCTATTTTAACGATTAAAATGTTTATATTATATCATAATGAAAGGCAATGGGCCGACACCTGGAAAGCACTCACGCTTTTTTTTTTTAATAAAAACTTCAGGTAAAAGGATAGAAAAATAAATTGAGGGTTGCATGATTCGAACCCGGCTAACCCGACAGACACAACAACACTTCAACCATCTGTTCCATGATATCTTTGTTGAACATAATTCAAACCATTTGTATTTAAACAATGAAAAGAATAAAAAATTAATATAAGTACTGTTCAAATCAGTTGGTTTATTATTATATTGTAATGTGTTCTCGTTGATATAAAACTAATGATAGTTTTCATTGATACTTATGTTTCTATGTTTCAGACTAGTGATATTGATGTTTGTATATTTTGCTTAGCAACAAAACTATTAATAAGAATGGGAGATTCTGCATCTATAAGTATTAGAGAAAAAACTTGCAAATTGCTATTTTTGATAAATAAGGGTGTTAGACCACCACGATCGTCGGAGAGGGTGAGGGTGGTGAGAATCCAAACCGCAAAGTTAGACAATGGTGCTTCGGCTACCAGTACAACAACGCACACCGTGATGACGTGGGGGCATCCTCCCGCTACCAATCGTTACTCCACAACCACAACTTCTAGTCAACGTTTAATTTGAATTCAAAATTTTGGATTGTTAATTTTTTAGGTATATCATATTTTGAACAAAATCTGCATATAAATCCGGGTTTTGAAGATTAATGCATTGATTAAATATTGATGAATGTGTTGTGTTACTATTTAAAGTTGGGTAGTTCACATTCACAAGATGCTTAGTTAGCTTTGGTTTTGGTAGTCGGCACTTTAAAATGTTGAAGTTGCTTTAGAGAAAGCAGAATGTCTAGAATACCCCTAAAATTTACAAGGGTTTTAGTTCTATTTGATTTTCTGGCTTCTCTAAACCAACTTTTCTTTCTTTTTGCATTTAAAAGATATGATCAAACGGTTGGGCATAATCCTTTCCCAACAATTTGGAAATTTTGTTTCCTTCAAAGCTATTCAATCACAGGAGAACGGTTAGAACCCAAATCCGAACTTGTTTTGGCCCATTACGCAACCCAGACTGTTTGTGCCACTCATACGAGAAATCATACAAGATATTACATAATCCTCCTGGCAAATTCAGATTACATACCATATCCATGTTCATGTTGACAAAGTAGTTTATCATGAGTTCTTCTCTCTTAAAATAACAAAACTTTAACATACAAGGTAACCTTTATTTTGCAAAAATCTGCAGCAGCATTATGGAGGGGACAAAGTAATTAAATAACAGCAGGCAGCAAATGAATATACATAAATAGGTCCCAAGCTAAAATATGAAGACCACGCTGTCGTGAACCCTGGATTTCTGGTTCTGGGCCACGCACTCTGATATCCACATCAGGTTCCTGATCTCCTGCTCCTTCAATCGCATGTATGCAAAGAACACAGCATAGTGAAACTGCACATTCACACAATGGTTTTATACAAATACACCAACATTAGTTTGGAAATAATATTATTAATAATAATAAAACATGATTCGCAGGTACAAACCTGCTGCTCAAAAGATAAACAAAGTCGCTTCACTTCCTCCTCATAAAATGCCTTGTCGAGCATCTGGCTCTCTCCATACGACAACTTGGAGAATATTGGCTGGTAAGGAGGGTATTTCTCCATCACACCACGAACCTAGGTGGCAGTTTAAGAGGCACCGAAACTAAATTAGACTACTGGTAAATTACCTTTCTACCCCTTTAGAAGAATCGGAGATTGCAGATAATAACACCAAAATTTTGATAGGAATAAAGCATACCTGATCTATGTCCTCACAAACAGCAAGTTCCTCATGGCCATAGGGGTAACTATTTCCAGGTCAACAAATATATCAAGTGAAAAGAAGATAAGGAAAACTCTAATTAGCACATGCATCAAGAGTTACGTTAACTTACAGTAAACCAAAGCTAGAATACAGCTTCCTGCGGTCATCTCGAGTAAGCTCTGTTCCAATGCTACATACGCAAAAATACAAACCACATTAACAGAAGATCAATAAGTTAACATTAGAAATCAAACATAACTGAATAGTAGAGGTGGCAAGATGAGCAAGTAGGTGGGTTGGGTAACAGCTTGAGAGAGGTGAATTTCAACAAGGGTTGTAATGAGCGGATCAAGGTTGGTAATCAGTTGACCCAAAAACATAACTTTGTCTATGTTTTATACAAAGAATTTGTTAGTTGAGATTACAAAATGCATACAATGATAACGTAATTTCTGAACGAAATGATTTTAGGAAGTTACGCATTTGAAAATAGACTTTGTGCAACTTTCAACCCAATTGACCTGTTTCACATTTAACAAGATATCTCAATTTAACCCGTTTGAGATAAAACAAAACACAATCGACCCATTCATAAGTAAATGGTCGAAATTACCAGCGTGCCGTATAGTGTATTCTCCTACAAGAACATGTTTACAGATAGTTATAGCACCTGTTTATGGTGATATTAACAGCCCTTCTGTCAGCCTCGAATGCTAGAAGATCAGACATAATTTCAGCAGTTGCTCCACCTAGTTTCTATTCACAAACTAATGTAAGAACAGAAACATAGAAAAGTACTTAGAGATTTCAAAATAATCAGCAAATGCTTACCTGGCAAAACCGGTAGAAGTCCTCAAGATATGCCTTGTAAAGAGTGTTTCTCATTATCTCAATGTTCATATCATCTAAATCCTGCAGATAATACCAATTTGCTTCTATATAAAAACTAAAAAGACGATAAAAAACCAAACGATACTGCTAACAGTTAGAATAATCAGAAACTTGTTTATGGGATGTTCAGACTTAAGAGAGAAAAAGTCAAGGTCAAAAGTAACAACTAAGCTTTGAATAGTATGTGTTCTGTGGCATGAATATTGTAATATACAACTTAAATGCATACACAACAAAGATGAATGTCATCTGATGACTGAAAACAAGGTCCTTAGAAAGTTATATTATAAAGAAGAAAGTTCATTATTATGTCATGTTTCACAGTAGACTAAAGAATGTGAAATGAACGGGTGAGCAGGTTAACCCGAAGCCCTTCTTGTCCAAATCTAAAGAAACATGTGATAGGAACTTGGGAATTCAAATGGAACAGAAAACAAATAGATAGATAGTCGGCCCAATTCGAGAGGGCAAGTCTCCAAAATACAAAGTATCAATACTCAAATTAACAAGACAAGGAAACAAAAAACAATAATCAAGTATTTAAAAGTAAACTTGATGAAACAATTACTACCCTCCAACCATTCGGTTTCCTCCAACTTTTCAATACCAGTTGTCCCTTTACATCCCCATATTCAAGATTAGGGTTGACTGGTTCAAACCCATATCCAAAGATAATGCGGATCTGCTCCATGGGAGCTGGGTTCGTATCACGGGGCCTGGGTTAATTAATCGGGTTTGTATCAACATGTCTATGTATCATTTGTGTGTTAAATATGATTAACAAAAAAAATATATTACTACAATAATAATCAACCTTTTGGAATGAAGTGATTAGGCACTGACTATGCACTTTCGGTAACTTTTGACCCCTAAACCCATTTGACACGTTTTCTTTTTATCTAGTTTTTCAGAGTTCATCCATTTTATCTTTGAGAGCTTATGCATCACTCAAACAACTCATTTATAAGCAAATGGATTCAAACTATTAACCCTAGTACCCTACAGTGAACTAATATGAAATTATACCTCTGATGTGATACACTCAGAGAAGTATGGAGCAAGCGGCGTATCCACGAGCACGAGTCTATAAAGCTCGCGCATATTCTGAGCAACTGCTAGGGTGGCAATACTGAATAAACAAACAGAAAAATAATACCATATCAGCAATTGATGCAGAAATCAGATGATCTTTTGAGAAAGAAAAAAAAATTACCTGTCAAACATTCCCAATGGGTGGCATTTCTCTAACAGTTCCTGAACATCTCTCTCATGCAGAGTTCCAGTAACAATCAGGACAACATTGTCAATCATGTGACCATATCTGTAAGGGCAACAGGATATTTAGTCCCTGTAATGCTATTCAGTGGCCATAAACTACAACCAAGAAGGTTAATACGAACTCGGAAGACTATTATGCCCAATAAACATCCCAAACTTGATCGAAAACAATGATTAATATGCACATATTTATAAAATTCAAATTACAGCGAATGGCCATCTTTAGAAGGATAAAAGAATCTACATACACACAGTAATTAAGAGAAAGTGCAGCATAAAAAGTATAAGATAATTTGCATACGTTATATATTCTAAGAAGGTTGACATAGGCTCGGTGGCTTGGCATAACATGTGCTTATACTCGTCAACCAACTTAAGAGTGCATTTCTCTACAATCGTAGTGGTATGCAATGGTGACGGCTCTGCAAAAAAAAATACCACAAACATGATCAGCAAAGACAAAATTATGACCTGCTATCCTAATTACCTAAAACAATGCAAAACAAGAATTTTAGACATTTTAATGTAACACCACCAGCTAAAATGATGAAAAACATATTATACTCCATTCATCCCCATAAGATGAGCCATCCCATTTCGGCATTTCCACTTGTATCCCAGAATCATGGTGTCAAACATTCTTCCTAATACTACGTTAAACAAAAATACTCCATAACGGAAATTCAGAATCGATTCAACGAATGTATCTGATCTCTGTCGATTAAAATGAATACAAGAGTTGTCAAAGAAGTCAAAAAACACTTCCTCTAAAAAAATATCACATGATAACTCATTAAGTAAAATCATAATAGCACAGGTGTGAGATGCTTAATGAAATACATTTAAAATACACACGCTCATACATATATATCATCTCAAACTGGCCTTAAAAGTTAGAATAAGCTAAACCAATTGATTCATTAAAATAATGGAACATATAAAAGTGTGAATACATCTAGCTTCTCCTGGTCCAAAAAGATCTTCAGGTGCAGCACAAACTAAGCTCAAGCAAAAAGATATACCATTAAAATAATCGTACCAAATTACCAATCTCAAGCAATAGTTTAGTATAAGAACTTCACTCTCCTCTACCAATCTAAATTAAAAACAGCAATATAATCCTTATCCTTCACACAAACTAAGCTCCCTACCCAATCAAATTATCATTGATCTTCATTCTTCTCCGCCAAAACTAATCTAACCGACAAATTAACTAGTCAATATATACCATTCAAACTTGCACAAAGTTCCTCAAAGGTCAAATTGTAAGCTAAACCATCAGTTCAAAACATCAACCACCAACACATGATCCGAGGTTGATCAATCGCCAATCGATATCAATTTCCTTATAACAAAGCATTTAATTTAGTACAAAAAAACTTCACTCTCTACGAATCTAAACTAAATACAAAAAAACAGTGATCCGATCTTATAACAATGGAGTATTATTCAGCAAACAGATATGAATAAAACGATACCGTTTTGGAGATAAGGACCGTATTCGGTAGCGGAGAGATGCATCTTGATGTCATCTAGGGTTTCACACTGGCAAAGGTTATTGTAATCTGCAGCGGTCAATAGACCAGATCTGTGGCCTCTAACGATGGCCTCCAGGTAACCTCCATGAATGTTGAACGTCATAGCTTCGAATCCGTACATCTTGATCGATTGAATGAGATCCAGAAGATGGTATTGTTATTATTGATAGAATGATAGAGGGGGAGAAGGGGACGGAGGATATTGTGAGACGAGGTTGGTTTGGATCAAATCAAAATTCAGGTATTTTGTTTCCTATCGGGTTTGTTAATTCTCACCCGGATCTTCAACCCGATTCCTATACTTTCGAATCAAGTTTTTTTATATGTATGTAAAGTTAAAAAAAAATAGGTATATTATATTTTTTTTAGTACCAATCACCTTATGGTGGAGTGGTATAAAGGCTCAATGATAGAAGACCCATTAGTGAAAGGTTATGAGTTCAGCGTCGGGTTTTACCGATTATTCCATAATTATGCTTTCGGGCAGGTGGATAATCGGGTTTTTTCCAGAAATGGTAAACTTGGTGAAACCAGGAGCTCCCTTATATGTCTGGCTATGCCGGGTGGAATGGGTCCTGATTTGACTGAGTAGGGACTCCGAATTGAGTTCTTGGTAAATTTTGTTGGCCGTTAAAAAAAGGTATATTGTATTTTAATAATCCAAACTTTGACGAATTGACCGACAATAATCCCTGTGAGTATCAGCTTTCAAACTATTTTTTTTCATCGAGCCTTTACTAACTGGGGTCTAACATAGTTAGTTTTTTTGCTGGCATGGCAGCTTGTGTGGCACAAAGGCCTCCGCATGCTCTCAAAGTTATCTAAACAAACCTTGAGATGAACTGGGCAAGGCTCGTTAACTGGAATTAAGGGGATCATTAACTAGTATTTAAGGACGAGCTCGTACTCTAGCACTGAACTAGGCAAGGCTCCTACAGACACTCTAACACCACTTTCTGGCACGAGATATATCAAACTTCCATCCCAACCTCTCGAGAGTCTTACTATATAAGGTACCTGACATAGCATTTTGGGCCTTGGGGTGTCCTTATTTATGAAACCGCCAAGATCAAGATCGGGAAGGGACTAGTGCAAGCTACCCAGCTCACACCTATAATGGGAATCCAACCCATAAAGACCACAGTCCCTAAGAAAGTGGTCTTGTAAACATTCCCGCCGTCGAGAGACTTAAATAACTATAGCATGCCAGAAACGGGGACCCACGCTAATACATCTTTCATCATATATAAGCCTAAACCCTAAAACATATCGGCAAGGATGCCAACATCCATTGAAAATCCCCAAAAAAGGAGTCGCACAAACCACAATGTCTTCAATCACATCCCGGAGGCCTTTGCCAAAAACAAAAACAACTGCAAACATAGGTTGGCAAGTTCGAAGGCTAAACTATTTAGCAACCTCTATACAAAAGCAAAGCAGAAGAAGCTCACATTGAAGGTCCCGCAAGTGATGTAGACATCTTATAAGGTCTACTACATATGAAGCCCTTTTCACATGCAAACTACTAATATAATCGGCGTCCCGAATAACAGGCCCCTTCCCCGAAAGAGTTTCACACCTAACTCAAGCCTCCCAATCCCACTAGGAAACAAATATTCCTTCACCTTTACCCCATTGCACGATGGCCAAAAGACCTCTGTTTTTTATGTTAAGCTTAAGCCCCAAACATGGCCCCTTAGAGATGATGATAACTAAATCTTTAGCCACTTCAATAGCGTATCCCATAATCGTACCATCATCCACATACCACACATGGGAAAACAGTTTGCAACTATCCCGCACCCGATAAACGAGCGGGTACAAAATTATGGCAAAAGGGATGGGGGCCAAATGGTCTCTTTGTTGAACCCCAATAGTGGACCCAATACAATCATCCCCGACATGTAACTTAGCCGGTCGTCCATATAGAAAATTGACCCAAAGCTAGATTGGCGGGCATTGGGATTGAACCTCCTGAAGAATTGTCGTCATATCCACAAGGTTGAAGGCATTAGAGAAATCAACCATGAGCATAGCTAATGACCCATCCAAGGGAAATTTATTTAAAATCATGTTCGCGCTATGAATCACAGCCTCCGCCCCACTAGAAAACCCAACCCTGAGTTGAAAATCACTAGGTAGGTGGCCATTTCTCCCACCTTCCTCTTAGCTACCTTTGAGACTAGCCTCCTCCAAATCACGACTATGTCAACAGGCCTAATTCCATTGTCCGGATTAAGCAGAGGCGTTAAGGGGCTATATGCAACAAACTCCGCCAAGGCTCTAGGACATCTCCCCCAACCACGCGTTGACCAATTCGGTAATAGCCCGAAGTAAACAGTGACGATCACATACACCTCTCCACAAAAGGGCATGAAGAATGTTGTAGGCCCTCAGCCCCTCACTCCCACAAGAAGTTCCTTTGGGTGTTCGGGGAAAGATTTAATGTACCCCAAGACACAATCAACTCTCACAAATAAGGGGGAATCCGCAAGTAAGGAGTCTGGCAAAACCAACAGCGGCAAGATGAAGTGCTTATCCACTAACGCCTTCATAGTAGCACCACTAGGAGGTGCAACTCCTGAAGAACATAAAACTTTAATCGCAACAACAAATGATAACTGATATTTATGTATGCAATCACTTAGTTTGAACATGTATAAAGTAATTTTGTAGTTGAAACAAGAATAAGTTTTTAGAGAGATAAACAATGAAAAACTTAATTAGGTGACATAAATAGAAGTTTCTATATCACATACATAACATTCTCTTTCCCAACAAAAAAAAAAAAACTAAACCTAGACCAACATACATCTCTATCTAAAAAAAAGTACAACTTTTAATAAAACAATCATCCTACCTAGCAACAAACATAAATGCCCATAGGATGGTATCGATACCATGACTGGTTTAATAAAACAGTCATAAATACCCGTACTGGTTTCAAATTTGAGAAAAAAAAAAGTGAGTAACGAATACCGTACTAAATATATCGGTATAATACGGGTATTTCGATACAATACCCATACCAAATACCAAAAAATTGATAGAAGTATGGGTATTGGGGAAAAAATTGCTCATCCGTAGTACCCAACCTACCATATATACACAAGGATATAACCAGGTAACCTCATCACATGACACACAAAGCCAAAGCTTCGTCCTCTTGTGTTCAATAATATTCTGGTTCTGACCCACGCCTGCCCTGACATTCCCACCGTCCGATCATCTTTAGATTCACTTCAATACTTTTTCAGGTAAAATATTTCACAATTATCTATCTAATTTCCATACAAATTAATATTATGCAACCCCAGAATTACCTATCATGTGTAGATCATAGATCATCCCTTTGTTTCTTGAATTATATCTTATTATGTTATGTGGGTCAGCTTGGGTTATAGATCTGAGGTTTAAAGATAAAAACTTTGTTGAAAAACACTTTTCTTTATGTTTGTGTGTGTTGGTTAGGTAGATATGTATGTATAGGTTATAGATAATTAGATATGTGATTGATGGGTTGAATTATGATATGGGTTGTTGTTGTTTGTGTTGTTGTTGATGTTTATGAGTTATAAATAGGGGGCGGAGATGTCGACGCCGGCGAGGAAGAGGTTAATGAGGGATTTCAAGAGGTTGCAGCAGGATCCGCCTGCGGGAATCAGTGGTGCGCCGTATGATAATAATATTATGCTGTGGAACGCGGTTATATTTGGGTAGGTGGAAGTTTGGATTGATGGTTGTTTTGGTTTACGGATGGTTGATTTTGTTACTGATTGGTTATGTTTGTTGTTTTCGTTGCAGCCCGGATGATACTCCTTGGGATGGAGGTACTTGAGTTACTTTTATTTCTTGTTGATAACAATATATGTGCTTGTGGATACTAAGGTCTAGAATTGAATTGAAGTGTTGAACATTTGTTGAAAACGTAAGACTAAAGAAAAGTAGAAGATATAATCCATGAGTTTAGCGGTCCTTCGTGTTTTTAAAGCGCATTTCTTTTACGGACAGTATAAAGAATTACAAATCATAGGGTCATCATGAGATAACAAATAAAGTTGCTATTGTTGTTGGTCATTTTTTTGGTGTTTTTTCTTAAAGTTTAAGATTTTGATATGATCAATATGTTGTGTGGTTGTATTCTTTGGTAACATGTAATGGACGTTCTCAGGTACGTTTAAGTTGACACTGCAGTTTTCAGAAGACTATCCGAATAAGCCACCGACAGTACGCTTTATTTCAAGAATGTTTCATCCAAACAGTAAGTTATCATCAACAAGATTATAGCTTTTCAAGTAATGAATGTGTGTGTAGGGCATATATCTTATCCATTTTTCATTTAAATTTTTTATTTTTGAGATTTTTATCTTATTGTTATTTTGGTCCTATGCTTAAGTTATATCATGATAAAACTTATCATTTTGTGGCCATAACCTCAATTTTTTTTCTTCGTATTATAAAGTTTATCAATTTTTTTCTAATTAAAAACAGATTTATAGTTGATAGCGCTTAGCAGTAATCTAACTTTAAGGGTTGGACCGAAAGTTTGACTAAGCAATTTTTCGGTTAAACTTAATAGGCAAAATAAAAAGAGTATACAATATACTTTTATATTTTTATGTACAAAGGAAAATAATGACTTGGTGTATTGGTGTTGTCATTTGTAATTCTCATTTTTTCAGAGTGACAAATTTCATCAATTTACTTGCGGCTTTCTTTTATGGTAATGTGTCAAATAAAAAGTATTAGCTAACGGGTGGATTTGAATTTGCACCATGTTTAATTTTAGCTGGCTCTATCTGTGGGATGCCAAACTTTTTATATTGATGAAATGAATAACAACATGCTTGTATAAAGGTACATGTTTTGGTACAAAGTCACAAGATTCGCTACTTTAACCGTGTACTGCAAATCGAATCGCGTGTACCAGAATCGGGTACATTCGCGACCCGTTCGCCTGGGTTCGCGATCCGATTTGTAGAATTGAGCGTACCAGATTGTATAGAATTTCGAACCAAAGATCACGGATTCGCGTACCGGATTGTCGAATTCGCTGTCTAGATTCACTCCGATTCGCGAATCGGAATTAAAAAGCTTCGAAATCTGCTGCAATTGTGGTGACTATTCGCTTACCATAGCAGATGAAGAGTCTAGTGTTTCCTTATTAATACCAAACAAGCATCGATCACAAAACATACGATAATATTTATCAGCCAACTGTGATTATGAAATGTTTATTGGAGTTATTTGAAAAAAAATATTGTATAATGTTTATATACAATACGACGTACCAACTTATAGGGTACACCGTACCGTGTACTGTATTGGCGAACCGAATGAACCTACACTCCATCGTACCGAATTTTAGAAATGCACGAACCGCGTACCCGTTTTCGTACCAGAACCGGAGCGTACCGCGATTCATGTGACTATGTTTTGTCATACTTATGATGTTACAAAACTACAAATTATGTCTTTTGTTGTTCCTTTTATATTATTTGTTTTGGTATGGTTACGTAATTATTTTTCCTATTGGCAGTCTACGCAGATGGGAGCATATGCTTGGACATCCTTCAGAATCAATGGAGTCCAATTTATGATGTTGCTGCTATTCTTACATCAATACAGGTTAGCTAGCTTTAAGGATCTGTATCGTGCCTTATGATCTTTAAAATTTAACGTATCAGCATGCTTGTATTTCTAGACATGTTTTTAAGATACGGTACTTTGTTGGGTTCTAAACTTAAATAGAAGTTTATATACAATTAGTTTGGATTATCAAATTAGCACGTTGAATATACATAAGCATTTTCCACTTTTTGTGTCATTTTGATTTATTTTAATAACTAAATTAGATAAGCGAATTAAAATAAACATATACACATGGCCATTTTACAGTTTTACAGACGTACATTTGGCTACAATTGGTATAAATGTAACCAGATACATACTTAGGTGGCCTAAATAGTAGTTTCGATATATGGATAGCCTTAATGAAGAAAAGTTGAATACTTAATGGCCTATGTATATAGCCATATATTAATCCTTCAGTGTAACTAAAAACCGTAGCATTTAATAACATAATGTATTCTTTCCGTTGTAGTCGTTGCTATGTGATCCAAACCCAAACTCACCGGCCAACTCTGAAGCAGCTCGGATGTTTAGTGAGAATAAGCGCGAGTACAATAGGAAAGTGCGTGAGATCGTTGAGCAGAGCTGGACTGCTGACTAAGACTCACCTGGTGGGGCCGTATAACGTGTTGTAAAAGCATCACTTTCAAGGCCTTTAAATCATGCTTGTTCAAGAACCTACTCAAAACATTAATAATGGTAAACAAATGTTTAATTGCAGGTCATAATATTTAAGTTGTATTTGTAGGGATTTTAAGTATGTTATATTTGAATTGTGTTATGTTGCATGCATTTTTATGACTTGTACATAATGATTTCTTGTAATATAGTGTTTCAAAATTTCCCTTTTTTTCCCACTTGGTTGGATGAGGTGAGAAGTGTGTAATTCAATGAGACTACGCATGGTCTAGTGATGATTCAAATTGCGCTTTTAGCATAGCGAAAGTTAGCATTTGGTGGTTAGGTTTTGGGGACCTGTGGCGTCGGCCTTTATGATTCTAGCATAGTGAGAGTCCTGGACCACTTCGTCTTCATAACATGTATATATTAATACATGTTATTGGAGGGGTTTTTAAAAACTGTTCACACGACGTGTGACTGGTTTAGGATCAGTTCATGGTTTGGTCCGGTTTGATACTTGGAACTGCTTGTGCGGAACTGACCATTTAAGCTTTATTATTATTTGGATGTATTATAATCATGAACCATCTTTGTCGTTCTTGTTTTCTAATGCAAACTAATGATAATAAAAAAAATCGGTTTAAGTCGCCAAACCATCAAAACCGAACATTCAAACTGGCAAAAGTGGATGGTTTGTTCTAACTAACCAAACCAGTTGGTTTAGTTTGTTGTTTCTTGAAATGATTGTTAGCGGGTCGGCTTAAAATTTTCATCAAAACTGATTAAACTGGACCGTGAAAACACCAACGATCGATGGTTGTGTCCTGAGCTTAGGTGGTTTTGAATTATATTGTTCTGTGATTTCTAAGATGTCAATTCCTAATCAAATAATTTGAGAAATCTATGAAAAACTAAAAAAAAACCATTATGTTTTAAAGTGTTCTTTTTTTCATTTATACCGGAACTGTTGAATTCATGAAATAGATGGTCATTCACGCCTATAAAGCACAATAAATATATATAACCTTACTAGATCATTGTTCTTTCATTATATCCCATAATATATCACTCAAACTTTAGTCACCACATTCACATGTTTGATTTAGTAAATTTAGAACACATTAATACGATGTTTCTTGGTAAGAATATTATTATAAAAAGGCATTTATTGTACTATTATTATTCCAGGACAAAGAAAATTACATTAGGATAACGGGTAGGCGGGCAACAAGCTGCGCCGCCACCCCTTTCTGAATAGCAAATCCTAATCTACTAAAAACGTAACCCTGCCCACCCGGAACTGAGGCACTACTATGAATAACCCGCTGAACCCTGGTCAGGAAACGGATAGCCTCCGGTGCCAATGAGCCAAAGGTATCAAAAGCCAAGGGTACAAAAACATGTTGGTTCTCCTCGCAGGCTTTAGCAAGTTTTTCTACCTTCTTTGCCTCTGCTTTCCGGGCCGCTTGCCCTGCTACAAAGCCACTGTCCCTCAACCCAACTAGGGGAGATACACCCGTCAGGTCAACACAAGCATGCTTCCCCCCGGCCCACCCAAAGACAAGGAGATCTGCTGGTCGTAGGGTGGATCGCCCTTCTGCTGGATCCGAGAGGAAGTTCACAGGGGCCTCCTTTTTGGCTGAGATCCCAGCCCGTCTTAAAATATCCCACAGAATGTCTCGAACCCAATCATGCCGATATTTGAAACCGGGTAACTCCTTACAATGAACCGCATGTTCCCCGTATTCATCCAGGCAGGCCTTACGGCAAATCGGACATATTTCATCCTCTTTGTACATTGGGATCATCAGACGATATTTAAGAATGGCCCTGTATTCAATAGCGGACATGCTTTGGCCTAGACCTTCGATCGGGATAACAGTCAGGAAATCTTGAGCATGGGGGCTTTGCAAGCATTCAATAACTGCCCTCTGACGGGGGGACAAACCAAAAACTTCACCCAGGCTCTGAGCGATTTTGCCATAAAGGGCATTCGCCAAAGTTTTTTGAGGCTTTGGGGGGGCGGTGTCCTTTTTAGAAAAACCGCCAATATCAAAACCTGGGAGATAGTCACTTAGCTTTTCGAGGGCCTGCACGTAGTCCAAGTCTGCGCCGAAAACCCCGCTATTTCGTAGGATGTGGTCTTGAAGGTTCCAGGACTGGGCTCGGGACGCCACAAACGCATACATGCCGACATCCTTCGCAGAGAGGAGCCCTAATCCTCCCATACGCAACGGCAAAGACGCCATCCGCCACTGTAGGTCACCGAAGAAAGGCCCCCCACATACCACTATGTCTTCAATGGCTTCCCTTAGCCCCTTGTCAAAACATGACACTGCTTCATCCATCAAGGGGGGTTGGCAGGTCCGTAACCCAAAAAGCAACTTAGCAACCCCCATACAGGACCTGAGCAAGAGGAGTTCACTCTGGGGATCCCTAAGGCAGGGCAAGAGCTTCATAAGTTCAACCGCGCGCGATGCCCTTCGCCTTGCCAATTCGCGGATAAAATAAGAGTCACGGCTAACGGCCCCTCCGAGGAGCTTCACCCCTTTTTCTGGCCTACCAATTTCACTGGGAAAAAGCCCGTCCTGAAGTTTCACCCCATTACAAGACGGCCAGAAAACCTCTGTTTTCTTAATATTAAGCTGAAGCCCCAAGGATGGCCCCTCCAGACGGATAATGTCTAAGGCTTTAGCAACTTCGGTGGCCTCACCAATAATCGTCCCATCGTCCAAGTACCACGCATGAAATGGGAGTTTACAATTTTCTTGTACCCGGAGAACCATAGGGTGTAAAGCAAGGGCGAAAAGGAGGGGACCTAAAGGGTCCCCCTGCTGAACCCCCGTAGTAGCCGCTATACAATCATTACCAACATACAATCTAGCTGGCTGGGCATATAAGAACTGGACCCATGAATAGATAGACGGGCAATGTTGATGGACCTCTCGAAGAAGGGCAGTACGGTCGATCATATTAAACGCGTTCGAAAAATCCACCGTGAGCATAGCCAAAGACCCGTCCGCATGGAAGGAGCTTAAGAACCTGTTCGCGCTTAAGAACCTGTTTCTTTAAAATAACGTAAAGAAATAACTTAGTTTTCAAGATTTAGCATAAAGATTTAAATAATTATGATTAGCTCGTTTTTATATAAGACATGTAGCAGGGAACATTATGTTTTTAATATTTTGAAATACGAAATTTTAAACTGTATTTAAAAAACAGTTTATTTCACTAATGAGTAACCATATAAGCATTTACAAATCCTAAAAATTATTTTCTGTTGTATCAAAATTTAATAAGCAAATTCACGCTTTTAGTAATCAATCAACTATGTATTTTTTAATCATTTGTCGTTATTTACTATCTTTGTGTCAAGAGCTTGTACGTCTATAAAGAGAAGTGGTGTTCTACCATAACATGATCATTGTACTACAAGGGTCACAATCTCTACAATGTTTGGCTATATTAGTATAGAAATACCCTCAACTATGCTAAAACGAGAATTTAAAATTTTAACAAAAATGGAATATAATGTAACTACAGAACTTGGATTAAAGTTTTCACATCTAAGCTAATAAAACCTTAGTAATTTAATTCATTGCTTGTGTTAATGAACTTATGATGATTAAGACACATCACCATTCATCACCATGTTATGGTAGTGACTGGTGACCCATTATTGTTATGTAACATTTTAATTATCTTTAGTTGGTTGATTTTCTTTTGTAGAATTAAATACTTTTAGATTATACTTAAAAACCAACAAGAATTACAAGTGAGTGGAAGGTAAACGGGCAACAAGCTGCGCCGCCACCCCTTTTTGAATAGTAAACCCTACTCTATTAAAAATAAAGCTTGTGTCCTTGGCCGCAGGAGAGTTACTCTTTACCACCCTTTGCACTCGATCTAAAAACCGAATTGCTTCGGGAGCAAGGCCCCCAAATGTGTCAAAGGCGAAGGGCACAAATACGTGTTGGTTTTCTAGACAAGCAGCTTCATGTATGTCAACTTTCTTCGATTCAGCTTTTAAGACTGCCTGCCCTGCCACAAACCCCGAATCCCGAAGTCCCACCAAAGGAGACACCCCTGTGAGATCAACGCACGCGTGTTTGCCCTGTGCCCACCCGAACACAAGGACATCAGCTGGCCTTAGGGTGGACCGCCCCTTAGGTGGATCCGTTAAAAAGTTAACCGGGGCTTCTTTCCTAGCTGAAATCCCTGCTCTTCGTAAGACGTCCCATAAGACATCCCTGACCAGGTCATGTCTGTATTTAAATCCTGGCAGTTCCTTGCAGTGAAGGGCATGCTCCCCAAATTTATCTAAACATGCCTTTTTACAAACTGGACACGGCTCATCGACTGGGACCATGGGAATCATAAGTCTATACTTAAGGATAGCCCGATATTCAACAGCCGACATGTGTTGCCCAAGCCCATCAATGGGACAAACAGTCAAGAAATCTTGAGCATGCGCTCCTTTAAGGCATTCAAATACCGCTTTCTGGCGCGGGGACATGGCAAACTTCTCTCCCATGGTCTGAAGGGTTTTACCGGTAAAAGCACTCGCCAAAATCTTTTGAGGTTTTTTGGGGGCGGTGTCCTTATCCATAAACCCGCCCAAATCAAAGTTCGGGAGAGAGCTGCGAATGTTGTCCAATGCATGCTCATAAACCAAGTCCATTTCTACCAACCCGCTATTCCTTAAGATGTGGTCTTGAAGGTTCCAGGACTGCACCCGAGAGGCCACAAAAGCATATGCAGACACGTCATCTGCCGAACAAAGACCAAGACCTCCCAAACGAATCGGCAAAGACGCCAACCGCCATTGAAAATCGCCAAAGAACGCCCCTCCACAAACCACAATATCCTCAACCGCTTCACGAAGGCCTTTATCAAAAATGGATACGGCCTCATTGGCCATGGCCGGTGGACATGTCCGAAGGCCGAACAGCAGTTTGGCAACACCCATACATAAACGAAGCAACAAAAGTTCACTCTGGGGGTCCCTCAGCTTCTGCAGAGAGAGCATTAGCTCTGTTGCCTTCCTAGCTCAGCTTCTGCAGAGAGAGCATTAGCTCTGTTGCCTTCCTAGCCCTTTTAACAACCAAAGTGCTAATATACTCCTCATCCCGACTAACGGCCCTCCTAAGAGCTTCACACCCCCCTCTGGTCTCCCTATCTCACTAGGAAATAACCTAGTCGTCTCTGTTGCTCCGTTGCATGATGGCCAAAATATCTCAGATTTCTTAATATTAAGCATAAGGCCTAAATTCGGTCCCTCAGCTCGGATGATATCAAAGGCCTTAGCCACTTCCTTGGCCTCTCCAATAATCGTACCATCATCCAGGTACCAAGCATGAAATGGGAGGGAACAACACTCCTCCAGCCTACGAATCAAAGGGTGCAGGACAAGCGCGAAAAGAAGCGGCCCTAATGGGTCCCCTTGTTGGACCCCGGTGGATGCCCCCATACAAGTATCACCCACATAAAGCCTAGCTGGTTGGGCATAAAGGAACTGAACCCAAGGGTAAATAGATGGGCAGCGAATGCTTACCTCCCGCAGGAGAATCGTCCTGTCAACCAGGTTAAAGGCATTCGAAAAGTCGACCGTGAGCATGACCGTGGATCCTTTATCGTGGAACGCATTCAGAAACCTATTCGCGCTATGAAGAATGGCCTCAGCTCCATTGGGAACCCCAACCCCAAATTGATGATCACCTAAGTATGTCGCCATTTCCTTCCCAACTTTACGCATAGCGACTTTAGAGACCAACCTCCGCCAAATGCCCCCAACCGCGATAGGCCTAATCCCATTATCGGGCTTAAGCAACGGAGTCAGGGGTGCAGACGCAATAAACTCGGCCAGGACCTTAGGGCAAAGCCCCCCCAACCAGATGTTAACCACGTCGGTGATAGCCAAGAGTAGATCAGAAGGTGGCGAGGACCCCTGCCCACAAAGAGCATCCAAGATATGTTGAGCTCTAAGGGCATCCCTCCCACACGAAGTACCTTTAGGGAAGGATTTAATATTCCGTAACACACAATCCGCATCGACCTGAAGGGCACCCTCAGAGGGCAAGACATTAGGCAGTGCTGGGGGATCAGTGACAGGGTGTTTATCAATCAGGGCCTTCAAGGTGGAATCCCCAAATGGCGCAACCCCGGAGGAACATAGAACCTTAACCGCGGCAGTGAAATGACCATCAGCGACCTTCCGCAGACACTGCTTGACATTGCCCACGTTGTCCGAGGTAGGCTGGGTGTTGGGCCTCCTAACTAACCCTTCAGCAGATTGCGTTAGGAGCGGGAGAACAAGCTCCTCAATCCCATTCCCGTCTTTCCAAATAGCTAAAGCCCTCATAATACTGCTGCATTGTAATGATTTGCGGTTACCAGAGCGCCGCTCCTGCCTAGAGGATGGTCGTATCACATGCAGGGTGCAACGAGGCAATAACAACAGCTTAACCCAAGACTCAACAGACCCAGGGGCAGCCACAACTAGACGCAAGGTCCCAGTTAACGCCTGGGCAAACGCCATCCGACAAGTGGATGGAATGCTTTTGACGGTCGCTAACGGCAAAGCGAAAAGCTGTTCCAAAAGGCCAATATCTACAGCCAATCTCCCACCGGGCTCAAGATTAGGAACATTTTGGGATACCGGTGGGCAGGGCTTGGGAATCCCCAAAATGAAGTCATCAACACTATTGGAAGTATGGGAGAACTTCGTGACCCCGTCTTCATGGTGACACCCCCTGCTGAGAGCATGCAGGGACATGCACCTCGCACACAACCACTGATCAATACTCCGCAAGGCTTCCCCGACTTCTCCAAAGAGGCTTAGGTCCCCCGAAATTGCATTCCGCAAAACTTCCCTACCGTCATCCCACCCTAAATGGTCACGTTTAAGGTGAGCAAGCAACCTGGAGCTGCTTGATATACCGAATTTGCAAGAGTGAAAAAATTTAAAGGGGCACGGGTGTGTTGCATCAGCAATGCAAAGTTCGGCCACCAAATTAGAACGCCGACGCTGCCTACGAGAGGAAGGCATGGGTTCGACTGTAAAGGGCTACATGAAACGTGAAATACGGACGACTGGGGCAGTAACCATGATAGACGGTCAAGACGGCAATAACCAAATTATTATTATTATTACTATTACTATTACTATTATTATTATTATTATTGTTATTATTATTATTATTATTATTATATCATAAAAGTCAAAGCCGGTTGAAAAGTTCAGGGGGTCGAATGGGATTCCGAAAACGGGTCGAATGAGATTTTATAAACTGGTCGAATGGGATACATGAGAAATTGAAAAACGGTTCGAAGGTTCGAATGTGGTCGAATGAGAAATTGAAAACGGTCGAATGAAACTTCACACTGACAATAGGGTCGAATAGGTTTGACGGGGGCGTATGAAATTCAAATACGTATATATTGTTTCACTCTTTTAGAAATATTTGATAAATTGGTGTCATTCAACTATCAACTACATAGATAACAAATAAAAAGTAGTACCAAATGCTAGATAATACACAAATTTACTTTTACCGATGTCACATGACTGTCATGACCTCAAGGCTTTCGTTTTGTGTCTGCACGTATGTATAATACATTTAAAATTCTGTACCTAATAATCTCATTTTTTTAAAATATAAGAAACCTTTTCTTAAAAACCTTTATTATTTAGAAATTATAAAAATTAAGATTAAATACTGATTTGTAAAATATAAAATAACTGTTTCATGTTTCTAATTTTCATATATTAAAAATTACAATGTGATCAATAAACCGGTGTTATATATGATTACGAGGTACGCCAAAATAATACGTATAAACGTTGTAAGAACAATGTCTTCTCATGTTTACATATTAAAAATTGCAATAGTACAATAAATCAATGTTATTATATATGATTACAACTTTTAAAGTACGCCAAAATAAACTTATAAACATTGTAAGAACGATGTCACTACGACTCTACGAATCATATCTTTCGGTGAAATCGACAGGCAATCTAGGTGTGAGTAAAGCCGTAAAGACTCTTCCAACGGATATTTATTGACAAATATTTGCTCAACATTCGGTAATCAGTGACGATTATTAAAATTTAGTTTCCTTTTTTGGATCTTTTTATCTATCAGTAAATTTTCGTGGCTAAAATCTTTTTCTTGTAGGCTAAAGTTTGAAACATTATTAAAAAAACCGGTTCAACCTCTTAGATACCCAGTTCAACCGGCCCTGTTCCCGGTCTGACCGCGGTCCACTGGTCCAACCCTCCTGACCCGGATCGGTTCGACCCCCGGTTCCCGGTGCAACCGGTCCGGTCTGAGTTTCAAAACACTGCTTCTGAACCCTCATTTGATGGTGTTAGCGCCTAGCAGTGATATTAGCGTGAAATCACATGATATCTTAAACTGGTACACTCGATACCCGCGAATCATTGGGTGGCATGCAACGAGAGTCCGTAAACTTGATGGTTAATGATAATAACGGGAACTTGACCCATACCCGGCATCTCTCTTCCCCTACGTGTAAATGTACTCACGATATTTAGTTGATATCGTAAACTCTCTATACGGGTTATAAAGTGTATTTAATCAATAATAACCTAACTAAAAAAAATGCAATATAATATTAGAAGTGAACCTAGTTTGAAGTTAGTTTTAGCGGTGGAGTGATCGGGGAAAGATGGCATGTTTGGTAGACTCTTAATAGGCTCTAAACCATTCAGTTCTAAATGGTTTAGTATTCAGATTGTTTGTTTCAACCTAAAAAAAGCTCTGAATGGAATGATGTTTTCTAATTAAGTCACGAATTACAAATGCCTGGAAAAGTTCTATTGCAATTTCGCGAGGCAATCCACATCGATGTAATGAAAGTTAAGAGCTGAATCATTTAGACTTGGTGCATAGCTGAACCATTCAACACTTAGGGGCTGTTTGGTAGCCTCTTAATCAGTCTCTTAACCATTCAGTTCTGAATCATTCAGCATTCAGACTGTTTGTTTCAGCATCTGAATGGAATGGTTAAGTGCTGAACCATTAAGATTTGAGATGTTGCTGAACCATTAAACACTGAATCATTAAGCACTGAACTAGGCTGAACCTTAATTAGACTCCCCTACCAATTTGGGACAAGAAACTAACCATTAAGATGTCCAACTTAATGATTCAGCACTTAACCATTCAGACCTCTTAGCCATTCAGACCTCTTAGCCATTCAGACCTCTTAATGATGCAGCTCTTAATCAACCAAACAGCCCCTTAATTATTCAGAGCCTCTTAACTATTTAGACATCTTAATGATTCAGCACTTAATCAAACAAACAACCCCTTAGTGTTCTTTGTGACCCAGGTTTGATTTTACTCTCCTCATTATTTTCTGCGGCATTCAGGTGAAGAGCGAATACGGGTGGCAACGGTTCGACTCTGGTTTCCGCACATCTGGAAGACCTAAGAGCTGACAGCGGTCGAGTAATCGACCTTGGCCACATCACCCAATGTCATGATGGCCGGCACCGTTCAAAAATAGAATATAAAATTTTAGAACAAGTCGTGACGGAGACGACGCCGTTTAGGCAGAGGTAACCGTGCCCTTGTTGTTTTCTAATGCTAACTGCTTCTCTGAGAGCAACGTTGTTAAACCACCACCCAATCACACATACAGACAACATTGCACATTCCTTTAGCTCAATAACAATGTTAATCACCGTCAAATTAACCTTTTGACTCACCTCTTACATGTATGTCCCTTCATTTAATGCATTTCACATGCTTTTCATTCACCTTTTACAACTTAGGTTTCTGAAAACCGTTTAATATTCAGGTATATATGTAGATCTGAATCACATTGTTTTCAAAACATAACTGAGGTCTAACTAACAGTCTCATTTTTGTTTTTAATATCCGTGAAATTTGTGGGTTTGGGTTTAGAAAAAATGGGTTCGCGTCAGTTTCAGGTTGAACCTACGGACCTGTTTAGCTAAACGGGTTGAGTTAGTTATATTTTAGATTTTTTTAAATGTGTTTTATTTTATAAGTTAAATTGGTTTGGTATTTTTTACGGTAATTATATTAAAAGAGAAATTCACATAAGATTTTGCAATTCTTATAATAATTAAAATGTTATTATTTTTTATACATTTGTATTTTTTTTTGAAAATGATAATATGCGAAAAACAGAAAAAACAAAAAGATGGTTGAACATGTCGTGTTCGGGTTCATGTGTCTTCTATGATTTTCGTGTTCGGATTCGGGGTGTCTAGTTGCCCCGCCAACCCGCGAACACGACCCGTTAAGGACCCCTACTTGCAATGCTATAGCATGTGTGTTTGTCGTCCAATATCTAACTAGCAAAGGGATAGGTGTATTGGAACTGTGTTAGGTATCAGCTAGTGATTTTTTTATGTTTGAATTTCATTGATTTTAATGCACACTAGATCTACCTGCTATGCTACTGCTGGTTATTCATTAATTGCTAAGTGTGTGTGTGTATCTAGTCCAATCTCTAACTAGAAAAAAAGGATAGGTGTATTGGAAATTCTTGGTTTTAAAAATCGCGCACAAAAGCGACGAGGTCTAAAACTAAAGCGCAAAGTGCGAAAGCAGGGACTTTTCGTACCAGTGGTGCAAGACGATTATATATCGTATAAGTTTTTAGTTTTTAGTTTCCCCTACCCAAAATGTAGCCATGAATACAACAACAACCAAGCCAGTAGTTCCCACAAATAGCAAAACTATTGGTAGAGTCTGGGGAGGGTGAGACGTAGGCAAACCTTACCTCTATCCTTGAGGATAGAGAGGCTGCTTCCATGGAGACCCTCATCAAATATAGCCATGAATACGGTTTTTATATTATTTACCTACATGTACAAGCCAAAACGCCCAAGGTACAACTGTTTGCTGCATAAAAACATCCTAGGTACCAATGTTGCAAAAATCGGCCTAGGCGGCGCCTAGGCGCTAGGCGGAGGTAAAAATCGGAATTAGGCCCTAGTCGGAAATCTAGGCGTTTTGGCCATTAGGCGGACCTAGGCGGCCCTAGGCGGTGATTTTTTTATTATTTTTTATTAATTTTCTAAGTATTTTTTAGTATTATGTGTAAATATTAAAGTATTTCTAAGTATTATGGGTATGTATCTGAACATATTTTCAAAAAACACCTAAATTTGTGTGTATATATATAAAATACGTATAACCAAAACGCCTAATTCCGCCTAGTCCCGACTAGTCCCTAGGCTGGACCTCACCGCCCGCCTAGCGCCTAGCGACTTTTGCAACCTTGCTAGGTACAAGAGGCACGCACCTCATCTCCAAAAAAAAACCCCAAAAATGCGCTTTTTCTGCGCTTTCTGTTTTCAGCTCACCTCGGGTGACATAAGGCGCCTTAGTGCGCCTCGTGCCTAGGCACACTATTTTAAAACCCAGATTGGAATTGCATATGAAAGGTAACCTAGATTTATGAATTTATATGATATGCTAAAAGTTAAAGATCTATGTAACTATGTGAGGTGGATTGCTGTATATTGCCATATTGCATTAATTTATACCATATGGTTGTTTGGGGCCCTTTTATTAGGAACTTTTGTAAAGAGGCCAACTGTACTTTTAATAAGGAGTATCTTTCAGCAAGTCCATTGTAGGGGCTGTTTTTTTTTGCTTGTCATGATGGAAAATAATAAGTAATAATCTATGAAAAGTGATTCTTAAGAAATCTTTATTCAGGTTTAGTCATTGGACACAGATTGTTGTCTATGCTCGAGAGTATCGTGTTTTGTTACCCGTTAAGTTATCTGAAAGTTTGTTTCCTACTCGCGCATAGACGTCAAGATTATACTAGCAATGGGGAAATCTCCTGGAAAGTGGATCAAGACTGTGTTTTTTGGGAAAAAGTCGTCGAAATCTAATCTCTCTAAGGTAAGAGACGGCTGTTTAGACATATCACTTGTATTTGAGTATATATATGGACTGTAGATGTTGCGACTGACTAATATTTTTCGATGGATTGACAAATAAACAATTGACTTGTTATTTCTGTTTTAATTCTTAAAAGGATGCTACATTAGACAAAAAGAACTCCATCAGGCGTAAGCCACCATCGAAGGATTTTGATGATGATGATTCCATGGTGATCTCAAGCCCTGTGCCTCCTCATGTTATGCATGACGGTGGAGAACATTCAAAGTTAGAGAAGATAACCCGCACCAACCAAACAGGTGATACAGTTGAAGTTGCAAGAAGTAACGTGGGGTTGAATACTGCAAATGATGACGGGTTTATGATCGGGTTAGAGCAAGCTGCCACAATAGCACAGGCAGCTTGCAGAGGCTACTTGGTAATGTTCTTTTTATTATGCTTTCGTTAATAAATGCTGCTTAGAATTATATTTCTAGTTTTTTCCTCTTGTAAAAGTGCATTTAGCCATTCAAGCATTCGACGGTTAATATCATGTGATGTCTTAATCTTGAGTTTCTATTTAGGGGGTGTTTGGGATTGATTGTTCAAAACCGATTATGCGTTCTGGAAAAGCAAGGTGGAGCTGCTTATAGGTTATTACGTTTTGGTAGCTTAAAAAATTGATTATCTGCGTTTTCAAAACGCAATCCCAAACACTAAAAACTGATTATCTGTGTTTTCAAAACGCAATCCCAAACACTAAAAACTGATTATCTGTGTTTTCAAAACGCAATAATCTAAAAATCAGATTCAAAACGCACCCATCCCTTCCACCCTAAAAAAATAGCGAGAGATGGTATTCTGTTCCCTTGCTTTGTGATGGCTATTAGTATCATAAACACAGCGTTCACACGGTCCTAGGTGTCTGGTTGATAGTACATGAAAAATGATCTATGGCTGTACATCTGTTATAAAACAAAGGGCTTTAATTAGGCTTTTCATTGGACCAAGCAAATTTTTAATCGCATTTTAAAGTTTAAACCATGTTAACATCTTATTCAGTTGTTTGTACTTCCATGTAAGAGGTTTAGCCACGCATTGTTATGTTACTAATGGTGATGGCATTCCAACTCTACTCAATATCTTAAAAACAAGCTGACTGGATTCTTTGGTTTGATGGTTCGGGTTTGATAGTGTTTGAGTTTGTTTGGGTTAATGGTATAGATTTGAAGGAAAGGAGCTGTGTCGATACAATCAGTGTCCTCGATACACACCAAGTCATCACTCTATTTAATATCCTGAAATCTGAAAATCTCTGGTTCTCATAATTTTTTTGGCTAATGTTCAAGCTAAGGATTTTCGATACTCTTTGACATTGTACAATTAAATTTTTGTGTTCACATCTTATGCTATGACATACCTATACTAATATTTATATTTACATGTGAAGGCTCGTAGGGCATTATGGGCCCTCAAGGGCATCACAAAGCTTCAAGCACACATTCGTGGATATTTGGTTAGGAGACAAGCTGTTGCTACTTTGAGTTGCATGCGTGCAATCGTCGAAGTTCAGGCACTGACTCGTGGTATAATTGTCAGGCTTTCTGCTGATAACCGTCACGTGCTCCAAAAATGTACAGCAGGAGAACTTTTGGTAACTAACTCCTGTTTTACCTAACTTATTATGTTCTCAGGTTTTGCTTATTTTAGTTATTCCATAGACAGTATATTGTTATTCCATACATAAGTTTCTTTTTTTGTTTCTTTAGGATAAGAAAAGGAGTTTGCTTGAAAAATCTCTCCGATCAGAGAAGCTATCAACCAACGCATTTGGCACTAAGGTATCCTCGAATACATACATGACAAATCACCTTACTTCATCATATTAGAAGCATTTGTATCTTAAGAGGTTTTATAATAGTTATCTTTATAATTATCATCCTCATATCTTGAGATATTGACATGCTTTAGTGCTTAATTTAGCTTGTTGCTTCATCACACACTACCATGCCATTAAGCATTCAGTATGATCCAATTAAACCGAATTCAATTAGAAACTGGCTTGAGCGTTGGTCAGCTTCCCACTTTTGGGAACCACTCCCCAAACTGAAAAGAGTACCCGATACAAAGCCTAAACGAAAGCAGATGAAATTACAACATGAAGAAACAGAACCTGGGAGGCCAAAGAGAAGTGCCCGTCGAGTTCCTGCACCAAACCTCCAGGGTAGATTGGTCAATTCATCAGGAAATGAAAAACCAAAGCCTACTTTAAGGAAGGTGTCTAGTCAACAAAAGGAATCAGTGCAGGAGCAATCTCATAGTGAACTCGAGAAGGTGAAACAAAGCCTACGAAAAATTTCTGTTTCAACTGTCGAGTCATCAGAAAAGCCTGAAATCGCAACCGAAAAGCCAGAAATTAGTTTGGATAAAGCATCAGGATCCCCAAATCACAATGCTTCTGACCAGGGTACAGATCAGCCATTTGAGAAAGTAAATGATATAAATGATGCAATGACCGTTTTGCCCCAGCCTGAACCACTTCCAGTTCCACCTCTAGCTTTGCAAGATGATCATCATCCTGTTGAGACCGACTCCCCTGAGATAAATGGCAAGGAATGTAATTTTAGCAAAGAAAATCAGAAAACGAGAAGAAGAAAATCTTTTCCAGTGAAAGAAGAGCATCGTCCCGAGAGCGTGTTACAAAACACGCCCACTTTGCCAAGTTATATGGCGGCAACAGAGTCGGCGAAGGCAAAGCTCAGAGCACTGGTGGTGGAAGATGGAGCTGCAAATGGTTTCGTCAGGCGGCATTCTTTGCCATCCTCTACTGCAAAACTGAGCTTGCAGTCTCCTCGTGTGCAGAAGCCTTTACAGGCCAATGTCAAAGGATGGACAAAAAGTAACAAATCCCAAATGTTAGCTAGAGATGGTAAGCAAATCTACATTCTTATTATTTGCTTTGTTATTTTCTTATGCACTTCTACTTGAGTTTCAAAGGTGGCATAAAGGTTAAACTTTTTGTATGGGTTGAAACGGGTCAGATTGTCCAAAATTTTTATTTTTTTTCGTAGAAATAGTTTGCCTATCAAAAAAAAAAAAAAGTTAGAACTATTTCCATAATAAATAAGTATCCGAATAAAATGATTGGGAAGTTTTATGCATTAATAATACGCTTTAAGCTATTTTCAATCTGTTAAACCTGTTTGACCTGTTTCTGCAAAATTTTTGACATGAACCAAACCACATCACATATATTATTAGGTTTTGGGTTATCTCATCTAATCCCATTTAATAAACGGGTCATGTTCGGGTTGACCTCTTTAACACATTAAATTTAACACCCATTTAAATAAACAGGTCGACCTGCAAACCCATTTGTTACAACCCACGAACTTGTTTAGCACATTTACAACTTGATTACAGCCTGCCGTCCTGTCAACCCATTTTACCTTCTTTAGACAAGACGGGTTAAACATGTCGTGTTTGGGTTACACGACGTTAGTTGTATTTGGGTTAGGGTTGATATTTGACACAGATACATATACGAGTCATGTTTGGGTCCACAGATTTAACCCGCCAGCCCAAAACCCCTAGCTTCCATCATAACTAACTCTGTTTTTTATTTGTTTTTATTTTACATGTTTGATCCGTTAGAGATTATTAATAACCCGAATCACCTATTCGGAAATAAACGGGTCAATAATTAAACTTCATTACATTTACCACTTCTTGTAATTTCAGATAAAATGCTTCAGACCGGGTGGAAGAGGTGAGTGCAAAATTCTGTGAACCCTTCAAGTGAGAAGGTGAGACCTTCTCTTGCAGTTTGTCAACGTGTCTTTGCGCGAACTCCTGTTGTGGTGCATTAGTAGATGTTAAGAAATAACTTGCAATCGGTTGTTTTACCTAATTTCCTTCCGCCTTCATTAGTGAATTTTAGAATGTATAGCAGACCCATAGGTAATTTGTAGGTTTTTATTTAAAACATCACTGACTTGTTTCTTGTTAGCCTAGCCGTTTTAAGTGTTTAGTTATTTTTAGTTTACAGACAGTTATTTTAACACTTTACTTATGTTATGTTAGTGGGACATGCCCACATCTTTTGCTTACTGTGATTGCTGAAATCAGCCTCAGTTTCAAACACCAACATGCTCATTGAGTCATTGGCAGGCGTTTTAAGCCCGCAGGCCGCATACTTTCTCCTACCCTGGTCAGGAGGCCCGTTCAGACAGCCGTTAGTGCAACGTGCTGAACAAGACAGGTGTTTGAGGTTCAAGAGTGTTGTCAAATGCTTCATAAACATCTAGCATTCGGGTTAGTGGTAAGGCATAGGCCAAAGGGTAGCGAATTAGCAACCTTTTGTGCTCATCTTACTGATAATCGAACTTCGAGTAAAGGGTGTAGTTTAATTTTCTTTTTGAACGGAGAATAATTTATCACCCAAATATACACAAATTCTTGGTGCTAGCGAGTCACTGGTACATTACAATTCATCCCCTCACCTAGAACCATTTAACTTTTAAACTCATACAAAAGTTAAACCAATAAATTGAATGTAAGCCACTCTCCCACTCCAAGTGATGCCATTTGCTCGATGTTTGACCCATTGTCATTGCTTGTGATCCCCTGTAAATCCAATCTATGGATACTTGTTTTCTTGAAAAAAAATAGCTCGTTTCGTGCCTTCCATATCGCCCAAACGTGACACCAAATAACTAATTGCACGAACCTTCTTTTATTGGCAGGATCATCCAGATTCTTGTGAATTTTGGAGTCTTGAATAAAGAGAAAAAAATATATAGGGAGTCTGTCTAAAACGACCTTCGGTAGAGTCACTCTACCCCAATCCCTGGCTTTCTAATTAGATTTGAAGCATTCCATCACACGTTTGCAATGTTTTGCTTATTCACATTTTCCCTGACTAAAAACCCGAGGTATTTGAAAGTAAATTTATCAACATTTCAATTAATTACTCTTGCTACTCTCCCAATTTCAGATTCCTCTAAAGTCCAAAGAGACTAGATTTTTTTATGACTAAGCCACATCAACAAAAACATAACCAGGTTAAGTTTTTTAACATGGGTGCATTAAGAGAAAATAGTATGAAAGGTGAGACTGGTGGTAAGAATATTGCTAGTTTAGATTATTTTTGGCCAACCGAGAAAACATGGGATTTTTAAAATCCATTTTGCCAACAATAAATGATGCAATTTATATTTATTATATAAACTACTTGGTTGAAGATCATTCTAATCCCTCTCATGTTAACAAGCTTAAAAAGACACTTTGGTTCTACACAAGCTACACGAGGACGAGGTTGGTATGATATATTAAGAACCTTCTTAGTAAACAACAAGACTATATATATAGACAAAACTCTATTTGTATAAGGAAAAACTAAAACTGTATTATATTTATGTTGATGATATTATGATTAGTTCTTCTAATCAAAACCTTTGTATCGAATTTGTTAGTACAACACATAGATAATTTAAAACAAGTGGGCCGGGAACACTCAACTTATTTTTCGATAAACAAGTATAAATATATGAATTATAATGCACTAGTAGGAAACCCGCGCGATGCAGCGGGGGAACAAGTTACAACGTGGCATTGGTTTTATGTTACTTTATTTATTCTCACGTAAAATATTGTATAGACGTATGTATTGTTTCAATTCATTAAAGTACCGTTGCGCCGTTGCGGCACTGACAATCAAAACCTGATACAACAATCCAAAAAGATGTACCTAAGAAGCTTTTCATAACTCGATTTTAATGTAACTACAAAACCACATAACTATAACAATAATAAAACGTATTTTGCTCGAAAGTAATACCCTAAGAAAAATACATATATTATATATATACTATACCTCACTTTTCATGATTTAATTGATTTTGTACGTGTTTCGTTCATGTTTAGTAATTCGGCTTCCAGCAATTCTTCTCTAAGTCTAATTCCAACTAAAAAATCCATATGCATATTAAATTTTAAACAAAAAGCATATTTCTTAAAAATGAGCCTTCGATAGTATGGATTCTATAAGCATATTTATGTTGATACTAAATTAAATCAATTTTACATTGTTAACTTAATCATCGTATCTTGTCGTCTATGCAAGTCATTTGAAAGTGTTTTTATCCTCATAATTATTATAACAAAAACTAATTGTTGTTTAACAACTAATGTCAAACCACACACCAAACAACCTTAGAGTCAAGGAAAAGCAATGAAATAGTAACAAAGACAAGATACAAAGCCAACATTAGAATTGCAAAATATAAAATTGTTACATGATACAGTGGAACATAAGAGTGGATATAATTTAAAACATGTAGATAGCTTGAGAATGACGAAGTGATGCCACATCTTGTTTTATATAACTAACAGCTCTGTTTGAGGTACAATGAAGGATAGCCTATGAACATATACTAATTGACCAATCTGCTTAATCAAGGCCCCATAGAGTGAACCACTGGTCATGTGACGCTTTGTAATACTTGGTTATGGTAGGTAGGCCTCCATCTTAAAAGAATAAATGTTCCCCAATCTTGGTTTAAAAAAGCGCGCCTCAAGCGTGAGGCGCTCAAGGTGTTTACAAAAACGTCATTTTTGCTTAAGCCACTCATCTACATGAGGCGTTGTGAGGCGCGCCTGAGGCATGAGGCACTAAGGCTCTTGAGGCATCGCCTTAGTCAAAATCAGGGTTTATTTAGGCCAGCAGTCAAAATTAGGTTTTTTTAAGATTTTAAGTGTGTTTGGCTTTAATGAATGTTTTAATTGTGTTTTGAAGTGTTTAAGTGTGTTTTATAATTATGTTTTTGTGTGAAGGATTGATTAATAAGTATTGACTTGGATAAATATTTTTTAAATTTTTTTTACTTTGGGCGCCTCACACACACATGAAGCTCTCGCCTCACGTCTTAACTTTTTGAACCAAAATGCTTTGGAGCGCCTCAAGATTTTTTAAACCAAGTCCACAATTATGGCAGAAGTGGGATACAATAGGAGCCCATAACTGCAATATATTAGACGTGGGCATTATATTAAGACCATTAGCAAATACAAAGAAAACTATGACCACAGGAAACAAAAAAGTATTTTACTTGATATTCACAAACCTCCCTAATTAAACAACCACCAGTTTCATATTCTCTGACTTTAACAAACCAAGCCATACAAGTACAAACCATCGGTTTAATCTGAAAGCACATTGAAAGACGCAATGATAAACGGTTTTTAATGCACACTTAGTTATGAAGCAGATCTTTATTAAACTATAAAACAATACCAAAACAATATAGAAAAAATCTATAATGACATCTTGTTGACAAAAAGAATATAAGATAAGAAAATAAACTGGATTAAATAAGAAAAATATTATTGTGATGAACTGATAACGCTCACCCTACATAGAAAGAACGAAGGCACCATAAAACCAGTTCCACTTTATCTCAACATACCGCAAACATATCATCGTTGTTGTTGGTTGTGGTACTTTAACCATTTGCAAGCAAAAGAGCTATGCCATTGAGTGTAAGGAGTATAAATATGCCGATAGCTACATATGAACAAAGCTATTAGAACATAATGCACAATAATCCATTAATCCTATTAAAAAATGATTCCAAAACACCACTCACATTTGGTGTGTTCAGAAGCCCATCCGGCATGTGCTTCAAACAATGAATGATAATCTACCAGAAGGAGGAAGAAAGTAAAATAATATAAAAAAGGTTACGAGAACACTTGTTTAGAAATTAGAAACACAGAATATGGGAAAGAAAACAGTATTTACCTCGGTGTCACAATGGCTACAAACTATACCATTCTCTTGCATGTAACCATTGAGTAATTTCTGCAAAAATATGTCTAGAAGGGTGATAACAATTGCTTTAGCATAGTTCAGCTGCTTGCATCAGTTGAGCAGATCCATCGTCACTCATATTAAATTGACTATCAAGATTTAATTCACAAGCTAAAATGGGTCGAAGAAGTATCGATACCATGCAAGCAGCAACAATTGAAACATTCATTCTTTTCACATTTTTGTCCCGAGCAATGGCTCCCATTAGTATTAAAATACTGTAAACAATAAAGTCAATGGATAGGTTTAAAACAAAATTAGTTTCACAATATTAGCAATTCTACGATTAAAATTATAGAACCATAATCTCACCTAAACCTTAACCATTCAGATTTGTAGTAACACCACATTTACTCGTAAATGTTTTATTAGATATATCAATTTCATTATTCATTTTATCCTCTCACCATAACTAAAAACTATTTTAACAATCCAAACCACCAATCATACGCTATACACATAGACCCTAACTAACAAACAATTCAAATTATAATAAATCAAAAGAAAACATTCACCTTAAATGACCAATACTCGCGATTCCGTTATTGTCAAAAAAAAAATGCTAGGCGTGCTCAATTGGGGGAACTCCGAATATAAATGACAAAAAACACGTTCGCTCTCTTTTTACGATGGTGAAAAAGGCCTCCCCATAAAATGTATCTGAATATTCACTATGATCAATAGAAATGAAATAGCTAAGTTTCTGGCCATCGTCTTCATTGGTTGCCGTCTGCGCTCTTTTAACACCTTAATACCATCCAGATCTAGCTTCGACAACACCCCAAATTTCATCATCGATCTTGTTGTCCACAACTTTTGCTACCGTGAACACTTGTTTCTCCATGATCTGAAACGAAAAAAATTAGTTGTGTGAATAGGTTATGTTACATAACATTATATGTAGTGAAATGATTGAATTGCAAACTTCCTAAACCATATTCTGCATTAGATTTGATTTTTGGCTAAGATTGTGAATCTGAAGTTGAGATAAATCGGTTTAGGATGTAGGTACATAAACGTTATTAACCGCATTTCTAGTGTAGGGTAAGTGAGGTCGAGCGGGAATTCAAATATTCAAACAAAATTTGGCCGCCCAAAATTGATCAAGCTTGATGATGTGGTACCAGAAGCATAAATATATGTACCTTTAATGCTTTTAAAAGTGAGTGTTTAAATATGTTATATAATAGAATTGTATAACCACCTCTTGTAGCTTTGCTTCTAGAAGCATGTTTATAGTTTAGGTTGTTTCACCCTAACTAAAAGACATATTTGCCCTTAAAAAATCTTTATTATGTGCATTTAGTGTTTTACCTTAAGTAATTATATTTGTATTGTTTAAAATTTAAGAAGTCCCTGCCTCATGCATTATAATATAGTATAGATGAGGCAAAGTTAGTTTAAGATACCTAAAAGTTAAGAACTTTATTTTCATAAACAACCCTAAAATGAGAGTAAAAAATAGTCATTAAAAAATTTCTACACTTTAATACCTCATCTTAGTTACACTTTAATCCCTTAAACTTTACTAAACTTTTGTTTATTTAAATTATAGTAAAACTTCTTTTCCTTGTTTTTAGCAAACTATCCACCATGATAAAAATTTTAAATTATGATGTAATTTTTTTGTGGTAGAGAGGAAATCCTCTCTTGGGGGAGGTTGTGAGTTCAACTCAAAGGGTGTGCAAAAAAGGTGTAAAAAGGGTGTAAGAAATTAGCCGCTCAAAAAAAATGTAATTTTTTTGTGAAAGTATCAATGTATGAAAAAAATATGACTATTTAAATCTCTGATTTTTGTGCACAAGCAGGGTAGTGATGTTATCTTTAAATCCTTGATTTAAAAACAAATAAGCTTTGGTTGCATAATCTACTATTGAATCCATGTACTTAGCCGCCAGAAGGACTTGTGCACAAGTCCTATAGATGCAACAACCACTTCTTGACTATCAGCAGGTCTTCTTTGAAAACGCTAAATTTTTTTTTGGCTCGGACGAAAAAAAATTGGGCCCAAAATTTTGTAAAGAGGAATGAATTTTAAAAAAAAAAACTTAATATGGTGCTAGAGCCAAGACTTGAACTTAAGACCTCTACATTAAATTTGCAATGTTTTTCCAACTCCACTAACAAGACTTTTATGTATAAGATACAAATATATATGTGAAATATAGAATTTAATATATAAGTGTATATTTTTAAAAAATGTTCGGGTCCATTTGTGGGTCGGGCCCTGAGCCGGTGACCACCCGGCCCATGCTCAGGGCCGACCCTGACTATGAGGTACCTTTAAATGCAACAAACGACGTCTTCAACATGTTCATCTTTCTAAACTCATACAATGTCACTCGATCTGCCACTCGTTATACGCTAACCCTAACGTTTCCGGATTTGCTAAATTTCTAATCATCGGTTATTAGATTTCGTCTAGCAATGTCCCGACGAACATGTTTTGTGAGATATCGCTAATTAGCTTCTTGCAGTTGTAGAATATGCTTTGGTGTTCAAGGGTTGGGGAATGGGGAATGGGGAAGTTGATGTTGTGAGATATATGATGAAAAGGGGATGGTGGTAGGCACATAGTCGACGGCTGGAGGGGGTGGTGGTGGTCGGCTGCTAGAGGTGGTGGTCGTGGTGAGGTGGAGAGTTTTAAAGGAGACGGATTTGTAAGGGTGTATTAAAAAGACCGACTTGCCCTTACGTGGGATCCACATGACCCATTTTAACGTTAAAAAATAACCAAGTTAGGGCTGAAGGACGAAGGGTGCAGAGTTTTAAAACTAAAATCATGAATCTCGTCAATTTTAAAGTTAAAGGCGTCCACTAAAAATTGATGTAAACATAAATGACGAAATCTGTATTTTTTTTCCTAAAAAATCAATTTTTATGCTAAAACTAAACACGTTGAAAATAAAACATCATTTCCTAAGAGGGTTAAGAGGGTTCCTATGCTCCTGGATTGATCTGCACAAAGAAGCAAACACCGTTAGTCTCAACGCATGGGGACGTTATGTGTTCGGAATCCGGCGTGAGAATAAATAGGTATTCATTTGAAGTTGGGAAATACGAAGGTAAGAGTATAAGAGTGAAAGAGTTGAGTGAGAATGAGTGTGTAGGATTGCAGCTTTAAGGACCTTCTTATATAAGGAGTAAGTTTCTGCCCAGGAGCTCTCATAGAGAAGCCATCCTACTATACCTGGTAAGCTTTGACCATTCTTTCTTATCCCTTGCAGACAAGTCTTGCCCTTTTGGTATAAGACCAACTTTTGCTACTTTCAAGATATGATTTATACTGTTTGATGTGAATGGCATTGATTAGAGGAAAAGTTGAGATACCTTTTTATCTTTTCTAATAAATCACTGTTCACCTCTTCACTCATGAGCTACTGTAAGGCAGCCTAAAGCATCCTAGGCTGCCTGTGCTAGCTTCTCAGCTTCATCACTCATGAGCTACTGTAAGGCAGCCTAAAGCATCCTAGGCTGCATGTAGGGGTGTTCATCGGTTCGGTTTACGGTTTATTTGGTTTATTCGATTCGGTTTATTCGGTTTTCAAAATTTTGTACCCCAAACCAAAAACCAAACCAAACCAAATTAGGAATATGGAAACCAAACCAAATTCAACCAAATGAATTCGGTTTGGTTTTGGTTTAAACCAAACAAACAAAATTCAACCAAATTGAAACGAAGTTTTTTTTTCTCTCCAACTTATATACCTCTGTGTTCCGAAATCCGAATAGAAAGTTAGCAATTAATATAAACCAAAAAATCAAACCACGCAAACCCAAACATCATAGAAATCAGAAATAGTAAATAAGTCTTTGCCAATTCCACAAAATATAAATAAACTTCAAATTTAAATCTTTCTCCAACTCTAGTGAACCTGCATACGAAAAATAAAGAGATATTAATACTAAACATATAAATCGTGTAGCTTGATAATCAGACCAACGGTTGATGCAATCATGGAGAAACATATACTTGGATACTAGACTTATACTCTGAATATTACCCATAAATAGGTGGACTTTATTTTGGGTTGGACTTACCTTTAATATTTTGGGCTTATATATTATATATGGCTTATTAAATATTATTATTATTATTTAATAATTAATTATTTTACCGGTTTATTCGGTTATCCAAATAAAAAAATGTAGAACCAAAAACCAAACCAAACACCAAATTCGTTGTTCGGATTGGTTTTTTCGGTTACGGTTACGGTTCGTTTTTCGGTTTTTATTTGGTTTGCGGTTATTCTGAACACCCCTAGCTGCCTGTGCTAGCTTCTCAGCTTCACAGGGCCAAGTGTTTTTGATGCTTTATGCTGCTTTAGTACTTAGTGAAGGATTAATTGTGAGGTTTTAAGACCCACGTCATCACTGAATTTGCTAACTTTGATCGAAAACACTATATATCGTTGCGTTGTGCATCCTCTTAGTTTTATTAACAAGTGATTTATTAATTTGATATAAAATCCACAAAAGCTTCAAAAAATTTAAAGAACCCCATCACCCTTCTCTTGCTTCTTACGATCAGATAGTCAGATACTTTACAAGTTACATATAGTTATACTCAAAGACACTCACGTTATTGGTTAGATATATGCAATAAACCTTATACCATTCAAGACCACACATTATGCTTTTGACTTTGTTCACCATCTAGCAAGTTCGAGGGATCATTTCAGTCCTAACACAATTTTTTTTAATCTAAATAATCTTTCATTATAATTAAAGGGCAAATTACATAAAGAAAGCAGGTAGACGAGCAACAAACCGCACCGCCACACCTTTTTGAATAGAAAAGCCCAATCTACTGAAAACAAAGCCCCGTCTCAGAGGGGTCAAAAAGTTGTTGTGGACCACCAGTTTAACTCTTGCCAAGAACCGAATCGCCTCCAGTGCCAAGGAGCCGAAAGTGGCAAACGCCAAGGGAACGAACGTATGCTAATTATCCTCACAAGCTTTCGCGTGCTTTTCCACCTTCTTTAACTTTGCTCTCAGTATCGCTTGCCCCGCCACAAACCCATTTCCCCAAAACTCAGGTAGGGGGGGATACACCTGTAAGATCGACACAAGCATGTTTCATGCTCTCCCAGCCAAAAACTAGCACGTCAGCCGGGCGTGGGGTGGGCCTCTCTTCTGCAGGGTCTTTAAGAAAATTAAGCGGCGCCTTCTTCTTTGTCGCGGTCCTTGCTCGTCTGAGGATATCCATTAATGCGTCCCGAACAAAGTCGTGATGATACTTAAACCCCGAAAACTCTCTACAGTCTAACCCGTGCTCTCTGTATTTATCAGGCATGCTTTACGACAGACTAGGCAAGTTTCATCATCCGGAAACATGGGGATCATCAGGCGGTATTTAAGGATTGACCGGTACTCCATTGGTGACATACGTTGGCCTAGACCTTCAATAGGGATAACAGTTAAGAAATCCTGCGCGTAAGGCCTCTGTAGGCATTCGATGACGGCTTTCAGGCGAGGGGACAAACATAAATTATCTCTCAAACTTTCTGCGATTTAACAATAAAGGGCATTCGCTAGAGTTTTTTTTAACTCAGCTCAACCGGAACATAATAGAACCCAACCTGCCCAAATCGGTCCATACCTCACAAACCAAACCAAACCAAACCAAACCAAACCCAAACCAATTAGATGGTCGGTTCACAATCTCTCTCTCTCTCTCTTTTTTTCAAGAACAATAATTTTATTTATAAGTTCCTTTCATAACTCTAAAACACAAAAACAGTAAAACTAAGTTTTTGATAAAGAAAAATGGTATTTATGTGTTTGGCAAGGTGCTCTCTTAAAAATATGCTTAGATTACTTTTACTTTATCATTTCCCTTTTAGTCGTTTCCATCAAACACATACCTCATATCTTTGTTCCCCATTCAGTATCTATTATTTTTGAAAACGACAAAAGCTCTTATGAATGTGAAAAAATATTAATTTTATCAGAATTAAAATACAATGCGCTCTCTCTTAGGGGTGAGATTTTCATTTCCAAATACCGTTCGACTGAACACAAAGGTATAGGTATCGATATTTGTTTTTGGTATGATTATGTTACTCGTACCAAACTACTACCGTATCAGAAAAATCTACATGAGATTCGATTTATACTTAAGTGTCGGTACTTTTAGTACAATATACTTAATAAATCCATATCATATGAAGAAGTTTTAGATACTTCAAGCGTTGAGATAATGAAGGATGCTACGTTATCAACAATATTGAAGCGTGAAAAGTGTTGGGAACCCGAGTATCCATTTAAATTTTATAAAATCTTATTTTATAAATTAAATATAAATTATAATATCGTATTTATATATAGATCTACAAGTAAATAACAATTATTTAATTATCAAAGTGCAGAAGCATGATTAAATTCACAATACAGATAAAATCCAAACTAGTGTTCTAGTTCCAGTTTAAACATATAACTATATAAACACAAATCATAGTATGTTTAGAAATCATACTAGTGATGAAAAACCAAAGATAGAACTCCTCAAGTTGATGAACGTCCCGCTAGTAGACTCGATCACAAAATCACCAAGACTGAATCAACCAAATCAACGCAACATGAAGGTGGCACAAAATGGTTAATGGTTGAGTTATGGTGGCGGTGGTTCATGGCATTGGCAGCGGCCCAAGAGGATGGCGGCCAAGATGATGATAGCAGCGGCCCAAGGGGGTGGCGGCCGCAATGGAGGTGGTGTAGGGTTTTGATTAAAAATCCTTTTAATGAAAGAGAATCACACCAAATCACTAGATTTAGGATATTCAAATATAAATATATCCTAATTACGCTCTATTCCCTAACCTTTTAGCTTGCTTCTTAAGTTGTTATCTTTGTGATTAACAATTAATTATATTGCGAATGATATTGTAGCCCAGTGGTTGCAACGGAGGTGAGAAGATTTACTTACTTTGTGGGGTTTATGTTCGGGGAGGTCACATGTTCTAGTCTCACTCCTTGTTAGGAGGGGCTAGATGCCGATTCTGCTAGCCCGGTGATCGAACTCGGGCGGGGGTGTTAGTACTATAACGTGGCGCACCGTTCGACTGCTAAATAAATAAATAAATAAATAACAATTAATTATTTTCAAACTCTTGACTTTATTTTAACTAATCTTAATTGTTTAACTATACGTTTCATGAATTGGACCTCCTTGCTGCTGCCCCGTTAGTTAACTCGTTGTTCTCCGAAGCTAGAGATTAAATGTCGACCACCCATGATCGAAGTAATTAATCTACAACTCCTTTGCTATATAAAAAAATCGTAATACTCATTTATATGTTTTTTTAAATAAATGTCAATTTGAATTTAGTTTATATAAAATGTTTTTAAAGTGGAGAAAGACAATCCGACTTTTTGCTCCTTTTGTACCTTCGTTTGCTGTACATCTTGATTTTTTGTGAATAATTAAATAAACAAATTTGGATATATATAATTAACAATTAAACATACCACATGAATCCCTTCAAATAAAATCATTTTATATGTACTCCAAGTAAACTCATAGCATGCTATATATATTACAACAATTTAAACTATGACAACAAATTAAACTGAAGCGCATTTTAATTTTGATTTTCATCTCAATTAATTTAAAACAAAATACATATATTCCAATTCTATACATCAATTAAATTGCAAAATGGATGGTTGTATCATATTTGAACTGAAGGAAAAAAAAACTTTTTTTTTTTTGGAAATGTTTTAAGTTTTAACCCAACTTCAATGAAGTTGTTGAGGATTCTGCTCCGGCCACGGCCAATAAGCGGGTTGATCTTCGATACCATTAAACATGTTGCATAGGCCTTCGTTACCAACCGTTTGATTTAATCGTTGGCCGAGGAGATCAGTTGTCAATGGGCTTTGTAGGAGTTGTGTTAGACCTGAATTCGGCCCCATAGATGACATGGTAGGGTACATGTTTGAAATTTGAGTGTAAAACATTGTGCTTTCTTCTGATTGTGTCATGTTGCATGTTACAGTGTTGAGATCACAACTATTTTCACTTCCATTACTCCATGAACCTTCGGTTTCTTTGTTTAGATTTATGGGTCTAACCCCATTTGCTTCTCCACCTTTTGCAGCCAATAACTGAAGATGAAAAATGGTCTTGATAATGTATGATATGTCTAATACAATTCTTGTATTACACATAGCCTATGTGTAATTTTGGAAAATGTGACATAGGTTATAGTTATTTTCAGTCATTTCATTTTTTTTTTGAAAGAATGTTAAATTTTCATTAAACAAAATACGAAATTTACATCATAATAGAAGGTAGACGAGCAACAAGTTGTGCCGCCACCCCTTTCATTTTTAGTCTAAAACGTGTAATTGTAGCCTTTATATGCGCGTTTTTTATATACTTAAGACTTAACTATATATTAGAAAGTTTGTAACTTCGAAAATTTAACAATATATACTTGCCAACTAAATTTAGAAATCCCTATGGAAAATATAGAAGGGACCTCATGTAATGTTAATCATTTAGTATTTAATCACACTTTCCTTTGAGAGTTATCTATGTTATTTTTGTGCTTCCTGTCTATGTCAGTTTAATTATAACTACCAATGTGATAAAAAAAGATTTACATCATACCTCTGCATGGAGCTTCTTGTTAAGGTTCTTGAGAGCATCATTATCAGCCTTAACAGACTCATACTGTCTCCTCAACACATCATAATCTTTCTCCAACTGTTTGGTCTTCCACCTCGCCCTTCGGTTCTGGAACCATATGGCCACTTGCCTAGGCTGCAACCCGAGGGCACGAGCCAGTTGAGTTTTCCTTTCAGGCTCTAGCTTGTTTCCCAACTCAAAGCTCTTTTCAAGAGCTTTCACTTGCTCCAAATTTAGCCTTCTCTTCTTCTCTCCAAGCTGCGTTCCATCGTCTTCAGACATATCATCATCGGCTGCAGGACCGCGTGTTTCTTCGCACCTGTCCATCCCAGAATATGACATAGATCTCCTCATCATGAGTGTTTGAACACCTGCATTATGTACAAACAATATTAATATATTTAAGACCTGCCCATTTGACTTTATAACCCTAGTTGTTCACATGTAGATCTAGAGAGAGAAGAATATCTAGTGAGAGAAGAAAGGAAATCAACCTTGGAAGTCATGAGGAGGGTGGTGGTCATCTTCATAGCCAAAAAACATGGGTTCAGGTGGGAGGAAGGACATGTCAGAAACCTTATTTAATGTGTAAAGTTAGGCTAAAGTCACACAAAGCTTAAATGATATATAGCTGTATATGTGTGTGTGTGTGTGTGTTAGTCTGGCTATTATGGTATGGATCTTGGATGTAGAAAGGAACATGGGGTGGACAAAGACACTAGAGAAACATCAATAAGTTGTTTTTAAAATGTAAAAAGAGTTGAGGAGATGGGAGTGGGGTGGGGTTGGCTTTTTTAAATATTTTTTGATTTTATTGCAATTTCCTTAAAGATTCTTATCTAGATATTCACCTGCAATGTGATGGTCATTTTTTTATAGCAATAATACTATTAAGAAAATAATTATTTAAAAAAACAAGCTCACTAATGTCATTATCTTATACTCCGTATGATAGTTAGTTCCTTAATTAAATAAGTCATGTAACTTAAATAAGTGATATTTTGGAAAAGTAGAAAGAAACCCTAACTTGATTAGGATGTGTCTATATTATAAGTGAATATTATGTAAGTGTTCACACATAAAACATACAAACCTATGCGTATGTATGTATAACTAAAACATACAAACCTATGCGTATGTATGTATAATATGAAATCTATAGGAACCATGTTATTGAAAATGGACTTTCTAGCTTTTTGGATGGGTGATCTTCAACTACTACCACATACGTTTGCCTAATTATAAAACGCGTTAACAAATATGCCTAACTAAAGTTTGAACTTGATAGTGATCGATCATGAAGTCGCGAACTCGGATGAAAAAGAACAAATGTGAATAGAGAGTTTTGATATTTAATTTGTCCATAAATAAAATGAAAAAGTGAAAACCTAATTTGATAAAGTTAACTAATGCTAGGTTCGTGTCTATTTACAACTTTAATCGTAAGGATAATAAGTGAAAGTCATCACAACCTGACTTGTTTTTAAGAATAATCAAGTGACTAGAAAAGACATAGTAGTGGCATTTATATAAGTACAAAAAGCATATCAATATAATAGTAGACGGTTTAATAGATTCGATTAAGAAACCAAAGTTGATGCCTGAAAACTCTTGCAACTTGTTAACTAACCTATTTATAACTACTATTTTGTGTTAATGAAGACATATTACTAGCCAATGTAGCTAGTTGTTATGGGTCTTCAAGATAACTTAAGTCCAAGAACATATATGTATAGAAAGGATCAGAATATGCCTTGTTAAAGACTTAAAGTTAAGTAGTTATTGTGGTTTCTTGTCACTTTTGAAGACTTAAAGACTTCTCATTAACGATTTGAAGTATTTTTAGCCGGTGGCTTACTACAATGATATACAAACACAAGATTTAAAAACTCCACACCCAAACCATCGTCCAATTTTTGTTAATTTTGATTTATTTTTACAGATTTTGTTGATATTAATCGATGGATCGATAAATAGTTTTGTGAATGACCCACCTCATTTTAGTTGTGTATCACTATTTTGTTAAATAAAGAAAAAGAAAAAAAGACACTCTCTTGTCACAACTCACATGGGACCCAACCCCATTAGTTGGAAGGTTGGTGGGGTACCCCCTTCGAAATAGGGTTTAGCATCTTCCATGCAAATTCTAATTTCAAAAAACCAAAAAATAATTCCATGGCTTCACATGCCATCGTGTTCCCATGTGCAATCCTCCTAATATCTTTCTCTTTGTACACCATACATTTCTAAAAAAAAATATAACTATATGCAATATATATATAAATATATATAGTAGGGATGCTGAGACAACATTTGAACCAGGGCGCAGTTTCATAAAGGCAAGGAGGGACACCTGACCCTTCGAAATTTTTGCTTAAAAGTTTCGATTATATAGTATCCGTATATAAATTTTTTGTGTATACGGTTTCGACCCCCCATAACCGGTGACTTTCGACCCCCAAAATTTCTGCTCAAGCTTCGCCACTAATTCGAATAATTTATAAGCGAGAGATTATTTTTGAACCACACATTTCTTTTTTGCTAAATTGCAGCTTTCTTGTAAGAATATTTGTTTTTGTATTTAATTATATATATATATGCGTATATTTTCAATTTTTGATTATACATATATGTATATATATATATATAGGTAGAGGATCATGTAGGAAAATTGGTTTGTGTGAGAAGTGTGAGAAGGATTTAGAATTGACATGTAGCCATCATAATTTTAAGTTTGGAATGATGTTTTGTGTTGTTTTGGCTTGAAAAACACTTAACACAACAATACACAAAAATTTAAAACACAATCCAACCTATTATAATCATTAAATTTAAATTATAGATAAAACACTCTAGTAATTACTTAAAACACTATGCTTAAATGTTCTTAACATAGTGTTTTAAGTTTTAAGCCTAAAATACGACGTTTTCGGTTATTATTTGTTATGTTTGGTGTTTTTCTAGGCAAAACAATCCAAAACATCATAGATACGTCCCAAAAAATGATGCATACATATCAATTTTTAATCCTTCTCACACTTCTCACACTTCTCACACAAACCAATTTTCCTACAAGAACCCTACCCTATATATATATATATGATACTTATATTTAAAATTCAAACATGTATACACACGTATGTACATTAAAGAACATGTTCTTACACACAATATATCTTTCTTTTTATACATGTATGTGAAATCATCTCCATACGTTTGCATGTGTGTGTGTACATTAATACTAATTTTTGTATTTTAGACACATATATACGTATATGGATAAATGCAAAATATATATATATATATTCCTTACAGAAGAAAAATGGGTGATTTAACAAAAACAAAATTTCTCTTAGAAAAAAGTGTGGTCATAATGGTACTTTTAATGAGAAAACCCTAAGAAATCATATGTAAGAAACTTGTTTTGTTAAAAAATAGGGCATGTAATATACATGTTTTCAAGCGTTTTGAGAAAAAACAAAAATAAAAAACGAGCTGAAAGTTTTTTTATAAATTACTATTTTTGCATAACACCAAACACAACACTTGTTACACAAAAAGCTTATTTTAAAAAATAAAAAAAATGTCTGGCACTTTTTTGAGTTTTTTGGTTCAAAACACTTAGAAACATGTATATTACATGTCCTAATTTTTGTGTAACAAAAAAAGTTTATTGCATAGGATTTCTCACTAAAAGTGGGTGTTCACGGGATACTTACAATACTAGCATTAGCCCGCGCGTTGCGGCGGTGCTGCACAACGTTTTGATTTTGCGTTTGGTCAAATTTATGATTTTCGACCTGATTCGACCTGAAAAATCAAATTGAATTATATATAACTTGAATTTCTTTTATAAGAAGTACACACATATGTATAATTTTGTTTATTTAAATAACCTGAATAACCCAAAACAATCGCATTAAACATCCATATTCCACCTATTACTTTTGCCTATTATATTATAGAGATTCAAACCAATTTATAACTGGATCAAATTTATCCTCTATTATTGATTGAAAAAAAGAACATTATGTTGTTACCCAAAAGCATGATGGAGAAAGTGAATTTTTGCTAGTTGTTTGCCAATCTCCACGGGCTAATTCCAAGAATTATATAACGAACATATGAGTTTGTTTGTGGTTAATTTAGTATAGATAAGACGTACAAAATATAGAGGTTTAAAATTATGAATGGTGTAATGTTATACAAACTAATTTTTTGTTTCTTGTTTTTGCCTTTTTTAACCCTTCAACTCTAGAATATAATTGTCGTATTAATAACCATTAATTTCTTGTTTTTTTTTTTTGTTTTGCCATTAATCAATAGAATTTAGTTGTTGTATTAAATTTATTTTGCTATTTTAATGAAATTACAATTTTGCCTTTATGTATAAACTTGAAATGACAACTTTACCCGTCCAGCACACACTATATAGTAGTATAGATAGATATAGATATATATATATATAGGTTCGTTTGAAAACCATAAAAAAATTAGAAACCAGGGAACTATGATTTTCACATGTGAAAAATTATAAAACTCATTTTTACATCTAAAAACATTTTTTTTTTCATAATTTTTCGAAGCTGGTGCATATAAACACATATTGTTATAATAAAATAATAATAATAAGAGAAAATTGCTCGAATAGTCCCTGTGGTTTGCTCAGATTTCACCTTTAGTCCCTAACTTTTGAAAATTACAGGTATAGTCCCGAAACAGTGAACTTTTTGCACTCGGATAGTCCCTGGAGCTAACTGAGGTTAAATAATCCAGTTAATTGGGTGTGAAATTACAAAACTACCCTTATTATTAAAAAAATATAATTAACAATTATGTGGGGTCCACCACTTCTTCTTCCACACTTCATCTTCCCCACCAAGACCTCCACAAACCATGACCACCACCACCTCCCCAAACCACCACCACCACCACCACCATCAAGCTGCCGCCTTCATCTTCCCACACTTCATCTTCTTCACCACCACCACCACCACCATCAAGCTGCCGCCTTCGTCACCATCTTCGACCACCTCCATCATCACTAGAAACCCCCAAATCAGAACCCTAGGGTACCACCACCATCTATACGAAGACATTACCACCACCACCACCACCACCAAATGTTCTTTTATTCATCTTTTTCGTAGGATCCAAAGTCGGTCCCTCGAGCAAATTACCCCAATCTTCCAACCGAGCCGTGGCTCCACACAGCCGGAATACAGATCTCAGTCAGTGTCGTCACTCAAAATGTTCAACAGCACTCTCTCCCTCCTGGTTACAGACGACTAACCAGATGACTTCTCCGGCAAGATTCGCTACTGTCCTCGACGCAAACGCAGAAAATCAGAGTTCAGAGGACGAACTGATTTAGCTAACCGAACCTGCAATCAGATAACCAGATATTGGCCACTGTTCCTCTTTCTTTCTGCATTATTATTACACGCTTTTGAAGCTTACAAAATTGGGTGGAGATCCAGAACGAGTGAATCGGAAATTGAAATTGTTGAAAATAAACCTAAAGTTGTGGTCTCAGTGATTCTCCACGTAAGTTATTTTTTTAATTTCTTTTAACATTTGTTACAGCGAATTTAATATAATTTAGATTAAGTGGCCTTAAGTAGTTTGATGCATAATAGTAAGTGTTATTATATAAGGATAATATGACAGTAGACCTAAAGGGGTGGTGGCTGTGGTGGTTTGAATGGTGATATTGTTTTATAAAAGAAAATGATTTAGGTTATATGGAATGTTGATATGAATATATGTGGTGGTGGTGGTGGTGGTGGTGGTGGTGGTGGTGGTGGTGGTGGTGGTGGTGGTGGTGGTGGTGGTGGTGGTGGTGGTGGTGGTGGTGGTGGTGGTGGTGGTGGTGGTGGTGGTGGTGGTGGTGGTGGTGAGGAAGATGAAGGTGATTGAGGTGGGGAAGATGAAGGATTGTGGGCCCCAGAGACTTATTATTTTATTGATTTTTTTATTTTTATTAAAGTAAGGGTATTTTAGTAATTTCACACCCACTTAACTGGATTATCTAACGTCAGTTAGCTCCAGGGACTATCCGAGTGCAAAAAGTCCACTGTTTCGGGACTATACCTGTAATTTTTAAAAGTTAGGGACTAAAGGTGAAATCTGAGTAAACCACAGGGACTATTCGAGCAATTTTCTCTAATAATAAAAGGGTAATTTTTCTTTATGCAAAAATGAGATTTTTTTAATAGAACAACTCTGACATTTGTTTATATATACGAACGGATAATTATTTGAGAAGAATTTTAATTTGAGAATATAACGAAGAAATAAAGGTAAACTATAAATAGTTTAACACTTCTCAAATTAATTATTGTCTTTTAAATTAATTAGTTATTAACAGTTTATCTTAGACTATCCGTTGTGGATCGCTGCCTGCCACGAGCCACAATGTTATCCACGTGGATCGCTCGGCCCATAACAACTATAAGCGACCGTTGCCGCAAGCGAGCGTGAGCTAGCGAGTCAAATTTAAAAAATCTAGCCGTTGGCAGCTAGCTAACGGTCAAAAGTTTATTTAATATATATATATGGTGCTAGTTGATCAAAAAAATATCATATATCAATTTTTTTATCTTGAACTTGATCAAAAATGGCAAACCAAAATCCAAATCCAATCCCGCCCCTAGCAAACCATGTGGGACCACCAATTTGGAACTTGGAGGAAAAACTCGCATTGATCAATAGTTATATTAGTATTCAAGAGCAAGGATGAATTGTACGATCTAAAACTTTTTGGAGATCGATTGTCACAAGATTCAATGAACAAATGGGTGAAGTGGCTCGTAACCAATACCGAAACACACACAATCATAACTACCCAAGGGTTGAGGTTTGGAGAGCTATGAGATGACGATTTCTAATATATTCGTGTTTCTACTATTTACTTATTATGTTTTTTAAATAATAGTTTTAATGGATGATGTTATTTTATGCTCTTTATGTAGTGTTTATTTTAAATTTTATGCAATGTATTGTTTTATAAAAAAAATAAAAAAATAAAAAAAATGATAAAGTGCTCGCTCACCTTGAGCCACAACAGGATTAAGTGAGCATGATTGACACTTTAGCCAATGCCATGTCAGCGCCCAGTTGTCCTGTTTTAATAGGATAGAGTCTTTGCTAGGGGTGAGCGATAACGGACAGTCTTACACATATCAAAATTCATCCTACATATTTTGAAATTATCATACATTTATCCTACACATATCAATTAGCATACTTATTTTTCAGATATTGAAATTCATCCTTCATTTATCCTATATATATCGAAATTATCATTCACTGTAAGTTAGGTGTGCTTTGGAAGAGTATATTTTGAAAATGAATTGTGAGTTCATTTATTTAACTAGTTTAATGGGATTAGAATAAATTAATCATTTATTTAATAATAAATACAATTATTAAATGAAAGATTCATATTAACTTAAACTTGTTATTTTTCTTTTTACAAGATATTTTTTTTCTTAGTTGAACTCTCCCCACTAAACCAATGAACCTCCCTTACACACATATGATATAATCTAATATCCTCAACAAATTGTTGAATAAATGTGATAAAAATAAAAAAAAATCGTTCTTTGTAAGAAGTTTTTGTATTACAATTTGATTTATTGGTTTTTACAAATTTTTGAAAGGATGACACAAAAAATTGGTGATCTGTATGTGAGAGATTGTGGGTGGTATATATCTCTACTACATTATAAAGAGTGAGGGATGGGCAAAGTTGTCCAAGTTGGTAAACTTAAGATGGCATATGAAAAGCCATGTGCTTTAACCCTCAAATGTCATATAAATCTTCCCTAATTTACCCTTCATGCATTAAGATACTTGTACCATGTAACCCAAAGAAATCATTTCATCCCTTTTTAATTTCATCCCTCTTTATCCCTTTTTAATTTAATCCCTCTTTATTATAATTACTCCCTCTTTATGTTTATGTTTATCTATATTTATACTACATTACAAAAGAAGAGCCATGGCCAAAAATAATAATGCAACTCATAAACTCTATCATTAACCATTGAGACATCTATCACGGATCGATCATGGACAATGCAAAATAATAATGCAACTCATAAACTCTATCATTAACCATCGATACATCTATCACGGATCGATCATGGACAATGCAAAATAATAATGCAACTCATAAACTCTATCATTAACCATCGATACATCGTGTTTAGTCAATTTCGTGCAATCACTAAAGCATAGATGAATAAAGTGATTAATTTTTTTATATTCTTTTTTACATGTCATTCTGACTATCGTAACTGCGCCTATTCGCCTTGACGACATAGTTTACAACATAAATATTTCACATTCATAACTATCATATCACTAAGCCGGAATTTGCTCCCCTATTCTTATTAAACAAAAATACTTAGAGAACATTAACGACTTCTTAAATGCTTTAGAGTGCGACTAGCATCTTATAACATGTCAACAAAAATACTTAGAGAACATTAACGACTTCTTAAATGTTTATCTATATTTATACTACATTACAAAAGAAGAGCCATGGCCAAAAATAATAATGCAACTCATAAACTCTATCATTAACCATTGAGACATCTATCACGGATCGATCATGGACAATGCAAAATAATAATGCAACTCATAAACTCTATCATTAACCATCGATACATCTATCACGGATCGATCATGGACAATGCAAAATAATAATGCAACTCATAAACTCTATCATTAACCATCGATACATCGTGTTTAGTCAATTTCGTGCAATCACTAAAGCATAGATGAATAAAGTGATTAATTTTTTTATATTCTTTTTTACATGTCATTCTGACTATCGTAACTGCGCCTATTCGCCTTGACGACATAGTTTACAACATAAATATTTCACATTCATAACTATCATATCACTAAGCCGGAATTTGCTCCCCTATTCTTATTAAACAAAAATACTTAGAGAACATTAACGACTTCTTAAATGCTTTAGAGTGCGACTAGCATCTTATAACATGTCTTTTAGATTGTCTTTTAGATTGGAATTAAGAGACCAAACCAAGATCTAAAAAGATAAAGTTTATATGAGTGGATGGATAAAGCGTGTTGTTTACAATAGAGGTAACAAGATGGGCGAGTTGGGAACGGTGTTGGGTTTAAATTGGACCTTTTAGCATGGTTTAAAACACATCGAATTGGATTGACTCGCGTCCACCTTCTTGCCCACTATAAAGAACAATTACTAAATACTAATCTGTTAACCATGATTAAAAAACAGTGCTATTAACTAATAATCTAAATCTTCAAGACATAAAAAACTAAATAGGTTATATGCTTAAAAAAAATAGAATTTGGGTAACTTTCAGCCCATTTAACGTGCTTTCTTAAGCTAAATTTTTTTATTCGACTCATTTGGGATAATACACATCTTTGACCGATTCATAAGTAAATGGTCAAAATTGCCACCTTCACTTAAATTGGTTAGCGTTTATGAAAGATCCAAAAAAAATAATATAAGCAGGTTGTTTGCACAAATGCAGTAGCAGGAACATGTCATGCGCACCTAGTGGTTATAGCCTAAATGCTGCCGTAAAATCATGCTCCATAATAATTACATCAACTTGTTCTTTAGCAACCTATGAGATGTAACAGGATTAGACATATAAAAAAGATATGCCTCACTGTTACAAGATTATTATAGTTCTGTCCATAACATCACAATAGCCTATCAATGTAACTAACTTTGACTTCATTCATGATGCAGAATGCTGAACACAAATTGTGCTTAACAATACTTTACCTAGGTACTAAAAAAACGTGAAAGATAATATATAAACAAAACTCTCTAGAGAATTAAGACTGGATATGTAGCCTGAATAGAGAAGTTGAAAGTCATAAACTCAATCACAGGCATCAGACCCTGATATATATGCATAACCAATGCCTATTGACAACAAACCCGACTTAAAAACTATAAACAAATATTTGAAATCTAGAAGAGGATATGGATTAAAATATACCGTAAAACTGATGGGACTAAATTGCTAGGGGTGTCAACAACCTTCTGGACCATAATCCCTTGGTTGTCTAGAAAATTAAGAAAATATATAGTGCCATACAATAACACATACATGTATGTGTTAGTTGTAAAAGGTGGTTATTTATGAAAGGGCTGATTTGGGTTATGTGTATCTCAAACAACTCAGATAAAGATAAAAAACTACAAGGAAACAGGTTGAACAGGTATAAAGCCTTAAGCAACCGGAGTAACAGCAGAAGCAGCCGGAGACGCCTCCGCCTTTCCGACGCTAACATCTTCTCCTTCTTTCCAATGACTTCTGGCGAATCCACAGCCGTCGGCGAGCTCAGTTGATTTCTTCGGTACACTCCATTACCAGCCTGTGAAGATGAAACCAAACCATAAATGAATCGATAACCATGAAATTGAACAAATAAAATAGAAATTTTAGAACATAAATCCTAATACAAAAACGATAACCATGAAATTGAAGAAATTACATAGAAATTTTAGAACATAAACCCTAATACAAAAACTCATATCAAAGTACCTAATAATAATGGTTTGGTTTGGTGAAGTGTATTATAGACGAAGATGAATCGTACATTCAAGAGTGTGCATATGAATTGGCGTAACTCAAGAATGTGAAAGAGCAGAGAAGTTGAAGGGATGAGAGGATTGTGGGGCAAGGATGGAAGAAGGAGGTGAATTAATCATTTATTTAATAATAAATACAATTATTAAATGAAAGATTCATATTAACTTAAACTTGTTATTTTTCTTTTTACAAGATATTTTTTTTCTTAGTTGAACTCTCCCCACTAAACCAATGAACCTCCCTTACACACATATGATATAATCTAATATCCTCAACAAATTGTTGAATAAATGTGATAAAAATAAAAAAAAATCGTTCTTTGTAAGAAGTTTTTGTATTACAATTTGATTTATTGGTTTTTACAAATTTTTGAAAGGATGACACAAAAAATTGGTGATCTGTATGTGAGAGATTGTGGGTGGTATATATACTAACACTTGTATAATAGTTTTGAGGTGGTGTTTATTGTAAAATTAGCGAAGGTGTTGGGGACAAGAAGAACAAAGGATGTTGTTTATTTCATTAGTTTATTTGTGGCTTGGGCCAAAGAAAGTATCGTGGCAATTTAATATTATTACTGGCTGCTAAATCAGAGAATGATCTAACGTCGTTTTCGGTATTTTCACATCTTTTGTTCTGGTGGGAGGATTTTTTGGAGAGTAGTGTTTCAGCAGTAAATTCCGTGTTGTAAAGCGATCACTACCCAGGATCGAATCCCATAGTAACCACACGGGTTTCTCCTTTCAAACCCAACGGTTATTTTTTCGGTGGAACATGGGAATCGAACCTGAGACCAAACCCGGGCAGGAACCCTCCAAGAAGGTAAACCTTCCCACCTCAAACCAGCTAGGCTGGAGATCTTTGGCTGTTCTGGTGGGAGGATGAGTAGATATGTGTTCAGTTTTTCTTTTCAGGTTCTAACCTCAAGTTAAACAATAACTAGTGTGATTAAAGGCGCGCTTTTGTCGTATCCAAAACACTAAAAAGCTATTATCAACCAACTAACTACCAATTTTCATATCATAACACAAACATGTTAGATACATATTGAATGAAGACGAACGTAGACGAAATTGAGTTAAAGGTTGGGTGTTGCAGACGAACGTAGACGAACGCAAAAATCAGCTGACCCACGGCGGCGACGCTACGTGTTCGATGAAGACGAGGGAAGGAAAAATGGTGTAAAACCAAACCCAAGAAATCTCCTATAAATATATCACCCTTCACAAAAAAAAATCGAACTTGAGACCTCTCCAACACAAAAACAAATTGTGATTTATTATGAAATCATTTGTATTTATTACTTAATAACATGTTGTGAATGAAAAAAAATGGAATCGTACCTCGCCTTCCCCATGTCTTGAACCTGAGACCTCAAACAATATAAATTCACCACAAACCACTCCACCACTAAGCCTTCTTGTGATTTATTATAAAATCATATATATTTATTACTAAATAAGTGTTTGAACCTTAAAAAAATCACATTCTCCATGTCTCGAACGTGAGACCTCAAACAACATAAATGCACCACAAACCGCTCCGCCACTAAGTTATCTTATGATTTATTATGAAATCATATATATTTGTTAATAAATAAGTGTCTGGAAAAAAAAAAAGAAACCACATTCCCCAAGTCTTGAACCTGAGACCTCAAATAACATAAATGCACCACAAATCACTCCACCACTAAGCCATCTTGTTATTTATTATGAAATCATATATATTTATTAATAAATAAGTGTTTAAAAAAAAGATGTTTGATTAAAAAACTAATAAAGTTACTATTCATTTACACCATGAATAAATATAAGTATAATTACATTGAAGTTTTTCAGGTTCTAACCTCAAGTTAAAAAATAATAACAATTAAAAACTGTATAAAATTTCACCAGCTGAGGAAGTATTGGTCTTTAGGGATGAGCTCGGTATCGAACCGATCCCGATACCAATTTTTGCCAAAAACTTGGTACCGAATTGGTATCGAAAATGAACCAGTATTGGTAATTTTTTTATCAGAATCGGTTTAGTATCGGTATTTTTGATATTTAATACCGAAATGCTCATCCCTATTGGTCTCTATACAGTTTTTTTTAATGGGATTTGGTCCTAGTCAGACGTAAAAAACTCAAAATTAGGTAAAAAAAAAATGAATTCGAACGGGTCAAAAATGGAGCAAATCGATCAAATAAGACAAGGTCTTACCTCAAAATGGGATGATAATCCATGATTTAAAAGCAAAATCGATGAAACTCCATGAATTCTAGTTGCATCTTTTGATTCCTTACGATGGAAAAAGGAATGGGGAGGAATAAACGGGACATGGTGAACGATGGATGTGATTAAGGTTATTTAAGTTTAGGTATTTTAATATTTAACCCCGTCCTTATTCACTAGTTTATATTTGGCCCCTAAACTTCTAAATTTTTATACATATAAGGTATACAATTAGCATTATATATGTATAAATTTGGAGAAAAAAAATATATATAAAAATCCAATCCGATTAATCCTGATTAATCCCGATTAATCCCTTGTCGGTACCCCACCGACCGACTAGCATCTAGCGAGTTCTACAACACTGGAACCACCTCACTGCCATATTAAAAGAGGTCTTCATTCTCCTTTTCAGTAATACCTATGAAATATAATAAAGTCTCCTCAATCATTACCCAAATATTTATTTAATTTATTTTTAGTTTAAATTGTTTTAATTTTTTAAAATTTAGTTTAGCTTTTTTTATTTATAAACATTATCAATATAAAAATATAGCTAAAACATCTTTTAACCCCTTTATAAAAAAATTTTAACCCATAGTTCGTACTTTTAGCACATTTATTATTTTTTTACCCATTTAAAAATCCTAAATCATCTCTTCTTCCTCCTTCTAAACCCTAAAAACTCGCAGATTTTTTTTAAAAGCAGCAACACATTAACAATCACAACCTTCTTCTCTTGGAGCGACCATCATTGTGCTAGCAAGGCTTCATTGGCGCCGAGGAAATGGTTGTGGGGGCACTATTGAACCAAAACTCGCGTACATGGCAAGGGGCACTACCCTCCACTGTTAGGCTAAACAATTAAACCCAAATAAAATTTTAAGCCTAAAAAAAACAGACCTAACTATTCAAATTGTTAGCCAATTAAATAAAAAAGCCCAATAATTAAAACCCATTACAGATTTATGGTCTTATTATGGGTTTTTTCCCTACATATGATTATCGAATTTATATTACAAGCCCACTTTTTTACTCACCCTAGGCCCAAAATGTTATAGAATTATCGGGAACGACCCTACTAAATACTAAAAACGAACTTAGTTATTAATATATCTGACACTCACTATACCTTATATTTCATACACGGTTTACTACTATGCCAAGGCCTTCTAGTCCAGCGGCACTTTGTGTTTCTCTCACATGAGGAAACTCGGCTCAAATCTTATTGTCAGCGAATTTTTCTTGTAAAATAAGTCAGGAGGTGTTACGAGCTAGTCGGTTTCCCCATTCAATATGGTTTGGTGCCATCCACAAGCAGCAAATTAAAAATTGACAGTTGTAATTCCGTTATGAATATATATTTGGGCTATGAAGAGGCATAATGTGCCGCCGTTCAAAAAAATTGTATGCATTGTGCTTTAAGATCATACTTTATGATTATATATATTTATGGAACTTTAGGTTACATTTGGTTCGTAAATTATTTTTCAATAAACTGAATTTGGAATGGAAATTCCACATAATTGGATTTGAAATTAAAACTTGTCAAATGATTCACAATTTAATTTGAGTAATTAGAATTTATCTATTACTAATTTATTTACAAAACAATCATAAATAAATTGAAGCCCGCTTGCTGCCACCACCCATATGTCGTCACCCTGTGAATCGTAGGCCATTGTTAGAACCTCCACCGCCAAACCATGAATGCTCGTCTTCGCAGACCATCTTGTCCACAAGCCTTCACTTACAAACCCAATCATCAGGTCTATGGGCGGAACTACATAGGGGTCAAGAGGGCATGTTGAGTGTTGACCCCAACCATCGGAATTTACTGGATTTTTTGTATGAAAAATAATATTTTTCTATAAAATTACTTTGCAACTATTTATTTGTAACCTTATGATGACCGTAAAAAGTATTTCTGATTCCACCCATAGTGATCAAAGGCGTTAAGCGCACTCAAGGCACATAGGCCTCGCCTGGGGCCTAGGCGCAAGGCACAAAAAAAACGAGGGCCTGAGATAATAAAAACAAACAAAGAAAAAAAAGTAAAAATATATTTTGTATTGAAAAATAATACTATTATTCAAAAAAATAAATAAAAACAATTATATAACATATAACATCATCTATTTAGTATCAAAAGTGTTAAAATATTAGTGTATAAAATTAGTTTTTCTTATAAAAAAGTAGAAATCTGGCTGCAATGTGGCCATAATTTAGTGAATTTGGCTAGAAACTCTCCAGAACTTGGGAATCTCGTCAGAATCTACACTTAAACCATCACCTGGAGAATTAAAGTGGAATTTCTTCGACTTAAGGCGCAATTGCCTCGCCTCGCCTGAAAAATGGGCCTAGGCGCGAGAAACGATGGCTTTTAACAACTATGGTTCCACCACTGATCATGCCTCTCACTTGATGAGTTCGTGCATTCAGCTAACAATCGTTATCTTCAAACTACTATTGAAACTTAGACTATAAAAGATACAATCACACTAATCATCCCCATAACTTTCTCTCTATCCTCTATCACACACCAACACCATTTATTCTTATGGATTCTCCAATATTATTGCACATGAAAAGAAACTATCATTTGTTTATGGGTCTTGAAAGCACACGCTTCAATTTATCTCTTCAATGACTTGTGTTCTCTAATCCATCAATTCCAGATAACATTATTTAACCTTTTGTTACTTTCTTTGCACCACCTTTTCATATTCATGGGGGAATGCAATTACAATCTTTCTTTATCGTCTCTCCATATTTAATCATCATATACACAAGCTCAAAGTTTGTTTATTAGTGTAATATGGGTTGCACATCATCTAAGCAATCGGTATGCCAAAACTGTCATGCTCAGCATTCTCCGATTCGAATGAGCTATTCGTCGCTCCCTAACCGATCTCCTGTACTAGAAGATGACAATGGTCATGTTGTCGGGCTCACTTCCTCCACTCTTGGATACCTTCTGCTCGATTCGTCGAGGAAACTTAGCCAGATTAGTGAGGAACGTGTTCCCCAAAATGTCCCAGAAATGAATAGTAAAGATTTTGAAGTTGGGGTGATAGAAGCGAAGACATGGTCGAAAATGATCGACGAAAAGATTACTAAAATTGTTCCCAAAACGCCTGTTTTAACGCCTCCAGGTGAGCCGGAGACGATAAATGCGTGGGAATTGATGGAGGGCTTGGATGATTCAAGCCCTCTTTCAGCTCCAGTTCCACAATCAATGATGAGGGTGGAACTGGAAAAGGAAATGGAAGTTCCACAATCAATGATGACGGTGGAACTGGAAAAGGAAATGGAACGCATTCATTGCGTTCCATTAAATAATATTCCCAACTCGAATGACATGTCTATAGTGCCAAGTTTTGATCCAAACGCGATTAACGTAAAGTCATCGATCAAGGAAGAATTTGACGATGCGAAGAAATCGTTACAAACGAGTGAAAATGAAAGCGTGTCGCGTAGCAAAGAGAAGTTGGTTTTATATTTTACAAGCTTACGGGGAGTTCGAAAGACGTATGAAGATTGTTGCCACGTTCGCGTGATTCTAAAGAACTCAGGCGTTCGAGTGGACGAACGCGATGTATCAATGCATTCGGGGTTCAAGGAGGAGTTGAAAGAGTTGTTGGGTGATGGATACAATGGAGGGGGTTTGCCAAAGGTGTTTATTGGGAAGAAATACATAGGTGGTGGTGATGAAATTAGACGATTTCATGATGAATATCAGCTAGATAAGGTTTTAGAAGGTTGTGAAATGGTGGATGATTGTGGCGGTGGTGACGGTGGTGCGCGCGGTGGAGTTTGCGAGGCGTGCGGGGATATAAGATTTTTACCATGCGAAACGTGTTCGGGTAGTTGTAAGGTTTACCTTGATGTGAACTCGGATGTTGGTGAAGATGAAGTAGATGAAAGTGATTATGGGTTTCAAAGATGTCCTGATTGCAATGAAAACGGACTCATAAGGTGTCCGATTTGTTGTAATTAAACATAAGTTGTTTATACGGTTATCGCAGTTCTCTATTTAAAAATATTTTTGTATGAAACGTGTTCCTATATATATTGTAAAGTGAAGATACATATATATTGTGATTACTAAAGTTTTATAAGTTTGTTGTATCTTAGATATGGTCTTTAGTTATATATCAAAACTCTAAGAATGGTTAAAATAAATGCTACAATCATGTGACTTCTGTATATGACTACATGAATGGTTGTTTATTTTGTGTGACAATCTAAATGCCCATATCACACACACTCTTTCTCTATGTGTAGTTTGAGTATATATACACATATATGTGCACATAGGTCTTTTACAACTTGTATATATATATAAACCTTGCAAGCATAAAGAGAGAGACTGCATCCTCCTACTGTCCTCCCTTAAAGTTAATTTCATCTTTAACTCAGAGAGACATTGGCATAAACTTGGCTTCCTAAGATTTTTTGCGGTCCTATCTCATTTTTTACACTTCCATTGTCTCTACATTAATACTAAACAAAGATTGTCGATATCTCGATATCAAAGCCGGTTCAATCATAATAAGAGATATCGAGCCCCGTGGAAATCTATACATGTACCATTTGATGGTATCTGATTCTTTACGATGTAATCATTATAACAACACTTTACAAATATTGTTTTCTGAATTTTATTTTTATATTTGAAAGTTTTTCTTGCCTATTGTTAAGTTAAGAGAGCGTGTTATGTTTTTTTACACAAGTATTGTAAAACATACAGGTCAAAAAAAATTATAACCGGATTTTTCTAAAGAGTTAATGGCCAAAATCGTCCCTGAGGTTTGGCTAGTTTTGCTACATCAGTCCAAAATCGAAACTTTTTACATTTGGGTCCTTCTGTTTTACATTTTGTTGCTAAATTCGTCTCTAACACTAAACCCAGTTAACTATTGTCGTTAACTCTGGGGTATTTTTGTCTTTTTAGCTGGCCCCCATTTTACATCTGGTATTTTTGTCTTCTGGGGCTATGAATAACTCTGTTTAAATTGGGTTTTAAAAAGGGGGTAGCCAAAAGGACAAAAATACTCCCAGAGTTAACGATAATAGTTAACTGAGTTTAGTACCAGGGACGAATTTGGCAGTAAAATGTAAAACAGAAAGACCCAGATGTAAAAAGTTTCGATTTTATACTGATGTAGCAAAACTGGCCAAACCTCAGGGACAATTTTGGCCATTAACTCTTTTCTAAACCTAGGTGTTACAAACTTAAAGAGTTGAGATAATAGGTGAGGGTGGTTGGAGACAGGGGCTTATTAACGTCATGAGGTGATCGTTAGATAGCCGTTGATGTTTAATAACAGTAGTAATTAACAGTATTTAGGGTTTAATCCCCGGTCTATGCCCCTCTATGGAGAGGAGGCTAAGATAATATAGAATCATGAGATGGCTCACTGATTCTTACTTGAATGCTCTTCTAGCTTAGGTAAACTGTATTGAACCCGAGTATTGTGGTTTCTTAAGTATGAATACTCCCACTTATCTAGACGTTCTAAAAATAAAATTAAAAAAAAAACATTTTTGAGAATTTCATAAGAAGTATTTATTTAACTAGTTTCAGGAAAATATAATACAATAATTAACGACATTCTCCATAACAATACATTTTATTTTCTAGGAATAATAGAAATAAATAATCCCAACTATTGACTATTGGCCAATAACAGTTTCAACTACGAAAATCACCAATATTAGTCCCAACTTTCGACATATTGGAAACCAACGTACCCAAACTAACGGAGGCTAACTCCGTTAGTGTGATGCTGACGTGGCATGCCACGTAGGATTATTTTGCCACGTAGGATCATCTTGCCACCTAAGCATGTCACGTCAGCATCACACTAACGGAGTTAGCCTCCGTTAGTTTGGGTCCATTGGTTTCCAATATATCGAAAGTTGGGACCAATATTGGTGATTTTCGTAGTTGGGACTGTTATTGGCCAATAGTCAATAGTTGGGATTATTTATTTTCATTTTTCCTATTTTTTATGGTATCTAGATACCCGTTACATATGTCATAATAGTTTATTACTAATACACCTATTATCCATATGTAACTATAGCAATGAATCAACCCCCAACATTACACATGAACAAGATCCAGTTTCGTGTGCTTTGACCTTTACAACAAACAACACATGTGTTTTCTAAAGTTAGTGTAATTTTTTGAACTTAACCGTTGTACTGACTCTACGATTATAGAAACTTTTAGCGATCGTAAACGAGCCAACAGGATAAGGTGAATTGCTAGAAAACACATTAAAACATACTACAATCATTGTGTGCCAAAATATGTGGGAGCCTCATTTATGTACCTGCTCTCACTTGGCATTAAGTGTATCGTACGTATTCATGATTTAATGTCAGCATTATGAATGATAGGAAGTTATATAAGAAAACTATAGCCAAAGTTGATAAAGTTTTCTTATAAGATAATTGATTATGTATGTAGATAGGTATGTTGGATGTTCATCACATATTGGTAACATGTAATATGCTTCAAAAATATTTTTTAAAAAATAGTAAGATGATTGCTATTGAGACTACTTCATTTCATATAGTGTTGTCGACTAGAATTATATAACCCGTTGCGCACCTGTACAAGAACTTTTCATGTCAGAATTTCGTAAAATGATAAAACTTTTTATGGAAATCGTGATAAAACATGGATCGTAAAACACCGCAAATTCTAATAATCAAGTTGTTAGAACCTGTTAACACATTTATAATCTCATAATATTACACGTTATGAAAAATCTTTTTAGTACTTATTATTATTGTAATTCAATTTCCTAATGGTAATTAAAACAATATATAATAACAAAACCTGAAAGGTCTTGTAAATAGTATACATATTTACTAAAATGCCACATGTTAAAAGATACCGTATAAAATTCCGATCACTTTGTCGGAACTTGGGGATGGTTTTGTTTTTTTGTTTTTCTTTTTACTTTATTGTAATAGTGATTAATTCAATTGAGTGGTAAATATTAGTATACGAAATCGTTTAGTATGTTAACTTATAGCCTATTTAACTGACAGTTAAGCAGTACCTTTTTTTCCTAAGCACTTCAATATCTTTCTATTAAGCAGTATATACACGATAAATATGGCAAATATCGATACATTAAAACGCTTACTCTAAGTTAAGTTAATTATCAATATAGGTAAGGTTTATTACTATATAATATTGAAACTAATGGACTTACCTTTGTTATTTTTTTTAAAAGCTCAATACACGCAATTGCTTAATTTTTTAGACGTGTGGTGTAAATTATGCTGGCAACGGAGTGCCGATATATTAACGAATCGAACCAGTATTTGTTTTAGTGTTTTCAGTTGATGTAAGAAACGTGACAATTTTCATTTGAGAGTTGATACCGTAATGAATACGGACCTAATTAGCCGTGTAGCGTGGAGAATCCCAAATATTTATAATCTCAAAATATTTTCTTATTAATGCCTTGGGGCTTTGGGCTATCACAGCCCAATGTAAATATCGAAATTAGTACTACAACTTGATGGGTCTGACTCTGATATCAAACATCTCTTTTTAGGCCTAATCATACTATACGTTTTAGTTTGGCCCACCCTGACCCAACTAATCAAGTAATAACTATCGCTACTTGAGTAAAAAAAAAAAAGAGATTAAGTAACATAATAATAAAGTGGTAGTAGCAATTTGCTACTTGATGATGTGGGTAGTTTAAGGTTATACAAATCAATTACATTACACTAGCCGGCTTTAAAGGTTGAAAGCTAAAAGGATCAAAAGGCAACAAGTATTTCCACCAAGCAAAAAGAACAAAATCAATGACATGTCTTGTCATCACTTTTCCTCGGTTGACTCCACCAGCTGGTCACACTCTACACTTGGAGGAGTCACACCCTATTAACCGCAGGTCCGAAGCCTTTATCGACTTAAGTGGAAAATCACTAGTTGTTACTTGGATCAAGAGTTTATCTATTCCTAGGGGTGAGCATTTCGTGGTTCGGACTCACAGAAACCTTGGACCCGACCCGCAAGAACCTTGGACCCGAACCTTTTAAATATACGGGTAGGTTTCCGGTTCTAGATTTATATTAATTATCGGTCCCGGGTCGGGTCGGTTCCAAACCCACGGTTCTAATATAAGAAACATAAGAACCGTTTTTATTTTAATTAAATAAATAAATAAATTATCTTTTTTAGTCTTTTCACTATTCGTTTTTACGTATTATTGTAATCGATTTCATGTAATGTTAATACAATATTAAAAATATTATTTATAAGAATAACAATGTATTTTCTTGAAATATTTTTCGGCTTGATGTATATGTATAGATGTGATATATTATATAATATATATTATATCCAAATTTGAAGTAAATACTTATGTATGTCGCTCTGATGTGTGTGTATTTATGATGTATGCATAACAGATTCACATAATGTTTCGAGTAATGAGAATGATAAAAATTGTTACGAAAACATAAGTCGAGAAACGAAAAGTGACTTAAAAAACTGATGGGCTATTGTTAGAACTATATGGAGGAATTCTTTTATGAGCATGGTAAAAGAAAGGAATATGTAATCCTCTAAAAGTGGCTATTACATTAAAAGGTGGTAGAGGGTCAGACCCTTTACCCGACTCATCAGAACCTTTAGGACCCGGAACCACATAGCCTTTTAAGGTTCGGTTCGTGGTTCCTAATTTCAACAATAAAGGGTATACGGTTCTAGTGGGTCCGGTTCGGGTCGGGACGGTTCCGGACCCTTTGCACAGCCCTATCTATTCCTCGTATAGAAGATTCCTCTTCTATAAATCAGACACTCCATCAGATGATCTAATTGCCCTTTACACACTCACTCTTCTATTCCCTTCTACTATCACACTTCACATGTGATATCTTCTTTAATTCACTAAACACTTCACTAAAGTTATAAACAATATTCTGACTTTGGGTCAATCCCAAATCAGAATCATAACAATAAAAACATCAAAACTCTTGAACCTCCCATCTACGTTTACAACGTAGAGGGACACCACGACCCGCGTTTGGTGAAATTAAACCCTTTATGTAACATTTACAGTGTTCACACGCCTGTAGGTGATACCGATTCCTTCCCCGTGGGGTAGGACTTCACCAAGGTTTTGCGTTGAGTCCGTTCTTTTTTGCAGTTGTCTTGGATGAGTTGTCCAAGTCAATTCAGGAGACAGTGCCGTGGTGCATGCTTTTTGCAGATGATATTGTGTTAGTTGCAGAGTCCAAACATAGTCTAAATGAGAAGCTAGAGGGTTGGCGTGCAGCTTAGAGGGCAATGGCTTAAGGATTAGCCGTTCTAAGACTGAGTACATGTATTGCGGTTTCAGTGATGCAAGTAACGATGAAAATACTCAAGTCACGATTGAAGGTCAACTTGTCCCACATGCAACTAAGTTCAAGTACTTAGGATCATTTGTTCAGGGGGATGGGGAGCTTGATAGTGATGTCACCCATCGCATACAAGCTGGTTGGTGTAGGTGGAGGGCCGCCAGTGGGGTTTTATGTGACAAAAGGTTCCCAACTAAATTAAAGGGAAAATTCTATAGGGTTGCAGTTAGACCTGCTATATTATATGGGACAGATTGTTGGGCCATCAAAAAGACTCAAGCTCGCAAGATGGAGGTAGCTGAAATAAGGATGCTAAGGTGGCTGTGCGGGCGCACTAGGGTAGACCGGATAAGAAATGATGTTATTAGGGAAAAGTTAGGGGTAGCTAGTATATCAAATAAGATAAAGGAGGGTAGATTAAGATGGTATGGACATGTGAAGAGGAGGCAAATGACGGCCCCAATTAGAGTAGTGGAAACCCTCACTGTATAGGGAAATAGGTGTAGAGGAAGACCCAAATTGATTTGGGATGAGCGGATTAGGCATGATTTAATAGAGATGCACCTCTCTGAGGACATGGTCGATGATAGGGGTTCGTGGAGGCACAAGATTAAGGTTAAGGATTATAGGGAAGGTTTGGTTGTATCATAGCGTGGTATAGGAGCCTCGACTTTTTCTTAAGTTTGTCGGAGGTCGATTAGGGTGACGTGTATTGGGTGTTTTATTTGGTTGTTTTTTGATAACATATATACCTTTGTTTTACTACGTGACTCTTCCAATGTTTCTCTAAATTTAGCTATTTATTAATTTTTTAGTGTTGTTTGCTTTTCGATTATGTGTTGTCGAGCCGGGGGTCTCTCTGGAAGCAGCCTCTCTATCTGCAAGGATAGGGGTAAGGTTTGCCTACATCTCACCCTCCCCAGACCCTACTTTTAGCTTTGCTAATTGTGAGATTTACTGGGTAAGATAGATAGATAGATTGCAGTATTTGTATTTACATTTTTAGTCCTCATACTTTGATCATTTCAATTTAAAAAAAAATAGGAAACTTGTAACTCATGAGTCATTCCCATCCCAATCTCTACGAAATTCCTATATGTGAACCGTTTCCTTTTTTAACCGCGCAAACAATTCAATACGACTGAATTATCTTAAAACCAAATTTATTGCACACTAGAAAACGGAAGGATTCTTCAATATGGTGCTTAAAACCCACAATAAACAACACAATCTTCGTACCCTCTCTGTTCCAACCATCCCTTCACCGTACCACCACTCCGGCACCACCAAACCATGAACCACCAGCCACACCGGTGCCACCAATCAAAAAATTTCATAAGATTACTAACGGTGAATCAAAACACTAACAAGATGAAAAATTTCCGTTTCTCACCAATATATGGAACAAGACGAGGGTGGTTGTTAACAAACTAGTAAACACTAAGAGAGCCGACAGTGGTGATTATCAACGTAAATTCACCGATTCTTGCTAGGTGGGCGTTAGTAAACATACATGTTTGTTACATACACTTCATCTATAATATTTAGTTTTGTAAAATCACCAAATCTAATAGCTTACACAATTACCAAAACTAACAAACTTTAGAACTAAAATCACCTAACCTAAGCTCATCACTGTCGCAAGCAACGAACAACAACCTACCCATACACGTCAAACAAGTCCGAAATAATTTCAACCAGCTCCTCCCTCGACCACCCCTGCGCCACCCTCACTCACGTATCCCCTCCTCTCACTGCGCCACATAAGCAGATCTTTATCCAAATCCGAATCCAAAATTTATTGTTTTAACAAAAAGATAAAATAGAGTGTGACTATTTACCATTTGGGGGTATATAAATAGACTTGTACCAAACTGGTTTAATAATAACGTGTGTGAACAAACAAATTATCAGATAAAAATAATAATCGTTTACGAACAATCAATTAGGGTTTGGAAGAAGAGAAAAAAAAATTGGGGAAAAGTTTTATAGAGAGATCGATTATGAGTTCACAGAAGAAGAAGAATTTCCAGATCGAAGCGTTTAAACATCGAGTGGTTGTGGATCCAAAGTATGCTGAGAAGACATGGAAGATCTTGGAGCATGCGATTCATGAGATTTATAATCATAACGCTAGTGGCCTTAGTTTTGAGGAGCTTTATAGGTATCGATTATTATTATTATTATTCTGTTCCTTAATTTTTAATTTAAGTTAATAATATAATACGTTTCCTGTATCGTTAATTTGATGGATTGAAGGAAGACAACACCGATTTAGGGTTTCTGTGTGTGTTATGTCGATTGGACGTTTGATGTTACTAAAATCTGTTAGGTATGCGGTTTTTTTCATGATATGACTGGATATGATAGGCGTGTGTGATAATTGGACATCGATTGGTGTACAGGCCGTATAACGAGATGATTTTGTGTTATGTGGTTGGTATGAGAGGGTGTATGGCCCGTGTCATACTGGCGGGATGATTGTACGACCTGACAAGATATGACTGATGTGAAGTGATATGATCTATATGCGATAGGTGCCCTGATGACCATTGTTAGGGTGGTTTACCGATATAAGGACGTTAAAGTATATAATGAATTTCATGCCTAAGTAGGAAATGGAGACAAGATACGATACGTCGTTTCTATGATTTTTTAGTGACTGGTTTTGTGATATGTACATCCAGGCGTAAATCTTTCGTGAAGATTCTAATAATCATAGGGTGAGATCTGTTTGCAAATTTCTATCCATTTGCTAAGTAGAATCTTGGTAGGGTCTTGTTGGTGATGAGTTTGTTAACTACACATGATGGACATTAGACAAGATGAATAGGACTTAATTTCTGGAGTAATCACACTTGAGTTATAGCATTGTGTAATTTTTCCTTCCAATTTTCATGCATGTTCTTATCTGGCTGGTAGGAGTTTTTATATGTTGCTTCATATATTGTTTATGCATCGGTCAGTGCTGTCCTCAAATACTCTTTATAGGTTATTCAATTTGTCTTGAATGTATTATAGGTTGCACTTTAATTTAAAGGTTTGAATATAGAATTTAAAACAGGGTTTTAGGTCATGGCTTCTCTACTACCATGGTACTATTGTAGATGCACTAATTAAATTGAATGGGGGTAATTTTATATGAATTCGATACATTGATGTTGAAAGGGTTTTTTTCTTTCAATGTTAGAATTGTAGCATTCAGTGGTCCTTCTGTCTTGTATCTGAATAAAGCTCTTACGTTCAAGTGGTTGAAATAATCTTTATATTTTATGATATGCGTTACTTGTTTACTTTTAATTTGTATCCCCTTTTAACGTGCATGTGATTCTCACCCACAAGGCCATTAAATTATGTCTAGCTATTGATAGATACGTGACTTAAATTATTAACTTGGTAGACTTGATTTTGCTTAAGTGTGCATTTAGATCTATGTACCACCTTGTATATCATAACATACCACAAGTGGCACAAAATGAACTAAAGAAGTCTATATAATCTGGTCATATGGGTAATAATATAAAGCGCGGCCAGATTATTACTCATAACAAATTATAGCGGGGGTCCATTAATGAAATGAAGACGCAAACTTAGAAACTCACGATCAGATTATAAAACTACAGAAACTCAGAAGCAGAACATCAGAAACAATTAGTTGGAAGTTTGAAAAAAAGCAACACTAAGAGATACATTGTTAGAAACAAAGCAACACTACCAGGTACAGAAACTCAGAAACAATTAACTGGAATCCGGAACACGTTGATAACATGAAGAACATCAGATATAAAGCAGCATTAATTGATAAGAAACATCATACAAAGTTACAAAGATGAAATAAGAAGAGATGAGTTCATAGATACAAATCTACAATACTTTGCACAAAAATTAATAACTCTGGAAAAAACAACACTACATATGAGTTTGGACTTTGCACAAAACATCATACAAATAAGAAGGGTTAGAAAATAACAGAACACGAGATATAGAAAATGTATTGTGATTTGTCGACTACTCGATTGTCAAGTACGGCTGTGTGAGTTAGGTATGGCTCTGTGAGCAGCGGCCAGGTGAGAACATGAGTTGGCAGAAGAGACGAGTTCACAGAAGCAAAGTGGTTCGGGAGGCAGCGGTCGAGGAGAATGGAGATGAGCTAACAAAGCCATAGCCCAGTCAACTTTTAAATTAAGTACACAATACACATTAGGCCCATTTTGCTATATACCCATTTCATTACATACACGTTTTAATGGAAAGGTTTACTGTATATGTATTAAAATTTAAAAATTGGGTATATTTGATATTCAGATTTTTTTTTGTTGGGTAAATGTGATATAATATCTAAATTTGAGGGAACATGCACAATATCATGTTTACCCAATCGAAAAATTATTATCAAACATGTTCATTCAGAATATTTTGAATTTCATACATGCCCATTCGGTTAAATACAATTCATCATATGACCATTATTTCCTTCTCTTTCTCTTTGCATTCCAGATATCCAAATCCTAACAAAGGTTTTAAGGAAAAGGTATAAATGGCAAAAAATTGAAAATAGATATGTTTGATATTATGATTCTGTTAGGTAAAATATGATGATACTATACCAAGTTTTGAGGGAGCTTGCATAATACCATTTTTTGCCAGTCAAAGAGATTAATAAGATATACTCATTCACGATACCTAAGCTTTCATATGTACCTATTTCATTAATTACAATATATATATATAAAATGGCCATTATACCCTTATCTTTCTCCTTACATTCTAAAATCTCATATCCTCGTGCAAGGTTTAAGGGAATGGTATTAGGTATAAATGTCCGAAACTTGAAAAAGTGTATTTGATAATTGATATTATGGTTCTTTGTTAGGTAAATATATTATAATACCAAGTTTTGACGAAACATTCATAAAATCATAGTTACCTATTTAATATCAAATATACCTATATAAATGTGTATTTGGCGCTTGCCTCATTTACTGATCTCTCTTTTAAAGCTAGACAAAAGCATGCATTGACACTGTATTAAAGTGGTACCAAATCAAGAAATACTATACTATTGTCATTGATCTGCTAAAAAATCGACTTTAGATAGAATGATAGATGTCTAAAAGGTAAAAGTTGATGACGTTGAAGCGTGTTTTATAATTTCAGGAATGCCTACAATATGGTACTGCATAAGTTTGGAGAAAAACTCTACTCTGGGCTTGTATCAACCATGACTTCTCATTTAAAAGAAATAGCTGTGTCAATAGAAGCTTGTCAGGGGGCTTTGTTTCTAGAAGAGCTAGACAGGAAATGGACAGAACACAACAAAGCATTACAAATGATACGAGACATTTTAATGTACATGGACAGAACTTTTATCCCTAGTACGCATAAAACTCCAGTTCACGAGCTTGGGCTGAATTTATGGAGGGATAATATCGTTCACACAGCCAAGATCCAAAGAAGACTTAAAGACAGACTCCTGGAACTTGTGCAGAGAGAAAGGGATGGTGAAGTCATTAACCGGGGTTTAATGAGAAATGTGGTCAAAATGCTAATGGATTTAGGCACTTCGGTTTACCAAGAAGACTTTGAAAAACCGTTTCTTGCTGTTTCAGCTGATTTTTACCGTGGTGAATCCCAACTGTTTATTGAAAGTTGTGACTGTGGGGATTACTTGAAGAAAGCTGAGAAACGGTTAAACGAGGAGATAGAACGTGTGTCACATTATTTGGATGCAAAAAGTGAAGTTAAGATAACACATGTGGTGGAAAAAGAGATGATAGAAAGCCAGATGACTAGATTAGTACACATGGAGAATTCGGGGTTAGTTAATATGCTTGTGGATGATAAATATGAGGATTTGGGTAGAATGTATAATTTGTTCCGTAGAGTGCCAAACGGGCTGTCTTTAGTAAGGGATGTGATGACATCACACATTCGGGAAACGGGTAAGCAATTAGTGACTGATCCTGAAAAGCTAAAAGATCCGGTGGACTTTGTACAACGTCTTTTGGATGAAAAAGATAAACTTGATAAGATCATCAATCTTTCATTTAACAATGATAAAATGTTCCAAAACGCGTTGAATTCGTCCTTCGAGTATTTCATTAACTTGAATACTCGGTCCCCGGAATTTATATCGCTGTTTGTGGATGATAAGCTTAGAAAAGGTTTGAAAGGGGTTAGTGAAGAGGATGTTGAAATCATACTAGACAAAGTAATGATGCTTTTCCGTTATCTTCAAGAGAAAGATGTTTTCGAAAAGTATTATAAACAACACTTGGCGAAAAGGCTTCTTTCTAATAAGAGCGTGTCAGAAGATGCAGAGAGAAGTTTAATTTTGAAGCTGAAAACGGAATGCGGGTATCAATTTACATCAAAACTGGAAGGTATGTTTACTGATATGAAAACATCTGATGACACAATGCAAGGGTTTTACACAGCAATGGGACCTGAGTTAGGTGATGGGCCCACACTCGCGGTCCATGTCCTCACAACCGGGTCTTGGCCGACTCAGCTAACCCCCACCTGCAACCTACCACCTGAAATCCTAACCGTGTGTGACAAGTTCAAGACGTATTACCTCAGAAGCCACAACGGGCGCAGGCTGACCTGGCAAACAAACATGGGGTCTGCCGATATTAAAGCAACATTCACTGGAGGCCAAAAACACGAGCTTAATGTTTCAACTTACCAAATGTGTGTTCTTATGCTGTTCAACAATGCAGATGGGTTGAGTTATACAGAAATCGAACAGGCTACCGAGATCCCGACTGTAGATCTGAAGCGGTGCTTGCAATCTTTAGCCTGTGCTAAAGGGAAAAACGTGCTCAGGAAAGAACCGATGAGCAAAGACATTGGTGGACATGACACGTTTTATTTCAATGACAAGTTTTCTAGCAAATTTTATAAAGTGAAGATCGGCACCGTGGTGGCACAGAAGGAATCCGAACCTGAAAAGCAGGAGACGCGACAAAAAGTCGAGGAGGACCGAAAACCTCAAATCGAGGCGGCAATTGTTAGGATCATGAAAGCGAGACGTGTGTTAGATCACAACAATATCGTGGCTGAGGTGACAAAGCAACTGCAGGCCAGGTTTCTACCGAACCCAGTGTTGATAAAGAAACGAATCGAGTCACTTATTGAAAGGGAGTTTTTAGAAAGGGACAAAGATGATAGGAAGTTGTACCGGTATTTGGCCTGATGATTTGGGTACTCGATAACTGATTCTGGGCTATATGCTTTGTGTGCCTTACTTTCTTTGTTTCCTGGGTGTTTTTACATGCGCTAGCGCGCCCACACACAACACCTATTCCTGAACACACAACGGACCCAAATACACACCCCATAAACACAATACTGTTGTGATCAAACATTATGGATAGGGTTTTGTGATGGGTTTCATCGAACCTGGTTTAGAGTTGTTTGATTTAAATTGCGCATTTCGTTTTATTTTTTCAGTTTAGTTTTTTATGATTGATGTCAGGTTCGGATTCAGGATTTTTCTGGTCATTGGGGGCGGGCTAAACTCGGGTTGAGAGATTAAAATAAATCGATTTTCTTTTAAAACAATCTCACTTACGTTGAAACATTAATCATGTATTCATGTGTTTTTGAACGTGTTGATTGTTTTTATGTAAAAACTTTGAATCAAGTAAAAGAAATATCAATCAACTCTACACATGTGAATAACCCAGATAATGATTTTAAGTTTGAAATTACAATTAAGAAGGGTATTTATTTATCATTAACATCGGTAAATTATAAATACTCTAATTACCAAAGCTTTTGTGTATAGAGCGGTTGTACCATATGCTTAGGGGGTTTTTCAAAAAAATTTGATGTTACACTTTTAGCCCAAATGTTTTTCTTTTTTACTTTTAACACAAATATTTCATCTTTTACAATTTAACACTAACAATTTTGATTTTTCACTTCTTACCCAAAACTTCTCATTTTTTTACTTTTAACGCAAAGATTTTTATCTTTTACAATTTAACCCTAACACTTTTTTCTTTCAACTTTGGTCCCACATGATTTTCATCTTACGCAATTTTATCGTTTTATGTTCCGTTCTAAATTTTGCGAGTTATAACAAGTTCATCGCTATGCGCGGGTCCTAGACCGACTTAGTTACTTCACATTAACCATAGTTACTAAAAGTCATCGATTTTACGCCTTTGGCATTAACACGTCGTAACGAGCGTGTGTGGTTCTACGATTTACGCCTTCTTTTTAATCGGTATTATTTTTCCCTTCATTTATTTATTTTACTTTTACGAGCTTTTTGGTGTTAGTAGTCGCTGATGATGGTGCGGCATTAGTGCTACTTGGTATGGTTTTACACCCCCGCCGCAACGCGCGGGGGCTTAATGCTAGTTAATTACTATTACCCGTCCAATACTCCAATGTGTATATTTTAAATTTTAAATTTTTTTTATTGAAGTTATAGTTTATTTGGTTTCATTTATGTATTTACATAACTTGTAATAAGAAAAGTTTGTGGTTATCATACATCTTGATATAGATTCTAGAGAGAATTATGCGGATTGTTCTTTAGTTATACATCAAATTGCATCCTGTGTCCTTTATGGAAATTTTTCACTCCTTATGTCCTTTGTTTTATAAACTTGTTACACCCTATGTCCTTTAGACCAAACCAAGTTAAAAAAGTCTGTTAAGTGTATCACGTGCCCCTCACGTGAGGGGCAAACTTGTCTTTTCACCCCTCTATCTTCTCCCCTGCTACCTTATAACGTTCAAAAATTAGGGCTTTTTATATCAGATCAAAAAATTAGGGCTTTATATCACAATTAAAAAATTAGGGCTTTACAACGGTTGTGTATTGTAGGTGTGGAATGCTGATGATGATTCGAACATCAACAACACCAAAAAACCCAGGTAGAAGATTCTATTGTTGTCCAATCGGTTGTGGCTTTATTGGTTGGTGTGAACAGACGCAATATGTAGAGTCTAACTTTCAGACTGCTACTTTGCTTCGAAAGCTTCAAGAAAGTCAAGAGGAATCAAGGAAACTAAGAAGCAAGCTTTGGATTAGTTGGATTCTCTTCGTTTTTTTTGTTATTGTTGTAGTTTATTGTTCTTGAATAGTTAGTTGAAATGTAGCTTAATGGTTATGAAATGTAAGAAATTTGGTTATGAAATGTAAGAAATTTGGTTATGAAATGGTTATCAAATGTATTGTCAGAATATTGATTGTCATAATTTATGGTATATGGGTCATGAATTAGTCTGTGCACAATTAACAAATCCAGTTTTCAAAAGGGTCATCATCCTAGACAAACAACAACCATTAACAAACCAGTTTTCAAATGGGTCAAAATCCTGGACAAACAACAACCATTAACAAACCAGTTTTCAAATGGGTCAAAATCCTAGACAAACAACAACTATTAACAAACCAGTTTTCAAATGGGTCAAAATGGACTACTTAAAGTCAAACAAACATCAAACCATAAAAGACTTCATTAACACATAATTCAAACCATAAAATACTTCATTAAAACATAATAATTAAAGTCAACATACCATACCAGAGCTAATTAAAGTCAAACAAATATCAAAGTCTAACAGATCATTACAAAACATAATATAGTAATTAAAGTCAACAAAACATAAGACACCAAATTAAAGTCAACATAATAAAACACTAAGGCTGAACTTGTCCCTTGCAGGTCCTGCTATTGTGCCCCACATTCCCACATTTGTTGCATTTCTTGGGGATCCCTTTTTGTGATAACTTTCCCCCTTTTGTTGCATCTTCCAATTCTACAGGGGACTTCTTTCTAACCTTCTTTGGCCTGCCAATGGGCTTATGATGGTAGGGTGCAGTTAGAGTAGTTGGGACATTAGACTTAGGCCACATTGTCCTTCCATTAATAGGATAAATCTTGTAGTTGTAAACCTCCTTCCACCTAGCAACTGTATAGACAGGATGAACATATGTCTCTAGTAGTTCTGTTTCCCTACCACTAAACATGTTCTTGTTCCAGATTGCAGCCACAATATGTTTGCATGGCATCCCAGTTATCTCATACTTCCTGCAAGTGCATTCTCTCTTTCTCAAATCCACCACAACACCAAAACCTGCTGGCCCCCTAACCTGATAATGATCTTCCCCATTCCACAACACAATGCACCTACTGGCTTGCTGCTTAATTTCTTCGAACTTTAGGGTAGCTTTAGGTGTTAATGGTCCATCAGCAGTGTCCATCAGGTGAAGCACATTCACAATCCTTCTCATTAGATACTCTCTGATGTACTCCAACATAGTAATAATTGGCTTGTCTCTTGCATCTACCAGCTGGGAATTAAAGCTTTCACACATGTTGTTCAATAGCACATCTGATATTGCCCTCCCTAGAATATGAATAATGAAAAACATAAATGGAACTGTTGGCAAACAATGAAAAACAATAAATCAGAAAACTTACCAGTGAAATGTGATTTGGACCAGTGTTTTGGTGGGATGGCAGACAACCACTGCATAGCTTCAACATTAAAATCTTTCATATTTTGCTCAAAATATGGAACTGTTGATGATGATGCCAGCTTCCACAGATGATCCTTGTATGCTTTACCCTTGAACCTCAGTTTCATATTCTCATGAATATGTCTGAGGCAAAACCTATGTTCAGCATATGGAAATAGTTTCTCTATTGCAGGAATAATACCCTACACAAATTGCAACATTTTATGTATTCAGTAATATGTAATACCCTAAACAAAGTAATAAAGTAAATAAGGGACTCACCTTTTGTCTGTCACTAATGAAGGTGAAGTATGAGTCACTCTCCAAATCAATGTCATAAGCTAGGCATTGGAGGAACCATGTCCAAGAGTTCAAACTCTCAGCCTCCACAACTGCATATGCTAAGGGGTATATCCCATTATTAGGGTCAACATCCACAACAGATAACACCTGACCTGGGTATGGACCCTTAACAAAAGCACCATCAAGACCCAATAAAGGTCTACCAATAGCCTTGAACCCCTTATTTAGTGACCCCAAACAAATGTAAATCCTCTTGAACTTCCTTGTATCTGAATTTGGATCTGGACATGGTTCTACTTCAATATGAACTGTTGTACCTGGATTGGTTTTCATCTGTTCACCACAATAATCCCTCAAGACACTGTATTGTGCTTGATAGTCACCATGTATCTTTGTAAGGGCTTTTGTTTTAGCTCTAAAGGCTTTCATCTTTGATATCCTAACCTCAAACTTCCTCTGAAATTGCTCTTGAAATGCCTTAACAGGTATGTTAGGGTTTTCCTCAAGCTGTTGCATCAATTGTTTGCTAAGAAAGGTAGAGGTGCAATGATAAACAGATCTACTTTGACTTTGACTTTACCCTTCCCTTTAATGCTTGACTTACCACCTATGTCAGCATGGTTATGAATACCAACTTCATCCACATGAAAATTAGGGATATGACCTCTGCAAACAGCCCTCACCCTAACTAAATCATCCTTCACAATCCTAAGTTCCCTTCTAGTTTCAACTGCATGCAGTTTAATTAACTCTTTGGCCTCCATTTTACTTCCAAAAATCTGGCCACAATAGAAGTTACTGTTGTTCTCATTAGCATTCCTTACATTCCTAAGCATTTTCTTCCTAACCCTTGATGCATCATCATTAGACTCACTGCCACTATCAAAATCATTGCACAATACATCATCCTCAATATTTTCAGATGGTCCCTCATTAGTATTCTCATCATGCCCTAGATCATTGTTAAGTTTAAAATCCCTCATGTCTACATCCACATCATCCTTACAAGTATCCTCACCATCAAAATCACTATCAATGTCACTGTTTTCCTCAATTTCCTTAATTTCATCTTGATCATCCATATTTATGTCATCATCAATTTTTCCAACATTCTTATGTTTATCATTGTCTATCTTCTTATCTTTATGTTTATCATTGTCTATCTTCTTATCTTTATGTTTATCATTGTCTATCTTCTTATCTTTTAACCTTTCAGTTTCATCAACATTAGACCTAGACCCAAAGAAAGGATCAAAATCCTCACAAAAAGCAGCATCATAAATCTGTTTAGGGGGTAATTCCACTGCAAGGGGTGTTGGTTGAGTTATACATTCACCAAATTCATCCATGTAAAAAGTATTTGTATACCCAAATTGAACATAAACCCTCATCACCAAGCTACTGTTATTCCATACAAACTTCAAAAATTTCCCAACATCAACGTCGTTGCCTAATGTTTGGTTAGACCTCTGAATAACTTTACAAAATTACTATTTTACCCTTCACCTTATTTTAATAAAAATATTCAATTTTTATCAAAAAAAAAAAAAACAACAAACTGATATACACGACACCACCCACATGGACACACACCTAACTTCAATCATTCTTCTTTACCCTCTTTTTATTTATTTTCTCTTTAACCCATATACACACACTAGACACATACAAACACACACCTACAACTCTCTATTTTTCCATTTCTTTCCTAACCATTTCACTCTCTTTTCCATTTCTTTCTTTTTCTTGAAGGTCGGAGGAGGAGAGGTGGTTGGTTGGGGGCGGCTGGCGGAGGTCAGAGGAGGAGGAAGGCTGTTTGGGGGCGACTGGTGGAGGTCGGGAGAGAGGGACGAGCAGAAGGAGGGAAGGCTGTTTGGGTCGATCTGTTTCAGAGGGAAGAGGAGAGGAGGAGGAGGAGCAAGGCGTGGGTGGAAGAAAGGGAAGAGGGCTGGCCGGAGGAGGGCCGGCGGGAGGTGGAGGGGCGGCAGGAGGTGGTGGGTGGAGAGAGGAAGATTCAGAGGTGAAAGGGTAGGGCTTTGGTTAAGGGAAAGGAGCTGTGAATGAGGGTGAGGGTGGGGGTGAAGAGGTCTTTTTTTATTCAGCAATGATATGTTGCTGTAGTGGGAAGACTTAACTGAACCATTAAGAGGGTGAGATTTTTGCAACCAAATAGCTCCAACCTCTGTCCGAATAAGAGGTTCCCTCTTAATGAACCATTAAGAGGTGAACCAAACAACCCCTTAATGATTCAACACTTAGGGCCTGTTTGGTAGCCTCTTAATCAGCCTCTTAACCATTCAGCTCTGAATCATTCAGCATTCAGACTGTTTGTTTGAGCATCTGAATGGAATGATTAAGTGCTGAACCATTAAGCTAATAAAGGATGCTGAATGATTCAGCTCTTAACCATTCAGAGCTTCTTAACCATTCAGATCAGCTTAATGATTCAGCACTTAATCAACCAAACAGCCCCTTAATCATTCAGAACTCTTAATGATTCAGCACTTAATCAACCAAACAGCCCCTAACACTTTTATTTCATTTCATGAAAACAAAAACCCTTATTTTGCAAAACCACCCTAAAAACCCTGAAACACCACCGCCGTACACCTTATTCTCAGTAACAACGCCGTCGTCTCTCCCAACGCCGTCGTCGTCGCCGTCGCCGGAGAGAGCTACAGAAGACGACCAATCAATCATGTCTGCTAAATGGAGAGCGTTACAACACCGTCACCGTTACACCTACAGCGCAATCATCTTCCCTCAATACTACAAACAATCCCTAACCGACTTCATTACTCACAATCCATCATCATCATCATCATCCGGTACATTATCATCATTCTACTCTCTACTTTCTGAACTCGTTTCCCTCAATTCAACTTACACACAGCTTAATCACGCTAAAAAATTAGCCACTGCTTTTACTGACTTACTTCTTAAACCTAATAATAATAATAATAATAATAATAATAATAATATTAGTAATGAAAGCATTATAGCCTCTGCCTCCACGTTTTATTTAGAAATATTATTCTTCGAAAACTCCGTCCCCTTGCATAAGACTTTAGTCTCAGTTTTAGCCAAAACGACAGCGTTTCGTTCTGTTATTAGTAACTGTTTTAAGTTATTATGTCAAGAGTATGCTGATGTGGATAATGTGAATGGGATTGGTGAGTGGAATGGGAAGGGGAAGGGGAAGAGGTTTTGCGTGTCGCGAGTAGGTTTATCGATGATGAGTTCGCCGAAACTAGGGTATTTAGTGGAAGTGGTGGAGGAGTGTGCGGTTTTGATGGGAATGGATGTGGTTTCGGGTTTGAATAGTGTGGTTTTGGAGACGGATGAGAAATGTAGGCCGTCGCCAGTTGTTATGGAGCAGTGTCAGGAGGCGTTGTCGTGTGTTTATTATTTGATGCAGCGGTGTCCGGCGAAATTCAGTGGTTTGGATGGTTCTAATATAATGGAGATGATTTTGAATACGGTTATGAGTGTTTTGAAGTCTGAGGCGTTTTCGAGAGATTGTTTTGTGGCTGCTGGTGTGAGTTTTTGTGCGGCTTTGCAAGTGTGTCTTTGTTTTGATGAGCTTGGGTTGGCGTTTATGGAAGGTGTGTTTCGGTATGGTTTGAGTTCGAGTAACGCGTTTCAAGGTGTAATGATGAAGATTCCGTATAAAGGGGATGTGTTTTCGGAGATTCGAGAGTTTTCTGCGCTTACTAGGCTCTGTTTGATTAGAGGGATTCTTACGTCGGTTCCTAGAACGTTGCTTAATACTCCTTTTGTATGTGGTTGTGAGGGGAGTGATGTTTCGACTCAAACGATACTTTATGATGGGATTTTGCCTGAATTGTGTAAGTATTGTGAGAATCCGACTGATAGTCACTTTAATTTTCATGCGTTGACTGTGATGCAGATTTGTATGCAACAGATAAAAACATTGATACAAACGAGTCCGAACAAAGATCACGATATTGTTTCAGATGATATAGGTGGGCGGATTTTGAGGATTGTATGGAATAACCTGGATGACCCGTTAAGTCAAACGGTCAAACAAGTGCATTTGATTTTTGATATCTTTTTAGATATACAATCTAGTCTTCCTTCTACAGATGGTAAGGAGAGAATTCAGATGTTCTTAAAGAAGATTGTGTATTCGCTCCTTCGTATGGGTGCGCGTTGCAAGGGTAGATATGTGCCATTAGCTTCACTTACAAGAAGACTAGGAGCAAAAACGATTTTAGACATGAGCCCTGATTTGATGTATGAGACAGCATGGGCATACGTTGATGATGATGTATGTTGTGCTGCCACAACTTTCTTGAAATGTTTTCTTGAATGTTTACGTGATGAATTCTGGAGTAGCGATGGTGTGGAAATGGGGTATACAAATTTTAGAAAAGTTTGTTTGCCTCCGTTCATGCACGGACTTGCTTCAGGAAACTCAAAGTTAAGGTCGAATTTGAACACGTATGCATTTCCAGTGATTCTTGAAGTGGATGTTGATAGTATATTTCCGATGCTTGCTTTTATTTCCATTGGCCCTGTTGAAGAAAATTCTTTAAATTCTTCACCAGATGTTTATGATACAGATATGAATATCAAAGTTGAAAAGAAGGTGGCGGTTTTGGTTTCACTGCTAAAGGTTTCTCGTTCTCTTGCGCTAATTGAAGGTGATGTTGATAGGTTTGAGAGTGGTGATTATGCTCTTCTTTCTGTAAAGGGTATAGAGGTAAAAGTTCCTATAAAGTGGCTCATGTTAGCGTTGACTCATGTCGATGAGTCACTTCGCACAGATGCGATAGAGTCGTTATTTTTAAACCCTAAAACATCCAGCTTACCATCGTCTTTAGAGCTAAGTATGATGAAAGAAGCAATGCCTTTAAACATGAGGTGCTCTTCAACTTCTTTTCAAATGAAGTTGACTAGTTTGTTTAGGAAATTCTTTTTTCGAGTTAAGACTGCTTTAGAGAGACAAACAAAGCAAAAAAGCTGGCAACCTCCTGTGGTTAATAATGGTGGATTACTTTTTAAAGAAACAAAGGATGTTAGTTTTAAACGAGCAGATGATCTTTTTTGTTTTATGAAGTGGTTGAGTAGCTTTTTGTTTTTCTCATGTTACCCTTCGGCTCCATATGAAAGGAAAATAATGGCAATGGATCTTATATTAGTAATGAACAATACCTGGTCTATTGTCCAAGATTCTACTTCCGAGGTTATGTCAATCACTCCATATGCTGCAGGGTTTATATCACCTGAAGCAACTTTATTGCTTGTAAGTTCGATTGTTGATAGCTGGGATCGGCTTAGAGAGAATTCTTTCCACATACTGCTTCATTTTCCGACTCCACTTCCTGGAATTTTGACCACAGACATGGTCAAAGAAGTAATCATCTGGGCTAAGCAGTTAGTTTGTAGTCCTCGTGTTAGAGAAAGTGATGCTGGAGCATTAACAATGCGCCTCATTTTTAGGAAATATGTTTTGGACCTTGGGTGGGTTGTCAAACCCTCAAGTAATTTTGTTTCTTTTGGCTTACAAATACCGGCCGTAGATTCTCCTGTTGTAGACTATGTAACATCACTTATTGATTGGCTGCGTGCTTCTGTTGAAATGGGAGAAAAAGATCTTTCTGATGCTTGCAAGAACAGCTTTGTTCATGGTGTGTTGCTTACACTTCGTTATACTTTTGAAGAATTAGATTGGAACTCAAATGTAGTGTTGAAGAATATTTATGGTATGAAGCATGCACTTGAGAAACTACTTGAGTTAGTCACGAGAATAACTCTAATGGCACTTTCTGTGGTTTCGGCTGATGCTTGGCATTTACCTGAGGATGTGGAGGATCTTATGGATGATGCTTCCTACATATGGGAGGCGGGTGCTGACGTGGATACACCTGTACCTGCATCAGAAGAAGAAACATGCTCAACATCAGTGCAGGATGTGGGCCCATCTGCTCAGGTTGTTATGGTTGGTTGCTGGCTTGCAATGAAAGAGGTACTGTTATGTTTCCTTTTTAATATGTACTCGATTTTCACAAACGGTAATGGAGTATTTGAGACGGGCATTTTGGTAGTGGTTAATTCTGAGGTGGCAATAGTTGGTTTCTGTTATTTGGGTAACCACTTTTGCACATACTCCCTCTGTCCAGGAATAGTGTTCTACAAACTTGAAAAATGGTTAAAATATGTACAGCAAATGCAGAGCACAATTAACATTATTATTATTATTATTATTATTATTATTATTATTATTATTATTATTATTATTATTATTTGTAATGCATTTTAAGATGGCAATTGACTTTGAAAATTTGCAAGATTTAATGACAAAAATAAAACAGGAGCAAATTGAAAATTTCATCCTTGAAAGTCGACAATTATTTTGGGATGAAGGGAGTTGTTATTTCATTATTCTTAGGTTAATCACTCATTTTTGTGTAGTTAGTTTGATACTAACTACAACAAAACGGAATATTAAAAAGTAGAGTGGAATTATTAATATGCTCTTAATATACCTTCAGTTATCTATCATTCCATAAATAATAATGCTTTTTTGCTAACCATGAAAAAGTCAAACGGCAGAAGCATATCTAAACGTGTACCACATTTTATTACAGTTAGTTGTCTGATTTTGATAATTTAATCTCACGTGACCACTTTTAAATCTCAAATCCAAACAGGCCTCTAATTTCTAAGCTCTTTATTATGTAATCCTAGGTGAGTCTTCTTCTAGGAACTATTATAAGGAAAGTTCCATTGCCAACATCAGATAATTCAAGGGAATGGGACCCGTTATCTGACCCATATGATGATCCAAGCATGACTGATAATGCTGTTCTTGACTTCAAACAACTAGAGACTATTGGGACCCACTTCCTTGAAGTTCTCATGAAAATGAAACATAACGGTGCAATTGATAAGACTAGGGCAGGGTTTACTGCTCTGTGCAATCGGTTACTTTGCTCAGACAATCCAAGGTATATTTTAGAGACTGGAAAACTAGTGTCCAATTTAGGGGGGTTTAAAACGGTCGTGTTCGTCGATTGGTCGGTTGAACATGACACGAACCCTACCCTGCAAATCGTGTCAAACACGTGAACCGAAACACGACATGAATGTTCGTGGGTTGACATGAATACGTTTCGTGTAACCCGAAATTGTTTATATATATTGCATATTAATGCTATAATATTCTAAATTTACAACAAAAATTACAAATACTCAACCTGAACTCAATTACGTTTAAGCTAAAAAAAGCTGATGTCAATTTTTTATTTTTATTATTAAATTTTGTCATAAAATACCCAACCTGAACTCAACTCTTTTACTAAACGTGTTTGCGGGTTGACTCGAAACTGACCCAAACCCATGTAAACTAAGCTGAAGCCCGCAAATTTTGTGTTAGGTTCACTGTTCATGTGGTGTCATAAATTCATACCCCTGTTGTCCTTGATATAAGCTATTTTTAAAATTAAAACACTAACACTGACACTGCTAACTTTTCTCTAATTTATCAGACTTAGCAAGTTACCTGAATCTTGGATGGAACAGCTTATGGAAAGAACAGTGGCTAAAGAACAAACAGTTGATGACTTATTAAGAAGAAGTGCAGGCATTCCTGCTGCATTTATTGCCTTTTTTCTTTCAGAACCAGAAGGCACACCAAAAAGACTTCTCCCGCGGGCCTTACGTTGGCTGATCGATGTAGCCAACAAATTCATGATGTATCAAAACGAGACAAAAACAACTGCTCCAAAACACGAAACACAAATGAATGGTGATAGTAAAGTGAATTCAAAGATTCGAGACGAAGGTGTTATTCCGACAGTGCATGCATTTAATGTTCTTCGAGTAGCATTTAATGATACAAATCTTGCAACTGATACTTCTGGTTTTGCTGCTGAGGCTATGATTATTGCTATACGCTCTTTTTCTTCGTCATATTGGGAAGTTAGAAACGGTGCATGTCTTGCATACACAGCTTTGGTTCGTCGAATGATTGGGTTCCTTAATGTACAAAAACGAGAATCTGCCCGACGTGCGTTGACTGGTCTTGAATTTTTTCACAGGTATTTTGAAGTTGCATTTCTCATTTATAATTGTTAAGAATAGAGATGGAAAGATAGGCAGGCCTGGACAAGCTGTGTAACAGGTTGCATAGGGTTCTAGTTGAAACATGTCATCTTATAGCGTGGATTGGGTAATGGTTCAATAGGGTCGTTGAAACACATCTTTTTCTTGAGCGGGTCAAAATATGCTGGGCTGGATTAGGTTTACCTGTGAAGGCAATCACTTTTTTTCCGTTCCTTTGTAACAAATTAGTAACGGGTTAGTTATGATTAGAAAAACTATATTCTTACATGAATGATCTAAATCGTTGAATAAAATAATTTAGGAGGTTTTATGCATTACGATTAGAGTGTTAGACTTTGGCCGACCTTCAACCGTTTGACCAGTTCCTTTTAGCTATTTTTGTTGACCCGCTTGAGATTAAACACAACCCATATTTTAGAAAAGTTTTTAACTGTTTTCTTTTTGAAGGTACCCAGCATTGCATCCTTTCTTGTATAGTGAACTGAAAATTGCGACAGAGTTGCTAACAAACGGGTCACCAGAACATGTGGGGTCAAACCTAGCTAAGGCAGTGCACCCTAGCTTGTGTCCCATGCTAATGCTCTTATCAAGGCTCAAGCCTTCAACAATTGCGAGTGAAACTGGAGACTTATTGGACCCATTTTTGTTCATGCCATTCATCAGAAAGTGCTCAACACAAAGCAACCTTCGGGTCCGTGTTCTTGCATCACGAGCTTTAACGGGCCTAATATCCAATGAAAAACTTCAAGTCATCCTTCTAAACATAGCCACCGAATTGCCTTCTGGAACAAACTTGGCTTCTTCAAATATGATTCATGGTTTACTATTACAGTTACTCTCTCTTCTAGATACCAATTGTAGAAACTTGATAGATTTCTCAAAGAAAGACCAGATTTTAGATGAATTGATCCAAACTCTTGTCATGCGTTCTTGGATCGGAAGCCCGAATTTGTGCCCGTGTCCCACACTCAACACCAGTTTCTTAAAGGTGCTTGATATTATGCTCAATGTTTCCCGAACATGCCATTCAAGTAAAAGTTTTGATACCATTCATAATCTCCTTTGGGAGTTATCTTCAGAATGTTTAGATTCAGAAGCTTCGAACGGGTTACCTTTTTATGACCCAACAGTAGCAGAATGTCGAAAACAGGCGGCGACTTCATATTTCAACTGTGTTTTCCAAACATCAAAAAACATTGATAAAGATGACACCTTTATCCCTATTCCAGGGAAACACAATCCCCTTGCATCAAGTTTATTCCATGTATCTGAAACACATGACCGTTTTACCGGTTTCCAGGAAAGGCTTATTCGATCCATGTCAGATGCATCATACGAGGTTCGGATCTCAACATTTAAATGGCTTCTTTTGTTTCTTAAATCCACAGAATTGAATGATCATATAGACGATCAAGGGACTATGAGCGGTTTTATAAAGTGGATTAATCTTCATCTTCATACCGAGATGGAGAATCTTTTATTTCAAGAAAGGAATCACAGATGCACTTGCTTGATCTTAAAAATACTTTTCACTTGGAATCTGCTTAATTTTCAGAAATCATGCAGCAAAGAACGCCTCCCTGAAACCCGCTTTGTGGGTAACATAGGTTCTGATTCTTTATTTATATTCTGGGATAAATTAGTTTCCTTATATAAGGTCACCCGACATGTGAAAACACTGGAAATTCTTTTATGCTGCATGGGAATTTGTGTCAAGCAGTTTGCAGTCATGTTCACGAGGCAATCTGATCATGTAACCAGTTTAAACAAAGTGTTTGATTACATCAGTTACTATGTTGACCTAGTGAAACAGCACGCCGATGCATCAGAGCCGGTTAACATACGCAAAGCAGCAGCTGAGTCAGTGGTTGCATCTGGTTTACTTCAAACAGTTGATTTTATTGGTCAACACGTGACCCGTAACACAACCCCATCAGACAATTCATTAAGCAACTTTGATAAGTATGCTTCTAGGACACTCGACATGTGGTCAACATGCATAAAACTTCTAGAAGACGAGGATGTTTCTCTTAGAAGCAAGCTCGCGGTTGATGTTCAAAAGTGCTTTACTTCAGAAACTCACGGAGTAATCCCGAGCCAAGTGGACAAAGTGATAATATCAAGTTTCCAGCATTTATCGTCGATATTCGGTCATTGGATTAACTACTTTGATTATCTTTCTAATTGGCTATTAGGTGCTTCAAACAACGTCGGGTCAAGTGGTGATCTTGTGAGACGGGTTTTTGATAAGGAGATTGATAATCATCACGAAGAAAAGTTACTTCTTTGCCAGATCTGTTGTTTCCATCTTGAAAATATTTCAATATCAGAATCTTTAGCAGCAGATGAAAATGGTGGTTTGGATTTCCTATTAGAATGGCGAAAAAGATTCTTCCTACGCTTGATGTCATTTGCAGATGACCATGGCGGCAAGAAAAAAGTCAACTGGATTGGTGGTTTGGGTAACTATAAAGATGCATTTTTGCCCGTTTATTCAAATCTTCTCGGCGTTTACACGCTCTCTCGATGCATTTCTAAAGGAAGATTGGTAAACCGTGGGTCCTTCGCGACAGAAGTATCTGATCTTGGAGATGCGATTAAGCCGTTTCTTGGTAACCCTCTGATTCATAACCTGTTTTTATATTTGGTTAGACTACATGAGGGATCAGACGGTGAGCATGCGAGTGGCAATGTGGCAGTCTGGGATGGTTTTGATCCTTATTTTCTACTGAGGTAAGAAATTTTCATATTCTATGTGTTACATTTTGATGTTACTCATTTTTATCTTAAAACACCTGCAAAGCAATGCAGTGGAATGCTGTTCTTTGCTTTACCAATTTACTATCCTTTTTTTTATTTCTGGAGTCAACCTATAATTATCTTATTTATTAAACAACAGTGAATGAATGAGTAACTCATACAAGTGTTAAAAATGTTATGTATGATTAATATTTTTATTGGAGTGTCTTTTGTAACGAGAGGGTGGAAAATTTATATATAATTAATATACCATCACCTTTGCAGAAGTTTTTTGGTTGTTGAGAGCATACACAATTATCTAATTTACTCATCCTCTACTTTAGTAAAAAGAGTCACCTTTATTTAGTGTTGTTCATCAGCCAAGCTAGGGCAAGCTCGGCTTCGCTCGGATTTGACACCGAGCTGAGAATCTAAGCTCAAGCTTAGCTTGGTTTTTAAATGAGCTAGCTCGGCTCGGCTTGGGCTCGGAGTTAAAAGTAAAATTTTAATAATTGTTTTCAAAATTCAATAATCTAAAATATTGTTAAACTGTTCCAAAGAACACATCCAAAGACATCCAATGTAATTTCAACTTAATACATTACATACCAAAATCAAGTTTAGCCAAATACAAACTAAGGGGCCGTTTGGCAGATCTGAATAGTTGAGAGGTTTTAAATGGTTAAGTGCTGAATCATTAAGTGATGTTTGGTTGGACATCTGAATGGTTAATAAAAAAAATCAAACACTTTATTACACACACACACCCCCTTTCTCTTTAACCCACAAAAACACACACCTATTGCTTTTTTTCTTCTTTTTTCTTTAACCCACACAAACACGCACACCTCTGCTCTCTCCATGTTTCCTTTTCTTTCTTTTTCTTAAACACACACAAACACACTTGGGTGGCGGCGGTTGCCAGAGCAGAAGGAGAGGAGGGTGATGAGGGTTGATGAGGGTGGGTGGGGAGGAGCGGCGATGGGTGGAGGAGAGGATGAGCAAGAGGAGGGGATGAGGAGGAGGAGCAGGGTTGTTCACGTCTGAATCCAGTCAGACTTGCTTCCAACGCTGACCCCTCGCCTCCAGCGCTGACCCGTTCAGAGCTTTAGTCAGACCATTTTTTGTTCAGAGTCGGCCCAACCAAACAACCCCTCTTCTCCTCCTCTGACCGAATCAGACGATCTGTGTTTGACTGGGGGCATTCAGACCCAACCAAACAGTCCCTAAGTTCCATTTTCTAATGAAATGCAATATATGTTCATTAACATCATAATATGCCATAGATATCCAAGTGCAATCTTAAAGCATGCAAATAATAACTATTTTTTTATAATATATTATATGTATATAGAAATAAAATGTATTATAAGTAAAATAATTTGAGGTAGACCAAGCTAAGGGAACGGGAGAGCCAATCCGATTTGGAGTGGCTCGTTACGAAGCGAGCGGAGTTAGGCTCACTTTCTAAAACGAGCCATATTGAGTGAGCTTTTTCTGAGCGAGCGTCGAATCACGAGTTTTTTTTTGTACAACACTACCTTTATTTAAATTTTGTCCATCTTCACAAACATATTACATATCAATCCTGATATCGATCTCTATTTTGTTATATAATATTTCTTTATTTTTTTGTTATTCTTTTTTCTTTCTTCATCGTGAAAGACTCGGAGGTTGCAAGTAAAAGAGAGATAAGCAGGAGTGTCAGTTGTGTCGGGTTGATTAGTTGGTGGGTTGATGATGGGTTGTGGATTGCTGGGTTGTAATGTGCGGTGTCAAAGATTTCAACACTAATCCTACATAAATTTAGGTCAACCCGAACATGACCCGTTTAACTCGTATTTTGAAATGAATCATACATTTTGATGAGTTGTTATAAACGGGTTGTTGGGTTTTAAGCGGGTTATCCATAACATATTTAATGGTGAGTATGAGGCGTGATAAGTAAATAATATAGTGTGCCAAAACTAACATTATTATTACTAACCATGTAAAATGGAAACGGAAAAAACAAAAACGAACATGTAAGTTTTTTTTGGTCTAAATAGTTAAATTGGTTAACGGGTCTAACCCGTTTTTTTATACGGGTCAACCCAAACTATTTTTAATACAGGTGAACCTGAACTTGACCCGTTTTATTACACGGGTTGTGTTAGTCGACCCAAACCTGTTTTTCGTGTTGGGTTTGGGTTAGGTTTTGGGTTGTCTCAAGAATTACCGCCTCTAAATGAACACATATATGGATGGGGTTCGGATGAATGTTACGTAATCCAACGTACGTCCAATCATTGGTTGACATCACCCTGTAAATCTTTGGTAGGAATCACTGGTTTACTTCTCTCTAGTCATAGCAGGGATCCGGATTACACCACCTTTAAATATGATAATAACCTTTTACAAATGAGTTTCTGAATGAAGTATTATAATAAAAGCACACACTAGCTCAATCAGGGGCGGATCTAGGGGCTTTTAGGGGTTCTTAGGAACCCCCTCGGTTTGGAAAAAAATTGAAAAATTTAGTGGAAGATTTCGAAAAATTAGTGAAAATCAGTGAAAATCTACGAAAGGACCCCCCTGGAAATCCGTTCTGGATACGCCACTGAGCTCAGTTGTCCTTTTCCCATCTCTGAAGTATAAGTTATGACCTGTGTTTATAACCTCTGATTACTCAACAATGTTTAAAAATCTAAAGGTTTTGTTTTTAAGCGATTAGTTCTAAGTGTGGGTTAAAGGTTTGCTTAAAAAAAGGTTGTCCACAGTATGATTGTTGATTATAGACTTCTTAAGAAGTATACATTATTTATTGGTCCAATGTAAATTACCTATTTTGATGATGATGAAAGATTCTATAACTCTTGTCAAATACCTTGAATTAACTAAAGATGCTGACTGTGGATGTTTGCCCAGCTATGTTTAAAAATTGCATAAAATGTAAGTTGGGGAAGCCACGGTTGACATCAATGTCTAATGGACGATTTAAATCTACAAAACGTTTGTAAAGGAGATATAACGTCGAAGCTACAGTGAGAGTGAGACCATCCATCGATCATTCGAGTGGAGCTCAATCTACGTGGTTGAAAGAAAAGTGTAGTATATTACAGCTTGACCGTAAATCAACATATGTTCAAATCTTTCAATGAAGCAAGTAAAAAACACAAAGTGCTCTTGACAACAACTAACCTACAAACAAATGGTGTAGGCATGTTAAAGAAAACAGAAGATAAAATAATTATTCAAGAATACAATTTATGAAAACAACATGATTTAACTTTTAGTTCATTGTTTTTTTTTTGTTTGTAAAATAGACGGTTACAAAATAAAGTCAAAAGAAGTAATATTTTCCGATAGTTAAATACAAGCCAAACAAACGGGTTTAAAAACTAGAGTGATAATTGCTTGACACTTAACTAAGTGGTTTATTTGCTTTTATTTTTCCCCTTTTCAAGTCAAAGTTGCTTTAATTTCTTATATTTTAGTATCTGAACCATGAGAAGGGGAAATTAGTTTTTTACTTATTGCTATAGATAAGGAGAATTTTGTCTAATCGGCAAAGCTTTTGGTGTTAAAGTGAAGCTCCCCTTAACGGTTAAGGGCTCAAGTCTTAGGAGAAATATCACCATCTAAGGTAAGACGGGTCACTTGAGGCTTGAGTGATGGGGGTTGGAAAGCCACGAGGCTACACCGTCCCGTGTCATGGGGCTTCGATTTAGGGCTTGAAAATGAGGCTACTTGTTTCAAGCCGAAGGAAATGAATAAAAAATGGATTTTTGGGTGGGGACCATTTAATGGGGAGTGTGTGATTGGTGGGTATGGTAAAATGGTAGGGTCCTTGGTATGTGTCTACTTTGGGCTTGGTGTTTCCAGTGTTTAAGTTACTTTAGGCTAGTTTGGGGTTAAAATGACGTGGCACTGTGTGATTGGTGAGCATGGGGCTACACGGGGCTTGTGCCCCCCCTCCCTAAAAAATTAATGCCATGGATAAATTGTAAATAAGACTATCCGTTGTGGAAGCGCGAGCATCATTACGCGAATGGAGTTTTTGCACAGGTGTTCACCTCTAGTCACAACAGCCCCACGCGAACCCCGGCGCGAGCGAGCACAAGTGACGGTGGTCGCGTGGGCTAACGGGAGAAACTGACCTTTGGTCGCGCCGATGCTCACCTCCAGCCACAACGGGGTCAAGTGATCGGGTTACTTGAAAGTCACGTTGGTGGCTCGCGCCCGGTCGCTCGCGGCTCCAAAACGGACGGCCTAAGAAAAGTTTTCAGCCGCGAAAGATGAATGGATATTATAATTATCCTACCATAAATAGAATATATGATTTGACTATAATTACTTTATCATAACTAGGAGATATGATTAAAGTCTCTCATGAGTTTTTATAATATCTCTTCTCTTCTAATTTTCTTTACCACAATCAGGGCATGTATCCAATGAGTCCTAGCTCAACTGATTTGGGAGGATGCAACCCATGATCTTTTAATTTGGAGGTAATGAGTTTGAGTCCTACTTACTTTTTTCAGGTGGGTTAAGGATTTTACCACAATAGAACTTCGGGCGGTGAGTTTCCCCTGAAATGGTAGGCTGCCTGGTCACCAGTGTTGTCTGTGTTCGTAGGGCGTGGTTAGCCTTTTACCCAGGTGACCATTTGCTTCAGGTGGGCCATGGGTTTCGGGCGGTGGGTTTCCCCTGGACTGGTAGGCGGGCTGGTCACTAGCGTTGCTGTGTTCGCAGGGTGTGAGTGACCTTTCACCCATGGGTTTACCCTGGTGACCGACTTGTATCGTATTCGTTGGCCATTCAAATAAAAAAATCAGGGCATGTAATTTAATTTTCATTGCACATTAGGGTTGTCATAAATAAGAGATATGATTTGATTATACCAAATCATTAACGTTTAGAGAAAGTATACGATACAAAGTTTATTAACGTGAGAAGAATAAGAAGCCATCAGGTGAAGCCATGTGTCAACTTAACCAAACCCCAGTTAACCTAACCAAACTATAATTAATCTTAATCTCAGTTAAACCCAAGAGCAATACATACTTTTATTATACGTAACTGATTACTATAATCACGTTCGTTATTTTTGTAAACTATTTTTTCAAATCAGAATTTGAATTATAGAACACTAGACGATCACACACATTACGATTCAATCAAATTACGATTCAATCTCAATTCGATCATCACAATTACAGTTAACTCGATTAATTCATCATGTTCGGTACGTATCTTCATAGTTAATTAAATCAGTTTTCACTAGTTTTTTGTTTAATTTTTGATTTTGTTTATCAGATTTAAACTTGTCTGTTGACGAGCAGAGCGTTTCTGCTGAGAATTCGAATCCTGTTCCTGATAATATTGTTTTTCATGGTATAGATCATCATGTTCTGTTTTTTGACTCAATTTTGAATCTGTGTTTTAATGTTGATTTTTTGTTAACATGATGTTTTTATATGTATTCAGACTTGATCGAAAATACTAACCAGGATGTTGATATTCATAGTTTGAACCTCATCAACGAATTCAGAATTCAAGGTATTTTAATTTATTTTTGAATATCATATTTCAATAAGTGCGTTTAAATTAGATAATAAGTGCGTTTAAAATGTACCTATTTATTTTGATATTGATCCTATATATAAGTGCATTTAAATTAGATAATAAGTGCGTTTAAAATGTACCTATTTTGATATTGATCCTATATGAGTGCGTATAAGTTAATCACGAGTGCGTCTGAGTTTTTTCAAACTATCATTTTTCAAAGTGCGTTTGAAGTTTTATAACGTGTGTTTGTTTTGAAGGTGTTGCAACTGATGTTCCTGTTGATGACCAAGCTAGTAACACATATATTCCTGATGTACCTGATTCACTCAAACCTGTAATCAACATGGAGTTTCCTAGTATTGAGCATGCATATGAGTTTTATGCCAAATATGCAAAGGCTGGTGGGTTTTCTATTCGAAAGGGTACGTCAGATGTGCGAAGAGGTGCTTTAAGACTCAGGTACTTTGTATGCTATAAGGAGGGTTTTAAGCCATTCAAAGTAGGTGCAAAGAGTTCTAATAAAGATGTTAAGTCAAGGAAAAGGCCGTCTATCCGGAAAGGATGTATAGCACATATAAAGCTAACTTTTGAGAATGGAAAGACATTCAAGGTTTATGGCTTTGTGGAAGGTCATAATCATCCTTTTGTACATGAAAGTGACATTCATTTTCTAGCAGCGAATAGGAAGCTGACACATACTCAAGAAGAGATGATACGTGAGCTGTCTTCATTGAACATGGGTCCTGTCAAAGCTTTTAACATTATGAAGACTAAGTATGGAGGTTTTGAGAATGTTGGTGCAACTGCAACTGATTGTAAGAACTTTAAAAGTGGCTTAAACAACTTTATTGGTGAGTATGATGCAGATATGATAGAGTCTAGGCTTAAGGATAAGAAGAAGTTCCTGCCAGATTTTTCATTTGAGTATGCTGTGGATCAAAAGAATGCACTAACCAGTTTATTTTGGGCTGATGCTTTATGCAAGAGGAATTATATGGAATTTGGAGATATGATTTCGTTTGATGCAACATTTAACACCAGCAAGTATGTTTTAAATTTTAATTTTTAAGCTTGATATCCAACTATTATATGTTTTTAGTTTTTTAAATTATTTTTAATTTGTTTTTGCAGGTACAAGATGGTTTTTGTACCATTTACCGGAACTGATAACCACTGCCGGAATGTCACACTTGGGGCAGGTTTGTTGTTATCAGAGACTAGTGAATCATACACATGGTTGTTACAATCGTTTTCCAAATGTTTTGGAAAGCATCCCAAAGTGGTTGTAACTGATCAAGATCCTTCTATGAAAAATGCAATCCAGTTGGTTTTCCAAAATAGTAGACACAGATTGTGTATGTGGCATATCATGAAGAAGGTTTCTGATAAGCTTAGTAACATGAATGCGTTTTAAATAGTTTTAATTTGGTTACAAATTAATGAATGCGTCCATATTTATATAAGTGCGTTTGATTGTTTTATTGATTTTCAGATAAGTGCGTTCAAATATTTTATAACGTGCGTTTGTTTCTATGTTTTTTGTGTTTTTTTATGTGGGTAGTGCATTATGCAGTGATGATGAGTTCAAAAGGAGAATTTGTGCAATTGTGTGGACAGACTCCATTAGTCCGGAGACTTTTGATTTCAAGTGGGGTGTACTGATTGTTGATTACAAACTAAATGAGAACAATTCGTTTTCGGACATGTTTGACATGAGGACAACATCAAGATCCGAGAGTGAGAATCATTTTATTTGCCAAGTGGCAAATTCTTAGTTGACTCTTGTTGAGTTTTTCAACCATTTTGAAACTTCCCTTGAAGCTCAGAGATTCAACCACAGGAAGAATGACCATGATTCAAGACATACAGTTCCTGATTTTTGGACTACAAACCCTATTGAGGAAAAGGCATCTAAAATATTTACACGGACTATCTTCTTTGATATTCAGGAAGAAATATATGCCACTTATGAAGGATTAATAAGTGTTCATATGAAAAGGGTTGATAAAAAAGGTTTTTAAAGGTTTATGTTGATGATACACAAGCACATGGTCAAGACTTTCTTGAGGTATATATTTTGTTTTTTAAATTATGAAGGCGTTTAAATCATTAATGAGTGCGTCCAAAAGTCATCAGTATAGTTTTTGGTTTTCTAAATATTGATGCTTTTAAATTTATTCACGAGTGCGCCCAAAGTCATCAGTATAGTTTTTTTTTACCTTTTTACAGGTTCTTTTCAAGAAGGAAGTTGTTGAGGGTGTTGAGGATGTTACTACATTATGTACCTGTAGGAGGTTCAAGCAGTACGGGCTGCTGTGTAGGCATATTTTTTTTTTGTATTAAGGTTGATGAAAATTTATAGATTCCCGAAAAATACATTCTGAGTAGGTGGACAAAAGATGTTGTTCCAAATTAAATCAAGAATTCATTTGAAACGGGAGAGTTTGGTGATGACAAGACGAAGGAAGCTAGACGTATTGCACGGGAGATAGTTTTGGGCGGTGAATATCTTGCAAACTCTCTAATTGCAGATTTATCCGAGTTAACTTTGGTTAATGATAAAATCAAAGAGATGGTTAAGAAGGTTGATGAGGGCAGGTTTAAGAGACCTAGTCATCAGAATAAGTATGACAGGTATGCTTCTCTTCTTGGTTATGAGAAACCATCAGAGGCCGAACCCACTATTTGACTTCCAAATGGTATCAAGAACAAAGGTCGTGGCAAGCAGAAGCGCATAAAGTCTAGCAAGGAAAAGCAGGTTAGTCGATCCGGCAAAAGGAAGAGAACATGTGTTATATGCGGAGAGAGAGTCCATGATCGACGAAAACATGCGAAGGAGGGTGCTTCAACCCAGCCGCAAGGTGAACAAGATGATCATAATGTGGAAGATGACATTGATGATAATGAAGAGATTGAATTAGAAGTTTCTGATGATAAGGAGTTGTCTTAGATGTCTGATGTTTGACTTGTAAATGTTACTGTTTTTTAATAAGTGCGTCTGAATGTAAACATGGTGCGTTTGAACTTTGTGCATGTTATCAGTTATTTTAAAGTTTATATAGGTGCGTCTGATTTTAACATAAGTGCGTTTAAATAACAACAAGTGCGTTAAAAAATAACCATAAGTGCGTCTATATCATTAAACAGAAAAACGATTACATAACCACCATCACCACTACCATCACCACCACCATCTAAAAAAAAAAAAAACCCACCACTTAAACCCAAAAAAAAAAAAATGATTTACAAAACCACCACTACAAAACAACCACCATAAAACCACCACCATCATTTGGCACCCAAGATTGCATCCCTTGCCTTTTGTTTTTATTCCATTCTCTTCAGGATGCATGTCTATGTGTTGCTAAGTGACTGACTGATGAGGTTGTCAAAAGATGCCTGAGTATGGAGTTGCTCAATAGCTGCATCTGTGAATGGTGTCTTCTCCTCCCTCATCAGCTTCTATATGAGGTCCAGGTTTTTCATATACTGCCTCTAAACCTCATTTTGTGCACCCAAAACTACACAAGATGAGTTGAGGTCATCCCTCACCTCTAAGATGCAATCAACCAAAACCACAGTTTTGACCTGCATGTTGTTTATTGCATCTATGTGGTTTTCTGCCATTTTGTTTTTGTGTTTCTAGTTGAATCAATATGTATTTTGATAGTGTTTTTATAGACTAAAAAAGAAAGTTTATTAGGTGGTAGTTGAATATTTAATTTCAAGATTTATCTATATTTATTACCAATCAAATCATAGTTATTAGATAGTAAGATTTTTTAGTTTTTTACCATTAAAATAATCATGTAAAATTTCACAGATTATTTTCTACAATTAATAAGATATGCAACTTGCATTTTTAATCATTACTTGTACGAATAATAAATTAATAAAAAAACATAATCTGTCTTTTTTCATACAAATGCGTCCAAACATTACAGTAAGTGCGTCTGAATTATAAGAGTGCGTTTAAATACAACAAACGTGTGTCTGTTGTTTGTGTTAGTTAACTAGTTACCTTTTTTTAAACGCACCTTATAATGTAACACAATTATAAGGTGCATTTAAACATATCAGAGTTTTTACAGTGTCTGAATGTTCATCATCTGAAACTTTTTCAAATCCAATTTTTTTTCTTTAATTCTTATTATATTATTAAAATCGTAAGTTTATGTGAATATTACATGCGTTGATTGTGATTTTTGAATACGATTTTACTAATTTTAACAATTTTTTTGTAATACTATGTTTTTTGTTTTTCTGCAAATACTTTTTTGATTTGATTGAATTGAATGTTTTTGATTGTGTAATGATTTTGAATCGTTTAATCGATTTGAAATAATGTTCAATCGTTGAAAAATTTTGTTTGATTATACGTTTTAATCGATTGTTTTGAATGTCTGTTGTTGCGATCTCTCAGAAATTAAAACGCTTTTTCCTAATTTACCCCTAGTTAGATTAACTCAAATATGATTAGGTTTGTTAATTACCATCTTGCCACCGCCTAAATCCAATGGCTCAGAAAGCTTCTTACGCTTCTTAAGTTAAGACGCTTTCTACGTTATCTCTTCCCTAACGTTTATTATAATTATCTTATGATCAAGAGATGTAATTTGAATACGTACTATCTTTCTTAGTGTTCATAATATATTCACTCATACATAATATGTGACAATGTTTTCATTGTTCTATAAAACTGTTATGGTAACCCTACTATTAACAAAAGATGTGATTTGATTATAACTAGGTTTAACACCCGCGCTTCGTCGCGGGGCAAACCGATTTTTAACAAAATTTATACGAACCAATCTCATGCGTTGCGACGGTTCGGTTGAACCACCTGGTACAACCGATTGAACCACCCGACATACCCGGTTGAACCGTCCGGTATGGCTGGTTGAACCAATATTCCTAACCATTCATACTGGTCGGTTTAACTGGTTGAATGACCTGGTACAATCGGTTAAACCACCCGACATACCCGATTGAACCATCCGGTATGGCCGGTTGAACCAATAATCTTAACCTATTTCTAAGCGTACTACATATGTTCCGTTAAATGGTAACCAAGTTAAGTTTCTGTAGCCCGACCTTTCTCGCTACTCCGTTAAGTTTACTATGTAACTCCGTTAACGAAGATGAATAGTAACTTAACTGGGTTACGTAATTGACGGAGTTGAATAGTAACCCCGTTAAGTTACTATTGACGGAGGTGAATAGTAACTTAACGGAGTTAAATAGTAACTTAACTGAGTTGAATAGTAACTCAGTTAAGTTACTATTGTTAAGGGCGGTTCAACTGGTTGAATGACCTGGTACAATTGGTTAAACCACCCGACATACCCGGTTGAACCATCCGGTATGGCCGGTTGAACCAATAATCTTAACCTATTTCTAAGCGTACTACATATGTTCCGTTAAATGGTAACCAAGTTAAGTTGCTGTAGCCCGACCTTTCTCGCTACTCCGTTAAGTTTACTATGTAACTCCGTTAACGAAGATGAATAGTAACTTAACTGGGTTACGTAATTGACAGAGTTGAATAGTAACCCCGTTAAGTTACTATTGACGGAGGTGAATAGTAACTTAACGGAGTTAAATAGTAACTTAACTGAGTTGAATAGTAACTCAGTTAAGTTACTATTGTTAAGGGTGTTGTCAAATGATATATATAATAATTAGTGGGATTCCATATCGCGCTACGAGACAGAAATTCTCTCAGCATAGATACGGTTCGTTATGGTATTGGTATTCATTATGGAAACCGACACATGATGTGCCCAAAAGGATATCAACACATATTTTACATCGATAAAAAAGATAACCGGTTCCAATAATAACGATACTTGTACTGATGTTTGGTCAAAATGGGTTCGGTTCGTCACAGTACCATATGATACCGACACTCGTATAGCTTACGATACCAAACTATATTCTGATTTGAATGAAACTTTGATTTCAACCAAATTTATAACGTTGAAAAAAAATTCAAAAGAGTTGTGTATTCAACCTTTTTGAAAAAGTTAACGAGCACAAATTATTAGAAAAAAATTTAAATTATTAAATAAAAGCAAGCGTATATAATTAAAAATACATGTTTTATGGTGCCCGAGGCGCCTCCTAGATGGCCTAGCGCGTTCCACAGGAATAACAACGCAATTTCTCGAAGATGGGATCATGTTGTTTTTGGTTTCGTGAACCCGAGCTAGATGGAGGTGTTTGAACGTGTCATTCATTTATTTTTTTAAAACATATTATGCGTTAAAATGGTTTTAAAGAAGGGTGCCCTTTCCACACTTAGGGTGGAAGAGGTGTGGTACGGGATTGTGGTACTAGATTGGTAGCAGTTGGATCGGCAGGGTACACTGTCGGTCCGTCGCAACCCATGCAAGTATGGGAGGCTAGCTGTACAATCAGGTATGAGTAGCAACTTTTCAAGGGATGCTCACTACTATAGATAGTTGAATTCACTACCAGTGGCGAAGTTTGAACAAAATTTCGAAGGAGGTGGTTGGGGGGGGGGGGGGTCACGGGACCCTTAAATTAGGGGGTGGACTCCATACGTAATTAAAATTTTAAACAGAATACTAATAAATTTACACAAATTGAGCCAAAAAATAGATGTTTATGATAGATATCTCTTTCTTTGTGTACCGCATAAATAATTACAACAATTACTTCACATGTTTATGATATCATGCAATGCAATCATAATTATTAAACCAAGCTATACAACACACTTTTACTCTATTTTTTTTTTTTGAACAAAACTTTTACTCTAAATAATATTGCAAATGACCGTTAATGATTTAAATAATCTTAACAATTGATTATTGGCTAATAACAGTCCCAACTACGAAAATAATCACCAGTTGTCCCAACTTTCAGACATTTTGTTCTCAATGGACCCCCCGGTAACTCACACTAACGCCGTTAGCTTAAACTCACAATTATAGGCAATTATTCATGGGATTTGAAAGAGGGAATCGAAACGATGATAATAGTATGTTCAATTGCAGAAATAAGCATGGTTCGTCGGTTTTAGGTTGATGTTCTCGTCGGATGGGATGACCGGAACCGACGATTAAACCATCGAACCATGCTCATTTATGCATATGAACATACCAATATCATCATCTTGATTCTCTCTTTCAAACCCGGTGAAAAATCGTTTAGAATTGTGAGTTTTAGCTAACGGCGTTAGTGTGAGTTAACGGGGGTTTCATTGAGAGCAAAATGTCTGAAAGTTAGAACTGCTTGTGGTTATTTTTATAGTTAGGACTATTATTGGCCAATAGTCAATAATTAAAATTATTTAAATCCATTACTCCTCAAAGACGAAATGAAAAACACATGCATTTATTTATTTTATGCCAACTCCATACATAAAATACTAAATTCTCTCTATATATAACATTTAACTATAACATAATAACAGAAACACACTTATTTAATACACCACTATACGCCGTGGCACCTACCATCATTTCTTTATTACTTTCCGGCAACTCATCCTGCCACCTCAAGGAATGCTGCACCATAGATGAACAGTGAACATATATTATTTTGTCATAAAAAAAATACATAAATCTAACAAATATTATACACAAGTACTTCAATTCAATTCAATTCTAGCTACTGACTCGGCTTGTGAGTAGTTTTTAAACTCCTGCTCGGCCCGCAAGTAATTTTTAAGCGCGAGTTTGGGATTAATCACTAGTTATAATTTATATATATTTAGATATACATTATTAACCATTTTTACCAAACTTATATATAATAATATTTTGTTTTTGTATAAATCTATTTAATATATTTATGAAGATTATATACATAAAATGCTCATTTAAACTCACTAGTCGGCTCGAGCTCTATATGTGAAGCTCAATTTGATTTGAGTTTTTAGTGAGCTGATATTAAGTAGCTCACGAACAAGGGTTGGCTCGTTTACAACCCTAATTATATCCACTCACGTGTTACAGTTGACGTTGGGATTGATCGGAATGGGGGTGGTGATACCACACTTCCCTGGAAGACTACTAGCAAAGTCCGGTCGGACCTTCAGCTGCGGAGCCGCGGCTTTAGCACAATTGCAAGCGGTTCGCCTATCGGCTTGGCTCCGGGTGGCACCTAGAAGGCGCTTGGCTCCATCGCAACACCCCTTAGTCGGTGCACCACCTGATCTCAGGTATGGTAGGCATGGTGAGAGCATGCCGGTTAGAGCACCGCAACTAATGGCTTCACTTGGGTGCACCATGACTTGAGCCATGACTATCATTGCTAACATGGCTGCAGCCACTGATGTTCCTTTCATGTTTGATTATTATTTGTTTCACTAGGTTGATATGGGGTGGGTGATTTATAGGAGGGATGATCGGTGAAGATTGACATGTATCAGATGTTTTTGGGCACATAAGAAATGTAATGTGACAAGTGTATTTTTTGAACTCCAGCTCTTCCTCATTTTAATTTTTAGGGTTAAGAATAGGGCAGTTAGCTATTTTGACATCTTGGGTATTTTTTTTTTTTAAAATCACATTTTACGTCGTAGTTCTCACGGTTCTCACAACTAGAGTGAATTCTTAATTAAACCGGATCCTATATATATGTATATATTTAACCCCCCCCCCCCCCCCCCCCACCCCACCCACACACACACACACACACATATAGGTTTGAGTTTGTATACAAATGTCATATTTCATGAGAAGTGTGAGAAATATTAAGAATTGACATGTAAACATCAGGTTTTGGATTTAGAAATGATATTTTAGGTTGTTTTGGCTTAAAAAACACTAAACACAACAATTTAAAACACAATGTTTGTATTATAGTCATGGAATTTAAAATACAACTAAAACACACTACTTATCACTTAAAACACACTGCTTAATGTTCTTGGCATGGTGTTTTAAATTTAAGCCTCAAATACATTGTTTTGGGTTTTTAGTTGTTATGTTTGGTGTTTTTCTAGGCAAAACATCATGACTAAGTAAAAAAAAATGATGCCTACATATCAGTTTTTAATCCTTTTCACACTTGTCACGAAATATTGCCTTTGTACATGAACCTCACCCGAGTTGAGAGAATCATGAAAACTACGGTGTAAAATAAGATTTTCTTTTAAGTTTTTTACCCAATATGTAAAAATGGCTAACTAAGAAATACACAAAAATGAACAAAAAAAGAAATTTACTGCTCCCTTAAACCGGTGTAACAAAAAGTGACATTGGTGTAAGGACGTCGTAATATTTTTTTTTTCATTTTTTATATTTCTTAGTTAGCATTTTTACATGCTTGGGTAATTTAAAAAAAAACGAATCTTAGGTCGTAGTTCTCACGGTTCTCTCTATTGTGAAGCAATGTTTTCCGAAAAATAAGGGTGTTTTTTGTCGTCACAAATTAGTAGCAAATTTGTCAAAACTTGTGACGTATTTTTTTTCGTAGGAAACTTATGTAGTAAATGACCACTTTTCTTGTAGTGAAGAAAAGTCTTAGGTTTAAATCTATACAATGATGTATTAGATGTAAATATAACTTGAGTGTAACATTACCGATAAAAAAGATATGCAAGTATATACTGTTAAGGAATGCATGAAATTAGTATACATTTTTATATTTAATTTCCATCAAAGATTATGTTACCTCATCACATGTTCGTATAATTATCAGTATGCAATTATGATAGTTACACTAAATTATACAACACACTTTTACTCAAATGTATTATACTACAATACATATATTAATTTATTTACTTTTACTTATTTTTTTTTTTTTGTGTGCAAGTAACCATTTTATAGCTTAGAAAACTAACAAACATTATTTTGAAGATGATTGTATTACGTAATTCAGAACCGATGTCATAATAATAATAATAATTTATTTATAATATATGTAACATACCGAACTCTATATAACATGTAAACTAAGAAACACATTTATTTATTCCGGCGGCGAAACACCACCATGCCGTCGCACCTACTATCATTATTTATTACTTCCGGCGTTAACTCAACAGATCCTGCCACCTCAAATGCTGCACCATATATCCAACAACATATATTTAGACTTTAGTTACTGATCATGAAAAATAAAATATTTCTAGGGGACAAATTTTTTGTTTTACACATTTTCGGCGAAAATTTAAAATACGAGTTAGGTTAGGTGGTTTTACTTAAATAACTAGTTTAGTTTAAAATTTTGAGTTTGACAATTTCAGTCCATTAGTTTTTCACTCTTCTTTTTTCAGTTAAAATCAAGCCCTTTAACTTTATTTGTTTAGTTTGCTAAATGATAAAAATACTCACTCTATTAAAATTTTAAAAGTATATGACCCGAGATAAATTTTTAAAATTTATATTTCATCAGATATTCTAACCATTTTCCGATGCACTTTTATAAGAACATAAAAGACATTTCGTAGGAAAATAGTTGGAAGTTTCTGATGAAGTTTCATTATTTTTTTTGTCGCAGCTTGTTGCACGCTTACCAGCCGTCCATTTGTAATGTGTTAGATTTTAATTTAATGAAAATCGTTAACATACAATATATAATTTTACGTTAAAAAAATATGTTTTTTTCTTTTTCATCGGAGAACGGTAGGAATATATTTCCTAACAATTGTTTATTTTTTCCGAAAATTTTAACAAGAAAAATGAAAGTTTTTTTTTTTTTTCCTAACATAGCTGAACCATTCAGCACTTAATCATTCAGAACCTCTTAATCATTCAGACCTCTTAATGATTCAGCACTTAATCAACCAAACAGCCCCTAAGTCTACTTACGAGTTGCAGTTGACACGAGGACTGATCGGAATGGTGGTAGAGACACCACACTTGCCAGGAAGGCTACTAGCAAGGTCTGGTCGAACCTTGAGCTGAGGAGCCGCGCTCTTAAAACAATTGCAAGCCGTTCGCCTATCTGCTCTGCTCCGAGTGGCTCCTTGAACCCTCCTGGCTCCATCACAACAACTCTTTGTGGGTGAACCTGCACCTGATCTCAGGTAGCCTAGGCACGGTGTGAGCATGTTACTAAGCTCACCACAACTAATTGCTTCACTTGGGTGCACCATGACTAGAGCCATGACTATCATTCCTAACATGGCTACAGCCATTGATCCTTTCATCTTTGATTGTTATTAATTTGCTTATGGTTTTTCTTTCTTTGTGGGTGGGTAATTTATAATATTGGATGTTTATGGCACGTAAGAAAGGAAATATGACAAGTGTATCTTCAAACTCCTAATAATAGTAAGTTTAGAGTATATCTTTTCGAACTATTTTGGGCCTCATAAATGTACCGCTTGGTCTTGGTGGTAGGTTATTGCAAAGGTCGGGTGGGGGTTGGTGTCGGTCAACATTGGTTCAGGTTGAATAGATGGTTTTAAAAGTATCCGTTTGGTTTGGATCAAAAACGGCTTCAACTAAAATTGTTTTGGTTTAAATGACCTGTTTACTAGTTTTAGAAAATAGTAAGCGACTCGCGATGGGTATAGCAGTGCTTATGGGTGTCGTTAGAATTGGATACCAAAGAAAAGTACGTAAAGAGAAAGAATGAATCAAAATATCGGCATGATATTAATCGATCTAATTAGGTTACAAAATAAGTCCTCTTATAAGCTTGAAACCAATGTTTTTAAAACCGGATCGGACAATGAACCGGTCATCTAACTGGTTCACTGGTCGCACCGGTTCAACTAGTCAAACCGGATTTACGAACATGATATTATCCAAACATACAATTACCAACTTTGTTTATGATTACTTGGGATGTATTCTTTGTTTTGTGGGTTTTAAAAAAATTACATTTTTCTTTTCTAGCTCTAGAGTTTCAATCTTTGGCAATTTGACCATAAAGTTTCAACCTTTGCAATTTAACCACTTTGTTTTTCTTTACTTTTAATCCAAAGTTTTTCATCTTTTGCAATCTAACCCCTCACTTTTTCACTTTCAACTTTGGTCCCTCATACTTTTCATTTTTCGCAAGTTTTTCGTATTACGTTTCGTTCTAAATTTCTGAGTTAATACGTCGCAACGTGCGCGTGGGGTTTAACGTTTTTTCATCTATTTTTTCCGGTTTGATAGACTTGTCGATCGCGTCTATTTTCCCCAGAATGGTCTTTCTTTTGTTTAGGATCTAATTCCTTGTCTTTGTCTTGACTCCTGACTTTTCCTCGACCACGACCCCAACCTCTTTGAGTTGATTAAGTCGTTCCTTTGCTGTGATCGTATCATTCCTTTTTTTTCTAGCTTCCCATTTTCTCGTAAGTGAGGAGTACCTAGTTTATGCTCTCCTATCAGTGTTCCAAGAGAGGTGACTTTGATGTCATCACCGCAATCTTTCATGTGAACTTAATGATTGTACTTGGTTCCTTCATCTTCAAACCCTTAAATTTAGACATTAGGGTTTGAAGTCTTGCTTATTTCACGCAGTCAACACCTTGATTGCAGGTTTTTGCTGCTTCCCACATCTTTTTCGTTGAATCAATGTTCCCAATCTGTAAAACTAACTCCATCGAGCAACCCTTAGAATAACAAGGCAATTTCAATAGACTCTTTGTGAGCATCGATGGACGTTCCTAAGTCAATAACATCTCGTACCTTATAAACAATGAAGATTGCCTTCATCTTCATTGATCAAACAGTTTAGTTTGTATCCATAAGTGTAGCAAACCAGGGGGTTGAACATGTTTTCTATTGTTTAAAGTAGTTATTTGAATCTTATTTTTATTTGTAACAACACAATAAAATAATAATAACAATATATGCACGTAAGTAAGGAGATAAGGGAGATAAGGGTAATAGATACACATTTGACTTAGTGAGGCTTAACAGATGTTAACTAATGTTTCTACGTTGTAACGCCCCAATTATTGTTTAGATGTTATTATTAATTAATTCTACATGGAAATGTAGTATATAACACGTTTAGTGAAAGTAACTAGTTGCCAATCGAATAATTGCTAGCCATAACTAACTATTCCTTGGCATGATTAAAATTGTTATAGCAAAATAGGATCATATAACCCAATGATGGTTAGTAGTAATTATGTTAATTAGGGAAAATATTCATAATGGGAGGACTAGTTGTGACAAATATTCATAGAAGGGGGTACTAGTTGGGGGAAGGGTCTCAAACTCACAAAAACACACGTGCACAAGTTTGAGAGGTCAAGAACTCAACTCCCCATCAAGCTAATCTCTTAATCAAGGCTGAATCAAGGAGATCTTTGAGTAAAATTTCTGCATGTGGATGGATTAAGACCATCTAAAACATAGTAAGTGATAAAATAACCTTCAAATTCGTTTTTGGTTAGGATTTGTGATTATTTGTGCTAGATGGAAAAGTGGGTGTGTGTTTATTGGTTAAATTGATGCTTGTAGGTGATTCCATTGTGTTGTAGGATCAAAACCTTACAAGAATCACTTGGAATTGATGATGTATTGTATTAATGTGGTGATTTTGAAATTGGAAAAAAAATGGGTTTAAGTGTTCATATGGAACCTAATGTGTCTAAACTAGAATCTAATCTTGTGTTTACTATAATCAGTAAAGGAAGTGAGAATTTGCATTATAAATCGATGATGTGACCTTATGTGTTAAAAATGGGTTAGAAGGATAAGCCTAGGGCCTCAATTATGCAGGTTGACTTGTGACGCCTTCTAGGTGTTCGATTAAATGTCTGAAGTCCTTATAGTAAATATATGCTATTTGCGGTAACGTAGTATCTTGGTTGATGATTGAGAGCTGTGACATGTTGATTTTGTCCATAAGGGCCTTGTGTGCTTATGAAAATGTAAATTATCTAACAAATATAAATCTGTTAGGCAAACAAGGTGCGTCAAGTGATCGAGGAAACAAGGAAGCCCGAGGAAAGGAACACGCATAAGGTAAGTAAATCTTACAATCTCTAGTTAGTTGGATTAAGATAGTGTCTATGAGTCGATTGATCGTTAATAATGATATGAATGTCTTGAATGGTTGATTGTAAAGCCTAAGGGCTTTCATGAGAGCCTTAAAAGCTGATCATGTAGTAATTGAATGGTTTCCCATGAAGTGACGATACTTATGGGAATACCCGAAAGTTAAATGCCGAATGTATTTTGGCGCTTGAGTTATAGACTCTCGTATGTCACTTAAAGCTGAAAGTATGTAGTTAAGTAGATGTCATAACAACGAGAAAAAAATAGTTGGGTTGGTTATCAATAATTGAATTGGTTAAAAAGACTCATATTGTAGGTTAGAATCATTGGGATGTTTTATTTGTTAATAGGTATGTTGAATGGATGTAATAAGTTGTTAATTACGTTTTAAAAGAACCCGAAAGTTGCCCGGATTGTGACTTCCTTGAAGCATATTGAAGGGTTGGTTAAGTATAAAACCTGCCCGGGTAGAACTTTCACCCGCCCGGGTTAAAGTTCGGATTAAAAAGAAAATTTCTAACAGCAGCTTGACCCGCCCGGGTAGAACTCTCATCCGCCCGGGTTAAAAAAAAAATCTTCATTTTGATTATTCTGTCTATTCTACCCATTCATACTAACGATTTTTGGTTTGTTGGTTAATCTTAAACCTTAGGAGTGATTGCTTGCTTGGGATGGAAGGACGAGCTAAGGAGGAATCCGAACACTTGAACTTTTGATGCTTCCGCTTATCATGAAATTTGGAAATTTGTAATAAATGTTTGTGATAACCATAACTTAAAATGTTGTGTTACTTTTGAACTTGCTATAACTTTTGAAAACATGGGTGTCTAGTTAAACTTAACCTTGTTAAACTAACGAAACTTTTGTACATCCATTTTGAATTACGATTTTTGTGGTTATTATGATTATGGGTCTTACATACGTTCTCACCCCGATCTTCCGATCGAATGTTTCTCCATTAGTCGTCTCCCTTAATCCGGTAGGGAAATCGCTTACACAATCGTCGCACTAAGCTAGGTAGTGATCACCTCTTACAAACTTCTCACTTTTTCTAAGGAAATAATCACCTTCTCTAAACGTATAACTCTTCTCAATGAAGTGATCACCTTCTACGTCTCACTAATCTCAATTGATAGTGATCACCACTATCTCTAATCACTTAACAAGCTTTGGTGATTTCCCTTACAAAGTTCTAACCACTCTATCTTGACAATATCTCAATACACAAGAATATATATATATATATATATATATATATATATATATATTGGGGGGGGGGGGGTCTTCTTTTTGCTACTTATCTTGAATCTTTAATCCTTCCTTGAATAAATATTGAAATATCAAGGGAAGTAAAGAGATATATTTATGAATGTTATTTTGAAACTTTAAAGCAAAATGAGTGAGTGAAAAAGCTTGGGGTTGGCTTGTATTTACAGGCAAAGCAAGCATAATCGTTAAAGAGTTGTTTGTCGCCACCTCAACGGTTGATCCAACGGTCGATACCATCGACTGTGGACTGCCAGGTTTTTTACTTTTAACTTGTTAATTACTCTTGAATGCTGTGTAATGAATATAACAAACTTTCCACACCTTTTTTCACATCCATGCCTCTTATTTAGAGTTTTTAACTCATTCACACCCAACCCATTAATCTTAGGGGTTGACTATTAATCTTATTTTGAGTTTTTAACTCATTCACACCCAGCCCATTAAACATAGGTTGAGATTGAAGAAAGCATGGTGATCTGTTTCCACTTTGAGTAATACCTTGTCTATTTTCATGGTTACATCTCTTAAATGGAAATCTCTTAAATGGAAAGAAATCACCTACCTTCTTGCAATTTTAAAAACTCAAAATCTCTGCTATTGAAATTAAACTTGTTTAGTTCAATTAGGATTTTGCAAAAACCATTTTATTTAGAAAATTTATTTGTTTCAATTTACCTTTTATTAAATTAATTTCTCTCTAGTCCCAATCTATTTCTTGAAGCTTTGATCGATCTTCAATTCTTCATCATTTAACATTGCTTGATTATTCACTAATGAGAATTTATATATGTAGCACTTGTGAATCTTGTATATAACAATTCTTGCAATTAATGACTTGTTGTTCAAGATATATCGTGCTTGGATCTTGCAATTGATAACTAGATGATTTTGATCTTGTGCTTGGATCTTGCAATTGATAGCCAGATATCTCACAGATGAACTTACTCGTTACTTACTCGTTCGACAGTATATGAAATATAAGTTCATATATTGTAATATTTTCAACAAACGGGGTGTTAGAGGATCGTATCATCCTATCCTAATAGTGTAGGCGGCAATGGTACTGGTAGTGACTTGTTACACTTGTTGGCAATGGTAACAATCAATGATCCTAGGTGTCTGGTGTGCGTGGTTTTAGTAATTAAAAAGATATCATTTTCCCGGTGCCAAAAACTTGGTGTTTTAATCCAGAAACTTTGGTTTGGGTCAAATGACTTAATTTTACTAAACCGATTTTACCAGGTTTTAAATTTATAAAGTAAACAATATTTACTTTTGAAACTAAAACCAACATATAGGCAGAGAACCTGACGTGCATAGTATAGTTTCTGGGTAAGTATTGAGTATCGTATCCCCAAGGATCACACTTCCCCTACTCAACCTTACATCAATTTACTGATCGAGTTTTAAAAAAGAAAAATAAAACGGATGGATTCTTTGATAAAAATAGTTTTTTGAAAAAGGTTTTTGTTTTATAAAAGAAAAGATAAAAATAGTAGAGTAGTAAATTATGCATATCTTGGGGTCCATTGGTTTAATAGTTAAGTTTATTATTAGAATTAATAATTTAAGTTAGTTAGTTTTGTGAGGAAGACGAGAGGGATCTTGAAGTGTTGACTCTTTTATAGAGAAGCGGATGCTACTACTGCGTAGAATGCTAAACCTCTCCAGCGTGCGTCCACCTGGGGTCTCCGCCAGGGCCTCGCGTATAGCGGGCTCCTCAAACCGCAGTCAAGTATTTGGTCTTTGAACTCATCTTTTTCTTAAAGCGGAGGCTTCACTTCCGACCTGGAATACCGTACACCTCGTCTTAGCTCTCGTGTTTCGTACCGAAGAGTCTCGCCTTAAGGTCATTCCCGAGTAGGCCAACAACGAATCCCCACTAGTTAACGAACTAGGTCGATGGATCTCTCTTAAGTTGGTATTAGGAGACCGTACCCCCATTGGTTAACAGCGTTGTACTAACGAGAACTAGATAAAGAATCCTTTATTTACTTATCTTTATTGTGACACTTAACATTTAGTGATCAATTAAATATTAAGTTGGTTGAATTAATGATAACTTAATTACCCAACCCTTAACCTCCCGAACTGGATGAAACCCTTGATAAAGGTGGCACATAATCCTAAAGGCGTATGATACAAGAGATCACTTGTGCGCCCTTAGGGAAATCTCTCTTTACCAAGAAGATCACCCAATCATCTGGTAAGTACTAGAAATGTGTCACTCAGATCTGGTCCACTTCAAAAGCCATTGCTTAGAACCCGGTTCGGATATCAGAAGCCCGAAGGATCTGTCTCACTACCGGTTTCCTCGCCTTGGATCTAGTTCGGGACTACCAGAAGCTGATTAAACCTCTAGTTATTTTAGTTAAGTTAATCAATTATTATTTTATATTTTCAGATGAGCTCACAAGTGCATGGGTTTTTACACACCATGTGTACACTTATGAGTTCTCCTAATAAGTTAATATTGATTTAAGATTTAAGTTATCATCAAAGCAACCTGTCACAAAGATAAACAAATAAGGATTAGAAGAAGAGGACACCATAAATAACTAAACATAAACTACTAATAATAAAAATAAAAGTCTACAAATCAAGTGGGTTCATGATAATAGAAATATACAACCATAGAACATGATCAACACAAGAACATGGCTGCTCATAGACAAGCTATCCATCTTCAAGTGATATGTAGCTCTCTTGATTCTCACGACCCTCGATATTATTGCATAACCACTCTACGATCCTCTTCTTGGCCAAGCCGATCAAGGTAGGACAAGGCCTAACCATTGAGGGATGTTAGGATGGCCAGAAGGCCTCCCACAAGACCCCAAGATCTCTTGAAGAAGCTTGGAGTTCGGCCCAAGAAAGCACAAGAAGTTATGAACAAATGATGAGGATTAGCTTGCTATTTATAGACCTCCCAGGGATAGCACGAGCGTGCACAAGGGTGTCGAGGGCGTGCTTGCAGTTACACGTACGTACTGTTGCTGCATGGCAGAGTCTGTCTGTCCTTTCCTGTCTAGCACGACCGCGCAGCATGAAATGGCACGGGCGTGCATATCTGCAGTCCTCTGATTTCTTGCCCTCCAAGTTTCCTGCGTTGTCTTCTCGCGTGCAGGGCCTTCGTGCAGGTGAGCGTGGGCGTGCAAGGTCACTCCGGGACTGATTTTAGCATTGGTTAAGTCCCGGGATTGTCTTCTGAACATACAGGGAACAAGCTTGAAGTCTGGTATTTTCAGGAATCTCCAGTTTTTGCATGTTTTTCCCTGGAAATCCTTTGTTTCCGTTTTGGAGCTCCAGTTTCCTGAGATAATCTAATAGGAACGAATTAAGCATCAATTATAACTAATGTAAGCCTAATTGTGACCTATTTTGGGACTTTTTATGCCTGTTTTATATGTTAATTTTGTAAGTTATCAGTGTTGCTCGTCCATTTTAGTTTTTATCAACTTTAAGGTAACAAGCATTATGATCAGTTGTTTAATTCTAGAAGACCCCAATTGACCCGGTGTATAATTTATGTAGAAGCAAATAAACGCACATGCAATTTTCTTTACCCAAATCCATAGTTGATTAATGAGTCATGTTCACGAGGCTTGGATGTGATTACAAGATTGAGTCTTTAAGTTAGGATCAAATTTGATCTAATAACTCGGCACAAGCTCAATTCAAGCGCGACGACCAAACACATACACCAAAGATACATAAGTACATATTAACACGCAGCTGTTTACATGAAGCTGATGGTAGAAACTTAATAACGACATTCACAATTCTGAAAACGTTCCCTAGACATGTCTATTAGGATAATAAAGTTAGTGAGCTTCTTTTGTATTGGGTTTATCATTTACGCACTATTTATAAATATAGAGTAAAGATCTTGTACAAAGTGTTTTTTTGGTAAGAACTGTAAGAATCAAAGGAGGGTATTTTTTTATTTTTTTTTTCGAATTTTTTTCCCCATATTGTTAAACATGTATTATAGTATTGAAAACTAAAAATAAAAAAAAAATTGGTATAGAGTAATTACGTGTAGAGTAATTACGTGTAGAGTAATTACATAATTACTCTAGTGTAAACTAATGTGTTTACTTTAATGACGTAATTACACTAAATTTTTTTTGTTGTATTATTCATATAAAAAGTATGTTTAAGCACATGGGAAAAAAAATTCTAAAAAAAAATAAAAATTTTTACCCCCTTTGATTCTCACAGTTCTTAAAAAAAAAACACTTTGTATTTGATCTTTACTCTATAAATGTATTATAACAAGTTGACGCCGACTCGCGCGTTGCGGCGAGATGCTGATTAAGAATGTATTTAGTGTCACTACGTGATATGCAAGTATGTGTTAAATCTTCTTTTCATTTTGCTCGTCTTCATAACAAATCGAAGATAAACAATGATGTAACAAACAAATAATGGTTAGAATTTCAAACAGGTCTTAAGATGAAATTTTAGTATTGATTTGTTGCGATTTAAGAAGGAAAAAACGGCAAATATAAAAGGCATATGTTCGAATCAATTAAACAAAGTGCAAAAACTAAATGTTTCAAAATGTAAATTCAATCACTTTATATGAAGATTCAAAAAGAAAAATGACAATAAACATGGTAGTGACATATAATTTAATCGTCGGATTACCAGTTACCCTAATTATGAGTGAAGAATGAAGAAAAAAATGGAAATTGCATTTGCAATAGATTGAAAAAGTTAAAAGAAAATGACAAAACATGAAAATGAAATATGGGTGAAACCATTGAACAGATGGTGCTTTGATATGGTACTTTGATGGAAATCTTGAGTTTCCAAACAATCAACAATATCTCAAAATTAAATTGAAAAACTAAAACACATAAGACTATGGGGTATGGCTCAGGAAAGGGGTCGGGAGAGTCTGATGTGGAGCTTCCCCGAAGGGGAACACCGCCCCCCCCCCCCCCCCCCCGAAATGTCTTCGGTGAGGTTGGGGTGATTCTCCCGTTCTCCCCGTCCCAAAATCCAAGAAAAAAGAGACGTTGGGGGTGGATCTGGGTAGAGAGAGAAAGAGTTGTTTTAGAGAGAGGGAGAGAGAGAAGCACATCTAGGATTGGTGGGTGGAGACAGACGGTGGCGGACGGTGGCGGACGGCGGTGGGGTTGGTTCCAGGTGGAGGCGGACGGTGGCGGACGGCGGTGGGGTTGGTTCCAGGTGGAGGCGATGATGTTGGTTGTTGGTGAGGGTGAAGGTTGATGAAGATGATGATGGTTAGAGACAGAGAGAGAGAGAGAGGAATGGGTTTGTTTGTGTGTGTTTATGTAACCGTTCAAAATAATTTTTTTTTTGTTTTGTTTTGTTTTTTTTTTTTTTGCATTTAAATAATGGAAAGGGGAAGGTGAAGGATGGGGAACCATTTCCCTTAAAAGGGGGAGGGGAAGGGGGAAGATGACGTGACGCTAATGTGGACAAGGGGGAAAAAGGGGAAAGAGGAACCACACCCCATAGTCTAAGCATTTATAACCCACAATCCTAGACAACCAAAGTGGTTAACTCTTTAATCAACTAACCAAACGACCATGATACAAAGAATAAAAGTGGCATATGCTTAGGTTACAAATCATGTACGTCTACGAAAATCACCGTTCTCATTACTAACCAAACGACCATAAAAACTTACCATCAAACATACACTCACCGTGCATCGTCATTCGTCAAAACAACCACCATTGTCCACCACCACCGATAATCTCACACTTACATTCAAACGTTTCAAACTGCCGCAACCGAATACCGGCATCGTCGATTCACAACACACCTTTGGCGTCGGCACCATTATTCGCAAAACATCTCAGGAGCCGCATCAACACAACACGTTCATCACTCAAAAAGGTTTCACAAACCGAAGCGGAACCGGAACCGTTTTCTCCATTGTCACTATTACGAATAACATTCACAGGACGCAAGATGATAAAAATTGGCATCTATAAGAGATTTATACACTTAATAAGTCCTAATAAGTTTCTGATAAACACTCTTTGGGTTGGATGTGTTGAGTGAGAAGATCGAGAGAAGGCGTATCGATGGGCGAATTGGATGATTTTATCTTCCATTTGTCTATATATGCGCTCTGAAGCCTATTTAGGTATTCTTCAATGGATTCGGTTGTGATTGTTCCATTATGGGGGTGTGGGTGGTTGTGATGTTTCAGGAACTTGTTCATTAAAAGATCATGATGACGGTTGGCGGTATACAATTTTTTACATGGCTGGGAAATAGATAACGCCGGTAAAGTTATTAACGGAAGTTAAGTTGTATCGTTAAGTTGGTTTTTGTATTATATAATAATACGGTTTTCACATAACAAGTTAATTTTTTTAAATGAACACACCACTTGTAAAAATATACTATGTTGGAGCAAGTTACCGTTTTATTGTAACTACCAAATTTTAAAAGAATATATATTATCAATATGATTGAATTGTTACGTAAAGTAGAACCGTCGATGCTAGCAAAGTGTGTTGAGAAATAGATTGATCTGGGATTTGATGGCATAGATTATACTACAAGGAAGGGGGTCTTTAGCAGCAACAAAAGTCGTTGCTAAAGGGCCATTATTAGCGGCGAAAGGCCCTTTAGCGGCGACTGTCGCCGCTACTAGAAACCATGGACACTAGCCGAACCATATATGGTACATCCTACATACAATACAAGATTCTATAACACTAAAAAGAAAGAAAATACATGTATTTATTCCGACCGCGATACACCACCTCACCACTGCACCTCCTTTCACTGTTTATTAGTCTTCGGCAACTCATCCTGCAACCTCAAGGAATGCTGCACCATAAATCGAACATATATTTAGTGGTCATGAAAAAATGTTAGGGATAATCACCAAAATAGACATGTAGACGACTTTTATAAGCTAAAACAAACATCACTTTAAGTCCACTAAAAAAATTACGTGTATAAAAAAAAAATCAAAAAAGCCACATAAGTTAAGCCGGATACAAAGGTTTAAATTAGCCGGTTTATTTTCTTGAAAAGTGCAGCGGGTCCACAAACTTTATACGTTTAACAATTAATCTGGTTGTTTTGCGGACCCCATATATAGTATTTTTCAACGTTTTACCCTAGCTAAATTTTAGCTGGCTTAGAAGGCGTTGCTTACGTGACGTTTTCTATATTGGTTGCGTTTAGATCTATTTATTTGTAAGCCTTAAGCGGGCTAAAAGTCAATGTCTATTTAGTAGAAAAAAAATGATTCAAGATGTCTACTTTACTCACGAGTTGCAGTTGACGTCGGGTCTGATTGGAACGGGGGAGGTGATACCACACTTGCGCGGAAGGCTTTCAGCAAGGGCAGGCCGAACCTTTAGCCGTAGAGCCCCGCTCTTAAAACAAATGCAAGCCGTTCGCCTATCTGCCTGCTTTCGGGACGTGGCACCTAGAACCCTCTTGGCTCCATCGCAACATCCCTTTGTCGGCGAACCACGTCCTGATGTCAAGTAGCCTATGCAGGGTGAGAGCATGCCACTAAGTTCATTACAACCAATGGCTTCACTTGGGTGCACCATGACTAGACCCATGACTATCATGGCTAACATGGCTACAGCCATTAGTCCTTTCATCTTTTATTGTTATTTGTTTAATTACGTTTTGTTTCATTGTGGGTGCATGGGTGATTTATAGTGAGAGGTGTGACATGTGAAGTGATGTTTTAGAGTTTACAAGAATAGTAGATTTAGAAGATATACATCTTTTTGAACTATTTTGGTCACATATTCTTGCATCATGTATATGCAAATATGTATCGCTTGGTCTTGGTTGTAGATTTAGATAGTTATCACCTAGAGTCACGATAAAACAAAGCAATCACTAGCTGACGAGCGGTCGGTGGTCGCTCGGTAAATGGGGGACCTATTGGTGAATGCTGGTGGAAAAGGGACGTGGTTAGAGAAAGAGTAAAGTATACGTATAGTCCCTGTGATTTTACAAAATTTTGAAAATAATTCCTAAGTATGAGAAATTACATAGATAGTCTAATCTTTTGCAATTCGTAAGACATTTACTTCAAACTTTTGCAATTTGTAATACCTATAGTCCCCATATGTCATCTAATTTTAGGGACTAAAGGCGTTACAAATTGTAAAAGTTTGGATTAAAGGTGTTACAAATTGCAAATATTTGGACTATCTATGTAATTTCTCATACTTTGGCACTATTTTTAAAATTTTATAAAATCACAAGGACTATCCATGCACTTTACTCTTAGAGAAATTACTGACGGCACACCAATTTTAATGTTATTTTACTAATTTCGTGAAAATAGCGTTAAAAATGACGGACGGTTAATCATGCATCATGTGGTGGCGTTGATAGCCAAAAGACCAGGGGGTACATGCACCAATTGGGTTTGTCCCGATTACTAAGCATTATGTGCCTTATGTCCAAAGCTTGATACAAAACCACTATCGAGCCGGGGGTCTCACTGGAAGCAGCCTCTCTATTCCCACGGGGTAGAGGTAAGGCTGTCTACATCTTATCCTCCTCAGACCCTACCTTAGCTTTTGCTATTGGTGGGATTAACTGACTATGATGATGATGACTGACGGAACACCAACAAAGTTTACTGCAAGATAACCGATGGATGCTACCAGTAGTTCACCTAGTCATAAACTTTGGTCAACCGAGAGCATTGACCGACAAAGAAAGAGTCTCATTGATCCGTACCTAATCTAAAAGGGATTACCTATGGTTTGTGTACCTAATCTCCAAGGGATTACCTATGGTGTGGCCGTGTGGGTGAGTTATAGTGAAAAGGGTAATGTTTTAGGGTTCCTAAGAATACCAAGTTTAGAAGATAACATCTTTTCGAACTATTTTGGTCACATTTTCTTGCATGATATATTAAAAAATGCACAGCTTGGTCTCTAGCTTGGTCTTGTTGCTAGATTTAGATAGTTATCTACTAGAGTCACTACAAAACAAAAACAATTACGAAAGGAAGAAGTCGTCGATGGTTACTTGGTGAAAGTAGGACCCGTCAGTGAATGGTAGTGGGTAAAAGGGCATGGGTAAAGAATTTACTGACGGATCACCAACAAAGTTTAACAAACGTCAATAATTGTATGTCATAATAAAAGTATAAAACCAACAAGTTTTACAAGTGGGCGGTGGGTAAACGTGTTACAAGTTGCGCTGCTGCCTCCTTTTGAATAATTGAAAAGCCTAAGGCGAAATCTCATTGAGAATCTTATCTTCGAAGTCGTCTGAAGGACTGGAGCATGTCCAGGAATTACCTATGGATTTTATAATAATAGAAAATGATTTTTTTTTAACCTTTTGTGTATTTAGTCTATGTCTAATTAATCTTTGAATGATTACCAACCAATATTATTAAAAAAAATTATTTTCATGTTGAATATATGCCGGGAATTCGTCAATAATTACATTACAGACGAATGCATCCGTCTATCATGTTTTCTTCGCTCAAAATCAATCTTTTAGGTGTGAAGTTGTTATTATTATTATTTAACGGAAAACTAACATACTCCTAAATACTTTCTACAACCGCACCTTGCAAGATTTAAACCCTCTATCTCTGAGATAGAGCGAAGACACCTTACCACCACACCATGTCCCTAGCAGGGGCGGACCTAGTTAATAACGACATAAATAGTACGTAAATGATAAACAAAGTGGTGGAAGCTAAAAACTCGAGTGTTTATGTGCCCATCTTACATATCATGATTGAAATCGCCATATACAAGTGCATTATTCGGTTCTAGTAATTCTCTAACTTTTTTTCTAAACAAATAGACAAATAGTTGTCTTATATACATGACTAAAAGTGTGTTGTTTATTTGGTGTAATTATCATAATTGCATGATAATACAAACATGTGAAGTAAAAAAATATATATATGTATCATCTGATATCATTAGTATGTGTTGATTGAGATTAAAAGAATCGATACATATATTTTGACGATTTGTTTATGCTGATAAGTATAAACGACAAACATGAGCTGACGATCTTATAGCTCTACATGAATCTTCATAAAGATTTACACACAATGTTGGTTTGCCAGGGACTAAAGGCGTTACAAATTGCAAAAGTTTGGACTAAATGTGTTACAAATTGCAAAAATTTGGACTATCTATGTAATTTTTTTATACTTAGGAACTATTTTCAAAATTTTATAAAACCACAAGGTCTATCCGTGCACTTTACTCTTAGAGAAATTACTAACAGAACACCAACAAAGTTTTTCGGAAGATAACCGATGGATGCTACCAGTAGTTCACCTAGTCATAAACTTTGGTCAACCGAGAGCAGTTAAGAAGCCTATTGTCAAATGAACAACGAATGCATGTCCTTCGCGAAAAGCATTGACCGACAAAGACAAAGTCTCATTGATCCGTACCTAATCTCCAAGGGATTACCTATGGTTTGTGTACCTAATCTCCAACGGATTACCTATGGTGTGGGTGATTTATAGTAAAAGGGGTGATGTTTTATGGTTTCTAAGAATAGCATGTTTAGAAGATAACATCTTTTTGAACTATTTTGGTCACATTTTCTTGCATCATGTTTTAAAAAATGCACAGCTTGGTCTTGTTGTTAGATTTAGATAGTTATCTACTAGAGTCACTACAAAACAAAAACAATTAAGAAAGGAAGAAGTCGTCGATGGTTATTTGGTGAAAGTAGGACCCGTCAGTGAATGGTAGTGGGAAAAGGGCATGGATAAAGAATTTACTGACGGATCACCAACAAAGTTTATCAAACGTCAACAACAATCGTATGTCATAATAAAACCAACAAGATTTATAAGTGGGCGACGGGTAAACGTGCTACAAGTTGTGCCGCTACCTCCTTTTAAATAATTGAAAAGCCTAAGACGAAATCTCATTGAGAATGTTATCTTCAAAGTTGTGAACTGAAGGACTGGAGCCATATCCAAGGAATTACCTATGGATTTTATAATAGAAAATTTATTTTTTTAACCTTTTGTGTATTTAGTCTATGTCTAATTAATCTTTAAATGATTACCAACCAATATTATTAAAAAAATGTATTTTCATTTGGAATATATGTCGGTGATTTGTCAGTAATTACATTACAGACGAATGCATCCATCTATCATGTTTTCTTCGCTCAAAACCAATCTTTAAGGTGTGAGATTATTATCATTTTTAATGGAAAACTAACATACTCCTAAATACTTTCTACAACCACACCTTACAAGATTTAAAGCCCCTGTTTCTAAGATAGAGGGAAGACACCTTACCACTACACCATGTCCCTAGGGACTTTTCGGTGTGAGTTGTATCTAAGTATTGCCATACATTGTATACTTTAAGTGAACTCGAGTCTAACTCAACGATGTTAAGATCAATCTTGAACTTATAACTCAGGTGATTAGTTCGGTTCAAGTCAAAGAAAGTCAAAGTGCCGAGACCCATGATCTTAAAACGATTACAAACGGGCACAACTAGTTTAGCCCGGCCCGCTAAACTAAAGATTAACACGAACTCGACGAGATGAACTAACTACAACAACATTTATGATGCCGAAAACGTTCCCTAAGCATGTCAAAAGAACAAAACATCACAAAAGGTGACAACACTAGACCTACATATTAGCAAGGAAAGAGCAAAAATGAAGGCTCTACATGAATCTTAGTGTTCACAAAACTAACTTTACTTAGCTTATTATGACACCAGATTAACTGGTCACTTGTTAGTCTAGACATTTGCAGCACCCTTGACACTAACTTCATATCCACTTGACAAAAGAAGTAAAGCACTTGATCTTCTGTCTCTTCTTCCTTGCAACTCCTTAACTTCTTTAGTATGCAATTCCCACTTCTCAAGTGCTCTTTCAGCTTCTTTTCCTTCTGCATATTCATCAAACACGTGTTATAGATTCGTATATCATACGCTAATGCTATTATGAGTGGATATATTATGATGAATAAACCTTGTGTAAATCTTTTTGGAGATCCATGAAGAGCTGCGAGTCTTCGGGTCTCTGAAGCTCTACGGGTGTATGTCGTTTATACTTGTCAGCGCGAACAAATCGCCAAAATATACGTATTGATTCTTCTAGAATCTCAACTAGTGCATCACTAGTGACATCATACACAACTTCGCTTCTTGCCTTCCTGCTCTTTATATGATCATCTGCAAATCATTGATATGATTAACTCCAACAAAATCCCAAATGCCAAAACTTTAAAACTGATTAACCGAACGTTTTCTCACCTCTGATCACGGGAACTTGAAGAAGATTACGAAACACGCATCGATTCTTTACATAACTCTGGACTCTTGGACCTTGAAAACGTTCATCCTCTATGAATCTTTGCATCAACACTTGAAACTGTTGAAACTCGTCTGCGATATCATTAAATCGTCGGACATTGCGTGTGTCCGATTCCCATATGTCCAACGCCTTTTCGTATTGCCAATGCAGGATCTCCCATGATAAACACATTTGACCAACATACACAACTTCCAAATCACTTTGTAGTTCTTTGATAAACTTGGTTGTTGGGTCATTTTCAGGCTTTTTGCCTTTGTTGGTGATGAAACTTTGCCCGAAAAGCGTTGAAATTTCAAGAAGAGAGGATTTTGAGCTTGAAGATGGCTGGGGAGGATCTTTTAACTGTAAGAAACCTGTATATCATACACACAAAGATTAAAAAAAATAGGCTTTTTGATACCTGAAAACAATTTGTGTTAATTTAAGAATGTAGTTGACTTCTTAAAGTCAAACAGAAGATATTAGAGGGGTTGGTTGTTTAGATGATTCAGTTGCTTAAAGCCAAAGATAGTGGGATAATTAACATTTATCTCAATAAATCAGTATTATTTAATATTACCAAACACTAATAAATGATAATTGCAGTTACGAACGGCAACGATTCGTTTAAGCGAACACGCTGTTCAAAAACTATTGAAACCGACTGAACCACGAAGAAAATGGGTCGATTTAAGATTTATACACAATTTAAAAAACTAGAGTTAACAGTTCGGTTCACAGTTTATAACTTGGAATCGACCGTGCAAAGCAAACTGGCCGTTTAATCTTTTTTATTCAATGAACCATCTTTAATATTTTTTTAAAAATTTTAATACAAGCTAATTATTTTGAAAAAAATAAATGTATAGGTCAAGAAAACCAGTTCAACCCGCCAAAGTGAACCGTTTTGGCTGGTCTGGCTGGTCCAGTTTGATTTGTCGTGTTTTGAAACTGTAGTTAGCTGTTCGGCCCAATATTTTCACTAAAACCAACCAAACCAGACTTTTAAGACCCCTAGTAAAAAATCCATCTTTTTTACTTTTACTTTTTACTGTGAGTAGGTCAGTAATTTTTATGGTTGTCATATATCTATCCACTAAAAAAAAAACTTGACTAGAGTTCACTTAGGTAAACTGTCTCTAACATATCAACACCAATCTAGATAGCAAACAAGATTTTGTGGGATCTGTAATGAGTGACATTAAAGAAACAATTATGATACTGGAAAGTAGCTAGATTGACAATAACAGGACAGAAAAAGCAATCCTTTTAAGAACTGACTAAGCATGATACTAGTAACACATGAGTTATTATTATTATTATTATTAAAATCTTGTTTGGTTGTTGGATTATTATGTTGGTAAGAATTTTAGTATTTATTAACTTTAACAAGAAAACATAAAAAAAAATAGGACAACATTTGCAGATTATAATACAATTCTGGTCTCCACTAAAATAAACATATAACAAGATTTCAAGAAAAAGGCAGCAACATCCCTCCATGAGTGCAATCCATTAGGATTGCAAGATAATATTTAAGGCATTTGATTGCATACAGTCTTGTCCCTCACCCCATTAATCAATTTGGTGGAACATGCTTTTTGTGCTCTCATTTGAGTGTTCTGATATATGAAAACTGTAATATTTGAAATGTTGAATAAATAAAAAATTATTTTTTTTTGGTAACCGTGAGAATACGTTACCAGAATACTCACGTGACCCCACTAATACTCTGCTAACCAATGGGATTAGGTAAAACGCAACCTGTGTTGAGCCGGTGGCCTTCACAGTGATTACAAGACAGAAGAAAACCAGTGGAAGCTGGATTCAAACTTGAAACCTCGGCTATAAAAAAGCCCCATGCGCTTACTGGTGGGCCGCCCGTTTGAAGCTTTTCATACTAAAATATATAGTGCAGGGCATGTTAACTTTTTGATCTTTATTATATACCCAAAGTTATTTACATCATATTTTGATGTCAAAAAAGACCCAAAAACCTGCTCTTGTCCCCTTAACCCACCCCACACACACAATGGAAAAAAAAGATGCCTTTTTTTGTATTCCACAAGCCACAAGTCATCATTCTTTACCCTGAAACCTGAAAAGTTTCATAGTTTTTGTGTTTCTCTTAAACCCTACCTAACTGGATAAAATGGGCCCTTCTCCCTTTCCCTTTCCAAGTTCATTTCAACTATACTTTTCATGAAAGATAAGCCGCAACACATTATGCGTTGTGTCACAAGTTTTTCGAGTGATATTTTCTTGTTTAGAAAAGAAAATGAGTCAACTTGCATTGCTACTTTAATCTTGGTTTTAAAAAGCGCGAAGCGCACAAAAGCGATGAGGTCTAAAACCGAGGCGCAAAGCGCAGAGCGCAAAAGCGGTGGGCTTCTCGTACGCGAAGCGCAAGACGATTATATAATTTTTTCTATATATCCAATACAAAATATAGATATAAATAAGATTTATATATGATTTAACTTAAATGTATAACCTTTTTAGCTATATGTATAACACTTTGAAGCACAAAAACACCCCCTGTACGAAAAGCGCGCTTTTCCTGCGCTTTTTGTCCTTGAGTGACATAAGGCGCATGAATCTGCGTCTCAGGTCGCGTCGCGCGCTTTTTAAAACCTAGACTTTAATACCGAGTTGTGATGATGCATTGCTACTTTAAAACCGGGTTGTGATGATTGGTTTAAAGTGTTAAGCAAAATCAAGTTATGATTATGATATTATAACTATTTATGTTCAAAACAATCAGATTTGGATAAATGAACATATGCTTCTAAATCTTCAAGTTGTAATAATTAGTTTTAAAATGCAAACTAACTAGTGTTTGAATGATAGGGATAAAAGTAGAAGAAAAGGATGCAATTATGTACCTATGGTGTACATTTTCTGGTAGTTGAAAATGTCGAATTTGCGCATTCTTTCTCTATAAGTCTTGTAAAACTTGTGAACTTCACCCATCTTCCCTCCACCATTTTGGTACACCTCCTCAATCTTCCATGGTTTCAAGTCCTCCATGATCTTTGGCGGCGATTCTGATTCTTCGAAAATGGTTGGTAATCCAATGGCTTTTACTTTCTTTATCTCCATCTTTAACTGCTCAATCAACTCCTGATGTTCCCATAAAGACTCCAACTTGTTTGTTGTATCACTTGACATGTTCTTCTCATCCGCTAATTTTGCGACAAAATCATTCTCGGATAAGAAGTCGGATTGTGTCCAATTGTTTTGTTCTTTTTCATCTTTTTCGTCAAATTCTGATTCGAAATCTCCATCTGACAAGAACCCGTCTTCAGGATGTGAATCAAACATTGGCGAAGAAAGATTGTTTGAACCGAATGAATCTGTGGTCCATGCAGGAGATGAATCAACACTTTCGTCTTGAACTTTTTGCAGCTTCTCTTCACCAAAAGTATCAAACTTTTCATCTTTTTTCACCATTTCTGCAATCTTAGTCTCATCTTCTGAGTGAACATCACTCGTTGGCGAACAAAGATTACTCGAACCAAACGAATCCATATTCGGATGCGACGATATATCAACAAATTCTACATTATTTTTTTGCAACTTTTCTTCAAAAGTATAAATTTCTTCTTTTTCCTCCACTTCTCCAATCTTCTTCAAATCTAAACTATCATCCATCAATCGTTCAACGACGCATTCTTGATCATCAAAACCACCTTCCCTATCATCATCATGTGATTCATGAACAGGCCTACATGTAACCCAACTTTATTAAACCAAAAGAAACAAAAATCACCTAATCAGTTACTGCAGTGAATATTTTTAAAAACTATAAATCATACCCTTCAAATTCAAGAACCGGACACTCATTCGATTCCAACCCACCATCCAAACTCATATCAGGCTTATCAGCTTCACAATCTTCCAACAAAACATCCGAAAAACATCTCGGATTTTTACTAAACTCCTCAAAAGTTGGAAACTTAAAGGTAAATGAAAACTCATTTCCCTCATTCCCATCATCATCTTCTTCTTTTTCTTTTTCATCAATCCTCTCATCTTCTTCCCTTAAAACCTCCAAAACTTCTTCTTTTTCTTCCATAACTTCTGTAACCGGAACCCGCGAATCATTCGATATTATCCCCTTAACAGAACCACTCTTTCTAGTAAACCTAAATAATAAAACACTCAAAACAAACTTAATTACATCATATAAATATACAACACAAAATTAAAAATAAACACTTTCTTGTAAACCTAAGTAACAAAACACTCAAAAAAAAAAATTTAATTACATCATATAAATATAAATATATATAACACAAAATTTAAAATAAACACTTTCTTGTAAACCTAAGTAACAAAACACTAAAAAAAACATTTAATTACATGATATAAATATATATAACACAAAATTAAAAAATAAATAATTTAAACATACCTTAAGAAATACTGAAGCAACTGAAGCAAACATGTGGATACAAAATACCAAAAGCCCAACACAAAAAGAACCAATTTCGGGTACAAAAGCTCAACAACCGAATCCATAGTTCATAAAACGAAAAGGGTATCCAAATTTATAAAAAAAAGACTGACCCATTTAATCAAAATCAATGAATTCAAACCCAAGCAACAAAACAGAGGAAACAGAGACATATGAGCAACAACAACAACAACAAAAGGAGGGTATAATAATATTCATGACAATCTTGACAAAATTACATAATATTATTCTACAAATTGACTGATCACCCGTTAAAAGATGATGAAATACAAGAAATTACATAATATTATTCAACAAAAAGAGTAGTGATGGGTTGAAATCTGAACTAATATGAATTGGGATGGATTCGGGTCGGGTTTTTTTGGGTTGGGTTAATGGGTAACGGTTATAATGTGGTTGAGAATGAATTGGAATGAGAGGGGGGATGTTGGGAGATGGGATTTGACCGAGAATGTGGAGGGTAGGAGGCGCCAATCACAAGCTTTTTGGTTTGGTCAAGTGTTCAAACATACTCCGTATTAATGTAGGTTTTTAAACATATTTAATGTAAAGGTTTATTGTAATTATTTTTTATATTATGTTGTAGTTGTAATTTGCTTCTAGTAATAAAGGTATTCAATTCTTGGTTAGTGGTTAAGATAATAGTAGGTTAATATTTAATATACAAAGACGTGTGTGCGTGTATGTATATATATTTTTAGAAAAAGTTTAATGTGAAAAGAAAATGAATAAAGGATATGATAGTAAGTAAAATTATAAATCTATTAACCTATTAATTATTAATATATATAAAAGAATTGATAGTTGATGATGTAGCGTGCAATGGTAGCCTCAGTCTCTCCATGAAACTGCCACGTGGCATAATAATTGAAAGATTTTAGTATTTTTAAATTTTTTAGTTATTTAAAATTTAAATATATGAGTTTTAAAGATGTGAATTAGGTAACATCTTTATTTTTGAAAAAAAAAAGGAAATCTTGACCGAGTAATCTTGGTTGGTATTTGTTTTATTTTTTTGATTTGAGAGTATATTTATTTACCTTCCTTCAATTTGATACAATATCCCCGTTAAAGCTTTGTTTCCCTCGTCTGTTTGGCGGCATCCTTCCAATCCAAACCCTAATCAAGTCCCATGGATTGCATGACCGAAGACGGAGACGATTATTCGTATTATTCTTATTCCTCTGATCATGACTCTCTCCACGATGCCCTTCACGACCAACATCTTGATTCTCTCTCCCTCCCCTCTTTATCTAAGGTATCATACATTCCGATTATTATTATTATTATTATTATTATATCCTTTTGTTTTTATTAGTATGTTGATATGTTATGTGTTTAATTTTAACTAGGATTCTATTACCCCGCGTTTCGTGGCGGGAGCTCCTGTTGCGTTGAGGGTTTGATGGACATTAAAGATCGCGCGTCGCTGTGGGAGCTCCTGTTGCGTGGAAGGTTTCGTGGTCATAAAAGATAATATTAAGTTAATGTTATTCTCGCGTGGGCTTTAAAAAAATACTCGCGGCTAAAGCTAAAAGTTTGGTAGTCAAAGTTTGAAATCTTAAAAGCTAAAAGTTTGGTGGTTAAATTGAAAGAAAATAAAGTACATACGTTAGTGACACTTATCTTACATTAGAAAACATTCTATGATATGTGGTTATTTTGCCTAAAAAACTACTATTAACACTTATCTTACATTAGAAAACATTCTTTGATGGTTTGACAGAAGAACACTAAAACACTCAACCCCGGGACCTTCCCGAGGTAATCAGCTAGTAGTTTATAAACTCTTATCATTAATTATTATTTTTTGAATTAATTAGATAAAAACAATTTATTCTACATGTTTTGATTTTTTTATACGCATATCAAAATTTATCCAATATAAATCCTACATATTCATATTGAAATTTTAAAATTTCTCTTATATTTATTCTACATATATTGAAATTTATCTTTAACTGTAAATTAGCTTTGTTTAAAAGATATATTTTGAAAATTAGTCATTAGTTTAAGTTAATTAGCTAACGAATGAGAATACGACAAACTAACATGTATGTATATTTAGTTATGTACCCCTTGTGTCCTCATTAAATACAAATATTTTTTTTATCATAAAATATCAATTCATTTCAATAAAAGGGACGAATTACATAAGGATAATAGGTAGGCGGGCAACAAGCTGCGTCACCACCCCCTTCCATATTGAGAACCTTAATCTAATGAAAACAAATCCTCGCCCCTGGGGAGTTGAGAAGTTATTGTGGACCACCCGCTGGACTCTTGTCAAGAACCTGATCGCATTCAGTGCCAATGAACCAAATGTGTCAAAAGCCAAATGGACAAACGCATGTTGGTTATCTTCGCACACTTTAGCGTGCTTTGCCACCTTGTTCAACTCTGTTCTAAGGACTGCTTGCCTAAAACATTTTGATATTGGTTTAAACTAATTTTTTTTTCTTTTAAAAGATGCTTTTCTCATTTGAAGCCTCCAAAAAATATATATATATATATATATATATATATATATAGGTTTAGGATCCTGTACAAAACCCATTTTATGTGAGAAGTGTGAGAACCTATCATAGAGTGACATGTGTCAACCTATTTTTTTAATAAAAAGGGCATCATTGTAATTTGTATCTATAATCTTATTTTTAGTAGATAAGATCTAATTAATTACCTTATTAATTAAGAGCAATAATAGGGATTTTTGTTTTGGTTTAAAACGATTTTTTCTGTATGTTTTATAAAGATTCATAATTCACGAATTGGCAAATCATATTCATTTACTTAAATCAGTCAAATATCATATCGTTGTGTTTTATTATTCTAAGTGTGGTGTTTTATGTTTAAGTTGGTTTTTTTTCCAGGTACTATAAGAATCCAGAAACATCATGCTTAATGTGTTTTAACAGTCCCGTGTGTTTTATCATCATCTTCTGACATAAAAACACCATGATATGAATCGTGAAACAATCATCCAAGTCGATAAAACACCATAACGTCGTACAACAATCATCATCATCAGATCAACACCATGACGTGAATCGTGAATATTGAAGCAATCATTGAAGTCGATTAAACACCATAACGTCGTACAACATTGTGTTTAATATTCATCTCAAACACAAAGCATATTCAGCAAACAAAATCAAAACCCCCAAAGTAGTGTTTTTTATTCAACCACTGGTGTTTTATATTCAACAAAAAAGATAGGGTTTTTTTAGATCAAGTACAAAACCACTATCACAAAACACCCAAATCTGACGGCAACGATCATAAAACACAAACCTTGTCGGCATAAACGACATGGTAGACCTTCGTTTTGGTGTTTTTTTGTTTAATCTCTTCTTCAGTAACCATCTTCATCGGTTGATGGTGGTGGTTGTGGTGGTTGATGGCGACTGTGTAGGCTGTCGATGGTGGTTCGGTCAATGATATGTGTGTGTGTTTTGTAGCAGACTTGTTTTAAAGAAGAGAGAGAGAGAGAGAGAGAGAGAGAGAGAGAGAGAGAGGAGAAAGAGATAGAGGTGAGAAAGAATAGGTTGAATGTTTCCTTATTAACACATGTCAAATTTAATAAGAATTAAATATGAGTGTCAATTTTACAACAATACCCCTACATCATCTAATTTATTAATAAAATTATAACACTAATTACCAAAATGCCACTCACTTAATCCACACCATAGATTAAAATGATCTAATGGTCAAAACACCTTCTCACCCTTCTCACACAAAACACACTTTGTACAGGATCTTGACCCTATATATATATATATATATATATATATATATATATATATATATATATATATATTGAGTGGTTTCGAGCTTTAACTTATTGTTCTTTTAAAGTTCTCTATAAAATCTGTCTTTTGAAGAAAAATAAAAATAAAAATTTATAGATTAATATAAGGTTAAGAACTGATAGTGTATTTGTGTTATATTTGATAAGGGTTGTTTTTTTCTTTAATTCAGTTTTATTGTACTCGATATAGCAAATGAAAAAGAACCCTAAAAAATGTAAATCATAATATGCTTAAAATGTGTCCGGTTCATTGATTTTTATTGAACTTTATATATAGATAATAAGAGGAAAATAATTTCAAAAGTTTTTAAAAATTGTTTGCCTTAATTTAAGTTAAACAATAAAAGAAAAACCTAAATTGAAAAATAAAATATAAAATTAAACCAGGATTAACGCCGTATATGAAACTAAAAAGAAAACACACAAAATAAAGTTGTAACATGCCTAAAACGTATTGATCATTAGTTTTCTATTGAATTTTTGTTGGATAATACTAGGGAAAAGCCATTTCAAAAGTTATCGAAAATTGTCTGATGAGGTATAAGTTAAATGTTAAATAATAAAAAAAACAAAATTATATGCCGAAAAGGTACATAATAAAAGAATAAAATTTGAAGAAAAATAAGATTTAAATTAAAACTGGAAAAAAAACATTAAAAATAAATTTTAAAATAGAAAACCGAAAAAAAAAATACAGCATAGCATTTTTATGTTTTGTTTCCCACACGGTTATGGTGCCAAGTGGACCAATAGGATACCGACATTCCATTATTTTACATTATAGTGTCGTCATCCACCTTAATTCAATAGCATAAAAATTAGTTTCAATAATGAAGTAATAATTAGACGGTTTACATTCATTATCCCTAAATAAAGGCTTTGAATTTACATCTAATATGAAATCTCATGAAGAAAGAATATTACATATGTTTTCAGTAATGAATTATACATACGTCTCTCGTTGTATTTTATCCATAGTTTACTTTGAAGGTACTCTAGTTAATTATGTTGTATCATAAGTCACAAGGTTTAGTTGATGGGACAAGTCTACACTATTTTTGCTTTGTTGCTAAGCAAATTACATAATGTTTCTTCTTCATGCATGCATACCAAAGCTCTACTAACGTTGTTTTAGTCAAAACTCATGCTTTTAATCTAAGCAAAGAAAAAAATCTTAGATTATGGGCATCTTTGAAAAGCTATGTGATGGATCAAGATCATGTTTACATTGATATGAAGCTCCATTTATGCCACTAAACGAGCCGAGCTCGAGCCAGACCGGGCTCGAGCTCGGCTCGTCATGCTTTTATGAAGCTTAAGCTCGAGCTCGGCTCGGTTCGAGCCTAATACTTTGAGCTCGAGCTCGGCTTGAAAGTAAAACCCAAAAGCTTGAGCTCGACTCGGCTCGAAATAATTTTAAAACAATTTTAAAGGAGCTAAAAGCTCGGCTCGAGCTCAATTCAATAACTTAAATGAGCCAAAGCTCGGCTCACCAGTGTTAAATAGAAGGTATACTATAAATAAAATAATAATAATATAAAATTTGTTTGGGCTCGTTTAGGCTCGCGAGCCTAAATGATCTTTGTATGAAAAGCTCGGGGTCGTTAAGTCTCGGCTCGTTCGAGCTTTTTGCCGATCCAAGCCCGAGTAGCCCTCGAGCCATTGCGCATCATTTATACCCCTACTCTGAATGATCATTAAGAGGTTACCAAACAGCCCCTTATTCCTCCCGACCAATCCATGTGCCATAACTTAACATTACTAATTTGTCTTGATACAATTTGTCTTCCTTCATTTTCTTAAATCAAGTAAAAGAGAGTAGATAAAAATGTATCGAGACTTTATAAATTGTGATATCTATAAACATGCATTGTATACTAGCAAACTTGTAATAAGTCGTTAAAAGTGACACATACCAAAATTTGAAAGATAAAATAAATATTATGTAAAGAAAAAGTTCAAGAGTTTTGTTAATATATATAAAAATTAGTACAACATGTCATGCGAAAATCTAAATCTAGCATGTAGGCCCAAACTTAAGAAGCTAAATTTGGTAGATTAAAACTCAAGTTAGATTGACTAAATAAACATGTAAACTAATATCATCTATGGTTGATGTGTGTTTACAAAGAAAAAAAATCAATTAAAATGACAAAATACGAGGATAACTATCAACTTATATTTGAAGCTCAAGATTCGAATTTTAGGTCCAAGAGTCAGGTAAATTGCATATCCACTACCTGAACCAACACCATATTAAATAAACTATTGTAAGTAGAGGAATGAATATGCTACGTGAGTTATTTATGATGTCATCAAGATTTTTTTTTGACGGTCTGGGACACACCCTGATAGACTCACTCCCTCTTAAGTTTGAATACAAGCACATGCGGGTATTGCAACAATGCAACCCTCTCGGCCCGAAGACCTAATTAATCGTATATTATGCAAGTGAGAAGGATTGAATCGAGGATCTCCCGAGAGAAACCCTACATACATGGGGTAAATCCCACCTCATTGTGATCAAGATTTTAGAAACCAAACTCATACAAGTTCTAATATTCTGACGTGGTTTTTTCTATGAATCCATAGCAACTCCATTTTTAGTTTCTTATATGTGGAAAGAATAATTAAGACAATATCTTAAAAACTTAAAAGAAAAGAGCTTCTCGAAGAGGTGGATTGTGTACGAAGAGCAATTGTGATGATTATTTTACAAATAATATATAAAAAGAAAAATTAAAAAACTGATGATGGAGACAGAATCCACGCTTCCCATTGACATAGTTGTTTAATGTTTGCGGCTTTGCGCGTTTTTGTGTGCTTTGACTTTTTGATGTTTGTTGTCATGGTCAAATGGTCAACCTACTGGTTTTGTATGTGAACAAGGTTCGATAATTCAACAGCTATTATATATAAATACAATTTGCAACGTCGGCTGTGAGGGAGCTTTACTGTAGCTATCTCACGGCCGACGTTTTCCCACGTGTCAACCTGCTTTCATCGACGGCCAGGGTCAAATGGGTAAAACACACAAATAACATCGCATGTCCCTGTCCTTTACTCCAGCAGTCAGGATCAAAAGGCCAAAATGCACACCCCAAACCGCCAAGAAACCGTGGTTCACCGGCATTAGAGGTGCGGTTATGTATGGCGGTGGCGACGGTAAACTGTGGTTTCCGGTTACGGCAGCCGGCGGCAATTGTTTGCTTCGTCATGCATGTCCCGTTTTCGGCTAGATCTGTTAGATTGAAGGCCGATCTCGAGTCATAACGTTGTTGTCGGAGTATTGCTGCACCAAAACAAACCCATCTCTTACTAGAAACCCCTGGACAGATAGGGTGTTTCTTGGAGAGCCAGAGAGCGATAAAGAGAGAGGGGGGAATGGTGATGGTGGTGGCTACGGTTTTTTAGGAGAGAGAGACGGAAGAGCGGTGGTGGACTGGTGGTGTTACCAGGTTTTAGACAGAGAGAGAGAGATGGGGTTAGAGTGAAGAGAAGTAGCTGGCTTTTTGGAGAGAGACAGGGATGATATTGATTTTCTATTATTTCTAATATGCTTCATGTTAGTAGTGCATCGGTTAATGGGATCTCTAGAAAAAACCTTCACCTACTTTAGATAAAAAGAGTATTATTATATGTGAAGGCAAATAGTGGGGCCATTGAGACACATAATTCCTTGAAGATTTCCATTTGAAACCCGCTTTTAACTCCGGTATTTTTAGTCGGGTTACACCGACTCGGATTCGGGTTGAAAAGGTATTCTCAATATGTTTACAAACGACAACGAAAATTATGCATCCTCTGCGACGTTTGTAGAAAAATAAATATAATCATGTGTTCGGATTAACAGAGACAAATGTCATAGACTACTACTAAGAAAGTCGAACACTAATATTATCATACCGTCCCTTATCAGAGTAGTAAACGCTAGACTGTCGCAGCAACGCGCGACCTTCGGTAAAATACTAGTTTAAAAATAAAAACCAGGCGTCATAATCAAGTCAAGTTGAACGAGCAAACCGGAGCATCGTCGAAGGCATAAAGGCCAGACTTGGCACGAAACGCACGGGTTGGGTTGACGAGCTCCCTCATGTTTTATGGGCTCATCGCACACTGTCCAAGACCAGCAACGGAGAAACAACGTTCAGCCTCACATACGGAACGAAAGCGGTGTTACCTGTGGAGGTCAGATGCCCATCCCCCAGGGTACTGATGGCTCACCACCAAGACAATGACAAAGAGCTCAAGTCAAACCTCGATTTGCTAGAGGCGCGTCGAGATATGGCTTCCATCCGAGAAGCTAACTACAAAAGACAGTTGGAAAGATACTACAACAAAAAAGTCAAGGTGCAAGCCTTCCGCGTAGGAGACTATGTCTTCCGCAACAGTGAAGCATCCAACGCGGAGAAGCCAGGCAAACATGCCCCAAATTGGGAGGGCCCATATAAAATACAAGAAGTGCGCCTTAGAGCGCTTGGATGGGACACCCATTCCACGCACCTGGAACACGGCACAGCTACGCACCTGTTATCTTTGAGCTTTATTTCCTGCTTTGTAATAATGGCTTATGGCTCATTCATATTTTCATTCAATAAAAGAAAATTTTCTAAGTTCATGACACAGCTTCACTACATACAAACATACAATAAGGAGGACTGCAGTTATAAAGCAACATCATATTGACCTTACATAATATGCCAACAATAAAAAAGAGTTGGAACAGAGCATAATATTTACATCATGCGATCATGCTACTGATATATGAAGACCATTATCACTAGTACCTATATATGCATCACTACAACTTTAAACCTAAGGGGCATGTTCCCAGCCATTTGCCACACGACGAAGTTTGAGCTTAGGGGTTTTTGGAACGTCACCAGGCTCGGACAACTTTTTCATCTTCAAGGGCCGCCCATCAGAGCTACCTTGTTCATCCAAATCATCGGATTGATTGTTCTCAACCTCCAACAAGTGCCCACAATAATCAGCCAACATATTAAGGGCATTTGGAGGCATCCCAACACCGGGTGGATGAACATACAACTGCAGAATTCCTTGAGCAGCTTGTTTTTCAGCTTCACTCAAGTTTATTGTTTTGGATGATGAGGCCATTTGATTTCGGAAAGGAAGAAATAAGGAGACAATTTTGTGATGGTAATTTTTTGTTAACCACAAAATTACCTTTTATAGAAAACAAAGTACACTCCATTAATTATCATTAATGGAAAAGCACTCGATTGGATCTAGAAGCGTGACAGCAGTCACATCAACAGCTGACACACGCCGCCAAATCTGTCAGCCCACTACAAGGTGACGTCAAAAAAGTTTGACACAGGTGCCAATTTCTACGCTGACGTCACGTAATCATTACAGTATGCGCATCATATAAAGATTGGCAAACACAACAACAAAAAAGAAAAGGGGGCAATCATACATGCAAATTGTATATTGTTTAAATCATTACAACCATCAAAGGAAAATGAGGAACGAGTACTAGCAATTAATCATAATCAGTAATATCAATGTACGCATCTGCTTCAGCTTCCTCATTTTGCGCACCACCATCACCTGCGGCCGCAGAGGAAGACCCACCTTCCCCACGCGTGGCCGCTGCTTGTTTTTCCTCCTCTTCCTTCCGAGTCTTCTCTTCCAACTCCGCGCCCAAGCAATCGGATTCATCAAAGTATGCGCGCAACTCCCCAATGGGATCATCAGTCTTCCAACATTGGTCAACAACTTCGAACACATCGAAAGTGAGGGCCTCAAACTATTCCTGCGCAGCGGTTACTTCCTCTTCATAAGGCTTCCCATAGTACTCGCCATCTTCAAGCTTTAAGTCCGCAACATGGTGGTAAAAGCCTTCATTGAACCCTAGCTGAAGTCCGTTCTTCATGGAAGCAGTGCCGATCTTCGCCACAGCGTCTCCAAACTTGGGTTCATTCCAAATACGCTTAAAAATCTGCCAAAAAACTCCAAAAAGTCAAGACAGATTATTTCATGGCAATTAACAACACAAGGCAAACAGATGCTTACCCCTTGAATTCCATAATGCATCATCCAGGTTAATCGCTCACGCGCAGCATGGGCAGTTTGGGAAGCATCCTTCAACGCTGTCCGAGTTTGTTGCAAACTCACTTCCAGTTGGACGCACGAAGATTCCAACAAGGCCTTCTCCTCATTCAGCTTACCCCTTTCTTCAATGAGGGAACCATTCTGAGACTCTAACTCTGAAACTCGAGTGGTAGCTTTCACCAGGGCCTCATGCTGCTCATTCAGCTTCATGATAGTCTCTGACAGTTTGGCCTGCTTAGCATCGAAGGCTTTTTGCTTCTCCTCAGCTTCTCGAGTCATTCGAGCAATATCATTCTTCAGTTTCTCCGCAGCATTACGCCCGCGGTCGAGCTCCAAATTGGCCCGCTCACATGACTCCTTCCAGAGTCTGGAAGCTTCTGACTTATCAGCCTTTAATTTTTTAATCTCATTCTCTGCGGCGCGGACTTGGCCCTTGTATTGCTCAACTTCAGACCTCATGTCAGCCCGAGCATGTTGGAATTCTTCTTCCCTTTTCAGCTGGGCCTCCTACGCACTCTTCAAGCTCTGCCAGGAGCGCAGAAACTCCTCTTCTCGCCGCATCAACGACCCAAAACCCCCGAAGCACAACACCAAGTTCATGCTCATGTCAGAAAATAGTGACCTCCGATCTATGCTGTCTTGATAATCGCGTTCACTAAGAGGCACAGCATATGCAATGAACTCCTCGACGTGCAACGGATTGGTAAGGCGAGTGGTTTGCCTAATATCCCACCTAGGCTGATATGGCTTGTTCGGATCATAATCAGGCGGGGCAACCCTGCCTTTACCACTTCCAGACTTCCCAGATCCGCGAACATCCCCAGAAACTTCAAACAAAGATTTTTTGGGAGTTGAGGCAGAACCTCCAGCATCTTTCCGGGTTCTCTCCACAGCAATCTCCAAAGTGCCAGACTTCGACAACTCAGATGGATGCACAACAGAATTTCTTTTCTCCGCACCTGAGGGATTTACCAGAAAGTCTGGTGCGTCAGCGTCCGTCCTCAAGGATGACGAATCATCCACCTTGATTTTACCCTCGGCTTTGTCCAAATCCTTTTGTTGTTGCGAATCTTCAGCAAGAGGTGATCGCTGAGTTTCCTCCACGTTCTCAACATCTTTGGGATCTTCTACAAGCTGTGGCTGACTAACATGCTCAACATCAACCACCTCCTTCCCAGCAGGCAGCACTTCCTTCTCAACAGGCTGCACCTTATCCACAACCGGTGGCTCTCGCTCAGAAACCTTTTCGGTTGGCACAACGTTCTTCTTGAGAACAGTCTTCGACGAAGACATTATAGTTGCGCAATAAGAGAATATGACATTAATCTAGTGCGCACACACAAAAGAACAAATCATAAATTACAAGAGTAAACTTACCAGCAGTCTGCTTCACAAACTTAACATGAACAGGCTTCCGCCTAGGAGGCGGTTTAACAGTCACCTTCACAGCGGAACTGTGCGCAGTCTCTTTGACATTCTCAGACGCGGAACATAAAACCCCTCATAATCGAAAAAGTTCTCTGCCATAAACCGATCTTCCTCCATGCGATCCATTTGAAAAGCTATCAAAAAACAAACTAGCAAACTAATTAGTAACTTTTAGCAACTTAAAATTTTTCTCTGGAATTTATTGCGTCCCCGGCAACGGCGCCAAAAACTTGATGTCGTGTGGGTTAAGTCTCTTTTAAACGTCTTTTTCACAAAAGTGACAACTTCCCGAAGGAAGTGTCAGGACTCGAGAAAAAGGTAATTAAATTAGGACTCTTAAGTTAGGACACCGATTCAAGTTTTAAATTTATAATAAAACGATATTTGCTAATCGTTCTAACCCACACAATAGGCAAACGTACCTATCGTGTGCAGTATAGAGTCCGAGCAATTACCGAGTATCGAATCCAAGGACACAATTTCCACTAATCAGTTTTAGGTTGCTTTTACTAAAAGAAAAAGAGATAAAAGAGAGAGAGAGAGAGAGAGAGAGCGAGAATGACTAAATAGAAATCAATAACCAAAAAGGAGTGCTGCTTTGGGATCCAACTATCTTTGGGATGAATTAACAGTAATTATTTAGTTGAGTGGTGATGTCAAATTACACACTTTTGCTTAACATGGAGTTGCAAATGCATTCTCCAGAGGTGACTGTTTTTGCATAATTAGTTGTGTTCTTGTTTAAATGGAGGGTCTCCGGCCCAAACCGGTAAGCTCACCTCTCAACAAAGAAAAATGGAAGACTCAAGAGTGTGTGCACCAAACCCGGAAGAATCCACCTCCCCGTGTTGCATTAAAGACATCTTTTTACTTAAAACTTTTATGGAGAACTTGCCAGTGGCCGAAGCAAGATTGAACAAATTACCATTTGATGTCATAGATGAGTCATGACTAACCAGAACACGTGCATCATTTACTTGAATTAATTATTCTTTCAAAAATTGATTAGTCTATTATTGGTTGTGTGGCAATACAATAATGAAAGAAAGTAAAGACCGTTTTCTTTCAACACGGGTTCACCAATTCCTAACATGCGCCAAGGCTATCACATAGACAATGAAGCCAAGTCGCAAGATTAAGTCTTGGCTTATCACTAGGACTAAGTTTAAAGACCGTACCGACCTTAAGTGAGATCTTTGATAGTAGAGGATTAAGCCACTAAGTGTGTGTATTTCTACTGACAAATGGGCCAATCACTACTCGTGGGATTAGGTTAGCTTACAAGTGCTTGGGTTGTTACACACCATGGGTACACTCATAAGTCGTCCCACTTCCTATCAAGACACCCACAAGACTAAATACTAAGTGATTAGTTAATTAATTCATCAAACAAAAATTTAAGTAAAAAGAATTTGACAAGAACACAAACACCAACTCAATAAATAAAACCTATATAATCCATACCAAAATAATCTTCACCCTAGCAACACTCTAATCCTCTAGCCAAGAATTGGTATTACAACTTTCACTCTAACTTGGGTGTACAAAGAACACATAGAAGTGGTTGTTTATGGATTAAAGAGGGGTTTTGGAGTGATTTGTGGTGATTTCTCTCTGGCTCTCAACTCATGTAGTGTTTATAGAGTGATCTCAAGCTCCAAAGGTCACATACAAGACCCTAAAGATGGCTGGTGAGTGAGAGAACTCGTGTGAAGTGGGATGCTCAAAATGAGGGGTGGAGGCCTCTATTTAGGCAAATCAGGTCTGGCACGCCCGTGCTTCAAGGTTGGCACGCCCATGCTCGACAGTAAGTACTGCTGTAGAGTCCTTGGTTGCAGAAGATGTCTCCCTTCAGGACAAGCACGACCATGCTTATGTAGGATCACGCCCGTGCTCCTCAATAAAGATAATTGTCTTGTCAGTCTTGGTCGGTTGGAGCCTTGGGGAACACGCGTCAACGGGAACGGCTGTGCCAGGCAACACGCCCGTGCAGCTGCTGAAAGTTGATTTTTGGCCTTCGTTTGACTTGGAAATGTTGACTTGTTGACTCGGGATAAGTGCACGGCCGTGCACAGTCGAAGCGCATCCGTGCTGCATCTGTTTTGGCTCTGAGAGTCTTCAATTCCCTGTCTTTTGTGCCGGTTTTCAATTCTTTTCACTTTCCACTATCAAAACCTGCAATTATCATCAGAAGAAGACAAACCGGGATCATACCAAGATAAAAGCAAGGTTTTAGGTGATAATTAGGTGAAACATGTATGTAAGACCTGCTAATTTTGAGACATATCACCTGTTTAGGTGGTATAGGAGACTGTGCTTTGCTCAAAGTCAATTTGTTATTAATATGTAATAGTTGTTAAATATTCCATATATCAAAATGTGAATTGGCTTTGATTTTAATAGTTATCTGGATATATATTTTTTAATGAATGGATGGATCTTGCTCTATATATGTGTCCAATTATATGTTATTATATAGCTAATTACTTTAGGATACAATACAACATTTACAACGTTAATATTTGTAGCGACAAAACTAAGTTTATGTGGATAAATAGATAATTGATCCTATTGATGTTCAATTTTACTACTCGCTCATTTTCTTCACTTTCCAGAGTTGTGTTGTTTTGTATCTGGATCAAGATTTTGTCGGGCTTAATTACTGAATGAAACAAGGTTGTTTGGGTTGGGCTGGCTTAATTAGCAAGTTGGCTGGATTAGCTTAATTGCCAAGTCAGATTGGATTAGAATGAGATTCAAACAAGTTGGTTAGGAGTCCTTGATAAATGAATTTCGAAATTTTATTAATCAATAGTCATAGGATAACAGCTAAGAGTAGGTTAGTGATTAAGCTTGAAGTTTCTTAATCCTATATATACCTGAGTTAAAGGTCATATTATGTAATCGGTTTTCCTTTTAAGCTAATGAAAGCTTCCTGATGGAACTATGACCGAAATTGCTAAGTGTTTTACGTGTCTGGTTTACCAATGCTTTGGATTTTTAAATGATATGCAACTTTGTATTAAAATTTTCAAATTCCAATTCTTTGGATTTTTAAATGATATGCAACTTTGTATTCTTAACCTCACTATGTCTTGCTCTTAGAGAACATAAAGTAAGTGTTGCAAATTTACCTATGTTAAAAAAATCTATACACACACAAAAGCTATCGGGATCCAAATTCAAATATTTCAATTGCAAATACAACCTTTTGTTGTGAATGTACACGGTCCATGTTATGCCTGGTAGAGGTGATCAAAGCGGTTTTTTTTTGCCGAACTGGTTTCGGTTCCAAACCGGTTCGCTGCAGTACCGGTTCCTGGACGAACCGGTTTCGGTTCCAAACCGGTTCGGTTTTGGACCGGTTTTATCGATTCGTAAGACCGGTTTCGGTTTTTAATCGGTTTTTTCGCCCATAATTAGAAAAAAAATAGGGCGATAAGAAAAAGTATAAACATAAAAATTCGACTTTTATTATTTTTTTCGTTTTTCGAAATAAGTAACTAGAAAATGAAATACATAAAAACATAATTCAAAATACTACAATCAATTTTTTTTTGTTAAGCTTCGTCCGAATTACTTTGGCGCAACGAAGCATCGTATGCGAGTTCTTCGTCCGATAGGGGTTCACTTAGTCCTTCTTCGACCTCTTCGTCATGTATTCTTCGTTCAAGTTCGGTTTGGTCTTCAACAGATGTTTTATGTTGTACTCGATTCACCGCGTCCAAGTGATCTTTTAAGCATATGCACATCTCCAACGATTCGGGATTTAATTTTGTTCTTCGTATCGATAGCACCCTGCCACTAAGAGAAAAAGCCGATTCCGAAGCTACCGTAGAAGCTTGGACACTTAGTAGATCACGGGCTATAGCGGAAAGGATAGGAAATTCGGATTGTTTTCCTTTCCACCAAGCCAAGATATCAAAATTTTCAAATTCGATGGCGGTGAAAGTCGCCGTAAAATTCGAGCCTTTATACCTTGCAAGCTCGCTATTTGGGGCCTCACCCCTTTGTCTTTTTGCCATTTGGTCTTTGACAATATTAAACAAATTATTTTTTAGGGTTACCCCGGCTCGAGCTAGTACAACTTCCTTCCCCTCCCATTGATCCCATTTGCATTTGCAAGTTAGGACCATATTTTTCTAAATAAGTATCATACAATGCTTGGAAATCTTTATCAAAAGTATTTTTTATGTGTTGTGCCCAATTTGGTTTTGAAATATAAAAACGTACAGCAATATTTATTTCATCGATTATAATATAAAACCCCCGTAGCATTTAAGCACGGATTTAAAGCCAATGCACACATAAAAACATGTGGTATTTCTTCAAAATATTTTAGAAAATTTTCAACCATTGGGGGTATCATTTTCTCAAACAATTCAGTTTTTTCATCAAAATCATAATTGTTTGAACCATTAAATATAATTCTTGCAATGCTTTATTACTAGTTGGATCATAAACCCCCGATAGTTTTGTAGTAGCGTTTTTAAAAACCTCAAGAAATTCCGTAAGTTGTTCAATACAATCCCAACCCTCATTAGGAAATTCCATAACTTGACCACGCCTAGCAAACCTATTATGAAAATGTTGTAAAGTTTGTCTTTGTTTCAAGGCACTTTCAAACAGTGTGAAAGTCGAATTCCACCTAGTCGGTACATCCCAATTCGGACCTAAGAAGGTTCGGTTTGTATCGTTACAATATTTTTATATTTTCTATATCGTTCGCGACTTGTTATAAAAACTTCATGTAACATAAATCGAAAACTTTTTTTTGAAATCTTTAACAATGGGAATTCCAAGCCCATCTTGCACACATAAGTTAATAATGTGTGCAACACATTGAGTATGAAAAAAATACCATCGCAAATCGGATTATATTTTAATTTGACAAAATGGAATTTATTAATCCTACCTTTTTGCAGTTGGCCGATAATAATCCCACCTGAGTTTATTCTTCCCACCAGTCCCACCTTTCAGACATTTTACTCTCACTGCACCCCCGTTAACTCACACTAACGCCGTTAGCTGAAACTCACAATTCTAGGCGATTATTCACCGGATTTGAAAGTGGAAATCGAGACGAAGATATTGGTATGTTCAATTACAGAAATAAGCATGGTTCGTCGGTTGTAGGTTGTAGGTTGATGTTTTCCTCGAATGGGATGACCGGAACCGACAATTAAACCATCGAACCGTTCTTATTTCTGCAATTGAACATACCAATATCTTCGTCTCGATTCCCTCTTTCAAGTCCGGTGAATAATCGCCTAGAATTGTGGATTTCAGCTAACGACGTTAGTGTGAGTTAACAGAGGGTGCAGTGAGAGTAAAATGTCTGAAAGGTGGGTCTGGTGGGAAGAATAAACTCAGGTGGGATTATTATCGGCCAACTGCAAAAAGGTGGGATTAATAAATTCCATTTTGCCTTTTAATTTTAATTTTTCAACCGCGACATTATTGTTTGACGCGTTGTCGAACGACATTGAAAATATTTGTTTTGTAAGTGAAAAGTTTGTATTACATGGTCTAAAACATAAAATATATTATCTCCGGTGTGTGGATACTCAAATAAATCAAACGTAATCGTATGTTTCATCATTTGCCACATACCGGGATCGATCCAATGAGCGGTGACTAAAAGGTACGATTCCGGTAAACCGTGAGGTGCCGACCAAACATCGGTGGTTATGTTCACACCGGTTTGTAAGTTTGAAAAAAATACAATTAAATATTTTCTTGCTTGTTTCCATAATTTCAAACAATAGCGTTTTAGAGTAAATCGACTTACGTGTTTATATCGAGGTTGGAGCGTGTCACGAATCAAGCTTGTCAACTCGGGATCGTCGAAGTGGTCGAAAGGTAAAGCTTTTTGAATAATAAACTTCGCCATTCGGTTTTGAACGTTGTTAAAGTCGTAAAGAAAAACCCCACCTTGAGTATCAATAGTCGGTTGAGAACTTTCGAGCCGATTTTCTTTAACAATCTTGCAATACTTAGCTTTATGATTTCTCAAGGTAGAGTTTGCATTTGGTTGGAGAAAGATACCACACTTTCTACAACGTCCATTTTTTCGCCATTCGCAAAAGACACTAGTCGAAAAAACCGGTTTCTTGGCCAAATAGTTCGACGTTTTGTGTCGTCTCAAGAATACTAACAATGGTGGGTTAGTTTGCGGAACCGGTTTGAGATGGGTTTGCTGAAGCCATGGAATGATGTAGCAAAGAAGCAAAGCGAAAAAAACGATCGAATACTATTGCGTTTTTTCAATTTTCAGGATTGTTTTTTGCGTTTTTGAGTGTTGTGATCAACCCAAAACATCTAAACCTACTTATACTAACTTGGGGTGGCAAAATGGTGATTTATGGTGCAAAATAACGGTTAAAAACATCAAAAATCGAGTCAAACGGTCTGATCCCAACGGCTATAAGCCTCCAACGGTCAAAACCGTTTGAAACCGGTTTTTGCGATCGGTTCACGAACCGGTTCGGTTCGGTTTGACTTCAAAAAACGTGGAATCGACCCTAGAACCGACGGTTTTTATATGGAACCACACCGGTTCGTGTAGGAACCGTTTTTTTTATCACCACTAATGCCTGGTAAGTATGAATAAATACATAAATAACTAATTCACTTAATCACTTTGGTTTTGTAAGCTTTTTTCGGATCCCGCCGCAACGCGTGGGTAAACCCACTAGTACCTCTATAAAAACAACTTTGTTGAAAATTAAGTACTTTTGGATTTTTTTTAATTATGGTTTCAGTTTTGAATTATTTTTTTTATTACGAAATCAAGTACTATTATATTATTTTTGAGTAAAACTTGTATATATAAAACTAGGTGAGATCCCGTGTGATACACACGGGAGACCGAGCCCCACTTTAAGCACTGTTTAGTGAAAGACAACATTAAGAACCCATTCGTCTGCTACAAGAACAACTGTTTAGTACCGTCTGTTTTTGTACAAACTAAGGTTTTCTATATTTTTTGAAACATATTGTGTAATCAACGTTAAAACACGTGAAAATGAAACGTCATACCGTACTATATAGTTATTATACTTCAGTTAATGTGTTAAACAAAAAATTTTGTTATAAGCATTATTTAATTTCAAAACGTTTATTGTATCTAAAGAGTATATATACACCTTGGGAAACATTAAATAGACAAATTCTTTAGAAAACGAACACACAAAACCAATTGTCTGCTATGAAAAAAACGTAAATAGGCTAACTGTAATGCTCTATTCAGATAACACATATTTTTAAAAACCTGTGTTTTAAAAACTGTTGATTAAAACAGAGCCCCACTTTAAGCACTGTTTAATAAAAGACAACATTAACCCATTCGTCTGCTCCGAAGAACATTTGTTTAGTACCGTCTGTTTATTTCTTTATTGTTAAAAAGAGAAATTGTATTTCGCAACCTCTGTCCCTTTCACGATACCAGTTAATAATACTGATCAGAGGTTTAATAATTGGAACTGTTGCAATAAAGGAAAACATAAATAGCTACTAAAAGAAATTAATAAACTTAAGTTTCAATTTCATGGAAGCTTCAAGTTGTGCATGTAGATCTATAAATTTTGCTAAAAAATCTAAGTCTTTACTCCCAGCCTCTGAATTGAATAACAACGACAAATCACGAACGGGACTCGAAGACATTGACTTCAAATCTTGATAGTACTGTGCTGTAATTTGATTAAGAACAAATTTCTTCATTTCATCTTCTTCCTTATTTCTTGGGGCTGCCATTGAACATAGAGAAGAAGGATTATGGTAATCATCAAAAAACATCAATTCCAACTTTATTAACTACGGAATGTTGGTAATATATTTTCCTTTGATTGTAAGAAGCTTTAAAAAATTTGTGGAAACATATTTGAAAATAATATCAGTATGCATATAGAATGGAGAGATGAGATGTATGTGAGAATAGTTAATAGTTAATCAAATATATAAAGACAGAAAATGAATATTGGGAAATCCTACCCTTTAAATGTGTGAATATTCTAAATATTGGTAAAGTTGGTTTTCAACTTTATCAGTTGGATTTCAAAAAAAAAAAAAATCTAACATTCGAATAATGATAATAAAGTACGTTCAAAATTGTAATCATTATTTTTGGGCCTTTTTATAACAACTGTTGTCAGTATAAACAATTTTTGTACAAACTACGTTTTTCTATTTTTTTGGTAACATATTGTGCAATAAACGTTAAAACGCGTGAAATGAAACGTCATACCGTACTATATAGTTATTATACATCAGTTAATGTGTTAAACGAAAAGTTTTGTTATAAGCATTATTTAATTTCAAAACGTTTATTGTATCTGAAGAGTATATACACCGTGGGAAAAAAATATAGACAAATTCTTTTGAAAACGAACACACGAAACCAATTGTCTGCTATGAAAAAAACGTAAATAGGCTAACTGTAATGTTGTATTCAGATAACACATATTTTTAAAAGCCTGTGTTTTAAAAACTGTTGATTAAAACAGATGTAAATTCAACTGCTTAGATAATATTCCCACTTAAACAATTCTTTAAATTATTTATTTTTTTAGATACAAATTTCAATACAAAACACAAAAGGTTTATAATATTCCCACTTAAACATGATTTTGTTTATTAATTGAGGCTGCCATTGATTCTATTGATGAATACTGAGATGTAAATGTTAAAAAGGTTTATAATGAAATTCGTGATTTATTTACTAATTTATACATCTAAATCGCGTGAAATGAAAGGTCATAGCGTAATACAGTTATTATACTTGAGTTAACCTGTTAAACGAAAAGTTTTGTTATAATGATTATTTAATTTGTATACGTTTATAGTATTTAAAGAGTCTATACAACTTCTGAAATATAAATACACGAATTCTTTAGAAAACGAATAGACGAAATAATAAAGTATAAGTTGTACTGAATATCGCGTGAAATTAATTATCTTTCATAATTTTTTCTATAAATATGTTGATATCAAATTTAAAATTTATCTATAAATTCCACACAGTACATATATTAAACTTCATCTACAAAAAATGGCAAACAGATCATACTATCATTTTGGTGATACATCAGACATTAAGTCGATATTCAGCGCTTGCTCACTAAAGGAAAGTAGAAAAGACGAACATGTTAGAAATCAAGTAGAGAAGATGGAAGAAATAGTTAAGGAACAATCATGGACAAACATTGGCGTGTTAAATATGATTTCGAAAGAACCTGCAACTGCTTTGCGAGAAAATATAGAAGACTACTTGACTCAACAACTACAAATGGACAACAACGTTCATGAAGCATTGATAGACTTAAAAAAAGATCTTTCAAGAGAGATTCTGAAAAAGAAAAAAAAAACAGTTTTTGACATTTTAATTTATTAGTTTATATCATATATATGTTTTTTATTATGTATGTTTTAAATGTAAACAACTGTTTATTACCATCTCTCTGTTTCTTAATAACAATTACTTTAACATCTGTTTACTAAATTCAACGTTGAGAAGTCAATTGTCTGCTGTAAATAAAAACTCTGTAGTAACATCTGTTTCGTAATGTCTGTTTCAAAATAACAGCAGCAGTAAATAACTGAAACTATTACAACAACGACAACGTAAATCTACAAACAAATGAAACCTCTGTTCAGAATGAAAAGGTTGTTTAACTACCTTTATTAAAAAGATGTTGTCTCTAAAAACAGTTATCTAAAATGTTTACCTAATAACCGTCTGCTAAATTATATTTAAATTAATTTTACCTTTAATTTAACTTATGTTCTTACAATTTTAAATTATTACTGTTAATTGTAAAATAGAGTAAAACTGTTACAATCATTAAATTATAACCATTAACTTTGGAATTCATTAATGCATCATCGAAAGAAAAGGAAAAAAAAAGATTGAAAAGAAGTACATGACAACAACTATATATGTGTAAAACACCACACAACAAAACTTTTTACAAACATAAAAGATCGAAGTATTCTAATAAAAAAATTTCCAATATTATTAGAAAAGTGAATTAATACACACCACCACATTTCTTGAATTAGCCAACAAAATACATAGAAAATACAGGAAAAAGATACAATATCTTAGTGAATGATCTTTCTTGTCAGCATCATCGAAACATAATGAAAAACAAAACGACGAAAAGCAGTACACGAACACAGCTCGTATTTAAATGTCATCCAACTCTAAAAGCCCTAAATATTAGATTAGGGACCTGCTGCTACGTACATATATAATAATAAAGGATTGCTGTTTCAGTTTGATTGTAAGAATCATGCAAAAACAACAATTCCAAGTTTCATAGCAACGAATCGTGGGTAATCAGTTTTCTTTTGATTGTAAGAATCTTTCAAAATTTGTGAAAACACATTTGAAAGTAATATCATTATGCATATGCGATAGAGAGATGTATTGTGAGAATAGTTAAACGAAAATATAAAGATGGATAATGAATATTGGGAATTCCTACATATTTATAGACTTAATACGTTAACTATTTGTAAACTTGATTTTCAACTTTATTAGTTAGATTTGAAGTAAATCTAAAGTTGTAAGTTACTTATGCAACATCAATAACAATAAAAATATATAAAAATAATAATGTTAATAACTTCAAAATCGTAATCATTACTTTTGGGCATTTTTATAGCATCCTACAAAGAGATACATTGACTTTTCAAGTTTTTTAAAAAAGCATTGTTGAAATTTCTTAATTTAACTAAAAATAACCGAATCACACAAATATTAAAAACAGAAAATACAAAGAAAAACTACAAAATAAGATTGTTTACATACACACAAAAAGGAAGTCTTGTAACAAAAAGTTCAATTATCTCTTCAAAAGTGAACTAATACTAACTATGAAATTTGTTTAATCAACTTAAAAGTGAATACAAAAGTCATACAAAACATGACCAAAAAATAAAAACAACACAAAACCAAAAACAAAATAAAAATGAAACCATTACAATAACAAAAAAGAATATAACAAAATGATGCTATAAATAACTTACTACTATAAATATTTTCTTTTGATTGAAAGAATTGTAAGAATCTTCCTTGAGGACAATATTTTTAATAAAATTAGTTCAAATGGTAATTAATGATTAACTTTGGAAGTCGAGCTTATGTTGATATAAAAAATTTTCAATGATCCATTGTACGGTATAATAGCATAAACAATTTGAGTTATCTATTAAGAAAAAACATCTAAACTTAACTTAAAAAATTATTGATTACATATATTTGTTGAAATTTCTTTTTCATTACACAATAATAATAATAATAATAATAATAATAATAATAATAGTACTTATACATATACATAATTTAAGTTAACAAATTACAGATAAAATACTGACAAAACATACAATTGTGACTTAACTTTCGTATTTGTAATAATATACAAAACATTTACTTTAAAAATAAATTAAAAAAAACATTACTATAATAAAATAATTTTTTAATGATTTCAAATAGCAAATAGTATTATTAAATTAAAAAATTATCCAATGAATTTACTTACAAACGTTCATTAAACAAATATATTATAAAGTTTCATTTAAATAAAAGGAATCTTATAATGAAAGCTTCAAGTGAAACTTATAACGTAAGATTAATATATCAATTAATGAAAAATGGAAGTTATGCATGAACGTAATGCTCATAATTTCCCTCTAGACTTAGCTGCTATTGAAGCATGCAAAGAGACTTACAACACAAGATTCATATAATTTGCCTCGGAATAGACAATAGATATAACCAAGGATCTTTTACTAAATAATAATTATATAATAATAATAATACTTATACATATACATAAATTAAGTTAAGAAATTACATATAAAATACTGACAAAACATACAATTGTGACGTAACTTTCATATTTGTAATAATATACAAAACATTTACTTTGAAAATAAATTAAAAAAAAACATTAGTATAATAAAATAATTTTATTAATAATTTCAAATAGCAAAAAGTATTATTAAATTAAAAAATGATCCAATGAATTTACTTATAAACGTTCATTAAACAGACATATTATAAAGTTTCATTTATATAAAAGGAATCTTATAATGGAAGCTTCAAAGGAAACTTATAACGTAAGATTAATATATCAATTAATGAAAGCATGGAAAAAGACTTACAGCACAAGATTCATATAATTTGCCTCCGATAGACAATAGATGTAACAAAGAATCTTTTACTAAATAACAATAATAATAATAATAATAATAATAATAATAATAATAATTGTACTTATACATATACATAATTTAACTTAATTAAGAAATTACATATAAAATACTGACAAAATATACAATTGTCACGTAACTTTCGTATTTGTAATAATATACAAAACATCTACTTTGAAAATAAATTAAAAAAAAACATTACTATAATAAAATAATTTTTTTAATAATTTCAAATAGCAAATAGTATTATTACATTAAAAAATGATCCAAATTTGAAGAAACTAACTTTCGAAAAAGTAATCATGTTTTCGACAATCGAGGATCTAAATCTTTAATGGAAATTTTGTTACAGATAAGACCTGTAAATAATTGTTACAAACATGACACTTGATTATAAACATATTATCCCCAACTAAGTGTTGTACTATTTTTTATTTATTTATTAAAGTACTGTTGAAATAAATAGCATTTAAATCAAACAGACTCAACTAAAGTTCTACACAGACATATGAACAGATGTATTCAATATTCTATTGCACATATTAAAAAACTGAAGAATATAACAGTAAATGTTATTAGAGACGCTTTTTACAAATTCACGTCAACAAACAATAAATTAACTACTTCTAAACTTGAAAAATAACAAACAATAAAAATGATGATTATTATTTTTTGGAGATCGATGTTCAAGATCGCGATTATTATTTTTCACTCACCACTGTTAATATTCTAAACTAAATTTAATTAGAAAATACTACAGTACACAATTTTGTTATTTAAATAATATTGATTATTCTATATAATTTTGTTTAACTTACTTTTAGATATAGCTTATAAGAGAAGCTATATGTTAAGATTATACCTGAAAAATAATAAAACAAACACAATTTTCTATCATAACTTTAAACGTTTACCTCAAAATTTAATATATTTATTATTCGGCAAAAGATATTTAAACATTATATAACTTTTTATATTTTTAAATGTATTATCTAATTTCAACATTAACATCAAATTATTAATATAGTTATTATTCGCCAAAAGATATTCAAATTATGAATATGAAGTCAAAAATTAGAAAATCAAAATGCTTTAGGAAAAAAACATATGAAAATTAGAATATCAAAATGACACATTCTTAAATATAGTATTAATTAGTATTAATAATAAAAAAATAATAATAATCAAATACTGTTGACAGAAAACCCAAACAATCATTTTTAAATATAATTAGAAAATACTACAGTACACAATTTTATTATTTAAATAATATTGATCATTCTATATAATTTTATTTAACTTACTTTTAGATATAGCTTATAAGAGAAGCTATATGTTAAGATTATACCTGAAAAATAATAAAACAAACACAATTTTCTATCATAACTTTAAACGTTTACCTCAAAATTTAATATATTTATTATTCGGCAAAAGATATTTCAACATTATATAACTTTTTATATTTTTAAATGTATTATCTAATTTCAACATTAACATCAAATTATTAATATATTTATTATTCGGCAAAAGATATTCAAATCATGAATATGAAGTCAAAAATTAGAAAATCAAAATGCTTTAGGAAAAAACATATGAAAATTAGAATAAAATTATGTTGCCATTAAATAATCATCTGTTAAATAGATGCACCATCTCATGAATTGTATGTGCTCAAATTTAACAGCATGATTACATTATACTGCAAAGTAAAAACAATGAATAATATTTTAATGTAACATTGCAACTTCATTAAATTTATAATCTTTTACATGAAAAAAAATTAAAAAATAGACAACAAAAATATAAACAAATGAAACTATTATTTTCAAATGAGTAATTTCACAAATATTACTAAATTAACAATGAACATATCCTAACTATTTCTATAGTTCTGTTCAAAGAAAATAACCATCTAATCACGAAAGACTACTAATATTGAAAGATATAAGAACAAAATACTATATTATTGAGTACAAAGTAACACATTTTACAATATTCGACTAAACAAAGTAAAACGAAAATTTTAACTTTGGTAGAATCCTTTCCAGAATTCAAAACGAAGAAGGAAAAGTATAAAGATCTTATTCTACGTTTATAACAGATTTGCTTTCATATATAATCACCGGGCTTCTTCACCAAATACTTTGGTAGAATCCTTTCCAGAATTCAATACAAAGAAGCAGGGGAAAACATATTATTCTTCGTTTATGACCGATTTGCTTCCTATATAACCACCGGTCTTCTTCAGCAAATACATATTGATTGTATGTAAGCATTTTCCGAGAACACCAATTCCAACTTCAATACTAACATCGAATTATTAGAAATACTTTATTGAGAAGTGTTTGGATTGCATTTGAAAATAAGATAATTATTAAGATCATTATGAATGTCAAAATGAAATAATAATTTAGAATGTAAAAATGACTTGAGAGAAAAACATATGATAACAAATTGCAATTTCTTCAACTTTTATAGAGGAAAATAATCATTCAATTTAAATAATATAAAAATTATAATAAAGTAATATTGTCAGAAAACCCAAAACATCATTTTTAAATATGTTTTGGACTGAAGATCTGATAAACCATATTTAAAAGTCTGTTGAGATAACATCAACATCTGCTGAAATAGAATGAACATATGTTGAATTATATATATATATATAATATATACTCAACTAAAACATAAATCTAAAACATAAAACATATTTAAAAGTTTGCCTTTAAAAAAAAAACTAAAACATAATTATTATTACATTAAATAGGACAAATTAATTTCATAACTTATAGTATTTACAACATATATTAACATACAAACTAAAATTAAGCTTAACATCATAAATTTTTATTAGAAAATTCGTTTATAAAATACATAGGATTTTCTAATTAATAAGATAAACAATAGAAAGATTTACAACACATTATGACATGATAAATATTTTTTTTTCGATTAATTTTATAAATTGAATAAATAACATAATATTACCAATAAATTACTAATAAAAGTTAATATTTATACGTTTTTATATAAATAACCATCTGCTTGACAAAAAATCAACTACAGTTGAAACGTATCTTTACTTTACTGTATGACACTGTATGAAAAACAACTGTTGACTGTTCAACAGTATAATAAAACAACAGAGTTGGTATATTATACAGATGTTGACTTTAAAAAATTTTGGTCAGATATATGCCACGTCATTTACACAAAAACAGATTTTTTGCCATATCAGCAACCCTTTTTCATTCGTTTTGTCCTCAAAAATAAACATAACATTGTCTTATTGACTTTTAAATACACAAAGACGGTTTTCCCTCTTCCACACCCTAAATAGATTTCACATCATCTTCTTCAATCTTCTGCATGGATCTTCAATTAAAAATCCCTCATAACAATCTACCATACTTGGTAAAAACAGAACGCAACACACAGTTTCACTCAATAATCGGTATTCTCACAAATTCGAAATACCTAGCCATTCTCACCGCTGACTCTCCAATATATGTCGAAACTCTACAAGAATTCTGGTTGAACGCGAAACTTTTAGATAATGAAAAAAAGCTTGTTTTGAAGATTGGAGATATAGATATTCAGATGACCGAAGAATCCATCTCCACAACATTCTCAATAAACGACTTGCAAGGTAAAGTCTCTTTTGAAAGATGAACTCAACCAAGAGTTCACTAAAAGAGGGTATGCAGGAACAACGACTGGGGCGACAATAATGAAACCTGATTTTCCCCCACCAATGAAGTTTTTCTTCCATACCCTTCTTATTTGTCTATCCGCAAGGACAACTTCTTTTAATGAAATACCTTTGAACATACAGTATCTTGGTTATGCAATTTTAACAAACAATGATTACAATTTATCCAAGGCTGTATTCTCAGATATAATTCGCAATTTCAAAGGCATAAACTCAAGTCAAAGTAAGTCATTCCTACTTTATCCCAGACTGATAAGCTTCTATTTGAAAAATGTTTTGACTGAAGAAAATTTTAAAAAAGGTGAACCAAAGGAAATTAAAAGCTTGTCAGAAAAAACTTTAACAAAAATGTTTCAATTTAAAAGCAAACAAAGTGAAGTTTCAACATCTGTCGTTGCAACAACTGTTTCTGAAACAACTGCTACTACTGCTGTCCAAGAGACTACAACAGATAAGTCAAGAAATAAAGGTAAATCCAAACTGCCTAAAAGAATCAAAACAACTGTTGCAAAAAAACCACAACCTTCTGTTACACAGCCTACTTCTACAATTGCAACTGGTTTTGAACCCTTGTTCGAAGCTGCATCAGAAACTCAGACAGATACCATTTCCTCTCCAATTGCTACAACTGAGAATGCACAACCAAAAGAAACTGAAACTGCAATGGTAACAAATGTTGACACTAAAATTGTGGACTCTGTACCTGCTGGAAGTCCGAAAAACCAACAACCAAAAGCATTCACCTTCTTTGCCAGTGACTCAACTGACCTGATTGAAACAAATACCATAACCACATCTGGTATGATTTCCGATAATCCTATTATTGAATCTGATGACTTGGAAAATCAAGAATTGACGGACAGAGTCAGCAAACTTGAATCTTCAATGGAAAAATTGATTGAATTATACAATGGGACACCAGAATCTATTGCACGAGCCATATGGGAACACGTTGTCCCAATTATCTAAACTCACAAACAAATGGCTGACCTTAATCATAATTCACACATGGCATTGATAAGAAACATGGTGGACGCTAGATACAAAGATATTCAAGCGGACATGAAAGCCATCAAAAATCATCTACTAAAGACCACTGGCTCTGTCCCAACAACCATTTATGAGCAAGATGAAGAAAATAATAATGAAGCCGAAAAGAAGAACAAAACACAACAGAAATTAATAAACCTGCCACCTGAGAAGGAAGCACACCCAAAGACACCAAAACCTACTAATGTGCAAATAGCTGATAATCCAGGATCTGTTCCGGTCATTACAACTGTTGAAGATCAATCTATAGTGTCTTTAGGTAAGAGAATTGATGAAAGTGCAAACCAAAAGGCAGAGAAAGAGCTGTTACTTAAGTTGTAGGCGAAAAAGGAGCGAGAAGCAAATGTTGTCGCATTGATTAAAAAAAAGAAAAGAACAGCAAATGCAACACGAGGATATAGGCCCCTCAAACAGAAGAAAAGTACAAACAACACATGTTCAAGAAACCACAAAAATACCAGAAAAAACAACAATCCAAACAACATCTGTCCAAGTCCAAAATGTGCAAACTAATGTTACCACCACAGATGAAACAACTATTTTCAGAACACCAGAAGGACTTTCAGATCTTGTCCTTGACTTAGAAGCAGTAAAACCTAAGATAGACTCTTTCTACTCAACACGTGATCCATCTTCACTGTCCTTCAAGTCTCTTCAAGGTTTTGAAAAGCCGAGGAATATTAAGAAGTATTTGGAGTTGAAAGAAGAACAGGCTGACATGCTTTCAAAGCAGAAAAGTGTTGGAAAAACTCACAGCGAAGCATCACTAATTTTACAGGATTTATACAGCAAAGTAAGAATTTTAGAAGAATACTCAAGTAACCTGTTGAAGATAGTGTCTAATAGCCAACCTGACTCTGATATAGAAAACATTTTGAGAGAAGGATATCTTAACGAGATAATGAAAACCAAAAGTTACACAGCCACGAGAAGTAAATTTGCTGATTGGGATTCTAAGGAACTGGAGAGTGAACTTAACAGAATTAAAGTGATGGCTAAACAACCTAATCGCAAACAACATCCACCAAAGTGGAAGAAGGGAAAAGAAACTGACACTGAAAGAAAGGAAAAGTTAAAAATAATAAGAAAAGAGCTGGTGGCTGCTGGTTTGGGAAAGATGACACAAATTCGTCTTTGGAAGGAACATGAACTCATGGATTCCTACAAAAAGCTACGGGAAGGAAGAAAAGTTGATCCAACTCTACAAAGAAAGGCAAATTATGATGATGGTGACCAACCAGGTCGAAAAAACAAAAAAACAACAAACTCTATTCTCAATAGATGATATTATGACAGGCAGATTCGGGCAAAGTAATCCATCAGAATCAAGAATAGAAAAGGAAGAGGCTGATAACAACAGTTTGTAAACACTGACAATTAAATATACATCTGTTTAAATAGCATCTGCTATATTTCTGCTGCTATTGACTGAGAATGAATATATGATCTGTTTTTATACCATCTGTTATATTTCTGATATACTAAGTACCATCTGTTCTTCTAATAATGCTATTGAATAGCATCTGTTATACCCACAATAATATTAAATAGCACCAGTTTTGATTGATAATGTAGTTCCATTCAAACTAATACACAACCAACTATAATACAATCATCATCATAATATTATTACAAATAAATTGTTGTCTACTAAATTGAAATTTAAAAATAAAAAAGTTGAAAACTCTTAGGCTTAGATCGTTCCTTCCGGGGTCCTTTGCATGAAGAGGATAAATCACCAACATTTAGTTTATCAGAATCTTCAAAAACTCTTTTTCCATTGGGAGTTATAGTACAATCCATTCCAGCATCGACGACAGAAGAATCATCGGTAACAGACACAACATCCTTCAAATATTTCAAAACAACAAATAATGATATGTTAAATAACAACAAAAACTTAAAAACATCTTAATCAAGTTACAAAAAAAATACTCACCTTTATCATCATCAGTTGGCTATCAGCTTCCTCACATTCTGCTTGGTTAACAGATTTAAAATCACAATCTACCTGGCTGCCCTAAACATTGTACATACAAACCAAACATATAACCTAAACTGTTAAGACAACATTCAAAGATACCAGATAGTAAGCAATTCTTAACAATGCGTTTAATTTAATACCTCATCAACATTACAATATCCATTACTATGAAGAGCAATTAACTCAGAAATTACGACTGGATTATCACATATTTTCATGACTGTGTAGACATTGCAGTCGTTTGTAAGATTATATTCAGAAACATCAATTTTAAAAACCAGCATCTTATCAAGTAAGCGAAACAATTCTTGAGGCAAACTTTCACTATCACCAAGCTTCAACTGCCTTTCTCTTATACGACTTGCGGATGATCCGACAACTCTCATAACATCTCGGTCAAAGATCATAAATGATACACTACCAGTCTCATCCTGAACCCTGACATGCACATTGAACCTGAAACAAATAGACGAAAATATTGCTTAAAAACATACATACAGGTTCATAAAAAGCAATCAGATTATATAAAAAACAAATTGTAGTTAATTAGCTCTTAGTACATTGTAGTAACGGAGGTACAATGACATTCACACTTGGAACAAAACAAAGCAGAAACAGGCAATTTGAGAGTTTCTTCAGTAACATTTTCATGAAGCTGTAAGAATTCTGATTTAGTAATCACATTGCTAAAACATCTGGGACACGCATCATAAAACCAACCATAGCCTTCTTGCAGAATTTTAATTGTCGCAACTACAACACAACACATTGGCTGCACAAAAATAGAAATAAAGACTATATTACTTAAGAAAAAAGCTCTAATATGGAGAACAAATATTAATCAAAATCAATAAATATTAAAACCATATCAATCTCCATAAGCTCGTCAACACATTTCTTTTCTGAACCAACAATGAATTCCTGAACCAATGGATAAACAGAGTGTTCTGAAACATCTGTTTGAGAAGTAGAAGCAGCATCTTGTCCTTGCTTCAATATAAGACTAAAAAATAGGTAGAATTAATAAAACACATAAAAAAGTTTAATTTAATTATAAATCCATAAAAAAATGACACTGTACCCCCTTCTTAACTCCTTCACCTCAATTAAATCTACATCCAGAAACATCCGGGTTCCAAAGTTGTCACTTTCAACTATAAATTGATCTAAATACATACATATACATATATATGTATATTAAACAACAATGAACTCACAAATGTTTAATAACAGGAGTATAAAATAAATTACCTTTTGATTCCTTAACTTTACCATGCTGTATAACAACCATTATATGTTCATTACCAGCGTTTTGAGAAATGAATTTGTTAAACTGCTCTGCATAAACATTCCACATAGTACATCGCAATATCGTATCACTACATAATATCAAAACACAAACATAGTTAAATATATATAAAAAAATATAAGAATTAAATAATGATTTGGTTGATTTATCAGATCACCACTAAACAAATGAAACGACCAAATAAAAATGAAAGTAACAACAATAATTTACAAACAGAAAACAGGGAAACACTTACTCCAAGTCTTGAATATCAAAATTCATCCTTTTAGTTTCTTTAGGAGGTCGTCCAAACACATCTAGGGAACCATACCAAATAAGACAACCGGCAACATCTATAAAATATACATATAAGTCAAAACATAAAAACACAATTTTTAATATACTCTGTTAGTATTAAATTTAAAGAAAGAAACAAACCAACAGATAAAAGTTCCTTCGCTTCGCCTTTAAGAATATCTTTAAAACTAATGAAATTAAATCCATACTCAACACCTTGCCAACCAACAATACGGCTAACAGTTGTACAACGATAAAAGTTGATCTTATAATCATGTGCTACAACTTTGTATGGATCCTTGTTTTCACCGACACCAAACTTAGATGGAATAACGACATCATCTTCTTGAAGTTGATGGTCAAAAAGGTGGATCAAAGAACTCTTTATGAACGCTTGAATCTTATCACCCTGAAAATAAATATAAAACAAAATATCAACGACAACAACTTTAATAACATAAGCTAACCGAAAAACATAAGAAAACATCAAGGAAAATACAGTTAGAGAAAAATTACACTACCTGCTGATCAATCAATACCATTTCCATGTTAATACTTTATTTCCACTGAACATGAACCAAAGAACTCAAATACCATAACGTAAAGTAAGCGAAAAAAATCACAGAAACAATTTGTATTTATATCATGAATAAAAACATATAAAAAAAGCTGATAAAAAAATTACATTACCTACTCATCAATCAATATCATTTCTATCTTCAAACTTTCTTTACACTTTCGTATGATACGAACCTTCAAACACCAGATATCTTTTGATGGATTCAGATCACAAACAAAACTATGAATTTTGTAATGAAGATCCATCGAGAAGATTTTAAGAAAGAATTCGAGATAAGATTTTATGAATTAATTAATTTGTGAGCGCAAATGGTTGTGTATAAGGAAAGCATCTGAGATAATAATCATTATATAACTGCACAAATCACACTTCCCAATGTTAATTCAAAATTTCCCTCTTAAAACTTCAAAAAGTTAAGGGCTGAATACGTACTAAACAGTTGTTCACATCAGCTGTTGAGGCAAGTGGGATTCTTACCGCTGTTGTGTATGGTTACCAAACGGATGTTTTTAAAGTCAACAACAGCAGTGCTTTAACATATCCCACGTATTATTTGTGAATATTTTAAGGGGGTTTGTGACGTCAGTTTTTGCATCACGCAGGCATTAGTGGCCTGTCTCTCCGCTTGACACGTCAGCTTTCTGACGTCACTCACGACTCTCCTATTATTGAAAGTATAGATTATAGGGTTAACTAGTCAACCTGGTTAAACCACCCGATATAACCCCGTTCAACCGGTTGAACTATTTGTAAGTCTAATCCGGTATGGTCAAAAAACCATCGTTTAAAATATTGCTATGAATTTAGTCTCCTTTCAAAACAAAGCAATATGAATTTAAGTCTGTTTTCACTCGCCATAAATTTCAAATTCAGATAACGTATTTTATTTCAATCAAAGCGTTTCTATAAACGAAACGGCCAGTGTATTTAGGGAGTTGCACAAATAAATCAAAAGACAAGTATGAGAGAAATTGTCGTGTGGGCTTTCTCACACATGCTAAAACACATCCGTCATTGTCCATATTTGTATTTTTATCTAAACAAATTTGTCGACTTGTATCAAGAGTAGCTCGCATACGTATCATCCCATTCGATTAAAATATGAACTTAAAAAATGTATCTATAGACGAATCGAATCCATTGGTTATTACTTATGAATCATATTTGACAAATGCATAAAACTAAATATATATAAGAATAAGAATAAAGATCTAACTTTTTAATGGCTGACGCCATAGTTGTTAAAGGCGTAAGGCGCAATTAAGGCGCCAAGGGTGAGGCTTGAGCCTCAGTGTAAGACACTTAAAAAGCAAGAGCTTTTTTAAGCACACACGGTATAAAAATACATTTTTAGTTGTTTTAATCATGTTTTAGGGTTCTTTAAAGTTAGTTTAATTTGTTTTAGGTTGATTATAGACTTGTTTAGGGCTGTATAATTGTTTCAGACCTGTTCAGACAATTGTTGGCCGGAATTCCATCGGAACTAATTAGCCAGAAAAATGTGCACGAGGTCCTGAAAATAGGGCTTTTGAAGCGAAGCAAGAAGACTGCGATGGGCCTGAAAAGTGAGCCTAGGGGCGTGCCTAAGTAGGCTTTGATAACAGAGGCGGACTATGATCCGAATCACGCCTATACCTAACAAACAGGATTGGTTACGGTTTTCTACAAGTCGTTCGGTGATTGGTTGGAAATCACCGACAAAGGCATTAAGAACATAAAAAGTAAAATTAATAATCATAGTACTCGTCAAAAATCTCTCATTAATTACCAAATAATCACTGTAAAATTGAAGGATTACATATCAAATAAATTTTTGTTCCAACATTTTCAAGTGAGGACGCCTTTGCAACATATGATTCATAGGTGATTCATAGTAAACATTGAAGATAATAATCCATAGCATAAAAAATAAGTAGAAATTAAACCAAATTTAGTAATATATATAAAGTCTGAAAATTACATGTCTATACTAATTTATTTTAGATTTTAAAAAGTTCCATTCAAGTCGAATTTTCTTTAAAGAGAAATATATTAAAGGCAAATTAGTTGATCATAGTGATAAAAATGTGTAAGCACAAATACACATTCTTTGAATCTATATCTATAGTCATTTTCATTTGCTTAAAAAGATGAGATTACCCATTACCCATTAATGTTTCATTAGTCTTTTAAAAGAAAACCATACCAAATTAGCATCAACACTGATTTTGTTTATTGAAGATCGGATTCAAATACTGTCAAATCCAAAGAGGATATTTTGACATTCGATGATAAAATGAATTACTCCTTCAAAAGTTATAGTACATCAATAATTTCCATTATATAGAATAAAAGTGCTAAAATAAACGTTTTCTACCCTTTTTTTAACGGCAAAATTCTTTTATTCATCACCCAAAATTTACAATCATTTCAGACTAGCAAGACATTAAACCCAATACAACAACATATTATACCGGTCAACTTACACAGAAAGACAACCTACCTGGACTACCACCACATCACCCTAGATTTAGGACAATACATTGAAGGTAACCCACTTCGCCTAGTCAATGTCGCTTCATTTCGCCCGGTTCTTGAACCACAAAAAAGACATTGCTTGAGTTTCACTAAAAATCTTCTCACCGGATGCTTGCTTTCCTGCAAATATCATATCATTCCGTGCTTTCCAAATCGCTTTTTCTATCTATAGATAATTTTTCTAATATATCATCAACCAAGTATAAATACGGATTATTAGAGTTCATGATTAATCCAACCACTTAAACAAGCAAAATGAAAGAAAAAAAAATACATTGAACTAATCCGTTAACGGTTTTAATTAGCATATATCAAAGGTAGTGACGGTTGGAGAAATTATTTTACTAGTGTCACTATGTTTCATATATTAATAATATTTTCAAAAAATGACATTTGTCCTATGAAAGTGGATTCACCGTGACTAGGGATCTTAACCATAATCCCAAGATAAAGTAGTAACCTCATTCATATCCTTCTAATAATACTATTATAAAAGGATAGCGACGTAACTTGTTGCTCGCTTACCCATTATCCAGATGTAACTTAGTTTTTTATTGTGGAATTTATAATGAGTTTATTATAAAACTTTATATCTACTTGTCTCATTCCTTCAAGTTTGTCGTCCCCATGAATTGGCTAGATCGAAGTAGGACTACTGAGATACAAATATTAATAGGACTTTCTGGCTTTGTAACATGCTAAATGATGAAATGTCTATTATGACTTGTTTTTATCTTTGTTTTTCCTTGATAAAGAAAGGATTGGTACTTGTATTCTATGCTTAGTGAGTTGTTAACACTTGGACCCATAACATGCCCAGCCACCGGCCAGTCCTTTGCCAACTTGAACTTTTATGAGCATATATTTTTAGGACATATTGTTCTGGCATTACTACCTATGGCATTAATAATATCTTGTGATACTAGCTATATACAAAATTTAAAAAGAGGGCCCTAAGGAATTAATATATTACCAATAAGTCCTTTATTCTTATCAAAAGTTTATCTTGGGTAGGTAAATAAGACTAAGAGTATGAGTTGAGTTGAGTTGAGTCGAGTCGAGTCAATGTATAGTTCACTATTAGTAAACTGACTATATCAACATTGCTAATAAATTTCTAATAAAGATTCGTTGGTGATCAACAAGCAACAAAAGACAAACGTCGATACCCGATAATCCCTCGGTGACTTTTCTTCACTGATCAGAAGGTGATATTGTTAACTATTGTTCCAATTTGTGATCCGTATTGTGGCTATATATGAAAGGACAAAAGGGTTTTGAACAATGTTTTAGAAAAATATTAGAATGAATTCAATTTAAAAAAAAAGGGTATAAATTATACAACCAAAAGGCACATAAGAAAAGAAAATGATTTCCAATTGAAAGGGCAAAGGCTAAATAAAGTAACATGTACGGAATGTTATTGTTATATACATGTGCTAATAGATTGATAAGATGACATACATGTGAAATTAAGTACACATGCATGCTTCTTCTAACCATAATTACCTTCACAAAAAAAAAAAACACAAACGTGTAATTTCGATTAATATAAAAAGCAAGGTTATGATTGGAAACAAAATCAAACAACAAGGGTGAAAAGTGAAACTGAACCAAATTATTCTTAGGGTTAGTGAAAAGCTTTACAGCCTATAAATAATCCCTTTTAGGGTAACATTTTCAACAAAAAACACATCGTTTGTTCAAAACAAATGACCAAAAGACGAGTGGTGTTGACAAGGGAAGAAGCACCACCGTCTTCGGATTCCGCTAATTCATCAAACACGATGAGGGTTCATGTGCGATATGGCGAGTGTCAAAGAAATCATGCAGCCAACGTTGGTGGCTATGCGGTTGATGGGTGTCGGGAATTCATGGCGTCAAATGAGGAAGAACAAGGAACCGAGGCTTTGCTTACATGCGCCGCCTGCGGCTGCCACCGCAATTTCCATCGACGGGTGGTGGAAACCGAAGAAGTTGTTTGAGGCAACGATTGTGAGTGTAAAAAAGAACCTCAAACACACGTCTCCTTATGAAACATACCCTCTATTTATACAAAATGTACGTTTGGCTTGTTTGTCTTCTTGTGTGTGTATTTTTTTGTCTTTTAGTGTGTGTAAAATTAGGTTAATTTGTGCATCTTTTATAAATCTCTTTTTCTTTGACTTTACTTAAAAGACTTTTAGCTTGTTTATATGATGATTTTAAGTTACATAATTTCGTAATTTGAGTTGTTTTAGATGTATCTTATGTTTACTAATCAACATGGTGTATACGAGTTAGCAAAATCATTTCGAAAGCAACATACGCTCAAGTTGATATGTTTGTTAATCAACGGTTTGCAGTGACAAATAGATGCTTTGATCTTTTTTATCGTTTGTCATTGCACCAGCGCGGCTTGATTTAAAATAAAAGTAAGGTGAAGCTTGGGCTCATTTATAAGGGGCCTCAATCTATTAAGGCTTGATTATGTTAAATTTGGATTTGGTTCTTCCTTTATGAACACTATAACTCACCCAACTCTCAATCTCCGGAATTCATAGTTGGATTTGTGTCATTTTGTGTCTTTTATAAATCGTATACAAAACATGTGCGAAATCATATTCTCAGATGTTATGATTCTAGTAAAAATACGTATTGATTTACAAAAAGGGCCATGACTTTTTATCTACTTAAGACCTAATTAAGAGATTGAATCGGCCATGTGGGGACTATACTAGAACTTACAAGCGTTAAAAGTTAATGCACAAATAGTAATTGAGAAAGTAAGATGACATAAACTTTGCATGCTTTTCTTTCCTGTTATAGAAAGAGGAGAATGAAGACGTATGCATGTACCTAACTAAAGAGGAAAATAAAGACGTATGCATGTACCTAACTCAAAGATGTTACATGCTTGGTTATATGAATATGTATCATGCCCAAAATTCAGTATGGGCCCTTCAAAATTTCTTTAAAAATGTAGCCATTAACGATAAACTAATTGCATGAAATAATTAGGATTTATTTTCTTTGAAAACTGTAAGGTACTCCACTCATATCAAATAATATTCTTCGCTACAGATTACTTTTGCTTGCCTGAGTGAAAGCTTCCTAGCAGGTCACACTAAAGCATGCTTAACTATTAAGTTTCCATCTTATTCACAACCATTATGCCCTAAACATTGTTGATATTTGAAGTGGAACATTCCTTAATGTTGAGGGTGTCATCCTGCTTGTCCCGATGGTGAGGGTTATGTTCCCACTTTTGTATTACGTAACATCACTTGCCTTCTTTGTAGCAACTCCAATTCAGAAGAAGTATTTCGTTTCAATGTAGCTTGTGGTACCTAGAGGCAAGGGAAGTGTTCTCGTCAATACCTCCTCAACCATGTTGAGCTTCATCCCGCTTCCACTCGCCCTACACTTTGGCCCATTATCTCTCATGTGAAGTAAGCAAGATTGATGTGGGATCTTCCTGAGGTGTCATTAACACTCCCTTTGGGACTCAATGACCCCAGCGAGGTTTGCCTCACTAGAAAATAGAATACTGTGCGACTCTGATATATCACTTGTAAAATCCGACCACTTGTACGAACCATATTATTCATTTTGTCCATAAGGAGCTCACGTACTCGGTTTTGGTTAACTGAGTTGTAAATTCCAAAAATGTCACCTATCTATAGATTACTCTCACCTAAACACACTGAATTGAAGAGTCCACCTCTTAAGACGAGACATTCTTCCAGTGCTCCCATATGTACATAATTAAACAATGTGAGATTTGCGTAAGAGAATCATCAATAGAAGTGTTTCTTATGTTTTTATATGCGCATAGCACTTGCCCCACCAGTAGGAAGATTTCTCTTTCCTGCCTCACATACAAGACGTAAAAGCACCCACTTTTCTTTCCTCTCGTTTCTCTCCTAGTCGCACTCACATACTTATTATTCGGTATTTTGTAGAAAAATTAAACCTCACACTCCCTCTTCCACGTCACACCCTCTATTATTTACACGACCCTCGCTTTCCTTAAAAAAAACCCTTTAAAACATCTATTGTGGGTTCTAGTGTCCCAAAATACACTTGAAAAGCAAGAAATGGTTGATTATTGTGTTGGTTGTTAGCTTTGGCTTAATTATTCAATTTGTTTCCATAAGATGAAAATAATAATAATCATAATAATAATAATAATAATAATAATAATAATAATAATAATAATAATAATCTTGCATGTGGTTTGATATGTGTCGAATGGTGTTGGAGTTAAGTTAGGTATGAAACATATGAATGGGGGCACAAAGTTTCTGGTATACCTGAACTTAGAATTGGGTATATGTCACTTCTAGTTTTGTTTACAAAGTATATGTTCTAACGGAACGTTCTTTCAAGAATGATGGAATAACAAATGTTGTTATTGGTCATGTATATTGATATATAATAGTGTTTTTCTTCCATCTCCTTCCTCTTTTTTTTTTATATTAACAACAAGGTTTTAATAAGTATTAGAGTGTCTTCAATGTTAAATTTGTTCTTAGATGTCACGTCATTTATCACATAATATTCTTATAAATTTTTAAAAACCTAAATTTCATATCTAACCCTACAAATATTCTTACCATTCTTAAATTTATCTCATCACTTACTCATTGCACACAATATTTCAATAAAACATTTCATTTTGTTTACTTTGTGCCCACCTTATCGCATCAACCGATGCAAACCCTGCCCTTATGCAAGGGAACCTCACCTAAAGGCTCCTTAGGATGGGTTTACTTCAATGTTAATGGCCTTCAAAGGCATCCCACAGCTGGATCTTAAAAGGCAAAGGCGCATAAAAATAGTCCTAAAATATAATAATTCTTGAAAAATTAGCTACAATATTTTTTTTTCTTTTAGTATTTTGTTTTTGTCATTTTATTAAAAAATTTATTTACCTACTTTCAAATTTAATACATTTAAAATGTAAAAGCACCCCCTTCCCGTTAGTATGTTTATTTTCCCTCCTATAATTTAGTTTAATTTTTGTTATTATTCCTTACAAATTAGTTGGTTGATTTTTGTTGGTTGATTCATTATTTTTTTTTCATTTTTCATTAGACTAGAGGGAGTGGAGGGGGGGGGGGGGGGGGGAAAGAGGGGGGTGAAGCGCCATGTGGCACTTGTGGGGTCCATGTGGGGGGGGAAAAAATTGTGGGGAGTGGAAGGGGGGGAAGAAAAGGGGGGGGGGGGAAGTGACATGTGACATTTGTTTTTCTTTTTTTTTTTATAAAAAACTTTAATATATTAATAAATATAATAATAATAATAATATTAATAATTTAATCCGAAAATTTATTAACTTAATAAAATAATAATAAAAAAATAATTAATATTAAAAAATAACATTTATTAAAAAAAATAATTATATTCAAATTTTGAATTTCAAACGGTTACTGTTCCAAACCGTTTGAATTTCAAATTTTCCCCCCAAACCTTTAAATTTCAAATTTTGAAATTCAAACGTTTTCCCCCCAAACGGTCATATTTCTCACCCTATAAATACAACACTTCCTCCCAATTCTCAGTCACACCTTTTCCTCATCCTCAAATCCTCAACACAATGAATAACATGGGCGGTTTTCAACCAGGAGCTGCCGGACCATCTAATGTCCGGCAGTACACTCGCCGGGTCCGGGGACGGGGACGACCCCGGAGACTACCATTCACCTCCTCTCCTCCTCCTCCTCCACAACCTCCTCTTCCTCCTCCTCCTCCACAACATTGGTTATATCCCCCTCCTCCTCCTGTTGCGGCACCACCAACCTTCACCCCTCCTCCTCCTGCTACGGCACCACCCACCTTTCCTCATCCTGAAGTCGATGATGACTTCACAGATGAAGAATGTGCCTGGGCCATGGATTATTGCATGGCTATTAATCAAATGGACCGACTAATGTTGTCGGCCCCCACCCCCCGAACTGCTGCTGCTATCCCGACCCCCCAGAATACCCCCACCCACCACCACCAGACTACCCCCACCCCCTACCACCAACCTATCCCCACCCCCCAGAATACCCCCACCCCCTACCACCAACCTATCCCCACCCCCCAGAATACCCCCACCCACCACCACAAGACCACCCCACCCCGTGAATATGGGGACCCAACTCCTGAGGACTTGGAAGCCCTCAGGGAAGTTGAGGAGCAGGAGCGCCTCTGGAGCATGCCTACCCCTCCTCGTGAGTACTACTATTTCCCCTCGGATGCGAGATCCGATGGACGGGACAGCTCACGTTCCCTATTCCCCGAGTACTACACACTCAAGGACTGTGACAACTACTCTCCATAGTGGAGAAAATTATTATTAAATAAGTAATTTAGGAATTATGTAATGTTTAAATAAATAATTTAGGATGTGTGTTTTTTTAATATTAGTTGTAATCTGTGTTAATTATTTTAAATATTATGTAATTTGTGTTTTAAATATTATGTGATTGTATGTTTTTAGGATTGTGTTTTTTTTTTTATCTAAAAGGTTGATTATTAATATTTTAGTTGGTTAAAAAAAAATAAAAAAAAAACTATATGTTTTCCAACACCTATATTTAAAAGTATTTTTTTTTAATACAAAAGGCCCAACCAATGAAAACCCCCCACCTCACCCATCCCCCCCCCCCCCCCCCCCCCCCCCCGCCCGGCGAATCCTCCCCGCCCAACCTTTCCCGCCCTTTGAGGACGGTGTTCCCGCCCGGGATTCCTCTCCCGCCCCTCCTTTCCCGCGCCACTCCCCCTAGTCTTAATCAATTTACAGTACAACCTATGAACTTTAATATTGTTATCATTTGAGTTTTTAACGAATTTTTCAATTAAGCAATTTTTTATAGGTTTTGATTTTTATATTGACACTCCACTCGAGGTATTTTTATGTAAGTTTACACGTTAATTTTTGTAGTGTTCCTTTAAAACGACCGGTTGGTATAAAATTATTATTTTTTCTTCTTACAATATATATCTTCTGATTTAGCTAATTAAATTAAACCGATAATTAATTTTAAAAATATAACTATTCAAAACAAACCTAATTTATAGTGAAGGATCAATTTTAATATGTGTATCATAAATTTAGATACGCGTAGAATATATTTTGAAATGTATAGGATAAAGTGTTTTTGCCTAATTGATATAATAATTAATGGTATGAATTATAAACTATTAATTGTTTTACTATTATGCCCTTTTTCTTCTCAAAGTATCCCCAAGAAAAATTACACTTATCATTATAATTAATATACAACATTAAAAAAATAATTTACGCGCAAAAATTTCAACGGGCACGAAAATAATTTGTTTTTACAATATGTAATTTTACCTTTTTACGTGTAAACTAAAATAATATAAAATTGTTAAAAATCAATTAAAAAGGGTAAAAAACTTTACAAGAAATGATTTTTCATATTAGAATAGCTAGTACACATCTTTATATGCAAAAGATTCAAGTAAATATTTGCAAAATAATATTTTACAATGTTAATTGAATTTTTGTTGATATATTTAACAAGTTAAAATGAAAAACCCTCTTGAGTTGAGAAAACCGTGAAAACCCACATAAAAAGAATCTAAAAACACTTTTTTTTTGAAAAAAAAAATACATACTGTAATATGCATGTTTTTAAGTGTTGTGGGAAAAAAATCAAAAAAGCGTCGATGGGTTATCTATAAAAAACAATGACAAAATTGCACTGTTTACATATGTAATTCGTCTATTTAACTGTTGTAACAACTGTTAGACCTATAGCAATGTAATTTTGTTATCTTTTTTAATTCCTTTATCGATTTTTTTTATTTTTTCCCAAAACGCTTAAAAACATGTATATTACATCATGTGTTTTTTAGATGGGTTGGACAGGGGTTTTCAAGGTTTTCTCAACGTAAGGAGTTTTCATTTTATATTTGACCTATATATAGGGTCTGGTTTAGTTGAGAACCAACTCTAGCTGTGTCAACCGTGAAAACTCCGACGTAAAATGCAAATTTAAAAAAAAAATACCCAAAGATGTAAAAATGACTAACTTTACTTGTGAAAACCCTTTGAACTTTTTTACAACTTAGGAAAATATACACATTTTCAAGCATTTTTAACAAAAAAAAGGCCCATGTAATCTATAAAAAAATAATAAAACTAAGAATAAACCTACGTAACGTTGTGTAACACTAACCGATATAAATTTTACATTTTTTAAATCCCTTCCGTACTTGTTATTTCGTTAATTATTTTTGATAAATACGCTTGGAATATATATTTGGTGCTCTAATTTTTTTCATGAAAAAAATCCATAGGGTTTTCTAAAGGTTTTCACAAACTTAAGTTGGTTTATATGTATATGATTGGGATCATTTGAGAACTCATTTGAGTTGGGAGAACTTGAGAACTCTCCTAAGCCAATCAAAATATGACACATCTTCAATTTGTATATTTTGTAATATTTTAATGAGGGGGTAACAAAGTCATTTTAAACTATTAGGACTGGGTATTTTAGTAATTTACAAAGATGAAATGATTACTCTGATTTAAAGCTGCTATCTCTCTCTCTCTCTCTCTCTCTCTTTAATTCATTCAAAAAATCTGTATCTCTCTATTCCTTCCCTCCCCTCTCTCTCTCTCTCCCTCTTTCTCTCTCTATCTCTCTCACACACACATTCAAACACACAAATCTGTATCATCATCATAGGGTGTGTATTTTTTTATGTTAACGCTTTCTCTCTCTAGATCTTCAATGGCCGATCATTTACCTAATTCATTTTTTGTGTGTGTTCATTTATTGAACGTTTGATTCTATTTTGTATACTTCGATTTTATTTTGATTGGTGCACAGGTGTTTTTAGGGCTTTATGTTTGACTCTGTTTCGATTACGCAATTGCGGCTCCACTGGTTAGGGCGTGAGCAGATTATGATTACCTTATTAAGCTCCTTTTGATCGGGGATAGCGGTAAGTATGGATCTAGGTTGATATAATGTTTTGTTTAATTTATATGTTTATGATTGTTTTTAAGATAATGATATGCAAAGCATTGACTGATTGATTTCTTCAGTAGAGGATACTGATTATATATGTTAATAGAACTAATTTTCTAATAAGTTTTTAGTGAAACAATTTGATTAACTTAAGCAATTTCAATTGTTATGTTTTATTAGATATTTCACTGAGACTGGAGGAAAATACAAGACATGGAAAATGACATGATTCTCCATGAGGGGGCGTTTGGAATAGTGTTTTGAGGGACGTTATTATTTGATTATTGGTGGAGACAGTGGAAGTGTGTGGTGCATTGATGGGATGTAAAGCAGTTAACTATTGTCACACCCTCAAATTCCCACTTGCGGAGTTCTACCGCGAGGCGTGTGACACACCAGGATCCAAGTCAACAGTCACAATAAACGACGTCTAAATGTAAAAACATACGTAAATAAAAACCATGCATAAGATTTAAACCAACATCTGAAAGTGCAGAAGCATTTAAAGTTTACAAGTCATGAGTAAATAAAGACATAAGTTCAAAAGTTTAACATAAAGAGACATGCATGAACGACCCTAGACGCGAGTACGACTCCTGTGCGACTCAGTGCGCCTAGCTGACAGCTGCTACCTTAGCGACCTGAGAAAACATGCTAAAAGAGTCAACATATAATGCTGGTGAGTTCACAGGTTTTATTTAAACGTTTAAAGCAATCCTTTGAAAACCGTTACCGTTGCTGTTTATACTATGCTTATGAGAACGCTAGCTAGGCGTCGGGTAATATTACTACTACGGGTGAAACCATTGCTGACTATGCCGTTTCTGTGACCCTTAATTCCTATGGACTACCGTCATCACTGGTAGGCCTTGTGTTTTTAGAGACAATATGCACCCGCCCAGCCTTCAGCCGTTGAGTGGGGCTTGTCAGTTCCCAATAGCGCTATCCACATTTCCCCGCCATATCCCCATGTTAGTGGTTTCTAAGGGAATTTTTGATGAACCGTATAGTAATAAGATGAGAGCCATAGTATAACATGAAAATGTGTCATAAAGGAGTTTAAGCATGTTTCTCCCCCGAAAACATAAATCGTAAAATGTGGGGCCGTGAGCTCACCTTAGGTTGCGTCTTCCGTTAATGAGTAAACCGTTTATGTGATATGATAGCCCCAACTAGTGGCGACCTATCATAAGATATGTGTCAAGTTAGACTAATAACCCGAAGGCTAACTAGTCCCCGATTGTCCAGACCATGACTAAGTACGTTTTGAAAACATGTTTGACTGTTACTTTGACCACACATACAAGACCCGACGTCCCATTGGTGACCCGACGACTCACGTGTTAGCTAAGAGTGAGAAATCATGCAATCACAAGCAAACATGCACCTAATACGCATAACAGTTCACCAAAGTCAACATATAGTTCATATATCGCATATACGAGTCCACACGTGTATTGCCGGGTTATCGGACATTCCACGGGGTTCCTAGAATGTTCTTAGGTGTCATTTCATGTTCGGGAGGTCAAACTATGCTTAAATCAGCTAATCACGTGATTAGACATTAATCATGCAATTAGGAAAGTCAACTAGCAATTAGGATGGTCAAACATGCAATCAAGAAAGTCAACTAGCAATTAGGATGGTCAAACAGGCAATTAGGATGGTCAACTAGCAATTAGGATGGTCAAACATGCAATTAGGGCTAATCACATGCCATACCACATGGATAGGGCTAATCACATGCTATACCACATGGATAGGGCTAATCACCCCTTATATCAGGCGATTAGCCTCCTAATCGCCCCCTATGTCAGGTGATTAGCTTCCTAATCGCCCCCTGCAGCAAATGCCACTTTTTCACGCGTTTAATCCTCCAAATTAGATCCGAAACAAGTGGAAACACCCAATATCAAACCCAAATCAATTACCAAGCTATTCCACGCAAAAACCCCCCAATTTATCATCTCTCTAACAGTCCCGAATGCAAGCGTTTTCCCAAAATAGCATATTCATCATGTAAACATCACATCATCATGTAAAACTTACCCTAAATAGCAAATACTCAGATTTCATCACATAACAACGTTGTCCAATCCTTTCCTATTGTTCTAGCATCATCCTAGAGCAAACCCTAATCCTCTAGAATCATCAAAACCTATTAAATCACACCAAGTCTCCCAAAATCACCCAAACGGGTCAAAATATCAAATATCATCAAAACACAACCATATGCTCCCAATTTCATAGACAATCATCCTAATGATTCATTTAAGTCAGAAACATATCAAACACATGGAAACAAACACGTTTTAATATCAAAAATCTCATCTTTGCATGTTAACATAACATAGAACAAGCATGAAGGTGTGGGTTTGTTTAGAATCTGTTTTTAACAAGTTTTCAAAGACAAAAACGTTTAGAAATCAGGTCTGGACCTTTAGGGAACAAAACATAATCATACAAAGGTTTGGGAATGAAGAACACACCTTGGATTTATGAGAAATTGATGCGTAAAGCTTGGAAATGTGTGTTTTGATGCTAAAACGTGTTCCAGAGGGTGTTTGTGAGTTGGGATAGGTTATGGGACGACTAGGGTTGCACAAATGATGTTTTACAAGTCAAGGGTGGTATTTATAAGCGTTTCTAGTCGTTTAAAACACGTCAGGCGATTACGCAGCAAATCAGGCGATTAGGGCTCCTAATCGCCTCCCCTACAGGTGATTAGGGCTCTAATTGCCTCCAAAATCCTCCTAATCGCCTCCCCTATAGGCGATTAGGGCTAATCACCTCCTATCAGCATGCAATTACGCGTAATCACCCCCTATCAGCATGCAATTACGCGTAATCACCTCTAATATCATGCAATTACGCGTAATCACCTGTAACATCATGCAATTACGCGTAATCACTTGTGACATCATGCAATTACGCGTAATCACCGTTTTAACATATATAAACACGTACACACATACCGACAAGTCATATAATGATTGTAAACACATAATGCATGATAACTAACACGTTCCCACTCGTTCACCAATTCCCGGGACTCGAGGCTTGTGTGTGTTAAAACCCCAATGATGCACGACTCGACTCGACTGACCCTGTAATGTGTAATGTATGCACGACTCGCTAAGGTAGACTTACTGAGTTTTCAAAAGGTTAATTACCGGAGTTTGCCGGGTGTCACAACTATACCTTTGGAGACATCAAACTTGATACTATGCTCGTGTGTCTCATTTTACAAAGGTGTAAAGCAGAACGATGGTGACGAAAAAACCCAGATCCATGTTCGAATGACGTTCGAAGATCGATTGGATTTGTTTTTGGTGCTTTTGTTTTTGATATCTGCTTATGTTTTTCGAGAAGGAAAAAATAGGAAGAACAAGGAGAGAAAAAAGGTATGTTTTTTTAGGAAATCATTTATTTTTATACTGATGTAATTTTAAATTTCATACAATATTTTTCACATGTGTAAACTAGATTTCAATATGTAAATTGTTTTACACTGATGTAAACTGTTTGCCCCGATGTAATTATAATTCTTATACAATATTTTCAAAGGTGTAAATTAGATTTTACTTATATGTTTTAGCTATTTTGTAATTATACACAATATTTTCATAGGTGTAAACTAGATTTCTGTAAAAAAAATAATTTTTTTTTCATAAGTTGAAAAAGTTGTTGTGTGTATGGTTTTTTTGTGGTTGATAGTTGGCTATGTGTTCAAAGGTGACGATGGAGATCAAGAAAACAAAGAACAACTTGCTTATATAGTGTTTTTTTTCCGCAATAGAATGCAATCAATGATATTCCATTTGTGCATATGCAATTAATAACGGGTAATTTCCTTTGTTTTTTAATATTAATCTCAAATTTATAAGTATCTTATTAGTTTTTACACTGGTGTAAATAAATTTTATAGATGGGTTTTCTAAACAATTGGTACACAAATGATTTTTGAATATGTGTTATTTTTGTTTAAAAAAGTAAATGAATTAAAAAATAAAATAACGTTAAAAAATATGTTACTTTAATAATTGAATAAAAAATTAATATGATATCATATTACTTACTTCTCTCTCATGGTATTTTTACCTAAATACCAGCCATGTACTTTATTTTATAAACAAAATACTAATAAAAAAATAATTAACATGTCAAGACAAAAAATGTCCCATCATTTGATCAACCATTGGATCATTAAGGTCAATGGCTCAAAAGAGTTTCCATGGTACTCACAACTCAAAGGAGTCAAATTATCCAATCCCTATATATATATATATATATCGAAGAAACCAAAATTCAGTTATTTCAACTATATTATACTCAAGACTCTCTAGTTTATGGCGCTTCCCTATGGTACCAGGTGCTGCTTCATTGAATTTGCTTCACTAATAGGCTCATGATTCCACTCTGATCCTTATATATATATATATATATATATATATCAAAGAAACCAAAATTCAGTTATTTCAACTATATTATACTCAAGACTCTCTAGTTTATGGCGCTTCCCTATAGTACCAGTTGTTGCTTCATTGAATTTGCTTCACTAATAGGCTCATGCTTCCACTTTGATCTTTATGGATTAGTACCAAGATTGAACCCTAGATATGGACCTTATTTTAACAGCCGGAACAGTAACAATGAAAATAGCCCTTCCTTAGTGAGATCATACGAGCAAATGCCCGCGTGTGTGAACTACAACTACTAAGATTTTTTTTTATATCCCTACATATATATATTAAAACTTGATCATGATAACAATAAAATATCTATAGTACATTATAAAGGAGAAGGCATGGGAAAATATATATGTCTAAATTGTCCAAAGTTAAGATGACATACCAAAAGTTTCTTTACAATTTCCTAAATTTTACCACATTTCTTCCCTAAATGGCCCGAGAAGATAATCAACTTCTATATGAAAATAGAATTCACCCAAACTAAATAAGCAGAAGGGATAATAATATTTTTGAACAAATTTTATATAATGGTGATGAAAGATAATAATTTATGTTACCACAATGAATAATCTTATCTCAGCTAAACTCGTATGAGTTTTAAAACTTTGCCAAAATAATACTTATATTATAAACCCTTTTCATATATATGCGTCTACACAGCGGCAAAGTGGACGGGATGGTTCGGCTCACTGGCTACATTATGGCAATTTTTTAGCTGCTGGGTCAGGTTGGGCAAGTTTATTACAAACTTACAAATCACAACTTTTAATTTCTAAATGGACAGTGATCTTTATATAATAGTGTATACAATATCATATTATTACTACATGCTTTTCTCATGTAAATGAACTTTATAATTTAGCAAGGTGTCTTCAATGGCACGGTTATATAGATATGCAATGACCGGGCAACTTACACAAGAGTGATGTTTATGTTCATGTTGGTCTGTTACAGTAACATATCTTTGGTTTATTAAGATTTATTCAATAATAAGTACATGGTTTTTATAGTGAACTGCAATCAGTTGTAAGTGGTGGTGCACATTTGTTTTCTTTTCTTTCTACGAATACTTGTTAAAACAAAGTGTGCACATTTCTATTCTTTTTTGCGTAACTTGCGACAAAAACCTAAGTATCATAATGTTGTATTGCAACTCATTTGTGGATCCCGCTGCAACGCGCGGGTAAACCCACTAGTACTACACTATAAAGGGGGAGGCATCGGGTAAACCCACTAGTACTACACTATAAAGGAGGAGGCATGGGCAGATATGTTCAAATTGTCTAAAGTTAAGATGGTATACCAAGGGTTTGTTTATAATTTTCTAAATTTTACCACTTTTCTTCCCTAAATGATCTAGAAGATAATCAACTTTTATATGAAAATGGAACTCACCTAAACTAAATAAACACATCGGATAACAATATTTTTTAACAAATTTTATATAATGGCGATAAAAGATAATAATTTATGTTGCCACAATTAATAATTTTATCTCAGCTAAACTTGTATGAGTTTTAAAACTTTAAAATATAGTGACTGAAGTCTATCTAGAGTTAAGGTCAAGCTAACCAGAGCACTTTTTTTTTGTCATTCAACACAATCATTTTTTGTTTTTAATTTTAATCATGATAATTACGTGAAATTAGGATCTATAGCTTTTATTAGTTGATAAATTTTTTAGGCGTTTTATGATAAATTGATGATATGATATACGTGTTGCTCATTAGGTATTGGTTAAAGGATTACCCGTTTGTTTAGAAAATTTAAAGTTGGTGTAGTCTTTTAATGATTTGCTTTGATAGGATAAATTCCGTGGTCTGAAAATTATTATTTCGAATATATCAAAGTCCAGTCTTTGTTCTTAATGATTCAGTCTATGTGAACAACTCATCTTCACCAATGAAACGTACTCCAATTACCAAAAAAAATGGCTAATCGATCATTCTCTTGGATTACAAACTTGTAGATGATAATTAGTTTGGAAATAGTAAAAAAAAAAAAAAAAAGCTCAAAAGTGTATTTTTAATGAACGAAAGTACAAAACCATATATGCTACACCAATTATTAACAAAAATGTTTCTAATCTACTTGACCTACAAATTTCAACCTGTATGCTAACATCCGTTGGCCTGTTAATATCTCTTAATGATATTATAAGGATGCCAACTCCCCCCCCCTTCTTTATATAAAAATACACACACATATATATTAGTTCTTTTTTACTTCGGTTTTATTCCAAATTAGAGAAACAATAAGCGTTGGAGGTAGAAAATTCAATGGGAGGCAAGAACCAAGGTAAAATTTCTATGACCTTTATCAGTTAATTTTTTTCATCTATTTTCAGTTTGAAGTTCATATTTTGTGTTAAAAATGAAGAAAAGGAAGCAAACCTGAAGCAACTCAGAAAAAGTTTGTTATTTAAGGCAAACCCAATGCCAAGCTTCTACCATGAGGGTCCACCGCCAAAGGTTACGTAAAGAAGGTAATTAATAAATCATTTAGCTTTTAATGGTTTGTTAATACACATATTGTTGTCACTACAAAGTTTTGATTATATTCATACAAGATCGGTGTGTTCTATTTAACTAACAATTCTAACAAGCATAAAGTCTCCCAAAGTCTTATCTCCAGTTCATACAATCTCGCGAAGAAAAAAAATCCACTATTAGCTTTATGAGGGTGTTTGGATGTGCTTTTTCCAAGTTATTATCTAATTATTTGATTTTGGGTATTTAATATAACAATATCACTTTTGCAAATACATATCTGAACGGTCCTTAAATGTTTAAATTTTTAGGTGGAATTGTGGAAACATCCTAACTGGAGCCTTAGCTGGAGAAGTGGCAGATGGGATACGTAGCTAGAGGTTGACCCTATAATTGAAGGATTATCTACAAGCATGTAACTTTCGAGCTGTAAGTAATTATCATTCATTTGAAAGGTACTGAGATATGTAGCTAGAGGTTGACCCTATAACTTCTTTTATTGTAATTGACAGATTAATTAATAGTACTTAGTGTGCACCCTATGCGCAATGAGTTCACTTGTTGCCAAGATGCAAGGGGCAAAGGCGCCGTTTGACCCATAATAAAGCATAACTACAACTTGGCTATTTGCTCATATATGTATATTCATTTCTATTCAAATTGAGGTAATCTTTTTCTTTTCTTTATAATGTTTGTCTTCCTGTTCAAGATTGCCATGGTGTCAACATTAAAGCGCAAAAATCCTGTTTAGCTGTGTGGAAGGAAATACATGTGTCTTGGCTTATGAATTTGTAACCACGGGAAGGAAATACATATTGCATTACATGAACACTTGTTTGCGCTTTTGTTTTCGTGTTTAAATTAACGGATATATAAGTTGAAATATAATTGGTATTGGGTTTAAAATCTATATAATATGCATATATACATGCAGGTAGGAAGGGTCTTTAAGGAGCACAACCGGGGCCCATGCTTGATTGGGTATAGCGGGTAAAGATTTTTATTGATCCAACAAAGGGACTGAATTATTTGCATGACAAGGTCCATACTTAAATAATTCAAAGATGTTAAGTCTAGCAATGTGTTCATATTTGAGTATTTAAGAGCCAAGATTGCCGATTTTCAACCATTCAAAACAATCACCCCGATATGGCTGCACACTTGCATTCTACTCGTGTTTTGGGAATTTTTGGCTACCGTGTGCCATAATAATACTTATATTACAAACTCTTTTTATATATATGCGTCTACCCAGCGGCAAAGTGGACGGGATGGTTCGCACTGGTTACATTAGGCAATTTTTAGCTGCTGGGTCAGGTTGGGCAAGTCTATTACAAACTTACAAATCACAACTTTTAATTTCTAAATGGACAGTGACCTTCATATGATAGTGTATACAATACCATATTGTTACTACATGTTTTTGTCATGTAAATGAACTTTACAATTTAGCAAGATGTCTTCAATGGTACGATTATGTAGATATGCAATGACCGGACAGCTTACACAAGAGTGATGTTTACGTTCATATTGGTCTGTTACAGTAACATACCTTTGGTTTATTAAGATTTGTTCAATAATGAGTACATGGTTTTTGTGGTGAACTGCAATCAGTTGTAAGTGGCGGTGCACATTTCTTTTCTTTTCTTTCTACGAATACTTGTTAAAACATAGTGTGCACATTTCTATTCTTTTTGCTTAACTTGCGGCAAAAAACCTAATTATTGTAATGTTGTATTGCAACCCATTTGTTGATCCCGATACAATGCGTGGGTAAACCCACTAGCACTTAATGATTATTATATTTTAATCAATGAATTTATTATATTTAACTAATAAAAAATCTTTTTATGATAATAGCACTATAGGAACCACATAAACATCTATATTAGTGCTTTGAAGATACGTCAGCAGATAAAGGAGACGATTATGTAATTGTTGGGGTGTAAATGAGCCGAGCAGCTCACGAGCTACTAGAGCTCGGCTCGGTAAAAAGTTCAAAACGAGTCGAGCCTTATCAAGCCCGAGGCGAGGTTGCGCTTAAAACAAAGTTTGTTTATTAATCGAGCTCGTGCTCGAGCCTAGAATGTGAAGCTCGTCAGACTCGTCGAGCTTTCGTGTAATATTAGTTTTATTAATATATAATAATACTTACTTCCTCATTTAAGCTTTTTTTCTCAACAAGCCTGAGCTGAGCTTCTTTTATCGAGCTTCGAGCCTATTATTTATATTATTTTTATTTAATATATTAAGTAACAGATAGTAAACGTGTAAAACCTGAGCCGAGCTCGAGCCTAAGAAAGTTCTAACTAGCCGAGCTCAAGCTCAACCTCTCATAAGTTTTTCAAGCTTGAACTTGGTAGAGCTCAGACTCGGCTCGACATGTTTACACCCATTATGTATCATAGTTAATATACACGTGTGTTTATACAATTCGTACATTTTCACACTTTTATACTCAAGCGTAGTTATCTATATCTATACTATACTGCATTATAAAGAAGAAGACATGGGCAAATATGTCTAAATTGTTCAAAGTTAAGATGGCATACCAAAAGTTTCTTTACAATTCCCTAAATTTTAGCACTTTTCTTCCCTAAATGCCCCTAGAAGATAATCAACTTTTATATGAAAATGGAACTAACCCAAACTAAATAAACACACGGGATAACAATATTTTTAAAAAATTTCATATAATGGCGATGAAAGATAATAATTTATGTTACCACAATGAATAATCTTATCTCAGCTAAACTTGTATGATTTTTAAAACTTTAAAATATAATGATTGAAGTCTTCCTAGAGTTAAAGTCAAGCTAACCAGAGCACCTTTTTTATATCATTCAACGCAATCATTTTTGTTTTCAATTTTAATCATGATAATTACGTGAAATTAGGCTCTATAGCTTTTATTAGTTGATAATTTTTAGGCGTTTTATGATAGATTGATAATATGATATACATGTCGATCATTAGGTATTAGTTAAAGGATTGACTGTTTGTTTAGAAAATTTAAGGTTGGTATAGTCTTTTATTGATCTGCTTTGGTAGGAGAAATTTCATGGTTTGAAAATTATTATTTCAAATATCCGAGTCCAGTCTTTGTTCTTGATGATTCAGTCTATGTGAACAACTCATCTTCACCAGTGAAACGTACTCCAATTACCAAAAAAAATGGCTAATCGATCATTGTCTTGGATTACAAACTTGTAGATGATAATTAGTTTGGAAATAACAAAAAAAAAAAGCTCAAAAGTGTATTTTTAATGAACAAAAGTACAAAACCATATATGCTACACCAATTATTAACAAAAATGTTTCTAATCTACTTGACCGACCAATTTCAACATGTACGTGAACATCTTTTAGCCTGTTAACATCTCTTAAAGATGTTATAAGGATGCCAACTCCCCCCCTTCCATATCTCTCTCTCTCTCTCTGTATACACACACACACACACATATATATTGGTTCTTTTTTGCTTCGGTTTTATTCCAAATTAGAGAAGCAATAAGCGTTTAAGTTAGAGAATTCAATGGGAGGCAAGAACCAAGGTAAAATTTCTATGACCTTTATCAGTTAATTTTTTTCATCAACTTTCATTTTGAAGTTCATATTTTGTGTTAAAAATGAAGAAAAGGAAGCAAACCTCAAGCAACTCAGAAAGAGTTTGTTATTTAAGACAAACTCAATGCCAAGCTTCTACCATGAGGGTCCACTGCCAAAGGTTGCGCAAAGATGGTAATTAATAAATCATTTAGCTTCTAATGGTTTGTTAACACATATATTGTTGTCACTACAAAGTATTGATTATAATCATACAAGATCGATGTGTTCTATTTAACTAAACAATTCTAACGAGCACAAAGTCTCCCAAAGTCTTATCTCCATTTCATACAATCTCGCTAAGAAAAAAATCCACTATTAGCTTTATGAGGGTGTTTGGATGTGCTTTTTCCAAGTTATTATCTGATTATGTGATTTTGGGTATTTAGTATAACAATATCACTTTTGCAAATACATATCCGAACGGTCCTTAAACATTCAAATTTTTAGGTGGAATTGTGGAAATATCCTAACAGGAGCCTTTGTTCGAGGAGTGGCGGCTAGGGATACCTAGCTAGAGGTTGACCCTATAATTGGAGGATTATCTATCGGCATGTAACTTTCGAGCTGTAAGTAATTACCATTCATTTGAAAGGTACTAGGATATGTAGCTAGAGGTTGACCATATAACTTCTTTTATTGTAATTGACACATTAAATAATAGTACTTAGTGTGCACGCTATGCGCAATGGGTTTACTTGTTGCCAAGATGCAACGGACAAAGACGCCGTTTGACCCATAAATTAATAGTACTTAGTGTGCAACCTTACACAAGAGTGATGTTTATGTTCATATTGGTCTGTTATAGTAACATACTTTTGGTTTATTAAGCTTTGTTCAATAATGAGGACATGGTTTTTGTGGTGAACTGCAATCAGTTGTAAGTGGCGGTGCGCATTTCTTTTCTTTTCTTTCTACGAATACTTGTTAAAACATAGTGTGCACATTTATATTCTTTTTGCGCAACTTGCGGCAAAAAACCTAAGTATCATAATGTTATATTACAACTAATTTGTGAATCCGCTGCAACGCGCTGGTAAACCCACTTGTGTATTTAATGTGTCACGACTCTCACACAAATATGTATGCATACATATATTACTGAAAATAAATTCTTAATTCTTTAATCATCTGTTAATGCACTTTTACAATGATGATCGATCTATGCTTCAATTTAAATTGAACATCATATTTTTTAGTTACATAATATTTTAATTTTACTACCGGATCTCCCAAGTTCCAAACCATGTTCCAATATATGGGCCTACTACAACTCAAAAGCAAATGTAAAATTTACTCAATATAAAACCCTTCAAAGCCCAATAACAGCTAAAGGCAATGGCCGACAAAGCCCAATCCAAAACAAAAACAATATTATTCCATTGAAAAGAAACTCGCACATATAATTGTCTAGTGTATAAATAGTATTTATTTATTTAGGATTTAACAATAATCAAACTCAAGATTTAAATTCAACTATATGTAGAAAAAGGTTATAATTTTGTTTAATAAAAAAAACCCAATGATTCCTTCGTCTCAAAGTTGAATTGTTGGTTACCAGTTTTGGCTAGACACCCTCCACTTCTTTTCTTCTTTTGAGCACATGGTGTCATTATAATAATCGTGCGCTTTTATAATAAATAATTAATTTTGAATAATAAAACACGAAAGTATTAATATTAAAAAAACCAAATGAACACAAATTGTTTTTTCACGTTAATTTGAAAAGACTAAACATGAATATCTAAAGTGTCCATAATCGTTGATTAAGAAAATAAGGTTTTTGAGTTTGTTAATGCTCCTTTATTTGAGACATCAATAGTTAATTATAGATTTATAGATTTATAGTCTGCTAAAATGTTTAATTTAAAATGTACATCATACCTTTTCATTTCTATAGTATAACTATTTTATATGAAAAAAAGTAAAAAGTTCATCTATACATTAATATATATAGCATGTAACAGAATGATATGTATTTTCGCATTTCTTCTTCTTTTTTTTTTTAAATAAATAGAAGTTTTATTCCCGGACAAAGAAAATTACATCAAGATAACGGGCAGGCGGGCAACAAGCTGCGCCGCCACCCCTTTCTGAATAGCAAATCCTAATCTACTAAAAACGTAACCTTGCCCACCCGAAGACGAGACACTACTATTAATTTATTTAAACAAATAAATAAAAATTATTCTTTGTGATCATTTATTTACTACAGACTCACGTCATTTATTAATTTCTGTTGTGAGGAAAATATAATCTACTATAACGAAACTTTGAATATTAAAAAATTAAATACCAACGTCACGAGAATAAAACGTAGCAGTCATTTACAGCAGTCATATATTTTTGGAATATATGCGTTAGATCACGACAAATTAAAAAAAAAGGTTAATTAACAAAAGCCACTCGGTATAAATAAATATCTACATTTGACGAACAATAGTTTCATAACTTTCATCAACTATTTTAAACAAAATTATATTGAAAAAAAACGTAAAACTGCAATATTTTAATATCATCCGAATCGGTTAAAACCGTAAAAAAAATTGTAAAAATGGTAAAGGGTTTGCACAGCTTGTGCTTCAAGGTTATACCATACGCATTAGTGTACGTACATCAGGTTTATTTGGATATTGTTCTTCAATTTTTGTATTTTATTATTATTTTTAAATAGAGGAGAATAAATTCTAGAAATAATCAAGAAGTAATTGAACATGGGAAGGTGAAGGACCACAGTAAAAGAAATAACAACATACAAATTCCAATTGGTATTTGCAAAGATGATAACGTTATGGTGGTCCTGTGTCACTCTGCAAATCTCTTTATTATCTTTGCCAATTTCTTTTTTATTATAGTTTAGTTTGAAAATTAAAAAAAAATATTCTATATCAATCATACAAATAAGAGATAATTTTGTAAAAGAAAGTATAGTTTTTTTTTTTTAAGTTTATGATATTCATTCACTCTATATATTTAAATATCACAGTAAATACAAGATTTCGGGGTGTGAAAATTAAGAAAAAATAAAATAAAATGGTCAAATTCAAATTGTACCTAATTAAATGAGTGAATTTGGAATATTTCTCTCTTTTATCTTTATCAATTTCTTTATTATTATTTTTCAATTTAAAAATCAAATACATATATCAATCATCCTAACAAGATATAATTTAATAAAAAAAAGTATAATATAAAATTAGGACTTTTAAAATTTATGATATGCATACACTAGCTATGTATGTAAAATATCACAAATACCAGATTTTGTAATGTAATAATGCATGACAAAATAAAAGTGTTATATCGCATATATGAAATTGCCCGTTATAAAACTCTCAATAGGACATGAAAACAGGCTTGACACGGTTTATATGAAACAATCTTGATTATTACGCATGACACCTAAATTGTATGCCCTAACGCCAACATATAATTAAATATAACATACTAAAAGAATATTTAAAGTCTATAAAATGGAAAAAGATTGTTTCTTCAAATGAGGGCATGAGTTAGCTTGGGTCATAAAAGTGGGAGAGTATAGGAAAATGATTCCGCCAAAGAACACATATACCCCATCTCTTAATTTTTCTTACAGGTTGAGAGTGACATGAGAACAATTTAATTATTTGTGTCTTTATCTAATCTTAAAAATAATATTATATTGTTGAATTTGGATTTAAAATTTATTTATATCTGTACATGGTCGACTACGTACAAACTCCCTCACTTAAACAGTTGACATTCTCGTTATGACTGTTTGTTGAGAATTCATATCGTAGTTGACTTGTGAGCTCACTAGCGTTATATCTCAAGAGTCAAAGAGGTTTTGGTCACCTTGTAGCATTGAATGATACGATTTTTAAAGTTGTGTCTCTTTATTCATGTGAGATTGGTATAGTAGTAAAACTTTGTATTTGTGAAAACTTATGGATAGCATAAAATATTAAGAAAAAAAAGTGCTTTGGATGTATAAAATATGTCGTGAAAGATGAGCTAATGAGATCAATGCTTAACAATAAGAGATTTAAAGAGCATAAATGCAAAGTGAGTGTTATATATTGCACTATGCTTTTGTAACCCTTAGTGAATGAGATTCATGAATCTATTTATATAACAACCTAACTAATTGAAGGTAGGTTCAGCTAACTACAAGTGTGGACATCAACGACCTCAGCAGAGAACAACTTGGAACTAAAATAGCTAAAGTTAGCAGATGACAACCCTTTGATGAGGATATCTCAAAGCTGATACGTAGTAAAAAGATAACCAACCAAAAGAGATCGAACCAAAGTTGCATCCTCATTAAACTGTAGGAGCTCGAGATGTTTAGTGAGCTAATGAATAACGAGATTTAGCTGCCAGATATGTAGACCAATGTTTCTGCACCAAAGAGAATGTGCACAACTCAGATAATTGTAACTCATGCATCAGTGCAAGAGCCCCAATACTCTAAGTTAGCGTTAAACCTAGAAATAATGTGATGTGTTGCAAAACACATGCTTTTATCCATTGTAAATTGTATATTATTTGTATTATTTTGAGTCATTTACTTAGTTATAGGTTTGTATTTATTTGTTTTATGTTTTGCAGGCAGTGACGGATTCAAAATTTTTCGCCAGTGGGTGTAAAAAATAGCCTTGTTAGAACGGTTAGAACATGTCGAATCGGAGTGAGTCAGGTAAAAAAAATACACTAATTTGTAAAAAGTATCCTGGGTTATGAGTATATGACACAAGTTTATGTGTTAACATAGCTAGGCAGCCAAACAACAACAATAAATATTTTAATCGCAAATACATTACCTCATAAGTCTCATCCAAAGGATGCAAGTTATTCATTCGTAAATAGTCGATGTGATAAAAGAGTAGATTAAAACCTGTAGTCCCAAAATACTAGATCTTTTAAGTGCACAAGATTGTTATCACCTAGAAACACCTATTTGTTAGGTGTTTTAGGTGATTAATCTATACAAACAAAGAAACTAGATGAATATGATAGAAACCGACACACAAGATGAATAATACGAAGATTCCATTACTGATTTGAGCATTACAACACCATGGAAATAGCTAAGTACGCACCTACACACTTGTGCTATCAAAGGCAATGACCAAAACCCTAAACCCTAGCTGCACACAACACATTCTATATATAGCCAGAGCATATGGGCCTGCACACTTAAGCTAAGTGCGCAGGGCCCGTGCTTTAGTACGCAGACCTGCTAGGGTTTCACAAAACTATCAACTAATTACATAACAAGCCCTTTAACTTCTAAACAACACAATAAACTATCAAAACACTTAATCCTGGTAACTGTGGTCTCAATCTAGCCCAACAATACTCCCCCTAGACCACAGCTACCAGCTCTTCGTTCTCAGTCGATCTCCACATCGCTTAACTCCCCCTCTTCTCTTGCTTGGTGCGCCGGGAGTGCTTGAACAATACTTTCATCAACATTTGTTTCTTCGACTGGTGGATCTTGGATGAACAACTCAGCAAGGTCTACAGGTTCTGGTTCCTTCTGAGTTTCTGGAACTGGTTCTGAAGATGTTGGTGGGGCTTGATTAGACTCTGTTTCTGGATCAGTTGTTGCTGCAGGAACCTGTGTTTGCACCTCTGAGATGACCTCAGCTTCAGTTGTTTTTGCAGCAGCAGCTTGGGCGGCTTTCTCTTTTTCATCTCTTGCTTTGTCGGCCGCGTTGATCCTGTCTACCAAATCGAGCAACTCCCTTTTTCGATTCAATGCCCGTTCTACCGCTCTCCTAAATAGGATAGCTTCTTCAAACAACACATTCCCAGCACCCACGTTAATCTGGTTTGCAAACAGAACAGTCAAATCTGAAGGGTTAAGAGCAAACACATCCACTGGATCTAGAATTCTCAAAGCCTCGGAATCGTCTCTCAGCTTGATGACAGCTTCACCAGTCAAGCTGTCATAGAACCATTTCTTGAACTCTGTCAACATCACAGGAAGCTCGGGACGTATGGGAACTCTTGTGACGACCTGGGGTGGGTCAATCACATAGGTGATCATTCCCCGTCCTGTTGCTGGATCGATTCTCTTTTTGGAGATTCTTCTTCTTGGCTTTTGTGGTTTCCAGTTCTGGAAGTCAGTCTCACACTCCCTTTCTATAAAGACAGAGATCATGTCAGCTTGGGCGCACTTGGAGTGGTTGATGAATGGCGTTCTGCACATTTCCCTGATATCCCAGCGAGGAAGAGTTTTCAGATCTGGTCTACCTTTGAAATACTGTATCACTCCTCCTCTTCTCTTCACAAAAAACAATCTTTTGAACCCATCATATCCCCATGAGATGATTCTTTCTTGGTGAGCTTCTCTTGTGTGATGGATGTTTTGGTGCAGAGCTGGAATGGTAATAGGTCTTCTGGGAAACCAGGTAGATCTCTCAGGGTCCAACTTGTATCCGTCTGACATCTCATACACAGTATCTTCTCCTGCACCCATCTCCACAAACGTTTCAGGCTTCTCATCCTCACTTATTTCGTCCACGTCGCTCTCTTCAGCTATTCTCACTTTTTCTTTCTCTTCTTCCATAAACTTCCCAAAATCAAACATCTCATCAAATGATGTACCAGAAGCACCTGTTTCTTGTTTCTTCAGCTCTTGAATCATATCGAACATTTTCATCTGTACCTGAGTCTGAAATTTGATCAGATAACGCTGATCCTTAACAACCTTTTCCAGATTTTTATTCTTATGCTTCAACTTCTTTATCTTTTTCCTCAACTCTTGATTGTTGTAAATCTGATTCTTCAAGGTGCATATTTCTTTTGCTGCATTCTTTCCCACCTCTTTTGATAATGTCTCATACAGTTCTTGATACACAGGTTTTCGACGTTGTGCAGCAGGAACAGATGAGGATGGTGCAGTTGGCTTCTTCACTGGAGGTTTAGGAACAGGAGCCCTGGCAGTGGAAGGCCCTGGTTGATCCGATCCCCCGAACATAGACTCCCAAATCTCTTCGTTCTCCAGATCTTCTTCAGTCATAACTCGTGGCCTCTCAGATTCTGGTAACCGTTCTCTTCTTTTCTTTCTTTCTGCCCTTGCCAATTCAGCACTTTGTCTTGCAGCTTCAGCCAAATCAAGTTCCTCTTGTGTCAGTGATTCTCTGCCTTCTTGTAGCAAACCAGTCGGCCTATTCCTTTTGGTTGGCCTTGGTGCAACTGGTTCAGATGCTACTCTCTTGCCCCTTGATCTTTCTCTAGCAATCTCTTCAGCAGTTGGCTGGGTTGCTGTGGGAGCAGGTGCAGATGATTCAGGTGCAGCTGTGGATGGCTGACGCGCTTCTGTAGCAGACTGTTTCCTCTTCTTGATTTTGTTGTACAGTTCCATGACGATAGGGTATCGTTGTGCTGCATACATGTTCTCAAGCATAGGTTCCCAGTCAGGTGTATTGCACTCTGTAAAGAATCGTGCACCTTTGGCGAAGTTGTACTGATCACCAAGGGGCAGATCTTCATGTTGTGCGTTGATCATCATCTGCACGAATCTGGGGTACATCGCCCATTTGCCATTCCCAGCTTCAGCATTCTTTTCCATATAATCAAACACCATTCCTGACAGATTAAATGGTTCATTTTTGCAAATCTTTATCATGGCGGTCGACCAATCAGGGCTAAGTGCGTTGTAACCTCCTTTCCTGTGACATAGAGACATAAGAAACACGTGGCTAATGAGTTTCCAGTCTCTTGTCAGCTGACTCTTCTTGATATCCCCTCTTTTGTCAAACTCTCCCTTGTATCCAAAGTTCTTGAATTCTTGGTGAATGTCGGCTTTTGGTAGAAATCTAACAGTAGCTTGCTGATCTTGAAATCTCAGAACGTTTCGAACAGTATCTTCTGTGACGACAACTGCCTTGTTTCTGACTGTAGCTTTGATTCTCTTGACACGTGCCACGACCTCTACTTTGGCAGACCTCCAGAAGTCCTCAATGTGCGAGATGTAAACTTGTACATTCTGCTCCACAGCGTATCCAATTCTGCTTCGTCTGATCCAAGTAACAACATCTCGGAACTTTGTGTCATCAGTCTCAAGATTCATTGGTTGATTGTGCATTCTTCTAGGATCCCAGTCAAGAGCCATCTGTATGGATCACATGCACGAAAAGTAAGTTAGAACTTTTGATTTTGAGTTGACGACTGAATGACATATCATATACTTTGACGGACAACGTACGTAGATTTTGTTTATCTTATTTGGTTTTATATGTGTGATTCATTTGATGGAGCTGTTTTGACAGTGTACACGGTATTTTTGTCTTTCATTTTAATGATCAATTAAGTCCAGTCATGGTTTACGGGTGAATGAGTCAAAGTACGTAGTCCGGTCAAATGTCATGAATGGTCAAGTCAATGGTCATATTTTTGTTTCAATGTTAATTTCTCAGATCCTTTAAGTGCGCAGCCCGAGTCAGAGATTTTCAGCTAAGTGCTCAGTCAAGTGCGCACCCAAGTACTCAACCTTGACTGAGCACTTGGGTTGGTACGCAGTCCATTGAACTGTTTGAACGCGAGATTACAAGTACGCAGGGCAGCCTTGACTCGGGCATGGTAACAACATAGTCAACATGGTCAAGTCTGCGTACTAGTCAAGTACGCAGACACTTAAACCTTCGTTTAAGATTTTAAGTTCGCATCCAAGTGCATAGTGATTCTAGGGTTTGTCAAGCTTGTATCATATGATGCAAGTACGCAATCTATGATACAAGTTCGCAATAATTCAAGAAATAAGTGCGCAGTTCATGAAAAACCCCAAATCTTCAAACGTTTATATCCCAGATTTCAGATACAAGGCCTGTTAATCACAACGAAGAAACTCGTTAGAATCAAGTACTACCTTAATCAGAAACAACAACAGGTAATAATAGAGAAAAGAGTGGATTCAATGGTGTGATTTGGGTGGTTAATGGTGGATTAATGGTGGTTAATGATGGTTAATGGGAAGAACACGGTGGAAGAACGATGAAGATGGTGGCTGATGATAAGAATTAGGGTTTTAATTTTAGGATAAAAGTAAAAAATGGAGAATTTACTATGATATTTATACCTAAATGGTTTGGGCTGCGCACTTGGCTTAAGTGCGCAAGGCCCAAAGGCCCAACAAGTGCGCAAGCCCAAAATTTAAAAAAATAAGTTTTAATCAGAGATCAGGGTCTGGAGATCAACCGTTTCTCACCTTTTGCATCAAGATCATACTAGCCATACCTGCCAGTTCACATTTCAACTTTCCGTTGGATAGCTGCAGCTCAAGAAAAACTGTCGGTATGTCTGTCCACTTAAATCCATGCCTCTCGTCTTTCAACATACTTTATGTGATGAGCTTTATCATGTTTTGGTAATATTGACGAAAAGTTAATGGACCCCACTCGTGCTAGGTGTAAGCCTACCAATCCTCAAGGTTTATTGAGATATAATGATGAGAGCTTCAGGTCTATGTTTCCATAAGCAGAGAAGATGATCATTATGTCAATCAGATGATGAGAGCTTCAGGTCTATGTTCCCATAAGCAGAGAAGATGATCATCTGATTGCTTTTTGAGTTATCTATATGTTTGCACGTCACTAACATTGCGTGTCTTTTGTTGCTCATTTGATTTAATAGCCCCGCTTTGGTAGCTTGCACTCTTAGGTGTCTTTTGATTGCTTATGCACAAAATTTTCTGTGTCTTTTAATCTCTCAACCTATGTATGACTGGACTCAGCTTGTGCAGACCTAAAACACAGTGGGAATCCAACTTTTCGTGTAGATCTTTTCAGTTTATCACCTTTAGCAGTTTACTTGATTCCAGGCTGAACCTACCGACATGTCGTTGCTTGAAGCCGCAACGTCCTCTGGGTCCTATTCATATGCTGAAGAAATATGATTAGACCCTATCATTTCTTGATTTTTTGAAAAAGTTTAAATTTTGCAGTTAGGGATCTACCGGTTTATTTCTCCCCCAAAAATCTTTATTTTACTTAAAATTAAGATTTTTTTTTTAATTATTCAAAATTTATCATTTCAAGCCAAGTTACCAACTGACGAAAACGGGTTTTGTCGAAAGCTTTTGTAAAGATATATGCCTTTTGATCAGCAGTATCTATTGGCAACACCTGTATATATCCTTTGTCGTGCGCATCGCGAATTGAATGAATCCGAATTTCTATATGTTTGGTTTTAGAATGATCAATTGGATTCTTCACGATGTCACGACAAGCATCATTGTCAATATAGATGGGGGTTCTCATGACATTCAAACCGTAATCCAACAGCTGATTTTGAATCTACAACACTTGACAGCAACAACTGGATGCGGCTGTGTACTCAGCCTGAGCGGTGGAGATAGACACTGTTGTCTGCTTCTTGCTCTGCCAAGACACGAGCCTGTTTCCCAGAAATTGACAGCCACCAGAGACAGATTTTCTGTCAATCCTGCAACCTGCATGATCACTATCAGAGTACGCAATTAGGTCAAAATTATCACTCTTAGGATACCATAAACCGAGTTTTGGTGTTCCTTTGAGGTAGCGGAAGATTCTTTTTACTGCAGTTTCATGAGATTGCTTGGGATTTGACTGAAAGCGAGCAAAGCATCCAACTGCCCACATGATGTCTGGTTTGCTGGCTGTGAGATACATCAAGGATCCAATCATAGAACGATAAGTGTGAGGGTTCACAGAAGGCCCTTGAAGATCTGGTACAAGCGTTGTTTGAGCAGCAAAAGGAGTGTTGGACGGTTTGCAGTCAGACAGGTTGTACTTTGCCAGAATGTCTCTTGTATACTTTGCTTGGTGAATGAGAATGCCGTCTTCTTTCTGTTGGACTTCGAGACCTAAGAAAAATGACAGTTCTCCCATCATGCTCATTTCAAATTGAGACTTCATAATGCTTTCAAATTCCCTGCATAGATTTTCGTCAGTTGAACCAAAGATAATATCATCAACATATATTTGAACAAGGATAGAGTGCTTGTTGACTTCTTTGGTGAACAGGGTCATGTCAATCTTCCCTCTTGTGTATCCATTCTGTAGCAGATATGAGGACAAGGTCTCATACTAAGCTCTAGGAGCTTGATGGAGACCGTAGAGAGCCTTGTCCAACTTGTAGTATCTGTTTGGATGATGAGGGTCTTCAAATCCTGGCGGTTGACACACATAGACTTCTTCCTTGATTTTCCCGTATAAGAAAGCACTCTTCACATCCATCTGAAAAACTTTAAAATTTCAGTATGAAGCATATGCCAAGAAAATGCGAATGGCTTCAAGTCGAGCGACCGGTGCGAAGACTTCCTCATAGTCAATCCACTCCTGCTGACGAAACCCCTGAACAACCAGACGAGCTTTGTTCTTGATCACTACTCCACGTTCATCCATTTTGTTGCGAAAAACCCATCTCGTCCCAATAGGATATTTCCCTTCAGGCAGATCCACAAGCTCCCACACCTTGAGTTTTCTGAACTGAAATAGCTCTTCCTGCATGGCCTCTACCTAGCTAGTATCTCTAACTGCATCTTCAATGCTGAAAGGTACTGTTTGCGATAAGAATGCTGAGAGAGCGGTGTTCAGCTTGTCTGTCTGATTTCTTGTAAGAACACCCTCACTGATTGGTCCGATGACATTTTCAATTGGATGATTCTTTGAAGACTTGTATCCCATATTCTCTTCTTCTTGCACTTGTGAAGGTAGGTTTGAAAGATGATCTCCAGGTGCTGATGAGCTAGATGGTTCATCTACAGACTGCTGATTTGACGGTGTCCCTTCAGCATTTGAAGTGCTTTCAGGAATGTGAGAGGTTTCAGCAGCGGTATCACCATTATTGTGTTGAGGAGGAACGATTGGATCAGCAACAAGAGGAGAAAAACGAGTGGTGAATGGTGCAACTTCGTCGTCAGAAGAGTAAAGAATATTTCCAAAGGGAGATGAACTTGTTGCTTGATTTTTAGGAGTTTGATCTGCAGGAACTTGATGTTCAGGTATGACAAAGTGATTAAACACAACATCCACGTCAAAGAACCAGTTAGGACCGGTTCCAACATTAGTGGAGTTGGATTCTTGCCAATCAACATAAAAAGATTCGAGAACCATCTTGGTGCGTTTGTTGTATACTCGATAAGCTTTTTGACTAGACGAGTATCCAACGAAGAAACATTCATCTCCAACAGCATCAAACTTCATGATATTCTCAAAGTTGTTCAGAAGAGTGCAGGAACATCCAAACGGCCTGAAATAATCAATGAGAAGTTTTCTTTTAAAAAGCAATTCATAAGCCGTTTTCCCACGTGGCTTGACAATCAAGACTCTGTTAAGAACATAACAGGCAGTATTCACAGCTTCTGCCCAGAAGATGATCGACAATTTGGAGTCGATGAGCATGGTTCTGGCAGCTTCAATGAGTGTACGATTCTTCCTTTCAGCCACTCCATTTTGCTGAGGAGTCCTTGTAGCACTATATTGAAGATGAATTCCTTTCCCGCTGCAGAATGTCATAAAGCTTTGGTTCTTGAATTCTGTTCCATGATCACTTCTGATTGACTTTACTTTCAATTTGATTATGTTCTCGACCAGAGGAACGAACAGCATCAAAGTCTCAGCAGCTTCACTCTTGAACTGCAAGAAGTACACCCATGTGAAGCGAGAGAAATCATCTGTAATCACGAAACAGTAAGACTTTTTACCCAAGCTTTTTACACTAATTGGACCAAAGAGATCCATATGTAATAATTGAAGTGGAGAGTCAATTGAGTTCACTGTTTTGGACTTGTGCGATTTCTTGTGTTGTTTACCTTTTGCACATGCTAAACATTTTTCAGAAAAAGGAAATTCCTTGGAAGGAAGACCTCTAACTAGATTTAGTTTAGAAAGTTTGTTCATATTTTTAAAATTCACATGACCTAATCGCCTATGCCATAACAGTGACTCTGACTCAGATGCCTTTGATAGTAAGCAAGTCATTGGGTGTTCAGACTTGGCATCTCTCATGTTTATCACATATGTGTTGTTCTGCCTAGGGGCTTTTAACATGATCATGTCGGTGGGTGGCTTAAATCCTGGCTTAAGGAAGATGCACTCCATGTCGTTGAACAACACCGAGATTCCTTTGTCGCAGACTTGTGATACACTTAATAGATTGTAGCACAGTTCTGGAACATAGTTGACATCTTCTAGTGTTAGTGCGTCAGAGACCACATCTCCTATGCCCACGATCTTTCCACCCTTTTCATTTCCAGCGAACGCTACAAACTCTCCATCGATGAACCGATAGTTCTTGAGGAGTTCTTTCAGTCCAGTCATGTGTCTTGAAGCGCCGCTGTCGACATGCCATAGATATCTCATAAGAGCTATCAACCATTTCTGTAATTTATTCTGCAAAACAAAACAAAGGAAAAGCAAAGATAAACTAAAGAAAATCTATGTACAGTCACGACTTTGCCATTTAATTAAGTGACTTTGGGAATCCAAGTCTGTTTAATATTTGATCTGTCATGATTTTCACCCAAAATTGACTTTTGTCTTTTCCAGATTTGTGTATTTTTAACAAAACTTTTTACAGTTTCTTGAAGATTTTTTATCTGATCAGAAAAAGAGTTTTGTGATTTGACATCTTTCTGTGGTTTAGGTTTCATGTGACAGTTTTTGACCACGTGACCCTCATTTCCACATCTGAAGCATTTTGAATGCTTAGGCTTGATCTTAGGAGAAGATCTGGATGATGATGGTTGTGGTGTTCTTTTCTCGAGCTTGTCTGATCTGGAGCTTTCGCTTGAACTCGATTCATCCTTGTTGCTGCTTGATTCTTCATTAGTGTTGAGGTCAGGTAGGCTGGTGTTGCTCTCTGTATCACTTAGTGATTCTTCAGAACTTGAGTTACCTGTTTCACTTAGTGATTCTTCAGAACCTGATACATCTGTGGATGAAGGGATAAATTCTGGGATTTCCTCAGTGAGAAATTTCCCAAACCTGTTAAGCTTTAATTCTGGCACAAACACACGTGGTTTGCACTTTTGTTTATCATCAAAGAATGCAGCATTAAGATCAACACAAACAGGCATAACATTTTCAACACAAACATTTGAACGTTTAATAGGATGCTTCCTATCTTCAGGGGCCACAGCACCCTTTAGATCAAGTTTAGAAGACACATTAATACAGTCATCCGGCCTAGATAAACTATTACAGTTATCCATCCTAGATAAACTATTACAGTCATCCAAATTAGTTAAGTTATTACAGTCATCCAAAATAAAATTGTTTTTAGACTTTTCATTGTTCCAGATAAACCAATTCACTGTCGAGTAATTGGCACCTGGATGTCCTAACCCCACTGTCTGCCCACCACAACTTTCATCATCTTCCACATGAGCCTGTTGGGTCACATCTGCATCGCTTTTACTTGTGTTAGCATTTGACTCAGACTCATCATGTTTGTTTTCAAAAAGATCATTTTTTGGATGAGGTGTTGGAATGGGTATATATTCACTTCGGCTCAAGGGTAAGAACAGTGATCTTTCGATTCCATTCTTATCCTTATACCCAATTCCATCCTTAACAAATGATTGTCTTGCGCAATCAACGATATCAGTATGAGCCTGTTTACTTACATTCCATTTGTCAACAATAATTTGAAGACGAGTTGTTTCATTTCTAGATTTTTCTAATTTTGAAGTTAAATCATTGATTAGAAAATCCTTTTTGAGGACAAATTCTTTTTAAGTTTGCATTTCAGCTAGAGTTGCATTTAACTTTCGCTGATATGCCCACTCGTTTTCTTTCATTTCAGAATTAATTTTACGAATATCATCCATTTCTCTTAGAACTCGTCTGTTATGTGACAAACAGTAAGAAACCTGTAACACACCTAGGTGAGCACAGCTTAGATTTTATTTCAAGAGGAATATTTACCATGTCTTTCTCCTCAGTTTTCTTCCCAACACTCTTCACCTTTTCAGCAGCTAGCTTTTTCTGGGGAAGTCTTCTCAGCTATCAGTGCCTCCTCCTTAGTCTGATCTTTCACCTTCTCATCAACCAGCACACTCTTCAGTCCAGCATTCTTCAGCATCTCACCCTTCAGCACCTCAGTAGATGGCCCTTCTAGAGAATTCACACCGATAGAGGATTTGGTGCAAATTGTGGCCATCAGGGCTTTGTTGACTTCAACTTCTGCTGCAGCTGCCTCTTCTCCCCAATCGAAATCTTCAACAACCAATGCCTTCTGTGGTTCCTTCTCATTTCCTTCATTTCTGTCAGTTATGGCCACCAACCTCTTAGCAGGCTTGATTTCAGCTTGGTTCAAAGTGGGACATTCGTATTTGAAATGCCCAAGAACTTTGCAGTTATAACATCTGATCTTTGACTTGTCAAACCCAGCTTTTCCCATTCCTACTCTCCTACCAGTTCTGTCTTGAAACCTCTTAACTCTCAAAGTGATCATTGCCATCTGCCATTTGAGATCCATTTCTTCCATGTCATCTGGATCCACTTGATACATATCCTCCGGGGACATCATCTCACTCTTGATTTCACCAGTCTTTAGCGCTTCAAAACTGCTCATGAAGGTGTTGAAGAGTTCCACGTGTTCGGTAGCCAGCTTGGCGACCTGTGGAGTCAGTGTCTTCGCTGCCTTTTCTGAGTACATTGGTGCTTTACCTAAACTTGAACTTCCACCTCCCAATGAGTCCACATATGGATGTAAAGAACTTGAACCCATCTCACCAATTGGAGTCATCAATGCCAAATTCTTCATTGCACTACTAGCAGTCATCTTTGGAACGGTCTGATTCATCTCTCTTTTTGTGATATCCATTTCAAACGACTTCAATGTGTTTATAAGATCAGCCAGAGTGGATTGAGCATCCAAGTAATCTTTCTTGATCAGAATGCATTGAACACTCCATTCCTTTGGAAGAGAGTCAAGTAGTTTCTTGATGGAGTTACGGTTGTTGACAGGAATACCGGCTTTCTTCATTTTGGTTAACAGACTCATGAACCTATCAATGTGTGACGACAGGCTTTCACCACGAACACTTCCAAACATATCATATTCTTTCTGAATCATGTCCTGCTTGTTCTGTCTCATCTTAGCATTTCCTTCGTAGTGTTCACTCAAAGCAAACCACAGATCATGCACCGATCCGTACTTTTCAAACATATTGTACACATCATTGGACAAAGCCATGGTGAGAGCACCGTAGGCTTTGTGATCTCGTTGCATCAACTGTTTGTCAAGATCTGTGTAGGTAGTAGGATCAGTGTTAAACACCTCTCCTGCATTAGTGGTCCTCACAGGAATGTGAGGTCCAAGTTGCACAGAGTTCCATTGAGTGTGATCATTAACAAAATAGAATGCTTTCATCCTGTTTTTCCAGGTACCATAATCTTCAGCACCCATCAACTTGGGAATTCGGGTTATTGTTCCAGTTTCCAGTTCTGCTTGGGTTATGGGATTAACTTGGAATGAGTTGTTACCAGCCATTGATTTAGATTGATTTTAAAATTCTGATTAATTAATTTTAAGGGTTACAGTCCAAAGAACAGTCCAAAGTCCTTATAATTTGATGATCAGTCCACAAGTGCGCAGACAAGTACGCAAGAGCAAGTACGCAGAACACTTTTGAGCAGCAACCTGAAATAGTAATTAAACAGAAGGGTTAAGTTCTTGATCTCCTGATAAGTGCGCAGTCCCTGAAGTACACACAATGGCTTAAGTGCGCAGGTCAGTCAGGGCTGAGCAAGACAAGTGCTCAGTCTTTGACTGATCAGTCTGCGTACTTATCTAAGTACACAGACACTTAAACTCTCGTTTAAGATTTTAGTGCGCAGAAACCCTAGCCAAGTACTCAAAAACTGCACCTTCCAGCAAGTACGCACCCCAACTAGTAGTTTCTGATTAGTGCGCAGAAACCCTAGTTGTGGTATCAGGAGAGAGAGAGAGCTGTAAAGCCTTGTGAAAATTTAAGTGCTCAACCCAAGACAGAAGTGCGCACAATTATGAGTTAAGTGCGCAATGTATTCCTGAGATAAGTGCACAGCTTGAAATGCCAAGTATGCAACTTATGAGCTAAGTACTCAACACATGAAATAAGTACTCAGAATAAGAAACAAGTACTCAGATTATGAAACAAGTGCGCAGATTAAGTGCGCAACATCGGCTGAAAACACACAAATCATATCAGAAACTTGTCCAAGAGTTTTTCAATCAATCTGAAGTCCTCGGATGATGTTTCTACTGAAAATAACTAACTTTTAACACCCTAGAAACACCTTATCCACGAGATTTTGAAGCAAAAACTAAAGAAAAACACTCAAAGATTTGATAAACACAAAAATTTATAAAAATCTTGATAATAAGAACTAACAAGATGAGGGTTTTGGTATCTTTAAATAGATACAATCTAGAGCACAGAGGCTCTGATACCAAATTATAGTCCCAAAATACTAGATCTTTTAAGTGCACAAGATTGTTATCACCTAGAAACACCTATTTGTTAGGTGTTTTAGGTGATTAATCTATATAAACAAAGAAACTAGATGAATATGATAGAAACCGACACACAAGATGAATAATACGAAGATTCCATTACTGATTTGAGCATTACAACACCATGGAAATAGCTAAGTACGCACCTACACACTTGTGCTATCAAAGACAATGACCAAAACCCTAAACCCTAGCTGCACACAACACATTCTATATATAGCCAGAGCATATGGGCCTGCACACTTAAGCTAAGTGCGCAGGGCCCGTGCTTTAGTACGCAGACCTGCTAGGGTTTCACAAAACTATCAACTAATTACATAACAAGCCCTTTAACTTCTAAACAACACAATAAACTATCAAAACACTTAATCCTGGTAACTGTGGTCTCAATCTAGCCCAACAAAACCAATAGCAAGAAATACCTCACTAAATCAACGAGATTATGGGACGTATAAACTTGGGGTTGTAGCTAATAGTAGAATTTTGCAAAAAAAATATTGGCAACATGGAATTCAGATGGTCACATGCGGCTATTTTAAAGTGGGCCTAGATAAATGGAACTACCATTTGTACCGTTAAGGGAATTTTTTTAACAATCGAGCTTGGAAGAAAATGAGGACTTGGGGCACAGTAAAAAAAATAATAGGGCACATTAGTGTTAAATCCTAATTTTATTATAAAACATATATGGTAATCCTAATTGTATCTTTGCGGGTCGTGAAGATTGGGTGAAGAAACTTTGCGCCACGCAAGTAGCTGGAAATCTTGTCACGACTATTTTGCCATTAGAGGCATGCAAAGATCGTACCGATACATGTATGCGAAAACAAATTAAGTCAGAAAAAATATCCACAACTTCTAGCATCTGATTTATGACTTTGGAGCATAAGTGAAGAGGATGAAGGTCGGGAATCATAGAGAAGAGCTAGGATTGAAGTTTGATAAGCATTGGAGAATCTAGTATGTTACTTTGTGTTTCAAAACTTGATACTATGTTTTGCTTTGCTGTCAAGACAACGTTTTTATCTTTTTCCAGTAGTATGGGTAGCTCAACTCTAGTAGCTACCAAGGTCTTTATGATGAATATCCGTTGAACTTTGCAATTCTCGTTTTTTGAATATTCATGAATGGTTAATGTTTTTGTAAAGATCTAATTGTTATTGATTGAGATGTATCGCGTATCTTAGGCTAATTTATGATCATTGATAGTTCCACATTTTTCTTGTTGAATGTGTCTCAGTTATAGATGCATTTAGGATTACCTGCTTTGTGCTTGTAGTTAGTTTATGGTTTTGGATCCGAATTCCATAGGAACTTGAGTTTATAGTCTAAAGGACTTAGATATGCTTCCATTCTTGAGATCGGGAGGTGATGGAATGTTGGGTTGTTTAGAGCATTAGGTGTTAGGTTTTGATTGAAACCATTAGGTGATCATATCCTAGTTGTCTTTATTTTCATTCAGTTCCAAGTCATAGTCAATCCAAGTAGATTACTCCTCTACATCTTCAGGTGTATTATGATTAAAGAGACCTGGAGGTGATTTGATATTTGAGTACCATAACATTCTTAGCGAGGTGATTCGAACTAGAAAACCAGTGAACTTTATTTATCCTTAGAATTTACCGATTTATGTTAGTGAGACCAAGAGGAGAACCAGTGTTCTTTAGATCATTCTAAATCTGGTAGCCATTCCTTTAACTAATAGTAAGAGTTGTAAGTTTACGGGTAGAATTTTTGACCTAGGTAGTTGTCTTCTCATCTTTGATATATTTCTTAGTGATTATTTGTTGTCAACTTGTCTTTATTTTATTTTATTACTTAATTGCTCTCAAAACCTAAACTAACTTTTAAAACCAATCTTTTTAAGTCTAGTTTTGTTTTCTAGTTATTCTCTCTCTTTATGTATATTATCATATGTATAAATTGTACTACAAGAATAAATGAATACGTTGGTCATTTGTTATGGTGATTAAGGGGGTCAATTGGCTTGGATACGGTGTCCACTTATTGTCCAAAGACAAGCAACATGGGTTAGAATGATTAAGCTGTCGAAAGATTATCTTGATACAAAGAATTCAACACATAATGATTTTATGACATGCAACTTATTATATAAATTCTCTGGAGTAACTAATTGCTATTTAACTAATTTCAAATGTATACATATAATTGTATAAATATTACTCAAAAAATATGTTTTTAACTAATATATAAATAGAGGATAGTTTAATATCAAATAAAATTTCTATAAATAACTGGAAACTCTTATCAGTAATCTATAATCTATAATCTATAATCTATAACTTATAATAAAAGAATTGAACTTTGATGATGTGGCATTTAATGGAGGTCTCAACCCCTCCTTGAATGTGCCACGTGGCATCATGTAGGATTTTTTAAATTTTGAGTTTTTTTTAATAAATCTATATATATTATAATTATTTTAGGAAAAGATAAGAATTTAAAAACAAAATTAAATTTTATCTCTAATGTTTCCTCCTATAACTTTTAAACGTTAATATCTTTTATATACGAGATTTTTTAAAGAAAAAAATTACACCAAATTAACGAGCGTTTTATTATCTTTCCAACGGGTACCATAGTGCTATATAAAAACGGAGAAAAAAAACAACTATTTTTGTGGGGTTTTGTTTTCAAATATATTTTAGTCTACTAATAAATCACAAACGATAAACATAACTTCATAGGCAGAGATTCCTTTTTTTTTATATTTAAATATGATAACTTATGACAGAAATTTGTTTAAAATAAATAATAATAATATTATTATTATTATTATTATTATTATTATTATTATTATTATTATTATTATTATTCCTTAATCATTAATCATGTATTGGCAAATCGTTAATTATGTTGTCATATTAGATATTTTATTATGTTATATTAGATATTTCAACCCCGGGACACTCCCGGGATAAAAGCTTGTAATGTAATATATTAATTTTCCTTAAAGTGTACGTTTTTTTCCTTTCCTTCTCTATTACATAAGTTTTATCTTTGTTTTCATTGTACACATTTACTATTTTTAACCTGCATCGTAACACCACAAACTCTCTTTATTAATATTGTAGACATTAGTCATATTCCAACCCTATAGAAAATAGCTTTTAATTATTCTTGGCTTCTATGATGATAACTTTGTATGCTCTAATTGTAATTTTTTATTATTTATATTTTAGCTGATGAAACTATAATGTTTGAACTTTCGTGTCGACTAGTTATTTTAATATTCTGATAAATATTTTAGAGAATAAAATTAAAATTTGATCATTATATTTTTAATTAGTCCAAAAATTAAAAAATAATAATAAATAATGTCCACTGATCCAGCTATGATGAATTGGAATGGGCATCCTCAAATTTAATTCAAGCACCAATATCATGTTCTTGGTGGTTGGGTTTTGTCATATTTGACTTGTGGAATAATTTAGTTGTAATATTAGTCAGTTTGTTTGAAGCATATTTGATATAATAAGTGGGCTCATTTAGGGCTGTAAACGAATCGGACGGAGCTTGTCCGTGTTTGTTTGTTAAGCTTTAAATCTGTTCATGAACTGTTCGTGGACAATTTTCGAACATAAAATTTTGCCCGTGTTCGTGTTCGTTTGTAATTTGGTTGTTCACGAACTGTTCGTGAACATTGTCTGCGAACACAAACGAACACTAATGGACACAAACGAACACAAACGGACGTTTGACTAGAAAATATAGATAAAACCTTGTTAATGGACACAAACGAACACAAACGGACGAACGAATATAAAATTTAAAACATTTTTATTGTAAGTTTCTTTATATATATATATATATATATATATATATATATATAATATTAAAATTTTAATATAAAATTTAAAAACCAAATGAACACAAACGAACAAGTATAAACGAACACAAACGAACACGTTACCGAACGTTCACGAACATAAACGAACAAACGCGACCTATGTTCATGTTCCTTCGTTTAACTTAACGAACGAAATTTCTTGTTCGTGTTCGTTCATTTGTTAAACGAACGAACACAAACGGACTTCCCGCCGAACGGTTCATGAACTGTTCGCTGAAAGTTCGGTTCGTTTAAAGCCCTAGGCTCATTATTTGTTTAGCCCCCTCAGGTTATAGAAAAAAAAATCAAATGTTGCAAATTTTTTTGATCTTTTTAGCGGATCAATAAAAAGTTATGTGAACCAACACTAGAAGTGTATTTCATCAAAGAATGCCCCTAGTTAAGATCTTCAATTTTTGGTCTCCATTTAACACATTCATAGTATTCTTGGTATTCTTAATTAAGTGTGGCCACCATTTTATTTCATTGTAGTCCATATATTGTTTAGTCCATATAGTATTCTTAAAACTCCTGATTTTAGGTGTTGTTGGAAAAGGTCATGTTGGGAAGAGAAAAAAAAAGAATAGGAAAACCTATAACTCACTCTATCAAATGATTAAATACATTAATCCCACATTCATCATAAACATTTACAATAAGAGTTTCATTGCATAAAATACTTGCAATAATAAGAAACTAGCTCGCATCTTTGGGTTCTTCTCTTCTCAAATAAAAAATTTGAATAAAAATTAGATTCAAACTAGTGTTTACTAACCTCCTCGTCATCACCACCATCATCCTTCTTCATCATCATCCTTACCTGCCAATTTACGCATACAAACATATAGAATTTGAGGGAAATATGTGTATGTAACATCTGCCCCTCTCATTATCAATATTGTCCGCTTTGCCCCGATGGTTTGCCCATCCACAGCTCACGGATTTGTTTTTGGTTGCCCCGATAGGGACTTCCCAGGAGGTCACCCATTCTGATACTACTCCCACCTGAGCATGCTTAACTGTGGAGTTCTCCTCTCATCCACTAACATTAAGCCCCAAAACGCGTTGGTGATTTAAGAGGCAAGACATTACTTATGAACCAATGATCTCTCCTGGTCACGGCCGATGTGAGATTTTCCTGGGGTGTCACATTAACCCCCTATTAGAGTCTCATGGTCCCCGATGAGGTATGCACCCACCATCCCGAACGGCACAGGAGTGACTCTGATACCATCTGTAACCTCCAGCCCCTCTCACCACCAATATTGTCCGCTTTGCCCCGATAGTTTGCCCATCCAGAGCCCACCAATATGGATCTCTCCTGGCCACGGCCGATGTAGGATTTTCCTGGGGTGTCACAATGTACCTATAACCTCATTCTATGGCCACTTCCAAACATGAGTGGGAGTCCACCTCCTCTTTCCATTTCTAGATTACTTTTAGGCTATCGCTAGAACTTGGGTTGTTTACGAGCCGAGCTGAACCGAGCGGACCTTTGCTCGTGCTTGGCTCATATACAAACCGAACCGAGCCAATCAGCTCGTTTATAATCGATCCGAAAACCGAGCGAGCATTGTTCGAGCGCACATTTTCTTGAGCGAGCAACGAGCGGCGAGTGTTTTCGGATATCCATAAATTTGGGATGTTTCCTTTAATATTCTCGCTGCCTAGTGATGACTGCGGTTCGATCGTTCGAGAATGAGGCTCTAGTTGAGGCCATTGAGGTGATGAGCATTCTACAGAAAACGGTTGTCGCGTTGTGGCGTAGGTTGATAGCGAGTGATGATTGATGATGGACAACCAATGGGAATAGGAAGTCAAGCATGTTTTTTCACGACTTAGGGTTTTACAACTAAACTTAGTGTTAAGTTATCATTGGGTTGACTGGGCTAATAATTATAAATATAATTGTATATATATGCATATATTGAGCCAAACTATAATTATATCGAGCCGAACCGAGCCGATCGGCTAGGTTACAGCCGAGTGGAAAATCGAGCGAGCAATTTCCAAGAAAATTCCGAGCGAGCGCCGAGCGTTTTGAACAGCCCTAGCTAGAAGAAGAGAGCTTGACAAAAAAACAACGCATTTCTACCATATTTTATACTTGTGAGATTGGAGGATCGAGTAGACCACAATCTAGAGGAAGGGACGGTTCTAGAGGATGATGTGGGGGTTGTAAATAAACCTCAATCTGGGACGAGATCTTCAAGACAAGACCGGTGGTAGGATCCTCTATGTATCGATCTTCTTCCTTATATGTTCAAATTTGTATTTTCTTTATTCTCTCATTTTTTTATCAATAAAGAGTATAAACATGAAAAGTTGTCATTGTCTTGTGTTTCGTACTAAGACCATGTTTGACTCTTCTTATTTACCCAACTTATGACTTATTTCTTAAGAAGTTAATAAGGAGTTTTATAGTGTTTGGGTAATGAGTTGAAAAATGTTTTTATGCTTTAATAAGGAGAAAAATGAGAAGTTACAAATTGTGACTTTTTGAAAAACTAGAAAAGGAGATAAGGAAGTTGAAGAGCCAAACATGTCCAACCTCATTCTACAAACTTTGTGTTGGATACTTTGCTTGTAATATTCAAACTTGGGACCAACATATATGGGTCATAATACTATTGATCGCCACATATTATCTAGATCCATGATATGAACCTTAATCGTTTGATGCATGCTACCTTGATGTGGTTTGATGTTTTCTACAAGAAATGTGTAAACGTGACTTCAACTTTGAAATTACGAGAAAAGAAAGACAAGGTGTGTGAAGAGTGAAGAACGAAAAATAAATTAAAAATTGACACCCACATGTTGCTTTATATATCTTCACACATTATGTCTTGTTTAAGTATAATAAGTGAACTCAATTTACAAGTTACACTACACATTTCTAGTACTACATTGTAAAGTAGGTATTGAGGTTTTCCAAATGCTCTCTAACCCTAATGTAATACACTTATAAATATATACGCCTATAAAAAGGATAGAAATTATCAAGGTAACGAAGGTAAAGTTCTCATCTACCACGAAGATCGCCGTTGTCTTCATCATGTACAACACAATACCTCCTGTGATCACAACTTTAATACAACAACAACAACAACCAATATTAGTAAATCCCACAGATAGCAAACCTATTGGTAGGGTATGGGAGGGTGGGATGTAGGCAAGCCTTACCTTTACTCCTAAGGATGGAGAGACTGCTTCCAGATAGATCCTCTGCTAAAAAACACACACAAAACACACACGCAACTACACATAACATCATAGACATGGAAAACAGTGCATTAAAAGAATAGACAACTATACCACCATAAACAACCTATAAACAAACATACAGGAAAACAAACATATGTAAAATCCACATAACGTGAAAGAACAAGTAAAGCCCTATGATACACCTAAAATGCATTTTCACATATTCTAATAGTCCTTAACCTTAATCCTATGCCTCCATAAACCCTTATCATGGACTATGTCCTCAGAGAGGTGCAACCCCAGTAATCTTGTGTAACCCGCTCGTCCTAAGTCAATTTTGGCCTGCCTCTACTCTTCCTTCCTTCCATAGTGAGACTTTCTACCACTCTAACTGGCTCAGTCGACTGTCTCCTCTTCACATGTCCAAACCATTTTAACCTCCCCTCTTTTATCTTATCCGAGATACTAGCTACCCCCAATCTATCCCTGAAAACCTCATTTCTTATCATGTCTAACCGTGTGTCCGCGCATCTGATGTGGCATCATTTACACATATAAAACATGCATAAATAGTCTCATAATATGACAAAATTGGGCTTAAATTTATAATAAAAGCTACTTATTCGTTTCTATTTGTATCTATCAGGAAATTGGAGCTCCAACCCGAAGGTGTGATTTTTTTCTAAAAACAACTAAAACCGGAGATTCCTGAAGATACAAGACCCGAAGCATGTTCCAAGGATGTGTGAAGACCTTCTTGGGGCTTAAAATGACGATAAATCAGTCCGGAGTTGACCAAGCACGACCACGCTCATCGGTACAAAGCCCCACCCACTAGAAGACAAAGCAACCAACTTGGGGGACAAGAAAGCAACATTTTTCAGCAAGCACACCCGTGCTAGACAACTAGTACATACAGGACTGACCTTGCAGCAACAGAACATACCTAGAGAGAAGCATGGACGTACTCACTAATGAAGCATGGTCATGCTCAACTTGATTTTCCTATAAATAGCAAGCTCAACTCAACTATTTGGTGTGCTATCTTGGGTCGACTTCCAAGCTGCTTGAAGAGTTCTTGGGGTCTTATGGGAGGTTAGGATCCATCCTACATTGGTTTCTTGACCGAAAATGGTACCGTAGGAGTAGTTTACATGCAATAAAAGTCGAGGGTCGTGAGAATCATCTTAGATGCATTGGATCAGGGATGTTGAAGACTTGTCTATGAGTTGAAGACCTCCATGTTCTTATGTTGTTTATCTTTATATGGTTGTATCCGTCAAGTATTCTCAGAACCTATTCAATTTGTTAGACTTTTTATATTATTAGTAGTTTATTTTTAGTAAGTTGATGTGTTTATCTTCTTAACTAATTCTTATTTGTTTATTTTTTGTGACAGGTTCCATTAGTAGTTAACTTAACAAAACTTAAAATCAACCTAAACTTAACTTATTATAGTAAACCGAATTTCGTATTAATAGTAATATAAATTAGTAAGATTAAAAAATCTTAATAAATAACATTAAATTCAGTCAATTATTATTAATGACAATAAATAATATAATATATATACATAATTTCGTATTAAACATAAACTCGGTGAATAAATTACGGTAAACCTAAATTACGGGTTAAAATGATTCATAATCAATCATTCATACAAAAAAATAAATGAGAGCTATTATGGTAAAACGAATTTCGTATTAATAGTAATATAAATTAATGAGATTAAAAAATCGTAATAAATATCATTAAATTCGGTCAATTATTATTAATGACACCAAATAATACATATACATAATTTCGTACTAAACATAAATTCGGTCAATAAATTATGGTAAGCCTAATATACGGATTAAATTGATTCATAATCAAACATTCATACAAAAAAATGAGAGCTATTATTGTAAACTGAATTTAGTATTAATAGTAATATAAATTAATGAGATTAAAAAATTATAATAAATAACATTAAATTCGGTCAATTATTATTAATGACAATGAATAATATATATACATAATTTCGTAAAAATAGATTAAACATAACTTCGTATTAAACATAAATTCGGTCAATAAATTATGGTAAGCCTAAATTACGGGTTAAATTGATTCATAATCAATCATTCGTAGAAAAAAATAAATAGAGCTATTATGGTAAACCGAATTTTGTATTAATAGTAATATAAATTAATTAGATTAAAAAATCGTTATAAATAACATTAAATTCAGTCAATTATCATTAATGACAATAAATAATACATATACAAAATTTCGTAAAAATAGATTAAACATAATTTCATATTAAACATAAATTCGGTCAATAAATTATGGTAAGTCTAAATTACGGGTTAAATTGATTCATAATCAATCATTCATACAAACAAAATAAATGGGAGCTATTATGGTAAACCAAATTTCGTATTAATACTAATATAAATTAATAAGATTGAAAAATCGAAATAACATTAAATTCGGTCGATTATTATTAATGACAATAAATAATACATTTACATAATTTCGTAAAAATAGATTAAACATAATTTCGTATTAAACATAAATTCGGTCAATAAATTTTGGTAAGCCTAAATTACAGATTAAATTGATTCATAATCAAGAACGTAATGACAATAAATAATACATTTAAAGCAAGAACGATACAAACAGGACTAAACGTACCTATTCATTTGTAACAGTGCATCCAAAACCAGGTAAACCATCGTAGTTAGATACTTGAAATTGTTGCATATTCAAACTCATTGGTTGTTGTAAAACATTGTTAGCTTCTTCTAAAACATTGTCAGTAAGAACTTTGAATAATTTCAATTAACGACCATTTTTGTTAAAAGTAATAACATGAAAACGGTTGAATTCCTTTTTTCAAAACAAATTAAATCACCAATATGGAGACGAAGATCATTTAGGAATTTCACCCAACCATTACAAAAACAATAGTTACAACCTGATTTAGACAAAATGAATGAATAACAAATGTGCAAAACATTAAAATGAAAAAAAAAACTCAATAGATCCGTTTCATTTAAATGAATAAAAGTGATCAAAATAAATCCGTTTGATTTCTTCTTAATAATGTTAAGAAAAAAATGAGTCAAAATAATATTAGAAATCAACATTAGAAGAGTAGGATCGATGATTACCTTGAATCGATTGCGGAGAATCAACAAATGATGCAAGATGAAGAAGGAGGATTGAAAGATTGAAAGATTTGTTGATTCTTCTTAATAATGTTAACAATAGAAAATGAGTCAAAATGATGCAAGATTACCTCGAGTTGGTTGTGGAGAATCAACAAATGATGCAAGAAGAAGAAGGAAGATTGAAAGATTTGTTAGAAAGAAAATGATAAATGTTGGTTGGAAGAATTGTTAAGGAAGATTGGAGAGTGATGGAAGAATGGAGCAAATAAAAAAATACAAAAGGTTATTTATAGGAAAAAAGTTGAAGCTCCATATACAAATGTGGATACCTCAGACTCTCTCTAAGGCTTCATTCGACAAGAGATGTATTCAATTATTATATAGATAGATTTTGTTAACAAGATGATCGTGTATTAACATTTAATGACCAGTACGTGTCTTTGTATTAATTATATAAAGAACTGTATCCGGCGTATAATTTCATAAACCGAAAAAAATGTTGCTTCATTGTTATAATAGTACTTTTTGTGTTTTTAACACCAATGGTTTGCTTCTAAATATCACCTATTCAATCCCACACCATATTTGTGAGGACCAAACACCATTGCCACTAAACCTGTAGACTGGGCTTATAATATTACTATGAGTTGAAAACCACCACACTTCATTCTCAAGCAACCAGATCAATTCCAAGATGTATCTAAATCATAGTAAAATCTCAAAATCATGGTAATATCATACTTTTTTAAAAACATGTTAAAAGATATACTTAATGCTGAAAAATAGTACAATATTGAAGGGGATTTAAGGGGAAATGCTTTGAGCGTGGGTCGCGTGGAAAAAAAATATTTAGCACTAATAAAAGGCTATTGAAAGTTGCTTCAGAATTTACATGATGGTAACTGGTTATCCATAGTATGTTGATACCGATCACTAGTGGTAACTAATATCAACAGCAACTTGATTCATCAGTGGCAAGTAAGATCAATGGTAACTTACTAGCGATTAGAGATATCTAAACCCGTCAGTGCCAAATTGTGGTCACCAACAACTTAGTCACCAGTGACTACTACAAACAATGATAAGTGGTCATCAATGGTAACATCGTCATTAGCAATTACTAAGTTTCATTACAGTCTATTTCACCTAATTGGGAATTTGGGATTGCTTATTTAACTCTAAAAGTGTTTTTTTTTTGTAAAAAGTGTTTATTGACTTATAATTTTCCAAATGTAGATTTAAAAAAAGTGTTTGAATTAGTTTGTATGGTGTGAAAAATCAAAGTTATTTTTAAAAAGTGTTTTTCTTAGGTTATCATGTAAAAATAAACAAATATGAGTAAAATGCGGGTAGTTTGGTAATTTGCTATTCAAAAGGCTAAAACAAAAGGGACTTCTAAAAAGCCACACAACTTAGTGACTTATTAGTTTTTGAAAAAGCCAATAACTCAATAAGTTATTCTAAACTCAATTCCAAACATACTCTAAGATTCATCACATTCGTCCTTGCATGTTACATGAATCCTTCGTAAAAAAAAAACATCTTTGCTATCAATTTTCAGTTTATCTATTTATTTCTTAACATGTGAATAGCAACTTCTGCACATAGGTTTAGCAATGACATTAACAAAAACATTTCGCAATCGCATTTCACCAATTTAATTATGCTTTTATAGCTGTTGGTTACTTATCAACACCAATTTTATATTCATTCAAGTAAAAGAATCCTTTCATTCCGAAAAGTTTCAAGCATAAATGACGGCATTTCTAAGATTTCATGAATATTAAAGTGGATCTAACATTATTTTCAAATTTATTGAGTTAAAACCCCCCATTCTATCAATTTGTAGGGAGAAATTTCATACAATGAGATACAATCCTCCCTTAGATGATGACGATATATTTAAATACTCCATACGCTTCGACTTTTATAAATTCATTAATGTCGCTAGCTAACAATGAATTAACATAGTAATAATATCTTTAGTTCAATTTGTTATAGCGTAATAATTATGACGTTATAGCAAAATGAACGTGAGAAACTAATTCTACGCAACTTTGAAATATGTATCGTAATGACTGTTAAGTTAACAACTGTTTAATCAAAATCCCAAACACCCTCTTACTATAAGGTAGAACTGGAGGTAATCAATTACTTTGTTCTTCATGGCTGAGCGAGAAGAGAGAGAAGAGAGGGAAGAGAGGAGAATGGAAAGAGCCTCGACGGAGAAAGCGACACTCAAACAAATCGGACCAACAATTCATATGCAAAAACACTACCACATTTTACATTGCAAACCTACCATGGGATTGTACACTTGGGTTACTTTGGCGAATGTTCCGAAATCATGGGAAGATGACTGACGTTTATTTACCAAGGCAGAGAAATAAAGCAGCCAAGTACTTTGCTTTTCTCCGTTTTGAGCATGTCCGGAATACCGATTCATTGGTTAAGGCATTATCAAACGTTAGATTGGGTGATGAGTGACTACATGTAAATGAAGCAAAGTTTAAAAAAGAAGAAGGTGATACGAGAAGAAGGGATCATACAGTCAATATTCTTTGGAACAACAATAGGGGGAGGCTATGAATCAAGCTAGGGAACAAAGAGACGTAGTTGATGATAGAACCTGGGGGATGCAAGCCACTTTCCACCGATTGAAAACAACTACGGTAGAAGACCGATTCGTATTCCGAACAATTTTTTTTCGACTCGGGCGATACTTGGAAGATGCTCACTCATTGGTAAGGTGAAAGATGTTACTAGGCTTTGTCGATTAGAGGATTTCCTCAAAGCGTCCAAGGTGAAAGATGTCATGTTGAAGTATGTTGTCGGTATGTCAGTCCTGCTCTCCTTTTTGACGTCCGGTATGGCAGAAACGTTCTTAAACGAACGGAAGGAAGAGTGGGGTCTTTGGTTCCACAACCTGGAAGTTTGGAATGGACAAAACTTGCCATTCGAACGTATCGCATGGCTGAAAATTATGGGTATCCCGGTTCGTTTATGGGATAAGGAAGTGTTCGACATTATCTCCGCCTCATACGGGGAGGTTGTCCATGGGTCTGTTGCTAGTAGTAGAGATGGGAACTTTGCAATGGAGCATGTGGCCGTTGTTGTCAATGAAGGTAAACGCATTACTGATGTTGTGGAAGTTTAGTGGAAACGCAGTCGTATTAAAGAATGGGTGAATGAAACGGATGAAACTTGGTGTCTGGATTTTGTGAAAGCCGATTACGATAGTAACCAAAGACTTATCTATGATATGGATAACGGTAAGATTTACGATACTGTACTCTCCGATGCGTCTGGATCCTCCACCGGTGATGGCAAACAAGATGATGATCAGGAGGAGGGGGAAATTCTTGGACATGTGGTAAAAATTTCTGAAATTGAAGTGCCGGTGATCAATCTTGAAAATGAAGTGCCGGTGAATGACCGGATGATTGGCGATCAGATTACGAACTCGAACAGTCAGGAGGAAGCCAAACAGACTTCGGGGTTGGACGTGCATGGGGAAGGTCAGCAGACTTCGGGGTTGGACGTGCATGGGGACTGCCATGCTTTTAAGGATGTTCTGATTCCCGAGGCAACTAATCATATTATGGAAGCAGCTGTGCAGGAGAATTGTGTTGCAAACAAAGTAAGTGGGCCCCGCTAGGAGAAGATTGATAATAATAGTTCGGTGGTGGGCTCTTCTAGGAAACGGGCCAGGTTTTATTTTAGGCCCAATGAGGACCTAATTGATCTAAACTCTACCCCAATTCGGCCCATCACTTGTTTTCCTAAGAGATATGCTGCTCGGACTCTTTTCCAAAAAAAGAAGGCGTCTGTTTTAAGGAGAGACTCTCCCAAAGCTTCACCTTCCATTGATTTATTCTCCAATATCCCTATTCCTCCTGCTTTCGAGCCAACCAATCATCCTATTCATGTCTCTCAAGACCAAACCACACCACACGATGACCCAAACCCGGAGGTTCTCATGGAAGTCTCTGAAACACCAAATCTGGGCAATGCGATTGGTATTGGTTTGGATGGCTTCGAAGATGAGTTGTTTCAATCCATCAGGGAAGAAGGTGAGTTTACTGTGGTCCAATGATTTTCTTATCTTATAATGTTAGGGGCATAGGAGAGGATAATAAAATCCTTTTGGTGGGTGATATTATTAGAGAATAAAAAGCATGTTTTGTAGGTATTCAGGAAACAATGATGCAAGACGGATCCAAAATTCAGCTTCAAAAATTATGGGGCAGGGGGTTAGTGGAGTTTGAGTGGGTTAATTCGGAAGGTAGGTCGGGTGGGTTATTGTCATGTTGGGATCCGGGGGTTTTTCACAGAACTGATATTATCCGTCAGCGTAATTTCTTTATAGTAAGTGGGATTCTTAGACAATCGGGTGTTAAGTTGAATGTCGGAAACATCTATGCACCTCAGGGACTAAGACAAAAAAAGCATTTATGGGGAGCTATATCCGAGATTATAACAGGGACGGATGGATTGTGGTTACTCTTGGGTGATTTTAACGTAGTTCGAATACCGGAGAAACGTTTGAATTGTGAATTTAATTCGACTTGTGCCGAAGACTTCAACGCCTTTATTGAACTGAACGGGTTAAACGAGTATCTTATCGGGGGTAGGAAATTTACAAGTGTATCCGACACGGGTGACAAACGTAGCAAGATCGACCGATTTTTAGTCTGTGACTCTTTCTGAAATATGTGGCCTGATGCCTTAGTTACTGCATTGCCCAGATTAGCTTCTCACCACAATCCTGTCGTTTTATCCATAGCTAGAATTAACTACGGGGCCACACCATTCCGGTTTTTCAACTCCTCTTTAGGGAGATCTAGGTTGGATGCTGTGGTTGTTTCGGCTTATAATGAACCTATCGATAATGGACCTGTTGATGTAATGTTGGCTCACAAACTTAAGCGGATCAATGACAAACTTATGGTGTGGTTTACGCTAGAACGTGATAACAGGGGTGCTGTGAAGAAAAATAATTAAGGTCTAATTGTCACACTTGATGGGCGAATGGAAAGCGGCAATTTGTCCAAGGCAGAAATTTCAGAGTGGGTGGAAAACAAAAATAAACTGGATGACATAAACTCTGAAATTGCACAAGATCTTAAACAGCGGGCCCGGATTAAGTGGATGATCGAGGGTGATGAAAACTCGTCATTCTTACATGGAATGATCAACCACAATATAGGTTCTAATAGGCTGAACGGTATCCAAATTAATAATGAGTGAGTGAGTGATCCAACCCGAATCAAGGAGAAAGCGTGGAAATTTTTCGCCTTTAAGTTTCGGGAACCAAAACAGGTTCAACCCTCTTTCACATGTCCCTCTTTGAAACAGATATTGGCTGCCGATGCAAACCGTTTGGTGTCCCCATTTTCGGTGCAAGAAGTTAAAATGGTTATATGGGATTGTGGGTGTGATCGGGTTCTTGAACCTGATGGTTTTACCTTCGGCTTCATCAAACATTTCTGGGAACTTTTAAAAGACGATGTCATGAAGTTGATGGAGGCGTTCTTTGAGAATGGGGTGATTAACCAGGGTTGTGGGTCGTCTTTCGTTGCTTTGATCCCCAAAGGCCCCGACCCAATAACTTTCAATGAATTTAGGCCCATTAGTCTCATCGGTTGCATATCAAAAATCATTTCTAAAGTACTAGCTAAACTCTGGTTACATTCTATGCATTCTAGTTAACTAGGGTTAGCTAGATAAGTCACACGTTGCACAGTTATAGGTTAATAACTGCATGAAGTGGTAATTCGAGGAATTACCAAACTATTTACATGAGTAGTGAACCCCGGACATTGGTGAATTGTTAAACAAGAAGATTGTGAATTAATTGTTTGAGATTAATTGCAATTACGTGCTTCTATGATACTCTGTGAAACTATGTGCAAACTGTACGTGATTACGTGAACTTAAACTGAAAACGTTAATAAAAATCGTAATGGGTGGACCAGTAGGATCGTGTAACGCCCGTAAATTCCCGATTTTTGAGTTTTGCCTAGTAGAGTTGTTTTCACCTTAAAAACCTTATTTTGGTTTTCTTTAAGGGGGCTCTTTGGCACTTTTTAAACTCTAATTAGATAACTTTGGGAACAAGTTACATGGAAATAAAAAATGGAGGGCCTTATAACAAAAGTTGGTGTCATCACCAAAACCCTACACGAAAACCCTACAACACCATATTATATACTTCGTTGTTCTACTCGACGGCAAGAAAACAAATCACAAAGAAATTCTCCTCCTTGTTATGTGAAGAAGCATTTATACAAAATAAGGTTTTTGTCCTTTTGTCCCTCCTTCTTCATCGACAACCCTACATCCATCATATTATTATCTCTTTTTTTTTTTTTTTTTGTCAAAGGCAACAAAAGACAAAAGACGAAGAGCCGATCCTTCTGTCTTCGGTGGAAGGAAGCAAATCAACAAAACAACTTGAAGATCCAAAAGTTAGGGGGTACCTTGCTAATGAAGAAGAAGGCTGCTAACTCGATAAGATCTTTTATGGATGGGACCTGCAAAACTAGCAGACCGTTAGGCTCGTCACAGGGGGGCAGGGAGGGCCTCTCTGTGACCACCCTCCGGCATGAGGATAAGTATTGGTTTAGTGAGATAAAGAGAGTTTAGAGAGAGAGGGAGGTTCGGAGTGTATCTGAACGTAGCTTACTTGTACTTTGTGAAGGGGTATTTATACTAGTCAGAATGTTTGTACTTTATTCGTCCTAGGTGTACTAACCTTCGGAGTCTTTGTCCTCCGGTCGTTTATTTTCGTGAGGTGCGGGAGTTGTGTCGTGTGGAGTCGTGGCTCATGGATAGGAGCTGCGTCTTATGGTGCTTGTTTCGGAGACGAGGTTCTATACCTCTTCATGTCCCCCGAAGTCCATAAGTTAGTTTATAACTTAGTGGAGTTTGGCTGAGGCTCGTTACTGCTTGCCAGCTATTTTTTGGTTGCGGCACGTGGAGGCGTCCTGAGCCATGTACATTGGATGGGACATGACGGTTATTTCAAGATGTTGCTGACCGTCAGATCATTTTCCAAATCGTTGGGATTTCGACACTTGTCTCCACGCTAGGGTTTCTCTTTCCCACTATATAAAGGGGTTTTATTCCTTTTGTCTTTTTTACCTTTCACTTTCCCCAAAAGTTTTAACCTTTTTCCCTGCTGTAAATCCTTTTTCCAAGCCATCCTTTGCCTGTTCATCTTCCGTCTGTACGTCTTCCATCTGTTTCTCTTTCAGGTTCGTCCTTCCTTCCTATTTTTCAAAGATTTTTAGTTCTTTTAAATATGGGGAAGGATAATATGGGTGTCAGTTTTTCTGTATTAACCCAAGATAAACTTGATAAGTTCATACGGGATTATAGGATTCCCCTTGATTTGAACCCTGAACTTCCGGCTCCTGATCAGGCTATCTACCTTCCTCCTACCGGTAAGTTTGCTTTTTACACGCGTGTGTGTGATTTTGCAAACTATCAGATTCCCTTGACAAAATTTTTATTCAAGGTTCTTTCGTACCATGGGGTTCATTTTTCTCAAATGAATCCTTTTGGTTTGGGGAGGGTTTGTCACTTCGAATTGAAATGTCGGGCTTTAAGGGCGAAGCCCGATCTTGATGTGTTCCGGGCATTCTACAAGTTAAATCAGGCTGGCGATTGGTTTACCTTTGAGAAAAGGAGGAAGAAACCAGAGTGCCATGGTAAGGATACCTCCAGCTTGAAGAACTGGAAGACGCAGTTCTTCTGGCTGGATGATAGATGCTTACCTAGGGCCATGGTGTCTGTGTGGAGAAAAGACTTTGAGTCTACCGAATGGGAGTTTCCAGGGGATTTTGTTTGTGATGCTTCCTTGTACAATAAGCTTGTGACTCATAAGTCAAATATTAGGAAGTATCCAGAACATGTTTTGGTGCTTGGAGGTGTTAGTAGAATTTGGGATGAACCGGATCGATGGCCGATCGTGTTGTATAAAAATAAGGGTGAGAGCCGCTTCTTGAGCTTCGCCTTGCATTGTGTAATGTAGCTTCTGACCCCTTTTTTGCCTTAATGCAGAAATGTCGCTGTTGGCAGCTTTGAAGTTTGAAGATTATGATGATGATGATTTTCAGGTGTCTAGTGAGCATATAGGCTCAAGCAAGCCTATTTTGGAGCAGGTGTCGAGGCTGCAGGCCCCTATTCGTCCTCCAGGCTCCGAGGAGGAGCATGTTGAAGGAGCCGGAGGCGATGGCCAAGATGCGACCGGTGGTGAGGGTGGCGGTAGTAAGGCTGGTGGTACTAATGGCAAGGACATCGAAGGTGGGAGTGGTTTGGAGAAGGAAATTGTTGATGGGGGGGGGGGCTACTGTAGGCCACTTATTTCCGAAGCCGGTGCCTATAAGATCCGTTGATTCGTCTGGTACCTTTAGTGTTGATGATGAGGTTGCAGAGGATGTGTCTCTTGACCTAAATGTTCATGCTAGGAAAAGGAAGCCTGAATCTTCCAAGGCTAAGAAGAGTCCCAAGAAGGTGAGGTTCATTCAGACCGGTACCCCTCCTCCCTCAAAAGGCACTATCTTAGATGAATTTGATCTTCATCTTACCGGGGGTAAATCCTCTCGAGATGGTGCTCCGGTTTATATGGATGTTCCGGAGGAGGGTAAAGGTGGTGATGGTGGGCAGGGTACAGTGCCGGAGATGATTGATGTTCAGGGCCGAACCTCGGGGGTTGAAAACGCGGGTGGTTTCTTCATATCTTCCCCTGGTAAGTTTCCTGGTCGTTTCTCTGTTTTTCTTGCTAGTGAGGAGAATGAGTATGGTGCATCTTATTCTCCTTGTTGGTTCGAGGCAGAGACACTGACTATGTTTAATCTTGTAGATCCTTTGGACGATCTCATGGAGGTGGACCCGGCTACGGCTAAGGATGTCTTCGTCCCTGACTGGGACTTGAAAAATGGTTCTAGGGTGATCGACGCTTTGTCGTCTAAGATGATGCTGTTTAACCTTCATACCCCTGCAGATCATGCCCATTACCGAAGGATGAAAGACGGTGATTTGGGTGATGCGTTGATGGTGAACCAAGCCCAGTCCAACTTTCTTGTTGCTGAGGTTTATCAGAGATGGGTTGAGTCGGAGCTTCAACGGGGTAGGTTGATGAAGCGAGCTACAGATGGTGCTGTGCCCGAAGCCTTGAAGAATTGTCAAGAACAGCTAAAGTCGGCCAATGCTTCTCTCGCAGCTGCTTGTGAAGATAGGGACAAGCATCAGAAGGAGGTCATTAGCTTGCAGGAGAAGCTTCAGCTTGCTGACCAAGCTCATGAGGCTTCCAAGAAAAAGTACATTCAGTCTATAGAGGAGCTTGAGCGACTGATGAAGAAGACCAAAGAAGCTGCTGATGTATTGGTGAAGGGTACGCACCTTGTCCTCCTTGTTCTTTCTTTCGTTTTAATACTTAGTAATTTTTGATTGTTTTTGTTTGAATGCAGACAAAGAGTTGGCTCAAGCTGGTGAGAAGGAAGCCTTGAGGCTTGGTGAGGGGTTGAAGACTGAGGTGACGAAGCTGAAGGGGGAGAAGGATGGTTTATTGAAGGAGTTGGAGCTGCTGTTTAGCCTGAAGCAGTTTATCTTGACCGAGGGGGTAGAGCTTGTATCCCAGCATATCCGCAACTGTCCTTCCATGAAGGCTGCGGTGGCTGGAGTAAACAATGCCATGAATGGCGTAGGGTTTAATGCGGGGGTGAGGGCAGGTTATGCTGCGGCCACTCAAGGTGTGCCTTTGAAGGATACCCCCAAGCTGATACCGAACGCCAAGCAATTGTTGCTCGATGCAGTGAGACATTATGACGAAGTTTCTATTCCTTCTATCTCCAAGCTGCAGGATCTGGTCTCTGAGCCCCCGGAAGCTGTTATGAAGGCTTTCAAGGATCTGTTTGTGGTTGGTGACTCCTCTCAAGGTTGAAGTAGATGGTTCTCTCCCGTTCCTCCACATAGGTTCGGTGATCTACTTCTCCTTAAAACTTGTGAAGCTTTTTTATAACCCTTTGTACCACCCGTTCCTCCACATAGGTTCGGTGTTTTAATAGTTTGTTTGTTGTGAAACTTTCTTTTGAACCGTTGTATCCTCCGTCCCTTTCTAAGGGGTCGGAGTTTATTTATCAATCGTCTTTGGTTGCACATAATGCACCAATTTTGTATGGAATCCATGTAATCGAAGCTCATTGAATGAGCGGCCATATGGTTTTAAGTAAATGGGAATTTTTAGTAAACTATCCTTGTGTTTCGGATGTTATTGTTTTATTTTTTCTAAGTATAGATTTGTTTTATGTGAGTTCTGAAGTTCATGTAGGCTTCAGCTTATATTGTGGAAACTTTGTCATGCGTCCATGACTTGTTAAGTTTCGGTCAAAGGATATGTCTTAAGTGTTTCGAGATTTTTCATCTTTGACTGCTTATGACATTCGAAGTAGAACGTTCGTTTTTCACGTTTTGTAAAATTTAAAATGCTACGTAGTCTTTTTATGGGGTATCTTTTAAGTTCGGTATTTTTTGGTCCTCGAACTTGTATGATCAAGAAGTCCGGACGAAAGGGCCTTCGATACCCCCATGCCCTAATTCTTATCCCCTCTTCTAGTGCCGAAGTACTTTTACTTCTTTCACCGAAGCTTGCATATTGTTTTTTCAATATACGTATAAGTGAATGACATGAGAATGGGTTTTTTAAAGATCGAACTTTTTATTATACGAGACCGGCCGCGTCTCAACTATTAAGTACGGAGAATTTTATCATTCTGTAGTACAAAAATAAAAGGAAACTAAGGGTGGGGCATTCACATCCCACTTTTACATTAAGAAATAAAAAGAACTATTTTTATTGGTCGATCCTTCTGTTTAGATGAAGCATTTTTTGAGGTGAATCCCATTCCATGTTCGGGGAACTTCGTCCCCATTAAGCGTTGCGAGTCTATAAGCTCCTTTTTCTCCTACTGAAGTAATGATGTATGGTCCCTCCCATTTAAGACTCATCTTTCCAGGCTTTTCCATACCACTAGCCTCATTACTCCGCATGACGTACTCTCCAATTTTGAATTTCTTTTCTCGAACCTTGGAATTGTAGTATTTTTCCAAGGTTTGTTTATATTTTGCTTCTTTTATAGCTGCGGTTTCTCTTCGTTCTTCTAAGAGGTCAAGGTTGGACCGCAGCACTTTTTCATTATCACCTTGCCCTGCGACCCGATGGGTTGGCATTCCGATCTCTACCAGGATCATCGCCTCCGTCCCATATGTGAGACTAAAGGGTGTTTCGCCGGTGCTAGTCTTGTTCATCGTTCGGTAGGCCCATAGGACGTTCGGTAACTCATCTACCCAACCACTTCTTTTCTTCCCAAGCCGCTTCTTGATGCCTTCAACCAGGCTGCGGTTTACTCGTTCGACCTGTCCGTTGGCCTGGGGATGGGCTACGGAAGCGAAGGCTTGTTCGATGCCGAGGTTGGTGCACCATTTTTTGAACGGGTTATGAGCAAATTGTTTGCCATTGTCACTTACTATGGTCATTGGGAGACCGAATCTACAAACCACATTTTCCCAAACAAACTTTTTAACTTCAGCTCCTGAGATCTTGGCCAGGGGTTTGGCTTCTACCCACTTGGTAAAGTAGTCTACTGCGACTAGTAGAAATTTGGCTTGTCCTGAGGATACAGGGAAGGGACCCACAATGTCGATTCCCCACTTCTGAAATGGCCAAGCTGCTGACACCGGGATCAATTTGTTTTTGGCTCGGAGACTTACTGGAGCGTGCCTCTGGCAAATTTCACATTTTTGCAGCTCTTCTACTGCATCTTGATGCATGCCCGGCCAGAAATACCCAGCATTCATCACCTTGGTGACGACCATTCTTGGTCCGGCGTGGATACCACAGATCCCCCAATGAACTTCTTCTATGACATACTTGGCTTGTATCGGATCTAAGCATCGGAGCAAGGGGCCCAAGAATGTTTTCCGGTATAACGTGCCATCTATGACTTGGTACTGCAAAGACTTTACTTTAAGCTTTCGAGCTTGAGCTTTATCTGTTGGAAGTTCATCTTTTGTGATGTAGTTCAGGATGGGAGTCATCCATGAGGTCGGACTTCCTTGGATCATGCAAACTGCGGCTTCAACTGTTGATGGTTCGTTCAGCACTTCGAGCTTTACTTCTTGTGACATGTGATCCGGTGTATTTGCTGCAAGCTTGCTCAAAGCATCTGCTTGTTTGTTTTTTGATCCAGGCACGTGCTTCACTTCACATTTTTCAAATTCTGAGATCAAGCCTTTTGCCTGTTTAAATGAAACAGAATTAGGAGTGACGTTTTAAGCTTATAAGCTGGAGTATATCTAGTATGAGGCTTAGGTCGAACCTTTTGTAGGTATTGAACCATATTTGCCTCCTTAGCTTCGTACTCCCCGCTTATCTAACGTGCTACCAACGTAGAATCCACATGTGCCACTACCTGTTTTAGGGATATGGCACTTTTTTAGATTTCTTATAATTTTTAGGTTTCTTATGGAGAAGAAATAATCATTCGTTATAAAGGTTTATACCTTTTAGGCTCCGACCTTTTTTGCCAGTCGGAGTCCAGCTAAAAAAGCTTCATATTCAGCTTCATTGTTGGAACTTTTGAAATTAAGGCGAATTGAGTACACAAGTTCTTGTCCTTCAGAATTTTTGAGAACAACCCCTGCTCCGGATCCTTCCGATCCTAAAGCTCCATCAGTGAAGATGGTCCATTCATCTGGTTCGGAGTGTGCGAGTACTTCGACTTGCCTCATAGCTAGTTCGGTAAGGAAATCAGGTACAACCTGACCTTTTACTGGACCCCTTCTTTTGTATGAAATATCAAAGGCCCCGAGCTCGATGGCCCATTTGGCTAATCTTCCTGAAACTACAGGCTTTCTTAACACGTTCAGGATCGGTTGGTCCGTCTGAACTTCAATTTCAAAAGCTTGAAAGTAGCGCTGGAGCCTTCGGGATGCATGTACCAGAGAGAGTGCCAATTTTTCTAAGGCTGGGTACCGCGTCTCGAAGTCACGTAAGGCTCGGCTGACATAGAAGATAGGCACCTGTGCCATTGATCTTGTTACCATTAGTACCGAACTAATGGATGCTTCTGAAGCTGATAAGTAGATGATGAGGGTTTCCCCTGGTTCTGGTGCGGTCAGCGTTGGTAGCTCTGCCAAGCACTTCTTTAAATCACTGAAAGCCATATCTGCTTCAGCTGTCGAATGAAATTCTTTCGTGCTTAAGTACTTTTTAAGCACAACCATGAAGGGCAAAGTTCATTCGGCTGCTTTAGACAAGAACCGGTGTAATGCAACTAGCCGTCCGTTGAGGGCTTGCACCTCTCTTAAGTTGGACGGAGGTTGCATGGTGAGGACAGCTTCTACTTTCTCTGGGTTTGGACGAATACCATCTTTTGACATTAGGAATCCCAAGAACTTTCCTTCTTCTAGGCCGAAAGAGCATTTCTTTGGATTGAGGTTGATGTTGATCTGCCGGAGCTTGTCGAAAGTTTTGGCGATATCTTTTAGCAATGTTTCTTCGTTTGAGCTTTTTATCACCACATCATCAACATAGACTTCTAAGTTTTGACCAATTTGATTTTTGAACGCTCGATCCATTACCCTTTGGTACGTGGCTCCTGCATTCTTTAATCCGAATGGCATCTTCTTGTAGCAATATAGCCCTTGATTGGTGACAAAAGTTGTTTTATCTTCATCGGCTTCGGCCATTTGGATTTGATGATAACCCTTATAGGCGTCTAAAAAGCACTTCAACTTAAAGTTAGCCACGGCATCAACTTTGGAGTCTATTTCTGGAAGTGGGTAGCAGTCTTTGGGACATGCATCATTTAGGTCTTTGAAGTCGATGCACATCCTCCCGGACCCATCATGTTTCCGCACCATGACTGGGTTGGATACCCAAGTGTGATAATTTATTTCCCTGATAATGTCTGCGTCCAGCAGCACCTTGACGTCATGAGCGATGGGTTTTACCCTGTCTGGGGCCATGCTTCATTTCTTTTGAGCTACGGGTTTCTTGTCTGGACTAATGTTTAACTTATGTTCAGCCAAGGCTCTCGGAACTCCGATCATATCTGATTGTTGCCAAGCGAATACGTCCAGAGACGTAGACAACAATCTCCACAAGGATCTTTTTGTGTGGTCCGGTAGTTGGGCACCGATGGAAATTTTTTTGTTCTGGGAAGGTTGGGTGAATAGACCATTCTTCGGTAGTCTTGACATCTGCCGTTGCTTCTCTCAGTGGAGGCTGCCCTAAGGACTGACGGACCTCTGCGACGCATAACTCAGATTCGGTTTATAACGTGGCTACTCCAGTTTCTGTAGGAAACTTGATAGCCCCATGAATTGTTGACGTAACCATGTTAAAGGCTTTCATTCCAGGCCTTCCCAAGATGATATTGTGAACCGAGGGTGCTCTGACTACCAAGAAAGTTAATACAACCGTACGCTGGTTTTCTTCCGTTCCTAGCGTCACCGGAAGACTTAGTTGACCTAACGGGTGTATTACTTCTCCTGAAAAACTGATTAGGGGCATTTGGACAGGGACGAGCCTGTCCTTAGTAGCCGGAGCTAGTTGTTGATAGCATTGGTAGTACATTATCTCAGATGCACTACCATTGTCAATATAGATACGTAGGACCTTGTGTCCCGCGACTACCCCGGAAACCACTATGGGTGCTTCCATAGCTTCTCTTGGATTGATAGGTGGAAAGAATAACAATTGTTCCATCCATGGAGCTATGTGGTCGTGACTTCTCTTAATGCCTTGTTCTGAACCAATCCGAATCATATGAATACCAGTTTGGTTATTTGGGTTGGCTATATGTGCCGCGGCCGGTTTACCTTCTTTCAAATCTCTGATCAGGTGGGATAGCTTTCCTGCCTTGCAGGCTTTGTCTATTTCCTGTTTTAAAGACCAGCAATCGTCTGTATTGTGACCCTTAGCTTGGTGATACTCACAATACTTTTTAGTGTTTCGGTCTGAGGTGGGCTTCTGCTTCGGAGGAGTTGGGAACCGTATTTGTTCGGTACTCAAGATTTCACTTGGGGTTTTACTGAGATCGGAAAAGCTGGTGCTTCGGGAGGAACGCCCGGAGTTGGATTTGTCATTTCGATCGTTCCTTGAGTAAGGCTGCGACCTATGCTTTGACCAAGAATTATTTCTTTCAGGTTGTGCCGGAGCTCCTTTCTTCCAGACATTTCCTCTTGGATTTCCCTTGTGATCACCATCACTGGTTTGGCCACAGGCGCTCTTACCCCTGGCGAAGGCTCTTGCTCTTTCCATTAATCCCTCCATCGTTTTAGGTAAGTCTTCGTGAAGCTTTTCCACCAGTTGGTTGTTACGGACGCCATGACAAAAGCCAGATATCCGTAGCTGGTCAACAGCTCCGGATATTTGCATACTTTCTTTGTTGAAACGATCTATGAACTTTTCTAGAGACTCTCCATCTCTTCTTCGGATGTTGTGTACCTCTGTGATATCTTTCGTGCAGCGTCTCTGTTGGGAGAAGTTTTGTAAAAATACCCGCCGTAGTTCTTTCCAGTTTGCTATTTGTCCGGCTGGGAGCCCGTCGAACCACACACGTGCGGCTCCGGTTAACGTTTGAGCAAACATGTGGCACCATGCTGGCATGGGCCATAGCTCGATCTCCGCAGCTCCACCAAAATCAAAGACATGATCATCCGGATCCGTGGTTCCATCATACTTCTTTACCGTAACTGGCATTTTCAGCTTAGACGGGAGTGGGGCGCTGGCTATCCTTGGGGTGAACTTCGAGTATGAAGTCATATATGCTGGACGATATGGAGCGGTAAGCTCATCGTCTATCGGGTTAGAGCTGGATTGTTGCTTGGCTGGTATTACCGGGTCAATAATAGGTGGCCCGGTGGATGAGAGGCCAGTTGGCAATGGTCAAGTGTACCCAAAGGGCATTAGATAACCATAAGGAGTCTGAATAGGAACCGAAGTAACGACAGTGGAGTATGTTGGGAGACTAGCTGGAGTAGACATTGTAGTGACAGAGGTGAGCCCCTCCGAAGGGAATAGGTTCACTTGCACACTACGTAGTCGTTCTTCCTTACTTTGCTGTTCCTTCAGCCTTAGCAGGAGTTCACGATTTCGTTGGAGGAAAGTCTCATCAAACTCTGTGGACGAGGTTTGCATCTCAGCGGTTGCAGTGACCATCTCCACTGTGACAGCAGTGGCGTCGAACAAAGCTCTGGAGTGAACAACTGTGTTTTGTTCAGATGTGTCAATATCATCATCTTCTCTATTGGTGATATCAACGATGTGTAAATCTTCTTTAGCCATTCCAGATCTGTTTGGAGAGAGTAGATCTGCAAAAGGATGGCGCCAATTGAAGATCCAAAAGTTAGGGGGTACCTTGCTAATGAAGAAGAAGGCTGCTAACTCGATAAGATCTTTTATGGATGGGACCTGCAAAACTAGCAGACGTTAGGCTCGTCACAGGGGGGCAGGGAGGGCCTCTCTGTGACCACCCTCCGGCGTGAGGATAAGTATTGGTTTAGTGAGATAAAGAGAGTTTAGAGAGAGGGAGGGAGGTTCGGAGTGTATCAGAACGTAGCTTACTTGTACTTTGTGAAGGGGTATTTATACTAGTCAGAATGTTTGTACTTTATTCGTCCTAGGTGTACTAACCTTCGGAGTCTTTGTCCTCCGGTCGTTTATTTTGGTGAGGTGCGGGAGTTGTGTCGTGTGGGGTCGTGGCTCATGGATAGGAGCTGCGTCTTATGGTGCTTGTTTCGGAGACGAGGTTCTATACCTCTTCACAACTCTTATAACCTTTCTTTTGTTTAGTATCACCAAAGGAGGTAACATTTTGAGATCCATATTATTATTTCTTGATCCTTTTTTTTGTTTGATCTTCGACAACTAAGTAACACAAACAAAACCGTTGTAGGAGAAATATTATTGATACAAATAAAACCACAAACTTCCTTCCTCCTGGAACAACAACAAAACTTTCACGCCGGTTCTTTTTCCTTCCTTTCTCCATTGCCGCGACAAGAGAAGAAGAACATGAGCTATTATCCTTTTAAGCGATTTTTATCCAGGATTTCGTTAGCCTATGACTCGCGAATTTGAAGTACATTAGTTCGGAGTCGCCATCACGCGTTCCAGGTTTGCCACCCTCCCTTCGAACTCGCGCTAGTCTAGTGTTGTGCGAACACTCTTCATGATGGGTCGGGATTGGAGAGTCGGCCGGTAGTTAGTTGAGTACGGGAAGCCGGTTATAATACGGCCTAGATTGGTGGGTTATGGCCGGGTTTCTTGTTGTCGAAGAGTTGGTCATGAACTGCAGGATCTTTTGTGATGGTGAGTTGTGGGATGTATGATGGTCGGGATAACAAGATCAGACCTTCTGCTCATAAATCCGAATATCTGGTTTCTTCAGCAAGTATTTTATTTTTGGTTCACTATTGCTTTGAAACAAACTACATGAGAATTGTAAAAGATATTTTGAGGATAACGAGGCTTTATTATTATCCTTATTATTTTCTTAAATGAGAGCGGTCTTAATTAAACGGATTTAGGAGTAGCACTACATGCCTAAGAGTAATGCAATATTAGTGGTAGAAAATATTAATACACTAGTAGCTTGATAAAATATTAGTCAGGACTTGTGTTATATGTTTTCTTTTCTTTACAAACCTTAGGGAGTTAGTGACGTTTACGTCCTCATTACCAGGTTATTGACCACTTGCTCATTTGTGTTCCCTTGCTGTTGAGACACGAACCACACTCTAAAGGTGAATTCATGTGCCCTGTTTACTGTTTTTAAATATTTTGGGCTAATATGCATGCTAAATAACAATACTGAATGCTTTATTTGATAATCAAGTTCTATTTGGATTAAGTTTTGGTTTAAGTCTTATTTGATAAGTGGAATGCGCTTGATGTCTTAAACACGTAATTGAGTCCTTACTTGTTTGATCAGATTTGGTCTTGACTGTTGTTTTGTTTATATAGAATACAAGAATGGCTATGTATACATATATAAAAACTGTGTTTGGCGACTACCTGACCTTATGAACCGGGCCATGTCAGACGTGGGATATGCCTGCTCTGATCCATGGTATTGGTTTTGTGTCATGGATTGTTGCTTAGTTATATTATACTTGTTATTATATATAATACGCTATGTAGAGAGTTACCTGATATGTCAAACTGGGCTATGACAGACGTGGGATAGGCCTGCTCTGACCTCGGGTCTTGGTTTTGAGTCAAAATTGTTACATAGTTCATATTATATGTATTGTCATAGACTGAGCTATGACAGATGTGGGATATGCCTGCTATAATCTCTAGCTTCTGTTTGAATGATATTTTGTTTTTATTTACATTTTTTTTATATAACCCGAGTTATGATAGTACTCTAATCTCTAGCTTTGGTTTACCTAAGTGTACTGGATTGTATTCTGTGGTGATTAAGCGGTATGCGCTTATTATATATTTGGTGAGTAAAGTCTTGGGGTTATACTATTTTGGTTAAACCATATTTTGACAATTTACTCAAAATCTATAAAACTTGAATTCACTCAGCTCGTCTGACTTTGCGTGCATATTAGTTTGATTCAGGTTTGTTGAACAATAAAGGGATGCTTGGCTTGCTGCATGACTACTCAGAGGCGGTTGACATTTCAAGATAAAGAGTCTACTTTATCTATTTGAAAACTATTTTATTTTCTAAACTTATTGTCTGGATTACAAATGTGTTTGACCCATCATGGGAATTTTCCTGTTTGGATGACTTAAACTATTTTTCTCTTTCCGCTGCGTGTTTTCTGATAATAAATAAGACTTTTGAGTGTTATCTTAAGGTTTTAGTCTTTGAATGCCAACTGTTTGACCCGTCGGTTTTGAGGGTCTTACAGATGGTTGGGGTCTTAACACATGGGGTTACACTTGTTATGGTCCAAAATAGTGAAAACATCAAAGAAAACATGTAGTGCGACGAAGTAGGTCACCCGGAGCGGACCGGGGAGCTGTGAGCGGCCGCTCACACCCTCCGCGCGGCCGCTCATGGGCATCTGTCGAACCCTAACCGACTTAATCCACTATTTAAACAATCTTAAGCCTCATGCAACCCCTAAACTCAACCCTAATTGCCCCCTACTGCCCTATTACGAAAAATATCAACCCATAACACCTGCTAAGGCTCAAGAACACCATTCGGGAAGCTTGAGGAGCAATCGGTTGGTGGTTTTGAAGTGCTTGTGATATAATATTCATCCTTCTATGTTTTAATCTTCTTTAATATGTTTTTAAAACATCAAAACCATGTTTGTCCAGGTCTGAAAGTATTTTATAAAAGTTAAAACATGATGTTTATGAAGATTAAAAGGGTCAAGCATGTTGTTATGTAATGGATATTATGTGTTTTGCATGATCATGCATGTTCTTGATGTTTTAGATAACTATGGTTTGTGAATGATAATATATGCATGAATCTTGGTAGGTTATGATCAAGTTATATCTTATTGATGTTGTATAATGATTATTGGACGTTGTTGATCGATTATATGCTCGAAAGATTGACTATATTTAGGGTTATTGCATGTTTAAAATCTGGACAGAATACTTGAGTCAACTTTTAGGGTCTGTTACGTGACTTAATGGTATAAAGCTTGATGGTTTCTTTGCATGGTTGTATTATACATGGTCTTAGCTTTTCATAATGGACAAAATCGTCTGATTTGGACATCGTTTGAATAGTTTTTGGAATTTTATTTGAATAGGGGTCAAATCAGATTTTCGGACTTGTAAACCGAGTCAACTTGAAACGATCATAACTTGAGTTCTATGAAGAGTTAGGTTATGAAATTTGGACAGTAGATCAAAATTGGAATAACTTGGCTTTTCCAAGTGGATTCACCCCGTTTGGGTGAATACACAATTTTTGAGAATTTTTCTACTAAACTGACCTATTGTGAAAACTTTCTGGACATAGCTGCGTTGTACGAATTTTCATAATTTTTGTGTTTGGTTTCGAGAAAAAAAAATATGGATTGTTAAGTAAACCCCAAAGAATATTCAGTAAAAATTTGGGAGTTTAATTCGTTTGTTAAGTATTTTAAATAAATTGTTTTTCACAATACACAGTTTGTCCTGAAAACGCAGATTGCGTAGAGTATGTTTACGTGACTATTTGGAGTCGTATGTGGTATGTATTTGACATGAACTTGTATGGACACTTATGTGAGATGTATGGGAAGTATAAAAACTGATGTTAATCAATATATTCACCAACGGGTTCGTAGGGTTTACTTGCGCATATAGAATCACTAGGTGTCACATACACGGTTTCGAACATTTAAACGTCTTGGACAAACGAGTTATATGGTGTATTGGTTATGCACATATACTCACTTAGTGACACTTGTAATAGGGAGTCGGTGGCACCCTATTGTTTTGGAGTTTGGATAATTTTGCTTGCAACCAAAGGTGAGTTTCACTACTCTTTTCTCAAAGGCATGCGTCTCGGGTTTGAGACAACTTACAAAACGTTTTCTAGTCTTGTTTGGGACTACACTTACAACTCAGGTTTGGACTCCCTGTGTGGGTCGGATTTTGGACTCCTTGTGTGGGTTGGGTTATTACGATTCCTTGTGTGGATCACGCTTTTATCAGTTTATAACTTTAACTGTCCTTTGTGAACTAAATACACTCTATCACTGAAAGTCCTTACATATTGTTGGATTAATCGCTGGAGGCGAACGGGGTATTAGTATATATAGCGCTATTAGGTTGTGCAGCAACCTCGTGCTTAAGGTGCTTGTGTCATGGGCATGAACTTCTGACCACATCTTTTCTACTAGTGTTGATAGACACTAGTACTAAGGCAGTTTAACGTATGTTAACACATTACTGAAGGTTCCCAATAATCACATGTTTAGTTACAATGAGTGGGTTAGTTACCCCTGACAAGCTTAAACTGATAACACTTTACTTTAACTTTTGGGTTTTTGACAACTTTACGCCTGTTATCGAAACTGTGAACTCACCGACTTTATGTTGACACACTTTAGCATGCTTTTGCAGGTCACTAGGTATGGAGCACGATTAGGGCATGCATCATAATGTGTCTTAGGATATGAACACTTTAATATTTTGAACTTATAATTTTGGTTTTGGGCGTGTTGTTTTGCGCAAATATTATGTTGAACTGTTTTCTTATTTATGCTTCCGCAACTACTTTAAAATTTTTGGTTAAACTATGAAACTTATTTTGCAACAACGAACTAAATGGTTTAGGCATTTAGAGTCATTCATGATACTTATGGCTATGGATCCTGGTTTGTCATGCGCCTCGCGGTAGAACCCCGCAGTGGAAATTTGCGGGTGTGACATATTTATTCAAAGTTAAATTGTAAATAAATGGTTTAGTTATTATATGTTGCTTCCGTTGTTTGCTCGCATTGTGCTATGTACGGTATCAATCTGGTATTCTATCTAGGCCCACCAAGGTCGGGTGTGACATATCGCCTTGAGACGTTATGTGCAGCTGTGGTTTTTGAATGAAGGTATATTTTCAATAAAAAATCTCATAACTTCTGCAGTAAACAAAGAAACTAAATCTAATTTTGGCAAGTTTTAAACACTTAAAACACACTTTTAACAACTTTCTACAAAGAAACTAAATACAGCCCAAATATAAAAAATCATTACCAGATAAAACCCACATCCGAGAGACCCAAATGCTTGTATATAATAACATATCATAAAATACACTTTAAAAATAGGGCTGGAAATTTTAGACACGGACACGATAACACAACACGAACCTACACGACCTTAACAGGTTTCTTGTCTTAAACAAGTCGACACGATAAGCCCTTAACAGGTTTCGTGTCTAAACACATTAAAGACCTGTTAATATGTTAAGCACCCGTTAAGACATGTTAATAGTTTTATTTAAAAAATATGTATGGGTGAGGGTATACCTTATACATATGCGCTGACTAAAGATGAATGAACCTTAATTTGAAAATTTGAAATAACAGAGTACAAACATATACACCTCTCAGTCATCCATCCTCATCCTTCTCAACTCCACTGTCCCCGTCCTCCATTGTCGTCACCTGCCCACCATCCCCGTCTGTTGTCACCCATCACCTTTCATCTTTCTCAACCCCAGCATTGCTTAGTCTCTCATTCACAGGTTTGTGGATACAATTTCAGTGTTAATGTTTATAAACAGATTCTTGTCTTATTATGTCTTATCGTGTTAACATGTTATAAAAAAGTTCGTGTTTGGAAAAAATGACACGATATGTTATCATGTTGTATCGTGTTGATGTTTACCTGTTTTGTGTTCATGTCTTATCGTATTCGTATCTTAATATGTCGTGTCTGACATTTAACGTAAGCCGTAGTTAAAAATTCCAAAACAATTGGAGTTTAAAGCACACTTCCAAAAGCAAATTAATAAGCCTTAGCTTTTCCAGCCTTAACCCGTTGTGCAATTTGAAAATCTATATATATATATAAAAGAAGACCAAATTGGTTGACTCTTGGTTTCATATCGTTAACATTAAAATTTATTTTCTTTAAATTTCACATAGTGAATATTATATCAATACTTATTTCTTTTGCTGTCAATAGAAATTTTTAGTCTGAAATTATCGTTCATGGCAAACGGAATATCACTAAAGATATTAGGGGTTTGAGTAATTAAGTTAGCCCCGCAAATGGTATTATGGCAGGGTTATTTTGAAAAACCACATTAAGTTGTGAAAACTCGTAAAAATCATATGAAAAATTATCCTATTTTTTAAAAACACATCATTGCTTGTAATCGTCACATTTTTAAGCAGTAAACTAAATAGAAAAAGCGCCGGTAGAATTTTTTTTTAAATAAACAAAACATAATAACACACCTATGTAACAGTTGTGTAACACAAAACAACATAATAGTTACATATTTAAAAAAAAAAAAATCCTATCGGCCATTTTTTTTATAAAACCTATTAAAAATGTGAAAATTACATGCACTATTTTTTTCCTAAAAAAATCATATGCTTTTTACGAGTTTTCACAACTCAAGGTGGTTTCCACACACACAGAGGAGAGAGAGATGACTTTTATATTAATATTTAAGTGATTATAAACGAAAGGACATAAGCTAAGCCCATGAGGTGTACCTTAATGCTAAGAGTGTTAACGGTGGTGTGACATTTTAATATTCATTGTACACCATTCCCTTCATGTGTTAAAGGGTGTTAAAGTGATCATAGGTTAACATGTTAACAAGAATAAAAATAGAGAAAATTAAGGGATGAGGTAGAGGATTTAAAATTTAGGTGGAGTTAAAGTATACCCCATGGCCTAACGTAAATAAATGAATATAAAAAAACGTTCACGAATGTAAATGAATGAACGAAACAATGTTCATTAGTTTAATTAAATGAAAAGAAATAATTTGTTTATGTTTGTTCGTTTATCATAGTTTTCATTAAATACTCACTAAAGGTTTGATTCTTTTATAATCCCAGCTCTGTTGCTACAACAAGGAAAATGACCGGTATTAGGTTAGGAGATGCTTAGGATTGTAGGTTAAAGGTATATTATGTTGAGATTTAGGTTTTAAGTTTAGGTTTAGCTTTAGGTTTAGCTTTAGGTTCGGATTTAGTTCTTGGATCAGGGATCTTCGAGCTCCTGGAAGGACCTGCACAAAGGTAGCAGACACCGTTAGCCTTAACGCAGGAGGGAGCCTCTTGCGTTTGGACTCCAGCGTGAGAATAAGTATGTATTCTTTTGGAGTTGGGAAATAACGGAGTAGAGAGTATTAGAGTAGAGAGAATAAGTGAGAAGTGTGTGTGATGTCTACCCAAGGGTCTCCTTTTATAGGCAACGAAATTTTGCCCAGGAGCTCCCTCAGGGTAGCCTCCTTACCATACCTGGTTGTGTTTGACCCTCTTTTGGTTCCCTCAGTGAGACTTTACCCTTTTAGGATGTTTTCAGCTTTTATCATTTCCAAAGCAAAGCTTGGAGCTGTGTGATGTTTTGTCCTTTGCTATGATAATAAGCCAAAATCCCCTTTTATCATTTCCAAGGTTTTTTTACTGTTTGCTTTCTGCCCTGAGGCTTCCGTATGGCAGGTAAGCTGCCTTATATCAGCTCCAGTAAGTCAGGCAACCTCTTAATCAACTTAATTTTGCTTATCTTTTCGACGAGGGATTTAAATGTTGTCGTTTTAGGACCCACGTCATCAGCCCCCCAGTCATAAGCATTTGTAAAGAAGTTAGAAGTGCTTGTGACTTGTAAATTGTCGTTTTCCCCGGTGGCAATACTGTTCAGGCTTATGTTGGTACCGGGTAATTTGTTAGACCCCGAGCTCCCTCATGGGAGCGTTGGTGTCATACTTCTTCCTTTATTGAATTTCGTGCAAGTTTCTAGCCTTGCATTTGTCATGATAGCCGTATTTTTAAATAATATTTCCAGCCATCATTGCTTCCTTGGGAGCAGACGCCTGTCCCATCAGCTGCCCAAGATGACTGCTGATTTGACAAGGAGCTAGACTGACGTCATCCTATGGGACAGCTGAGCGACGGTTCTCCTTGGTAACCGCCCTATGTTAATTAATTCAAATTTTAAATTCTTTCTAAAGGGATAACCCCTCCTTTTATCCTTCATTTCCTTCCTTAATTGGAAAACCGCCCTCTCTCTCCCACGATTCTTCCTTAACCGGCGAACCATACTTTTTCTTATAAATCCTGGTAAGCAAACTCTTCCCTTTTCACACTTGTTTTTCATTATGTCGAAAACTGATCTTGCATCCCAGTTCACTCGTTTGTCCAAATCCGATGCTGAAAGGTTCTGTACCGAGATCGGTATTCCCTTATCTTTTGATCCTTCTGTTCCGAAGGGGAAAACCCATGTGACCTCTGTTCCCCCTGGCAAGGTGGCCGTGTATACACATCAGTTTGACCAGGGTAACCTTAGGTATCCTTTTTCTAAGATTTTTCTGAATGTTCTAGAGTATCACCAACTTTCTCTTGATCAATTATGTCCCTCCGGAGTTGCTAGGGTTTTGCACTTCGAAATAGTATGTCGTTGCCTTGGTTATGAGCCTTCTTTGGCTATGTACCGGCGGTTTTTTAGGTTGGCCAAAAATGGGAACTGGTTTACTATTGAGAAGACTCAATGTGAACCAACCCTCATTTCCAGTGTGATTGGGCTTGTTTCTCCTTGGAAAGACAAGTTCTTTTTCTTGAACTCTGATTTGCTACCCTTTAAGGCTCCTCGGAGGTCTTCGGATGCTCCTCTAAACGAGAAGGAACCCGATCCTGACACTCTTGACCAAGAATTGTTGGAGAAGCTTTGTAGTTTTCCCACTCGTCTCAGTACCTTCCCTGAGGATTTATTGGTGATGGTAGGCCTGAGTGTTAACTGGGATGATCCTGAGACTGACCCAGTGATCTATCATAGTGGGGAGGGTATGTGTCTCCCTGGCTCCTCTTTGGCATCCTTCTTGTTATTGTATTATCTAACCGTTTTTCTTTCTGCAGAGATGAGTACTCTGAACTTCCTGGCTCTAGATGACATCGCTGATTTGGAGTTCAAAGTTCGGAATGTTGCTGAGGGTAAGAATGTGGTGGTGAAAACTGAGTATGTCCGTTTTCAGGGGGAATATACAAGTGTGGTTACGTCGTCTGTTGCTGCTGTGGAACCATCGGGGAAGAAGTCTGTTACCGTTCGTCGCTCCAGTAAGCGACTTCAGACTGCTTCCTCGGGTCAGGGGAGCTCTTCTGCTGTTCCATTGGTCCTTGAAGATGAAGACCAAGATTCTTCTTTCATAGCCTCTGCCTTGGGGTATTCTCCTGCCCCAGGGAAGGGCAAGCTCACATTGTCTTCCCCAAAGAAACATGACACTGTCTTCAAGAAACCAAAGGATGTTGTGATCAAGGGTACTAGTCCGAAATTGTTGCAAACCGAAGGGGGTGAGAGTTCTAAAGCTGTTGTTGATGATGTTTCCGACGCTCCTGCCCAGAAAGAGCGTTGTGAAGGAGTGTTTATGCCAGACTGGGATATTAAAGCTTCCGATCTGTTGAAGAAAGCTTCTGTTTGTCTTGACTTGATTGATCATTGTGTCCCTGATGCCGAGAGGGAGCTTCACAAAGAATGGATGGACAAGGATGTGATGAAGAAAATGTATTATCACTTTGGTCAATTTTTGTCTTTGTTCCCCGATGGTATGGCAAGGTGGGGAGAATTGATGTTGAGAAGAGAACAAGTGGAGGTTGTTTATGAAGAGCATGAGGCTGAGTTGGTGAAGGCGAAGGAGGAGTTGGCAAGGTTTGTTGCTCGGGAGAAGGATTTGGTCCATGAGTTGGCTGTGTCTAGGACCCAACTTAGTTTGGAGAAGGAGAAGTTTGATAAGATGTTCAAGGGTCTGAACGACGAGAAGGCTAAAGTTGCTGAGGAGAGGGCAGGGTTGGCTCGGGCAAGGGAGGCAGTTAAACAGGAGCAGGTTGCGGTGGAGAAAGTGGGAATGGAGCTCCGGGTCCAGGTGGACCGTTTAACTGAGGAAAGGGAGTGGCTAATCTCCAAGGGCGTAGCCCGTTTTGTTACCAACCTCCTGCATTCTCAAGAGTTTAATGCTCCTCTGGCAGATATCTATGCAAAAGCCATATCTTTTGGTCGCCATGGAGGGATTCAAGCTAGTTTTAAAGCGGCTCAGGAAGGTCAGGTGCTTGAGGAGTTGTCATCCTTTAAGCCTTCACATGGGGAGGAGTTTGTGAGTGCCGTGAAGGCAATGGAGCTTGCCACTTATCCTTATATCTCTGCCATTGCCAAGGCTTCTGAGCAACCTCTCTCCTTCCTGCAAGGTTTGGAGCCAGAGGGTTTGAAAAAGGATGTGGCTGATGAGGTGTTTAGCTCCTACGTGTCAAAGAGGCCTCTCAAGATCATGTTGGATGGAGCTGATGGTGGGGAGGGTAGTTCTAAACGTGCAAAACCTGCTGAGTCTTCGAAAGTTCCTAATCTGGAGCAGGTATGTGAGAATCCTTCCCCCCTTCAAGCTCTGGAGGTTGAGTCTATCCCTCCTTCCAGCGAAGATGATCCGTTTGCAGGTCTTGACACTGATTGCCTTTACGATGATGTTGGTAACCAAACCTTGGCTTCCACCGGTGAGGGTGATGCCACCAATGAAGCCAAAGATTCTGCTACCCCATGAGCCATCCTCGTTTTAGACTTTGTTAGTTTTTAAGATGTCTTTTGTGGTTGAACTCTTATTGTACTTAGCCCTTGGGGCTTTTTATTTTAGTATCTAATGGAATGCTCCCCCTCTACGGGTGATGCCTTAGTGACGTTTAATGTTTGGTTGTCTTGACTGTTTTACTTGCCGTTTATAGTGTTTGCAATGTCTTTAACCTTTCTCCTTAAGGTGGATGCTGCAGTCACCCATCTTAGGATACTTAGCTAAAGAACCGATGCAATGCTCATCCTATCAGCTTGTTTGTTTATGTTTAAACCTTCTTAATCGGTTTTTTAGTAATATGTTCGTTTTCGTGTATTGTGAACATATGGGAGCTGTCTTGGTGTGAGGAGCTCACCCTCTTTCATGGGTTTAGGTATTCCTTCCAAGGACTTGTCCCATGGAGTCGTGGATTGTATTAGGGACTCACCCTGTATACAGGAAGGTTACTTAGCCGTGTTACCTGTTGAGCAGTTGTGGCCTGGGAGCTCATCCCCGTTTCATGGGTAGGTATAGCGTCGGATCCCATGGAACCTTGTTAGGAGGGGCTCACCATTTGATAAGATAAGCGACAAGTTAATAATTTGAAACATAGTTCATTCATTAATCATGATTCTTGGAATACAAAGAGATGTTACAACCATTAAACATAGAAACGTTTCAAGTGTTTGTCACTCCAATGCCTTGGGATCATTTTGCCATTGGGGTCAGCTAGCTTGTAGGATCCTCCTTTGTGGGCTTCCTTGATGACATAAGGACCCTCCCATCGGGGACCTAGCTTTCCTACGTCTTGCTGCCTGCTGGCTTCATTACACCTTAACACGAGGTCTCCTGGCCTGAAGGCCTCTTTTTTCACCCTTGTGTTGTAGTAGGCTTCAAGTTTCTTTTTGTACCGTGCCTCCCTGATAGAGGCTTGGTCCCTTGACTCTTCGAGGAGGTCTAGGTTGAGTAGGACCTCCTTTTGGTTGTGTCGAGCGTCTTGTCGAGCACTTCTTCCTGAGCTTACCCCTATTTCAGCTGGTATGACAGCTTCGCTTCCGAAGATGAGGCTATATGGTTTCCTTTGGTGACTTGTCTTTTCCATGGTCCTGATAGCCCAAAGGACGCTTGGGAGCTCATCAACCCATTTTTTGCCACATCTTCCTAGCCTTGCTTTAATACCTTCGACAATTCTTCTGTTCATGCGCTCAACTTGTCCATTGGACTGGGGGTAGGCTACTGAGCTAAAGACTTGCTTGATGCCTAGCTCGGAGCACCAGCTGCTGAAGGGTTTGTTGGCAAATTGCTTCCCATTGTCTGTCACCATCTCTCCTGGTAGCCCATATCTGCAAACTATTTGTTCCCATACGAAACTTATCACATGTTTCCCCGAGATGGTAGCCAATGGCCTGACCTCTGGCCACTTGGTGAAATAGTCGACGGCTACAAGGAGGAATTTTAACTTTCCTAGAGCTTGTGGGAAGGGACCCACAATGTCCATTCCCCACTTGTAGAAGGGCCATGCCGAGATGATGGGAACAAGGTCATGCTTGGGGTTGGTTTTTACCGGTGTCTGCAACTGACAAGCTTCACATCTTCGGATTGTCTCAAAGGCATCCTTGTGCATGGTGGGCCAATAATAGCCCAAGTTCATGAGCTTTGATACCACGGAGCGAGGTCCGGCATGCATGCCACATATACCCTCGTGTACCTCCCTGATGAGGTAGTTGCTCTGATTGGGACCCACACACCTCAGTAGGGGTGCCAAGTACCCCTTCTTGTAGAGCTTGTCATCCTCGATCACATATTGCCTTGCCTTTATAATCAACCGCTTAGCTTCTTGTTCGTTTTCTGGCAGCTTCCCTTCCTTCAAGTAGGACATAATGGGCGTCATCCATGTGGATTCTGTTTCGGTGACAACATCTTGTACTTCTTTGTCATCAATGGAGGGTTCTTTCAGTACCTCGACTAGGACCTTCTTGGTTAGGTGAGCAAATGTCAAGGAGGCCAGCTTGCTGAGGGCATCCGCCTGCTTATTCTTGATCCTCGACACCTGCTCTAGGGTGAAGACTTTGAATTCTTTGATGAACTCTTTGACCTTGTCTTTGTACCTAATCATTGAGGGCTCTTTGGCTGTGTATCCCCCATTTACTTGCTTGACCACCAGATTTGAATCAACAAAGACTTTCAGCTCTTGCACCTTCATTCTTTTTGCCAATCTTAACCCGGCCAAGAGGGCCTCATATTCAGCAACGTTGTTGGTGCAGGGGAAGTCTAGACGGAGGGCATAAGTGTATTCAGTTCCGTGGGGGTCCTTGATGACGAGACCAGCCCCGGAACCTTCTACACTCGAGGCTCCATCGGTAAAAAGACACCATTTCCCCTTGAGGTCAGGTTGTTCTTCGACCTCATTCATTTCCTCTTCTGCCTGCAGGATGGGCAACTCAGCAAGAAAGTCAGCAAACACTTGTCCCTTGTAGGCTCTTCTTGGTAGGTACTCTATCTTGTGCTCCCCTAGGCCAATGGCCCACTTTGCCAATCTCCCTGAATATTCCGGTCTTTCTAAGATGGATCGTATGGGTTGATCTGTGATGACCTTTACTGGGTGGGCTTGGAAGTACCGCCTTAGCCTCTTAGCAGTGTGCACAAGTGCTAACACGAGCTTCTCTATGGGAGTGTAGTTAACTTCAGCATCTTTGAGAGCTCTGCTGACAAAGTAGACGGGAACTTGCTCTTTACCTCGGTCAACCAAGAGGACTGAGCTTACTGCTTCCATCCCTGCAGACAAATAAACTGTTATTACTTCCCCTTCCTCAGGGGCTGCCATTTCGGGCAGGGAAGCTATGTGTTTCTTGAGTTCCAGGAAGGCAGCCTCTGCCTCGGTTGTCCAACGGAAATCCTTCTTGCCAACACAATTTTTTAGTGTTTTGAAGAAAGGTAAGGATTTTTCCGCGGACTTAGGCAAGAAACGTTTTAGGGCAGCGATTTTACCGTTGAGGCTCTGCACTTCCTTCTTTGTGGTAGGCGACTTCATTTCAAGGACGGCTTGGACCTTGCTTGGGTTTGCCTTGATGCTTTGCTTTCCAACGATATGGCCCAGAAACTTCCCCTCCTCGAACCTAAATGAGCACATGACAGGATTGAGCTTCATGTTTATTCTCCGAAGGTTGTAGAACGTTTCTCGGATGTCCCGAATCATCGCCTCCCCAGACTTGCTTTTGATGACAAGGTCATCTACATAAGCTTCCATATTCTTTCCAATTTGTTTCGAGAAAGCTTGATCCACTAACCGTTGGTAGGTGGCCCCTGCATTTTTCAAACCGAAGGGCATCTTCTTATAACAAAAGATCCCCCTGTCAGTGTGGAAGGCCGTCTTCTCTTCACCTTCTTGCTTCATTTGAATTTGGTGATACCCCTTGTAGGCATCTAAGAAGCACTTGTATTGGAAGCCAGTGAGAGAGTCTACCTTCCAATCGATCTCGGGTAAGGGGTAGCAATCTTTAGGGCAGGCTTTGTTGAGATCCTTGAAATCAACACACATTCTCCAAGATCCGTCCTGTTTGGCAACCATGACTGGATTTGCTACCCAAGAGTGATACTGGACCTCCCTTAGGATGCCTGCCTCGACAAGCTTTTCCACCTCCTGGCAAGCAGCCTGGCTCCTGGCTGGGGCCAGACTTCTTTTCTTTTGGACTACTGGCTTGTACGAGGGAGCTATGTTAAGAGAGTGTTCAGCCATATCTCTAGGGACACCGGTCATGTCCCCGGGGCACCAAGCAAATATGTCTTGATTATCCTGCAAAAGGTTGATTAGTTCACACATAATCTTATCAGGAAGCAGATTGTTTACTTTGATGGTCTGCTCCTGATAGGCAGGGTTTATGCTGACCTCCCGGATGGGACCATTGCTTGACGTCTCTAGCCCCCTGGGGTCTTTGGTTTCTTCCACAGAGGCTATCAGAAGAGCCTCAGCAGTCGGCTTCAGGGTTGCAACTCCGTTAGGAGTGGGGAGCTTCATTAAACCATGTGTTGTTGATACTACAGCGCCGAAGGTGGCAATCCCCATTCTTCCAATAAGGACGTTGTAACTTGAAGGGTACCTGATAACAGAGAAAGTCAACTCTTCCGTTCTTGACAAATCTCCATCCTTGAAACAGACGCTAAGTGTGAGCTTCCCTAGGGGATGTACTCTTTCCCCCGAGAAACCCACCAGGGATGCGTCTGATGGCTTTAGCTTGGACTTGATCTCTGGGCTCAGGGATTCGAAGCACCGTTCATACATTACCTCGGATAAGGCTCCGCAGTCCATGTACACCCTGTCTATAGGGAAGCCATCCAGTTCAGCTTCCACTATTACCGGTGTGACGATCAGTTCATCGGGAGCAGGAGGAAGACAGATGTACTGTTTGTTCCAGGGCTCGGTGCGAGCCTTCTTGGCTTGCTGGGCCCCTTCAAGACTGACCATGTTGACCTCCTTGTCTTTTTTCCCTTCATCCTTTCTTCCTTTGATGTCTTTAATCAGGTGAGCCAGCTCCCCGGACTTGACAGCCTCTTCTATTCTCTTCTTCAGCTGGTAGCAATCATTTGTGTGATGCCCTGTATCATTGTGAAAGGCACAATGCTTGCTGGCATCCCTCTTGTTAGCTGGCTTGGACAAAGGTCTGGGAGGTCAAAAGGTGTACTTGACTTCCTCTGTGGAGAGTATCTCCTGAGGGGTTTTGGTGAGAATGGTGAAAACTTGTCTTTCTCTTTCCTGGTACCTTCCTGACCTTGGGGATCGTCTCCTTTCTTCGTTCCTTTGATTATCGAAGGATCTTCCTGATCGTTTCTCATTGTAAGGTTGGAAGAGAGGTCTCTGGGAGCTTGTCGAGCTGTCTCTCCAGCTCCCTCGATCCCTCTTCCTGGTATCCTGTCGAGTTAATGCTTCTTCTCCCCGGAGGAAGGCTTCTGCCCTCTCGAATGCCTCCTCCATGGTTTGGGGAACATCTTCATGGAACCTTCTTAGTAACTTTTTGGGACGAATGGCTCCCATAAATCCTGATACTCGGATCTTCTCGGTGGCACCACTATACTGCAGACCTTCCCTCTTGTACCTTTCGATGAAACTGCGGAGGTTTTCATGCTCCCCCTGTTGGATCTGGTGCAATATGGCGGCATCTTTGGTGCACTTCCTTAGGGGGTTAAAGTTTGAAGTGAAGCTTCTCCTTAAATCATCAAATGAGGAAATGCTTCGAGCTGGTAGGCCACAGAACCATAGGCGAGCTAGTCCCACCAAGGTTTGCATGAACATGTGGCAGCATTCGGCATTGTTCCATTTTTCTACAGTAGCTGCCCCCGAGAAGACGTTCAAGTGGTCATCAGGGTCCTCCGTACCGTCGTATGTTTTCACATTGGCTGGCATTTTGATCTTGTTGGGGAAATCGAAATGAGCGATATGCTCGGCAAATCATTCTAACGACTTAGGTCGGTACGGCTCTGAAGGTGTAGCCTCGCCCCTAGCTTCGGCCGTAGGAGTTTGAACCATGGGTTTGGAGGCTCCCAGACCCTGCCCTCCCGCAAGGGATGTTACTGGCGCATGGTTCAGAGGTGGCGGATACTGCCAAGGATATCCTCCCGGCCATGTGGGGAAGTAAGGCGGTACGTAGGGCGAGTATTGAGGCTGTGAGTAGTTAAGATACATCGTTCCTGGAGGGATAACAGATCCTCCAGCAAGACTTCCTGCTTCCGCAAGGGAGGCAGCCACAGCACTGCTGGCCAGAGGTAATGACCTCAAAGCTTCTTCATAGGGGAGTAGCGTTGAGGTCTCTGGGGAGAGCACAGAACTGCTAGGACCTCCTCCTCCTGGGTAAAGATCCTCCTGACTATTCAGGTAGGGGTGAGGGTTTGTGTTGGCACGTCGGGTTGCTGGTGAGGTAGTGGTTCCCAGCAATGGAGGGCCAGGTGAGAGGGTGACAATGGGTTCTTCGTCGTAAGACAACCTGACTCTGACCCCTCTGGACCTTTCCTTTCGCACGTAGCCATTCAGGAGGTCTCGGAGTTGCAAGAAGTTTCTTCGTACTCCCTCCGGGGTGATGTCCATTCGTTCAACTGGCAACAACATGTCGTCTCTAGGAGACGAGTTAACAGCCATTGAGGACGACGGCGTTTGGTAGTTGAGCATGTCTCCTAGAGACGGTTCGACTTGATGTCCGTCCGTTCCAGGTGTTTCATGGCCGGAAGCGTCACCTGAGGTGTGACTATTGGCTGGAGTTTCTGAAGGACCCCCTCCTAGGCGGTTATCTCCACCAGTCATCACAAAAGGAGGTTACTTAGGAACAAATGGGATTGTAGAGACTCTCAACAGTTTTGTTCAAAGTAGCGACAGCCCCGCGGTGGGCGCCACTTGTTGCTACAACAAGGAAAATGACCGGTATTAGGTTAGGAGATGCTTAGGATTGTAGGTTAAAGGTCTATTATGTTGAGATTTAGGTTTTAAGTTTAGGTTTAGCTTTAGGTTCGGATTTCGTTTTGGGATCAGGGGTCTTCGAGCTCCTGGAAGGACCTGCACAAAGGTAACAGACATCGTTAGCCTTAACGCAGGAGGGAGCCTCCTGCGTTTGGACTCCGGCGTGAGAATAAGTATGTATTCTTTTTGAGTTGGGAAATAATGGAGTAGAGAGTATTAGAGTAGAGAGAATAAGTGAGAAGTGAGTGTGATGTCTACCCAAGGGTCTCCTTTTATAGGCAACGAAATTCTGCCCAGGAGCTCCCTCAGGGTAGCCTCCTTACCATACCTGGTTGTGTTTGACCCTCTTTTGGTTCCCTGCAGTGAGACTTTACCCTTTTAGGATGTTTTCAGCTTTTATCATTTCCAAAGCAAAGCTTGGAGCTGTGTGGTGTTTTGTCCTTTGCTATGATAATAAGCCAAAATCCCATTTTATCATTTCCAAGGTTTTTTTACTGTTTGCTTTCTGCCCTGAGGCTTCCGTATGGCAGGTAAGCTACCTTATATCAGCTCCAGTAAATCAGGCAATCTCTTAATCAACTTAATTTTGCTTATCTTTTCGACGAGGGATTTAAACGTTGTCGTTTTAGGACCCACGTCATCAAGCTCAAAATGAAAACTTTTCATAATCGAAATGCTATCGACTGGTAGGATTATCAGTGTGGTTGAATCTTTTTCAAGCGTCTTCATTGCATAAAAATAAGTTAATGATATAAAAATTTTTTAATAATTATGTTATATATTTAATTTGATAATAACCATAAAATACAAGGTGGTCCATGTCCCATCCCAGCAATATGTAAATCACAAGTTAACTATACTTTCTTCTCTTACCCATCCTCAAGGGTTCCATTGTAATTTCACACTTAGTTTTAAGTTTTGAAGGTTTGACTTTAAAAGTCAAATATTTTATTTTCAAATTTAGAATAATTATTATGAAACAGAAGGAAGTCAGGAACAGCTCATGTGTATCCATCTTTCTTACATGAAATCAAATTGCTTTTGTCTTAAGAAAAATCATGTGGCATTGACATGAAAATTATTGTTGTTATTATTATTTGAAGTTGAAGTTGAATAAAAGGCTCAACTATTTAACACTAAGTCGTGAATATAGTTTGTATTTTGATTTTATTTTACATATAAAATAAGAAAAAAAAACGTCATTGTTATCAAATTTTATTTTTTTTCATAACAAAATAACGAATATGTTTTTAAGTTAGGCTATGGGTGTGGTTTTCCCTTCCACCTCTTGTCCACATCAGCGTTGCGTTATTTCCTCCATACCCTTCCCCAAATAAGGGAAATGGTTCTCTCTTCCATGTTTTAAAAAAAAAACACTCTTCATTAACCCCATACACACAACACTGAACACACACTACACACACACATCTATCTCTCTCTCTCTTTCTCTCAAATCAGGCACCTCCAAAGCTCCACAACTCCAATACTTGCTCTGGTGTCACCTTCACGGCTCCACAAGTCACAACCCCAATACTTGCTCTGGCGACGTGCTCCGGTGGCGTTTTCCGGTGACGGGCTCCTGTGACTACCAAACACACACAGACACATCTCTCTCTCTCTCCTCCCCCATATAAAAGACAACGGTCGAAAGCATTAAACCAACGTTCGAATTTTTATCGAAAAAGGGACAGGGTGGACGGGGATATTTCCCCCTTGGCACCGAGATTAGGAGGGGTGGTGTTCCCCGACAGGGAAGTGCCACCTGGCACCCACCGTTCCCCTCCCCGACCACCACACCCCAAAGCCTTATATTAAGTTCTCTTTTAACACCAAATGGATTTCATTAAACAACCAGCATCTAATAAGACGCTAGTTAGCAAATATTAAAACTTAAAAAATTTCCAATTGAATTCAATAGCTTCCGTATTAGGCTTTCATGAGAGGGGAAGGGGCACCAATCTTACCGCACCACGTCATTTCAACACCAAACTAGCTTAAAGTAACCTAAACCCTGAAAACGCTTAGCCTAAACTAGCCTAAGAATTTTTTTTTAGAGAGAGAGAGAGAGTTGTGAGACAGGGTGCAAATCGGTGAGATGTTGCCGTGGAAGCTAGCAGCAAATCAAAGCCGTATTAATGCTTGGGGCAGTGTAGCCGAATCGGCTGCTTTGCCATTTCGCACTTATCAAAGGCGCCACGTGGTCTCTGACCAACTAAAACCGACACACACAATTGCAAATGGCAAATGTGCACACGCCGTAGTGCGCGCCATATTTAAAAGCTGAAATTATCAAAACATAATTATGTTATTATCAAAAATAAAAAGTTGAAAGAATATAATATTTTTTGAGATGCAAGTTGGGGCCTGGGGAACATTTGGGAGTACCAGTAACATGAGATATGAAACAGGGGTCCCAATAACTTGAATCACAAACCAACCAAAGTATCACCTTCAAATATAAAAGTTCCAAATTATGCCCGGTCAAACACTCAAATATATTTAAGATCTTTAAATATTTCAGCGCCTATATAATATTTTTTATTTCATACATTGCAACAAATAATAATTAAATACTATTCCACATTTATTATATTTACTGTACATTTTCAGTAACGGTAGCTTGATTTGTATAAATAAACGATAAAAGTGGACGGAGCTGAATTTACTATATTTATTTAATAAATAATTTAACATGCTAGATAGTTAATGGGTACCTTTACGCTTTGTTCCCGAGTTTAACAAATTAAGAAAAAAAAAAAAGAGAATTAAGGAGAGAAAACAAAAGGAGTGTGAATGAAAGATTTAATAAACTAGTATATTTCTGAGTTTGAAGGAAATAAAGAGAAAAGTAAGGATTTTATGTTTAAAAGTTTCAAACGTTTGTCTTTTGTGTGATCATTGGCACCTTATAAGCTGCGTATAGTGTTATATGCGACATATAATGTACGTAAAACCCGATAAATATTAATAAATGTTTGAAAACGAAGTGAAAAACCAAATAAATATTAACAAATGTTGTAAAACGATATGTTTGAGCCCGATAAATACTAATTGTTGCAAAGTTTGGCAATACATAAAATGTTGAAGCCCTATGCGTGTCATATAGGTGGGCTTATACATAGATTTGTTGCAAGGTTTGGGACTATGGTGTTAGTTGACATTGACAACTAACACATGCAGCTTTCTCAGTACGATGTTACCCTATATGTGACATATAACCCTACATGTGTCATATTAGGTTACAACTTAAAATGGTGTCTAGATAACCAAGTGGGGTGTTCTAGTATCACATCCCTTGTCAAATTCTTCTCTAATCAAGCTAGAGACTGTCGTTATAACTTCTTATTAGTATTATTAATATTGGTAATGATCAATCTTCTCTCTACACAAGGTACATATCACGTTTGTAACTTCTTCCTAATCTTATAGACATCGTCATTACAACTTCTCCCTAGTATATGACGCTTAAATGACGCTTCGCCTAGAAACATATATAACATATGCAATAATGAAAACAATGGGTGTTTAACCCCGTTTCATAAAGCCAATAATTTGTAATACTTGATAAAAGTTTGAGCATGAAGACCACATTGGTCCAGTCATACCATGCTTGTTAGACATGGTCGACTTTGGTCCAAATCCAATCTTCTACCCAAATCCTTTTGGAACATATTCCAAAAATATGAGGTAAACCTCAAATCTCTATTTATGACTACATAGAATAGCTTACCTATCCTTTAAACAACCCATTTGAAGCATAATTTCATCATTCTATCCATTGAATAAGATTCTCAAGGTGGTTAATAAATGAATGCCGTTTGTTAATCGGCTCGCAATAACCCATATTTCATAGGAAGTATTATTATGTTGATTGAATTTTGTATGCGTAAGCACATTGTGAAATGCCCCTTCAGTGACCGGTCATTTTCGGAAAAACAAAAACTTGCTTAAAGAGTGCGAAAAGACAAGTTCAAAATAGTTTAATTACAGACTTTTGGTTAATTGATTTAGTTTATAAAGATATACATTTATGAACTTCAGAAAAATGTTTTCATTTTAAGTGATCTTAAGCACCCTTTAGAGATCCGTCATTTTCCTTATATTGATGTATCTTTTATACCAAATGGTTGTGTATGAATGCATGACGTGAGTATAACATTTTTTTTTAAATAAACTCCAGTTAGTTTCTTAAAACTTTGCCAAGTTAAATCAAAGTAGAAGATAGACGGACAAAAAGTTGTGCCGCCACCATTTTTGAATTGTGAATCCTAAGCTACCAAATACATACCCCTTTCAAAATAGAAAGTATAACATTGACAGTAATATTCAGTTCAATATTTATTTGTTCATTTTTCGATCATTCGGATGTTATTCATGTTAGTGATGGAGAACATATGATATCAACATACGATCATTTGGATGTTATTCTTGTTAGTGATGGAGAATATATAATATCAACATAGGAGTAATTATATCTATCATTTGTATGAGATTGTATCACATGTTCATATTTTTTATTTTTATTGTTATCAATGTACGGAGTGCGTTTTACATGTATGGCCATGTATGTACGAAAACAAAGTATAAGAAGCTATGAATATCAATTAACCTACCACATAATGAATCAAGAGTTTTGCACTTGTATGCTACTTATATTTAGGGGGTGTGTATCTCATATAAGCTATGGATTACAATTTTAGCACTTTTTTTAAACCAAACAAATGACTTACAAGTTGTATCCATTACGGTTTACAAATTAGGAATTAGGGTTAGAAGTTTAGGACTAACGGTAAACACCTAACAAGACTAGAAAATTGAGCAAGAGAAACTAAACCAAACATGAAAAGAACCTTTGGAACTTGAAGTGGTTGGGAAATTGGCAGGCAACGACAGTTGTCAAGGTGGCGGAGGGCTACTCCGTGTGGCACTGACTTTATGTTCGAGTAAGCAAGTTAAAGGTTCAAACACTACTAGAAAATTGATAGGTTTTCGACAAACAAATTTGTCGTAAATTTGTCGAAAATGGTCATTATCGACAAAATGCACATGCCTTTCCCGGACCCAAGGCGCAAGGCATTTACCTTAAAAGGTAAAGGGCTATGATAAGCAAGGCGTAGATTTGTGCCTGAGACTCCACCAGGAGGTTCAGTTACACCCGGCTACGCTTGTGCGCCCAGACGCACGCCTGACTCGCTTTTGACATCATACCTACTACTATATATTAACTAGTAAGCTCTCCCATATAATACATGGGTTTTCCGTTATTTTGAAAAGATAAATCTAACTAACAATTTAATACAAACATACATACACAACAAAGCTACTAGTGATGGGGTCCCTACATCATGTTGTAGCGATTTATATTATATCACCACAAACAATAAACAGATGTAGTGACTTATATTATTATATCATAATCGCAACCAACTCTTTGATACACATGCCCTAATGACCGTATTGGGTCTTTAATATGTAAAATTATGTATTGAATGGTTATATCATGTTGACATCAACGAATACGAAGTCATACTAGCCTAGTGGTTCATACCGGTCCTTTGTATCTCCATGCGAAATGGCCAAGCAACAGAAGAGGCTACAGTAATGCTTCTACACCTTCAACAAAATCCTCGCTTCAGTAAGTTACAAGGATGAATGCCATTATGGCATTTATCATGTAATATTAGGTATTGCCAGGTTATCTCTGCCTGGAAAATCTGTGAAATAACCCCCATGATGTAGTTCAATCGAGAAAAGATTAAGGTATATACCTACATTGTTAAGAAATTAAACAAAATTTAGTTTCATGGCTTCTTTTCAACAATTAACTATTACCGTAAATCTCATCAACTTCCTCAATTCATAGTCGTTGGAAACACTTTATATTTCATAAAAATACCCTTTATGACTATTTATGAACATTCCAAAACACTTTATATTTCATAAAAATACCCTTTATTTTATATCCCAGAAATTTGGAATCGTTTTCGGTTATTTAATTGTTATCGGTTAATCACCAACGTCCGTTCCGGGCTAGCTTTGCCAAAAATATATTAAAAATATGTTTTGTAAAAAATTTATCCGAAATCTCTATGTTTTTGTCGAAAATTTGTCGGAAATGTCTAAAAATAGGTTTTTTTGTCGAAAATTTGTCAGAAAACTTGTCGCAAATAAAATTTGTGAGAAATTTGTCGGAAATGCCTAAAAAAATATTTTTTTTGTCGTAATTTGGCGCAAATAAAATTTGTGAGAAATTTGTTGGAAATGTCTAAAAAATATGTTTTTTTTTTGTCGAAAATTTGTCAGAAATGTCTTAAATATAAGTTTTTGTCGAATATTTGTCAGAAAAGTCTTAAAAATACGTTTTGTCGAAAAGTTGTCGGAAACGTATTAAATACATGTTTTTGTCGAAAATTTGTCGGAAACTTCTTTATTTATTTTACTTATATAAACATATAAAAAAATAACAATTATTAAAAAACATGTTTTTGTCGAACATTTGCCGGAAATGTCTTTAAGTTTCCGACAAAATTGCGACAAAATAATATTTCGTATTTTAAAATTGATTAATTTATTTATATAAACAAAGAAAGAAATAACAATTATTAAAAAAATATGTTTTTGTCGAAAAGTTGTCGAAAACGTCTTTAAGCTTGCGTCAAAATTTCGACAAATTATTATTTTGTAGCTAATTTGTCAAAAAGTTGACGGATGAAGCATGGTTTCTACTTTTTGTCGGAAATTAGCAGCAAACTTGTCGCAAATAAAATTTGTGAAAAAATTGTCGAAAATTTTTGTAGTAAATGGAGCCATTTTCTAGTAGTGAAAGGGGTGTAAACGCAAAAGTATTTGTGAAATATTGCCAGATGGTAGTATTGTGCATGGAGAGCATATTGGAGCACCTTGCCACCACCATCCTATTGATTTGGATCCACCTATGCAATGACATAACTTAGTTATGTATAGAGTTTAAACTTCTCAAATTTAGTAATTGATGTGTGAAAATTTATATATAAATACATTTTTATAAGATTCTTTTCATTCTAAACACGGTTTAGAATGTAAGTTGATATAAGAGAAAAAAATCTTGTAAAGCCTTGAGGACGAGGAGAGTGACTACCATGTCAACAAATTAGTGATCTCTTGAACCTTTAGGCCACCACATTGATGGGCCCTCGATCATTTTTTTCCTTGGATTTTGATATGTGATGAGAGTAAAAGTTTCACATCAATTTGTTGTAATTTATGAATCAAGATATTCCATAGTGAAAAGGCAAAACAAAGTAAAACTATATGTTTAATCTCCATCCTGTTTTTCCATCTGTGTTAAATTCAAAGTAAACTGATAGATATAATAAGAGATTGTCGTTTGATAGTCTAGGGATAAGAAAGAAGGTAGTTCATCTATGTAATAAAAGCTTCTTCCATCAATTTGGATGAATCCGAAAATAACTTAACATAAAGTCATGAACTGTGTTAAATGTTATCGTGAAGCATTATAATCGTGGGATTTGAAAAAACACCGGGTTTTTTTTAAAAGATTAATGATAATTGTTTTTAAACGAGTTGACGCGAACCCGCGCGTTGCAGCGGAATGTTGATTATTAATGTCTTTTGTATCACAATATCATATGCAAAATTGTTAAGCTTATGCAAAATATTCTTTTTGTATTGTTTTATCGCTGGTCTACAATACTACACGAAAGCAATCAACTCAATATGTACCAACAAAACTCAGCACATATGTATTCTTATATTAAAGTTGGACAATAAAATATTAAATGCATCGACAATATATATGTTTAGGCATCAACATGTTTTAGAACTAACATATATTGGAGCAACAAATTAAACAAAAGATTCATGGAAAAAAAACTGGTAGATCGAGAAAACTGAATTACAATTTACGCAAATCACAACATTAGTCGAAAACTATTATTTATAAAAATTATAGTATCTAATAAAGGAAAGACATTTCTACAGTGTCTTTCCTTTTTTTTATTATTTTGCCTACAACCTGTTATCCAATAGTTACTTTCTTTTCAATTTGACCACCAAACTTTGACTACTAACTTTGTTACTAACTTATGTACTTTAATTTTTTTCAATTTGACCACCAAACTTTAAGCTTTTAGGATTTCAAACTTTGACCACCAAACTTTTAGCTTTTAGCCGCGAGTATTTTTTTGAAGCCCACGTGAAAATAACAGTCACTTGATATTATCTTTTATGTCCACGAAACCCTCCACACAACACGAGCTCCCATAGCGACGCACGATTTTTAACGTCCACCAAACCCTCTACACAACAGAACCTCCCGCCGCGAAGCACGGGGTAATAGTATCCTAATTTTCTTTAAATTCAAACTTATTTTGACTTCATTTAAAAAAAAAAAAGGAAAAAAAACTTAACATTTTATTCATTTTGAATTATTAAAATTATGTTTTGAAATGTGGCATATCAAAAACGACGGTTCTTTAGTTTTACAACAATTATGAGCAAAATTTATTTAAAAAAAAGAGATTATTACATATATCCCCCTATTTCAAATCTTAATTACATATTTACCTAATCTAAAATTTAAATTACATATTTCCCCTTCTCGTAAGAAAATGACACAATTAGCCTTTTAAAAATTACAAAAACCTATGACCATTCATCCCCTCCCCCACTAACATGCTCCTCCCTGGTGCAAACAATTGTTGCCAAATCCTCAATCAACCTGCAAACCACCGATCCTACTCAACTGATGAACCACAATCGTAAATCCACTGACGAACCACCAATCGTAACCCAACCGGTGAACCAATTATTGTATCCACCGGCGTACCACCAATCCCAATCCACCGGGGTTCCACCGATCCTAACTTCATCACAAACCACCAACCGTTGATAAGAACCATTATTCACTTTACGTCTATTTTCATTGTATTAACTGTTATAAACATTTGATTATTTGAAAGAATAGGACAAAAAATTTTGTTTCATGATATTTTATTTTGTTAAATTCAGCATCAACACTAATAGTAGGTTTGACATCATGAGTTACAACTTTATGATTGTTAGAAAAACTAAAGAAAGTAAAAATGTAAAGTCAGTAACGAAAAGCAAAAGAAAAAAAATAGAAAAAAGAAGGTAAATTTGAAACTTTTATGGTTTAGTAAAAAAGGGTAAAATAGTCAATCTCTAATATTTTTCCAATGATATGGGTATATTTGAAATATTTAGGTTTTGAGAAGGGGAAATACGTAATTTAATTTTTGCCTTGGGTAAATATGTAATTTAAGAAATTTATAGGGGGATATATGTAATTGCCCCAAAAAAAAACTCCGTTATTGAAAACAGAAAGAACCAAAAGACCAAAACGACGGTTCCCTTGATAACATCTATCTATATCTATATAAAAAAAAAACAATTAAAATCTAACTTTCTTCACTTCCCTTTGATCAATATATCCCCTTTTCTTACTAACCAAATGTTGATTAATAAAGTCAATACATCCCCAAATCAATTTGCAATAATCTGTCCCATTTTTTCTTTTATCAGAATCGTTTATGAAATAATCTTTCTAGAATCGAATACTTATTTTAGGAAAAAAGGAATTTGTTTTTTTTCTAATTTGTTTTGAACCAAAGATCTTATCCTTTCAAATTTGTTTAGTTTATTATATAGAAAACGTTCTGTTCTTGTTTCGGATAGGAAAACTTGGATAAGTTGGAAAATTTTAGGTTTAATTATATTTTTATTTATTGCCAATGGTTTAGTGGTGTGAGATTAATCTTAATTCGTAGGAATCTTGGAGTGAAAGTCAAGTTTCTTGTTTATCATTATCTTTTGAATTTGAATTTATTTAATTGAGTCGGTTATAGTATTTGAAGTCATATAGGATTAGAATAGTCTCTTCTATAAATATGGACAGAAGTCTCAAGTTTGTAATTAAGTTTTTTCATAAGTTCAATAAAGAGTCTTGAAGGTGTTCTTCATATTTTGTATTGTGTTTTCTATATCAATTGGTTTCCAACAATTGGTATCAGAGCGTAGGTTCGTTACCTTGAGCTCGTGATAAATCGTGGGGTGCCTAACCACGATCAGAAGTCAGTCGAAAACAAACAAGGGTGATTAACTTGTTTGCTGAAGAAGGACTTCCAAATCGGTAGTGTCGACGGAAGCAAAACAGGGGTGAATAACCTGTTTTCTTGGGAGGAAAGCAATACGAAACAAAGGTAGACCAAAACTGTTGTGGGGTGCATAACCATAACAAAGATTTCAACTACTCATGGCTGATGCAGGAGATGGCACACAAAACCAAAACCAAGTAGTCATTCATCAAAGGAACCCAACATCGGCATCGTTGACGTGTCCTAAACTTACAGCAACAAATTATGGAACATGGGTGATCCTCATGGAAGCCATGTTAGATGCGCAAGGGTTATGGGAGGCTGTCGATCCCGTAACCGGTGATGCTGTAGATGACCGTAAAAACAAATTCGCACGAGCGTTGATCTATCAAGCTTTACCCGAAAATATCCTTGCACAAGTTGCAAGAAGCAGAAGTGCTCGTGACATATGGGAGTCGCTACGGGTTCGGTTTCTTGGTGCCGAACGAGTTCAACAAGCTCGTCTCCAAACCTTGAAGCGCGAACTTGATAACTTAAAGATGAAAGATAACGAGAGTGTCGAAGACTTCGCCGGGAAGCTATCGGAATTAGTTTCTAAGATCAACAGTATGGGATTTGACATGGAAGACTCTGTTATTGTGAAACGGCTTCTTGATGCCATGCCACCACGTTTTATAGCAATAGTGGCAACGATTGAACAAGTGGCAGATTTGAGTACAATGACTGTTGAGGATTGCATAGGTCGTTTAAAAGCTTTTGAGGAGAGGATAAAGGGTCAAGAAAGCATCGTTGAAAGGGAGAGCAAGTTACTATACTCTAGAGCCGAGCCGAGTGATCGAAAAAATCATGACCAGGGCCGACGAGGTCAAGGTCGTGGTCGGGATAGTCAAGATCACCGGGGTAGAGGACGAGGTCGAGGAAGGGGTTATGGACGCGGTAGAGGAAGGCAAAATCAGCCCCATGATAACCAGAAGAGTAATGCTCGAGGCCAAGATAATAGTCAAGGAAGAAATCGGGACAAGACAAATGTTAGGTGTTACAATTGTAATACTTTCGGACACTTCGCGTGGGAGTGCACTCGACCAAGTCAAACCCAAGAAGCAAACTTGAATCAAGTTGAAGATAATGGACCTGCTCTCATGATGGCTTCAGTTAATGTAGGAGATTAGAAGATATTAATTCATGAAGACAAAGTGCACCCGACTTTGTATGTGAACGACTCGAATGACGAAGCGATTTGGTATCTCGACAACGGGGCCTCTAATCATATGACGGGTCATGAACCACACTTCTCAGAATTGGATCGATCTATAACCGGGCTTGTGAAATTCGGAGATGGTTCCAAAGTCAGAATAAGAGGAAAAGGTACAATTGTGTTCGAATGTAAGAATGGAGAACATAGGGTGATTCGAGATGTTTACTACATACCGGATTTATGTAGCAATATACTTAGCTTGGGGCAACTGACTGAAGATGGATGTAAGGTGTGGATGGCCGAAGACAATCTTTGGCTATATGAAGAATCCGGGCAGTTGTTAATGAAGGTGCCAAGAAGTATAAACAGATTGTATAAGATAGCATTAAAAGCCGGAAAGCCGGTTTGTTTGCTGAATTCGATTGGCGATGAAGCATGGCTTTGGCACGCTAGACTCTGACACCTCAACTTCAATTCAATGTCTCGCATGAAGAATGAAAATATGGTGCTTGGGATGCCTCATATACCACATCGCATACGGGTATGTGACTCGTGTTTAGCTGGTAAACAAAGTAGAACTCCTTTCAGCAAGCAATCAACATATCGGGCCCGCAAACCTTTTGAGTTAGTTCACACGGACCTTTGCGGACCCATAACCCCATCGACATTGGCGGGAAGTAGGTACTTCATCTTGTTCATCGACGATTATTCGCGATATGCTTGGGTGTACACAATTAAAACAAAGGATGAAGCACTTACCATGTTCAAGAAGGTTAAGCAGGAGGTCGAATTGGAGAGCTCGTTGAAGGTTAAGGCATTAAGGAGCGACCGAGGAGGTGAGTTTTTGAATCGCTTGTTTACTGAATATTGTGATGAAACAGGTATAAAGAGGCAATTTACGGCTCCCTACTCACCGCAACAAAACGGTGTTGTCGAGAGGCGGAACCGGACCATACTAAATGCGACTCGAAGCATGATGAAGGCGATGAATGTTCCACAAAACTTGTGGGGTGAAGGTGTACGTTATGCTGTGTATCTACAGAACCGTACAACAACAAAAGCTTTGAAGAATATAACTCCATATGAAGCTTTAAAAGGGTTTAAACCGGATCTGTCACATCTTCGTGTTTTCGGTTGTTGCGCTCATGCAGTCGCCCCGCCGGTAAATTTAAAGAAACTTGATGATAGGAGCAAGATGCTTGTTTATCTTGGAAGAGAACCTGAATCATTTGCGGATCGGCTATTTGATCCAAGGCACAATCGAATTGTACTAAGTGTTAATCCGAAGTGCGAAGAGGAGAGGAGTTTTGATTGGACTTCATATATGACCGGCTTAAAAATTGGAGATGGACTTGAATGGGTGGAGTTCCAAATTGAGATGGAAGATATTAGCACATCTAATGTGACTACTGTTATAACAAATCATGCGCATGAAAATGTGCATGACCAAGACCAAGACCTAACCAATGGGGATATGTCTACTGATGAAGCCATGCATGACCAATCCCATGGAATCCAGAATGAAAATGAACACCAAGTAGACTTCGAAGAAGGTGGAGTTGCGACCCAAACACCCTTACGGAGAACAATCCGTCAAGTCGTACCGCCTAAAAGGTTTGATGATTATGTCATGCTTCAAGAAGAATGTTTGCCAATCAATGAAGAACCGTGCACTTATGCTGAAGCCATAGATGATCCAAATTGGGAGAAGGCAATGCAAGAAGAGCTAGAAGCCATCGAATATAATGGAACGTGGAGTTTAACTCAATTACCGGTTGGACACAAGGCAATAGGCTTGAAGTGGGTCTATAAAATCAATAGAGACGCAAATGGAAAAATCACAAAATATAAAGCCCCGTTCATCGCGAAGGGTTATGTGCAAAAGTACGGGGTGGATTATGAAGAGGTTTTTGCTCCGGTAGCTCGAATCGAAACAATTCGCTTACTATTAGCATTGGCTGCAAAACGGGGTTGGAAAGTGTATCATCTTGACGTGAAATCCGCATTTTTGAATGGCAATTTAAAAGAAGAAGTATACGTTCAACAACCGGAAGGTTTTGAAGTACGGGGAAACGAAAAGATGGTGTATCGGTTACGAAAGGCGCTCTATGGTCTTCGCCAAGCTCCTCGGGCATGGAACGAGCGTTTAAATGAAACCTTGAAGAGTTTCGGTTTTGTCAAGTGTCCCCGAGAACATGCCGTATACAAGAAAGAAAACGAATATGTCAACACTTATCGTTGGTGTATATGTTGATGACTTAATTGTCACGGGGTCGAATACAACTGAGATAGATAATTTTAAGAAGCAAATGAAGGCCGAATTTGAAATGAGCGATCTTGGTTTACTATCCTATTATTTAGGAATTGAAGTTAAACAACATGAAGGAGTTATTGAGTTGAAACAAACCGCTTATGCGAAAAAAGATACTTCACAGTGCTAGAATGGAACATTGCAATCCATGTAAGTTTCCAATGGAATCTAGATTGCAAGTTGATAAGGATGAAAAGGGCAAAGATGTGGAACCAACTAAATATCGTAGTCTAATCGGGAGCTTACGGTACTTACTACATACCCGACCGGACCTTAGCTATTCGGTCGGGGTTGAGAGCCGGTTCATGCAAAATCCCAAAGAAAGCCATATGGTGATCGTAAAGCATATTCTCAGATATGTTAAAGGTTCATTGAATTATGGACTTAAATACTACAAAGGTGGCAATAATGATCTAATTGGTTACAGTGATAGTAATTATTCAACCGACCTTATGGATGGGCGAAGTACTACGGGGATGGCATTCTATTTAGGCGATTCTTTAATCTCGTGGAATTCACAAAAGCAACAGACGGTAGCTTTGTCCTCATGTGAGGCTGAGTTTATGGCGGCAACGGCTACCGCGTGTCAAGCGGTATGGTTAAAAGGATTGTTAAATGAGTTAACCGGTCAAGCTGAAAAACCGGTGTTACTTCGAGTTGATAATAACTCGGCCATAGCCTTAATGAAAAACCCTGTTTTTCACAAGAAAAGTAAACACATACGTCCAAAATTTCATTTTATTCGGGAGTGCATTGAACAAGGAGATGTAGAAGTGAAGCATGTTCCTGGAAGTGAGCAAAAGGCCGACATTTTAACAAAGGCGTTACCACGCGTAAAGTTTGAAGAAATGCGAACGTTGCTTGGATTGGTGGATTTAGGTGGTTCGAACAAGGATTAAGGGGGTGAATGTGAGATTAATCCTAATTCGTAGGAATCTTGGAGTGAAAGTCAAGTTTCTTGTTTATCATTATCTTTTGAATTTGAATTTATTTAATTGAGTCGGTTATAGTATTTGAAGTCATATAGAATTAGAATAGTCTCTTCTATAAATATGGACAGAAGTCTCAAGTTTGTAATTAAGTTTTTTCATAAGTTCAATAAAGAGTCTTGAAGGTGTTCTTCATATTTTGTATTGTGTTTTCTATATCAATTGGTTTCCAACAAGTGGTTCGAAACAGGGACTTGGAAAATGTTGTGATTTTGATATCGAACAAATGAATTTGATGTATTAGATTCTTAAAACGCTAAAGGGATTGGAATTTGAACCGGTAATTTATGGATTCACAATTCACTGTTCTACTTTCTGTTCGTCGGAATCTTTGTCGGAAATCGTATTCGTCTATTTGCTTTTGTTTAGTGGTCGGGGTTGTAATCAACAATTCTTTCTTGATCGATTGTTGACGGTAATGACGTTGTTATCGAGTTTCGGTTCCAAGTTTCGTCTCAGTTTTTATTAGGAAATGACATCAATCAAAGTGTTCTTCATGAAACTTTGTAACTGGTGTTAGATTGCCATTAACATGGTTGAAGAAGGCCTTGTAGAAGAAAAAAATGGAAGGGAGAGTATGTGGAGGAAAAGGGACGTACGAAAGAAGTAAGTCGGAATTTGGGTAATCGTACGGATTTATCATTTATTATGGTGTGGGGAAATATTAACGCCGTTAAAAGTGAGTTTAAACTGCCGTTAAGTTGCTTTTTGTATTAATATATAATAGAATTGCATTTTCATTTCATAAATGACAAGTTACATTAGTATTGCAGGCAGACAAGCAAAAAGCCGCGTCACCATCTCTTTTTGATAATTGTTTTGTTCACTTACTTAATGCAAAGTTTTATTTAATGTTATTTGTGTGCATATTGACACTTTAGTATCACAAATTTACAAAAATAAAATTACATATGTGCATTTTAAGCTATAAAACTTAGGCACACAATTTTTTTTATCTTTTAAATTTGGTATAAAATACTCACTCAATTTTAGCTATGACAAATATATACATTCTACAAATTTAAATTTTAAAACTAAACGAGTTAACCACTCAAATCGTGAACCATCATAACCCGTTTGGTTAAAGAGGCTCCATATTCAATTTGAACTGAATTGAGTCCATTTAAACTAAACTAGTAAGTTGCCAGGTTGCGCGTTGCGCAACCGTTGGGCATGGTTGTTATCGAATCGAGATATCAAACAGTTTTGTCTATTGTATGATGTGAATGTTGCAAAACAGATGTATCATAAGCATAAAGCGAAGTAGCATGATCATACCAAAATTCATAATAAACAAAATGCGCTAAACTTAAGTGCTACGATAGTTATAAGTTGTTGTGCTGCGTTTATTCAGCAGCATAATTTGAACATAAACAACGCACGATACCATCATAATAAACTAAAGAAAACAGTTAAAAACTGACAGAGTTTGAAAACAGCAGCATCCATGATAAACCAAAAAAGTTTTGCGTATTCAACTCTCGGTGGCTGGTCTTTTGGCGGGATTCCCTAGTTCTGTTGTTAAAAAAAACAGGTTGTCAATAAATAGTTTGTTGTGATAATGGAAGGTGGGAAAAAGGTCAATACCTTCTTTGTCAAACAACTTGCGCCTTGCATCCTTTTTTTTCTCGTTCACAGCAAGGTTGCTAGGAGCAGGAGTGGCTGGTGTTGGAGTTGATACGGTTGGATTGGTGCTGCTGGAAGTGATGTTTGTAGTTTTAGCCTATTATTATTCATATTTTCCATTACATACGCATAAGTGATCAATACTTAGAAGTAAGTAGGTGTATGAGTTAGTTATTCTAAAAATCTTGAGGTTTTATATGTGATATTAGAATGGGTAGTGGAATGTAACCAGGAAAGGCTATGGAGGATGGATACGGTGACGGAGTCGTGGATATTTTCACAACGTTAACATGGTCATCCACACCGGATGACGGTGCGGATGGCAATCCTGACGCTGATTCTCTTATATCATCGACCAAATTTCGGTTCTGCATGTAAAAAGTATAAATAAATAACTTCAACAAAATGATTCTAATGTATGATTAGGGAAGTTCAAAAAACTCGCGGCTCGCTTAAAAAAAGCTGCCCCAAAATCAGATTATTCTTAAATGAGCTGAGCTGAGCTATCTCGGATTATAATAAGCGAGTCCGAGCCAAGATAAGCTTGTTTAACCGGCTGGTTTAAATTAAAGGGAAATTGGATTGTATCGCACTCAACTATTTGTTATTGGCCGATAACGCACTGAACTATAAAATTGATCACCAACGCACTGAACTTTAAACCTCTTGGATTGTGTCACATTAGAATCATTTTGTATACATACTAATTCTGAATTTCGGTCAACTTAACCCTCATTCTAGACTTTGTAAAAATCAATAATAAGAATCAATTATTTTAAGTACTGTATAATAAATTTGTTTTAAAGTTCTTGAGCTGTTTCTTCACTCTTTGAGCAATCAACACCTCAGCTTTCCATCGCCACGATTAAATAAATTAGCTACTCAACTATAAATTGGTGGAACTATGAATCACCAAAACCAAAGGACACGCTAGTAAGACGCCACGTGTAAACCACATTGGTTATTATTTTTTTTAATTAAAAAGGATTTATAAAAATACAAAACAAAAACCGGCGATGCCAGGAATTGAACCGTCACAACACAGCAGACAAAAGAGCACCCAACCAACCGCACCATAGAATAGTTTGTAACAAATACCAAACAGTTTAGTATATATAAGCTTTTCACAACTAAGAATTTACTATTCATGAGCACTTACAAATTAATATATAGGATAATTCAAACTAAGATTCCATAAGATATTGTTTGCAACCGATTACCAAAAGTCTGTCTATGTGGACTTAAGAGGTCAAGACTCACGCCGACTATTTTAAGTGAAAATTGACAAATCCTTTATATTTAGGACTTTAAACTTGTTTTTATGTTAAATACTTTCATAATTTTTAATTAACATTGGTAGTACATATGCTATAATAACACAACTTATGATGACATACACATGTGATAAATAGAATACTAGTTTATATAACATAAAATATTGAAACATTGAGTAATAAATTATTTAATACTCAATTAATCCACAATAATTTATATAAATATCTTATTTTTCAGATGTGAAAGAAAACAAAGACAAGAAAACAGATCATGAGATTGATTTTTCATAATCAAATGTCATCCCCACATTCGATTTTCATATAATTACTTTCACATTATTCGATTTTGTTGCGTTTTCTGACACATTATTAATAGCTAATTTCTCCATTAATTTTAACAATTATTCCAATAAAAAACTATTTAAATTATTTTAAAATTACACAAATCACATATAAATTTACCCTCAAAATATAAAAACAATTAAAAAAAGAAAACGTGGCATCAAAAATTCATCATCCTGCCGTTTGTCTGTTTCTCTGTAAAAAAAAAAAAACATTTAGAGAGAGAGAGAAAGAGTAATGAGAGAGAGGAATTTTATTTATTATTTAAGTATTCCTTCCATATTTTTTGTATGATAATAAAAACAACCCTTTAACCTCATCTCCAAATCTAATTTCATTTTTCTCTTAAACCACCACCACCACCATGGAAACCCTTACTCCCCCACCACCACCACAACCACCGTCCACCACCATCACCACCACCGTCGCCGCCACCGCCGTAAAAACCCCGGATCCCGAATCCGAACAACCACAATCCAACACCATCACAAAACAACTCCCACCACCATTAACCACCACCAACGGCGTCTTAAAACGCCACAAACCACTCCACCACCACCACCACCCACCACCGTTATCTCCGGTAGCCTACAAAGAATGCATGAAGAACCACGCCGCCACCATGGGCGGCCACGCCGTCGACGGCTGCGGCGAGTTCATGCCGTCACCCATCTCCTCCCCAACCTACCCCACCTCACTAAAATGCGCCGCTTGCGGCTGCCACCGTAATTTCCACCGCCGTGAGCCGGAAGAGTCTCTTTTCCCCTCACCCACCACCACCACCACCCAACATATTATCGAGTACCAACCCCACCACCGTCACCACCCACCACCACCACCACCACCCATCGCCGGAACTAGCCCCGGCAACTCACCGTCACCACCACCGATCTCCTCTTCCTACTACCCATCCGCCCCACATATGCTCTTAACTCTAAGCACCGGCGACACCCACCACAACATATCTCCGATCAGTACCACCGCCGGTACGAACTCCGGCGCCGGCACCGGCAGTAACAACAAAAAAAGATTCCGTACAAAATTCACACAGGAGCAAAAAGTAAAGATGCACGAAATCGCTGAACGAGTGGGATGGAAGATGCAAAAGAGTGACGAAACTTTAATCATACAGTTTTGCAACGATATCGGAGTTGATAAAAATGTGTTCAAAGTCTGGATGCATAATAATAAAACCACTTTAGGCAACAAGAAAGATTATTATTCCAACAACAATATTGAAACCAATTCCTCTCATGAAGGAATTGATTTCATAATGTCACGAAACAACGACCATGATCACACTCAAGATCACAACAACTACAACAACAACAGCCACAACAACCAGGAGCATGTACACAACATCAGCCACGGGCTACAGCTACATAATAATATTAATAATAATAATAATATTAATATTATTAATGATAGCTATAGTGCCGGAGGGAATAATGTGATAGGCCCAAAAGGTTCATCTTCGTCTTCTTGATCAGTTGATCTGAAACTTACTGTTTGTTGATTAATTAATTTTCTGGGTATTAATAACTACTTTGTTTAGAGATGATGATGATGATGATATTCCAGAAATAGGATGAGGTGTTGTTGTGCTAATTACTTATATTAGAAGCTGGTTAATCAATTAATTAATTGCTGTTTGGTGTTGGTTATTAATTTATTATTATAATAATAATAATAGTAGTACTGACTTTTGTTACTCCTCGTACTTGGTACTTTGATGAGATGACAATGATTATATTATGGGGATTAGGAATTTTTAATTGTGTTTAGGACCAATTGGATGATACTAGGTTTTTTTTAACATTTTCTTGATTTTTAATTGTTTTTATTTTTTTTTTTCTAATTATGTTTGTTTGTTTTTAGACATAATTTTCAACCTTAATTGTTATCAATTTTTGGAAATATTTGTGCTTCAATATCGTGTTTGTGTATTGTCTATAAAGTAATAGAGTTTGTTAGATATACATTATGTGACCCACCATTTATTTTTATTAGCATTTTCTTCATCATTTAGTAAAGTCTATTTTCTCTAATATACTTGTTTTGTTGATAAAAATATCGGGTTTTATTAAAGGTATAATATGAATTAAATAAATCTGATTATTCTTTTTTTTTTAACGGCATAAATCTGCTTATTCAGAAATTTCAACTGAACACTAAAAAACATTAGAGTTAATTTCTATTTTATCTTTATCAATCAATTAATTCCGCTTGAACATACAAAATATGACACACTTTTTACACTTTAATTTAAAGTATATACTTTATTCTATTAATTAATAAAATCTAATATTGTATAAAAGTGTAACATGGTTCATCACAACTCACAAATCTGATTATCCCGGAATATAAATTGAACATATATAAACAATTTACGATTCTATTTTTATATTTGTAAATCAGTAGATTCCATTTGAAAATACTATATCTACTTCTAGTCTCTATTGTATATATTTTTGTGTGTTGATAAAAATCTGATTTTTTAAGTGATAATGTGGATTACCGTGCATACAATTATTATTCAGGAATATTTAGTAAATATAAAATTAAAATCGTAGTGTGTAAGAATTACAAAAGTTGTATAGTATTTCTAATTCTTTTTATTATTGTGAACATATTACACCATTAATTAATGCATTTGGAGTTTTGTTGCTATCAAATCATACTATTTATAATACGACTTTGTAGTTTTGTAGTGACTTAATCTTTCAAACCAACTTAGAATTATTATATCCACTCAATGATTAACTTATAATAAATTATATATTATTAAAAAACTAAATTAATATTTATATATTAGAATTTGGAGTCAGCTTTATATCTCAATCTCAATTGCTACTTTTGTAAAATTAAGCACTTTATCTTTTATCTTATCTCCAGCCCAACTAAACGTCACTTGCTTAATTCTTTAAATCTTAATTTTATTACATAGTATATATTTTTATGATAATTATTATCGAAAGCATTTTTTTCTCATGATTCAAAAGATATAATTGTCACGTTTATTAAATAATAATTCATTTAAAGAGAATCGCTTTTGTTCAAATCTTTTCGGCATCTCCATGAGTCCCCAAATGCTAAGATTTGGTGGTTGATCCATCCACCACCACCATAAAGCTTTTGCAAATTCCATCAAAAGCTAAACAATGTTTAGGATTTAAGATTTAACGTTTAGTATCATATACAATATATAAAGGTTGTTAGATAGTTTGCTGCTGACTTCACAAAAATGGACCTTAAATTGGTAATGTTTGAACATAAAACTTCAAACATAAATGAAATTTAAGTAATTGATTTTATTAAATAGAAGTATTTAGTGTAACTTGTTTAATAGTATTTTTAGTTTTACACATATAGTTAAGAACTTAGGATTGGCAAATGTGGGGTAGCCTACTTGGTAGAGGCTTATATCTCTTAGAGGAGACGTCGTAGGTTCAAATCTAAACAAGCGTAGCCTCCGATTAATCTCTAGTCGGAGGTTCACCGAGTAAACACTGATTAATCGCTAGTCGGTAGCTGTCTATCCATTCCAGCTAAATTCCAGCCAAAATCTGTAAATTTGGTCAGATATTCCGACCCAAACCTGTACATTCTGGCTATTAATCCTATATTTTTAAACATATGAATCGAGAAAAGGATTAAAACATGTCTACTTAAAAAAATTACATTAATGTATGTGTTTGTGTGTGTGTGTGTGTGTATATATATATATAGGGGGCGGTTATTGTACAAAGTAATGAAAACGTGCGAAGTGTGCGAAGTCACGTAACATACAAAATTACGTAACATAGACAGAATCACTATTAGTTCATAACTAAAATCACGTAACATATAATGTCATTACGTAATTACGTACCATAAGACAGAATCATTCAAAACTTTACATAAAAAAATTTCCATACCCTTAAAAAACGTAACATACAAAATTACGTAACATAGACAGAATCACTACTAGTTCATACCTAAAATAACGTAACAAAATTACGTACCATAAACAGAATCACTACTAGTTCATAACTAAAAAAATTCACATATACAAAATTACGTAACTTTTGGCAATGGACTATATGTTACGTGATTTTAGTTATGGAACTAGTAGGTATTCTGTCCATGTTACGTAATTTTGTATGTTACGTGACTTCGCACACTTCGCACGTTTTTGAGACTTTGTATTTGAACCGGCCCCTATATATATATATATATATATATATATATATATATATATATATATATATATATATATATATATATATATATATATATATATATATATATATATAGGGGGAGGATAAATTGAAAACCCTCCCCAGTTAAAGAAACCTTGAAAACCTCATCTTGACCCTTCAATCATCTTGATCAATGGCCCTTATTTTTTTCATTTGATTTTCGTTTTTTTAAAGAAAAAAAAAGCAACTAAAGCAGGGAAGGGTAAAAGAGTCAACAAACATTTTGTTAAACTGCCAAAAAGAACAAAAGTAATTGACACCCTTCAAATCTTCAATCATCTCTTTCTTTCCCTGACAACTCTCTCTCTCTCCTCTCTTTTCTCTCTCTTTTGATAGTTAAATTTAACATTTTCTAGTTTTATATTCATATTACTTTATAACATAACATATAAACTAAACATAGTAACTGTAACAACAAATGTTACAGCTTTTGAAATTGTGTTACAACTTATACTTCTAGTATGTTACAGCTTTTGTTACTGTGTTACAGCTTATACCATAATGTTATATTTATGTAACATGATATAGATCCAAAACAAAAATATGTTAATGACAAAAATATGTTAATAAAATAACATTGAAATTGTGTTACAACCCCAATTTATCATAAGTTACAAAAGGTTTTCTGTAACAAGCGAGCTTACTTTGCACTCCCAATAAAAAAAATACATTTGTCTATATTCAAATTGTAAATTTGTAACAAAAAAATATATATATAAAACATAACTAATAAAAATATTTAAAACATAACTAATACGTTAAAAAAATGAACTAACGAACATATAGATTTTGAACCACAAGTTACAAGCTCCATTTTTTATTAAAAAACAAATTACATCTCTGTTATAGATCCATAGTGCATTTGTGTTACGGACTTAGAAAAAAAAAATAGGTGCTTGCTTATTTGTGTGAGAAGTAACATAAAATAAAATGACTTGAAAAAAATGTTAGTAAATTCAAAATGTTATATAAAAATGCTAAACCCAGTTACACTTATAACATAATAATTTACATATTTAAAAATCCTAAAAAAACTACGTGACATGTGTTGTTACAACTTTTGCAATAAATAATAATAATAATATTAAAAACCCAAATCTTGATTTATGCAATAAATAAATAAACAAATAAAGAAACATACGGACTAATGTGTTACAGATCTAGATTTATTAAAAAAAAACATAAGCCTTTTAATCTTGTAACCCATAAATTATCATAAATAAATGTGTAGGTAACCTCCATTACATTTATTTATAGAAAAAACATAAGCCTTTTAAATCTTGTAACCCAAATCTTGATTTATGCAATAAATAAACAAATAAAGAAACATACGGACTAATGTGTTACAGATCTTGATATATGCAATAAATAAAAAAATAAACCCAAATCTGGATTTCGTCTTCATGTTTCTGCATGTGCTTCATGTTTCTTCGAGTTTCCTTCGAGTTACAGATCTGAACTATTGTGTTACAGATCTGCTCCTGCTTCATGTTTCTATTTTGTTACAGATCTGCTCCTGCTTCGAGTTACAGATCTGAACTATTGTGTTACAGCCTTGCTTCTGCTTCATGTTTCTATTGTGTTACAGATCTGCTCGTGCTTCGAGTTACAGATCTGAACTATTGTGTTACAGATCTGAACTATTGTGTTACAGCTCTGCTCCTGCTTCATGTTTCTCCATGTTTCTGCACGTCTCTTGCCATACACCACCTTCAAAAGATGGATCTAGAAATCTGAAAAGAGAGATGAAATTATGAAAAGATACAAAGAGAGAGAAAAGGAGAGAGATGAGAATAAAAAGTGAAAAGAAGACATGCATATAAAAAGAAAGAGAGAGAGGGAAAGAGAGAGAGAATGTGAGGTGAAAAGAAAGAGAGAGAGGATGTTGGAAAATGTAGTAATCTGATAGTTACAGATTGAGCAGAAAGTGGGAAAATTGTGTGACAAAAATGCCCTTAGAAGACATGTAAAATATAGTGACGTGGTTCAATTTGGGCCTAGTATTGGGTTTCCAAAGTTTCTTTAACTGGAATGGGTTTTCTAGTTATACTTTCCCTATATATATATATATATATATATATATATATATATGAAAATTACATATAAAATCCCAATCCGATTAATCTCTACTAATCTTGATTAATCGCTAGTCGGTACCTCACCGCCCAACTAACGCCTAACGATTTTACAACACTACAAGCTAGTGTGTATTTGTTGTAAATATAGTGGGTGTAACATTAACCGTTAAAAAAAAAGGCTTAGGATTGGGTTCTTTTTTAGAATGGAATCATATTAGTTAAAATGTAGCACACATACTTCTTTTATAAATTCATATTCATGGTGGGTGTAAATTATTATTGACAATATTATTTGATTGTCACATTTAACTATTTATGAAATGATTTGATGGTGTCGTCAAAATCGAAGGCGTGTAGTTTTATAAAATGAAGTACAGGCTACATTAACAATTTGTTGATACGCTTATAAATGTGTCTATTTACCAGCAAATATATATAACATTAAGGTACCATCGGTTTGCCCAAGATACAACAATAAAAATGGGTTTTTAAACCAATCAACCCACTTCAAGTTTATGTTACGGTTCCTGTTCTTATACTCATGTAAAATGGAGATTCTAAATGCGAAGCAAATCATCACATCTATTGTGTATAAAAAATAAATTGTGTGTATAACAATAAAAGATTTGATTCTTTTTCCTTTTTAGTTAATCATATTATCAGGGTGCTACAGGACTTTGGTGTAATTGGTAAAGTCATTGAATTAAGATGTTGTTCCCGGGTTTAATTTAAGTCGTTCAAGGAAAAAGTTAATCATATTATTATTAATTGATTAATCTCTTCTATCTTTAAATTGTATGCATCTTTTGTATCTTATTCCCTCTATTCCACAATAATATATCAGATTTAAATAATCTTAACTATTATCTATTGGTCGTTATCAGTCCTAACTTTAACAATAACTGCTAGTGGTCCTAACTTTTAATCTATTTTCACTTAGTGATATCTACTAACTAAAAGTTAACTCAGTTAGTTTTCGTAGATGTAGGCTGCTTACGTGGTAGTCCACGTCATCAAAAATTTGCCTCATAAGCAATCCACATCATCACGGTTTGACTTTTATACCACATAAAAAGTCCACCTTAGCAAAACTTTGACTTTTTTTGCCACATAAGCAGTCCACATCAACAAAAACTAACTGGGTTAACTATTAGTTAGTATGAGACCGCTCTGGGAAAATAAGTTAAAAGGTGAGAGTGTGAGACCACTAGCAGTGATTTTTTAAGTTAGACTGGTGACAGCCAGTAGCTAATAGTTTGAATTATTTAAATCAATATGCCTTCCGCAATGAGATGACAAAATGCACATTTATATGTTAGTGAGTGGTTAAAAAAATATATCCTCTAATATTGGAGCATGTATATGTAACAAGAACATAGATATACACAAAACATAGGGGAAAATGTTGATGTAGAAAATGATATCATAGCATCGAAATATATATATATGACAATAAAATCACAATCCCTATCCATGCAAAAAGGAATATGATAGTTCGCAAGATAAACAAAAATCACCAAGGCATAAATAATTGGCAAGATTACAACCACAGTCATCTTAAATAAAACATTAAAGTTTCAGCGTGTTTAGTGTACCCTGGTGCCTGCTTCTGTTAGGATTCGATCTCTCGATCAACACACCAAACACAAACAAACTGTAAGAGATAAAAATAAACGAACACGAGAATACAAGGATTTACGTGGTTCGGTCAGCTGACCTACGTCCACGGTCTGCAACCAGGATATTTTATTATTGCTTTCTGCCTCACTCGTGATGAGGATTACAAGTACAAGATGCCTATATTTATAAAACAAGATTAGGTTTAACCCTTGGGGAATAAGAAAACTAATTATGGGCTAAATAAAACAAACGGGCCGGACCCTTGTCTTTAATTAATCTGCCAATTAATTGTCTTCTAACCCAAGCCCAAATCAAGGCTCCACAAAACCCAATAATCTCCCACTTGGAGGCTTGATAATCTTCAAACTGCCGTCCGCTGTGAACACTTGTACCTCTTGTAATCTTCCTCATATTCCTGGTTGCAGCGGCCTTCTCATCATTTAACCTGAAGGCCCGTTGAAGCACCCCTGAGCTCCAACCCATCAGTCATGGCTATGTCTGCCGCTGACACATTCTCTGTCTCTACCGGCTCCCACTGACACGAACTGCCGGATCCTGAAACACCCTAAGAATAAACATTCTCCAAATAAAGCAGATAATCACCTGGAGAGACTTTGACAGCTGGAATACTGGTTCTCTTCACTCATTGTCGTCTAGTAACTCTGACTGAAGCACAACTCATGCTCCCACTGCCACGAAAACCCCTGACTGGTAGTTCTGAACCTTTTCTAGCACGCTCAACCTGAATCTTACCTGTGGCTCTGGGTTTATCATCTGCAAAATAAACCTTCTTCTGCCCACAAGACTCTGTGAACTCGACTTTGTTTCTCTTCTGAACTGGGACAGTCACTCCCTCAGATGGTAAACTGACCATGTAAAGCGAACCCCGCTTTCTTCCTCGAGCTATGACAAGATTTCCCTTGATAACTTTCCACTGCCCGTTCCCGAATTTAACCTCATGTCCCTGTTCATCCAACTGCCCAACTGAAATCAACTGTTTCTTTAAGCTTGGAATCACCCTGACATCCTTCAAAGTCCATGAACCAGCTGAAGTTACTATATCCATATCACCCATGCCCGTAACATTAAGAATATCATTGTTCGCCAGTCTTACCTTACCAAAGTCACCTTTCTTCAAATTCCGCAATGCTTCAGTGTTGTGGGTAGCGTGAAATGAAGCACCAGAATCCATGACCCAGGAATCTACATAACTTTCTACACTACAGATTAATGCGTCATCATCTGAGCAATCTGATGCAGTGTTAACTTCTTTATTCTCGTTTCGACATTGATTCCTAAAATGTCCAACCTCTTTGCAGTTCCAACAAGTCACATCGCCTCGAGCCCTAGACTGACTCCTCTTCCTGTTCTTGCTCCCACTACCTCTGTTATTCTTCCTTCCTCTGCCAACATTCAGTAATTCACTTGATGATCCACCTGAATTTCTTCGTCTGACGTCCTCGCCCAGAATAAGATCCCGAATCCCATCAAAAGTGAACTCGCTGGTAGAACTAGTAATCGCTGTAACAGTCCCTGACCAACTATCTGGCAATGATGATAACAGTAGTAAAGCCTGAACCTCATCCTCGAATTTGATGCCAACTGACCCAAGTCTTGACAAAATCAAGTTTAAGTTGTTGATGTGCCCTGTAACTGAACTTCCTTCTTTCATCTTCGTGTTCACCAGTTCACGTATCAGGAAAACCTTGTTAGCTGCCGAAGGCTTTTCGTACATATTATAAAGTGCATCCATAATCCCACGCGCTGTGGTTTCCTTCAGAATGTTGAACGCCACATCCTTCGTTAGCGACAATCTAATAATTGCCTTAGCCTTTTTATCCAAGGCCTCCCACTCGTCCTGCTTTAACTTCTCCGGTTTGTCACCCAATACCATGTCCAAATCCTTCTGAACTAGCAAATCCTCCATTTGCATTTTCCACCAACCAAAGTCTTTTCCAACAAACTTCTCAATCTGAAGTTTACCACTCTCAGCCATTGTCTCAAACTGAGTAATTTCCTGACTTTGGATCTCGGTAAAACAACCAGAAAAATAATCTTGGACAAATAAACCAAACCCCACAATAACCAAACCACCAGACTAAACTTTATTTCTAGTATGCGGTGAACCGAGTCTCGAACAAAAGCCGATCGATATATTTTAATAGGCTGCTGCCAAAATAAAATAAAAACGGAATCAATCTATCTCTCGCGTTGTGTTTCACCTGTGTGTAACGAGCCGTGGCTCTGATACCAATTGTTAGGATTCGATCTCTCGATCAACACACCAAACACAAACAAACTGCAAGAGATAAAAATAAACGAACACGAGAACACAAGGATTTACGTGGTTCGGTCAGCTGACCTACGTCCACGGGCTGCAACCAGGATATTTTATTATTGCTTTCTGCCTCACTCGTGATGAGGATTACAAGTACAAGATGACTATATTTATAATACAATATTAGGGTTTAACCCTTGGGGAACAAGAAAACTAATTATGGGCTAAATAAAACAAACAGGCCGGACCCTTGTCTTTAATTAATCTGCCAATTAATTGTCTTCTAACCCAAGCCCAAATCAAGACTTCACAAAACCCAATGGCTTCGTCATCTTTGTGCCCATCAATAGTTGAATAAAGTCAATAAAACAGTGAAAAGAGAAGATATACATCAAACCTATTGGTCCATATAACATAGTGCAACCATTGACCAACAAAAAATAACCATAGATGACTTGTTTTAGTAGAAACTAGTAGTGAGCTCCCGCGTTACGGGCGGTCGCCGTGAAACCGTGCTACCAGTGTTGTAGGATGAAGGCTTAAAGCCGTGCTACTTAAACGCGTTAAACGACAAAACACTAAATTTACAAGGAATGTAAAAAAACGATTAAAGCGCTAAAAGACAAAATAGAAAAGTTTGGTGGCTAAAATGTAAAAATAAAAACATTACTGTTGCCTAAGATGATGGCATTTAGTATATATAGAAATAGAAATTATTATTTTGGTTACAGTAGGAACTACAGGGAATGATTTTAGAACGGCAAACTCACACATACTAAATCTATTCCTAAATGGTTATAATTCTCATACTTCTAATTATTTGTTTCAAGTATTTATATAATATCAAGTAATCTCATGATGCTTAAATAAGCATTTGATGATCAGCTAATCAAATGCTAATTTTCAAGCATGCATATGTGAATATTTACATATTATACAAGTACTAGATGGTTTTCCCACATGTGCATTAAGCGGAGATCCAGCATGTGCATAACAGGTCGTAAAATGACAAACATATACCGAACATCAAAACATCGATAAAAAAAAGAGCGTAGTAGTGGTAGTCACGTCGTCCTAAACTGAGCAGTTTTAGTAAAGTTTGAATTATATTAAACTAAAAAAATCCAAACACTATCAAAACCCATAAACTAAAATTATTAAAAACGCAAAAAATAAAGTCAAAGTTTGGAGGACTTTAAGTGTTTAAATAAACATAAGGAACCATTTGACTACCACTACTACGCTCGTACTTGCAATAAAAAGTTCGGTGGCAAAGTTAATTAAAATGAGTTTACAAACCAATAAAAAATGAAACCTTAAAGAAAAAGTTTAGTGGCAAAATAATTGTATAATATTTAGCTTTTTACCATATCATAGCAAAACAATTTGACTTTGTACAATTAAGTCTTTTGTACCTACACATGTTCTTCTACCTCGTACTTGCATCGTTAGGTATCATCGTGATAACTAAAATTACAAATCTTGATGTATGTTGGGAAACTATCGAACGTTGCACATGTGAGGGTACTTAAAGAAGCATAAAAGTAATGGAACATGTTTTAATTATCTATTTGCCTAAGTATAAAGGCGTACTATATTAGAGTATGAATCATTTGCATTTCTAGGCGACTTAATTTTTTTAGAGAGTACAAATAGGCATCGGTTGAGTAAAAAAGCAAAAGAGGTGATGTCGCTAAACAGTTCAGCTACTTCTCCCTCTCGATATGGCTATACCTGCCAATGTCTGATAAAGTGTTAGGTAATGTTCATGAAGTCGCTGATCGAGATGGTGGCATCAATGAAATCGTCGAATCAATCCGAGGCTTCAAACATGAAGCCGCTGAACGAGATGGTGGGTTCATTGAAGTCGTTGAATGAATCAGAGGCTTCACATTGAAGTCGCTGACTTGATTCGTGGCTTCATGCTTTCTGTCTAGGCAAATAAAAGAAAGCCCGATTGATTCATTTGATGCTTCATGCATTGTAATCGTTCCTCATTCAGAAGATTGCCCCACCCCTTTTCCATGCAACATAAACTCTTTATTTTCCATTCAAAGTAAAAAATATGGTAGGCAAGTCAAGTGTTCACAAGTTAGAAGTGTTACAAATACGCGATGATATTATACGGGTGTATATGAAGAAAAAAATGGTGGCGTTTCATATGTTTGAAATGAAAGCCATGTTGGAGGCTATGGTTTTTTAGTGTTGTTGGATCGGTGTTACATTTGCATGAAATCACTTGGATCAATATTACATCTGCACGTGGTATAACACGTGTTAAATGGCAGTCTGGTCATGTGATTTCAAATATATTAATGTTAAAAGGTCCAACGGTTGTTGAAGAATGCATCCAACTACTTCTTTACAACCCCAAACTACTACTTCGATAGTGGTGGTTGGGGTGGAGTTCCAGCATGGCATGTCAAGGGGATTTTTTTATCAATTTTGTCATGCATTGACCCAAGACCCGCCTTTGTGCTTATTTTTTCAGGGAGTATGCATGATCCTGCAACTTCGGTAACAATGAAAAAATTGCTTGTTGGGTTCCTCATATTTTTTGATTGTGTTACATCTGCATATAACTACTTAGATCGATGTTACATCTGCACGTGGAGTAACACATGTAGAATGCAACCTTGGTATGGTAGTTTATAATATGGAGGTGGTGGTTTGCTTAGGTGATCAACCTCATTCATGTTTGGCACCTTCAATCTACCGATTTGCAGAAGAAAGGTAATTAACATAGGTGGGGCATGCGCCTAGATTTTGTTCATCGTGGAGAGCCCGGATTATTCGTTGAGCTTCCTTTTAATTATTTTGGCTTAAGAAATCCAACACCGGATTTCCAGTGTTGGATTTTTTGCCGACCCTTATAAAGAACTATTCTTTTTGTCTAGGAGGATGCATGATCCTGCAACATCAGTGACAATGAGAATGTTCTTATGGATCGATGTTACATCTGCTACTCACACTCGCAAGTAAGGAAGACTGGACTTCAACATTAATAATGGAGTTCAAAATAGATTCTACACCTGCGCTCCAAGAGAGACTGCAAGTTATCTTATTTTGAGCATTGCGGCTCCAACATCTCATCAACTTCCCCATAGATTTACGCCGGTGTTTCCCTTATAAAGTTGGAATTGGTGTTCTCGGAAAAAGCTTCATTGGATCGATGTTACATCTGCATGGAGAGTTAATGATACTGGAGAGGTGATGCGTCTCCGGATCAATGTAATGGAGAGTTATATAATGTAGCCTGAAGATCATGGTTGATGATGCCCTTATTGTATTTGATAGGGTAACTTCCAAGGCCCTCCCATGACCAAAGTATGATGCAACATAGCAATAAAGTGGTTTAAAACCGTGTCACCTAAATATTCAAGCCGTTCATACAACAAAACCACCATCTGCTTTATACGAAGCATGAGTAAATTAGAAATGCTACACGTTTTGAGTTTCTTGTAACCCTTATAAAGTTGAAATTGGTGTTCTCGGATATAGATTGTTTTGTAACTATCATTTGTATAGATTGTCAACTCGGTAGATTGTATAGTTTGACTAGTTTCATAATATAGTTGGTAAAATTGCCTTTTTTAACTTTTTGTCCATACACTAGAATAAAAAAGTGAATTGTTACATTTTTTATAATAATAATAATAAGATAATAATACATTTAATTATGATAATAGTAATACTAAAATGACTAACGTGGCCGTTTCGGGCCATCGTATCTGGTAGCCAGATCGGGTGTTATTGCCCCATAAATTGCACGTTCGTAGACCTCAGGCGATATAAGAACGTGGAATAGAAAATTATGCTGTTGGAACGTGGTACGGACTGCCAGGAACGTGGTACGGACTGCCAGGCACGTGCCGAAAATGTCCAATAATAATACGTATACTAATAATAATAATACGTCTACTAATAACAATAATAATACTTATAATAATAATAATAATAATAATACGATAATAAGACTGTCATTACGAAGAAAAAAAACATAAGCATAAAATCGACACATCGATGATACCATAGGGTGACTGATAATACGGTAAACTAAAAAACATAAGAAAATGACATTCATGATACGACTCGTAAAACCCCGTAGGGTCATTCACTGATTTCGCTGACGCCTTGCATTTCCACAAGTCTTCTTGTTATGACCTATGTCTCCACATCGAGTACATGTACGAGTCCTTGGGCAATCGTCATAGTTCACATCCATCTCATTCTACATTTTCTTTGACGTGCTCTGCCTCAATGAGTTGTAATCATCGACGGGTCCCCTTGAATTCTCCACTCCGCCTGCGGCCATTCAGACTTATGCCCCACGTGTAGAAATGACTATTGTGCTGCTCGATGTATGTGTTTGTGTGGAATCTCCAACTAGTAATATTGTGAGGGCGATTACCCAACCAATTGAAAACTGCAATTGCATGGGAACATGGAAATCTTAGCATTTGCCATTGGCCACACGAACATAGCTTTTTTTTTTTTGTACTCAACGATGTAGTCATTTCCACCTCGGTCATTTGTCTCAAACCTTGAAAGAACATTGAACCTTACCTCATGGGCATCATACATCGTCACTTCATGTTGCATAGCAACTGCCAAAACCTTCATATACTTTCTCCATATGCGAGGTGATAGAGGGGTGTTGCAACTGCGAGAAATTTCAGTGTGCATAACATATTGGTCGACGTCTCCGTGAAAGCTGTGGTGAATCAAAGCTGTGATAGGCAGTAGTCGGGCTTCCCGCAAGACGTTATTCATATACTCTGAAATGTTGGTCGTTAGGTTACCCCAACGTCGTTGCTCTTTATCATGCTTGACAGTCCACTTATTATTAGGAATTTGGTGAAGGTAGTCCCAGGCCTCTTGATTTTTCAACCTCGTTTCGCTAACAGCCACCAATATTTTCTTGACTCAGATGTGCTACCAATAAGCCAACATAGTTTTCGTAGGCTTTTGTTCCTGAACCTCCCGCTGAAATTGCTTCTAATGTAACCAAGACAATAACGATGGTAGGCATTGGGTTCCTTCCAGTCTGGAAGGTTTTTCGTTGCATTAAGTATGCCGTTGTGTCAGTCGAATATATCACACACAGGCCCCATGCTATTAATGGTAACATATATGCTAAGATTGTGGAAAAACCAACACCAACTATGTACAGTCTCTTCGTCAACGACAACATACCCCACATCCATGATATAGTTGTTTGCATTTTTTGCTACTGCAATCAACAACTTACCTCGGTAGGGTCCTTTTAGATGAGTCCTGACCATCGAGATGACAGGCATACAGCGATGAAAAGCACGAATAGAAGGCCCTAACGCCCAAAACACATATTTAAACGTGGGGTAATGCTAATCTCCATGTGGATGATTACAGAACGTAACAATGGTGCCTGGGTTTCGAGTCTGCAACCGCAGAATATACGTGGGTAGCTTGTTAAAATTGTTGCCCAAGTCACCATATATACTTTCTATAGCCTTTCTTCTTGCTCGCCACGGCTTAGAATACGCAACATCAACATTCAGAGTTCGCTTGACATAGGTTTGAATTTGTTTTACCTTAAACTTGATGTCCGTACGAATTTGTGGGAGATGTGTGCAGATACATCCTTTGATTTCAAACTTCTGTTGCTATTACGTACGACCGTTGAATAGCACATGTGTGTTGTAGCCCATATAGTAATTCGCCAATAATGTGAGTCAGACCTTTTTGATGCGGTGCAACACCACTGACACTTTCGGCCATCAGAGAAAGGATTTACAAACTTTGGATGTCTGGTGTAACATACGACCATATATAACTTTTTTTTTGCTTTGCTTTACATACTTCTCCCGGCCATGACGGATGTTCCACTGTCTAACTGCATGGTCTACCTCATCTTTTGATTTGAAATACATACCAAGACGGATATAGCCCCCTGTTTTTTCGTTCCATAACTCGAAGCCATCATCTTTGTATTCTGAAACCATGTAATCTGTTAGCTCCACATCATCGTGAGGATCGTAGTGTTGACGTGGACCTAACTTGAGAGTCAGCCCGTCGTTTGGTTGGGTAGGATGGGTAACCAGCTGCTTGGTCTGGCCTCGTCTTTAGAGGAACTGTCATCTGATGACGGTGCTTCGTCTTGACTTTCTCCCATGTCTTTAGAGTCTCCGCTTCCGGATTCATCAAACGCTTCATTCTGTTCATTATCGGCAACATATTGAGGTTCTTGTAAAGTTTCTTCGTCCGTCATAGGGGATCCTACCTCGTCATTTTGTTCATTAGTGGTAGCATGTTCAATTGGGGGGAAATAATGCTGAGACCCGAAGAGTGCTACAAGATTTACGTTGGCCACATCACGCAGCAGGTAAGTAAAATTAATCTGTTGTAACAGAGGTGGTTGTTTCCATTCAATGTAGATCTTTGCAACGAAAACACCAGGTCTCTCCATGGATAGATAATCCATCATATTAACCCCGTCATCGTTGAAGATTTGGGTTGTTTGAGAGCACCCTTGGAAAGTGTAACCAAGTAGTAGTCGGACAGTAACTGCTTCTTTGTTTATATTAACATGAGCACATACACATTCAAGTAGTTGTTCAAATGACATCTTCTCTCGCATGATAAAGCTAGTTGATACCAAAGAGTCATCTTCTAGAACAACCCCATCTACGTATGAAAATCGTCCACCCCAGTATAATCTAACAACGTATGGAGCAAAAGAAGCCATTGGTTGCTATGTTTGGGGGGGGGGGGGGGGGGACAGGGTTTGTGTGAGAAATCGATATTTTGGGAAGAAAGTTTGGTGTGAGGAATTTGGCTAGGGGGAAGTACCCCTTAAATAAGTGAAATGCCTAATATTTTAATATTTTTAGAAGCCGCTGTCTGATTCTGAGGCTTCATCATGCCTAATATTTTAATATTTTTAGAAGCCGATGTCTCATTCTGAGACTTCATAATGCCTAATTTTTTAATATTTTTAGAAGTCGCTGTCTCATTCACAGGTTTCACGTGACGGTGTAAGTCTTTGTTGTCACTATAAAACAAAGTGGACCATTTATTTTTATTTGGGCAATGCACACCAAGAGGTTACCGCATAATGGAGTCCACTAGCAATGACCTTATAATGGAATATCTTCAACATTCATATCCCGAGTTTGGTTATGTCCCTGATACCCCCCCCCCCCCCTAGAAAAAATAAAAAAAGAACCGCTTTGGTATACACTACCCACAAGAGAGTCAAAAAAATGGCGTGAAACTCTGGTGGAGTATTATAGTAACAATGACACTCCATTCTGTTATTCTTGTTTCATCGGTAAGAAACAACTGGGGCTTGATTTTTGGGGAACACTAATGGGATATGAAAACGAAGGTTACTTGTGGGCCTTGCTTGGTAAGCAAATGAACTTATGTTTTAAAGATTTTATTAACTACCTTTAAAACTTTATTTATGCTTCAGTCTGTTTTAGCATGTGTGGGGTTGGGTAAACAGGTTGATGAGGTTCTGATGGGTGTTGATAACAAAACGTAAAGACTCAAAACATATGTACCCATTCTGCCCCCTTAGTTCTTGGACCTTTTAGGTAATACACCAAAGTATGGTGTGTTACCATTTGCCATTGGAATCAAAGAACATTATCCTCCATTTTGGGACATTGATACGGTAAAAATTGTATTTTTAATTTTTTTGTTTATATGTATTAATTAATATGTAAATAATAAAACCAAATTTCTATAGGTTTATATTCAGCTATGTGTTGAACAATCAGACTGGTTCGTTGTTAGTGTTACGTTGATATATGAACTCTTGACATGACCCTGTACTTTGCTAGTCCGTGTGGTTCACGCAGTTTTGATGGATGTAAACCCATCCAAGCTATGGTTTACCTTACACTAATAAGATTTGAATATTTATTCAAATCCTTTTCTAATCAAATCTGTTACTGGGAATATTCAAGACAACCATTCGTAGAGGCAACAAGGGTAACAAATATCGTGTATTGCCAATGCAGTGTCGAAAACGCTGGTGCTAATTCAGAGGTCATTGTTTGTATGTTACTCAGCCGTATAGTTGCAGGTGAACCAATTAACATTGAAGGAGTTCTTCATGATTCTTGTGCACTTTTTCGAAGGGAAATGGTAGATGAATTTTATGCAGCACATTGGTCACCGGCGAAACATTAGATATTGTATCATCTATATTTGTCTATTGTATTTGTGGTTTAAATTAAATGAATATTAGGAAGATTAACTACCGATGTTATTATTAATATTTTTATTGTTATTACATTTCTTACCCCCGTAGTTCATAATATTACACAAAACGAAAGACATGACGTAAAGACAATTAATATCCAGCAACGTCCTCTGCATTTGAGTTGTACTCTTCACGTTTTTGTTGTTCACGAAACATCACGAATTGCAATTCATCGTAGGCCCTTTCAGGATTGATGTCATCTAGGAGACAGGCACAGTGTGGTTCTTCAATAGTGCATTCATGGTGGTCATGGTGACAGTGGGCTTGTTGCATAGTGCAGTGTTGGTGAGGGTCATGGTGATAGTGGGCTTGTTGCATAGTGCAGTGTTGGTAATGGTCATGGTGGGGTTGTTGGTTAGGGTTACGATGGTGGCGGTGACGATTTTTGATGCGTTTGGTTTTAATAATTTAGAAAGATGTCAATTTTCCCGGTGCCAAAAACTTGATGTGTCAACTCCAAAACATTGGTTTGGGGAAAATGACTGATTTTTACTAAACCTTTTTACAAGTTTTATATTTATAAGTAAGTGATAATTACTTTAGAAACTAAAACCAACACATAGGGAGAGAACCAGATGTGTATAGCATAGCTTTCTAGGGTAAATACAGATTATCGTATTCCAAAGAACACACTTTCCCCTACTCAACCTTTCATCATTTAACTAATCGGGTTTGAAAAGGAAAATAAAACGGAGGGGTTCTTTAGAAAAATAATAGTTTTGAAAAAGGGTTTTGGGTTTTATAAAATAAAAAGATAAAATAGTAGAGATAGTGATCATGCACATATCGGGGCCCTCCGTATAAGTAGTTAAGTCTATTATTAGAAAAAGTATTAAGTTTATTTATTTGTGAGGAGGACGAGAGTGAGCTTGAAGTGTTGACTCCTTGATAGAGAATCAGGGCCACTACTGAGTAGTATGCTTAACCACCCGATGTGGGCCCACATGAAGGTTCACCGACTGAGCCTTGCGTGTAGCAGGCTCCCCAAACCGCGGTCAAGTCTTTGCTTCTCTAACTCATCTTCTTCTTGAAATGGAGGCTTAACTTCTGACCTGGAACACCGTACACCTCCCTTAGCTCTTGTGTTTCGCACCGAAGGATCTCTCCTTAGATTCAGTCATGGAAACATCGTATCCCCTAAGTAGGTTAACGGCCATGAAGACCGAAGGATCTCTCTTACAGTCAACTCAGGAGACGTGTATCCCCATTGTTTAACGGTTTTGTACTAACAAGACCTAGATATAGAATTCTTGTTTTATTTATCTTAAATGAGACACTTTAATATTTATAGGCCTGGTAAATATAAAATTCATTTAGTGATTATTAACTTAATTAACCCAACCCATAACCTCCCGAGATGAATGATGTCTTTGACAAAGGTGGAATCTAATCCTAAAGGTGTGTAATCCGAAGATCACTGGTGCACCCGTAGGGAATTAGAACCCTTTGCTAAGAAAATCATTCATTCATCTGGTAAGAACCAGAAATGTGTCACTCAGATCTTGTCCACTTCATAAGCCATTGCGTAGAATCTTGTTTGGATATCAGAAGCCCGAAGGATCTGTCTCACTACCGGTTTCCTCCCCTTGGATCTAGCTCGGGACTACCAGAAGCTGATTAAACCTCTTGATAGTTTATTAATTAAGTTAAGGTTGATTTAAGTTTATTAAGTTAATCACCATTTGAACCTGTCACAAGATAAACAAACAAGAATTAGAAAGAAGATAACACAATAAATAACTACCACCACCACCACCATTAATAATAATAATAATAATAATAATAATAATAATAATAATAATAATAATAATAAAAGTCTACAAATCGAAGTGGGTTCGGAGATAATAGAAAGATATAACCATAAAGAATGATCAACACATGAATATGGCTGCTCATGGACAAGCCTTCTATCTCCTAGTGCTATGTATCTACTACAATCCTCACGACTCTCGATGTTTTATTGCATGAACTACTCTACGATCCCGTTCTAGGCCAAGATAATCAAGGTAGGATGAGACCTAGCCTTGGTGGGATGTTAGGATGGCCCTAAGGCCTCCCACAAGACCCCAAGATCTCGGGAAGAAGCTTGGAAGTCGGCCCAAGAAAGCACAAGAAGGGATGACAAATGGTTGAGGTGAGCTTGCTATTTATAGGCAAACCAGGGAAAGCACGGTCATGCAACAAGTCATGGCACGCCTATGCTCGACAGCAGGTACTGTTGCAGAGTCCTTTCGAGCAGAATCTGTCGGTTTTCAGGGCATGCATGCCCGTGCCAAGGGTTGGCACGACCGTGCTCTTCAGTTCAGCTGCAGTCTTGGTCGGTTGATGCCTTGGGGAGCACGTTTTAGCTAGCACGGCCGTGCACAAGGTATTGGCACGCCCGTGTACCCCAGAAATATGACTTTTTGCCTTCCGTTGACTTGGAAATGTGGACTTGTTGACTCGGGACAGTTGCACGACCATAAGCACGGCCGTAAGCACAACCGTGCTGCATCTGACACAGCTTTTAAGTCTTCAATACCTTCCCAAGTGTGCTTCTTTGTTTTCTAGTGTCCCGAACTGATTTGATTATTGTTTAAGTACATACAGGGAACATGCTGCGAGTCTCGTATCCACAGGAATCTCCATTTCTTAGCTGTTTTTACCCGAAAATCACTTTTTTCGGTGTGGAGCTCCAATTTCCTCAAACATACAAATGGGAACGATTAATTAGCCAAAACCAGTAATTCAAGCCCCAATTCTGCCTTATTATGAGACTATTTATGCATGTTTTATATGTTATAATCAGGACACATCAGTTGTCACAGTGTGGTTGCCCCCTCCCATCATATGATAGTCACGATCACGATGTCGTTGGCCCCCAATTGGACGATGGTCACAGTCACCCAATCGGATGATGGTCACGGTCACGGTGTTGTTGATGCTTAGCGCAGTGTTGGTGTTGGTGACGTTGGGGGTCTTGCACAATGGAGTTTTGTGTACGAGGGCTGGGTTGTTTGTCATTTATGTGTAGATGAAAATGAAGATGTTCGTTTATTTGATTCATCATACTAGGTATGGATCTCTCACCCAAAGGTGGCTCTGCCCAGCATACGAATCCACTCCCACGGGGTTTCCTATTACAGCAATGAAATCGACGACCTGGATTTCGAGAAGTGGATGATACACGGATAATTGTTGGCGAACCATAATTGCAGAATACCATAATTGGGGAAGAAAGTTTGGGGTGAGGAATTTGGATTGGGGGAACTACCTCTTACATAGGTGAAATGCCTAATATTTTAATATTTTTAGAAGTCGTTGTCTGATTCAGAGGCTGTCACTTTTAAAAATGTTGGTCAAAATGACATCTTCGCGTTTTTTTCACCACCCGGGTCATGTCCTGGCAAGTTTTATAGGACCCGGACTGCCAATGACCTTACAATATCATCTGAGGACAACGCATCGGAAAGTCCGGTGATCCCACCGAATGGTCCGGCAGATGGATACAGATGTCCAAATATGGCCCCTTGGGCCATTTTTAATACATGGAAATTGTTTTAGGACATTGGGTCAGTTGCAATTTTTTTTTCAATTTTAAAAAATGTTGGTCAAAATGACATATTCGCGTTTTTTCACCACCCGGGTCATGTCCTGGCAAATTTTATATGACCCGGACTGCCAATAACTATACAATATCACCTGAGGACAACGCGTCGGAAACTCTAGTGATTGCACCGAACGGTCCGGCAGTTGGATACAGATGTCCAAACATGCCCCCAGGCCATTTTTTAATATATGGAAATTGTTTTAGGACATCTGTTAGTTGCAAAAAAAAAAAAATTCAATTTTTAAAAATGTTGGTCAAAATGACCTCTTCGCGTTTTTTCACCACCCGGGTCATGTCTTGGCAAGTTTTATAGGACCCGGACCCAATGACCTTACCATATCACCTGAGGAAAACGAGTCGGAAAGTCCGATGATCGCACCGAACGGTTCGGTAGAAGGATACAGATGTCCAAATATGCCCCCTGGGCCATTTTTAATACATGGTTATGTATTATTATTATTATTATTATTATTATTATTATTATTATTATTATTAATACCCGTTTATTATTATTAAAATGGACTAATTCACTTTTTTTTATTTTAGTGTAGGGGGGTTGGGCCTCTTGATCAACGCACTTGTCCGGTAGACACGGTCACCGGGACGGTCAACGCGTGGTTTTCAGGAGATATAACAATGCCCATGGGAGATTTGGTCCTAAAAATATCTGGATGCCATGATTCAATACGCGATAACGCGTTAAAAAGGCAATTTTACCAACTATTTTTTCAAAGTAGTCAAACTATACAATCTACCAAGTTGACAATCTATACAAATGACAATTACAAAACAATTTATATCCGAGAACACCAACTCCAACTTTATAAGGGTAACAAGAAACTGAAAACGTGCAGCATTTCGAATCGCAGCATTTCCAATCTAATTGGTCATGGGAGGCACATTACCTCTCCAATATTATTAAATCTCCATGCAGATGTAACATCGATCCAATGAAGGTTTTTCCAAGAACACCCATTCCAACTTTATAAGGGAAACACCAGCGTAAATCTAAGAAGGGAGGTTGAAGAGATGTTGGCGCCTGTCTAAATGCTATTCTGGTCACACCTGAGACCATAGAAGACGGAACCACAATGGAGCCGTAATGCTTAAAACAAAACATATTTTGGACCCCAACATCCACCAGCAACTGTAAAAAACCTGTAGTCTCTCAAGGTGAAAGCGCAGGTGTATATGCTATTTTGGATTCCGTTATTAATAATGGAGTCCAGTCTTCCTTACATGCGAGTGTGAGTAGCAGATGTAACATCGATCCAAAAGAACAGGGAGAATTAACCGGCAAAGTTGATGGAAAGTCATATACTATCATACCTGCAATCATTCGAGATGTTCTTAGAGTCGATACACGCAAGAATTTGCCATACTATGACACCGCAACATTCTCGTTGTCACTGATGTTGCAGGATCATGCATCCTCCCCGAAAAAAGAGTTCTTTGGCATGACTTTCATGTGAACGTGGGAGTACTCTAAATGAATGTGGATGGTACTCCAGATTCCTCCCCACGCTGTCATGCCATGCCGGAAGACCCAATAGAAATGCCCATCTACCTTGCCTGCTAACACACCAGCATCCGTTATCGATGGCGGAAATAAAAGAGAGTTGGAAATTTCACCTCTACCACCCATCCTCCCTGCATGCCACCAACACTGCTACTACTGGAGATATTGAGACTACAAAGACTTTTCTACGTATTTAGCGCCCTCCAACCATGCAGATGTAACATCGATCCAACCTTGTGTACCCCAGTTTATTTAGGAAATACTTTGCATGGAAAAGGATATATACGAACTCCATGGAAGATTGTGGACCACGAACTGGGACAACATTATATTACTATCCAAATATTGAGAGTATACGTTTGTTTCTTTGTTTTGAGTTGTGTTTGTTTCAATGTGAAGCTGCACGACAATCCTCTACACATACAATCATTCAGACATTGCTTTATTTGACTGAACAGAATTCTTGAAGCCTCAAAATCATTTAGCGGCTTCAATGTGAAGCCTCAATCTCATTCAGCGACTTCAATGTGAAGCCTCAATCCCATTCAGCGGTTTCTATGATGCCGCCATCTCGATCAGCGACTTCAATGAAGCCTTATTCCTATTCAGCGGCTTCATGTTTGAAGCCTCGGATTGATTCAGCGACTTCATGAGACATTGGCAGGTATAGGCATATCGAGAGGGAGAAGTCGTTGAACCGTTCAGCGACTTTACCTCTTTTGCTCTTTTCCTGATATGATGCCTATTTGCATTCTCTCAAAAAAAAAAAAGTCGTCTAGAAGTGCAAATGATTCATTAGAGTATGTTATAGATCATATTAGAGTTTGTCATAGCAATGTGAGCCTCAAGCGTAGGTTCATCAAGAATACCAACTAAAACTCAATCCCTATCCAATGGCTTGAAAATCATATCTTAATGATATGATGAACATGCACTAAATTAGTACAAGAAGTTACATGTTACTGCTTAGCAATACCAGAAACAAATTAGTGAGCAAATAAACATACTTACATTGTTAAATAATAGCTAGTTTTAGGTAATTATACCGTTGCAGAGAAGTTATATAGAAATTCATTTATTCGTTTGCGTCACACCCGCTCAGAATGGCAATAATGTCTATAACAGCCATGGAATTATAGCTTAGTTGCGTCTTAGTGGTGGGATAAGGCTTATGAACCATTTGGTCCTAGGTTCGCTTCCCACAACGGTTTTTTTTTTCAGATTTAGTAAGTTTTCTCCTGAATTGGTGTATAGACATTATTGTCTAGTGGAGATGGATATGATCGGGTGGTTACGTTAGTGGCACGATGATACTCCAGTAATTCGTCAGTGATCCAAATTTGCCGTTAAAAAAAGAGAATGGTATAAAATGTGACTGATCGTATCAAGTAGTTACACACGGAAATTAGAATTTTCATTAATAGAATAATAATAGGCAATACTACCTTCACCAATAGTCAACAATCATGATGTCTAATCACTTCCTTAACATAAAATGTCTAATCATATGGATCCATCAAGTCTCGGGGACTCAACAAAGTTATATGAGTCTCATCAACTATCATAAAATCATAAATGCACTTTAAATCAATCTCATTCATTGATAATCAACATACCAAAATGCATTTTAAATCATACGTACACACATCATTCCCGGGTCAAATAGGTTTAATCCTTCGTTCCCAGTTGAACTGATGGGTTTTGTAACCAAAAATATTGAGGCATAACCGTGCTTAGGCTAAAATTTCATAGAAATTTCCCTTTTGAAGTACGGGTCTGGTCCATGTATAAGGCCCGATGTTTGTAATTTATACGAGTATCGTTGCTTTCAAAATTTTAGTGTGTTACTTCACAGCTCTTAGTGAAGAATACGAAGGAGGAAGTTAAAAATGAAACAAAACTGCATATTAACATTTTTTAAACATTACTTGTTAGAGAATTTCAATGAGCACATGATGCTAATCGAACTTTGTCTGCAACTTCACTAATTCAACGAACAATATTACAAATAGAAAGACAAACGACATTGAATAAAATATAAATCATTACGAAAAAGATATTAGACATGGTTTACTTCGAATTAGGTTGATATTGGAATTTTAGGTCCTTACCTTAAAAATAGGATTTATATCATGTTGAGTGGATAGTTGTGACTTGTGAACAATGGTCGGTTTAATAGTCAAAGAGCCTCTAGCGGTAGTATGAGCATTGTTGCATATTAGTGGCCTAGTGGTGGGAGATGTTGATCGTCAATGAGATGAGAGGAAATGTTGATTGTAAGTTTTGATGTGAAGTGAATAAGACAGAAATAAAACTAGAATGTTTGAAAGATGTGAATAAAATTTAAGAACAAAGTTTTTGCTAAAATCTTTATATTAGCATTAACTATTTGTATTAAATCGACGTAATCTTTTATTTATTTATAAAAATATCAATTTCAATATGAAGTTTAATGAGGTCATTAAAGGGTAAGATTGTCTTTCAGTCACAAACTGGTATAACAAAAGTTTTGATTAAAAACAAACAACTTCGTCAAAACTTCAACCTAACACGCTTTACAACTGAAAGAACCAATAAAAAGAACAAACAACCAAATCAATCTAACCAACAAAGACCAAGAACACAAAATGATACCTCTAAACAGCTTAACCTATAATATCACTCACTCACAGTAAGCTATAAGTGAGAGGCTTAATGAAATATAGCGACTGACTAAACGATTAGGGTTTGTAACGAAACCCTAGAAAACGAGCAGGCTCTAGAAGCTCTAGAACTCTTGAAAACAATAATAAAATAATATCAACAAGCATAAAGTGACTGGATGACTTGTTTTATTGAGGAGAAGGTCGGTGAAAGCAATGACTAAAAGACCAGGCTGGTAGGTAACCGACTGGACCACAACATCGCTTTTGGGCCTATTTTGACAATATCCATTGGGCTTGGGCTTCTATCAGCAGCTATTCTCAACTCGTCCAACATCAACAAAAGCTCTCAAGTGTTCAATTTAAAATGTTACAAAAGACAAACACAACTATTAGAATGATTAAATTGACACACAGGATATTGAATTGGAAATAAATAAAAACATACCTTTTTACACCCCTCCTCAATTCAATAGCTGAAAACATCATACAAACCACTTCTTTCAAAAACATATTTACGATGATTTACTTGTACTCCTTTAGTAAATATATTAGCCAACTGAAGCTTGGTGTTAACATAAGCAGTTTTAATTAGCCCATAAGAGATTTTTTCTCTCAGAAAATACAAATCTATTTCAAGATGTTTTGTTTTATCATGGAAAACCGGATTATCAGCAATGGACATTGCTTCATTATTGTCACAAAACAAAGTGACTAGAATTCGAACTTTAATTCTTAATTCTTCCAAAACATTTTTTACCAATAACTTCATAAGTGGCTGCATATATAGCCTAGTATTCTGCCTCGTCAGAAGACCTAGAAACAGTTGGTTGTTTCTTGCTTTTCTAGGAAACCAAAGAGTTTCCAAGCAAGACACAATAACCAGCAATCGATCTCCTAGATTCTAGACATTTTGCCCAATCAGAATACAATTTTAAATTAAAATTATCACTTTTAAAATACAGAATTCCCTTTCCAGGGGCTGCTTTAAGGTATCTTAACAACCTCAATGCAATTTTAAACAAAGTTTGAGTTGGTTTGTGCATAAACTGACTCAAGAAGTGAGCTAAATATGCAATATCTGGCTTAGTGTGGGCCAAATATATAACTTTTCCAACCAATTTTTGATAGGTTGTAATATCAGATAACACACATTCATCCTTTAGATCTCCAAATAAGAAGGCGTCATTAATATCTAATTGGCAAATAGACCAACCATTTTGAACAGCAATAGAAAGCACACATCTCACAGTCATCATCTTTCTATTTCACCATTTGATCTATATTTTATCTTATAGACCCACTTGCATCCTATAGGTTTTCTATTAGGGGGTAATTCAACTATGTCCCAAGTTTGATTCCTATGCAAGGCTTCTAGTTCCTCATTCATAGCAACAACCCAATTTTTATTAGATATAGCTTCATAAATTTTTTTGGTTCAAAATTTTATTTATACTAAAAGCAAAACAATATGACTCATTATCTAACTTGGAATAGTTAATCTAACTCATATTTTACTCAATCACAAAGTCATCTAACTTAGACGTAAACTTTACATTTCTAGTAGACCTGCTTAGAACTGAATCAGGTTCCAGTCTATGTTCACTTTCTCCCTCAAAATTTATATTAATATCACAACCCTCATCACACTCAGGCCTATCTGCTATTTCATTACCACTGTTTGGCTGCTGATTACCAGTCTCGCCATTAACAGGCTTGGTAACAAAATCAGATTGCTGAGACCTATGTCCGGGTTCACTATTATGGGTTCTCTCATCATTGGAAGGAGAGTCACCATTAGAGGAATGAGTGCTTTGTTCTTCAAAATTATAAAAAAAAATTAATGTATTTATACTTTTTATCAAAAACAGAATCAACCTACTCATATATTGATTTATTTTCTTTAAATGGAAAGACATGTTCAAAAAATTTCACATCTCTTGTAAAAAACATTCATTTTTTTATCAAGACTCCAAAGTATATAACCCTCTTTCTTAGTAGAATACCCTACCAGGGCACATTTTTCAACATGCTCGAAAAACTTATCAGAATCATCAAGTATAGTACTAAAACATACGCACTCAATCATCCTTAGATGACTCAACATAGGCTTGAACCTAAACATCATTTCATAAGGAGACTTACCTTTTAACATAGAAGAGGGAGTTTTGTTAATTAAATAAGTTGCAGTTAGAACACATTCAGAACAGAACCTAATAGGAAAGTTTCCTTGAAACAATAAAGACCTAGAAACATTTAACAATTATCTATGTTTTCTTTCAACAATCCCATTCTGTTGTAGGGTAAGTACACATGAAGTTTGATGAATTATACAATTTCCATATATAACAAAAAATTTTCATTTGATTATTTATGATATCAGTTCCATTATCAGATCTAAACATCTTAATAGACTTCTTAAATTGAGTTTTAATCAGATTGTAAAAACCTTTAAGATTTTCAAAAACTTCATCCTTTAAACTTCATTAAGTACACCCACACAGTTCTAGTATAATCATCAACAATGGTAAAAAAATATTTGTGTCCTTCTCTACCTTTAACCCTATATGTACCCCATACATCAAGATGAATTAATTCTCCTAACTCCTTTGACTTATGCTCACTAATAAATAAAGGTTATCTATGTTGCTTAGCTCTTTGAAATACTTCACATGGATTAAGGTTTTTATGAGTTTTAAGATTTAAATCATGTTTTAACACATTAATAACAGGTTCAGATGGATGACCTAACCTAGCATGCCATAAATCTACATCAACACTCAAGTTACACACCTTTCCATTCACAGAAGTGTTTCCAGCAAAAAAGAGACCATCACTCTCATTACCAATCACCAGGACACTCTTTGACTAAGAATCATGAACAAAACAATGATGTTCATCAAAAGATATAACTAACTTACAATCTTTTGCTAATTTGTGAACAGAAATCAGATTAACATAATATTCAGGAACCACAAACACATCATACACGATGACCTTTTCTTTTAAAACAACATTACCAATTGTGGTAACTAAGGCACTAATGCCATTAGGATGTTTGACTCTGATTTTAAAATCTGAAACATCTATAACATTAACCAACCCCACATCAGACATAACCATATACTGACTTGCACCAGAGTCAATTATCCACCCTAAACTATTAAGAATGCTAATCATATTAGTAAAACACTGTATCTTTTAAACAATTTTGATCAAAGGGTTTAATACTAATAAAACTATTTGAACAGAACAGCTTGTGAACATTACTTGTAAAGTTACTACTTTGAGGTATGTCATCACAAGGCTTATTGATCAACTTCAATAATTTTGCAACCTGCTCACTAGTTAGATTATTAACAACATTTTGAGTCCTTCCAACATTATTATTAACAGAGCTATTATTAGCCTTAACATTCTTTACCACATTAGACTTAGACTTCATCCAAAGGAGGATACCCAACAATTTCATAGCATTTATCTATGGTATGACCAACCTTACCACAATGAGAACCCTTCAAACTTGTGTTTAAAACTTAACTCACTTTCCTTTTACTTTCAAAACTTTGATTAACCTTTGACACAAAACCAACAGGAACATTATTAGATTTGTTTCCTGTATTGTTCAAATTTCTATGAGATTCATCTCTAGAAAATATAGAAAAAGTCTTTTTGACTGAATGAAGTGGATCTCTTGATATAAGATTGGTCCTAACATTCTGATAAACACTATCAAGACCCATTAATAATTGCATGCATTTAATTAATTGACTAAACTCATTAAATTGCAGTGAAGCATTACAAATACAAGCTAGTAGTTGCAAGATTTGAGCCAAATATTTCGACATACCATTAAGTTTGTGATAATATTAAGCAACAGAAAGACCATTTTGGGAAAACGAGTTAATCTTTTGATAAACATCAAACACTACAGAACCATCGATTTTATCATATTCTTATTTTAATTCATTCCACACACCAGAAGCTAATTTAGAATATACTTGTCCTAAATATAATTCCTCTGAAACATAATTTAAAATCCATGTTAGAACTCTAGAGTTACATCTATCTCATTGTCTTCCCAACACTTCATCATCCACGGATCTATGACAAGTTCCATCAACAAACCCTACCTTGTTTTAACCCTAAGAGCTAACATCATTGCATTGGCCCACACAGTATAGTTCTCTGTTCCTTTTAATTTGATACTAATCATAGTTAAGTTTGTAGAGTCACTAGAATGTAAATACAAAGGGTTACCAGCATCAATTTGACTCACCAAAGTAGGAGCAATACCATTGTTATTGTTATTGTTATTGTTATTATTATTATTATTGTTATTGTTGTTATTATTATTATTGTTATTGTTATTATTATTAACATTCTGCACATTAAAAACCAAATCATTCTCAACATCAACCATGTTGAATCACACAAATAACAATCACAACAAAAATAATCACAGCATAACAAACAATCAACAATCAAAACTACCTTCATCAAACAGATGAAGAACAAAGACTCAAAACGAGGTGAAGCCAAGTCAGTGTCTAGATCGTTGATTCATCACTCACATGGTGTCAACGCAGGTCTTAACAAGGGAGCCTTATCCTGTGAACTCTATAGACTCAATCAATTGTCGGTCCAACTAACCCGGTACCAGACTCCTAGACTCAACAAAACAAGAAAGGAACAATCTCACCGAGAGGGGAACCCAAGTTAAAGTTTCTCCAAACTCACAGCCTGTACCTTCACTTAGGGTACATATCTGTGAGTGCAATTGTAGCAATAACACTCCACGCCAAATCCAACAATCACTCCTCAAATCATCAAGAACAACAACAGCTGATAAGATGTAAACAACCTTGAACAAATACAATAATAGACCAGTTCTACAAAACAAATATCTAATGACTTGTACAGACAAGATCAAGATCTATTACACCAAATCTAACCTTCTGTCTTCCAGATCTACAAGTCAAGAAGAAGATCTATTACATAAATAATCTTCTTCAACATAAACAACCACAAACAAACCAGATCTATAGAAAGAGATTAGATCTATTCACAAAAAAGAATAAAACTAGATCAAGACCTATTAACAAAGATCTGACCTTATTATCTTTTAAACACAACAAAGAACAAACCAAAGATTAGATCTAAATCAGAACAACACATCGGAAAACTAAAAGATCTACTCGAAATAAAAAATAAACACAAAAAACAACAAGAATCAGAGACGTGGCTCTGATGCCATGTCACAAACTGGTATAGCAAAAGTTTAGTTAAAAACAAACAAACAACTTAAAAACTTCAACCAAACCCAGTTTACAACCGAAAGAAACAACAAAACGAACAAAAAGCCAAATCGATCTAAAAAACAAAGACCAAGAACACAAAACGATACCTCTAAACAGCTTAACCTATAATATGACTGGCTCACAATAAGCTATAAGCGAGAGGCTTAATGACATATAGCGACTGAGAGAATGATTAGGGTTTGTAACGAAACCCTAGAAAGTGAGCAGGCTCTGGAAGCTCTGGAACTCTCGAAAACAATAAGAAAAAATATCAGCAAGCATAAAGTGACTGAATGACTTGCTTTTATAGAGGATAAGGTCAGTGACAGCAAAGACTGAAAGACTAGACTGGCAAGCCATCGACTAGATAAAGCATCGCTTTTAGGCCTATTTTGACAGTATCAACTGGGTTTGGCTTCTATCGGTGGCTATTCTCAACAAGTCCAATATCAACAGTGGCACTCAAGTGTTCAATTTAACATGTTACAAAAGACAAACACAACTATTAGAATGATTAAATTGACACACAGGATATTGAATTGGAAATAAATAAAAACATACCTTACACTTTCCTCTTGACTGAACCTCCCTTTACACTCACACACACACACATATTAATAGGGGTCTAAATTAACGAAATGAATCGAGTTGAGCCTGAGCTTTCCTGTAACACCCCAACCCAAATAAACTGATGTGCCACTTTTACAGATATCAAATCTAGAAAACCAATCCAAATATTAAAATCAAACGATCCTGATTACATTTCTTTTTATCGTTACAGATATAACTATTGAATCTTGATCTTTAATGTCCTTTAACATTCCTCACTAAATCCCTGGATTTCCCATATTGTTTGGAAAATAAATTACAAATAAGAAAATACAACAAAAGAAAATATCCATATTGCCTAACAAACAAATAAGAAAACATAACAAAGAAAATACAGTTGAGCCAAAAATTGCTTAGTAACGGAGGAATCAATAGTACAAGTAAAGGCCAATCAGCATAAAGCAAAACAAAACTGAGACTGAACTAGCAATGAAACTAATACGAAATTAAGATAGAAGTGATGCAGAAAACAGAGGTCATACAAATGCATAATGAACTCGGACGGAAACCGACAAAGACTAACACATTGCTGACCATGAAGACTAAAATGATTTATCTTTTGTAAACAATTTCATCTTAAACATTTTTTATAATACTACGATTTTGAAAACAAGTTAAGCGTCATTCGTATATAGAAATCCCAAAAGTGTCACAATTTAATAAACATTTAGATTTAAGCGAAATCAGAAATTTATCGAATGTCAAAACAAATCATATTTATACAAAATAATTTACTAACCTTGGAAAGTTATATTTAATAAATAAACATATTTTAGAAATAAACTGAGATTAAAGCAAAATAATTAAATTCTTATTAAATTTCCTAAACCAATATGTAAAACAGACGCTTGAAACAAGTCAGATCCAAAAATAAATACTAAGGGGCTATTTGTTTTTTTGCTCAGAAGCAGACCTTTTTTGTCTCCGCCACGCAAACGTGCGCAGACGTTTGGGGTCTGCAGATTGTTTGTTTTTTGGAAGACCTTTCGCTCAAAAAGGTCTTCCAGACCTCTTCTTGGTGCAGACTTGTTCAAAAGTCTTCTATGGTCTTCTCCTCTTCTCTTCTCCTCGCCCACCACCACCACCACCCACCACCGTTCACCACCACCTATCGCCACCACCACCACCCACCACCGTCCACCACCACCACGGTCCACCACCACCACCACCACACCCACCACCGTCCACCACCAACCACTACCACCACCGTCCACCACCACCGTTCACCACCACCACCAACCACCACCGTCCACCACCACCGTCCACCACCACCGCCCATCGTCCACCACCAAAACCACCCACCACCACCACCATGGTCCATCACCACCACGGTCCAACACCGTCCACCACTACCACAACCACCCACCACCACCATGGTCCACCACCACCACAACGGTCCACCACCGTCCACCACCATCCACCACCACCGTCCACCACCACTGTCCACCACCCACCACCACCGTCCACCACCACAACCACGCACCACCACCATGGTCCACCACCACGGTCCACCACCGTCTACCACCAGACTGCTGTAAAAAATCAGTTTATTTAAATTTTAGTTTATTTCAGCAGCCTGCAAACGTTAACAAACAAATTCTTCTTGCAGACTATAGACCTTTGGTCCACCTCTTCTCCTGTAGAGGTCTGCAGATGTGGTCCGCAACAGCACCTAAGACAAATGAGTTAATTGCCAAAATGACCCCTGAGGTTTGGCCCAAAATGCTTGTTTGGTCACAAAATTAATTTTTCTGCCAAAAGCACCCCTCACAGATCGAAAATTGCCTAAATGACCCATATTTAACTGAGTTTTTGACGAGGAAGAAAAACTCAGTTAAGTCTGAGGGGTAATTTCATCCTTTCATGTTCTAACGTTTTAAAACCCCATTTTAAACCCATCTTCTTCATCTTCTTAATCAGAACTTCTTCTTCTTCTTCCTCTCATAACAAACCTAATTCCCAAATCATACATACCCTAATTCCGAAATCATACAAACCCTAATTCCCAAATCATACAAACCCAATAATTGATTAACTAACCTAGACGATGGTATTCTGCAAATGTGGAGCTCCTACTATCATATGTGTGTCTTCCACCTCTGCAAACCCTGGTAGACATTTTTTCTGCTGCAACAAGAAGGGGAGGAGCTATGGTTTCGTTTGTTGGGCCGAACTACCCTTGGGTCAGATTCCTAGTACTAGCAATGATAGTGAAGAGAATGAAAAACTGAGACTCAACAACACAGCATTGCAGACCTTGGTTGGGACACTCAAATCCGAGAACAAGAAGCTGAAAACTTATCTATGGATGACTTGGTTTGGAATCATCATGTATTATATCATGTTTTAGTTCAATGTAGGTTATTTTGTAATGATAAAAACTCAATGTATGTTGTTTCTTATTGTAACGATCACTGATTGTTGAAGTTGTAATGTATGTTTGCAAATGTTCAATTTAGGTTGTTTTGTAATGATAAATAAAGGTTTGTAATGATCAAGAACAACGCTTATGACCAAACAGAAACATACTAAAGCATTAGTACATAACCAAAGAGAAACATACAAAACAAGGTTCATACTTAAAGTAGTCTAGTGCATTCATGAATTAGATAAGCCTAAGTCAGGAAACATAACCTACAAGAACCAACAAGCCTACTTCCAACGACAATCATGATCCGAACAGTAGTCCGAATCTGTTCCATGCTCTCCTTCATAGTGATCATGGTACCAATCATCCTCATCTGGGCTGTCATAATTCCAGGCGTTCTTTAACACCTCTGGGTCATAGTCTCTACATGGGTCAAGCTCCTCTTCTTCAACCGGTTCTTGAACGGCCTTCCCTTTAGCCTTTTCATCAATCTTTGTAAGTTGTTTAAAATTATCTTCAACCAACTCTTGAACCACCTTTTCATCATCCTTTTTATGAGACTCTTGATCAACAACTTCAGGCTTATCAACCGATCTTGAACTGCAGGTAGTGCAATAACAACTTGCCTAAACATTATAGTATTTTAGAGATGAAATATGAAGTTGAATTGCATGAATGTTTTGCAATATTGGGTCTTTTAAATCAGCTGAACAATTAACTCATCCATCTACCTGAAATCTACCCACTGACCCCATAAATGAACTTCATTGAATGCAACTTCCACACAAGTGTTATACTGTCAGAATGGTACATAAAATGCTACATTAGACTGCCAAAATGATACATTATGTTTGGTCCAAACTGCCAAAATGATCCCTTATGTTTGGTCCAAACTGCCAAAATGGTACATAAAATGCTAGATTAGACTGCCAAAATGATACATTAGACTGCCAAAATGGTACATAAAATACTACATTAGACTGCCAAAGTGGTCATAAAACTATACTAAAGTTAACCAATACAAACCAAAAGAAACCCCAAAATGCTACATTAAACTGCCAAGTTGGTCATACCACCGTACTAAAAGCAGATAAAAGTTACCAGTCATAATATATACCAAAAGACCATATGATAGCTGTCAAATACATACCATAACCCATACCATATCAGCCAAAATAGAAAGCACCAAAATGACCAGTTTTAATACATAAAGTGGCATAACTAAACTGAAAACTACATAACTTGTGAACCCCCAGCTTGTGAACCAACAGCTTGTGAACCCCCAGCTTGTGAACCCCCAACAGCTTGCTTGCAGTTCCTTTTGTTATGTCCTATTTGCTTGCAAATCTTGCATTTGATCGGATTACCCTTCTTTGGCAATTTGGTACCCTTTTCAATAGCTTTTGACAACTGGGCAATCTGGACTCCCTTCTAAACCAAATGCTTTTCTTTCCCTCTTTTTTCTCATACAAGCCTTATTAGCTCTCTGCAAAGTGTTGTTGTCTTCTTCATCACTGAAACTGTCAAAATTATCTAAGTCTATGTCAATGTCTTCCTCAAGTGGGTCAACATTTTCATCATCACTAGCATTAAAGTCAACAGCAGCCTTATATTCATCCATGTTAACCTCAATATCATCATCTGCATTCTCCTGATATCATCATCTGCATTCTCCTAATCAACTATGAAGTCTCTATCCTCCCCATCACTACCCTCATTATTATCCTCATCACTACCCTCATCACCAGGCCAATAATCATCATCATCTGGATCAAGGTTTACATGAGTACCTTGTTTCACCTTGTTCTTCCTAATGGCCACAAGTCTTTTTACCACATTCTTTAAGTATATAATAACCACTACCATCACTACCCTCATCACCACCCTCACCACCCTCATCACTACCTTCATCACCACTTAAATTTACCACATTATCCTCATCACCACCCTCAGTTGGATCAAGCTGTGTTGCCTGAGTTAAGACACCTAAATCACTAGGATCAGCCTGTGTTGGATTACTTGAACTGGAAGTGGTTAGAATAGGTTGAACATAAATTTCTATCTTCCTATGTTTTTCAGCAGCTGTCAACATTCTATTATAATCAGTTTCACCGTTCAATGGTCTTAACCCAAAGTCTAAATCGTCACCTGAAACTTTAAAATAATACCTAAAAATGGAAATATCCTCTTCTGAATACCCAAGTTCTAATACCATATAATTCAGCATTGTTGGAACATTACCATCAACATAATCAATATATGCCAATTTACCTCCCACATATCTACTATCTGGAAAATCAGTCAGCTCACCACCATAATGCAATTCCGCTTAAAAAAGCTGATGATTGTTAGCTGAAAACAAAAAAAAAATATTATTGATCATGTAGAGCAGAGGTGATCGTGTGGAGACAACAACGATCATGACAAAGCAACAATAAGCAACAATAACTTACGGTATTCAAGCAGAGGATTGAAATCAACACCCTTGTCTCGAAACTTCCACATTATTGAGCAGAGATGAAGACGAACAACGACGAGGAAGAAACACACGACGAGGAAGAAGAAGTTAATACTTAGGGTTTTTACTGGATGAAAATGACTGAATAGGGTAAGAAAGAGGGTTTTAAAACGTTAGAACATGAAAGGACGAAATTACCCCTCAGAATTAACTGAGTTTTTCTTCCTCGTCAAAAACTTAGTTAAATATGGGTCATTTAGGCAATTTTCGATCTGTGAGGGGTGCTTTTGGCAAAAAAATTAATTTTGTGACCAAACAAGCATTTTGGGCCAAACCTCAGGGGCCATTTTGGCAATTAACTCAAGACAAATACTAAACCTGATAGTTACCGATATATACTAGACGTATAACATGAAATCTGAATCTAACATATATAATCAACTAGAGTATATCTCGAAAAGTTTCCGGTATAGATATAATATGATGTGATAAAATATGTGTTATGATGTAACATAAAAATTAATATACTATAATATGAAAACACAAAAATTTTAATCATATGAATAAGAATGAAAATGTATATTAAAAAGAATATATATGTTTGGATGAGGAGCAGACCTAGAAACAACCATTGCAGGGCGTGATTGGGGCGGTTGTCTTGATGGTGTGACTTTTTTTTTTTGGAAAGCAGTGGTTTTAACCTATTCTGCTCTTGATGACAATAGAATTCCTAGTTTGAACATGATTCGTGACTTGCCTAGATATGAATTACCTGAACACATGGTGTTTTTTTCCTGTATGAACAAAAAACGACAAAAAAATGTTTTTTTTTTCGTTTTTCGTATAGCACTATGGTACTCATTGGGAAGATAATAAAACGTTCGTTAATTTGGTGTATTTTTCTAAATCTTGTATATAAAAGTTATTAACATTTAAAATTATGAGGGGAACATGAGAGAGAAAAAGACTTTTGGAAGGGAAATAAGGAGGATGCCACAAAGCACACTTAAGGGGGAAGGAAAGCCTCTTTGAGTGTCATGTAGGATTTTATGCTTTGAAATATATATATATATATATACACACACACACACAAAACAAAATCAGATACCGAAACCAATCTGATGCATAATCACAAACTTAATCGGATCATAACAGATACATATAGAGAAACATATGCTGAAGTACACGAACAAATGTATATAAAAAATAAGTTGTATAACATATAAGCACCCAGAGCTAAAAACAAAAGGGTACACATGTAACCACTCTATGCACCAATGAGATGGTGTGCGTAGGCGTACACACATTATTCTATCTCAATAACACTCAAGAGGCAGAGCTAAGATCGATGTATTCGCCTCCAAGTAGCCATAGTACTACATAAATTTGCCTCTAAGTGGCCAAGATACTACATAGGTCCAGTCAAAGACGCCATGATTTTATTTATGCACTATCACGATAAATGCCATGTCGTTGACGCCCCCAACGACAGGCCCGAAATGCTTGGGTAACAGAGTACTAAAATTAGGGCCATGTAACTATGTACATGCAACTAAACAGAGTTATAACAGTTATAACAGGAACATGCAATAACGAGTAAAATAGTTTGTGATCTATTTCATGCTACAACTTACTAAACAACACACATAAAATACATAAATGCATCAAATACCAAATGAATCTAGGTAGCAAACCATAAAAATCAAACTAAAATATCAACATAAAAATCCATACTACAAAGTAATAAATACAAATTCATATCATAATGGTAAGACCAAAGAATCTGTACCTTAATTTTGCCAAGAAAATCAAAACAAAAGAACTCATCCTCAAATTGTAGGAGAGGCTACATTCCACTATACAGTAGTTCAAATAAGATTTGTGGAACTTTATTAAATTACATCATGTGATTCATTAACCGATATGTTTTTGATGATGAAGATCTTTAAGCATTTTTAATCATTTAATAATATTAGATATTATTATTATATATAACATTTGTGGGAAGGAAAATCACTGTAGCTAACGTCGCTTTCGTTGCAACATTGTTTTCCCTTTTTTTCTTTTTCTTTTCGCCCTATAGTTATATATAAGTTGGGTTTGATCTTTTACGGGTCACTCACAGGGTAACTACCAATCACCATCACGGCGATAACCATGGTAGCCGACAACGCCGGAAACAGAGTGACAGAAAGAGATAAACAGAGGTGGTTTTGTGGTGGTGGTGCGTTGAACTTACCAAACGATGACACGGGGTCGGTGAGGCGTTTGTGTCACATCCCGCCAAGGCAGAAACGCGAGATGTAACTTCGAAAGGTTTTTAAGCACACAAGTCACGCAAGCATCAATTTCATAAAATTATAGATGTATTAAAAGACGACATTGTTCCACAAAACAACTAAAATATTGTCTTAAGAAACATAGTTAAAATGATATTGTCGAAAATCATTTATTCAAAACAAGGTTCATGATATCCCCGAGATGCTCGTGCGCGACTCCAAGTTCCATGATGCTCAACTAATTGTCTGAAAAAACATGCAATTAAAATATGTCAACAATTAAGTTGGTGAGGTCACGGGTTTTGAGTTCTATGTAAACTATGGGTGACTGGATCACTGCCTAGCAAAGACAATGATCATTATGTGACTGTCATGAGCCCGCAACCAAACCTTGACGAATGTTGTGCCTCGCCCATTGTACACTAATGTGAAATACAAGCACTCTTTTGATATCTGTCATCCGGTTAAAGCGACTAACCAAGAGTGGGGGTGTCAACCCAATAGATCTATTCAGGTGTTTAATAGCTAAGTCCAAAGCTAATGGTTATAGTAAAATATATGACACGAAGGCTTATGAGTACTTTGAACCTATTTGTCTTATGATCACATAATAGTCAAAATGTAACTGAACTTGTACACATGTTTTCCCCTAAAAAGTATGAAAACATTAAAGTGGAGCCATGAGAACTCAACTGATGTCTAACTGTTAAACAGGACTGTGTCTGACGTGGAAATTTCTGGACTGTGATATCCTAATTTCATTAAAGGCAACTTAAGTCTATGTTTGTACTATTTACCATACATTTGTTCACCCGACTTGAACACCTATGGACTATGTGTTTCCGTACCACTGTCCATATTTGTTACACACTGTATATGTTGGAAAGCTCGTTTTTGTCGTTATTGTAATCATGGTTAGCCATTAGTGGCAAAACAGTTGTCTTGGATTCCTATGTGTTATATGTTTGTTGGTTATTTGTATCCACAAGTGACATATTAGCATACACTTCGGCCATTTTACATCAAAAATAACACATCCATGCATTTTGCCGTTATTAACACATACAATTTGGTCATTAACATATGTTCCAAGGAAAACTCTAGTGTTAAGGCTAATTAACATATGTTTTCGCTACTTTAACACATGTTCCAAAGTTGTCTTTATTAAACAAGATATGGTTTATTATAAAAATCATGGTGTTGTAGCTTGTTCTCAGCCCTATACATACACGCACACACTCGCATGTGTATGTATACTTGTTCGAATGTGCCTCCTATTATGTGTATATGTATCGTATGTATGAATGCATGTGTGTAGGTATATATCTGAACTAATGATGTAAAACTCGAGTGTTTAACTAATTTTTATGTGTTCTACTTGTGTGTGCAAGTGTGCTCGATGGTGAGGATTCGGGTGAACCTTGTATGCGATCGAAATAACAAGAAAAAGGAAAGTTTGGCTTCGATTCAACTAATCTTAGCTATAACCAAAGGAAAGATAAGATGAATGTTATTGTTCTTCCTCAATGTGACTCCCAAATGCTCGACTATGGATTGTAGCTAGTGCACGATTGCAGTACTCGACCAAAACAATCTGATTGGACTTGATTGGAGCTCGGTCGAAGGAAAAACAAGGAAAATGAAGTGAGATGAAGGTGTTAAGTGTGTGTTCATGTGTTTAGATTGTTGTGGTGATCTCTTGTGTTGTGCATACATACATATATATATGCGAGAGAGGGAGAGTGAAATGGATTGGTTAACAATTGTGGAAGTCAACTATCATATTTTCTAGGTGTGCAAAAGCTAGTTTCCATCTTGATCTAACATGTTGACCTTGGGAATGTGATGAACATTCCCTTGCCTTGGGAATTGGTGGGCCAAATTGTGGGAAAAGGAAGAGGGCGAATTTGGGTTGGTCAACTCTTGTAGGAATGAGGGAATTGGTGTCATAGTTCCATGTTAGTGAAATTCCTAGGGTTGTGAAATGATTTGGATAAGAATGGTGAGATGGTGATGTGTGTGCATGTATAGGGGATTATATGTATGGATAGATAGGTGGTTTGTTTGTTAATGTGGGAGCTTATGTGTGTGTGTGTGTGTGTGTGCATAATCGTACATATATATGTATGTGTATGGTGGATGTGTGTGGCCGAGTGTATGTGTGTGTGTGTGTGGCCGAGTGTATGTATGTGTGTGTATGTGGCCGAGTGTATGTATGTGTGTGTGTGTGTTCGATTATACATATGTGTGTGTAGTCGTGTGTATATATTTATATCCATAGGTTGTTTGTCTAGTCTCAATCACACTCACACATGTATATGTGTGTGCCGTGGATATATGAATGGTAGGATAGTTTTGAATCACATGCTAGTTCATGTGTGTACATGTATACATACATTCATGTATTGATTGGTACGAGGTTATGTTACGTTGATTGTGATTAAACCTCACCCATATGTATATATATATAGATATGGCTGAAAATCTTGTGATTAAGTAATGGATTCATTCATGAGGATATGATGTTCATGAATATTGTGTTAAATAATTGGTAACATGTGCATAGATTATTAATTGATAATAACGTGGTGTTAAATCCATAAAACGTCTTGTTAACTCATGGTGATTATGTCTAGATAGTTAGATTAACGAATGGTGAAATTTCATGATTTCATGTGATGAGTATTCACAAAATTTCTCATGAATGTCCTGGTTTGCATGGGTAAACGGGACTTTGTAATGGTTTCCGGAACTATCATGGGCTTTACTAGACTCGGGGTGACACATGTATTGCAATAAAATGTGAAATGCATATCTGGAAATGGACAAAATGGTGAGAGTATGTACAAATCTTGACCTGGAAATCTGGCGGGTGTCACAATTTGGGTGTAAAACGTTCAGTATGTGGATGTCTAGCCGCCCGACAGGTGGCTGCTTGTGATGGTCTATGACTGAGGCGTACAACGAAGTTAGGTGGAGCCCGATGTAGATCTAGACATGGATCTGGCATGATCGTGACGGTGGGGGTGACGATGGATATTGCGGTTGCAAATATGGAGGTGGAGGATGTGTTTCTGTGTGTATGAGAGAGAGTAACTGAGTAATCAGGGTCTACGTGGGTGATTTTGTGTGTAAAAGAGACTGCGAAAGTATGGTGGTGTTGTCAGTTATGCTTGTGGCTGTGGGGGGTGATTGAAATGAAAAAAAAAACTAATAGTGATTTAAAAAATACGAGACATCTACTGTAATAGAAAAAAGTAAAATTTTGCACAAAAAATATGTTTGCTTCTCTGATCAAGTTGCTTGTAACACTCTCTTTAAATGCATTTAACATTTTATTCTCTACAACGTTCTTAAACCTATATAATATTTTTTCATTCAACCAATTTTTTTGCGTCTTTGGTTTACTTGGGTTTTCACGTAAATTATGTTCGAAAGTCGGGTCAAATATAATACATTTTTATTTAACAATATAACGTTGAGTTACAGTACATTTCTATGCCGCCGCAACGCGCGAAGGGTAAAATACTAGTTATTGATATTTGGAAAGAGGAAACATAAAGGATTTTCATTTGTTAAAGATTATATATTAATAATTAATAATTTAATCATAATAGATATTAATATTTTTAATAATATTATTAATAAATTAAATAAGAGGGTGAGTACGTGCTTAACGTTTTTTAGAGGCCCAAAGCAAACTAAAACGTTAGGGCCCTTTAAAAAAGATGAAAACTCTTTAATATAACCCTTTGTATTTCCCAAACTCGGGACCGCCAATAATAAACTAAAAACTTTGCTATTGAGTAAGTTAAAAATAAACAAAAAAGATACATTCCTATGTGTATAAATACGTTATAAAATTTATAGAGATAACTACACAGATGGTCCTTATGGTTTATAGAAAGTAACAACTTAGAGTACTAACTTTATTTTTAACATGTCAAAGGGTTTATGATTTCAGTTTTGTAACATGTTGGGGTACAAAGGCTAGCTCCGTTAGTTTTTCTAGTTAAGTTTTGATCAAATGACTAAAATGCTCAAGAATAACTAGATGGGCCATTCTTGTAATTAACTTTATTTGATTTACAATGATACTTTTTGCAATTTATTGAAATTAGAATTATCGATTAATATTATTAAATTTAAAATTTTAATAATATAGTAAATTAAATCATTATACTCTACACATTTTAGTATTTTTTTTATAAAACAATACTTTTATCCATATAAACCACCGCCGATAAGCCTAATTCGTATCTACCATCAAGCATCACGTCAACTCTTATCTCCACCACTATTGCCGCCATGTGTAATCTATACTTTACAGGGTCATCTATATTTTTAATATATATAACTATCTATTAATATTATTAAAACTTAGACAATTTAAATTGTAAAAATATACAAAATTAAATAATTATAATTTATATGTTTTAGTATATATTTTTTTATAAAACAATACTTCTATCCATGTAAACCATCACCAATAAGCTTAATTCGTATTTGCCATTAAGCACCACGTATACTCCCATCTTCACTGCCATTGCTGCCATGCGTTATCTATATTTGACAAGGTCATCTATATTTGACAAGGTCATCTATATTTGACAAGGTCATCTATATTTTTAATACATAGAATTATCGATTAATATTATTTTAAAACTTTAAATAATAAAAATATATTAAATTAAATAATTATACTTTATGTGCTTTAATAATATTAATAGATAATTTTACATTAAGCAACACATCAACTTTATACGTTTTAAATATAGATAACGCATAGCAGCAATGGCGGTGAAGATGAGATGTGATGTTGTGCTTGATGACAGATACGAGTTACGATTATAGACGTTGGTTTATATTGAGAAATTTATTTTTTTATAAAAGATACATACTAAAACGCAAAAAAATATAATTATTTAATTAAATATATTTTTATAATACGAATATTTATGTTTTAAAAATTTGAATAGATAATTCTAGTTTCAATAAATTGCAAAAAAAATATCATTGTAATCAAATAAACATAATTACAAGAATATTATAATAAGGCGTTTTAGTCATTTTATCAAAACTTAACTAGAAAAACTAACGGAGTTGGCCTTAGTACCCCCAACATGTTACAAAAGTGAAACCATAAACCCTTAACATGTTAAAAAATAAAGTTAGTACCTTAAGATGCTACTTTCTATAAACCATATGGACTATCCGTGTAGTTCTCTCAAATTTATATTTATTAGGTTAATTTGATGAATAAACTTTTTTAAGAAAAAATTTATCTATTATATATATTTTATTTACTAAATGGGGGGCCCTATTTTTAGGGGTCCCAAGCCCTAGCTTGGACTAGCAACAATTTCGAGCAGGCCCTGAGGATGACATGTGACATTAATTGAAATAAGTTATTATAATAGCGATAAATAATTTTAAATTCTATTTGAGCTTGTTTAGCCTTGCAAACCTATAAAATAAATCTATGTATGTAGAGCTTGAGCTCATGATCTATTACTAAACAAGTCCCATTTCAAGTTTGAGCTTCGGTCGTTCGAGCTTCTTACTTATCTGATCCTGAGTAGCTCTTGAGCAACTGCATATCGTCTACACAATATATAAGCTTAGAGGCGTTCTGATTTTTATTTATCACAACTACATGTTGAGTGGCTTACTAGATATGTTGTATAACATGTATCACAAATTAACAATTGCTAAAGAACTATAATCTTTGCATTGTAAGTACAAAGCGGTAGCCGGTAGATGTTAAGACCAAGAATGTTCAGGCAGTTCTTGGACTACAAAATGACTAATTTAAAGACCGCGACAAACCAAGCTCAAAAATTTTAAGTTATATCACACGACATCCATGTCGAGGTATGACACTTATTAATTGAGACTAGCAGAGTGCCCGCACGATGCGGCGGTGAAGACATACACCTCTAAAGGTGTATATAGTTTGGTTATTAGTCTCCTGCAAAACCAAAGTCATCAGTTAATCAATCTTATTAACTAATCGGTTAGTTGGTTAAGTTTATTTTGTAAGATTTTCGGTTTAGTTAGTTTTTTTTAATAACTGAAACCAAACTTTTCCTAAAATTTTTGTTTAGAAGTACATGAAATGAGGATATAAATATATAATGTATAAAAGTTAAGAATATATGAATTGTTCGGTTTCGATTACCTAATGGAACAAAAAAAAATGATAACCGATTTTAAGTTAATTAGGTCTTTTGGTTAATATAGTTTTCAATTGGTTTGGTTTCAAATGCTTTCAGTTATTGCCCACCTTAGATATTGTTAATCACGTAATACATTATTTTCTTAAAATTGAAAAATGATAGCAAGACTACACTTAAACTTAAGAGAATAAAATGTTTGTTTTTATGATGTTTTTCTTAAAGTATTAACCTATGAAAAATTATGGTCATTAATTTTAGTTTTGAGTGAGTTAAAGTGTAATTAAAGTCAGGGTATTAAAGTGTGAAAGTGTTTAAGAGAATAATTTACCCTCATTTTATGATTGTACCTTATACCTTATGCCTTAAATGAAAACAAAAAATCTTTAACTTCTAGGTACCTTAAAAATCTTGTGAAATGCATTATATATACTCATAAGATACCCATTCGATACTGCTCATCAACATATTAGTACCCTGCTCGTTTTCATATTAGTACCATGAGTCCCATAGTTACAACTAAAAAACCTTAGTACTCAAACATATTATTTTGGCTAAATCAAAAGTGTAATCAACTTGAATAAAAATAAAAAAAAATAATTACTTAAATTTTGGTCCCAATCGTACACCATCGTAACTATATGAATTTCCTGTATTCGCCACATAGTTTATTTTTAGACTTCCAATAATATGTACACAATGTCCTTCATTTTATTATGACATTGTATCTTTCTTGTTTATTTATAGCTTCAAGCTATAAAAATTTTCTAATGTCAACTTTGAAGAAATTTTAAATAATTATCATATACTTTTACATAAATTAATTTCTCATATTACTTTATAAACATAGAAGTTTTACATCAGACCATGTTTCTTGATTATTTAGTATATTTTTTCAGAACTTTGTATAGGTTTTAGTTTTATTTAGGAGATTTAATTCCATTAAACTTTATACATGCCATCATGAAGTTACATCATGGCATGTGTTATAAATCTTTTTCACAATTAATTGAATTGCTTATATTACTGTAACAGAAAAACATAATTGTTTCCACATGATATATTTTTTTAACATCACGTGATTTGATTTACACTATATCATACTAAACTTTTAGAATACCAAACCCGATCACTAATTTTCCTTTGTAGTTGGGAAGTTGGGATTTTAATGGCTAAAGTGCCTGTTATACACTTATAAACGATAATTTTAACACTTTTCATCATCTTCCTGTAACAAATATGACCATTAGATTGAAAAAATTGCATCTTATCCAAAATTTAAAAAATAAACATAAATTTACCTTTGTGTCATCATTATGTAGTATGAAAGAAAGCAAATCTAACTGATAATTTCATTTGTAACACTCATAATGTGAAAGTTTTAAAGTAACTTGGTAAAATGATTAATAAAAGAAATTACATTGGCAGGTTCATGTGGTCGACAATGTCAACATCTTCCTATAATTTGCAACAAATGTTACCATTCGATCTTAAAAAGAAAATTGCACCTTAGCGAAAATAAGTAAATGATGCAAACTTTACCATTTTTAGGCATCAAAAATGTCTCCACCTTACATAAATTTTTATTGTTGATTCCATAGATACGACTAAAAATGTTATTCATTAAAGTAACTTGATAAAATAATTAAACTTACCTTTAGAGGTTCACGTGTTGTTTCTTGATGTCATGTGTGTTTTCTCCGGTATAATATTTCTACCTTTGCAATCATCTGAAAATAATATTTTTTTCTTCATAGACCCAATATATATACACCACCGTTAAACATTAAAAAATGCAATTTTAGACGCAACCTTAGACGCTTGTATAAATATTTATTTGTTCATGTCAACGTGTTCTTCATCAAAATGAATCTATAAAACAAAAAATGTTATCATTTACATAGGAGTAGAATAAAATCATATATGCATTGTCGTTCATAAAAATATGTTAATACATTAGATTGATATATAATATTAACTAACCTTAGAAGCTTCAACTTTTGAAGTTAGATTTGGATCGGTGCTTAAGTTTTTGAACAAATGAAATGAGTGTGTGTATTACTATGTATTTATAGTATAAACTCTAGTAGTGCACTTTAGGGTTTAAATTTTAAAAAGTGTTTCCCGCTTGCTTAACTATAAGATTTTTTTCGCCCCTTTAAATTAGGAAGTTTGTTGATATATGATTAAAGTGTTAAAAATGTGTAGTCAATTACTTTTAAAATTTTGATATCTTTTAAGTTGTAAATCTTGTTAAAAAGAACACCCAAATATTAGGAAGTTTTGTTGATGTTAACATATTCTAGAACACATAGGTAAAATCTTATTGATTAATTATCACAGGACGTACACATACATAAAAGAAAATGTTTTGTCCCACAATAGAAAAGTAACACATGCTTGTTTACATTATTATCCTACTGGCATATTTAGAAAATCATGTCAAAAATGAAAAAAGAAACATAATAAAGAAAAACTTTAGCAAGCCCAAAAAATCACAGGTTAAGTTAAAGGAATAATTAGTGATATAGTTTTAGTTTAAAAAGAATGTAGGAAATGAAGGTAGATATGATTAATCGATAGGCATTTGTAAACGTTGTAATTATTTAGTTAAGGTAAGGCATGAACTAATTATTATTATTCAAGCCGGGGTTGGAATCGTGTAAAGTAAGTGTTTGACAAAGTTACTATTCAAATTAGATATGAGGGCATTTGGCCTAGTGGTATTAAGGTGATGGATAAGGCTTTGCCTTTCTAAGTGGTGTGGGGTTCAAATCCCATGGGTGACAAAAAATTAGCCGTTCAAAAAAAAAGATATGAGGGTATTAAAGTGTAATATTTTTTGAGAAGCTAATTTACCCTCGTTTTAGGTTAAAAAAAATTTTAACTTTTGAGTATCTTAAAATACCCTTCTGAAATGCATTAAAATATAGATAGATAAAAAAATATTAGCAAAACTATACTCATATTAAAGAGAATAAAATGCTCGTTTTTATGATGTAATTTTTTTAAAAAAAAAAATACTATCATATGAAAAAAATTATGGTCGTTTAAAATGTGAGGGGTAGTTACCTTAAAACATGGGGGAAAATATAACTATTATTTAAGTAAACAAAAGTTTAGTAGAGTTGAAGGGATTGAAGTGTAATTAAGATGAGGGTATTAAAGCGTAAAAGTGTTTAAATGACCATTTTACCCTCATTTTAGGGTTGTACATTATGCATTAATGAAATAAAATCTTAACTTTTGGGTATCTTAAACTACTGTTGACTCATACATTATAATATAGTATACATATAAAACATAAAATGCAATAATCACTTGTACATAAAGGCATTCTTTCTTGTACCTTTCAATCCACACATCGGTATTTACTACGACAAACACCGAAACGTCGACAAAAATGAGACGGTCGTCATGGTATATTCGAATGTTTTTAAAATATAATAGTTTTAAAGTTATGATAGAAGTAAATAAAAGAATTATAATTTTGTAGGGGAGGGGAGGAAAATGTAATTACTAACTAAAAATTAGGGAAATAAAATGTAAATAAGATAGGGTAATAAAGTGTAAATAATGTATGAATGACTACTTTACCCCAACTTTAGGGTTATTAATGAAAAATTAGTTCTTAACTTTAGGGTATCTTAAAATACCCATCCCTCATGCATTATAACATAGTATAGATGTATAAAATTTCAATGACGATTGTTCATGATCAGTCTTTGTTTTAACATTATAACCGAACCTTAGTATCAGGGGTAGGGGCGGAGGTAGCATATGGGCAAGGGGTGTATCCGTTACCCCTTGATTTTTCTAGCGAAGGGAAAAAAATTCGTTTTTTATAAAATGTTACCCCTAAAATGATTTTTTTGTTACCCTTAAATAAATTATACATAAACTTATATCTAAAGCGAATTTTTAATAAACGCTCTCTAAACCGAAACCCTTATAATTAAATCATTTTATTTTGTATTTTTAAATAGCCCAAATGCCCAACCCGATTATTAACTACTAAAAAGCCCAATCCCAAGTTCCCAACCCTTCCCTTCTTCCCTTCCCTGGTTTGTTTGTCGACTGAGAAAGAAAAAAAACGAGCAAACATCCAAACCCTTTAGTCCTCTACCCTTTATCAACTCCAACTATACAACTCCAAGGACCAAGCTACCCTCCCTGCTCTAGTGCCACCGGCCAGAGCCCACTTGGCCATCCAATTGACTGTAAGTTTTTTTTTTTTTAATTAGTTACTAAATTAGGTTTCTTGGTATTTTACTTTGATTTTTTGAAGAGGTTTTTTGTTGTGTACTTGTGTAATTGTGTTATTGTGTTAATTGAAAATCTGAAAGCATAATTAGTATTGATAACTATAAATCTACTAGTGGGGTGTCCGCGCGTTGCAGCGGGAGCACAATATTTACTAAAAACGAAGCAACAAGCCAACAACAAAAATAAATATGTGATGATAAATGCTAACAAGGGTAGGGCACATGTCATATGGTCTTGTTGCCTCTTACATGAGACAAGAAGAACATGATAGACTTATCATGAAGGCTTGGCACGATGACCAAGCTTCGATATGTGTGTAAGTTTTGATTAAGATATAGTAGTGTGAGGTTGGAAAATGAGAAGTTTGTTATCTCCTATTATTGTTTTTAAATTTTGTGGGTAACCTTACTAAATACTTTATAATATAGTATAGATATAGATAAAAGCATTTTAGGAATTCTTTTTGTCTAACCCTTATAGTCATATATGTACAAGTACTGTCCACGTCAGTTGAGGGGAAAATTTTAACCATTGTATCTTCCACAAGTAATGAGAAAATTTAAACTATTGTATCTTCCACATCTTTAGTTACTACTAAAGATTTATTGTCTTTATTGTTTTGAACGCTATGGTTTTATTGTTTAAGTTTAAAATTATTCGACTTAAACTATCGGCTCGATTATTACGAATTTATTTTAATCTATTTTTTGCATTTTTTATTTTAACTCTTATGTTTATAAAAAATAAACATAGTTTGTTCATTGTTTTACTCTACAAATATGTAGTAAGCTTCCATCATTCATGCTATGTTTATGTCTCAATTTATAGACATTGTTTAGGTTCAGAAAATTCAACTTAAACTATCGGCTCGATTGGTACGAAATTATTTTCATTCTATTTTCTACATTTTTTTATTTTAACTCTTATGTTTATAAAACATAAACATAAACATAGTCCATTCATTGTTTTACTCAACAAGTACGTGGTAAGCTTACCTCATTCTATGCCACGTTTATTTCTCATTTTATTATAAAAAACCAAATGGCATTGTCGGTTTAAATAATAAAAAATATATGACATTGATTAATCGGTCTATAAGCAAGTTGTTATCCACAATATATGACATGTAATGAATGAGTGTATTTTGTCAACCAACAACCCAATTGTGTATACCACTATATAATCGTAAGATGTTATATGTTGTATTCAGATCATATGGATACTTTGTGCTTTTTAATTGCAAAAACTTTTTTTATGACAACCCTTAAGAGTTTTCTATACATTAACCCATGAGTAAGGCCATAATATGGTCATGTTTCTCATGCTTGTCAAACCCAAACATACAAAACTATCTCACTCTACCTCATCTATTAATTTTTGTACCTTACATATCAATTTTATGAGCGACTATGATAGTTCCATGCATCAATATATTATTCAATTTCTTTTATATGAACACCTAAATATAAAAATACAACCCTAGATATTAACTGTATAAAAGATTATGAAAACAACAAAGTATGGATTGGTTGGAGGCATAAACACATAATGTTTGCAAGAATATTGTTTTAATGGTGAACAAAAGGTTACCTTAAGATCAGTACCCTATATTTCACAAAATTTTAAACGAAGAAATACAACATAACGGTTATCCGCAACATTCTCGTTCACAAAATCCATTATGAATCTGCAGAAACAAAAGAAACTAGTTCATTAATTGTTTTCATAGTAGATGACAGCCATAAGATATCATTATGAATAAGGCCTCATAAAGGTACAAATTAAAGAAAGAAGCCGGTGACAATGTATACTGACAAACCAAATATTATAAAGGGAATAAGGAATGAGAGAGTTGTTTCATTAAGACGTATATAATGACAACACAATAGCCACTATTTACAGGACTCTAATAGAAGGTGTAGACATAAATAAGATAAAGGAGTTAAGAACATGGATAGTCACCAATAACTTATAAAGGAGTTAGAAATGTGGCTAATCGCTAATAACTTTATTATTTCATAATCAACTTAATTATTAATGTAAAAAGACAACTTCACCCCTTTATTACCTTCATTAAGTTATTGTACTATATGCATTATATGTTGTAATTACTTAGATTTGGTTGGAATCCTTCCCTCATGCTTTATAATATAGTATAGATAATATGTTATTGTTATGATTAGGTTTGTGGTTTTATGTGGTTGTGAATATGAAACCAAGCTCTAGTAAAAAAAACAAGCTCTTATTATCAACTTGTTCAAAAGAAAAGCCCCCGAAAATGATGATATTGGTTCAAATACAACTCCAAATACCGATAACAGTGACACCCAAGTGAATGATGGTATGCAAGCGAATGATGATGATGTTGGTAATAAGGATAATTATATGCAAAAGGATGATGATGTTGCTACAACTAAAAGTCCAGATATTCCTAATCCTTCGGCTTCAACTTAATCCACGAGGTCATATGTTGATTTGAGTGCTCTTCCTTCGGATCCCTTTGATAGACCACCTATTGCTAGCTATCACCCTAATTAAATAGATGATATAAGAAGAGCATATCTTGTGAAAAAGGCTTTTCAACCGCGAGCTCATAATTTTGAATGGACAAACTATCCTAAGGGTCAGAGACGTTTTAATGTAAAAATGGATTGATAAGTATGATTGGTTGGAGTACAGCACTAAAAAAGAAAATGCATATTGCTTATATTGTTACTTGTTTAGTAGTAGTGTTGGTAATCAAGGTGAAAGATAAACTTTTTCAAGAGGAGGCTTTTGTAATTGGAGTAAACCGAGTGCCTTAAAAGATCATGTTGGGTCGAAAGAGATACTTTTGATAAGGTGAAAGAAGATGATGTAATGGATCGATTTTAAGCGTTCAAAAACCGAAGAGGAGAATCTATTAGGTATTTATTTAACTTTATTTGTTTTCGTGTTGTTATCTTTGTTTCGTTTACATTAAATGAAACAACGGCGAAAAAAATTTAAATGTTACCCCTAGATTTTATTTCTATATCCATCACTAATAGGGATAAGTTTAAATGATAACCATCTAGAATTACTATTTTTTTCAATAAATTAATCAATGAATTATTAAAATTTATGATGTTCTTATTGGTTAGTACATCTATTCACTGTTTAAAATACTATTTGCAGAACTATGTCCAGAAAAAGACTAGAACCGGATAAGTTCGTTTTCATTTGAACCATATAGATTTGTAATTTCAAATTTGGATGCATTATTGGGATAAACACCATTATGCATTATTAGGATAAACACTAGTGCGTGAATAATGTGTGTGCGAATCATTATTATGCACCACTAAACTTAACAAGCCTTACGTGGAAAACAAGTAGTAGCCATGTAAGTCATGATTCCAATCCTCATAAAAAAAATGTTTTCAAGTATTTTTGTTTATGTTTAGTTACTAGATATGTTCATGTTTATGTTTAGTTACTAGATCTTAGAGTCTTCATTTATTTTATAAAAAATACAACTTAATAGATCTTAACATAACACACATGACGCATCAATGTTATATTTTCCCGTTATATCTATGTTTACTAAAAGTATTAATAAATACTTAGCGTGTACACTTGAGAAACCACAAGATCAAGGTTCGATACGGCTCACCTATGTCAAGGATGCTTCCAAGCAGAAATCAATGACTCATCCCATGATCAAAAGAATCACAGACTTCTCTCTATAGATGGACATAGAGATCCAGGATCAAACCCCGCCATCCAACACAGTTTCTTCATAAATACTTAATTCATAATGGCATACTAGTTAGTAAAAGTTTGTATTAACATATATCTAGACCTCCTGTATTTAGAACAATACGACCTCCCATAAAACGAATATATAAAACTCAAATTGGGTTCTTACTAACTCGAATCCAAAATATGACTTTCATTGTGAAATCGACACGTTCTAATACTGGCATGATATCCGACATCTAATACACCCTAAGGATGGTAACAGGACGTGTTTGGGACGGGTATGGGTAATCCCAGCCTCATACCTGATTAGTGATGTGTCCCATACCTGGCCCAAAAATCATTGAGTAAGTAGCGGGTATTTACTGTCAGGTATGGGCATAATCGCAGGTAATCGAGTTACCCAGGTATGTATCGGTTTCACAAAAATACTCGCTCACTCTTTTTTGCTAGGGTTCGAATGAGAACTAGAAATGCGATCGTAAACTGCTTGAGTAAGAGATTAGGAGAATGAATGAATGGGAGGGAAAATGGAATTAAGGAACCTGATGATAATATAATATAAGTAAAAGAAATATATTATAATTAATATAAATAAAAAGGTAAAATTGTTTCATCTATATAATCGGGTAGATAGGTATGTCTAATCGGGTTGGATAAATGGGTATTGAAGAAACATTAGTCTAACCTCTGGTTAGGGATGATTAAACTGATGAGTCTACAGGGTTTATCCTTCGCTAAACGTCTATGACCAAGGAGAGAATGTGACCTAAAAAGAAATTAGAGGAGTATGGTGGTGACTGTTAAGAATTGCTTCTTGTTTATAGACACAAAAATGGTGGTTACGCACTAAGCATGTGTTTCGTAATAAATCCAAATGGTTCATTCAAGGAGAAGAAGTTCTCTAAAAATAGGACTCACATTGGCTGTCATCATCAACCATTAACCTGAAGTGGGCCAACCCAGTTAGGAGGTACCTCCACTACCCCAGCTCATTATTAGTATAAGACCAATAAGAATATTAACCAATGAGAAAGAGGAACGAGTTACCGCCTTGACATCCTCCGTGTGGTGAGATTCTGTTGGTGATTGCTCTGTTGCGGACAGGTGGCACCACGGGGGTGGCCACACGCCCGAGGCCTCTGATTGATTGGTTGTCCTTTCCCCATTGTGGAGGTTGCTGATGACGTGGCTTCTTGGTATCTGATTGACGGAGCAATGCTGGCATTGTACTTGTTGTCCCCTCTGAGCCATGCACGATAATGGGACCACATGCTCTAATTGGCTTATTGGCTCACCATTGCTGGCATGCTCTGATTGGCCACATGTCACTGTCATGTGTACTCTTGGTCTCTTCAATACGGAGAGAGACGTTGGAATCTTCTTGTTGGCGAAAGTTGATTGGCTAGATGTGCGCCTCCTTCTTTCCCACACACCCCTTGGGTCTGATTGGTTCGTACCAGATCATCATTTTGTGTTATTTGTCTCCCGGAGCTTGCACATGAGTGAGGATGCGCAGTATGACCTAGGAGTTTTGTCAATGCCAAGTTCATGAGTGTTGTTGCAGTCATGTGTGGGGAAGCCTCCGTGATGTGCATGATGCTAGTTATGTGCAGTACAATACTCGTCATTTGTTTCTTTTGGTTCTTTGGGATATGGGTTAACCTTATCTACGCAAGGATTTGGGACCACATCCCCTCAGGTATATCATGTAATCTCATACTCTCCTCATACTAACAAAAATAACATAAAGTAATCCCATTCCTGGCCTCATACCCGCTTACCTGACCTCAGACATGTCCCAAATGTCTTGGATTTTGGGTATCCCATCGAATTCGGGTTAATTGTCACCACCAGTATTATCAAAGCACACTATATATATATATATATATATATATATATATATATATATATATATATATATTTAGAAATTTGGGGCCCAAAGGAAGTGAGGCTCAACTAAAGAGTCACATTTTTTCGCCAGTGCAAAGTTAACTATAAAGTTCCTCTCTCATTCATAGTTGTTGCACCAAAAACACATTGATTGTAATTTGAGGTCCGATATATATCTTATAAATCCAAGTGCTTTCATGTTCACGACCAATATAGAATTTGCCTAAAGTGTGGAAAAAAATTCTGAAACAATTATATAAGAGTTTTTACATAAAACTTTTTCACTTAAGAGAATCAAAGATATTGATGTGGTAATTAGAAAAAGATCAGTAGCTAAATAATCACTTTGTAACTTTAAGTGGTGTAAATGGATACCGTCTAAATGTAATATCTTCATGTAGAGGGCGTGTTATGGATAGGATTCTGACGATGTGCGCGCTTAGGAAGGGGAATATCATGGTGGATGATGGTCTTTGTGTGTTTTGTGGTCATGTGGATGAAACAACGGATCATGTCTTTACAACATGTAGATTGGCGAGTGGAGTTTGGAGTAGCATCGCTTCTTGGTGTAAATTATCTCCTTTTTATTTGTTTGTTATCTCTGATGTGCTGCAGGTGGTTAACCACATGGATGGGTCGAAGAACAAAAAGGAGATCGTGTATGGGGTCTTAGTTTTGACGTGTTGGTGCATTTGGAGAGCAAGAAACGAGAAGACTTTCATAAATAATGATGTAAATGTAGTTCAAATAGTGTCGGATGTCAAGTCTTTAGGGCATTTGTGGTATAAAAGTAGGTTTAAAGATGGTACGGAAGATTGGAAAGGGTGGTGTCGGTTTTCGTTTGATTCGATGTAATTTTGTTTGAGCGCTTATCTCCATCTTGGAGATAAGTCGCCTTGTTTGGTGTTAATGAAGGGCAATGTAAAAAAAAAAAAGCTAAATAATTGTATTCAAACTTTAAAATATTGATTTAAAATAAAAGATTAAACCAGAATTTATGATGTTAATTTAAAAGTTAAAAGCAAAAGATTTTGTATTCATTAGGAGATATTTTGATTATTTGAATAAGAAATATAATTACCTAAAACAGTAAAATGATATAATGAGTGGAAAGAAAAGGCTGCATTAAATCGTAATTGACCGGTGGAGCTCCGGCTAACACCCTGGGCCAGCCTGTACTGATTACCCATTCGACCTGGATTGAAGATCTCCCCAGATGGAACCCCCACATGTGGTAAATATGGTTCCGACATGAATCGAACCCTCATCTCCACATGACCTCCACTCTAGTTCCTCCAATATTCACCAATTGAGTTAGTCTTCATCCATATAAGTATCTTGTATAATACTCTTTCCCTATAACCACTATTTGTATTCGACTTCCATAGAAATTTCATATTAATTAAACTAGATTTTATCCCGGGAGCGTCCCGGGGTTGAAAAATATAACAATTCTAATAATACTAATACTAATATTTCTCTTGATTAAGTATACATATGCATCTTTAGAAGAGTAAAATTCCAATGATAGCATGGCGAATGGGCTGAATTTCAACATCGTAGATAAGAACCTGGTTTAAAAGAAAAAACATGATTAATGAATAACCTGAACACTTTGTGTTTTTTTTCCCGTATGAACGAAACCCCACAAAAAATAGTCGTTTTTTTCTCCGTTTTTTATATAGCATTATGGTACTCGTTGGAAAGATAATAAAACGCTCGTTAATTTGGTGTAATTTTTTTCTTTAGAAAATCTGGTATATAAAAGATATTAACGTTTAAAAATTATGAGAGGAAACATAAGAGAGAAAAAATTAAATTTGTTTTTAAATTCTTTTTTCCTAAAATAACTCAATTTAATTTTAGTAGATTAGGTTTTATATTATTATTTGTTTTTTTTTAATTTGCCACATGGCATGACACATGGCACACTCAAGGAGAAGAATGCCTCCTTGAATGCCATGTCATTAAAATTGCTTTCTTTTATTATATATAGATTCCAACCCGACCCCGAGTCTCACAGTTGTTAAATGCACTTTTCTTCTTTTTCTTTCCTCCCTTATTCTATACTTTTATCATTACCTTTTCTCTCTCCTCTACTCATAACCACTTTTAAAAATATTAAAAAATTATAGAGGGTGAACAGTGTCTCCTCCAAATTTACTGATGAACAGTGTCCCCTCTATATATTTTTTCTCTCCTCTACTCACAATCACTTATACCCACTCTATATAATATAGAGGCCCCCCTCACTATTATAGAGTGTATACTTTGAATGCTCTTAAGTTTCTATAAAAAGATTCTAACCTATATAAAGTCAAATTTAACACTCACCCATGCTAACAAGATAGTGACATGTTCATGATTATTTCAAGCTTCAAGACTAACTTAAAGTTCAATATAAAACCGTAAAAGTATATACATCTTCATGGGTATTTACTAGGGAACTATAGTCAACAATAAATATTTTTACTAAAATCAATTAATCATGTATTAAAAACATATTCATTAATGTGGTGAATCACCGTGATCATGATTTATTAAATTATTCTAGCCCATGAGATGAATTTAAAAAGAATTGGATAAGCAGCCCAAGAACTCACAAAATTCATTAAACAGCCCATGAGATGAAAATATGAATGAAGAAATTTATACCAGGAAAATATGCTCAAATTTTCGAAAGTTAAGATGGTATACTAATGGTTTCTTTACAATTTTTTAAATTTTACCATTTTTCTTCCCTAAATGCCCCTAGAAGATAATCACGCTACTTGTTTTCCCATTATGTTCATTCATGCGTCAAAGTGATTCTCATCACAAGGGTTTCTCCTTCAATCGGTTACAAACTGTATATAGCTCGGGGCAGGCAAAAAGTTTATAACACTCATTCATCAATATCAATATCATATCATTCATAATCCTTTAATTTCACCAACAACAACTATCATGTATCAGGAAAGGAAGTGATAGAAAGAAACTCGTGATGTGCGTCAAGAAATGGAATCTATGAAAGTAAACTGCATTAGGTTTATTATGTAATTGTGACGCAATAGTAGTTCAAATGGAAGCTTAGTTAATTGCTAATAAGGCGTAACCAACAAGGCTGTCATGAAACTTCTTTGGGTTCGCAAATGTAGAGTATTGTTAAGATTTTTAGATCTTAAACTTCAGCATTCTTTATTGGCATGGATTCTTTCGATTTCTAATGCTATATGTTTTTGTTTCGTTTTCAGGCGTTGCTTTTGGATTCCAGATATATTTGTTGCATATAAAAAAGGGGTATGTGTATCAAACTGTATATAGCTCGGGGCAGGCAAAAAGTTTATAACACTCATTCATCAATATCAATGTCATATCAATCATAATCATTTAATTTCACCAACAACAATTATCATGTATCAGGAAGGGAAGTGATAGAAAGAAACTCTGATGTGCGTCAAGAAATGGAATCTACGAAAGTAAATTGCATTAGTTTTATTATGCAATTGTGACACGATAGTGGTTCAAATGGAAGCTTAGTTAATTGCTAATAAGGCGTAACCAACAAGGCTCTCATGAAACTTTTTTGGGTGCGCAAATGTAGAGTTTTGTTAAGATTTTTAGATCTTCAACTTCAGCATTTTTTATTGGCATGGATTCCTTCGATTTCTAATGCTATCTGTTTTTGTTTCGTTTTCAGGCGTTGCTTTTGGATTCAAGAAATATGTGTTGGATATAAAAAAGGGGTATGTGTGCTTATATTTGAATAGTTATTCTTTGTTTAAACTGAAATTTGTTTCTTTAAACCATTTTATATCAGAATATATTTTTCTTTCCCATGTCAAACTATCTAGCATCTGACTAACAATTTTTGTTGCTATCTTATAATCAGATCGTGTCATTCAATTAAGAAGCTCCAGAATTGTAGAACATGAACATGTTAAGGTATACATAATACTATTACATTGTGTTACTTATCTTCTTTTTTTAGTTTTTAATTAATTAATGGAAAATTATTTGTGGGAAAGAATCTAATTTGTGTTTAGCCTAATACATGGTGTTTAGCAATACCATGAACTTTACACCACTTAGGCACCAAACAAACACACAAGTAACAGTTTGTTTGATTTTGTTTCCTCATCAAGAACAATAAACCTAAGATGAAAGAGGGAATGAATTACAATGACAAATTGGAGGTATTGGTCGACCAATTTGTGGGTTTTGGATTGTGGAAGCGAAAACTTGGCAGTTTTTAGAGTGATGCAAATGTGAATCGATGACATGCACTTGGTGTTAACTAAACTGGTCATCTTTCTGTTAGTTATGTACTAATTAATGAAATATCCATGTCTGTATACGGTCTTCATCAAGTTTATAGCTTTGTGAAATTAAAAGAAGTGTACTATTTAAGGAGTAATGGGATGGATACCATGGGACCAGCCCAAGAAAAACATTTATATGATGATGACAAATATCACTATAAAACCCTTAATGAAGAGGTAAGCTAATTTTATTTAACTTAATTATGTTGAAATTAATCCTTTGTTTTACATAGTGAATAACACACACACACATATATATATTTATATATATGGTTGCTTCAAAATTTACATGCATTAATTTGATGATGGCTTAGGGAAACGAGTACATTGTCTTCGAATTGGCTAAAGACTTTCTACCCGCAATTAAAAAGGTACGGCTAGCTAGCTATATATGTTATTACTTAACTAAATCAATTAAGTGACTGAAATTAATGTATATCATGACGTACAGATGCTGATTGAAATGATGGAAAGAACCAAAAACATACAAGGAGTGATGATTGAGGATAACAGGTTTTGCCTCTCTGTCCATTATCGTCACGTTAAAGATGAGGAATATGAGTGACTAGAAGAGGAAGTGAAGTCGATGCTGGTAAATTATCAAGAATTTCACATGATGAGTGGCAAAAAGGTGTTGGAAATCCGACCCTCCATCGAGTGGAATGAAGGTCACGCCCTTGAGTATTTAATCCATAACTTAGGCTTTGATAACGTCCTACTAATATATATTGGGGATGATACAACCAACAAGGACTTATTCATGAAACCCCATTAGAGAAAAGCTTCAGGCCCAACCAATACCATACTAAGCAATGACCACTTCAAGGGTTTAAAGGCACGTTTGCTAGCTTACTATACTAATGATTGATGGTTATAATGGAGGTGCTTGAGTTGAGCAAAACTTTCCGGCTTTGATCACTACACATTAGCACAGTGAATCATCCATTATTTTTTAATACCCGAAAAAAGATTGTAGTTTGTTCAGTAAAGTCATGGGAAGATAAGGCTAATACTCCAAATGGGCCAAATTTGCCTTTCTTTGACGCATCCATTTCACTGCAGAAAACCTGTGGTAGGTAGGTGACCGCCGCCTTTGCCAACCTTCCATTTGGTTGGTGGCGGATGGTGGCGATGTTGTTGCCTATCAATTAAATTTTCATGTTATACATGTTTGAGAATGGGTTTAGAAAGGTGATGGTGGCCACGGCTGAGTGTGCAGTGGAGGTTAAGGATTTGATGGTGATGTAAGATGGTGGTGGCATGCGTTGGTATGACGCCTCATTTGAATTGATGATCAATTTTTTTACCTGGCTATGATTAGTTTAAAAAATATTTGCTGGTTATTGGTGCGGATAGCATAGCAAGGATCGCAGATGATAGGATTTGACCTTTTTATGGTGATGTAAGGTGGTAGGATTCGCTCAGCTACGAGTCCCTTAATTGTTGGTAAGTTCTTCTCCCAATCTCTTTGGCGCCTCCATTTCAGTTTGCGGTACATGTAATTCTTATTCTTTCTCGGGATTGAGATTCAAACTGATGTTAGATTGAGTTGTTTTAAAGCACTTTTTATGGGTAATTCTACTTTTCCATGTTTGAATGTGTGCACATTTACCTCAATTTGAGATTTAAACAACCTAAAAAAAATGTTTCGTGAAGGTTCATTGAGTTGTTTTGAATCACATTCTATTTTTCATACTTGAATGTGTGCTTATTTTGCTTTGATTTGAAACAATTTCGGATCTGATTACGTTAGGTAGGATTCAATTGCTAACGTGTGGAATAGGTTATGCAGTTATATGTGTTTGAGAAATTGATACATTTTATATTAAGTTTTCTTACGAAAGGATTTTGCCTTTTGTGTTTCGAAGTCTTAATGAAACTGCAATGGGTCTTTGTAAGGATGAATTGAATCTCAATTTGTTAATTTGCAATTATAAGGCGATTAAAATCCAAAGTCGTCTTATTTGTTTTTTAGCTTCTTAAAGTGTTCTCTTTCAAAGGAAGGGTATGTGGATTTTGTTTCATTCTCAACATTCTCTCTTTTCCAGGCAACGTTACTTTGACTTTGTACATATATTTAGAAAGAGAATTTGATGTTTTTCTTATATTTGTTATAGGCTAGATTTTGTTATAAAAATGTGGACAAATAGGTGTATGGCTGGTTATCAAAGCGAGTATGTGAAATGTATCATTAACCAGTTGGTGATTGTTCTATAACTTATTGCAACAGAAACAAATCAGTTGCTAATTGTTACACTCTTTCTTCTTTTATTAGCTCTTGCCAATGATTTAGGCACTCTTTTTCTAAGTGCGTTCTCAAAGACGTGGCTTCAATAGACTTTTATGAGCTTCGGTTTACTATTACAACCTTTTGCAGCCTACATGTACTATCAGAATAGCCAAGTTGTATGGATCAGTTTACAAGTCAAAACGGTTGAGGGGGTGTTGGATTTGTTGTGTTCAGTCATGGCAACCGTAGCGCTAGAAGGTTGCCAATAAATTGCACTTAATCCATAAATAACTTAACTTAAACGTAATCCCTAAATAAATTGATGACTTACGCTTTTAGACCCCACTTTCTTTCGCGATTAAGATAACCACAGTATTTAAGTTAATTTAAACTTAATCCCTAAATATTTTCAACCCTCGATTTAAGTTAACACGCTATGGAAACCCTTTATAGAAATTGGTCTTATATTGAATCTTTTCCAGACCACTGTGATCAAGTACATATCTCACTATGAAGATCTGACCTCGCTTCTTTTCGCGATTTACGTAACCACTATATTTATTTGATATGTAATTTTGATCGTCTTAAGCAATGCTTTAGTTTTTTTATCATTCCATGTGGTTTTTTATCTTTCATGTTCTTTTGTATTTTATTGAAGCGTTGCTCTAGATATAGACATCTCAGTGGAGACTAAATCTGAAAGAAGTTATTGTTGGAGGTTAGAGGACGGCAAAAATTCTACTCAATTTGATGTAAGTTCAAATTTCTTTCTTCCGTTCATTGTTATAATTACATCATGTTTAAGTTTATTAATTCCATATTGTTTATTATAACATGATTAAAGGTAAACATGATCATCACATATTGTTTTATGCATGGAATGACTGGATTCGAACTTCTTAAGGAAATCAAGGTTTGTAACCTTGATTTTGTCTCAAATTCTACCATTTAATTCCAAAATTCGTGGTTACCTAACAACTACCTGTTCATGATTTTTTAGAATTCGTATACATTTAATGAGATTCCAAAGTTAACGCGTCACGGATGTTAATTCGGTTTGTGGTGTTATGTGCTTTTGAGGCTGTTGAGGATGATGAGTTGGGTCCTGACTCCTGACGATAAGAAGAATAAGATATAGACAGGCTTCAGTATAATTACCGAATTAACGAATTGCAATGTAGTACTCTCACGGTTAAGAAAGACAAGTATCCCCCTTACAAATGTGAGGTTGTGGGTTCAAATCCTTGCAAGTGCAAGGTAAAGGTGGAATTAACGGTGTCGTCGTTCATAAAGAAAGAAAGAAAGACATGTATTCATTTATGTACTGAAACAAAGTTGTTACTTTCCATAATATGGGTAGTTGAGATGTCACATGAAATTTAAAAGACTTTATTTTTATTTGGTAAATTTCTTTTTTACTTTTACTCAATTTTTTCACACAAGCTTCAGCGGATCCTGTTCTCTAAATCCATGGCACTTCACTAACCACCTGATTGCTTGATGTTATGTGCCCGTCGCGTATTGTCGAATCGGCCGCAACGGGAGGGTTCCTTAGGTTTTTAAAATAAATTACGTGAAGCCTATCATGTAACTTGCGGCAATAAAACATACGTACCCGCAGCAACGCGCGAGCATGCACACTAGTAGTTTATTATGGATTAAATCGAGCTAGGTTTATTCACCACGCTCAAGTTATCCTACATTGTGTAAAATAATTTTTTTACATATTCCCAAGTTTATGAATTACATATTTACCCAACCTCTAAAATTAATTACATATTTTCCCTTGAGAAGAGGAAATATGTAATTGACTTTTTACATGCCTATGTTTTAGAAGAGGGAAATATGTAATTGACTCTTTAAGTTGGGTAAATATGTAATAAATAATATTAGCAAAGGATATAAAACAATGAGCTTTAAAACAATAAGCTATAAAATATAACACAATGCTGAGAAAAAAAAGACACGATGAGTCCCAAAAATGACACAATGACAAAAACTAAAAAAGACACAATGTCACATAAAAATACACAATGATATAACACAAATTATAAAAACCACAAACTAAAAATGCAAAAGAGCGAAAACCTAAAGAACTAATGTCGTAGAGTTTGATGAGACGATTCCAGTGCCGCTAGAAAGAGTTCAATCCAGGTCTGTTTGATACCCTTCCTACAAATTCTTACTTTTTTAACTGTGCATTTGATCCTAAACCCACTTACCCAATAAAGTGTTCACCAAGAAAGTTTTTCGAGATCATAACATAAGTCATCAATAAGTACGAAAAAAAATAACTTCTAGTCCCAAAAATGACACAATGACAAAAACTAAAAAAGACACAATGTCACATAAAAATACACAATGATATAACACAAATTATAAAAACCACAAACTAAAAATGCAAAAGAGCGAAAACCTAAAGAACTAATGTCGTAGAGTTTGATGAGACGATTCCAGTGCCGCTAGAAAGAGTTCAATCCAGGTCTGTTTGATACCCTTCCTACAAATTCCTACTTTTTTAACTGTGCATTTGATCCTAAACCCACTTACCCAATAAAGTGTTCACCAAGAAAGTTTTTCGAGATCATAACATAAGTCATCAATAAGTACGAAAAAAAATAACTTCATTATTGCACAAGATAACGGAGAATGATGTTCTTAGAAAGGTTGGTAATCACCAAATGGTGTGTAAGTAAGGGTGTTCAAAATACCTGAAATCCGAACTAAAAAATATATGAATTCTTATTTGGATATTTGGATGGATCCAATCTAAATCCAAATTACTTATTCGGATATTCAGATCGTATTCAAATTTTAGAATTTAAAATTTCGGATTATTTGGATTATTCGAATATCTGAATAACCTTCAATTGGATTTTAGTAAAGGAATGACTCATTGCTTGAAAACAAGTTCCAACCATGAGTCACAAGGCCAATACTAGACCCTTATTATTCAACATCGCCCATCTATATGGACTAGTTGGTGTCACATTTCGTGATGCTTGATTTTGTATTCAAGACTATGTTTTGAAGTTTGAATTTGTGTTTAAGTCTACGTTTTGATGTTTGTTTTGAAGACTATATTTTAAAGTTTAAACTTCGTATTTGTGTTTACGACTAATTTCTATTTCCACTTTTGTATGTCTATTGAATTCAATTTAGAGTATGTTTGGCAATGAGCTTTTAAGAGCTTTTAGAAGCTTCAAGCTTCAAGCTTTAAAGAAAAAGCTCATACTCAATAAAAAGTCTTGTCTGGTTGAACGAGCTGGAAGCTTTTAGGTTGGAGAAAAAGCTCTATAGTGAAAAGCTACTAGTAGTAGCTTTTAAGAAAAAGCTATACTAGCTACAAGCTTTCAATTGCTAAATGACACAAATACCCTTTCTATTTTAAAAACAAAATAAAAATATTTTTTACAAGCTTTTAATTATGCCCATTTTGGTCATTTTATACATTTTATTAAAAGCTCCAGCTACTCTACCAAATACCAAAATATATTTAAAAAACTTCCAGCTACCAGCCACCAGTTAGTTTTGCCAAACATACCCTTAGTATGATGTTAGGAACCATAAACTAGGGGAAAATAAGAAAATTGAAAAATTGTCGTTCCATTTAATTTGGATAATTTGGATACTCGTTTGGATTATTCGGATTTATCCGAATCTGATTTGAATTGAATTCGGATATATTTGGATTGGATGAGTATATATCCAATTCAGATCGGATATCGAATAAGTTTAAAAAAAATAAATCTGAATAATTCGATTTGAATAACTCGTTATCCGATCCGATAAAAACATATGTGTAAGAGTTGAAAAGATTGAATTGGAGTGGACAAATAAGTACAAATTCTCAAACTTTTATATTTAGCAGCATTAACTATTGATTTTAGAGGAAAACTTACCACTTGGCTCAAAATCCCACTTCTTACTATAATTTCCAAGAAAGCAACACTTATTTAAGTTCTTGAAAGAATGGTCCTAAATATCCCACGTGGTCATTTCTTGGAAATTCTTGTAACATGTGACTTTTGATTTTAAATGAAAAGTAGAAATCCAAATAGCTTAAAATGGGTTAAGGTTATACATGTTAGTTTAATTAAGTAGGAGGTGTAGTCGTGTAAATGATACTTGACAACAATGACAAAAAATAATCTGTAGTTGGTTTTTGATTTAAAGGTGTTCAAGAATACTAATGATGTATACGATCAAGGTGTTTTAGAAGTTAAAAGTCGAGAATTTGAGTTGGAATTGAATATTAGTTAAATTGCAATGCTCTACTCGTTGTATTGTTCTCACTTCATATTTTTCTTGTTTTCTAAGTTCTTTTGAGTGTGTTGGCTTTGAAGGGTATAGATTTTACTTTTTTTTTTCTTCAACGTGGTGGTTTCTTCATCACTTTTCATGATAACCTCATAAGACTAAATTGCCAAATTCGTCCCTGATGTTTGACCAGATTTGTTAGATCCATTCAAAACAAGTTTTTTTTCTCACCTGAACCCTTCAGATTCATGTTTAAATACCAAATCAATCCAAAAAGTAACCCAGTTAACTTGGTCAGTTAAATGGGGCCTAATATGGTCATTTTGCTTGTTAAATGAAGGACAAATTGGTAAATTAACTATATTTAATTTATTTTGGTTTTTTTAATCCACTATATTTGCCCCTTTTAATCAAAATCAATTCCAGACAACCATACTAAATCCTAATGTTAACACTTCACCGAGATTGAAGATGGTTCTTTGTGATTGTGGAGCCCCTAACCTAATTCGCACATCTTACACCCCAATGGACCCTGGGCGACAGTTTTATTGTTACAACAGATAGGTATGCATAATCAATTCACCCTCTCTTGATCAATATATAACAATTTTAAAAATTGGGGCTAAGTTTGATGAATGATGAAACAGGGACGAAGTTATGGGTTTATTTGTTGGGCTGAGGCACCAATGTCTAATGATGTTGTTATCCATGGACTATTGAATGAGCATGCCAATCCTCTTGAAGATGCAAGGTTTTTGAATGAAAGAAACAATAAGCTTGAAGACGATGCAAGAAGATTGAAAAAAGAGAACAAGAGGCTTAAGATAATTTTTATAGTTTGATCATTATGTTAATGTATTATGTTTAGGTTAATTAAAAAGTGTTATTAGCAAGATGTATTTTCTTATTCAGCCATTGTATGTAATCTTTGTTATGATGCAATGAAACTACTGTTTTGTGGACATGTGTGTATGTATGATGGACTTGACAAATGACCAAATGAGCTGTTGTTGACGTTCTACAGTCAACAGCCCTGACAAATTACCAAATGTAACCTATTGCAAATAAGATATAAAATGACCGATATCACATGTTGACCCATTTACCTGCTACAAATAAGATACAAATTGACCCATTAACAATGAGTGTTGACTTTGTGCAGTCAAACAAACATGCTAAATGCCCAAATGTAATCTAATGACCAATAGAATAGAAAATGACCCATTAACAATAACAATATGTTGACAGCAAAGTACCAATAACAATCTGTATAGTCAAACCTACTGTACATATGGCCCAATAATGACCCAATAACCATTGTGCAGTCAAACAAGCTGCTGCTAACTTTGTGCAGTCAAACAAACATGCCAAATGCCCAAATGTAATCTAATGACCAATAGAACAGAAAATGACCCATTAATCTACTGGCTCATTAACAATAACAATATGTTGACAGCGATGTACCAATAACAATCTTTACAGTCAAACCTATTGTACAGATGACCTAATAATGACCCAATAACCATTGTGCAGTCAAACAAGCTGTTGATTTTGTGCAATCAAACAAGCCGCTGCAAAAACAATGAGTGTTGACTTTGTGCAGCCAAACAAGCTGCTGCAAAAACAAAGACAGTAAAGTACCATGTGCAGTCAAACAATGACCCAACAACCATTATGCAGTCAAACAACAAAATAATAACCACTAACCTGTTGACCCATTAACATAAATTTCATCAAAATATGAAATTTTACATCAAATTTCAGCCATAAAGGACTGTTTACAATATTGTCCATACAAAAGACATTAAATAGGTTCAACTAAGCAAAAGACAATAAAGCCCAAACAAAAGACATTAATATGGACGGCTTAGACTCCCACTGCTGATGCACTCTTACCTTTACCACCTGAGCTTCCACCACTTTTGCATGTCCTCTTGTTGTGCCCTTTACCCTTGCAGATGCTACCAGTCAATGAAGTAGCACTCTTTCGCATCTTTAGACTTGTTTCAACCTTTTTCTTCAAGTCTTCAATCTCCACATTTGTAACACCCCAAAGTCTTTCAGTTGTTGCCTTGTGTTTATTTATTTGGGTAAACTTTGGAAACCGGAATTAAATTGGATAATAAAAACCGAACTCTAAAAGTTAAAAATTTAAAGAAAACACTCTAGACACAAATGGTGACCTTATGAGGTTACCTAGTATAATATCATAGCTAAAAACAAACCAATCCAATAGTTGAGGGACTGAAAGGGGCATTATAGGACAGATTAAGTGTGTTATGATAGTGGAAGAGGAAATTCTCATTTCCTTACTCTTGGAATTTGACCCACACACATACACACATATACACACACTTAAGAAATCTTCCATCTTGTTCAATCAAAGACAAATTAGAAGGGGGGAAACACATGCAATTGAAGAAAATGGTCAATTAGGGTCCATCTAACTCTACGGTAAACCTTTATTGCTTGTTGTGATGTTTCTTTTATAATCTTGTAACCATGGAAAATTGAAGGTTGTGTTCTACACTTAAAATCTATGAATCTAGTGATGTTGCTAAAACATAGGAACCTCATAATCACAAGAATTTGACTGAAAGATTTGGTTGGGGTAATTATAAAACATCACTTGAAATGGGGTTATGAAGAACCCATCATAATATATGTTTAACAAGCAATGTATGTACATGTGTCATTCCTGTGTATGAATAGGTTGATAAAATGTTAAATTGATGCTTTTGATTGTGGGAAGTCTTGATGTCTTTAATGGGAAAATCTTGGGTACAGCAAGAACGCATACTAGGTGTTTGATAAAACGCCCAAGAGAACCCAAGGCCAATGATAGGCGTTAACATGTCAAGTTATGTATAATATTAAGAATAGAATTGTTAACAGTAGTCCATGATTCAAATGGCTAGATGATGATGTTAGTATCCAATGTATGCTTGAAAAGATGTTTAGATGATTTACATGAAACATAAGGGATGAGCTTATAAATTGCAAATGTCTTGTATAAGGCATCATGAGCAATAATGACCATATAGTACTAACAATCAAGTGAATCGTATCCCATAGGCAAGGAGCTAGAAACAAGTTCAAGCCATAGTGGGAAAGACTCGCGAAGGAAAGAGCAAGCGTAAGGTAAGTCACTTCTAGACTTAATCTTGATAATAATGATTGTTTCCTTGAAATTTGAGGTTCGAATCAGATAGATGAAATTGTCATACATGAGACATTGTTGCGAGAAAGGTAAGTGTTAGCTAAAACCCGTAACGGGTCGAATTGGGTGAGTATGAATCTTCACATTTTGGGGCCAATTCATAGCCATGGGATCTCGGGTAGTTGATGTCGTATAAGCACAACGTTTAGACATGGACATGAGCTCCCAATGGCCTTGGAACTTAACCCCTTAAAGGCCCCAAAGATAGACATTTTGTGCAGGAACTGGAGGGCTAAAAAATCCCAGTCAAAGCCTCCTAGCCATAACCTACGACCAGAGGCCGTAGCCTACGGCCTAAAAGCCCAAAGCGAGCAAAAGTTGATGGTCGTAACCTACAGCCAGAGGGTCGTAGGCTACGGCGGGTCCCCTGGCTCCTTTGTGGACTTGTTCTTTTGCCACTTTTACATGTGTTAAACCTCACTAACATGCGTTAACTTTATGTGGGAACCTAGGTATCACTGTTAATGTCTCGGGAGTGGATCAAACACACACTTTTGAATAATCGAATGCGATTTCCAATCATCGCTTCTACAAATCTTGAATCTTGTAATTGGTTTTGTATGAATACTAGGATGAAACCTCAACTAGTTTCTTAAACACATGAATACTTGTATTTTATAATCACTTTGTGATTTCAAGCATGTGGCTTGAAATCACCTTGTGATTTTGTTTGTGTAATATTGGCAAATGTTGGATCCATAAAGTTTTAATGGATATAAAATACTCAAGTCTCATGTGTAGTTTTATGGTTAGTCTTGGGTAATACTCATTTAATCGGGATGGATCTTACAAGTGGTATCAGAGCACAAGGTTTTAAGGAAATTGTGTTTAATTCAAGACATGATCATTGCTCCCGGTAAGTACCCAAGTAAACTGTTAAGAAACCGGAAGCTATAACGCTACTTGATTGCATAATTATTGCTATCTAGTGGAAGAACATAAATAACACTACAGTGCATAATTGGTGCGATCTAGTGGACAACCGTAGTAACACTAAGATTGCATAGTTGTTGCAACTTGGTGGAGAACCGTAACAATACTATGATTGTATATCGGGTACAATCTAGTATGAAACTGTGAAAACACTACAATTGTACATTAGTACAACTTAGTGTAAATGTCACACCTTCAAATTTCCACTGCGGGGTTTTACCGCGAGGCGCGTGACACACCAGGATCCCATAGCCATAAGTCATTCGAACGACTCTAAATGCCCAAACCATTTAATTCGTTTTTCAAAATTTAAGTTTTTAGAAATCAACCATATGTTTTAAGAAAGTGCGGAAGCGAAATCAAAACGATTAAGTGGATTTTTATGCGCGAAACAACGCACCCAAGATAGAACTAATTAAATGAAAAGCATGATAATAGTCAATAGCGTTCAATTAACCCTTGTCCCAATGATGCATGACCTATCGTTCTCCGTACCTAGAGACCTGCAAAAGCATGCTAGCGTGTGCAACATAAAGTCGCTGAGTTCACATTTTAAGTAACAAGTGTAAAGTTATCAAAGTTTTTAAACCATCAGTTTTAAGCTTTTCAGGGGTAGCTAACCCACTCAATGTAACTAAACATGAGATTATTGGGAACATACAGATGATACAGTGCCTCAGCACTAGTGTCTATCAACACTAGTAAGAAAATGTGGTCAGAAGTTCATGCCCATGACCCAAGCACCTCAGGCATGAGGTTGCTTCACAACCTAATAGTGCTACTAACTAATACCCCGTTCGCCTCCAGCGATTAACCCAATAATATTGTAAGGACTTTCAAAAGATAGAGTGTGTTTAGTTCACAAAGGACAGTTGAAGTACAATACTGATAAAAACCTGATTCACACAAGGAATCGAAAACCCGACTCACACAAGGAGTCAAAGCACCCCAAAACCCGGGATGTAAAAGTAGTCCAAACTGGACTAGAAAAAGTTTAATAAGTTGTCCCAAACCTGAGACGCATGCTTTTGAGAAAAGCGTAGTGAAACTCACCTTAGGTTGCGTGCTAAAAATAAACCGCAAAGATAGCAAACGTGGAAGGTTACTCGCCTACCGATAACCTATCGAACACAAAGTTACGAGTGTTTGAGTGCGGTTACACATGTTGATAATCCTAAACCATTGTACTCTACAATGACCTAGGTGACATCTCATGCAAGTGTACTCGACACAAATAGACCATTAGGACCCGTTCAATCGTTGGTGATTAGTTAATGATGCAACATGTCAAGACTTTCAATACAACGAGTTTCAATCACACATTGCACACAAGCAACCTATCATGTCATCTACACCATATAAATAACATGTACCCATGTTCTCGTATAGAATTTCACAACTTATAACTCAATAACATACTCAAATCATCTCATAAATCCTATCTTTCAAACCTGTGTTTTCTGGACAGAATTTGGGTTACGAAAACCAATTTTTATAAAATACCAATTCAACTCCTCAAGTCCCTAAATTTTTACAGAAGCTTCCCATAAGTTTTTGTGTGACTCTACTATTTTTATTTCTTTCAAAAACACATCAAGGTTTTTATGAAAAATAGTTTAGACAGCCACCTCAGAAAAAGAGTGCTGTTGACAGCAGCTTACATAAAAATTCATTAAAAATCATAGACTCATCCAAACGAGATGAATCCACTTGGAAAAGCTTCAAAATTGATGCATACAACTACTGTCCAAATTTCACGATCAACGGATTTGTAAAACTCAAGTTACAGCCCTTTAAAGTTGGTTCATTTTTCATCTCCGAAAATCTGATTATACCCTTGAACTTGTAAAATCATGAATACATATCAAAACAAGTCCAAAACACATGATTTTGGACTTTTTGAAAAGCTAACATCATAAATTATGTTTTAGTATCAGAAAAAAATCAGATTACACATGTTAATCACCTTATAATAGCCCTACAAATCGTCATAATCAATCTGCCAGAAATCAGAATTCTAATAACATGTTTCTCATGAACCCTAATCCTTCTTATTAACCCATAATCATGTCATAAACTCATATTAACATAATTCAATCCATATTATCACGTTTAAATCTATGTATTTACGTACTAATAACCCTAGTTTCGATTACGAACAACAATACCCATCAACATGCACAACAAACATCAAAACTCCTTACAAAATCATTATTTGCAATTTTTATATAGATAGTTTTTAAGGTTTTTACAACTTTTCAAGCATCAATATTCATCAAATAACACATAAAACATGTACCTCGAAATGCTAGAATCTTTAAAACCTCAAGATAACACCCAAAATAACTTGGATTAGTGATGAAAATGGATGAAGGGTTGAAAGTGAAGGTGATGGTGGGTGTCTTGGGGGTTCACGGCGCAAAGGAGCCTCTAGGGTTTCTTACTTTTTTTTATCAATAATATACTAGAAGTTGGACCATGGGCCAAGGTTACGTGTTTATGGGCCTTTTTTTGATAAACGGGCCCGTTAATACGGTTTTAATCCCGAGAATAGTCTCCATAATATTATTCATACTAACTTATGTAAAAACTATTGTTTTTATCATCTCATAACATGTTAATTACAGAATTCACATAATTTGTAGGGTTTACGTACTGACTATCTATTAAAACAGTAATCCACATAAACATGTAATTCACATACGCATGTTAATTCACATTCATCATCACCCAATAGATCATATGATTATGTATGCTTGACAAATCACCAACGTTCGGGATACAGGACTCGTGTGTGTGTCAAGATAAAACCTTCCTAGTTATAACGTACGTTAATATCATCCAACATATGTTATTATCCCATAACATATCGAAAGACCTTCCTAACTAACCCTAGTTAGGTGTTTAGTCACGAATGTACATGAAAGTTAACTAGAGTTCAGTAAAAGTAATATCCTGAAAATGCAGGGTGTCACAGTAAAGCTGAGAAAAAAGGAGATTGTATAGTCGATACAATCTACCTCAGTCTGTGATAAATAAGACTGTACACTTGGTATTAAGTGGTGTAAAACTGTAATTTGAGAAATTCTAAAAAGTTGGTTGACATTCCGGTCAACGATGGCCGATGAAGCTGATGTCGATCAAGCACCCCTCACACGAGGGGAGTTTAGTCAAAGACTCTCTCAAGAAATCTCCAAAGCATTGGAGGCGAACATACCTTAATTTGTGGGGAGTCTAAGAACCGAGATGCTCGCCTCCATTGAAGAGAGGATGACCGAGCTAAAAGAAAGAATTGAAACCAACAGGGGCAAGCAGAAAAAGAACTGCCCTTATGATAAATTCGTAGTTGGCAAACCAAGCCACTACAAAGGAGAGGTAGACCCGATAAAATGCCAAAGGTGGTTGGCAGAAATGGAAGAGGTTTTTGATCGAATTGAGGTTGAGGATCGAGATCGGGTACCCTAAGCCACAACTCAATTGACAGGCCATGCTAAGGATTGGTGGGATCTAAAGAAAAGTGCAACGACCGTGGAGGAAAACAAGGCTTTAACCTGGGAGGATTTCAAAACGCCATTTCTAGAGCTATAAAGCCCGATGGGAGGATTTCAAAACGCCATTTCTAGAGCTATAAGCCCGATGAGTTCTCGGGGTATTTATGGATAAATTGAAATTCTGTAAAGACATGATTCAAATTGAACAACAAAAGATCTACAACTATCACCTAATATTGAGCAGGGAGTACCGTGAGTTCCTTGCCCCGTCAAGGTATCAAACACTCATGGAAATCATCAATGGCGCCCAAGAACGGGAACAAGAACTCAAGAGACAAGTGACTTTGGGTGAAAGGAGAGGGTCGGACTCTAATCCAAGTCCGAGCAAGAAGTCCTGCACGAATGATCCCCCCCTAAAAGGGGAAACACTAAGACAAGAGGGTCCCCAAATCCATGTACTATTTGTGGAAGAAAGCACTCGGGAGAGTGTTACTACAAGAAAAAACCTTGTCCCAACTATCAGAAGACCGAGCATGTACTCACAAATTGCCCGAGTAAGCTAACAGTCTGCTTTGGATGCTATCAGACGGGTCACAAGAAGGCGGACTGCCCAAATTCTCCAAAACCGGGAGTCAAAACTGAACCAGGGAAGGAATCGACACTGGCACGAGCCCGATCCTTCCAAATCACGGCTGCAAAAGCAATGTCCGACCCGGGGTGGCCATATGTATTCCTATTATCTAAATTCTGTAAATTGTCGGGAACGTGTAGGTAGCGGGTAGGTGCGAGTTTGTCCAACATATCCTCATGCCAAAAATGTGAATAAATAAAAATAATAAGATAGAATAACTAGCTACACTATTTATGCCATATAGGTACATTTGCTATAAATATTGTGCCTGCAAAAATTTTGTTCAATACAGACGCGACCAAGTCCTTTGTGTCACATGAACTTATTCGTTATCCTTCGTTCATCTTGTCCAAACTGCCTACACCCTTAGAAGTGGAAGTGGGTGACAACAAGCATTTCATTGATGTGATATATGTCGAGACTGTGAAATAGAAGTCGACGGGGAAAAGTTCCTCGTGGACTTGAATTGCAATGCAAATGGGGAAATCCAAGTGGTAATAGGGATGGATTGGCTATCCCGTGTCCATGCTAATGTGAATTGCTACCGAAAGGCGATTCAACTTGTATCGCCGGACGGTAAGACAATCACAATCCAAGGGGATAAGGACTACAACCCTGTTGTATGTTCGATGCTGGAGGCGAGGAAGCTTTTGCAACACGGGTGCAAGGCTTACTTGACCTATGTTAAAGATACACAAAGAGAAACCATGATTCTTAAAGACGTGCCGGTGGTTTGCGACTTTGAAGATGTGTTTCCGGAAGACCTGTCGGGGGTACCTCCCGAAAGGGAGATTGAATTCGGAATTGAACTAGTTCCAGGGGCTAAGCTGGTTGCTAGAGCACCTTACTGTTTAGCGCCCTCGGAGCTAAAAGAGCTAATGACCCAATTGCAAGATCTCCTCGACAAAGCCTTTATCTAACCAAGTGTGTCCCCATGAGGAGCACCGGTATTATTTGTAAAGAAGAAAGACGGGAGCTTGCGGATATGCATTGACTACCGCAAGTTGAACAAGCTCACCGTGAAGAACCGAAGCTTGCTCCCGAGGATTGACGACTTATTTGATCAGTTGCAAGGCGCGAGTTGGTTCTCGAAAATCGATCTGTGATCAGGTTACCACCAATTAAAGGTAAAAAAAGAAGACATCCTGAAGACCGTATTCTGTACGCGATATGGACACTGTGAGTTTCTTGTAATCTCTTTTGGTACGGTTACCAAATATTTCTCTCTAATATGGTAAAGACTAACTCTTAATTAGGGGTGTTCATCGGTTCGTTTTACGGTTTACTTGGTTTATTCGGGTTCGGTTTATTCGGTTTTCAAAATTTTGTACCCCAAACCAAACCAAATTAGGAATATGTAAACCGAACCAAATTCAACCAAATTGAATTCGGTTCGATTTCGATTTAAACCAAACAAACCGATTTCAACCAAATTCAACCGAATTGAACTGAAGTTTTTTTCTCTAACTTATATACCTTTGTGTTCTGAAATCCGAATAGAAGGTTAGCAATTAATATAAACCAAAAATTAAACGACCCAATATATTGTAAAGATAGTTTAAAATCAAAATAAAACAAATAAATCCGGAAAATAGTCTTACACACAAACACAAACACAAACATGATAGAAATTAGAAATGTATCATCAACACTGCCAAGCAAATTAAAAGCTTGGCTACTTAAATCCTCCGAATTCATTGTCTTATTAGAAGTTTATTACTTTTTTTTTGTAAACTCCAATTTTGATCAATATAATGTGGAGTGAGACACATGTAATTGATTCTTCGCAAAGGGTCCATGTATCAGTCGTTAACCTAACTCCATGAACTGATTTTTTTTAATTCAGCTTTAAAAATAACTTTCTCATCAATATATATGGCTTATTAAATATTATTATTTTTATTTAATAATTAATTAGCTTACTGGTTTATTCGGTCTCCGAATAAACTAAATTAAAAAAAATATAGAACCAAAAACTAAACCAAACAACAAATTCATTGTTCGGATCGGTTTTTTCGGTTACGGTTACGATTTGGTTTTTGGTTTTGTTAAACATCCATACTCTCAGTAGGGGCATATAAGAGTTTGAATGAAGTAAAAAAAATCTCACTAAGTTCTCTTGCTAATATGTAATCTTAAATTTATTTGATAGAGCCCATAAATGATTTGAAAATCTATAACCTTTAGCAATCAAGAGGTGAGTGCAAGTATTGTTGCAACAATTTCTTAAATAAATAATACATTATACATGCACTCTTGACAAATTATGGGCCATTTACTAATTTTAAGCATTTAGGAAAGATGGGTTTAAAACATGTCTAAAATAGAGTTTTGACACATAATGCGAGAGTAATAAGTTAAGGAAAGCATCTTGGTTTTATACCTTACATAGAAGTCGTTTTCCCTATAGATTTAGATTCTTTTTGAAATATTTGGTCATGTTGAATAAAATCCACTTAAGAAAGTTTTTTCCATCAATATCTACAACTACCAAACTATATATGATAAACCTAATTATTATTATTGTTATTAATAGTGGAAAATTTATATATCATATGATGGTTTATGTGATAAAAAACACATTTATTGTTTAATGATCATTAATGACTCTTATCATAACTCATTTTGTTGGCTATTGGAATACGAATCTAAGATGAATAATTGCTAGAGGTTTTTCACATGATCACATGTAAATTTAGAAGACTAATAAGGGCTTTAATGTAATTTGGATGTGATGAAGCATAAACCAAAAGTTCGTGTGTATGATGGAATTGGGATCCAAATATTGTTCAAGTCTTTTCGTCTCACAACTTCTTTTTAACATTCTTGGACTCGAAGATATGATGATTATTTATTCTGGTAGTTATTTTAATGCTCTTTTCTTGTAACCATATAAAATTTCAGTCACGTTAATTGGTTCATATCAAGTCAATTGGTATCAATGATTTCGAGTTGTTTTCACACGTTTACCTTCTCGAAATCAATGTTGAAATAGAATGAATCTTGAAGGACCATGGGTTAGGACTTAGGGGTGAGAAGAAACAACAATCGATCCAAAACCAAATTAACTAACGTAACTGAACCATACAAAACCATTCACTTTAATGTTTGCTATTGAATTTTTGGAATGTACATTTTATTTTTGAAGTATAAGTAATTTATAAGAAAACAACAAATGGAGTAGACCATAATATATAGACTCAAATATGCAATAATCAATTATTCATTAACTAACAACATTTTAACCAAAATATATTAATTTTGGGCCATTTGTTTGAAGCCAAATATATCAAGCCCAAATGGCAAAACCAAATCAAATTCATCATGAAAAATTAAAAAATAATTCAGTTTTTAAAAACACAAACCAACTTTTCAGATTTTGGTTTGGTTTGAGCCCAAAATCAAAGCAAACCGACCCATGCCCACTCCTGGCAGCAGTATTATTTTTTACATCCGCTTGGTTGATTGTACACAAATAAAATAGTCAATCCATGTCAAAACACATAGAACACCTTCCTTGTGTCGATCACAATCTAATGTTGTACATTGTCACCTTATCGGTACATTCACCTTTATTATTCAAGATGTGATTTTTCGGTGTCTGTTTTGGTTTATGCACTTAAGACTTCTTTGAGAGCAAATTTGACCAACACAACTCTTTAATCAGAAAGAACAAAGAAAACTTTAAAAATTGTTTGCGGGTAGATGCAATATGACCGAATAAGATAGATACGTATGGAGTATTAACTAACAAAATGTCATGATTTGATCTTGAAGACTGCAATCAAGCGAATTGCATTAGTTATAATGTATTTCTAGATAGGAACATTAATTTAAAATATGAAAACATTACATGAGTTGATCTTGAAGACTTAGAAAAGGTCACAAAGGGTTTGAGTTTAAGCAGCCTTCTCACAAACCACAAAACTGCCTGGATTGATGGTGATGCTCTTGGTGCAATTGTCGGTTTTGTAAATCCCCACGAGCCGATCAGCCAACTCAAACATGTTGTTTCTTAGGCTGCATATGATAAACCGTCGTTAAAACAAAATAAACAATATTTACCATATGTCACATGATATATAAAAGGACCTGAATAGCATAAGTACCTGATGATGATGAACTGTGCATCCTTTGTACGGTCTTTAACATAATGACCCACGATTGAGACGTTCTTAAAATCTATCAGCCAAAAGCAGAGCGAGTTAGATATGCATCATATGAAAATAACTGAAATAATGATTAAAGAAAATAAACATAAATAGTCACCCATGATATAAAGAACCTACCTAGAGCAGCATCGATTTCATCCATAACATAAAGCGGCGTTGGTTTGTAATGGTGAAGGGCAAAAACAAGCGCAAGTGAGCTCAAAGTCTGGAACAAACAAGTGGTTGTAACACAATTAAAAATAACGATTATATATCACAGACAAACTTGGTTTTAAATGGCGCGCCTTAGGCTTGAGGCAAGCTGGAAAACACCTCAGAGGTTTGAGGCGGCGCCTCATGTACTTCTATATAAAATAAGGGTCTTTTGGAGGCTTATATGTAAATTGGTTGAAGAAATTATGAAAGATTTACTTGACACAAAAGTTGATACGTAAAAACGATGAGAGATGCAGCGTATTTAGGCAAGCGCCTCACGCCTTGGCTTTTGGGACCTCACTTTTTTCAAAACAAGATCACAATATACAATTTAAACCAGAAAACGAGCGTATTGTACCTTTTCTCCTCCTGATAAATTTGCAATATTTTTCCAACTCTTTTTAGGAGGCCTAACACTGAATACAACACCTTCAGAGAAAGGATCCAAAGAATCCACCAACTCAAGCTCTGCATCACCCCCAAGCGTAATCATCTGTAGCAAAATCATGATATAAGTTGCCACAAAGCTTAATCAATACATAATATGAGTTAATGGATAAAAATATCAATAATTAAATAAAAAGAAAAACAAAACATGCCAATGTATGTATATATAACAAACCTGGTACATTTCCTTCAACTTTAGTGATATAGTATTAAACCCTGCCATGAATTCATCTAGCCTGAAAGACGGAATCAAATTGGTATATAACTTACACAAGAATCGCTTTCAGAATGCACATCCAAACAGCCCAAAACTTACCTTCTCTTTCTCCACTCATCATATTGTTTTTTTGTCTCATCGCGTTCGTTTGTTACCAAATTAAGCTCCTCGACGCGCTCATTGTAAACGCCTACTTTTTTCCGGTAACTGTGAAAGAAAGCAACTTAAGAACAAACATGTAACCAACAAACCGGTTATTTCATGACTTTATGAAGATGATTTCTTACTCAGAGATTGAATCAAGGTTAGGGTTCATTTCTTTCATCTGTGCTTCAAGTAGAGCCACCATTTCTAGCGACTTTTTAAGATCAGAACCGTTAGAGAAAGATTCATCTGCAAGTGTGGCTTGAAGCTTTTCTGGGTCCACTAAATCTTTCTTAATTCTGCCAGAATAAAAGAAAATGTTATATTAAAAATGATTTTTTTATTAAGATATGTTAAGAAGCAGTAGATATGAGAAGGCTTACTGTTCCATATGCTTAGAAAGACTGTTATTTAATTCCTCAAGCTTTTTCTTGTAGCCTTTTTCTTTCATTTCCAGCTCTTTTAACATCTTCTTCATGTCTTGTAACTTATAATCAGCATCAACCTGTTCCAAAGAGTCTTAATAGATGTTGTGATTTCGACTCGTTTATGAACTGGTCAATTCATGTTGTGTTTTATCCACAGGTCAAAGAGATCAAAAGCCATCCAAAGCGAAAACTTTCATGCATAAAATCATTTTACTTAAAAAGTTGATATGTCATTGAATTAAATATAATTTTAGTAAACATATTTCACGTAATTATTTGTCAATATTTATAAAATATAGACAAAAAGTGTTTCGGGTCAAACCAACACAACCTGTTTTGAAGCGTACCAAAATCCTAGTTTTGACTTTTGTTCATCACCCAACCCGTCTAGTCCGCGCAATTTTCCCAACTCTTGTAATATAAAAAAGCAATAATTTATAGGTCTAAAAACCTCAGACGTCCGCAACTCATCTACAGTCTTCTTCAATGTTTCATAATTGGATTTTGCTTTTCCAAGATCAACCTTGTGTTTATTTATCAGCTACACAAAACAAACACAATCATTTAAAAAAAACTCAAATCAATGGTAACTTTAATAATTTACAGTAGTAAATACTAACATCTTCTGTCTTCGTATAATCATCCTGAACCTTGAATGCTTTCTTCTCTATCTCTTTAAAGGTTTCAAGCAAATTTTCCTTCTGAGCAATGAGTTTATCTTTTTCCTTCTTTGATTCCTCAATCCCGGTTGTTAGCTTTTTCAACATTTTCTGACCGGTTTCTATTTGAACTTTGTGCCAATTGATCTCTGTGCTGTTTTTATCAATGTCCTAATGAAAGCAAAAACATCAGCATACTCAGTTGTTTTTGAAATCATATTTAAAAACATGCGAGGACAGTCAACCCTATGTCTCGATTGATCTCTGTGCTTACATTTTGAATTTTGGTAACCTTCAACTTTTGGCTTTTCAACCTTTCACCACCTGCATTCTCAATTTTGCTTTGAAGCTCCAACACCTAAAGAGTATTTGAGCTTTAAGTTAATAAAAATGTATACATATTTATTGCAGAATCCTATCATATAATATATATATACATATATACAATATTTCAATATCAACCTTCTCTTTAAGCTGCTTTGAACCATCTGTCAACCTTTTGATCTCTTTTTCTTCTTTAGATATAATCTTCTTAAGTTCCTCGATACGAGTAAGTTCAGCCTTACTTGGCTCTGCGGCAGCCTTTAGAGAATCAAGTTGCTTTGCAAGATCCTTTTGTTGTGAATTCAAACTTTCAATCTGTCACATTAAAATATGAATTATAATTTGTAATGAACTCATGAAGTCAAACTTGCGTAACATTTGCAAGTGAACGTTACCTCTTGTTGACTTTTGGCAATATCGAGTTCAAGATCTGCATTTTCTTTTTCCAAACCCTTGTAATGCCTGGCCATTTCAGAAATCTGTTGCTTTAAATTTCTCAATTTTTCTGATATTTGAGTGAGTTCATTTTCTACTTCTGCAATGGCTTCACCAGAAACGCTGGCGGCTCTAATGGATGTCCCCATCTTACCGCCACGTGGCTTTCCACCACCACTCATAGTCCCTGATTTCTCAATAAGAACACCATCAAGTGTGACAACACGCCTAAATTCTTTATCAGGACCGTACGCAATACGTGTTGCCTACATTTAAAAAAAAATGTATAAATAATAAATCTTATAAAAATTTTGCCTTTAAAGGTTTAACAAGCTAAAAATACCTGATCTTTGTCTTTGGCAACAACAGTGTTACCCATCGCTGCAAAGAAAGCAAGTTTCATTCTTTCATCTTGCACCTTGATTAGATCGAAGAGACGTGGAACACCTTCTGGAGTGCTTACTTTCTCCTTCATTCTAGACATTTGATTCATTTGTTTTTCCTGCATCAACATAAAGATTAAAAATGGCAAACAAACAACAAAAGCATGGCGTAATAAAAAATCTCATATTATTATTATTATGGAAGCATCTTACCAATATCATGAAAGTGGCAACACCAAGATTGTTGGTGCGAAGCATGTCCACGCATGCTTGTGCTGCCGCACTTGTTTCCACCACAATATAATCAAGTCCAGGAACTGCTGTTGAAATAGCCACATCATACTTCCCTGAAAACAGAACTCAAGTCAGATTTGAGAGCAAATTGGACTGATTTTGGATCTTTTAAACACACAAATGAAAAGAAAATCATATTTTTGGAGTAAAATTTACCATCAATAGCTCCCAAATCGCCCATCCTTCCATAAATTCCTTCTATAGAATTTGAAGCTTTTGCTTGCAATATTGCTTTCAGAACAGATCCCTGACTCTTTTCGGTTTCCATAACAGACTTTAGCTCTGTATATTTTTGTCTTGCACCTTGCTCACGAGTTATCAGCTCCTCTTGTTCTTTTAAACATTCCTGCAAATTAAACACATTTTTATTAATCAACTAATTAACTTAAAAATAAAAACTGTTGATGCTAAAGTTGCATACTTGTTCTATTTTATGAGCTTTTGATGATTCAAGCTCGTTTTTCTTTAATCTGGCTTTCATTTCCTCTATTCTTGAAGTATTTGTTACGATTCTCTTCTGTATGTCATCCAACTGTTTCTGACCATTTATATAAGCAACACGGCCTGCTTCGTGCTGAAACACTCACATAAAGTGAAGCCAATCATCAATCATATTCAAACTTAGAGAAGTAACCGGAAAAAAAAAAACCTTTCTAAACGTGTGAAAGCAACAAGTTAATATACGTGCTATACAAATATGATAAATAATGAAAACAAGTTAAATGATTTCAATCTGTTGATTTGATTTCAATCTCTATCCAGAAGGGGGTGGCGGCGCAGCTTGTTGCCCGCCTACCTGCTATTCTTATGTAATTTGCCCCTTTTGTTGGAATAAAAATAAAAACAAAAAATATGGGGAAAAAACTCAAAAAAAAACAATTCAGTAATATTTTGCTTAATTTACTTTTGAACCAGAGAGCATATGCCTCACCTTCTCAGACAGAAGTTGTTTTTCAGTAGATGCAACTTCTAGTTTTCCTTGGTGCTCAATCAGTTGTTCTTCCCAAGGTTTAAGTTCGGCACGAACTTTGGCAACCTCAGTGCGGAACGCCTCGGTTTCAACTGTTAAAGGTGATAAAAATGATGCATAATCATTCAAACTTAAAATATAACAAAATTAGCTGCCAAATTATTTTCATGATAGTATCTAAATCTCAAATCACCTTTCTAATGTTCAATATTTTAGTTTGTGTTTGAGCATAAGAACATACCTTTGGAGCTCTCTATAATTTCCTCCAATATTTTATCCTCATCTAATAATATTTTTTGCAGTTTAGGGATATCTTCCTCCAGTTTGGGAATTGCATCAGCTGAGTCTTCAGACTGCTTTGTGATGTCAATAATCTTTGCTGAATCCTAAAGCAGAAATTAAAAAAAAAAAAAAGATTAATGCAATTATTTAATTTTACTACTAAATAAATATATCTTACCTTTTCAACTTTCTCATCCATTTTCTTAATCTTTTGTTTCACATGTTTTAAATCTTCTCTGTGTTTGACATCCTGCCGTTCAAATTCCTTGAATTCATCCTTGCACCGTTTAAGCATAGTGTCGAGTTCCTTTAATAATGAAACAACAACAAAAAGTTTAGGGGGTGTTTGGATAATGGGATATGTGTTAAACTGATCAGGGGAGCATTTATATAACACCAGACAGAATGATCACACAAACCTCTTGTGTTTTCATGTACTTATTATGCAACGTCTCGAGCTCCTTCAGTTCTTTCTTGCTTTCCTTAATCTTTTCCCTACGCAAAAAAAAATGAACACTTTTCGTTTGGTACTTCCATCATTTGAGATTTGGACCCGTCATTTAACAATGTTAAGACAACAATCACCTTTCAGATGTTAAGTTTTCTTCCAAGCCAGACGCGCTCTTCTGAATCTCTTCCAACTTCACCGCATTTTCCTCAGAAGCAAATTTTACAGCTTTTTCTTGCCATTTCAATAATGACAATTCCTTAAGCATGTAATCTTCTGCTTCGTTCTTAACACTCTGGCAATATCAAACATGTTAATCACTTTATGATAACAATGGTGAATTAACTAGTACAATCTAATAGGCATGTTATAACCTCTAGGCTTTCTCTTTCTTTATCAGCTAATTTGACCATTTGCACCACCCCGGACCTCTTTTCGTTCAGAGCTTCAAGCCTGATACACGTAAAACAAAAAATAACACATGCATATTTAAAACAAACAACATTCGATAGTATAACTCATAACCAATGTCATACAAACTTGATTCAAAATAAAGGTGAGGCATGCAACAGGTACGTGAGGCGTTGCTCTATGTACAACCAAATAAGCTTTATTCACCACCAGAAGTCGTGTATCTCTCATTTGTTTACATATCAACCGTTTTATCAGTCATCAAGTATACTTTGGATATTTTCTTCATCCCTTTGATTGTTTTTACACATAAGCTTGGTTTTAAAAAGCGCGAAGCGCACTAAAGCGACGAGGTCCAAAACCGAGGCGCAAAGCGCAAAAGAGGTGGGATTTTCGTACGCGAAGCGCAAGACGATTATATAATTTTTTTTATATATGCTATAGGTTTTTAGCATCATTTGCCCAAAATATAGATACAAATAAGGTTTATACATGATTTAACAACCCTTAGCTACATATATAACAATTTTAAGCATAAAAACACCTCTCGTACAAAAAGTGCGCGCCTCAGGGGATTTTTTTGGCAAAAAATCGCGCTTTTCCTGCGCTTCTTGTACAAGGTGCGCCTAGGGTTACATAAGGCGCAGATCCTGGCGCCTCAGTGCGCCTCGCGCTTAAGCGCGCTCAAGGCGCGCTTTTTAAAACACAGCACATAAGCATCCTCTACATACCCTAAATTTGAAAAACTTTGACTCAGAAGTACATGAGGCGCCGCTTCAAGCCCCTCAAACACGCCTTTTAAAACAAAGCATACAAATGCCACATAAACTAGAAAACACAACCTCAACTCTTTCTTTTCAGCTACTAAAATGTAACAAACTCATTATTCATAACTTACTGCTTATGGGATTCCTCGATTTTCTCCAAGTACTTATTAGTTCCAATGATATCCTCTAGATATTCAAGAAAGCCTTCATCATGGGGACCTTGAGCTTTAGGCTTCATAAGTGAAATTTGCTCAACCTCACCCTACAAACGTTCAGCAAAATGCAATTCAACACTTTGCAACAAACGCATGAAAAAATGCCTAATTTTCTTGAACAAACTCCCTACCTGAAGAATCAAAAACCGATTATTGTCCAAGTCAACTCCTTTCCCTTTTAGCTTGTTAGTAACCTCAGTAAATTTACTGTCACGTCCGTTAATATAGTATTTGGAAGAGTTATCGCGAAAAGCTTCTCGTGCTATAACAAAATCACTTCCTTGAACAACTTCATACCCTCCACCTTCCTGTTATCATCCAAATCAAACCATTACACACCAAAATTACTCACATCACACCAAACCAAAGCTAAACCCTGTAACAAACACCATTACATACCAAATCAATAATTTCCTGAAAATGAACCGATACACGCGCACTATGAAGATTTTGGTGATTGGTCGAATTGTGAATAAGCTCCGACACTTTGTTAAGTCGCATCTGCAGCATTTTACGTACGAAAACAGAGATTAATATCAGTAGTTATATAGGGCAAAACTGATGCACAACGCTCCGGTCTTGGTTTTAAAAAGCGAGAGGCGCACAAAAGCAATGATGTCTAAAGCTGAGGCACAAAACACAAAAGTAATGGGCTTTTTGTACCCAAGGGGCAAAGTGATTATGTAAATTTCTTTATTATCCCATAAGTTTTAGCATTTCTTATACAAAATATAGCTATAAATAAGGTTTAGATATGACTTTACCTACATATACAAGCATAAAACCCTATTGTACAACAGTTTGACGCATAAAAACGCCAAAATTACACAAAAAAAAAACGCGGCTCAAACTACATAAGGCGCAAAGGCATGAGCCTCAGGCGCGCTTTTTAAAACCTAGCCCGGTACACAACGCTGCAGCATACAATTGTAGATGTGCACAAACAAAGTTTTCTTGCCCAAACTAGTTTCGGGTTCGCCAAACTTAGTCAAAACCGGCCTTTGAGGGGACCGGCTCAAGTCCAGTTCGGGTTTGAAACTAGTTTTAGCCAGTTCGATTCAGGTTTAACTGATTTCAATATATAGGTCCCCAACCCGATTACAACCCGCCCGTTCGGGTCAGGTCCAAACAAGTTCCAATCAAACCAGTTTCAATATCAGTTACCACTTCCCGAACCGGTTTTTCCGTGCACTTTTTAAGCGGGTTCGGGGTTTCGGGCCAACTTGAACCCGATATACGCATCCGAACCCAACAACCTTATTACCATTACTTCAAGAATCACCCCAATTCCAATTCTTACCAACAAACCCTAACAAAAAAGACAGTAAAAATCACAAATTTAACAAAACCCTAAGAAACCCTTATTACCTGTTTGGCTCTCTTTCCAAAGACAAACAACATAGCATCAATAACATTACTCTTCCCACTTCCATTAGGCCCAACAACAGCTGAAAAACTCTGTACAAACAAATCCAATTACAACCCAGATTAAAAGATAGTAAATTTAAACAACCCAATTGGGGAAAAACACAAACCTTGTGAAATGGGCCCACACGTTGCTCACCAGCGTAGGATTTGAAGTTATTCATAACCATTTCTTTAATGAAAAGCCTTGGGGTTGAAGTAGTGTGGTCGGTGGAGATGGATCCGTTGGTGGTATCCATGGGTTATTGGTTTGTGAACTGAGATATTAACAAAAGGGGTTTGGTTAAAGATTTGTGATGTTTTGAGTGTTTCAAGTAAGGAAGGAAAGAGTGGGAGATTCGAGTTTGGAGTGATTTGAATTTGCCAATTTTTTTAGCGGGATAAAGAAACCTAGTGGACTTTGTTCGTTTATTTTTTTTTTGAAAGGCTAACTTCATAAAAACACAAACAGACCGGGGAATTTCCAAGACGGAAAAACCCCTAAGTCAAATTACAATACATCAAAAGAAAAATCTCTCCATCTCTTCCAATCCAATCCCCCACTAGACCCCTTACTACAAAACCATAAGTAAGACAAGGATTTAACATCCGCAACTAACTCAACCACATTCCTGTTTTTCTGACTAAAGATCTTTTCATTTCTCGCTTTCCAGATCCGCCAGCATGTGACCACAATAATCCCGGTTAAGATCTCTTTTCTTCTTTTAGCCCAACCCAATTGATTCACCACCTCGATTAAGTCTTTGACCGAGAATAAGAAAATAGGGGGGACCCGGACCCAGTTGGCAATAGCCTGCCAGACTCCTGTCGCCAACCCACAAGCTGTAAAGACGTGGTCAGCGCTCTCATCTTCTACACCGCAAAACGCACACGTGCTATCTCCAATCACAATGTTCCTTTTTCGTAACGCCTCTTTAGTAGGAATTCTATCTAGAAAAAGTCTCCACATAAAAACACTACACTTCAAAGGAACCCACTTACACCACATAAACTTAGTGTCATCCCGGTTCGCCTCCACCCGATCCCTGCTCAGCCATTGTTTCGCAGAATGGACCGAAAAATCAGCAGGCCCATTATCGTACCAGGCCCACTTATCGCTACCACTGCCCACTTGCTGGCCCACCAACAGACTGTGAATCTCGATCAACTCCTCCAACTCTTGGGCCGTTTCTGGTTGAGTCCGCCAAGCCCAAACCCCCAACCCAGCCCGCTGGTCACCACCAATTTTATCAGCCACCTTGCACATTCTATTTGCTTCAAGCCTAAACAACCTCGGGTAGGCAATCTTCAACGGAGTATTCGACACCCAAGGATCTATCCAAAAACTAATCTCCAAACCATTACCCACCACACCTCGAATCATGGAAATACCACTAGAGTCCCCTACCTTCATTTTCTTGCAAGCGTTAACCAAACGAGACCACGTACCCGGAATACTAGCTCTACAAGGATACGTCTCCCACTGTCTTGTAGAACCGTGAATACCGTCAATAACTCGACGCCACAAAGCCTCTCCTTCCACTCTATATCTCCACAACCATTTCAATAAAAAAGCATTGTTGCTTTCAACCAACCGACCAAGCCCCAACCCCCCACATTTTTTAGGGATAGTGACTTTATCCCACGCCACCCAATGCATTTTTCTAATGTCCTCGTTACCACCCCATAAAAATCTTTTGATCAAACTCTCCAACCTCAAAATAACCGCATTAGGAGCCTTGTACAACGAGAAATAATAGGAAGGTAAGCTTTCCAATACGGATTTAATCAACACTAACCGACCTCCTATCGAAAGCACCTTGGATTTCCACTTAGTAAGTCTTTGCGTGAAAACTTTAACCACCGGGTCCCAGTTAGTGATCCTACCCATATTTGCCCCCACCATAATACCAAGATACTTGAACGGAGTGGTGCCAGAACAACACCCCAGAAAACGAGCCATATCCGAAACCTCTTCCATCTCTTTTCCCATACCAAATAGCGTAGATTTATGGATGTTGATTCTAAGACCCGAACATAAGTGAAACACTCTAAGCAACCGCCGCAAAGAATCAAAATTGTTATTCGACCACTCACCCATAATTATAGCATCGTCCGCGTAAAATAAATGAGATAGAACCACACCATTATTCGGAAGCTGGATACCATCGAACGACCCCATATCACAAGCCTTCCTCATCAAACCTGCAAGAGCTTCCATAACAATAATAAATAAAAAAGGAGATATGGGATCTCCTTGGCGCATACCCTTCTCACACGAAAGCACCTTGGATTTCCACTTAGTAAGACTTTGTTCGTTTATTAATGTTTTTGTGTGTGTGTGTGTGTGTTTTTTTATTAAATAAAAAAAATCTTCAAGAGGTGGAACGAATTTTTGTTTTTGACTACTTTTTTTTTTTTGAGAGTAGTGTTTCAGCGGTAAATCCCGTGTTGCAAAGCGACCACTGCCCAGGATCGAATCCCATATGAACCACACGGGTTTCTCCTTTCAAACCCAACGGTTATTTTTTCGGTGGAACATGGGAATCGAACCTGAGACCAAACCCGGGCAGGAACCCTCCAAAGAGGTAAACCTTCCCACCTCAAACCAGCTGGGCTGGAGATCATTGGCTTGTTTTTGACTACTTTAGCCCGAAGGTGGTTTAAGTCTTTTTTTTTTTTTACAAAACAAAAGACTAACTGTTACGATCCATATCTCGAGCCCACTACAATTCCATCCCAAACATCTACTTGCATCAACTAGCTACATTATTTTAATATTAATACATTATTTTAATATTAGGCATGCATGCATGAGTGGTAGAAGTGTCCCATGTTTCTTTTTAGTGTCCCACGTTTCCTTGTATCCAATAAAGTGCATCTAGGTTTTTTAAGTGTTTTGTTTATAAATTGCATTGTACTCTTCATTTGGAGGAATAGACGAAAATATTATGAAAAAGAGCTTTGGCTTGAATCTCTCCTCTCTTGATTTCTTGGAAGTTTTGTAGGTTTTGCTTTGTAAAACCTGTCAATTGGTACTTTCATTGAGCCTAAGCCTCCATGCTTTTGAAGAACTCAATGACTCCACCTATCTATCTCGCTTCACCGGTACGAATCCGGCTCGTTGGCTCTTTGAGGTTGAACGGTTCTTCTCCTTATATGCAATATATGAGGAAGAACGGTTCCCTTATGTCGTTGAATACTTTGATGAAAAACCGTTTTCCTGGTTCATTTCATGGTATCGAGGACCCGAACGCCTCACTTGGAAGTCTTTCACCGTTGCAATGCTTCATCGTTTCCATACCACTGCCGCCTCCGATAACGAAATTCCACCCCGGCTACCCACACGACCATCATCAACATCCCCACTGTCAAAAACCCAACCATTGAATGCATCCTTATTACCAACCTCACCATATACACTCAGAAAACCGACTTCGGAATCTCTACTGCCACAAGTTACATGCAAAACCACATACAATTCTTTGGTTGCCTCACCTACACCATTTCCATCCAAACTTGCTGAAAAGGGAGTCATGCGCACCGGGGATGCCACCCATAATTCCGTGGTACGACTCGAATGGAGACCACCGTGGTTGCCAACCGAAACTGACCCATCACCATCATATAAGACATACAACCTACCGCACGCCACCATGAAAATACCAACCTTGATCCCCATGTTGAACAAACCTACACCAAATATAGTCAAAAACCCTAGGCCATCACGCAACATTGAACCAAGAAACACATCACCACCTGCCCAGTTCTTGCTTTTGAGTCTATGGCTGTCACAAAAAAATCCCAATGCAACACCTTAATACACAACTACTACAACCACCTTGGCGCCTCACTAAAACCCTTCATGTTCAGACACCTAAACTTGCTACATACAACTACAATCAAGGTTGGGGTCCACTAAGTCCTTGTAATTACATTTACGTGACTCCTACAAGTGCCAACTCATATTGGGATCTTCAACAATTGTCGCTACTCAACTTTTTGGATCCGCAGTTTATGAATAGAAAGAGGTTGGTAAATTTTGAACCAGGATCTGGAAGACGAGAGTGGCGACCACCCTGGCAACCATGGCGCGTAGTTGAGACCGCACCGAATGCTACGGGGCGAGTGGAATGGCGTCCACCGTGGTGACATAAATCCGTCCTTGAGGACAAGGACGTTTTTCAGGGCGGGAGTATTGTTACGATCCATATCTCGAGCCCACTGCAGTTCCATCCCAAACATCTACTTGCATCAACTAGCTACATTATTTTAATATTAATACATTATTTTAATATTAGGCATGCATGCATGAGTGGTAGAAGTGTCCCATGTTTCTTTTTAGTGTCCCACGTTTCCTTGTATCCAATAAAGTGCATCTAGGAGTTTTAACTGTTTTGTTTATAAATTGCATTGTACTCTTCATTTGGAGGAACAGACGAAAATATTATGAAAAAGAGCTTTGGCTTGAATCTCTCCTCTCTTGATTTCTTGGAAGTTTTGTAGGTTTTGCTTTGTAAAACCTATCACTAACCGTCTGTTTGGTCGATTAAGTGTTAAATCATTAACATGTTTGAATGGTTAAGTGTTGAATTGGACCAGTGGTTAGTCTTTTTGTCCACATTGGTAGAATAAGTAAAAATAGATTGGTTTATATGTGGTTCAGTGCTTAATGGTTCAGCAACATCCCGAGTCTTAATGGTTCAGCCTTAACCATTCCATTTAGAAGCTGAAACAAACGCATTTAATGGTAAATCATTCAACGCCGAATGGTTCAATGCCTCATTAAAAAGCTTACCAAATAGCCCCTAAGGCCCTGTTTGGTTGGGTCTGAATGACCTCATTCAGATGTAGACGACAGACTCGGGCCCTGCTTGGAAAGCCTCTTAATCACACCGGTCAAAGGTAACCTCTGACCGAATCAGAGGTGGTGGTGTTTGGTTAGAAAACCAACATTTGAATGGTGCGGTTAGTGTTGAGCGATTCAACTTCATATTCATACTGAATGAAAATATGGACTGTAGTGCCCTTTTAAAGTTTTGTTCTCCTCTTTCCAAACCCAACTCATTTTCTTCTCCCATCACTTCACCTCTCCTTCTCTGCACCCGCCGCCCTTTTTCTCCTTCTCTCCTCTGCACCCCTGCCCTACCTCTCCCTGTAAGAAACACCATTGACCCCCTAGTCGTTGCCCCCACCGTTCCTCGTCGCATCTCTCTCTGGTTATTTTAAGTGTGTCTTTGTGTGGATTTAAGAAAAAGAAAAACAAGGAGAGAGTTGCAGGTAGGGGTGTAAATGATGCGCAAAGGCTCGAGAGATACTCTGGATCGGATCGGTAAAAAGCTCGAACGAGTCAAGCCTTAACGAGCCCGAGCTTGAAAAATGACTCGTTTAGTTATCGAGCCCAAACAATTCCTAAATTATTATTATTTTATTTATAGTATATCTACTATTTAACATAAGCGAGCTCGAGCCGAGCTTTTAGCTATTTAAAATTGTTCTAAAATTATTTCAAGCCGAGCTCGAGCTCTTGGCTTTTACTTTCGAGCCGAGCTTAAGCTCAAAGTATTATGCTCGAATCGAGCCATGCTCGAGCTTCATAAAAGCATGACGAGTCGAGCTCGAGCCAAGTCAGGCTCGACTCGGCTCATATACACCCCTAGTTGCAGGTGTATGTGTGGGTTAAAGGGAGAATAAAAAAGAAGAGTATATGATTGATGTTTGGGGTGGTGTTGTGTACGTTATTTATTTATTGATAAAAAGGATATAAAGTTTTTTATTTATTATTAATGTGAAAATAAGATGATGGGTAAAATAGTAATTTTGTAGAGTTATTCAGAGGTTTAACCAAACAATACTTAGGGGCTGTTTGGTTGATTAAGTGTTGAATCATTAAGATGATATGAATGGTTAAGAGGCTCTGAATGGTTAAGAGCTGAATCATTCAGCATCCCTTATTAGCTTAATGGTTCAGCACTTAATCATTCTATTCAGATGCTGAAACAAACAGTCTGAATGTTGAATGATTCAGAGTTGAATGGTTAAGAGACTGATTAAGAGGCTACCAAACAGCCCCTTACTGGTTCAAAGCCTCTTACCCATTCAGACCTCTTAATGGTTCAACACTTATGGGTTCAACACTTACCCAAACAACCCCTCGGTCATACATCGGTTTGAATAGGCACTTAATCGCTCAAATTTGAAGGCATATCTAACAGGCACTGATTCAGAGTTGTGCGATTCCTGATCGAACGGTTCTCTACAGCGACGATGACCGAACACGCAAAAAACAAAAATATGATGCTAGATGAAAAAAAAAGCAAAACTCGTGGAACCTGATTTTTGGAGCGGCATACGTGTCCACAGGCCGTGTGGGCGACGTGTTGGATCACAACCAGAAACCCGTTTTTGCATCCCCCTCTATGCGCGGGTAGGTTTGCCTTTACTATTTCTTTTTACGTTTTAACTTTCATTGTATTACGACACTGCTCGCGAAGTACGGGTGAAATACTAGTTTTAGTACAATTGCTTTAATAATGCTAACAGTAACGACATTTAATTTACAACTTTAAAGTATTAATGATAATACTTAAAAAAGTTAAATAATGTTTTTTGGGTTAAACGGTCATTTTCGTGTCCCCTGCGATTATTTGTGTCGTGTTCGAGTTCAACTGACATAATTTTCAGGTTTGTGTAATATTTGAAGGTTCATGTAATGACCCAACAACCACAAACATGGGCCTTTTAGCGGCACTATGACTTTGTATTTCTTTGAAGTTTTGGGCCTTTTAGCAGCACCATGACTTTCTATTTCTTTGGTAAACTCCATGCTATACTTTAATTGGGCACACAAAGGGTGATCACCAACCAACACATGTTGACAATTTTATTATCGTTAAATAGACATATTAATTTCCGTCGATATGCGCCAACCAACAAGGTTTATAGAAAACAACTAGAAGATAAGATATCCATAGCTTAAATGGTGGCCATGCTAGCTATAATGAACCTAAATCATGTTCAAACGATAAGGGGATCCTACAACAGTTTTACACATTTAACATTTTTATGGTATTTGGTTTATTTGATATTGAATCCTAAATGATGAACGTCGTATATCTTGTTAAAGTAGTACTAAAGAAACTCCTCTCATAAACAAAGTATTTATAACGGTGAATAATTTTGTAAAATGATTAGATTTAAGTGAATGGGCTATGCTTCAATGTAGTGGACTATATAGAACTATGGAGTAGACAAGTACTTGGGCTGAATGAAAGAGTGTGTATGGGCAATGCAACATCCGACCCAATGCATGTTATAAGAGTTTGACACCTTTTTTTTAAAGTGAGTTCGACACTTTGGTGGGGAGGTGAGCGGTCGTCAGCCGGTTAGTGGGGTCTCGGGGATTTGACAGTCGACCCAGTCATAAGGTTCGGTCAAGCCATTTTTATTTATTCGTTTGATATTGTTTTTTCTTCACCGATTAAACTATGCGTTATAGTAGGGTGAGTTAAATAAGGTGGAACATGAAAGAAAACAAAATGTTGCAACTTAGGTGAAGAGTTTCACATTTAACGCTCAAGAGTCAACAACATCTGTTATGGAGATATAAAATGGCAGATTTTAATCGTTGGCTAATTGTTGTTTCCAATTATTTATATATTTAAAAAAATTAAAGTTTTTAGTTTGTAGTTAAATACTGAAAAAGAAAAACATGGCAAAAAAAAAAGACAAATACTCATTCAATACTGACCAATAGATTAAAGAAAATATAGCAATCACTAAAATTATTACATGTATTCTTGACGTTCATTCATTTTTTCGAATAGTTCACGATGGACCTTCGTTAAATGATTAAGTCGACGCGGGTTGGCATTGTTGGAAACCAGGCCTTCTTCAACTTAACCAAACACAAGATTTAACAAGAAAAAACTATTGATTAAACTTGAAGGTACATAAAACCTAAACATAACCCCTATTTATACTAAACAAATCCTTGATGCCTAAGAAACCTACTTAGACTAGAATTAGGAAACCAAATAATAATAAAATAAAACTAATATAAATCCTAATCTACCTACTAAAACAAATAAACCATTTAACATCCTTTCACTTTTGATTATTGACAAGATTAGTCCCAACAATCACCCCCTTAATCTTGTCAATCACATCTCATCACATTAGAGCTGGTCCATCTTCCTCACATCGGGCAAAGTTGGCTTCCTCCCTTTTCTCCCACTTTGGACACTCCGATATGTAATGGCCCGCTTCATTGCACTTGTAACACCTGACGTGGCTTTTGTCCCGTTGTACTCGACCATCTCCTCGATCTTTACCGGACCCCCGACCTCTACCTCGGCCTCGTCCAAGATCCCCTCGATTCGAGCTTCCACAACCGCAATGCTCACATCTGTGCTCCTTCTCCTTTGCTTTTTCATCTGATGTTGTGAACAAAAGTTGGTTTAAATTTCCTGATTGAGTCTCCTCCTCATTCTTGATCCTTTCTTCATAAGCTTTAAGCCGACCTACAATATCATCATAGCCGATGGTCTTCAAATCCACCACCTGTTCTATTGAAGCCACCATATGAATGAATCGCTTCGGCAATCCGTTAAGAAACTTCTTAACTAGTTTGGTTTCTTCTATAACCGAGCCAAGTGAGGCGGCTCGAGAGGCATACCCAGACAACTTATTAGCAAACTCGTCTATGGCACCTTGATCCTTCATCTTCAAGTTTTCAAACTCTGCCATTAGAGTTTGTAGTCTCGCCTCTCTGATCCGATCTGCACCCAAATGGCGGGTCTTTAGAACATCCCACATCTCCTTTGCGGTTTTGAGATTACCAACTTGCAAAATCTGCTCTTCAGGTATAGCTTGAAACATGAGAGCAATTGCAATATTATTCTTCTTGGCATCCTCACCCGTACCTGGTTCAATTTGTTCCCACACCCCGTGAACATTGAAAATAACCCTCATCCTCATTGCCCACACCGTGTAGTTTGTTGAGGATAACACCGGACATTGAAAAGCGATACTGTTGTTCTCCTTAACAGTAACCAAAGCTTGATTAGTTGGTTGAGACATACTGAACCAAATTTCCTTACTCCTTGTTACTTCGTGATGTTATTTTTCTTATCAAACAAAAAACCAAACTTTAGTTTGTTTCCTTCTCTGTTTGACACAATAACAGAAACAACAAAACTCCTTGAGCAACAAATACCCTTTTCCATTTTTTTTTAATTCAACCGAAGGTATAAAAAAAACAAAACCTCTTCTGCCTTGATTGGGAACAACGAAAACAGAAAGAACAAAATCCTTTCTTCTAAACTAAAAGTTCCGATTTAACCTTTTAATTTTTCTTCACCAAATTCTATCGCCACTTCAGAATTATTTGTGTTGCTTCTATTCGATCGTCGATGCTGTCAAATATTCAATTGAACCTTCAATTGGTTGACTATCTGATCGATGTTCCCAAGTTCTTGATATATGCCTCTGCAATCGATTGATGGTGTCTACCGTATGTTCGCCTAATCGATATTCTGCTTCTTCTTTGGATCGTGTATAACCGCTCTGATACCAATTGTTGGAAACCAGGCCTTCTTCAACTTAACCAAACACAAGATTTAACAAGAAAAAACTATTGATTAAACTTGAAGGTACATAAAACCTAAACATAACCCCTATTTATACTAAACAAATCCTTGATACCTAAGAAACCTACTTAGACTAGAATTAGGAAACCAAATAATAATAAAATAAAACTAATATAAATCCTAATCTACCTACTAAAACAAATAAACCATTTAACATCCTTTCACTTTTGATTATTGACAAGATTAGTCCCAACAGGCATCTTCCTCTTTTATTACTTCACACTTTCTTTGGATTTATTGTGTTGAGGAATGGTAACAAATTGGAAGGTAAGATTAAAAGAGAGTTAGGATGATTTTTTTAAGGAAATGAGCTGATTTATATATATTTTTAAAACTGAATTATTATTTTCTATTAAACCTTAGCACACAACCTCCAAGCCAAGGACTTTTTCCTCACCTCCGCTCCGCACCTTGTTCGTGCCCTTGCTGTCACAGTGTGTCACGTCTCAATTGCTAACGTGGCACTCTATTCGCACCCCATTGATTATTGAAGTACCGCAACACATAGTCTTATATAGCTACCATATATGTTAATTAATGTTAATTACATGAGTGCTCCATGTGATATACATGTTTGCGGTTTTCGTTACCACTATCCTTTAACATCCAATACAGATGGTCACTAACACTAGCAAGTAGCAAAGGTTACAAACTTAAGAACACAATTGTATGATCCATTAGTAAAAACCCACTCACCCACCACTCTTTCTCTCCTTAATTTGCCTCCCCTCTTCTTCAGCGGAAAATGATTTGCAAACTAAGTCAAAGAATAAAGAAGAAAAGATGTTACACGTTGGCTTGTGGCAAAGGGTATATGTACCCGCATTATAATTATACTCACAGTTGAATATTTACGCAACATATATAATTAATTGTGCACAATAATTATGCAACATCTATAAATAAAAAGCAAAATATATATATACAACCTATATTTACAATTACTTATTATGTGCATTATCGTTCAATCCGTTTAGTTTATAATAACGATTTTATATAACGATACCATATTCAATTCAAGGTAACCAATTCTTAATTTTATGGTATGATTCTTATAAAAAAAATAAACTATATAATATTTATTTGAGTTTTAGCTACTGCTATATAATATTTATTTGAGTTTTAAAAATAATGAAACTAAATAAAACTCAACTATTCAAAAAGATGAAAGAAGAAACACGTCAAGAATACAACATGTAATAATTTTAGCTACTGCTATATTTTTAATTAATCTATTGTTTTAAATCATTTATTGTGTATGTGTGGCATTGCCATACCATCTCAACCACTTATTTAATGGTATTCATCAATGATCTAGAACATTATTTCAAAGTTCAGACACTCTTGGAGGAAAAGACCTATCTATTTCTTTTTTCAAGTCTTTACTCTTTAGTATGACATAAATAATCAACATCAAGCATTTTATGTGCTTTAAAGCTTGGAAACAGTTTATTATGTTGACTTGAACTATTTGAGCTAGACTATATTTTCGCTTAACTAAAATGAACATTTTGGATCCGTCAACGTAGATGAATAAAAGCTCTATAAACCATAACACAAATGGAAGTAAGTTAAAAGAGTCGATAGTTTTTATTTGCTTGAGGTTCTTGTATGTATATACAATTGGGAAGAGATAACGTACATATCTTCCTTAACGTGAGAAGCGTAGGAAGCATTCTCAGCCCTTAGATGTAGGAGGTGGCATGATGATAAGTATTAACCTTAATCACGGTCGGCTTAAACAAACCAAGGGTAAATTAGGAAAAAGGTTCAAAACTTTTTCAAATCGAAACAACAGACTTAAATCGAAACCTGATTTTTCATCATTTCAACTCGATTAAACATTCTGAATGATTACACAATCAAAATAACAAAAAACAGTCAATTACATTGAATGAAAACGTAAGATCAATACTTAAATCTAAAAAACAGAAAAACAGCGGATTATACTGGGACGATTAATCATACGAAAAATATAGGATTATGAATAAACGCTCGTATTAGTTGTCAAATACTTTCGATTGTATTTCAAGAAGAAGGATTAAACATAAAAATTAGGTTAAAAAGAAGTAACAGACGAAGAAGACGAAGTTGGTGATAACAGAGTGTTTTAAACGCACGTTGTAAATGTTTAAACGCACCTTATGTAGATTTTAAACGCACAAGCCTTGAAACACACGTTATAAATGTTTAGACGCACGTTGTAAATACCCATGTATATATAAACGCACGTTAGAAATCATAAAACCAAAAACATAACCATGCTCATTCCTAAGCACAACCATGCTTGTGAATAAGCACGATCATGCCACACCCAAGCATAACCCTGCTCATTCCTGATCATAACCATGCTTGTGAATAAGCACGATCATGCTTGGATAGCTGTTTCAACATCTCAACTTCCAAATTAAGAGATGTTGCAACATTGGAAATGAAATGTAATGAAATCCTCTGTTTCAATTCCCCCTCTCCCTCTGTATTTTCTTAATTGGATGTTATCACTTGCCCTTCAATATAAACGCACGTCAATTCGTTTATAAATGCACCTTATCACTTTAAACGCACGGTTTTGTGATTTAGTACATTTTGTTTAAACGCACTTTTGATTGAATGCGTTTTGTTTAAACACACGTTTGATTGAGTGCATTTTGTTTAAACGCACTTTTAGGAAAGATGGTAGGGAAGATGAAAGATAGTTGTCGATGTTGTTGAATGACACAAAACAAACTGCAATCGGTCGGTGCTGCTTGTTGGGTGTTGTTTTGTGATGCTCTTTTGGATTAAAAATAAAGGCAATCAACCAAACTTTAAAATAATAACCAACAAGCACCTATATTCAATGCTATATATGTTTTATGATAATAACTAACAAGCTCTGTTTCCTTTTACATTAGCGCTTTTCGTCATAGAACCTTCATGTTTTTCCATAGATATGAGTTTTTTCTTCCTCTTTTGGTCACTATACATCTTCGAATCCTCTTTCTTATGGTCACTTGTATGAATTTGTACATGAATTGAATCTGAATAATTAATTGTTAAAAATTTTCAATCAAATATCAAAAATAATTAATCGAACCTGAATTGAATATGAATCTCTTATAAACTGGATTGTCGAATATAATTAATCGAATTTGATTTCAATTTGAACCAGAGGTTATCGAAAGAAAAAAGTCTAAATTACCCTTTTAATCAATCAGGATTGAGTTTATTAGACTTAACCATAGTTGATAGGTGACATAATTTAGTGGCTTCCTACACTTCTTACATTAAAGTAGATATGTATCGTATACTTTCTCTATATAATTTGCAATTTACCTTCTCTATACCAAAAAAAAGAAATTCGCCCGACATATATATTGTTAGAAAATGATTACATTAAACTTTTCGAAAATTCCTGTCTATTTCCTAACTATTTAATAAAACATACTTTTCGAACCTGAATTGTAAAATGGAACAAAAGTTAAACACGGAAGGGTTATATATGAATAATGTTTATATCACAAAAAGTAATAAAAAAATTATATATTATTTCTTTTCAAAATTCAAACAATCAAGTGCTTTTGTTGTATGCATGACTAGGTATCCATCACGACTGTACTATTTATTTATTTATTTATTTATTTATTTTGTTTTTAACATTTTGGAACCACTTGCAAGTTATCTTTATCATCATTGTGATCGTTAAAGTTTCAAAAAAAAAAAAAAAAAAATCATTGTGATCGTTAAGTTTTATTGCGTGTTTTAGCCGGACCCGGATATTAAAATTAGGGACGTGTACTTCGTTTAGACTGGATTAGATAAAAAAGTGTTATGTTACATCACATTACAAACTTATCTTTCAAGCTTTCGTAGGATAGTTAGGCAATGTTAATTTGGGTCAAGTTATCTAGATAGTGTAACAAAAATGAGAATGATGAGAATGATACAAAAAACACAATATATCATTAAATATGACAAAATGAGTCACAAAATATAACACAGTGTCAAAAAATATAATACAATGCTAAAGAAAAAAGACACAATGAATTGAAAAAATGACTCAATGATGAAAATAAGAAAAAGACATAATGATATAATGCATATTCTAAAAACTACAAGCTAAAACCCCAAAAAACGAAGACCTAAAAACTAATGTCATAGGGTTCGATAAGACGGTTCCAATGCCGCTTGAATTAGTTCAATCGGAGCCCGTTTGATACCCTTCCTACGACTTCCTTGTTTTCTTTCACTGTGTATTTGACCCTAACCCATGTTCATTTTATGAATTGGAATGGAATGAAATTTGGATATGTTTGGAATGTATATCCCTTTTGTTGTTTGTTTCCATAAAAGAAGTAATTGTAATCGAACAATAATATACAGAATGGAATCTACATTTTAATTTTATCCATAGTTCATTCCATTGTTTGAAATGAACACACCTAAATTCCAAATAAAATTATAGTTGTCACACGAATTTCAATTCCAATTATATTACATTCCATAAAACAAGCACTACCTAGCAGCTACTAATATTAGTCTTATCCTCATTACTCACAACGATTCACGTGACTTGTATATAAACCCAAAATTATGTGAGGAACGCTTTGTATTAGTTTAGAGAAGTATTTACAAGTGAGTTTTAAGGTTTTCGAGGTGTCTTAGGTGCTGTTTGTTTTTTCTGCAGGAAAAGGTCTGCAGACTGCGGACCACATCTGCAGGAGAAGAGGTGGACAAAAGGTCTGCAGCATGCAAGGAAGAAGACTGTTTGTTTGTTAACGTCTACAATCTGCTGAAATAAACTGGAATTTAAATAAACTGATTTTTTACAGCAGTCTGGTGGTAGACGGTGGTGGTTGTGGACCGTGGTGGTGGTAGACCATGGTAGTGATGGTGGTGGGTGGTGGTGGTGGTAGTGGACCATGGTGGTGGTGGACGGTGGTAGTGGGTGGTGGTGGTGGACGGTGATGGACGGTGGTGGTGGTGGAAGGTGGTGGTGGACGGTGGTGGTGATGGCAGTGGTGGACGGTGGTGGTGGTGGTGGACGGTGGTGGTAGTGGTGGACGGACGATGGTGGTGGTGGACTGTGGTGGTGGTGGACGGTGGTGGGTGGTGGTGGATCGTGGTGGTGGACGGTGGTGGTGGTGGTGGTGGGTGGTGTTAGGTGGTGGTGGTGGTGGACCGTGGTGGTGGTGGACAGTGGTGGTGGTGGGTGGTGGTGGTGGGTGAGGAGAAGAGGAGAGGAGAAGACCTTTGGAACAAGTCTGCACCAAGAAGAGGTCAGGAAGACCTTTTTGAGTGAAAAGTCTTCCAAAAAACAAGCAATCTGCAGACCCCAAACGTCTGCGCACGTCTGCACGGTGCAGACAAAAGATGTCAGAAGTGTTTCTGAGAAAAAACAAACAACCCCTTAGTGTCAAATGAAGCCACCTGTGTTATACCACTAGACCTTAAAAAAACAAATCTACAATGTTCTTATATTATTGAATATTTATATGATAATAAACGATTCTAATTAATGTCACATGTCACTTTTTTCTAAAATTTCTTTACAGTTCTAATAATATTAAGTTATTATACACGGTGTAAAATAAATTAGAAGGTGAGAAGCATACAAAAAAACACAATAAATCACAAAAGATGACACAACGGGTCACAAAATATAACACGATAGTGAGAAATATAACACAATGCTTAGAAAAAAAGACACAATAAATCACAAAAATGACACAATGACGAAAATAACGTATGCGGCAAATTTTGATGGCATGGACCGCTTATGTGGTAGTCAACGTCAACAAAAAACTAACTGAGCTAACTTTAAGTTAGTATGGGACTGTTGAGGAAAAATACATTAAAAGTTGGAACTGTTAGCAGTGATTTTTAAAGTTAGGATTGGTGGCGAGCAATAAGTGATAGTTGGGATAATTTAAACACCTCAAATTCAATCCATTAATTTTATTCCTTCGCCTTTTCCTAGATAACAAATAACACAAAGTAATGATTTTCATTCACTTCTCATATGGTAACCAAACAAGATAACGAAATGATAATGATCCACTTCATCATTTATCCATTTTTTTACCTTGTTCATTCTATTCTCTCATCCATTACTTTAATTAGCCCATACCAAACAGACAAGACATTTTCATTAACTCCCTTGATTCAATAGCAATTTGAAACATCGAAATCCTAAAGCCTTTTTATCCATATTGTAGACGAGTCGTGACGATCTCCCACACCTAAAATGATAGCATCCTTGTCGAGCCTTCTTATCCATGACACTTGAGTCTTCTCTCATGCTCTTTTTTCACCTTTGTGAGTACTTTTAACTAGGTTGGTTGGTTTTGCGTACTTTTTACACGTACCTTTCAGGCTCACATTCTTCTCTCATACCACAACGACACGATCAACAAGAAGTTCTTACTGACAGATCTATCAAGCTAAGCCAAACCTCAAAAACATAATGGTCGTTCTCAAATAATTTAAGCCAAAGCCTCCTACCTATATACCACGCTAAGGTTTGTTCACCCAACTATGTGGGACAACTATTATCCATTAATCATTTCAAGTTTAAATCACCTCAATATTTTGAGTATTAATATCTCATTCAGCTTAACTTCGTTATGAACATATTTTAGCTCGTTGTGAAACTCTTATAAAGGAGAGCACAAGCCCATAAATAATTAATTATATAACACAAATATAAATCCAAATATTTGTATTCAAAGTTAGTGAAAATCCTATGTACATTAGTTGTCCTATCATAACGAAGGTGTAGTTTAAGTTCGGATTTAGAGCTTAGCTTATCTCACAAAAATTTCAACTTGAATCATTTGGTGAGTTTGAATCATCTAGGGATCCTAAGAGAACCAACCCCTATTTGAGAACTGAGAGAATCATTCTAGGCCACACATTTCTTATAAAGGCAAAAAAAAAAAAGAATTTGCTTTAATCGCAGGTTTTTATGCAAAGATTTTTTTTTTCATTTATACATATGTGTATATTACATATTCAGCTATACATATGTGTATATTGCAATTATACACATGTGTATATTGAAAAAAAATACAAAATAAATAATTTTTTTCCCTACATATAAAGCAGCGATTAAAGCAAAAAAATAAAAATAAAAATAAAAATAAAAAATTTTTTGCCTTAGAGAAATTTTTAGTCCAGAATGGTTCTCTCAATTCTCAATTTGGCCAAAGGTTCTCATTTAAACCAAACTATATATATATATAGGCTTGGTATACTTTGAGAACTCCTATGAGTTGTGAGAACCATAGGAACTCATATGGACCATTGATCATACACATCCAATGGTTGAGATTTAATCTTGATGGTTTTTTGTCTTGACATGATAATTAAGTTTTTATTAGTATTTTTAATATAATAAAGTACATAAAGGGTATTTTGGTAAAATACCAAGGGAGATAAAAAATTACTATAATATCATATATATTTTTTATTCAAAATATCATATTTTTTAACTTTAATTTATTTTTTAATTCCCTTACTTTTTTTTAAAAAAAATAACCCATATTCAAAAATGAATCTGGTAAGGATGATTTTACACTGGTGTAATTATTTACACTAGTGTAAAATCCAAAAGATATTTATAAATTTGAGAGCCATTATATCCCTTACACCAATGTAATATATCCCTTACACAAAATGTAAACAAACAAAACATGTAATATATCCGTTACACCAATGTAAACAACAAAAACTTGCATAAAAAACAACAAAAACATCACTGTAATATAGTTACACCAATGAAAAGGAAAAACATAACCAAATTACTAATCTACTAAAAATATGCAGAACCTACATCTAAACTAACTCTACAAAATCTTGTCCACTAACTCAAACAATTACATCAGTGTAAAATCTTCAACAATTCAATATAGCCAAAATGGGTTGGTGTCAAAGATGAGCTATAAAGGGTTAAAAGACAAAGAACAACAAATAATTAACCAATAATAAACCAACAAAAGACAATAAAGTTGTATGATTCCATTGGTGTAAATCAGAAACCCACATATAAAGAATATATCATAAATGCTATATTTGGGACCTTTTCAAAATCATAATACTAATAAATAATAATAATAATAATAATAATTAATAATAGTAATAATATGTAACCATTCATCCTTACCATCCATCATCATCATAAAATCATCTTCAAAACCCCACCTCCACTGTGAACAAAACAAACCATATCAAAAGATTCAATAAAACAAATATTATGTGCAACTTTCTTGGAACCCATAAAAGCAAACTCCCAAAATAGTTTACCTTTTTGAAATCAAGAACTTGAACTTTAAAACCCAGAAAACTTAAACCCCTTCTCCCCCCCCCCCCCTCTCTCTCATGTTTCTTCACATCATCATCATCGTCTTCACAGGATCGAAAATGGGCTGTTCATCGAAACCCATCGAAAACCCACACAATACATAAGAACAGTGCAGATCGAAAAGGGGTTGTTCACCGTCTTCTCTCCCATCATCTGTTCATCGAAAACCCATCATCGAAACTACCATCTTCGTCATCTAGGCCACCACCACCACCATCATCATCATCGATGTGCAGATCTCGTCGATGTTCTTTGTGTTTTTAGATAGAGAGAGAGAGATAAATAGAAAGAGAGAGAGAGATAAAGTGTGTGTGTGCGCTAATAATGGTTTTAAAAAATATCAAAACTTACAATATTATAATAGTGATAGGGGTGAGGGTGGGGTGGGGTAGGGTAGGGTAGGGGAGATGCTAAATTACTATGTTACCCCTAAATATTATAATGATCAGTTGCTACGTGTCAACTTGTTATTGGCCTAGAGGAGTTCTCAATTTCTCAAATGATCCGGATCATAGGGGAGGTTTATCTTAAGAACACTAAATATTGTGAGAACTGTGAGAACAAGTAAAAAAATCAATTTTTTTTAATACAAACCTCATTATAATCAAAATACAACATTAATAAATGAATGTTCTTTTCAAATAATTCATCTTTTCTTGAAGAAACACTTTCAAATTAACTTTTTACACATGTGTAAATGCAACAGTTTACACATGTATAAACAGTAAATTTACACATGTGTAAAAACAAATTATTTTCGTAGGGTTAGGATCAAATACACAGTGAAAGAAAAATAGGAAGTCGTAGGAAGGGTATCAAACGAACTCCGATTGAACTCATTCAAGCGGCATTAGAACCGTCTCATCGAACCCTACGAAGTTAGTTTTTAGTTCTTCATTTCTTGGGTTTTAGCTTGTAGTTTTTAGAAAATACGTTATATCAGTTTGTCATTTATGTAACATTGAGTCTTTTTCTTATTTTCATCTTTGTGTCATTTTTTCAATTAATTGTGTTTTTTTTCTTCAGCATTGTGTTATATGTTTCGGCACTGAGTTATATTTAATGGCTCATTGTGTCATATTTCATGATCTATAGTGTTTTTTGTATCCTTCTCACCGTTCTCATTTTTGTTATACTGTGTAGAATAACTTGACCCTATTTTCGTATACGTTTGAATTTTTACGCGTAAATTGTGTTTTTGATATTGTATTTTAGTAATAAAGATAAATGTAAAAAGAAATTTTGAATTTGAATGGTTTTAGATGTCGTTCTCACGGTTCGCACGAAATATAGGTGTTCTCAAATTAACTTTCCCCTATCTACTTCTACTACTATATATAAATGAAACCCAAGTTGGGACATATGTCATCATATGAGAGCATAGTTTTTGTTTTTCCCTCTATATGGACACTTGTCAATTTCTTATCCCAAGTTCAATTTTATTCACCCTCTCGTTAAGCCACATGTCATATATGGGTCATGTATACTTCATTTACTACTAAATTATTTATTCTCTCTCATGTGCATGACACATGCACTTTCCTCCATGATTTTTAAATGTTAATAACTTTTTTAAACGACATTTTTTTTGAAAAAAATTACACCAAATTAACGAGCGTTTTATTAGCTTTCTAACGGGTACCATAATGCTATACAAAAAACGAAAAAAACACAAGCGTTTTATTACTAATGGGTCTACTCTGAACCAAACTTCTGATGACAACATATGTTGAGTGCAAACCACTGCTGTCATCAGAAGTTTGTTTCATCATCTGTTGCTTGCCTCATTAGTGGATAACCATCAGTCTGTTTACTAAGATCTGTTCCAGAGCAGTGGGTCTGTTAAAGAAATTTGTCTGAAACAGTTGTTGCTTCAAACAGATGATGCTTCAACAGTTTGCTTGCAACAACTGTTTGAAGCAAAATGTAGAAGCAACATATGTTTCAGACAGATCTCCTTAACAGACTCACTGTTCTGAAACAAACCTTAGTAAACATACTTTGCTTGTAACAGATGCTTGACTTCTTGATTTGGTCTTTAGTAAACAGACCTTAAAAAATGATATAGTCCTCCCGTGCATCGCATGAGATTTCACCTAGTATGTATATATATTATATAAATTTAACATGTTATCATATATATATATATATATATATATATATATATATATATATATGAAGAATTAACATAGTAAATATATTATCTATACTATCTTATAATACATTTCACAAAGACCTCTTAAAATTTAAGTTTTACAAGCATGATTTCTTAGAGTACAACACACAATGCATATCTTAACTACTTTTTGAGGGCAAATATGTTTTTTATACCATACTTACACATTTTCCCCCTCAACTTTACTCAACTTTTTTTATTTAAATAACAATTAGACTTTTCACCCTTATTTTAACCAACTACCCCACGATTTTTAAACGTCCATAATTTTTTATACGTTAATATTTTCCTAATATTATTACACCGTATAAAATAACATTTTTTTCTCTTTAATTTGAGTATAGTATTGCTATAATTTTTTTAATTTAAAAATGATATGTTATGGTTAAGTAATAACTGAAACGAAAACAAACGAAAATAAACCGAAATCATCTATACTATATTATAATACATTTCTTATTGACCTCTTAAAGTTAAGTTTTATAGTATAATTGCTTAAAGTACAACACACAATGCACATGCTAACTAAATGTTGTTTCCCGCCGTAACGCGCGGGCACCTGACTAGTATAAATTTAACATTTTAAATACATGAATAATTAACATGTTATATATATATATATATATATATATATATATATATATATATATATATAGGCTAAAGGTATAGAGAAAACCCTCTAAAACGAGAAAACTCCCGGAAACCCAACTAGTGGCCCTTATTGCTCCACATCACCTATTAATAGATATATTATTTTATGTCTTCAAGGGCATATTAGTCATTTTTGTTTCCCCCATTTAATAATTTGAATTTTTTCATTCTCCCTCCTATATAAGCAAGTCCCCTCACTCTCTCACACACACATACTCCCACCATCTATCCTATCCCCTGTATCAACAATAATACCCCTGTATCATCAACCATCCATCGTATAACACCATCTGCATTTCCTTTAACAAACACCATTTAACTGAACACGTATTGTTTCTTGTTTAATAGTACAAGCACTCAAGTGTCGAAGTCAGGATAATAAACACTTAAGATGTAGAGAGAGAGAGAGAACTCGAGAAAGAAGGGAGGAGCCGGAGGTGCTCCTGCCACCGCCTCCGGCGGTGCTCCAACCGGAAACCACCAACCACCAACCATTCCACCACCAAACCACAACATCCTCACCCCCCCTACTTCACCTATAACCTGATCGAAAGAAGCGACGAGAGAGAGAGAGAGAGAGAGGCGACGGAGAGAGAAGTAGGGAAGGAGAGAGAGAGGAACCGGAAAAGAATATGAAGCAGAGAGACGACGGCGGTTGCTGTGGTGATGGATTCCGGTTGGAGTCAACTTTGTTTCTACAACCTAAGTGAGTTAATATCCACTGTTTCTTCTAGATCTGTAAAAGGGTCTTGAATGGGGTACTGAACAGCAGCAAGCAGCAAAAACATCAGTGGCTTCACAAAAGACAGGGTTTTATTATTAAGCGATGTAAACATGTTTTGTTTTTTTTATTTATTTTGAAGTCCCTTCAGTTTTTAAAATTATAAAACAGACCTTTGTACATTTTATGTATTACCCCCTCCATCCCTATTTTACGTTCCTTTTATTATTATTTTTTATATTTTATTTATTTATTATCCATCTATAATTTGTATATGTTTTTTTAACTTATCATATTTTATTATTAATTATTATGGTTTTGAAGTAATAAGGTTTTTTGAGATACGAAGCTTTTATCGTTTTGAAGTAATAGGTTTTTTGAATTTGGTTTGTTGAACTCTAATTTGAAACTCCCTCTGTTCTATGTTGCGCTTGTTTCGTATGTAACAGCAGAAAACATTTTTAATATGATTTTGAAAGGGGTTAGAAAACAATTAATGGTTAGAGTTTGAATTTGAGCTAATATGTTTGCATCTGTTTCGTATGTAACACCACAACTAATCATCTTTACACGTAGGTAGCATACGTTAACACGTAGGTTTACATATTAATTAACCTTTTTATATGTTATTATTACTAATATGTTTTTTTAATCAAAATTGGCGAATTTTAATGTCCCTTAACATATGCAACAATATGTCTGATTTGTTTTTTTACCAGTATGTGCATGTTTGTATGAGTATTATAATGTGTTGAATGTATGTTTGCATCTGTTTTCTATATTGCGTCTGTTTCGTATGTAACAACAGAACTAAGTTGGTATAAATTAGTTACCGATTTTTTTTACCAGATACATAGGTTTAATTTTTTGCATATTATAGAGGAAGAATTGGGGAAAAACTCTTGAATGGAATGTCATTGATCATGGGTGAATCTATGTTTGCGTCTGTTTCGTATGTAACAGCAGAACTAAGTTGGTATAAATTAGCTTTCTGATTTTTTTTACCAGATACAAAGGTTTGATTTTTTGACTTTCATCAGTTACACATGGGATCAAATCTATGTTGCGTCTGTTTCGTATGTAGCAGCAGAACTAAGTTGGTATAAATTAACTTCTGATTTTTTTACCATATATTGATTGAAACAAAAGTCACTAATCATGGGATCAAATCTATGTTTGAGTCTGTTTGGTATGTAACAGCAGAACTAAGTTGCTATCAGTTTCGTATGTTTGATAATCTTGATAACTAAATGGATAAAAACAATGTTTGTTTGTATCAGTTTCGTATGTTTTTTTGTAATCCAGTCAGGGGGGGGGGGGGCTTTACATGTAAATTGATGATTTTTGTTTTATTTTTGCAGGTGAGCATATTTTTTTTCATTAAGGATGAAGACGATTATCAAGAATGAAGTGTAGACAATATTTTTTATTTACGATAGTTTTTTTTAGCATTTGTCGATTTGTAATGACCGCTTTGTTTGTTTTTATCACTTTGTAAGAAACAATTCTTGTGTACATTTGAATGTTTTATCTATAAATTTTTGTAATTGATTATACACAATCTATGTGCTTTAACGTATGCAACAAAAAATCACATATGAGACCAGAGTCTGTGCAACTTTAACGTACGCAACACTGCATATGTTACATATGTAACACGACGTGCTGACAGATTTAGGACCATGGTCACAAAAGTATGAGATAGATGATGTGACATGTGTGGGGTCCACTTGTCATATGTGCTTTTTCAGAAAAATGCCATTTGACCATTGTGCCCTTTTTTTGTCATCTACCCACATAAATATATTAAAATAATATAGAATGAATCTAGACCATTGATCACTTTAAATCAATGGTCTAGATTGGGTTTACAAGGTTTTCTCAAATTTTTGTGGTTTCCATTTTAACCATCCCCTATATATATATATATATATATATATATATATATATATATATATATATATATGAAGAATTAACACGTTAAATATATTATATATTTTATAAATTTAACATGTTATTATATAATAAATTTAACATGTTAAATGATCAGTTGCCTACGTGTCAGCTTGTTATTGGCCTAGAGGAGTTCTCAAGTGATCCGGATCATATATGTATTATATGAGGAACCAGAAATTATAAATTTAACATGTTAAATATATTATAAAGAATTCAATTCCACATATAAAATATTAAATTTTTCAACAAAAAAAATTCAGAACTTTTGCATATAAATGCATGTAGAAGTGTGTTTTTTTAATAAAAAACTCCAAAAAATTAAAGAAAAAAAGAAAATTGCTCAAATAGTCCATGTGGTTTGCTCAGATTTCACCTTTAGTCAACTTTTGGTGCTTTTTTGACTTGAATGATCCCTGAAGTGGATGAAGATTAAATAATCCAGTTAAATGGGTCTAAAATTACTAAACTACCCTTAACCCTTATTATGTACGAAGACAACATGTCTCAGTAATACTATTGTGATTGTTACATATGTACCAAGACGAATGGGATCTTCGCTTTTATATTCATAGTTGACAATTATTAGTGACACGACTTATTTGCCTCATTTATTTATTTTAAAAAAAATCTAGTTCACTATTGTTTAGGATTAAAGTATGACACGTAAGAAAAAGTGGACACTTTCTCTTTGATTATTAGATTTCTCTCGATGACAATTATACACTAAAAATTTCATACACTATTATACATCCATAAATTTTGAAAATTAATTTGAATCTTGAAGTTTTGAATACTTTGATATGGAATATATATTTTCTGTATTACACATGGTGTGATTACAAAGCTTCTATTATACATTCAAACACCCTTCACTCAAATGAAAAAAATTCTACTAAATACTTGATAACTAATATTTGCATTTTGCCTAGACTACTTTAAAGAATCAATTGGATATGTTACTGCAACATGTTCATCATTGCTTTTCATTCTATGAAATTTGAATGAAGAAATTTCTTGATCTTGTTCGCTTGTCGATCGAATAAAAGTGTAGCACATCACTCCTGATAATGTTCCTACAATCGGGCCAACGATGTACACCCAAATACCCTTATAGTTGTTGCTAGCTAATGCTGGCCCGATTGTGCGAGCAGGGTTCATTGATCCTCCTGATACTGGTCTGCAATTTTGATTTCACCCTTTGTTATAACTAATATTTCGGTTACATGTAACTCAAGAGAAAGATGTTTGAATGTTAAGCTTACCCTGCTAAGATGGAAGTAATGCATACGGCCGATCCTACCGCCATACCAGCCATCTCTCCTACCTACAAACACTTTTTTTGTCAATAAACCGAGTATGTGATCGTGCGTATATTGAAATGAAAAATGGGCTTAAGGTTCTTACGGCTTTAGAATCTGTGGCTACAGCTGAAGTGACAAACATCATTGAGAAAGTTACAACGATTTCCATGATCAGGGCTTGCAATTCTGTCCCTAACGGGGTGGTTGTGCCTAGATTTGTTATCGGTTCTAACATTACACGTAGCGTGAATGAAGCCAATATGGACCCTGTGAACTGTGCCGCAGTATAGATAGGGACCTGCATAGATAAAGCGTTACAACATATTTAGGATTAGGGGTTTGATGGTAACCGTTTAGCGGTGTAGGGTCTAGTTGTAAAGTAGAACAGATACTTAAACGCCATTACACCTAATGAGAACAGAAGAACATTTATTTGAATGGACTTATTCTATCTTCTTCTCAAAAAAACACGTAACATAAAGCGTCTAAAATTGACGAGTCAAGCAGGTTGTCTCAAATTGTTAGAATGGACTTATTCTAACATAAAGCGTCTCAAATTGTCAAAAACATTGACGGGTCAAGCAGTTTGAGTAACGTCAAAACAGTAATATTCGTTACACGGTGCATTTCACATTTTTGTAAATTTATAAAGACTACCATGCTTAATATGCATACTATATCTACACAATTACAATATTAATTGATTTTCTTAGTAAAATCCATTTAAGATATTATAATTTATATATATTAAAAACATACAGCCTAGGAAATAATTGAAGTAAAGATCTATCATCAATCCAGGACAAAACTGAAGATATACATAGGCCCAAAGTTCCCCCAAATATGTCATGTTCTTATTATTCAAATCCGACTCGAAAAACCCAAAATTAGTTTCTACAGTTCCAAAGGAGGTTAGCATTTGAACCAAATTACGAATTTGATTTTAAATGATAATTTTCATTTATTAATAAAAAAATTTCAAATATTTAAGTAGTTGAGATCTAGTACCTGAACCCAAGGAAAATGTCCAACGGAAGCAAAGGCTATAGTAACAGCAGGGTTCATATGAGCACCAGAGATATGTCCAACAGCGTAGATCATAACCGTAACAATCATCCCACCAGCAACCGAGGCTCCAAGCTGTGACACCTTCCGGTCATCACTTGTGGTCAGCGCAGCAGATCCACATGTCACAAACACCAACAAGAATGTAGCCACAGCTTCCGCCAACACCTACCGATAAAAAAACATTAATTAAATAAGTGACGGGTATTGTAAGTAGCAGAGTGGCCTTGCTGTAACGATCCGCTACAATATGTATTATTTTATTTACCTTTCGGGAAAACCCAGGAGGGTAGTAGACTTTAGATAATACGGAAACGGTAAACTGTCGGTTTTCTGGGGTTTCGGTTTTGATGAATGGTACGTCGTGTCCGCTGCTGACGACACCGCAAACGACGCCGTTTGGTTGGGTTTTTGACATGGTTAAGGAACAAGATTGAGAAACACAAAGTGGATGGAGATGGAATATGGAATTGGGTTTTTATTTTCTTTTCGTATGGTTGTGAAAGTTTGAAGAGTCTTTATTTTTGTAAAAAAAAATATCTAATTTTCAAGATATATATAAAGAAAATAATAATAATAAAATAATAATTTGGGACTTTTTTTTTCAAGATGTTGTGCACAGCTGTCTTGTGATGTCTATTTTAAATATTAATAAAAAAATAGACCTTTGGTATGGTGATTGTTTGTGCTTAATTTTTTTTTTTTGATCAAATAGGGGAACTGCATCTGGCACATTAATTATTATCCTGTTTGTGTTACGGGGTTTAAGTGTTTGACCATAATGATTCCTTGTATATCTCAAATAAAAGATTTTATCGAGTATGTGTTCTTGATCGGCCTTGGGTTCCTGGAAACAATTCTTATGTGTGATTCTCGGGGCTCTTACATATATTGCCTAACCACACCACGAAGAACGCCAAATCCAGTTGTGTTACTTGTGTATGTAGGAGGTGTTAAAGGCACAAGATTAACCTCCTAAGAAGTGTCACATATACATCTTTTCCTTGTCCATCCTTTTCAAGTTTGGCGTCAGGTTATATCATCGTGCAAGATTACAATCGACCATGAAGAAACAATAGTCTAGCCTTCGATGAGATAAGATAAAGCACGTTCCTGCAAGCTTAATCCTTTGCTAGACGAACGACACATAGAGCAGTGAGAGTGAGTGACCTGAAACAAACACAATAATCCGATGGGAGGCAACTGCTAAGAACCGAGAATGAAACCAACGTACAGACACAAAAACGTAGTCGGCCTTAATGTGTTCTTCAGGGTTTTCTGAATGGCCTATCCAATGAGGTGAAGTCCTCCTTAAATAGGTTCCACACGGCCTCAACATTAACCCTTAACCTACCCATTGGGCCGAAGGCTACTTAAGGGCTTGCCTCCACACCGGCCCATTGTTAGTCCATAATGACGTGGCACACTATATAATATAAATCATAGAGAGATGTTATACCCTTTGCAATTATGCCATTGATAGTTGGCTGAGGTCGGGACACGTGTCAGGTCCCTGGTCGTTGCAGATCTGACGTGCTCTCATTGGCTGATCCTCTTTGTACCTCGTCTCCTCTGGAGGCGGCCGTTAGTGGATACCGTTTGTGAGGTGGCCACTGTGGTCTGTTTGGCTACGCGGGGGTGGACTGCATCTCTTGTCTCTTACAGGTGTAGGGAGAATGCATAGTGTCAGCCTTGACATTGGGTGGAACTTCCTGATTGGCCACACATCCCTTTCTAATGTACTATGCTGTCCCCCCACCTGCAGGTGATCGTTGGGAATCGTCTTGTTGGCATCCTTTCATTGACTGGACGTGCACCATGATTTCTGCCACACATTCCCTTCTTCTGATTGGTCTGTACAGTATTGTACGGCGTACCATCCTCCCTTCGTGCTCATGCAAGTTCCCAATCGGGGCGTTTGCATGTGATCCGTGTATAGACCACACCAACGGCCTGCACCTCCAACGTATGTGTAAGCGTAACTTGGTGCCCGTCGTTATGCTGTCCCCGCGTTTACTCCTTTTGGGCTTTTATTTGGTATGGGCCTTTCATATTTTGTTGTGGATTTAGGCTCATATCCATTCAAGTCCCCCTAGTCTAGCTTGTTTTCCGGGAGTGCTTAGGGAGCGGATGGGATGCTAGACTCACCGAGTTTGTTGCTTTTACCATGCCTGTTGTTTCATCGCTTCCTTTTGGGATTGTTGGTTGACACGTTGCAATGAGTGCATACTGAAAAGAAGCTTGTACTGCCCACGGATGCGGGTGACGTACTTGATGTTATACGTCGGGAACGAGGAGAAAGAAGCATTTAAGCCCCGCTGATGCGGGTGACGTGTATTATGTTTTTCGTCAAAGGCGGCCAGAAAGACGCGTTCTGTCTCCGCCCATGCGGGTGACGTATATTACATTTTACGTCAAGGGCGGGTGGAAGGACGTGTGTTGTTTCCACCCCTGCGGGTGACGTATATTACATTTTACATCAAGGGCGGGTGGAAGGACGCGTGTTGTTTCTTCCCATACGGGTGACGTATATTACGTTTTACGTCAAGGGCGGGGAGAAAGACGTGTGCTGGGTGTATTCGTTGTTCGCCATATTGAGTTTTGAATTTAATGAGAATGATTGGGGGAAAATTCGAAAGGCCTGCACCATGCTGACATTACCGTTGACATGACCGACTGCACGTCTCTGCCTACGTCAATGTCAGTGTCAGTGGCAAATTTTTCGTCTGGTGTCAGACGCGTGTGACACGTGATGTCATGGGATTTTAGCAAAACTTAAACTTCTTTTCTTTAAAATTGGCTAAGTCCCGAAGGAAGTGCCGAGAGCTTTGGTGAAAAGGAAATTAAGTTGGAAAACGGTGGTACGATTTCATGTTTTAAATTTATAATCTAAAACGATAATTGCACAATGTTCTAGACCCCACACAACAGGCAAGCGTATCCATCGTGCGTAGTATAGAGATGTGCAAGTACCAAGTATCGAACCCAAGGACATGATTTTTACTAATCAGTTTCCTAAAAAAGTACTTTAAAAGAGAGTTTTAAAATTGTGAGAAGAAAAGTAGAAGAGAGATGTAAACTGTGAGAGAAATCAATAACAAAACAAAGGTGTTGCTTCGGGACCAGATGGAAAAGGTATGAATAAATAGTAGATTTTTATTTAAGTGGCGTGTTTAAGTTGCGCACTTGTGCTTTACTTTGAGTTGTGTTGACACATTCTCTAGAGGTAATTGTTTTCGCATAACGGTGTAAACGACTGGTGTTCTTAAGGTTTTTATGAGGGTCTCCCAAACCGGGAAGCTCACCCTCAACAACGAAAAGAAAGTGACTTGAGACTGTGTTAACCCAACCCCGAATTACCGACTCCCCAATGTTGCAATATAGACATCTAACTATTCTAAAGTTTTATGAATAACTTGCCGGTGGCCGGAGCATGACCGAACAAGTTACCACTTAATATCATAGAGGAGTCGTGACTAACCGGAACACGTGCATCGTTTACTTGATTTAATTAATTTATCAAAAAGTGAGTAGTCTATTACTAATTGTGTGGCAATATAGTAATGAAAGAAAATAAAGACCGTTATCTTTCAACACGGGTTCACCAATCCTTGCCTTGCGCTAAAGCTTTCACATAGACAATGAAGCCAAGTCGCATAATCAAGTCTTGGCTTATCACCAGGACTGAGTATAAAGACCATACCAACCCCAAATGAGATCTTGATAGTAGAGGATTAAGTCACTAAGTGTGTGTATTTCTACCCACAAATGGGCTAATCACTACTCGCGGGATTAGGTTAGCTCACAAGTGCATGGGTTGTTACACACCATGTGTACACTCACGAGTCCTCCCACTTCCTATCAAGACACTCACAAGACCAAAGACTAATTGATTAATTAACTAACTCATTAAACAAAGTTTAGAATAGTAAGAATTATTAAGAACAGAAAACACCACTTTTAAATAAAAGATAAACTATTTAATTAATACCAAGTTTCCATCATCATGGTTGAAACAACAAGCTCACAAAGTTGGGTTTGTGTGTTGTATGAAGATTTCTAGTGGGTTTGGTGATTTTAGGTTGTTTCTCTCTTGAATGTGGTGTTTATGGAGTGATCCCAGGCTCCAAAGGACACCTACAATCCTCAAAGAGGGGAGAAACTTCGTGGAGAAGTGTTGGTTTTCGAAGTGGGAAAGGATGCTCAAAATGTGGGGTGAGGGCCTCTATTTAGAGGAAAAACAGGCCAAGCACGCCCGTGCAGGCAGTGGTGGCATGCCCCTGCTCAACAGCAGGTACTGTTGTAGAGTCCTTTCGTGCAGAATTGTTCCCTTGCAAGGCGTGCACGCCCGTGCCACTGGTGTAGGCACATCCGTGCTCATCAGTACATGTAACCGTCTTGTCAGTTTGGTCGGCTGCAAGCCTTGGAGAACACATTTCAAGGAGCACGGACGTGCACACTGGTTTTGCACGCCTGTGCAATGCTGAAAAATAGACTTTTGGCTTCTGTTGACTTGGGAATGTAGAGTTGTTGACCTGGGACAGTTGCACGACCGTGCTGTAGCTGGCGGAGCTTCAAAGTCTTCAAATCTTCGTCAGTTGATGCCGTTTTATGCCGTTTTTCACTTCTTTTCACCTCCTGACCTTTGATCCTGCAATTATCAACAAAAAGAGATAAATCATGACAAAACAGAGATAAAAGCATGACTTTGATCATAAGATAGGTGAGAATATGTGTGGAGAACATGTCAATTTCTCGGCACATCAACATGTGCCGCGCGTGTCTTATTGCCAAGGAGCGCTCACGGGTGCAATGTTTGGAAACCGAAGCCAAGAAGCTTAAGTCCATTTTGGTGAACAAAGACAAGGAACTTAGCGAAGAGAGGTCGGAGGCCGCCGCTGCTCGAGCGGATCTCATTGCTAAAGATGCTGAGCTTGTGCAGCAATCTACCCGCTTGTCCTCGTTGGAGCTTGATGTGGGCGTACTGCAGAGCGAGAACCAAGAACTAAAGTTTGAGAAGGCTACTTTAGCAGTTGATTCTGAGACACTGCAGGCTGACAAACTTAACTCATAGCAGCTCCTTAACGCTGCTCAAGAAGCTCAAGCGGAGGCGCAGTGGGATGTGCAATGGCTGATGACCGTTGGGATGCATGAGGTATGTCTTCTAACTTATTACTTAGTCTCATTTGTTTTCACTCTTTCTGGCCATGGTTTGTCATCTCATCTGCCTAAGTGTTTGCCATTCAAGTTTTGAAGCGTATCTGGGAGGAGCCGCAGATGGTGAAGAGCGTTGCTCGACTGTAGGAGAAGTCAAAGCAATACGGCGCGCATGTCGCTTTTAAGGAGGGGTTTGAATTCTGCCTTCGTGCAGCCATTGAAAAAGCCTTAAGTGAGGAAGCGGAAGAAGCCGAGCGCCAAGCTGCCCTAGAATGAGAAGAGGAACGCCGATGACGAAGACGAACCCGAGAAGCTGGACTACTCCGGAGAGGACTAAATGTTTCAATGTAATAGTGTTTGTTGCATCTTTGTTTGATGTTTTTCCTTTGTAAAGACTTATCATATTGCTCGTGCAATAGAATGCTTTCTTTTGTCTTTCTTGAATTTTTTTATTCGTGCTTGCTTGTTTACGCCCACTTGACTTCATTAGGTGTAATACTCATGAGTCTAATAGGCACTGTCAACAACTATATCATCTGTCAGTCATCAATGTCCTGCAGGCGACGCTACAGTGCTCTGGATGTGACAAGCGACCACTGTTCTTGATTAGCATCATTACCTTCATTAATGATGGTCATGATGTCATTTTTGGGTATAAAAGAGGCTATTATAGTGATGACATTGTCATTGTTATTTTTTCCTTATTTTGGAATTTTTTTTTCCGGTGAACCTCATCATGTCTTGTCACCATCGTCGGTCTAAATGCTCGAACGAAGCCTTAGCTGATACCGGCCTTGTTCAACTAGCATAGTCAGAATTGGTTGATGACCGAAAGTTGAAGACTTTGGCTGAGTATTGTGGAAGGGTGGTCGACGGTCAGCCTCTTCTGACTACTATTGTTGCTGCCGGAGACGAAGTTGGACCGTTGTCCCTAGCCTTTGTTGCACATGCCCCTTCAGCCATTGTGGATCTTATAGCGGAGACTCCTAAGATTCGGATGAGGCGTTCCAGGGATAAGTGGGTCCACATTATATATATAGATTAGGCATGTCGCTCCATACGTATATTAGGCTTCGTACGATCGTTGTACAAAAAGCATCAATTTTGGTACATGTTTGATATATATGTAGATGTTTGTGTTTTGCTGTATTTGTGTACATTCAAGTATTTAATGTATATACATTGTTCTATGATGACCCCTGTGTGCGCTTTCTTGAGATCATGTAGGGGAAAGGAATGTCTTCGCAAAATGTGGTTAGTCCGCCGTGGGTTGAAGATGCTCATCTGCGCCGCCGGCGAGCCAAGCAGATGTGGGACGGGTATCCCCTCATATTTCCAAGCTTGCTTGGCCTGGCGTATGTGCACTCATAGAATCTGTACGCCTAGAGGGCCGAGGTGGTGCAACGTGTGAAAACATCGTTCCACATCTGTGTTTGCTTATCCTTGCGTGCATGCATGCATACGATGTGCATGCCTAGGAGGCTAAGGTGGTGCAACATGTGAAAATATCATTGCACCTCTAAGTTTGCTTGGCCTGGCGTGCATGCATTCATACGATGTGCATGCCTAGTAGGCCAAGGTGGTGCACATGTGAAAACATCATTGCACCTCCGAGTTTGCTTGGCCTGGCGTGCATGCATTCATACAATGTGCACGCTTAGGAGACCAAGTTGGTGCAACATGTGAACACATTGTTGCACCTCTAAGTTTGCTTTAAGTTTTCTACAGCCCGGTATACGCTGCGAATGTAGGCCGTACACCTTAGTAGCCATTTAATATTCCTATCATGTGAAACAGTTAGAAAAAATAAGGCAAAGGAGAGTTTCATTTTCATATCATTGGCGTTAACTAGCCATATTACAAAGATAGATTTTACATATAGCATGTTCGCAACTGTGCGACATTCCACGATCGAGGAATTGGGGTCCCATCCAACCTTTCCAATGTGTATGCCCTTTTTCTTAGCACTTCTTGGACCCTGTATTTGCCTTCCCAGTTTGGTGCCAGCTTTCCTGGCTGTTCTACTGTCGAGGCCGCATTGCTGCGTAGGACATAGTCGCTGACTTTGAACTTGCATTCCTTGACAGTTGACACGTGCCTTGTAGTACCTTTCCAACTGTTGTTTGTACTTGGCCTCCGTGATCGCGACCAACTCTTGACGCTCTTCAAGTAAATCCAAGTTGAGGCGTAGCTCTGCATCATTGTCATTTGTTTCGGCCATGAGAACCCGTCTGGATGGGTAACCAATTTCGGCAGGAATCACTGCTTCTGATCCGTATGTTAAGCTGAATGGAGTTTCTCCATTGCTTGACTTTGTAAGTGTGCGATGAGTCCATAAGACATTGGGTACCTCCTCTACCCAACCTGATCTCTTCACGCCTAAGCGTGCCTTAATTCCTTCGACACTGTTTCGATTGGCACGTTCAACCTAGTCATTTCCTTGTGGGTGGGCCACTGAGGTGAAGATCTGTTGCATCCCCATTTCTGCTAACCATTCTTGCAAACCATGGCCCGTGAACTGAAGCCCGTTGTCACTTACTATTTGCATAGGCAAGCCAAAACGACAGATCACAAATTCCCAAATGAATCGTTTGACGTTTTGTCTGTCAATGGTGACGAGCGATTTTGCTTCTACCCACTTGGTAAAATAGTCGATTGCTACTATCTGGTATCGGACGTTTCCGGGCTGTCAGGAATGGCCCAACGATGTCAATCGCCCATTTCTGGAATGGAATGGCCATGCCGTCGTAACCGGTATTAAATAATTCTTGGGCTGCAGTGTACTGGGAGCGTGGCGTTGACATGCGTAGCATTTGCGGAGTATTTTGACCATGTTGACATGCATGCCGGGCCAATAATATCCCGTGTTTATTATCTTTGCTACGACTATACGGGGTCCTGCGTGCATGCCACAAATGCCTTCATGTATTTCTTTGATTAAGAACGCTGCATTCTCTGAGTCCACGTATCTTAGGAGCGGTCCCAAGTACGATCTCCTATACAGGATTCCGTTTGACACTTGGTAATGCAGGGCATTATACTGTATTTTCCGTGCATCTTGATTCTGTTATGGTAGGACACCTGTGGTTAGGTAAGTTATAACGGGTGTCATCTAGTTAGTTGCGCCCGTTTGGATCACGTTGACTTGGTGTGCGAAAACAGATGGGTTGTTCAGGACTTCAACTCTGACTTCTTTTCCCATGTGTTAAAAAGCAGTTGATGCCATCTTGCTGAATGCATCAGCGGGTTTGTTCTGACTTTGACTGATGTGGATGATTTTGCAGTACTCGAACTTCTGCATTAGCCGTGTGGCTTATTCAAGATAGAGAGCCATTTTACTGTCGCGGGCATCATATGTTCTGTCAATCTGCGCCGCGACTAGCATAGGGTCTACATGTGCTTCGAGGAACTGGGCGCCCATTTTGTCCGCGATGCGGAGACCTGCTATGAGGTCTTCGTACTCCGCCTCATTGTTTGTGCTTTCAAAATTGAGGCGGATGGCGTACGTAAACTCTGCTCCATCCGGACTGATCAAGGGTAACCCCGCTCCTGCCTTGTCGTCACTTTTTGTAACACCCTGTTTTGGTGATCAAATAAAATAGAAATGTTTATGAAATTTATGCTGTGTGTATTATATGATCTAGGCGTGAATAGCATGATTATTTGATATATAAGAATCTAGTCGAGCCAATAGTATTATAAGAGACCGTTTAGTTAGATTAACAAAATATATTATATTTGACCCTACTCCATTTTTAATAAAGCTTAGGTTGACGCATAGATAAAAATTAGCTCGTCATAAGAGTATATTCGAATAATCGTAAAACCTTATAATTTAAAAGTTATACGAGACAAACGAGTAAAGCAGTTAAATTATTATTATAATATAATAATAATATACATTAAATTTTGGTGATGGGTGTTTTCATACTTTGATTCCAAATAATAATATGTACATAGAAGCAAAGGAATTGAGGAATTGAGGAATTGAGCTGTATGTGTGTTTTCATACTTTGATTCCAAATCGAAGAAAGGAAATAAAATGAATGACGGAAGCTAGTAGGCAAGCACCTTGGACAAATTGTCCCACATCGACCCTATACAAGAAAACCACCGTCCATTCCTTTTTATAAATAGCCGTTCGCTGCCTTCATTTAGAGCATAAGTTTCTTTTGGGAACACTCTATTATAAGAGGATCCCGAGCCTACGATACCCCGTTGGGTGTTGTTATTAGTCGTTTTTGGAGCACGAGTAGGAGCCTGAGTAGGGAGACTCCACATCAACCTGCCATAGATAGTTGTAAGGTATGTTCCCATTTAAGCTTATGCTTGTCAATAATTATTTTATTAGTGTTAGTTTAGTATTATTATTTTTAGATGTTAGGATTATTATTAGGGGTGGGTATTGGGTAGCCTAGCCTTAGTTAGGCATGGACTGATCACCTATGCTTAAACAAGGTAGCGTTAACCAATATCCAGCCATGATAATAACTAGTTAGGTGAACCATTACCTAACCTAGGATGATGTAATTGTATCAGGATCCTGAGGTAGTACCCGGTTGGAATAGCAACGTGTTAAGCAACCGTGTAACAGGTGAGTTCTATGAATGTTTTCAAATGTGAGCATGCTTGTCCAAACTGGTAATTGTTAATACTGCACTCATGACTGTTAGTACGCATGTATATAATCTGAATTTGAGCATTCATACACATGATATTTGTGGAACCCTTATACGTGCCACTACGGTGGGATTTGTCGGTATTACACCTGTGTGTAATGGGCATTTACTTGTATAAGATGTTAGTCACAGGCCCGGTGAGGGAGACACCCAGTATGGGTGTGGAGTGACTGTCACAGGCCCGGTGAGGGAGACACCCAATGAGGGTGTGGAGTGACATTGGGTTATGACATGGGCGGGTACAAGTCATGAATGATGAAATGATGTGTTTTACAACTTGTGTATATTCATGAACTCACCAGCATTGTCTGACGTCGTTTTAAGCATGTGTCGCAGGTAGTGAAGGCTAGTGCTTGTACATGCTGTTTATCAGAAAGATGTATGATCAATGGAATAGGATATGCTAGCTCGTGTGTTTTGATGACGTATAGTGCCGGTTAATAATAGTTGTTGAAGTTTGTACTTTTAAGTTTTCAACTCTTGTACCTTGCAGTTTATGTTAATAAAATAAGTGTTTCTGTTATAAGTTGGTATCAATTGTGCATGGTGCATCCTTATCTGGGTGTGGGCGTCACAGTTGGTATCAGAGCCAAAGGTTTTAGCGAATTAGGTATTTAATAGAGATGCCTAGGCTTCAACCTTCGAGATTAGGACTGCCTATTTAAGTTTTATACTTGGATTAACCTGTATGGATAAGGATGCCTAGAATAAGAGATCTAATAGGCCTACTGTTGTGGATTATGATGTAGATGTTATGGATAAAGTTTAGTACAACCTCAATTAAGTATGGAAATTCGAATAAGTAAGTGGGATGTGAAATACTAGAGAATTTGAAATTTAAAATGTAAATGTTCAGGATACGAGACCTTAGCAAGAACTAGCCGAGGCAAAAGCCCAGTGAGGGCAATGGACTTGTGTGTCTATATATGTGTTATATTTGAAAACGTGATTGTATTATGTATATTATGTGAAGTAGCTATTGTAGTGGCTTGTATATGAATGAGATATTGAAGTAATATTTTTGTGGAATTCTAGAAAATGTCGACTGAATCATCTAATAATCGTGTTCGTCAATCTGAACCACCGGTTGAACCCGCTCGTCATAGTGAACTCGTAACCGTAGGAGATGATGTAATTGATCGAATAGCAATGCGAGTCGCGGAAATTCTTGCTAACGCACGAGGACATGAACGTCAGTATTCTGAAAGACCTGTTCAATCTGAGAGAAGCATCACACGCACACCAACTCCACAAGAAAAATCTCGACAAGAAGAGAAGATGGGAGATCTTAAAATAACTAAGGCAAGAGAAATGGAAATCTCTAGAGAATGCAATTATAAGACCTTCATTTCCTGTAACCCTCCTACCTTTGATGGAAAGAAAGGAGCTATTGAGGCACATGAATGGCTAAGTGAAGTAGAAGCCATTCTAGATGTTAGTGATTGTCATGAAAGGAATAAAGTTAGGTTTGCTGTCCACTTGTTCAAATCTGAAGCCTTGTTTTGGTGGAGGATACAAAAGCAAACCAAAGGTGAGGATCTAGCCCAACGTCTAAGTTGGAAGGAATTCTCTGAACTTTTTTCACAATATTTCTGTCCACCAAGTGAGACGGACAGGATTGAAATGGAATTTCTACACCTTAAGCTCGGAGATAAGACTTATCGGGAATATGTCACCAAGTTCAACGAAATGTCCAGATTGGTGCCTTATCAGGTAACAACAGAGGAGAATCGTATTAGGAGGTTTGTTTGTGGGCTACCATCAGAATACCACACATTTATCAAGGCAACCAAACCAACCACCTATTCTGAAGCAGTAGAAGCCGGGGCAACCATCGCTGCTAAGATACAACAGAAGAAAACCCCAGACCCTACTCCAAAAAGGAAATGGGACAACTCCCAAGACCAGAGGAAGACCAACGACAGGGATAATAAGAGGCAACGGGGACCCCCACCTAGGTGCTCAACGTGTGGAAAGGGGCATTTTGGTCCATGTAATCCACTGTTCTGTAGAAATTGTAGAAAACAAGGACATCACATTCGGGAGTGTAAAGAGCCTCGTGCATGTTTTAACTGTGGAGAGACGGGCCATTACATTGAAAACTGTCCTAAGAAAAAGGAAGAACCCAATAGGGGAAGAGGGAGAGCCTTTGTTTTGAACACCGAAGAAGCTCGCATGAACCCAGAGGTTATAACAGGTACATTTCTCCTAAACAACTTCTATGCTAAGGTATTGTTTGATACTGGTGCTGATAAAAGTTTCATATCTGAGCAATTTAGAGTTTTGATTAATCAAATTCCCAGTAAGTTAGATAAACCCTTTATAGTAGAATTAGCGGATGGAAGGGAAGAGGAAATTATTGATGTTATTAAGGATTGTACTATCCTGGTTAATAATACTTCATTGCCTATAGACCTGTTGCCAATGAAACTTGGAGAATTTGATATAGTGATAGGGATGGACTGGTTAGCCAATCGCCAAGCTCAGATATTGTGCGATAAGAAGCAAATCCGAATTAAGGACCCTCAAGGGAAAACCGTGATAATTCATGGGGAAAAACCTAGTAAACCCATAAGTTTCATTACCAGCATAAAAGCATCTAAGTGTATTCAGAAAGGCCATCTAGCTTACCTAGTGTATGCCTTGGAAACTAAGGAGGAAAAGAAGCTTGAAGAGATATCAGTAGTGTCCAAATTTCCTGAGGTATTCCCTAAAGATCTTCCTGGACTACCACCTGATAGACAAATTGAGTTTAGGATAAACTTGATTCCGGGAGCAACCCCTATTGCTAAAGCCCCATACCGCCTCACCCCGACAGAAATGAAAGAGTTAAAAACCCAACTCCAAGAGTTATTAGACAAAGGATTCATACGTCCTAGCACGTCGCCCTGGGGAGCGCCTATTCTCTTTGTCAAGAAAAAGGATGGTTCAATGAGAATGTGTATTGATTATAGAGACCTGAACAAGATCACCATAAAGAATCGATATCCCCTCCTAAGGATCGATGATCTGTTTGATCAACTACAAGGTGCAAGTTACTTCTCGAAGATAGACTTAAGGTCGGGATACCATCCGTTGAAGGTAAGAGAAGAAGACATACCAAAGACTGCCTTTAGAACAAGATATGGTCACTATGAATTCCTAGTAATGCCTTTCGGACTCACTAATGCACCAGCCGCTTTCATGGACCTTATGAACCAAGTCTGCAAGCCATACTTGGATCAGTTTGTGATTGTATTCATTGATGATATCCTTATTTACTCCAAGAGTAGAGAAGCTCACGAAGAACATCTCCGTGCCATTCTTAAGTTATTGAAGGAAGAGAAACTTTATGCCAAGTTCAGTAAATGTGAATTCTGGACGAGGGAAGTCCAATTTTTAGGGCATGTGGTTAATGAGATGGGCATACAAGTGGACCCTGCAAAGATTGAAGTAATTAAGAATTGGGAGACACCAAAGAACCCCACAGAGATTCGACGTTTCTTGGGCTTAGCAGGGTACTATAGAAGATTTATTCAGGATTTTTCTAAGATAGCAATGCCCCTAACAACTTTGACTCAGAAGAATACGCCATTTGTCTGGAGTAACAAGCAAGAAGAGGCTTTTAATCTTCTGAAGATGAAGTTATCTAGTGCTCCAGTACTTGCACTACCTGAAGGTACCGAAGATTTTGTAGTATATTGTGATGCTTCACACTATGGATTAGGGTGTGTGTTGATGCAAAGAGGGAAGGTTATTGCGTATGCATCTCGACAGTTAAAAATTCATGAAAGGAATTACACCACCCATGATTTAGACTGGGAGCAGTAGTATTTGCCCTTAAGATATGGAGACACTACCTGTATGGTACAAAATGTGTGATCTACACTGATCATCAGAGCCTTAAGTACATTTTTGAGCAAAAGATGTTAAACATGAGACAGAGAAGATGGATGGAGTTATTAAATGACTATGATTGTGAAATTCATTACCACCCAGGAAAGGCTAATGTAGTAGCAGATGCCCTTAGTCGTAAGAACATAACAAAGCCTTTGAGAATACGCGCATCAAGGATAGAGGTGAGATTTAGTTTAATGGAGGAAATCAAAGAGGCGCAGACACAAGCATTGGTCGAGGGTCAGATTAATAAAGAAAGAATGGTGGGAAAACAAGAACTCCTCGTTAAAGGAAGTGATGGAATATTAAGGTTTCACCATAGAACTTTTGGCTACATCCGTGTACAATATCCATTTGTCGGTTGCGACGGTGGCGGGCGCGGGATCCTGTTCCGCTAGACATTCAGCGACCTTATTGGTGGGAAACTCTGTTGCGAAGTCTGCCAACACTTTCCCTTTTATTACTGGTCTTGGTTTGTAAAAGATTTCATGCTCGCTTAGTTTGATCGCCCATTTGGTGAGTCCGCCTGATAGCTCTGGCTTACGGAGCCCGTCACTTATGCGGTAATCCGTAAGGACATTTATCGGGTGCCCATGGAAATACCTCCGCAACCTCCGCGAGGCATGAACCAACGCAAGCACGAGTTTCTCCATGACTGAATATGTTGTTTTCACATATAGCAATGTGCGGCTGATGTAATAGATTGGAGTTTGAACTCCCTTTTGATCTACCAAAAGCACGGCTCCAACCGCCTTATTCGAGACAGAAAGTGTTAGCGGTTCCTTAGGACACGGTGCTGTGAGAGTAGGTAGTGTAACACCGCGTGATTTTTTACTTTTCATATATTTTAAATTTTATACGTAACAAATTCTAAGTTCGTCTTTATTCGCTTCTTTTATACTCCTACCAATTCATGACGAGTTGTCATTATAATTTATCCTATTCAATTTAGTCGTTATAACAAGAAACTCATTTAGTTAAGATCTTAATATATATATATATATATATATATATTGGTAAACTCTGGAAACTCTGACTTCCCAACATTTTTTTTTTGAAAAAAATAGGGTATGTAATATACATTTTTTTAAGCATTTTGAGCCAAAAAAATCGAAAAAGCGTCGAACGGTTTTTTTTTAAAATAAAAAACGTCTACTGTTTACATATAGTTAACACATTGTTAACACCTGTTATTAGCGCTTAACATGTGTTAGTCAAAATTTTATTTTATTTTTTTTAAAAAAATACTCGGCGCTTTTTTAATTTTTTTGGCCCAAAATGCTTAAAATCATGTATATTACTTGCCCTATTTTTTTCAAAAAAAAAAAAAATATTGGGAAGTCAGAGTTTCCAGAGTTTACCAAATAATGAGGGTTTTCTTTATATCCATTATATATATATATATATATATAGAACTAATAAATTATAATATTATTAAAAAAAAGGCGTGACACCTAAATCTTGAGTTGACTTTTATGTCAAAATGAAACAACAACAACAAACATATGTTGTTTGTTCGTTCGGTATTATTTTTTTTATTTATTTTGAACTCGAGGCAACATCAACAGTAAACAACAACTAAACAACCATCCCATATTAATTAAATTCAACCCTCACCTAATCTTCTTTTAACCACCCTAATTACTCCTATTAATGTCCAATCAACTCACCCGACCTATAAATACAAGCCCTCCCCACTCCATAATCTCTTGTTCATCTCTTTTCTCTTTAAAACTCTCTCTAATCTTCAAGGTTTTTGAGCAAACTTCCTGAAAACACATCAGTAAGTTTATAGGCTCAAACCTTCAATTCTTTTATGTTTTTCCTTCTCTTTTCTATCCAAAACTCCTTGGAGAAACCTCTAGGATCTTCCCCATGTTTATCCACATAAGTGTGATAAGGGTAGAGCACCTAAAAGAGGTCCCAAATTGGTTTATTTTCTGAATTGTTTTTTTTTTATGTCCTAAGGATGTTTGTTGTGAAGGAACCAACCAAGTCTACTAACAATCTAATGTTAGATGGATTTGTGCTATGGTATTGGTTATACTATGTATTATTATAAACTTACTTTCAATCTTCTATCTTATTATCTTATTAATCTTTGGAAGGTTTGTGGTTACACCCTACCTTACCAACTCTCTTGACCCTTCTTGTGCTACGGATTTATCCACACTAGAAAGGGGAAATCCCGTGTCCAAAACCCACGTTTATTCCATAAACGAAGTGGTTATGACATGAACCTATCAAATGGATTCACATTCCTAACCTTATACCATCCGAATCATCTATGATGATTTTGTGCTTGGTCTAACTTAATCTCATGACCATCCGGATTGCCCTAAAGGCAATTTGTGCTTGGTTTGCCTAAAAGGCTTGCATGACTCTCGTGAATCTATAATCTAAACTCGAACCTAAGACTCTTTATTTTTCTAATTCTAGTTAACCAAGGCTAAGGAACTAATCTCCCAAGACTCATTCTTTTGGAACCTTGCTAAAACGCACACAAAGGTGAGTTCATACTTGTCCCCCTTTTATCCTTTATTCTTTGGGGCTCAACATGTATCACTATCAAAACTCAAACGATTTTAAACTCTACAATCTATTATGCTTAGTCTAAAGTCTATCATATTCTAAATTCTATCATGCGCAATCTAAAGTCTATTATATGCTTGTACGCTATGCTATGTAGAATTATTTACTCTAACATACAAATGTTCATATAGTTGACAACCCACCTTGCGTGTATAGCGCTATAGGATTGGCTATCCGCCCCCTACATGGGTCATGTTAAGCAAAATTCTTCGTGGCTAGTCGCCGTTTGTATGGTTCTCTTGCATATGCCTATAAGCAAAACTTTATTATACTATGTATGTATGTCAAAACTAGTATGCTCACCAATGCTTTATGTGTTGACGGATATTTTATACATGTTGCAGGAAATATTTGTTGCAGGACATTCAAGAAATCTACTTAGGATTAAACATAGAAACACACTCTAGTTCAAGTTATCATATTCTTGTTGTTGTATTTTTTTCGTTATATGAACTACTTGTATTTCTATTTTTAGACAATAAATGAAGTTCTATCTTTAAACTATATTGTCACAAAATCTAGTGTCATGAAGTCTTTGAACAATCTACCACTAAGTCTCACCTCGATAATTCCGCCATCGGTTGGGTGTGACAGATTGGTATCAGAGCCATGACTATAGGGATTTAGGAAAATTGCCATGATTGTCCTAGACTATAGTTAGGAACCTATTTGACCATTCTTTTATCATGCTTAAAATACTTGTTCTCCCTATCTTGCTTCTACTCCATTCTCTTGGTCCTTAAAAATTTACCTTCCTATTTGTGGATTACTCTACACTCGAAGACGCTCGTATACTACAAACGAAAGGAAATCACCGAAATAGGCGTGAAACCCTCACTTTGGTGACAACTTTCAATCCGCGTTATTCTTTTTGTGTTTTTGAAACTACACCAAGATAGGCGTGAATTCCTTACCTTGGTGGAAATTTCACAACTTCTCGTTCTAGTGGAAACTTACCAATTGAGTATTGGAATTAATTTTCCTACCTCGTTGGGCAAGTGCAAAAACCACACTCAAAGAAACGACCTCGCTAAGATAGGAGTGAAATCCGCAACTTAGCGACTAGTTTCAATCCTTGATATTTTTTTTAATCTCGCCAAAGTCTCAAATTTACTAATGACAAGAAACATGTAGTAACTGGAAGGGTGAATGTCGTTAACCGCAAGTTTGGCGAGAGTATTTCCACCTATTAGGCCAAAGCATGTTCTCAAACTCAATGGTAAATTCGAACCACTTTGGTCAGTCTTAGTTCCGTTCCGGAACACTCCAATGGCTTGCTTAAAACAAGCCCCTCATTTCATGTTAATATTATTTTCAATGTTTTTTTATGCCATGTTTTCACTACATATATTCGATTTAATCTTTTTTTACTACTCGCAAAGGCTCTCAAGACTCGCATTTCAAGCTACTCTTGCAATCTCCAAACAATACTAATAATCGCAAACCAACATAAATCAAAACTCGTTTGTGTTAACTAAGTGCACTATACTTGCTTATACATATGTATTACGCTATTTGAACAATGTGAAACTTGCGTCCTATATGAGTAACTTGAACTTGCATACTAAATCTATGAAAACAACTTGAGCTTATGTATTTTGTTTATCTAAATTTGCATCAATTTCACCAATCTAATCTTACCCGCAAGCTTTTCATTGTTAACCAAAATTCTAGTAACTTATTTCCTAAATTCAAAAGTCACTTTGTTTAAAAACGTTTATACAAATCTTCTTATGTATGATTCTAGTAGATGTCTTCCCGTCTCAACAGCATCGAACTCAACCAACTGGCGAATCTTATTGCCCAAGAATTAGTCAAGATTCTCCCTAACCTAGTGACACCAACAAACCCAACTCCAAACCCCGACGATACCATCCAGGACAGCATAAACCATGTAGATACTAAACCTTCTAGCCATACCCCTACCAAACAAACGAAAAAGGATAACCGAAAACGCAAAAACCTTAAACGAAACCACACTTCGACAACTCCTACAACACCAAAACATAACAAAAAGCGATACCATGGAACCTTTCCGAAATGCAACAGTTGCAAATTTCATCATCCCACATCTTCACCATGCCACATATGCACCAACTGTGGTACATATGGCCATTTAGCCAAAACATGTCGTCGCACTGCTAAACCACGATCCGAACAACCTACTAGTACCACCTCATTCACTGAAGACAATGGATGGATATGCTCCGAGTGCAACAACCCAACTCATGAGCGCAACCAATGCCCAAGACTTGCCATGGTGATCTACGACGCTGGAAGACCCACCCACCACACTGAAGAAGACTGATTTTTTTTTCTTTTAAATGTGGGAATTCCTTTATGTAATGTTTTCAAGAAATTATTCAGATGTGAAATTTTCTTTACGAATTATGAAATACCATCGTTATCTTAGTTTACAATCATAATTTATCGGCAAAATTCAAATATCGCAAAACCATTTTCTCATCGCGCACAATCTTTTTAAAAATTTTTGAACAAAAATTCTTCCTACTATTTCCAAGAGGATGCCTATTCTTCTATAAAATCCTCACCTTCAAACCACTAACAAATGTTTGCGTCGAGTCTGTATGGCAAACAAGATTCTAAATGGAAAAAGTGTTTAAAAAAAATTCTTTTGTAAACCGGACTTGTGAGCAAAGACACGCTAAATCAATTAACCTACTTCTTTATAACCCCAAAACCTTTTCTCTTGAAATCGTATCACGAGTCAAAATATTCATCAATGTCAAACTAAAATTGTCAATAAACTATTTTTCTCGCTTAATAAAATGGATTTTGCATAAATCAAACGACCATCTTCGATAAAACTTTTACACTAAATTTTCTCCACTTCAATTAAATCTGTTTTTCTTTAACATCCAACGGACTAAACTCTTCTACCGTCAAACTTGACCCTTAGTCATGAAAAGCTAAAATTGCTTGCGTACCCATAAAACTCAATTTGTAATAAACCCGAATTCTATATTGCCCACAGTCAAAACATTTTACGCGTTTTCATTAGGAATCCAACTGTCCATTCTTCTGTTTGATTTTATACATCTGGACGTAACCACATATGCAAAATCTACACCATCATGTCATGAAACCATACATCTACGCCAAAAACGCATACGGTTAACACCATCAAAAACCTACTTAATGCCTTTTTACATTATGTGTTTGCATGTCACGTTGCTTGCTATGTTTACAACATCAAAATTGTTTAATGTCTTTTCCTTTATGTATAAGTATTTTGTGTCCACTAGCGACCCACACATGACGAAGGCAAAATTATTTGGACCATACGACAACTGGACTAATTACGGGTGCACACGTAATTACGATAATTGGCCGCATGGAAAACATAACGAGCCCTAGTGTGTGTAATTTAACATGACTCGAATAACAACGCGGATGGAGTATGATAACGACATGGTACGCCCTACAATGTAAATGTCCTGTCATGCTACCAAAAGTAGAGTTATTCGCGCCATGAGAAGTTGAGTTTCGAATTAAAATTTTAATCAACACGTACATTATTTGTTTTTGGTAATACCATTGTAGTTCACTAGTCTAAATATGTTTGTATCACTTAGCCCTTAGGCATACCATAACTTTGTTTGAACCACACTCTTTACTATGTAACATCATCCATGCTATGAATAATCTATGCTTGCAATCTACATCAAACTCCACTCTTTCCTCATGCGTTCCTTGCTTAATCATCAATCCTTCATTTTCAAAAGTCGTTTTCTAAGGCCCGTAAACTTTGGCCTGATACTCTAAAAGCTCTTATACAACTAAAACAAGATTTTCTCTCACTCTCTCATACCTCCTTGACTAACTATATACCGGATTTCCAAAACTAAATAACAACTACTTATTTCGCCAAAATATTGTCTCCATATAGTCCAATTTCTCGTTTACTTAAGCCCCTCTACAAGTTTTCTAACTAAAAGTTTCGACCTCGTGCAAACCAAATAACTATTACTAACAACTACTCATTCCCACATCTAGTCACTCATTATACTCATGTTTTTACTATTACACCCACTTACCCAAGACACTTATTCTGCAAGCCAACAATTTCTACTAATTCATATATGATATACCGTATAACTACCTATTTTACCAGAATTTCTATATAATGTATGATATACTTAACTACCTTCAATTTTCACTATTTTGCACGTACAAGTATCTATTTTCCCAAAGATTTATATATGTTATACAAATATACTTACTTACCTTCACAAGGTTTTCGTTTTTTTTTCATACGGTATACTTACTATTGCTACTTCATATACACTATGAAGATGCTTATTTTCCAAAAACTTTTTATCATTTCATGTATATATTATACTACATATTCACTTTTCTTCAAAACTGCTGCGTATACAAACCTATTTATACATACCCCTTATTTCACTATTTACAAAATGCTTACGTCGGTTAAGTTCTCAAATTTCTACCTACGACATTGGGTTAAAATTTTAAAAGTACTTCTCTTACGAGCATATTTATCTCACAGTGACTATATACGGTATTTGACTTACACATAATAAACTAACTAGTTTTTGTTCTTATTAAACCCATATAAAACCACTTACCTATTTTTCAAAAGGTTGATTCTTAATTAAATTTCGAGACGAAATTTCCTAAAGTAGGGGAGACTGTAACACTGCGTGATTTTTTACTTTTCATATATTTTAAATTTTATACGTAACAAATTCTAAGTTCGTCTTTATTCGCTTCTTTTATACTCCTACCAATTCATGACGAGTCGTCATTATAATTTATCCTATTCAATTTAGTTGTTATAACAAGAAACTCATTTAGTTAAGATCTTAATATATATTATATAGGGGAGGGATAAATTGAAAACCCTCCCCAGTTAAGAAAACCCATAAAACCACCATCTTGACCATTCATTACACTTGATCAACGGTTGGGGTTCCTTTTTGATATATAACTCATTGTTGTGATAGTTATGTCTTACCAAAGGGTAAAATTGTCCTATAAATTTATCACTCTCTCTTACTTTTATTAAAAGTTGACATATGAGACTAGTCATGTCAACCTACTCTTTTCTCTTTTTTTTCATAGTTAATCTCTCTCATCTCTTTCTTTCTCGTTTCTCTCTTAAAAAAAGACCATTCACCATTATTATTTTATTCACTATGTAACCAACAAAATTTTAGTATTAATAAAAAAAAATTAGCCACATTTAACATTCTACAATCCTAAAGTTTTAAACAATTATCGTTTGCAAAATTTTAGCATTTTTTAAATGGATTTATGAAGATTATTATATCTAAAAATTTTAACAACTAAAAAGATATGTTTTCACAACAAAAAGATATGTTTTTTCACAATTTATCTTACTAAAACACATAATAAATTATAACCCAACAATAAAAACATATGTTTTCACCATTGATCTTACTAAAAACATATAATAAATTATAAACAAACAACAAAAACATATGTTTTCACAACGTATGTCATAAAAACATATAATAAATTATAACCCACTAACAAAAACATATGTTTTCACAACTTATCTCAACAAAAATATATAATAAATTATAACCCAACAAATAAAAAACATATGTTTTCACAGCTTATCTCATCAGAAATATAACCCAACAACAACATATGTTTTCACAATGGAAAAGAAATTTGAAATAACTTTTGTTTAATTTAACTTATAAAATACGAAACAAACCAAGTTACATCTGGATAATGGGTAAGCGAGCAACAAGCTGCGCCGCTATACCCTTTTGAATGACAGAGTAAAAAATTAATTCTTTGACCAAGTATTCAATGTAAAAAAAAGATATACAAAAAAATGACCTATGAGTTTTAGGTGCTGGATGCTACTAGACTTATGAAGATTATTATATCTAACATTTTTAACAGTTAATAAGAAGATTATCTAACATTAATATGCAACAAATTCCCACTTGGATCTGGTTGTAACCAACAAAATTTTATTATTTCATATAAAAACAAATGACATTAAAGTTTAAAAACAACATAAGCAAAAATAAGCAAAACCCACTTTTGTTTTTGATTTGTTTTTCGTTGTCTTCTTCATGAGTTCAACCCAAATTTCCTTTCACTTAAAGCCTAGTTGCTTCTTGATTCTGATTTCCTAACAATAGTTCCACACAAAAACCAATGCATAGTCATCCATGGACAATGAAATACATAAAAAAAGATAAGAACAATCTTTAAAGATTTCTAAAAGAAGAAGAAAAAAACTTAACTAAAAAAAAAAGAATCCACTAACAATAAAATACATACAAAAATCTCATATCTAGAGATAATAACAATTGACCACCGAATGTTGATTTTTTTTTAAAATCCAAATTTCAAGGTTGCTTCTTCTTCTTCGATTTCCCACAAAAAATAAACCCGGTGCTGGTGTTGCTCAGGGTGAAGGTGGTATGGTCGACGGAGTTGATGGTGGTTAGAAATGGTGGTGGGTTGGAGCAACAATAACTAAATCTTCATCTTCTTCTTAGTTGATCTCAGATTGGTTGATCTGAGTAAAAATGGTGATATGAGTTGCTCATAATCTTTAAAGATTTAGATAATAGAATATGAGATTTAGAGAGAGAAAGGTGTACTTGTTTCAATATTGGAGATATTATATTGAAATGGATTCTCTCTTTTTAGAGAAAGAGAGGTACTTGTTGAATGTGTCAGGACAAAAGATGTTCTATAAATTTAGTGTGTCAAAACTACCCTTCAAGACAATTCAACAAGTATTCACGTGGAACATTTTATACCATTCATTTGGGTTTAATGGGTTTGCTAAACTAAGATGGGTTTGCAATTTATAATTACCCTATATATATATATATATTTATATATATATATATTTAGAACTAATAAGTTATAATATTAATACTATTAAAAAAAGGCGTGACACCTAAATCTTGAGTTGACTTTTATGTCAAAATGAAACAACAAACATATGTTGTTTGTTCGTTCGGTATTATTTTTTTTATTTATTTTGAACTCGAGGCAACATCAACAGTAAACAACAACTAAACAACCATCCCATATTAATTAAATTCAACCCCCACCTAATCTTCTTTTAACCACCCTAATTACTCCTATTAATGCCCAACCAACTCACCCCACCTATAAATACAAGCCCTCCTCACTCCATAATCTCTTGTTCATCTCTTTTCTCTTTAAAACTCTCTCTATCTTCAAGGCCTTTGAGCAAACTTCCTGAAAACACATCAGTAAGTTTATAGGCTCAAACCTTCAATTCTTTTATGTTTTTCCTTCTCTTTTCTATCCAAAACTCCTTGGAGAAACCTCTAGGATCTTCCTCATGTTTATCCACATAAGTGTGATAAGGGTAGAGCACCTAAAAGAGGTCCCAAATTGGTTTATTTTCTGAATTGTTTTTTTTTATGTCTTAAGGATGTTTGTTGTGAAGGAACCAACCAAGTCTACTAACAATCTAATGTTAAATGGATTTGTGCTATGGTATTGGTTATACTATGTATTATTATAAACTTACTTTCAATCTTCTATCTTATTATCTTATTAATCTTTGGAAGGTTTGTGGTTACACCCTACCTTACCAACTCTCTTGACCCTTCTTGTGCTACGGATTTATCCACACTAGAAAGGGGAAATCCCGTGTCCAAAACCCACGTTTATTCCATAAACGAAGTGGTTATGACATGAACCTATCAAATGGATTCACATTCCTAACCTTATACCATCCGAATCATCTATGATGATTTTGTGCTTGGTCTAACTTAATCTCATGACCATCCGGATTGCCCTAAAGGCAATTTGTGCTTGGTTTGCCTAAAAGGCTTGCATGACTCTCATGAATCTATAATCTAACTCGAACCTAAGACTCTTTATTTTTCTAATTCTAGTTAACCAAGGCTAAGGAATTAATCTCCCAAGACTCATTCTTTTGGAACCTTGCTAAAACGCACCTAAAGGTGAGTTCATACTTGTCCCCCTTTTATCCTTTATTCTTTGGGGCTCAATATGTATCACTATCAAAACTCAAACGATTTTAAACTCTACAATCTATTATGCTTAGTCTAAAGTCTATCATATTCTAAATTCTATCATGCGCAATCTAAAGTCTATTATATGCTTGTACGCTATGCTATGTAGAATTATTTACTCTAACATACAAATGCTCATATAGTTGACAACCCACCTTGCATGTATAGCGCTATAGGATTGGCTATCCGCCCCCTACATGGGTCATGTTAAGCAAAATTCTTCGTGGCTAGTCGCCGTTTGTATGGTTCTCTTGCATATGCCTATAAGCAAAAGTTTATTATACTATGTATGTATGTCAAAACTAGTATGCTCACCAATGCTTTATGTGTTGATGGATATTTTATACATGTTGCAGGAAATATTTGTTGCAGGACATTCAAGAAATCTACTTAGGATTAGACATAGAAACACACTCTAGTTCAAGTTATCATATTCTTGTTGTTGTATTTTTTTCGTTATATGAACTACTTGTATTTCTATTTTTAGACAATAAATGAAGTTCTATCTTTAAACTATATTGTCACAAAATCTAGTGTCATGAAGTCTTTGAACAATCTACCACTAAGTCTCACCTCGATAATTCCGCCATCGGTTGGGTGTGACAGGTAGTGTGACACCCGGCAATTTCCGATCTACACTGACGTGACTTCATGATTTAAAACAAATAAATAAATAAATATTTATTTCAAATATTGCTAATTATTAAATTTCGAAAGTTTACGGATCGTTTTAACAACGGGAACTGCGACCGATTTAATTAACGCGATTTAAGCGCGTGTTCTGAATACACGCGTCGGACGTCGAAAATAATTATAGTTATGCTCGGTTTTGTATTTCGAACAAAACCGACTACTTTTTATAATTAATTATGGAGCCTAATTAGAAACCGAGACGTTTTACATTTATACGGGTTCGATACGCGGTACAAGTCACCTACCATCAAACCCTAGGTATATAAGCTTATTATTCTTCTTCTTCTTCTCATAATTTCACCAACACACAAACCCTAACTCCTCTCTCTCTAAAACCACCAAATCCGTCACTCTCTCTCTCTAGAACTCCCTCTCTCTCGGGTTCCCTCTCTACTCCCTCGCTCCTGATTCAACAACAGCCGGCCACCACCAAGCTTGGGTGGTGGCGGCGCAGATCTGTGACCCGTAAACACGAGCACACAGCAACGCCAGAGGCAGCAGAAGGGGTTTTCGATAGGTTTTGGGGTCGGGTTTTGTTGTCTTCAACTGGGATCCGGTGGTAGCTTTGTTGTGGTTGCATACCCGGAGGTTTTCGGCTCAGATCCGGTAGTTTTGGTGGTGGTTCAACAGCGGCAGGAGTGGTGGTTCGTGGTGGGTGCCGGGTCAGGTAGGTGTGGTGTTTGTTTTTGATGGTGGTGGTCAGGTTGGAGGCGGCGGCGGTGGTTAAATTGTGGTAAGGTCCGGTTCAGGCTAAGGGGTTGGTTAAGGCTCTGTGGTGGTTCGGCTCGGAGCTGTTGTGGTCGAGTATGGTGGATGGTTCACGAAAAGTAGCAGGTTCTCGATGGTCTTAGCTGGATTGGGTTTGGTTTGGTTGAATGGTGTGGGTTTTGGCAGCTGGTTCAATGTTGCAGACGAGGACAGCCGGGTTTTGGTCGGGTTGCACGATTGTTGTTTGCGGGTTCGGTTTGAGTTCGGTTCGGGTCTCGAGTTCGGGTCAGATCTGATTAGTTTTCAGATTCGGTTCGGGTCTTGTTCGGGTCAAGTGTCTCGGGTCAGATTCGTGTGCTCCGGGTCAGATCTGGTTGGCTCGGGTTTCGGGGTACGGAGCACGGTGTTGGTCAAGCTTCGGTCAAACATGGTCAACGGTTAGATCTGGTCAACAGTCAACTCGGTCAACACGGCTTTCGAGCAGATTCGGGTTACGCGCGTGTGATTCGGTATAACTTGTATTCGAGCTTATTATTTATTTGTGTGTAGATATTATGTATTTATAAATATTGTATATTTATAAATATTGGGTATTTATGAATATTATATATTTATAAATATATTGATTCGACGAAATAGTTTCGACTCACGAGCGGATCGAATAATAATAAACGGTAACTATATAAACGAACGATTTGGTGAACGATTAACTTGACGTGACTTATGGTTTCGAACTCGGACTAAATATAATTGGACTATATTGTCGGACTATATTATATATATATAATGGTATATATATATATTTATAGGATCAAGTATAGATAGATGTCGAAACGTATAGTCTCGTGAATTGGAAATGTGGATAAAAGGATTTGATAATTTGTGTTGTAAGTTGATTTTTGGGGAAAATTGTAGACAACGGGTGTTGTCTGGTTGGTACAAAAACAGAGGAAACTCTGCCCGAATTTTTATAAACTCAAAGCGTAACGAACTGCTATTATTTCTATAAGTAAATTCTCCTAAGTGTTTGGACAAGTGTATTATATACAAAATCAAAATGTTTTCAAAGACTAACTATTTGTGACAATAAAGATGGTTTTCAAACAATATTTGAGATAAAGTAACAATTGTTATTAATCGGTTTTAATAACTAAACATGTAGTTCTTAAAGAGCATTTTTCCTAAAAGTAAGTATACTGGACACACATTTATACGGATTACGAGACGAACTAGGATTCAGGATAACTATACGTTTCGGGGTGTTAGTCCAACTTGGTTACATACGGATAGCGACAAGTGTGCAACTTGGGTGCTAGGTAATACGTGAATTAAGATAAGTCATGATCGGTTCGTCGAGTTGAAACGTTTTGAGACTCGTGTTGGTTAATAAGCTAGGCTTATGTGTGATAGACTGTTAAGGTGTCCTTTGTTGGTAATTAGGGCACGAGGAAGTCGGTCGAGGTTTCAAGCTTGTTTGCTAGCTTAGCATGGACATTAAGGTGAGTTCATACCCCACTCTTTACTGTTTTTGTAAATGTTTTCGGGGGGAAGACATGCTTCTGTTATGAAAAACTGAGGAACTTAAAACGAAACAAAGTTTTGGAAAATGGAACGGGTTGTGTGAGTTTACGGCCCCACTTTACTTGGTTTTCATTTTTGGGGGAGAAAACATGTGTTAAACAACTATTTGGTAACAACTGTCATACTATGGGGTTTCAAACGGTTTACTATACGATCTTTGGAAGTCCCGGGGGGGAACCATGAATGTGCTGGTTTGCACAACGGGGAAATGTGAATAGCGCTATTGGGAGTGACCAACCCCACCCGTCGGCATGGAGCGCCGGGCGGGTGCATATTGTCTCAAACAGGAACAGGTTTACTATTCGGGCACAACATCTGGTTTGCGAGTTAGTAATGGTTTTCCAATCGTAGTAGTAATAAAACATACGCCTAGCTAGCGTACTTGGTTTACATTTAACATAGTATGGACACGTTGAACTTGGTATCTCTCGGTAACATTCTTGGAACATTTGGTAACATTTTGCAAAACTTATGAACTCACCAACTTTATGTTGACTTTTTAAGTATGTCTTTCAGGTTTAAACTTCGGTAACGGCACGGTTGGAGTAGATGGCAGTTGGGACCGGGGATCCTAGAGGGTTAGAATTGGCGTTCAGGGAACCAGAGTCTTAGATGCATCTTTCCGCTGCGTTGGCAAAGGCACCAAACGTCACAACCGACCAGGGGAAAAGTCGGGGTGTGACAGGTAGGTTCATCAGGCAGCGCTTCATCTCTTGGATTGTGCCCTTCGCTTCCGGTGTCCAACGAAAGTGTGTTTTTTCAGGAAATTTTTCAAAGTGCTTACGAAGAGAAACGACTTTGAGGCGTAGTTGGACAGGAACCGCTTAAGGGCGACTAGGCGGCCCATGAGCGTCTGCACTTCTTTGATTGAATCGGGTGAAGGCATGCACTCGATTGCTTGTACCTTTTCCGGGTTTGCGTGGAACCTGTCCTTTGTAACGATGACTCCCAGGAACTTGCCCTCTTCCATCTCGAATGTTTTCACTAATTTAGGTCTCCAAACCTGCTTAACTTTATCTTTAAAAACTTTTGGTTTTGCAGCTTTGGGTTTAGTGTAGATGCACGTTTTGCGACTAGGGCTTTGGATTGTACATAAAAGTTTGTTTTGGTGAAAATATGAGGTTGAATGAAGCAATTTAGAAGGTCGAATGTAGATAATATGGGTTGAAGGAAGCTTATTATGGTCGAAGGTAGCTAATGAAGACTAATGTGTTGATTCGAGCTCTAGATAGGGTCGAAGGTACACGTTCGACCATGTCGTGGGGTCGAACGTGCAGGCCTATATAAGCAAAAAGTTTTACTTTGTAATTAACTTTTGTCATTTGTGTTTGTGTGTCGAGTAGTGTGTTTCTCTGGTTTATAGGAAGGTTCTAGAAGGTTGATAATTTGATTGTAAACTGATTTGTAAGGTTTATCAAGATTGTTTATTAATCAAATAATGATTGAAAAGGTGAATTGTTGTGTTTTATTCGATTTCTATCATTTTGTAATTGATGTAGGGTTTCCGCACCTGGATTAATAAACTTGTATGATCAAATAAGTGTTTTTGTTGAAAACGATCCTTTACAAAGTGGTATCAGAGCCTATCTGGATCATACATCTACAAATTGATATATTTTGTTGGATCAGTGGCCTATGTTATGAACACTTATGTGTATCAGATTTATGTATGAGTTAATAAGCAGCGGAAATAACAAGTGTTCAAAAGATTAAAAGATCACTTTTAAGAGGAGTTATTACTCCCCCTTGACTGAATAATAAATGAGAAACAATAAATACAGTTAAGTATAAAGCAGTAAGAACAGTTTATGTTTCTCAGATGTGAAATGGATATAAGTTTAAAACTCGAAGGATTTCAATTTACTTGAAAGGAATTACACAAAATCACATATTTGAAATAGATGAACAAACTCATCTATTTATAGACCAATGGACTAAACCATTGTCTGAAGTAACCTAAGATATTTCGGCTAAAAGATAAGGTTACAAAAGTCTTTACATCGAAACTTGTAATCAAGACTTTAACAAAACAATATAATAATAAAACTAAAACTGCTGATCTTCAGTCGGTTAGAAGCTTCTGAATACAAAGTGCTGATGAGTGACAAACTACTGATGAGTAGTTTGTCTTCAGTAGTTCTTCAGTGAAATGTCTGGTTAGACTTCAGAACTTCTGATGAGTAACTCTTCAGTACTTTGCAGATTTGTTCTTCAGTACTTCTTCATTTGTTCTTCAGCAGTTGTTTCCATACTTAAGCAGAATATGATTTGGACTAAGGTTATCAAAAGGTGGTTTCTTCAATCCTCTTTGTCCCAACATATTTTGAACAGATTTTGATCCAAAATTGATCAAAATTTTTCTGTTTTGCATGAACAATGAGTTTTGATGAAAATTGATTGATTTGGACTAGATTTTACGGATAAAATCAAAATTTCCATTCATTAATGTTGTTCCAAATCAAATCCGAAGCAAAACCTGTTAAAGATCATCAAAATCCATAAACTTTTGAAACATTTGGATCAAAATAACTGATTTTCAAAGAATAACCGTTTTTCAAATGGGTCAGGTCGAACCAGAGAGAGTAGGGTCGAACGTGTAAAGTTTTGGGTCGAACCAAGTGCATTTAGGTCGTATCTGACTTTGTTTAGGTCGAACCAAGACTTTGTTTGTGTTGTGTTTATACATTCGACCAAGAGTTGTTCATTCGACCAAACCGGGAGGTTGAACGTGGTTTTACGGTGGTCGAAGGTGAGTCTAGTGTGTTTCATTTTTCACATTCGAGTCTGATTTAGGGGTCGAACCTGGTTAATTCCATATTCGAACCCTCGATATCATTTCAGAGGTCGAACCAAGCAATCTTTGGGATATTTTCTAAGTGTTTTACATTTCAAACTTCAATGACAACATGTGGGGATTTCCTATGACGCCTAGGCCTACAACAACACAGCAGCAACACGTTCCAATGGACCCATGGGTTGTAGCATCACAAAATACGAACACTCAACCATCTCAACCGATTAATTACCTCGCCATGAGTAGTTCGATTCCACAGACTGTTTCGCAACCTCCACAACAATCAATGAATGACTATTGGGGCGTTGCAGCAGCAACAGCGGTACACACTCAAACTACTAATGCTATTTCTACACTAATCAATGATTTGTCTTCAGGTAGTGGAAACCGTCCACCCAAGCTGATGGAAATGGCAGAATACAACCAATGGCAGAATAAGTTCAAGATACACCTTGAGGGCATGGGACTGGAAGGAACAGAAGCTTGGCAGATGATTGCGAAAGGGTATGTTGCTCCAGTGCTTGAGAATTCAGGAGAACCAATTCCACTTGATGGTTTATCTGATGATGAGAAGAAGAAGTTCGCAGTAGAGAAGAAGGCTTTCTCGCAACTATCTCAAGCTACAACTACAGATCTTTTACATCAGTTTGGATCGTGTAACACATCTAAACAGCTTTGGGATATGTTGAAGAACCGACATGATGGAAATGAGAAAACAAGACGATTGAGAGTGGAAGAGCTAAAGAAGGAGTTTGAAAACTTTAGCTATGTTGGAAATGAGACTTTGAAGGAGCTTATTCCAAGATATTGTCATCTTTTGACTGAGTTGTCCAACTATGATATTAAGATTCCGATGTCTGAGTTGGTAGATAAATTTGCTGATTCTCTACCACCATATTGGAATCAACACATTGTTTTCCTTAATATGTGCAGGGAGCTCCAGCTGGCCCTGTTAGCAGTCTTTGGATTGTCGACAGTGGAGCTTCTGGTCACATGACTGGTGATTTGACGCTGCTATTCGATATCAAGAATATTAATGGTGGATATGTAGCGTTCGCGGGAAATAAAGGCGGGTATATTACCATGGAAGGAAGTGTTAGTAATGGGATTGTGAGTTTTGAACGGATTTCGTATGTGAAGCAAATTGACTATAATCTGTTAAGTGTCAGCCAAATTTGTGACAAACAGTTTTCTGTACACTTCGATGATAAATCCTGTTATATCCTCAAACCTGGTTTTGTCATCCCAAAAGAATGGATCATGTTGAAAGCACCAAGAGTGAACAATTTGTGCATTCTTGATATGAGCAAAGCTATGACAACCCAGGGCCAAGTTACATGTTTCCTATCAAAAGCTATAGAGAAAGAACGATAATGTGCCATAGAAGGATGGGACACATTCACCTCAGAAAGATGAATCATTTAGTGAAAAATGGACTTGTGGATAACAATATCAACAGTTGTCGGATCACACATTGTGTTTAATGATAATAAATAATAAAGATCAATGGTGTGATTAGATTTCTCAAAAACTGATATGGTCCTCTTACCGGAATTACAAAATGTTTACTGTTTTATGTTTATATTTCTGCAATTTACTTTCATTTTCTGCAAAATATACAAAAACTCAAAAAAAATTAGGTGTGTTTTAGCATAAATTTCAGAAAATCCAAAATTTTTATATTTCTGTATTATTTTTGATGACCGATGGTGTTTGATGGTTAATTTTTTGAAACTTGATGGACCAATTTGCGTTTTGTATCATTTAAATGGAAAATGATGAATGTTTGAAGGTTAAAATGTGTGAAAATGATTGAATGGGATTCGATTTTGAGATTTGGTAAAATTTTCAAAAATTCCAATTATACATTCGCCCTTCGGTGGGTCGAAGGTGCAATTGTGCTTACATTCGAACCCATTTTTAAGGTCGAATGAAAGTGTTCCAATGAGTTTTGCTCATTCGAGCCCTTTAGCCTCATTCGAGCCTTTCATTAGGGTCGAATGTAGCTGAAGTTTTTCATTCGAACCCTATCAGGGGTCGAATGTAGGGTGCCTGCCTATATATAGATCCTTGGCTCATTCGAACCCTTTCATATTTTCTCAAAAATTCTGATTTGGAGACACCTTGTTGCTCTTGAATTTTAGACCTTATAACCTTGTTCCGTGCCTTGTACTGATCATTTTGACCTATAATATACAGGTAATGGTTGGATTTTGAAGACGGATTCTCTTATTTTTTGAATGAAACCCTAGCTCTTCAATATGGACCTTCTAATGTTCTGTTTTGTTTCAATTGATGATAAATATAATGTTTTCGATAGTTTTAGGGGGAGAATTATCCGAAATCTAGGCTAATAAAACAGTAGATTGGTTGTTTTATCAGTGACAGTTTTTGAACCCTAGATTTCATTGAAAAACTATCAAAAACATGATAATTGAATAAATTGATTAATTAGAAATGTTAGCTGGACATCATAGAACATAAATGTATAAAAATTTGATGTTAAAATCAACTGAATTATATTTGGTAATTTTTGAATGAAGAACAGTCAGGCTCGACCAAATAAGAGGGTCGAATGAAGCCTTTTTGGGTCGAATGAAACCTTTTTGGTCGAATGTGAATGTTCTACGGGTCGAATGTAGCTTTTAGGGTCAAATGTACATTTTTAATATGAAATTTTCACATTCGAACCTGAAATCCTTCATTCGAACCACAATAATTCCTCATCGAACCCACGTATGGGTCAAAGGAAGGAAATTTTGACCAAAATTCAATTTTGTCCGATTTTGATGAATTTCATGTTTCGTTTTTGCAGAATTCAAATGGCTGAACAACAAAACCCTGAGAAATAAGCTGAATCATGAGGGAAAGCAGTTGAAAAGCAGAAAGAAGAAGAGTTGCCCTTTGAATAAGTTCATAACTGCTGTGCTTTCATCGGAGAAGTCAAGCAACATACCGAATTCGCTGGTATTGTTGAGTTTCTTAAACGGAGCAGAGTCATTCATGCTATAGCCACAACCACAACAATCTACAAAGATCATCAAGTAGATTTTTGGACGAATGCTCGTTTAAACTTCTGGGAAGACAAGACGGCTATTGTTAGCAAGATTCAGGGGGAGCTAGAAATAGTTACTGAAGATGACATTCGTGAAGCTCTAGATTTGAAGGATTCTCCGACAGATCCTAGAGTTCTATCCTGGATTGAACAGAGGCTATGTTTTCTCCGTATGAAGTACAATGGTCCTATAACTGATGGTCTTCTCAACAAAGGAAAGCTGTGTCCGCATTTCAAGTACTTGGCACATGTTGTTCTACATGTTTTTGGACCTGTTCGTGGAGGATATGATGTTATGAGGAAAAGCATCAGCTCATTGTTGGTTGCTTTAATTCTGAATAAACCATTTAATGTGCCAGGAATGATATTGGATCACATGTTGGAACCATTGAAGGGATTGAAGGATAAGAAGTTTCTGATGTATCCTAGATTTCTCCAAATGATCTTTGATAGAAAATATCACACGTTGAAGAAAGATCCTATGCAAATCCTAGTGCAAAGTCACATGAATATAAGCACTTTGAGCCGGATGAAGGGATATAAAGGTGTTCCAGATAATGAGAAGCCTCCATTTAAAAATCTGTTTGGACATCTGATTGATCCAAATTATGAGGATCCGGGTGAAGATAAAGCTAGAAATGCTAACAGTGAATCAGATAATGATGATCCTCTATTTCCTGTTGTTGGTGAGAAGCAGAAAAAGCCTAAGTTTAAAACAATGGCTAAGAGAGATGAGAAAGAAAATCCAAAGAAGAGGAGAGATAGAGAAGTTGAGATACTGATAGCAGGTAAGAAGGTACCTGAGATTGGAACTTCATCTAAAGCTACTACTCCAGTTACATCTCCTAGTGCAAAGAAGCAGAAAAAGTCTGGAAAAGAAACGACTGTTGATCCTCCCCCTGATTTTGATACCACATTGGAGAATGTATTAAAGATGTTTCAGAAAAAGAAAGAACCGGTTGCTGAATCATCCACACCAAAAGTAACAGTTCTGGTGATGTGATGGAAATGGTGAACAAAAGGCTAGATGATATGATGAAGGCCTTCAATAAGCAACAGAAAGAAATTGAAAAGCTGAAAAAGAATGAGCAAAAAATGTTACAAATTGTTGTATCTTCAAAAGAAAGTCAAGATGAATTAGAAGAAAAAGTGAAAGCTCATCAAGAGAATAATAAGAGTTTGGTGATTCGAGAAAAGAAGAATGCTAAGAAGATTAAAGTTTTACATATCGAGAACACCAAGATCAAAACCAGAAACAAAGAAATGAAGAAATTGTTGAAAGATTTGTATTCTAAAGCTCCTCATCTTGAAGGTAATGAAGAAGATAAGGAGGATGAAGAGGAACATGTTGATTTTGAAGACTCTGACGATGAAAAAGATGATGATAATGAGTCTGATGATGAATCATCTGATGATGATGATGCTGGTGACAAATCGGGAAACAAAAAGGATGATGCAGCTGATGATAGTGGTTCAGATGATGATGATGATGTGAGCAAGTTTAGTTACGAAGAGAGGAAGAATAAGAAAGGAGATGCAGGGCAGTCTAGTTCAAAGCAGACACCTGGTGAGAATGTGGATGATGATGACATCTTTTGGACAGAAAAGATTAAATCTTTGTCTGAAGATGATAAGAGTTTGTATAGACAGATGCTGAACAGAAAGGTCTGGACAATCGAATTGACTGGAAAATTTCCAGAAATCTTTGCTGCTAAAGATATGAAGTATGAATTAGAATATAATGATCCGGTTTTAGAAGAAGGTGAAGTGTCTGCGACAGTGGCTAAGGAGATATTGGAAGGAATAGCATTGCAGGCTGGAAAGACACTGGAAGAGATTATGGCTGAATAGGTGATTCCAGATATTCCTGAAAAGGATATTGGAAATCATTCTGATGATAAATAGACTCCGGAACGCGAGGAGATTGAAATTGAAGATATTACTCATGAAGAATATCCAGAATACTTCAGAAGCAAAGAAAACGAAGTATTTCCAGATCTGAATGAAGTGAACTTGAAAGAAGCTGAATATCGTGCAAAGAAGAAGAGCGAAGAGTTTGTGAAAACTGTATTCAATGATGATAATCAGAAACCAACGGGAGAACAAAGTGGTGATTTGAAAACTTTGTTGAAGAATCTGAAAGAAAAGGATGACAAACGACCAAAGCCAGAAGCACAGGGGGGATTCTATAAATACCATAATCAATTGTTCAAGGGAAGAGCATTAGGTTGGAAGTACTTGAGACAATTGAGGTGTATTGGGGTGAAGTGGGAGAAAGGAATCTTGTACTTTTACATATTTTCATGATTTAAAGACTCTACCGTACTGGGCGGTGAGAGATATATGTATATTCACCATGACTGGAGCTTCTGATAACTGTGACGTTGTTGGTTGGTTTGTTGAGAAGATGAATTGGGAGAGTAGAACCAAATGGGACATGTTTACTCCTCAATATCCCAAGAGAAAGGTACACAAAGAGGTTGATCCTGCTACGGGCTTGAAGAAGGTTACTCTAAAGTACAAACCTCCAGTGGTTTGTGATATGGTATTATGATTGGAGAACAACCGAAGCGGTGATACTTTTGCAAGATAAGAAGGGTGCTTATAAAAAGATACATGTTTTTGATCCAATGTGGATCATAAACTGCTCATTTGAGGACATCATCATGCTGTATTACAACCCGATTTATTGTGAAGAGAAGGATGCTGAGAAAGCAAGAAAATATCATCATGTAGTTTGTGTTTGTTTTGCATATGATATTAATTCGGGGAGTAACTTGGAGAAGAAACTGGGAAAGCATGTAAAGATGAACGGAGTGCCCAGGAGATCGACTAAATGTAAGCTTGAGCCTGAGATGACTAAAGATCAGAAAAAACAGCTCAGGATCAAGTTAACGAACAAGATAATGGATCATGAACGACAACAATCCAAGCAATAGTTGAAGGGGAGTTTGTAGATGCACGTTTTACGACTAGTGCTTTGGATTGTACATAAAAGTTTGTTTTGGTGAAAATGTGAGGTCGAATGAAGGAATTTAGAAGGTCGAATGTAGATAATATGGGTCGAAGGAAGCTTATTATGGTCGAAGGTAGCTGATGAAGACTAATGTGTTGATTCGAGCTCTAGATAGGGTCGAAGGTACACGTTCAACCATGTCGTGGGGTCGAACGTGCAGGCCTATATAAGCAAAAAGTTTTATTTTGTAATTAACTTTTGTCATTTGTGTTTGTGTGTCGAGTAGTGTGTTTCTCTGGTTTATAGGAAGGTTCTAGAAAGTTGATAATTTGATTGTAAACTGATTTGTAAGGTTTATCAAGATTGTTTATTTAATCAAATCATGATTGAAAAGGTGAATTGCTGTGTTTGATTCGATTTCTATCATTTGTAATTTATCTAGGGTTTCCGCACCTCGATTAATAAACTTGTATGATCAAATAAGTGTTTTTGTTGAAAACGATCCTTTACATTTAGCCTTATGTTGAGCTTTTGGAATTCCCTTTGGACTAGCCTTAGGGTTTTTGTAATGCCTTGAGATCTTAGGTTTTACGACCTTCTCAGTTTTTTACTTTGGGTTTTCAACAACAACTCTTTGTTTTCTTTTAAAAGGGTTTGGTCTTTCATTTGGATAATAATCACCATAAAAATTTTGATTTGGAGAGCCAAAGTGATTGTTGTTCTTGTTTCTTGGGGGTTCACAAGTTCTAGCCTTTATCTTTCTCATATAGGGACAATGAGATCTAATGTGTCCTACCTCGTTGCATTCAAAGCATGACCTCCACTCTTCATAGTATTGAGATTCATACTGTGAATACCCCTAGCTATACTGAGAAGATCTCGGGCTAGATGAACTACTGGAACTTTTAGACTTAGACTTACTCACCTTTGGTTTCCAAACTTGTTCAGGCTCAGCCTTTGGAGACTTTGGCTTGACAACTTTTGGTTGAGTCTTAGGCTGACCTTTAGGGCTCACTGGTTGGTTTGCCTGTTTAGTCGCCTTTGACTTACCCTTAGGCTCCCCCTTAGATGATGAAGTCTCTGGTTTTGCCTTTTGGGTGTTAACCTCGGTGGGCTTTAATGGTGCACCCTCATCAACCTTTCGCTTTCCTTTGTCCAGTTTAGGAATCACCTTAGCAACCTGCTTTAGTGATTTAGGAGCTTTGTCAGATGAAAGTCTAGAGTTCACAATAGTTTATCCCCTGCGAGGTCTCAGATATGGACAATCTGATACAATATGTCCGACCTCTTGTCACTAAAAACATGTTCTCCATTCATTTTGATTCTGAGAGACATGATTTAGCTGCCGGGGAGATTACACATCAGATTTGCAACTAGAAATTTTGGATTTGGAAGAACTAGCCTCATGATCATGTGACCCAGGTGACAACTTCCTTTGATCCTTTTGTCTTAAGTAACTCAAATTAGAAGTGTTCTAAAAGTGTTGCACCTGATCAGTTCCAGTTGACCTGACAAATTGTACTGGCTTTGGAAGTTGACTAGGTCTCGTCCAACGGATATCTCGGTGCTTAGGATAATGAGGAATCGTGTTTTTCTTTTTCGGAACTGGTGGTGGTTGTCTTACCTGATTTGCCTATCCACCAAACGACTACTCATTACCCTCATCTGAATCAGAATCAGGATCACACTTGATATGATTCTCAGGAGGGATCATGTGCTTTTGTTTTTGATGACCGAGACCCGATTTACTATCCTCTTCATCACTGAGGTCATCATCAGTTCCAATTAAGTAGTAGTTATCATCTTTGAAAGATTCTACTTTCTTGATTTCAGCAGGGTCAACAACTAACGGAGTTGTGACTGGAAACTGTGTGACTTCCTTCACATCTGGTACCTTGGAGTAATTGGCACGCAAAGGAGGAGGAACAGCTTGATAACTTATACCACTAACACTTTTCTCAGTTATCTGACTCTGAGTTATGTGATCTAGCACATATTTGGAGTTGGAGTAACTGTCAAGCTTCTTCTTTATGGCATCATAGTCATACTGAGCTGTTGCTAATGCTTTCTTGGTTTGTTGTGAATCAGTGATGTAATTGTTTATAACATCTTGTTTAAAACTGTTATTTTATGCTCACTAACATCCTTCTTTAGCAACTGAACCATTTCTTTAAATTCCTTTTCAGTACTGCATTAGCGTTAGGGCATGACCTCAAATCACACACCAAGTTGGTATTGTGTTCTTTGATTAACTCTAACCTAGCTTTATATTCTAAGCATTTAGCACAGATAAGCTTAGAAGAGTTAGCACTTACCTGAGTATGCTGTTCCGTCTGATCTACAGTTGACTGAATTGGAATGTCAACATCTCTTACTTCTATCCTTTCTTCCTCTGAATCATCATTTCCAGATGTTGAAGACTCTGCATCTGTGCTGCTGGTTAAATTAGAACTTCTTTCATCAGCAGATGATTCACTTTCTTCACCCTACCCATCCTCATAAGTCATTGAGCTTTAACAGGAGCTCTGACTTTCCTTACTTGAGCTTTCATCTGCTCCACTGCTTTGTTCCTCTGAACTCTGAGCAGTGTCTGAGGATTCTCCTTCATCCCGATCTCTTGTAATCCCTTCACACTCTTTGTCCGCATGTTCGACCAGTGCTTTGGCTAAGCAACATATGTTTGAAGCAAACTGTTGAAGGAACATCTGTTTGAAGCAAGAACTGTTTGTAGTAACAGCTGTTTTAGAAAGATCTCTTTAACATACTCACTAGTCTTGAACAGACCTTACCAAACAAACTTTTTCTTGCAACAGGTCATTGACTTCTTAATTTGGTCTTTAGTAAACAGACCATAGCAGTGATTTTGTTTATGTTTTCTACATTTTGGGGAGTAATTGTCTTAAAAAAAGATATAGACTTTTCGTATTTTCACACAGGATTTCACCTAGTATATATATAATAAATGAAAGGGGGTATCTCACTTGGCACTAGGTGAGTCCTTCACACTCCTTAATTTCCCTTCAAAATTCCTTTTTAATTATATTTTAAATAAAGATAAGTATTAACTATTATTTTAAAATTTCAAATATGTTAATTCATATTTTTATCACTATCTTTTCCTTATCTTTCCCACTACCCTCCACAATTTTTAAACGTTAGAACTTTTATATACAACATTTAGAAAGAAAAAAAAACTACACCAAATTAACGAGTGTTGTATTATCTTTTAAATGAGCATCATGGTGCTATATAAAAACGAAAAAAAAAACACTCTGTGTTTAGTTAATTAATTAATAATGTCTACGCAAGTCACTAATCATTTTAAGATAGTATATATGCTTTTGAACCTACTATTACATATAGTAACCCGCTAACTACATACATATTCACAGATGTTGTCAGTTTGGTAAGAATATAATCTTTTTGTATTTTGATTGGTGTTGCTAGGAACATTGATTACAAAGGTTACTATGGTGGTTAGATGTAGCCTATCGTTCTTAGACACCAGGTAAATCTCTAGCTGATAAGTGATAAATTAGTCATGCCATCATGCACGCCACTTAAATAAATCATCATTACATATCATTTGATACTAATTTGGTTATTTTTTTCATGTTCACATCACAACTTTAGAATGACTTGAGAAAGTGATAAAGTTGTACATAGACTTCACTTAAGCAAGATGTGCACACGTAGAATTAAAAGTATGTGTTATGAGTTATCAAGTGTTGATCTTTTAATTTTTTTTTTTTTTTTTTTGAAAAAACAACATAGTCCTTTTACAATACATACATTTTGTCGCATCATATTAGATTTTGTCTATCCCGAAAAGCACCCTGTGATAATATAGTAAATAAATATATTAAAAGAAGAAAAAGTAGACAAGTGGTCAATTGTTGGGTTCGATTGAAGCAAAAAGCCTACAGTGTTCTTGAGGAACATGGTACGATTAGTCGATTACTACGCTTTACCTTTTTTCATTTTCATTACCACTTGCAAGTTGTCTCTTATCATCATCATTGTGACATTATTTTACATAATGACAAAAAACCTAGGTGCAAATTTAGATATTTTGGTAAGCTAGATATTTTCATTGAGATTGCGTTTGGGAATATGATTTTCAGATTATTGCGTTTTGAAAAAACAGATAATTAGTTTTTAGTGTTTGGGATTGCGTTTTGAAAACGCAGATAATCAGTTTTTTAGGCTACCAAAACACAATAATCTATAAGCAGCTCCACCATTGTTTTTTTAAAAAGCATAATCTATTTTGAATAATCAATCCCAAACACCCTCATAATCTTTAACACTTTTACTGTAATCTAGCTTTAATTTCCTTGTTTTTTTTAATTCAATAGATTATAAGTAATTAAAAATGGATAAAATTCGTTTTTAGAATATTAACTGGTAGCTGATTTTTTTAATGATTTAAATAATACATAATTCGATAAACGTGTGATTTATTTAGTTAGTAGTTTTTTTTTTTTTACATACGTATCAAAAGTTAAACAAGAGGTAAACTAACTATCATTTAAAAAAAAACAAACAAACAGAAAAACTAACATATGTATGTCTGTAATTATTGTCGAATCCTAATTTATTCAAGTAACTATAGGACTATAGGAGATAGCGTATGGTTTTATGGAAAACCATATATTAGGGTGAAAACCGAGGAAACTCTAACTTCCTAAGCTTTTTAGGGTCTGAAAATTTTAGGGCATATAATATACATAATTCTAAGCATTTTGAGCTAAAAAAATCAAAAAAACACCGAGCGGTTTTTTTTAAAAAAAAAATTAAAGTTTTCAGGTAACACATGTTACACGAAAATAACACATGTTATTTTCCACTAACATGTGTTACCCGAAAACGGTTTTTTTTTTTTAAAATAACCGCTCGGCGCTTTATTGATTTTTTGGCTCAAAGTGCTTAGAATTATATATATTACATGCCCTAAAATTTTCGGACCCTAAAAAGCTCGGGAAGTTAGAGTTTCCCCGGTTTTCACCCTAATATAGGGTTTTCCATTTATCCTTATACATAGGAGATATTAAATAAAAATTATATCCCGGTGAAAGGTATCATGGTGGGTGTGTGTGGGGTGAGGTGGGGTAGGGGGTTTTGTTTGTGGAAGATCTAGTAATTGTGAACGTGCCTTACAAGCAGTGGCGGATACAGAAAAATTTTGTGCGGGGGCACCATTAGGTTCACAGCTTCAAAAGGGCGAGAGGGCCCCCCTCCCCTGAAATTTTTGCTCAGAAGGTCAGATTATATAATATCCGTATACAAACTTTATACACCATTAATACAAACAAACTTTTCAATGTACTAATCATTGTTATGGTAATTTATATATTTTTATGTGCCCGGTGACATTTTTCACTTTTCAGGCAATACTAGTTTCACGCCATTTACCACATCAATATTATAAATCATTATCAATACATATAGTACAGACAATATGAATATTACTAGCAAATAAAATAACCACTTGCAAATACCTCAACTTCCAGGGGCATTTTCATCCTTGTAACACCATACAACCCCTGTAAAGCAACCACCCAAAAAATACACTTGGTCACATAAATGTTAAAAAAACAAACATAAACGTGTCTCACATAAACCATGTCGCCGGCGACCGGAAAATCCACCCAAATCCGCCACATAATTGTAAGGGTCCGACAGATGCTCTGCCGGTGGCGTAAACGAGCCACCACATCATGTAGACCGTTGATAACAACCGATGTGCCGACAGGACACGTGGCGATCTGCGTGGCAGCAGTTGCAGGAGGTTCTAACGTGGGCACAAACTGACCGTGGGCACTTGGCTTTTCAATCGTGGGCACCGAACTTTCATCAGGGTGGGCACTAGGCTTCTCAAATGGGTGGGCACTGGGTTTTTCAGGTAGAAAACATGAAGGAAGCCGGGATTGTACGGTGGGCACCGGCCCACCATGGAATGAGGGTGGCTCCGCCACTGCTTACAAGTAGGCTTGTAAACAAACCGAACAAAACACGAACACAGGCGTGCTCGTGTTTGTTCATTTAACTTTAACCGAACATGAACACATAATCGAACACATTTTTGTGTTCATGTTAGTTCATTAAGAAATTTTTCCTGTTTGTGTTCGTTCATTTAAAACCTAAACGTACAATTCATGAATATAAACGAACACAAATGCGTGTTCGTGTTCGTTTATGTTCTTTAATTTAAATCCTAAATGAACAGTTCATGAACATAAACGAACACAAATGATCAATATAAACGAACACAAATGAACATAAATGAACATTAATGAACACAAATAAAAACAAGTTAATAATGATTTATCACAATTCAACCAAGTCTAATACATCACAATGCAACCAAAACCAAATCTAAAGTAGTAGTTTAAATGTACATGATACATTCAAAATATCCATCATGTATCTACCAAAAAAGAAGGAAGATGAGGCTGTGAAGTGTGGAGAGCGGCTGATATGTTTAGAGCGTTAGGGTTAGGGTTAAATTTTTAGAACCTATCAAATATAATATAATATAATATAATATAATATAATATAATATAATATAATATAATATAATATAATATAATATAATATAATATAATATAATATAATATGAATTATGATTACTTAACAAAAGGGAAATAAATAATAAAAATAAAGTTTAATTAAACAAACATAAACAAACAAAAATAAACAAACGAATGTTTATGAACATAAATGAACGAACAAACGTGTGTTCATGTTCGTTCGTTTAATTAAACGAACAAAAAAATATGTTCGTGTTCGTTCATTTATTTAAATAAATGAACACAAACAAACTTCCCGCCGAACAGTTCACAAATGTTTCATGAATGTTCGGTTCGTTTACAGGCCTACTCACAACCTGACTTGTAGGAAAAGATATGGGATGGGTTATTAGCGTTAAATATTTCTATACAAGGCATATGGTTGATGACGGGTGACTTTAATGAATTTAGAGAACCAGATCGAAGACAGGTTGAATTCTAACTTTGATGTCAATAATGCAATTATACTTCAACAATTTCATCAGTAATTGGGGACTCTTAGAATATGCAATGGCTGGTAGGAAATTCACATATATGTCAAGTGGTGGCATGAAGTTAACTAAATTTGATAGAGTGTTAGTAAGCGTTGAATTTATGAAATTGTGGCCGGATGCATATCTTCGAGCGTTAGACATGAATGTTTAGGATCATAGCCTTCTTGTTCTGTCTATAACAGAATTAGCCCATCTCCTTTCAAATTTTACAATAGTCAGTTGGCCATGGCAGGAGTGGACTAGATGATTCTGAATGGTTTAAAATATCAAAGTGAAACAAGGTTCAAAGATGCATTGTTGGGAGAAAAGCTGAAATCAATCAGGAATGAAATAAAAAAGTAGCGGGCAGAAAGCAAGGACGAGGAGGAAAAAAGTATAAGGAGGAGATGTCCAAATCGGATACGTTAGATACTTTAGCAAAAGAAAGAATAATGCTGGAAGAGGAATTGGAGGAATGGAAGAATTGTAAGGAATGTATCAGAGAATGACGAGCCAGAGAAGCTATGGATTTAAGGCAAAAAGCAAGGGTGCAATGGGAAAATGGGGTATGGGTTTCGAAACCGAAGGAGGTCAAAGAACAATTCAGAGCCGCGTTTCAGAAAAAAATTAAAGAACCATGGGGATGTCGTTGAAGAATGTCATCGGATGGTTCCAAAAACTAAAGGAGGAACAAGCAAATATACTAATTGAGTTGTTTTGTGAAGAAGTGGTGTGAGAAAGCCCTGGATGGGATTACATTCGCGGGAATAAAAAAATACTGGAAGGAGTTTCTACCATATGCGATGGATATGATGTGCCAATTACACACACATGTATCTTTTCAACATTTCGTAAATTCATTTTTTATCTCTTTACTACCAAAAATGATTGAACCAATTACTATGTCTGACTTTCGTCCTATTTCATTAATTGGGGTTGTTAATAAAATTATATCAAAGGTTTTTAGCCAATCGGGTTAAAAAAACTCATTGAAAGTATGGTGTCTGTGGAACAAACGACTTTCGTCTCGAGTATAGGAATATAGTTGATGGACCATTCTCAATCCATTTGTGTTTTCCATAAACACATCCAAACTCCTATAGTTTCCCTCGTGTGCTTGTTTCTTCATGATTTAAGCTCATTTCTTTTGCACACAAAGAGTTACAAAGACACAAATAAATACCAAAACTAATAAAATTAGTATCTAAAAACTCAAATGACTCCTAAATATATAGAAAATTAGATAAGTTTTGCAACACATCAAACATACCAACAATTAAACTTTTTTCGTCCTGAAAAAAAAAACTTTGCAATTGACTCATAATCATAAAACTATTTTTCAATTCATTAAGAATATTTATTATATAGGTATTTATACACACTACCTGCAATTGTTGGTAATTCTATCCGATTAAACCCAAACACTGACAATTCAGGCCCATAGTCATGTTTATCATTTATGTTCAAGTTATCAATCATCTAAGGGTCTTACACTAGGGAAGCCAATAATTAACCTACTCCTACCTCACACGTTAAAGGCACATGTTCAACCAAAAAGATTATCCAACCATTATAAACAAAAATCTATATGTACCAAAAATTAAATTTACTTTTATGGATATGATATGATGGATGAAATGGATGCATCTTTTCAAACTTTTATTTGTTTTTTATACCTAACTTAGTGGTGTTTCAACGAAGCTTCAACTCGGCGTGTTGCACGTATGCTGCATTATATATATATATATATATATATATGTAAAGGTTCCGGTAGAAAGGGCATATTTTGTGAGAAGTGTGAGAAGGATCAAGAATTGACATGTAGGAATCCTTTTTTGGAATTAGGCATGATGTTTTGGGTTGTTTTTTCTAGAAAAACACTAAACACAACAATTTAGGCATCCAATTTTTAACCCTTTTCACACTTCTCACGAAATATGGCATTTGTACCTTAACCCCACCCTATATATATATATATATGACAATTTTGGCTTCACTATCTAGGGCTATGATTTAGAGGTTTGCGTCTGTCTTAGTCCATTATACATTTTGGGTTATTGGTCTAGTGGTTTAATGGGTTTCGGCCTTTGGGCCTATTGTATGTGAACCGCCCTATGCAACTATAAGTAGGGGGTTCCTAGAACATTTTGGGTTTGCTTGTGGTTTTGCTAGTTTTTGTTATCTTGCTCTCTCTTGTACTTGATTTCGGTGTACCAGACGACTCTTAGAAGTCGTGTGCACCTTTGCAATACAATCATTCTGTTTTGTTCTTCCTTGTTGTTCTTACATTCAATCTTGGATCCGCACTCGATTGGATGTGTTTGATACCCCGGAGAGGATTCTAGACTTACACACTACTTTTCCTATGGAGACAAGATTTGCTTATTTATTCATTATATTTTAAATTATAATCCTAGGGAACCTTTCTAAATCGGTTGGGCCTACCAACACATCACTAGAAACTATATTTTTCACCTTATTAATATCTTATATATAAATAACTAAAAGCCAATACTTAATTATACCTATCATCTTCCATTTTGTGTGCAAAAATTTTAAAATTCCTGGACATTTTTTTGATTTTTTTTTATATTTTTGTGAAACAACCTACAACTAAGAAAAATAGACGCGGTCTCTCGTTCCCACACTTAAAGACACAAGGTCTTCTATGTGAAGTAAGAGACAGCTAAGAATAAAAATTAAATAATAATACAACATAAAATGGAACAGGTTCCCATGGGGTAATGTACTAGTAGTCCTTGTTTGTCATGTTCCATGCGATCTGCATTACCTATGTCCGTATAACATTTCTTTCGTCGTCATGTTTGTACCTAAAAAAGACAACTAAAAAGAAAAACAATAATAAAATATTGGGATGCTCTGTACATTAATGATGTAAGTTCAACCCCGTCCGAATAAACATTGAGTACGGGCGAAGAGATATGAATAGAAAAAGTTTTTTAATTGAGGCAATCCTAGAAGACGCAAAACTAACCAACTCAAATAAAATAAAATACAAATAAAGAAACACAGGGGAAACGTACCTAATAGGCGAGATAGTGTTAAATGGTGGATGATGGTGGTAAAAAATGGGTGTTGGGATCAGGTTGAAGAAAAACAAACTTTTAGCTAATTCTTGGCTTTACGCGGGTCATGAAGAACCATGAGGATGGTTTTCGTGTACCATGAAGAGGTAAGATTAAATGCTCTATTGTCCCGCCCTTCGTGTAACGCGAAAGGGCCTTTTTGACAGAAAGTTTCTTCAAGTTTGAAGTTAGAAAATTTTCAACTTTTATTCCAAACTCTTCCTAACACCTTTGAAAACATGTTCCAACATCAAATTTATATAAAATCATACCTGGAACCTCAATATCGATGAAATCTCTCACCATAACAACCATGAATCATTGTAAAACACACACAAAAACAAAACACACAAAACGAAAAGGAAGATAAAACAAGAAACAACAAAAAATAATCGCACAAACTATACAAGCTCTACAAATTTGGGTTCCACTTATATTCTTATCAAACCAATCTAACCGGGATTTACGAGGATATTCACATCATCCTCGTTCCTCTCACTCATGTCACCTATGTTTTCCTTCCTCAACATACCACTTCATCTAAATCTAAGCTCACCCGAAAATATCCTTAAATGTGAATGGTGATTTAGGATCCTATCCCCACACTTAGGTGTGCTTACTATCTTTAGGCTAGATTCAAGTTACGCATTTTTCTCCTCTCCTATCAGGTGTATACTCTCACACTCAGGGGAACTCAACCACCTTCTCAGTATCCTCATAAACCTCAACCCCTATAGATATTTAGGAGGCTCACTGGTTAGACAACCCGGATCATGCTCCACAGGGTTAACAGTTTCATCATCCTGCCTCTCCATAATCGGCTGGTGTGTATTCAACAAGTCTACTCCACGGATGTAGTCAAGATAAAGGTCAACATGCGACATGAAAATACCAAGAAAGAAAGCGGACTCGTACGGACTACTTACACTCTCCCTAGACTTATTGACACTGAAAGTGATAGACTCATCCCCTACATGCAATGCAATCTTACCACCCGAGACATCAATCAATGCCTTGGTGGTGCACAAAAATGAGCGTCCTAAGATGAGTAGGACTCCCTCATCAACCTTAAAATCTGGAATCACATAATCCATGGGGAAAACAAACTTATCAACTTTTACTAACACATTTTCCATCACCCCTTGTGGATATTTCACAGATCTATCTGCTAATTGAATGCTCCGCGTGTGGGTGCTAGTTCACGAAGGTCTAGCTTTAAGAAAATCGAGTAGGGCATCAAATTGATGCTAGAAACAACGTCCACTAACACATGGGTCAATGAAGAACTACCAAGCAAACACAGGATGGTGAAACTTCCTAGGTCTGTCATATTCTGTGACAATTTGTTCTGAACCACCATAGGGCATTCGTCACTCAAAGTGGCCATGAAAATCTCCCTAACTTCTTCTTTTTGGATAAAAGGCCCTTCAAGAACCTATGTTGCACGGGAACTGGTACGGGAACGAGAAACGGGTACGGGTACGGGAACGGGAAACGGCAAAACTCAAAAAATCAAGAAACGGGTACGGCAACAAAAAAATATAAAAAAATAAAAATATATTTAAAAATTTCAAAATAGATATATTTTTTGTATAAATTAATAAGTATAAGGACCAAATGTTAACTTGAAAAGATATTGGGGGTTAATTGTTTAATAACACAAACCAATCTTAGGTAACAATTTACAAGTTTCAAAAACTAAAAGTAAAGTATTAAAATAATTTACAAGTTTTAAGGACTAAAAGTAAAGTATTGAAAGATAGAGGGTTAAACCTAAAACTTAATTAACCCTAACAAAGCTAACACACATAACAGCCGCCTGCTTTCTTCCTCACAACCACTTTCTTCTTCATCTTATTTCTGGCAAAAAACAGAGAGCAAACAGCAGCACCGAACCAACATGGTTTCTTCTTCATCTTCCAAACCAGTCATTTCCAGTGAAAACTTTAAAAATAACGTCCCCAAATCTGGAATCGGTACAAGAAACGCCGTTGACTTAAGGAGGCGGTCAAGAAACGGCCCAGAAACGTTTCCAGGCGTCCCCGTAGGCGTTTCCGTCCCCCGGGAGTTTCGGGTACGGGGGACGGTGCCTCTTTGCCGTTTCCGTGCATCATAGTCAAGAACTTGGCAAACTTGGGCATGTGCTCGTTTTTTTTCCTTTTTCGAAAATACCAACTTTATTGAAAATTCACAAAGCTACAAATATTTTTTTTTAAAGTAATTAATTTTTATTTAATGTTATGTTCCCGAGTCCTTCATAAATAGATAACTAAAAGGATGTGGAAATAAAATAAGTTTTTTTAACGTAAGGACGCGGAAAGAAGAGAATGTAAGAATTCAATAACCTTTTCTTTTAACTTTCCTATTAAAATGGACGGATATTAGGGCTACAAACGAACTGAACTTTCAGCGAACAGTTCATGAATCGTTTGGCGGGAAGTTCATTTGTGTTCGTTCATTTAATAAATGAACGAACACGAACAAGAACAAGATGTTTTGTTTGTTTAGTTAAACCAGCGAACATGAACAGAGGTCGCGTTCGTTTATTTATGTTCGTGAAAGTTCGGTAACGTGTTCGTTTGCGTTCGATAGTTTAATAGGGTTTATAATTTTTTTATTTTCTTTTATGAGATCAATAAACCTACTTTTTGTATCCAGTCTCATTATATGTTTCAACCTTTCAGCATTGACGCCCTCCACCATGCACTTCTAACACCCTCCTCCATTCACCTTCGATGCGAACTTAGTTTTTGAGACGCTAATTATATATACTATAATTTGCAATGTCGGTGCCTCTCACATATTTTACTATTGCAAACTTCAATGGCAATTTCGTAATTCTCTGAGAATTGGTGGGCGGTGGCTGTAGCGATGGTGGGTCATGGTGATTGTGGTGTTACACAAAACTATGGTCTCTACACGGGTATTGGATCTAAATTGAGACACATCGTAGATACTAACCCTTCAAGACCCCTCACAACCGCCTGTTGTGGACAAAATTAATCAACATGCTCCTGGAAGTTGCGATTAGAAGGATGGTGATAGGAATCGGAACACGATAACGGATAGATATATAATTTGAAAGTAAAACACAACGGATAGATCTAACGGTCTCTTGTGATACAGAAACACCACACAAGAAACGATTAGGGCAAACTAAATGAGAATCAAGATACAGATACACCACTTGACTCTAAATTTAGGCTCCAAGAACACCATCCAAGTTGCCAAACTTGAACTAGCATGGAAGAATTAATTCATCTCAAAAATCCATTTGAGAAAAAACTAACACACACATTTTTTCTTAATTCAAAACTCACTAACTTTGATTGATTTTCAAGCTCGATACATATAGGTTTCATGCACTACTCCACGTTTGACAATTTGAAAATAAATACTACCTATTAAGCAAGAAGTACAAGTAACTAAAGCATTAAAAAAAACTGAAAAGAAAACATGCTAGAGTATTCAAAGAAGGTGGTGAACGTGGGGGCTACTGATGCATGGATGTTTGGTGTAGCTTCACCTTCTTGATCCATAAACAAATGGGTGGTTCATGGCGGGTCTTCGGGTTCGGGTGCGGGTAAAAAGGTGACCGAATTAACCCGTTTCAGAAACCGAACCCGATGTATATCAGATGGTTGTGTCGAAGGGTGGTACTGTGGTTAACGAAGACTAGTTGGCGGTTAAACCGGGGATATGGTGGGTTTACCGGTAATATCACTTTGGTATTTTTTTTGTTTAAATTGGTTAGTGGATTTGTTTTATAGTGTTTGTTTGCTGCTTTCTTCCTTTGCGTTGGGCTCAATTGCCCAAATTTCTTTATTTAGTTATGTTTTTTCCGCCTTCTTTCAGGTTAGTTTTGTTATGTTCGGTTTATTTGAGGTGTGTTTACTTTTGGCAGTTGAACATGTATGGCTTGATTGGTTGTTATTTGATTACAAGGTTTTGAATTATATGATTTACTTCTGTACATTTTCTTATTATCTTATTAAAAATACATATATAATAAGCAATGGTAAAGAAGTTGTACAAGTGCTTTAATTTGAAAATAAAATTTGAAAATGGCATGATTAGGGGAAGTAGCCAAACGGCAGTTGTGGTTCTTTGAGTTTAAAGGCTATATGATCAATTAAAGAATTGTAATTTTGCAGGTTCCCACAATTTAGAAGTACCATGGGCCATGGGGTATGACCGAAGAACGTGTGAGAGACATTTAGATCCATAGCCTCCCTCCATGTCGTTCATCGGTTCCAGTGATGACAACTTTTTTTTCCTCCCGGTGTTGCGGACGGTGGTCGACAAAATCTTCGATATGCTTACCCGATAGGTATTCATCTCAGGTAAGAACTCGAGTTTACAAGTTGCAACATGCCGCCATGTTTGTTTACATCTGTGTTTGCGCAGCGAAGCGCGCGTGGGTATAATACTAGTTTATTATGTTTACCAATATTATGTTAAGTACTAAGTATATTTGGATAAGTTAGTTATATTTTAAGTGGATCTAGCTGATATCTTGAGAATTATATCTTATTCCAAAGTTAATATATATCCGTTTCTGTTTGTTTCCATTCATGAACATTTCTTTGTGTTCATTAATGTTCGTTTGTGTTCATGTACATTCATGAACAAAATTAACAAACGAACATGAACACAAATATTTTCTCAACAAACGAACACGAACAGAAAATTCTGTTCGGCAAGTGTTCATGAACTGTACGTGAACAAATGATTTCCTTAACAAACGAACACAAGCAAGGCCTTGTTCGTGTTCGTTCGATTCGTTTGCAACCCTAATGAATATTAAGAGATAATAATCAAATATTAATATAAGGTTTTATCATTTACTGGTTTTACTCTTCCACTTAATATAAAATAGACGAATTTGGAGAGAAAGTAAGAAAGTAATTTTCCTTTTTCTTTTTTCAACTCGGAAACACATATACTTTATTTTAAGAAAACATTACATTATATCTTTTTCTTCTTTCACTTTCTTTTCTTTCTTTAATTATCTTTCTTTTTATTTGTTAAACTCATCGTAACTTCATTCTTTCTTTATCATTTTACCCCCCTTTAGGCCATAGGGTATACTCTAACCATCTTTAACTCCATCTAGATGTCACATCCTTCATTTTGTCTCTTTTCACACTAGCTCACTTTAAGGAAATGGTTTAAAGCCCTTAACTCTACCTCATTCCCTTAACTTTATCTCTTTTAAGTTATGTTAACATGTTAACTTAGTGCCAATTTAATGTTCCTTAACATGAGGAGGAAGTGGTGTACAATGAAAGTTAAAATACCACGTCACCGTTAACACACTTGGTGTGAAAGTACACCCCATGGCCTTATACGATAAATACATACATCGTATACATTTATACACACACGCGTACACACAGAATTTGATAAATGTCAAAACGTTCACTTCTCACTATAATTATAAAAAATATAATTAAAATATATCGATTATTACAATCTGTCCTCTTAGAAAAGAATTTCTCTAACAAATAACAAGTGTCAAATATTACATATCGACGGAAATACAATGCTCTAAGTCTCAAGCATAGTCTCAAAATGTCTCGAATATTTGAAAACTAATATTGAAAACTAATGAAGGAGCCTTAAATGGTCAATGTCACTATCATATGAAAGGTTGAATAATTGAAGGCTTTAAAAGAAAATTTTAGTATTTTAAAATAGATATGGGCAATGTTCCATCTATACGTTATTGTGTTACCTGTTAGAATTTTGTGAGCCCAATATTATTTTTTTCTGCTTTTAATATTTTATCCATTTTTATTTTATATCCTATTTTCTTTTAAATATGTTTACCTCAAAATATTGTTTTGTAATTGCTAAATTTTCGTTACTAATTATTTAAAATATTGATGTACAAAAATAGTTAGATTTTTTAGGGGAATTCGTCATGGATAATTACAACAAAGTGATAAAGTCTTAAAATTCATATCTAACAAGTGTATCTTCTCTGGTTGATTTGAGAGATAGTGGTTTTATAGCAGAGCAAGCGGTGCGGAAAGTAGAGGTGAATAAAGTTGTGAAGTACGCTAAAGCTTGTGAGGAGAACCAACACGTTTTCGTTCCCCTGGCATTTGATACATTTGGCTCCTTGACACCAGAAGCCATCCGTTTCCTGACCAGAGTCCAACGGGTTATTCATAGCAATGTCTCGACTCCGGGGGGATGGTTTCGTTTTTAGTAGGTTAGGGTTTGCCGTCCAGAAAGGGGTGGCGGCGCAGCTTGTTGCCCGCCTGCCCGCTATTTTGATGTAATTTTTCGCATTTATGTGTTAATAAAAAGGTTATTATTCAGTTTGAAAAAAAAATCATTAATTAATTACATGGGTCGACTTTGTATTTGATCCAACTCCTATATAACTAATTATATAGTTAATATATAATTCTATATATATATATATATAGACGCTTATAACAACATAATGATAGTGTTTTACTTGGAAAATATATAATTATTAAGAGTTATTGAATTTAAATAACCTCAACTTTCACTTATTGGCCGACAACACTCCTAACTAACGAAATGTTTTTCATCGCTCCTAACTTTCTACTTGTTTTCCTTTACCATTCCTAAACTAATCTTATACGTAAATGTGTAAAAAGCATTAATTTTTTTTGAAACGATCAACACAAATTCTATAGAACCAGGAAGTAGCAAGAAGCTACAATATGTACACTGTTGCCAAACATATAAACCAACAGAAAGTTAACAAAGTCAAAACACCTCAAAAGTTTTCCACACCCTCCAATTGAGAGAGACATAGAGTCTTCCTTAGACCTGCTTTTGACCCATAAGCATCCAATTGACTTAACTTCTTCTATGACTCTGGGAACTGATAGAGATGCTTGGTTGAAAATCATGTCATTTCTCATCCTCCATATGCTCCATATTGTTGTGAGAACAACCGCATGGACTGCCTTCCTTCTTTTCTTTGAACTTTGCACAGAATCATGAATGCCTAAAATGTCTCTTATCCCAAACGCAAAAAAGCCAGGGATATAACACCACTGGGCAATAACCTGCCAAATAATTTGTGAAGGTTTACATGAAACAAAGATGTGATCACATGTTTCACCATAATCTCCGCAAAAGAGACATCGGTAAGACTGAAAGCGAATGTTCCTTGAGGCCAGAGTAATCATTGTCTGGAGTCTTTCCTGTTCAGCCCTCCACGCGACGATACTCACTTTAAGCGGAACCCAATTATTCCACTTAAACGAATAAGGAGGAGCAGGCTCGTTATAACCTTGTAGGCATATCTTCAAACTCTTAACTAAAAACAAACATGATGAATGCTGATTCCAAAACCACATGTCAAGAGAAACAGAAATAGGAACAGAAGCAAGCCTGTCCGAAAGTGATTGGAACTGTTGCAATTCATTAACACTAGACAGAGAATGTGTCCAATTCCATCTCCATACTCGTGCAGACCCAACATCGCTGATACGATCCTCAATGAAACACATTTTTTCTTTTTCAGCTGCAAAGAGGTCAGGGAAAACCATGTACAATGGACTCGAATCCAGCCAGATATCAATCCAGAATAAAACACCTGCGCCACAGCCAACTTGAGCATGGATAGAGCTGGTTAATTCCACCCCCTGCTCCTAAGATCGTTGGATATATTATGTATTTGCTTCCACGGACCATGAATTGATAATTTCGCAGGAATAAAATGCCAGGATCTAGATGAATGATGTATTGCCCAGATTACCTTCCACCAGAGGTTATCTTTTTCATTTTTAAACCGCCACCACCATTTCGCTAGCATAGCCAAATTCGCTTCCTTTAGAGACCCAAACCCTAGGCCCCCATAATCAACTGGTGCAGTTACCTTTTCCCATGCTATCCAATTAGTTTTGGCTTTATCTTCAGACCCTCCCCAAAAAAATGTTCTTCTAATCCTTTCAAGTCCATCAATTACTTGAGTCGGGGGCTTTGTATAAGGGAAAAAGGTAAGTAGGGAGGGAATTTAAAACTGATTTAATGAGGGTCGTTCTACCTCCAATGGACAAGGTCTTTGCTTTCCAAATTGCCAACCGACTTTTAAACGTATCAAAAATTGGCTTCTAACTTTTCACAAGATTCATATTCGCTCCAACCAAGAGCCCAAGGTATTTGAATGGAAACTTGCCGGTTTTACAATGTAATACTCCCGCCAGATGATTTAAATCCTGCTGATTAACTCCTACACCATACACATTACATTTGGAGAGATTTACCTTCAATTCAGAAGCTAAGTAAACGCACCTAAGAATCCTGCATAAGTTACGGGCATTTGTCTCCGACCACTCCCCCAAGAACACAACCACATCAGCATAAAGGTTTGTGAGAATTGGGCCGTTATTGGTGCAGTGAAGGCCACAAAACAAACCAGTTTCAGCAGCCCTCTTCATAATACCAGAAAGCGCCTCCACGGCGATCACGAAAAGAAATGGGGAAAGAGGATCTCCCTGACGAAGACCACACTGACATACAAATTCTGTCGTTGGCGAGCCATTGATAAGGACCAAGGCACGCGCCGACCTAAGAATAGACATAACCCATTTCCTCCAACGTTCAAAGAAATTCATTTGCTCCAAAATAAAGCTTAAAAAGCTCCATTTTAGAATCATATGCTTTGTGGATGTCAACTTTGAATACCATCCCCATTTTATGATTCTTCCTCATCCAGGCTATTAATTCGTTGAGAATCAAAGGTCCATCAGTAATGCTCCGGCCCGACGTTTGTTCCTGTGAGGGCACAGGATCGTATGAGGGAGAAAGGATTTGAGAGAGTTTAGATAATATGAAAGAAAACAATACAATTACAAATGTACACATGTGTTTGGTATTTATACATTGTGAAAGGGTGTGACCCTTGACTCTAACCAACACACCGGTTAGATAATAACCGACATAACTAATATTAGACTTAGGATAACTAATATATATATATATATATATATATATATATATATATATATATATATATATATATATATATATGCGACACTATACTTATGATATTGGAAATCAGGGAATTATGCCTCTAACATTCTCCCCCCTAATTCTTGATTTCCCCAAGGTCTTCAACTCCTATGAGACGTCGCATCTCTATGAACTTTATCCTTGGTAGTGCCTTGGTGAGGATGTCGGCTTTCTGCATCTCTCCACTGATATGATCAACTTGTATCTGCTCGTTCTCTATGCATTCTCTGATAAAGTGATACCTTGTGTTGATATGCTTGGATCTTCCATGAAACACAGGATTCTTCATGAGTTGTATTGCTGACTTGTTATCTACTTGTAGAGTTATCTTCTTTGGTCTTTCACCTGTGAGTTCGCTTAGTACTCCTTGTAGCCATATTGCTTGACATGCTGCTGATGTTGCTGCCATAAACTCTGATTCACATGATGATAAAGCTATTGTGCTTTGCTTCTGACTTGTCCATGTGATAGGTGAATCTCTGAAGTAGAATATCGTTCCTGTTGTTCCTTTTCCATCTTCTTGGTCTCCATAACTGCTGTCGCTGTAACCAATAATTCCTGCTTCTTTTCCTTTGCTGTATTGAATTCCATAATTCAACGTGCCTTTGATATATCTTATCAGGTGTTTAACTGCCTTCATGTGAGTCGTCTTTGGTTTCTCCATGAATCTGCTCACGTATCCAACTGCGTAGGTGATATCTGGTCTGGTATGTGTAAGGTACCTTAGGCTTCCAATTAGCTTTCTGTATTCTGTCTCATTTACTGGTTCACTCTCATCTTCTTTGGTGAGCTTCAGACCTGGTTCCATTGCAGTCTTTGTTGGATTACAGTCTTCTAGTCTAGCTTCCTTGATAACTTTCTTTGCGTAGGCTGATTGCTTCAATTGTATCTTTCCCTGTGCTTGGCGTACTTCTATTCCTAGATAGTATGTGAGTGTTCCTAAATCACTCATTTCAAACTTGCCTTGCATTTCCTTCTTGAAGCTTGTTATGTCCTTGACTGAACTTCCTGTCACTATTATGTCATCGACATAAACTCCTATAATGATTGTTGACTGTCTTGAAGTTCTCTTATACACTGCTTGTTCTTGTGGACATCGAGTAAATCCTATCTCTTTTAGGATGTTGTTCAGCCTTATGTTCCATGCTCTTGCTGCTTGCTTCAAACCATATAGAGCTTTCTTTAGCTTGTAGACTAGGTTCTCTTTTCCTTTCTTTATGAATCCATCTGGTTGTGATACGTAGACATCTTCCTTTAATTCACCATGTAGGAATGCTGATTTGACATCCAAATGATGTACTTCCCATCCTTTCTGAGCTGCCAATGCTAGTAGTAGCCTAATTGTTTCCATTCTTGCAACGGGTGCAAATACTTCATTGTAGTCTATACCTTCTTGTTGTACATACCCTTTTGCTACTAATCTGGCCTTATGCTTGGTGATCTGTCCACTTGCGTCTCTCTTGACCTTAAATACCCATTTTAGACCTATTGGTTTCTGACCTGATGGAAGTTTAGTCAGTGTCCAAGTGTTATTCTTTTCGATAGTGTCTATCTCGCTTTCCATTGCTTCTATCCATTGTGGGTAATCTGCTGCTTCTCTGTAGTTTGCAGGTTCTTCATCATATGCTAGATAAAGATGTTCAAATTCTTCTGGTCTAAGAGGTTCTGTGGCTGCATAGATGTCATTAAGTGATCTAAGGGCTCGAACTGGTCTGTGTAAGGAGCCTGGTGAGTCTTCTATCTCTTGAGTACTCGTCTCAACTGCTGGATCACTTGTTGGTGTCTCTTGAACCGTTATTGGAGTTCTTGTAGCTGTGATTGGACTGCTGAAGAATTCATTATCACTCTCTTGATCTTCACTGTCCTCGTCATTATTATCTTCTTGTACAGCTTCACTCTCTGAATCTCCATGTATCTCAAATCTTGTCCAAGATGGTTCATCTTTACTTCCTTCTTTCAAGTAGTTGTCCCAATCCCATGGTTCATTTTCTATGAATTGGACATCTCTACTGATACGTATCTTCTCTTCTATGGGATCATATAATCTATAGGCTTTGGAACCATTTTCGTTTCCTAGATGTACCATTTTCTTACTTCTATCTTCTAACTTCTTTAAATAGGGCGTTGTTACCTTTGCATATGCTGTGCATCCAAATACTCTAATGTGCTTGATATTGGGTGCCTTTCCATTCACTGCTTCGTAGGGTGTCATTCCCTGTAGTGCTTTTGTAGGTAACCGATTTTGTATATAAATCGCTTGTCTTGTTGCTTCTGCCCATAAGTTCTGTGGTACGTTCATAGCCTTTAACATGCTTCTTGTCATACTCATTACTGAACGGTTTTTCTTTTCTACTACACCATTCTGCTGAGGTGTGTAAGGTGCTGTAAGCTGTCTGAGGATTCCTCTGTCCTCACAATACGTGGTAAGTGCTTTAGAAGTAAATTCTCCTCCACGATCCGTTCTTAGTCTTTTGAGCTTGTGACTTGTCTCCGTCTGAGCTTCACTTAGGAATTTCTTAAAATTCTCATAAACTTGATCTTTTGACTTAAGCATGTAGATCCACATATATCTTGAATAATCGTCAACTATCAGGAAGAAATAGTTGTTGCCTGCTAATGATGTGGGTGTAATCGGTCCACATAAATCTGCATGTACGAGCTCTAGAGGTCTCGATGCTCTAAAACTTGCTTGAGAGGGGAACGGAAGTCTGCTTTGCTTCCCCGTAATACATGCATCACATACTTGAGATGGGTGCTTGATGTTTGGTATTCCATGTGCCATTTTCTTAACACTTAATTGTCGTAGTGAATCAAAATTCACGTGTCCCATACGTGCATGCCATAACCATGCAGGTAAATCTATTCTGGCTTGTAAACAAATTGGACTTGTTATTCTGAGTCGTACCTTGTAGAGTCTATTTTTAGCTCTTGGGACTTTCATCAATAGGTTTCCGTAGGCGTCATAAATCCTTAAATATTCGTTCTCCATAATCACTTTACATCCTGATTCTGTAACTTGCCCGAGGCTTAAGATGTTGATTTGGAGTGTTGGAATGTAGTAGACTTCTGTAACTAGTCTTTGTTCTCCGTTGTTGCATTCCAATAATACTGAGCCTTTACCTTTGATGTTGACACATGATCCATCTCCGAATTTTACATTTCCTGCTATCTTTTCATCTAACTCTGTGAAGTAGGAGCGTCTTCCTGTCATATGATTGCTCGCTCCGTTGTCTAAGTACCATACTTCATTTCCATTTTCTTCACTTTGATAGCGTTCTGGTATAACTTTCTTCTCTTCAAGAACTATCTTTCTCTTTTCACCAACTGCCATAAGTAATGTGGGATCCTCTTCTTCCATTACTAGGTGAGATTCTTCTTGTTTGTTTCGAGGTTTAGGACATCTGGGAGCTATATGTCCTACTTCATTGCAGTTGTAGCATCTTACACTGCTGCCATCCTTCTTGGGCTTGTAACTACTGTCGTCATGACGATTCTTAGTGGGATTTCTATCACCTCTGTGATCTTGATGGCCATTTCTGTCAAAGTTCTTCCTCTCGTATCTTTGACTCTTATTGAACTTCCTAAAGTTCTGTCTACCTCGATTCTGATTGTAGTTCTTGTTGTTGTTGCTGAAAGGCCTTCTATCTTGCCTTGTAAATAACAGCTTCTCTTGACTTGCGGGTCCATATTTCTTCTCATCTCTTGACTTAAGGCGTTCCTCATACGCTTTGAGTCTTCCAAGCGCTTCATCTAGCGTCATGGTATCTATATCTGAATATTGTTCTATGGACGCAATAATCTGTAGGAACCTCTCTGGTACGGAGTCCAGCAATTTTCGCACCAACATTGACTCTTCAATTTTCGTTCCTAGGGTTTTTGACTTTGTACTAATCGCACTTAACCTACCAGCAAACTGGTCTATGGTTTCTGTCTCTCTCATCGATAACATCTCAAATTCCGTGCGTAATGATTGAAGTCTTGCTTTCTGGACTCGGTCAATTCCAATAAACCTCGTCTTTAATGCTTCCCATATCTCTTTTGCTGTAGGATGTGACGCCACCTGCATCACCATATCCTCTGGAATTGCCTGGAAGAGATAGGCAATCGCTGTCCTATCCTTCTTTACATCTACCGTTGACGTGCCTTCTGTGGGTTCCACTACTTCCCAAAGACCATTTGCACTCAATATTGCTTTAACACGAACAGCCCAAATCGTGTAATTTGTAGATGTCAACATCGGTGTTTGGAGGCTGAAAGTGAGAGTCTCTTTCGTGACTGTCTCTTTCGGTGTCGGTTCTTTCGACATTATGGGTTTACTGGGAGTTTTCTGTGGACTTTTAGTCTTTTTCTTCCCTATTGTCCAAATCTAATATGGACTACCCAATACGTCAATGGAACTCTTGCTTGACTAACCTTGTCAAACTCTACTATGATAATTTCGAGAAATACTATTTGCTTAACAAAGTTTTGATCTTTGTAGCCGGCTTTAACAAAGTACCAAGATCTTCGTTATAATATTCTCGTATATCACTAGTGTTCCTCTAAATAATTCTAAAAGTCAATTCTATGACTTGGTAATCCTCCACAAATGATCGACTAGTGTTTTGCAATAACACCTTTTCTCAATCTAAAACACCTTTTCTAAAAAAAACAAATCACTATGTTTTTTCTACTTTGCTTCAATCTTATCTTTTCTTTTCTGTTTTTTTTTCTTTCAAACCAGTGAACAAACCCGTAAATAAACACTAGATAATACCTTTCTAAATTTCCCTCTAATATAATATAATTTCGTGGTGTTTGACTTCTGAAAAGTCAACTTTGTCTTCTACAAATTTTCCCACGAAAAACAACCCACTGCCAAATCAAGGAACCCCTATGTTCCGATTAATTCTTATAATTTTAATCCTAAATCTGTTCTAAATTAACAGACTTTGATCCTATGATCTTGGATAATATTCGAATACTACTAGTATGATCCCGAAAAAAAATCCGATTCTAAACCCGATTGAAACGATGATCTTAAACTTCGAAGTTTCCTGCGATATGTTTAAAAAATGATGGGTTCTGTATCAATGATTGTTTGAAATGATGTTGAGACCGGTTTAACTATTCTGTTCGAAGGAAAAAAATTTGGCGGGAAATTTTGTTGGATGAACACGAACAGAGTAAACACTGATTTTTTTGTATTTTCTGACTTGGATTAGGATCAGGTATTCGAATATGATAATATAAAGAGGGCAGGGATAGATAGAACCGATTGTTTGCGATCAAATGGATTTGTCTGAATGTTCCGGTGACTCGCCGGAAATTCTGGTTTTGGCCGGAATTTGTTGTCCGGTTGTCTTCTTCGCTTACAACGGTTGTAAATCTTTTGGTATTGATCTTTCTTTGAATCCTGATTGGCCTTGAGTGTGTTCCAATAAACGAACGATCAATCTCCGGTTATCTCTGTTCTTCGAGAAAAACAGAGTGTCTTCTATGTCTTCGGTGTACTATGATCTGTTGGAACAAACTTAATAATTAAACCGCTCTGATGCCAAATGTGAGTACAGGATCGTATGAGGGAGAAAGGATTTGAGAGAGATTAGATAATATGAAAGAAAACAATACAATTACAAGTGTACACATGTGTTTGGTATTTATACATTGTGAAAGGGTGTGACCCTTGACTCTAACCAACACACCGGTTAGATAATAACCGACATAACTAATATTAGACTTAGGATAACTAATATATATATATATATATATATATATATATATATATATATATATATGCGACACTATACTTATGATATTGGAAATCAGGGAATTATGCCTCTAACAGTTCCACTGATACAATTTTACCAATAACCGTTTTAAGCCGGTTCACCAAGACTTTGGATATAACCTTATTTATACAACCGATGAGACTAATGTGTCTAAATTCAGTAGGCGTCATAGGATCTTTAACTTTCGGGATGAGAGTTATAAAGGAGGATGACGACGACCTACTTAGAGCTTGAGCTGAGTAGAATTCAGCAAGGTTGTAAAAATCCCGATTAATCATTGATTAGTCGGTGATTAATCGCTAGTCCTCACTTTACTGATTAATTTTGGGCTAATCACTCAATTAATCGGTGTCGCAATTAATCACCGATTAGTCGGACCAAATTGGTCCTAGTCAGACGTAAAAAACTCAAAATTAGGTAAAAAATGAATTCGAACGGGTCAAAAATGGAGCAAATCGATCAAATAAGTCAAGGTCTTACCTCAAAATGGGATGATTATCCATGATTTAGAAGCAAAACCGATGAAATTCCATAAATTCTAGTTGCATCTTTTGATTCCTTACGATGAAAGAAGGAATGGGGAGGAATAAACGGGATACGGTGAACGATGGATGTGATCAGGGTTATTTAAGTTTAGGTATTTTAATATTTAACCCCCCTCCATATTCACTAGTTTATATTTGGCCCCTAAACTTCTAAACTTGTATACATATAAGGTATACAATTAGCATTATATATGTATAAATTTGAAAAAATATATATAAAAATCCAATCCGATTAATCCCGATTAATCCCTTGTCGGTACCCCCCTGACCGACTAGCGCATAGCGAGTTCTACAACACTGGAATTCAGAAAAAAGTCTCACAAAATCCCCCTCAAGGCCATTCCAAAATCGCTTAATAAAACTAAAGTTAAAGCATCTGGCCCCGGAGCTCAATCTCCATCACATTCCCAGACCGCATCCTTGATCTCCACCAAAGAAAATGGGGCGATCAAAAATTCAGCATCAAGGTCAGAAATTGTAGGCAAATTCGGACATATTATAGGCGGTCTATTCGTCATGGGCTCCGAGAATTGATTCAAGAAGAAATCAAAAAATACCTGTTTTACCACAGAAGGATTTGTGACCCAATTCCCATCTACCATCACACCATTAATCCGACTATGACTGATGTTCGAGTTTAGGATATTGTGAAAATACCCCGAGTTTTCATCTCCTTCCAACGCCCACTTTACCCTAGACTTTTGGCGAACATCCAAAATCCTGAGACAATCGAATTCCAATACAAACTGTTTGCATTTAACCCTAGTATCTATCTCAGCCTGAGTAAAATCCCGAACATCTGCCACATTCTTCAAATAAGCAATTATGTTTTTCTTTTGCTTGTAAGTACCTTTCGTCCTCCTTTTATCCGAAACAATCCAATGCTTGATCCTGTTTTTTAACCATCTTAACTTGGTAGAAAGCGCCAAATCGGCCGGACCCGAGAAAGTGAAAGAAGTACACAGACCCATAACATAATCTAAAAAACCTGGTAATTGGAGCCAGGAGTTAAAAAAACGAAATGGTATATGACCAAAGTCGGCAGGAACAGAAGATAATAACAATGTCCTATGGTTTGAACACTGCCTTTCTAAGTTGTATTTTCTTTAACATACTTAAATTAAATACATCAAAGGCTTTAATTTCCGGAAAAATTCAAGCCCATATTTCTCTCCCAAGGAATCAATGCAATTGAGGAACAAACCGTAACACCCTAATTTCTCTTCAGTAGGCTGATATGAGCTCATCAGTCATCACGTCGGATGTAACATAAAACCATTCCAATAAATGCAATTTTAGTATGTGTAGTCATTGCAAAACAACTAATATATGATATATCAAACCAATTCCAATTCAAATGTATACCCATGATTTCTATCATGAAATTTTATTTTATTCAAGTTCAGTTAAAACAAAAGCTATGGAACTGGGACTGCTCTTATCTCGTAGCATGGGGTAGGGCCTAAATCTGTACAGGTTTTGCAAACGAGAAAGGTCCGGTGACTTCACCGGAGAACAATGGCGGAAGAGTGGGTGGGGTTTCTGTCTGTAGAGAAGGAAAGAAAAGGAGAGGGATGTACCTGATGGCAGTGATGATGGTCAGTGGTGCGACCGACGGCTAGGGCCGATGGTGGTGGGTAACTAACAATGACGTGGTGGTGGTGTTGTTGTGATGCCAAACACAACGGGTTGAATTAGTTTTGGAGTGACATAGGAAAATAAATTGAAAGTTGAACAATGCCTTAGTTGTGAATATTAGAGGGTGTTTGGGATTTTGCTTATATAACTCTAAAAGTGCTTTTGTAAAAATGAGTTTTTATAAAAAATGTTTGGCTTGGTTTATTTATGTAAAATGATTAAAAAAGTACATATGAGTTGTAATGAATGCAAAAGGTGGTGGGTAAACCTGTAATTTGTATTCTTAAAGCTTGGATCTCTGAGTTATACAAAATTATTTTTCAACCTATAACAAAAACCCAAAACCAAAAGTGTTTCGATCAAAGTCAAACAATTTATTGACTTACTTGCTTTTTGAAGAAGCCAAGAAGTCAATAAATTATTGAGAGAATTACACGAATTGTCCTTTAGTTATTACTGAAATTGCATCCTTTGTTCTTTATGGAAATTTTTCACTTCTTATATCCTTTATTTTATCAATTTGTTACACCCTATGTCCTTTAGACCAAACCCAGTTAAAAATCTCGGTTAAGTCAGACATGTGCCCCTCACGTGAGGGGCAAACATGTCATTTCACCCTGGATCTCTCTTCTTCCTCAGTTTGCAGCCATCACTATTCCACTCTCCCTCTCAAAAACCCTAAGTCCCCCTTCTCTCTACTCTCTCTCTAAACAACTCCCTCTCTAATTACCACTAGTGACCATCACACTATTGCACCTACCACCGACCAACCACAATCATAATATCCCATTAGCAACGACGGTTCAACCACCACCGACTGTAATTACCACCGGAGACCATCACAATATTCACCATCTGCGACTGTAATCACCACCGGATACCATCCACTATCACAAACAACTGTCCGCGACTGTAATCACTGTCGGTGACCATCACATTGTTCACCACCGAATTAGCAAACGGAAAACCACCCCCCACTGATAAACTGCCATCACCTTTCACCTTCATCGAAACCTCCAATCCATAAACTTTTGTTACGCATTCATTACGTTCATACTGATTTGAAACTTTGGTTATAGATCCGTCAGTTACGGTTTTTGGATTGTGAATGTAGTTCGGATCTAATGTGTTTAACAATTGTGAATGTTGACGGAGGTGGATGGGCGTCGTTCGGTTGACGGAGAAGAGTGAAGTACCGGCGCCGGTCACCGGAGCTGGTGACCGTCTGGTTTATTATGCTGTTGATACACACACATTAGGTGTGTATTTGTGTTGTTGTGTTTGCAGAAGTAGGGGTGTTTGGTAATAGGAATAAGGGGGATAAAGGGTTTAGACATCGTCATCATCATTATTATTATTATTATTATTATTGTTGTTGTTGTTGTTGTTGTTATTATTATTATTATTACACAAATTGTCCTTTGATGAGGGTGAATTGACAAATTTACCCCTCACGTGAAGGGCATGTGACCAACATAACTGAGATTTTTAACTGGGTTTGGTCTAAAGGATATAGGGTGTAACAAATTGATAAAATAAAGGATATAAGGAGTGAAAAATTTTCATAAAGGACAGAGGATGCAATTTCAGTAATAACTAAAGGACAATTTGTGTAATTCTCTCTAAATTATTTTTCAACTTAATCCCAAACATACTGTTTTTGTTAATGGCAAGGAACGACGTGTCAACCACTGTGACACCGGGCGTTTTGGTCAAGGTCGACTACTCGACCGCCGCCAGCCCCTTGTCTCTCCCAGATGCACAAAAAACCAACCTCCACCCGCCCGAAGACACGACAGTGGAATAATCGGTAAAAACCTAGCCTCCCATCCAAGTCGAATCCGTATTCGATCTTCATCTGAACGCCACATAAAATAAGGCGAAAAGTGGAAATTGAACCTGGATCGCAAAAAACACTAAGTCTTTCTCCAACCACTCTACCAATACCTGATTGGCTTCTTGTTTTGAGGTTATTTAAATGTGATAATCCTTTTAGTAACAATAAATAAAAAAAACATATGTAAAGAAGAGACATGAAGGCCAAACAAATCAAGTTGCGAGGTCTTCGGTTCAATGAATGAAAGAGAAGAAAAAAGAACCCAACCTTCTAGATGAACGCCAATCCATCCTTTAAGGTAAACTGGTATTTGATTTGCGAGCGTGCCTCACATAAGAATGAATTTGATTGTGAAAAAGAAAAAGCAATCCGTGCCTAAAAATGCATAAAAAAGTTCGTGCCTAAAAATAAGCACGTAAGGAAATCGTTTTTTCCTAAAAGAATTAAAATATGGGGTAAATTTACGAAAACATATTATTTTTAACCAAACTAATTTTCGAGAACGTTATGTCGAACGTGATTATAAACTGTCTAGTCGAACCCTGAAAGTGAATTTCTACCGCTTACGTCAAAACTTGATATGGTACCGACACCTACATAACAATAACCACGTGACGAAGTCTTTATTTTAGTGAATACGATGTGAACCTTAAACGTTTGAAACTAAAAGGGTCTAAATGACATTTTATAAAGTTGTTATAAACTAAAGGGGGGTAAAAGTGTAATATTTGGTTTTTATTTGTGGGTGGCAAAGTCCACCAATAACGGTGGCAACCGATTTTCTGCAATAAAATATTATAGGGTGCCGATAAAGCCTAGCTCAATTGGTGAAAATTGGAGGAGGTAGAGTGGAGGTTGAGGGTTTGATTTTTGTCGGAGCCATATTTACCACATGTGGGGGTTCCACCTGGGGAGATCCCCAATCCAAATGGGATGAGTAATCAGTGTAGGCTGGCCCAGGGTGTTAGCCGGAGCTCCACCGGTTGCACCACTTGCCGTTAAAAAAATAATATTATAGGGTATTTCTATATATGGATTTCTCTATTAATATTTTTTTATTTTAGTAATATTTGATTTTTGTTTTTTCTTCGATGACATAGGTTCTTGGGGTGTGTTTGGCAAAACTAGCTGGTGGCTGGTAGCTGGAAGCTGTAGCTTTTTAAATATATTTTGGTGTTTGGCAAAGTAGCTTGAACTTTTAATAAAATGACCAAAATAGGCATAATAAAAAGCTTGTAAGGAATGTTTTTATTTTAGTCTTATAACAGAATGGGTATTTGTGTCATTTAGTCATTAAAAGCTTGTGGCTAGTAGGAGCTTTTTCTTAAACGCCAGTACTACTACTTTTCAATACAGAGCTTTTTTCTCCTAACCTAAAAGCTTCAAGCTCTTTCAACCAAGACTTTTTATTAAGTAAAAGCTTTTTCTTAGAAGTTTGAGAGTGAATTACTATTTGCGTCCCTGTGTTATAGTGGTTTTAACTACTTGAATCCAAAGTCCAAAACTTTAACTACTTGCGTCCCTGAATGGAAATTAACTAACCTATTGAGTCCAAATTTGTAACTCCGTTAACCAAACCTGTTAAATCTATATGAAATTACAAAAGTGCCCCCATTAATAAAATATAATTTCACCCATATACACACATAAATGTAATCTTTATATCTATCCATCCATTCATCCATCTCTCTTTCTATCTTCATATTTGATCACTCCCCATCTTCCTCATCTCTCTTTCTCTCTCATCTAAACTTTCCAATTCTTCTCAACATAACCATCATCACAGTAGCACCACCACAACCATACAACATCACTACTTGCACTATCACCTTCCTTTTCTTTCATTTAGTGCACACACACATACCCTCTTTCTGTCACACGCACACATACACCAGCAAAAATATCCACATACCCATTTTTCTCTCTACCATTCTTCCTCTACAAGTTACACACACCAACACATAATATCAATACCAGGAGAGTAGAGAGAGAAGGGGAGAGAGAAAAAAGAGAGAGAATGATTAAAGAAGGAAGAGACCGATTGTGGCCTCTGGCCGGACAACCTGTTCTGATGACTAAGGCGAGGATGTTAAATGATGATTGATTGTTGGGTGGTGGTGTTACGCGACGGTCAAATGTGTACAGGGGTTGTCAACCATAGTCAACAATGGTTATAGGCTATAGAGGGTTTCAATTAAACTTGAGGCGTTTGAGTGACAACCGGTTAAGGGGTTGATGGTGGGATTATTGAGGGCTTTGTGTGTCGGGTCAGGTGGGATTAGGGTTTCAATCGGTTTAATGATTAGGGAATGGAAGGAGGATCAAATGGTGTGGTGTGATTGGTGCCTTTGCAGTTCGGTGGTGGGGGTGGTGCAGTGTGGCGGTGGTGGTGGTGTAGTGCGGCGGTGGTGGTCGTGTGTCAGGGTTGAAGGAAGGGAGAAAGACTTGTGGGTGTGACTTACTCTCTCTCTCTCTGTATATATATATATATATATATATATATATATACACACACACACTTAATAATTATTGTATAATATGGAAAAAATAAATTGTAAAAATACCTTGTGCATATAGGCTTGTACATTTGGTGTAAATGACAGAAATGCCCTTCAACTTAATAGACCTTTCTAACGACGTTAGTAATATGGACTCAATAGGTTAGTTAATTTCCAACCGGGGACTCAAGTAGTTAAAGTTTTGGACTTTGGATTCAAGTAGTTAAAACCACTATAACACAGGGACGCAAATAGTAATTCACTCAAAGTTTGAAGCTCCTAAAAGCTCTTAAAAGCTCATTGCCAAACGTATCATTGGCTTAAACACAAAATACGTAGTTGTGTTTGATTTTATAAGTTTTATTTAAATGGGGTTTTTGTGTTTGATTTTACAAATTTTATTGAAATATGGCTGTGTTTGACATAGTCTTTGATAGTATCGTAGGCTAGATCTAAGTGTTCATGCATAATGACACCGAGATGAATGAAACCGATACCAACTTTGATACAGGTATTAGTATTAGTATTATTGGAATCTGTATCGGTATATACTATAAAAGATTTACGCTTTTAACCTATTTAGTTTTTATTACTTGATTTCCTCTAATAACTCGTGCTCATTATCTTTCTTTACAAAAAAACGGAATATGCGACTGTGTTTAATATTTTTTCCCGTTGTTCCTATATAAACTTTGTTGAAAAAAAAGTTTCATTCAAACTAAAACTGTGATGAACAGAATGATGTCAACATTGGTGCTGATGTAGCTATTATCACGACACCGGTATTCATTTTTATGGTTTTAATGTAAAAAACATTGCTTTCTTTGTATCATGACTTTGGACTGGGTGCCGGTACCATATTAATACCGTAGCGAAATGAATCGGTACCGACCGAATTCCTAGGCATAAAGAATCGAACATGTATCGACCGACTTTTCGCCGAATCGTGTGGACAAAATTTTCTAGTTATATATATTGCTAATGTTAAGGTTGGTGAAGAATAGCTAAATTGTTTCTTTTATATTGTAGTTATTTTTATTTAACTAGTGTGGAACCCGCGCGTTGCAGCGGGGATCGACATTACGCGCGGGAATATAATTCAAGCCTTAGAACGAAAAAAATCAAGTATAAGATGTATATATGAAGTAGATATATGATGGTCAAATGATTAGAAAAAAATATGAAATAGTCAAAATGAGTCAACATAACAAATAATAAAGTGGTTAAACGGGGTAAGCAAAAAGGCATATGCGTTCTATACACATTCCAACGCAACAAAATGGTTAGTGGAGTATTGAGTAATGTAGAAAGCAAAAATTTTTAAGGTAAAAAAACAAAAAAGGCTTAGTCTCCTTTAATCTAGAAGCTTTCGTCCATAATTCATATGATACAACTTTTAGAGGATAATGCATAACGTTGTTGTGTAATTGAACACACCTAACCTTATAATTCATGATTGATATAATAATCTAATTCTTCGACTGTAAATCATTTCTAAAGTTACACGTGAGATGAGAAATTAGTGCGCGTTATCGTCTCGAGGATTTCAAGCATTCGGTTTTCTTAGAATTTCTGCAAGAACTGGATCTCATACTTGCCTGCTGCTATTGGCAATGAATACAAATGTTTATCCAGCTTTTCTTTAGCCAAATCGCCGCTATATAGAAACTCCAGTAAAGATTCAACCTCTTCATGATTTAGTTCAAAGAGGGTAATACTGTCATTTGGTGCAGCTTTGCATCCATCAGAATCTAGCATGTTTCTAAATATGTTCGTCCTTATTGCCTACATTTGCAAATTAAAGAAACTAGTATATAAAAAATAAAAAATACCATCTTTATATATTGTTATCGTGTTATATTTGCAAAATCATTTTTAGAATATTCGTTAATGATTTTGTAAATTTTTTAGATTTTCTTAAAGTTAAAGATACATACTAGTATTGCTCTGTTTGCAGGTATGGAGGGAGCATCATCACCAGGTTTAATAAGAATGTCTGTATGAATTTGGTCTCTAAATGCAACTTTAAAACCACTTAGAAATACCAACTTTTGGTTCATTTCGTCTTCCAACTTCTTCATCTCCATTAACCATTTTAAAGAACTCATGAATCCTTGAAAATTTTCAGGATTTTCTTCATTTTTTCGCCAACTAATTGTCTGTCTTTATTTTTAAATAAGTTGTTATAATAATGATGGATAGTGCCCGTCAAAAGGCAATCTGAAAAGGGACTTACATAAAGACAACATCATAAGTTTTGTGTGTAAAAAAATACACATACACTACAAGAAAACTGTAGTTTGCGACTGTGATCGTCAAACTTAACGTAACGCAGGATTCTGCCCACTAACCCACTCATCCCAGTAGCAAGGGCATCAAACGACATATAGATATGAATTTATAATAAAACAATATATAGTAAAAAAACAAACCTCCGGACCTAAACTAACAGTTCCGGCGATGGTGGCGGCCATGGCCGAAAAATTGAAGGCCGCTAAAACTCTGGAATTAGACAGACGCTACCACTTTCGAAACCCATCTTCGTCCCCAGTGTCCCCCCCTCCTCCTCTCTCTCTTTCTCATATATCTGCTAGTATAAACTAAAAGGCAGGAGATGGAGACGTGGGTTCTTATTCCCATATGATGAGATGAATGCTAAACATTTTTACCAAATACAAGTTCATCTTTTTAAAGGCATGATGAGGATCAAATAAAGGGATGGAGGATACCATTTAATTGATGAATTGAATGCCAATTATCGGTTTCGACTTATGAACTAAGAGGTTGGGGGTTAGAAAAGATTGGTTATAAAGTGGGATACTGAACTGTCACTAACATTAAAACACCTATTAACTTATGCATATAGAAGGTTAAAATCAATTAAACGTGCAAAATACGGATTTACCATTTTACAAATGCATCAAATGTTTTTACTTTGAGCAATTAAACTTGTAATTTCTTAATTTTACCAGGTATCATTCCCTCATGCTTTATAATATAGTATAGATTATTATATAATTATTTTGAGCATATATATATATATATATATTCGTTGATAACTTTTAATAGACTATGTTTTATACAATTATGAGTATTTTGTTGAGACGCGCTTATTTTTCTACTTTTAGATATAGATTTACACAAAATCGAGTTGTAAATAGTAATTTACAATTGATTGAAGAACAAACATATATACATGTTATAAAAGTAGTCTCACGGTTTGGTTTAGTTTTTTTTTTATATATAAAGTGGCGAAATTTTTTTTTCGTTATCTTAGTAATCTAATATAACGTTTTATAAAATTCTGAATATACCAAATGAATTTCTGGCATTGAGTTGGAACGAAGATATTCTAAAACTTGTAGGTCGTTGCCTAGTTGTAATGATATATAATTAGAGGTGCACAAAAAAACCGGAACCGAAAAAAAAAACCCAGAACCGGGTATTAAAAAAACTGGAACCGGGTATACCCGGAACCGTACCCGATCCTACCCGCCGGGTACGCATAGGGTATAGATTTCTATGTAAAAAACCGGACCCGGAACCGGACCCGATTTATACACGGTTGTACCCGGTTTTTTAAAATACCCGGAACCGGGTTGTACCTGGAACCGGGTTTTTCGAATACCTGGCACCGGGTTTTCCGAATACCCGAAACTGGGTTTTCCGAATACTCAAAAGTATGTGTCAAGCGACGGGACTATTTGGCATTTTGATGTTAAGGCGGAACCGGGTATTAAAAAATCAGAACCTGGTTTTCCGAATACTCAAAAAGTATACTTAAAGAATTCTATAACTGCGTTATAATCATCTAAGTCGCACTACCCTTTGACGTGATTGTATAAAAAGAATTCAATACCCGATATACCCGGGTTTTTTCAATACCTAGTGTACCCGATTTTTTTCAATACCCGATATACCTGAAACCGGTCCCATACCCGGAACCGGGTATTGAAAAAACCGGAACCGGGTATTGAAAAACCGGAACTGGTATACCGGGTATGGTTTTTTATGCTAGGAACCGGAACCAGAACTGGAACCGGTTCTTTCAATACCCGGTCGAAGTAATACCTGACCATACCCGGAACCGGTTCCATACCCGAAACCGGGTATTAAAAAAACCTGATTTGTGCACCTCTATATATAGTACTTGCGGTGGGGGCTACAGTGCTACAGATCAAAGCCCAACAACTTTAAACATATTTCTTCATTCATATTTTCATCTCATGGGCTGTTTAATGAATTTTGTGAGTTCTTGGGCTGCTTATCCAATTCCTTTTAAATTCATCTCATGGGCTAGATTAGTATATAATACATCATGATCACGGTGATTCACCACATTGAATCGAACCAGTTAGCCTCACTTAGTTTCAACTCATTCAGATTTTAACTGAGTTATATATTAACTCAATGACCCTTTTTACTATATAATTGTTCACTTTCAATTCAAATATATCAGTTGATGATAGTGATTTACTTTGCATGAACTAATTTCCAACTTATACGTCTCGAGCACCAAGCCACCAATCACAAAATAAGCAGATTCCGTATCTGTTCCATTTAGAGATACATTAATCATTTCAGCTCGGTTTTTTCATAACCTACAAAATTATAGAAACAAGTAAAAGTAATGTGCATTTTACAATAACTAGCAGGGTGTTCGTGTAATGCGGTGAGGAACACATATACTTTTAAGGGTGTACAATGTTCGGTTTAATTTAGTTATTAGTCTCAACCGAAATCAAAGTCATCGGTTAATCTATCTTGTAACCAATCGGTCTATTGGTTCAGTTTATTTTTTAAGATTGTCGGTTTTTAGTTTGATTCAATTAATTTTTGTTAATAACCAAACTAAACTTTGGCTAAATTTTTTTGCTTATAAATACATGAAATTGGGGTATAAGTACATGAAATTGAGGTATAACAACTAAGAATATATACGAATATATGAATTGTTTAGTTCGTTTCGGTTAACTAAGGGTAAAAAAGCAATAACCTATATTAAGTTAATTAGGTTTTTGGTTAATTCGATTTTCAATTGATTTGATATGTTCTTTGTTCTTTGGTTTCTTCTGTTTTCAGTTATTGTTCACCCCTAGATATTTTTAATCATGTAACACATCAATTTTCTAAAACTAAAAAATAATAGCAATACCTATACTCAAATTAAAGATAATAAAATGCTCGTTTTTATGTACATTTTTTTTAAAAAGATTAACCTGTAAATTACGGCCGTTTAAAAAGATTCCCCAGAGTGAACTCCTCTTGCTCAGATCTTGTATGGGAGTCGCTAAGTTGCTTTTTGGTTTGCGGACCTGCCAACCCGCCATGATGGATGAAGCGATATCATGTTTTGACAATGGTTTGCGGGAAGCCATTGAAGACATAGTGTTATGTGGGGGTCCGTTCTTTGGCGACCTACAGTGGCGACTAGCTTCCTTGCCGATGCGTTTGGGAGGATTAGGGCTTCTCTCAGCAAAGGATGTTGGGGTGTATGCTTTTGTGGCATCCCGAGCTCAGTCTTGGAATCTCCAAGACCACATCTTAAGGAATAGCGGGGTTGTCGATGTGGACTTGGACTACGTGCAGGCCCTTGAAAGGATAAATGACTATCTCCCAGGTTTTGATATTGGCGGTTTTTTAACAAGGACACCGCCCCCCCAAAGCCTCAAAAAACTTTGGCGAATGCCCTTTTTGGCAAAATCGCACAGAGCCTGGGTGAAGCTTTTGATCTGTCTTCCCGCCAAAAGGCAGTTATTGCATGCTTGCAAAGCCCCCATGCCCAAGATTTCCTAAATGTTATCCCGATCGAAGGTTTGGGCCAAACCATGTCTGGGGTTGAATATAGGGCAATTCTCAAATACCGATTGATGATCCCCATGTACCATGAAGATGAAGTCTGCCCGATCTGCCGTAAGGAACGCTTGGACAAATACGGGGAACACGCGGTTCACTGTAAGGAGTTGCCTGGTTTCAAATATAGGCATGACTGGGTCCGGGACGTTCTTTGGGATATTTTAAGAAGGGCTGGGATCTCAGCCAAAAAGGAGGCGCCTGTGAATTTCCTCTCGGACCCCGCAGAAGGGAGATCCACCCTACGTCCAGCAGACTTGCTTGTCTTTGGGTGGGCCGGGGGGAAACACGCTTGTGTCGACCTAACAGGTGTATCTCCCCTGGTTGGTTTGAGGGATAATGGTTTTGTAGTTGGCCAAGCGGTGCGGAAAGCAGAGGTGAAGAAAGTTGAGAAACATGCTAAAGCTTGTGAGGAGAACCAACACGTTTTCGTACCCCTGGCATTTGATACCTTTGGCTCCCTGGCACCGGAAGCCATCCGTTTCCTGACCAGAGTCCAACGGGTTATTCATAGCAATGTCTCGGCGCCACGAGGGCATGGGTTCGTTTCTAGCAGGTTAGGGTTTGCCATTCAGAAGGGGTTGGCGGCACAGCTTGTTGCCCGCCTGCCCGCTATCTTGATGTAATTTTTCACGGTTATGTGTTTAATGGATTAGTTGATTTGAAATAAGAAGAAAAACATGTACCTATTATTTAAATAAGTAAACAATTAGTAAGTTGAGGGAATTAAAATGTAAAAGTCTTTAAAAGACTAAAAGACTATTCTACACTTAATTTAGGGTTGTATCTTATTCATTAAAGTAAAAAAATGTTCTTAACTTTTGGGTATTTTAAAATACTTTTGTGAAATGCATTTATATATTATTAACTTATGCATTGTATATTTATGAACACAATAGATCCGCACTGTCTCATACATTAACAAATTTAAAGAAACAAATGTTTTGAACATACTCGTTTGCAATCAAAAAAACCACCATAAACTCTTGATTGACACCCCGTACGAGGTGTAACACCCCGAAAAAACTTATGTTTATATTACCTTGTTAATTGAACATTAATCGGATTTTTGTTTTAATTTATATAATACTAAAACCAAAGCATTTGTGCAATGCTTGATTGTACTTTATGCTTTAGAGGTGTTTTGTGCATAAGATGTTTGTACTTATAGCTTTGTGGGTTATACCAACTAATTTATAATTCTTTTTTATTTTTTTATCTTTATTTTTTATACTTTTAACCCAAAGTTTTGTATATTTTACAATTTAACCCCAAATTTTTTTTACTTTCAACTTTAATTCCTAATACTTTTCATCTTTTATATTTTTCGTTTCGGTTTAAATTTTGCGAGTTAACACGCGGTAAGGCGCATGTGGTTTAGTGCTTTTACGTCTATTTTTCCATTCAAAATCATCTAATTAGCAAAGCTTTTATGCATTGAGGGGTTGTACTCTATGCATTGGGAGTTTAAAAAACAACTCATTGTGGTTTCTTATTGGTCTATATACTCCCATGGTCCTACCACTATAGGTGCACAAACCGGGTTTTTCTAATACCCGGTTCCGGGTATGGAACCGGTTCCGGGTAGGGTCGGGAATTACTTTGACCAGGTATTAAAGGAACCGATTCCAGTTCCGGTTTCGGTAATACTCTAATTACCAAAACTTTTGTGCTTAGAGGGGTTGTACCCTATGCGAACCGGTTCCGGGTAGGGTCGGGAATTACTTTAACCAGGTATTGAAGGAACCGATTCAAGTTCCGGTTTCGGTAATACTCTAATTACCAAAACTTTTGTGTGCTTAGAGGGGTTGTACCATATGCTTAGGGGGTTTTTCAACAAAAAAATTGATGTTACCCTTTTAGCCCAAATGTTTTTCTTTTTTACCTTTAACACAAATATTTTCATCTTTTACAATTTAACACCAATAATTTTGATTTTCCACTTCTAACCCAAAACTTCTCATTTTTTTTACTTTTAATGCTAAGATTTTCATCTTTTACAATTTAACCCTAACACTTTTTTTCTTTTAACTTTGGTCCCATATAATTTTCATCTTACGCGATTTTTTCGTTTTAAGTTCCGTTCTAAATTTTGCGAGTTATAACAAGTTCGTCGCAATGCGCGGGGTCCTAGACCGACTTAGTTACTTCACTTTAACCATAGTTATTAAAATTCATGGATTTTGTGCCTTTGACATTAACACGTCGCAACGAGCGTGCGTGGTTTTAAGATTTTACGCCTTCTTTTCATTCGGTGTTATTTTTTTTATTGTACTTTTATGAGGTTTTTTTTGGGTCACCGATGGTGGTGTGACATTAGTGCTAATTGGCATGGTTTTACACCCCCGCCGCAACGCACGGGGGCTTAATACTAGTTATAACTAATAACCAACAAGTAAAGGGACCAATTATGCCATTACCTCAAAGTGATTAGAGGGGCTTAATGTGTCAAGAAGGAGGAGATCAATCTCACAATCTGGAAATCGATCTCCACCCTCAACACACACATAAAACACACACACAACTTGATCAGGCACAAATCTAGGTCAATCCAGCACCAAATCTTGGTGTTTCATCCTGCATGAGCTTTATTTTAGTCATCTAGGAGTGATTACATCTCTAGGTAAACTTCAATTTCGTTTATATGATGTGGGATGGTTGTATTGGTGATGGGTAGGGGTGCAAACGAGCCGAGCCGCTCGCGAGCTACTCGAGCTCGGCTCGGTAAAAAGCTCGAAACGAGCCGAGCCTTATCGAGCTCGAGCCGAGCTTGAGCCTAAAATAAAGCTCGTTTATTTATCGAGCCCGAGCTCGAGCCTGACACATGAAGCTCGTTAGGCTCGTCGAGCCTTATCGAGCTTAGTGTATTATTATTTTTTTAAAAATATTTAATAATATTTACCATTTGTTTAAAGTTTTTAGTAAACGAGCTCGAGTTCGAGCCTCACTTATCGAGCTCAGGAGCCAAAACGAACTATTATTTATATTATTTTTATTTAATTTAATATATAATTAATAGATAATAACGAGCCGAGCCCGAGCCGAGCTCGAGCTTGAGAAGTTACAAACGAGCCGAGCTCGGCCTCGGCTCAGCTCGTTTGCACCCCTAGTGATGGGTAATGTAATTAAGATTGTTGTTTTTTTGTAAAAGTATTGATTAAAGAGGGTAACCCTAGTGCAAGGGACCTCAAAACAAGATGATTTCAGATTATAATATGAATGCAGCTCTAAAATGGTGTGATTCATGAAGGGTTTTGTAGATTGGGTGTTTAACCTAGACATTCTTGATAAAACATTGTAATGAGAAGCTTAATTTGAAACCTAGTTGTTGAATTACAAAACCTTGACTATGAAATTAATAAAATTTATGTGATTGGTGACTTGTGTAAACCTTGAGATCAAATTGGGTGTAATTCTCATGGTCTAGATGACCTACGCTCAATGCTTATAAAATCTCACCCACCAAGCGTTCGATAAAATGTCTAAGTGAACAATTTTGGATAAAAGAAACCTAGAAATTGAAATTGGTATGGTGAGATGTGATAAAAGGTGGAATGACCATGTATGACCTTGAAATGTGGACTCTAACATTGTAAATGGTCAAATCAATCTCTAGGTTATAAAGGCGAGGCTTTGGAAGGCCAAAGGTCGAAGCAAGCACGATGGAAAGAACACACTTGAAGGTAAGTCCTTCTAGGACTCAAGAACTCATAGCGTATGATTAATTTGCTTAAACTATTGTTTAGTGTTAAAATTGAGAAATGATTGATGTGAATTATGAAAGCTAGTAGCACTTTGGGTAGCTAAACGCTTGGATAGGCGTATCAGTTTAGAAGGAAAATTTAACTTGAAAGCGATAATAACATTTAGTCTTGGGAATAGAATGAAATCTCATACATAGTTGTCATAGTTTTGGCAAAATGGCCGGAGAGGGCTTAATTGGGTACTAAGGTATGTCTTAGTCCAAATTCCTAAACGGGTCAATTCGGGTGGGTGTGAATCTTGTTGTTATAAGGAAATTGTAAGCATAGAATCTTGGGTGTTCAAGGGCTTCCAAGTACCATATTTAGATGTTCACTTGAGTTCCAGAATAGCTTGGAACTCCACCCCTTGATGCCCTCAAAACTAGAGGTTTGGTGCAGGTTTTCGATGGCCAAAAAGGCCCACATAGAACCTTCCAGTCGTAACCTACGGCTAGAAGCCGTAAGCTACGGCCAAACATCAGCAAATGGGACGAATGTGGCCACCGTAGCCTACGGGTGGTGGCCGTAGGCTACGGCCTTCGTCCCTCATTCGATCTGCAGCAGTCGTAGCCTACGGCTACTGAGCCGTAGGCTACGGCGGAGTTTTCTCCCCTCCATTTTGTGTGTTGTTCTTTGATTCTAACATATGTTTAACCCCCCCCCCCCCCCATAACGTGTATTAATATTGTGTTGAATTCTTAGGTGATGCTCTCGACCCCCGGGAAAAGATCAAATGCCACTTTTGAAGAACCGAACGCCAACTCAAAATTCGCTTCCGCATATCCTTTATATTGTAATTGAAATTGGCGACCTTTTTGGTTATCGAACTTGGACATGTTGCTTAGGAAGTGGTTACTTGGATGTGTAATCGCTTAGGGATCAAAACAAAATTTCATGAACACTTGGATCTTTCGACATGTGGCTTTTGGAAATTTTATATTTTTCTATTTCGCAAATTAAATTTGCCATATTTGGTCTAATTATTAGTGTAAAACTCGTTTATTTGGAATGGGTCTTACACGAGGCTGGTAAAGCGAAGCAACCTTCTCCTCCTCTTCTATGATTAAGTTTCAAGTGAAGATTAGGATTCCAATAATTAATGTTTCCCCGACCAAATGGCCCACCACAACCATTGATGTTCAATCTAGTTGTGTGAGGTTGTCTATAGAAATTGGTCTTCGTTCTTGTGGAATAGAATCAGTTAAACTAGTCTTGCTACCACATAAAACAAATCGATGCACCTGGAACTCGGGATAGTTTGAGAGGCTAGGGTTTCTTTGATGTTTGGTGATACGATTATAAAATAATTGCGTGGTGGGGGTTGCCTGTTTTCTTTTTGTTTCTAATCCGAAGTGTCTATGGGTAATTTTGCATCTACTTAACATTTTTTTAACAAACATCCACCCTAATGACGAAATGAGTCGTAACTTAAAAATAGATGGATGATATGTGTAATTTCTGATATCTAGGTCGAAAAGTAAAATTTTGCCAAAGCATAGTGACAATTCATGTAATTTAAAAGATAGGAATAAAAGAAAATGAAGGGAAAGAGCAAACAATACAACAAACAACCATATTGCCAATGCCATGTTTTCTGGTCCAACAATAGGAGTATCTTTTCAATTGAACAATAACCCCATCATCACAATGGATGCCACAACTCCATTGAGAGCTTCCACCCTTGTTTGCACTCGTAAGTAGAGGTGCACAAATCGGGTTTTTTTTAATACCCGGTTCCGGGTATGGTCGAGTATTACTTCGACCGGGTATTGAAAGAACTGGTTCCAGTTCCGGTTCCTAGCATAAAAAACCATACCCGGTATACCGGTTCCGGCTTTTCAATACCCGGTTCCAGTTTTTTCAATACCCGGTTCCGGGTATGGAACCGGTTTCGGGTATATCGGGTATGGAAAAAAATCGGCTACACTGGGTATTGAAAAAACCCGGGTATATCGGGTATTGAATTCTTTTTATACAATCACGTCGAAGGGTAGTGCGATTTAGATGATTATAACGCAGTTATAGAATTCTTTGAGTATACTTTTTGAATATTTGGAAAACCCGGTTCCGATTTTCTAATACCCGGTTCCGCCTCAACATCAAAATGCCAAATAGTCCCGTCACTTGACACATACTTTTTGAGTATTCGAAAAACCCGGTTTCGGGTATTCGGAAAACCCGGTGCCGGGTATTCAAAAAAACCGATTCCGGGTATTTAAAAAAACCGGGTAGAACCGGGTACAAATCGGGTCCGTTTTTTTTACATAGAAATCTATACCCTATGCGTACCCGGGGTCGGGTCGGGGACGGTTCCAGGTATACCCGGTTCCGGTTTTTTTAATACCCAGTTCCGGTTTTTTTTTCGGTTCCAATTCCGGTTCCGGTTTTTTTGTGCACCTCTACTCGTAAGTACCCTCTAAACTCTGTTCGAACATCTAAAAAAAATTTTAAACTTGATTTTGTTTTTTTTAATTGGTCTCCAGCGAACCAAAGCATATGTGGAGAAAAGGGTATCACCACTTAAAGGGTGTCACTTGTTTAAAACTTTAGTGTTCCTTCTCCGAGTATCCTTTCTAGAATGTCAATCGTGTTGAGTTGTGCATTTTGGGTTGAATTGTTTTACATGAACATAACCCCCTAATGTTATTTGTGTTACAAACATTAACCCTACCATACACACTTAGTATTTGTGTAACCCGAATACAATATGTTTAACCCATTTGTACATATGTGTCAAACAAGCTGAGAGGTAGTATTTAAGCTGTAAGCGTGTTTATCTGAGTGAAACTGATTGTCTAGAATATGCCCCTCTTAATTAACATGTCTAATCCATTACCCAATACATATGTAGAAAAAGTTAAGCACAAAGCCTATTTTGATCATGTCTGAAAATGTCAAATCACCGTTACTCCTTATTTATTTTTTCCTTGCCTTGTTTCATGCGATCTGGATCCGTACTCGGCCTGCCTAGTGTTACCACCAGCCCATTTTAATATATCCAACCCAAACGCTTTTTAATTTGTTTTATTTCTTTATCAAATGGTTTGTTAATAATTTAAGTTATGTAGAGTTTAAAAATTTGTCATTTTAATAAAAAAAACAGATTTACAATAATTAGTAGTTAAATAATAATAAAAACTTCTTTAAGTATATTATAAAAATATTTTATCAAGTTCTAGAAATTTAAATAATTAAAATTCTTTAAATAACCTTTATTTAAAGTTTAACAACTAATTATTTTACTTTGGATTCCAATTAGAAATTTCCTAAATTGTATTATATAAACTAGGTTTAGTGATAGCTAAATTAATTATATGATTGGGATAAAATGGTTTATTAAAGTTAATAACTAGTAATTAAATTGTGTATTACATTTTGTAATAATTTTGATAAAGTAATTGAAAGGACATGTTGAAATATCTCATCTCATGAATCTTAACAAATATTTTGAAGAAAATTCATCAACTATAGTTCTTTAGGTATAATATGATTACACAAATAAATTAATTAAGTAAGAAGATTTTGTTAAAGGTTATTATTTAAATTGTGAACTATTATATTTTTTAAATGATTTAAGATGTTCCTGAGTTTTGAAAACGGTCGGATTAGTGATCAATAAGATGACTGTTTGATAACCGTCTTGACTAAGAAAACACTACGAATGCCCAAGAGTTCGAAAAAGATTTCGAACCAAAGAAGAACCAACCATCACTTTAAAACGACATATGTAAAGTGATATTTAAAAGTTATATATACTTAATTAACATTTTAGTATTATTTTTTTAATCATTTATTTATAGGCACCACTAAGACAAAGATGAAAAGCAAAAAATGACCAAAAGATGGAAGCTTCACTTGGGTGGGAATAAAGGTGTAAATTCCGGTTCAATGGTGGTTAATGTAGTACAATGTCTCCACATTGTTTTGCTGTTGCCATGTAGTGGTTGTGGATGATTATTATGAATGGTACAAAATGATATTAAATGACCACAATGTCCACCAAATAAACTCAAAGTGGCAAAACATGGGAACGAAGATTAAATGAGGCGACGGGATCTGCTACAAGAGATTAACGGGAAAACGAATGGGCAATCGAAGAGAGATACATTGACTGAGTTTTTAACAGAGCATCAAGGGAAGAAAAAAAATCAACCCTATAGCCGATTGAGATGTTGTTAGTGTTGGGATTCATACACGTGATTTTAATGTACAATACAAAAATAGAAGCGTGTGTACAAACCGATCCAAACCAAAACTTTGGATTGCTCAACAGGAACCTAGTTGCAAACCAAATAAACATATATTTTCGTGAAACACGGCTAACCAAGTTGTAACACTTTGATTTAATGAACAGGTCGCTAGATCCAGTCACGCCAATCTTGAACACCTTCGAATTTTATTAGAGAAACAATCTAGAAAAATTTTGTAGTTTTACAAATGTTTGGATACTATGCCAAAATCAACAAGTTAAAGGTGGTTAATATAGTTACAAATGTCCAAAATAAGTTAAGGGGTTATTTGGTCATTTCATCATAGTTAATATGTGAGAAGGCTTATAACTTCTAGTCACCAATTCACTACTCGTGAAACTTCAGGAGACCACAGTTGACAATATGAAACTAAGTTCGTTAGCTCAGATGTCAGGTCGTTATAAGGAGATTCAATAAGTAATTAGGGCTAGAAAATTTTCTTTGATTTCTCAATCATTTTCGTTCATTCTAGTTTCTTTGTTTTCGTTTGGTTTGACTTAATAAAAGCCCTGATCGAATTTTAAACAATCTTGTTTCTTGTTCTTTGGTTAGTGTTTGATTATAGTGTCTTTGTGCTAATTGAATTTTGAATTTCGTGTTATTTTCTCAACAAGTAGTATCAGAGCCTCGTTTCTCAAGACACTTGAAGACTGTGTATTTGTAATATCAATAATCAAAATAATGGTGTCCATGAAATATGACTTAGAAAGTTTGATGGCAGAAATGATTTTGGGTTGTGGAGAGTTGAGAAAAGAGCTCTGTTGTTCATCAAGGGGTAGTAGATGCATTGTCGGGTGAAGCAAACATGCCAGAAGCACCGAATGAAAAGGAGAAGAAAGATATATTGGAAAAGGCACATAGTGCAATTATTCTAAGTTTGGGAGATAAAGTTTGGAGAGAAGTTTCCAAAGAAACATCTGCTGCTGGTGTGTGGTCGAAGTTAGCGTCCTTGTATATGACTAAGTCATTAGCCAACCGGTTATACCTTAAGGAAAGATTGTACACTTATCAAATGAGTCATGGAAAGTCCATAGAAGATCACACTGATAAATTCAATAAATTGGTGATTGATCTTGAGAACATTGAAGTTGTTCTTGATGATGAAGATCATGCAATCATATTTTTAACCTCTTTACCTATTTCTTATGAACATTTTGTTGATACATTAAAGTATGGAAGGGAAACATTGTCCATGGAAGAAGCATTGGCAACCTTGAATTCAAAAGAATTAAAGAAAAGAAATGATCCTAAATAAGAAGGTGGAGAAGGTTTGGTGGTGAAAGAAAGGCACGTTCAAAGAGATTTCAAACAGAAAAATCAAACAAGATCTAAGTCCTAAGTTCAAGAGAAGATTTTTTGTATGCAATTACGAAAAACACTTTAAGAAGGATTTTCCTAAATGGAAAAAGACAAAAAAAAGAGAGGAGAAAGTGGATATTATAAGGCTCATGGACATCAATTAGGAGATGAATCTCTTGATGGATATGATAGTTATGATGTTTTGAAAGTGACAAGTAAAGAGGGAAAAAGGTCATTGGTTGTAACAACAAAAGATGGAATAGTTGCAGAATGGGTCATGGACTCATGATGCTCTTTCCATATGTGTCCGCATAAGAAGTTTTTCAAGAACCTGGTGATGAAGTGTATTGGCAGTGTGAAGATGGGAGATGACATACCATGCCAAACTCTTGGAGAAGGCTCAATTGTTCTGAAATTGGAGAATGGTTTAGAGTTTCAATTAAACAATGTACGGTATATTCCTGGTTTAAGAAGAAATTTAATTTCACTGGGAACATTTGAAAGTGTTGGATATACAGTGAGTCTCAAGAATGGTAAAGCAAAAATCATTAGTGAGTCAATGGTTCTGTTGTCTGGGACAAGAAGTAACATGTATGTGCTAGATGGTCAAGTTATGGAATGTGCAATTTCTATGTTAGAAAGGTAAAAGGGTAATTTTGCAGTGTTATGGCACAATAGAATGGGGCACATTAGTAATTAAGGTTTGGCTGTATTGAAGAAACAGCAGGTAATCCCAGATTTAAAAATATGTGACTTAGATAAATGTGAACATTGTATTAATGGGATGTCTCATATGGTAAAGTTAAAAAAAAAATACATAGTACTAGGGTTATTTTGGACTATGTACATAGCAAAGATAAAGCCTATGAAAAGTTAAAGGAATGGGTTAATTAAATTTGTAGAAAATCAAACTGAAAGGAAGGTTAGAAAGTTAAGAATTGATAATGGTTTGGAGTTTTGTAATAGTTGATTAAATAAGTTTTGCAAAGAGATGGGTATAACAAGACATTTAACTGTACCAGGCAACCCATAGCAAAATGGATTAGTTGAAAGATTGAACAAAACTATTCTAAACAAAGTTAGATATATGTTATGTAGTTCTGTTTACCAAAAACCTTATGGGTAGAACCAGTGTCCACTTCTGTGTATTTGATAAATAGAACACCTTCCTCGACAATACAAATGAAGACCCTAATTGAAATGTGGTTAGGAGTTCTGGATAAATATGAGGATTTGAGATTATTTGGGTCATTATGCTATGTTCATATTAATCAAAGAAAATTGGAACCAAGAGCTAAGAAGTGTGTCATTCTGGGCTATCCAGAAGAGACTAAAGGGAACCAAGTTTGGATGATGGAAAACGTAAGTCCTAAAGTTAAACTCAACAGGGATGTAGTTGCATTTTTTAAAGATGTAATGTATAAAGAATTGATAGGCAGTCAAAAGTTCAATGTGCCAATCCCAGAATATGATGGAAGACAAGTTGAAATGAAGTTGAATCCTGAAAATGGTGAAAAGGAAAGTGATTCTACTCACACTAATGAAGAATGGTCATCAATTGATGTGACTAATTACAACCTAGCAAGAGATAGACCAAGGAGAGACATAGTTAAACCTATAAGGTTTAGAAATGATGTGAATTTGTCTTCTTATGTTTTTAATGTTGCTGAACAAGATAGTATCTTTGAACCACTGACTTATGAAGAAGTTGTCAATTCAAAAGATCATAATAAGTGGAAGATGGCCATGGAATATGAAATGAATTCTTTAAAGGAGAATGAGACTTGGGTTCTTGTTGATAAACCTAAGGACCACAAGCTAGTTGATTGTAAATGGAAATTCAAGCTCAAAGAGGGGATCAAAGAAGTGGAAGCACCAAGGTTCAAAGCTAGATTGGTGGCTAAGGATTCACTCAAAATGTAGGTATTGATTATAATGAAATATTTTCCCTTGTAGTTAAGCAAACATCTATAAGGGTAATTATCATTAGTGGTTGCAAATGATTTAGAGCTTGAGTAGTTAGATGTTAAAACTGCATTTTTACATGGTAACTTAGAAGAAGAAATTTATATGAGACAAGCATTGGGTTATGAGGAAGGACATGAGGAGAAAGTGTGTTTTTTGAAAAAGTCATTGTATGGCTTGAAACAGTCTCCAAGGCAGTGGTATAAGAGATTTGATGAACATATGTTAAATATTGTGTCCAGTAGGACCAGTTATGAAAGTTGTGTGTATTTGAAAGAATACAGTGAGGGCAAATATATCTATTTACTCCTACATGTTGAAGATATGTTAGTTGCTTGCAAAGATAAAGATGAGATTAAATCCACTAACGAGTTACTCATGAAGGAATTTAAGATGAAAGAATTGAAGATTCTTGGTATAGAGATCACAAGAGATAGGGAAGCTGGATCATCAAGTTGTCTCAGAGTTCCTATTTAGAGAAGATCTTAAACAAGTATTGTATGGACAAGAGTAATACTGCAATGGCTCTTATAGGTCAACATTTAAATTGTCCAGACAATTCTCCAAAGACTGATGAGGAAGTGGAAAAGATGTAAAAGATTCCTTATTCAATTCAAAAGATCATAATAAGTGGAAGATGGCCATGGAATATGAAATGAATTCTTTAAAGAAGAATGAGACTTGGGTTCTTGTTGATAAACCTAAGGACCACAAGCTAGTTGATTGTAAATGGAAATTCAAGCTCAAAGAGGGAATCAAAGGAGTGGAAGCACCAAGGTTCAAAGCTAGATTGGTGGCTAACACTCAAAAGGTAGGTATTGATTATAATGAAATATTTTCCCCTGTAGTTAAGCATACATATATAAGGGTAATATTATCATTAGTGGTTACAAATGATTTAGAGCTTGAGTAGTTAGATGTTAAAACTGCATTTTTACATGGTAACTTAGAAGAAGAAATTTATATGAGACAAGCATTGGGTTATGAGGAAGAAGGACATGAGGAGAAAGTGTGTTTTTTGAAAAAGTCATTGTATGGCTTGAAATAGTCTCCAAGGCAGTGGTATAAGAGATTTGATGAACATATGTTAAATATTGTGTCCAGTAGGAGCAGTTATGAAAGTTGTGTGTATTTGAAAGAATACAGTGAGGGCAAATATATCTATTTACTCCTACATGTTGATGATATGTTAGTTGCTTGCAAAGATAAAGATGAGATTAAAGCCACTAACGAGTTACTCATGAAGGAATTTAAGATGAATGAATTGAAGATTCTTGGTATAGAGACCACAAGAGATAGGGAAGCTGGATCATCAAGTTGTCTCAGAGTTCCTATTTAGAGAAGATCTTAAACAAGTATTGTATGGACAAGAGTAATACTGCAATGACTCTTATAGGCCAACATTTAAATTGTCCAGACAATTCTCCAAAGACTGATGAGGAAGTGGAAAAGATATAAAAGGTTCCTTATTCAAATGTTGTAGGTAGTTTGATGTATATCATGGTGTGCACTAGGCCTGATTTGGGGTATGCAATTGGCCTAGTTAGAAGGTTTTAAGCAATCCGGGAAGGTCCATTGGGAAGCTGTTAAATGGATATTAAGATATCGAAATGGTACAAAGAATGTGGAAATATTGTTTAGAAATGATGTAGATTCAGGAAGTATGGTCCAAGGATTTGTGGATGCTGATTTTGCAAAGGATTTGTGGGTGTTGATTTTGCATTCAAAGTCAATGGAAGTTTGGTAAGTTGGAAGTCAACTTTACAACATATAGTTGCATTATCTTCAACTGAGTCAAAGTATATTGCTTTGACAGAAGCAGTTGAAGAGGCTATGTGAGTTAATGGATTTTTCGCAAAACTTGGTATGAAGGTGGAGGACACTTTGGTGATGTGTGATAATCAAAGTTCTTTTCAATTGTCCAAAAATCCTATCTTCCATGACAGGACTAAGAACATTTGTGTGAAGATGCACTTTATTAGAGAAGTTATAAGTTCCAACCAGGTTGCGGTGGAGTATGTGGATAGAAATCAGAAAGTTGCTGATTTTCTCACAAAAGTTGTACCAGGGACAAAGTTCAAAGTGTGTATGGATTTGCTTTACATTGGTGGAGGCTGATGGATTGTTGGTTTGCGACATAAAGATGAAGATTGTTGGATATTATGCCAAAATCAACAAGTTAAAGGTGGTTAATATAGTTACAAATGTCCAAAATAAGGTGCAGGGTAATTTGGTCATTTCATCATAGTTAATATGTGAGAAGGCTTATAACTTCTAGTCACCAATTCACTGCTCATGAAACTTCAGGGACCAAAGTTGACAATCTAAAACTAAGTTTGCTCAAATGCCAGGTCGTTATAAGGAGATTCAATTAGTAATTAGGGATAAACAATTCTCTTTGATTTCTCAATCATTTTCGTTCATTCTTGTTTCTTTCATTTCGTTTCGTTTCGTTTTGTCTTACTTAATAAAAGCCCTGATTGAATTGGTGTTAAACAATCTTGCTTCTTTTTCTTTGGTAATTGATTGATTATAGTGTCTTTATGTTGATTGAATTGTGAATTCCGTCTTATTTTCTCAACAACAAAATCAAACATACTGTTTATCCATGCTAAAGCTTATTTATCTAAGCTCACTTGCCATTTTATCTATCAAATTATTTAATTGTTTTTATATGCCATTGTTTATCAATTAAATTTCTCATGAGAACTCGTGTTAGTTCACATGCGTGACAATGTTTTATAACAAACATTAACCAGTGTCAATTCTAAGATTTTAAAATGTTATTCATTTAATATCTCCACTTTCTCAATTGTTTATTATACTTTGTAATTCACAATGTGTATACTCTTTGGTTCGTTTCACAAAACATATAGAAATCAACAACATTTAAGTATTTTAGACTCTACCCGGATGTTGCTTTTAACATTGATGATTTTAAAGTTAGATGTACTTGGATCATCACAGATCCCAAAAATTCCTCATAACTGTTGGAGCTATTTTTTTAGTTAAAAGTAGCCATCAACATTGGTGAAGCTTGTTTTTTTTTTCTTTTGGTAGTGCTTCAACAAATTATCGAATGAAAACTGATGTTTAGCTTGGAGCATGTTAAGAGCATTAAGTAGTGATTAGTTACTCTAGTAGTGTATTATTTAGCAATGGGTAGATGATATATCTTAACTATACTAGCATAGTAGCATTGGTTAGTTCTAGTCTTTTATCTTGTTCTTATACAAGCTATTGTAATTAACTAATTCAAGAACTCATAAAGATAGACGTCTAAGTATCATCTTAAACCTTCATTGATTTAGTTCTAGAGTAATGTAGTTTTATATATATGCCAATAGATATGGGACTCTAGTTGATTGTCACTATATTACAAACGGTGTGAATTTCACAGGCTTAACCCACATGGGAATTTTTATACTAACTAATATATAGTATATCGACTATTTCAAAGAAAAACATTTTCATCGGTGCTTTTCATTCCGCGAATTTTGAATGAAGAAATTGCCTGATCTGTTTCATTTGTTGATCGAATAAAACTGTAGCACATTGCCCCTGAAAATGTTCCTATTATCGGGCCAACGATATACACCCATAAACCATTATAGTTGTTACTAGCTAATGCTGGTCCAATGGTGCGTGCTGGGTTCATTGATCCACCAGATACCGGCCTGCAAATTAGATTTATCAGTATTAAGCTTTTGTAGTTGGAAAAAAAGAATTAATTTGCATAGAAAGATTTAAAATGTCAAGTTTACCCTGCTAGGATTGAAGTAATGCATACTGCTGATCCTACTGCTATACCTGCTAACTCTCCTACCTGCAGACATTTTTTAATCTTTCTTTTCGTCAAAGAGCATATTATGCTTTAGCATTATAGTTTTTCTTGAAACGTAAAACAAGCTCAGGGTTCTTAGATTGAGTGTAGTGGTCTAACGCCCCACGCCAAATCAACATATAGAGGGGCGCTAAACACCGCGTCGGGGTATCTGAAGGGGGCGCCAAACGAGGGGCCGCGTGCCAAGGGAATAACGGGCGTGAGGGGGAAGGGAAAATGGGGTCCACCAATGCAACTAGTCACTAATTTTTAGTTATGTTAGTGCGCCTTACGGCTATGTCCCTAGCTTAGATATGTTACTAGGATCTCTTGTTCATGTTTCTAGATGTTTACGGGTCGAAAACAGGTTCTAGGGACAGTTAGGTAATTATGTAAAACTTACCAGGCTGGCAAGTATCAGGCGCATGAGTCCCTATGCCTGGAAGGCTCCAGGCGTAGGGAAGAGCCCTATAAACATAACCCATTAGCCCATCATTTTGTAACTTTTGCTTAAACCCTAAGCGAAGTGTTGCCCAACTTTGAGTATGTTTGTGTGTTTTTCATTTCCATACTTTTATTTAATCACATCACATCTCTTTCAACAATCAGTTCATTGATTCCGCCTTTGGACTCGATCATACGCGCAAGGTATCATAAAATCTTGTGTTGATCCTACAAGTTATACCACTACATTCCCGTCAAGGTGTAAGTTAGTTAAAAGCCCACTGCCTACGTGACAATGACGTGACACTAACTTTAGCATTTTTTTAGTTATTTCCCTAAAAGTGGTCTTACGGCTTTAGAATCTGTAGCCACAGCTGAAGTGACAAACATCATCGCGAAAGTTACAATAATTTCCATGATCAGAGCTTGTAAGTCTGTCCCTGAAGGTGTGGTTGTGCCCAAATGTTTAATTGGTTGTAACATTATCTGTAGGGCAAATGAAGCCGATATGGATCCGACGAACTGTGCGGTAGCATATATAGGGACCTGCAGAGATAAATAGACTCAAACTATCAAAAAATTGATAGGTCGTGCATGTTGGGTAACAAGTTAAAGCAAGAATTTGATTACACATTTAATTGTGTTGATCAAAGTTTTATAAACAACTTATATTTGATTTATAAGTTGTTTATAAAACTTTGATCAAAGTGTATTTCAGTTAGTAGTAGTATAATAATTTATGTTTGGTAATTATATTTGATTTATAAGTTGTTTATAAAACTTTGATCAACACAATTAAATGTGTAATCAAATTCTTGGTCATCGCTCGAGTGATTAGACCTGTGTTACCTCCATCAACATATAGGGTTTGAACTAAGATGCATTTTTTGGTAGACTAGTGAAAATAAAATCAAGAATTTGTCACTAAACATTAGTACACAAACCAATCTAGAAAATAACTGAAGATATATAGAGTGTCCAGATTTTTCTAGCATTAACCACATATGATTTCATTCATGATTGGAACTGTTTAGATGTATAATGTTCGAGTAGTTTTGATCCAGTCAAGTACCTGAATCCAAGGAAAATGTCCAACACTTGCAAACGCAAGTGTGACCGCAGGGTTCATGTGCGCACCAGATATATGTCCGACCGCATAGATCATGACAGTCACAATGAGCCCACCTGCAACCGAAGCTCCAAGTTGTGACACCTTGTGCTCATCACTTTCTGTAAGTGCTGCTGATCCACATGTGACAAACACCAACATGAATGTAGCAACAACTTCAGCCAACACCTGTTTACAAAACATCATGAATTCATCATGATTACAATACGAACACCTTTGAAATTGTATTTACCTTTCGAGAAAAACCAGGAGGGTAGTAAACTTTAGATGATCTAGACTCTTTGTTGTGGTTGTTTTCTGGTGTTTGTATTTTGATGACGGGTAACTCATGTTCGCCATCACTTGATAGCGTTTTCGACATGGTTACAGAGGTATATAAATTGAACTGAAATGTTTTGATAGTTGAATTAATTTCAAGTGTCCTTATATAAAAAAATCTGGAATTATTATTGGATGAATAGTGGCTCTTTAAAAAAAAAAAAAAAATTATATAATTTCTTTATCAAGTATTATATGTCATGGGGTTATGTTCTCTTTTTGGTTGGCATGTGTGTTTTCACTAACCACCATTTGATGCCAAAATACAATTGAGTGAGTGTTGTCTTTATCAACATTGTTATCTTTTTCTTGCTTATTTTATGTGGTCACAAAAAAATAAAAATAAAAAAGTAGTGTCTATAGTATAGTTGCTAAAAAGGTAGATAGTTACGAATGTAAGCTAAATGATACTATTCGCAAGAAAAATGGTTAATGACATCGTAGATTCATTTTTATAAAACATATAAGGGAAATGGTACTCTAGTTATTAAGTGAAAAAAACGTTAATTACGGCATCTCACAAATCTAACGTAGATATCACGTACTGAATTTGATTATCATAATCTTATATAAAGTAGCATTAACAAATTATAAGTTTGTAGTCCTTCGCTAACTGTGTGGATCTTTTAGTGACGGACTACAAACTAAGTTAAAAGATGGGACGGTAAGTAATGATTTTTAAAGTTGTGAGACTTGTGAGTTGGAATTATTAAAATTCAATATTCCTAAATTATAATGTATATAAGGAGAACAAAATGTAATTTTCAGAGTTAAGGTAATATATACATCTTTTAAAATATATGGTGCAATCTTATAAAAAAAATATTATATACTTTTAAACCAATTAAACCTCATGATTTTTAAATAGTCATGACTTTTTCATATGTTAATATTTATTTTAAAACTTACACTATAAAATAAACATTTTATTCTTCTTAATTTGAGTATGGTATTATTGTGAATAAATTGAAAAAACAAAATTAACATGTTAGATGATTAGTAGTGTCCGTGTTCCAATCATATCACACAAAATAGGCAATTTGATCTACAGTCGGTTCTTGGTACTGGTCCACGCGTGTGATTTTCAACCGTACACCAAAACCTACACATGCTTTTTCTCTACATTTAAGATTTTTGGTTGGAAGGTGATTTTCTTTGCTGTGGCAGAGTTCATCACAACCCCTCAGAAGGGGATCTTCTAGCCATTCTAGAATGGTCAGACTATGTTGTCTTAACCGGGTTCACACTGACGCGAGAGTGGTCGGCCCACAAGCGAGTTGAGGCTGCGCATAAGGGGCACTAAGGCTTCCACCCGGAAAATTTCCTGCCACCTGCAACTTGACAGATGTTGCACCCTCCACAAGAGGCAAGCCACTCTGGAGTAAATGCACGGTAGTAAAAAACCGAGGGCTATCAGAATTGAACCTGACCCTTCCAAAAAAAGTAGGCGCAACCATCACTTGGCAAAATATTCTAACCATACATACCATTTCATGCCAAAATAGAATCAAGTGAGTGTTGTCTTATCATCATCTTTGATATCTCATTTTCTTCCTTATTTTTCGTGGCCACAAATATTCACATGATATAATGTAATAATAGTATAATGACAAAGAGGCTAGATATTTACAAATGTAAGTAGATTAAACTTAAGGGTCAATCACATCATAGATTTTTTTTAACTTGATATATATCGTAAGAGATTAATATTCACTAACCCTTATCATGCCTTCTCGTTACACAATAATTTATAATATAAGAGGAATCATTCTAGATCTTTGAAATATGGAAAATACAGTTAATGATAATCAATACAGATAATATGGAAATTATACAGATAATATTCTATTACACCCCGCAGTTGAAGCGGGAGGTGACCGTATGCTGAGATTGGAACGAAATTAATCATCAAATAAAACTCTTGAAAGTCCTTAGTGAAAATATCTGCAACTTGATATCGAGATGGCATGTGAAGGATCCGAACTTGACCACGTTGAACCTTTTTACGGACAAAGTGAATGTCAAGTTCGATGTGCTTCATGAGTTGGTGTTGAACCGGATTTCCTTAAAGATAGATGGCACTAACATTGTCATAATAAACAATGGTGTCTTTAGAATGAGGTTGGTGAAGCTCTAGAAGAAGATTACGCAACCAACATATCTCTGCCACAACATTGGCGACACCGCGATATTTCGCTTCAGCACTGGAACGAGAAATAGTAGGCTGGCGCTTCGAAGAGCAAGAAACTAGATTATCCCCAAAGTAGACACAATAACCACTAGTCGAACAACGAGTGTCAAGGCATCCTGCCCAGTCAGCATCAGTGTAGGCGACAATAGTGGGATTTTGATGTGAACCCATAGATAACCCGAACGATGTAGTGCCTTGTATATACCTGTTTTGGTCAAAAATTACCTAGTAGAAAAAATTTTGTATTCCAAATTAGAAATTGTGAGGTAGAGTGCTAAGAATGTAAATTTATTGTTAAAACTAGTTATATTCTGAAAATGTTTGACCAGGATGCAAAAAGGAGTAAATAAGTGACAACTATGCTCGGGATGGCTTAAGTTTGCTTCGGGATGGAACTGTTTGTAATGAACGAATTAAGGAGTAAAACACAAAGAACAACACTCGATCTACGAGGAAAGCCCTTGATCAGTTGTCGATTGCCGGCATAAAACATCTGGAGGAGACTAGGCCCCTGCCTTGTTTGTTAATATTAATTTGGCAAAAAAGTACAACTTTGGATGAGTTAGTGGACGAGTGTACTAAGATTACAATGACTGTGTGAGTGTTTCTAAGTGTATGTGTGCAGCTATAGTGTAAGAAATATGTGTGTAAGTGTACTCTACTCGTCCAATACTCCCATTTATATAATACATGAGAATAACTTAAGAATCCCGTGAGATCCGCTAAGTAGTTAAAGTCTTTGAAGTCTTCAGATGACCGTTATGGCAGTTTCACCTCTGTTCAACATTGTTCCCACCTATTTCCATATCTTTCGCCGATATTTAATGAGTATCGGTTACAACTTTGACTACATCTTAGTCTTTAGGCTACGGCTTTGCATGAGTTACACTTTGACTTTTTTACTTGAGAGTTATAATATAGACATTGCTAAGTATAAATCCATATTATAACTTAGTTGTACCTGCATTTACAAATAACAAAGATATTTTGTTAGTCCATTCTCAGGATGTGCACATGTTGGAATTCTGTTATATCCTGAAGTTAGTTGAGTCCTTCAGCATCCTGAGGATGCAATATCAGGGATGTGAGGTAAAATCATCCTGCGGATTTTCACCCACACCAATTGTCCCAAAAAATATGTTACCGTTATCTTTAATGGTGAAAATATTTTTCCCAATTGATGTGTTCATCTTTCCATGTTCCAAGACCCTAACGGCTATTTTTTAGGCTGATATTTCGTGATGACTGCTACGCCCTATCATATCCTGCCGCCTATATCTAGGCTTTTTCTTCCTTCTTTATAACCAACTGAGATTATTAAAAAAAGGTAACTACTTTGCTTCTTTCTCGTCTTCTTTCTTTCATCCCTGCAAAAAAGTCTTTCAAAACAATTTTTTAGAATGAGTAAGAAATTAACAAGGGCTCTCGGTAGTGTTGGAATCCCTAAGGATTTCACACCCCAAAACTTGATCAAAGATCCTGATCAAGAAATTTGTACTTTTAACGATAAAGATATTCAAGCCCTTAAGAAATCAGGGGCTTTTCCTAATTCTGCCGTTATTCGGCCTTTTGATCTGAATGCAAAGTCTGACTTTGACTCTTCTTTCTGGGTGTGCTTTTTTTCTTGCCATTCCAGCTTGGTCTTAAATATCCATTTTCTGATTTTATCAAAGAATTCTTTGATGCAACAGGAATGGCTTATGCCCAAGCTATGCCTGAGATCTGGAGGATCTTGATAGTTTGTAACAAGATCATTCAGACTCATGGTATAAAGCTTCAAATTGGTGACCTGTCATATATATATAAGTTGAGAACACATTGGTCATGCCGCTATGTTCTTCAACTTATTGACGCAGAACCCCCTTTTATGCACAAGGTTGTGAGATCTGATAGGCCCTGGAAATCAAAGTTCTTTTTTGTGAGGATGGATTCCATTCCATATGGGGATGAGATCCCTATATCCTGGTTAAAGAGTGGTAAATATATATTAAATATAAACAAGATAGTCATATCCTGAGGATGTTAACAGTATTCTAAATCTTTATTGTTTTTGCAGGTGCTTGTTTTGCCAAGCTTGTTCCTCCCCTGGAAGACGCTTTTATTAGACACAAGGCAGTGTTAGAACTACCAGCTTCAGCGAGGACTTTTGGAGTAGAAGAAAGTTTTCCTATGAGTCGTGCTATTGAGATGTCTGGTGAGTTTCATCATATCCTGAGGATATGCTTACCTGGATTCCTGTGCTAACCTGTGTGTGACTTTTTGTTTCAGCCAAAAAGCCTGATTATTTTGATCTTGATAGTCAAGATATTAATGTCCCAAAGATAACTTCTCCATCCAGCTCCAGGATGACAAGTCCTCCCTCTACCCCTAAGGCCAAGGCTCCAGCTTCTTCTAAGAAGAGGAAGGCTGCCAGTACTTTAGCTCAAGAGACTTCTCACTTTGAGGGTCTCAATTGCGATGCCATCCTAGGCAAAATCTCTCAGTTTGTTCTTCAGGTACGTTGCTTATCCTGAAGATAATTATGGTTTAGCATATAAAAAGGTTTGAATACTTACTTGAGCTTTTCGATTTTACAGGGGCATGAGTACTTGATGAAGTCCTTGGATGGCATGAACAAAGAGTTTGCTGATACTAAGGCCAAGCTTGAGGATGCAAAGAAATCTGCCATTGATAAGACCAAATAGCTTGAGAAGAAACTAGGCAAGGTGGAGACTGAGCTGAAGGTTGTGAAGTATGCTCAAGCCAAAAGCATGAGGGATCAACAAAAAGAGATGGAAGAGTATAAGCAAGGGTTGATGAAGTCTGCCACCATCTCTGTCTTTCAAGCTAGGGTGAGGATGGCACTGCAGGCTAAGGATCCCAACTTCAAGATGGAAGACTAGGACGTTGGAGCTTGGCAGGAGAAGATCCTCAGTCTGGGTGGAAAAAAGGTGGCGTCTAAGTTTATCCATGTTGCTGATCCTCAGGATGCTGGCAAAGAGGCTGAGGTGATGGATGCCGGGGTAGCCAAGGAGTTTTAGGTTGAGGATCCGGCGGGCAATGAAGGATGTGACGATTAGGCCAGAGTCCACTTTTTTTTTTAGTATTTTGGAATGGTAGTTTATGAACAATTTTATGTTTTTATTTGTGTGAACATGAAGGCTTTGGGGTGGAGGGATCTTGATTTTCAAGACGAAGCCCTAAATCTTTCTTAATCCTGACTTTGAAATGCTGACCCCTGGTGGATGGGTCCTGGTTTAGGATGAAGCCAGGGGTTGGCATTGTTTTCGGCCTTTGATGAATAATATAGTAATAACCTTTGACATTACCATCTTTGTGTTTTTTACTTCCTTTGATATTCTGCAAACATTAGAAAACCCTTAGGTCGTAAAGAAATAATCAGAAATAATACCTTTTGTATTTTCTCTTTTGAGTGATTCTTTTGATCTTGTCATATTCTTCTTAAGTCCTTCTCATCGTTAGGATGGTCTTCATTATCCTGAGGATGTCCCCAGTTTCTTCTTCATTCTTGGGATGGTCTTGCATCTTGAGGATGTCCCCAGTGTAAGATATTCAATATAGACTTTAAGTCTACAATCCTTTATAAGAAAGAATTGTATTTTAATAATATCCTATAAAGGAAAACTGGCAACTTAGGCCTTTGGTTTAACTGGGATCTGAACCCTTTTGTAATAACTTGGTGATAAAACCAATATGTTACATCTTGAGAATAACTGGTGACAAGGCCCTTAGGAATAACTGGCGACAAGGCCCTGGTGACTAGACCAAATATGTAAGAGACATCGAAAAATGTCTAAACCTTAAGAGCTCCATCATATATCTCAAAGATAATGAAATTGTCAGCACTTTTACATGGACTGGTCCCACCATCCCGAGAATATACATGGGCATCGTGCGCACCAGGCGAGGGTTGCTAACCCAATGAGAAAGGTGAAAACCTTTAAACCTTAGGAAGGTGTCAGACACCTTAACGGAGGAGAGGGTGGCCAGCCCCTAGTCTTCTAAGAATTCCATCTTCAGGATGGTACTGCGAAATTCTCAGGATGGACTATTTCTAGACCATGTTTAGTGAAAATATAATCGATCGAAATAAATCAAGGATAAGTACTTACATATGGAGATGATTCATCTCTATCAGCCTTCACCTTCATCCCACTTGTGATTCGGACCATGGTTTCTCTTCCAAAGAGATCAGTCACATGCATCCCTATGCATGGTAGTATTTTAAGTGAATAGCATTCCAAGCTCTTGGTAAAATCTCTCCTTCCATTGTTGACAGCCAATATGCTCCTTTACCAGCTTCGGAATCGATCAAGTATGGACCTTTCCACTTGGGAGCTTGCTTACCATCGCTTGGTTTTGTTGTATTTTGGAAGGCTTTTCTTAATACCAAGTCTCCCACTTGAAATCTTCTTATCCTGATGTTCTTGTTGTAAGCTTTAGCAATCCTTTGTTGATATGCCGCCATCCTTAATTTAGCAGCATCCCTGAGTTCGTCCACAATTTTCGAATCTTGTAGTAATGCTTCGGAATTGGTACTTGCATCCTGAAGATGTTTCCTTGCTATAGGCATGACCATCTCTGTTGGCAGCATTGCTTTTGTTCCAAAGACGAAAGAGAAAGGTGTCTGACCAGTAGCATTCTTGGAAGTAGTCCTATCAGCCTAAAGTACAAATGGTAGTTCTTCTGCCCATTTCCCTTTCTTTTCCCCAAGCTTCTTTTTCAAGTTGTTGACGATGATTTGTTTGAAGATTCTGCTTGTCCATTAGCTTGAGGATGGACTGGTGTTGAAGTTACCATCTTGATCCCCCAACTCTCGCAAAAGTCAGTTGTTCTTTTGCTAATGAATTGAGATCAATTGTCACAAATGATTTCAGATGGTACTCCAAATCTAGTTAGGATGTTTCTTTTGATGAATGAGACCACTTCTTTATCTCTGACTTGCACAAATGCTTTAGCTTCAATCCATTTTGAGAAGTAGTCTGTCATCACTAGCATGAATACCTTTCCTCCAGGAGCTTTGGGTAGCTTTCCTACTATGTCCATTCCCCATTTCATGAAGGGCCATGGTGAAATAATAGGATGTAGTGGTTCAGCAGGCTGGTGAAGAGATTTTCTATACAAGATATTGTCTATAATTGTAAATTTAGATACCTTTATCCTGAAAGCCTTTGGATTTTCTTCATCAGGAATGACATCCTCTTGTAAATATTTCATTATGGGAGTCATCCATGATGAATCGTCTTGTTCCCGAGTGGCTAAAACAGTGATATCCTCGGGATGGTCTGTTTTATTCTCAGGATGTGCCTGGCTATCCTCAGGATGCCATTTTTCAATCGCTGGTTTCAGGATGTGGATGATGAGAATCTTGGATCCTTCTGGTAAATTAAAGGAGGATCCCAAGTTTGCTAAGGCATCAACTTCAGCATTTTCTTCCCTAGGTAACTGTGTTAGTGAAAATTCTACAAAAGAAGTAGCTAAATATTAAACAATTTCAAGATAAATGGCTAACTTTTGTCCTTTCATAGCATATGATCCATTGAAATGGTTAGTAATCAACAAAGAATCAACAAAGACTTCAATTTTAACAATATGCATATCTCTAGCAAGTTGTAGACCATCAATGAGAGCTTCATACTCAGCCTCATTATTGGTTGTTTGAAATGCACATCTAATGGCATGGGGTATCTTGTCCTCTTGCATTCAAAGCACCATCAGTGTATAGAGTCCATTTTTCCAAATTTTCATTTAGTTGTTGAACTTCAGACTCTACTTCACTCAGGATGTCACTACTGAAATCAGCCACAAAGACTGCTAGAGCCTGTGACTTGATTGCATTTCTAGGCTCATATTCTAAGTCAAAAGCACTTAATTTAACTGACCATTTTGCCATTCTTCCAGACATTTCAGGTTTTCTTAATACATTCTTAATGGGATAGTTAGTATGAACATATATTTTATGTGTTTCAAAATAGTGCCTTAACTTAGTAGAAGCCATTATTAAAGATAAGATAACTTTTTCGAGATGTGAATACCTGGTTTCTGCATCTAGTAGAGTTTTACTTACATAATAGACAGGATGTTGTTGCCCTTCGAAGTCCTTTACCAATACATCAGTTATTGCATCCCAGAAACGGCAAGATATAGCTTGAGAGGTTCTCCATCCTCAGGTTAATAGACATGATGTTGTTGCCCTTCGAAGTCCTTTACCAATACAGCACTTATTGCATTCCTAGAAACGGCAAGATATAGCTTAAGAGGTTCTCCATCCTCAGGTTTCATCAATAATGAGCTGCTGCAAGATAATCTTTCAGCTTCTTCAATGCTTCTTCATGTCTCTGTCCCCAGTCGAATTTGTTATTCTTCTTCAGGATGTCGTAGAACTCTTTGCATTTCTCTGAGGATTTCGAGATGAATCTATTCAGGGCTGCTATCCTGCCAGTCAGCCTTTGCACATCCTTGATATTTCTTGGGGATTTGAGATCAAGGATGGCCTTTATTTGTTCAAGGCTGGCTTCTATCCCTCTTTTTGTTACCAAGTATCCAAGAAACTTTCCAGCTCCAACTCCAAAATGGCATTTTGCTGGGTTTAACTTCATGTTGTAAGCATCCTGGATGTCAAAAGCTTCTTTGAGATCCCAAAGATGATCTTCTGCTTTCTTGGATTTTACTACCATGTCGTCAATGTAGACCTCCATCGTGTCCCGAATCTTCTCTTTGAACATCATGTTCACTAGCATTTGATAAGTGGCACCTGCATTTTTTAGTCCGAATGGCATGGCTATATAACAATATATACCTGATGGTGTCATGAACGCTATGTCCTCCTGATCTTCTGGTTCCATCTGTATCTGTTGGAATCCTGAGGATGCATCCATGAATGTCAACATTTCGTGGCCTGCTGTAGCATCCACCATTAAATCTATGTGTGGTAATGGGAATGGATCTTTAGGACAGGCCTGTTAAGGTATGTATAGTCCACACACACTTTCCATTTTCCATTTTTCTTTTGAACTACCACAACATTCGCCAGCCATCTTGGGAATTTCACTTCCCTTATCATCTTAGACTTCAGCAGCCTGTCTACTTCCTCTTGTATGATGATATTTCTCTCTGGAGCAAACTTCCTTCTTTTCTACTGAATGGGCTTGAAACTTTTATAAATCCCAAGTTTGTGAGTAATGACATCCTTAGAGATGCCAGTCATATCTTCATGTTTCCAAGCAAAAGTAGACATCCTGCATTTAAGAAATGAGATTAGTGATTGTTCAATATCATGTGGGATATTCTTACCGATTTGCACAGTGATATCCTCGTTATTGTCGTCGAGGCAGACGGCTTTTACATCCTGGTCAGGATGTGCTTTAACATCCTGAGGATGGCACTGTGCATCCTGCTGTAATTGCTATGCTTGATGGGATGAGGCCTTCATTGATGTCGTATAGCAATCCTTAGCTTCCTATTGATCTCTGTTGACCTTTACAACTCCCCAAGGTGTGCGTAGTTTCACACACTGATGATATGTTGAAGGGACTGCCGTCATGTCATGTATCCAGGGTCTCCCCAGGATGACATTGTAGCAGGATAAGGAATCTATCACACAGAATCTCTGGATAGAGTTCACTTCTTCTACATATACTAGTAACTTGATGTCACCCACTGTGCTCTTAGTTTCTCCACTGAAGCCCACCAAAACTGATGACCTGGAAACTATTTCAGATTCCGGGATGTTCATTCTCTTAAGGGCTTCAAGCTGGATGTTATTCACTGAACTTCCTCCATCTACAAGAATCCTGCGAACAAAGTGGTTAGCAATATATAAAGTAATAACTAAGCCGTCGTGATGAGGATCAAGGATGTTTTCTCTGTCTTCCTCCTCAAAGCTGATCACTTTAGAGGTCGTCAGGATGGTCGTCTTCGTTGGTCTTTCTCCCTTTTCAGACTTTGTTTCCCTCGCGTGTCTTTTAGCAGCTGAGTATGAGGTTCCACAAATGTCTGACCCTCTTGAAATGAAGTTGATAACACCAGCATCCTTAGGTGGGGATGCTGCTCTTTCCGGGATGTTGGTGTCATCCTGAGCCCTTGATTTCTTCTTGCCCAGGAGATCCTTAAGGTGACCTTTGCTCAAGAGATATGCTATCTCCTTCCTCAAGGAGATACAATCTTCAGTGGTATGGCCGAAATCTTCGTGAAAGGCACACCATTTGGATTTGCCTTTCCATCTTGTCTTGTTGTCCTTCTTCGGCCATCTTGCTTTGTCCCCTAAATTCTTCATGACATACATCAATCCTGTTAGATTCACAGAAAAACAATAGTCTGATAATTTAGGGCAGTCATCCTCTGCCACATTGACCTTCTTATTATCAGGCCTAGCATATGGCTTATGTTTGTATGGTTCGTATGTGGGAGTGGACTTTTGATTGGGATGGTTATATTTTGAGGATGATTCTATCCTCTCTTGTATCTTCTTATCATCCTCAAGTCGGATGAATCTCAAAGTTCTGTTCCTGACTTCATCCAAGTTCCTACATGGATTCATCACCAATTCTTGGTAGAATGGTGAATCTTTCTGCAGTCCCATCTTGAAAGCTTGAACTGCTGTTGTGACATCTAGGTTCGGGATGTCAAGTGCTTCCTTTCCAAACCTAGTAATGCACTCTCTTAGTGATTCCCCCTGTGGTTGAGTTACCCTGTATAGATCACTAGTCAAACATTCGAACATTCGACTACAAGAAAACTGATTATTAAACATGTTAATTAAATGTGCAAAAGAAGTAATAGAATAGGGAGGAACACTTAGGAGCCATTCCAGGGCTGGACCAGTGAGAGTTGAACCAAATCCCTTGCATAAGCATGCTTCTTTCAGATTGGCAGGGATTGGATTTATTTCCATCCTTTCCCTATATTGAGCCACATGCTCCTCAGGATTTGTTGATCCATCGTAGAGCTTCATGCCTGGAGTTTGAAACCGTTTTGGGATCTCTGCATCACATATTGGGGGTGCGAATCTTGACACCCTATGGCATGCTAAGGATACTTCAGGGATAGGTTGCACTATCCCAGGCACACTCGATACCATGTCCTTGATCTTCTGAAGCTCCCTTGCTAGTTGAGGGCTTATTCCTGTATCCTGCAAAGAAGCAACATCATTAGCAGCAAAAGTACTGGAACTTAAATTGTTACCGTTATTGTTATATCCTTGGGATGGCACATGTGTATATCCTGTATCCCTGGTAGTGGCCATCCTGGGTGTAGTAGTCGTTTCAGGAGCAGAGAATCTAGTGCTCATGGGGATGAAATCTCCTTGATGAACACCTCCAGAGATGCCAAAATTGAAATCTAACACCCTTGGCTGTAATGGAGTCCCCATGTCTTCACTCGGTCTCTTCGAGGATGTCTTAAGGGATTGTATCTCTCTCATTAGCATTCTGTTAGTCTCCTGCTGTTGCTGCATTTGATCCTTTACAATTGAAAACATGGATAGGATCTCATCATTTGACACTAAAACAGGAGAAAATCCAGATGCCCCCATTGTTAGCCTAGGTGGAATTTGAGAGGTAGCACTCTTTGAGAATGTAGGTGGAGGTGGTAAGGCAGTATTTTTGGTAGAGGTTGATGAAGACATGGATGAAGAAACAGTTTTCTGGGAAGACGACATAGTTGTCAAGTTTTATGAAAAAGAATTAAATGTGAAAAGCTTTTAACAAAGTTTTTTGTTAAAATAGCACCACTTGCCCCACGGTGGGCGCCAAATTGTTTTGGTCAAAAATTAGCTAGTAGAAATAGTTTTGTATTCCAAATTAGAAATTGTGAGGTAGAGTGCTAAGAATGTAAATTTATTGTTAAAACTAGTTATATTCTGAAAATGTTTGATCAGGATGCAAAAAGGAGTAAATAAGTGACAACTATGCTCGGGATGGCTTAAGTTTGCTTCGGGATGGACAGTTATATTTTTGCGATGGAACTGTTTGTAATGAACGAATTAAGGAGTAAAACACAAAGAACAACACTCGATCTACGAGGAAAGCCCTTGATCAGTTGTAGATCGCCTGCATATAACCTCGGGAGAAGACTAGGCCCCTGCCTTGTTTGTTATTATTAATTTGGCAAAAAAGTACAACTTTGGATGAGTTAGTGGACGAGTGTACTAAGATTAAAATGACTGTGTGAGTGTTTCTAAGTGTATGTGTGCAGCTATAGTGTAAGCAATATGTGTGTAAGTGTCCTCTACTCATCCAATATTCCCATTTATATAATACATGAGAATAACTTAAGAATCCCGTGAGATCCGCTAAGTAGTTAAAGTCTTTGAAGTTTTAAGATGACCGTTGTGGCAGTTTCACCTCTGTTCAACGTTGTCCCAGCTGTTTCCATATCTTTCACCGATTTTTAATGAGTATCGGTTACAACTTTGACTACATATTCGTCTTTGGGCTACGGCTTTGCATGAGTTACACTTTGACTTTTTTACTTGAGAGTTATAATATAGACGTTGCTAAGTATAAATCCATATTATAACTTAGTTGTACCTGCATTTACAAATAAGAAAGATATTTTGTTAGTCCATTCTGAGGGGGTGCACATGTTGGAATTCTGTTATATCCTGAAGTTAGTTGAGTCCTTCAGCATCCTGAGGATGCAATATCAGGGATGTGAGGTAAAATCATCGTGAGGATTTTCACCCACAACAATACCTGATGATACGTTTTAACGCATTCCAATGATCGGTCTTCAGAGCATGCATATACATGCAAACCTGTTGTACTGCATAGCTAATATCAGGACGAGTAAAAGTGAGGTACTGTAAAGCACCTTCTAAGATTCTGTACAGAGTAGGGTTATCAAATCATTGTCGGCATTTGCACTGAGCTTGGAGTTGGTGTCAACAGGGTGGCGCCAGGTTTACAGGTGGACATACCTGCGCGCTCAATGATGTTGGTGGCGTAACCCTGTTGGGATAAGAACATAGAGTCGCCATGGCAAGTGACAGAAATACCTAGAAAGAAGCTCAATGAACCAAGATCCTTCATTGCAAATTCAGAAGATAATAACCTCATGAGATACTCGCGAAGAGCTGTAGAAGAAGTGACGAGAAGGATGTCGTCGACATAAAGTAGAAGGTAAGACGTGGACCCCTGATGGTGATAAATAAACAATGAAGCGCCACACCCACTCTGACGAAAACCCAATGTGAGGAAAAAATCTGTGAAGCGTTGGTACCAGGCACGAGGGGCCTGTTTTAGACCATAAAGGGACTTTTTAAGGCCGCAAACATGGTCTAGAAAATCCCTGCTACGAAAACCCATGGGTTGATGCATGTAAACAGTCTCATTAAGGGTACCATGAAAAAAATGCATTGTTCACATCGAGTTGATGAATCGGCCAGGAGTTAGGTAATGCAATAGATAAAACTGTCCTGATAGTCGCCGGCTTAACAACCGAACTAAAGGTGTCCCCACAATCGATCCCAACCTATTGAGAACGGCCATCACAAACCCAGCGAGCTTTGTACCGTTCAAGCGTGCCATCTGATTTAAATTTGTGTTTGAACAACCACATGCTTCTAATGATGTTCATGTGTGGCTGTCACGGTACAAGCTCCCAAGTATCATTTTAATAAGTGCTTGAAACTCATTGGTCCTGGCGTCATGCCATTCTGGTATGGACAAGGCAAAGGACAGGGATTTGGGTATAGGTGAGATGGTTGTGATATTTAAGTTAAAGATTTGTTTGGGTTTATAAATACCGTCCATGGCGCAAGTACGCATGGACCGGGTGGGGACTGGTTGTTGGGACGGTCCCGGACCGGTTGGGACTAGTTGTTGGGGACTGGTAAAATGGGGTGAGTGCTCGGCATTAGGGGAGGATGGGCTGGTGGGAGTTGGAGTGTCGGCCGGGTGGTCTTGTGGATTGGGTAGTGTAGTGGACGCAAAGTGAGATATAAAATACACTCGAACTCGCCAATTGTTTAGTCAAGCATATTGTAACATAAATTGAAAATAAAACACGTGTATGACAACAAACACGAATAAACTTAAAACACCTCTATATAAGAACTATAAAATAAAAAAAAACATATACTGCATCCACATGAGCATTTCACTAATATAGTTAGATTTTTTTAGTGGTTTAGCTTTCGGGCTTAGTTTTTAGGTATGGTGGGATGGGTGTGGGGTGGTGGGTTTAGGTTCTTGGGTGGTGGGGGTTTAATTATAATCATGCACATGTGCATACGTCAATTTCATTATCATACCAATTTACATACGCTAAAAATAATAATTACAAACATAATCAACCTATCAACCACCATATAAGGCCACCTAAAATATACATATGTGCATACATCATCCTTTAAATAACAAAGCTTTTATGCCAAATTGTTTTTATCATACAAATGTAGTTTCTACCAAACGCATTAACTCAATAAAACAAATGATAACAAAAAAAAATATCCATATTACAAACCAACTATGTTACCACTAACCACCTACCTACAAACTTCTAATTATCTCACAATCTCATGTCCACCAAAAGTCCCTTTCTATTGCTTATTTGTCCCTTCTCATCTTCTTCCCCTTTTACTTATCTTCTCAACACTCTTCACACTTCATTGATCCCTCATCTAACATCATCCTTGTTTTTTTCATTTGTCAACCTGAACATCGTATACTTCTCAAATTTATTACATTGTTCGTTTGTTTAAACAACTAACAATTAACATTTTATTAGTTAACATGAAAAATATACAGATATGCACATGTGCATATACATATATGCACATGTGCATATATACCTAAATTGCTTACATAAATAATAGCGACCTTTTTTAACTTCATGATCATCGATTATGTCATCATTCTTAATAGCATCTGGCAGCTTTTGTTTGACCCTTTATCCCTCAATTCTAAGACAGAAGTTACATCCTTCAATTTCTTTCCCATTCTTTAACTACAAATAGTAAACAACACATAAGAATCTCGAATTTTCATTCTTAATGCATATGTGCATTAACATTACTTTTTTCATTACCACATAACATATGCATATGTGCGTTAGAATGAATGACCGTAATTATATTAGTATAAATGCACATGTGCATTAACGTTACTTTATCAATAGCAACTACGTTATGCACATGTGCATTAACATTCTTAATTCACAATTGTAGCATGAGTCGGCACATTCACCTATAGATCACAAGAAATTAAAACTATGTAAATTATTATTCTTGTTTACATTATTCAACTATGATTATAGATAATATACATAATAGCAGTTGATATTTAACATAAACTAAAGCCCATGTCAAATCTACTTAATGATATTAGGCCACCCTTTATCATCATATCGGCCCTTCATATACCATTTAAAGAAATTCCTAAAGCTAATACCCACCTGCATGGCACAAAATAAATTAAATACATTATTATATTTTATTCTATTTGACTTTGTATCAGTGTATGAAATAAATTGTTGTGAATGATAAAAATATTACAAATTCCTAGAAGGCATGTCGATAACTAACCGTTTGCCGATCCAATCAATTGAAAACTTTTGTGTTCAGAAGCTTGCTATGATTGAGATTTGTAATCTGGTCTAAAGATCGACACATAACCATGTGCTCCCAACTCGACCCATAGCAATTACGAGAACATTTTTGACCATAATAGGCTCGATTTTCGACCAGTGACACTGGAAACGCCTTAAACCTTCAAATTTAGTGTCTACAGCCATGGTGACCGGATCAGAAGAGGTTATGATCTGTTAACGATTTGATTGGATTAGGTCATTGCTGATGAGATTAATATTGTTGTCGTCGGAGAAATGAAATCTGGGTTGATTGATGGTGGAGAGGAAGAAAGCTAGGGTTTGGATGTTAAAGGGGGAAGATGATAAAAGGAGAAGAAGATGAACCTCTGATGTATATTTTCTGTTTCTTTTTTTTTTATTTCTTTTATGTGTTTAATATTTACAAAATTGCCCCATGTTCACATTGGTTCTCATGGTTCTCACAATAAAGTTGGTTCTCGTATGAACCCTACCCTATATATATATATATATATATATTTTTTCTTTTATACTCTTATCACTTATGTTTTAAAAAAATTTAAAATATATGAAATTGTAATAGACAACATATATATCATCATCACCATAATAATCTTTGACACATTTAAAATGTAAATATATATTATAGTATGAATTTTGAAAACTATTTTATATTTCATAGCATATAAATTATAATTATAATGTTATTAGAATTATATTTTAGACGAAAAAATTATTTTTCAGATAATGAATCTATTAGAATGAAACATCGCTAAAAAATAGTTAAGAAAAGATATATATAAAACTTAAAGTCTTTGGGTATATGTTTCAGGTAGACGGGTATTTAGTTTCGGGTAATCGGGTCGAGTATCACCTAATACCATAACCGTCCCATACCCGTGAAATATTTTTTTTTCTAATACCAAACCAGTCCCATACTCGTCAGGTATCAGGTATACCCGTCCCAAATTCTTTGGGTTTCGGGTATACCTATCGGGTTCGGGTTGTTTTGCCATCCCTACACCCGTCCGTACCATGCGCACACGTGCCATGGACGACATCTCTAAACCAAAACAACCTTTCAACCTCCACACAACCTCTATCACTCCTATACCCAAATCACCTCAAACCACTTTGTCCTCTTGGATTGGTTTAATGCCATGTCTAACGAATTAAATGCACTAATTAAAAATGAGACTTGGGATTTGGTTCCTCGTTATCCTGATATGAATATTATTCGTTGTATGTAGTTGTTTAAACATAAGTTTAAGTCTGACGGCTATCAGGAACGGTACAAGGCACGTTTAGTCTGTGATGGCCGAAGTCAGCAGGTTGGCATAGATTGTAGTGACACTTTTAGTCCAGTTGTTAAACCGGTTATCATACACTTGGTTCTCACCTTGGCTCTCTCTCAATTATGGTCGATTCACCAGTTGGATGTCAGTAACGCATTTATTCATGGGAATTTGGCAGAGACTGTTTACATGTACTAACCCATGGGGTTTCACAACCCAAACTTTCCTGATCACGTGTGTCTTCTGAAAAAGTCCCTCTATTAGCTTACGCAGGCACCACGCGTGTGGTACCTGCGTTTTACTGACTTTTTTTTTATTGTAGGGCTTCTTCCAAAGTAAGTCTGACACGTCTTTATTTATTTATCGGCATGGAGCGGATACAACTTATCTCCTCATTTATGTTGATGATATCATATTGGTCACCTCTTCTGATTCTCTACGTCAATGACTCATGACTACTCTTGCTCGAGAATTTGCTATGAAAGACTTGGGTCCTCTCACTTATTTTCAGGGGAATTTCCGTCACTCGCACAGGTAATCGCATGTTTAAGTCTTAGCAGGCATATGCTAAAGACATCATCCCTTGAGCAGCTATGGATTCATGCAAACCTGTGGCTACTTCTGTTGACACTAATTCCAAAGTGGGAGCTACTTCTACGCCTTCTTTTAGTGGCCCACTTCATATCGCAGTTTGACGGGTGCTCTTAAGTACCTCACTTTCACCCGTCCAGATATCTTCTATGTCGTTCAGCAAATTTGTATGCAGATGCATTCCCCTACAGAGGCTCACTGGAGTGCTCTTAAACGCATCATTCAGTATCTTTAGGGTACACTAGACTACGACTTGCACCTATGTTCAGCTCCTAATCTGTCTCTAATAGCCTACACTGATGTGGATTGGGCTGGTTGCCCGGATACCAGACGATCCACATTTGGTTACTGTGTATATCTCGGGGACAATTTTCTTTCTTGGTCCTAGAAAACGACAGCCCACTGTCTCTCGCTCGTGTGCTGAAGCTAAATACCGAGGCGTTGATAATGTAGTTGCTGAGATTTGATGGCTTCGCAATCTTCTACTGGAACTCAACCGTCCACTATCTCACGCCACCTTGGTCTACTGTGACAATGTCAGCGCAATATATATGTTTCCAGTAACCCATTTCAACATCAATGAACTAAACACATTGAGCTAGACATCCATTTCGTTCGTGCGCAAGTACAATGGGGGTGCGTTCAAATCTTACACGTACCCTCCCGGTTCCAGATTGTAAATGTCTTTACTAAAGGCCTCCTTCACATCCTCTTTGATGACTTTTGAAACAGCCTCAACATTCGTCCACCGAACGTCAAGACTGCAGGGGTGTAATAGCGTATATAATTGTCATTATTGTATAGCGTTAATTTAGGAATAGAATTAACCTTAGATTATTCGCTTTCTATTTATACGTTGTATCTTGTATCATAAACTAAGGAGGAATACACAATACAAATCATTTAGAAAATTACCAATGACTTATAATATCCAAACTTAAGTGGGATGTTATATGCTTTGTAGATATTCATATTAGTGGTTACCTAGTTCATATATAAATCACACAATGGTTTAAAGGAAAACAAAACCAGTGCTGGATATACCCTTTAAGTACGGTGGGGCTGTGCCCATCGTCCAGCCGGACGATTGACTGTAAGTTTTTTATAAGAGGAGGACCTCGCATGGAAACTCTTTTGGGTATTAACCCTTCCAATTATCACATATAGATTACTTAGATAGAAAGTCATGGTGATCGACAGTTTTTCCTGTTTTCCGGTCAACTATATGACAAGGGAAAGAAGAAGAAAGTGTAGCATTAATATAGTACAGTCAAAAGTTGAAAAACTAATTTTAAATTATTTTATTATAAATATAGTACTATATTCAAATGCTGACAACACCATGCCCCCATACACATCATTTAATAATTTATATAGTAAATATCTTTTTATATATTTATTAATTTTATTTTACGTTTCTTTATTATGATCTTTGATATTTTTAAATTTTGTTGAGTAAACTTAACAAAGAAAACCAATAAAGTTTTTCTTTTATTTTTACTTTTGTATTTTTTACACTAGTATACAGGTTACCAATTGTTTAGTTAATGTTTATTATCTAATAATCACATTTATTATTCTTTTTTACCCGATTTGTTTTAACTTACATTCTTTTAATTTGATAATTTGTGCCCGTCAAAAAAATTTCTGAATCCGTCACTGAAAAAACATCAGTGGCTATATCTACAAACAAAGATGAATGCAGTCATAGAGAAAGCTTGTGTACATATCTTATGGATGGAACAAATCTATTGGACTTTATGCGACAATAAAAGTGCTATCAGTTTGAGTGAGAATCCAGATTTACATTATCGCACTAAGCATTTTGTTGAATTAAGATCCCACTTTTTAATTCAAGAATATAACCTCTAGCCATATAATTTGGAACTTTTGATCTTGTGGTTGACCCATGGGTCGTACCATAGTACCATACATATCACTTTCTCAATAGAAACTACTTGGGTAATTAATCAATGGTAGCTTCGTCATTCGATTATTACCTTTTCTAAGTTCATCAAGAACTCCTTCATCTTCTTCTCTTGTAGATAAGATAATCTCTTTCCATTGGTTACGGGTGAGCATGAAACCCAACTAATCAAAGCATAACCAAAAAACCGAATAGATTTAACCGATGGTTCGTTTTTACACTTTTTGTTAACCGATATTGTTTGGTTTCTGCATGCCCCTTACTGTGGTAAAAATTTTCTTCATCCTATGCTTTGTCCTATGGTTGCAAAAGTCCCTAGGCAGTGCCAACGATCGGTTGATAATTGGGGAGTTGCGAGTACTCAGATATGACTTGTCGAGTACTCGGCCTAGGCGGAGAGTACTAAGGGATTACTCGTTTACTAATCATCGTCTAGCGGGGGATTTGTACAATTAACTTAATTTCATAATCCTATTCCTCAACATGGATGATTTCTTATTCCTTTCCAACACTTCAATTCTACTTTATTCATTGGTATGAAAGAAATCTACGATTCTTAATATTAAGTTTCGAATAATAATGTTCATGTTATGAACCAATGATACACAGGCAAATACCTAATGTTGGTTCAATGGTTTGTTTTGGGTTCATTGATCCTCCGGGTCTGCAATTTGTACAATAATTAATACAAAGAAGTAGTTTAAAATGTTTTATCCTACTAATATATTCAACGCATGCTAATTCTATTTCTCTCTAAAAAAATATTTCAAATTTTATTCTGTCAACATCTTTCAAGTTGTATCCTTCTAAGATTAAACGTAATGATGTTAGAGCATCCACAATCCATAAGGTAGTTTGAAATTCCAAACCGCTACCTTAGCATACCACATTATTCTAAACCACAACTCTTCCAAACCTACTTTTTTTTACAGCCATAAACCATTTTAAAACTCCACCGTATTAGTCACATCATTGCCTACTTTTCATAATATATAACCCAATACCAAATTTAAAAAAAGGGCCCACACCCACCTGTCCGGAATGGTCCGCCCAAGGCCCAAGCAAACCAAACCCCTCCAAACTACGTACCAAACGGCCCCTCCAATGGTGGCAAGCCGTTTCATGCAGTCTAGTTTCAATCGGACACGTCCGATGCTTAGGCATTGTGTTATTGCGTTATTGTGCCCGCACTGTGTGTATTTTGCGTAGTCGTTGCTTACATGTCCAAATATAATTACCTCTCTTTATGAGAAATAAAATCATAACAACAACAACAACAACAACCAAGCCCAGTAAATCCCACAAATAGCAAAGCTATTTGTAGGGTCTGGGGAGGGTGAGATGTAGGCAAGCCTTACCTCTACCCCTAGGGGTAGAGAGGCTGCTTCCAGAGAGACCCTCGGCTCAATATATATATATATATATATATATATATATATATATATATATATAACACAATAGAACGATAGATACATTGCCTTGAGAGAATATACAGTTATACCACCATAGACAACATATAGACAAACATACAAAAGGACACACAGATGTAAAATCCACCTAACATGAGAGGACAATTTAGACCCTACGATACCACCATAAACACCTAATAAACAAACATACAGGAAGACAAACAAAAGTAAAAACCACATAACATGTAAGGACCGTTAAGACCCCACGTTACACCTAAAATGCGTTTTCACATATCCTAGTAGTCCTTAACCTTAATCCTATGCCTCCATAAACCCCTATCATGGACCATGTCCTCAGAGAGGTGCATCCCTAGTAAATCTTGTTTAACCCGCTCGTCCCAAGTCAATTTTGGCCTGCCTCTACTCCTCCTTCCTTCCACAGTGAGACCTTCTACCACTCTAACTGGCTCAGTCGATTGTCTCCTCTTTATATGTCCAAACCATCTCAACCTCCCCTCCTTTATTTTATCCGATATACTAGCTACCCCCAATCTATCTCTGAAAACCTCATTTCTTATCTTGTCTAACCGTGTGTGTCCGCACATCCACCTTAACATCCTCATCTCAGCTACCTCCATCTTCCGTGTTTGCATTTTCTTGATTGCCCAACACTCAGAGCCATATAACATAGCCGGTCTAATCGCTACTCTATAGAACTTCCCCTTTAAATTACTTGGAAACCTTTTGTCGCACAAAACCCCAGTAGCCGCTCTCCACCTACACCATCCCACCTGTATGCGGTGGGCTACATCACTATCTAACTCTCCATCTCTGTACAAACGCTCTCCGTACAAACGTTCTTCTCGCTGGTCAAACGTTCCAACGTTCCGTTGCTTCTCGCCGGTAATCCACCGGCACGGTAACCTTCTTCTCAGGCAAAGCTTCGTTGCCGGTACGGTAAGTCAAATCTGTTTCACAGGGACCGGATCTCTGGTACGGTAACAATTTCGACGGCACTCTCTTCTATACCTGCACATTTGGTTCACAAACAGTCCAACTGGGCGTCGCTCTACACGTTCGGCGTTGTTTTCTGGTACATATACGGTCGCCGGTCAAAGTGCTCCGGCGACGCCAACGTGATGAATGATTCAGACGACAGCAACTTCTAGTGTTTCCGATTCCCAGGTGCCATCTATCTTATTATAAACAAAATTATCTTGTGATTTTATTTGATTTTATTGGGTTTACTTTTTCGTATCCAGACCGAAAGTCATTATTTTTCACAATATTATAACGAACCCATTAAATTGACTTCTTTATTTAAAATTTGTTTCATCAATCTTTAGATCTGATTTCCTTTTTCAAACGAATCAAGTAAAATTTCCTTTTCAAATGAATCTAGTAAATTGAAAGCCACATCTCTACTATATTCCAGGTCTGAATATATTCAAGCGAATCTATCAAGTTTTTCCATTGTTTACAATTTGCCATTGTATTTTTGTTCAGTGCTTGTGTTGTATCGTGGTTGTGTGATAGTGACTAGTTGGCTGCTTGTGTGTCGTTTTACACTCACCGGGTGATTTGTAGCAATAATAGGCACTAGAACCCATGATTTTTCTGTGAGATCGTGTTCAAGGACGAGGGGTGCAAGCAAGGGTAAGGTTTCAGGGTATAGTTTGCGTGTAGCCTCGTGGAATGTAGGTACGCTAAGTAGTAGATTGTTGGAGGTGATAGATACACTTAAAAAACGTAGGGTAGAGATTGCGTGCCTTCAGGAGACTAGGTGGAAGGGACAAAAGGGGGATGAGCGCAACGGTTATAAGTTGTTATATTCAGGGTCTGATGGGGCGAAGAATGGGGTAGGATTTCTTGTGGCTAGAGAAGTGTACAATAATGTAGTAGAAGTGGTACGGCACAATGATAGGATTATGGTGTTGAGGTTAGTACTAGGAGAGGAAGTATTGGTAGTCATTTGCGCCTAGCACCACATGCCACCGAAAATACTATGCCTTTATTTTCCAAACTCACCCAAAGTTTTCTAAATAGGGATTCATCACAAGCAAAAAACCACTATGATTTCAGTCCACGGTTCACTCGTGTATCCTTCGTCCAATCTATGTACAAAAGTAAGCATGAAATAAGACCAAGACTTCAACTCAACCGCAACAATAACATATAAGATTGTGCGAACCTTGACAAATTGAGTGAGTAACAAATTAAAATTATCACTCGAAGGTGATATAATATTAGTTAGCCAGGTTTTGAAATGTGATGACATTTTCTTGGACGTGAATATAATTATTTATGTTTTACTTATACTAATTAACTATTTATCTTTTTATTTGATGAAATAAAGACAAAAATAAAAGCACACTACAGTATACTACACACTGAAATTTGGGTCCATGCATTAATCTAGGAAATGAATGAAATATGAAAGTGTCAACTACTTGGTAGGTCCTGATCAGGTGGCCCTAATATTGCCATGAGTGGCCCGACCATGGTATGGTTCTCATGGTCCAAAGAACTCAAGGTCCCATTAATGTCACATAACCATATATGATCTCATTCGTTGTTTAAATTTGTGGTGATGCATGGTGCCAGCATAATTACGTGTTCTAGTAGTTGTGCACTAGTCAGTTATATGATTCTAAGGAAAACATGCAACGGTTGCACACAATAGTGTGACGACAAGGTTCATGTTACCAGAGAGATATATGTCGATGTCGTAGATCATGCCGGTCACAACCAAGTCATGACCACTCCACCAACAACGTTATGCTAAAAAAAGGGTGTTGATTTGGGTAACTTTAATACTTATGAGTTCATTTACGTTTACTTAACTTATACAATAGCCAATAAATATATTTAAATGTGTTGAAATTATTCAATCATTTATTAAAATTTACAAACTAAAAACGAGTTTAATAAGGCGAGATAACCCACCAGCAAACACCTTTGTCACCATCACCTACTACTAACCACCACCACCACCATCACCGTTTCGCACATTCTCCACAACCTCTTAACACTATCTCCACAACACCGTGGTCATCATATGTTACGATACAAAATGGTGATCAAGAGAAAAGAGCTAAAGGTGTGAAGAAAAGAAGAGGGTTAATCCAAATCAACAGTTGCCATTTTCATTCACGAGTTCATTATATGTATATGAAAATATTACAAATGTAACCCTAGACTACTAGACTTTTACCATTGAACCCCCTCTACTATTTACTACCTAACATTACTTCCCTCTCAAACAATTTTTGTCCTCAAAAATCAAAATAATGGAAAAAGTAAAAAAAAAAAAAAAATCTAATCAAAAGGATCAAATCCAAGCTATGAACACTAACATTTGAACAAATGAACTTGAGTCAACACTTCCCATTCCACATTGTTAGTATGCTTAACCTCCACCAAACCAATAGAACTATATAGCACTGTTTTTTTTTCTTTTAAGAGCTCAGGAAACCAGACTTAAACTTTTGGGACCATCAACAATTTTAGTAGGTTGTACTTCCTACAGAAAATGCAAACTGATGTCTGACCTTTTGGAATTAAAAGACTATTCATGTAAAAGAATTTTGTCCACATTTGTGCCAATAGGCATCCACTGATCGATATGAATAGAAGTGTAGTGCTTAACCCCATTGATGATATTTGTAGAATGTTTTTCCCCACCCATAAAAAGTATACGCCTAATTTTGATAGCAAGTTTTCTCAGATCCAATTCCTGTTGAGGCCTATTACCAAAGTAAAATCCATCATAACAGGAAACCACAACCACAAACGAGTACTCGTGCATAAGCGCCTTATGTATATCCATCAGTAACTTGAAACTATCCCATGTTGCCTTAAAAAAGATCACTAGTTTTAATAAACTTTCAGCACAATAATAAACGATCATAGCAACACAAGTAATAGACTGAACTACGAAAACACATGTTGAGTGGCCTTTGAACGTTTTAACACCTGAACCAATAATCCTTGTAGATGTAGTATGTGAGAGAGGAACCCAGATGAATGACAAAAACCAAATGAAGGACATGATGCAACTTGCTATGAACAGAAAACCCATGTTTAGCATATTTTGCCAACCCGGTTTCCATTCGAATGGATCTACCCTCACTAACTCAAACTTACTATTTTCACTTCTAACCTTTTAACACATTTTATCTGACACCTCAAGGGTATACTCTTCTACTTCTTCAGTTAACGAACTAGGTAGAAACCTAAATCTAAGGATATCATCATGATACAACTTTACATAGCCTTTTTTCCTCACCTTAATTTTGTGTAGCTACTCAAAACAAACAATATTACATTATCCAATCCCAGGTCCCACTTCCCAGTTACCAGAGGCTAGTTCTTCTCCATTAACCAATCTGAACAGGACACTTCTTCTTGTGCCTTGACTTTGGGTATTATTTTCATGTGTTACAGTAACATTGCAAAGATCAATAGTGTCATGCTTATTCTGATTTGTATCAATTACTTTCCTATTTTTCTTTAGGTTGTCATCTTCAAACATATCATTACAAGGATTAGCATGAACCTTGTTGTTTCCCTTACTTTTATCGTTTTCTTTGAAACACCTTACTGAAGCATCACACATGTATATAGTTATCACTTTATCAACATTCTTAGACATTTCATCATACAACTTATCTTCACTACACTCATCTTGAATGGATTCATCTTCCATTGTTTTATACACATAATCAAACCCTTTATCTACAATCGTTTCTTGAACAATATTATCACAAGTTTCTTGAATCTTCACATTTTAAACCCACTCATTATCTTTCATCAATTCCTTAAGAGAGATGTTAATATCAAACTCCAAAATTTTGTTATAGAAAGAAGAATTAGGATCAAATAGAGAAAACGAATCTTGCAAGCCATTAGAATCAATTTTTAAAGCCAATGAACTCACATCTTTCATCTTAGTGCAACTATATTGATGCCATCTAGCAAATATTTTCCTAATTTTCAGTTCTAAACCACATATGAATAGGTATATAGCATAAAATTTAGAAAAAATTTCAAGATTTCTAACCTGGTTGAATAAGATTCGAAATGTATTACAGTAATCTTTAATGGTACCTTCCTGGTTATATGCCATTAACTGCTCCATTGCACTTCTTTTGTTGTTTTCTCAGATGAACAACCTTGAATTGCAATAGTTCTTGAATCTTGTTGTTGTGTTGCCCTAATTCCCTAAAGATTGAATCGCCGGTTTAGAAGAATTTGAAATCCGATTATTATTATCTAACCCACAGTCGAGAGGATTGAGAGCTCTAATACCATTGTTACGATACACAATGGTGATCAAGAGATAAGAGCTAAAGATGTGAAGAAAAAGAAGAAACTCGGAGAAAAAAGAGGATTAATCCAAATCAATAGCTGCCATTTTCATTCACGAGTTCAGTATATGTATATGAACATATTACAAATATAACCCTAGACTACTAGACATTTACCATTTAACCCTTCTACTATTTAGTACCTAACATCATATCCACTGCCACGTTTGACGTTGTTGTTACCCTGTCTGTGCACCGACACCACCATCAGCGTACACAACCTACACTTCGTCATGCCACGATCACCAACACCACCTACGTCACCATCATAGCTACTACAACTGCCATTACCACCACATGTTAGACCAATTATGATTATGATCACAAGGAACAAACCAATAATGTGGTGGAGAATATAAATAGATAATAAGATTCGTTATAGAGTTAAATTATTTGTTTAGTCTAATTTTTGTTGGTTTAATCAGGACCTCAGACAAACACAAAAGCTTTTTGAAACACTTGACATTTTATGAGCATATGAAAGAGCCTTAAGTAGGCAAAACAAAACAAGGAAACCACGAGATAAACTAACTACCCAAAACATAGTATCCACTATCAATGACTCGGACTACTAACCCACGTAAACAAACAGAAAAAAAAAAACCGACAAAACAAACGACCTAATAAATAACTCAACTACTAGCTTCATGACTCACGTCTGCTAATTGATGATTTGAGCATATATGCTTTGAATTCTTCCAACAATTTTAAGGTTTATAGGCTTTGTTTGGTTGATTTTTTTTATTGGGTTTGATTATGTGTTTCTCGATGTTTGAGTTTAGGCTATATGATAATGATGGAGCTCCTACTTGCTCCATTGCTTCACAGACTCACATCAATGTCACGTTTGCCTCACTTAGACAGGGGCTCCATTCAGTAACACCCATGCAATAGAATAACGACCCTTTAATTAGTAAGAAGGCAAATGAGAAAAGAGAAAAACAAAAACAAAAAAAAAAGTGATTGGTAGTAACATATGGGCCCCACCAGATTTCCATGTTAACACTCGTTATTGCACTACTAACATTCGTTCAATGACACCCCCAATGTCGCTCAGGAAATGGATGGGGTGGGGTGGGGCGGGGTGAGGGGGGCTCAAATCAAGTGGTGGTTTGATAAGCCTCTTAATGAGGCTCTGAATCATTCAGCGTTGAATGGTTCAGCATTCAGCGTGTTTGTTTAGCTTCTGAATAATGGAATGGTTAAGGCTGAACCATTAAGACTTGGGATGTTAAGTTGCCGAACCATTAAGCACTTAATCGTTAACCACTAAACTATGTTGAACCTTAATGAGACTATCCTAGCAATGTGGGACAAGAAAACTAATTATTAAAAGGTCCAACTTAATAATTCAGCACTTAATCATTCAGACTTGCTTTGCCAAACATAGTTAAGTGATTGCATAAATGCTCTATTTTTTCCATAGCATGTGGCGTTAATTTGTATTGAATGATAAGGCTAAGTGTAAGGTTTCATTTTTTATTTGTCAAATTTTAAAGTGTCTTCCTTGTCTAAGTCATTTTTAACTCAGTTTTTTCATCGTGTGTAATGACTTTACTAGTTTTTCACTGCTTGCTACCCGGTAAGGGTGGGAGGGGTACTCAATGAAGTTGGTTTTTCTTCCGTTGATTTTAACTAATCCTGCTTTGTCACATCACTCACTTCACTGATTTACTTCACTGAAACACTTTTTTGAATGCAACACTCCATTGATTCTTTTATTTATTTTCATTTAAATACCCAATTTTTTTTAAAAATTTTTTTTACACGGTTTCAACTTTTAAACCGGTTTTAACATTTAATTCAAAATATTACAACCGTCCCACAAATGGTCAGCAAAATTAATTTGTAATTCTTGGAAACCATCGATTGAATTGAATTGAGTTCACCTAACGGTCAGTAAACTTTAATTTAATAGTGCACCGTTCGTTCAAAATTTTGTATATAAATTGATCAAACCGTGGGGTTAGAAGTCACACTTTACCACGGTTTAGAAAAAACAAACACCCAAAAAATGAATCCGTGGACCGATAATGAAGAGATTGCATTAGTTATGTGCCACAAGGATGCAAGAAATGACCCGAAAATTCAACAACTACAGAGGGACAAAGGGTCGGCCTACCCCCCGGAGGGGTTTTGGGCCCGTGTGTTGACCGACTTCCACCAACACGTTGGCTCTAACAACAAGACCCTCCAAGACATCCAGTTGAAGTGAGCCGATCTGAATATCAAGTATGAGAGGTGGACCACCCTCTACGAGCAAACAATGAGGGACGATCCGGAACTCGATCACGAGTTGGCTATCAACTTCACTCACTATGAGTATGAGGCTCGATACGGTAACAATTTCGACTATGTCGAGGCATGGCAATTGTTGCGGCAACATTAAGTTTATTTTTCTTTGTTTTATGTATTTTTATTTTATGTTTAATATTATTATGTTTTAATTTTATGTTTTTAATGAAATGTGCTTATTTATGTTTTTTTATTTAATTAGATTTTTAAAACAAACGGTTAATGTTTGGTAAAATATTATAAAACAAACGGTTAAAAATGAAACAATACAAAAACAAACGGTTCGAACAGAAAAATATAAAGTTAAAAATAAAATAAAAACGGTTACCAGCACGGTAAACAGAATTAGCAAGACGGTTCACAGGACCACTACCAGCATGAGTGACGGCGGTGTTACCATGCTGGTAGTTGGTACCCGTGAACAATTCGGGTGGCACCCCGTCCCCTAACACTCAAAATTTTATTTATTTTTATTTTTATTATATGTTCACATATATATAAATGCGTGAATTAATTAGGTTACGGTCAGTGCATTTACCCGCGTGTTGCCGCGGGATCCAAATACAAATTGCAATACAACAATGTGATTGTTTACAAAACGCAAAAATGTAGATTCAATAGTACACCTAGGTACCCAATGTTGTGGTTCGAATAAGCCCTTCGAAAATAAATATTTATCTACTCGTTAAGTGTCAGGTGACTAAGTTGACATCCTAATTTCTATCAAGCCAAAGTATATATTAGATCTAATAAAGCACCCATTTCTTGAGCAGTTTGTATCCATTCTTCTATCTCCACTTTCAACACATTCCCAAATCTGAATATTAACCAACACATGACACAATGGTTAGAAAAAATAAAAATAAAGGATGGTAGCAAGAACCATTAATATCATGCCAATTCATTTGTGATCTCTTGCAACAACCATTAATATTAATTCATTAAAAATTGTGTGTTACACTTTAAAATTAAGATTTGGTGACATACAAAAGAAGAGCCTTTTGGCTTGTAAAAATAGTGGTAAATATCTCAATAACAGCCGAATCATATAAATTATCCACATATGAAGCTGATATACGACATGACTACACATTTATCTTTTGTTATCAAAATTTTTCTCATACATATACCTAAATTCTTATAAATTCAACAACCATTGAAATTCGGGATTGAAGGAATGCTTATTAAAGCGGAATTTAAGACAGGGAGAGATGAAACCTAGCCTTTTAGTAACCACAAATTGCATAAACGTCATTAAGATTCTTAAATAGTAAATAATGAAAGGGAAAAACAACTATACTTCAATTGAGGGAATTTAGATATGGTAACTAATTAGATTAAAACTGACAACAATTAACACCATGTTTGACAAATAAAATAAATAAATTAAAGCTTCAAGTAACCTTCGTTTGCATGTCTTCGCTTCATTGTCATCCTTCTACATGATCAAATCAATCTAAATTAAATGAAATTTATTGGTACATGAATCTAAGTTAAGCATGCTATATATGTCCAAGTGCATTTGGTTTTCAACATGTTCTCTAATTTCTATGAAATAAAGAATTTGATTTCAAACTGAAGTAGGTACTAACCTCTACAAACTAAATATACTTGTTTGTCATTTTTCTATGAAACAAGATGATATCATATTCTTACAGTGTATTCTGTTTATTTTCTTTTTGTTTTTCCATGGAAATATGTAGTAAATGCAAAGGTGGAGGAGACTGAATAGAAGGTTTACCAGCAACATCAATTCTTCCTTCCGTGCATCTCCACTCATGTAGTACACTTGGGTACAAGCTTTCCAAATAATTAACAACTATTACAACTTCCAATCAAGTTTTCAAACAATTAACCTTTTCTTTTCAATCTAAAATCAAGAAATCTTTGTTTATATATCAAATTCTATAACAGAAAGACAAGCAAACATATTTCAACAATATACAATCCAACAAAAAACTCAATTTAATAATAGAAATCACAATCAATGGTTAAACACAATTCGCAACACGAACCTTAGCAATTTAAACTAAAAGGAGACGAATTTACATACCAGTCAAAGAAGGCAAATACAAGCTTCTATGGTGATATGAAATCATGGTAAACAAATACAGAAAATGGCAGAAGAAAAGAACATGAATCACACTTGATAATTGAGAAATCGAATAGGAACTTTGTTTAAACAAAGGGGATTTGAAACTTCTTTGACATTGAATTGGTAACTTCAATTCAAGGATTTTCGTTTGCAAATTACCAAAAACAGTTTACAAATCATTAGAGAATTGAATGTGAGGAAGATGGATGAATGAGTTGCATTAGCTATTTGTACAATTGCTATTAAAGGTTGTATAGTAGGGGTATAAAGGGAAGAAAATGGGTAAAAATTAGAGATTTACATTGTGCCTCTTCATATACCATCTTAAAAGTGTGATAAAATTACAATCCTATCTATCGAGTTTTTTAAATATAGTATATAGATATAGATATGGTAAAAAGCATAAAAATCCCTTTATCCTAATTTGATGGTAATGAGTTACACTAGGAGCATCCAAATGGGTTAAACTCTAATTCAACCACATCAGCATGTCATATCACTTCAAATCATAACCTTTCAAATCTATTTTTTTTTTCTATAACAATAAATCATTCCAAACCTCCACCTCACACCCTGCTTTTACAAAGAAAACACATAAAATAATAATGTGTGTGCTTGTGTGGTGGGTCCTATTTTGCAGATTTTTTCCCGTCTATACAACCGGACCAAACCAAAGCAAATCAATGCCGCATCACCTCCTACAATAGTTGGATGGTTTGGTATTTTCTACCACGACCAACCAACCATTGTGGATGCTCTAAGAGCTTGAATTATTTACGATATTATCACTATTATCTTTTACATATATGTAGTTTTATTTTGTTCCTTACACTTATTTGAATAGCGGCGACCCGTGCCACTTTTAGCGGAGATGTAGTGTTCTCATGGTTCTCAAGGAAAAAACTTGTCACCTTAATCAAGTCCTTAGCTGGTGGTGTTGGCTCTGCTCGAAGTTGCCTCGTGAACAACCCTGATGTACAATCGTAAAGCATGATGTACCTACCTTTTTTCCTAACAAAGGGTCTTTTTTCACCCTTTTGTAGTTTTTTAACATAAGTTTGCATGTATAGGACACGCATGTCATAACTGTGAACTTTTTGCAACATTTTAGAAATTTGAAATCGAGACCATTTAAATCAAGCCATAGTAAAGGAGGTCGTGCTAGCGTGCCTAAAGGCATGCCATCCTTACGTCCATCGTCTTGTGTCTTGTGTCACCGAAGCGATATCATCACATTGTTTTTGAGCTTTTTGCATCCTTTTAGAAATTAGAAATCGAGATCATCTAAAACGAGCCAAAATAAAAGAAAGTTGTCTCGCGCACCTGGTGGGTTTAAACACTATATATAAATTTGAACTTTGCAAGTTCGTTTAAGGTTTTAACTAACACGGAAAAATACGTATATGTTTGGTCGTTAGAAGTGTATTGATAATGATATGGATTTACTAGTCTGCCGTTTTTTGTGGGCTGTCCTAATTTGGTAAATTTATAGTTTAAGGCTTGAGCCTTGAAGCATGAAGGGGACATGCATTAAACTATACCACACTTAATCCGGCCCAATATGAAATAACACCAACACTTTACGGATTGTGGGCTTTCTTGTGTGATGTCCTAGTTTGGTAACTTAATAGTTGAAAAGGTCATATATGTAATCGTTAAACCTACCCCAGACCAACACGAACCAATAGTGATTAGACAAACAGTTTCGTTGTTATAGTGATGAGCATTTCAATAGAGGTACTAAATAGGTAAAATTGGTATGAGTAACGATAAAAATAGAGGTACTAAATAGGTAAAAATGATACGAGTATTGATATAATACGGGCTAATTGGGTAAAATCGATAAAACTACCACAATATCATAATATGAAGATAAAATATATTATCAAATATTCATTCCATATTTAAATTTGGTACCTCATATTATATTTTATCGAAAAAGTATCGGTACCGATACTGAAGGTATTGAGTACTATCAATAACATGTGGTACTGATACATATATCAATTAGGCGAAATCGGTACTAGTACATGTATGGTATAGGTATGAGTACATGTATTCGGGAAAAATGTAATCTCTAGATCGCACACTAGCAATCTAATGATTTAAACTCCCAATTTATTAATAGTTGAGTACATCACTTACCATCAAGATGCCTCCTTAGAGACCTAAACTTTTTATCTAGTAGGCTGTAATAATTTGTTATTTTAATTTTGGCAAATTGAATTTTAATAATCCACCTTTTCTCTTTTTGGTCGATAATAATCTCACTTGAGTTTTTTCCTTCCACCATTCCCACCTTTCAGACATTTTGCTCTCTATGGGCCCCCGTTAACTCACACTAACGTCGTTAGATGATACTCACAATTCTAGACGATTATTCACCAGGTTTGAAAGAGATAATCGAGACGATGATATTGATATGTTCAAATGCAGAACTGAGCATGGTTTGATGGTTTAATCGTCGGTTCTGGTCATCCCATCCGAGGAGAACATCAACCTACAACTGACGAACCATGGTTATTTCTGCAATTGAACATACCAATATCATCGTCTCGATTCTCTCTTTCAAATTCCGTGAATAATTGCCTAGAATTGTGAGTTTCAGCTAATAACGTTAGTGTGAGTTAACAAGGGGTCCATTGATAGCAAAATGTCTAAAAGTTGGGATTGGTGGAGGGAAAAAACTCAGGTGGGATTATTATCGGGCAAAAAGAGAAAGGTTGGATTATTAAAATCGATTTTCCAAGTTTTCAACAAAGAAAACAATAAACATACAAAAATCCACATCTGAATCCAATCATTTACTATTTACTAATTTTACAATAAAACATACAAAAATTCATTTTAGTCTTCGGATACCGGATAATCCGATTATTCAAAATTTTTAGAAATCAATATCCGAATCCGAAAATTCAGATTATCCAATTTTCGGATATACGAAATTCCGGATACAGATTTTCAGATATTTCGGGTTCGATTTCAGATCCGGATTTTTTTAAACACCTCTAGCAGAGAGGAGAGAACTAGGGATTCAAGGGACAAGTCGGGTTGTGTTTATGTGAGAGGATGGGGCCGCTAGCTTCCATTATTGGAATACAAAACCGTTAAGATAACCATTTAATTGGTACGAACTTGTAACAACCCGGACCTAGGGCCCAAAATTTTTCGCGACTAAAAATTAGAATGACGAAGAAATAATAAATAGTACGTTTTTATACGAAACTGAAACACGAACCCTATTGTTAGGAACCATTACTCAACAATGGTTTTAGGATAACCATTAAACATAACCTGTATAAAAACCCCAAGACCCATCCCCATTATTATCTGTTTACATTTACATAATAAACACACGCACACTATTACACTTAGAGGAAGAGAGAGAGACCCGATGAAGAGATAGAGAAAGAGTAAATCAAAGGGGAAAGAGGAGAATCGGTCTGGTCTTTGACCGGCCGGAACCATCAAACGGCGGCAGTGAACTGGGTTCTAATTGGGTTAGGTCTGCTCACGGCGGAGCTCAAGGAGGAGGCCGACGGCTGACTTACGCAGTTGACGGCGGTACCGGTTATGATAGTCCCTATTTCAAGGGTAGCACTAGTGGTTCCGATAAGGGGTCCAGGCATGGGGTTAAGGTAACAATTATTAAGGTCTAATCTTTATTGGTTTAGATGTTAGGTAGTAGATGTTGATGTTATTGGTAAATAAGATGTTTAGAATGGACTTCATGGCATACGAAGATGATGATTATGGGGCTCTTGATGATATTTAGTGAGGCAAGATTGAATAACAAAATAAATAAGGATGCTACTATGATATGGATGTAACTGTCAAAGAAAAGGATTATATGATGAATACGGTGGTGGTTACTATTATTATTAAGGAAGTACAATAATGTATAAGGAATTAGAAGGATGGATTGAAGTTGACACTTTGGTTACTGTTATAGAAAGGATTAGTATTTTAGGATGCTTATATGGCTTATTAGCAATAATGGAGAAGATGAATAAGAAGCTGCTAGGAGGGGTTCTGGTTATTTTTCAATAGCCACTCGACACGGGCCGAACTTGGTCAAGCGAAGGCGAGGCAAGGTATAAACGATTGCGCGACTACTTAGCTGTTTATTTTAAGAATAATCATTATCATTGCGGGAGACGTGTGGGACTGAACAAGCTAGACAAGTGGACTTGATGAACCTATGTAAAATATATGGACCATTTAAATAAGTAGAAGTGTACCATAAAACTCAATAGTATTTAGAAGGCAAGGGTCAAAAACCAATTGAATTAGTATAACTTTGGACTCATAGACAAATGATATAACTGTTAACGTTACCCCATCTATGTATAAAGAATTGGACATATGGATGATTGACTATAAATATATGTTGAGGATGTTTAGGATTTTAAACGACAAGTGAGCCATGTGAATATTATTTGCTGAAAACACTACTATTAATGTAGTAAATACTATTATCATCTAGTACCAGAACCATATCATAGGCAATAACTGGATACCTTGAAGTATAAAATAATAACTACATCAAGTCAACAGTTAAGGGTAAACGTACTAGCTCGACCACACGTGTAACCGCAATACTCGGTTACACACACTAATGATCGTGATTGTATTAGGTCATTGTATGTGAACCATTTGTGGACCTCGGATTGGAGTACCATGACACTGTGTGACATGAAACGCTACTAAGGTGAGTTCGTGTGCTTCCCCTTTTTGTTTTACTATTTTGGGGTGAACATATGCTTGTGTGTGTAAACTTATTTGATGTGACAAGGTGCTCCCGAAACCAGATTCACACTCATTAACCCAAGGGAGTTGGGCCACTTAATGTATGGGTAGTACTACTTGGGGAATCCCCCACGCACAGTGGATCCGGAAGCCCGGAAAACCCTCCACTGAGGTCTGCGGACCGTTGCGGCATATATTATGCCGTGGGGAATCCATAATGGGAGTAGATGGATTCCGTGTTAGGATTGAGGTGTGATACTTGTACATCACCATGTGTTTAACTGTGTAAACCTGCTTTCGAACTGTTAAACTGTTTTGGATTTACTTAACAACTTACACGGACTCACCAGCATATTTGCTGACCAAACTCTTTTAAGCATGTGTTCAGGTACTGCATTTGGATAATCTTGAAGACGAGGTATATGCTTGATAGTGCGGATTAGAGCTTGTTATGGTAGAAGATTCAAGATGCTAGCGTAACGGTTTAGAGCATCTAGAGCTAAGCATGGTTTGAGATTTGGATCGACTAGCGGATCATATTCTATCGACTGCTTCGACGACCGCCGCGTTACGTCCCTGCATAGATATTAGTCTATTTATTTAAATTGTGTATTTATATTTTTGGATTAGAAATTGTATAACACTTAAATATTAGTTATCGTTGCTTCCGTTGTGCAAGTCTGTTACCAAACTGTCATTTCGACCAGCCCCCACCGGGTCGGGTTGTTACAGTTGGTATCAGAGCAACGGTTGTGGCGAAATAGGATATCTCCAGATATCCTATACCACACCAGGACAACCTAGAGAACTTAGCGTTTAAGGCTCTAAGACTACCTAGCTAGGGAATACCTTGAAATTACATAAGACGGACCAGAATAAGAAAAGAAATAAGTTGAGACTTGAGTACCTGAACACATTAGAATGCTTACAAGGACTTAGAACCAGTGCAACTAGTATACGAGCTTGAGTGATAATTGAACAATGACTACGACGGAGATTATTAGAATAATTTCGAGAGGTAAATTGACGATTACAATTGACGTCATGTAATTGTGAATTTACAGGCCCGAAAAAGTTCTAAGAAATCCGAAGAGTCGCCGGAATGGTAAGTATTAACCGTGACAACCATAGAATTATGTAAGAAAATGGATTGCCATATAGTTATAACCAAATACGTGATATACTTATGTAACTAGAACCGACATATTTTGCGACTTGGCGTGTTTTAATAGTAGTAATTATTTATAAACATTATAAACATATTTCGTGAATAATATTATGATTGACTAATTTTTCATGTCCAAGATGTGAGCTAACCATAAAAATCAGGTACCTCGCCAGAACTTGGCGCCACAATTTGAAAAGAACCCAAAAATGCCAAGGCGAATTTCGACCAACCTAGCAAACGGTGGACCCGATAAGTATTATTTTTTAACGAAGTAGTTGTTGCCTATTATATTATTGCATAATTCATGTTCAGGTATTCATAACCATAGAATCATATGTCGACTAAGGATAAAAGTTGCAAGTTTAACCCTTGATTCTTAGATTCTCCTATCCAAACTTGACCGATTTAAGCCAAATATAGTGTCTTGGATCTACAAGATGATACCGTGTTTTAGAGATGATCCGATAAGCTTAGTTTCCTAATAAAATAGTTATTGTCAAAGGTACGGTTTATCAATATATTGTCCATGCGTATGTATAGGTTGAACTTTTGCGTTATCGGTTAGGCAAGAAACTGAACCAATGGTTACTAAGTTCCTTCATTTGGATTTAAGTTAGAATTGGATACAATGAATTTTAGGCAAGAATAAGTCTGGGATTTTTAATCATATGACAAGTTCTAAGAGATTTCAGAATGCCAGCCAGAAGGGCGGCAACTTAAGTTCGAAAATCTGTCAATCATCACGACTATACAACTTTCGCTAAACCAAAGGAACTAGGATTGAAGCTACATGAGGTAAACGTAAGAATTAGTATATATGTTCCATCCTTTTAATATTCCAGGTTGTCTTTAGATTATTTTCAAAATATTGGGATTAGATCCATAACATTCTAATATAGTGACGAGTAATCTTTACGAAACCTGTTAGAATTGGATATGTAGGATCCAACGGGGGGAGTGAACCCAAATACGACAACAATTATATATATAAGACGCATCATGCTTAGGTAGATACTTCTAAGACTCGACTAGACCACTATAGTTTACAATTTGTTTTTGCAAGGTAAAACTTAAGGAATGTAGTAACACCAAAATATTGTAAGAAAACACCCCTTATGCGAGGATACACCAAAGTACATGGAGAAGGAAATTTAGAAAATACTCCCCACGTAAGCATAAAAGCTAGCGAGAATGACCTGTTTTAAAGAGCATAAGACTACATTATGGTGTTTAGCCTATACTAAGCAAGGTTATTAAGGGCTAGTAATTTTCGGAACACATAGGATTTTTCGACAAACTACGCTTTCGAATATGTATCATATCAGGATTTTGGAAAAACTTTCAATACGTTTTCGAGGCATCAAAGGTGTGGTGGGTTAGCTGCGGTACACCCTATATATAAACACCAATGATGCATTGAAAATGAGATTGAAAATCAAACCAAGAACAAACCATAACTTGTGCAATGTATCAACTATTTATTTTAAACCTAAAACATAACATGAGGCTTAGTGTGGAACCGTCTAAATCACAAATGGGTTTAAGAAAATAATTATGTATACACGAGCGTGTAGACCTGAACGCTGAATTCAAGTATAGAATATACTAGATGTGTCTAATAGATAGCTCGAAAATAATTCCGAGGACGGAATTCCATTAACGGGGGGAGAATGTAACAACCCGGACCTAGGGCCCAAAATTTTTCGCGACTAAAAATTAGAATGACGAAGAAATAATAAATAGTACGTTTTTATACGAAACTGAAACACGAACCCTATTGTTAGGAACCATTACTCAACAATGGTTTTAGGATAACCATTAAACATAACCTGTATAAAAACCCCAAGACCCATCCCCATTATTATCTGTTTACATTTACATAATAAACACACGCACACTATTACACTTAGAGGAAGAGAGAGAGACCCGATGAAGAGATAGAGAAAGAGTAAATCAAAGGGGAAAGAGGAGAATCGGTCTGGTCTTTGACCGGCCGGAACCATCAAACGGCGGCAGTGAACTGGGTTCTAATTGGGTTAGGTCTGCTCACGGCGGAGCTCAAGGAGGAGGCCGACGGCTGACTTACGCAGTTGACGGCGGTACCGGTTATGATAGTCCCTATTTCAAGGGTAGCACTAGTGGTTCCGATAAGGGGTCCAGGCATGGGGTTAAGGTAACAATTATTAAGGTCTAATCTTTATTGGTTTAGATGTTAGGTAGTAGATGTTGATGTTATTGGTAAATAAGATGTTTAGAATGGACTTCATGGCATACGAAGATGATGATTATGGGGCTCTTGATGATATTTAGTGAGGCAAGATTGAATAACAAAATAAATAAGGATGCTACTATGATATGGATGTAACTGTCAAAGAAAAGGATTATATGATGAATACGGTGGTGGTTACTATTATTATTAAGGAAGTACAATAATGTATAAGGAATTAGAAGGATGGATTGAAGTTGACACTTTGGTTACTGTTATAGAAAGGATTAGTATTTTAGGATGCTTATATGGCTTATTAGCAATAATGGAGAAGATGAATAAGAAGCTGCTAGGAGGGGTTCTGGTTATTTTTCAATAGCCACTCGACACGGGCCGAACTTGGTCAAGCGAAGGCGAGGCAAGGTATAAACGATTGCGCGACTACTTAGCTGTTTATTTTAAGAATAATCATTATCATTGCGGGAGACGTGTGGGACTGAACAAGCTAGACAAGTGGACTTGATGAACCTATGTAAAATATATGGACCATTTAAATAAGTAGAAGTGTACCATAAAACTCAATAGTATTTAGAAGGCAAGGGTCAAAAACCAATTGAATTAGTATAACTTTGGACTCATAGACAAATGATATAACTGTTAACGTTACCCCATCTATGTATAAAGAATTGGACATATGGATGATTGACTATAAATATATGTTGAGGATGTTTAGGATTTTAAACGACAAGTGAGCCATGTGAATATTATTTGCTGAAAACACTACTATTAATGTAGTAAATACTATTATCATCTAGTACCAGAACCATATCATAGGCAATAACTGGATACCTTGAAGTATAAAATAATAACTACATCAAGTCAACAGTTAAGGGTAAACGTACTAGCTCGACCACACGTGTAACCGCAATACTCGGTTACACACACTAATGATCGTGATTGTATTAGGTCATTGTATGTGAACCATTTGTGGACCTCGGATTGGAGTACCATGACACTGTGTGACATGAAACGCTACTAAGGTGAGTTCGTGTGCTTCCCCTTTTTGTTTTACTATTTTGGGGTGAACATATGCTTGTGTGTGTAAACTTATTTGATGTGACAAGGTGCTCCCGAAACCAGATTCACACTCATTAACCCAAGGGAGTTGGGCCACTTAATGTATGGGTAGTACTACTTGGGGAATCCCCCACGCACAGTGGATCCGGAAGCCCGGAAAACCCTCCACTGAGGTCTGCGGACCGTTGCGGCATATATTATGCCGTGGGGAATCCATAATGGGAGTAGATGGATTCCGTGTTAGGATTGAGGTGTGATACTTGTACATCACCATGTGTTTAACTGTGTAAACCTGCTTTCGAACTGTTAAACTGTTTTGGATTTACTTAACAACTTACACGGACTCACCAGCATATTTGCTGACCAAACTCTTTTAAGCATGTGTTCAGGTACTGCATTTGGATAATCTTGAAGACGAGGTATATGCTTGATAGTGCGGATTAGAGCTTGTTATGGTAGAAGATTCAAGATGCTAGCGTAACGGTTTAGAGCATCTAGAGCTAAGCATGGTTTGAGATTTGGATCGACTAGCGGATCATATTCTATCGACTGCTTCGACGACCGCCGCGTTACGTCCCTGCATAGATATTAGTCTATTTATTTAAATTGTGTATTTATATTTTTGGATTAGAAATTGTATAACACTTAAATATTAGTTATCGTTGCTTCCGTTGTGCAAGTCTGTTACCAAACTGTCATTTCGACCAGCCCCCACCGGGTCGGGTTGTTACAGAACTTCCACGTCAAACTGTTAAATGGAGCAGTTTAAAATTGATACACAACGTATCAAAATCGAGGTATATATGAGGTGGATGAGGATCGATGTCAGAGTAGTGTTTAACATGATGTCTTCAATATACAATAGACATTCGTAGTTGAAAATGGACATACATATATAAACAAACGAGGACCATGATTAATTAGAAACTTTGTCTCATGTTGAATTAGAGAGTAGCGACTAAAAGAAGGGTTATTGGATTTTATTAACCTTAACTATGAGGTGTTGGCAGATGTCACTCCTAACTAACCTTTTGATCATCATTACTTCCAACTTGTAACTTATTTCCTCTATCACTACCAAACTAACAGAACCTTAACCTAGTTAGTTTTTTTTTGCTGACGCGTCACCTTTTTAGTGATGTGCCAATATCAGTAAAAACTAACTGGGTTAAGGTCGGTTAGTTTGGAAGTGATATAGGAAAATAAGTTGTAAGCCAAGAATGATGGCGATCAAGTGGTTAGTTGAGAATGAGAGCAACAAACACGTGATAAGTGAGGTTATTAAAATTCAATAACCCTTAAAACAACTATCACTTCTTTCTATGTCAAGTAGTGGCACATTTCATATGAAGAGAAAAGAAGTTATTTTTTAACTTGATTGAGAACACACCAGTCGATAAAGGGCACGACAAGTTGTTAGGTAGTGTATTCTATAACCAAAATTTGAGAGCTCAGTCCTACGAAATAGAGGCTGTGATTTATTTGTTTTAGAAAATTCAGGAATTATTGTAAAAAAAGAAAAAAAAAAGACAAACGCACATCAAAGTTATGACTTTTTATCAAAATTACAATTAGACAATAGTAACGAGTATTATAGGGGTATGAATGCTCTTGATAACGCCTCCAACTTCATCATCTGGGCGTTATAGGGACATTTCTACTATAGTGCTCAAATAAGAGAAAAAATATGGAAAGTAATGATTAAAAATGTATTAAGAGGCGTTAACCCATACATTTTTTTAAAGCAGCTTTATTATGCTAATGTGGCGGAAAATACATCTTAGAGGGCATTAACAATTACGAATCGTCTTAATGACGCTAGGTAAGATCATTCTTATCGACCAAATACTATGCTGGCTCAGCCCATCCTTTGGTGATTACTTTTTGAATAACGATAAATTCCATGACTATCTTTTAAATTTTATGATCAGTTTTAACTATTTTAGTAATTGTTCCATAAAGGAAATATATTATTTGTTTACAAGAAAAGGTAAAATACTACAAAAATATGACAATTTGATACTCGTATATAGTTCTTGGTTTGAAGACGGTGGCGGTCATATCACTTTGGTGTGCTGACAATGGTATGAGATATTGGTTGGTATTGGTCATGGTGGAGCCATCATGATGTGACATTTTTATTTTTTAGTTATTCAGATTCAAGTGTTTTGAGATTCTTGAGATATCTACAATAAATTAGAGTCCTTTTTCAAAGGTAATATAATACATATCGTTCTAACAATAAATAAGTAAACTAAAGAGCTATTTAACACATTACTAGTAGGATGGCCCGCGCGTTACGACAAGAGCCGTCAACATGTATAGAACCAATAAAATGTGGAATATATAGTATAATGAGATGGCTTTCACCAAAGAGGCATAAGTGCGCATACTCCTACATAAAATTCCCGACTTTCTAATAACAAAACTAATGATAATAAGTATAATTCCTCATTTCTCTTTCTTATATTTCTCTATCCTAAGTCTCAATATCGCTACATTGCTACCACATCGTGAATTTGCGGTTGCCCCATTGATCCTCTACCCCATCGTCCCCTTTGTGGGACGATTTCGTTTTTTCCCTCTCTCGTCTTGCCTTGTGACGCGTTGGGTGTGTGTGTATATATATATATTAGGTTCTGTGGACTTTTTATTGTCGTCCTTAATTAGTCCTAGCTCATGTTGTTATAGCTATGTTGTTGATTGATTGGCCCTTGTCTTCGACTCGTCGGTGCTTCGTAGCTTCTGTCATCATATTTCATGCTGTCACATATTGTGCATCTTCTGTCATAGTGTTTTTACTATTCAAGTATTTATAGTTTTTTTAGATTGTGTGCTCTTTTATGGCAACGAATTCCTTATTATTTTACTGGTGAAAAAATGTTTTGAAAACACATGTTAAAACATGCTTCAAATCTAACCCAAATAAAGGCAAGCATCTACTTGAAAGCCTAAGAAAACGCACATGGATTAGTATAATACTTTTATATTTGAAGTATATATCCGTCAAGTTTATTATTTTACCTTGCTCATAAAATTTGTCAATTTGCAAGTGATTAGACTAGACACTGAACAGCTTAGTGTAGAATATATTTAGTGAAAGCTCTAGAAGTGTCATCAAATTAAATTGAAACAATAACTTTTCATCAATGGATCATTGATTTCTTAGAAGGTGAAAGGTGGGAGGGTATTATGGGGATGAGATTTTAGTTTTTAACTAAAAACAAAACACAAAATTACTATCATAACCTCAAAAGTGTCTTAATTGCCACAACTATGCCTATAATACCCTTAAATTTCTTGCTTAAATAGGTTGTACATGTTGCTTGTTAAGTTGTACGGAAATGCAAATTACCATGCTGTACGTCACTCCTCCTTAATATTATTGGGTTAATCGCTGGAGGCGAATGAAGTATTAGTTAATAGCGCTATTAGGTTGTGCAGCAACCTCATGCTTGAGGTGCTTGGGTCATGGGCATGAACTTCTAACCACGCTCTTGAGAAGCTGAACTTACTAGTGTTGATAGACACTAGTACTAAGGCAAATTAACAACTTCTGTATGTTCCCAATAATCTCCTATTTAGTTACAATGAGTGAGCTAGCTACCCTAGCAAGCTTAAACTGATGACACTTAAACATTTGGGTTTTTGACAACTTTACACCTGTTATGTAAACTGTGAACTCACCAAAATTGTTTGTTGACCCACGATATACATGCTTTGCAGGTAGTTAGCTTCCGGTGTCACGATTAGGAAGCACCGCACGTTTCGCTGCATTTGGGGTCTTGGGCATACACCTAAATTACATATCATACTTTTACGTTTTCTTTCATATGGTATTAATTTGGGCGCGTTGTTTGCGCATGGTTTGAACATGTTTAAATTTGGTTTACGCTTCCGCAGCTTAACTAAACTTGATTTTTGAAAACGAACTAAATGGTTTGGGCATTTAGAGTTCGTTCATATGACTTATGGCTATGGGATCCTGGTATGTCATGCGCCTCGCGGTATAAACCCCGCAGTGGAAATTTGAGGGGGTGACATGTGAGGTATTGGATTGTGTTAAATTTACTATTCTACCCTCCTAAGTGTCTTATATGTCACAACTATGCCTATAATACCCTTAAATTTATTGTTTAAATATGTTGTACATGTTGGTTGTTAAGTTGTACGGAAATGCAAATTACCTTGTTGTACATCACTCTTCCTTAATAAGATAATATAGATTAATAATTATTTCCTAAATAATCTTGGTGAAATTACAATTGAGTTTAGATTTTAACGAGTGTCTAGGACACGTGTGTTACGACAAGACGGTCAAACTAAACAAAAACTAGACGTAAAATGTTGAATCTTGTAAGCGTGTTGATTGGTGTTAACTCACAAAATGAAGACTGAAACGTAAAGCATTATCGTTAAAAAGAGCAAGTCCGCGCGTTATGACATGGATCTGATATGTGCAAAACGAGTGACGATAACGACAAGCAGATACCGAATAGCAAAATATAGACAGAAAAAATGTAGTAACGGTAGACACTCAATCCTCAAAATAAGCGATTTTAAATAAAGTTTGAATTGTGGTAAACTAAAAACAACTTAGACCATCTGTAGTCGAGCGTGATTGTGGGTTTTTTTCAAAATTCGCGCCCCACACACCGTTACAGTGGGGCGCTATGGATTAAAATACTAGGTTTACATCTCATCGCCTCCAACGTCTTTTTTCTGCAGCATTTTTCAAACTTAGACCATCTGTAGTCGAGCGTGATTGAACATGGCGCTTGACAATACAAACCAACAACCAATACTAGGTTGACGTCTCATCGCCTCCAACGTCTTTTTTCTGCAACAGTCACAATTTTTTTTTAAATGCAACGGTCAAGTGTATGTTTACAAAATATATATACAACACAAACCATATATACAACACAAACCACAACACAAACCATAAAACAAACCATAACAAAAACCATTCAACAAAAACACACCATAATATTAAAAAAAAAGGGTTCCCCCGCGTCATCATCCGTTGCCAAGCAATATTACAAAGAGTTTCTCGGCGATGAGGGTGAGTCGACAAAAGAAGAGTTGGAGCAAGATGCGGTTACAAGTGCGTGTATGCTTGTGGTGAGATATAATGGACAAACTAGTGCACCTACACGTCCAAAAGTGTCTACACAATATTACGAACGAGATCGTGAATCGGCAAATGCTCATTTGATGAAGGATTACTTTGATGAAAACCCGACTTACCCCGACCGAAAGATTTTTAGGCGTCGTTTCTGGATGAGTAAACGTTTATTTCTACGTATTACCGGAGACTTGAAAAACGCGTTTCCTTACTTTCAACAAAAATCGGATGCGAGGGGGGTGATGGGATTTACCGGTATTCAAAAGTGTACCTCAGCACTGCGCATACTCGCATACGGTAACACGGCAAATATCAACGACGAGTATTTAAAAATGGTAGAGAAAACAACACTCGATTGTTTGGAGTATTTTTGCCAATGTACATCACATTTTTTTAAAGTAAATTCATTTACCTTTTTTATATTTAATCTAACATATATATATATACATACATACATACATACGTATTTCTTTTTTTAGGAATAGTAGAGTTGTACGGAGCCCGTTATCTTAGAAGGCCTACTTGGTACGACTTACAAAACATTTACGAGGTGCATACGAATGAACATGGGTTACCAGGAATGATTGGTAGCATCGATTGTCGTCATTGGTCGTTGTATAATTGCCCAACCGCTTGGCGAGGTCAACACACACGTGGTGACCAAAAAGGACCATCAGTTATTTTTCAAGTGGTGGCTTCAGTCGATCTTTGGGTTTGGTCGGCCTATTTTGGTGTTTCGGGTTCATGGAACGACTTAAACGTTTTTGAGCAGTCGCCTATTGTTGAGGAGTTCATTTCCGGCAGAGTAGCAAAGACGTCGTTTTATGCTAACAGAAACTACTACCCACACGGATACTATTTGGCTGACGGAATATATCCGAGGTATTCGATTATCGTTAAGACGTTCAGTAACCCGTACGATGAAAAAAGGGCACACTTTAAGAAAGTTCAAGAGGCCGCGTGAAAGGAAATAGATAGATGCTTTGGGGTTCCTCAACAGCGTTGGCATTATTTAAGAAATCCTTGTCGTGCATGGACCAAAGACAAAATGCGAGATGCTATGTATGCATCTATAATCATGTATAATATGATATTAGAAGATGAAGGTAAAGCGATATGTCAAAATTATGTACCGGAAGCCGTTCAGGATCTACCGCAAGCGACAATGGAAGAAAGAATACTCAACGCACATGAACTTCGTGACCATGATGTACATGACGCGTTAGCGGCGGATATGGTCCAACATGCTTGGTCGGTTCGGTATATTCCAAACGAAGGTGAAAGCGAAGACGAAGACGGATATGAAGAAGAGGACGAAGATGAAGACGAGTACGACGAAAGCGAAGATGAAAATTAATATTAATTGTGTTTTTTTATATATTATTTGTGTGTTTTTAATATTATTTGTAATTTTTTTAATATTATTTGTAAATTTTTTTATATTATTTGTGTTTTCATTTAATTTTTTTGACTTCATTAATTAAAAAAAATAATAAAATAAACAACCAATAAAAAACAGGGGCCTTAAATTTTTCCCACCCCCACTACACCCCATTTTGAATTCAAGTCCATGCTGAATCAGCTGCTACGTGGACCAATAAGAAAAAGGGGCCTTAAAATTCTAATTAAAAGTTTAAGAACATCGGGTGCTTAAGAAATATATGAGGGACCATTAATGTCATCTACATAATTTAGATGGTTTACGTGAAAATATATAGGGACCAAAGTGTGTTTTGTGAGAAAGGTAAGAAAGAAGTGTGTCCATTGGATCAAGTTAGTTATTGGATGGTTGAGATTAGATAGGGACCAAATTTGTAAATTGTGTTTTAAAATTAACTAATATATTAATGGTTCAAGGGCAGAATAGTAAAAACACACATACGAATTTAAACCACCCCACTCCACCTTTCTGATCATTACGTTCCTTCCAAAAAAACGCGAGAAAAATTCGGAGTTGATCAGTGTGTTTAACGAAAATAATGGAAACCAAATCAACGATTAATGTGGATGAAGATAAGAGTGTTTACATTTTATTAAAAACACATAAAAAAATGATAATAGAATGTCGGACAACACGACGAGCACTTTACATTTTATTTTAAACACATAAAACATTGAATAAAAAACCACACAGAAAACACATAAAAGTTGATAAAAATAAACACACCTGTAAACAGCAAAAAACACATAACATAATGAAAAAAAAGCTTGCCTAATAAATGTTACACCTTTGTATTAATAAAATTTTTAACACACTTCGACTTAAACATAGTTCTTGTAAACTGATAAAACGCTTAATCTTTTATTTGAATTTAAAACACATCACATGTAAAACTTAGTTATTATAATGTTAACCGCTGATTCCTGTATTTGAATTTAAAACACATCACGTCTAACACAGTGGTATATAAAACACATCACGTCTAACACATAACACAATTGAAAAAAATTGACCTTCGATATTGTCAGCGATGGTATTATTCATTTTGATTGGCGATGCACGTAAAACACAGTGGTATATATTCAGGCTATCTCTTTTACCAATTCGAATATATGAAACTCAAAAGAACACAACTAATTTGCTGAATTTTAGAAAGATAATATACTTATTTCGGATGAAATCTTTAAAATAAAATCAATATTAATTGTTGAGATTCGGTTATGTTAAAAACCACCGAAAAATTTGAAAAAATAAGTCCTATAATCACTCTGGATTAAACTGCCGAAAAATAAATTAATTATTTTATTAATTGGTTAAAATTACATATTTGTCCTTCTTGCTAGTGACACATGTCACAATGACATCCTTTCTTACCCTTCTCACAAAATAGAGTTTTTGTATAGTAACCCTTACCTATATATATATATATATATAGTGGAAGTATATAGTGAAAACCCTTGTTATTTGGTAAACTCTGGAAACTCTAACTTCCCGACTTTTTTTTTATGAAAATTTTAGGGTATGTAATATACATTTTTTAAGCATTTTGAGCCAAAAAAATCGAAAAAGCGCCGAACGGTTTTTTAAAAAAAAATAAAAAATGTCTACTGTTTACATATAGTTAACACATGGTTAACACCTGTTATTAGCGCTTAACATGTGTTAGCCAAAATTTTATTTTTTTAAAAAAAAAATACTCGACGCTTTTTTAATTTTTTTGGCCCAAAATGCTTAAAATCATGTATATTACTTGCCCTATTTTTTTCAAAAAAAAAATATTGGGAAGTCAGAGTTTCCAGAGTTTACCGAATAAGGATGGGTTTCCTATATATCCATTCCTTTTATATATATATATATATATATATATATATATATATATATATATATTAAATAAAATGAAACCTTAAAGAAAAAAAAATAGTACAAAACTAATAAGAATGAAACTTTACTAAGGCCATGTTTGGCTAAACTTCTCCTTATCACCTTATTTCCTTTTTCACTTCCTTATCTCCTTAATCCCAAAAGTCTCAAATCCTTACTTATAACTTATCTCCTTTTCAACCCACAAAAACTCCTTTTCAACCCATTACCCAAACATTATTTTCTCCTTATCTCCTTCTTGATTAAGGAGATAAGTTATAAGGAGGTAAAATAAGAAATCCCAAACATGGCCTAAGGGGTGTTTGAGATTGAGTTGAAAAATGACTTATTGAAAGGGCCAATAAGTTAATAAGTCGTTTGAAAAAGAATTAAATTATGGCTTTTGAAAATAATTTATTTGCTTATTGGCTTTTTCAAAAAGCCAATAAATCAATAAGTTGGTTCCAAACTCAATCCCAAACATGCTCTAACCTTAAAAGAAAGTATAATGTTCCTAAAGATGCTCTTTAAATAAGGCTACTTGGTGTGGTTCCTTCTTCCCTCTTCCTCCCCGGTTTTCACATCAGCATCACCTCATCTCCCTATTCCCCTCCCCAAATAAGGGAAATGGTTCCCTCTTCCAAATTTTATTATTTTTCATTTTTGTCTATATATATATTTTATATTTCATTAAATTTTTTTTCATTAAAATTTAAAAAAAATACATAGAAATATAAAAAAACTTGTGAAAAAAGATAAATAAAAATCGAACCTAATAAAAAAAACTACAAACCTAAACAAATTAAAAAAAATACAAACTATTCGTATTCAACATCATCAACACGGAAATTGTTCCAAAGGTGGTCGATTAAATCCGAGCAAAGGTAGCCATGCACAGTAGTATCGTGTAACGCCCACGTATTTGATTCTTGTTGTGCCTCGTCAACCGGTTCGACATTCTCTTCAACGTCATTCGGATCATACTCGCATATCGCGCGACCTTCATCTTTGGTTATCATATTATGTAGTATTGTACAAACGTACATAATATATCTCAAATTTTCTAGATGCTATGCACGTGCGGGGCGAAGAATTACATGCCATTTCGCCTTTAACACACCGAATAATCATTCGACGTCTTTTCTCCCTGATTCTTGGCACTTTGCATACTTTTTCCTTTTGTCTGTGGGAACTGATAGCGTTTTCACAACAGATGGATAGCTTGGGTATATATCGTCCGCTAGATAACACTCGTGCTTATAGTGTACCCCGTTGAGCATGAAAAAATCATCAGGACCCATACCTCTAATGATGTTGTCGAAAACCATGTATCTTGCTAGAACATTTAAATCGTTACATGAACCAGTAATTCCAAAAACTGCATGCCAAATCCATAGATCTTGTTAGCAAACAGCTTCTAGAATAATTAAGGGGTATCCCACGTCACCCCGCGTAAATTGCCCTTTCCATGCAGTGGGGCAATTACGCTATGGCCAATGCGTACAGTCGATGCTTCCAAGCAAGCCAAGAAAATCGTGTCTCTGTGCATTAACAAAATAGATATTTTCGATGTCTTTCTTCGTTGGCCTACGCAAGTAAACTTTGCTATATAACTTCACGATATCTTCGTAAAATTGATACAAACACTCCCGACTCATTCTAGCAGACATCTTTAAATAATATACCCTCACGATCTCTATTTTTTGCGGCGCTCCTTGTTCTTGGTACCAAAGTTTCTTTGTCTTCTACGAACTCCAAGAGAATTTTTGCGGTCTCCACCATCGTGTCCACGAAAAATTGACCGCATTTTCCTCATATGACAATGAACTCATGGTTGTATAAAAATATAGAGGTGGAAAGGATGGAAATGTTGTGTGGTTTTATAAAATATAGAGTATAAGTTTTATAAAATATAAAGGTGGAAAGGATGGTTTGGTTGTGGTTATGGCTATGGCTTGAGAGTGAAAGTTTTTATAAATAAAAAAGAAAATTAGTTTCTTTTTATAAAGTTTAAATCCAAACGTTCAAAATTTTCAAGCGGTTAAAAATTGCATTGGAAAAAAAGACGAGGAGGACGGGGATTAACCCTCATGACACCGAAACATCATGGGGGGAGGGGGGTTGGGGTTTGTTTTGATGCAGCTACAAATAAATTCACTCAGATAAAATTATCTGTACTACTATATACTGCATTCTAGATGGGCAAAGAAGTCATTTTACTTCACTTAAGGAGGGCATCATTGTAATTTACCTCAAAGTTTAAGACAGATTAATACATTATTTAATAACCTTCTAATTAAATGAACTAAATGCACTATCTCAACAATAATTATTACACACACAAAAAATATATATAAAGTTTATTTCTCATAAAAAATGAAGTTGAACAATTGATCATCTTTAGAGAACCATTTATTAACCGTAAAATGAAGGGTGTGCTCATCACAAGTCATGTCTTAGTGTAGTAATTTCATTGTTTATTTATTAATTCGTATTTTAACTAGCTTTAATGATTTAATCTTTTTGGCTACTTTTACTAAATTAAGCATTAGTTTTTCATAACTAATTGAGTGATTTTTCAATAGCTTTTTTAATATGATATAGTAGTTACTTTTTCTTTTTAACCTTTTGGTTTTCAATCATTAAATCATACATTAAATTTATAATTATAAGAAACATTGTTTTTTTCTTATATATAGGAAGCACATTTCTTCTTCTACCCCTCACTTTAAGGACTATAAATAGTAATACCCAAATGTCACAAACATCTTAATTCAATTTGGAAAAACATACATGTGGAAAAAGTGTAATAGTGTGGAAGATGTTGTCGAAAGGTATTTTAAACATCATCAACATTATACTTGTGATCATCCTTCCTCCTCTAGGCATTTTCTTCAAGTTCGGTTGTGATGTAAGTTTTTCCCCATTCTTATAAGGATTTGCATAAGATATTTTTGGAACATGCTGAGTGAGAGATGTATATGGTTGTATCTTGGTTACATGTAAAGTTATGTATATGCGTGTTGGTGTCTCTATTGTGTTGTTTATACCATTTATGTCATCACCAAGGGGTAAGTCGATCTTACTTCTCTTGGTTTTCTAAATACTGGATATTCGTGTTGGTTCAAGTTTCTATTCGTGTTTCCGAATGCATGTAATTGTATAGCCTAAATGGATATTGAAGTGGTGTGTTAAAAAACTTATATTTTAACTTATTAGACAACAAAATTTAAAAAATGGCCCGAAAAGTGTGAGTTGAGCATAGATTTCTATCAAAAACTTACATTTTAACTTTGTGTATTATTTCCATTTCATCTACACTTCCATTTAAATTTCTATCAAAATCGGTGTGTTCCGTCGCGTTTCGCGACGGGTCACTTCTAGTCGTTTTAAATAAGTGTATAATTTTGATACATGATTGGGTTGGGATTTTCATGAAGAGTTTATTCGTTTAGTTATTTCCTTTGGATTAGTGTTTGTAAGAGACTAACAGTAAAATGGTGAAGGTGTGGAGATAAGTGGAGTGGTTACGGAAAGATATAGGGGTTGTTTGTTACCTTTTTAATGAGTGTTTAGAGGCTACCTTTTAATAATTCATAATACTCTAAATGGTTAAGAGGTAACCATAAGTCTAAATGGTTAATAGACAACTATTAAGATGATACCTATTAACCATTCATACTTAAGATTACATCTTAACCATTAAGAGACAATGAACCATTCAGATGTAACCTCTTAATGACCATTCAGAGGCTACTAAATAGCCTCTTAGTGTTCCTTGTGACTCAAGTTCGATTCCTACTCTCCCTATTATATTCTGCGGCATCCAGATGAAGAGCGAATACGGGTAGCGCCAATTCGTCTTGGATGAGAGGCGAGGTTTTACCGATTATTCCACCGTCGTGCCTTCGGGCGAGTGGATGTCGGGTTTCCGCGCATCTAGGAGGGACAAGGGGATGATGGCGGTCGAGTAGTCGACCTTGGCAACAGTGCTCGATGTCACGTAGTTGGCACGTCGTTCCTTGCCGTTCAAAATATATAAATAATTTAGCATTGTTGTGTTTATACCATGAGGGTTGTATCGAGAATTTAGTTGGTAATGATTCGGTTAATACGATACCGAAACTCGGCTTATAAACCTAAAGAGATATTCATAATAGGATATATATTGACCCGTGCTTTACAACATTCAAAACCATAAAAATGAATACCAGTATTGGTTCGGATAATAGTAATACTGACATCGATTTTTTTTAACCAAAATCAGTTCTATTCATCACGACACCAGTAAGAATGCCAGAAAACCATAAATACGAATACCGGTACCGATGCTATTTGGACAGTATCAGTTCAGTTCGTCAAGGTAAGAAAAAAATAATTTTTATATTTGACGCTTTCGATTGTAAATAACCTGCATGCATTTATTATGTACAACTCGGGCCGATGATTACATCGAATATGGCGATGCCCACCTTATTTCTCCACCCATCTATGCAAGATCTATCCATTAGCCTACCACCATTGCCACTACGGCCACCATCTTGTAGCCTCTTTTCATCATCTCGACGCTCTTAGACCTCGGTTTTTTGGGGTTTTTATGCAACTTTTTACCAGCACTGGTGACGCCGGCTTCGACAAAGGGTGACGACAGTCAGAAGAACAATTCAAATGGAGGTGGTGTGTAGGGGTACTAATATCATGACGATTGATGATGGATGTTGTCGTGATTTTCGGTGGCAGCGGTGTTGTTAAACCCCTAGACCAACGACATGAACGCATATAGCAAAGGTGTTTTAGGTAACTTCTAACGAGAAGACACACACAACGGTGGCGACCGAGAGAATGTGAGTACAGAGGAGTAGAGAAAAATCTAACCTCTGTTAGCGAAAAGGACATGAATTGCATGTTTTCAAACATACAATATGTTTTTGTTATTTTAAAGGTAAAGGACATCCACTAAAAATTGATATCAGAGTAATTTACCTATCATTTAATTACTAGAGTAACAAAAATAGTAAACGGCATCACTTTATAAAAAAAAACTAAATTGTGGGGCAGATTTAATAACATGTACGTTTTTGCTTCGATTATTTGTACATTACTACTCACGACTAGGTTTCGAAAGAAGTTTACATCGAGATATAGATAAAAATAGACACGTCGCAACCAATTACTCAGAATTATACAAACATTGGATCTTGAAAGTTATAAGAGAAAAACAAAACATAAATTATTTATAATAATAAAATTAATATATAAAAAAGTAAGAAATAAAAAAAACCATGGCACTGTTTATATTTTGTATATATAGTAATTTGACCTTCTTTTTCATTTAAAAAAAATTACGTCAGAAATAAATTGTAATTACTCACATACAAAATACCAAACTATAAGTATTATATGAAATGTGAAAATATTTTTATTAAGTTTATTTAATTGAAATTCTGAAATATAATGAATATATTTTATTTTACTTATTTATTATATTAAAAATGTATGATTTATCAGAATACGTAGTATTTTCATTAAAAATTATTAGTTTATAAAGTGGCAAGATAGTAACATACTAAAATATATAGAGTTATTGCAAGGGTAAAATTAAAAGACATTTAAAAACTAACGTAAGAGTACTAAAGTAAAAGTTATTGCAAGGGTAAAATTAAATTAAAAGACATTTAAAAACTAACGTAAGAGTAATAAAGTAAAATTTTCTTTACATAATATCCATAAGACCATACGTAGTGGGGGACTTTATATATAAAGCCCCCCTTTTTGATTGGTCCACGTGGCTGCTGAGTCAGCATGGAGAGAGAAACTGAAAAAGGGGTGTAGTGGTAGGGCTTTATATATAAACCCCCTGTTTCTGATTGGGCCACGTGGATTTTTTTTTAATCTTTTAACTCAAAATAATTAAAATAAAAGGCAAATAAATATAAAAAAATTACAAATAATATTAAAAAACACACAACTAATATTAAAAAAAAAGTTACAAATAATATTAAAAAAAAAATTACACACCTCCTAAATTACTTATTTAAACATTACATATTCCTAAATTACTTAATTAAATAGTACTAGATAATTCCTAAATTACTTATTTAATCCTAATTTTCTCCACTATGGAGAGTAGTTGTCCCAGTCATCGAGTGTGTAGTATTCGGGGGATAGGGAACATGAGCTGTCCCGTCCATCGGATCTCACATCCGAGGGGAAATAGTAGTACTCACGAGGAGGGGTAGGCATGCTCCAGAGGCGTTCCTGCTCCTCAACTTCCCTGAGGGCTTCCAAGTCCTCAGGAGTCGGGTCCCCATATTCACGGGGTGGGGTGGTCTGGTGGTGGGGGGTGGGGATAGTCTGGTGGTGGGGGGTGGGGGGTGGGGGTAGGTTGGTGGTAGGGGGCGGGGGTAGTCTGGTGGTAGGGGTGGGGGTAGTCTGGTGGTAGGGGGTGGGGGTAGTCTGGTGGTAGGGGTGGGGGTAGTCTGGTGGTGGGGGGGTGGGGGTAGTCTGGGGGGTGGGGGATAGCAGCAGTAGTTCGGGGGGGTGGGGGCCGACAACATTAGTCTGTCCATTTCATTAATAGCCATGGAATAATCCATGGCCCAGGCCCATTCTTCATCCGTGAAGTTATCATCGACTTCAGGATGAGGAAAGGTTGGGGGTGCCGCAGCAGGAGGAGGAGGGGTGAAGGTTGGTGGTGCCGCAGCAGGAGGAGGAGGGGGATATAACCAATGTTGTGGGGGAGGAGGAGGAGGAGGAAGAGGAGGTTGTGCAGCAGCAGCAGGAGTAGAGGAGGTGAATGGTAGTCTCCGGGGCCGGCCCCGTCCCCGGACCCGGCGAGTGTACTGCCGGACATTAGACGGTCCGGCAGCTCCTGGTTGAAAACCACCCATGTCATTCATTGTGTTGAGGATTTGAGGATGAGGAAAATGTGTGACTGAGAATTGGGAGGAAGTGTTGTATTTATAGGGTGAGAAATATGACCGTTTGGGGGGGAAAACGTTTGAATTTCAAAATTTGAAATTTAAACGTTTGGGGGGGGGGGGGGGGGGAAATTTGAATTTCAAACGGTTTGGAACAGTAATCGTTTAAAATTCAAATGTTTGAATATAATTTTTTATATAATTTATTTTTTATTATTAATTTTAATAAATATTATTTTTTTATATAATTTATTTTTTATTATTATTTTATTAAATCTAATAAATTTTCTATTTAAATTATTATTATGTTTATTATTATTATTATTATAAAAAAAAGAATGTTTGACCTTGCCACGTGGCAAGGTCTGATTGGTCCAATCCACAAACACCCAGCGTTATTTTCATGAAGCCCAACTGAATTTTGCTACATAGCGCCCCTATGTGTTGGTGTGGGGGCGCTATTTTTTAAAAATCTTGAAAAATTACGCCCCACTACGGGGGGTCTAATGAATAAACTGTATTGACATCAAACCTAGACATCTACCGGTACAGACATCTCGCTATTCCTGTCTCTCCAATTCGCTCTACCTCTTTTACATTCCCCGTCCATGATCGTTCGTGACACGAACAGAACAGTCCATCTTTCTTCTATGTTCATTGATCAGTTGTTGGCTATGTCAGCACCATAATAGACATGATATGAGCAGTCCCATAGGCCCGTCACAGATAAACTTAGAATTGCACACTGTAAGGGGGTGTTTGGGATTGCGTTTTAAAATGGATTTTTAGATTATTGCGTTTTGAAAACGCAATTTTTAGTGTTTGGGATTGCGTTTTGAAATGGATTTTTGAGCTATCAAAATGCAATAATCTAAAAGTAGCTACAACCCTACTTTTCCAAAGCGCATAATCTGTTTTGAAAAATCAATTCCAAACACCCTCTAAGTTAAAACATTTCGCTCTTTTTATTTGTTATTCAACATAATCGGTATGTCAATCAAAATTTACCAAGTGTCAATCAAAAGTATAAAACTAATAGGTATCATCTTCCCTAAAAAAAAAAGAGAAATAAAATACAAAAATAGTTGTACATTGTCTGAACTCTGAAAAGATGGACCAAAATATTAGCAATGGCCACATGCGTTGGTAATGGACCCCAAGAAATTAATGGACATAGTATACCTACACAACAACACAACATACATACGACAAACTCATGCATGTCACCCTTACCCTTATATATGTAACTCCATAACCTTACAAACGTCCGCATATCCTTCTTTCCTTTTTCTAGTACTAGCATTCAACAATCATCTCTTTGTCTTTCCTTGAGACTTTGATGGCGACAGAAAAACTAGAAGATTACTCGGTCACAATACCTCTGCTGATTAACCACGAAAACGAAACGAAGGCCGTGGAGCAGCATGAATCCACCACAGACACCACTACAACGACCATCACTACCGGCACTGCCTCCTTTTTCAACACATGTTTCAATGGTCTTAATGCTCTATCAGGTTATTATTATTTTTTCATTTGTATACTGTTGGTTTTGATTGTATGAGTGATTAATTAGGCTGCGAAAGACTTGGTGCTCCTTGTGACCCAAGTTTAATTTCCACTCTCCTCATAATATTTTACTTTATTCGGGCAATGAGGGTGACAAACGCACTGAGGAGCGTTCGATCCTGAGCCGCATCATGGTTTTCACCCAACTGTTACCCCAGCGAGAAAACTCGTGTGGAGGCAGTACTGTTTCCGGGGGAATTAATACCGTAACCAAGTTTGATACACGAGCCCGGTTAAGACAACATAGTCTGGGGCAGACCTTGGCTAGAGCTGCCGATTAGGTAGTGTGACGTTGAGTCACTCATATGAAAATTACGGTTCAAAAAAAATTAGGTGGTCATAATTGGAAAATTAGTTGGTGATGGCTTTCAGGTTTTGCTAATATTGATTGTATGAGAGATTAATTAGGTGGTCATGATTATATATGAATTTATGGCTATTAATTGAGTTAGATTTATGGGGTAGGTATGGAGTTTGGTAGAAAACCTTTTCCTTTTAATGAGATAATTGCCTATGGCGTTTTTGTAAGAGTTACCCTTTTGGCATTATTCTGTTAAATTTTGTAAAAGAGAGGGTCCCAACAAACAAAACGCATGTGAAACAAAGAGAAAATCAAATTTTCATCAAAGTTTAGCTAGACACAAAAAATAATCTTGAAAAGTATAATCTAGCTCATGAAAACAACGAATCAAAACATTACCTGTGTAATACGTTTCCTAAATTTTAGATGACAACTAACAGGGGGCTAAGTGTTAGTTGACGGCTAACAGCCTTTACATGCCATGTTTTGAGTTGGTTGGTCGTTTTCGAGGACTTGTGCTACTTTTCAAGTTTTTTTGTATGGGGTAATTTTTTGCCTCGTTGGCAGGCTAAGCTTATTTGGTGTTTTGATATTACTTGGTTTTAAATATGTATATTTTTATTAGGGCTAAAAATCAATGTCATGTCTTTTTCAAAAAAGTGAGTCACATGTTTATATGTGTGATTTTTGTGAAACAAATCGATTAAGTTTAATGACTATGCAGGTTATATACATCCAACCAGCAATTGCAAATTTCTTTTTGACTACTATCTTCTTTTTCAATAAGTTTTGTCCTTCTATAATTTATATTTAAAAGTTCTACTTTTTTTTATTACAAACCATGACAAATTACAAGTGGATGATGGTAAACGGGCAACAAGCTCATTTACAATAGCCATCTCAACATTCTACACACTGCATTAAATATCTAGTGTTTTATATTTGTAAACTATATAAATTAAGAGCATCACACTGCATAATTAGGATGATATTAAAATAAATGTTTATCAGAGTTTTCTTTAGAGATGACTTGAGGGACCCTAGAAACATGTTTTTAAACTTAAATTATTGATGATTTTTTTCTTAGGTGTTGGGATTCTATCAGTTCCATATGCATTGGCATCAGGAGGGTGGTTAAGCTTGCTACTGCTGTTTACATTAGCCATCTCAACTTTCTACACAGGAATACTTATCAAAAGATGTATGGATACTGATCCAACGATAAGAAGCTACCCGGACATTGGTGATAGAGCGTTTGGTAAACCAGGAAGGGTCATAGTATCAGTCACCATGAACATAGAGCTTTATTTAGTTGCTACGGGTTTCTTGATCCTAGAAGGAGATAATCTAAGTAACATATTACCGGATATAGACTATGATCTTTATGGGATTCATATTGGTAGCAAGAAAAGCTTTGTTATTATTGTTGCTGCCATTATACTCCCCACAATTTGGCTGAATAATATGAGCATTCTTTCGTATATATCAGCAAGTGGTGTCTTAGCGTCTTTGGTAATCTTATTCTCGATCATGTGGGTTGGTGAGTTTGATGGTGTCGGTTTCAAGGAAAAGGGTACAATGGTAAATTGGAATGGGATACCTTCCGCTGTTAGCTTGTACGCTTTTTGCTATTGTGCTCATCCGGTTTTCCCAACTTTGTATACTTCCATGAAAAACCAACATCAATTCTCAAAGGTACTAGCAAACATCTAATTTCTTGTGCAATTGTCCCCTTCTTTCAGGTTTTGTTTCTATTTTTTTTTCATAGAGCCACTAAAAAAATAGGTTAGAATATAAACAAAATATCTTCACCCACTCCATCAATGTTTCTTGCATTTTTAATGCAGTATGTTTGTTCAAGAGGTGTAACATGTTCAAAGCAAGTTATTTAATTTTTTTAACTAGTTAATGTGTCAAATATGATTACAAATTTGTAGTATAACAATCATAATCAAATCTTTTGAATATATATAATAAACGAGGAGGTCTTATGCATTAGATTTAAAGTACTGAAGATCCATTCGACACATTTCTTACATGGTTTGAGTCTTTAAGATAAAAACATGCTACTACTCAATCATAAAGTCCAAGATTCGTATCATCTTATAACTATAACTTAATTTCTTTTATGGGTTCTGAAATGCAGGTGTTGCTAGTGTGTTTTGTCTTCTGCACAATTACTTACTCGTCGATGGCAGTTGTTGGTTATCTCATGTTCGGTTTAGAGGTAGAGTCACAGGTTACCTTAAACCTTCCTACCGACAAAATAAGCTCAAGAGTGGCTATTTGCACCACCCTTGTGAACCCAATAGCTAAATATGCACTCATGGTCACACCAATTGTCCACACAATTGAAGAAAGATTTTTATCTATATACAATGCTAGAAAGTTTAGCATCTTGATCAGAACAGCACTCGTAATGAGCACAGTAGTTGTAGCCTTGGCACTCCCTTTGTTTGGGTATTTGATGTCACTTGTGGGAGCGTTTTTAAGTGTCACAGCATCGGTCATATTGCCATGCTTGTGTTACTTAAAAATTTCGGGCACTTACAGGAGATTTGGACTTGAGTCGGTGCTTATTGGATTCATTGTGTTCATCGGGGTTTTGGTTGCAATTGTAGGTACTTACACATCTTTGGTAGATATAGTGAGGAATATATGAAGCTCGGATCTACCGTTTGTGAAACTGAGCTAATTAAGACATCAGAATATTAATGGTTAGACTTCAACTTGAGGTTTGTAGGTAGTGTGTAATGCCTTCTATTCTTACCAAACTATGATAAAATTGCTTATGGATTAGAAGTAAAATAGTTTACCAGGAAGTAATACTTATATGCGAAATTTTATTGAACACTTGTGAGCATAATCAATCTTGCGGAAGTTAATTAATAGTTAGCTGGCTCCAAAGCATCCAAAAATATACTTTCAAAGAGGAACAAGAATTGAAGAGCAAAACAGGAAGAATATCTCCAAGCCTAAGCATGTTATGGATGAAATTATTTTTCTAAATATTTGTAAACAAGAGTATGGATTTTTGTTTTGAAACTGACGTAAAATCATTAGAATTTCCTCCAAGGGTTAGGATCAAATACACAAGACACTTTGTCTAGGAATGATGAGAAGGATTATGATCTATTGATCATATATTTGAAGGGTTGAGATTAGTTTATTTGAACAAAATAAATAATAAATTAGAGGAAAGGCATAAAAGGAAAACCACATTTGTTGACTTTCTCTCTCCATATACAATGCACATGTCAATTCCCCCATCATTTTAAAACGTCTATAACTTTTTCATAAATGTGTGAAGTGCGTAAGAAAGGAAAGAGTGGAAAGTTTATGAGACATACATTGGTGTGTTAGTGTATGAGAGAGAAAGCGCCAATCAAGCTCAGTTGGGCTTAGAGGTGCACAAATCGGGGTTTCTTAATAACCAGAATCGAGTATGGAACTGTTTTCGAGTATTATCGGTTATTGAGAGAAACCGGGTAGGGCTCGAGTTCAGATATTAAGAAGAAAAACCATACCCTATATATATACATGGGTAGGGTATGATTAGGTTTGGCTATAACAGGATACTGGAATTAGGTATGGGTTCGGGGATTAATACTCTGTTTTATAAAATAAGTTTTTTATTGTTTTACACAAAAACAAAATTCGTAAAATTAAATTTTGGTTTGTAATTTATAAAAATAATTAAAATAAATTATAATAATATAAATTCACTCCGGGATAAATTAGTTGCTTTATAATATGCAATATTGAAAAACTTAAATATAAAAGTTATAAAGTAAACATACAAATATACTTTAAAAATTGGGTATAAAAAAAACCAGTATCATGCATGTATAGGGTATAACTGGGTTTGGGTATTGAGTATAACAAATTCCGGTATTTTGAGGAATAAATCAGAGACGGGTATTGAGCTCAAAATGTGTACCATATCCGTACCCTACGAGTAGGGCCTGGTTCAATTATGGGTATAAAATACCCAGGGTACAAAATATCCAGGTTAAAAAATAACCGGTTTCAGTTTTTTTCTTCGGCCGGTACAGGTTTTTTGTGCAACTCTCGTTGAGATGCTCTTGTACCCACAAATTAAAATCCAAAACCATTAAGATAACCATCATTTGTTAGTATAAGCTTCCACGTCAAAATTTTAAATGTAACAGTTTAAAATTGATACAGAACCTAACAACTCCAAGGTATGAGGTGGATCAATGTCGAGTAGTGCTTTAAGATGATGTCTTCAATAGACATTCGTAGTTAAAAAAGGACATACATATGTTAACAAACGACGCCCATGTTTAATTTGGAATTGTTCACTTGTTGAATTAGAGAGAATAAATTATAATAACCAACACTTTATGTCCAGTACTGGAGCATTTTATATTATGAAATGAAACTTAGTTTTTAATTAAAAATAAAAATAAAATCATGACTTGTATCAAAATTCTAAAGATGATTAGTGTATGATATTTTAATTTAATTAAAACGAGATCAAATTAAAATAATTGCTTTTGCTAGAATGTTTGAAAACATTATCCTATATATTAGTTTTACTAATAAAAATTGTACGGATTTCTTGGGAGAAGAAGTTTTTTTATAGTTTTCTAAGAAGAACAATAAGTTTGTATACAATACAAGAGTATATATGTGTATCTAAAATAATTGTAAAGTAGTTATAGTGGGTATATCTGATTTTATAACATCAGATATACATAAGTATTCATTCTACACTATTAATAACATACTTTAGGATAATATTAAATTTGTACTTCAGGACCTGTGATATAAACTGATACTATTGGATCAGTCATGCTGCCTCGTTAAAAACCTTACTAAGAAAACCCAGTGAGACAAAACTTAGTCAAAGAAAAGAGTACAGCGTGTATAATGCTCCCCCTCAATTTAACTAATGTCTTTCAATCTTCGGAGCCCGATCTTTTGTGATAACAGCTCAAAACTGCTTCTAGGTAAAGATTTTCTGAACAAGTCGGCTAGATTTTCACTTGACTTGATTTGACGAGCATCATTTTCCCCTTCCTTTTGCAGGTCATATGTCGAGAAAAACTTTGGTGAAATATGCTTTGTTCTGTCACCTTTGATGTAGCCTTCTCTGATTTGAGCTATGCATGCAGTATGGTCTTCGTAAATAATCGTTCAATCCTTCTTGATCTGTTCTAATCCACATGCTTCTTGTATATGATTAACCATTGATCTCAACCACACGCATTCTCGACCAGCATCATACAATGCTATCAATTCAGCATGATTTGATGATGTTGCTGTAAGTGTTTGCTTAGTTGACTTCTAAGAAATTGTTGTGCCACCGTATGTGAATACGTAACTTGTCTGATATTTTGCTTTATGAGGATCTGATAGATATCTTGCGTCAGCATACCCAACAACCAGGGACTTGTTATCTTTTTGATAGAAAAGACCCAAGTCTCATATGAAGTCCTTTAGAGATTGTGAGACTGACTAGAAACCTAAGGGTTATCGCATCTACTAAGGGGGAAGACGTTTCCTCATAATCAACTCTTGGGATTTGAGAAAACCCTTGTGCACAAGTCGTGCTTTATATCATATAATCTCATTCTTTTCATTTCTCTTTATTGCAAACATCCATCTATAACCAACTGGTTTAACGTCTTCGGACTACAGGTCCGAAAACATGTCACTTTTCGAGCGAATTTAATTTAGCATTTATGGCTTATTGCCCTCTTGGCCAATCATTTATGTGCATGCACTCTTCTAGAGTTCTAGGTACGTAATCATTTTCATTTATTACATATGTTGCTATAGCATATGCGACTATATCGTCAACACGTGTTTTATTTCGGTTCCACGTTGTACTATTTTGTACATAATTGATAGAGATCTCATTTTCATTTGGTACCGTTGTTTCTTCTAAAATTTCATTTTCCTCTGGAATTATATTTCTCTCTTCCGGGACATTTACCTCTACTGGGGTTTCATTTATAATATTTTGTGCGTTTTCACCAACTGCGTTATTTTGCTATTTTCGTTTTCGTGTGTTCTTGTCTTTGGAACCGATTGGTCTTCCATGTTTTCTTTGTATTGTAATCTTGCTAGGGATTACCTCAATTTGAGAAGTTGCATATAATACTGGTATATGTGACTTTGTCACTCGATTTGTGTCTGTGAATGCATCTGGTGATTCATTTGCTATTCTTTACAAATGTATAATCTTTTGGACTTCATATTCACATTGACCACTTCGGGGGTCGAGATTTGATAGTGATGATGCATTCCATGTTATTTCTTGTTTTACCAGTCTTTCTTTATTCTTATCTCCCCCTAAGACTGGGAACATTGTTTCATTAAAATGACAGTCAGCATACCGTGATGTGAACATGTCCCCTGTTAATGGTTCTAAGTATTTGATAATAGACGGGGAGTTAAAACCAATGTAAATGCCCAGTCTTCTTTTGGGTCCCATTGTGGTACGTTGTGGTGGCGATATGGGTACGTATACCGCACAACCGAAAATTCTAAGGTGGGACAAACTTGGTTCTCGTCCGGAGACTAGTTGTAATGGGGAGTATTCATGATCAGCAGTTGGCCTTAATCTGATTAGTGCAGCGGCATGCAAAATAGCATGGCTCCATGCAGACGATGGTAGTTTACATCTCATGAGGATCGGTCTAGCGATTATTTGTAATCGTTTAATTAAAGATTCAGCTAAACTGTTTTGTGTGTGAACATGAGGCACTGGATGTTCAACATTTATCCCAATTGACATACAATAGTCGTTAAAAGCTTGGGATGTGAATTCTCCTGCATTATCCATCCGGATGTTTTAAATTTGATTATCCGGAAAGTTAGCTCTTAATTGTATGATTTGGGCTAAAAGCTGGGCAAATGCTACATTTCGAGTAGCTAGAAGACTTAGATGTGACTACCTTGAGGATGCGTCAATTAAGACCATGAAATAGTGGAATGGTCCACATGAAGGGTGTATGGGCCCACAAATATCCCCTTGGATTCGTTCTAAAAATGAGGTGTTTTCATGTATCAATTTAGTTTGTGAGGGTCGAGTAATAAGTTTGCCCTAAGAGCATGCTGCACATGATGAATCTTCTGGTAGCAAAACTTTTGACATTTTTAGAGGGTGTCCAGTTGCACTTTTGATTATTTTTCTCATTATTATGCTACCAGGGTGACCTAAACGGTCATGCCATATATTGAATGTATCTTTGTCTAATAATTTTTGGTTAGTCACCATGTATGATTCGATAGGATTTATATTAGTACAGTATAATCCAGAGGATAAACCTTGTAGTTGTTCAACAATGGTTTGTTGTCCATTTTTGTTTAAAATAAATTGAAGATATTCAATATTACTTTCATCTTTAGTTTTTAGATGGTAACCATTTTTCCGAATATCTTTAAAACTAAGTAAATTTCTTCTGGATTTACTAGAATATAATGCATTTTCAATAGTTAGTTGGGTACCCGAAGGTAGTTGGGTACCAATAATAGCTCTGCTGGAGCTAGCAGACATATTTCTTCTGGAAATAAAAGTAATAAAGATTAATACAAAGTAGGAATTTAAACCATTACATGAATTTAAATAAAAATTACAAGTGTTTATACTATACCAAGTAAAAAGTCATAGTTTGTAAGTAAAGACCATAAAAGATACACAACATAATGTTTAAACATCACGAGCATCTTTGATAAAATCACATGCATCCAAATGAATGTCTGATATAATAGATGCCAAATTAGATGTATCCTCAACCAGATTAGTTTCAACCTTCTTTCCTTGTCCTTTCATCATGCATTGATATGCTTCAACAAGGTGTTTGGGGGTGCGTCATGTGCGAGACCAGTGATTTGACATACCACATTTATAACAAATGTTGTTTTGGTTCCCGCTAGTTTTTCCCTTCGGGGGTCGCCCCGTATTTTGTCAACTTGATTCGCCACCACTATTTTTAGAGCTGTGAAACTTTTGACGCCATGTATATCCCCGTCCACGTCCACGGCCACAGCCTCTGCTGGGGCCACGACCTCTGCCTCTTCCACGCCTGCTATGATAATTTGCCGCATTCGCTTCAGGGAATGGGCTTGCACATGTAGGACGCGATTGATGATTTTGTAGTAGGAGCTTGTTGTTTTGCTCCGCGACCAAAAGACATGATATTAGTTTAGAATGTTTAGTAAATTTACGTTCCCTGTATTGCTGCGACAGGAGCATGTTTGAGGCATGGAACGTTGAGAAAGTCTTTTCGAGCATGTGTTCATCAGTTATATTTTCACCGCATAGTTTAAGTTCAGAAGTAATGCGGTTTTGAAATCTTGTAGTCTTAAATGAAGCCATTCGTAACAAGCTTTTGGCAGTAAGACCAACTTCTAGTGGTCAAAGCGTTCTTGAATGCTTTTCCATAATTCAAGGGTGTCCTCAACAGTTAATTATTCCCTCTTTAGATCTTCTTGAAGATGGTGACGAAGAAATATCATAGCTTTTGCTTTGTTTTTGAGGTGACATCTGATTACCATCAACAATTGTCTCCCCCAAATTATTTGCTGTCAAGTGAATTTTAACATCAAGTGTCCATGGGTGGTAGTTGTTACCGAGATGTCAAGGGTGGAGAATTCAAGCTTTAATAAGTTCGACATGTTATTTGTATTGTTGATTTGCGCTACGAACCCGTATAGTGTCCAGTGGTGTGACAGAAATTGATGGGAATTCTCGATGAAGAGAGCAAACGTTGCTGATAACGTGATAAAAATTGTACAGATTTCTTGGGAGAAGAAGTTTTTGTATAGTTTTCTAAGAAGAGCAATAAGTTTGTATACTATACAAGAGTATATATATGTGTATCTAAAATAACTATAAAATGGTTGTGGGGGGTATATCTGATTTTATAACATTTACAAGTTTGATGAATAGTGCTTTGTATCAACATGCTATATATTTGTTATTCTACTATCTTAACGAACTTCTATCTAGTCTGGTTGGTTTGGTTGTTTGTTTCTGTACAGTTTACCTAGGTTCAACCCATATATGTTTGTCTACACGATTCATGGGTATATATTCAACCCATGGCTTTTTACTGTGATGGCACCTCATTTTTTTCTCTCCCATAACATTTTCTCACACACTCTCTCTTTTTCAAACTGTTATGAAGAAGGGTTTTGTTGTCTTTGAGGGGGAGAGAAGAGAGAGTGGTGATGGCCGAAGATTCACCACCGCGATCACCATTTCACCACCATCACTTCTGCCTCAAATCTCTTCCTCCGCTCTCTAAATCTTTTTTCTTCTTTAATTTTTAGAGAGAGAAACAAGCTTCTATCAGTAAATCCAGATCCAGATCTATTTTTCTTAATCTTCTGTTTTTTTGTTCTGCAATCAAGTGTTTCTAGAGAGTTTTGTTGTCTTGGTTTGCAATTATACGATTTTTAGTGGATTTATTTGTGATTTGTTCTTCGATTTGAAATCGGTTGTGATGTGATCGTTAGTAGCTTTGTTAGGTTTTTAATTTCATATACATGTAAATATGTTTTGTTCATGATTCCACTTTCAATAAAATGCTGCAATTTTAAGTACTTGCATCGGGTCGGGGTGTTTTGAATTTGGTTATAATGAAATCCTGCAATTTAAGAACTTGGATCGGGTCGGTGATGTGATGCCGAAAGAATCACATTTGTATAGTTTAATTTTGTATATTTTTTGTTTATTTGTGTGTAGTTTCACCCGGAATTAGGTACTTATCTAAGAATGATGAATGATGAATGATAAGTCATAAGTGCTAAATTCGCAAAGAAACGAGCAATCGGGTGCAAAGAACAAAGATTGGATGAGTCTTAGGAAACATACATGAATTGGAAATGAAGATATTTTTGTATGATGTGAAAGAGGGTTTAAATACGAAGACGTGGCCGTGAAAATGGAGGAAAACGGAGTTATAACGAAAAAGTTATAAAGAAAACAAGTTGGCCGAAACCAGTCAGCGTCTGTGACGCCTAGACATGCGTCTCGGACGCCCAGCTGATGTGCCCTGGATGCCCAAGGTCTTCTGGAGACGCTCAGCTGTACGCTGACCAGCGTCCAGGATGCCCAGACTAGCGTCCGGGACGCCCAGATCTGACGGGAAACTCCTTAAAACACCCAAAAACTTATCTTAGCAAGCCTAACTTCTTCTCTAGCCGCCTTAGGGCGATTTGGGCGATCAAAGGGGCGATTTTTGGGGGTTTTTCATAACTTCAATCCATTCCATATCATTATTATCATCCAAGATCTTCAATAGCCATTCTTCCAATCTTCTCCATCATCATTCAAGCTCCCAAAACCATGTTTGGTTAAGTTCCCCTTCACTTCCGGGTGAAGGATTGTAAGTTTTTGGATTCGTTATGTTGTTATTATGATTGTATTTTGCAAGAAACAAGTGTTGTTCTTAATGAATCATTGATATTGGGTTGAACTTTGTGTATGCTTATGTTGTGCTTGAGCCATGGGGATGAATTCCATCAATTAGATTTTGATGTTGGGTTGAACCTTGTGTATATTCTTGTATGCTTAAACCATAGAGATGAATCTTGTCAATTGAGTTTTGCTTCAACATTATCTTTAGACTTGTGAGATAAATCCTATCACTTAAGCTGGGTTATTGGATTAGACTCATTATATGACTAAAGGTTTTTGTATCTTTCAAATCTATTTGTGATCGTGACATCATTTGTATGAATTAATTGTTGTGCTTAATTGTCTTGGTATTGGGTTGGACTTATTGCATGTTTAGAGACCATTGTGTTTTTAAGCTCATAAGATGAATTCTATCAATTATGCCTTAACTCAACATATAGGGTTTGGTGAACTAGATAATGAAGCATACTTAGGGCCTAGTAGCTATTTGTTGATGTCTAAGTCTTGATTCTCTGTCCTAGCGATTCTTACAAGTGAAATTGCAAATCTATCATAATAACTCTTGAATCCTAGTTACTTGCATATTCGAACCCAGGAGTGATTGTTAGCTAGATTTTATTGTTGCTTTCATTACTTGAAAATTCCAACATCCCTCCAAAACCAACAAAAAGAGAAAACTAGAAAGAACTTCATAATACAACGCTACATCTTCATAAGTAACTAAATAAACAGCTAGTGTGACGCTAACCACATGCTCCTTGGATTCGATACCCTACTTACCCTAGCTACCTAGGTTATTTAGGTTTTGTATGAACCGTGACGACCGATTCATCAGTCGGGTTATTGATGAGAAATAGGTTTTGATGGACGTTGGTTCATACAGGTGCACAGGTCTACGCAGCCACCCAAAAGGGACTCGTGAAACTAAAAATCAATAAAAAAGAATTGTCTTCGAGTCATAACCCGCAACCGAATGATGATCACCCCAGTCATATCACATGGTCACAAGACTTATTAAGCCGAATTAAAAAAAAAGTTAAAAAGCCATCTATTTCAACCCGTTATGAGAAAATGAGTATATTGAGTTATAACTTGATTGTATTGGGTCAAACCGGATCAAAAACACCTAAATTGTACATAGTTTAGTTCAAAATTATTATATTAAAGTAAATTACTAACTAAAAATATTGTCTTCTTCTTGGGTAACTGTCGGCTGTAAGTGCCATTGATGCAAATGGAGTGATGTTTTTCCAAGGACTAAGAACGGTGTTGAGGTAAGTACAATACGTCATCTTAAAAGGTTATATAGAGGTGGTTTTTTTATTTGTTGTTTACATGTTTATCTACTTATTATTATTTATCGTTTGTTATTGAAGCTCTTTAACAAGTTGCCATTGATACAGTGCTCATGATGACATTCCTGAAGTATATATGGTTTGTCCAAAAATCTCTGTCGAAAAAAAACGTTTGTGAAATCTTTTTACATTGAAAAGGAAAAAGTTTAAACACTATTTCTTAAAATATTTTATAGGTGAATCAGTTATTGAAGACATCAAAGATGCAAGGTTTCACAAAATTGGCACTGGATGGGAGAAGCTTTCATCTCGAACATACGCAATGAAGGTATAATAGTTTGCTCACGTTTCACATTTAAAATGTGAAGTTAAATAGATTAAAATGGGTGTTTTTGTTGGCTTCTCAGTTGCAGGAAGCATAGTATCAATCTGTCATAGTCCCGCGATGTAGAGTCGCTACGAAAGTATCAAGTAATAAATTTCAATATGTTGTATATTGAACCACCCATGCTGTAATCTTTATTAAATCGCCACGTACACATCATGAATATTAATTACTTAGCAATAATTGCATGGTTTCGTTGTGCCATTTGTATGTAAATCCATTGCTAACAAATGCAAGTGGTGGATCATCTTGGTGGCATTTAAAGTTTGTTAGCTATTCAAGTGTTTTTTAGATCATTAAGATATCTTTTCTGGCATTTAAAGGAACTTCAAGTATAAATTAATTAAAAAAATAGTTTTAAGGTAAAATATGATTAATCAGGCTGCCTCATTATTTCAAACCCCTTATTACCGGTACAATTTGAGTTTGTTTCAGTCACCTTATTAATGGCACAATTTGATTAGAAAAAAAAAACATCAAAACATCAGATTGAGCAAACTCACACAACTTTTTTTTTATTATTATTATAAACCAAAGTACACAGTTTATACTAATCGCAATCATCATTAATGGCGGATCTTGAACGAAAAGTCTGTTAAGGCCATGCTCAATCTGTAGAGCTGGGCTCAATACATATATATTTTTTTTTTGAAATTTTTCGTAAGATTTACACGACGTAACAAAAAAAACTGGGTAGGCCAGAGCCTCGTTTGGCCCATAGATAGATAAGCCCATGATCATCATTTTATACTAACTAAACATCTTGGAAAACAAGATAGCTAAACAACTAAAATAAAAACTCAAAACCTTAACATTAAATACGAGTCCATATAATATAAAAACAATTTAAATAAATAAACCCAACAAGCTAACATTGTTTTGTTTGAACACAATGATCATTTGTTAGTACAAGCTTCCACGTAAAAATGTTAAATGAAGCAGTTGAAAATTGATACACAACCTATAAACTCCAAGGTATGAGGTGGGTCGATGTCGATCGAGTAGTGTTTTAACAGGATTTCTCAATACACATTCATAGTTGCAAAAGGACATACATATGTCAACAAACGACGCCCATGTTTAATTGGGAATTGTTTCACATGTTGAATGAGAGATAAAAAACTAGGATAATTTAACACTCTTTCTATGTCATGAAAATTAAAAAATTAGAAAATTAGAAAACTAGGATAACGACGCCCATGTTTAAGTAGTGGTGCACTTTATATTATGAAAGAAAAGTAATTATTTAAATTAAAATTAGACCCAGAATAGTTATTATTTAAATTAAAAATAGGCCACAATAAAATCATGTCCTTTATGAAAATTATAAAAAGGACTAGTGTGTAACAATTTAAGTAAAACAAAACCACACTAAAGTATTTGCTTTTGCTAGAAGTATTATTTATAGGTACGTTGGAAGTATTGGATTATTTGATTTGATCGATACAAGACATATGTTGTCCTTTTTTTGTCAAGGCGGCAACTCCTAAATCGGCCTCTCAAGAGATATGATACCGCGCAAGCGCGCGGGCCCACATCTCCACATGGGCCAGCACAGCAGGTCTACGTGGGCTTCTAGAAAGCGGCGCGGAGCACCTCGTGGCTGACAGCTAATAACCGACAGGAAAGGGACATTTAGCCAATCAGAGACGCACATTCCCTGCTCCATAATCGCCTGCAGGTACGAGGTACAGAATAGTACAAGAAAGGACAGACAATGACACGTGGACCAATAGCGAAGGTACAGCGCAGAGGATGACAACGGCCCGATCGTACAGCCAGCTGTCATTCTCCCCTCATCCAATCACAGAAGACCTCAGGTGGCCTATAAATACCCCATGAGGTCAGACGAAGAAAAGGATGAACAATCGGAGAGACAACCCTAGTTACGAGAATTAGATTATAGTCGAAGCGCTGTAACAGTAGCTATCTTAGTCTTGTAATAATCATTGAACCATTAATGAGAATCATGTCCTTACTTGTGCTTTCATCTTAGTCTACTGTTATATTGGTGTTTCTTCATTGGCGCCATCCGTGGGACTGAGCATACAAGAACGTTAAAAACTTCTATTTCTCAAAAACAGTAACTATGTCTCTCATACCACCGTTACCGAACTTCACGAATGTTAACTCCGACACCGACGTTGCCCAGGGAGGCACCGGCCAGTCGGGGAACACAGCAGACGTTCAGCAACAGACAAAAAACACGGGTCCAGCTGTTACCCCATCTTCAGGGACAAGACAGACCACTTCCTTCCAGTTTCTTACCGAAACGAATCAGGTTTCCCCAGCTGAGAATGCCGCGCCGATGGTTAGTCCGGAGGTATGGTATACTCAGCAAAAGGAAGCCCTGAAACGTGTATACCTCCAAAAACTGAAGGACCAACAACTCAGAGAGGCAGCCCGCACGCTTTCCTACAGCGAGGGACCGTCCAACACAGCAAGGAACAATGGCGGAAGCAACCATGAAACTGACCCCACATGGAGAGAAGACTCAGACGAGTCTCAAAGTCGCTTCACGCGTGACATAAGCCAGCCCTTAAGCAACACCGCTGCGCGAGGGCACTTTATGACCGGTGATGACGACCTAACCAAACCATATTATCCTCCATCGTTCATGGAAAAGTCAAAGTTCACCCCGCGCATTGCGCTGGCACCCCTGCCACCCAAAACAAAAATCCCAAGTACGCTGGGTAAGTTTGATGGAACAGGGGACCCAGACGACCACCTGAGGACATTCGAGGTCGCAGGAAAATGTGCACAGTGGAGTTTGCCAGCATGGTGTCACATGTTCGCGCAGACGCTCACGGGCGCTGCGCGAGTATGGTTTGACAGCCTACCAAATGGAAAAATAGATAACATCAAAGAATTGACCGACAAGTTTGCGGACCACTTCAGTCAAAACAAACGAATTGAGCGGGACTCAACTGACATCCTGCAAGTCAGGCGACGAGACAATGAGTCAATCGAAGATTACATCACCCGCTTCAATAGGGAAGCTCTGCAGATTGGGCCCATCGGTTTCGAGCTTATGAAAGCAGCTTTCACTCAGGGAGTGCGATGCGACTCCCTCATCCGCACGCTAGCAGGATGCACCGGAATGCCCAACACATGGGATGAAATCATGAAGGGGGCTAAAACATATGCAAAAACAGAAAGAGAACTGTCTGTCTGGAACCGAGTACAAGCACCTCAATACACGGACGTGCAAGCGCAAGCTGCGCGCTCCAGGCATGGTCGACAGGACAGAAGGGGAAGAGGTTCTGTTTGGAACCGACTCCAAGGAGGCGCCCAAACAGATACCAAACCCATTGAGGTCCAAGACCACAAGGGAAACACACAGAATGACCACAGGTCAGGAAGAAGGAGTCACAACAATTGGACCCCACTCACGAAAACCCCAGCGCAGGTGTTAGCGACGGAAAACGTAGCTTTCCCAGAACCCAAGGTGATCAAAAGTCGAGATAACTTAGATCCAGGAAAGTTCTGCGCCTATCACCAAGACATCGGGCACGACACAGACAAATGCTACCAGCTGAAGCAAGCGATCGAAGAGGCCCTAAAATCAGGAAAACTTGGGCACTTGCTAAGAAATGTCGAGCGCAAGCAGCAAGAAGGACCACCACAAAAGAAGATAAAAAATGTCAGCCTGATGATCAACTCTGACAGAAGAAAGCAAGCGAAAAGAAAGCCTGACCAAGTGGCAGAATGGAAAGAACAACAAGTACGCTTCCCAACAGTCAAGGGCGGACCTTCATCCACCCGCGCACTAGTTATCACGGCCATTTTCGATCACTATCGAACCACCCGCGCGCTGGTCGATACAGGGAGCAACTCTGACATAATGTACGAGCAATGCTTCAACCTCCTAGACGAGGAAGACAAGCAGCGCCTGCGCCCAGTCAACTCCCCTATCATGGGTTTCTCAAATGAGGTCATATCACCTCTGGGGGAAATTTCTTTCCGTCTAACGATGGGGGACAAAGCGCATTCAAGAACAGAAGATGTCACCTTCCTCGTTGTGCCAACGAAATCTACCTATGACATCATTTTGGGGCGAGAAGCAATGGCTGCCTATAACATGGTACCGTCAACGATACATGGAGCCATTGGGTTCCCAACACCAACGGGCGTAGCAATCGTATGGGCCAACAGAGAGTGCGTTATGACGGAAGAGCCACATCCTGCCAAAATGTTAAAGGCCACCCCGCTCACTGAGCCGGAAAAGTGGATCCTTAACCCCAAGTTCCCAGAGCAGACGGTGACACTGGGGGCAGCCATCTCAGAAAACACACGGGAACGCCTAAAGCAGCTTCTGCAGAAGAACATGGACGTCTTCGCGTGGCAACCATCAGACATGGTGGGGGTCCAGCGAGAGCTCGCCCAGCACAAACTTAACACATACCGCTCGGTTGAGCCGATCGCACAAAAGCGCAGGAGCATGGGCGCCGAGAAAGCCAAAGCAATGAATGAGCAAGTCAATGAGCTACTGAAGGCAGGGATCCTACGCGAAACCAGATACCAGACCTGGGTCGCAAACCCAGTCATGGTCAAGAAAAGCAACGGAAGCTGGAGAATGTGTGTGGATTACACTGACCTCAACAAAGCTTGCCCAAAAGATTGCTACCCCCTGCCAGAAATAGACTTGAAAATCGACTCCCTCGCGCCATTCCGGTTCAAATGCTTCCTGGACGCCTACAAAGGCTACCACCAAATCCAAATGGCGCCCGAGGACGAAGACAAGACTGCTTTTCGAACAGACAAAGGCGTCTTTTGCTACACAAAGATGCCATTTGGGCTAAAGAATGCAGGAGCCACCTACCAACGGCTGATGGACCGCGCGTTCGCACTACAAATTGGCAAAAACCTCGAAGTCTATGTAGATGACCTAGTCATCAAAAGCAAAGAAGAGGATCAGATGTTGAAAGACATTGAAGAGACCTTCAAGCACCTGAAAGAGATCCACATGAAACTCAACCCGAGCAAGTGCGCATTCGGAATGGAGGAGGGAAAGTTTCTGGGGGTAATCGTCACCAAAGATGGTTTTCGACCAAACCCAGAAAAAATCCAAGCCATAGCACAAATGCCGTCTCCATCAACGCTGAAGGATGTCCAAACCCTGAACGGACGCTTGGTCGCCATCAACAGGTTCCTCTCCAACCACGCAACCAAATCCATCCCGTTCATTGAAACACTAAAGAGTTGCCTGAAAAAGAACCAATTCAAATGGACCAGTGAAGCAGAGAAAGCTTTTCAAGACATGAAAGCCTGCCTAATGGACCTCCCAACGCTCACCGCGCCCTTACCACGGGAACCTTTAACAATGTACCTATGTGCCACAGAAAAGGCGGTAAGCGCAGTGCTCATGGTCGATCGGAAATTGATCCAAACTCCAATCTATTACATCAGTAGGGTCCTGACAGACGCAGAAACCAGGTACACAACGATGGAAAAGTTGGTACTGGCCCTAGTGCATGCATCGCGCAGACTGCGCCGATACTTCCAAGGACACCCAATCAATGTGCTTAGCGACTACAAGCTGAACAATGTACTCTCCAAACCAGAACTGTCCGGGAGATTGGCAAAGTGGGCAATTGAGTTAGGTGAACATACCATCTTCTACAAATCCAGACCAGCAATCAAGGGACAAGTCCTGGCGGACTTCATCGCTGAAGTACCACAAGAAAAAATAGAAGAGTGCAAGGCTGAGCAAGGCCCACAGCAGCAATGCGATGATAAAGCAATCTGGAACCTGTATACGGACGGAGCCTCAAACGAGGACGGCGCAGGCGCGGGGGTCAGACTCGTCCACCCTGATGGGGCCGAGTTCACCTACGCAATCCGGCTAGAATTTAAAACAACGAACAACGAAGCTGAGTACGAGGCTTTCCTTGCAGGCCTGCGCATCGCACAAAAACTGGGTGCCAAACATGTCTATGCGCACGTAGACTCCATGTTGGTAGCGGGACAAATCACCGGGAAGTATGATGCCAAAGACCCATCCATGGCAACATACCTCCGGTACGCGAAAGAATTAATGGCTACATTCTCAAGCTGCACCATCGACCACATCAGTCGCAGTCAAAATAAACCAGCAGACGCTCTAAGCAAAATGGCATCCACAAACTTTGGTCATTTAGCAAAAGAGGTCCGCGTTGAAGTGCTAGCCGAACCTTCTGTACCGCCCAAGGAGGTCCATGTAATTCAAACAGGTATTGACAGCTGGATGACCCCCATTATCTCTTACCTCACTACAGGCACACTGCCAAGTCAGCGCGCAGAGGCAAGAAAAATACAACACAAAGCGCTGCAGTACCAAATGCAAGATGGGGTGTTGTATCGAAAATCGTACTTGGGGCCATTGCTGAAGTGTGTCGATGGAACAGATGCAGACTACCTTGTCAGGGAAATCCACGAAGGGATATGTGGTATACATTCGGGGCCGCGCATGGTGGTGGCAAAGATCATGAACGCCGGCTACTACTGGCCTGGCATGCATCTGGACGCGCTGGAAATCATACGACGATGTGACTCTTGCCAACGCCACGCGCCGAACACCATGCGCCCCAAAAACGACTTGATACCAGTAACATCCGCCTGGCCATTCCAAAAATGGGCCATCGACTTGGTAGGGCCGTTCCCCATGACCACAGGCAAGCGGCGATACCTGATCGTTGCAATCGATTACTTCACGAAATGGATAGAAGCCAAACCGCTAGCAGAGATCAACGCAAGCCAAGTAAAGAAATTCATTTGGGAGTTCCTCATTTGCCGCTTCGGCCTGCCTATGGAGATTGTCACAGACAATGGAACACAATTCGCAGATAGAGGACTCCTAAAGTGGTACACAGAGCTGCACATCAAGCCCATCTTTACATCAGTCGCCCACCCACAGGGTAATGGCCAAGTTGAGCGCGCCAACAGGAGCATCGTCGAAGGCATCAAAGCACGCCTAGGGACGAAAGGAAAGGCCTGGGCGGAGGAACTACCGAGCGTGCTATGGGCCAATCGAACGCTAACAAAAACGAGCACCGGTGAGACCCCGTTCAGCCTCACCTATGGCTCCGAAGCAGTCATCCCAGCCGAAATAGGTTGCCCCTCTGCAAGAGTCCTCTCCGCATGCCATACCGACAATGAAAAAGAGCTGCGCACCAACTTAGACCTGCTAGAAGAACGCCGAGACTTGGCAGCGATAAAGGAAGCCAGCTACAAAAAGCAGTTGGAAAGGTACTACAACGCCAAGGTCAAGCTAAACGCCTTCAAAGTCGGCGACTTTGTCTTCAGAAACAATGAAGCAAGCGGAGCGCTGCCAGCAGGCAAGCTCACTCCCACCTGGGAGGGTCCATACCGCATCACCGAAGTGCTAGGGAAGGGAGCATATAAACTATCAACACTTGAGGACAAGCTGATCCCACGCACGTGGAATGCAGCGCAACTAAGAAAGTGTTATATGTAATCGCCACGCGTATTGTAATGAAGGCTATTTAGCCATTTAATAGAACGATCGTTTTTCTTTCCCTAACCCAAACATCTACTCTGTTAATCATTATCTCGTTATATATGTACCCGTGCAACAACGTAAATAATCAAACATTGTATGGCTAAGATACAATGCCAAAAACTAAAAATTGCAAGGATAACTTGCAACTTCTAAAACAGGCGCGCCATATGGCTAAGATATCGCGTGCCACTTAAACATTGTATGGCTAAGATACAATGCCTAAAACTAAAAATTGCAAGGATAACTTGCAACTTCTAAAACAGGCGCGCCGTATGGCTAAGATATCGCGCGCCACTTAAACATTGTATGGCTAAGATACAATGCCTAAAACTAAAAATTGCAAGGATAACTTGCAACTTCTAAAACAGGCGCGCCGTATGGCTAAGATATCGCGCGCCACTTAAACATTGTATGGCTAATATACAATGCCTAAAACTAAAAATTGCAAGGATAACTTGCAACTTCTAAAACAGGCGCGCCATATGGATAAGATATCGCGCGCCACCTAAACATTGCATACCTAAGATGCACTGTCTAAGACTAAAAAATTGCAACGATAACTTGCAATCTCCTAAACAGGCGCGCCATATGGCTAAGACGTCGCGCGCCACCTAAACATTGTATGACTAAAAAACAACGATTCGAACTAAACAGTTGCAACGCCAAGCGGCAACTATCTAAGGCCATACCTGAGGCGCGACATAGCCAAACCACAGCGTCAGCTGGTCAACCTTAAACTAACATTGCACGACAACAAAAAACACAAGGCGTACAAACGGCATAGCAAAACAATAAATGAAACCAAAATTTTCATTAACATTCAAAAGCCACAAACATGTTGTCCATTAAGTCATTACAGGATTACGAAAAAGCAAAATACACATTTGGCCTATGGCGCCCCGCCCTCCTCCGAAGCATCACTAAAGTCATCTTCCGAGCCAGACAGGTCCAACCTTTCACTTGGACCGGGCGCGTCACCCTCCGCTTGAGGACCAGCATCTGTCTTCTTCATAGCATACTTGCGCCTCGTGTGTGTCAGGCCCTGCTTCTCAAAGGACGACCGCAGAGTATGACACGTTGGTTGGTCTCGGTGGCTCACAACAAAGTCCACCAACTCAACGTTCAGCTTGTCATACTCCGCCGTTTTCTTCTCGAATAAGGCGTCCAAGTCTTTGTCAAAAAAGGGGGAACTGTTCCAAGGCCTTCCCATCCTTCGCATGCTGGAACCCCTCGAGGAACCCAGCCTTGCGCCCAACCAACTTGGCAGCGGCATTCACGGCGGCAACAGCCTGGCGCGCTTCATCACAGTTCTTAACGTGATAAGCGACCTACAAAATGTGGACAACAGCCTGTCAAACATCATAAACAAAAAAAAAAAAAACAACAGGAAATTAATGAGTAAAAGCAAAGGACGAACCTCTGGGACACAACAGGTCATAAGCCACTCCCGGTCTTCATGCGCCAAGCGCGCCTCATCACGAACGTCCAACGCTTCCCCTTCAAGGTCAGCGTTCTGCTGCTCAAGCTTCAGGTTGGCCTCCTCTAAACCCGCCACCTTATCCTCCAGCTCTGCAACCTTGGCATCCTTCTGCCTTAGCATCTCGCGAGCCTCAACCAAGGCGTCACGACGCTGATCCAACTTACCAGTCAGCTCAAGGATTTTCCGCGACGCCTCATCAGACAAGCGCTCTGCTTCTTGCTGCTTCTGCGCCGCAATCTCCAAAGTCCGGTTAGTTTTGGCACAGGCAGCAGTCCATTGCCGCTCTCGCTCAGACAAGTGTTTATCAAGCTTGTCGCGCTCCTCCCGGTACGTCACAGCATCCCACTTAGCGCGCTTCAACTCCTGTGCCAACCGGTCGCGCTCCGCACACACCTCATTAAACTTACTATCATACTCCTGGCGCTCATGGGCCAGGAAGCCCCACTGCCGGGCTATCTCAGCAGAGGTGGATATCAGGTTCGCCAGACTCATCATGTTGTCTTCAAGCAACTCCTGATGAGGACGAGTGGCCTGGTGCTCGCGTTCGGCTGGGGGCACAAGGTTACCAAGCAGCTCCCTACAACTGTGGACATCCACAAACCGGGCGCCGGTAGTCAACCGCCAAGAGGGGATGTAAATTTCATCAGGGTTCACATCCGCGCTCTTAAGGCTAGCCCCTGAAAAGCCAGCCTCAGACTCGGGAACCGGACGCTTCTCATTCGAGTCGTCGTCCATAATCTGCAGCCCCCTTGTATCACCCTCGCTAATGTCTGACGGAGACACGCGCTGGGTCTCCCCTTCCAAACCCACAGATGCCTCAGTGTTCACTGGGGCAGTGTGGACAGGGGGGTCATCAAGTTGCGCCGTCTGACGCGGGGGAGAAGGTTGGACCACATCACGAGCAGGCGAAGGCGGTGGAGTCCTCGACGAAAGAGGCTGAGAAGGAGGAGTAACAACCCGCCTATCTGGCGAAGGCACCCCCTGAACCTTGGTCGGGTTGACCACAAACTCCTCATGAACAGCAGCCTCAGTCACATGACTGGGCACCCCTTCACCCATCAGATCAGCTGCAAACAACACAAAACAAACAACAAATCAAAACGGGAGAAATAAAGACAAAGGCATAGTGTACACGCCACGACATTAAGGAACATACCTAACAAACTGTCCTCGGCGCTATGCACCAGGTCACCCAACTTTTGCCTTTTCTCAGCAGGGGATAAAGAGCCAGTATCATGCGCCCCCTCAGTGGAAGACTTGCGAGACTTGCTTCGCCTCGAGCGCTTCTTCTTCTGCGGGGTCTGTTGAGGCGCAGACTGATCCATCTCCGTCTCTACAGTCAACGGCGTTTGAAGAACCACCCCCTCCGCAATATCCTTCAACGCAGCAGCCCCTTCATCCGTGAACGCATCTGAAAGTTCAACGTAGCTTCGTTCAATAGGGTTGTAATTTTGAAGATACCTGTTAATGACCTCATGGTCTAAAACAAAGGCAAAACCTTCACCTTGGACAACACCCTGCGCCACCCCAGTCCTTGGCTGCCGCACGAGACGAAGCGCAAACTCCTCCGCCTCCGTCTCTTCCCCGCTGTCGTCCACAATAAAAGTCGACGGCACCTCCTTCTCACCCCCACCTGCGGACGACACATGCGGAGAAGAGGACATGTCAGAGTCAGACGACTCGTCACTAGAAATAACAATAAACGGATAACCCGTCCGCATGAACATGTTCACCGGAGAAGGGTTATCAAAGAGCGAGGGAGGCTCACCTGTCTCAGTAATCTGTAAAGGCGCGCTGACATCATCACGCGCCATAACCTCCAGCTGGGGACGCACGAGCGTATCCCACGCCTTCTCCAAAACATAGAGCTCATTCTCAGCAAGCTCTCGGAAGGTAAAGCCCATGTTGTCACCACCCAGCAATAAGCTGTATAAACTCTCCACATCTGATAAAGAAAAAAGCAAACTTCAATAAAATGCAAAGGTAAAACGCTGCGCAATAAAAACTGGAAGACATACCCTTCCCATCCTCAGTCAAGTGAGGGTTGCGCCCCTGAATATCATACTTCAGGCTCATCCCCGCCATAACCAGCGCCGTCTCAGGGATCTCACATAGGTCCACTGGGTGCGCAGTAAGGGTCCGGAACCAGTCTTGTTCCTTGTAATCTATCAGCACCGCCTTTGGCGCACCATCATCCGGGTTTAAGCGACCCATAACCAAGGGAATCACACCCTCATTAATCCAGAAGAATTTAGGCTTCCAGTCACGGAAGCTCTTCATCCCCGCCTTGGCACAAGGAGCCACTCCTGTGCGAGGACGGCAAGATAGCCAACTCTCCACAAAGCAGAGAGAGTAGAAGACATAGAACATGTCGACCAGAGGCTCAATCTTCTGGGAGTGGCAGCAGAACTCGAAAAACATCAGCCGTGACATCAGACCAGGATGGATCTGGTTAACATGTACCCCAACGGTCTGAATAAACGTCTTCAAGAAACGAGTCACCGGAACCTTAAAGTTGCAATCCTTAAAGTACGTGGCATAAAGCCCTACCTTGCCCACTGGAGGCTCCAGTATGGTTTTATCGGGGGCAGGAGCCTCAACACCATAGTTAGAAGGAAACCCATGTTCCTTCCTAAATTTGCGAAATTCCCCTTTCGCCCACACCGCCGTGACTTCACTGGCGTGTGGTGGCTGTCACACCCTCAAATAACCACCTGCGGAGTTCTACCGCGAGGCGTGTGACATACCAGGATCCAAGTCAACGGTCACAATAAACGACGTCTAAATGTAAAAACATACGTAAATAAAAACCATGCATAAGATTTAAAATTCAACATTAAGTAGAGCGGAAGCATTAAAAGTTTACAAGAGTCATGCCGAAAATAAAACATAAGTTCCCAAGTTTAACATTTCCAAAACATGCCATGAGACCCTAGACGCGAGACGACTCCTGTGCGACTCCGTGCGCCTATCAGACAGCTGCTACCTTAGCGACCTGAGAAAACATGCTAAAAGAGTCAACATATAATGCTGGTGAGTTCACAGGTTTTGTTTAAACAGTTAAATAATCTTTTGCAAACCGTTTCCATTTCGTGTTACCACTATGCTTGTGAGAACGCTAGCTAGGCGCAGAATAAGATACTCATACGGGTGAAACCATTGCTGACTAAGCCGTGTAGTGACCCTTAGTTTCCTATGGGCTACCGTCATCACCGGTAGACCTTGTTTTATTAGAGACAATATGCACCCGCCCGGTCCTACCGTCGAGTGGGGTTTGTCAGTCCCCAATAGCGCTATCCATATTTCCCCGCCATATACCCATGTTAGTGGTTTCTAAGGGACTTTTTGATGAACCGCATAGTATATTAAATAAGCCATAGTATAACGTGATAAGAGCCATGAGCAATAAGAGTAAAATAAGTCATAAGTCATAAAAGAGTTTTAAGCATGTTTCTCCCCCGAAAACATAAACCGTAAACTGTGGGGCCGTGAACTCACCTTAGATTGCGTATACCGTTTATGAGCGAATCGCTTGTGTGATATGAGTAAACCGTTTGTAAGATATGATAGCCCCAACTAGTGGCGACCTATCATAAGATATGTGCTAAGTTAGACTAATAACCCACAGGGTTCATTAGTCCCTAAGTCCAGTCCATGACCATGATGTGTTTGAAAAACGTGTTTGACCGACAACCAGACTACGTAAGACAAGACTCGACATCCCATTGGTGACCCGACATTCCACATGTTCACCTCATACACAAACATACACAAAACATGCAACTCAGCACTTAACATGCGTTAAAGTTCAATGATTCTAACACATAGGTCAATTAACGTACGAACAAGTCCGAACACGTGTTATTATGTTACTAAGCATGTCACAGGGTTCCTAACATGTTCCTAGGTGTCAAATCGGGTTTCGGGATGTTAGAATACACTTACAACAGCATTACGCGCGATTAGGAACTTAGCATGCAATTAGGAAAGTCAACACGTGATTAGGGATGGTCAACAGGCAATTAGCAGGGCTAATCGCCACCTATGTTAGGTGATTAGGGCTAATCACATGCATATCAGGCGATTATGGTCATGTGGTATGCAATTCAGGGCTTAACTAGTGATTAGGGTCACAATTGCATGACTTGCTAGCAATTAGGATCACAATTGCATGACTTGCTAGCAATTAGGATCACAATTGCATGACTTGCTAGCAATTAGGATCACAATTGCATGACTTGCTAGCAATTAGGATCACAATTGCATGACTTGCTAGCAATTAGGATCACAATTGTATGACTTGCTAGCAATTAGGATCACAATTGCATGACTTGCTAGCAATTAGGATCACAATTGCATGACTTGCTAGCAATTAGGATCACAATTGCATGACTTGCTAGCAATTAGGATCACAATTGCATGACTTGCTAGCAATTAGGATCACAATTGCATGACTTGCTAGCAATTAGGATCACAATTGTATGACTTGCTAGCAATTAGGATCACAATTGCATGACTTGCTAGCAATTAGGATCACAATTGCATGACTTGCTAGCAATTAGGGGCTAATCGCCACCTACAACACACGAGTAGCCCATACATCAGGCGATTATGCCCCTAATCGCCTGATACATAGGCGATTAGGATTGCTAATCGCCTGCAGTGCAGCAATTGTGGTTTTTCGCGCGTTTAACCCTCCAAATCAGATCCGAAACGTGCGCAAACACCCAATAATCATTCTAACATATTAACAAACATATTTCAAGCAAAACCCCTAAGTTTTCATCATTCTAACAGTCCCGAATGCGAGCGTTTTCCCAAAATAGCAATTTAACATGAAAACATCACATCAACATGCAAGAACTTGCCCTAAATAGCAAATATTCAGATCTAATCACATAATCACGTTGTCCGAAAGCATCCTACTGTTCTAACATCATCCTAGAGCAAACCCTAACATCAAGCAATCAACAACACACCTCATATCATCCTAAGTCATCCAAAATCATTCAAACGGGTCAAAACATCAAGTATCCATAACACACGACCAAAACCATCCAAACTCCTAGGACATCATCATACTAACTTGTAACAGCTATAAACATCATAATAACACAAAAACAATCATGATTAGATCCCAAAAACTCTATCTTTAATCACATATAACACATATAACACATGTAAAGGTGTGGGTTTGTTTAGAAACGGTTTTAAATGGATTTTCAAAGACAAAAACCTTTAAAAGTCAGGTCTGGACATTTATGGAGTAAAACATAATCATTTAAAGGTTTGGGTTTGAAGAACACACCTTGTATTTAAGAGTAGATGATGGAATAAGCTTGGAAATGGTTGTTTGTGTGTAAAAATGGGTTCCAGAGGGTGTTTGTGGGTTGAGATATGTTATGGGACGGCTAGGGTTGTGTAAATAATGTTTTGGAGGTCAAGGGTGGTATTTATAGGTGTTTTTAGTCGTCAAGTATGTTGCAGGCGATTATGCAGCAGTTGCAGGCGATTAGCCCTGCTAATCGCCTACAGAAAGTGCTAATCGCCACCCCTGTTGGCAATTAGCCATGCTAATCGCCTGCAGGGAGTGGCTAATCGCCACCCCTGCTGGCAATTAGCCAGGCTAATCGCCTACAGGGTCCAAGATGGTGTATTTGGCGCGTTAAACTCCGTTTTAACATATGTTAACACATTTTCACATACCGACAAGTCACATAATGATTATAAACACATAATGCATGAAAGTAAACACGTTCACACCCGTTCACCAATTCCCGGGACTCGAGACTTGCGTACGTTAAAACCCTAATGATGTGCGACTCGACTCGACCGACCTTGTTTTGTGTAACGTATGCGCGACTCGCTAAGGTAGACTTTACTAAGTTTTCAAAAGTTAGTTACCGGAAGTTGCCGGGTGTCACATCATCCCCCTGTTAAAAGAATTTTCGTCCCGAAAATTTCCCGAAGTCGAAAAGAGAAGACAAAATAAGAAGAAAAAATTTCCGGGTCGTCACATCATCCCCCTGTTAAAAGGAATCTCGCCCCGAGATTCTTTTCGCCCCAACAGTGATGAGCGTCGACCTCTGTGTATGTCCAAGTAACGTTCCCAAGAGACAGCGAGTGAGTATGAGACAAGAGACCCCCGATCGAAGGCCTACTGGGGACTACTGTGATCGGTATACTAACCCACTGGTACCGTCCAAGTAACATCCCCAAAGGACCCTCATCGACCCCAAAGAATGAGAAGTAAAGGCCAAACCCCTAAAGGCATGAACACACAACCATGCGAAAGAGTAAAACCAAGGCGTAACAAAAGATGAGAAAGAATACGTACGGGTAACAGTGTCTGGGTCCACCTGGTCCTCCTTAGCACTAATGACATCAGCACGAGCAGCTCGTCCGCCATCTTCAATGTTCCCACCACCACCTACAGCCCTGGCTTCAGCTTGATTCAACTCTGGGCAGTCCTTCTTAAGATGTCCCGATTGACCACAACGAAAGCACCTACTTCACAGTTAAGCGTGCTCAGGTGGGAGCAGTTTCAGGATGGGTGACCTCCTGGGAAGTTTCCACCGGGGCACCCAAAAACAAATCCGTGAGCTCTGGGAGGGCAAAGCGGACAATATTGGTGGTGAGAGGGGCAGGGTGTTACAGAATGGTATCAGAGCCACTCCTGTGCCTTTCGGGATGGTGGGTACATACCTCATCAGGGACGATGAGACTCTAACAGGGGGTGAATGTGACACCCCGGGAAAATCCCACATCGGCCGTGGCCAGGAGAGATCCTTGGTTCATAAGTAATGTCTTGCCTCTTAAATCACCAACGCGTTTTGGGGCTTAATGTTAGTGGATGAGAGGAGAACTTCACAGTTAAGCGTGCTCAGGTGGGAGCAGTTTCAGGATGGGTGACCTCCTGGGAAGTTTCCACCGGGGCACCCAAAAACAAATCCGTGAGCTCTGGGAGGGCAAAGCGGACAATATTGGTGGTGAGAGGGGCAGGGTGTTACAGTGGCGCTTTCTTGGAACCATCGTCCCTCCTCTTCGAACCACGCTTCTTCTTAGGGACTTGAACGACGTTCTCCATTGAAAAAGTTGAAAGTTTCTCTTGACACACGGAGTTCAGTTCGTGAAAAAATGCAGAGAAATTTTTATTTCGCTAAGGGTTTGAAAAATGCAAGTGTGAAGAGGAAGAATGGAAGAGGAGACGTTATATATACAGGTCACGTGCCACACAGACGGTTACAGTCGTGTGGCACGACCCACCAATCAAAAAAAAGACACGTCAGGAGAGAGAAAATCAGGGGCATGCGAAGCGACAGGTTGGACCCACCAGTCTCTGCAAACGGTACAACCGTCAGAGACTTTTCGGCTACCAACCTGTCCCATCCGCCCCGCGCCCTGACACATCTGATGTGTGCATTAATTACTGACGTGCGCAATAGACCAACTTGGAAAGCAGCCGTGCAGCGCGCAGTAGCACTCAAATAAATTAAACATCTAACAAAAACACACCAACTTTCTTTTTCTTCTTTTCTTTTCCTTTTAGTGCAGCGCACTGCATGCAACGCATACAGCACACTACACTGGGGGGACTTGAAGAGATATGATACCGCGCAAGCGCGCGGGCCCACATCTCCACATGGGCCAGCACAGCAGGCCTACGTGGGCTTCTAGAAAGCGGCGCGGAGCACCTCGTGGCTGACAGCTAATAACCGACAGGAAAGGGACATTTAGCCAATCAGAGACGCACATTCCCTGCTCCATAATCGCCTGCAGGTACGAGGTACAGAATAGTACAAGAAAGGACAGACAATGACACGTGGACCAATAGCGAAGGTACAGCGCAGAGGATGACAACGGCCCGATCGTACAGCCAGCTGTCATTCTCCCCTCATCCAATCACAGAAGACCTCAGGTGGCCTATAAATACCCCATGAGGTCAGACGAAGAAAAGGATGAACAATCGGAGAGACAACCCTAGTTACGAGAATTAGATTATAGTCGAAGCGCTGTAACAGTAGCTATCTTAGTCTTGTAATAATCATTGAAACATTAATGAGAATCATGTCCTTACTTGTGCTTTCATCTTAGTCTACTGTTATATTGGTGTTTCTTCAGCCTCGATGTGTGGATCTAGGTTTGAGTGTGTTGGATGGAATGTGTGTCTTGGTTTCGTTGACGGACAAGGTCCGAGAGAGGGGAAGGAAAATGAAGACGTGGTGGTTATGGTGGTGTGAGATGTTGCTTATAAAAATGGTATGTGATATCGGTTGGTGGTGGATATTATGGTGGATCATCAAGGTGGAATTTTAAGTTTGTTAGCTATTCAAGTGTTTTTAGATTCATAATATCTTTTGTTACATTTAAAGAAACTTAAGTACCATCATCAAGGTGGAATTTTAAGTTTGTTAGCTATTTGAGTGTTTTTAGATTCTTAAGATCTTTTGTTACATTTAAAGAAACTTTTTTTTTAAAGGTAAACTTCATTCAACCAAAAAACCATCATAAGCGTCCTCAAAACAAGGATCCAAGAGGGAAAACCAAAGTTACATCAAATCCAGCGGGTATTTACACCACTTATTCCAGTCTATACCTTTATGTTTAGATCTATTGCGAATCCAAAAAAACGACATGACTTTAACATTTTAAAGAAACTTTAAGTATGGTTTTTTTTTTCATCAAATTAATTATGAATTTTTTAAAAGTCAAAATGTTATAAATTTTTTTGCCATGCTTAGCAAGTTTGATTTTTATAGATATTTGATTTCTAAAGTTAATCGGATAAAGTAATTAATCAAATGATTTGAAGCAAGAAGTAGGTGTATAACTTTATTAAAAAAATAGTTTTAAGGTAAAATATGATTAACCAGCCATCATTAAATTCAATCATTTTACTACTACCTGTGCAATTTGATTTTGGTTTTTCTTCTTTAAAAGTTAAAACCTTACTATGAAAAACACTTAAATTAATGGTAATCAACTTGGATGAAAACAAATAGGGACGGTATGAGCCTGGATTATGAAGGATTTTGGAAATATAACTCCGACACTTAGGGTATGTTTGGTAAAACTAAATGATGGTTGGTAGCTGAAAGCTGATAGCTGATGGCTGGAAGTTGGTAATTGTAGCTGGAAACTGGTAGCTGTAGCTTTTTAAATATATTTTTGTGTTTAGCAGATTAGCTGGAACTTTTAATAAAATTATTAAAATTGGCATTAACTAAAAGCTTGTATGCATGTTTTTTTTAATTTTTTTATGATATAATGGGTATTTGTGTCATTTACTTATTAAAAGCTTGTAGCTAGTATGAGTTTTTTTTAAACGCTAGTACTAGTAGCTTACTAGTAGCTTTCTAGTATAGAGTTTTTTGTTTTCCTAACTTAAAAATTTCAAGTTCCTTCAACCAAATAAAACTTTTTATTGAGTGAAAGTTTTTTCATAAAAGTTTGAAGCTCATAAAAGCCCATTGCCAAACATTCCTTTAATTTCAAAACAACACTAACTAAAGCACTCAGGCTATTGGGTGTGGAGACAACCCAAAGGGGAGGACAACCATCTACGTCACCTGCCACATAAGCAAGAAGGGTTGTCCTCCTTTTTGAAACAACCCAAGGGTGGTGAGACAACCTCCCTTTTTATTATTGTTATTATTTTTTAATTCTATTTCAAATTAATAATTAATTAATATAGAGTTAACATAAATGCTAAAATTAATAAAAAAAATTACAATAAAAATAAACATAAAAAAATACAAGATTTCCTAAACTTTTAATAATCTAGAGCCACTTTTTACATATTTTTTCTTGCATTTTTCACAAAACTTGACGATTTTCTTCGGGCAAAGTCGAAATGTCGATCGACATAATTTTGAATTCCTCGACCGCTTTCGATTCTTCTATCAACTTGAGCTTTTCGTTCTTGACCTGTAGCTTTTCAACTTGTGCCTGGTTGAAAGCTTCCATTTGGGCCGTTAAACCGTCGAGCTTCGAACCGCTCCTGCTACTTGATGCGGCTTTTATTTCCAGCCGGTGCTTGCTTTCGAGCTTTGTCCCGACCTATTTTAATAACAAATATATATATATATATATATATATATATATATATATATATGCAAAAAAATCGTTATTAACACGTAACAATTTTAAAAAAATAACAACCTATGGGATGTGGCTCCTCCTCAATCGGTGGCTCGTCACACTCTACCATCGAGTTTATATCGATGCAAATATGACTGCTCATGCCTCCCATGCTATAACTTCCTTCCTTGGAAGTTTACTACGGCTTCACGCTTCGAGCCTCGTTTGGGACCATCCCCTACTTTTGATTGTTTTTCAAAATTGACCAAGCCTATACCTTCGAGAAAGCCTTGTGATGCTCTGCTCTGTACTTACGCAACGCCTTCTTGAAAATATTTTGTTCATTCCACCCACTAGGTGGGTTCGATTTTATGTGGTTATAATAACCATTAAATCAGGTGCAAACTCCGTTCCTCTTTCTCCATTCCGAGCTTACTGAATCATTCGCTCGATACGCCACTTGTTGCATGAACGTGTGTAAATTTTCAACCACTTTGATCCAAACACCGTCACCGGATCGGTTGGTACCTACATTTTAACCAAAAAATATATATTAGTAACAATATATATATATATATATATATATATATATATATATATATATATATATATATACATACATATCTATCTATACTAAATTATAAAGGGGGAGATGACATTTGAAAAGACACATATTTTAAACCTATAATGTCATATAAATCTTACCTATATTACCCCTTGATGCATTGTTACTTGTACATTCATTGCCTTCACTCTTCACATATCATTTTACATGAATTTTAAGATGGTATATGAAAAGTACCATGCTTAAAACCCAAATGTCATGTCATTTTTTTCCTTTCTACCATTCATGCAAAACCTACTTGGACATATTCTTTTATCATAACCATCAATTACCATTAATCTATATCTATAATATCCTTATTTCAATGTTTGTACCACAAAAGACTACACGATTTCACCTCCGCGATGATATCCACCACAATTTCATGTTTATTTAGAAAGATAGTTTTCAGTTGCAGTATAGACGGACTTGTGCCATATGATCACACATTATGTTTTAAGAAAAAAAATGTTTTTAAAGTGGAATTATTATATATGGTGTATGAAAAAATATTAACATGTTTCACATAAACAATGCATTTACTTACATACTTTGTTGGTTTTAAAAATATAAGTTTTCTTATATATTTAAATTATTGCTATTATTTGTATTAATTGAAATTTTCTATGACATTATTTGGTTTTAATTGCATACTATATGTAATCTATATCTATAATCTATACTCCTATACTACATTATAAAGGAGGAGGCATAGGCAAATATGTCCAAAGTTAAGATGGCATATCAAAGGTTTCTTTACAATTTTTTTAAATTTTACCGCTTTTCTTCCCTAAATGCCCCTAGAAAATAATTAACTTTTATATGAAAATGGAACTCACCCAAACTAAATAAACACACATGATAGCAATATTTTTGAACAAATTTCATATAATGGCGATGAAATATAATAATTTATGTTACCACAATGAATAATCTTATCTCAGTTAAACTTGTATGAAGTTTAAAACTTTGCCATAATAATACTTATATTATAAACCCTTTTCATATATATGCGTCTACTTAGCGGCAAAGTGAACGGGATAGTTCGACTCACTGGCTACATTGGGCAATTTTTTAGCTGTTGGGTCAAGTTTTGCAAGTCTATTACAAACTTACAAATCACAACTTTTAATTTCTAAATGGACAATGACCTTTATATGATAGTTTATACAATACCATATTATTACTACATGCTTTTGTCATGTAAATGAACTTTATCATTTAGCAAGGTTTCTTCAATGACAAGGTTATGTAGATATGCAATGACCGGATAACTTACACAAGAGTGATGTTTATGTTCATATTGGTCTGTTACAGAAACATACCTTTGGTTTATTAAGATTTGTTCAATAATAAGTACATGGTTTTTGTGGTGAACTACAATCAGTTGTAAGTGGCGGTGCACATTTCTTTTCTTTCTACGAATACTTGTTAAAACATGGTGTGCACATTTCTATTCTTTTTGCGTAACTTGCGGCAAAAAACCTAAGTATCATAATGTTGTATTGCAACCCATTTGTGGATCCCGTTGCAACGCGCGGGTAAACCCACTAGTACTACATTATAACGGAGGAGGCATGGACAAATATGTCCAAATTTTCAAAGTTAACAATGCATCCCAAGAGCCTCAAGTGTAATCTCCAAATTTTTACCCTCTTTGTTCCATTTATACCCTTGTGTACCACCTTTGATAGCAATTTTTACAAAATAATAATGCAACTCATTGCACACAATCCAATTCAATGCTGCCAATTGAATGTGAAAATTGAATGTCTTAATTATCAGCAATTTCCAGATTGCAAAATGATCAGTCGATCAAATTAAAAAGGGAACTTTCATATTGTTTTCCCACATACAATTCTCTCTACAAATTCTTCTTCTTCTTCTTCTTCTTCTATCTTCACAACAAAAAGAAACCAACAGATTAATATAAAGAGAAATCTTGTAACATGAATTAGAAAGCACGTATCAGTAAAGAGCTTAACGAAAAACACAGAAAGGTTTGCTTTTTCTCACTTATTTTATACCAAGATTCTTAAATCTTGATGCTTTATTCAATCAAAGATGATTGATTTGTTGTTATGGGTTGAATTGTTTTATACTTATTTGATCATATTTGTTTTCTGTTGGACGAATTATAGTAGATGATTCATAATGTTACAATGATTTTTTAAATTGATTCATGAAAATCATATTTTATTTCAATAAATTATTACATATTGGATAATGATTTAATATTGGAATTGAGTTTAAGTGATTCATAATTTGTTATAATATTATTATATGGTTATAAATTGTTTTATATTGTAACGGCCCGGGCTGTCGCAACCTGGTCGTGGGGTCGGGTTACCAGAGCTACGCAGCGGATTTGGATAATAACATCTTTACTTTCCCAGGATCCATGTCATCATATCTGGTGGGTTACCTGAACACATGCCCAAAAATAGTTTCTGTGAACATAAAGTTGGTGAAGTCGTGTATTTTATAAAATGAATGGCCAGTTCATTTATTGATCATTCTTTAATAAGATTCTTTTATATAACACATGCTTTACAGATATAACTTCTGGAGGGGAAAATATATTCTACTATATTCTATTAATCAATTCTATTATGCGCCATTCCTATCGATGGTGGTGGTAGTTCGGTGGTTCGTAACAGGAACAGAGGTGATGGTGGTGGTTATTGATTACGAACCAGGAATCAGATTAGCTATAAAGGTCCGATGACAGTCACCATGACTTGGTGATTGTCCGAATACAAACACAGAGATATGGTCAAGGGCGTTGGGTTTAGAACAGGAACAGAAGAGGAGGGTTTCTGGTGGTTATCGGATACACACAAGGAGATGGTCGTAGAGTGGTAATCGGTGATGAAGGTTTATCGGGTAGGAGCAGGGAGATGACCGGAGGAAAGGAACTTACGGAGATGGAGAACGATGGCAGCAACGGCGGCTGGTTCTGGTCACCGGTCAGGTGACCTCCGGTGGGAAGCTCTCAACACACACAGTAGGTGTGTGTGTTCTGTTTGTTATGCAGAGAAGAAAAGAATAAGAGTGTAGGGATTTTATAGGTCAAATCAAAATAGAGGGTGTTTGGCAACGAGGATAACAACTGGGACTTGGGATGTTTGGTAACTATTATTAGACTACACCAAGGTGTTTGGATGCGAATTTAACATCAAATTATAGAGCGTTTGGCTGCAAACTTGGGAATAATTAAATGTTATAAATTAATAGTCGGATTACCGGGTACAAATCGACCCGTTAACGAGACCCGTAACGCGGGGTGTTACATATATATATGTGGCAGGGCCGGCCATATGGGTGGGCGAGCCGCACCCCCGGCCGATGCCCGTTTTTTCGAGGGGCCTAAATATGGATTTTTTTTTCTATTATACATTTTATATATAAATATAAAGAATAAAAACTACAAGGAAAATATGTTTTGGCCTAATGGTTGAGGGTGTTGTCTCCTTGTTTGTTGGTCTTGGGTTGAAGTCCCCTTCAACTACAATTTGGCCATTTTTCTTACTACTTTTCCACCTTGCTTTGTTTTTTTCCCTTTTTTTAAAAAAAATAATAATCAGATTATTATTAATAAATTTAGTTCCAAATTAATAACATCATAATGATTTAAGAATTAATAAACTTTGAGAAAAAATGTTTTCCAAAAAAGATTAAAATATGTATATTAATTTGTCATTGCATTACATGTGGGCCCATAAACCTCTTCAACTTTTATTATATAAAATTTCGATTGTGGGCATGCTACCTTTATATTTTTTGGCTTTTTAGCCGTTTACTATAATTAGTACACATAAACTAACCGATTTTCGCCCGTCGCAATGTGCGTGATTGACTTGTTAGGGCCTAAGGGCATTTTTTTTAACTCGTACGAGGCACTTGAATCTTCAGGACCGCCTCTGATATGTGGATATCCTTCTGTTGTCATAAAGCTACATTTAGGTGCATTAAAAGTTGCTTGAGGAGGTCTAAAAGCCAAAAATTGCATTTTTTTTAATATTACAACTTTTGCGGCATGAGGATATTGGTGGCAAGATAATGAGCATGCTAAATGAGGAAAGGTTTGTAATTTGCTCATCAACATGATTAGTTTCACTAATAATTCATTGTGTACAAAACTACAAATCATGAACTGTAATGATGAGTGGATTGTAACTATGGTGGTTGAAATTTCAAAGAATAATCAATAAAGCATGTAGTGAGAAAGTTGTCCAAGTTATTCTAAAAACAGAAAGTTAAAACTTATTTTCAGATTATTAAATCTTTTACTTTATCATATAATCGAGTTCATATTATTCGTCTTCATTGGATGGGTTAATAAGTAGAAGCACCGTCACGATTTTATGTTAATTTGAGTTCAAATTAACATATATCATCAATCTGTTTGAGTGGATTATTCAAAAGTGTAATTTGAGAGTGCAGTTGGATTAATATAAGAGTGTGTTGTTGAAAATGCAGGGATTCAAGGAGATTCGGCATCGATGTCGTTAGAAAGCGTCGATCGATGATTGTCGTCATTACAACCATTGTCTGCTGGTGCTCCTTTTCAAATGATAACAGAGATTTTAATTCTTTCATTGTTGATGCTAAAGAGTGAGGTAAGTCCTCAAAGTTGCATATCACATGACAAATTTTTTTTACAAATATATATTTAAGAAAATTTTTTTGAATCAACATATTCATAAATAGTTGAAGGTACAATATAATTATAACATACTTAGCATTTTTTTTTTTTTGCATATTTTACATAACAAACTAAAGGTCTTCCATGGACTACTACTAAAGGACAATATACTTTTACACAAATCAACTCCAATGTAAGAATTTTGTCGCTCATTTTTTGTTTATTTTTATCCTGTTAAGTTAAATTAGTTGATGGAAAAATATAAATCTATTGCCGCTACCCTTATCCAGGTTGTCGGATCCTCAAAGCTTGGAATTGTGGTTAAAGGTACTGTATTTTAAGGGCTACCCCTACCATTTTAAATGTACATGTAAAATGGGCTGGGTAAGGACGAGTCAAAACGAGTGTGGGCCATAATGGTGAATTTGTCATACATGTATGGTTGTTTCACCCGTAACCCTGTTTACCTGTATCTTTGATGTATTATTTAATAAGTGATTGATGTGTCAACTACAATTACAAATATTATACTTTTCTCAATATTATAATCTATTAATTACTCATGATTAGCAGCAAGTTCTTAAAAGGTTGATAGATGTATGTATGAGAGTTATAACTCCTTTATCTGAACAATTGACGAAGCCTTTGTTAGATGCCATGGCCTTTGTAAATCTGAATGAGTTATCAACCGGAGCTTATAAGCTTTTAGCGGAACGTGAATTTTTTAGTTTTTAGCGGTCATATTTCATGAACCAGTGTGGCTCTCTTATGGCTTATTATATGATTTTATATTCAAGCATTAGATTTGTGGTGTTTGTATGTGGTGATGAGTATTGGAAGAACCGAAATTTCTAAAAAACATTGATGTTTTAATGATTCTTCATGACCTTCCGTATTCTTATGAAAAAGCTGGCAGAGTACATCTGGCTAGAGAGCATTAGCTTTTACTAATTATTAATGATCACACAACTATTTTTTTACATATACATATGTAGTCTTGATGTTTCCATGTTCACAGGCTATTTGAATATCTATTAAGAAAGCCACTTAATTTTCTTCACCGTATAATGTTTCTACAGGAAATTCCCAAGTACTTTACCCATCCATGTCACTAAAACAATATATTTTTCCTACTTTTTTCATAATGAGGTATAACTTAAGGTTATTTATTTACCAAAAGGTATGATTTGGTGATTGACGTTGGGTGCAAAACCTGGTGCAGTTTTAGTTGATGGACTTGGGGAGATATCTTATTAGAAGCACCCTGTCACACCCCGCTAAGGCGGAAACACGGGGATGCAACCATCGAAAGGTTTTCAAGCACAAGGTTCAAGCAACACACATTTTTATTAAAATAGTATCACCACGAAGGATGGATATTGTCATAATTTATTTAAAACAACATAATACCATCTAGAAAATGAGATAGTGTCTAGTACTCATGGAATTGAAAACAAAGCATTACAGGATTGACAAAACCCATCAAGTGGTACCACGTGGTGCATGCTCGAACCTCTCCCACAAATCCCTGTGGCCCTCCATTAGTTACCTGAAAAACATGCATAAAGGATTTGTCAACAATAATGTTGGTGAGTTCACGGTTTTGAAGGTGACAGGTAAAACCAATGTGTAATTCGTGTATGACCAATCATAGGCTAGCTAAGTGATTGATTACTGTGCAAACCATGAGTCCCATAACCAAACCTCTTGACTGTTGTGCCTCGCACATTGTACACTAAAGACAATGTATGTATGTTAGAATACTAACACTCTTTTGTATGTAACCGGTTAGAGCGACTGACCAAGAGTGGGGGCGTCAACCCAATAGACCTATTAAAGTGTTCCATGGCTTTTGATAGCTAATGGTTATAGTAAATGTCGTACGAGGACTAATGAGCTCATGAACCAATATGTCTCATGTTCCATATGGTAGTCATGATAGAATGTACACACACTTGTAAATGACACTAGTAATGAAGCATGTTTATCCCCCGAAATAGAATATAGTAAAAATGGGGCCGTAAAACTCACCTGATAGGGTCACGTGTGGTCTAGTGAAGCTTGTAAATGCGTGATAGTTACCGTCCAGACAGTGATTGCCCTATGATTAATAAGAGCATGGTAAATTGTACGTCTTGTTTATCATACAAGTTCGGGCACCCGTTATTGTGATCCATATCATTAGTTGTGGATTGATTTGGATGGTAGATCATGGAGAGGACCCATATGGTCCCATGTGTGGCTCTTGGGCCATGGGTTCTCCCAATCTCCCTTGTGTGGTTAATTTATAATAAAACAAGTATTCTAACCTGTGTTAGGCCTTTGTTATACCCATAATAGTGTTAACATGTGTCTTTAACCGAACTAACATGTGTTAATGAGTAATGGCCGATTATAGCTCTTATCTTGGCTTCGAAATTTGCTTATTTAAGTGACTAAAATTAATGGTTCTAACCTTTTAAAAGAGCCCCCGTTCCATTGCAAAAGTAGTGGTGACAAGGCCGATTATTATACCTTGGTTATAGTTCTTAGTTTTGAACATAACCTAAGCATTCTTTTAGTTATGAAAACCGGTTTGTATTAGATGTTTTACAAGAGGTTTTGACTCGAGATGCTCTAGTCTTAATGAAGCCGATTCATGTCAATTATTAAGGTGTTAATGTGATCAATCATATACGAGTGACGAGTGGGTGCATTGTGTTAGTGTTGTGATGGGAAAACTAAACCATATCCCTATGCTTGGCCGATCAATGAGCCGATTAACCAAGCCTTAGGTGCACTTAGTTAGGTTTCACAATGGTGCCGAAAGAGAAATATGTGACATAGGTAGTGAAAGCTTACCTCGAGTCTTGGTGAAACAAGGGACCTCATGGCCTTTTGGAGCCTCGTCTAGTGAGCCGAATGGAGGTTTGAGAAGGGATAGGGTAGGACCGATTCTTGGAGTGTGTTAGTGAGTTGTGATGGTGCAAATGGAAGAGTTCAAGGAGTCTCTTTATATAGAGGTTGATGGAGGTGAGGACAAAACTATAATTGGCATGTTCAAGTGTACTAAGTCCCTTGTAAGTGTTAAGATTATGCATCACCAATTGATGTAAGTTGAGATGGCATGCTAATCTTCCCTCTTGTTGGCCGATTGGGATTGGAAGTACCAAGAAAGGGTGGGTTGTCATACCTAGATCTTAGTTATGTGTTAGTCTTGAAGCTATTTAGGTATAAAAACTTGAGATGTAGTCAAATTTTGTCTTAATCTTCTTGTCTTTGGCCGTGGATATGCACATATGCATATGGCTTCATGTATGCGACCATGTAGAGTTCCAAATAAGGAAATGTGGAAGCAATCATCAAGTGGTGAAAAAGAATAGGTTTGTTGTCTTGTGCATGGTCTTTGGACTTGTCACTTGTCACTTTCACCTTGTTGTGTGGAGGATCTCGGCCGAAGCATTAGAAGAATGTGAGGTTGATGGTGACATCTCCATGACAAGCTTTGCCCATACCTTTGGATGTTGATAGTTCATGAGATCTTGGGTGTATTCTTGGAAGTTTCTTTGGGGTAGGGGTGGGGTGTATTAGCCGAAAACTAGGGAAGGAAGTGGCAAGGTTTTAGTGTAGAGGTGTAAGTGTGTAGCTTCCATTTTGGTGTAAGGGAATGTTGGTCTTGCATTGGGACAATACCTTGTTTAACTCTTGGAATGTGTCTAGGGGTGTGATCTCTAGGTGACCCAATCGTAGGTCAACACACACACATATATAGGTGGTGACTTCTAGATGGAATGATAGTGACTAGTCTAAGAACATATACTTGTCATGTGTGTGTATATTTGTGCAATTGATTTGAGAGCATGTATGTATGTATGTACATGCGTATATATATTCATACACAAGTGTTCATGCGTCTATTTCCAAGATATGTTTATGTAATTTATCAAGTCATGCAACCTTTTCCCTGATCATGGTGTTGGTGGAATAGGTTGTGAAGTCGAGTAGGTGTTTGTGTCCGATCACATTCTAGTTATTTAAGGCGTAGGAACGTCCAAGTAAGTGATCATGAGTCGGGTGTTGATGACGACATTAACATGTATTATGTTTTCAAGTTAGTCATTTATGATAACCTTAGTGATTTGTAGACATGTGTTAGAGAGGGATTTTCATGTGTTAGGGTGTTGTTGCCCCATGAAATGCTTGCTTGGTGCTTTGTCCGGGTGTTGTATGACTAAACAGGTGTTCCATGTTGAGTTTTCTGAGTAACTCTTGCTTCACTAGACTTGGGGGGGGGGGGGGGGGTATAGTGTATGAAAAATGTATAAGGATGCACATGCAATGACAATAGTAAATGAAAAACGTACGGATACAGACCTGGTTTACTGACTGTTGTCACACACCCGGTTAAGATTTGAATTTGCTGGTGCACTTTTTGTTTGTGTTAATGACCTTTATCTACTTCAGTATTCTCCCTTTTGATGTCCTATAAACCAACCTGACCCACCAGGTTTTGATCCTTCCTCAAAGTTACATACTTTGCCAAATTTTACTAGAGGCGGTAGTTTTGAGTCATTAACCTATGAATGAGTTGAACTGCATTACACTAATATGGTTATATCTTAAACGGGTCAACCAAAAAATCACCCTATTGTTTGATGATTTTAGTTTCTTATTGCAGAACCTTAACTTCAAAGTTTACTGCGTTTGATGTAGTTTATTTTCGTCTGTTTTTTTTTAATGAAAATGAGGTTTTATACTCTTACAAAATGTTTAATTCTTAATGATTCAACATGAACCATGGCAACAAGAGGGTTGATCTGGCAGATCCATTGCTCGGTGGCTTATTTAAAATGGTGGGTTTAATTATTAGTAGGCATGAGTATTTATCAAAGAATTAACATTTTATTGCTTATCTTTTATGATGATTTGGGATGCCGTAGATTGCACTCATTTTATTTTATTGCTTTATGTACTAACATGTTTTTGTACATTCCAGTAGGGGTGTAAATGACACGTAGCGGCTCGTGATCGGCTCGGGATCGGCTCGGTAAAAAGCTCGAACGAGCCGAGCCTTAACGAGCCCGAGCCCGAGCCTGAAATATGGCTCGTTTAGTTATCGAGCCCGAGCTCGAGCCCTAGATACAAAGCTCGATTGGGCTCGCGAGCCTAATCGAGCCTTAACGAGCTAGAGCCCGAACCCGAGCCCGAGCCTAAGTTACAGCCGAGCCTAAGTTATAGCCTTAACGATTGGGCTCGCGAGCCTAAGTTATAGCCGAGCTTTTGCGAGCTCGAGCCGAGCTTTTGAGCTCGTTTGAGATTCTCAAATCACCTCGAGCCGAGCCGAGCCGAGCCCGAGCTCTGGATTCTGCTAGCGAGCCGAGCTCGAGCTCAAGATTGTAGGCTCGAACCGAGCCGAGCTCGAGCTCGAGCTTCACAAAACCTTAACGAGCCCGAGCCGAGCCCAGTCAGGCTCGGGCTCGGCTCGGCTCGTTTACACCCCTACATTCCAGCTACCTTGTAAAGGAAAAATGACAGAATCAAAACAATTGACAGCTCGCAAAGGGGAATGATCTGTTATGCCGGTAGACGCTTGGGTTAAAGGGAAGAGAATTAAGTAATTTATCTTTTTACATTTTGGAAAATGACAATATTATTGAAATTCACAAATTTTGCATAACTTTCACCTATATCCTTTATAAATAACACTAAATACGTAGGTATCTTAAGTCTGTGTATTAGCATGTTTTTACATAATTAAATTGTTTGAGATGGTGACTCAACTAATTATCTTTTTTTAGTTTACTTCAGGAGTATACATTACAATCCTACCTCTTTCTACTGCTCCAACTATCACAAAGCCTTGAGATTGTTACGCATTGTAGCTTGATGTGCTTGTTGTATGTTTATTTTGATAGAGTAATTAAGTAGTTAAGGCTTTTTTCTTTGGGATAAACACATTTATATATGTAATTTGTTAGCTTCCTCTCTATGTATAAACTTATAAAAGTTATTTTTTTTAACTAACTAGGTTAGAATATTGTTTTTTTATAACTAAGCTGGTTTTCATTATGGATAGGGCTCAAAACTGAACTAAACCGAACTATGTACACCCTTAAAATCACAAACATAAGTATTGGTTTTCGTTATCAGTTAGGACACCCGCTGCAACGCGCGGGCATTCCCACTGGTATATACATATATTAACAAAATTATATATATATTTTAACAAAATATATTAGTAAAACAAATTTGTAAGAAATAAAAATTATTACCAACAATGGGACATTTTGACGTAGCAAGCCATGCCTTAGCCAAAGCTTCCTCCTCGACTCCGCTCCATAACTTCTACACTCCATCCTTTAGCCTACCCCGCCCTATACCCCCCCAGTCTAGTGAAGCATGAGTTATTCAGGAAACTCAACAAAGGATACTCGTTTAGTCATACAACACTCGAAAAATCACTAAACAAGCATTCAAAGAGGTTACTATACCCTAACACATGGTAATCTCTCTTTAACACATGAACATGGAAACAAGTAACTATGTTGTAATGCACAAAATACATGTTGATGTCGTCAATAAAACCCCACGACACAACAACTTATATTATCACTTGACAAACATATGTTCAACCAATAAGACTAGCAAATATTAACCTATGTATGTGCATATGAATTGACCTCTTATGCCCCTATATATGTACCTATACATACACACGATACATACAATATAAAACCACTAGATTTTTGACAAGAATTAAGCAAGATTTCACTAAAACTACAGACAACCAAACCAACCTATACCATCTAGTTTTGTTCAAGTAACCTATATACTTGTTAAACACCTCCTAGAAACCGATATATATACACATATACACGCAAATGCACACACACATGATTAAGAACACATGCTTCTTCCTAAATCCTAGTTCTTGATATGTCACCATCCTAGCCTATCAACTAACCTAAAGAATGTTCTTGTTTTTTCTTGTTGACCGATTTTTACACACTTATCTCCTCCAATGTCACAATGATGAGAATGTCCAAAACATACACTAGAATAGCATGGAGGCTCCAAGACCCCACTCCATCTCTACCTCCAAATTTACCTTATATAGATGGATCTTTTCTTTTGCTTGTCCACGGCCGAACACAAGTCCCAAGGTCCAACACATGTCTCTATCACCTAGTTGTCATACTCTTGCACCGGAAAGGTAAAAGCAACTAACTAACTAACCTTCCCAAGGTCAACACCCCCTATTTTGGTTGTAAACAAATCGGAACATAAGGAGCATGTAAGAACTATCACTATCCTCATGTGCCTACAAGTCTTACATTGATGTGTTGTCTCTATCACCCTATCCCAACCCAAGATCATTTGGCCGACCCCTAACCTCACCATGTGATCAACATCTAAGCAACACTCACTTATACCAAAGTAGTATAGAAAACAAACTATGACAACAAGCTCCTAGGTATGACAACACTCCTAAACAAGCTTGCCATCCAACTCATCGGCTATATACTAGGAACATACACAAGATCATGTTTTGCATTCCTTAACAATGCTCAAACTAAGAGGATTAGACTTACCACTTTTGTTTGATCACCACCTCAATCGGCCTATATAAGAGGACCCTCATTCATCCAAGTTTCTTGCACCATCACCTACAATCCTCTCCTTTTACCTTCAATTCACTTGGTGTTGGATCAGTAGCCTCTTCAGTTAACACTTATGTGTTTACAGATTTAGTGAAGAGTTATTGAGCAGCGGAATACTAAGTGTTTTAAGGTTAAAAGATCACTTTTAAGAGGAGTTATTACTCCCCCTTTACTGAGCAGTTAATGAGGAACAATAAACAGTTCAAGTATAAAGCAGTAAATGCAGTTTATGATTCTCAGATGTGAAATGGATTATAAGTTAAAAAGCCTTGAAGGTTTTCAATTAATTCAAAGTAAATGACATATCTAAAATAGAAGAACAAGCTCATCTATTTATAGACCAACATACATAACTGGTGTCTGAAGTAATCTAAGATATTTACCTAAGATATTATGCTTAGGGATAATGTTTACAACAGGCTGTACATTGAAACTTGAATCAAGACTTTAACAAAACAATATAATACTAAAACTACTGAAGTCTGAGTCGGTTAGAAGCTTCTGATATCAAAATGCTGATGAGTGAGAAACTGCTGATGAGTAGTTTGTCTTCAGTAGTTCTTCAGTGTAGTGTCTGGTTAGACTTCAGAACATCTGATGGTTAACTCTTCAGCACTTTGCTCTTTTCTTCTTCAGCACTTCTGATTTCTTCTTCAGCAGTTTCTTCTATACTTAAGCAGAATATGATTTGGACTAAGGTTATCAAAAGGTGGTTTCTTCAATCCTCTTTGTCCCAACAATCTCCCCCTAGATTGATGAAGCCAAAACCTTATCCAATCTTTATTGTTGATTCTTTCTCTCTTCTAGTATCCTCGAGATTTTTGCTGTCATCTTGGTAGTAAGAGTACATCTTTGTTGCTCAGTGAGAGATCCTTGTTCAGGTGTGAGATGTTGAATGGTGAGAAGGTCTTTTGAAGATAATACACTCAACTCCTTTGAGTTTTTGTAGACCTTACTTTAACGATCTCTCCTGGTCACTAACACTGAGTTAGAATCAGTGAATGACCATTTGATGATATTTACCTTTGACCTGTCAAAGTCAGAGGCATAGGAAACCAAGCCTGTTTCCTGAGGTTGACCTGAGGATGATTGGGGAATATCTTCTATTTCTGTGACTCTCAGGTGAGATTCCTGGCTACCTTGAAAGTCAACACCACCTTGGATAGGAATGTTGGGTAAGTGATGTTCTGTTACAACTCTTGTATGGGTTTTCTCTTGAATAGATTGTTGCAGTTGATAGGCATAAGTAGCACGATCTCTGAATTGTGTTAGCAGGGGCTTCTCTTCTACATCAAAGTCACCATGAACCAACTGATTCCCTTCCAAGAGTACCATCTTGAAATCAGTTTTCACAGTTGTTTCTCCCTCTGCCTTTTTCTTTGTAGCTGGCTTTCTTAGTGCACCAGATGATCTCCTAATGATTGAAGTTGGTTGGACTTCAGGAGTTTCAAATCTCTCTGGCTCTGCAGCTTTGCTGGCCTTAAACTTTTTGTATGTTTCATACAATGTTTGTTCTTTCCATTTTGAGACTGAGGCCTTTGAACCATAGCCATTTGCTACAAGTTCTTCTACTATCTCTGCTCTTTTGGCTTTTCTCTCTTTTTCTGTTGCCAACCTATCAGATAATAGTTGAGCTCTTCTTACAAGTTCTTCAGTAGAGAGTCTTTTTAGAGAGACTTGTTTGGCTTTGGAGTTCTTTGTAATGAATATAATCAGCTGTGCTCTTTTATCTTCTTCAGCAGCGGCTTCAAGTGCTCTCTCTTCTGCTTCAAGTTCATCAAGCTTCTCTTGATACTTGATCAATTTTTCTTGATAGTTCAGATCATCTCTAGCTTCTAGGCTGTTCCAAACTTTGTCTTCCTTAGCCTTCTTTTGAGCCTCTTTCAAACTCTTCTCCAATAATTCTTTAGACATGGCAATGGGAGTAGGGTTCAAAACAGTTCTTGAAGTTGTTGTTGGCTTAGGAATAGAAGTTGGTTCTCTTTCAAATGCCTTTGAAGACTGTCCTTGAATAGGTTTGGAAGATAAAACTTCTGATGGGTTAATAGTCTTCACAACTACTGAAGGATTGTCTTCAGCAGTTTGAGAAATAGGATCAGCAGTTTCTTCAGCAGCCTTAGATGAGGTGAACTCCTGAAAGATCTCTTTTCCTGGTCTTTGAGTAGTCTTTTCAGCATCATCAGGATTTTTGGTAGAGACTTCAGTTGTTGGTTCCTTAATCTTCTCCCCCTTTTTGGCTTCATCCACTTCTGGAAGCCTTAGAGAGTGAGAAGTTGCAACAGACAATTTTGCAAGCTGATCTTGAGTGTGATCCATCTTTTTGTTCAGCTCTGCAAGTCTTGAGTTTATCAACCCAAATTGGTTGTTTGCTTTCAACTCCAAAGCAGTTGTGAAAGTTTTGAGTTGAGCAGTGATGATTTCCTTCATTGTCTGAAACAGGGGACCATCCGGGCTGCATAGCTGGTTCAGGTCTATGCTTGAAAGCCCAGTGAATTGGGTAGGTTGTTTTTGTGAAGAGGGTGTTTTTGGGTGATCTTCAGATTTTTCTGAAGATGCCACTTTTGGGGAAGTATGGGCTAAGTGGTCTTTAACCTGATCTTTGGTGACCAGCTTCTTGAGCTTAGAGACCTTAGATACAGGATCTTCAACAACAACCGTCAATTCTTTTTGTGGAATGTTTGATTCATCATCCAAACTAATGGAATCATCTGAATCCCTGATAGTGTCCTCAGAGAGGGCAGGATCAGTTATATCATGAGCTAGCTCCAAACTAGTCTTCTCATGAACCTCTTTGTCTTGGAACTGAGGTTTTCCTACTTCAGGCAATAAGCCTTCATCAGTAGTTGCCAAATTTGAGGTCTTATTTATGTTACTACTGTCCTCAGGTTCACCACTGGGTGATAAATGAGTAGCAGCAGCCTCAAAAGTACCAAGAGTTTCTAAGTTTGGGCTTATAAACTCTGGTCCATCCTCATCTCCCTGGTTTGGGCTAACAAGGTCCACATCCATGTCAAGTACTGAAGGCATCTCCCCTATTTGATGTGTTGCTGGGGGAGTGACATGTGTTGGATGGGATCCTTTGTCCTGAGAGAAGTTGGGCTATTTCAATTGTTGTGTGTGAGGGTTCAGGTTCAGTAGTTGTAAGGGGTTGGTGTTCAGTAGTTTGTTCAGGTTCAGGGTCAGCAGTTTGGAAGAATTGGTCAGTAGTTACAGTCTTTTTAAGTCTTTTTCTTTGAAAAATGACTGTAACTGGTTTTCTTTTTGGAGGTGGAGAAGGTGTGTGCTGAGAGGATGTTTCAGCCACATCCTTATCAAGTGCAGATTGCACATCAGCAGTTTCAGGGATCTCCACTTCCTGAACTACCTTTTTCTTTGGGTTGGTTGGTTTTTGTTTTTGCTGTTTTGGCTTTTTAGATTTCTTTGTTTTGGGTTTGGAAGATGTGGGTTCCTCAGGGATTGGTTGTTCTTCCCTTTGGTCATCTTCTAGCAAAAGTGCTGGTTTGTTGTGCCTTGAGAATACTTGTGAAGTCAGTGGATTTAAAGTTGTTGACTCACCCACAAGTACTCCCTCACCAAGTTCTTTGATTATGCACTGCATAACAAATCTTGGGTACAGTAAAAACTTCTTTTTATCATTTTGATGGTGTAGAACCAACTCATTGAAAAATAGTTTTGATGCCTTGAAAGGTGTTTCATTTATTATTGAATGAAAAATAGGTTGAAAAGTTGAAGGCATCTGATCAATAGATCCAGTTTTGGGACTCAAGCACATAATAATATAATGAAATAACAGTTTATATTTTGGATCAAAATATTTCTTATAAACTGTAGCCTGTGCCAAAGTACCTTGATAGCCACATTCTGTCATGGTAAGATGAATATCAGAATTTGAGATGTGCTCAGGAGCATCAGAATCCTTCAAACCAAGTCTTATGCTTAAACTTTCTGGTGATATGGCCATCAGTTTCCCTTTTATGGATGATTTGAGGGAAATCACTTCATTATTAACAGTCACCGTCTCTGTATTAGCCCAGAACTCATTGAGAGTTTCTACATGTATTGGAGGATCAATGGTGAAAGCTTCATAATATTGGGATTTGATGATAAGATCAATGATCTCATCATATTGGGACCAGGCATCATCTTTCTCGAAGTAGCCTCTTTGATTGTGTCCCTGTTTTAAAACGAGAGCCATGGATGTTTTGATCGAACAGTATCTTTAGGTTAGAGAGGGGGTTTTGGTTTTGCTTTGAGAGAGAGAGAGAGAGGGAATTTTGCTTTTTGAATGGATAAGTGTTTGAAAAAGGTATTTATCAGAAGTTTTTAACCGACTAGGTCAAACTTCTGATGAGTGAAATGTCTGTTTTACCCTTTTTAATGAAACTGCTGATGAAGAAGGTTTCTTCATCAGTGGTTTTGGTCATCTCTTCAGTAGTTTGAAACAGCTGATGAGAATGACTTTTAAAACACTTAAATAACTTCTGATTATCATCAGTAGTTACTTCTATTTTAAAAATTTCCCATTTTGATGTTTTTCAAATTTTCAGTAGTTTCTCTTTCTCAAAAATTGTTCATCAGAGGTTTGTGACAGATAAGTATGTAAGTGAAAATAAAATATGTGCAGAAAAAAGTGAAACACATACTGACTTTGTTCCAAACTTAACATCCCAAGAATGGATACTAACCTCTGAAAAGTTGTTGAATCAAGGGGTTTGGTGAAAATGTCAGCTATTTGATTAGCAGTTGTGACATGCTTCACCTCAATCTTGCCTTTTTCATAGCAATCTCTTATGAAATGATACCTGATTTCAATATGTTTAGTTTTTTAGAACTGAACAGGATTTTGAATGATGCTAATGGCAGATTTGCTATCTACTAAGAGTGGAGTCTTGGTCTCTTTGATTCCATAATCAAGCAGTTGATATTGGAGCCATTGTATCTGTGAAGTACAGCTTGCAGCAGCAATGTATTCAGCTTCAGCTGTTGAAGTTGCCACAGATGTTTGTTTCTTTGATTACCAGGACACCAGACAGTTTCCTAAGAATTGACAACCACCAGATGTTGATTTTCTTGACATTTTGCACCCTGCATAGTCACTATCTGAAAAAGCAGTTAACTTGGTATTGCTTGAAGCAGGATACCAAATTCCTAAAGTAGGAGTTCCTTTCAGATATCTGAAGATTCTTTTGACTGCAATTAGGTGTGATTCTCTTGGTGCAGATTGGTATCTAGCACAGACACAAGTTGAGAACATAATATCTGGTCTAGAAGCAGTTAAATACAAAAGAGAACCTTTCATACATCTATACATGGTTTGATCAATTTGTTTCCCTTGATCATCTGGTTCAACTTGTGTGATTGGTGTCATGGGAGTGGAACATGTTTTACAGTCTTGTAAAGAAAATTTTTTTTTAATAATTCTTTAACATATTTTGATTGATGTATAAATGTTCCATTTGATTGTTGCTTGATTTGCAGTCCCAAAAAGTACTGCAATTCTCCCATTGTACTCATTTCAAATTTTGATTGCATGAGTTTCTTAAAATCTTCACACAGTTTTGAATTTGTTGAACCAAATATGATATCATCAACATAAATTTGAACAAGTAAGACATGATTTCCAACATGTTTTATGAAAAGAGTTTTATCAATGGATCCCCTTGAGAAGTCATTCTTAAGTAAAAAGTTTGAAAGTGTTTCATACCAGGCTCTTGGAGCCTGTTTTAGCACATAAAGAGCTTTGTCAAGTCTGTAAACCCAGTCAGGATGAGAAGGATCCTCAAACCCTGGAGGTTGACAGACATACACTTCTTCTTTTATTTTTCCATACAAAAATGCACTCTTGACATCCATTTGATAAACTTTAATGTTGTTGGAAATTGCATAAGCTAAAAATAACCTGATAGCTTCAAGTCTTGCAACTGGTGCAAAGGTTTCATCATAATCAATTCCTTCCTCTTGAGAATAGCCTTGTACCACCAGTCTTGCTTTGTTCTTGATGATCATACCAGCTTCATCTGATTTGTTTCTGAAGACCCATCTTTTACCAATTGGTTGCTTGTTTTGAGGTAAGGAACAGATTTCCCAAACCTGTTGCTTCTTGAATTGAAGCAATTCTTCTTGCATAGCTTGCACCCAATTGTTGTCTTTGAGGGCTTCTTGATATTTCTTTGGTTCCAACTGAGAAATGAATGCTGAGAAAAAGCAAAAGTTGGAAAGCTAGTTTCTTGTAAGTACCCCTGAAGCAATATCACCCATGATTTGATCCAATGGATGATCCTTGTGTTCAATCAATTGTTGTAGACCTGTACTAGAGGATGGCTCTACTGTTTCTTCAAATAAACCACTGAGATTGATAATATCTGGTTCAGCTGTTGTTTGAGGTTCAGGAGTTTTAGGTTTAGCTGATCAGTACTTTCAAGTTATTCATCAGCAGTTCCTGAAGTTGAAGCTTTTGAAACTTCTGAAGGTTTGAAAGTTGATCTTCTGACTGTGTTTGGAGTCCATGGTGCAGGACTATCATCTTCAAATCCTTGAAAACCATTTTGAGGAGGTTTGGATGATTCAACAGTTTTTTCAGGTCCGAAATGAAAGTTGTCAAGGTCAAATAATTCAGCAGGATTTGCTGGAATAAGTGTGTGTTTTGATTCATTGAACTTGACATTCAGTGTTTCTTCAACTATCTTGGTTCTTGAATTAAATACTTTGTAAGCTTTTCTCAAAGGAGAATAACCAAGAAAATAACCTGTATCACCTTTTGCAGCAAATTTTGAGATAGAGTCTTTGATGTTGAGGATAAAACATTGACATCCAAAAGCCCTGAAGAAGGAGATAAGGGGCTTTATGCCATGACGAATTTCATAGGCAGTCTTGGTATGTCTCTTGTTGATAAGAACTCTATTCTGAACATAACAAGCTGTGTTGACTGCTTCAGCCCAAAAATACAAAGGTAGGCCTGAATCAGCTAACATTGTTCTAGCTGCTTCTATTAAAGTTCTGTTCTTCCTTTCTACCACACCATTTTGTTCAGGAGTTCTGGGAATGCTGAATTGTCTAACAATCCCTTTAGACAAACAGAATTCATCCAGAGTTTTGTTCCTGAACTCTGTCCCATTGTCACTCCTGATGACTTTGACAGAAAGAGAATATTGCTTCTCAACTTGTAGAATGAAGAACTTGATGATTTCAGCTGCCTCATCCTTGGAATATAAGAAGAAGACCCATGTGAATCTTGAGTAGTCATCAATGATGACTAAGCAGTACTTCTTCTTACCAAGGCTCATAATCTTGACTGGTCCAAATAAGTCCATATGGAGTAGTTGAAGACATGCAGTTGTTTTTGATTCTTCAATAGACTTATAGGAGGACTTATGCTGTTTACCTTTAAGACAGGAAACACAGTGTTCTTTACACTGATATTCCTTCAAAGGTAGACCCCTGACCAAGCCCATTTTAGTGACTTTATTGATGGTTTTAAAGTTCACATGGCCAAGTCTCCTGTGCCAGAGATCATTTTCTGAAGTTGATGCCTTTGAGAAGAAACAAGCAGTTTTGTTCAATACTTTGTCTTTTTCAATGTCCACTGCATAGACATTGCCACATCTTTTGGCAATCAGCAAAGTATGATCTTCAATCATCTTCTCTATCAACTTCTGGCCTTCTGGTGATATGATCTTGCATGCTGTCTTTGTGAAAAAGGAAGAATATCCTTTGTCACACATTTGTGAGACACTCAGCAAGTTGTACTCAAGGTTTTCAACCAGATTGACCTTGTCAAACTGCATTTTGCCTGAGGATACATTGCCATATCCTATCACATACCCCTTGGCATTGTTCCCAAAGGACACAGATCCTTCTCTTTGACTGATAAAATTGTTTATCAGGTATCTGCATCCAGTCATGTGCATTGAGCCTCCACTATCAACATACCATATGCTATTCAAACCTCTGGAGACCCTCTGCACAAGATAGCAAATTAGTTAGATTTGGCAACCCAAGCCAATTTGGCTTTGGGTTTGCTCTTGAAAACAGGTGCAGCTTGTTGTGGACCAATTTTAGAAATCCATGTCATTTTGGCAATGGATTTGTCATTAAGAACAATGGTGGGTTCTTTTTGGTGTCCACCATCAACTTTGTTCATCAGAAGTTTAACCAAATTTATCAAATCTTTAACTTCAGTAGTTTGTGAAACTACTGATGAGTTAGGTGTAACTTCTGAAGATGAACTTTGAGAAGAAGACTATTGTTGAGATAAAAACTTCTTCTGAGAAAGGTTTTTGTTTGATTGTTGTTTGTTGGGAAAGAAAGTATTTTCAAAATTTTGTTTTATCTGTTTTCCCACAATCAGTTGTTGTCTTTTCTTATTTAACTGATTTGCCTTTCTATATCTACAAAGTTCAGTTATGTGGTTAAACAGACCACATATTTCACATGCTTTTGCCTTCTCTTGTTTAGATAAGTCAAGAGAGTTGGAAGGCAATTTACTGACAATCTCAGCATGTTGAAATAGGTCATCAGCAGTTTTCAGGGTCTCAACTCCTGATGTAGTTGAAACTACTGATGGCTTATTGTCAGTTGTTTTAACTTCTGCAGTACTTTCCTTTTTGAGAAAGTTCTGATGGAAGGATGTGCATTCCTCCATGTCAGAAGTTTGAATCAATTTCTTCCCATCATTATCAGTTTTGTGGGTGAAATCTGTTGGTGATTCAGTGTGGGTATACCCTATGCCAAACTTAACATTTGCTGCAGTTTGTTTGTTAAGCAGCATTTGGTACCCTTTACAAGACTCAACCCATTTTTCACAATCAACCTTGGTGTCAGCAAGCTCTTGTCTGACATTTCCTAGGTTGTCTATCATTGTTTTAATTTGTGCTTGGGTTTCTATGGATTTATCAGTTAATTTAGAAATTTCTTTATTTTTCAAAGCAATTTTTCTTTCTAAATCACACTTCATTTGGGTGTATTTTCTTTCCATATCATTAGATTTGCCTTGTGAATGCACATTAGTTTCTCTTATTAAAGCAAAAGATTCTTTGCAAGATTTTGAGCAAAGCTTTAATAGAGATTGCTGTGATACCTGAGTGAGTGCAGAATTGGAAGAATATCCTTCAAAAGTCGTTAAGGCAAAGTTCTTTCTGCCATTATCAGGTTCTCCCCAGTTGACATCATAGACTTTATTGTCTGCATCCTGACTGCATTCAGATGTGTCATAAGGAAGACTGCTCCAGTCAACATACCCTGATGTAAATAAGCTTTGTTGCTGAGGGGGTTGTTGAGTTTGTGCAGGTTGTTGAGCAGTTGGAAAAGGAGGCATCAGCTGCTGTTGTTGTTGTTGAGCAGGCATCTGGACATATTGTACTTGTGGCACATATTGAACTTGTGGAGCTTGTGCCTGTACAAAATGAGCACTCCCTTGAGTTCCATTATTCCTATTATAAGAGGGGTTAAATTGATTTCCAGACATGGGTTGGTTGTAGCTAGAGCTTCTACACTCTCTAGCAAAGTGTCCCAACTTTTGACACTTATGACATCTCAGTTTTGATTTGTCAAAACCAACTTTTGTTGAGTTGTTAAGTCCTGGAAATTTCCTTCCTGACCTTTTGTAAAATTTGTAAGTTTTAATGCTTAGCAAGGCCAGTTGGTGCAAAATATCCATTTCTTCTAAGTCATCACTGCTAAAATATTTTAAATCGTCCATGATGAAACACATGTTATCAGCAGTTTGACTTAGGTCTTCATTGTCATAAGCTGGGAAAGATCCATCTGATGAGATCCCAGCTGTTATGTCAATGTGGTCAAAAGATCCAAAATTATTAGAACAGGATGGTGAGTCATGTCCTAATAGGGCTGTGCTACCTGGAGTATAGTCATCAGCAGTTTTACCAGATTCTTGTAACTTTTTCTTTTGATTGATTTCTCTTTCAAAAGTTAGTAATTTTCCATGTAACCTTGTTAGGTTCAGGGTGTTAAAATCTGAACTTGTTCTGAGGACTATAGAATAAGTTTCCCATTTAGAAGGTAAAGACCTTAAAAATCTATGTAACATAGATGCATTTGAATAGGTCTGATTTTTTATTTTTAACTCAGAGATGAGTGAAGAAAATCTTTCAAACTGTTGTGTTAAAGTTTCACCATCTATGTGAGCAAAAGTTTCATATTGTTGAGCCAGGATTTCTCTGGTGTTGGCTATCACCTCTTCAGTTCCTACAAACTGTTCTTTTAGGCAATCCCATAGCTCTTTGGCACTTTCACAATGTAAAAGCCCAGCATATATTTCATTTGGGAGAGCCATAGCCAACATAGAGAAGGCTTTTACATCTAGCTCAAATTTTTGGAAATCTTCTTCAGTGTAGTCTTTTGGGTCTTTTGGGTCTTTTGGTCTCTCAGTTTTTCCCTCTGGATTAGTAACAACTGGTTTGTGAGGTCCAAATACTACAGACCTCCAACAACCAGTGTTGGTTTGAGAAATAGTGTGTGCCAACCTCTTTGACCAGATGTTATATTCATTTCTGACTAACATAGGAGGTTTGTTGGCAGATCCAGTATTATAAGGGTCCATTTTTAAGAAGTTTGGATTTGTCAATACTTCTTACAAGTGATGGATAAAAAAGTAAGCCTTTTAATCCTTTATTGGATATCAATAAGAGCCTGTGTCTGATTCTCAATTTGTTAGATTGATATTTGATCAGATTAACCAGTGCTCTGATACCAATTGTTGGATCAGTGGCCTCTTCAGTTAACACTTATGTGTTTACAGATTTAGTTAAGAGTTATTGAGCAGCGGAATAATAAGTGTTTTAAGGTTAAAAGATCACTTTTAAGAGGAGTTATTACTCCCCCTTTACTGAGCAGTTAATGAGAAACAATAAACAGTTCAAGTATAAAGCAGTAAATGCAGTTTATGATTCTCAGATGTGAAATGGATTATAAGTTAAAAATCCTTGAAGGTTTTCAATTAATTCAAAGTAAATCACATATCTAAAATAGATGAACAAGCTCATCTATTTATAGACCAACATACATAACTGTTGTCTGAAGTAATCTAAGATATTTACCTAAGATATTATGCTTAGGGATAATGTTTACAACAGGCTGTACATTGAAACTTGAATCAAGACTTTAACAAAACAATATAATACTAAAACTACTGAAGTATGAGTCGGTTAGAAGCTTCTGATATCAAAATGCTGATGAGTGACAAACTGCTGATGAGTAGTTTGTCTTCAGTAGTTCTTCAGTGTAGTGTCTGGTTAGACTTCAGAACTTCTGATGGTTAACTCTTCAGCACTTTGCTCTTTTCTTCTTCATCACTTCTGATTTCTTCTTCAGCAGTTTCTTCTATACCTAAGCAGAATATGATTTGGACTAAGGTTATCAAAAGGTGGTTTCTTCAATCCTCTTTGTCCCAACACTTGGCCCTTTCCACCTTCTAACCCGAGAACACCTTCAAGTAGGGGTGAGCAAAATTTACCATAACCGACATAAGCGAACCATAACCGACATAACCGAACCGATTCTAACCGATAACCAACATAACCAATGGTTATGGTTATGAAATTTCTATAACCGACCGAGCGGTTATGGTTATGGACTTATGGTTATGGTTATGGTTATGAAGCTTTGGTCAACCGATATAACCGAACCGATTTATGTTCTATATTAACTATATAGAGGTTTTTTTTACTATAATAAAAGTATGTCATTAACAACATGATATTGATGTAGTATTCTTTTTTTTTTATGATGAATTAAACTTGTAAGTTGTAACCAAGGGGTTAAATATGTTTTTTGTTAATATCTTATTAAAAGGGATCCCACATTGGTACTTTAACTAGAAAGGGTAGTCTTGATTAACTTATAAATAATAACCCAAGCTAAGTCTATCATTGTAGGTTCTGAGTTTTTAAGACCCATGGGCTTTTAATTTTATAATTTAGCTGAAAGTTAGCCTTGGTTGATTTTTTTGGTTAATAACCGAAATAACCATAACCGAACCATAACCGAATTCATAACTGATTAACCATAACCGAAGTTTGGTTATGGTTATGGTTATGGTTACGAAAATCCCATAACCGTAATTGCGGTTATGGTTAATGGTAAAAACCGACACAAACCGACCCATGCACACCCCTACCTTCAAGACATCAAGGTGCGAGCAATAAGCCATGAAGTTCCCAAAGGTCTCAAGTGTTGCACCATTTCGAGTCACCCCTGGGTATGTTACTCTTTGTTCTAACATTCGGCCCTATTGTGAACCCAAGTCAAGGCATTTTGATCCTTATAATCGGCTAAGTGTTGTTAGTAGTCGGCCAACCTAGATGTAAGGATCACAAGCATAATACACACATTATACCAATCATGCATGTGATCGATCACATTAACAAGGTAATGATGTTTTTAAACAACCGATCCAAGGTCTAGGCATGCTTCGAATCAGAAACCTCACCTAACTAATCGACTATGAAACAATTTTATAACTAAAACTTGTTTAAGTATGTGTTTCAAGATAAAGGTTTCTAATCTAGGAATACAATCGGCTAACAACACAAGATACACACTAAAACATCTTGGTATGAGTCAAGGGTACCTTGTCAAGCTGAGATCCATCAAGTTTAGTCCTCTAAATTGATCGAACACCATGCTACAATGTGGAATGTAATCGGCTACTACCCATTAACACATGTTAGTTGAACTAAAAGCACAGGTTAATGCTAGAATGGTGTACTAAAGGGCTAAACATATGATAAAGTACTTATGTTTATGATAAACCAACCACACGGGTTAGATTGACTACAATATGTGGATCATGACCCTACCTAGGTCCCATATGGATCCACTATACAAGATAATCCGTTAGTAAACCTAGTCCATGCCTACAAAAAAAGACTATGGTTCACAAATAACAAGTGCCCGACTTGTATGATGAATGCACAACTTATCATTTCCCTAGAATATCATAGGGAAATATCGGGGCAAAGTTGCATCATATTCCAGCTTCACTACACCACATATATCTCCATCAGGTGAGTTTTTAGCAATTTTACAATTTTCCATTTCGGGGGATAAACATGCTTCATTATTAGTGTCATTTACAAGTGTGTGTACATCTATCATGACTGCCATGTGGAACATGAGACATATTGGTTCATGATCTCATTAGTCCTCGTACAACGTTTACTATAACCATTAGCTATCAAAAGCCATGGAACACTTTAATAGATCTATTGGGTTGACACCCCCATCTTGGTTAGTTGCTCTAACCGGTTACATACAAAAGAGTGTTATATTCTACTATACATACATTGTCTTTAGTGTACAATGCGTGAGGCATAACAGTCAAGAGGTTTGGTTATGGGACTCATGGTTTGCATAGTAATCATTCGCTTAGCTAGCCTATGATTGGTCATACATGAATTACACATTGGTTTTACTTGTCACCTACAAACGCGTGAACTCACTAACATTATTGCTGACAAATCTTTTATGCATGTTTTTCAGGTAACTAATGGAGGGCCGCAGGGATTTGAGGGAGGGGTTCGAGCATGCACCACGTGGTACCACTTGATGGGTTTTGTCAATCCTGTGATGTTTTGTTTTCAATTCCATGAGTACTAGACACTATCTCATTTTCTAGATAATATTATATGTCGTTTTAAATAAATTATGACAATATCCATCCTTCATGGTGGTACTATTTTAATAAAAATGGGTGTTGCTTGAACCTTGTGCTTGAAAACCTTTCGATGGGTGCATCCCCGTGTTTCCGCCTTGGCGGGGTGTGATAGATTGGTATCAGAGCATGAGGTTATAGCGAACTAAGATTCTTTTCAGGCAACTATAACTTAAAATATTTTTCGAAACGTTTTCACAAAGTACCACGCTATCTCGCCTTGCACCTCTCAAATCTCAAGCCGCTCCACGAATACACACGGGTACAATAGTTCATTTATTTACATATATATGCATGTTATGACAGGATCATGATCATTACCATTGATCGTACTTCTTCATCCGATTCCGAGCTGGATTACTTAGTGGACAACCCTCAGGAGGAAGGCTTGCCCCTTACTCAGCCAGCCCCTGTCACCGAGTCCTCTCATCACGGGTGTGGGTGGATCTCAGACTCCGAGATGGACATAGACCCTCCTCCAGTCATGAGACGTACCTCCGACGACAACACGGACGACGACCCACCTTCTCTAGCCGCCCAAACACTCACCCCTTCTGTTACCCCTCCTGTTTCACGCTCTCGAGGTAGCCTTAACCCCTTCTTTCGCCTGGACACTTCGGGACATACGCTCACAAAATGTACACCCCGAAAGAGGGCACAACCAGCTCTTGTTATTGCCATACCCGCTAGAGCCCCGATTTTCCCTTTTCCCGCTGACCCTATCCTGACCAGTGAGCCTACCCAGCCTGTTGACCCCATACCAGAGCCTTTAGCGATGGAGGTGTGCGAGCCCAAACCAGAGCCACCGAAGAGGCTGAGGAGGCGCTCTCAGGCCCGCAAGCGGCCTTTCCTTCCCTGTCTCGCTAGCGACCTGGCACATAGGGTCGAGGAGGATGATCCCGAGGTCTTGAGCTTGGGAGACTCATCCGGGAGACCCCTCTACACTGAGCGTGGCGTCATTATATCCCATGATGTGCAGCTAGTAGCGTTGGGAGACCGCATTCGGGAGCTCGAGAGTCAGTTGTCTGAGGTCGAGCACGGGAGATTATCTGCTGTGATGGAGAGAGCCGAGATGGGGAGACGTGTTGAGATGCTAGAGAGGAGGATGACAGAGACTGACCGACGCATGAGGGAGGCGATTATTTCTCTCGCTTCTGCTTTTCCACCACCTTCTTAGATGATGCTTGTGTGTTATTATGTTTATGCATGTGTTGACTTATGATGTTTCATGATTTTGGGATGTGATGTTTAAAAACTAATTGCGGTTCGACCGCCCGTTTTCTACTAAAACTTGATTACTTTTGGGAGCATGTATGGATTGGGAAATTATGTTATGTGGTTGTATGGATTCAGTTTTGTTTATATGCATGATTGTGTTGGTTATTATATGATTATATATGTGTATGCACCTCTTATGTTTGTTGTGTTCTTTTCTCTTAGTTATGCAAACTCGACAGTCAGCGCGGACAACCGAAGGCGGACCATTACCGGCCACTCCCGCCGAGTTAGCTAGAGTAATTGCCGAGGCAATTGCTCAACACGATGCAGCTCGGGCTGACTCCAGTGGAGGTTCAGGAGGTATCGGTCGCCGCCGAGGAAGTGAAACAGATCACGAGGTTGAAAACACTATTCATGGCTGCTCGTACAAAACCTTCATGGCATGCAAGCCATGGAATTTCCGTGGTACAGAAGGTGCTGTGGGAATTGTCCGATGGATAGAGAAGACCGAATCAGTCCTCGACATAAGTGGTTGCTCCGAGGGTCAAAAGGTGAAGTACTCCACTTGTACCTTTCAGGATAAAGCCCTTACCTGGTGGAACCTGCAAGTGCAAACCCTGGGCAGAGAAGCGGCATACAACCTTGCTTGGGCCGATCTCAAAACACTGCTCATGGAAAAGTACTGCCCTAGGAGTGAGCTACAGAAGCTGGAGGCAGAATTCTGGAATCTTGCCTTGGTGGACGCCAACGTGACAAAATATACCACTCGTTTTCATGAACTCTCTCGACTAGTCCCACACGTGGTCATGCCTGAATATAAGAGAGTTGAGCGGTATATCTAGGGTCTGTCACCAAAGATCCGCAGTATAGTCACTGCATCGGCACCCTCCACTATCCAGGCTGCGGTTACCCTAGCTCAAAGTTTGACCGACGACTTTATTCGCATGGGTTCGTTGAGCCAAAAGGTTACGGTTACCAGTGAGATTTCCGGGAACAAACGCAAACGTTCCGACAACCGGAAAGGAAGGAACTCCTCTCACAAGCCACAAGATGCCGTGAAAGTCTTTGCTGCCACGACTGTTGAGGAGCCCAAACGCAAATACAACGGGCCCCATCCTCACTGCAACAAATGCAACTACCATCACATAGGTACCTGCGAAACTATCTTGTGCAAGAACTGTAACCGTCGTGGTCACTCAACCGCCTACTGCAGGGCCAAAGCCACGAACACTCTTCCTGCAAAAAACGAGTGTTTCGAATGTGTTGCGACTGGACATTTCCAAAAGGATTGTCGCAAAGCCAAGGATCAAGCCCGTGGTAGAGCATTCCTACTGGGAGCCAACGAAGCACGTGATGATCCTAACGTAGTTACGGGTACGTTCCTCCTTAAAAACCATTTTGCATCGGTACTATTTGACTCGGGCGCAGATTTTAGCTTTGTGTCCACCGACTTTAAGAAATCTCTTGGATTAGAATCTAGTACGTTGGAAACACGTTACACAATAGAATTAGCAAATGGTAAGTTGATCTCGTCTGAGGAAGTTGTTAGGGACTGTGTTCTGGTACTTGACGACCATGAATTCCATATCGATTTACTACCTATTCAACTGGGTAGTTTTGATATTGTTATTGTTATTGGTATGGATTGGTTATCCAAACATCGTGCAGAGATCGTCTGTCACGAGAAGCTGGTTCGAATCCCCATGTCAAATGGTGAAACCTTATTGATTCGAGGAAGCCAGGGTGTACCCACACTTAGAGTCATATCCTGCATTAAGGCACAAAAATGTTTAAGGAAAGGTTGTGTCGCATTTCTGGCACATATCGTTGAACAAAAGGCTAAAGATCGGAAGCTCGTGGACATTCCAGTGGTGTGAGACTATCCCGAAGTCTTTCTAGAAGACTTGCCGGGACTTCCACCGTCACGACAGCTTGAGTTTTGCATTGATCTCGTCCCAGGAGTTGCCCTAGTAGCCCGCACTCCGTATTGTCTAGCACCATCTGAAATGCAGGAACTGTCTAACCAACTTCAGGAGTTGTTGGACAAAGGCTTCCTTCGTCCGAGCTTTTCTCCGTGGGGAGCGCCTATTCTGTTCGTGAAGAAGAAAGACGGGAGTTTCCGCATGTGCATTGACTACTGGGAATTGAACAAGCTGACCATCAAGAACAAGTATCCGTTGCCAAGAATCGATGACCTGTTCGACCAGTTGCAGGGTTCCAGCTACTACTCGAAGATCGATCTGCGATCGGGATATCATCAATTGCGGATTCAGGAAGACGACATTCCGAAGACTGCATTACAAACTCGTTATGGGTATTACGAATTCCTAGTCATGCCATTTGGGTTAACGAATGCTCCTGCCGTTTTCATAGATCTCATGAATCGTGTCTACAAGCCCTATTTAGACAAGTTTGTAATTGTCTTCATTGATGACATCTTGATCTACTCGCGAACTCAAGAAGAGCATGAACAACATCTTCGATTGATTTTGGAGTTGCTCAAGAACGAGAAACTGTTTGCCAAATTCTCAAAATGCGAGTTCTGGATTCGAGAAGTCCATTTCCTCGGTCACGTTATGAACGAGAAGGGTATACAAGTTGATCCCTCAAAGATTGAAGCAATCAAGGATTGGGCTATGCCCAAGACGCCGACTGAAGTGCGACAATTTCTGGGATTAGCTGGTTATTATCGTCGGTTCATCAAAAATTTCTCCAAGATTGCCCAGCCATTGACTGTCTTGACACAGAAAGACAAGAACTTTGATTGGGGAGTCAAGCAGGAGAATGCGTTCCAAGTATTGAAGGTCTGTTTGTGAAGTGCTCCAATTCTTTCTCTTCATGAAGGTACTGATGATTTCGTGGTTTATTGTGATTCTTCTCATCAAGGTCTTGGATGCGTACTCATGCAAAGGAACAAGGTCATTGCCTATGCATCCCGGCAACTCAAAATTCATGAGAAGAATTACACCACTCATGACCTAGAGTTGGGTGCAGTGATCTTTGCCCTCAAGATTTGGAGGCACTACCTTTAAGGCACTAAGTGCACCATTTTCACTGATCATAAGAGCTTGCAACACATCTTCAACCAGAAGGAGCTGAACATGCGGCAACGTAGATGGGTTGAATTGCTGAACGATTACGATTGTGAGATTCAATACCATCCGGGAAAAGCCAACGTTGTGGCTGATGCATTAATCCGGAAGGAACGAGTTAAGACCCTACGTGCGCGCGCTAGGTTTAACTATCCATACAAATCTCACTACCCGTATCCGTGACGCTCAGCAGGAAGCTCTGAAATGCGAAAATCTGAAGGACGAGTCGTTATTCAACATGGTTAATCTATTGGAACTAAGGTCTGACGACACGGTTTATTTTGCCAATCGGATCTGGGTGCCACGTTTTGGTGGTTTACGTGATTTAATCCTTGAAGAAGCCCACAAGTCTAGATACTCGGTCCATCCCGGTGCTGAAAAAATGTACAAAGATGTGAAAGAACTTTACCGGTGGCCCAACCTGAAAGGTGAAATCGCCACGTACTTCAGCCGATGCCTTACCTGTTCAGAGGTCAAAGCCGAATATCAAAAACCGTTTGGTCTGCTTCAGCAACCAGAAATTCCTATTTGGAAATGGGAACAGATTTCCATGGAGTTCAACAGCAACCTACCTAAAACATCCAGTGGACACGACACGGTTTGGGTAATTGTTGATAGGTTGGTTAAATCCGCGCATTTCTTGCCGATCAAGGAAACCGACAAGTTAGAGAAACTCGCCAAGCTGTACATCAAGGAGATTGTAATTGGCATGGTGTGCCTGTTTCAATCATTTCCGACCGAGACAGTCGATTTACTTCCCGATTCTGGAAAACACTGATGGACACATTAGGCTCTCGCTTAGACATGAGCACGGCCTACCATCCACAAACCGATGGCCAGAGTGAACGTACAATTCAAACATTGAAAGACATGCTTCGGGCCTGTGTAATCTATTTCGGTGGAAACTGGGATTCTCATTTGCCATTGTTTGAGTTCTCTTACAATAACAGTTACCACACCAGTGTCAAGGCTGCTCCATTTGAAGCCCTGTATGGACAGAAGTGTAGATCCCCTTTGTGTTGGGCAGAAGTTGGAGACAAGTATTTGACTGGCCCCGAGCTCATTCAAGAGACCACTGATAAGATCTTTCAGATCCGTAATCGCTTGAAAGCCGTTCGAGATCGTCAAAAGAGTTACGCTGATCGCCGTCGCAAACCACTTGAATTCCAGGTCGGCGATACGGTACTCTTGAAAGTCTCACCTTGGAAGGGTGTACCACGGTTTGGCAATCGTGGAAAACTTAATCCCCGATACATTGGTCCGTTTAAAATACTTTCTAGGCGGTTTGTCCCGTGGCATACAAGCTCAAGTTACCAGAAGAGCTAAGTGGTGTTCATAACACTTTCCACGTATCCAATCTAAAGAATTGTTGGTCTGACGAGTCTTTGATGATTCCTCCAAAAGAAATTCACATAGATGATCAACTCCATTTTGTTGAGTAGCCAATCGAGTTGACGGATTGGAAAGTCCAGAAATTGAGAAGGAGTCGCACTAAACTTGTGAAAGTCAGATGGAATGCAAAGCGTGATCCCGAATTTACATGGAAACGCGAAGACTAGATGAGACGCAAGTACCCAACTCTTTTTCCTAAGGTGCAGAAACTAGTAGGAAAACTCGATTTCGCAGACGAAATTCCAAAACAAGGGGAGAATGTGATAACGGTCAACAAACCAGGTCAACATCCGTACGCATTTCATTTATTACTTTCATTTTATGTGCATATTTAGACATTTTACATACACTATACCCCCCCCCCCCCATTCTAGTAAGCATGAGTTATTCAGGAAACTCAACAAAGGACACTTGTTTAGTCATACAACACCCAAACAATCACTAAACAAGCATTCAAAGAGGTTACTATACCCTAACACATGGTAATCTCTCTTTAACACATGAACATGGAAACAGGTAACTATGTTGTAATGCACAAAATACATGTTGATGTCGTCATTAAAACCCCACGACACAACAACTTATATTATCAATTGACAAACATATGTTCAGCCAATAAGACTAGCAAATATTAACCTATGTATGTGCATATGAATCGACCTCTTATGCCCCTATATATGTACCTATACATACACACGATACATACAATATAAAACCACTAGACTTTTGAAAAGAATTAAGCTAGATTTCACTAAAACTACTAACAACGAAACCAACCTATACGATCTAGTTTTGTTCAAGTAACCTATATACTTGTTAAACACCTCCTAGAAACCGATATATACACATATACACGCAAATGCACACACACATGATCAAGAACACATGCTTCTTCCTAAATCCTAGTTCTTCATATGTCACCATCCTAGCCTATCAACTAACCTAAAGAATGTTCTTGTCTTTTCTTGTTGACCAATTTTTACACACTTATCTCCTCCAATGTCACTATCATGAGAATGTCCAAAACATACACTAGAATAGCATGGAGGCTCCAAGACCCCACTCCATTTCTACCTCCACGGCCGAACACAAGTCCCAAGGTCCAACACATGTCTCTATCACCTAGTTGTCATACTCTCGCACGAGAAAGGTAAAAGCAACTAACTAACTAACCTTCCCAAGGTCAACACCCCTTATTTTGGTTGTAAACCAATCGGAACACAAGGAACATGTAAGAACCATCACTATCCTCATGTGCCTACAAGTCTTACATTTATGTGTTGTGTCAATCACCCTATCCCAACCTAAGATCATTCGGCCGACCCCTATCCTCACCATGTGATCAACATCTAAGCAACACTCACTTATACCAAAGTAGTAGAGAAAACAAACTATGACAAGAAGCTCCTAGGTATGACAACAGTCCTAAACAAGCTTGCCATCCAACTCATTGGCTATATACTAGGAGCATACACAAGATCATGTTTTGCATTCCTTAACAATGCTCAAACCAAGAGGGTTACACTTACCACTTTTGTTCGATCTCCACCTCAATCGGCCTATATAAGAGGACCCTCATTCATCCAAGTTTCTTGCACCATCACCTACAATCCTCTCATCATACCTACAACTTATCATTTCCCTAAAATATCATAGGGAAATCTCGGGACAAAGTTGCATCATATTCCAGCTTCACTAGACCACATATATCTCCATCAGGTGAGTTTTACGGCCCCATTTTACTATTTTCCATTTCGGGGGATAAACATGCTTCATTACTGGTGTCATTTACAAGTGTGTGTACATTCTATCATGACTGCCATATGGAACATGAGACATATTGGTTCATGAGCTCATTAGTCCTCGTACAACGTTTACTATAACCATTAGCCATCAAAAGCCATGGAACACTTTAATAGATCTATTGGGTTGACACCCACACTCTTGGTTAGTCGCTCTAACCGGTTACACACAAAAGAGTGTTTGTATTCTACTATACATACATTGTCTTTAGTGTACAATGCGCGAGGCATAACAGTCAAGAGGTTTGGTTATGGGACTAATGGTTTGCATAGTAATCATTCGCTTAGCTAGCCTATGATTGGTCATACACGAATTACACATTGGTTTTACTTGTCATCTACAAACCCGTGAACTCACCAACATTATTGCTGACAAATCCTTTATGCATGTTTTCAGGTAACTAATGGAGGGTCGCAGGGATTTGAGGGAGGGGTTCGAGCATGCACCACGTGGCACCACTTGATGGGTTTTGACAATCCTGTGACGTTTTGTTTTCAATTCCATGAGTACTAGACACTATCTCATTTTCTAGATATTATTATGTCGTTTTAAATAAATTATGACAATATCCATCTTTCGTGGTGGTACTATTTTAATAAAAATGTGTGTTGCTTGAACCTTGTGCTTGAAAACCTTTCGATGGTTGCATCCCCGTGTTTCCGCCTTGGTGGGGTGTGAAAGATTGGTATCAGAGCATGAGGTTATAGCGAACTAAGATTCTTTTGAGTCAACTATAACTTAAAACATTTTTCGAAACGTTTTCACAAAGTCTCACGCTATCTCGCCGTGCACCTCTCAAATCTCAAGCCGCTCCACGAAGACACACGGGTAAAATAGTTCATTTATTTACATATGTAATAGAATGAATGAATACCTTAACAATGACCCACAATTAGGGCAGTGTGCCACTCTTATAGCGCTATATTTGTTAAGGGTAGCTAGACAGTTAAGCATAAAAACATAGCATAAATAACACATATAGCATAACAATTAAGCATGTATATGGATTGAGTATTTGAGTGTTTGCAGTAGTGCGCATATTTTCTTAAAGGATCCACTCGTCAGGGTCGATTTCAGCATCGTCCCCACTGTCCGAGTGGTCCAAATCCTGAACGGGTTTGGAATCCCGCGCAGTAGCTTGCTTGGTTATGGTGTCTAGAGTTCCTACGGTTCTCTCGTGTGGGCGAGGGCCACTGTTGCAGGAAACTCCGGAAGCCTAGCGCTGGGATTTGCTCTGGGTGGGCTAAAAGATGTGTTTTTGAAAACATGGTTTTCAGCCGTTACGTGGGATGATAACTTGTGTTGCTGCAGAATATAATGCTTTGCTCTACACCTTGGCTGGATCCGAGACCTGTAAACAATAATCTATTGGCCGTGTGAAAGGAAGCGACTGCCTAGAGTCTCAAAGACTCGTGATAGCAGACACAAAAATGGTGTTTGGCCCGGTAATTGTATGTGTATGTTCGAGTAATAATGCTCGAGAGTCTGGAGTTAAAGATCCTGTACAAAGGAGGTGTGAACTCCTTTATATAGGAAATACACGGGCTGGTTACCATTGGCCCATAACCACGACGATGGGTTTGGGCCAGTGTTATGGGTTTGCCTTCTTTTCGGCCCAATTGGTTAGGATTTGACTGAGGAAACTAAAAGACAACTATACGTAATAAATGCAGAAGAGAGCGAAAGAGGTACTGCCCTGCCAATAATCCATGTGGCACGTTTATAGTGGCTGCAGGCGGATCTTCTTGATCGTCTGAGATGAAGCCTAACACAAAGGGGAACAATGCAGCAAGTGGGGATAAGGGGAGATGCACCTTCACAGCTGGTGTTCAGACATGGTGGGCCCGCACTGACACGTGTCAGCTTGTGATTGGTCCGCGGGTGACCATCGGTGAGTTGGGCGATGGGTCTTGCGCGGGTGAATTGCGCTCCACGTGTGACCTTGTAGGTCTTGGGCTCCGCGGAGGTCTGTTGTCTTCACATACTTGGCTTATTCAAATGGCCTGTTGTCCACGAAGGTCTTGTGAGAACGATGTTGTGGGGTAGGGTCCGTCTCCGCGTAGGAATTAGGACCTGCCCTTCATATGTAATTTATGCTACAGATAACTTGTCCATGGGTAAGTTCGATAGATAAACGAAATTTGTTCATTTTCTTATTTTAACTACAAAGGAATCAAACAAAATTAGATTTTTTTCTAACAATTTCCCCCCATAATTAAATGGAGATAAAAAAACGACTATTTTTTGTGAGGTTTTGTTTATACATGAAAAAAACACAAAGTGTTTTAGGTTATTCATTAATCATGTATAGGCAAGTCATTAATTATGTTCAAACCAGTAAATATGAATTCTATTTACAACATGTGTTAACATTGGAGTTGTACATCGTTTTAAGTTAGGTTTTAATATTAGAGTTATACATTCTTTAAGGTTAGCTAGACGTTAACATTGGAGATACATTGTTAATTGTTTTAGGTTAGGTACTACCCGAAACTTTCCTGCATGTAACTGTAAAACACATCAAACTATTTCGTATGTAAAATTAATATGTCAAATTAGATTTTTTAACCCGGGACGCTCCCGGGATATAAATGTAGTTTTAAATATTGCAAAAAAAATAGAATTGAAAAGATAAATGCTTTGTTTGGCGTTTATTTATTTATTTAATTTTTGTTTTTGAAAAATCGTGTATCTCAATATAGTTACTAATACATATCCTCTTGAAAAAAAAAATTGTTGTACATTTTCTAAAAGATGAACCAAAATTGTAGCAATGTCTACATGGGTGTGGCTGGTAATGGACCCCAACACAACATAGATACATATGACAAACTCCATGCAATCATGCTTTATATATATCTCCAAAACCTTCCAACCCTCTGCATATTCTCTTTATTTTCTGCTAAACAGAATTCAACAATATCTCTTTCTCTCTCAAAACTTTGATGGCGTCAGAAAAACTGGAAGATTACTCGGTCACAATACCTCTGCTGATTAACAACGAAACCGGGACGAAATCGGAGGAGCAGCATGTATCCACCACAACTACGGTCACCAAGGGCACATCCTCATTCTTCAACACATGCTTCAATGGTCTCAATGCTCTATCAGGTTACTATTAATTTCCCTTTTTGTATTCTATTGATTTTGATTGTAATTAAGTGTGATTAATTAGGTGAGGCTCCAACATGTACGGGTCTAGGCTGTCGGGCCATCTTGGGTCTGAAGTATACATCTTTAACTTTTATTTATGCAGGAGGGAGGTTGTTTTCACCACTCCAACATGTGACCTTTTGGCATGACAATAACCTTACCTAGACTTAAACTTGAACACACCTGATTGGATAATTTAATTGGTAATGGCTAGTGAAATTGATGATTGTTATATGATTATGATTTTATGGTTATATAAGGCAAGATTTATGGAGTGGGTATGGAGTTTGGTAGAATACCTTCTAATGAGATAATTGATTAATTGCATGTGGCAGTTTGTTAGAGAAACCCTTATGATTATATTTGCGAGCCTAAAAAAAAAAAAAAAAAAACTACTAAATATGAAGAAAAGTCTTGTTGAAGTTTGCAAAAAGAAAGGGTCCCATATAAAAAATAGCAAGCAAAACAAAATGATAAAGTTGTACGACTATGCAAGTTTATATGCATCCATCCGACATATTGCAAACTATATAAAATTAAGATAACTATGCAAGTTTATATGCATCCACCTCAACTACGGTCACCAAGGGCACATGCTTTAATGGTCTCAATGCTCTATCAGGTTACTATAAAACTTTCCTTTTTGTATTCTATTGATTTTGATTATAATTAAGAGTGATTTAATTAAGTCGTTAGATTGACCTTGGGCACCCGTGCACGAGGCTCTCACATGCACGAACATTTGACCTTCAGGCATGACAGTAACCTTACCGTTGCTCATAGGTTTACCTAGACTTAAACTTGAACACACTTTATTTGTTCAGTTTTCTTCCATTGAATACACTTCTAATTAGATAATTAATTGGTAATGGTAATGGCTTTCAGATTTTAGTGAAATTGATGATAGCAATATGATTATGATTTTATGGTTATTTAAAGCTAGATTTATGGAGTGAGTATGAAGTTTGGTAGAATACCTTTACTTTCTACTGACATAATCATTTGATTAATTGCAAGTGGCAGTTTGTTAGAGAAACCATGTTGGTTATTTTTGTGAGGCTAATTAAAAACTATTGAATATTAAGAAAGGGCCCCATATAAAAAAAATAGCAAGCAAAACAAATTGATAAAGTTGTATGACTATGCAATTTATATATATACATCCGACATATTACAAACTATATAAATTAAGATAACTATGCAAGTTATCTACTCTTTCCAGAAGTTTTATCCTTCTATTGCTCAACATCTTATTTTTTATGTTTATAAATAACTTCAGGGGTGATATGTTTTACATTCAAAATTATTGATGCTTTTTATCTTAGGTGTTGGGATTCTATCAGTTCCATATGCATTGGCGTCGGGAGGGTGGTTAAGCTTGCTACTACTTTTTGCAATAGCCATCTCAACTTTCTACACCGGAATACTTATAAAAAGATGTATGGATACCGATCCAATGATAAGAAGTTACCCAGACATTGGAGATCGAGCGTTTGGTAAAACAGGAAGGATCATAGTATCGGTCACCATGAACATAGAGCTTTATTTAGTTGCTACGGGTTTCTTGATCCTAGAAGGCGATAATCTAAGTAACTTATTACCAGAAATAGACTTTGATGTCTATGGAATTCATGTTGATAGCAAGAAAGGCTTTGTTGTTATTGTTTCTGCCATCATTATGCCCACAATTTGGCTGAATAATATGAGCATTCTTTCGTATATATCAGCAAGTGGTGTCCTAGCGTCTTTGGTCATCTTATTCTCGATCACGTGGGTTGGTGAGTTTGATGGTGTCGGATTCAAGGAAAAGGGTACAATGGTAAATTGGAATGGGATGCCTTCGGCTGTTAGTTTGTATGCTTTCTGCTATTGTGCTCATCCGGTTTTCCCAACTTTGTATACTTCTATGAAAAACCAACATCAATTCTCAAAGGTACTAACAAACATCTAAGTTCTTATGCAACTGTCCCCTCCTATTAATTTTTTCTTTTTATATTCATAGAGGTAATTTAAGGCTAGAATTTGAATAAATATTTTCACCCTTTTCCTCCAATATTTTCTAATTTTCTTTTAATATCTCCTTGCCTAATTTTAGACATTCACTAGCTCCATCAAATACATTTGTTGCGTTCTAATGCATTATGATCTATAGGTACAATAAGTTTGTACAAAAGATATGACAGGTTCAAAGCAAGTTATTCATTTTTTTAAATTTATATTATAGTGATGATTATCTAATGTTTTGAATATATTAATCGATGAGGTTTTATACATTAAAATTACTTTCTAGGTGGCGACTGACGATCCGTTGTACATGGTTTAGTTTCAACAATAAACTCCAAGATTCTTATTAGCTATCCCTATAACTTAATATTTTTATGGGTTTTAAATGCAGGTGTTGATAGTGTGTTTTGTCTTCTGCACAACTACTTACTCGTTGATGGCAGTTGTTGGTTACCTCATGTTTGGGTCCGAGGTGCAGTCACAAATTACCTTAAACCTCCCTACCAACAAAATAAGCTCAATAGTGGCTATATGCACCACCCTTGTGAACCCAATAGCTAAATATGCACTTATGATGACACCAATTATCCACACAATTGAAGAAAGATTTTTATCTTTTTACAATACTAGAATGTTGAGCCTCTTGATCCGAACATCACTCGTAATAAGCACAGTAGTTGTAGCCTTGGCACTCCCTTTCTTTGGGTATTTAATGTCACTTGTGGGAGCATTTTTAAGTGTCACAGCATCGGTCATACTGCCATCCTTGTGTTACTTAAAGATTTCAGGCACTTACAGGAGATTTGGACTTGAGTTGGTGCTTATTGGCTTTATTGTGTTCGTAGGGATGGTTGTTGCAATTGTAGGTACTTACACGTCGTTGGCAGATATAGCAAGGAATATATAAGCTAGGAGCTACTATTCATAGGGATTGTTGTTGCAATTGAGCATTCACAATAGAACCCCAAAAAAATTGGGTGACAAAACCCTATAATTTTTTTGGGGGTTGGAAGTGATTGTGAGTGAAGAAAATGGGGAATATACAGTGTGTCGGTAAATATTGGGTTCTTTGGGAATCTTTTATGGAAAACTGTATTTATTTTTTAATATTTGTTGAAAGTGGTTGTGAGTGGAGGAGAGAGAAAATTTAATAGGGTTTAGTGTAATATGTGGTTGTGATTGGTTGTGAGTGGATAGGGAATAGGGATTCTATTGTGAATGCTCTTGAGATATTGATAGTACAAGACTTGAAGAGCAAAACATGAAGAATATCTCCAAGATAGACCAAGTTATATAGATGAAAAATATATTTCTAAATCTTTGTAATCAGATATATTCACCATTACCATATCATCTATACATATAATAAAAAGAAAACTATTTTAATGACATGACACTCAAAGAGGCATTATTCTCATTGAGTGTGCCATGTGTCATTCCATGTGGCATTGAGATATTTTAGAAAAAAATAATTTAAAAACAAAATTAGATTTTTATCTCTTATGTTTCCTCCCATAATTTTTAAACGTTAATATCTTTTATATACAGGATTTTTTAAAGAAAAAAATTACACCAAATTAACGAGTGTTTTATTATCTTTCCAACGAGTACCATAGTGCTATATAAAAAACGGAGAAAAAAACGACTATTTTTTGTTGGGTTTTGTTAAAACAGGAAAAAAAACACAAAACGTTCAGGTAAATCATTAATCATGTATAGGCAAGTCACTAATTATGTTCAAATCAGTAAATATGAATTCTATTTCCAACATGCGTTAGCATTGGAGTAATACATTGTTTTAGGTTAGATATTAATATTAGAGTCATACATTGTTTAAGGTTAGGCGTTAACATTGGAGATATATTTTTAATTGTTTTAGGTTAGCTGTTACCCGAAGCTTTCATGCATGTAACTGTAAAGCGCATCATTCTATTTCATATGTAAAATTAATATGTCATATTAGATTTTTCAACCCCGGGACGTTCCCGGGGTATAATCTAGTTAATAATATAGGGATGTTTAGTAAGAATGCAAACTCTATGTTCACATAAACTGTCATCGCATTCATCATCTACAAAATCGCTCTGATCCAATCTAATTATGTCCACAGTTTTCAGCAACCTTCTTAAACGAGTAAATTGACCATGCACACTGAGGTATACAATCTAATTATGTCCACATGCACAAGTCTTTCAAGGGATCTGAAGAACTTAGAAGGTTGTTTAAATGTCTGAAAATATAGTTTCATGACTTGATCGACACTCTCTAAAATTAGAACAGCTCTAATCCAAAGGGAAATCAATCCAAACCCACTTCCCTCCTACATATTGGATGTAAAAGACCTTAATTCCTCATTATGAATAAACACATATAGCTTACTTTCTTTATTTGAATTCGCTTTCTCAATAATCAATCAATCTGTCCACTGCTGATTATTGTCCTCCTCGAATGCGCCCCACCTACACTAACATCCAATGTAAACCAAAGTATATTATGTTTCATCATAGCGTACGTTAAACAAAATAAGTAGTCATGTATATGATAAATGCATGATATGTAATAAAAATGGATATTAAATTCGTGATAATTCAGGTCTAAAATGCAACTAACAAAATAAAACCGGCTTGTCATCATCAGCGTTAGGTGACCATAGTGTGATAAAAAGGGTCAAATCTCAACTGGCTTGGAAGGATTAGTTTCGGGTTCGAGTTCCTTGAGTATAAAAGGTGAGTTTTGATGTTAAAGCTTATGTTTTAAGAAGCATTGGAACCATGAAGTCATAATTTTTATTAAGTTACACGTCTCCAACATCACAACCGCCATAACTGTGTTGTTTAGGGTTTTTTTTCTTTTTTTTTAAGCAAAGGCAAGTAATATCTCACTCAACCCTTTGAATTGACAATAAGTTTAGGTCAACGAAATGCTTGTTCAACAAAATATTTGGTTAACAAAGGTGGACCAAATATTTGCATTTTGTAAGAAGAAACTGTTTGTTTTTTAAGTTCTGCTGTAGCTGCTGAATAAACTGAAATTTATATACATAGTCCAATCTAAATTCTTTGTTTTAGTTGGGCTTTAAAATATTCAATCATACTACAATAAATACAATAAAAAAAATAGGCCTGAATTTTTTATAGATAATTCAATCCTACTTTAGCTAACTCCTTTCCGTCATGGCTTCAACAATGGTTTAGCTGCCATGCCCAAGATTAAAATTCAGCTCCGTCCTCGAAGCTTGGAGATGAGCGTCGAATGCATGTTGGTGGAGGTCCAAGGTTACTTACTCTTTCCTATTTTATTTAACGGCTAAATGTTTTGTCACCATGAGATTTGAACGCCTCACCACCTGAAAAGGTAAAACCTTATCCAACATCTTGATACCACTAGGCCAAAGACCTTTTGGTTACTCTTTTCTATTTATCCATCCTTGTAAAACCAAATCAGCCTAGATTGGTGACAAATATTTCATGACAGTATATATGGCCAGCGGTATGTTACAATAGCTATTGTTGATGGTGTTATTTGGTAGCTAGGGTTGACGTTACCAGAAGATAGGAACGACTAACGGTAGCTACGACAGACGGTATGTTAGAGTAGCAACTAACGGCTAATGGTATATTATGGGTTGTGCCTTTTTCTAACAACTGTACAACTATGTATAGTGTTACAGTTTGCTACATTGTGTAAAGTTAGTGATGTAATAATGTGTCGCACTTGTGTATTGGGCAGTGGCGGACATATATTGAGAGGAGGGGTAGCACCCGCTACCCCTCAACAACTTTACAGCGTAGTGAAGTTTTTTTTAACGTTTTAAATATTACGTTACCCTTGATTTTCTTTTACGCTACCACTTAAATTTTTTTATACTACCCCTTAAACCACTTTAAAAGCCCAATAATATAAACAGTAGTCCACCAACCATTCATAGTTAAAAGTCCAATTTTTAAAAGAAAATATAAACAACCCACACCATAGCCCATTCTTTAAGCCCATATCTCTCACCATTGATTTTGAACGACAAAAAGAAAAAATACCCCTGCTTGGGCTTTTCAAAAAGCTCACGACTCAGAACTCGCTCAAAGATCACTCGGATTTAGATCGGTAAAAGCCTGCTCAATCTAGTTCGGTTTGTAACAAGCCAAATTGGCTCGCTTTGAAAGATGTTGAAGGTAGCGTTAGTTTTACCGGTTGCAACCACAACCGTTGAAAGATGTTTTTTTCTAAAATGAAGCTTTTAAAAAACGGATTGACGCAATCAAATAGGTGAGGCATATTTGAACAATGCTCTAGTTTGTGCGGTCAAAAAAGAAACATTGGATAAAGTAACACATGACGATGTAATGGCTCAATTTCAGACTTTCAAATGTTGAGTAGGAGAAATCTATTATGTATTTTTTTAACTTTATTTATTATCAGGTTGTTTTTACATTGTATGCATGTACGGAAAAAACAATTAAGTATTAACCCTGAACTTTTGTTCTCGATCCGCCATGTTTGCTAAAACTATAAGTTGCCTTATTTAGAGTTGGCATTTGCGGAGGCTCCCAGTAGAGATGTACAAAAAAACCGGTTTGGAGCCCGAACCCGATTTTAAAACCGGAAAACCGGTTTGGTAAAAACCGGTTTTTTTTAAACCGGTCCGAAACCGACCCAAACCATCGGGTTTGAACAAGGTTGCGTTTTTGAAGATTGGGTTGGGTTGGAAACCGGTTTGGTTTGTAAAACCGGGTTAAAAACCGGTTGGGCCCAAAAACCGGTTTAAAAACCGGTCCAATAAAAAACCGAATTAAAAACCGGTTTAAAACCGGTCTGGCCATTTCTAGCCGTTAGAAAACGGTCACATGACCGTTGGAAGGCTCTTCTAGCCGTTTTTTTTTGCTTTTTTTTTTGGTATTTTTTGACCCCCAATCATAGTATAAATACCCCTTAATGTTTAGGATCAATCACACCATAAAAAACACTCTCTAATCTTGCATTCTTCATCTAATTTCTCATAAATCACTTTCTATTTTCTAAGAAAAATGGCATCTTCACAACCACCAACTCCTCAAAGCCAAACCGGTTCCGTCCAATTTGGTGCTTCTTCATCGCAAGCCACGGTTGTTAAGGTGGTTCCAACGAAAAGAAACCCCAATGTTTGGAATCACTTTGATTTATGTGTTATGAGTGTTGGTCCAAACTAGGCAAGATGCAAATATTGTTCGGCTTTTCTTAAACATGATGCTAACTCGACCTTGAGAGACCATGTGGAAAAACCATATTGTAAAATTTTGAAAGAACAAAAAAATTCTCAAGGTGGAGCCTCGATCACACAAGAAGGCGTATCGAATAATACCGCGGCAATCACACAATTAAAATTAAAATACCAACCTATTTGTGAAGGGGTATTTTTTCATAGTCGTTGTGTCGCACACATAATCAATTTGGCCGTTCAAGATGGTCTAAAAGTTATTGAAACACAAAGAGAAGGTTTTCGAAGAATGTTACGCGATATATATAGCAACAATACAAGGCATGCTAAATATATACAATTTTGCAAAAGTGTGAATGCCATTTGTTTGGGTCCGAATTGGGATTGTCCAACAAGATGGAGTTCCACTTGTAACATGTTCGAAAAACACGTTTTGCAAAAAGGTAGTTTAAATGCATTTCATGAAATTTTGGTTAGGGGGGAATAGCGGCACCATACCACCATTTGAATTGGAATGTTATTGAAGTTATTTCGGAAATGCTACAAGTTTTCAAAGCTTCAACCACCGCTTTGTCGGGAGTTTATTATCCCACAAGTTGTATAACACTTCACAAGTTATATAGCATGACTAGAAAATTAGGGGAAATGGATTGTAGAGGTAGTTAATACAAAGAAATGGCGGCAACTATGAAGGAAAAATTTAGAAAATATTTTTCAGAATTACCGCCGGTTTTTACTTGTGCATCCGCTTTAAACCCGTGTTACAATATAGGGGGGTAGAAAATATAATTGAAAAAATTTGCGACGAGTTGGGGTTGAACACGGTAAAAGAACCACTTTTTTCACAAGGTATGGTAGCAAGATTTAACAAACATCTCACGGATATGTATGATGTTTATTTTGAACGTTATGGTCAAATGTCGTCCATTCAAATGCAATTGAGACAAGCTTCTCAAAATGTACTTGATACGGACATGGATTTATACAATTCTTTGTTGGACACATCTAATAAACGTGCACGAGGTAACGCTCCTAGTAGCGAACTTGGGAGGTATGGTGCCGAAAACTATTTAAAAGGTTTGACTCCGATGAATTTAAAAATTTTGATGTGTTGGCTTGGTGGAAAAGTAAGGAAGATCAATTTCCGATCTTAGCCGCCATGGCCCGAGATTTACTAACCATCCCAAGCTTCCACGGTAGCTTCGGAATCCGCTTTCTCTATTAATGGCAGGGTCATTTCGATACGTAGGACGCGACTAACTCCACCTTCGGTAGAGATGGCGATATGATTGAAGGATTATTTTGATGTTTTTTATCGTGTTTTTTATCAATGAAATCGTATTTTTAAGTTACATTGTGTTTATAAAAAAGTGTTTAAATTGTTCAAAAAACAAAAAATAAAAAATAAAAAAAATTTCTGCAGCAAAAAAAACGGTTTTTTCCCAGCTTTGACCGGTTTTTTTACCGTTTTTTTTTAAAACCGGTTGCCAACCCGGTAGGAATCCGTCTGGATAGTTGGTATGTTTTGCCTCTAAAAACCGGATCGGTTTTATAACCGGTTTTAAAAAAACCGGTTTTTTTAAGCCAAAAACCGAACCGGTTTTCAACCCGGACCGGTTTGAAATAAAAAACCGGTTTGTCCATGTCTAGCTCCCAGTGGAAGGTAAACATCCCATCTATGTTTGTTTTAATTTTATTTAATGACTTGTAATATATTACGGCTCTTTTAGTTAAAGTTTCCGCAGCATATTCTTGAAATATATGATTTTTTTATACTATATACGAAGAGTAGATCTAAGAGCTGAGACCCCTCGAGTTCTTGGAATTTCACCGATTTGGTAAGGACTAAATAATAAAGAGAAAGTATACAATATAAAGTCTCTTAAAATAAAAAGCGTAAGAAGCCACCAGAGATTGACACCTGTCAATTTAACCTAACCACAGTTAAACACAATAAAACTTATCTTCCATGTTCTAAACCTAACCATTCTCATTTGGAAAACAAACCGATCCAGATCTGACAACCACCACCATCACCACCACCACCATCACCACCACCACCACCAATTCCATCACCGGCCAAACAAATCCAACCACCGGCACCACCACACCACTTCCACCGCCACCATGTTCAGGTGAGTGAGGAGAACGTGAATAAGGGTAAGGATAAGGATTCGGGGTTCAGGTAGTTTGTTTGGTTAAAGAGATGACGTGATGATCCTTTGGAATGACGTCGTTGGAATGGGGTTGCTGTATGGAATAAGGATAAGGATTCGGCCAAACAAATTGTTGTTGTATTTGGTTTTTCCCTTTTTACTCCCACTTTCCTTTGTGTACAACCACCGTCTCTTTTGTGTACAAAATTTAAATCTTATTTAAATAAACAACTCAGTAGCCAAGAGTAGAACAAGTGTAGCTACTTTCATCCTCACCGCTTCTCTTATTTAAATAAACGCACTCCAAAGTGAAGAGTGCGTTTCATGATAATTTGGAGCTATAGGGAATTGATCTATTTAATGCTGGAGATATTGGGAGTGCGTCCAAAAAGACAAGGAGTGCGTTTGAATATTGTTGCAGGGAGTGCGTCCAAAATTTTCAATGAGTGCGTCCAAATTTCTATGAGTGCATCTGTAATTTTGATAAGTGCGTCTGAAATTTTGATGAGTGCGTCTGAAAATTTTATGAGTGCGTCTGATATTTAAAAGCCTTTGTTTTTCACCAACTTCATCTTCTTCCTCTGCAACTTTTTTTAACCTAATTTTTATGTTTAATCATACTTATTGAAACAAAATCGAAAATATTCGACAACTATTATGAGCATTTATTCATAATTGGTTATATGATTATTTTAATCCTCTGTTTTTGATTATTTTTAGATTCAAATACAGATCTTACGTTTTCATTCATTGTAATCGATTTTTTTTTTTGTTTTTTGAATTGTGTAATCATTCTACGTGAATCGATCTGAAACGATGTAAAATCAGAGTTCAAATTAATTATGTTGTTACGATTTGGAAAAAAATTAGACGGTTTTTCCTATTTTACCCATGGTTAGTTTAACCCAAGTATGATTAGGGTTTTTAATTTGCATCCAGCCATCCTGTTAATCTAATGGCTGAGATTGCTTATTACGCTTCTTACGTTAAGAAGCTTTATACGTTAACCTCTCCCATATATTTATTTTAAAGCGTAAAATGTCATTTTCATATATGTGGTTTGGTTATTTTTATCACTTTCATCTAATTTTTTTTTCTAGCAACTAGATCCTTGTGGTTTCAAAATCTTGTTAGTATCATCCACTTGACTAAAATCATCTATTTTTTTAACATTAAGTTAGAGGCATTTTTGTCAATTTATATATTTATTTAGTTTATGCAATTTTAAACTCAAAATCAAAATACATGTAGATATGTGGCACCCCGCATTTTCAGGTTAATACTTTTACTGAACTCTACTTAACTTACATGTTCATATGTGGTTGGATACTTAACTAGGGTTAGTTAAGTAGGCCTAACATATGTTAGATGATATTAACATATGTGATAAATAGGAAAATCCTTGTTGAACACACACACGAGTCCTGTATCCCGAACGTTGGTGAATTATATGGCATACATAATAATAATATGTACAATTGAATCATGATGAACGTGAAGTACATGCTTATGTGAATTACGTGTTTATGTGAATTATCGCTTGACTGAAGGTTAATACGTAAACCATGAAAATTACGTGCACTTGATGATTAATATCTTATGAAATAATAAAAACAATAGTTTTTATGCAATTTAGGGTGATTAATATCATCAGGCCCGGTATTTGACTAGAACATGATTAACGGGTCCGGTTAATGGACTAGAAGGGCCCTAATACCCAATTACTTGGGCAAAAAGCCAAATTCTATTATAATTATAGATAAAAAAAACCCTAATCCCTCTACCCCTTGCGCCGTGAATACCCCCACCCCCTCTCACCCTCACTTTTCAACAAACATCAATCTTATTCATTCCTTCAAGCTTGTTTGGGTGTAATCTCTAGGCTTTGAGGACTCTTGCATTGAAAGGTATAATCTTTACATGTTTTTGATGATTAATAATGCTTGAGAAGTTTAAAAATCATAGAAACACATATATATAAATCGCATGCATGAATGTGTAGGTTTGAGTTCTTGAAAGTTCATGGTGTTTTGATGATGATAGTTGTTGCTAGTAATCATAATTAGGGTTTTTGTATGATAATATATGTGTTTGATCATGATAATATGGGTTATGCATGTACTAGAGATTTTTATGCATAATTAGGGTTTGTGAATAACTTGGGATGCAAGTTTCAGTTCTGGCAGATTCGTTATGACGTTTTGTAGGGTCTGTGTTGCGATGTTAAATTTATTGTTTTGATGATTTCTTTGCATGATTGTAATGTACATGGTCTTAGCTTTTCATAGTGGGCAAAACCATCAGATTTGGACATCGTTTGAGTCGTTTTTGGAATTTTATTTGATTAGAGGTCATATCAGATTTTCGGATTTGTAAATTGGGTCAACTTTAAATGGTCATAACTTGAGATTTACAAAGAGTTAAGCTTTGAAATTTTGACAGTAGGTTGACATTGGAAAAACGCGGCTTTTCCAAGTAGATTCATCCCGTTTGGATGAATACACAATTTTTGGGAATTCTTCTACTAAACTGATCTGTTGTGGAAATTTGCTGGACTTTAATTCATTCGTTAAGTATTTTAAATAATTCGTTTTTAACAGCGCACAATCTGCCCTAAAAACGCAGATTGTGTACGGGATCTTTATGTGACTATTTGGAGCCTTATATGGTGTGTAATTGACATGAACTTGTATGGACACTTGTATGAGATGTATTTGAGGTACTAAACTGATAATAATCACTATGATCACCAACGGGATACGTAGGACTTACTTGTGCATGTAGAGTCATTAGGTGTCACTACACGGTTTTGAACTTTTAAAAGTCTTGGACAAACGAGTTTATATTGTGTGTTGGCTATGCACATATACTCACCTAGTGACATTTGTAATAGGGAGTCGGTAGCACTTTACTATTTGTGGAATTTGGATTATTCACTTGCAACCTAAGGTGAGTTTCACTACTCTTTTCTCAAAAGCATGCGTCTCGGGTTGAGACAACTTACTTAACGTTTCTAGTCCGGTTTGGGACTACTTTTACACATCCCGAGTTTTGGGGTGCATGGTTCACGAGGTGAATCTACTGTTACTAATTCATGCTATATGTCCTTGATGAACTAAACCAACCCTATCATTTAAGTCCTTCAAAATACCGAATCAATTGCCGGGTGGGCAAGCGGGTTACTAGTTGATAGCGCTATTAGGTTTAACAAACCTCACATCGTGCTGGGAGCATGGGTGTGAACTAATAACTTAAAACATATGTCATTGTTGATGGGCAATGACGCAAGGCACTATACTCCCTGTTGTGGGAACTCGTTCATTAGTAGTTCGGTATTCGCCGGTATTAGTTACCATGAGTGGGTTAGCTACCCTTGGCATGTGAATTAGCTGTTTACTTGTGGCCGGGGAGGCCGACGTTCTTACTTGTTGTTATGTGGTCTGGGAGACCGACGCTTTTACTTGGTTACGTGGTTTGGGAAACCTACGCTTTTACTTACTCACCTATTTTACTTAGTGAACTCACCAACATTGTTTGTTGAACCAGGGAATAAAGTCACTTGAACCAGCAATCCAACCGCGCAGCAGACGATGAACCAGTTCAAGCTCTCTTCAATTACAGCGCCGTGACCTGTTGGGGCTGCAATGTTGTGGACATATTAGGTCATATATCTAGTACTGTTGACTTTGAATTGACTTTGATAATTCTAGTATGTTCAGTTGACTTTGATATGATAAATATATGTTCAGCTGTAAAATTTATGATATATTCGGTTGACTTCGAAAAGTCAAAATGTACGTTTGACTTTTATATTTATAATATGTTCGGTTGAATTTGAATTCTATAATATGTCCAGTTCGTTTTGTAAAACACGTCTCGAGCATGATGAGTGAAGCTCATGTTCGGCTTCGTTTATATATATAATGTACTAAATTATAGAAAAATTATAATAATAAAAATAAATAAAAATTGGCCCGTTTAGAATCGCGTGCGCACTTGATCTCAGTAAGTGAAGCTCGGGCCAGCCCTGCTTTGCTAAAAATGTGCCCGTTCATTTTGTAAAACATGTTCGACCTCGATAAGTGCAATTGAACCTATACATCAAGTGAGAATCGTTTCTTCACTAATTTACTATTTGCGCCTACATTCAAATCCAAATCTACTATATTTGAGCTCGTTTATTTTACAAAAGCTCCAACTTGACTCGTATGTTCAACTGTAAAATTTATGATATATTCGGTTGACTTCGAAAAGTCAAAATGTACGTTTGACTTTTATATTTATAATATGTTCTGTTGAATTTGAATTCTATAATATGTCCAGTTCGTTTTGTAAAACACGTCTCGAGCATGATGAGTGAAGCTCATGTTCGGCTTCGTTTATATATATAATGTACTAAATTATAGAAAAATTATAATAATAAAAATAAATAAAAATTGGCCCGTTTAGAATCGCGTGCGCACTTGATCTCAGTAAGTGAAGCTCGGGCCAGCCCTGGTTTGCTAAAAATGTGCCCGTTCATTTTGTAAAACATGTTCGACCTCGATAAGTGCAATTGAACCTATACATCAAGTAAGAATCGTTTCTTCACTAATTTACTATTTGCGCCAACATTCAAATCCAAATCTACTATATTTGAGCTCGTTTATTTTACAAAAGCTCCAACTTGACTCGTATGTTCAGTTGTAAAATTTATGATATCTTCGGTTGACTTCGAAAATTCAAAAATGTAAGTTTGACTTTTATATTTATAATATGTTCGGTTGACTTTGAAGTCTATAATATGTCCTAAAAATTTTGTATAACACGTCTTGAGCTCGATGAGTGAAGCTCATGTTCGGCCTTGTTTATATATATACATATATATATATATATATATAGTTACGTGTTAAATTATAGAAAAAATATAATAATAATAAGAAATAAAAACGGGCCTATATATGATCGCGTGTGCACTTGAGCTCGATACGTGAAGCTCGAACCTGGCCTCGTTTACTAAACAAGCGTAAAATAAAGGTTTGGCCCAGTCTAACTTGAAATTTCGAGCGTGTTGCGGTGAGTCATGATAGGTCGACAATGAATCATGATAGTAAAAATGTGTCCGTTCATTTTGTAAAACATGTTCAACCTCGATAAGTTCAATTGAACCTATACATCAAGTGAGAATCGTTTCTTCACTAATTTACTATTTGCGCCAATATTCAAATCCAAATCTACTATATTTGAGCTCGTTTATTTTACAAAAGCTCCAACTCGACTCGTATGTATTTTTTCAAGCTCGAGCCCGTTTTTTAATTTACGAATTAATTCAGAATGTTATTTTATATGCAATTATTTTTTCATAATTTTGTAAATGTAAATGATTTAATTAATTAAATTACTAAAACTTTAAACTATAATTGTATCCCGCTTTAGCAGGAATTAGGCGCCATAACTTTTTTTGGTGAACCCTAATTCCATTTATCAAACCACAATATCAAAATAACATACGATCAGAATTTGGGCAACCAGAACAGATTGAAAAGACGAGCAGATTATCGAGATCGAAGAGAACATCGACCAGAACACAGAACGACCAGAACACAGAACACAGAACACAGAACACAGAACGACCAGGAGGGTTTGATTATTGTTCAATTTAATTGTCCATTTTAATTGTTGTTCTTTGATGCTGATTTTTTGATCGACCAGAACACATACATGATTATTAATCGATTTAGTTATTGCTCAGAACACAGACATGATTATTGTTTTGATGTTGATCGACCAGAACACAGACATGATTATTGTTTTGATGTTGATTGTTTGATCGACCAGAACACAAAACATGATTATTGTTTGATTATTCGATCGACCAGAACACAGAACACAGTGTTGATTGTTATTGTTTAATGCTGATTTTTTTTTGATAGTATACGTACACTATTTAATGCTGACTTTTTTGTTTTGTTTTGATAGTATAAGACTGAACAGAAGGATGCTGATTGTTGTTAATGTTGATTGTTGATAGTATAAGATTGTTGTTGTTAATGTTGATTGTTGTGTACAGAACACAGAAGGATGCTGACTTTTTTTTTTGTTTTTGATAGTATAAGACCGAATAGTTTTGATTGTTGTTGTTAATGTTGATTGCTGTTGTACTGAACACAGAAGGACTAGATGTAGATGTTGATAGTATACATACAAAAGTTAGAAAATAATATAGGGGACCAGATGCCTTTTTTTCCTATACTTTGAAACAATGTCTCCAACTTTGATATTAAACATTACTGTCTTCTATTATAAAAAATGACATGTTCAATTGTTTGTTATGAAAACGATATATATTGATATTGTACTGCATGTTTTTTTTAATACAGAGTATGGGTACGCGCAAGGGACTATGTATAACTTCCACTGACTTTAATGAGCCTTTTGAAGACATTGTTGAAGACCATGGAGACTATGAAACTGAAAATCACCATACCGGTAAAATGCAATGTTGTCATTTCTTGGTGTTTCTAAGCTAATTTGACCAGCCTAATTTGCTACTTTTTGACTTTGATCAGGTCCAATGGTAAACAGAAACAAGAAAAATAAAACTTTAGCAGTAGAAGGCAATGAATATGAGAAGATTAGACAGTTGACAATCCAGGAGAACCAAAAAAAATTGGAACAACTTGGAGTTAAAAACATTGTCAGGTCTTTTACAAATTTGCCAGAAAGTCGAAAAACGAAGAAAAAAATAGTAAAGCAGAGCACTCAAGCTGGGGATGTAGAGTTTATTCCAGATCTAGGTGATGATAATGAGGAAGATAACCAGCAACGTGCTAGAAGTGTTGTGCTACCCAAAAAGGTAATTTGATTATTAAAATTTTGTTTTTTTCTTTATATATACTTTCTTTTCCAATGAAAATAATTTTTTACAGCAACATCGTCCACAATATATTGCACCAATGTCCATGAATAGAGTTGCAAATCTAACGAAGCTATGCCGAGTGATGGCTCCGAATGTCTCCCAAAAGGTTTCATCAACATCAAATGCAACAAAATTGATTAAACAACGACAAACAGTTACCATGAAAGAAACAATCAAAGGTAATACAAGGGGAGCAATGAGAAGGTTGGTTCTTGTTGATGAGGATGATGACGAGGATGATGATGAAGCATCTCAAGGTATTATTTTGTTAATCTAAAAGTTTTGTTCACTTAAAAGTACTTATTATATTAATTTACTCTTTTATGCTTATAGAAGGTAATAGAGTGGATACGGAAGTAGATGATGTTGATCAAAATGATGAGTATGAAGACATGTGTGATGCAATACATACAGATCAACATGAGATGCAAATGGCAGGTCGCAACTATTATGAAGATGAAGGCGATGTTCAAGAACAATTACAAGGCACTGAAAAACAAAAAGCAACAACATCTGTTTCAAAAGGTAATAGTATAGGTAGGCGTAAGAGGCTACGCATCACTTCTACCGTCTCCAATGAGCATATTGAAGAACGTGTTGACAATGACCATGTTGAAGATGATTTTGAAGACCACCAAAATTTTAAAACTCAAGGTAATGATATTTTTGAAAGAAAACGATAGCAGTTATGTTCAAATTGTATAAAATTTGTAAACCTTTTTCTAACTTTTTATTTTCAAATTTGTTAGGTGCTCCTAAAAAGGTTAGAGGCTATACACAAAAAAGTGAAACCTGGAAGATGAATAGTTCAAATAGAATAGTTGTCACATTCAACAAGTTGGGAAAGCCTATTGGGGATGAAGGTAGTGAACTTGTTCAATTCCTTGGGACACTTGTGAGGAATTCTGATCATGTATCCATAGAATATTCTGACTGGAGAAAGGTTCCCAAACAAAAAAAAGAGGACATGTATTCACTCGTTAAGGTATATGTCTTTATTAAGTTTCAAAATGTATCCACTAGTTAAAGTAATAGGTGTATGCTTAATATATATAATTTTTGTTTCAGTCAAAATTTGTTATTTATCCAAATGAAACAAACGAGATTAAAAGTTGGATCTTCGAAAGCATGGGAACAAAATGGAGAACATGGAAAGGTTCGTTAAAGGAACGTGCATATGATCCAAGCCTTAGTGTTGATGAAATTGTGGCAAAACATGTTAAGAATGACAACAGACTGAATGCAATTCAATTTAAAGAACTTGTTACTCGTTGGTTCACTCCAGAATTCCAGGTAACAATGACGTGTAACTTTGAGTTTTTATACAATATATAAAATTATCTAATTAGAATAAAGACTTTTTATTGTGTACTTTTTACCCTTCACCATAGAGTACATGTAATGTTAAAAGATTGAGCCGCTCAAAGATGAAAGAACCTCATGTTAGTGGGACAAAGTCGTTTGCTAGACTTGCTCATGAGATGGTATTATTCAATCTATTTTTGACACTTATTATTGTATTTTTTACTTGTTAATTCCTTTACTAACCTTCAAACATAAATTATAGGCGACAAAGAATAATGGTGTATATCCAACACGAAGAGAAATCTATATAGCAACTCGCACTCGTAAAGATGGAAGCATTGTTGATGATAAAGCTGCTCAAGTTGTGGTAATGTATTTAATATTCCTATATATCATTGGTGTGCTTATGTATTTTTATGATTACCTATTTTTTTATGTGTTTAGGCTTCATTAGAAAATATTCCAAAGGACTCTACAATCACACCCAACAATCCAGATGATTTTACAAACGATGACTACTCAAAAGTTAAAGGACCTGAGAAAAGAGGATACATTCGATTAGTTGGAAGGATGCCAGCTGCAAAAAAGAATAGTGCTTCTTTGAAAGATTCACAAACTATTGATAAGCTAACGAGTGCTATCAATGCTATGGCTACCATCATCCAAGAACATATCCCCAATGCAAATTTGTCTTCGGTTTTTAGCAATATAGACATGCAGGTAATTACATACATGAACCATTATTTGGTTTTTTATGATTACATATTTATGTACTATCATTTATTTCATTTATATGTTTTAGGTACCGGATATTGGTTCTTTGGTCCCTAACAACGCTTTACGAGTTAACGAAATATCATCTTCAAGAAGTCATAACGATAATGGTAATTACTCTTAACTTGTTACTTTTTAAATGGACGTGCTTATGTTGTAATCTTACTATGACATTGATCATCAAAAACTTTCCCTTTTACAGAGCAAGAAACACGTTTGGACAATTGATTTTGAACATCTTGTTGACATTGCAATTAAGGTAATATGTTGGTTTTTTTGTATAGTTAGGTGTTTAGGCTAATTATAAATGGCTGCATATTATATTATATGTTGCTTTTTTTGTTAAATTGTTGGTTGTTCTGGCCATTTGTGACACACGATTTTCTTTTGAATAAAGAACAATGAGTTTCATAAATTAAAGAACTTTAAAATTTTGTTGAATCAATACTAATGCTTATTATATGGTTCATGATGGCAGGGTAGATATCATGAGAAGCTTTGAAGCCAAGTTCTATGATAGTGGAATTCTTTCTCAAAAGAATGTTTTGACTTTTTGTGTAACTATTTGAAATTTGGGATATTTTACTTATTACATATTGTTTTGATAACGTTTGAAATATATTTTGGATTGAACTTATTATTGAAGGTATAATATTATGATTTTTACATTTACAGTTTTTTTATCAAACTTTCGTTTTATATTTAAATTGTAAATAATATGATTTTTGGTGATATAATTATGTGCCACTAAATAATGTACATATATATAGGTAGAAGCAATTTTTACCGACACAAAAGTTTTTTCATATTGTGGCAAAAAAAAAAGTGTCACTAAAACTAATATAAATATGTAACTAGAATCAATTTTTAGAGGCACAAAATATGTGCCACAAAAAGTCTTTTCTATATTGTGGCAAAAAAAAAGTGTCACTAAAGCCTCAAAAACTTTGTGTGACAGATTGAAAAAGTGTCACTAAAAGGCTTTAGTGTTAGCACTTCTAGTGACACTTGTTTTGTGTGCCGCCCATTCATATAAGGGTCTTTAGTGTCACTTTTTTGTTTTCTTGTAACACTTTTTGTATGTCACAAAATGGCATTTTTTTTGTAGTGTATCTTAAAAAAAAACAAAAAGATTTTATTTTGTCTTTATTTTTGATTGACCGATGTTGGAATACAAGTATTCTTCAATTGGAATCTCAGATCCGAAGCCGAAACACAAATAAAATCTAAATTTTACAAAATTCAAGGGTCAAATATCACTTTCAGGGTCACAAATTGTCAATCGTGAGAGTTCAGGGTCAAATTTGAAAAGATCTAAATGTTCAGGGGGAGAATGACTACTTTCTCAAATTGGTGGTCAAAATGGACAAATCTTGAAAGTTCATCAAATGACAAACTTCAAGAATTTGATTGAGTCCGGATTATTTGTCGTATCTAATACAAGCTGTATTTTGTGTGCAGTTTTATTAATATTTCCTGCAGGATCAGACACAATGACTGTGCATATAATGTTTCAAACGACTAGGCTTGAAGCTGAACAAGGCCCGAACCTGAACAACTAAATCATCCTGAACGGAAGAACCCGATATTTCATCTTCAGAGAAACCAGATGGTGGTAGAGCTCCAGCAATCGAAGCTGAAGAAGATGGGAGTCAAGAAATGAAAGTGATGATGATATTGATCTTCGTCCAAGTCACAGAATCGTCAATCATAAAAGCGGAGATTTCTTGTTTCCTCCCAAGTTATCGAAGCAAATCGACGACCAAGACGAGATCTTATGAAGCCACGACTAAAGCTCAAATCAGTTGATATGTTCAAGTCTTCAGAGGTTATACATTGCGGTGTCACCCTAAGTTGAAGAATGCTGAACATGAAGACTTGAGGACTCAAAGACCATGTATCTCCAGCTAGGTCCAACGAGAAGTGTGTAAATGCACTTCTTGTGTATCCCCAGCTATATGATAGGTTGAGTCTGTAAATCACTAGCTAGGTCCAAGGGGGAGTCTGTAAGTGCATTATCTGTATGTCCCTAGCTAGTGATAGGTCTCTATAGGTCGTTGGCTAGGTTAATCGAGCAGTTTATGGCTTGTAATCGTATACTAGCCTGGTCCAAGGGGGAGTCTGTTAGTACATGATGTCCCTAGGCTAGTATATTAGTTGTTTGGACGTATTTCGGGGTGTTTGGAGTCGTTTGTACGCGTTTCGGGGTGTGAGAATGGCTACAGGCGATTAGCTGATTATTTCATGTGATTGGACCCTAATCGCTAGTACTGTTCATGCGATTAGGGGTCATACAACATCACTGTAGCAGGCGATTAGGCCCAATCGCCTGCTATGGACCTTCGTAATCGCCTGAAATGGTCTGTCGTACCCGGGTGGTATAAATAGCCTCATTCTCAACCCTAGACCTTAGTTCTTGCCTCACACACCCTCCAAACACCCTCCCCTGGTCATAGACGTCTGATTTGATCTCTGTAAACACTCGAGCTCTGTTTTAGTGATTAATCTATAATCTTTTGACCCGTGTGTGTGTTGTGATTACTCGTTTCATTGTTTCAATCATCGTATCTGTTATTAGAACATACTAGAGGGATTCCGCACCTTTAGTATAAACCCCGTGATTGTCGGATTACGCGTTCGTCGGTCCTAACAAGATGGGATCCTATGTGGTTGATTAATTGCTCAGAGAAGGATGTGGAGATGTTGTATCAGCACCCAATCATGCATTTACCAGTTGAAGCCGATCAAGCAATGAAGTTTCAAAGAGTGATCCGGTTTTGCTACGCCAACAAGGTTCATGCAGGATGCGATTGGTCGAGGATCACAAGGGTCAGAACAACATCAAGCTGAAGATGAAGACAGAAGATGCTGCTTGTCATTTTGTTTAGTTGTAATTGTTTTTGCTTATCGAGTCTGTAAAGTTGTTAGCTTTTGGTATGAACGATGTCTTTTGGCTATTTCTGTACGTATACTAGCCTGGTCCAAGGGGGAGTCTGTTAGTACATGATGTCCCTAGGCTAGTATATTAGTAGTTTGGACGTGATTCGGTGTGTTTGGAGGCGTTTATACGCGTTTTGGAGGTTCGGGAAGCTGAAGACGATTAGCAAAGGATTTCACACGATTAGGGCCCTAATCGTGTTGGGTATCATGCGATTGCGTTTGTATTTCAGGCGTTTAGCCTGTAAACGCATGCACTGTAGCTGCTAATCACCTATAGGGGCTTGGTCGTACCCGGGTGGTATAAATAGGCCCATTCTCAACCCTAGACCTCAGTTCTTGCCTCACACACTCTCCAAACACCCTCCCCTGGTCTAAGACGTCTGATTTGATCTCTGTAAACACTCGAGCTCTGTTTTAGTGATTAATCTATAATCTTTTGACCCGTGTGTGTGTTGTGATTACTCGTTTCATTGTTTCAATCATCGTATCTGTTATTAGAACATACTAGAGGGATTCCGCACCTTTAGTATAAACCCCGTGATTGTCGGATTACGCGTTCGCCGGTCCTAACAATTAGTGGTCCTAGAGTATGCTTCGTAGGTTCCTATACTCAAAAACATTAGTCCATGATGTCGGCAAACCAGATTTCTTCCTAACAATGACATGTAACCCAAATTGGCTCTAAATCCGTGATAATTTAGGCACAGGCCAACAACCACATGATAGACCAGACCTGCTTTCAAAAGTATTTCGTGCAAAATTGGAAGAACTAAAGGATCTACTTTTAAAGAAGCACATATTGGGTGAAGTAAAATCCCACGTGTACGTTATTGAGTTCCAAAAGCGTGGTTTGCCACATGCACATTTTCTTCTTATAATGCACCCACTACACAAAATCAATTCATCCGATCAGTATGACAAGCTTGTTTGCGCTCAATTCCCAAACAAGCAAAAACATCCAACTCTGCACGACGTCGTAATAAAGATATAATGTTATTGTGTAAAGTGTCATATAGTCATATGAGACTTAAAAAAATGAAATTAAATTTTCTTTTCAATCTCAGAGAAAGTGTGTATTGGAAACCAAGTGTTTATTGGAACCAATAAAAGTTAATTGTGATGTGCAAATTTATCTTTATTTATTTATATTTAACAACACCACACTTCAATTTGTTTAAAGACACCACACTATCTCATCGTCGTTCATAAAAAATCTCATCATTGGGACATATCTTTGAACAAGAATATATGCTACACTTTGTTTAAAGACACCACCAAGGATCCCATTTTCTGCTACCAATACCCATCTCCATTATTATCCTCACTTTCGAAGGCTGATTTGTGTAAATTAAATGCTCGTCGTTCGGCACTAATTTACAATGATAATCTGAAACAATTTAGGAAATTGTATTCATTAAGACTTTGGGTAACTTTTTTCCTCTTGTAGCTAAATAATTTAGTTTGACATGTTTGAGAAAATACAACCCATATCACCTTGATGAACAAGACGGGCATATGGTTAACCTACATAAGGGTTTAGTGAAGTACCTCAAGATCGCCTTCCATTCTAACCTTTTTTGCCTGAACTCCGAGTCTATCTGTAGACATAAAAGGCAAATGGTCAAAACAAACAACTATAAGAGTCAACATTTGACTTTTAAATCTCAAAGATGGTGAAAAATTAGCTTAGAGCTATACACAAATAGGAGTTGATTCTAAGAAAAAATAAAGTTACTCCATGTGCATTTAGGGAAGAAAAATGGTAAAATTTAGGAAATTGTAAAAAACCCTTACTATACCATCCTAACATTGGACAAATCACACATTTTAACAAGGTATTTCTTGTTATTGTTTTATGTGTCTAATTAATTTGCAGTTATATTATCATCTTTGTAAGTTTCATCTCTCCTCTTTGTAATTTCAGTTTTTTTAAAAGATTTAAAATTTATCAAGCTATTGTTCATCTCTTCTCTTTAAAATTTTCTTTATCAACTATGTGTTCAGGATATCAGACCAACGATAAACATACTATTGCTTGGTGGACGGTTGCTTCAACAATTCACAGGGATGTCTACGTAACATTGAAACCGCACGTTTACAATACTATGAAAGGAACCAAACGAAAATTTGGGTAGAATTGTACCATGGTATTGGGAATTGTGTAAATGCGGGAGATGTTCAGCCAATCAGAATTGGAAAGCGCATCGTACTCCCTGCATCTTTCATCGGTGGTCCTAGAGATATGCGTCGTAGGTTCCTAGAAGCAATGACATTAGTCCCTGATGTCCGCAAACTAGATTTCTTCGTAACAATGACATGTAACCTAAATTGGCCCGAAATCTGTAATAATTTAGGCACGGGGCAACAGTTGCATGATATACCAGACCTGCTTTCAAGAGTATTTCGTGCAAAATTGGAAGAACTAAAGGATCTACTTTTAAAGCACATATTGGGTGAATTAATGCCCACGTGTATGTTATTCAGTTCCAAAAGCATGGTTTGCCACATGCACATTTTCTTCTTATAATGCACCCACTACACAAAATCAATTCACCCGATCAGTATGACAAGTTTGATTGCACTGAAATCCCAAACAAGCAGACACATCCAACTCTGCATGACATCGTAATCAAGCACATGACGTCGTGATAAAGATATAGTGTTATTGTGTAAGGTGTCATATGGTCATATGAGGCTTAAAAAAATGAAATTAAATTTTCTTTTCAATCTTAGAGAAAGTGTGTATTGGAAACCAAGTGTTTATTGGAACCAGCAAAAAATTAATTATGATGTGCATTTTTATCTTTATTTATTTACATTTAAAGACACCACACTTCAATTTGTTTAAAGACACCACACTATCTCATCGTCCTTCAAAACAAATCTCATCATTGGGAAATATCTTTGACCAAGAATATATGCTTGACTTTGTTTAAAGACACCACCAAGGATCCCATTTTCTGCTACCTAAACCCATCTCCATTACCATTTTCACTTTCGAAGGTTGATTTGTCTAAATTAAAGGCTCTTCGTTTGGTACAAATTTACAATAACAATCTGAAACAAGTTAGGTAATTGTATTCATTAAGACTTTGGGTAACTTTCTTCCTCTTGTAGCTAAATATTTTAGTTTGACATGTTTGAGAAAACACAACCCATATCACCTTGATGAACAAGACGGCATATGGTTAACCTAGATAAGGGTTTAGTTAAATACCTCAAGATCGCCTTCCATTCTAACCTTTTTTCCCTGAACACTATCATCTTTGTAAGTTTCATCTCTCCTCTTTGTAATTTCAGTTTTTTAAAAGTTTTAAAATTTATCAAGCTATTGTTCATCTCTTCTCTTTAAAATTTTCTTTATCAACTATGTGTTCAGGTAATGAGACCAACGGTAAACATATTCTTGCTTGGTGGACGGTTGCTTCAACAATTCACAGTTGATGTGTACATAAAGATTGAAACCGCACATTTACAATTAGGGGTGTTCAAAACCGGATTATCCGGTTTTCGGATATCTGAAAATTGGATATCTGAAATTTTCGGATAATGAATATTGATATCTGATTCCGTATCCCAAATTTCGGATATCTAAAAATCGGATATCCAAAATTTTGGATTCAGATTCGGATTATCCAACGGATATCCGAATCTAAAAAACAAAAAAAAATGAATTTCCTGCTTATATTAAAACCAAACCAATACTTGCTTAATTCAAAGATTCAAACTAGCATAAACATTCAAAACATTTCAATGTATCAAATTCAAAACAAATACAAATATATTTTATGGTCGATGGTCAGAAACAGACAAAAACATACTTATTATATTATATTTGGATGGTCGATAAAGAAACCGAAAAAAATTACAGATCTACTAGATGGTCCGAATTCGGGATGATGGAGGATGGCTTCTAGGGTGGTGGGAGGAGAAGTCGGACATGAATAGGATGGAGACGCCTGGAGGAGATGAGGAGTGGAGGGAGGTGATGTTTGTTATTAGGATTAGGGTTGGAATGGGAATAAAAGTTTGTATATATAATTTTATAATATATATTTATCTTTTTCTAAGATTTCGGATTCAAATATCTCGGATATCCGAAAATTTCCAAAGCCATAGCCAAATCCAAATCTGAAATTTTGGATTATCCGATTTAACATCACAACCAATGAGAAGAGGAGCCTGCAAAGACCCGAGAGCATTTAGTGTACACAGTGCAAAACTCGTATATTTAACATAAACATAAATAAGTGATGAAGTGTTTGATACGCGGGTGAAAGTCATAAGCTTTTCGTGTTTAAGATTACATTTTTATGTGATTTTATGGTTTTGGATACACTACTTTGATAAAGTTTGCGTTTTGCAGGTTTAACGAAGTTTAAGGCGCTTTTCGGAACTTAACGAGGCTTTGGGATGGAGCTAGGTGAACCGGTTGGAAGAAATGAAGAAGAAGGGCTAAAATAGGATTACTGGAGTCGGCCACTACTGTTTTTGACGTCGCCGACTCACTAAAGGGGCGTAGATAGCCGGTAGACAGCCAAATCTCGTGTCAGTGGTAATTTGAGTCGGCGACTCCATCTTGCTGCGTCGACGACTCCATTGGTCTAGTCGGCAACTCCATCTGGTCGCGTCGGCGACTCCACTTGCTGGGTCAAATGAGTTTGTTGACGAATTTTAAGGTTTTTTATGGGTTTTAATGAGGCCTTTGACCCTTGACTCAAGGAGAAATCTACATAAACAAACTTTTAGCATCATAATCATCATCTTTTACTCCCAATATCACAATCAAATCACTCCATAACACCAAAATCATCATCCTTCATTCCATCTTTTTAACCATACACCAAACCATTAAAACACCATTCCTAAACCGTTATCCCAAAAACCTTTCCATGATCAATTCTCCTAGTATTTCCATCATCATTGAAGTTCCAATCACCATGAGCGGCTAATCACTTTTGGATTCACCCAGTGTAGGCTTGTAATCTAGGGTTCTTAATGTTTGGGTATTTTCTTAATTTCTTTTGTAATTTGGATTTGAACAAACTTGTTAATTGCGTTAATCTTGTTTTGAATTCTCTTTGATAATTGTTTCTTGCACCAATTACTAGGGAAATGAATTCGGTTAATTAGGCTTTAACTTGTTATTAGGGTTCATGTGTTCTAGAGTAATGAAGTGTAGTTTTGTCCATCTTTGATGTTGATGAAACATGACACCTAAGCCTATTGTAACTATTAACCTGTTAATCCTAATTACAATTTCTTGATTAATCCCAATTAGTTCTAGAGCTCTAGGTTAGTTGTTGAACCGGTGTGACATCCATTTTTCTTATTAGTGTTTACAATCAACTATTTACATTCAAAGTCTTTATTGTTAATCAAGTTTTATTTTTCACTTTTGCAAATTATAATCTTGAATCACCTTGTGATTCACAACTTTCAAACCAAAAATCTTAAATGAACAAAAACACTAAACTTCATAATTAACTATTTCTTCATAAGTGACATTTTTCAATCATCAACCAAGGCAAAACCCAAGAGGACACCGGAATCATACTAATAACCAAAACCGGGGTGAGAATTATGTGGGTCAGGCGGAGAGAAGACAACCAAGGGATGAAGAGGTCAATGCTCCACGAAGAAGGCCTCAAGTTCCGATGCTAGGGGTTAATGGTCGGTTTAGACCAATTGTTTCTGAAAATGAGTCACCCATTGTTCCACCGCCTCAAGGAAGAAGATCTTTTAATTGCAAACCAAATTACATCAACATTCTTCCTCATTTTCATGGGATGGCTACTGAAGACCCATATGATCACCTTTCCGAGTTTTCAGCAGTTTGTAGCACTATCGGGGGTCACAACTTCTCCCAAGATGAAGTTCGATTGAGGTTGTTCCGATTTTCCCTCAAAGATAAGGCAAAGAATTGGTTTCTCACGTTGCCTGCACATAGCATTTATACTTGGGGAGAGATGCAACAAGCATTTTTGGATGAGTACTTCCCTAGTTTTAAAACGGATGGGGCTCGGTTGGAAATTCGTTCTTTTCAACAACTACCGAGTGAACCACTTCATGAATCTTTCACCCGTTTCAAGGAATGATTCGAAAATGCCCACATCACAAGATCGATTTATGGGAATTGGTCAACAGTTTCGTAAACGGGTTGAATAAGGAGGAGAGGAAGTATTTAAAGTCCACTAGCAATGGGACTTTATTATCCAACCCGGAGCAAGAAGATTGGGATTTCTTGGAGTTAATGAGTAAAAATTCTAAAGCCGAAGAATCCGCGGATAGAAGAACCAAGCACCCCATTTCAAAATCTCTTCCCGATTTGGATGCTAATACAAAAGACCGAATTGCTACATTGGAACGAGAGTTGGCCCGCATGAAGAAAAAGGATGTGTCGGTGGTGCAATATGCGGTGTGTGAAGTGTGTGATGAAATGGGACACAAGACGAGTGAGTGTCCAGAAAATTCAATTCAAGACACCGCGGAGGTAAATCAAGTGTATGGAGGAGACAATAAATATGACATGAACTCCAACACTTACCATCCGGGGTTAAGAAACCATCCTAATCTTAGGTATGGTAATGCTTCAAACCAATTGAACCCTAATTTCCAAACTAACACTCAAAGGGGTGGATCCTACCAAAACCGCCAAGGCAATTACAATCAAGGCGGTTATCAAAAGAATTCATATAATCAAGGTGGGTATTCAAAGAATTATAACAATCAAGGAAGCTCTTCGGGAGGATAAGGTGGTGATGATTCTTTGAGTTCAAAGTTGGATGCACTAATGAATATGATGAAGGACTCCAACAATGACATCAAGGAAATGAAGAAGGTGAATGAGGTGAGAGACAAGTCTCATGAGGCCCTAGAAAAACAAGTGGGTCAACTAGCGGAAGAAATGGCTCAATGGAGAGGAAGCGCGGGGAAGCTTCCTAGTGATACCACTATCAACCCGCAACATCAAGGTTTGAATTCGAAGAACACTCGCAATGTGCCCATCAATAAGGTAACCGTTCTTCGTAGTGGTAAAATCATTGATAATAAAATTGAGCCACCATCTCCCCAATTTGTTGAAGGGGAGGTGGAAGATGTGAGTGATGAGAGTGAAGGTGAGGAGAAAATGGGTCAAAATCAAAGTAAAATTTTTTCTAAAAAATTAAAACCCGTTGAGAACAAACAAGCTCCAAAGGCTAAGGAGAAGGGTATGGAGGGTAATACCATCCCTTATCCCGAAGCATTGTTGGAGCCATCTAAAAAAGTGGTTAAGAAAAGGGGCCCGCAACAAGAAGAGTTGTGGGAAATTTTTAAACAAGTGAAAATTAATTTGCCACTTTTAGATGCAATCAAACAAGTCCCCTCTTATGCAAAGTATCTAAAGGATATGTGTACCCAAAAGAGAACTCATAAAATTCCAAAGAAAATTGATTTGACTGAAAATGTGAGTTCCATTCTTTCGGGTTCACTTCCACCAAAGTTACAAGATACGGGGGCGCCTATCATATCCATTCAAGTTGGAGAATTTAAAATGACCCGGACGCTTTTGGATCTTGGAGCTAGTGTAAGCATCTTGCCGGGTAGCCTTTATGACCAATACGAATTTGGCCACCTTCAAGAATCTAATACCACCGTGGTTTTAGCCGATTTAACTCCCAAGCTACCCCGCGGGATGGTTACCGATGTGATAGTAAAAGTTGAAGATTTTTATGACCAATACGAATTTGGCCCACTTCAAGAATCTAACACGCTCCCGGTAATCATTGCTTCAAATTTAACCGGGGAGCAAGAGGAAAAATTGATGAAGGTATTGGTGACCCATAGAGCGGCTATTGGGTGGACTGTGGCGGATTTGAAAGGTATTAGTCCGTCGATTGTGATGCACAAGATCATCACGGATGAGAAGGTGACTCCCGCAAGAGATGCCCAAAGGAGACTCAATCCTAATATGCGGGAGGTTGTGAAGAAAGAAGTATTGAAGTGGTTAGATGCGGGTATCATTTACCCTATATCCGATAGCCAGTGGGTTAGTCCAACTCAAACCGCTCCAAAAAAGGCAGGTATTCAAGTCGTGAAAAACGACTCAGGTGAGGAGGTAGCCACCCGACCGGTAACCGGGTGGCGTATTTGTATTGATTATAGGAAGTTGAATGCTGCAACTTCTAAAGACCATTTTCCTTTACCTTTTATTGACCAAATAGTAGAAAAATTAGTCGGACAAAAATTTTATTGTTTCTTGGATGGGTATTCGGGTTACAATCAAATTGCTATTCATCCCGAAGATCAACAAAAGACCACATTTACTTGTCCATATGGCACATTCGCATTTAGGCGAATGCCATTTGGTCTTTGTAATGCCCCCGCCACCTTTCAAAGGTGTATGATGAGTATCTTTTCGGATATGGTGGGGGAGTCTTTGGAAATCTTTATGGATGATTTTTCTATTTTTGGGTCATCATTTAATTCTTGCTTAGATCAATTGGAAAAGGTTTTACAATGATGTGTTGAGACAAATTTGGTTTTGAGTTGGGAGAAAAGTCATTTTATGGTCCAAGAGGGGATAGTGTTGGGCCATGTGGTTTCTAGTCGTGGGATTGAGGTTGATCATGCTAAAATACAAGTTATTTCAACTTTACCTTATCCCACCAATATTAAGGGCATTAGATCATTTTTGGGGCATGCGGGTTTTTATAGGAGGTTTATTAAGGGTTTTAGCGACATAACAAAACCTTTATGTAATTTGTTATTGAAAGATGCTCCATTTAATTTTGATGAAAAATGTATTGAAGCCTTTGATATTTTGAAAAAGAAGTTAGTTGGGGCCCCAATTTTGCAATCACCCAATTGGTCTTTGCCTTTTGAAATCATGTGTGATTCAAGTGGGTATGCGGTTGGGGCCGTGTTGGGTCAACGGGTGGATAAGAAACCCGTTGCTATATACTACGCGAGCAAGACTCTTTCGGAAGCACAATTAAATTACACCACTACCGAAAAAGAGCTACTTGCGGTGGTATATGCTTTAGACAAATTTAAGTCTTATGTGTGGGGTAGCAAAGTTATTATCTATACTGATCATAGTGCTGTCAGGTACTTGATGAATAAGAAGGATGCTAAGCCCCGATTGATAAGGTGGATACTTTTGTTACAAGAGTTTGATTTGGAGATCCGTGATAAAAAGGGCACGGAGAACGTGGTTGCGGACCATTTGTCCAGATTGGTGGTTGAGGAGGAAGACTCAACAAATGAAATTAACGAGTCATTCCCGGATGAGCATTTATTAGCCATTTCGACATTACCTTTGTTTGCTCATATTGTGAATTTTTTGGTGACAAGTACAATGCCGGAGCATTGGGTTAGGAAAAAGAGGCTCCATTTTTTATCCCAAGTGAAACATTATATTTGGGATGAACCGGATTTGTTTAAAGTAGGAGCGGATCAAATCATTCGAAGATGCATTCCGGATGAGGAGATCATGAGTGTGTTGAAGCATGTGCATTCGTATGCATGTGGAGGGCATTTTAGTGGCCAAAAGACGGGTCACAAGGTTTTGTCAAGTGGGTTGTATTGGCCAACAATTTTTAAGGACTCGTTTGAGTATGCTAAAAAATGTCTCCATTGCCAACAATTAGGAAGCATCTCAAAACGAGATGAAATGCCAATGCAACCCATTATGGTTGTTGATGTTTTTGACGTTTGGGGAATAGATTTTATGGGACCATTCCCCAACTCTTTTGGTAATCTATATATTTTGGTGGCAGTAGATTACGTTTCTAAATGGGTTGAAGCTATTGCCACCAAAACCAATGACCATATCGTTGTTTGTGATTTTATACAAACAAATATTTTTTCAAGATTTGGGATACCCCGGATAATCATAAGTGATGGGGGATCCCACTTTAAAAACTTTAAATTTGGAAAATTGCTTAAACGGTATGGTGTTGACCATAGGATTGCCACCCCATATCATCCACAAACTAGTGGACAAGTTGAGGTTTCAAATAGGCAAATTAAAGAAATTTTGCAAAAGACGGTTCGTGCGGACCGAAAGGATTGGTCAACAAAGCTAAATGATGCTTTATGGGCCTACCGCACGGCTTACAAAACACCTATTGGAACCACTCCTTATCGACTAGTTTTTGGTAGAGATTGTCATCTCCCGGTTAAATTAGTTCACCGGGCACTATGGGCCATTAAGGAAGTTAACTTGAAATATGATGATGCAGGGCGAGAAAGGAAACTCAAGCTTTGTGAATTGGAAGAGCTAAGGGATGAGGCTTACGAGATTGCGTCAAAATACAAGGATCAAATGAAACGAGCTCATGATGCAAAAATTCGTAAGAAAGAGTTTGAAGTGGGTCAAAAAGTGTGGCTCTACAACTCTAAATTGAAGCTTTTTCCGGGAAAACTCAAGAGTAAGTGGGATGGCCCGTACATAATCACAAGGGTTGGAAAGCTTGGAGAAGTGGAGATAGAGGACCCGAAAAATGAATCAAAGCAAACCGTGAATGGACACCGGTTAAAACCTTACATAGAACATGTCACGGAACTCGGTAAGATTGTGGAGTTGGTAAGCTTTTTGGAAAACGTGCCAACTTATGAAATCAATTAAGGGTCACGGTGTTAGCTCACACCCCAGGTACGTGAATTAAATTTGTGTGTATTAGAGACAATACACAATCATTCGGGGGGTGGAGCTTTGTAATTGTAAAATATCAATTAGTTTTTTTTTAAAGTATTATAAAGTTTTTTTAGTTATGAATATTTTTTTATATATTCCATTTTGTCTAAAAAAAAAAGCATTTACGAAAAGAAAAAAAAATAATAAAATAAAGAAGTAGAGATGTAAAAAGTACAAAAAAAAAAAAGAATAAAGACAATAAAGAAAGTGTAATGGTGACGTAAGGGAGAGCTTAGGCGTCGTTGACTTCAATATTATGAGTCATCAACTCACTAAATGTGTGTTGTTGGCTGGTAGACAGCCAAAAGTGGCGTCAATAGCTGTAGTTTTTTTTTTTTTTTTGAAAGGTTTAGATCAATGGAAATCCTTGTACAACCCTAACCTATTGGTCCCAAGTTCGAATCCCTACCCACACACCGGTGTCCTCCTTGCCTAAGCTCAAACCGTCACGGGGAATTTTTTTGTGGTGTGCATGAATCGAACCTGTGACCTCCCCCCAGGATGGGAACCCCTAAGGGAAAACTCACCCTACCTCAAACCAGCTGAGCTGTAGTTTTTTTTATTATCATTTTTTTTTATTTTCTCATTGCAATTTATTTTTTTTATCATACTATTAGTACTAGATTATACCCCGGGAACGTCCCGGGGTTGAAAATCTAATATGACATATTAATTTTACATATGAAATAGAATGATGCGCTTTACAGTTACATGCATGAAAACTTCGGGTAGCAGCTAACCTAAAACAATTAAAAATATATTTCCAATGTTAACGCCTAACCTTAAACAATGTATAACTCTAATATTAATATCTAACCTAAAACAATGTATAACTCCAATGCTAACGCATGTTGAAAATAGAATTCATATTTACTGACTTGAACATAATTAGTGACTTGCATATACATGATTAATGATTTACCTGAACACTTTGTGTTTTTTTTCCTGTTTGAACAAAACCTAACAAAAAATAGTCGTTTTTTTCTCCGTTTTTTATATAGCACTATGGTACTTGTTGGAAAGATAATAAAACGCTCGTTAATTTGGTGTAATTTTTTTTCTTAAAAAAATCTCGTATATAAAAGATACTAACGTTTAAAAATTATGGGAGAAAACATAAGAGAGAAAAATCTAATCTTGTTTTTAAATTATTTTTTTCCTAAAATATCTCAATGCCACATGGGATGACACATGGCACACTCAAAGAGGAGAATGCCTCTTTGAGTGCCATGTCATTAAAATGTCTTTGGTTTATTATATGTATAGATTATTCACCAATAATCAATCACACATATTATCTCACCTCTCATCATCTTCTTCTTCACCATCTTTAGAAACTCTAACCCTTCAAATCACCATATCTTTTTCATTCCTTAACCAAATCCAACCATGCCATTGGGGTTGGTGGCCCAATGGTAGAAGCAAAGCTTCTAGGAACACCTAAGGGGGAGGTCTTGGGTTCAAGTCCCATAAGGAGTAGAAATTTGCCGTTCAAAAAAAAAAAAAACCAAATCCAACCATTCTTGGGTCCATTCCACTTAGAATTTCAAGGCCTACAAAACCCCCATAATAACTTCTCAAGTTTTCCAACGTATAGGGAGCAGCCACGGTTTTATCTTTTTTCGGGTTTAGTGGGTTTTCAAGTTTTGCTTGAATCTTAAAGTCTTGTGATTTCTAGTGTAGCTTGACTCAAAAAGGTATGTTCTTTACTCAATTTTTAAGCTTTACTATTACAAATATTGTAGGTTTCTTCCTTGCCATTTGACTTAGTTGTTTGAAATAGGTTGAATATTAACAATTGATGAGTTAGTAGCTTAATGTGGGTTGGGACATTGTGTTTGCAAGGTTTACATCAAACAAGTGTGAGGATTCATCCTCTTACACTTGTTCTTGATGATAGGATTAACTAGAATGTTGAACAAATTGGAAATTGCTACTTTTCTAAAAAAAAAAAAAAAACATCTTTTTGTTAAAACATAATGCATATTTTTAATTCAACATTCAAGTAGCTAATCCAAGGTTATGGTTATGAATGGTAAATTTTAGGTACTAATTGAAGCATTTATGTTTTTGTGACAGAAAATGTTTAGGAAAAGGAAGAACAAATCCACCGTAGAGGAAGGACCATCGTCATCTTCACGTAAGGGGAGAGGAAAAGGTCGATTGCAGAATTTAGATGAGGACCTTGATGTAGAAATGGATGACCCGGAAGAGGTAGAAGATGAGGTGTTGGCTGTAGCTAATGCAGCACAAGATTGGTATTGGCGGGAAGACAAAAGAGGATTTTTGTGTGGTTGACAGGTTTGGAGCATTCAAGAATAGGATGGTAAAAGGAAGGAAGACGAAGTGGAGGAAACCGCCTGATTTGGACAATAAAACAAGAATGGAAAAGATGGTTGACCCGGTTAGGAACATTTTAAAGGACCTATCGGAATGCAGTAGGGTTACATCTTTAGAGGCGGAGGGAGGAAGACATTCCACTCGACCACCATGATGGTGGTGTATTTGGTCTGGCTGAAGACCCTTAAACTTAGCGCATCCGGGAGGCAACCCGTTGATCAGGTCCATGTATTCTTTCTCTTCTTATATTAATTGGGTGGGCATAATCATTTCATTTATGTTTGAGTGTTTTTATTTTGTGTGTTTTCATTTGTTTTGTGTGTTTTGTTCGTTTGGACCGGGGTAAATTCTGGGGTGAATCTTTGTTAGTTGGTTAGCACATTCCCGTACACGCTTTTAGTCCTTCCCTACACATTGAGGACAATGCGTACTCTAAGTGTGGGGGGAGGAAAGAAAAATTTAAGCATTTTGAAATCCCGTCATTTACACATTGAGGACAATGTTGGACTCTAAGTGTGGGGATGGGAGAGAAAATTTGAAATTTTTTCTTAAATGTCCTCATTTGAGCACTTTAAAAAACGCTACTAACTAAATCAACAAGGGATGCTATGAACCATTTTGGTCTTTTGTCATGGTCAGGTTCTTAAAAATTTTACATGATGACTCTCAACTAGTTTTAGTAAAAAGAATTGTGGGTGGTTATTTGGGAGTAGCTTACTTGAAAGGTTGATTTGCTACACAAATATCATATACCTACCTATTTTTCCATGTGAGATATTGAGCCACCACAACATGTTACACTTTATAAAAATGTTATCTATTTTTACATGTTGTGTTCTTTTGAATTGAGTGTGCCATTATATTTGCATACGGTAGAACTTGCACCTTTAATACGTTTACCGCCCTAGACCAATTGTGAACATAAGAATGATCAAGGCATTAGGCTGACCTTTTTATTTGTAAAACAATTTTTGTCCACTACCCATTACGTTATTCCCTTAGATAACGAACTTTAAGCCTTTTAACCGTTTCATTTGACTACCCATTTCAACCCAGTTAACCCGTTAGCCTTTTTACTTTCAACCCGGGTGATGGAAATTCGATTGTAGGACTTTTGTTTTGTATTGCAAATAGTTAAAAAAAAGAAAAAAAACAGAAAAAAAGCTGGAAAAGCATCGAAGAGTGGAAGTGATTATAGAAAAGCATAAAAATATGCTTTAAATAGTCATGGAATAAAAAGGCGCAACATTGCCTTATAGTCGAGTAGTTGTTTGTTCATTTGATTAGTTGTTTGATGTAATAATAGTCGGATTTTCATCACCTTAGTCACTTTTAAAATATCCCTTACATACCCTTCGCCCAGCCACGTTACAACCCTTTAAAGACCTTTTGACTTGTGTTCATTTTTGTGTTATTTGGTGAAGTGCGATTAAGTTGCAAGCATATACCCATATGCATTATAATCGGTTTTGAGAGTACCATGCAAATACTAGTACATCAATGCTAGTCAATTAAACCGAGTGGAGAGAATATCGTGAGGGATATGTGTGTAGCCTGTCGGCTCTAGAAGGTAGGCTAGTCTTGGGTAACCACTTGAGTTTTGAAAAGAAATATTCATTGAAAGTTGAGAAGTTGTGATTGTAGAAAAATATTGGAACCGGGTATGACACTAGACCTTAACTTAAGTTGCTTGAGAATGGGGATTGTGTTTTGTGTTGAAACAGTGAAAGTGTAATAAGTTTGCTTGAGGACAAGCAAAAAGACAAGTGTGGGGATGTGATACGCGGGTGAAAGTCATAAGCTTTTCGTGTTTAAGATTACATTTTTATGTGATTTTATGGTTTTGGATACACTACTTTGATAAAGTTTGCGTTTTGCAGGTTTAACGAAGTTTAAGGCGCTTTTCGGAACTTAACGAGGCTTTGGGATGGAGCTAGGTGAACCGGTTGGAAGAAATGAAGAAGAAGGGCTAAAATAGGATTACTGGAGTCGGCCACTACTGTTTTTGACGTCGCCGACTCACTAAAGGGGCGTAGATAGCCGGTAGACAGCCAAATCTCGCGTCAGTGGTAATTTGAGTCGGCGACTCCATCTTGCTGCTTCGACGACTCCATTGGTCTAGTCGGCAACTCCATCTGGTCGCGTCGGCGACTCCACTTGCTGGGTCAAATGAGTTTGTTGACGAATTTTAAGGTTTTTTATGGGTTTTAATGAGGCCTTTGACCCTTGACTCAAGGAGAAATCTACATAAACAAACTTTTAGCATCATAATCATCATCTTTTACTCCCAATATCACAATCAAATCACTCCATAACACCAAAATCATCATCCTTCATTCCATCTTTTTAACCATACACCAAACCATTAAAACACCATTCCTAAACCGTTATCCCAAAAACCTTTCCATGATCAATTCTCTTAGTATTTCCATCATCATTGAAGTTCCAATCACCATGAGCGGCTAATCACTTTTGGATTCACCCGGTGTAGGCTTGTAATCTAGGGTTCTTAATGTTTGGGTATTTTCTTAATTTCTTTTGTAATTTGGATTTGAACAAACTTGTTAATTGCGTTAATCTTGTTTTGAATTCTCTTTGATAATTGTTTCTTGCACCAATTACTAGGGAAATGAATTCGGTTAATTAGGCTTTAACTTGTTATTAGGGTTCATGTGTTCTAGAGTAATGAAGTGTAGTTTTGTCCATCTTTGATGTTGATGAAACTTGACACCTAAGCCTATTGTAACTATTAACCTATTAATCCTAATTACAATTTCTTGATTAATCCCAATTAGTTCTAGAGCTCTAGGTTACTTGTTGAACCGGTGTGACATCCATTTTTCTTATTAGTGTTTACAATCAACTATTTACATTCAAAGTCTTTATTGTTAATCAAGTTTTATTTTTCACTTTTGCAAATTATAATCTTGAATCACCTTGTGATTCACAACTTTCAAACCAAAAATCTTAAATGAACAAAAACACTAAACTTCATAATTAACTATTTCTTCATAAGTGACATTTTTCAATCAACTAAAACCTATTTCACCGACCACAAACTTTTCGTGGTTCGACACCCTTTGTTGCCACTACTACATTAGTTGAGGTAATATAGGACTTATAAATACTATATTTGACCGGACCGCGACATCCGATCAGTGTTATACTTTTGAGATAGCCCATATGCTAAAAGGGACAGTGTGTTCGTCTTTTGTCATCCCTCCATTTCCAACCTCAAGCATGTCTGGATTTGTGAGTACAAAAGTCTGAATTTAACATCAATGTATAAAATTGTGTTATAAAGATTGTTCACAAACTCAAAGAAGAGCAAACAAACCATTCCAACCACCAGGTCTTGGATAATCTGCATAATACTCATTCATGTCTGCTATCTACATCATCCTGCATATAAAAAGTAAAATTCAATATAAATGTACTTAAAACTGTGCAAAAAACACAAAGAGTGCATTTGAAGTTACCTACTCAACGTATCACTAATGTCATTTGTAGTCCTCCAAGTATTTCCTACCTTGGAACCCCAAGGAGCAAGATGCAACTCCCCTATTTCATGATTTTAAAACCAAAAATGGTTAGGTTTAATAGCAGGCAACATCAACTAAAACTCTATAAATGGTTGAAAAAGTGAAATCACCATTCACACAGTGAGAAAAAGATAGGACGGCCTGTGTTCATGAGCGCTCTAGTCATTATCGGGTAGCTGCATTAGTTAAAATAGAACATAAGCTTATTAAAGTTTATGATGTTAGAATCTTGAAGTCAAATTAAAACATAAGACAAGGTTGCACATGAAGGAAAAGATCATTATGTCCCTGACGGTTATTTTTGTTAAGTTTGGCGGGAAAAGGTTCAACCGGTGGCAGTTACACAAACTGATCGACATAGCTGTCGCTTAATAACTGCCAAATGATTCAGAATGTATATATAGGACTAGTAGGACACAAATGTTCTTTACCAATATTGTTTTATCCTTAATTCAATCTAAAATTTCTCTTCGGATAATTCATTGAGTATCAAGAATCTTTGTTCATTTGTTCAATCCTTTGTTCATTGTATTGTTGTTTAAAGATAGTTTGTTTCTGTTCTTGTTGATCATTCCGCTGCCTTACCTACTCCACGTATCACTAATGTCATTTGTAGTCCTCCAACTATTTCCTACCTTGGAACCCCAAAGAGCATGATGCAACTCCCCTATTTCATGATTTTAAAACCAAAAATGGTTAGGTTTAACAGCAGGCAACATCAACTAAAACTCTATAAATGGTTGAAAAAGTGAAATCACCATTCACACAGTGAGAAAAAGATAGGACGGTGTGTGTTCATGAGCGCTCTAGTCATTATCGGGTAGCTGCATTAGTTAAAATAGAACATAATCTTATTAAAGTTTATGATGTTAGAATCTTGAAGTCAAGGTGAATTATCGAATGGATGGTTTTGTCCGTCCGTTTTTGTAGTTATCGTACTTCAAGTAGTCGATACCCTACACAACAAGGTGTCAACTGTTTGTAATAAAAGCAATCAAACACAACAAAAATATATTTCTGCCCAACTTTATGTTTGACCTCAAAAGTCAAAAGGCCAAGGTGTTCCGTTGAAAAAAAACTAAAATCATACCCAAGAAGCAAACGTTTGGGCATCTTGTTCCTCGTGACCAAGTGAATCAGGCATTGTCTTGCTACAAGTCATGGTACTGAAAAAATAGGGGTTAAAAACAATCCTATGTATGTTGCTTATGCGATGGAAGTGAATAAACCCTTTACAAACTCTTTTTATGGAATTAAGTATCATTAACTATCAGAATTGGCTCAAACTTACAAAAGCAGGCTCAAAATACGAAATTAAATCTATATAAATGACGGGTCATTTGGTAGAATAACATGTCATAGAGTAACTACTGATTTTACAAGGTCTACATAAAAATGGCCATAAATAAAAAAAAACAAAAAACTAGTAAATAACAAAAAAAAAATGCTTAATTTTGAAATTCAAACCAAAGATTCCGCTATCACAAATCTTACCCTGAAACGACATATATACCGAGATTAAGACCCTTGTTATGAACATAGTCAGCAAGAACCTTGATGCCAGAAGGAAAAGTTGATTTCCTAGCCACAAGGTTACCCTGAAAGCATCTACACGTTTAGATTACACACATTATAAACAAAAGCACTTAAAAATCTTTAAAAATATACAAACCTTTTGATCGCTAGTTTTTTCAGCCCACAATCATCTTCAATGAAATGAATGATAAAATTTTCAGGTTAGATCTTTAGTTCAAAGTAGCAATGAAACAACAATTTGTTGGTGATTGGTTATTAAGCTACATACCTATATTTAAATAATTATATCCAAGATCAGCAAGACGATCGAAACAAGAGCATCAGCTGTAAAACATATTAAATTATTAATCAGAGATTAAACAAGTATTATTTAGAATGAGTTGAGATTTGAGCTAAAATCTGCTATACATAAATTTGCTCACTAGTTTCTCTAATCATTGTTTAATTGATGTTGCAGCTGAAGTGATTCCAACTATTCCACCTGAAACAAAACCATGAACTATTGGATATGCACTACTAGCCATTCATGGATTAAAATTAAATCATTCTGTTTAAACCATTAATGAACACTAGAGCCACTAAATTTATAGTTTTGTGTCAGTCTTTTGTAAAAAGCCTCACGAATTGATGTAAGCGGTAACAAGTCAGGTCACAAATAAATATTATCAGTTCCACATCATAATAAAGTGGGGCCTTTTATAAAAGACCGATGACATATGGGTCTTTTTAGTTGGTGTTATAAAACGGGTTTTTTGTTGTCTCAAAGAGCAAACTCAAGGGATTAAACTTGAAAAAAAAAAGTTAAATCCTTTATATGTGATAACTGATTCAGGTTTTTTTTTCCGATCACCCGGGTAAACTTAATGGCAAAAGGCCCCCGGCGCCTACAAACTTAGACGACGCTAGTGACCTGGCCCGCCACCATTCCAAAGTAAACCCACTATGATAAAACACTCAACTTAGAAAATTTTGCTCTGCGGGGCTCAAACCAAGGTCATGGGCTGCCAATACACCACAACATCATTGGCGATAACAAATTAACTATATATTAATAGAGCTAGAAAATGAATAGTATCTTGTCATTTTCGTAATACACTGCTTTTGTAAGGGCGTTTCTGTCTTTTTACCCTTCCTCATCTAATCTTCTAGACACTGCGTCTCTCTCTCTCTCTCTTGTCTGCACTCATTGTTTCTCCTTCTATGTTCTTCATTGATACTCCTTCTGCTCTTCATCTTTCTCTCTCTCTCTCCTATTTCTCTTTAGAAAACACCATGATAATCCCAAAACAATCCCATACCAGAATTTCTTCTACTGAAGAATAGAGGGCAGAGAAAAAGGTTTATTGAGGAGGGGTTAAGAAGCGAGAGGTAAGAGAACGACAATGAAGAAGAGAGAGAAGGCAGGTCGCGTGTATGCCTTTACTTCAGCTTTCTTGCTTCCAATATAACATCGTGTAGACATCTGCTGTAATTAAGTTTAGTTTAATATTTATCTAGTAAGATATAACATGTAACATTTAATATTTAAAAACCTGATAGTTCTTTCAAAAAAAAATTGTTTAATTATTTTCCTTCTGTATGAAATATAAACTTCATTGAATTCAACTGTAAATTAGCTATACATAAAAAAAATTAAAAAGGAGAGATGAGACGAACCCCTTTGGTGGAGTATCAGCAAGGCCATATATTGGCAAAAGATTACGTCTCTCCGGTAACATTATCCGATCAACTATTCCTCCGGTAGCTGCCACCGTTAACATTTACATTAATAAGAGACAAAATTACAGAAATCACTATTTATGTTTGGCCAAAATTGCATGTTCCAACTTTTATGTTCTATTTGCACCCAAATCAACCTTTACTTATTGATTTTACTATACGTTCCAACCTTTGTGACTAACTCCGTTAAGTTTCTTGGTTAAGTCCCATCACATGCATATCACGTGATGGTAGTTTGGTCTTTTCACATCCCTCCCTGTGTTAAAAGCAAACTAAAAAATAAAAAAATAAAAACCCTTCTTCATCACCTTATCTATCACAACACCCTGCAACCACCATCGACATCACTTTATCTATCACAACACCCGGCAAACCCTTCTCCTTCTTCTTCACTTTATCTATCACAATACGATTCAGCCACCCGCCTCCATCACCATCGAAACCCAGACTTGCAACCACCATCGACCCAAACCTGCAACAAACAGCCACCATCGACCTCCACTCTACAGACCACTCATCCACCGCATCACCAACACTATTAACCTACGTCCATTAACCCCCATTTCTCCACCGTCGTGTAACGCCCAACCACCCGCTCGCCATTGCCAGTGCAATTTGACCCCTTTACCCAAAACTCAATTAAACTTTATCCAATCAGACCCGCAGCCAACGTCCGTTTACAGAAAGAAATCGTAGAGAACAATAGGAGGGGGTTGCCGGTGGCAGGCGACGTTAGAACAACCACCACTATGTCTCTCTGTTCTTTAGTTTTACCAAAAATGAAGCAGGGGCGATGATGTGAGTTGGCGGGTGTGATGGCAGGCTTTCCTATTTCTCTCTTTATCTTCAAGAGCCTTCTCTCTATCTCTCTCTGTGTGTGTGTGTGTGTGGGGTTGGGGGGGGGGGGGGGTAAAAATGAAGGAGGTGAAAGTATTTTATTTTATATCATAATGGGAACCACAACATATTAAATTTTTTTATTTTTTTATTTAGTATTTAGATTTTAAAAGGAGGTGAAAAGAGCAAACTACCCTCAAGTGATATGCACGTGAGGGGGCTTAACCAAGAAACTTAACAGAGTTAGTCACAAAGGTTGAAACCAGTAGTAAAATCAATAACTAAAGGTTGATTTGGGTGCAAATAAAACATAAAGATTGGAACCTGCAATTTTAGCCAAGCATAAAGGGTGATTTCTGTAATTTTATCCTAATAAGAGCATGAACATAGGCATGAGAATTGTAGTTTTGGTCATGGTCTCCCTCACTGTTACTGTCACAATCTAATCAATTTTAAACAAGAATAAAAGCCCCAAATATTAAATTTTTACTTTAAATCTTTTCCAAATGCTACAAATACTCACCATTAGCTATCTTTTATAGACTTACAACATAATCAAATTAGTAACATATGAACAGCCCTAAAACTCAAAATTCACTTGAAATTTAATTGATATACTCAAAATGCGAGAAACCCATTCCAGTTTTCAAAAACCTAAACATATACATTCGAGCAGAATATAATGTTGTGATTTAATTAAGCTGATAAGTTCTAAACCTTAAGCTATTGTACCAGATAGTATATTGATGGTAGAAAAGTGTTGAAAACGAAATCTTACCGCACAAATTGAAGATCCAGGTAAATCTTGTTGTCGTGATTTAGTTCTCGAAATACAATTGCAGTGTGTATAGATCTGTTTTATGGCGATTTCAAGCTTGATGATGGCTGATACTATTAACTAGGGCTGGTAAATTGTGTCTTAACAGGTTTAACAGGTCACCAATGACGCGAACAACACAAGTTCTAAATTTGAACACAATTTTTAACCACTTTATATTGCATGTATACAACTCAGTTATATGTTTTATGTAAAGAGAAATGATGAATCATATCATCCTAATTCTATATATTTAAAAAAAAAAAGTAAAATTTCACATAGTTTACTTTTTAGTTAACAGGTCTAATCGTGTCTTATACAACATAGTTTACTTTTTAGTTAACAGGTCTAATCGTGTATTATACATATTACCTATTGCCAGCCCTATGTATTACAGAACATAGAATGTCGTGATTGAAGATGAATTAAATGTCATTATCATCAATTTCCTTGATGAAAACTGATAATGATGAATTAAATGTCACAACTAAAGAAGAGCCTTCATATATAACTTAAGTCACGAAGGTATGGGTGGATTACAACGGAGTAAAGATTACAATTAAAGGCGTGCTAACTGATAGAATGTACTAGTGGTGAAGCAACAACAAGGGTAGAACATAAAGAAATTTCATGACAATTTAAGCATGAAATCCTTGGTATCCCATTTTAAAAATAAGATGATTTTACTATATTAGCCATCATTGACTCAGCATAAATAATGATGAATTTGAGTTGATTCTTACCACAACTATCATAAGGGATGGGATATCATCCACATTGTATATTTTATTAGGCGGTATCCCTGCACGGCTGCCACTCCCTCCATAGGATATGAGGGGTTCTTTAGAGCCAAAATAGTGAAAATACCCTTTTTGATCACATGGCCCAATCCATATCCTTTATGGGCTTACAAATCCATGGAACAATTTAAAAATTCCGATTCATCTATATATATATATATATCTATATTATCTTATTAAGGAAGAGTGACGGCTAGGATAGTAATTTTCGATTCCGTACAACTTAAGAAGCAACATGCACAAGTGATTTATGCTTACATAATGAGGGTATAATTGGAACTTTGTGGAACATTAAGACACTTAGAAGGGTATATTAGTAAATTTGTATTCACATTTTAGTAAAAGTAGAAAATTATTTCCCTTAATGCCCCTACCTATAATGCTCCCTGGTAACAACTTGAAGTGAATCGACATCAGCCCTAAACCAATCTTTCATCACAGAACCGTTACCCCCATTAAATTCTTTCATTACAAGAATTGAAGTATGTTATTTCTTCTACCAAACTCTTCTTCAATTCGTAACCCCCAATTCTACCCTAAACTCTTCACCCCAAGCAAATAATTGAATTAAAGAGTAATAATTAATTCACCTCAACAGTCATACGTTTCCTTTGTATGAGAGAAGCAGATTATGTGCCCAATTGCATTTGATATACACTCGATCTTCCTCGCATCAGGCATCAATATCAACGCTACCAGAGCCCCGCCCATCACCGACTTCCTGCCCCTCTATTTATTCCCTTCATCCCAAAGATGCAGATCAGTCATGAAACCTCCTTTGAAATGAATTTGGAAATTGAATGTGTTAATTATCAGCGGTTACAACATGTCCATTGAATTGATCACGTGAATGTTAGATTAGTTTAAGGTGGCAACAAGACACCACAAATGTCTGTTTTCCCATCGAATTCTTGTAATAAGCGAACCCACACAGGTAACTTTGGTCTGGTTATTGACACTGATTACTAATTAGGGTTTACAACTACTTTTTAGTTTTCAATTTTATTGAATTTTGTTCAATACATGTAGTTAGCATTTTGAGTTAAGCATTGCCTCTGTTTTTTTTTTTTTGCGTCAACTGAAGCGAGTACATTGGGATTTTTTTGATTTGTGATAGCGCAGCTCGTATCAGAAAGGTAATATATATTGTTGTGTTGGAGGTTTTTCCTTTATTTTACAGTTTTGTCTTTTTTGATCAGTCTTAAAGCTTATGTTGCATTGATCTACAGGTATACAAATAAGAAGCACATTTCAGCTTAGAAATTTGATTGGTTTTGGATAGAAGGAAAAAGTTGCATTTTTAATACTACTCACCTTTTGGCATATATCATTTTGATATAATACTAAATTTGATGTGTTCCATTTTAATACTACTCACCTTGGTAGTGCCTACAAGACCCTATGAAATTTCTCTTTCAGTCATTGGGTAACTCCTCTGCGCTTTGCATTTACATACTATCATCTCTTAAATAACAAGTATATTTGCATTTAATATACTTTCTATATATTCTACACTAGCCACACATCATCATTCTTCGACTCCACTAACCTAGATGGATTATCTCGACTGATTAACGTAACGGTCGTACCCCTTTTTAAGATTTTTGTAGTTGGTAATATTAATGTCTGAACTAATAAAGCTAACTGCATGAACAAAGTAGTTTAGCAGCCTTTAATAACAATATGTATATTGTTGCAGATAGTCATGTTGTTTATGCTCATATATGATGAAGTACCATGTAAGTCATGATATTCACTCTATTGTATATTTCAGGAAACTTGCTGCTAACCGTAAGAGCACAAGATTGTGAAAATGACTGATTTCGATTTGGCAAGAGAAGAATCATTAACAAATATGATGACTGCAGAAACTTGAACCTATCGTTGGATGGCCTGGAGGTAGTTAACCACTTTCGGATAGTCAATCTATCTATAATAAAAGTTAAGTTTTATCACCTTTTGTTATTTCATATCAGTAACTTTACAACATTATAACACTAACCCATGCTAAGAAAAAAATAATATTGTTTTCATAAGGTTGATGCCTATAGATTTAAGATTGTTCTTTGGTAGCTCATACATTATAAGTTACCCTTTGACTATATTGCATTTGTGTGTGAAGAATTAACCAATTGGAGGTTTTAAAGCTTTTAGTAAGACTATGGTTCATGAATTTGTAAACAATAAAACCTAGCATCAAAGGAATCAACTGGTAAACTAACGGAAATTTTAGACTCCACGACAATGTGCGTCATTACCCTTACAATATCCGAGATGATAATGGTCTTGTTTATGGTGACCATTATCCACGGTTCAGTAAGTTGCTTCTTCTTCTTGATCTCTTCCATAAAAGAAAATTCCCAACATATCCGTGTTGAAGTTTTGCATAGTGTTTATGTCACATACATCTGAATATTTAAGGATCTTTATGCAGAACCCTTTCAACTGCAAAGCAATCTTGATGGTTTTACACTTATATTCATGGAGGTGCTAACAGGGAAACAACTTTCGTATGATGAAGTTCAAAAGATGGATGATATGTTGCTCCACCCTGGTGATTGATTGTTCAAACAACTGGTTGGTAAGGATGAAACTTTTAACTCATTTATATATACAATTGCCGTTGATTTATGTAATTTTTTATCTAACACATACACATCAGAGAAGTTGGTTTAAATAGCTAACTTTTTAGATCACATCAAATGAGTCAAGCGGGTCAAAAGGGTTGAAAATCATCTGAAGTGTATTAAATGCATAAAATATAAAAATATATTAAACCTCGGTTATTATTCTTTTTTATAATATCATCACTAACATATTCATTAAAACGTGCTTGCGCCTTAGCCTGACCTAGAGTAAAGGCAATTTAACACGAGCGAGTCAAAAGGGTAGAAAATCATCTAAAATGTACTAAAGGCATTAACTATTTTTAAATCTCTCCATTAAAGCAAGATTGTTACAGCAAGTGCATGTATATACATTTTGATGTTTACCCGTCTCATTCAGGTAGCTCTACGTGAGGCGTTAGTCAAGGCAATAAAGCCTCATGTCCCCACGCTGCGCACCAGCACCTATGGCAAAAAGGTTTTGTCAAGTGACGGCCTCAAAAAATAAGCTAACTTTGTTTTGAACTTGTATCTATCTTTTAGGAAAACTGTACTATATTAACTCTTTTAAGTCATTTCTATCTTAGATAATGTGCTTTCATAGTCAACGTCTAAGTGCGTATTTAATTATACTATATTAACTCTTTTAAGTCATTTCTATCTTAGATAATGTGCTTTCATAGTCAACGTCTAAGTGCGTATTTAATTATAAACTTGTATCATAGGCATCTAATTGTTGGTTTTGAAAGTACATTCCTTGAAATGGAAAGTGTCTGAAAGTATGTTTCTATATTGTTGTAACATACTAATATTCACATTTGGTCCGAATGGCACAGAATTTTGGAAGCAGATTCATCCAAATGAGCCGTATCGTATCATTCTTGGTGGCTTGAGGGATAAACTGTATCATACACGCGAGCATTCTCGCCAGTTGTTGGCCAACAGGGTCTCGGATGTTCCCGTGAACATGACTTTCACAACCGTTGAGAAGGTATTCAAGTCTTAATAAAACTTTTAGGTTCTTTTGTGAGTTAACTGCATAAATAGGTAACAAACTTTATTACACTTACCCAAAATTTAAAAAACACGTGATGGGTAGACGGTCATATGGTTACGCCATTTTAACCTTTTTATCCCAAAACTCGCCATTTTCGCTTTAGGGATGACGTGCCATCACCTTATTGGTTGCTTGATCACGCCATTCGGATTTTTTAAGGCCAAAACCGTGTCCTTTGCAATATATGAGTCATGGTGGTGTCTTTTGATTGGGTTATATCCATGTAACAGTCAAATAGTTATATATTTTTTTCTGTCAAGATGCTAAATTTTTCTATATCTTTTATGTTGTAGTTTCTTGAGCCTCTTGAGCTTTGCTGCAGATCACTATGTGCATGTGGTGATCGACCAATTGGTGATGGAAGCCTTCTTGACAATTTTTGTCAAGTTTCCACATTTCGGCTTTCGCTCGCAAAATTATGTTTTGAAATCTGCAATGTGGCAGATTCAGAATTGAAGATGCTCACATTATTGGAGTATGAGATGTATATCCGTGAGGCGTTCGAAACAGCCAACGGGGAGCTATTTACTGTAAGCATCTCATAATTTGAACTCTTATGCTTGCCTGCAATTTTTGGGGACAATTTTGTTTTCACAAATCAACCCCTCGGGGAAAATTCACCTAATTTTTCTAACTGTAACTAGGGTCAAGTTGGCTATAAAAGTTCATTTCTTTGGTCACTTTTAGTTCTTATTGGTCAAAAGATGGATTAAATAAAGTTTTCACACTAAATTCGTACTGATAAAACATATGTGTGGGGGGCTTTCTTATTAATCTATAACCTTTCCCTGCATAAACCAAGATTTATAACAGGTCAAATGGAAAATATCAAAGGATTTTGACATGATGCTATTTTCTTCGGCACTTCAAATTGTTTTAGGATTCAGTGGTATCTGGAGAAATGTTTCGAGTTTGGTCAACCCACCTACCCCGTTTAACATTGTTATTATTGATTTATTATTATATATTTTTATGCGTGTGTTAATATTTTTAGTTTATGTTAGTAAACCGCATGTTTCTTTTCATTCCATTTATTATTAGTAATTATTATTATATCTTTTTATGTGTGTGTTAATATTTTTAGTTTGTTAGTGAAATGCAACGTTCCTATCAAAGCAAGTTGGCCGTTTGTATAGTGAGAGATTCATACGCTGCGGATTTGGCAATTTAAATGTTCGGTAAAGGTTTGAAAGTTGGATCAGGTTGTTTAGAATCCACTCACAAATGCCATACCCACCACCAACTACGAGGCGACAAAATAGACGCACCCGCTGCAACGCGCGGGCATTCCCACTAGTATATATATAAAAGAAAGCATATATGCTCATTGAGAGTGCCACGTGGCTTAATAATTGAGTGTTTTTGGTGTTTTTGAGTATTTTTCTAAATTTATCTCTCTATCTCTTAATTCTCAATTACTAAAATTAAATTGAGTTATTTTAGGAAAAAAGAATTTAAAAACAAATTTAAATTTTTCTCTCTTATCTTCCTCCCATAATTTTTAAACATAAATATCTTTCATATTCGAGATTTTTTAAACAAAAAAATTACACCAAATTAACGAGCGTTTTATTATCTTTCCAACGAGTACCATAGTGCTATATAAAAACGAAAAAAAAAAACGACTATTTTTTGTGGGGTTATATTCATACAGAAAAAAACACAAAGTGTTCAGGTTATTCATTAATCAAATTGTAACATATTTTAATTTACGTGAAGATGATTATATGTTAAAGGTTATCCTTTTAATACTTTATTATGTTTAATATGGTTTATGCTTTTTATTTTTTTAACTTTTTAAATAAATGTTTTTTTAACTAAGATTGATTATGTTTAAGTTATTTACTCTTTTCGTGATTTGAGTTTTCTTTTTTTTATCATTTTTTATTAAATCATATTAAATTTTTCAACCCCGGACCTTCCCGGGGTAATCGGCTAGTTTAATATAAGTTTTTTGGGATGATACATAACGAAGGCCCACTTAATTGATTTTCTTAAAACCTTCGAAGTAATAAACGGTGAGGACCCCAATCCCCTTATGGTAGAGTGACATCCTCCTTGCTTTCCTTATGGGAGGTGGGGAGTTCAAGTCCTACCGGCACCAAAATGCTACTGGTGGGCCGGGTTTTACCGCAGTGGGCCTTCGAGCGGCGGGTTTTCCCTGTGAACTGATGTGAAATTATTGGTGGACCCGGGTTACTCTCGGAGTACTCCTTTATCCAGTGAGTACTTTAAGAGTGGTCGGGATTGATTTGTTAGCCGTTAAAAAATTAAATAAATAAATAAACGGTGAGGTCATCAGTTATAAACCGAAAGGTCATCCGAACACCATATGATAGGACCAAAATAATCGCATACTACTTACTAATTTAAATCTGACATGATTCAATAATTGATTGTGTACTCTAGGAATTAAAAAATATATATATAAACTTTCCTTAATTAAAATCAAAATAATTAAATCTAGTAACATCATGTTTATGAACTCAGAACGGAAATAAAATTAATAACAAACTCAATGCAATGCATTTGAGACATCAATGCATTGGGTAACGTTAAAAAAATCTACCGTTCATTCTTACAATATAAATGAAACTTGAAAAGAAAAAAAACATGACAGTAAATAAAGTTAAACGCATGCCTAATAGATTTTACTTTTGTAACATTTGAAGGATTGAAATCAAGCCATTACACTACTTTATCAAAATTTTCTCTTTCGCCCGCATAAACTAGAGCATCGTTCAAATACTCCTCACCCATTTGACTGCGTAAATTCGTCTTGATAAGCTTCATTAAATAAAACATGTTTCAACGGTTGTGGGTGCAGCTGGTAAACCCAATGCTAGCTTCAATATCCGATTACCAAAGTGAACAATTGCACATAGCCCCTAAACAATTACACCTAAACCCTAAATCCCAAATATGAGAAGTTATAATAATACCAATTACCGGAAATCGTTGATTCCTATTGAGGGAGGCGGTTGGTTGTCGGCTGCTACTGCACTACAGGGTGCAGGTCGATGCCAGGGTCGGCCCTAGGGGTGGGTGACCCGCACCCCCGGCCAAGGCCCATCTTCTCTATGGGCCTAAAATTTGATTATTTCTTTTATACAATCTATCTATACATATAATAAAAGAAAGCCATTTTAATGATATGGCACTCAAAGAGGCATTCTCCTCATTGAGTGTGCCATGTGTCATCCCATGTGGCATTGAGATATTTTAGGAAAAAAATAATTTAAAAACAAAATTAGATTTTTCTCTCTTATGTTTCCTCCCATAATTTTTAAACGTTAATATCTTTTATATACGAGATTTTTTAAAGAAAAAAAATTACACCAAATTAACGAGTGTTTTATTATCTTTCCAACGAGTACCATAATGCTATATAAAAAACGGAGAAAAAAAACGACTATTTTTTGTTGGGTTTTGTTAAAACAGGAAAAAAAAACACTAAGCGTTTAGGTAAATCATTAATCATGTATAGGCAAGTCAGTAATTATGTTCAAATCAGTAAATATGAATTCTATTTTCAACATGCGTTAGCATTGGAGTAATACATTGTTTTAGGTTAGATATTAATATTAAAGTCATACATTGTTTAAGGTTAGGCGTTAACATTGGAGATATATTTTTAATTGTTTTAGGTTAGCTGTTACCCGAAGCTTTCATGCATGTAACTGTAAAGCGCATCATTCTATTTCATATGTAAAATTAATATGTCATATTAGATTTTTCAACCCCGGGACGTTCCCGGGGTATAATCTAGTTCGTATATAAATGTATAGAAAAGTGTATTGAATTGAAATATGGTTGTTTCGTCCTAATATGTCACTGTTCGACTCCTTTTGTCCCCATATTCATTGTTTCAATTCTTTCCACGCCATTCTTGGTTTTCTTTCCTATTTTCTTGTTAATTTTATTTTTTGCATCATTAATTTCAAATATTGTCTCACAAATAAGGGATTGCGTGACCTTTCCATTGCATGCAATTTAAATGGGTTAACTCTAAAAATATATTAATATTTTATTTTCAAAGTTTTTTACTATTTTTTTAAAACTAATTACTAAATTTAATTTCAAAATAATAACTTCATAATGATTTTAGAATCAATAAAATTTAAGAAAAAATAGTTTTAATTTCTATAAGATTTAAATATAAATGTATATTACTAGCTGATTACCCCGGGAAGGTCCCGGGGTTGAAAATCTAATATGACTTAATAAAAAATGATAAAAGTAGAAAACATACCGATCGTAAACTCAGTCATACGGATCATTAATTCCCATTTACGGTCACTGACCGGAACCTTGAAACAAATGTGGCGATTTATAGCTAACTTAAGCAGTAGCTTCGGCTTTCTCTTCATACTCCTGTGGTGGCTGAAGAGTACAATTGATGTTGCGGTCTTCATACACATTGTCTACACGGCCTGTTACATAAAGACACATCAGAATATAAGGAAAAAAAACAGTTTTGGAATAGGCGTTTTGAAGGTGAGAGCGAGAGACGAACATGTGGTAGGACGGAACTTAGCAGCACGAAGCCATGGAGCAGGGTACGCTGCGTATTCTTTAGAATACGGTTTGGTCCACTTATCAGGGACGAGGAGTTGTGGAGGGTGAGGAGCACCCTGCAAACATATTAATTTTCTAATATCACTAATAATATTCGAGAATAGATTACTCAAAACAATCATAATCTGACTGCTAAAATACCTGGATGCCATTGTTGCTGAGATCAACTGTTCCATTCTCAATCTCCGCGATTTCTTGTCGAATGGAGAGTAAAGCATGGCAGAACCTGTCCAACTCAGCCTACAAACAAAAAAGTATACACTTTAAGTAAATTTAATATTACAACTTCAATAAAGATAAAGACTTTAGCCTTCACCATACCTTGCTTTCACTTTCAGTTGACTCAATCATGAGTGTTCCTGGAACTGGTCATGACATTGTTGGGCCATGAAACCCGTAATCTATAAGACGTTTAGAAACATCTTCAGGTTCTATTTCAGTAGTAGTCTAAAAGTGATTGAATTTAGTCCATAGATGTACAATCAAGATTAGTGTATTTGACTTTGACTTCTATATTACCTTCAATGGTCTCAAATCAACAATGAATTCATGAGCGACTGTTCCATTCACACCATGGAAAAGAATTTAATACTGATTATGCAATGTAATACAAACATTAAGTCATGTTATAAGTTATTAACAATATTAAATATCGACCAACAAAAAGAAATTAGAAAACTAATAACTAAATCTTATTATATGGGCATTAATGATATTTATACCTAATTAAATGCTCAAAAGCTTTGATGATAGTTGCATTTGCTTCATATCACATACACATATATATAACAGCACAACTTTTAATCAATCCATCTACCAGAGCCGGTCCTAAGGATCTAAGTGCCTTGTACGAGCCTGAAAAAAGGCCCTTTGGCAAATTGTTTGAATGATATACGTTATAGTTAACCGTTAACTCGTGAAGCTCTCCGAGAACTCTTAATAACAAATTGTTTGATCACCTATTTGCAATTTATGCTCTCTAAGTGTTCTAAAAATAGTAAATAGCGTTATAAAATAAATATTCACAAATATTCCCTTTTTATTTGCATGTAATTTCAAAATATTGATACTTGCTCTCCAAAGCAGAGCAGTATATTAAGGAGTGCAAGTATCTCTTAAGTGAGTTAATTCTACCAAACTTGTATTCAACATTTCTTAATTAGCATTACAGTTTCCAAAGTTTGATTGTATTCCAACAATAATGAGAAACAGATTCCAAAATAAGGGCCTAAAAAAAGCTAAAAGAACAAAAGGAAAAATGGTGGCAAGCACGAATCGAACCCACGACTGACTGGCAAGGAGATAAAGCACTTAACCACCAAGTCAATTCATATTTCCTGTACTGTTGTTAACTTTTTTATTTATCTATAAAATCTATAAAAAAAATCAAAATTTAGGCCCTTAGGACAAACGGGCCTCGGCCGGAGGTGCGGCTCGCCCACCCCTAGGGCCGGCCCTGCCATCTACTTATTATTATTAATTCATTCACCATGTTTTTGCTAACCCTAGCCTTAGCCACCTGCACACCATAATTTCTCAGCCTAAACAATTTCATAAAGGTGTGCTTCGTATAACGCTCCACCATAGAACATTAGAAGTAACATGGGTGTAATTTATGATTGAAAACTAATATGGATGTAAAATCTGATGTCAACCGAAGTAAAAAGAATGTTATGATAAATATGAATGAGCAATCTCACCGTTCGTAGCCAATTATGTTGTTAAATCTTGGTGGCTGGAAAAACGTCGACATCGCCTCTGAGTCAAACCATCTCCATCGTCACCATTGCCTATCACCAAAGTGCCACCGTCTCTATCGCATATTCTGGGAATAGAGAGAGATAGAGAGAGAATTTTGATAATGGGGAAAAGGAGTGAAGGTGTTGAATCTTTGTTAAAGATCATGATGTACATGCCAAGGTTTGTAAACGTGAATGGGATTAGGGTTTTTCTTTTTTTTTTTCTTAATAAAAAAATGAAACAATTCAAAAACACTAAAATCTTTCAATTAGTAAGCCACGTGACATTTTTATTGAGAGGTTGAGGCTACCATTGCACGCCACGTCAGCAACTATCAATTCTTTTATATATATTAATAGATTTTGTCATTGTATCACACGCAGGCCCCTAAACCTCCTTAACGTTTATTATATAAATTCAACTTTGGTCATGTTAGGTTTATATTTATTTGTTTTTTTCCTGTTTACTATAGCGAGTATAAACCGTGAAGAGGTGTTAAAAAATTTGTTATTTGGAATGTCACAAGAGTTTCATGAATCCTTGGTTCGGTATTATGGTATATAACTATTTTTTGTTTTAAATCGGGGGTGAAATTGTATATAACAAAAAAGATTCTATACAGATACTATGTAATCAAAACTTCTGAGCGAAATTTCAGAGGGGGGGGGGGGGTCGGGCAACCCCTTGCCCCTTAGAACCTGCGCCTCTGTTTGCTATGTTTATTGTTATAAAGTTAATCGTCATTTAAGAAAATAGTTTATATAATTCGTCAGGGCCTTGTTTTTAGGCTCGTACAAGGCATTTGATTTCTTATGACCGGCTCTGGTCGATGTGTTAACTAAGTATTATCTTTTAAAAGTTTCATGTTGCATGGGTAAATAAAGGAAGAGAAAAAGGAAAGAAAATGATAAAGAGAATAATAGTGGGGTGATCAAACAAAAACTTTTCTTTAAAATTTTCATCTTGCATTGTGATAGTTAACTAAAGTATTATCTTTTAAACGATAATGCAGTGGAAGATGAAAGGATGTTGTAATGATGGTTGAGGTGATTAAAACATAAGGGTGTTAGTTAAATGCACTCTTTCTTTTTATTTTTACGGATTGCACTTACTCCTCAACTTTTTAATATATATAATCAAACCTTTAATTTCCTTTTTTTTTAATTACATTAGGACACATTCCTAATTTTTCTTAGGATTTATTCAAGTCCCATAACGTGAAATTTATCTACACACGAATCTATATATATAACAAAAGAAAAAAGGTGTGACATATGACATTTGGTGAGAGATCATCTCCACCTTGATTTCCCTTCAAAAATCTTTTTCTCTCTTATGTGTATGGCACATGCACTCCCTTCGTGATTTTTAAACGTTAATATTTTTTATATACGACATTTTTTAAGGAAAATATTTGTATCAAATTAACGAACATTTTATTATATTTCCAAGGACTGAGTACCATAGTGATATACAAAAAACAAAAAAAACGACTTTTTAGTGGATTTTTGTTCATGCAGAAAAAAAAAGACAATGTGTTCAGGTAATTTATTAATCATGTCTAGGCAAGTCACTAATCATATTAAAATAAAATATATGCTTTTTAACAAACTATTACATAAAAGAACTCGCTAACTACATATATATTCACAACTGTAATCAGTTTGTTAAGATTCTAATTTTTTGCATTTTGATTGGTGTTGTTAAAAACATTGATAACAGAGATTGCTAAGCTGTTCAGATGTAGCTTATGATTTTTAGACAGTAGGTAAATCTCTAGCTGATAAGTGATAATTAATCACCCAGCCATGCACGCCTTTTAGATCGTTTTTAATGTATGAACTTTGAAATCGACTGCCATTTGGTGATTATTGAAATAGATACTTAAATTATGTTCAAATAGAGAAAATAGTCGGGAGACATGAAAAGTTACTATCCTACAATCTTTTTAGCCGATAGCAGTTAGATCATTTTTGTTTATCTTCAAAATGGATCTTCACTGCTTACGTATTGATTATTTTTTCGGTGTCACCCAAGGTGATCGATCGTATATCCATAGTAAAGATTGAACAAATACGTCATTCTTTTCACATATGTTCTCTTTACACATCAGAATCACCTATCATCATCATGACATATCATTTGATATTAATTTGGTTGTTATTTTTCCAGTTTTACATCGTAGCTTTAGAGTGTCTTGAGGAAGTGATAAAGGTGTAAAGAGACTTCACTCGAACAAGAGGTGCACACGTAGAATTAAAAGTAGGTTTTTATCAGTTATTGAGTGTTGATCCTTTACAATTTCTTTTTTCTTCGAAAAGAAACGACCTATTCCTTTTATGGTACACACATTTTGTTACTTCATATTAGATTTATCTATCCCGGGAAGTTCACGGGGGATAAACTAGTTATAAATAGAGATTTACATAAAACAAGAAGTGCATCTTTGGCTTTCATTCAAGAAGTTTCCATTGTTTGTGTATGGCTTATGCAACCAGGTTAAAAATCAGGTATAAATAATTGTTAAGGCTGAGTTTAATTTTACAGTGCGTATGAACATAATGGAGAGAAGAACAACATCATGGCAGTAACTCAATTCGAACCCGCTGATGCCACACGGTGCTTTCCTTGTTGGGATGAACCTGCATGTTATCTTCCTCAGATACGGTTCCTCCTTTTTAGAATGTTTTGAGGTGTAAAGGCCAAATTTTAAAAGTTTAGATGCTATCTTTGTCAAGTTATAAAGTTTGGGGGTTTATATGTCAAGTTAGAAATTATATAACCTTACGATTTAAAGTATACAAGAAATAAGCTCAAGAGAATATCAGCACATGTGGTAAAAAACCATACTGTTATTTGGGAAGAGATAACGTATAAAGCGTCTAAAAATACGAAGCATACGAAGCCATTTGAGCCATTGGATTTAGGGGGTGGCAAGATGGTAATTAACAGCCTTAATCATACTTCAGTTAACCTAACCAGGGGTAATTTAGGAAAAAACGCAGTCTAATTTCCAGAAATCGTAACAGCATAGATTAAACAATCGATCGAAACGTAACATCAAAACAAACTTATTTCAACGATTAAACAAACAATTGAAACCGATTGAATGTTCATAATCATCAAACACTCAAAAACCTTGATTTGAATCATAACAATAACTGATTTGCAGAAAAAACAAAAAACAGAGCATTGCATTCGATGTTTTAAAAATCACATTAATCTTATTCAAAAAACACAATCAACGCATATAATATTCACAAAACATACGATTTTAATAAATATAATTGCAATTAAATAAAAAAATGGATTTGAAAAAGATTCAGATTAAGAACATTTGGATCGTCAATAAACAGACGCACTCATATATTTAAAGGTGCGTTTAAACAAAATCATTAAAACATTGGGTAAAAGAATGCATAAACAGACGCACTCAGTGTAAAAATCAGACGCACTCTTACAAAATCAGACGCATTCAATAACATGTTTGGATGCACTTTATAACAAAAATGAAAACATGTTTATTTCACTTTTATAAAACTGTACAGGTAATGATTAACATATGCAAGTTGCATAATCTTATTAATTGTGTAAAATAATAACTAAGACTCTACATGTTTATTTAAATGCTAAAAAACTAAAAAAAAATCTTACTGTCAATTAAGTATGATTTGATAAGTAATAAATTTAGATAAATCTTACCATTCAATATTCAACTACCACCTAATTAAGTTTTAATTTTTAGTCTATATAAACACTATCATCTTAACATACTGATACAACTAAAAACACAAACAAAAATGGCTGAAAATCACATTGAAGCAATACACAATCTTCAGGTCAAAACAGTCATCATGGTGGACTGTATCTCAGAGGTTAAAGATGACCTCAACTCATCTTCTGTGGTTCTAACGGCACAAAATGAGGTCCAGAGAGAATACAAGAAGAACCTAGACCTCATAGAGAAGCTGATGAAGGAGGAGGAGAAGACACCATTCACAGATGCAGCTATTGAGCAACTACACACTCAAGCATCTTTTGACAACCTCATCTCCCAGTCACTTAGCAACACACAGACCTGCATCCTGAAAAACATGTCAACAAAACAGAAGGCAAGGGATGCGATCTTGGGTGGCAAGTGATGGTGGTGGTTATGTGATGGTGTTTTTTTGTTGGTTTTTTGTATATCTTTTTTTTTATGTAGTGATGGTGGTGGTAGTGGTGGTAGTGATGGTGGTAGTGATGGTGGTGATGGTAGTGGTGGTGGTGGTGATGGTAGTGGTAGTGGTGGTGGTGGTGTAATAGTGGTAGTTTCATATGTACTGCCTTTTTTGAATATATAATATGAAGTTTTTAGTTATTTTTTAAACAGACGCATTCATAATATAAACAGACGCATTTGTATAAAAAATAAAAAGTAACTAAAATAAAAAACCATGAAACAGACGCATTTGTAAAAACATTCAGACGCACTCATGTCTAAAGTTTACAATGTCCACTGCAACTATCTAACACAACTCCTCCTCATCATCAGAAACTTCTAAATCTATCTCTTCATTATCATCAACATCATCTTCAGTAATTTGATCATCTTGTTCGCCTTGGGTCTGCGTCGTCTGCGTTTAAGCACCCTCTTTGGCATGTTTTCGTCGATCATGGCCACTTTCTCCGCATATGGCACATTTCCTCTTTCTTTTGCCGGATCGACTAACCTTTACTTCCTTGCTGGACTTTATTCGCTTCTGCTTTCCACGTCCTTTGTTCTTTATACCATTCGGAAGCCAAATAGTGGGTTCAACATTTGATGGTTTCTCATAACCAAGAAGAGAAGCATACCTGCCATGCTTACTCTGGTGACTAGGTCTCTTAAACCTGCCCTCATCAACCTTCTTAACCATCTCTTTGATTTTAGCATTAACCAAAGTTAACTCAGCTAAATCTGAAATTAGAGAGTTTGCAAGATATTCACCACCCAAAACGATCTCCCGTGCAATACGCCTTGCTTCTTTCGTCTTGTCATCACCAAACTCTCCTGTTTCAAATGCATACTTGATTTCATTTGGAACAACATCTTTTGTCCACCTCTTCAGAATGTATCTTTTCGGGAATCTATAGACTTTCATCAACCTTAATATGAAAAAAATATGCCTACACAGAAGCCTGTACTGCTCAAACCTCCTACATGTACATAATGTAGTCACATCCTCAACACCATCAACAAGTTCCTTTTTGAACAGAACCTGTAAAAAAGGATAAAAACAATACTGATCAGTTTGGACGCACCCAAATAAAAGAACAGGCGCATTCATTGTAAAAACAACAAAAAAAAAAAACAAAACTGATCAGTTTGGACACACTCATTAACATAACAGACGCATTCATTGTTAAAACACAAAAAAAAAAAAAAAAAAATACCTCAATAGAGCCTTGACCATGTGCTTGTGGATCATCAACATAAATCTTTAAAAACCCTTCTTAATCAGCCCTTTGCATATGAACACTTATTAATCCTTCATAGCTGGCATATATTTCTTCTTGGATATCAAAGAAGATAGCCCGGGTAAATATTTTAGTAGCCTCTTGCTCAATAGGGTTTTGAGTCCACATATCAGGAATTGTATGTCTTGAGTCATGGTCATTCTTCCTATGATTAAATCTCTGAGCTTCAAGGGATGTCTCAAAATGGTTGAAAAACTCAACAAGAGTCAACTGAGAATTTGCCACCTGGCAAAAAAATGATTCTCACTCTCAGATCTTGATGTCGTCCTCATTAGCCCAGACATAGGTTCATCCCGGTAAAAAGCAGGGATCCACATCGATCTCAGGTCAAACATGTCAGACAACCAAGTGTTCTCATTTAATTTGTAATAAAAAAATAAGTACACCCCACTCGAAATCAAAAGTCTTCGGACTGATGGAATCTGTCCAGACAATTGCACAAATTCTCTTTTTGAACTCATCATCACTGCACAATGCACTACCCACCTACAAAACACAAAAAAAACATAGAAACAGACGCAGCTAGTTAGTAGTTTGGATGCAGTCACATTAGAAAACAAAGTTATCTAACAAACGCACTCATTGATAAGTTTGGACGCATTCAGTGCAATGCATAAAAAAGGACACTGTTTAGACGCACTCATATAATAAAACAGACGCACTCATAATTTAAACTAAAAAGTTGATACAAACCTTATCAGAAACCTTCTTCATGATATGCCACATACACAGCCTATGTCTGCTGTTTTGAAAAACCAACTGGATTGCATTTTTCATAGCAGGATCTTGATCAGTTACAACCACTTTGGGATGCTTTCCAAAACATTTGGAAAACGATTGTAACAACCATGTATAAGATTCAGTTGTCTCTGATGACAACAAACCTGCACCAAGTGTGACATTCCGGCAGTGGTTATCAATTCCAGTGAATGGTACAAAAACCATCTTGTACCTACAATAACCAATAAAACAAAGTTTAAAAAAATAAATAAAAACATATAATATTTGGATATCAACCTTAAAAAATAAAATTTAAAACATACTTGTTAGTTTTAAATGTTGCATTAAACGAAATCACATCTCCAAATTCCATGTAATTCCTCTTACACAAAGCATCCGCCCAAAATAATCCGTTTAATGCGCATTCTTTTGATCAACAGAATACTCAAATGAAAAATCTGGCAGGAACTTCTTCTTATCCCTAAGCCTAGACACAATCATATCTGCATCAAACTCACCAATGATGCTGTTTAAGCCACCTTTAAAGTTCTTACAATCAGTTGCAGTTGCACCTACATGCTCAAAACCTCCATACTTGGTCTTCATAATGTTAAAAGCTTTGACAGGACCCATGTTCAATGAAGACAGCTCACATATCATCTCTTCTTGAGTATGTGTCAGCTTCCTATTTGCTGCTAGAAAATTAATGTCACTTTCATGAACAAATGGATGATTATGACCTTCCTTAAAGCCATAAACCTTGAATTTTTTTCCATCCTCAGAGTTTAGCCTGACATGTGCAGGATATCCAGTCCTGATAGAAGGCCTTTTCCTTGACTTAACATCTTTTCTAGAACTCTCTTCACCTACTTTGACTGGCTTAAAACCCTCATTATAGCATACAAAGTACCTAAGTTTTAGAATACCTTTTCGCACTTCTGAAGTGCCCTTTCGAATAGAAAAACCACTAGCCTTTGCATATTTTGCATAAAACTCTTGTGCATGGTCAATACTAGGAAACTCCATGTCCTTTGCAGGTTTGAGAGAATCAGGTACATCAGGGATATATGTGTTACTAGCTAGGTCATCAACAGGAACATCAGTTGCAACACCTACAAAAATAAAAAACAAACGCATTCATACAGAAAATCAAACGCATTTAGTAAAAATAAAGTTTGCAAATCCAGACGCATTCATGTATAAAATCAGACGCATTCATATATTATCAGTACCAGAAAATAATCAAATACAGTTTACAACAGACGCACTCGATATAAAATCAGACGCATTCGTATATATTACAGGTTAAAACTAACAAAATACCTTGAACTCTTAATTCGTTGATGAGGTTCAAACTATGAATATCAACATCCTGATTAGTGTTTTCGATCAAGTCTGAACACAGATAAAAACATCATGTTAAGAAATCTATCAAAACACAGAGCTCTGTTTTTCAACTAAAAAACAGAGGATGATGATCCTACCATGAAAAGCATTATAATCAGGCACTTGATTCAAATTCTCAACATCAACTCTCTGCTTCTCAATAGAGAAGTTTAAATCTGATAAAAACAAAAACAAAAATTAAACAAAAACTATTAAAAAATGGATTAATTAAGTACGAATACACTTACCGAACATGATGAATTGATCGATTAAACTGTAATCGTAATAATCAAAATTGAGATTGAATCGTAATTGGAATGAAACGTAATGTGTGTTTGTGTGATCGTCTGTGTGTTTAGAATTCAAATTATGATTTGAAAATATCGTTTACAAAAATAACGAACGTAAATCACGTAACTGATTACGTGTGAAAAAAGTCTGTAATGCCCTTGGGTTAAACTGATATTAACTGATATTAATATTAATTATAGTTTGGTTAGGTTAACTGAGGTTTGGTTAATAGGACACTTGGCATCCACTGGTGGCTTCTTATTGCTTCTGACGTTAACAAGCTTTATACCGTATACTTTCTCCTGTTATTTATATTTGAGTTTAAATTAGACAAAAAAAAAGTCAAATAATTTAAGTTATACAGGTTTGGTCTTATAGTGAACTTAATATCATACCATGAGTAGATTGGAAGAACGTGTTTTTTTTGGGCTCTAACCCTCATTAATGTTATTATTTTATTAAATTTCGTAAACTATTTTAAAATAAATACAAATAAGAATAAAAACTTGTTTCAAGTAAACTTCTTACCTATTAGTAATCAGATTGGATCTTTTTGTGTTTATGGGATTAATAAATGGAAATATGGAATAAGTTATTTTTTTTAGGAAGAAATAAAGTACAAAGCGTCTTAACGTAAGAAGCGTAAGAAGCTTTATGAGCCATTGGATTTAGGCGGTGGCAAGATGGTAATTAACAAACCTAATCATACTTCAATTAAGATAACCAGGGGTAAATTAGGGAAAAACGCGTTTAAATTTTCAGAAATCGTAACAACAGAGATTAAAACAATCGATCGAAACGTAAAATCAAACAAAATTTTTTCAACGGTTAAACATTATTTCAATCCAATTAAATGTTCAGAATCATCACACAATCAAAAACATTGAATTGAATCAACGACAAATCATATTTGCAGAAAATTCAAAAAACAGAGCATTACAATAGAATTTTTAAAATCAGATTAATCCTATTCAAAAAACACAATCAACGCATATAATATTCATATAAACATACGATTTTAATAAATATAATTAGAATTAAAGAAAAAAAATGGATTTGAAATAGTTTTAGATTAAGAACAATCAAAATCTGTATGTTTAAACGCACCTTATAATTCTATTATATTATAAGGTGCGTTTAAAAAAGACAATAAGTAGTTATCAAATACAGACACCAGACGCACTCACTGTATGTTTGGACGCACTCTTGTAAAAAATAAAACATAGGTCTCTGTTTTTTACTCAAAAAACAGAGCATGATGATCATACCTTGATAAACCAAAAACGCTTTAATTCTGTTATTCTTATATTAAACTTCATATACAAGCACGATTACTAACCTCATCAAACACACTCAAGCTAAAAACAAAAGTTTCAACCTCGTCCTCCACATGGATTTAGTATACATCCCTCATCACCATGAACAAAAAGTTATATGTTTAACCGGTGAAGTCGATTTTAAACTACAACATTCGTAGTTTAAAGGTGATTCGAGTGAGCTTTAGACGGATTTGAACGATTGAACTTGCTGTATTCAGTGAAGTCGGATAGGATGGCGGTTATGTTGTGACCGGTGACGGCGATGGTGACGGAGAGGTTGGTGGTTGTGATAAGGAAGATGGAGTGTAATTCAAAACAAACGCCCCAATATTATTTATATTCATAGGCATATTTTAAACGCACTATATGTAGATACATGGTGTGTATCTAGAGGTTGGTTTGTTTATGTGCAGAGGGGTTTTTCAAGAAAGTTTGTGAATGGCGGAAAGAAGAAACCTTCAAGTAGTTGTCATTTTGTGCTGTGATTTTTGTGATAATAAATAGCGTCGTCAAGGTGAAGATCCATATAGGTTTTTCACTTGGAAAGTCACAAACAAACGCATTTATCGAATATTTAAACGCACGCACCACCAAAGCAAACGCACCAATATTTTGTTTTGTAATTCAAACCAAACGCACGCCCAACTTAAACGCACCCAATATTTTGAACAACTAATTAGACAGACATTAATTATATAACAGACGCACGTTATCACAAAAAAATATACTACTTACAAACGCACGTATAATAACAAAAAACACACTTATATGGTAAATTTATATTGGTTTTCAATACCACGCTCTGTTTTTTTGTTTTGTTTAAAAAACAGAGCATTGTTCCAAAAGTGGTGGGTTTTCAAATCAGAGCATTTGTCAAGTACATGATTTTTCCAACATTCATAAAAAAATGTTCAGAAAACCTATCGAGCATCACATTATTATCGAGAACTAGGTTTGAATCAATAGCAGCTATTATTAAATCTGCAAAAACATATAACTTGATCATGTTTTGGATCAATTGAATCGATCGTGAATTGAAATAAGTTAATCGATCGTGAATTGCAGTTATGTGTAAAAAAGACGGTAATGCCCTTGAGTTTAACTGATATTAATATTAATTATAGTTTGGTTAGGTTAACTGGGGTTTGGTTAATAGGACACATGGCATCACTGGTGGCTTCTTATGCTTCTCACGTTAATAAACTTTATAGCGTACTTTCACTTTTCTTTTTTTTTCTTTCTCCTCGTAAGCGCCAAGTACATTTCACATGCATCCTTTCAGTTACACTTTATCAATTCGAAGGTCCTTTAGTATGTGGACCAGAAGAGTCTAGAATTTGGTCACATGGGCATCACTGCCTAAAACTCTAATATCGTAGTGTTAGTGACACCAATTACTATTATCTATATCTATATCTAAATCTAGGGTGGAGGATAGTGTAGGCCAGGGTGTCGTGGCTCTCATCGTTTTTTTGCTTAATGATGTAAACATATGCGTTTTTGGCCGAAAAAATTATACCTATTGAGTCCTGTCGAGTTCGGTGACTTTCGGCACCCACAAATTTTTTTCCAAGCTCCCCCACTGTCCATATATTACTTATCTAGACTACTATTTAATGAGTTCCGAATGGCTTTAATAACAAACAAGTAGAGGATTGTATACAACTTAACTTTTGTTGCAATGACTTTGGTCTTTTAATTTTGTCAGCTCCACTGACAATATTTAGTTAATAATTTTGGTTATTTAGCAAGTAGGAAATACGTTTATGCCTACAAAGTCAATGTTTTTGGTTCTTACAACTTTCGTAATACACAAATATAATAGTTGTTTAAGGCATGTCGGGATATATCCCGCTCACCAAAGAAACATCGGTGACTCTCGCCGCTGTAAATTGTTGACACCGCTGCAAGGTGTGTGTTCACACTACAATATCCCGCTTACATAAACGAATTTTGTACTTGACACACTCGTAGGGGCTCGCATGTAACATATTATTATTTAGGAACTCCAACCAACCGACATAGTCTGTCACTTTACTTACCTCACCATTTTGACGACGCTTTAAATCAAGCAGAAAACAACAGTGAGGCGATTAACCAAATGCAATATCAAAACAACGTGCAGCTCCACTGCTACGCGCGGGTTCATGCTAGTACTTTATAATGCATTCTAGATTGGTAACAAAGTAATTTAACTTCATTAAAAGAGGGCATCATTATAATTTAACTCAAAACTTAAGACACACTAGCAGGGAACCCGCACGTTGCGGTGGAGTCGACAATACAGGGCGTAATCATAATTCAAACCATAAAACGATTAAAAGAATTAATATCTAAGGTGTGTGTTTGTGTGTGTAAGCACATGTGCTTTGTAGTGGGGTAATTTTTTAAAGTCTAGAAGGAGATATGATAGCATGCTACGTTCTATATATCATATGTAATTTGACCTATATGCCGGTAAAAAAATGAAAGTGGCGATTTGACTCATTAGCAACTATTATTATACTAATAGTCTCACTCAATATGTTGAAAGTGCCAAATCTGGAGGGATTGCCGAGGAGAAGAAAGCTTTATAAGATTCACATTAAGAGGAGGTTGGAACGGCTTATATGTAATCAACCTGTAAAGAAGCTATCCAATAACTTTTTCCATATGATAAAAGCAATGCAATAAAATTTCTAATCAAGCAATGCATCGAAAAGTGAAAGTGAAATTAGAAGTTAGGTTAGTTGAATATATTCCACATAAGACCTCACAACCTGAGAACTTTATAGACGTGCACAAATCGGGTTATTTTTAGAAACCAAACCCGTTCCAAACCGATTCGTGTCTGAACCGGTTTCAGTTTGGTTTGGCCCCGGTTTTGCCGGTTTGAAAGATCGGTTTCAGTTCGGTTCGGTTCGGTTCAGTTTGGGTTTCGTGAACCAAATCATGCGCACACTTTTTTTATGAAAAGGCATCACAATTATTTATTTTTTGATGTAAAGTTTGACTTTTATTGATTTTTACAATCTTTTTAAGGTGTATAGGTATATATTTGTATGTGTAGAAACATTTTTATATAATTTTGTTATATATAATTTTTTTTATATAAAATTGCAATTCTTTTTAATAAAATGTAGTAATTACTTAATTTTGTTTGATACCCTTCTCAAATGTTTTATAATATAATATACATTATAGATATAGATTAACGGTAATTGAATGTTATGATAAAAGAATGTGTACATGTAGGTTTTGCATGAAGGGTATAAAAGGAAAAAAATTACATGACATATTGGTTTTATGCATGAGACTTTTCCTATACCATCTTAAAATTCATGTAAAATGAAATTTGTAGACATCTCTCCTCCTTTATAATGTAGTATAGTATAGATTAATGCATTATTTAATAAACTTATAATTAAATTAATACTTTATTTTGCCAAACTTCAATTCTAATTAAATAAACTAAATGCATTTTCTCAATAATAGTTATTAGACTTATATAAATAAATAAAAATTCTAAGGTGAAATACATATATAATTTGACCAAAACAAAATTATAGAAATTTATAAATACAAAATAACTAATGGTATTATGTTATTATAAATAACCAGGGAGTAAATAAACAGACTTAGAGTTATTTATTTCTAAATAAATAAGAGATAAACGAGAAATTATGATTTAATAATATTATTTTATATGAGAGAGAAATAAGACAATCATAAGATTTATTTCTTATATAGTAAAGTAATAATAAAGATAAAGATAAAAAAATTTAAATTAACAAAGATTGGTTATTTATAACCTAAATTTTTTGGCGAGAATTTAATGCTGGAGATGGCATCACAAAGTGTCATGTATCCCTAAGCTAATTGCCTTTTTGTATATATAGGGCAAGGATAAAATGGAAACCTCAAAAATTTGAGAAAACCCAAGAAACCCCTACTTCCAAGCTTTCTAGGGCCTGAAATTTTTAGGGCATCTAATATAAAGTTTTTAAGAGTTTTGAGCCAAAAAAATCAAAAAAGCGCTGAGCGATTTTTTTAAATAAGTAAGTTATGCAGTATTACATATGTTACACGAAAATTTTAGTATGTAAGATATCTAAAAAAATGTTAAACGGTCTCTTTGAGACTTGAACTCAATATCTCACACTTTAATTGTATTAAAAGGCTTTGTCTTGCCACTGGACCACCAACCCGAATGGTAAGTCCTACACAACTTAATTTGAACATCTCCAACGGTTCCCACCAGACCGTCCGGTGACCACAGACGGACCAAAGAAGCAAAATGACAGCATTGGATGGGTTTGAATGTGTTGGGTTCGTCCGGTGGAGCGGACCGGTCCAATGGGGGTTGAGGTGGGCCTAGCAGTACTTAAGTATTAAATAAAAAAGGTTTTTTTTTTTGGGTGTGTGTGGAGGTATAAATTAAATAAAAAGAAAAATAGTTGATGAGGTGTAGGTTTGGATTATTTGGGGTTGGAGGAAAAAAAATTATTGGTTTGAACTTTGATTTAGAATGGTTTAAAATTGTGTGGCATGCTACCGTAACTGTTTAGAGTGATTTGTTTGACCAAGCATTATATGTGTTATAAGTACAGTATATTTTAACGAAAATTTAGGATATGACCATAAAAAAATATAAAACTAACACGCGCGTATCCTTTTCAAAATATTAGTTGTACATTTTCTAAAAGATGGACCAAACTATTATAGCTATGGCTACACGGGTTGGTAATGGACCCTTACCCTTTTATATACAAATGAGGCTACTAGTATGCCAACACAACACATATACATACAATACAACAAACTCCAATACTCCATGCACACTTTTATATATAAATCGCATAACCTTCCGACCCTATGCATATTCTTCTTTTTTATTTTCTGCTAATACCACTCAACAATCATCTCTCTATCTCTAAAACTTTGATGTCGACAGAAAAACTGAAAGACTACCCGGTCACAGTACCTCTATTGGTTAACCACCAAAACGAGAGTGCGGAGGAGCAGCAAGTAACCACCATAGGCGCCGCAACGACCATCACTACTGGCACTTCCTCCTTCTTCAACACATGTTTCAATGGTCTCAATGCTCTATCAGGTTACTATTAGTTTTCCTTTTTGTAATGTATTCTTTTGATTTTGAATGTAAAAGTAACTAAATAGGTCGTTATATTGAACCTTGAAGGAGCCTGATTTTGCCCAAATCTATGGTTATGCTTTAATTTCATGGTTATTTAGAGTTAGATTTATGGAAGGGGTAAGAGGTGAATTGGTAAACGTTTTATGAGATAAGACTACATCTTAAAGGTTTATTAAGAGACAACATATTCATATATCATAGCCTTTAAATTGTTAAGAGGTTAAGCTGTAAACATAACTCTAAATAATTAAGAGGCTACCAAACATCCCCTATGTATGGTTAATAAAAAAGTTTAAAAATGACTATCACGTCACTATCACATAAACAATGACATTTTCACTAACTAAACTATTAAAAATATATAATGGTTTAACTAATGTTTGAGTCATTTCCTAATATTTTCTTTTATCCAAATATATTGGTTTCATTAAAATATTTTTTTATTTAATTTTGAAGTACCACTCAATTCACAATAAAAAAAAGTTTTCTTATAACATGATCATAGTAAATGGACAATAAGTTGTGCCGCAAACCATATCTTACGGAATTTGGTTCCTATAAGGGTCCAGAAAATGTTGTGTACGACGCTTTCTACACTCTATTTAAGAACCCAATAGGCTAAAGAGCAATAAATTAAAAGCAAAAGGTATGAAAACATGTAGATTATAAGCGCAAGTTTTTTATGCTTTGAAAAAAAAAACATTGATAAATACTAAAAAAATAAAATTATTAGTTCTCATCATAACTCTTTTATTCATCTTAAAAGAATTCATGGTTTTTTTAAGAAGAATCGAGTTACGGTTAACTTGTATTCTTGTAGCTCCCTTTATTGGTTGGTTTTCTTTTCATCTCGTTTCTTTATTTCTTTTGCAGCCGCTGCAAAAAACTAATATCATCCTATCTGTTTTTTTTTTTTGTTTTTTTTAACTTTCACAGGAGTGTACCTTAACCTTCTATTAGATAATTATCCTATATATTTATATTAGACAGCTCATGAATAGTTAATTTGAAATATAAACTTTTTCTTATATTCTATTTATTTCTCTCTTAAATATATTTATATTCATAGACTTAAAACAAGATGAATGTTTTTATTTTGAGTAAATTCCTTTTGGAGTCCCTGAGTTTTGTTGATTTTAACTACTTGAGTCCAACATTTTCATTTTTAACATTCTGAGTGCTAGTGTTTTAAGTTTGTTATGGTTTGAGTCCAATTTTCTAACTCTGTTAGATTTTTTTTCTGTTAATATTTATGAAATGACCAAAGTACCCCTATCATTAAAAATAAATATTATTAAATATTATACTTTATTAAATTATAATATTAAATATATACACACATAACTACATCTACACACACAATAGATCTCACATCTCTCTCTCTCTTTCTCAAACACACACACACACGAAAACAGATATGAATCTGTAACATTCACCTCATCTCCTAAACAAAACCCTCTATCTTCTTCTCCCTCTGTAATCAATCAAAGTAACATTAACATTAAGAAAATGGTGGTCTCAAAACAAAACTATGAAGATCTCCGTAAGCAACGGTTGGAGGAGAACAAGAGACGGATGGAAGAGCTTCATCTTCCTCAGCTTACTCAAGCTCTTAAAACCGCTCACTCACCGAAACCCTCTTCGGTTGTTTTCTATTTTATTTTTTCATTTTGTGGTGGTGGGTTTCAGATAGGAGGTGGTTGTGGTGGGTTTTAGATGAGGTGGTCGATTGGGGTGAGGGTGAGGCGACGGTGGTGGTGGGTTTCAGATAGGAGGTGGTTGTGGTGGGTTTTAGATGGAGGTGGCCGATTGGGGGTGAGGGTGAGGCGACGGTGGTGGTGGGTTTCAGATAGGAGGTGGTTGTGGTGGGTTTTAGGTGGATGTGGCCGGTTGGGGGTGAGGGTGAGGCGACGGTGGTTGTGGTGGGTTTCAGATAGGAGGTGGTTGTGGTGGGTTTTAGGTGGAGGTGGCTGGTTGGGGGTGAGGGTGAGGTGACGGTGGTTGTGGTGGGTTTCAGGTGGAGGTTGATGTGTTGTGTTGCAGGTGGAGGTGGCCGGTTGGAGGTGGTTGGTGAGGCGACGGTGGTGGCGGTTTTGGTGGGGGTTAATGGTGCAGTGATGAGTTAAGAGGGGTTCGGTGTCTGGATCCGGGTTGACGACCCATAGAGCTTGGGGCGGTGGTGGAGAAGAAAGTGTGTGTGTGTGAGAGAGAGTGTGTGTGTTGTGTATGAGAGAGAGCTTTATTATTATTATTATTATTATTATTATTATTATTATTATTATATATTATATTTTATTTATGCATTAAAGACTTTTACGTTATACATTATGCATTACAGAGTTGTACCTATGTGTAAAATGACTGAGATACCCTTATAGTTAACTGACTTGGTTAATGACGTTAGAAAATTGGACTCAAACCATAACAAACTTAAAACACTAGCACTCAGAATGTTAAAAATGAAAATGTTGAACTCAAGTAGTTAAAATCAATAAAACTCAGGGACTCAAAAAGAAATTTACTCTTTTATTTTTATATCAATATTAAAATTAAGACATGGGAAGGATTGAAATTTGAATATCCACTAGTTTTATTTCTAAAATGGTCTAACAAGATTCAATAACAAATAAGATTATGATTTGTAACGTTAGTCGCTTTAAAAATATAAACACGTAGATTTCGTTTGGTTATGTTACGAATTTGTTTTTCGTGCTTTCTTTTTCGGTTGCTGTAGAATGCACGGGTTGAATCATATGTATTAAAATACAAGATGTTCATACGGTAGAGATAACACTCTTTTTTTATAATAATAATATTTTTTTTATAAATTAATGATATCTTTCATTCCAGGACAAAGAAAATTACATCAAGATAACGGGTAGGCGGGCAACAAGCTGCGCCGCCACCACTTTATTATAAATTAATATAATAAAATTATGTATTTCAAGTAAATAATACTAATAATTATCATTAACAACATTATTTTAACACATCAACGACTACCCATCTTCACGCCTGTTACCGCGGCACCCCACCTTTGGTGCCCCTGATAATAGTAATGCTGGCACGGCGGGTGTTTAGCGCCCCATGTTGGTGAGGTGTCATGTGGTTCGCCGCGACAAAACACATAGTCAAGTTGCAGATGACATTTTTTTTAAGAGAGACCCTTTTTAGCATTATTTTGTGAGTCTAAAAACTATTAAATATAAAAAAAGTTTTGTTATAGCTTGCAAAAAGAAAGGGTGCCATCACGCAATATAGCAAGTAAAACAAATGTTTAGTTAAATGACTATACGGGTTATATGCATCTAACTAGCAATTGCGAAAATAACTTGAGGGGTGTTAGAAATATATTTTACACTAGTGATTTATGGGTTTTTTTTTTTATTTTTGGTTAGGTGTTGGGATTCTATCAGTTCCATATGCATTGGCATCAGGAGGGTGGTTGAGCTTGCTATTGCTTTTCACAATAGCCATCTCAACATTCTACACAGGAATACTTATTAAAAGATGTATGGATACGGATCCATCGATAAGAAGTTATCCAGATATTGGAGATAGAGCGTTTGGTAAAATAGGAAGGATCATAGTATCAGCCACCATGAACTTAGAGCTTTATTTGGTTGCTACGGGTTTCTTGATCCTAGAAGGCGATAATCTAAGCAACTTATTACCAGAAATAGACTTTGATCTTTATGGGATTCATGTAAGTAGCAAGAAAGGCTTTGTTGTCATTGTTGCTGCCATTGTTATCCCCACACTTTGGCTGAATAATATGAGCATTCTTTCGTATATATCAGCAAGTGGTGTCCTAGCGTCTTTGATCATCTTAGGCTCGATCATGTGGGTTGGTGAGTTTGATGGTGTCGGGTTTCAGGAAAAGGGTAAAATGGTAAACTGGAATGGGATGCCTTCAGCTGTTAGTTTGTATGCTTTCTGCTATTGTGCTCATATGGTTTTCCCTACTTTGTATACATCCATGAGAAGCCCACATCAATTCTCAAAGGTAGTGGCAGACATCTAATTCCATTTTCAGTTTTCGCCTATTAAAAAAAGTTTAGGTTAGAACACAAGTAAATATTTTCACCCCTTTCCACCGTCAATGTTTCTTGCATTCTAATGCAGCATGATCTAAAGTTACAATTTGATTTTACAGGTGTTGCTAGTGTGTTTTGTCTTTTGCACAATTACTTACTCGATGACGGCAGTCATTGGTTACCTCATGTTTGGTTCAGAAGTAGAGTCACAGATTACCTTAAACCTTCCTACCGACAAAATAAGCTCAAGAGTGGCTATATGTACCACCTTGGTGAACCCAATAGCTAAATATGCACTGATGGTGACACCAATTGTCCACACAATTGAAGCGAAACTTTTATCTTTTTACAATGCTAGAAAGTTTAGCCTCTTGATCAGAACAACACTCGTAATAAGCACAGTAGTTGTAGCCTTGGCACTCCCTTTCTTTGGGTATTTGATGTCTCTTGTGGGAGCTTTTTTAAGTGCCACAGCATCGCTCATATTGCCATCCTTGTGTTACTTGAAGATTTCAGGCACTTACAGGAAATTTGGACTTGAGTTGGTGCTAATTGGATGCATTGTGTTCTTTGGGATTGTAATTGCAGTTGTAGGTACTTACACATCATTGGGAGACATAGCAAGGAATGTATAAACCTAGGATTTACTATTTGTGAAACTAAATAATGATGTTAGCTAGCTACCTTATTAAGACATCATAATATTAATAGTTCGACTTCAACTTGAGGTTTGTAGGAAGTGTGATGCCTTCTGTTCTTTACCAAACTCTTATGAAAATTGCTTATGGATTAGAAGTAACTATTTCTTGATGTTAAAAAAAAAAAAGGAAATAAAACTTCTATGTGAGCATAAACGATCTTGTGGAAGTTTAATGGTTAGTTTTTGAGCATGCTTGACACCAGAGATCAATCCATGCTTCAATTCATCGATACATAAGGGTCGGCTAATTTGGTTCTCCTGGGCATCCAAGAATACACTTTTAAAGAGTTACAAGAATTTTTAAATAATTTTTTTAATTAAACAAACAAAACCCATTACATAATTAGGATAGCCGGTAAACGGGCATAACAAGCTGCGCCGCTACCCTTTCTGGATTACAAACCATGTTCTGCTAAACACAAACCATTGGTTCTTGGAGCTCTGCGAATTGTTATGCACCACCTTATGCACTCGATCCAAGAAACGTATTGCCTCAGGGGCAAGAGATCCAAACGTATCGAAAGCAAAAATGAACGAACACATGTTGGTTCTCCAAACAAGTTGTTTCGTGTTTTACAACCTTCTTGCCTCTGCCTTCAAAACTGTTTGCCTCGGCACAAGCCCCCTGTCTCGTAGTCCCACCAGAGGGGACACCCCATATGGATAAAAATTAATTTTCTAGATCTTTGTAACCAAAAATTTCGATTTTTGTTTTGACAGATGTAAAATATTTAGAATAATAAAATGGATTGTTTTAGATACCGTGAAAGTAGTAGCGGACACAAGAATTATTTTTTGGAGGTGTGATCAGACTAAATTTACGTCAAAACGTATGATAACTCAAATGTATACCGTCGATTCAAAACATACATTTGAAATGATTTGTTTTCAAATAAAATTTACGTCAAGATGGAGTCCAACTCAAAACGTACATAAAAAGAAAACAACTTACAATTGACCAGACTCATTTTAAAACAAAAATTACGTTACAACGTATACAAACTCAAATTTATACTGACATTTCCCTAAAAAATAAAAACTTAAGAAATTAGTTTTAGGGTAAGCTCGGAATTTTAGAAACATAAAGAGGTCCAACTGACGTGTACAAAGTTAGACGGTCACCTTTGACATTATAGCAAAGCGTGGGGGTACAATAGGTTACATGTCAAAAGTTGGAAGGTTAAAGAGAAGTTAGAAGGTATGCGAGCCTATTATGTCAAGTTAGAAAGTGAGGGAGTCATTTTTGTCAAGTAAGAAAGTTAGAAATTTGAGGTGTGGATTTTGTCAATTTATGTTAAGATAGGTGGTCATGATTAGCAAAGTTTGTGAGTAGAATCAGTTACATAGTTACATGTCAAACGTTTGAGGGTTAAAAAGATATGAGAAGGTATGGAGTCTTTTTTATCAAGTTAGAAAGTGAAGGGGTCATCTTTGTCAAGTTAGAAAGTTAGAAATTTGAAGCGTGTATTTTGCGAATATATAGAAAAGTTGAGGGGTTATGTTAAGAAAGGTGGTCATGGTTATAGTCCTTGACTCATAAACAAGCCTGTGTATATTTCTTTTTTTCTCTTGGAAAAACCAACCTACTCCTAAAGTCTCACATCTTAAATAGAAAGAATACACCTTAACAACACCATATTTACTAGTGACATTCCTACTTATATATTCAAAGCCCTTTATGATTTTTAGGTGATTGCTATATTGGTATGTTTTATTAAAGCTATGTATTGCTATAGCAAATAAAAGATTGTGTGATACATTTGTTTATATATAAGAAAAAAGATTTTAAGTATTAATATTGTATGTACATAATATAAAGAGAAAATTACACAAATTGTCCTTTAGTTATTACTGAAATTGCATCCTCTGTCTTTTATGGAAATTTTTTACTCTTTATATCCTTTATTTTATCAATTGTTACACCCTTTGTCCTTTAGCCTAACTTAGTTAAAAAACTTGGTTAACTTTATTTTCTAAGTTTACACTTTTAGCCCCTATAGTTTTGATCGAACCCTAACCCTTGATTGACCTCGAATTCGACCACGGAAATTAACGAAATCATAGGGCTATTGTAGAACATCAAATTCCAATCAAAACCATGTATAATTATCATACTGACCTGATCGTTTTTGAGGCTAAATCGAACGATTAAAATTGCCACCGGTTGATCTTGTTGTTCAAATTGCGAACGATTTGGTGGGTGTTTATAGTATATTTTTGCACAGAAACGGTCGACTAAGGCATAAGATGTTGTAATAGTTTTCAATTTATGGTATAGATGCTCGGTTTGCAAATGGATTTTTAAACGTTTGAAGACCTTTATTTTCTCAAAATACATTTTTAAACGTTTATGGAACATGCTAAACATTTCCTTATGTCTTAGTCGACCGTTTCTGTGCAAAAATATACCATAAACACTCACCAAATCGTTCGCCATTTGAAGAACAAGATCAACCAGTCGCAATTTTAATCGTTCGATTTAGCCTAAAAATCGATCAGGTCAATACGATTATTATACATGGTTTTGATCAGAATTTGATGTTCTATAATAGCCCTATGATTTCGTTAATTGTCGTGGTCGAATTCGAGGTCAATCAAGGGTTAGGTTCGATCAAAACTATAGGGGCTAAAAGTGTAAACTTAGAAAATAAAGTTAACCAAGTTTTTTAACTAAGTTAGGCTAAAGGACAAAGGGTGTAACAAATTGATAAAATAAATGATATAAGGAGTGAAAATTTTCCAAAAAGGACAGAGGATGCAATTTCAGTAATAACTAAAGGACAATTTGTGTAATTCTCTCTAATATAAAAGATTCAATTAATAATTTTTACGGTAAATTGGGATCACTAGCGGACCACTAAACAATAATATTTATACACCATATTCACTAGGGACATTCCTGCGTATATATTCAAAGCCCTTTATGATTTTTTGGTGATTGTTATATTTGTATGTTTTAATAAAGCTATGTACTGCTATAGCAAATAAAAGAATGTATGATACATTCGTTCATATATAAGAAAAAGATTTTAAGTATTAATATTGTATGTATATAATATAAAAGATTCAATTAATAATCTTTTTTTACAGCAAATTGGGATCACTAATAGACTAATAGTGTCACACCCCGACAGCGCATAGCGGAATGCAAGTCATAAGGTAACGGAAGTTGTTACCAAAAAGTTTAGCAAGTCACTTGGGTATACGTACGAACATTTTGCAACCACCCTCTAGCCCAACACATTTAAGCTTTTGGTCTAAGAAAGTTTTAAAAATACGTCATAGCTAAGATGGAGCAATAGTATATAATTAGTGTTTTACAATTTATTTAAAAAAAAAAGTAAAAACATAGATTTCATAATTTAAGGTCCCAACATGATGTCCATTTCGTAGTGCGTGCTAAACCCACTCTCATTATACCTCTACGCATCAGTACCTGAAAAACATGCTTAAAAATATCAACAAATTGTTGGCGAGTTCACAGGTTTAAAAGTAATAAATAAACTTTCAAGTTTAACGAAAGCGCATGATAAGTATTACTAAAAGAAAAGAACCAAGTGGACTAGCTAGGTCCAACAAGTGTGATGTATCCAAAGGCTCCTAATCAAACTATAAGTTTGTTCCCGGGGTGACCTCTAGTCCAAGAGGGACTTTTTGGAGGTTATGTTCATTTTCGCTAAATACTCTGCCCATCACGAAAAAGGGGGCGTCAACCCAATAGATCTATAAAATAAACAACGGCTCTAGCCAAGAGCTAATGATTAAGAAGTGCAGGGAATGTGTCATCACTCGGTGACTCATTCCCCCTTTGTAGATATAGTTAAAAAAAAGTTCTTGTTTACACCCCTACATTACAACCCGAATAAAAGTCCTCTTGATTTATCTTAGTTATTTGGTTTAGAGACGAGGACTTGATTTGCATACAAGCCTATGACTTGATTCGACATTGGTACGGACCTGAGTGTTCACCCCCAAAACTCACCCAAATGATAAAACCCGAGTGATGAGTGAATAGTGAGAGCAAGTATAGGTCTGGGCACAATCGAGGGGTTAAGTAGGCGTGTCATGCAGTTTTATTTTTCTCATAAAATAAATGAATTGATTGAGGGTTTGTTATTTACTGTCTGCCTTAGATGTACTTGTGTTTGATTGCTTGAGGACAAGCAATAGTCTAAGTGTGGGGTATTATGATGTATCACATAATTAACATATAAAACATGCATAAACAGACTCATAATAGGATAGAATTAGACTTAAAATGTTAATTTTAGGTACTTAATTGGTTCCTATTTGTGTACATCAGGAAACTGGAGCTCCAAGCCGGAAACAAGAGATTTTCAGGCAAAAACAGGCAAAATCTGGAGATTCTTGAGGATACGGGACTTACAGCATGTTCCCTGTACGTTTGAAGGCCCTTCCGGGACTTAAGCAGTGATAAAAACGGCCCGAGACAGATTCAGCACGCCCACACACACTTGCATGGAGCCCCTGCACACTAGAAGACAAAGCAACAAGCTTGGGGAACAAGAAGTCTAATAAGGAGAGATCCCTTGCACGCCCGTGCCACTATACTTGGCACGCCCGTGCTCAGACAAAAAGGACAGACAAGACAGAACTGCAGGCAACAGAACGTATGAGATGCTGGAGCACGCCCATGCCACCCTTGGCACGCCCGTGCTTGCCCTGAAAAGTCTATAAATAGCAAGCTAACCGCCACCATTTGAGACTTCCAAGAGTCTTCCAGAGATCTTGGGGTTTTGTGGGAAGCCTTAGGCCCCTCCTAAAACAATCAACAAGGTTAGGCCACGTCCTACCTTGATCATCAAGGCCAAGCATGGGATCGTTAAGTATTTCATATGCAATAAACATCGAGGGTCCTGAGGTTGTTAGACGCATAGAATTAGAAGATGGAGAGCTTGTCTATAAGCAGCCATGTTCTTGTGTTGATCATTCAATATGGTTGTATCTTTCTATTATTCATGAACCCACTTCGATTTCTAGACTTATATTATTATTAGTAGTTTATTTTTAGTTATTTGTTGTGTTATCTTCTTCTAATCCTTGTTTGTTTATCTTGTGATAGGTTTCAATGATGACTAACTTAATAAACCTAAAATCAACACTAACTTAATAAACTAACTAGAGGTTTAATCAGCTTCTGGTAGTTTGAGCTAGAACCAAGGTGAGGAAACCGGTAGTGAGACAGATCCTTCGAGCTTCTGATATCCAAATCGAATTCTAAACAATGGCTTCTGAAGTGGACCAGATATGAGTGACACATTTCTGGTACTTACGAGATGACTGAATGATCTTCTTGGTAAAGGGAGGATTCCCTACGGGCACACCAATGATCTTCGAATTGCACGCCTTTAGAATTATGTTCCACCTTTATCAAGGACTTCATCTAGCTTGGAAGGTTATGGGTTGGGTTAATTAAGTTAACAATCATCAAACCAACTTTATATTTAATTGATCACTAAATAATAAAGTGTCACTTTAAAGATAAATAAAACAAGAATTATATTTCTAGGTCTCGTTAGTAAAAATCCGTTAACCATTGGGGATACTTGTCTTCTGAGCCGACTATAAGAGAGATCTTTCGGTCTTCATGATCGTTAACATACTTAAGGGATACGCTGTCGGTAAGGATGGCTGTAATGGAGATCCTTTGATAAGGAAAGCGAGAGCTAAGGGAGGTGTACGGTGTTCCAGGTCGGAGGTGAAGCCTCCAATACAAGGAGAAGATGAGTTTGAGGATCAGAGACTTGACTGCGGTTAGGGAAGCCCGCTATATGCGAGGCTCGGGCGGAGTACCTCCTTGTGGACGCGCATTGGGAGGTTTGGCATTCTACTCAGTAGTGACCCCGCTTCTCTATCTAGGAGTCAACACTTCAAGATCACTCTTTTCCTCCTCACAAATAATTAATTTTAACAATTAACTGTAATAATAAATTTAACTACTTATACGGAGGGTCCCGAGATGTGCATATTTGATAACTCTACTATTTTATCTTTTTCTTTTATCAAACCAAAAACCTTTTTAAAACCATTTTATTAAAGAACCCCTCCATTTTATTTTTCTTTTAAAAACCCCATCAGTTAAAAAATGAAAGGTGAAGTAGGGGAAAGTGTGTACTCTGGAATATGATACTCGATACTTACCCTAGGAGGCTATACTATACACGTCAGGTTCTCTGCCTTAAGTGTTGTTTTTAGTTTCTAAAAGTAAATATCGTTTACTTTATAAGTTTAAAACTTGTTAAAAACGGTTTAGTAAAAATCTGTCGTTTCCCCCAAAACTAAAGTTTTGGATTTAAAACATCAAGTTTTTGGCACCGGGAAAATGACATTTTCCTAAATTACTAAAACCAAACGCTTACCAGAACCCATGTTAAGATAATTAGGAAGATGGATAGGAGAACAAGGAAGGCTTGTGGTTTTATACAACATTCAAGTCTACATCAGTGGAAGCAAACTAGCATGCTCTATTTTTTGTTTAGAAAACAGAGCATGTTCCAAAGTGGTCTAAATAGAGGATCTCATAAACTTGTTGATTTGCATAGTGTTCTTTTAAGTATATGTGAAATTAGCATTGAGAATCGATGATGTGCTCTAGACTGTAGTAGCTGATAACAAATGTTTTAGTGATTGCAATATTATCATGGAGTTTAGACAACGTGCGTTTAAATTCTCAATCAAGTGCGTCTAAAAAATTACAACGTGCATTTTTAATAATGAACATGCGTTTGTTTGTAACACCCAAATAATTTTAAACGCAAGTTGTATATAGAACAGATATGTACGTGCGTTTTACACCCTCTGTTATCAGCGTCTTATTCCTTTTCTTTTGCAACCTCTGTTAACCTAATTGTTTTAGGATTAATCGCTCTTCATGAAACACACATAGTGATTCCACAACTAACACCAAGCAGTTTCACATGAGCGAATTCGTTTGGTCAAATCCAAGAAAGATGTATCCCAAATTTCCATCAGTTTTGTCGGTACTTATTGAATTCACAACATCTAGCTCATAAAATCATTGTTACATTCATCAATTTTCTTTCTAAACATTAGATTATCCCTTTAGAGATTGTTTGTTTATTTGTAGGTTTAGTTTTTGCACACTGGATCGAAAATCATCAAATTTAGTACACATGACGCAATCAACTTTTGCTTTTTGCTAAGTGGAACACTAGTTTATTGTTGGTACGTTTAGAAGTGGCATGATATCTGAAATTCTTAGTATACATTCAAGCATCCATTGATCACATGAGATGTTTACAGTCATACATGATAGTTGAATGCCAATATATTGGCTATTTTAACGATCCATTTGGATATATAACTGCAACATGTTCATCAATGTTGCTTTTCATTCTACCAAATTTTGGCAAAGAAATCTCCTGATCTGGTTGGTTTGCTGCACGAATAAAACTATAGCACATCACCCCTGATAATGTTCCTGTTATTGGACCAACGATATACACCCATAGACCCTTATAGTTGTTACTAGCTAATGCTGGTCCAATGGTGCGAGCTGGGTTCATTGATCCTCCTGATACTGGCCTGAAAAGTTATAGATTTTGTTGTTGAAGCAACTTTTTATTGTCATATAATTAATATTAGAATTAATATTAGATAGTTAAATTTACCCTGCTAACATGGAAGTGATGCATACTGCAGATCCTACTGCAATACCTGCTAACTCTCCTACCTGCAATTGTTTTAGTTACCAGATAGGATCACTACTAACTAAACAATAGATATCACTGACAAATCCGTCGGTGAAGTGGGTTACCAACGATAATCCATAGGTAATACTCCGTTGGAAATATGATTGTGGGTAATTTGGTTCCTCACTTACCAACTAATTACCAACAAATTTTCGTTCGCTAGTCTGTAATACTCATTTTTTAGTAGCGCGTTATAGGTTTTTTTAAATGGAAAACGTGTGTAGGGTCCTTACAGCTTTACAATCTGTGGCTACAGCTGACGTGACAAACATCATTATGAAAGTAACAATGATTTCCATGACCAGAGCTTGTAAGTCTGTCCCTGAAGGCGTGGTTGTGCCCAAATGTTTAATTGGTTGTAATAATATCCGTAGAGCGAATGAAGCTGATATGGATCCAGTGAACTGGGCTATTACATAGAAAGGAACCTATACATGCACAATGTTTGTATCAAATAGACAAATAGTAGAACTATACATACATTAAAAGTAATCAATAGTCTACTTAAGGATTGATTAGGTACTAGATTGGTACCTGTTTCCAGGGAAAATGTCTAACAGTTGCAAAAGCTATGGTGACTGCAGGGTTCATATGTGCACCTGAGATATGCCCAACTGCATAGATCATGACGGTTACAATCATACCACCAGCTAGCGAAACTCCTAGCTGAGACACCATGTGCTCGTTGCTATTACCGATGGCAGCACATCCACATGTAACAAACACCAACAGGAAGGTTGCCACCATCTCCGCCACCACCTGTCAAATAAAACACAATGAAACCACCACAACCAGTAGCACGATGGGTTAAGTCTGAATAAGAGAAAAGTGAGGAGAGAAATCTAGAGTAGTTTGAAGATAAAGTTAAAAGTTTAGTTTGTTTAATGGTATACATGTTTAGATTTATCATTAAGTTTTATTTGTTTATTTGAGTTTGAGCCCTCACCACTTACGGTGTGCGCATATAATGTATATATGTGTGGCCCTTGGGGGGCAAAAGTAAAGTTACACTAGTTTTAACGTTATTTTACTAATTTCGTGAAAATAATGTTAAAAACGACGGACGATTAATCATGCATCATGTGGTGGCGTTGATAGCCAAAAGACAAGGGGGGTACATGCACCAATCGAGTTTGTCCCGATTGCTAAGTGTTATGTGCCTTATGTCCAAGCACCACATCGAGCCGGGGGTCTCACTGGAAGCAGCCTCTCTATTCTCAGGGGATAGAGGTAAGGCTGTCTACATCTTACCCTCCTCAGACCCTACCTTAGCTTTGCTATAGGTGGGATTAACTGAGTATGATGATGATGATGATGATGATGATGTTTATTTGAGTTTGAGTTGGGTTAGTTTTACTATAGGTTGAGCACAAATAGATGCTAGGTTATACATTATACAGTGTGGGTTTTTTTTCGGGTTATTATTATTAATAATAATAGAAAAGAGTCGTGAATAGTTCTCAAAATGTTGTGCGTTGCATTTATTTATTTCTGATTTCCAACATAGCATAGCTAGATAATCTACATTAATGTGATGTAATTATATGAATCACAAAGATGATATTATCTCTAGTATACATAAGGAAAATTGGATATCAAAAGGCTAAAGGCAAAGTAACTTCATCTAGAACTGCTATGTACATTTTCGATTTATGTCATTTCATAAAATTTTACTGCCTTCCTACTGGGATTAAAATCAGCCAGTTATTAGTTAAAAGCACACCAAGTTACTTTTTCATTATAGTGGGATTGCCATTGGTAACAAACCTGAAAGTTAGTAGCGTCAATGGTGACATTGCCGGTATAAATTATTATTGGCGAATTAATTATAGTTTGGAATATCAAAATCCAATTTGCCTACACATACATGATGGAAATGGGAACTTACCTTTCGTGGAAAACCCGGAGGATAGTAAACCTGTGACACTGTAGTGTCTTTGAGTTGTTGCTTTACGGGTGTTTCTATTACGATGGTGGAAAAATCATTTGTGCCACCGCTTGAATGTTCTATCGGCATTATACGCAATGTATATAGACACAATCAAGGTTAAGAAAGCGCTTAGTGTCTACTAACTAGAAAGTGAGCTATATGTTATCTTCTCAAATGGCTAAGGTAATAATATATATACACACAATATCTGCCCACACTTTTTGTCATCATAAATGTATTATAATATAAAACATACAGAACTATGGGACAAATATCTCGTGCGCTTTATCTTCTCTGATCTGCAATTCCATTAGAACCTAAAAGCAACAACATATATGGATATCAAATGAGGGGGTGACATCAGTCAAGTGATATGCTTAAAAATGAGTTCTTTTGTAAAGTTAGACACTCATTTTATATAACAGACAGAATATTAGTGACATATGTTACATCAAATCATATATGATTTATGTTAATGGTGCGGGTAAAATTTGGTATCTACAGGGTATCTACCTAGATTGATCTGTATCTAGCTAAATGGGGGTGAGTGGATATTTTGATTCTTAGTGGTCAATGATCTTATCTAAGACTTGAGATGTCGGCCTTGACCTGCATTGGAGATCAAGGTGATAGTTGGATTTATAAAATAAATGGAACTCCTGAATGTATTTCACCACATATTTATGAATAGGTGACTCAAGAAAATAATTATTTTCTTATGGTTGCTTATTGATCTTTTTTTTTCTTGGTCTTGTCTATTAATTTTTATGAAGAGTTTTGAGGTCCTAAGGTTGTGAATATTCAGGGGAAGTGGTTATGTATCAGATTGAGAGACCAATTATTTGTAAATATGTCGGTGTTAATGTTGTGGTCTGCGTTCTGGTCGGTCTATCTTTTGGTGACAAAGGTAGATAATTTGGTGCGCTACTAGAAAATGAGTAATATCAACGCTACATCACCGATGCGAATACCAAAAAGAACAACAAGAAAAAAGAAAAGTGAAACATGTAACCATCTTCGTTGATCATTTGCTAATTAATGACCGATATTCTAGCCAAGAAAAAGATACTTTTACCAATTGATTATCGAGGGACGCGGGCAAACACATTATAGTCCAAAAGTTGTTGTGGTGGTGGGAAGCAATTCGCGACAAACTATCGCATATAGTTGTGCATCCTAATCTTAAAGATTAGATTTTTGAACAGCTTTGCAACATATACATTATCCTTTGGTAATCTATCGAAAAGATATTTTGAATAAAATTCTGTTGGAAATAATGTGAATGTAGATTTAATTATAATTTAGTGAAATTATAATTATAATTATATTCTTCATATGGTGAAATCAAGACAAATAAAAATGCTTTATGAGGCTTGAATAGAGTTTTTATGAGGCTTGAATAGAGTTTTATGACTAATAAAGAAAATTTAAGTCTCTAATTATGTGAGACTTTTCACTAGCCATGGTTCATGTATACATATGAGGCTTTGTACCTCATTTAGAGATATGATGAGATACATGGAAAAACTATACTAAAACTCTTGCAACACACATAACTCTATAGTAGCAACCAAGTATCGATTATTTTTCAGGCAAGTGGGATAGTCCGGCAGTGCACCATCGTCACTGTTTCGAACCGGTGTACCCTGGGAACAGACGAAGAATCTGTTTAAGGGAATTGTGTCAAACACAAGCCCGGTTCACTTCTATGATTGTATTTTCTTTTAGATTTTGCTGCAGCAAGTATAGAGATTCTGATGCATGTGAGCTTCATGTAAGAAAGGCGTGCGGCGATTACTATGTAAGTTTTTCCAACAGATTCCCACCCAGGTTTTGCAGTGGGAATTATTTTTCGAGGGAGGTCCTTTAGAAACATTTGCCATAAATGTAAACCGAAGGTAAGTTATTTTATATATGATTTTGATAATACCTAGTAACACTCTTGAATGGGTCTTGGAACTTCTACATGTGTGCACACATTAAGAGGGTGTTTGGGATTGAGTTTGAAAATGCAAAAGAGCTTTTGGTCAAAAGTGCTTATTGGCTTATGACTTTTTGAAAAGGAGTTTTAAAAAAAGTGTTTGGATTAGCTTTTGGGATGAGAAACGTCAAAAAGTCAATAGATTATTATTTTTTTTAAGTGTTTCGCTTAACTTATTGTGAATATTGGTTGTATGGGTGGTAGATTTGTAATTTTTTCCCAAAAGTCAAAAGCCAAAAGCTAAAAGATAGGATTTCTAACTTTTCAAAAATAGTTTTTCCACCCTTAAAAGCTAAAAGCCAAAAGTCAAAACAAAAAGTGCTTTTAGGTTACACAAACAGCTTATTGACTTATTGGCTTTTCTAAAAAGCCAATAAGTCAATAAGTTGTTTTGAAACTCAATCCCAAACACCCTCTAAATGAAATGGGTTCCCACATGTATGCATGGTTTCTTATAATGTGTTTAGAATTTACGGAGCACACGAAAACCTATATATGTTGTAAATGTGTATCCTAGTTTCAACATTTTTAGGAATATGTTTTATATAATGACGGAATGGGTGGACTCTCAATTAAACATGCCCGAATGGGGTTTGCAAGGGTCCGTATATGTATTCCTACCATTTCGGCGTTGGCTAGGAGGAATAGACTAGGAAGTCTGCGACTCCCTTTGTGTGTTGGGGTACTCCCATGGTTGTAAAAATCCCGACTAGCCTCCAATTAATCTTTGATTAATCGCTAGTCGGAGGTTCACTGAGTAAACACCGATTAATCGGTCAATGGCTGTCTAGTGATTTTAGCCAAATTCTGGCCAAAATTTGTAAATTTTGGTCACAAAACCTGTAAATTCTGATGATTTAATCATATATACTTAAAGATGTGAGTTAATGAAATGGTTAAAACATGCCTACTTAAAAAACTACATATAAAATATGTGTGTGTGTGTGTATATATATATATATATAACTGAAAATTACATATAAAATCCCAATCCGATTAATCACGATTAATCCCTACTAATCCCGATTAGTTGCTAGTCGATACCTCACCGACCGACTAGCGCCTAACGACACTTACAACATTGGGTACAGTTAGGTGGCTCTATTGAGCCTAGATCATGAGATCTCTAATCTTCTAGGAGAGGTTTTCCGTTGTACAAACTTATTCCAAGGGATTTAGTCTCATTCCTTTCAACAACTTGTGCATTGCCTCTCTACTTAAGCCTTTTGTAAGCGGATCCGCAATGTTATCCTTTGACTTCACATAGTCAATAGTGATAACCCTTGTTTAGAGCAGTTGTCGTATTGTATTATGCCTACATCGTATGTTCCTCGATTTGCAATTATACATTGCATTTTGAGCTCTACCTATTGTTGATTAGTAATCACAATGTATGCAAATAGCCATCATAGACTTAGGCCATCTTGGAATATATTCCAGAAAATGACGTATCTACTCTGCCTCTTCTCCAGCTTTATCTAAAGGAAAAAACTCATATTCCATTGTGGACCTAGCTATAAGAGTTTGCTTGGACGATTTCCAAGCTATAGTTGCTCCTCCATGGGTAAATACATAACCACTAGTGGATTTAGAATCTTTCATATTAGGTATCAAGTTGGCATCAATGTATCCTTCCACAATATCTGGATCTTGGCCATAATGCAGTCCATAATTCCTCGTGTACCTCAAATACCGTCACAATCTTGTCATGCCCTTCCAATGTTCAGCAATTACTAGTATATCTACTTAGCCTACTCACAGCATATGCTTAGTCTGGCCTGGTACATGACATGAGATACATTAAACTGCCAATGATCCTTGAGTACTCCAATTGAGCAACACTATCTCCTCTACTCTTTGGAAAATGTTGAGAGGTATAAATTGGAGTTTAAGCCACACTTGTGTCCTCTGAATTGAACTTCTCAATGATCTTATCCTCATAATAAGATTGACTTAACACAAGATCAGTTTGGGTTCTAATAATCTTAACTCCAAGAATTACATTAGCTAGACCCATGTCTTTCATGTCAAATTTTTCTTTCAACATGTCTTTAGTAGATCTAATCATCTTGTCATCACTCCCAATAATAAGCATATCATCCACATAAAGGCATAAGATTACAGAACCTTTAGAAATGTCCTTCACATATACACACTTGTCACATTCATTTTTTTTCAAACCACTGTTAAGCATAATTTGGTAAAACTTTTGATGCCATTGTTTTGGAGCTTGCTTTAATCAATACAGTGACTTGAGGAGTTTACAGACTTTGCCTTCTTGGCCAGGAGCAGAGAAACCCTCAAGTTGCTTCATGTAAATCTTTTACTCTAATTCCCAATTTAGAAATGCAGTTTTTACATCCATTTGATGTATTTTCAAATTTCTCAAAGTTGCAATTGCAAGCACCAATCTTATAGACGTTGTTCTAGTCACAGACGAGTACGTGTCAAAGTAGTCAAGACCTTTTTTTGTCTATACCTTTTGATTACGAACCTTGCCTTGTACTTGTCAACAAATCCATCAACTTTCACCTTTCTATTGAAAATCCATCGATATCCAGGTGGCTTGCACCCTGGTGGAAGATCAACTAACTCCCATGTATGATTATGCAAAATAGAATCATTCTCACTTTTGATGGCTTCTTTCCAATGAGTACCATGTGAAGAGGTGACTGCTTCTCGATAGGTTTGAGGCTCACTCTCAACCATGTAGGTAAGAAAATCAGGCCCAAAGAATTTTTCAATCCTTTGTCATTTGCTTCTTCTTATATCAACCTCTTCAGCCTTTGATTGTTCATCGGTTTTATCTTGAACAACCTTATCAACTGTTGTTGATGAACTCACATGAGTTTGTTCTAACATTGGAACTCCACTTAAAAATAAATTGCATTACGTGGCCTTGTTTCTATTATGGAGTTCTTATGAACATCAGGATTCTTGGATTCATGCATAAGAAAACAATGTGAGGTCCCATTGTGGACATATCCAATAAAAATGCAATCAATAGTTTTGGTCCCCATTCTAAGAGCCTTGGGAGGTGTAACAATTACCTTGGCTAAGCACCCCTACACTTTCAAGTATTTGTAGTATGATTTTTGTCCCCACCATAACTCATATGGTGTTACATCCTTATTCTTGAAAGGAACTTTATTCAACAAAACATTTTCCGACAAAATGGCCTCCCCCCACATGTCTTGGCTTATCCCAGATGTTATCAATATGGCATTCATCATTTCCTTTAATGTACGATTCTTTCGTTCTGCAATACCATTTTATTGGAGTATATAGGGAGGGGCACACTCATGTATTATGCCACCTTTGGCATATTCATCCCCAAATGGCGAAACATATTCACCTCCTCTATCACTTCTCACACGTTTTATTTTCTTATGAAGTTGATTTTCAACTTCAACTTCAGCTTTATACAAGATAAACTTGGCAATTGTTTCATCTTTAATCTAAAGTAAATACACATAGCAATACCTTGTGTTGTCATCAGTAAAAGTAAGAAAATACTTATTCGATTAACTTATTTAAATGATGTTCTTGTTTGTTTTTCTTCAACACATGTTCTACTGATTTAGAGTTAATGGCAAAAGTTGGTAAGTAATCTAATTTAATCAAACTATGCATCGAATTAAAATTAACATGACCAAGACGATCATGCCAAACATTAGGAGACTCAACCAAGTAAGCAAAAGTAGTAGCACTCTTATTCATGTTCTTAGTAACAGTCGTTACATTGAGTTTGAACATACCATTTTGTGCATAACCCTTACCAACAAAAATACCACGCTTACCTAAACAAACTTGTCACTCTCAAAGAATACACAAAAACCAAACTTATTAAGCAACCAACCCGACACAAGACTTTTACGTAAGTCGGGAACATAAAGCACATTGCTTAAAGTGAGCTCTTTTCCACAAGTCTACTTCAAGATCACATCATCCTCACCCTTGATATCTACTGTAGCAGCGTTCCCATGTACAACTTCTCACCTCCCACCACCTCTTTAAACAATCTAAAGAGGGTCTTGTTTGGGCAAACATGTCAAGTAACCTAATGTCTACCCACCACCCTTTTGGATTGTTAGACACCAAATTAACCTCTTTCGTCATGGCAGTGAGGTTTGAAATCATGGCCACCAAAGGCACATCATCATCAACAACCACAAGCGCCTTCTCACGTTTAGGCACTTTGCATTGATCAGCTTTGTGACCAACTTCATTATAGTTGTAACATTTCACTTTTTATAGCCCAAGGTCCAGATCCTTATTTTTCACTTTTTCCCTAAATTTGTGGCCTTTGTTGCCCACAAGATAATATGCCTCGAACTCCTCGAATAGCCGGAGACATATTATTTCCCTATACACCCATCTATATTTAGATAGATTCTAGAGGTGCATATGATACAAATAATATTTTTCTTGGATTGTAAAGAATCTTCCAAGAACACCAATTCCAACTTCATTACCAATGGTTTATTGGTTATAGATTTTTCTTTCATTGGAAGAATCTTCGAGAAGACTGGTGGTAGAAAATTTAAAGGAAACAACATTATGTTGCAGATATCGGAAGTTGGTTGGTTTTTTTGAATGGTTTAATGGATATAAAGTCACAAATTGAAAAATAACTGTACAAACTATAATAGGGTTTTTCATAGGGATGGCAACGAGTCGGGTATGGGTCAGGTTTGACTAATACCATACCCATACCCGGTTATAAAATCTCATACCATACCCGTCCCATTACCCGTCGGGGTTTTGTCGGGTATAGAGCATACCCGCGGGTATCAGGTATACACGTTGGTATTTGCATGTCTATATATATATATATAGGGGAAAGTTCAATTGAGAACTCATAGTTAGGGAGATAACTCGAGAACTCCTACTTAAATTAAGAAAAAAATAAAAAAAAATCATAACTCAAAATTTAAGTTAAAAACCAAAAATCTGGTTCGGATCTTCTCTTTCCCACGCCATCCCGGTTCAGAAAAAAAAATAATAAATAAAAAAAATAAAAAATAGGCGACTTCTAATGCACCTGTGTAGTAAATGTTCGGTTAGCTTTAGGGTTTAGTTTTTAAGTTTAGTTTAGCTTTTACGGTTAGTTTTTTTTAGTTTAGTTTGTAAGGTTTAGGTTTTTGGGGGTGGGTAGGGTGGGTTTAGGTTTTTGGGTAGGGGATTAGGTTTTTTGGTGGGGGTTAGGTTTTTGGTTGTGACGGGTGGGGCTTAGGTTTTTGGTAGGCGGTGGGTGAGGTGGGTTTAGGTTTTTGGGTGGGGGGTGGATGGGTGGTTTAGGTTTTTGGGTAAGCGATTTAGGTTTTTTAGTGAGGGTGGGGGTGGGTGGGGTGGAATTAGGTTTTTGGGTGGGGGTAAGTTGCGGGTAAGTGGTTTAGGCTTTTGGGTTATACTACACATGTGCAGTAGCGTTTTTTAGATGTCTTTTTTTATTTTTTTTTATTTTTTTTCCGAATGGGTATGACGTGGGAATGAGAACCTCCGAACTAGTTTTCTATTTTTTTTACTTAAATTTTGAGTTATGATTTTTTTATTATATTTTTTTTGTATTTAATTTGGAGTTCTCGAGTTCTCTCAATAAAATGAGTTCTCTATTGAGAGTTGAGTTATTCTACAAAGGCTACAAAAAATGAGAAGGGTGAGAAGCCACTAAAAAATGACATGTGTCCGAAGGATTAAGCAAGTGGGAGGGGTAATTTTGTCAAAAACATATGCACATGCAAGTCACATGCCATTTCCACCTTCATTTTTAAATGTCCGTAACTTTTTTGTACGTCATCTTTTTTAAAAAAATTATACCATAAAATTGAACGTCTTTTCATCTTTAATATGAGTACCATATTGTTATACTTTTGAAAAAAAATTCAAAAACCCACTTGCTTAAGACACAATGGAGTGTAAAACACAATGAGCACCAATTAAATATAGGGTATAAAACATAATCAAGAGTCTAGTAAAACACAATGGACGACATACTAAAAACACAATGAATAGAAGACTAAAACACAATGAATACTTTTGAAAAAAAAGTTGAAAACCCAGTTGCGTAAGACACAATGGATGACATACTAAAGACACAATGAACAGAAGACTAAAATACACTGAATACTTTTGAAAAAAAAAAGTCAAAAACCCAATTGTGTAAAACACAATGGACTTCATAATAAGGATACAATAAACAGAAGATTAAAACACAATGAATACTTTTGAAAAAAAGTTGAAAACTCAGTTGCGTAAGACACAATGGAGATAACGTAAAACACAATGAGTACCAATTAAATATGCAATGAACAATAGGGTATAAAACACAATGAACAGTCTAATAAAACACAATGGACGAGATATTAAAGACACAATGAACAGAAGACTAAAACACAATGAATAATAGACTTAAACACAAGGAACAACATAATAAAACACAATGTACATCTAAATACAAAAGTCATTTACGTAAAACACAATGAAAAGCATACTAAAAACACAATGGACAAAGTTAAAACATGTGTAGATTAAAAAAACATAAATAACATTTATATAAAGCACACGTGTATACTATAACACAATGAACGAGCAGAAGACACAACGGAGAAGAAAACCCACTTAACACGATTTTTTTTTCAATTTTAATGTAACAATGTGGTACTCATATAAAAGATAAAAAACGCTCGTTAATATGGTGAAATTTTTTTGAAAAAAAAATGTCGTATGAAAAAGTTATAGACGTTTTAAAATGATAGGAGGAATTGACATGTGCATTACATGTGGAGAGAGAAAGTCAACAAATGTGGTTTTCCTTTTATGCCCTTCCTCTAATTTATTATTTATTTTTTTCAAACAAACTAATCTCAACCCTTCAAATATATGATCAATGGATCACAATCCTTCTCACCCTTCCTAGAAAAAGTGTCTTGTGTATTTGATCCTAACCCTCTCTATTGAACCATCCCCTATATATATATATATATATATATATATATATATATATATATATATATATATATATATATATATATATATATATATATTTTCTTTTATAGTCTTATGTTTTAAGAGATCTAGAGTATATGAAATTCTAATGAGTAACATATATATTTTCATCACCATAATAATCTTTGAAACATTTAATATGTAAATATATATTATAGTATGAATTTTGAAAACTATTTATATATTTCATAGCATATGAATATAAATAATAATGTTATTAGAATATATATTTTAGACGAAAAGTTTATTCTTCAAATAATGAATCTATTAGAATGAAACATTACTAAAAAATAGTTAAGAAAAGATATATATAAAACTCAAAAGTATTCGGGTATATATTTCGGGTAGATGGGTATTTAGTTTCGGCTAATCGGATAGGGTATCACCTAATACCATACCCGTCCCATACCCACGAAATATTTTTTGTCAATACCAAACCCGTCCCATACCCGTCGGGTATCGGGTATACCCGTCCCAAATGCTTCGGGTTTCGGGTATACCTGTCGGGCTCGGGTTTTTTTGCCAACCCTAGTTTTTCACCCTTATATAAACTGAAAAACAGTTACAGACACAAATAACAAAAAAATAAATTAATAATATTATTAATAATTGAATATTATTGTCATTATTATAATTTATATTTATAATTAACATTCAAACAATATAAACTTGAATAAACTAACTTTCAATATCGTAATGATTAACTTTGGTTTTCGACCCTCTGTTGATTTGAGAGATAACCAATATCTGTTGACAAGTCAACAGATTTTATCAAACAACTATCATCCATTACAATATAGTTCAACAAAGAACATAAACAATTAAACTTCAATCCTAACAACTGATATTGTTTGTGCTAATACTATAAATAAATAAATAAATTTAAATTATACTCCATATCAGTCTTTTTAAGTTCATAATTACAAACAGTCGAGACACCTAAAAGTCTATGATGGCGACTGTATAGATGAAGGGTCTAGATGGAAACTTAGATATATGGCGGTCATTAATGGTAGATGTACTTATTTTTACTATTATTAAACAACTAAAAACTGTTACCATAAATTTACATATTATTGTTTTTATTTTTATTAAAAAATTAAAGTTACTTATTTTTAAGAGAATTTATATTATTGTTTCAGAGGGTTGAATGCAGAGGTGCAAATTCTATAACTACAACATCTGTTCAATTGCAAAGCTATGAAATGCTCTACAATATTCAAAGCCTGTTTTTCCAATGGATGTTGGATAATAAGAGAATTTATAACAGATTAAAATAAAAGAACATCATCCACTGCTGCAACAGATGTTGAAAAACAACAGTTGACAAAAATATTTTATCCAAATTCTGTTTATATTCATTAAAATTTTAAAAATTTTCGTTAAGTAGCATCAACCCAAAAGCTTATTATAACATATAACAACCAACATTACAAAGTTGTTAAAACAGACTGTTGAAACATTAGGAACAAATTTTGCACTTCAAAAACTTAACACCGAAAGGCCTACATACATGTTTGAATGATTTAATGTAAAGTTCCTAACTTTTGAACCTAACTAACTTCTTCTTAATTCTTTTGCATTTAGAAGATGGCTCCCAACCATTTACAATATCACAGTCTTCAACACTTCTTTTTTCCATTCGAACTTCTTGCATAATCCAATCATGTATCAACAACAGATGAATCGTTCAAAACAGTCACAACAACCTTGAAGCAAATCACAAAACAACTAATAAAATGTTAAATAAGAACACAAACTCTGACAACAACTTAGACATACTTGCACAAATGCATACTCACCTTAGAGATAACTTGAAACCCAACTTGCGAAGACTCTGAAAGGTTAACAGATTTGCTTTCACAACCTCCTTGACTGACCTAAAAAGTGCTCATACACCAAAAAACATAAAAGATTTGAACCTCAACTGGAAATAAACGATTATTACAAAAGAATTTAAATTAATATACCTTGCCAGAATTATCCTCTACATTCTCATTTCCGTGAGCTAACTCCTCAAATATAACAAGATCATCACAAATCTTGACAATAGTGTACACATGGTAGTCATTTGTAACATTGTAATCAGAAATGTCGATCTTGAAAGCGAATTTCTTTTTAACCATTTGAGACAACTCATGCGGCAAACTTTCTGTATCATTTTGCTTCAATTGCCTTTCTCTAACATCACATGCAGCAGCTCCAATAATCCTAACCACATCTTTATCAAACATGACAAACGATACACTACGACTTTCATCTTGAACCCTAATCTGCACCTTAAACCTGAAACAAATACAAACATAGTTTATCTCAATAACTTCTATGAAATGAAATGAAATGATCAAGCTGGAAACAAAGAAAATGTATATATCTACTGCTTTACGTACTTTGTGGTAATGGAGGTACATTCACACTGGCATTTTCGACAAACCAAAGCAGTAACGGGCAATTTGAGAATTGCTTCAGAGACTTCTCCAACATATTGCAAATACTCTGATTTACTTAAGACTTTCTTGTTACACTTGCGACACGCAGCGTAAAACCAACGAAAGCTTTCTTCAACAATTTTTATGGTTACAACCACCACAGAAGACATCGCCAGCAAAAGACAATATATATATATAAAATATCTACTTTTATCGAACAGAAACATATAAAAAAACTCAACAAATATCCAAGCTTTGAAACCTTCTCAATCTCGATAAGTTCATCAACATGCTTCTTCTGGGCTCCAACTATGAATTCCTCATGTAATGGATAAACAGTCTGGGAAGAAAGGACGGTTTGAGAAGTACAACCAGACTCTTGTTCTTGTTTCAGTATAAACCTATGAAAAGGTGCAAACAATTACATTAGTAGCTAAAACAAAATGTAAATTTACAATATAAATACATAGTACCTCCTCCTTAGCTCATCAATTTCTTTTATTTCTACATTGAGAAAGAGCCGAGATCCAAACTTATCGATTTGAACTGTCAATCATTCTTAATTTCACAATATAAATAACTTTAATGAATTTCACTTCTATTAATATTTTTTTTAGAAAAACAACAAACGAACATAAATTACCATTCCATTCCTTAACCCTTCCATGCTGAATAACAGCCATAAGATGCTCATTGAAGTTCTTGTTGGAAATAAAGTCTTTAAACTTTACGACACAAGAACCCCACAATGTACATCGCAATATGGTACCTCTACAACAAAACAACAGAACCATAGACGTAAAACATATAAAAAAAATTCTATACTACACATAAATTAGAGATAATAATTTATTACACAATAAATGAGATACACATAGAAAATAATAATACAGTCAATCAAGAATTAACTTCTTCAACACATTATTACACAACTTAAATTTGCGATTGTAACAATCATTGTTTTCAGTTTTGAAACATAAGACTCACCTTAAAAATAGAATATTTTAATTAACTGTCAGATGTGTAAAAAGTAGAAACAATACTTTCTAGACGAAATCTATAACAATACTAACGAATCCTTACTCCAAGTCTTGAATATCAAGATTCATGCGTTTGATTTCTTTAAGAGGTCCAAACACATTCAAATCCTCACACCAAATGACACTTCCAGCAACATCTATAAAAATAAAAAACAAAATTTATCAAACATCTGTTAACTTTAAAGAAACAATATTCGTGTAAAATGTATATAAAAGTTTATGCTAAGACAAAAAATAAAATACAAACCAACAATCAACAAATTATTAGCTTCTTCGATAAGAATATCTTTAAAAGGGATGAATTTGAAACCATACTCAACACCCTTAACATGCTTGACAGTTATATAACGATAAAAATTGATTTTGTATTCATTTGCTATGAGTCTATAGATGTCCTTGTTTTCACCGACACCAAACTTAGATATAACCACCACAGCATCTTCTTCAAGTTGACTGACAAAAACTTGTATCAAAGGTTGCTTAATATAACCTTGAATCTTATCACCATGCAAATAAGCATAAAGAAAACACCATTTCCTGCCACCGATAAATCGTCACACAAACTATTAACAAAAGAGCACATGTTCCAGACCCAAAAAAAAGAAAGATATATACATTACCTGCTCATCGATGAATATCACCTCCATCCTAAAACTTTGATTCCACTTTCGTATGATTCAAGCTTTCATGTTCCACATATCTTTACCTAGATTCTGAACACGAATAAAACTATGATTGTCTTTAACATTGTCCATTGACATTGAAAAACTTGGTTTAGAAAATTCAAAACTGATATTACGAATGATTCAATTTGTTATTTGCTGATGGGATTATATACTGCAACATAATTAATGAACCACGATTCCCTATGTTAATTTAAACTTCCCTCTTAAAATTCAAAAGCTTAGTGGCTTAACAGCTGCCACCGATGTAAATAACAACTGTTACTTAAAAAGTGAGGACGATTATTACTCTGAGCCAGTTGTTCATTAATCGAGGATAACAAACAGCTGTTTTTAAGCTCAACGTACAGTGGTAATTTGAAGTGGCCCACATATTTTATTGAATATTTTAAGCTCAAGAGTGCTAATTTCAAGTGGCCCACACGTTTTAGCGAATACTTTAAGCTAATTAATGACATCATTTTTTACATCACACAGGCATTGTTGGCCTATCTCTAAGCTTGACAACTCAGCTTTCTTATATTACTCACGACTCTTCTATTATAGGTAGGTAGGTAGGTAGGTAGGTAGGTAGGTAGATAGATAGATAGATAGATAGATAGATTGATTTAATAACTAGATAGATAAATATTAGCGTGAACTGCTAAAATCGTCCCTGTGGTTTGGTGAAAGTTGCCTTTTACGTACAAACTTGGGATTTTTTATCATAATCATACCATGGTTCCAATTTTTTGTCTAAATCGTCTCTGGCACTAACGACATCCAGTTAGTCCAGTTAGTCTAGTTAAGTCAGGGGTTATTTCGTCCATTCACCTTTTAAAGTTTTGTTTGCTGAAATCGTCCCTCCCCTAATTACTAAAAATTTAAATTTAAAAAATTAAAATAAAATATATTTAAACTTTTTTTAATTAAATTTTCTTTTAATTTTAATTATATTTTCTTTTAATTTTTTAAACTTAAATTTTAATTATATTTTTTTTAATTTTAATTATATTTTCTTTTAAATTTAAAAAATTAAAAGAAAAATTAAAAGAAAATATAATTAAAATTTATTATATTTTCTTTTAATTTTTTAAACTTAAATTTTTAATAATTAGGGGAGGGACGATTTCATAAAATAAAATTTTAAAAGGTGAATGGACGAAATTACACCTGACTTAACTAGACTAACCGGATGTCGTTGGTGCCAGGGACGATTTAGACAAAAAATTGAAACCATAGTACGATTATGACAAAAAATCACAAGTTTGTATGTAAGTAGCAACTTTCACCAAACCACAGGGACAATTTTAGCAATTTACCCTAAATATTAAATAGAATCAAACTTTTATCTTCTAATTCATCATTATCCTAACCCCCTTCACTAAAATAAGAATTAACCCCAATAGACTCAAATAGGGCATTCCATAAATATTTCTCCACCGACTTATGAAGTAAGCAAGTTTTGTTTGTATAAATAATGTTCCAAGCCTCCAACACCCTAACCCTATACCTACCTTTCATTTGATCATGTCGGAGTTTGATCTAATTCTTCGTAATTTCTTCACATCATTCCCCAGAACCTTATTGGAACCTATTACTCCATCTCATGATCACCAACATCAACAAGAAGATCCACTCTTCTTCACCTTTCATAACGTTCCATCAAATCTTTATCTAACTGAAGGATCATTACCAGCGTCACAATCAGCAATAAATGCCATGCCAACGGTTAGAGTAACCGATGATGAAGAAGAAGAATGTTCGATATGTTTGGTGTAGCAAAAGAAATGCCATGCAAGCATAACTACCATGTGGATTGTATAAAAAAGTGGTTAGGTATCCATGGATCATGTCCGGTATGTAGATACCAAATGCCCGTGGCTGTAGATTATGAAGAGGATAACTGGTGGATAGAGGATGTTGATGACTGGTGGAGAGAGGGTATAGAAGAAGACGATAACCGGTGGACAGAGGATGTAGATTACCCGTGGAGAGAGGGTATAGAAGAAGAGGATAACTGGTGGATAGACGGTGTAGATGACTCGTGGAGAGAGGGTGTAGATGAATAGGATAACGGGTGGATATAAGGTGTAGATGACTCGTGAAGAGAGGGTGTAGATGAATAGGATAACTGGTGGATATAGGGTGTAGATTGTGATTATATGAAAATTGGATGCTTATCATTGCTGAAAGGAGTGTATAAATACACATGTACAAGGCGTAAATCAAGGCCACACGATCTCCTAATTTTAGGAGATATATACAATAGTTAATACAATAAATAAATACAATAAAGGTGGACAGCTGTGGTTCGCTAATAGACCCCCGCAGTCGAAGCAGTAGCCGGCCGAATGCAAAGACTGGACTTAAAGCGATCGAATAGTTGTCTCGGAAGGCCTTTAGTGAATATGTCCGCGTACTGAAAATCCGTTGGAACGTGTAGAACTCGAACAACACCAAGTCTCACTTTCTCGCGTACAAAGTGGATATCAATCTCAACATGCTTGGTGCGTTGGTGATGCACAGGATTATGAGACAGGTACATTGCTGAAATGTTGTCGTAGTAAATTAGAGAAGCCTGTCTGATGGGAACGTGTAACTCCAACAAGAGATTGCGAATCCATGTCAGCTCAGCAGTAGTATTAGCCACAGCACGATATTCAGCCTCGGCACTTGATCGGGATATAGTTGCCTGGCATTTAGAAGACCAAGATACTAGATTGCCCCCAAGAAAAACACAGTAAACCGGATGTAGAGCGTCTGGAGTCAGGACATCCGCCCCAATCGGCATCAGAATAGGCGGTGAGTTGCAATGATTTGGACCGTGATAAATGAAGTCCATGGCCTGCGGTTCCTTTTAGGTATCGAAGAATGCGTTTGAGAAAATTAAAGTGGGGTTCCCTAGGCGCGTGCATGAATAGACACACCTGCTGTACTGCGTACGAGATATCTGGTCTCATAAAAGTGAGATATTGTAGGCCCCAGCAAGACTTCGATAGAGGGTACTGTCAGGTAGTAGGTCGCCAGTAGTAGCACTAAGCTTAGAACTGGTGTCAGTGGGTGTATGACACGGCTTGCAGTTTTCCATTTTAGCTCGATGTAAGATGTCGTTAACATAGGAGCGTTGTGTGAGAAACAAGCCATCTGAAGTGTGTTGGACTTCAACACCCAAGAAATGATGTAATCTGCCAAGATCTGTCATAGAAAATTCCCTGGACATAGCAGTTATGAAATGCTGTAACAGACGATCATTAGAGGCAGTAAGAAAAATATCATCGACATATTATAAGAGATATGCCATGTCATTGCCCTGTCTATAGACAAAAAGGGAGCTATCCGAAGTAGAGGTTCGAAAACCGCACTGCAAAATATAAGAAGCAAATCGTTGATACCAAGCACGAGGGGCTTGTTTGAGCCCATACAACGACTTCTTTAATCTGCAAACATGTTTCGGGTTATGTGAATCAACGAACCCGGGTGGCTGAAACATATATACTGTCTCATTAAGTTCCCCATGCAAGAAGGCGTTCTTGACATCCAACTGATGGATAGGCCAAGAGCTAGATAAAGCCAAGCTAAGGACAGTCCGTATAGTGGTTGGTTTTACCACAGGACTAAATGTCTCATCACAATCGATGCCGACTCGCTGTGACTTACCATTGACTACCAAGCAAGCCTTATATCGTTCAAGTGTTCCATTGGCATGAAATTTATGGCGAAAAAGCCACATGCAACGAATGATGTGGGCATCGGCAGGCCGAGGCACAAGCTCCCACGTGTTATTATCTATTAAAGCATTATATTCAGTTTTCATGGCAATGGACCAGTGTGGATCGGATTAGGCGTCAATGCGAGATTTAGGAAGGGGTGACACGGTTTCAACATTGAGGTTTAAAGGAACCTTCGGTTTAGAAGTGCCATCTCGAGACCGGGTGACCATTGGGTGTCGAGGGACCGGCGGAGGTGGGTGCTCAGCTGGAGCAGCGGAGTCAGCGGGTGTGGACACGGGGTCAGGCTGAGGTGTCTGAGTGGCAAACCGAGGATGTCTTCGTGAGTAAGTATGTATGGGAGTAGGTTCGGCGGCTGTGGGTGTGGGCATGGAGGTGGACAAAGGTGTTACGGCGGGATGAGGTTGGGTGTGGGCCGGTTGTTGGGTTGGGAGAGTAGTGGGTGAGGGAGGATGTTTTTCGAGTGGATGTGGAGTAGGCTGGTGATATATTGGTGAAGGTGGGGAAGGAGGTGTTTGAGTAGCATGCTGAGGGGAGGCGGAAGCTGGGACAAAGTTGGTTGTAGATGGTGGGTAAAAGATGGTCGGAGACGGGTCACTATCAAGGAAGGTGTCGGATGTTGGGCTCGGGGTAAAGGTGGCAGAGAAAGGGAAGACTTGTTCATTGAATGTGACATGGCGGGACAAGATGACTTTGCCCGAGGTGCGGTCTAAGCACCGATATCCTCTATGGTCAGCTGGGTAACCAAGGAAGACACATGGGGTGGACCGAGGTGCAACTTTGTGCGGGCGAGTATCGGTTTGGTTTGGGAAGCATTCGCAGCCAAACACACGAAGGTGTGTATAGTCCGGATGTTTGAGATAAAGGGCAGCTGTGGGGGTTCGAAAACCAATAGTTTTGGAGGGGAGAATGTTGTGTAGGTAAACGGATGTGTGCAGTGCTTCCACCCAATATTGTGGTGGTAGGGAGGCATGAGTGAGTAGGGATAGCATGATTTCATTTAGACGACGAATCATGCGTTCGGCAGTCCCATTTTGTTGAGATGTATGTGGACAGGAAAACCGAAATTGTAACCCTTGAGCATGAGCAAAGTTTTTAAAATGTGAGTTATCGAACTCGCCTCCCATGTCACATTGGAAATTTTTAATTTTTAGGTGGAATTGGGTGGCAATTAAGTTGTGGAATTGAGTAAATTTTATAAAAGTTTCAGATTTATATTTGAGTGGAAATACCCAAGTAAAATGAATAAAGTCATCAATCACAACCAAATAATATTTGTAACCCTGTTTACTTACAACCGGTGAGGTCCATAAATCGCAATGGATTATATCAAAAGGACGTAAAGTGTAGGATTTAGATAAAGAAAACGGTAAGCGTTTGTGTTTCGCAATTTGGCATGAATTACAAAAAAAAAGTACAACTTTGTTTATTACTAGGTATAAACTTATTAGAACTCAAAACATCTAAGACATGTAAACCGGGATGTCCTAGACGATCATGCCAAGAATCTGAAATACTGGAAGAAACAAATGCGGATACAGCAGGTGGTGTGGAAGCTGTGAATGGATAAAGGTTGCTGGAGCTATCATGCCGACTCAGAATCGCCCCACTGGGAAAATCCTTCACAGAAAAGCCAAATGGGTCAAAATCAACAGAAACCCAATTATCTCGGGTAAATTTACGAACCGAAACAAGATTTTTAATAATGTTTGGGGTGTGTAAAAAGGTGGAGTGGTTTATCTGAGGAGGGTAGGGTAGAGTGACCCGATCCAACAACAGGTAATTTATTCCCATTTCCAACCAATACATGTTTAATAGAATTTTGACACGTTTGAGAAATCATACCTGGGTCCGATGTGAGATGGTTGGATGCTCCAGTATCCATGAACCAGTTTGGTGTTTCGGGGTCCAAGGCCATGGCTTGGAAAGCTTCAGCAAGTTCAGTTGGTTCAAGCGGGTTCACATCAGTGATATGGGCCTAAGGAGCAGTAGATTCAGACTGAGTGGGATGCTGTGGACCCGAAAACTGATTCGGTGAGGGCTGCTGTGAAGGTGGCCAGGCCCACCCACGTTGGGTAGGGTAGGGGCAGGGGGGTTGAGCCTAATAGTTGATGGGCCAGTAGGGTGGCATGGGGTAATTGGGCTGAGTCCAAGACTGGCGAGTATTATTGTGGTTTCGGGTGGACTGTCCACGTGATGACCCGAGTCTGGAGGTTGGTTGCTGACCCGAGTACTGAGGCGGTGCAACAGAGTTAGGGTTGGGTCGGTCACGGCGATTATTGGGCCGACGGTTCTGGTTCTGACCGGACCGTGAGTCACGACGCCGGTTGGAAGATGGGGCCGGGTTCACAGCAGCAAGCGCTTCAGATGGGGCTTGGTTACCTTCACATGCAGCAATGCGTTCAAGTTCAGACCGTAATATCTCACAGGCATCATTCCATGAAGGCAAAGATTGGTTAATAATCGAACCGATGGTATCATACTCCATTGGCAGACCTCTAACCAACTGAAGAACAAGGTTCTGTTCGTTCACTGTACCTCCCACATCATTCAGTTGAGAGGCCAGATCCCGAAGTGTCTGGCAATAGGCTTCAAGAGAAGGACAAGAGCTGAGTTTCAGATTCACGAACTTAGCCTGAAGGGCAGCACACCGAGGACGTCTATTGTTGTGAAAGAGGTCTTTCACACGGTTCTAGGCCTCAAGAGCAGTCGATTCATCTACGATGACTCGACGGAGATAATCATCAGACAGTGTCCCGTAGATCCACTGTACCACAACAGCATCAATCTTCATCCATTGAGCATGGTTAGGGTCATTTTCAGGAGGGGGTGGTTTGGTGATATGGTCCAAGACCTCATATCCACGAGCATGAAGTTGAAATAACTTCACCCACGCAGAGTAAGAGACCTTGATTCCATCCAGGATGCGAACTTTCTTTGTGATATCTGTGACAGTGTAAACGGGATGGAGAGGAGCAGATTGTGGCTTTGGAGGTGCTTCGATTCTGTCTGCCATAAGGGCTGACTGGAACAGAGCAGAAATCGGAAAAGGGAAAGGGGTAGGCTGGCTGCAAAAGGGTCGAAACCCTAGGATTTGGATCGAAATCCAGAAAAGAAGAAAAGGGCAGCGATGAATTTAGGGTATAGAGCTTGCTGGCTCTGATACCATGTGATTATATGAAAATTGGATGCTTATCATTGCTGAAAGGAGTGTATAAATACACATGTACAAGGCGTAAATCAAGGCCACACGATCTCCTAATTTTAGGAGATATATACAATAGTTAATACAATAAATAAATACAATAAAGGTGGACAGCTGTGGTCAAAGGTGGACAGCTGTGGTTCGCTAATATAGATGACTAGTGGATAGACGTAGTAGATGATAGTTGGACTATGAGGCTAATTTTTACCTTGTTCTAACAAGCAGATTTAAATGTTATGGTTTCATTGATTAAGAATATGGTTTCACTAAATAGGCACATTAGACTAGGATTGGATCGAGGAGGTGGTTAATTTATTCGTATCTAGGTTATCCACCATAACTCGGGAATAAAAAATAGTGTAACCCAAAAATATTATGGTTATTTCGTTTATCGGAACGTGTCAAACGGGATGGCTGGTAATAATCAAGCTATAAACGTGTTAATCACGTTGTTGGATTGTAAAACAATAGGTTAAACGGGTAATAAATGGATTAAGTGAACGTACTTTTTAATTAAATTGATTCACCTGAATACAACCCGTTAAATAACCAGTTAATTATCACAACCTACAACATAATTATTTTCATGTTGTACGTGTTCAAAATTGTCACCCTACCTTAACCATCCATTCTTGCATAGTGAAGCCCTCAAATGCATAGGAGGTAGTCGACTCACAGAGTACATTCGGGTGACACATAGCAATCGTGTCCATAAGTGTTTCCACATATACATCATGGGTTACATGTAGTAAAGATTGTAAGGGTTGGTCCACAATGTTGGGTTATATTTTCTCTTATTTTAATTTTAATATATTATAGAATATAAGTTATAATGTTCTTTGGCAAACATGGGTCATCGTGATTTTGATGTAATCTTTAAAAACGAGTAAAAACACAAGTCTCTGATGATTGAATTTTTATATATATATTTTCTAAATTGTTAGTGTTCGATTCTGAGCCGTAACCCGATTTTCACCCGATTGTTACTTCAGTGAGGAAATTCGTGTGGATGCAGTGGCGGACATATGGTATACGGAGGGGTAGCGGACGTTACCCCTCAACTTTTTCGGTGTAGTGCAACTTTATTTTATCGTTTTACGTTTTTTGCATTACGTTACCTCTAAGAGTTGTGTAGCATTTTCCTAAAAAAATTTAAAACTCAACACACACTCAAAGTTTTTTAAATAAGCCAAACCTTAAAAAAAAAAAAAGATAGAAGCAAGAGGGCTAAAATATTTCATTTGTAATTTCTTAATGGGCTATTGGATTTTAATAACGATAACTATCACATGTTAGCCACTACTACTCTTAACTAACTACTTGACCACCATCACTTTCAACTTATTTTCCTCTGTCACCTTCAAACTAAACAAACCGTAACCCAATTAGTTTTTTTTCCCGAGCGTGACACTTTTTCAATGACGTGGTAACTGCCACATTTGTATGTCATGTCACTAACAAAAGGCCATGTCACTAAAAAATAGTCACGTCAGCCAAAAAAAAGAGTAACCAGTTTAGAGATTCGATAGCTTGGGAGTGATAAAGGAAAATAAATTGCATATTGAGAGTTGTAGTGTTCAACAGGTTAGTTGAAAGTAGTAGTAACCAACATGTGATAGTTGGTGTTATTAAAATCCAATAACTCTTTCTTAATCAAAAGATACAAACCATAGACCATAGTCAAGGTTTTGAATTGCTAAAAATAAAAGAAAAGAATCAAGTGTGGGAGGAAAAAAAAAAAGAAGCAATAAAGAACAGTCGACTCCTCGCCCCTGCACAACACAACCTCTTTGCAACCACCGACAGTGTCGTTCGACGACTGCCCGAGCCAAAGCTGCCCTTGCGTCTTTTCCTTCGGGTCACCGTTTGCCTCCCCTAAATTCCAAATGGAGTATCTATCATTCTGGTTCTAAATCTATTTGATTATCTAAGTAAAAGAAAAGGATGTAATGACTTGATTACCCGGCTAAGTTCGTTCCCTTTCGTCAAGTATTGGGAATGGAATTTCTTTTTTGTCTTTCACGGTTTCAAACTTTAAAAACCGAATATGAGAAATCAATTAGTTATGTATTTAACTTTATTTATTAACGTGTTTTTCTTTTTGTTTCTTTTACATTGTACGAAAGTATGGTAAAAAAATTTTAACGTTACTCCTGAAATTTTGGTCTAGATCCGCCACTGTGTGGATGCAGTACGGTTTCCGGGGGAACGTTGTAACCAAGTCTGATACACCAGTCGGGCCCAGTTAGGACAACGTAGTCTAGGGCAATCATTGTCTAGGGCTGCCGATTAGACAGTGTAACATCTTGAGTCAAAATGACACAACTGTCCACCTGTTCTGTTAACTCACCCCACGTGCAGTTCATGTGAGGGGTATTTCTGTCCATTCATACCTTATTTAAAAGCATTTTCCCTCATTATAAAACACCTCTCTCTATTTCTTCTCCATTTTAAAACCCTGATTGAACAAGTCGATGATGAACTGCAGATGTGGGTAATTTCCACACTACGCCAAAATAGGCCTTTGGCCACACTTTTCCTAAAACCGTCCTGCCACACTTTCGATTAAATGTGTGGATAAAGGTCATTAATTACATTTCTAAACCTTCTAGCCTACTTTTAGCCACACATTTTATTTACTCATGTGACCATTGTATATTATTTTAAAAAATTTAGCCACACTTTAAGGGAAAAATGTAGCAAAATTTGATCTATGGCCACAATATTTGTTTGATTTTTTATTCATGTGTCCAAAAACACATCTTTTCAAAACCTTTAGCCACACTTCACGGAAAAAAACGTGTCATTCAGTAGCCATACTTTAAAAGTGTGGCTAAATATGATCTACGGCCACAATATTTGTTTCATGTGACCAAAAACGTATCATTTCAAAACATTTAGCCACACTTCAAGAAAAAAAACTATGGCATTTATTAGTCACGCTAGAAAAGTGTGGCTAAATGTGACCAACAGTTCGAACGTCATGGACTGCACTAAATCCAGGCCGAATGTTCCGTCGTTGTCCAACTTGTGGGTTTGTCAGGTGGTGCGACCCTCTAATGTGTGCACGAGCTACTGAAATCAAACCTGGATTATTTAGAACGATCAACAATCATGAACAATTGGCAATGGGAAGGAACAAACAGCTGAAAAGATTGAGGATTGTGTGATTTTCTTTATATTGTATGTGATTTTGAAATCATTATGGTAGTGTGGTAGTTTCTGGTGGTTTATGAAGTGTATGTATATTTAATTGACCAAATTTTGTAACCCCTGATATTGTAATGGTCAAGTACGATGTAATGTATCAGATTTCAGTTAAAGAAATTTTTATACTTTTGTATGTGTTTAAAAGCTTCTTTTTTTGAGATGTTGCATTATGCTGATAATGGTGAAGTTCATAATGGGTCAATAATGGCCAATACAGTTTGGATATGGTCAATAAAACATGGTCATTAATGGGTTAATAATGAGTTAATAATGGGCAATAAAACAAGCAGAAACTGCACATAATCTAAAGCACAATGGGTCAATAACATGCACATAATCTAAATCAACACATAAGGGGTTAAAAGTGGTCAATAACCTGCACATAATCTAATACAACCCATAATGGGTCAATAACCTGCACATAATCTAAATCAACACACAATGGGTCAAAAATGTGCAATAATCAAGGGCAATAATCAACCTGCACATAATGGGTCAAAATTGGGCAATAATCAACCTGCACATTATTGATGTACCTGTTCAAATCTAGAAGTTATCAAGAAGTTAATTTAAACCAACATCCAAATTAAAACAACCATCCAAAACACTACAATTGTCTGCAAACAACATCCAAATGTTTAACATTACCAAATCAAAAGACAACAAAGATATGACCGTTGTTCATAACATAATAACATAAACCTACAGCCAAGGACTACATATATTGGCTAACTTGAGGTGCATTTTGTGAAGTACCATTTCCACCCATTTATGACTTTTTGACAGGTTCCCTCTTTTTCCTCTTTGCACCACCATTTCCACCCTTTCCAGCTTTGGTAGACTGTCTACCCTGCCCTTTGCAGCTCCTTGAGGTGTGTCCCAAGTTCTTACATTTGCTACAAGTTTTGGTGTCTCCTTTCCTTGCCATCTTCCCTCTTTTGACAATCTGGCTTTCTTGTATCTCAATCTGTGATTTCTTCCTAGCTTTTTTAGGCCTTCCCACTTGAACATGATGCTTAGGAGGGGTAAGGGTTGTTGGACATTCAGAAGGGCTCCAAAATATCTACCATTGATTGGTTCAATTGTGTTCATGTATACCTTTTTCCGGGTCTCTAGCTACTAGACATCATCAACCCATGACTCCACAACACAACTTTTGAAACCCATTTTCTGCCATATTCTAGATTGCAGCCACACCATGTTGACATGGCATACCTATTAACTGCTATTTCCTACAACTGCATGTCCTTTCAAAAACATTTACACACTGGTCCATGAAAGGACCACTTACCTGGAACATACCCTTCCCAGCCATCATCACACTATATTGTGTTGCCCTATGTTTAATTTCATTGAATGTTACCCATCAAGTATAGAAAGTGCCAAACATTGGGAACTACCCGGGGAGGAGTTAGGAACAGGAACAAGGAGAAGCGAGAACCACTTAAATGGAGGAATCGGGTCAAAAGACCATTGGATTTTGCTATGGTTTTATGGACTACCACAATTCTTTTCATCAGATACTCTCTGATGTACTCAAGACATGTGATAATTGATTTGTCCCTCCCTCTAACAAGCTGCCTATTAAAGACTTCACATTTTACCTATCAAAGTAGCACATTTTACCACCAACATACCTTCTAAAAGGCTTTTCTTCAAACCCACCTCCGTGGAACATTTGAATGCTAAACATTGTAGGTTCGCTAACTTAATCAAACAAAAAATGTAAAATTTAGGTTATAATCATACAAAATTAGGTCAAAAAGTAAAATTTATACACTTACCATATTCGTCGTATGGATCAAAAGGAATGGCTGAACCACGTGTAGCCCAATTCGATATCTCTATCATGTTGTTTGATGATCATTCAAACCTTGAAGATTATGAAATTGATTTGGGTGCAAACTGATATTTGGGTTTTAAGAACCGATTAGATGAAGAGGCTTTTAAATAGGGTATGGATGGACGGAAATACCCCTCATGTGAACTGCACGTGGGGTGAGTTAACAGAACTAGTGAATGGCGTCTGTCATTTGGACTCAAGATGTTAGTTAATTTCTATTTAGGGACGCAAGTAGTTAAAGTTTTCAACTTTGAATTCAACTAGTTAAAACCACTATAACACAAGGACGCAAATAGTAATTCACTCTAATATTAAAGATTAAAGATGTCTCACATTAAAGTGGCATCACTAACATGCACTACTGCTAATATGCACCGTTTCCTCACGTGCACCAGCCATATTTAGTGTTGCATAGCTAACATGAGCCTCCCGTTAACATGTACTGACCATATTTTGTTAACGTTACGGATGAGCAATGTTTTTTTTTCATTTTGGGGATAAACATTTGGTACCGGGTACATACTTGTATCGAACCAGTACTTTCAGTACCGGTATATTACTTTTTTCTTTATTGTTAATAACCAAACCAATACTGTTAATACTGAACTGATACAATAATTAGTTTCATAGTTTTCTGAACGTTAAAATATTTCTAATGTTATCCATAATATCCACCGAACTGTCAACAAAACAACCCTAGTTTTCTCCAACACACATTCAGCGTTAGGGCGAGACATGAGGCAAGTAGGGCGATCCCTAACCGGGTGCTTATCAACCAAAGCTTTTAAGGTGGACTCCTCAAATGGTGCAACCCCAGAAGAGCACAAAACCTTAACCGCGGCCGTGAAGTAACCATCAGCAACTTTCCTCAGACATTGTTTGATATTAGCTCCATCCTCCGATTCATTTTGGCTAACTGACCCTCTAGGCGGCTCTTCATCTGATTGGGAAAGAAGGGGGAGAACGAGCTCCTCTAAGCCTGCGCTATCTTTCCAAATAGCTATGGACCGCATGATGCTGTTACAATGCAAGGATTTACGATTCCCAGACCTTCGTTCCTGCCTGGAAGTCGGTCGGATAGTGCGTAACATGCAATAGGGCAGCAACAACAACATAATCCAGGCCTCAACCGATCCATGGGAACCACCACCTTACCCAATGTATTTGATAAGGCCTACACACATGCTAGTCGACAAGACGAGGGGATGCTCTTAACCATAGTAATCGGCATAGCAAAAAGTCTTTCCAGAAGACTGATATCTACAACCACTTTCCTACCAATATTCGGTTTTGGTAGCGGGTTTGACTATTGGCTGGCACGGCTTAGGTATCCCTATGATAAATTCGCCCTTACCATCAGCATTCAGCAAGAATTTGGCCACACCATCATCATGATAACACCCCCTACTGAGGACATGCAGGACCATGCATTGGCCACATAAACACTGATTAATAATATGTAGCTAGGGTGTCCACAACTTCTCCAAAGATGCCCAAATCCTTGGAAATGGAATTCCGCAAGGCTTCCTTACCATCATCCCAACCTAAATGGTTCCGTTTAAGGTAAGCAAGTAGTTCGGAACTGCTTGATATACCAAATTTACAAGAATGAAAAAAATTTAAAGGGGCAGGCTTCTCATGCATCAGAAACGCAGGGTCCACTCTCTTCAACAGAACGACGCCGCCTTCTAACAGATGGTGACATAACTACCAAACCAAACTCGAGGTGAGTGGGCATACACTATCTCCCAAGATCACACAAGGGCAACTAAAAGTTGCCTACCCCTCGTCTAAACGCGAGCACCTAAACCATGGCCCGAGGATCCCCGACTTTATCAATACCCAAGGAAATGAAACATAGTTGAACACTTTACAAATACCCAACAATCGGATCAAAATACGCAAAACGACAGAAATTCTGATGATGCACGCGTATGAAGATATATGCACACTTATGAAGTCTCATACGTGTGCCTATACCACATATATGAACCTAGGCAGCCACACTTATGAACAGACATACTTAAGAAAAACTCAAAATCTTGTATTGATTGATTTGAACCCTGAAAATTTCACCAAATCACCTCAATGGGCCGATTAAACCAACCCCAAAACCACTTTTAGTTTTGAAGAGTTTTCAAAGTAGATTCCCAATTTTCTAATAACAATGGCGGTGGTCGGAATAATAAATTGACGACGCAAACTTATACGGAATACAGAACTCAAACAGAACCTACACAAGTATGGTAAGGGGTCGGGTTAAGGGTGGTGGCGATAGTGATATGGATCGGTGGTGGATAGGTTGGGTATTGGTCACTGGTGAGGGCCGATTGGAGGATAGATTCGGTTGGTTACAATGGAGTAGGTCGGGTCAGATCATTTAAGCACAAATGTTCATGGAACATCTTCCATTTTGCAACCTTTTTACATCGATTAATTCATTCATTTGTTTAGGTGTATTCTTTCAGTTTCTCAAGATGTAACATGATTTCTCTTTCTTGATTTTGTTTGTATAAACCCTAGTCTTGGGTTTAATATTTCATGGTTCACTTGAAGATAACGATGAGCATGGTACTGGTTCGTATGTAAAAATCGGTAAACACCGGTACTGTACAGAACTAATACCGGTATAAGAAAATGAAAAAAGTAGGTACCGATAGCGGTACCGGGAATTAGATACCAGTACCTGATACCATTTGCTCATCCCTGCTTGAAGATGATGGACTCTCTTAATACCTAAGGTTTTGATTTATGTGTTAATAATTATTTAATAAAATATGATGATAAATCGGGTTGTGTTTAGGAGATTTTACATTTAACCATATATGTGATACAATGGTAATCTTAACTAGAAAAATCTCACCAATAGTAAAGCTATTGATAGATTTTAAGGAAGGCAATATATACTCAAACTATACATAGAAAGGTTGCTTAGGTCTTCTCGTGAATGATCATACATATACATATCCAACCAAATAGCTCTTGTCTTGAAACGTTTTTGAAAAAAGCACGCTAAGGTAGGGGTGTTCAGAATTTGATTCAAATTCGGAAAATTCAAAATTCGACTTAATTCGATTTGATTATCAAGAATTTGATTCAATGATCAAGAATTTGAATTTGATTCAATTCGAGTTTAGATTCGACCGATTCGAAATTCGAATACGAATTGAATACGGATTTATGATTTTAAATTCGATCGATTCGAAATTCAAATAAAACTTGGGCTAATCTATAAATTTAACCTAAGTCATAAATTAGCCGCCTGATTAAAGCCCATAACTTAAGTCTTAACCTTAAACGAATTTATTCGAGTTTCTAATGGTAATTCGAATTGAGTTTCTTATTCGAATAAGAATTCAAATCAAATTGGTCAGCTTTTAATCGAATTCGATTCGAATACGAATTCAGTAAAAAAAATAAATTATTCAAAAATTTTGATTTGATTATTTCGAAAATTTGCTATTCGATTTGATGAACACCCCTACGCTCGAGGATCAACTTATGAAAACGAGCCAAGCAGAGTTGGCTTTGTTTGTAAACAAAGCTTGAGCCAGGGTTGGCTCCCTTGTTGGTTTGTTCTTTTGCTTGTTAGTTAGCTTGCTCAAGTAACACCAACTTACAACATTTTGTATCCCGAAATAAACACATTCAATATTGCAACTCCAAATCTCCATCGTTTTCAGTCCATTTCATCTGAATAACAATCTAACCATGCTAAACCAATTTTTTTTCTTAATAATCAAGCTAAGCCAAGTCGGCTCAGTTACACAAATGACCCGAACTTCAGTACAAGTTTTCAGTTTGGACAGAATCATCGTCGAGCCAAGCTCAAGTTTAGGGCTGGCAATTCAGACACGAACACAATAACCTGACAAGAACCTACATGATTTTAACAGGTTTCGTGGCTATAACAGGTTGACACGTTTGTGTTTACGTGTTTCGTGTTTCGTGTTTGTGTCTTATCGTGTTTCTTATCATGTCTTGTCGTGTCTTATCATGTCTGGTCGTGTTAACCTGTTTTACTAGCTGTTCCTTATCGTGTTAACCTGTTATACATAGGTTCGTGTTCGTGTTTGAAAAAAATGACACGATTAGATTTCGTGTCGTGTTTGTGTTAATAGGTTTCGTGTTCGTGTTTTAACAGGTTCATGTAATCTGTTATGTTTGCCCTACTCAAGTTCCCCCTTGCTCAGCTCAACAAGGATGTAGGTATTCATGTCACGAGTGATGAGACTATAACTAGTCTAGTAAATGGGCTAGTACTTAGCTTTGACTGAATCTAAATGTGTGTACAGTTGCATGTAGAAGACCTAGTGTAAATAACTTTACAAGCATAAAGGATGTAGGTTAGATCTACTGACACTATTTTAGAAAGCTTTATCTGCTGATTATTTGGTTTGTCTTGGCTTTTAGTCAAATTCAAAGAGATAGATATAGAGGTGACGGTGGAATCGCATAAGTTCATATATCTTGAAATCCATAACAAATTATACTATGGGAAGGGACAATCGACAATTTGGACATGAAGCAATGGGAAAAGCCAAAATAAACATTAATAGCTAAGATATTGGGGATTCACGCAAAACAAGCAAATGCAGAAGGTAACATCTAGACACTTTCAGAGGACAAGTGTCTAAAAATTGCACCCGTCAACAAATAATTGGTCCGTTTTTGGGTCCCACCACCAGAAGAAATCCCTACAACAAATGTCACATTCTGCATAAGCTTGTTTTGCTTAAGGTCCCTACACCTCAGCCAAATGTCACCAACCACCACCTCCACCCCACCACCTACCATCGCCACCCACTGTCTTCGCCACTACCTGTCGTTGCTACCACCATCGTCCCCATCATCGCCATCACCGGCCACCGCCAAATACACATCAAATTAGTTACAAATTATTTGATTTGAGATAAACCAAGCTCTCACATACATAAAGCAAAAGATTCAACAACAATACCAGCTAACAATAACACAAACAAAAAAAATAAACATTATATATTATAACCTTAAAATATGCAAGTATATACCAAACTCTTTAAATATGCATCTTATTCCACAACCATAACACTATATTCACCAAATCTTTGTCATCAAACATCTATTTCTTCATCTTCCTATTACTCTTCTTAGGACCCGGAACCTCTACTCGAACATGTGGACACCCGCACCGCCCTCGAAATATAAGAACCACACGACCATTAACCGGGGCCATTTTCTTCAACTCCGCCTCTAACTCCTTCTCATAATCCCTAGGCAATTCATACAACCCCTTCTTCAATCCTAGCAAATTCTCCTTCTTGACACATTCCTCGGTTTCAATCTTGACATCAAACTCGACCGCCTTTCTTAGCCCACGACAACCCGGTTGACCACATTTTCGCCTCGTGGACAATGTAACCACTAACATAGCCATCAACCCAATTAGCACCACGAGTCCTAAAAGCCCATAAACCATTGGGCCACTAATAGCTTCATGTTTAACCATAACCCATTGGACCAATGATAATAACAAAGTTATATAAGGATGTATTAAGACTCCACAAGCACCGATCACAACTATTAATATGATCAAATCAACCAAAGCTGATTGAGATTGATCACAATCCGAACATGGTATATTCTTAGACAATCTATTTGATTTATTAATTGAATTCGAGCTTTGTATATTATTGACTAAATTCACCATTTGGATCAAGATTCAAGAAACAATATCAAAATCAAATTTTGATCAAGACCCAATTGACTATTCCGGATTACAAATCAACCCTTTTGACCAATTGATTGAATTTAAATGAAAACAATAGTATTCACCTGATGATTATGGAGATCAAAGTTGATCATTTGAGGACTTGATGATAAGAAACTGATAAGAATTAAAAGAGGTTTTGAGATATGGTGTGTATGTTGATTAATGAGAGGTGGGATTTAGAGGGTCGCACACGTTATGTAAGACTAAAAGCCAATAGACCGCCATTGCTGCCACTTAGGTTATAGCCTAGTGGTAGAGAGGAAATCCTCTCTTAGGTGAGGTTGGGAGTTCAACTCCAAGGGTGAGCAAAAAGGAGTGTAAAAGGTGTAAAAAAAAGGGGGTGTGAAATTAGCCGTTCAAAAAAAAAAAATAGACCGCCATTGCTGCTGCGTATGTTGGAGGTTTTGGACGTGTGCTTTAGCGTATGGGTTCAAGTTGGCCCACGGCTATATGGGCCTACAGCTATTTTAAGTTTTTTGTTTCTTCGTGGGACCCTCGTATAATAAATTCAATGTTTTCAGAACCGGATCAGACGTCGAACGGATCTCTTTATTGTTTCACTGGTCCGACCGGCCCAATAAGTCAGACCGGATGTAAGAACTGCATGGTGTCGTGAAATTAATATGGTATATTTGAAAAAAAAAAACTCAAAAAATCTAGTTCAATCACTTAACAACCCGGTTCAACCGGCCAGGTTCTCGGTCCGACCGCCGGTTCACCGGTCCAACCCTCAGTTCAGTGCACATCCAGTTCAATACCCTGACCCGGACCGGTTTGACCCCCGGTTTCCGGTCCGATCCGGATTTCAAGATTGGTCGGATTTCAACTCTATACTAAAACAAATTATTTAACAGATTAGTAATACCGTAAGTTTCACTTATCAAACTTAAGTAGAGGCGCGGTTGTAGAGTGGTACTTTATGTTGAAAATTTCTAAAAGTTCTAGTTCTTTCCAATAACAGAGATTAGATTTAGGGTTAAATCTAGTTATGTGCATTGCAGGTAAGGGCTTTTTGAACATTTAACCTATCTCCTTAAACATGTCAATAAAAATGATATATATAAAAACCTAAACAAACCTCTAAACTCCTTCCACATCGTATCCCAATACCCACTCATCGTCATCTCCCACCAACGAGATACCATTATTGTCGATGCTCATATTCATCTCCCATGGGCGAGACACCATTGTTGTCACCACCAAACACTGCCATTGGACAACTTGTGGCCGAAAACATATCTGAACACACAGTTGCAACCCAAAATCAGATCTATAACGCTAAGATCTTGTTGCTCGCCAAGTACACCAAAAAATGTAAGGATCGCCATATGCACCATCTTCCTATGCTCCGATTTAGAGATATATGAAGCTCGAAAATATCTCAGGTAGATTGGAATGCAAAAATAGGAGGAATATCACACCGAAATGCTCAACCAATTAGGCTATATGGTGTGGTAAGCAAGTCCCCCAACTTCCCCAAGTGCCACGTCAGCGCTACCTCATTTTGCCCATTTCCTCCCCCAAATTTTCGAAATGGTTTCCCCAATTCCCCCTCCCCCTCTCCATCTCTCTCTCTGTTTCTCTCTCTCCCTCCCTCCCTCCCTCTCTCTCCCTCTCTCTCTCCCCCTCTCTCCCTCCCTCCCTCCCTCTCTCTCCCTCCCTCTCCCTATTTCCCTCTCTCTCTCCTTCTCTCTCTCCCTCTCTCTCCCTCCCTCTCCATCCCTCTCTTTCCCTCTCTCCATCTCCCCTTCTCCCTCCCTCTCTCCCTCCTTCCCTCATTCCCTCCCTCCCCCCCCCTCTATCTCTCTCTCTCTCTATACCATCACCTTCCCTCCACAGTGTCCCGGTGTGGGGGTGAGTAGAAAGGTGCTGTGAAGCCCTTCCACGACAGCCACGCCACCATTTGCAAATTTCCACTGACGTGGTGCAACTCCTAACATTGACATGGAGGGTTTTGATTGGGCACACAAAAAGGACCATTTGACAACAGTAAATACATTATTTTCTTTTTCTTTTTTTTAAATTACCATTTATTACAAAATTACCTCATTTGAATTTATCTATTTAATAATCAATTCTACACCATTTGCTCTGTCCAATCTCCACCATTTGCTCAATTTAATAACTGTTTTCTCTATCTTCTTCTCCACCCTAAATTTTATTAATTAGCCATGACACGTTGGATCGAGGAGGAGGAGGAGATCGCACTAGTGACAGCTTGGACGGAAATCAACAACAATCCTCCACGTGGCGAAGGTCGATTTGCCCACGCGTCCTTCGGGAATTCAAGGACTTAGTCGGTAGTTTAAACCGAACCACTGACTCACTCAACCACAAGTGGAACGATCTACGAAACAAGTGCCAATGATTCGAGGGTATCCACCAAACAACCTTGCAACAAGTACATGCCAATACCCTCAAACACGGGGCATTGAACTCATAAAAATCGAGTACGAATTTCATTACGATGGTGAATTTCCTCACATATCGGCGTGACAAATGATCAGGCCGACGCTTTAGGTTTTTTAGCTATGTTTATTATGTTTTTGGTGTTTAAATTAGGTTTGGTTAAATTTTATGTAATGTTTTTATCTGTAGTTTATATTATGTTTATTATATATTGTTATGTTTATTTAATTACTTTAATTATTAATTTCAAAATAAAATAAAAACTAAGGTGACTTGGAGGCGACCCAGCCATCGTTCATGACACCACTGCATGCATTTTTTTTGTCTTGAAAGGCAATTCCACCCTAGAAGTGGTGGAGGCCACATGTCAGTCCATGCTGCATGACTACACCATGTAGATTTATAGAGTGTATCGTACGCGTACCATAAGTTTGGTTGGTTGATTGGGTGAAGTTTCTCCGATTGTCCGCAACAATTATATCATTATTAATATCAAGATAACTTGCTAAATGTGTCCAGTAGACTCTTGAATTGAAAAGGTAAACGAAGGCTGAAAGTCAAGTCCCTTAAAATGTGACACGGACATGTTTCAAACTCAAATTTCTTGGTCAAAATCATAAAAGCCTTGATAATTTGGTGTAATCAAGAATAAATTCTCAGGACAATCAAGAAAAATATAAATTCATTGTCACACATCGTTTGTATAGTCATTTATATTATATTATTCATAAAATACTAGCAGGAACCCGCGCGTTACAGCGGGGTTGCACTATGTTTAGCGATTGCGTTTGATCAATAACATTATTGGTGTTGTACATTATATAAACATATTTATAATGTGGAATATATGATCGGAGAGTGTATAATTAATTTTAGTAGAAAATAGGTGTATACATTGTAGTAGAATAAGACGTTACGTTTGTAATAAATACCATGTGATGTAAAAGTTACCCAATGTGTGAAACAATAGAATTGGACCATAGTGTTTTGTGAATAAAAAACATAAGTAGAGAATAATGATTAAAAGATATATTTCTGAACAAAATATACATAAAGTAATACAACTAATATTGAAAGCACCTAAAGTGATGCAAGAGAACATTGAAAAGTTAAAGGAGAAGAAAAAATTTCTACATCCGATAAAAAAAAGTAGTTAAATACTCTAAATGAAGTCATCAAAATGAGAATGGCCATTGGGCTGGTAATTGTGAAGTTAGGTTATATCGTACTTCACATCTCTATTATATCATTCATATTTGTTATCCACCATTCCTCATCCCACCAATCGATTTCAGTAGGTAGTTGTGGGTGTTGTTTGGGGATGGTGTGGAAATTAGGGTATGAGTTTCATCTGGCTTGGGGTCTTGACTTGGGACTGAGATTGCTAAAGGGTTCGATACATTATATATGAAAATATGAACATAGTAAATACTAAAATTAAATCCATATAATCAACCCCAATATATCGTGGAAATACAATATAATGTATACACTAAGTAATGAGTAGAATGTCTTTTTTTGTGCTTGTTGATTGTGCTTGAGGATCGGTTAAAAAAAGAAGTTGCATTTAATTGGTTGAATGAATGTAACCGATAATGGGTTAAAAAAAAGAAGTCAATGATTGATAGATGATTGAACTAAGCTTTAACATTTACATATATTTTCTTGTCTTTTTATGCACCAATTTAATTCGATTTGTTTTCATTACTTAATGATTGAATTGCATTTAGTAGGTAGGATGAATGAAACTAGGGCTGTTCAAAAAGCTCGTAGCTCGGAGCTCGCTCGAAGCTCGCTCGGATTTAGCTCGAAAAAAGCTCGCTCGATATGGCTCGGTTTGAAACTGAGCCGAGCCGGCTCGGATCGGTTAGAAAGTGAGCCTAGCTCGGCTCGGTTCGTAACGAGACGAGCTAGCTCGGTTTGACTCGAATAATTCTAAATTTTAATATATATTTTTTATATACATATAATATACTATCAAAATGTAAAAAAAGATGGAGAATATGTTACATATTTAATATTTGGTAACAGTAGAATGGAGATTCTTTGCTTGGGAATGAAGTTATTGCTAATCAAGTTATTTAAATAAACTCAATACTGCCTTTGATCCAAGTACTCAAGTTAATTCGTATGTAGATGAACTTATACTGTATTCCGTTAAAATTTGAGACTTATTTTGTATTTGCTTGAACTTGATTATAGCGTGTAATGTATAAGGTTGAACTTATTTTAAATGTGATATTTTTAACTATTGAATAATATTTTAAACTACTGAATTTTGAAAGCCATTTTTATTTTTTCTCTTTAAATTCGAGCCAAACCAAGCCGAGCCGAGTCGGCTCGGTTTAAAACCAAGCCGAGCTTGAGCTTTGATTTTCAGCTCGGTTTCAAATCCGAGCCGAGCCGAGCCGGCTCGGTTTATAACCAAGCCGAGCACGAGTTTGGCCTGGCTTGGCTTGGTTCGGCTCATGAACAGCCTTAAATGAAACAGACAATGGGTTAAAAAAAAGAAGAGATGAGTTAAAAAAAAAAAAAGAAGAAATTGATGATTGAATTAACTTTCTTTGGTCAATTAGTCATAAATTGTTATATTAAATGTGTCTTGATAATGTAATAAAATTACAATATTACCCATAGAAATGAATATGAATGACTATGTTAGTCATCTAGAACTCTTTATATAATAGTATAGATAAAAAGTAATAGTTGATGAACAATTGACTTTGACCCCGATAACCAAAATGTTAGTATACTTTGTGTAAAATATTCTAAATATAATTAGACTATCTGTTGCGGTCGCGAGCGAGGAGCCGCAAACCACAACTTGATCCACGTGGCTAGCCTGATTCACAATACCCACACTTGAACGCTGGCGTGAGTGATGGCAAGTGAGCATACTCGCGTGTGATAGCGAGAGAAAAACGACCGTTGGCAGCCAACTAGCCATTAGCCAACGGCTAGTCTGGCTATTTATAAAAAAAACTTTTTTTATTTACCCACAACAAACCAAAACACTCTTCAACCTACAAACACTTAAAAAATCACAAAGCAACTTTCGATCTTCAAAAAAATGGATCCATCACAATTGGAAGGATGTTACCAACCCGCTATGGAGTTCTTTGATTAAGGCGAGTATGATACATATACCGAACTCGAAGACAATCTTAGCCAAATGCCACCACCGTCTCCGGATTTTGTAATTCCGGATTCGCAACCACCACCCACAAAGCGAGGTGGCAGAAGTGGTGGTAGGGGTGGTGGTCTGGCGGCTAGAGGTGGTGGCCGAGGACGGACAGCCGGCAGAAGTGGTGGCGAAAGTGGTGGTAGGGGTGGAGAGGTATTCGAGAAATCTTTTATGAACAAGTGGGGAGTCAAATGCGTTCCTCGGATATGATTTCCGGCCTGTGGGCCGAGATTAGAAAATATGTGGGCTTGTTTACAAACCTTCATAACAGGAACGCTAATTAAGTGCGAGTGAGTGGGTCTAGCGATCTTGATGGCTATCAGTTCACTTGCGACGAGTGGATAGATGAGGTGTTACGCAAGTACAAGACCAACAAAATGTGGGATGAAGATTACTTATGAAAAATCCTTCGTAATTGCTCCAAATGGATGAAGCTAATTTTGATTGAAGAAATGAGCGAAGGCGGCTCATCAAAGCGGGCCAAAACCTCTTCATCGGGTGGGTATATCTCCTCCACAAGCTCGGATGCTTACGTGGGGATTGACCTAAACTCTAATGAGGGTCTTTCCCCGTCCCCTAGGTTGACAAGCTGGAATGAGCAAGACGAAAGCTAAACAAACTGCTAACGAAGCCGATACCGAATTCTCGGGGGAATTAGCAGAATAAGGATTACAATAGAGATGACGACGAAAGCTAAAGTTGATAAAGTAAGATTGATGAACATGGACTTTTTAACGAGAGACTTTGGCAACCACCCAATGCCTCGTCAGACGATACTTCAACGAGAACATGACCGTCTCGTGAAGGAATTCGAACAAGAGCTTAATGACGAAGAGTAGTAGTTTACTAGTTTTTTTATTAATTATTCCTTTTAATTTTTTATTAATGAATATTTTATGTTTATTATTTAATTTGTGTTACAAATTTAAATATTATATAAATTTACACCAACAAAGTTTAAAAAATAATAATTAAAATTATTTTTTGGATAAAGCTGCTACTCACCTCTACCCACAACAGCATCAGGCTAGTGAGCTGCACCTTTATCACCCTGCCATGTCAGCGCTTACGTGGCTTAATATTAGAGGATAAAGTCATCACTCACCTCTACCCACAACACATAGTCTTAAGGCAAAGTTAAGGAAAAAAGATTAATTTGGATGACCTTTTCTTATGAACAAAACTAGGGTAGAGTCCCCTATACTATACAACGATACGAGTTGAGCAAAAGATAAAAGGATATATTTTGTTTAGGTTCTTAGTAGCAGGCGAACCTCGAACTTGTTCGTTAAAAATCTCAACCAATTGAAATGAGACTACTAAAAGAACTTACAGTAGTAAATTGTAATTAATGTGTAAATATATAAATATAAATATAAATATACATAGGATTATCTTGAGAACACTAAATATCGCGAGAACCGTGAGAACAAATGAGAAAACCAATCAAAATCATTTTTTTTTCAATACAAACCTAATTATAATTAAAATACAACATTAATAAATGAATTTTCTTTCCAAATAATTCATCTTTTCTTGCAAAAACACTCTAAAATTAACTTTTTACACATGTGTAAATGAAACAGTTTACACATGTACAAACAGTAAATTTACACATGTGTAAAAACAAATTAATTTCGTATACGTTTGAATTGTTACGCGTAAATTGTGTTTTTGGGATTGTATTTTAGTAATAAAGACAAGTGTAAAAAGAAAATTTTGATTTGAATGGTTTTAGATGGCGTTCTCACGGTTCTCACGCGTAAATTGTGTTTTTGGGATTGTATTTTAGGGTTTGGGGTGAGAAGAACAGGATTATATATGATGATTGGAAGGTTTTAGGTGATTTAATAAAAAAAAAAATTAAAAAAAAGAATTGCACCTCATTATGCCACGTGACACATTCAAGGGATGGTTGAGACCAACATTGAATGCCACGTTAGCAAACATCAATTCTTTTATATATATTTATAGATTATAGATTAATAAAAAACTATATCGAGCCGAACCAAGCCGAGCGGACCTTTGCTCGTGCTTGGCTCCGTTTACAAACCGAACCAAGCCGATCGGCTCATTTACAACCGAGCGATAAATCGAGCAAGCAATTTCCGAGCGAGCGGTGAGCGATTTGAGAGCGCCGAACGTTTTGAACTCACCCCACGACTTTAAGTGGGTGTTTGAGATTAAACCCTAATGATAAAGTGAACATAGACAATATTACTTGTTTAGTTAATGCGTTGATCAGTTATCTGTAATCACGAATGAGTTATACAAGTGAAATAAAAATAAAAAGGAAAGAGATGTAAACAACCGGACATTGTTGAATTTAGGTTTCAAGTCTCACACAGAGCTGCAACTTGCTGCCAATTAACCAAAAAAATTTGACAAAGAAAAAAAAGGAATGTATGTGTAAGAAAGCAAAAGGAAGTTTTAGAACCATTGATTAATAATAAAAATCAAAAGTCGTTAGTTTATATTAAAAAAAAAATAATAATAAAGATGGCTAAGGAGAAGAATTACAAATTTAGATTGCCTTGCCTCCAACTTCACCATAATCATATAGGATCTAAACATTAACTACAAGTTGAATTGCCCATTTTATATTAGCAAAACTAAAACTATAAGGAACACAAAAAACTTCAAAAAAGTAATAAACAAGTAGAATGTATGCAACTTATACCCAAGTTATGTTTTACCAATGCCAGAAACTCAATTTAATCAAGAAAAAAAATATCGATCAAAAGAAGTGCAATTATAAAAATATAATAAAAGAATGAACCAATTTCCGTGACTGTTTTGCAATTTATACCACCACCACCCAAAATCTTATCTAAATCAACACATGATGCGGTAATACTTACACGAGTTTCTTATTCCTATAGTATATCCCACACACTCTAGGCACCTACAATAAATGGTTATTACAATGACCATCATATAGTTTTCCATGGCATTTAAGTTGATGAAACTTCTATACATTATTATAGAATTATATAAAATAATGTTTAAAACTGTCAATTTAGTTGTCTTCGGTATATTTAAATGGTCATAACACATAGAGAATTCATAAATAATGAAATTTTTAACAGGTTAAAAATTGTTATAGTGGAAACATACTTGCGGTGGTATATTTTACAAGTGATTTCACCCTTTTCTACTAAATCTTCCTCTTAGAAACTACGCATTCTATTGTTATTAAAGATGCTTCCTCGTCATCTATGAGTCCATTTTCATAAACTACATAAGCTAAGTCGGTGCAAGATGAGGAGTCTGACATCTCTCTGTATACTTTAAGATCCCCCCCCCCCCCTCCCCCCCCCCCCCGCTTCACTAAACGACTTAATAAGGAAAAAAAACATAGCTAAATAATACCACTACTCGAGGGTTTGGGTTAGCTCCGGCTGCTAACAACCCATCATCACCATGTATGCTGCCAGACACATAACTAGTACTGGTCACCACCACTGTGACCACATAGAAAAGTAAGTCAAGTTGAGTCTTCGACTATGATATGCATTGTATACTGGCTTCACTTTAATCTCTTTGTTTTAAACTCCTACCTATAAAAGATAATGGATGTTGATAAATGGACGTCGATATCAAGTTATATAAGTAGACTACTAATTGTAGTTAAAAGCAGCTTGGTGGATGTCTAATCGGGCAAAGATTACGGAATTGGAAAAAGCAGCTTGGTGGGACTTCTCACATTTCGACAACGGCTAAACTCATAGGTTGTAATATTGTAATTGGGGGCAAAGGATAACGGCTGAAGCTGCAGTTTTTGTTTTGTTTTTGTTTTTGTATGATTTGTTTATATATCGGGTGTAATGTGGCCCAGGTAGCCGCTGGCTTAATGTGCCCGGGTGATACTGGTGGTCGAGGTTTTATCTAATAAAAGTTCCGTTTGATTGTTAAAAAAAAATTGTAGTTAAAAAAAGTCACCATTTGTAAGAAAAGTCCATATTCTAGAACATTAAAAAACCAAGTTGGTTAATGATTAGGCTTGTCTATATTACAGGAATCAATTTGGACTCATAATGGCTTTAACCTTAGTACCTACTCAGTTTTAACACACACCAAACACCCTCTAATAACTATAATTGAGTGTGAAAAACGGATTAATCGATTCAAGTATATCTACCATCTTGAATCTTGATAGAAAAGAAAATAAGCCATATTTGGTAAAAATAAATACATTACACCACCCGTAATTGGCGGTAATTTGGGCGTGAAAGCCAAATTTAACGCCCGTTAATGCCTCAAACAACCCCCCCCCCCCCCTCCCCTAGGCGCTAGACTTCCCCAAACCTGCACAAGCGTTAAAAATTTAACGTTTCAACCCAAACCATTCCACCAATAAAAAGTTTGCTTTTAATATTATTTGGTTGAATTTAAAAAAATAATAATTGGTTAATCATTAGGGGGCATTATGGGACCTTAAACCATTACACCTCATTTTCATTTAAAGCTCCTATGCTGACTACGACATCACGTGTCGTAATTTGCCCAAGTAGGGGCTTTAAAATTAAAGCCCACTACACATGGTCTTAAAATGTGTAATTATATTAAACAGTCGTTTCTTATTATATACTAGTGGGAATGCCCGCGCGTTGCGGCGGGTGTCCCAGCTAATACATATTCTTCTATGATGTGTAGTACGTATCACAACTCATTCCGTGTTTCTAACATTTTACAGGAGTAAGCATTTCGAAACCATTATATTACCAGCCAATACATTCATTGTATTATATAATACAAGAATCAATCTACTAAAACATACATAAACAGCTACCCATATGTGAAAAGATATCTTAATCTAGCATACAGATGATTTACCATTTAACCATCGGAGCTTAGGAGCTCATCAAGTGGTCTGCTTTATTTTAGCACGTAAACCTACCTACGTCATCACTTATTCTAAAAAAAACAAGAAGCTTAACCCAAACATCCTCTTAAGACTATGTTATAGGCAAAAAAAAAATTCTAGAAAAATACCATATATGAAAGAACAATGAGCGCATAGACACATGCATGCTACAACATACTGCATTCCATGCTCTACAAGTAGAATTTGAAACACAATAAGTTTTTGTGATACTCAACAATTCAATATGATAATCTTACCGGTCTCTAATGGGAAATACATCTCTAAAAACACGTGAAACGAAAACAGTAAGAGACTCGAGTAGCGTTTTTCTTACTCGTTCATTAACAAGATAGATACGGAGCTTGCATCAGGGGCACACAATGAACCAAATCGATACTCACTGTGTAACGAACCAAAAAGATGCTGACTGAATTCCCGCCATATCGTGTATAGTAACTTTAACATTTTTAGAAATCCTAACTTTTTACATAACCAAAAAACTTTTTAGCTATATATGCCATTAAATATCATTTGTAGCATAATATTTCAAATTAACATCATTCATTCAACTGCCAATATTGGCCTCGACATTAAAAGGACAAATACCAAGCAATATTGACGTACTAAACCTTATACAATGCCAAAGACCGTATACAACAAACAACTCTCCAAACGACGGGTCGATAAACACATATCATACGTAGCTTCTTAATTTATACATTAAATAAACAAAAGCATATATGATAACAAGGCACGAGTGGACGAGTTGGCTAGCTAGCAGAGTCATGGTTCAACCCGTGTTTTGCATTCCAGCTACGATGTCCTTAATGGTCAATATAAGTGTGTCCTCCAACCCGGGCGCGTAGTCACTCGTGGAGTTGAGCTTCACGAGCTCAGCAGCAGGCCTAGTGGATTCCATTATATCTTTGGATAAATGTGGTCTCACCTTTACATCAGAGCTAGGGTTGTGTATCCGCTTTAACGTGTACGCCTGGAGAACATTAAGTGTTGTGATGGTCTTAGTCTTTGGTTCAAGTAAGGATACCCTTCTAGCAATTGCTTGTGCCCAGCAAGCTTACATAAAATAGTTGAACATAATTACAAAAGTTTAATACTTTCTAAAATGGCCAGGTTGAGTAATGGGTCAAAAAGTTTTATTCATAGGTACCAGTCAGCCTGGGTTGAACCAGAGTCGATTATTTCTCCACATTTCAAATTAGTAATAAATAGTTGATGCTTTAAATAGGGGGTGGTGGCGCAGCTTGTTGCCCGCCTACCTGCTATCATTATGTAATTTGCCCCTTTTATTCAACTTACAATGAAAACTAAAACAACAAAACCGGAATAACCAAATCATCTTTTTTAATGACTAAACCGTTTCGATTGGTTATGGGAAACATAGACTGTAGATTTGTTAGCCCATAACCGAGTTCAACTGACACATGATCACCCCTAGTTTAAAGAAGACTTTAGGAGTTGTCTCGGTCAGCCCATTTGACTCGGTCCCTTTTTATATTAATATTGTTATTTGACTCTTTTATTAAAAATAACCCAAATAGACCCATCTTATGTTAACGGGTCAAAGTTGTTACCTCATATAATTCAATTTATAAAACCAAAGATTATGTGTGGTTTAACTTACCAGGAGAAGGTTTTTAGTTTCTTCATAATTGACCCTCAACCGCTCGCCAAACGCTAAGAGTTCTCGAGACACAAGTAGTTTGTCATACAATGCAGCGATCCATGGGTTCCCTTTGGCAAACACCAGTTCGACTAAGTCAATAGTTAATCAAAAGAAAGGCCACTCGTTGTACATCACCCTCATCTCAAGGTTTCTTGGGGTCCTTTGCAATAGGATGCTTGAATGCGGCTCCAAAACTGAGCCACACAGTAAGATGAAACCTTGTTTGAGTCCATGAAAATATCCAAGGGATTGCTCTTAGTGATTCAATCCCACCACTTGCTCTTAGTGCCAAGCTGCAGAGAACCGACCCGCATCTTTCCCATAATCCGAATACCCGATCATGACCTCATGCTTACCGTTGATTCGGTTTTTATAACACTCTATGGGAAATAGGCGAGCCATGGCAGTAGGTGCAGCCTTAAGATCGGCTAGCTTTTCAAACAAGGGTACGACTCTTAACGGGCTTTTGACTTAGCACTCGCGTTGTAAAAGATCATCCACGAGGACATCAGACGGGCTGGTTGCCATTGAGATTATATAAGCACCAAAGTTGTCTGATGGGAGTTCAGATATGACCCGAAACGTGTCTAAAACCTCGGACATCTCCTCAGTTTTAGGAAGATCATGCCCGAATAATGGGCGCTTGCCCTTTAGTTGGGCTAAAAGCCATTCTTGCCTTTGTTCCTCTGGCCAACTTCTATAAGAACCAATTTCTAGATACTTAGTAATACTGTCAATAACATCAGTGTGACGGTCTGATTCTTGGCAGATATCAAGTCAAACAAACGAAAGCCAGAATGTGAAAACTTGACGGAAATTGCCAAGAAGGCTTCCATCACCATATGCACATAGTGATCTGTAGCAAAGCTCAAGAGGCTCAAGAAACTACAAGATAAAAGATATAGAAATATTTAGCATCTTGACAGAAAAAAATATATAACCATTTGACTGTTACATGGATATAACCCAATCAAAAGACACCACCATGACTCATATATTGCAAAGGACACGATTTTGGCCTTAAAAATCTGAATGAGGTGACCAAGTATCCAATAAGGTGATGGCACGTCATCCCTAAAGCGAAAATGGCGCGTTTTGGGATAAAAAGGTTAAAATGGCGTAACCATATGACCGTCCACCCAATCACGTGTTTTTAAAAATTTGGGTATGTGTAATAAAATTTGTTACCTATTTATGCAGTTAACTCACAAAAGAACCTATAAGTTTTATTAAGACTTGAATACCTGCTCAACGGTTGTGAAAATCATGTTCTCAGGAACATCCGAGACCCCATTGGCCAACAACTGGCGAGAAGGCTCGCGTGTATGATACAGTTTATCCCTCACGTCACCAAGAATGATACGATACGGCTCATTTGGATGAATCTGCTTCCAAAATTTTGTGCCATTTGGACCAAATGTGAATATTAGTATGTTACAACAATATAGAAACATACTTTCAGACACTTTCCATTTCAAGGAATGTACTTTCAAAACCAACAATTAGATGCCTATGATATAAGTTTATAATTCAATACGCACTTAGATGTTGACTATGAAAGCACATTGTCTATGATAGAAATGACTTAAAAGAGTTAATATAGTACAGTTTTCCTAAAAGATAGATACAAGTTCAAAACAGTTAACTGGTGATATACCAATATAATGTTTCACATCTCTCTTTGAGGTTCTAGCTAGAATTAAACATTCAAGCGTCTTACCAAGTTAGTTTATTTTTTGAGGCCATTACTTGACAAAACCTTTTTGGCATAGGGGCTTGTGCGCAGCGAGGGGACATGAGGCTTTATTGCCTTGACTAACGCCTCACGTCGAGCTACCTGAATGAGACGGGTAAACATCAAAATGTATATACATGCACTTTATAAGACAAAGTGATTGATTGTTCAAACAACTGGTTGGTAAGTATGAAATTTTTAACTCATTCATATACAGTTGCCGTTGATTTAAGAAATTTTTTATCTAACACATCAGAGAAGTTGGTTTAAATAACTAACTTTTTAGATCACATCAAATGAGTCAAGCGGGTCAAAAGGGTTGAAAATCATCTGAAGTGTATTAAATGCATAAAATATATAAATATATTAAACCTCGATTATTATTCTTTTTTATAATATCATCATTAACATATTCATTAAAACGTGTTGGCGCCTTAGCCTAACCTAGACTAAAGACAATTTAACGCGAGCGAGTCAAAAAGGTAGAAAATAATCTAAAATGTACTAAAGGCATTAACTATTTTTAAATCTCTCCATTAAAGCTAGATTGTGAAAGTAATAATATCATATCTAACATCTTAATTAAAGGAAGAAAATAAAAAAGCGATTGCGTCATAGCCTGACCAATACCAAAGGCAAATTATTATGACTCGAGCCCACTTTGACATGCTACCTGTTTTAAGACGGCATGTTTTTACCCCAACCCCAGTTCGACCCGACCTGACTGATTTATTAGACTTAATCCAAATCACTTGAAAAATATACCAACCTTTGAAGAACAAATTCCTGCCTGGATAACATAGTTTCCATAAGGATCCTGCATGATTTGATCTAAACGGGGATTATTCATCAGCTCGTTGACAATTCACACACGACACTCTTCTCACGCATATTTCAGGCATTTTTCAACTACATTACTACTGTATTTCTGCATCGCGAGGTCCCCATAGTTCCCCTCCAGTTGATCAAGAATGGCTGATGTTGCCCATGGAACTTGAAGCTCAAATACATACTGTACCACATAGTTTCTGTAAATGTAGAACTCAAATAAGCATGGAATATTGGCATATTGCTAACACGATAGGGTGCTCAGGTTCGGGTCAAGTTGGGGTGTACCCATATGGATCTTGTGATAGAATTAGTGCGTTTGAAGTGATCTCACGAACCAGGCGCCTTCGTGATTCACCATCAGAATGGCTCAGACATTTCTGAAGCAACAGCACCCGTGCCGGTCTGTTGCCAGTTCGTGCATTTCTTAGTTGCGGCTTCAAAAAGAAACTGAAAGGCCATATACACGAATTAACTATAAATTTGAATCAAATAACTTAAACTTAAAAGGCGGAAAAAAAGTATGTTACATTTGTAGTTTGATTTATAGTTTGCATGTCTTGGTTCTTGATCGATGATCACAATTACACTATAAGGATTCAGAAGACGTTTGGATGTGCTTTTTGTTTTCAGTTCTAGATCTTAGATAGTGACTTCTGTGTCGTGGAGTTCATAATATTGAAAATATCACACATCAGCGTTCTAGATTTTTGTTTTTTAGCAGTTGAAATCGCTATCCTAGATAGAAACTTCGCGACTCCAACCGCTACAAGACAATAATCTGGAACACTTGTGTGATAGCTTCAGCTTTGTGAAGTTCAAGACACGTAAGTCGCTATCTTAGATAGCAACTAACCCAACAGCCTAATCTTTACAAGCCCCAAATATGCATGATCAGGACCAAATACTTTTTTTTTCAACTCCAACAAGGGGTATAAGAATGAGGTTGTTGGAAAATTACATTGAGCACTCAATGCTACAACTAATGTTTTTATTGGGGAATTTAAGCGAACAGTTGGTGGGCAGGCAATGAACAAAAACAATGGGTGCTTTATTTAAATCTAAATGTTGGAAACCCATTAACAAACAACGTATATGCTAACGCCTGAACGTATTAAAGATGCAAATTAAAGATGATCAATTTAAAACAGAAAATACGATAATAGAAATAACCTGAAAGTAGGGAGATGAAGCAGCCACTCATAAACCCCCAACACAGATGCATTGCTTGTTAAGCAGATTTTGTGGATTTTAAATTCATTTCTAAGATAGCAAAAATTACGCGGTAACAGAAAAAGATACTTTGTCATCAGAAGTGGTGAACATTTCTTTAGAAACCTTTGTGTATGATTCCAAACTCCAGAGGTAGGGAGATGAGTGCCGACATGAGAGCCCCGTATCTGAAAAAAAAATACAAATGAACAGAGCCTCGACATTTGTTGATGATAGTACATAAAAACCAAAAGACCACCTTATTCTCCAAGTCACTGGATAAGTCTAAGGCATAACTGTGTTGTATGATCTTAAGCAACAAATTGACAAGCCTCCAAATGTGAAGTTGTTGGTAACTGAAGTACAACAGACAATAAAACATAAGCTCCAACACTAAAATTGAAACAATATAAATTTTTCCATTAACAATATAGCTAGACAAATAATCAAACATAAAAGCCTCAACTACCAAATCTTCGGGAACCTCTTCATTCCCTGTACAAAATCGGAAAAGGTACTCCATTGAACCGAGAATTTGATGCTCAGTTAATGAACGGTTGCATCTTCCTGGAATTAATGAACGGTTTCAATGATTTGGAATTAAGACGAGCGTCTTGAATTAATACAGAAGGGTCGCTTCGTTGGTCTGGGAGTTCAAGATGAGGTAGAAGGGTATGGATGGAACATTTTTTTATATTGCAAATGAAAAGGGTTGTGAAATGCCCACATTGCCCTCCTAAGTGTCTTAATTGTCCCTAATATCCCTATAATACCCTTATGAAATAAGCTTTATTCTCTTATACTTGTTGCTTTAAAAATTGTACCCATGTCAAAATTCCAATATGGTACATCACTCCTTTATAATGTATTACTAGTGGGAATGCCCGCGCGTTGCAGCGGGTGTCCCAGCTGACACGAGATTCAATTATGATGCCGATTACCAACCACAACCCATTCTTGGATTTTAACATTTTATTCCATTCAACCAAAAATAGGCGTAGAAGTTTCCATCCACTATAAACCCATGCGATTGGGGCGACCAGTATTTATAACATTACACTTGTTTTTGTTAGTTTATCAATCATCTCGTGATATATCGATACTCAACTCGACTGACATTATAACACTAATACGTAACATGTGTTTTGTTATATCAGTTCTAATACGCTCAACCGGTTCCACTGATTCAACCAAATCACTTGTCTTAGACTGCGAGCCATAGAAAAACTCCTCAATGGCTCAATGTCAACAAGTTGATAACACACAAACCATTTCAAAAATCATTCTAAAATGAATTCATTGACTCTTCACATGAACATTGATCAGAAATCAAGTTATTACAAACAAAATATGATAAAATAGTCATATTACAAGAATATAATAAACAAGTCCAATATGGTTCGGGTCAGAATGAATTATGCTCAAAATATTTTCTGTTCAGAACGGGTATACCCATAATAGGTTCCGGTCAGAACAAGTCTACTTAAATTTGATCAGAACGATAAGCGATAGAGAAGATTTCAAGTTGGGATGAAGAAGCGTTGAGATTTGCTTTAGTAAATTGGAGTCTGTGTCTGTGTAAGTAAAAAGAGGATGCAGAGAAGTTTTTTAGCTGTAGTATGACCTCCTGTGCAATGCTCTACCCATCTTGACTCATTCAATGCTTCCCTTTGCCCTTATTGACCCGTCCACATTTTTAACTCTAATCAATTTAGCCCATACAGACCCAATGCAAAATACTTAATAACCCAACGTGACCCAAAATGTTATGATAAGACCCATTATGACCCAAAAGTTAATAATTGGGTTGTTGTTGCCATGAACTATACATCTAATAATAACAATAATAATTTCAAAAGTCAACTCACAATCATAGTGAAAATTTAACTTGGGAGTATCGTCGCGACTACAATGGATATGCTTAAACAATGCTAAAACCGGTTCAGATGGGGACCAATTGATAGTGAAAAGAATATAGGACAATAATGGAATAAAACACTTTTAAGCATAATGAAAAAAAGATTTTTAAAAAGTAGGGCTAATAGTGTTATGAGGCATATATCATTCTTTCTATAATCTGTACTATTAAGTCAAATTTAAATGTATGATGACCTTAACAAATATCTTTCTATTCAGATCAAGGTAAGTGGGATTCTTAATGCATAGAACTATAATAGATTTTGGTCCAACTTGATACATGGTAGCTTGAATCAACTTGTTACCAGATGGGTCACACAGCAAGCACAAAAGAGCATGACTGTAGGGTGTACCACCGTGGACCAAGGTGTAGAATGATATGTCACCCAGCAACACAGGAACACGCACCCCGCTATCGTGGACCAAGAGCATGGTGGGTTGACGTCTAGAATTCCACCATGTGGGTGTGTTTGTGTGGGTGTTTCAAGCTTTTTTTTTTTTTAAAAAAAAGCAACCGCTAACAACTGCCAAATAAGTTAAAGAAATATTTTTAAGTCATTAACTACCCAATATCCTATAGATACACACATATATATACACACACACACAACCTATTATCTCAAAAACCTTTCAAACCCCCTGAACTTATTTGATCAATTTACATGTTAAACCCTCTCTTTCATCCCAAACCAACCCATTTATATGTAAACAATGGGCTCAAAATGTCATCTCTTCTAAATAAAATTAACATAAAAGAGTGTGGTGTTGGATAGTTAGATGGCATACTTGATTGCAGTTTTAGCACCTTCATAAGAAGCCTTCTTCTCAAGTTGACAAGTTAAATCCAACAGAGACATTTGTTATTTTGAACTCTAAATGCCATACCCATCATTTTTCCATTTATTTATGGTTAAATCCGTATCTGAACCCAAAGCACAAAGATAAACAAGTCTTAGGACAATTGGCAATTTGATGACAAAAACTCAAGGGTAAGCACTATCAAAATGCTTGCAAATAAATAGAATCCATTAAAATTCTGAAGTGAAATTTTGCGAAGGATTAGACACTCTAGGGTATATATTTTCAAATGATTTACATTTTGCACTTTTTATATGTATTAAAAAATTCCAAACTCTATGGTTGAGAGTTCCCAAGCCCACCTTAACAGTGAAATAAGTGCACTAAATTATTAATCATGATGAAAACTTGGTTTTGATAGTTACAGAGCTTTAAAAGTTATATTGACTTTGCTAATACAAAAATTAAAAGTGTGAGTTATATGTTGAATCTGGTTGAAAAGGGAACCAAAAACTTACAGTATACTGAGAATCCAAGATAGCAGCATCCTTGTGGCTTGCTTTACTTACCGGGAACAAAAAAAGAAAAGAAAGAACAACCGCAACCCCTGTTTCTCGCTAACCCAAGGCAAAAGCAGCACATAAAATGGGGTTGCTGGAACCTCATACCAGCAGCAAAAAAATGCTTCTCTTGAAAGAAAACCTCGCATACCTTTTTGCCATGTTTGCATTCTATTCTTGTTGTGTAAAACAATAGCAGCACCCAAAACAGGCCTGCTAAAACTGTAGATCAATAGCGAAAAATGTTGCTCTTGAAAGAAAACCTAGCAACCCGTTTTGCCGTATTTGCATTCTATTCTATTCAAATTGAACATCAAGAAACAATCCATGATTATGAGTGGTTAGAAATTGAGATAAAACGAATATAAGGCACTGAGATAAACCATTATAAGATATAGACATGTAAACAATCAAAAAACAGAATAACTCCTCCATGGCTGCATACCTTCCAGTTGCCATGTGAAAGTATAGTCAATCACATGATGTCTCGGCTGCCCGTCAAAATGCAAAAATCTAATCTGTGCTCAAATTCACACAGATCAATGAAACTCATAGTGTAGCCTTTTTAAAACTGGGTATTATTCAGCAAAAGAATCGAAACCATGATTGTCTTTCTTATTGTGCACTTACATCTCCCTGTGACATAGTCGTATAACTTCCCTCTACGAGTGCTGAAGTTTCCATTAGGTGAGCACAGCTCCCGTCACGAAATTGCCATCATCATTACAGGTCTATATATGAATACAATCATAATATTTTGTCAAGTTTACATTGTTTTGCATTTATTTCATATCAATTGACTTTAAATTAGTCAGTTATTCTTAAAATAACTGTATAAATATTAAGATTTAAGTAACCTAATAATAAAATTAGCATAAAATTTTGATGAAGTTCCTTACAAATGAAGACAAAAACATGTTCTAATCCAGATGATATAAACCAAATCAATGAAATAAATGAATAAACGTAACTCACAAATGAAAAGCAAGATGAAATCAAACAAGAAATAATGAAACCCAAACTAAAAAAACAGAAATTGATACCTGAGAGTTCCCACGACTCAGATTGATAAACATCGGTTTGCGTTATAGCCTGAAACCAGAACAACTTCCCAATATAATGAAAGAAATGTAAATAAGCACCTCGTTTAGCAGCAAATGTCATCCAAGTATCAAATGAAGTTTCTCAGTCTAATTCCAGATAGGCGCATCAGCTTCTTTATCAACTTGGTTAAATTGCTCACTTTCCTATAGTAGAAACATAGTTTCAAAAATTACAACTAAAAGATGAAAGAAAAACGAAAGAAAAGAAAAGGAAACACAAATAAAAATCGTCAAAAACAATAGCCAAATCCAATTACACATCTAACAATCTCCAACCCCTAAACACCACCAAAATCATCGAAAATCACAATACCTAGAAAAAAAAAAAGCTTCAAAACCTAAACACCATAAAAATTCAAACCAACTTAGTTCAAAATTACATCTTAATCAGATGTATTCTACAGAGAGAGAGAGAGATACCTGCAATAATTGGGGGAAAGAGACAATAATGAGAATTGTCGTTTATAGATGGGGTGGTGGTAAGCGGAAGTTAAGGGACAAATATTCAATAGCTTTCAATTGGTATTCAATGAGCATAACTGAGAGTTATGGAGGGTTATGAAAGCGCCAGGGAAGGTGAAAGGAGAGGGGTAGGAAGGGAATGTCATTTTAGTTTTTAACTAAAAGTAGGTGGGTGAAATGTCTAGATTACCCTCTAAAGTGTCTTAATTGTCACCAACATTCCTATAATGCTCTTACTATATAAGTTTTATCCTCTTGTACTTGTTGCTTTAAAAGTTGTACCAATGACAAAATTACAATATGATACATCACTCCTCCTTTATAATGTATTATAGATTATAGATTATAGATTATAGATTATAGATATATTATATTATATATACGTTTTGTAATCATAAACAAACAGAGTTTTAGTTATATGTTGGAAAACGTTTTACGTATCTAATCGTTACACTATTACTTCTTAAAATATTTGATTGTTTATGATATATAATGTTTATTGAATTTTATTATCTCCAAGTAGAGTTAAATTGAATTTTGTTCTTTTTTTTTTTTTAATAAAACGCAAGGCTTTCTTAATCAAAACCTGAACAACCGAGCAAGACACTATGAAAATTACAATAGAGAAAAGAGACAAAAAGGCCTGTTTGGTAGCCTATTAATGATGCTCTAAACCATTTAGCTCTGAATTGTTCAGCATTCAGACTGCTTGTTTCAACTTAAAAAATGTTCTGAATGGAATGGTTAAGAGCTGAACTATTCAGCACTTAATCATTCAGAGTCTCTTAACCATTTACCTCTTAATGATTCAGCACTTAATCAAACAAACAACCCCAAAGACAGACTACCAACATATCGCTAGAGAGCCTTAAGTTGGCTTTGATAGAAAAAACCGTCCAAGACCACCACTTTTTATTTTGGGGCCGAAGATACCCAATGGATTAGCAACCCAAAGAAATCTCTTCCTAATTGATTCAAGTGCCACCTTAACCTGGGAATGAGTTTTAAAGAGAGATAAAGATATAGTTGTAGACTACCCAACACCATATTTATCAAGGTTAGACAACCCCCAAAGGATAATGTTCTGGATTTCCAATTAGACAATCTTTGATTCAACTATTTCCAAGACGACCTCCAGTTTTAGCTAGATTTGTATTGGCTCCAATCTTCAATCCCAAGTAGTTAAATGGAAATGCGCCAATTTTACGTTTAAGAATAAACCTCATCTTACCAATCATGTCCGGTTCAACCCCAGTAACAAATATGTAGTACTTTTATTATAATGTTCTTTGAAGCCCGAAAAGAGATGCTTTAGCATCCCAATATTCTTTATAAATCGAGAAAGTTAGATTCGCGACCTTCCCCCAAGGGCAAGCAGTTCACTAGGACAAAAGAACTAGAGGAGGCGAGACAACCTCGAATTCACCACTCCATCTAGGGGGAAGTCCCGGTTAAAACAATAAAGCTCCTTTTCAAAGTTGATTGTGATTATCATCGCTTTAAATTTGTATTTCTTAAGCAATGATATACATTAACAATAAGGGGGCCGTCTCGTACATTATTTTCTCAAATAATTCAGTTGTAGATTATAATTCACTTTTCCTCTGTCCCTTATAATAATGTTTTAAATAATTCAGTTAGCTAAATCATTTTTCCTTTGTCGCTTATATGTGTTTTTCCACGATTTGAGTTGATTTGTATCACTATTTTGAGTTTTGTAAGGTGCGTTTTTGACCTTGCTACAACAAAACGTCAAGTCTTCTATGTTCTTATGGGCCCGTGTAGTCATACATTCTTTCCAAAAATTTAATAACTATCACAAACTTGTTATTTTAGTAGGATCACTGTTTTATTTACGATTGCCACTAAACTTTCTTTTAACCCCAAATTTTCCTTTAGATTCCTGTTTTCAGTCACTTACGTTATTCAATTTTGGCTAATTCCTACTTTGTGTCAACCGTCAATACGAAGTTAAGTACCTATAATACATTTAAGTGTCGACGTGTCATATATTTTTCATTTAGATGTATAATACAAGCTATATAAGGTTGTGTACAAGTAAACCATGTGCTGGAAAATTCGTTGCATAAAAATATAGATGTTGTTAGGACCGGCGAACGCGTAATCCGACAATCACGGGTTTTATCCTAGAGGTGCGGAATTCCTCTAGAATGTTCTAATAACAGATACGATGATTGAAACAATGAAACGAGTAATCACAACACACACACACGGGTCAAAAGATTATCTATTAATCACCAAAAACAGAGCTCGAGTGTTTACAGAGATCAAATCAGACGTCTATGACCAGGGGAGGGTGTTTGGAGGGTGTGTGAGGCAAGAACTGAGGTCTAGGGTTGAGAATGAGGGTATTTATACCACCCGGGTACGACCAGACCCTCAAAGGCGATTAGCAGCTACAGTGCACGCGTTTACAAGCCCAATCGCATGATAAACAGGCCCACTCGCATGTACAGGGCACACGATTAGGGCCCTAATCGTGTGAACAGTGCCCCTAATCGCCCTCAGCTTCTCAACGACCCCGAAACGCGTATAAACGCCTCCAAACACCCCGAATCACGTCCAAACTACTAATATACTAGCCTAGGGAGATCGTGCACTAACAGATGTCCGGAAAATTCAATATATCGTCGGACAAATATTTAGATAGAATAGTAATTAACTATAGAGGGAAGTTAACTTACATTTACATTTGTTTCGTTGGTTTATATTTAAAGTTACTGATAAAAGTTATATAAAAACCGAAATTGGTTCATTAGTTTTTGGCAAAAGACATGATATTATTGTCCGTTGAGTTAACAAAAGGTGCCTTCCATAAACTTTACAAATTCATCAAAATCTATTCTACCATCATTGTTATCATCATACACTCTAATCATCTTCTTGCAATCATCCATATTAACTTTATCCCTCAACCCCAAAGCAGAAAAAACTCTCTTCAACTCTCTTGCATCAATATACCCATCTTTATTCTCATCAAAAACATCAAAAGCTTCCCTCACTTCATCCAATCTTGGATGTTCTTGTTCAAAAATGTTAAAAAGATCATCACTACTTAAACTTCTTGGCAAGTTCTCACCTTTGGAATTGTAAAAAATCCCCAAGTTTCCCATCACCATCTTCACTTCATGTTCTTGCATGCCTTTGTATTTAAAAGAAGGTGATCTTTTTGATAGTTTGGGTTTTTGGTGCTTCTTTTCAACTTGAATGTTTGATCCATCCAAGAAAAAACCTATTTGGGTGTACATGATCATGTAGTGAATTATTTGGGAAAAGATGTATTGGATGAATTCAGGTATCATGAAAGTCATTTTATTGGTTAGATATAATACTTATTTTGGTGAAATGATTTGGTATTGAAATGAAGAATAATAGGATTTTTAGTGAAGTAAGAGTGTGTTAGAAAAGCTTAATTATGAGTTTGAAAATAGGAGAATGGAGATGGTGGGTTTTATAGCAACTAAAGAATGTGTTTGTTTGTGTTAGGTCAGCTGTCAATGCTAAGATGGTGCTTTGAACGTGGTTGGAATTACTTGGAAATGAGTGGTGTTTTGACTTGGAATATCAAAGGAAGTTTCTTGCTTGATTCTTGCATAGTAGGTTAGTATATAGGTCACTAGCTGATTACCCCGGGAGGTTCCCGGGGTTGCTAAATCTAATTTTACGTGATAACCTATTACAAATGGCTCAAGTTAACTAACTACAAAATCTTCTAATCATTGGATGTTCATAGTATTCTAATCAGTAATAACTCATATTCCCCACAAAATCTAATTTTACGTGATAACATGAACACTTTGTGTATTTTTTTCCTGTATGAACGAAACCCCACAAAAAATAGTAGATTTTTTCTCCGTTTTTTATATAGCACTATGGTACTCGTTAGAAAGATAATAAAACGCTCGTTAATTTGGTGTAATTTTTTTCTTTAAAAAATCCCGTATATAAAAGATATAAATGTTTAAAAGTTATGGGAGGAAATATGAGAGAGAAAATTTTAAATTTATTTTTAAATTCTTTTTTCCTAAAATAACTCAATTTAATTAAAAAAGAAAACAATTCAAAAACACCAAAAACTCTCCATTATGATGCCACGTGGCACAAGGTTGAGGCCTCCATTGCACGCCACGTCAGCAAAAGTCTTTTCTTTTATATATATATATAGATGGATAAGATTATCCTGCCTTATTTAATTTTTGATATGTTGTAAATTAATGAGTTTGGACAATGGAAATAAGACACATAATACTTAAATTTTCATAGTTTTATTATTATTTAATAAGAAAAGATAAAATAATAAGGATAATGACGAGGTAGGGCCCAGTTTAACCAAGCTGGCCCATACCTACAACACGTCATATGGCCCAATGGGTAAGGCCCAATGGCCACACGCAATCCGGCATTGATTAATAACGAACATCTTCTAGAAAGAAGTAAAGGGGTAAAGCATAACTGCCAGCCCGATAAATATGAATATAAGCGATATGGCTTATCTCCAAGTAAAGTGGAACAACTAAAGAGAAGAAGGCGGTTACACAACATAGGAGGTTAAGAACTCCTCGATTATAAATAGGGACGCAGGTAAAAACTTATAATTCATTCACAAACACTTCACACTTTTACAACCGCTTAAAAGCCGTACTTATTCTCACGCCGGAGGGTGGTCACAGGAAAACCCCCAATCCTGTGACGAGTCCTAACGGTGTTCTGTTTTGTAGCTAAACAGGTCCCGTTCAATCAGGTCAAAAGAAGTTTCTTGTCTTATCCAGAAGATTAGTTCCCCTCAGGTACTTGTTTCTTCATTGGCGCCATCCGTGGGACGGAAACTAGACAAAGGATCATTCTTTTTCACCTGACAGAATGGCATCGCAGTCGAATCCTCAGTTCACAGCACAAACCAACGTGTCCCAAAACCCACCGATAACTACTGAAGAGGAAGATCACATCTCTGAGGAATCGGTGGATGAAGAGATAGAGATGGAGCCTCCGGGTTTCCCACCTAGAGAGCAACATAATGAAAACGCGGCAGCCCAAGGAAGACCTTCAGGGAATCCGACGGCAAGGTTAAACCCTACGGCGCCACCTTTCCCGTCGCCAATCCCTACAGCAACTTACACCAGCCCCATTGTGCACACCACGATGGGTGGAAGGTCACGCCCTCCCACGTCCTCCATGCCTTGGACGACGGCTGCGGCCACGCTCCCGCTATTCTCGGCAGCCATGACAGCATCAATGATGTCGTCACCAATGGCGACTATCATGAACCCGGCATATGCACCCTATACTCCCGTGACGCCTGGGAACCAACCATATATGCCATATTACCCCATGCACCCCTACGGTTACATGTATCAACCGACATGTGCTAGTCCGTACTCTTACCCCTATCCGTACATGTATCCTCCTGTGGCACCAATGACAGGATGGGGGGGACTGGCTCCTTCAGCAACTCAGGCCCCGGGAACGCGCCTAGATGAGGTTCGAACCAGGCTAACTTATGATGCAACACCCGCGGACCCGTCGGCACTCCCGGCAGAAATCGGTCAAACACAGCGGCCCGTGAACAGCCAACGCCCGGTTCGAACTGTTCAGCTGGAACGACGGGAAGAAAGGAATGAACGAGAAAATCCTGGAGATGAAGAAGAAGATGATCTCACTAAACCGTACCGTCCACCGGCTATGGTTACTTATTCAAAGTTGGCACCAAGAATCGCTAATGCACCGCTCCCGAAGAATCTCAAGCTGTCCTCTACTGTGGGAAAGTATGACGGAACGGGGGATCCCGATGACCATCTAGCGTTCTGCTATATGTTTATACAAACTTTGGTCGGGGCAGCCAGAGTCTGGTGGGACAGTTTACCCCCCGGATCCATTGCAAATTGGAGAGAAATCGTGCAAGGATTCTCCCAGCAATTCAGTCAGCAGAAGAGACATACAAAGTACAGAGACGAAGTCATGCACATTCGACAACGAGATAATGAAACGGTAGAAAGCTTTATCGTAAGGTTCAATAGAGAGAGATTGCAGATCCCGGGTCTCACTGAAGAATTGGCATGCACGGCATTCACCATGGGAGTAAACGACGACGGCCTGTTAAGGAAACTACACGGCCCGAAAGGATACCCCCAGACTATGGACGAAATGATGACCATAGCGAAGGCATATGTGAAACAAGAAAAATCTATAGCCATGAACCATGCAGTACGAAAGAAGCAAGAATCCGCTAAAGTTTCTGATTCCCATGACAACAAGGACCACCGAGGCGGTCGAAATCGAGGAAGAACAGAGTCATCTAGCCAACGTTATTCCAGGAACAACAGGAAAGACGACAGACGGGACGATCGCCGAAGATCTGACAGGCCCCGCGACACCTTCACAGGTAAAGGGGAAAGCCAATAAAGGCCCAGGCAGGAATACCCTGATCTGACAAAAACGCCGTCCCAAATACTGGAGTCTGAAGATTTGAGGCTCAATGCCCCGAAGCCACTCAAAGACTCACCGTCACAAGACAAGTCCAAGTACTGTTCCTACCATAAAGGCGCCGGGCACGACACGGATGATTGTTTCCAATTGAGAAGACAAATCGAATACTTCGTCAAATCTGGAAAATTGGCCCACCTACTGAAGGATGTAAAGCCAGGACCCTCATCCGGAGGTGGCGACAAGGCCTCAGGTAAAAAACCGTGGGAAATCAACATGGTCCGGGTAGAATCCAGGTTCAGCAAGAAACGAACGTTCGAGCGCTTCGAGCCGTGGATGGAAGCGGTCATGACGGTTCCAGCGCATTACAAAGTATTAAGTATGGAAGCCCTGGTAATAGCTGCCGCCGTCGGCGATTACAGCATGAGAAGAATACTCGTAGACACTGGAAGCTCTGAAGATTTAATATACGAGCCCTGTTTTCGAAGAATGCGGCCAGAAGACCAGAAAATGCTGGAACCAGCCCGCGGCCCGGTAAGAGGATTCACAGGTGAAAGCGTAGAGCCCTTGGGACAGCTCACGTTTCCGGTCACCATAGGGGACGGCCGCAGAGAAAGGACCATACTTGTTACCTTCCTGGTGATTCCAGCAAATTCACAGTACAATATGATCATCGGCCGCTACACGCTGGGCCGAATAGACGCTTTAGTCTCAACGGCTAGAGGGTTTCTAATGTTCCCGACCCCCCAAGGGGTAGCAACCGTGTCAGGCGACAAAGTTTGTTCAACAATCGAGCAGAAGCCGTGCCACCAAGCTCCCTCGGGGCTCAGGGGTCCAGAGAGATGGGTTCTGAATGCCGAGCACCCAGAACAGACAGTATTGATTGGCGACACCTTGTCACCATCAGCCACGGAAAAACTGAAGCAGGTGTTGAAGAAGAACCTGGATGTTTTCGCATTCAAACACGCAGACATGACAGGAATCTCCAGATCAAAGGCAGAACACAAGCTGTCCACCTTCCCGTCGGCCAAGCCAATAGCACAAAAAAGAAGAAGCATGGCCCAGGATAGAAGAGCCGCGGTGGTTCAAGAGGTAAAAAAACTAGAAGAGGCAGACATTTTGCGGAAAACCAAATATCACACCTGGGTGGCAAACCCAGTGATGGTGCGGAAGCATGATGGGACATGGCGCATGTGCGTCGATTACAAAGACCTCAATAAGGCTTGCCCGAAAGATGCATACCCATTGCCCGAGATTGACCTCAAGGTGGACTCCCTCTCGCCATTTAAATTCAAATGTTTCTTGGACGCGTATAAAGGTTACCACCAAATCAAGATGGCCAGGGAAGACGAAGACAAGACAGCATTTCATACCGACGCGGGCATCTACTGTTACACTAAGATGCCCTCCGGGTTGAAAAATGCTGGAGCGACATACCAGAGGTTGATGGTGTCACACCCTCAAATTTCCACATGCGGGGTTCTACCGCGAGGCGTGTGACACACCAGGATCCAAGTCAACGGTCACAATAAACAACACTATATGATAAGATACGTAAAATAAAAACATAAATCCAAACCATTTGAAATAACAGCGGAAACATTGTTTTACAAAACTAGATCCCAAAAGTTTCCACACTTGTTTAATAACAAAACCATGAACCTAAACTAGACGCCGTGCAAACGCGTGCGCCTAAGCCCTGAGATGCTGCTACCTTAGCGACCTGAGAAATCATGCCAAAAACGGGTCAACATATAATGCTGGTGAGTTCACAGGTTTAAGTTTACAATAAGTTTCCGTGTGTTGAGCGTTGATCACAAAATACCATGTCATAAGATACGTTAAACGAATAAGTAAATGAACAAACAAGCGTTTCCTACTACTACCACGACTGTGATGCTGAAACCATTACTGACAGCGTTGCTTGAGTTGCTGCCCGTGTTTGAGTTGCTTGTGTTGCTAAACTAGAGACAATATGCACCCGCCCGGCTCCTAGCCGACGGGTGGGGTGTGTCAGGCCCAATAGATCTATCCACATTTCCCCGTTGTGCTACCCCGCACATTCATGGTTTCCCCCGGGACTCCTTGTTTCGTCGTGTAGTAAACAAAGTGTTGCAAATCAAGAGTTGTGTTTCAAAAGCGTTGCATTCAAAAGTGTTGCTTTCCAAAAGTGTTACTTCCCAAAAGTGTTTCAAAAGCGTAGCGTGTTTACAACAAGTCACTTCCCAAAAACAGTTACGTATTCAAAATGAGTAAAGCGTTTCCAAAAGAGTTACATGTTTATATGAAAGCATTGAGTTTGTTAAATTGCGTGGCATGTTTCTCCCCCGAAAGAAAACGTATAAAAGAGGGGCCGTGAACTCACCTTGGGTTGCGTTACTTCGAAAGTGATTTAAACCAACAAGCTATGCTAGCCCCGTAAAGCGGCGACCTAACATATGACAGTTACAAGTACTTAGACTAACAACCCGTAGGTTAGTTAGTCCCTAGGTGCCCAGACCATAACCAGGTTCGTTTGAAAATGCGTTGACTGTTAAACTGACCAAATTTACAAGACTCGACATCCCATTGGTGACCCGAGACCCCACGTGTTCATCTCATACTCAAACATACACAAATCATGCAACTTAGTCCTTAACATGCGTTAAAGTTCAACGATTCTAACACATAGGTCAAATAACGTACGAACAAGTCCGAACACGTGTTACTATGTTACTAAGCATGTCACGGGGTTCCTATCATGTTCCTAGGTGTCAAATCGGGTTTTGGGATGTTAAAATACGCTTACAACAGCATTTCATGCGATTAGGGACTTAGCATGCAATTAGGAAAGTCAACACGTGATTAGGGATGGTCAACAGGCAATTAGCTGAGCTAATCGCCCCTTATGTTAGGTGATTAGGGCTAATCACATGCTTGTATAGGCGATTAGGTCATGTGGTATGCATTTCAGGGCTTAACTAGTGATTAGGATCACAATTGCATGACTTGCTAGCAATTAGGATCACAATTGCATGACTTGCTAGCAATTAGGATCACAATTGCATGATCAGATGGCGATTAGGGGGCTACTCGCCACCCTTGGCATGCGATTAGGGCATAATCGCCTGATACACAGGCGATTAGGATTGCTAATCGCCTATAGTGCAGCAATTGTGGTTTTTCGCGCGTTTAACCCTCCAAATCAGATCCGAAACGTGTAAAAACACCCGATAATCATCCAAACATATTAATAAACATATTTTAAGTAAAACCCCTAAGTTTTCATCATTCTAACAGACCCGAATGCGAGCGTTTTCCCAAAATAGCAATTTAACATGAAAACATCACATCAACATGCAAGAACTTGCCCTAAATAGCAAATATTCAGATCTAATCACATAATCACGTTGTCCGGAAGCATCCTACTGTTCTAGCATCATCCTAGAGCAAACCCTAACATCAAACAATCAACAACACACCTCATATCATCCTAAATCATCCAAAATCCTTCAAACGGGTCAAAACACCAAATATCCATAATATACGACCAAAACCATTCAAACTCCTAGGACATCATCATACTAATATGTAACAGCTATAAACATCAAAATAACACAAAAACAATCATGATTAAATCCCAAAAGCTCAACCTTTAATCACATATAACACATTTAACACATGTAAAGGTGTGGGTTTGTTTAGAAACGGTTTTAAATGGATTTTCAAAGACAAAAACCTTTATAAGTCAGGTCTGGACATTTAGGGAGTAAAACATAATCATTTAACGGTTTGGGTTTGAAGAACACACCTTGTTTATAAGAGTAGATGATGGAATAAGCTTGGAAATGGTTGTTTGTGTGTAAAAATGGGTTCCAGAGGATGTTTGTGGGTTAAGATATGTTATGGGACGGCTAGGGTTATGTAAATAATGTTTTGGAGGTCAAGGGTGGTATTTATAGGTGTTTTTAGTCGTAAAACATGTTGCAGGCGATTAGGAAGTTGTATCAGGCGATTAGGGTGCTAATCGCCTAAGAAAACAAGCTAATCGCCTAAGAATAAGTGCTAATCGCCACCTAACACATGCTAAACGCCTATAACTCTTAGCTAATCGCCTAATAGGTTCAAGCTAATCACCTGACTGATCAGGCTAATCGCCTATCAGCTCAGGTGTTGTGTATTTGGCGCGTTAAACTCCGTTTTAACATATGTTAACACATTTTCACATACCGATAAGTCACATAATGATTATAAACACATAATACATGAAAGTAAACACGTTCACACTCGTTCACCAATCCCCGGGACTCGAGACTTACGTACGTTAAAACCCAAATGACGTGCGACTCGACTCGACCGACCTTGTTTTGTGTAACGTATGCACAACTCGCTAAGGTAGACTTTACTAAGTTTTCAAAAGTTAATTACCGGAAGTTGCCGGGTGTCACATCATCCCCCTGTTAAAAGAATTTTCGTCCCGAAAATTTCCCGAAGTCGAAAAGAGAAGACAAAATAAGAAGAAAAATTTTCCGGGTCGTCACATCATCCCCCTGTTAAAAAGGAATCTCGCCCCGAGATTCTTTTAGCCCCAACAGTGATGAGCGTCGACCTCTGTGTATGCCCAAGTAACGTTTCCCCAAGGAACAGCGAGTGAATATGAGACAAGTGACCCCCGATCGAAGGCCTACTGGGGACTACTGTGATCGGTATACTAACCCACTGGTACCGTCCAAGTAACATCCCCACAGGACCCCCATCGACCCCAAAGAATGAGAAGCAAAGACCAAACCCCAAGGAAACACCCAAAGACATGAACACTCAACAATGCGAAAGAGTAAAACCAAGGCGTAACAAAAGATGAGAAAGAATACGTACGGGTAACAGTGTCTGGGTCCTCCTGGTTCTCCCTAGCCCCAATAACATAAGCACGAGCAGCTACACCACCGCCCTGGTTGTTCCCTCCATTTCTTGCTGTGCCTGCCTCTCCCTGATTCAGCTTTGGGCAATTTCGCTTGAAATGCCCTGTTTCACCACAATTGAAGCACCCTTGATTTCCCCGAGGAGTAGGAGTGGGGGCAACTGCTTGAACTTGTCCTGCCTGAGTGCTGACCCTACAATCCTTGGCCAGATGGCCATAGCGAAGACAACGGTTGCAACGAAACGTATCACAACTCCCAACATGATGGTACCCGCACTGGTTGCACTTAGGGTTCTTTCCCGTGTACCCACCCTGATTCTGAGTCGACGGTGACCCCACCGCCCCTAGCTTCCTGGTCTGCTGCTGTGGTTGTTCTTGAGCCGAACTCTTCCCCGAGCCTTCCAACTTGCGCTTGCTGCCCTCTGGAGCCTTGACAGTCGAACCACGAGCAGGTAAAACACCTTCATTCACCTTCAGATTAGTCATCCGATGAGCCGATCGAACCACCTCTGCATAAGTAGGAAGATTTCCCGCAGCCACTAACCCCGCTATCTCTGGTACTAACCCTGAAATGTAGTGCTCGATCCTCCTGTATTCTGGTACGTGCAAGTCAGGACACAGCACCGCCAACTCGTTACGCCTCACAGTGTACTCTTCAATCTCAGACCCCACCATCTTGAGGCTCCAAACCTCATGTTCCAATTTTTGTACCTCCTCCCTGGGACAGTACTCCCTTTTCAATAGCTGCACAAAGCTCTCCCATGGCATGGCATAGGCTTCACCTATACCCATGTTCTTAGTGATGTTGTTCCACCAAGTCAGAGCAACATCTGTGAAGAGGCCAACAGAATACTTCACCCGATCCTCGGGAAGACAATTGCACATTATGAATACGGACTCCACTTTCTCTAGCCACTTGAGCATGCCTACCGCCCCTTCAGTGCCAGAGAACTCATGGGGCTTACAATCCCGAAACATCTTGTACGTACACATGGCTGGGGGTGGGTTAACAACACCGCCTGAAACGAAACACGTAAGAAAACCACAAAAGAAGGATACCATACTCACAACGAGGCAAAACTGATAGGATCAACTCACCGCCATGAGCGTTGTGTCCTGCCTGAAAGGCAGCCTGCAGCAAGGTGTTCAGATCCTCCTGGGTTAGGTTCACCCCTCCACGGCCACCGCCACCGTTGCGTCCGCCAGTACGACCACCGCCTCTACGTCCACCGCGAATTCCAGACATCTTCTGAGAAAGACAAGAAACAAACACTCAGAACCATCACCAACGCTAAACCAAGAGAATACGAAAAATCCAGAATTGGGCCCAATGTGACCATTAATCCCAACCCGAAATCCGCCAAGTCTTTCATGCATTTCAACTTATCATTTCGTGTGCACCCGAAATGATAAATTGCTCTACATGGTCCTCAAGGCGTGCCCCGAGCTCGAACCTCAAGTCACCCGACACCCACATCCTAGGAAGATATAACCAACTCAAAAGATCATCAAACAAGTTCCCACGACTGTAAACCCGAAGGAGAAGATAAAGTGAAGCTAGGAATAACCAAGAATGAGATAGGCAATGTGACACCGTGTGGTAGGGATACCGACACCCCGACTAGGTTAGTATGTTTACCAAAAGACACGACTCGAATGTATGTGACCGTCTAGTGTGTGAGACTCGGCTATAGTCTAGACTCTACATGCAGTCCTAGTTCACTATAACCATTGGCTCTGATACCAATCTGTCACACCCTCAAATTTCCACATGCGGGGTTCTACCGCGAGGCGTGTGACACACCAGGATCCAAGTCAACAGTCACAATAAACAACACTATATGATAAGATACGTAAAATAAAAACATAAATCCAAACCATTTGAAATAACAGCGGAAACATTGTTTTACAAAACTAGATCCCAAAAGTTTCCACACTTGTTTAATAACAAAACCATGAACCTAAACTAGACGCCGTGCAAACGCGTGCGCCTAAGCCCTGAGATGCTGCTACCTTAGCGACCTGAGAAATCATGCCAAAAACGGGTCAACATATAATGCTGGTGAGTTCACAGGTTTAAGTTTACAATAAGTTTCCGTGTGTTGAGCGTTGATCACAAAATACCATGTCATAAGATACGTTAAACGAATAAGTAAATGAACAAACAAGCGTTTCCTACTACTACCACGACTGTGATGCTGAAACCATTACTGACAGCGTTGCTTGAGTTGCTGCCCGTGTTTGAGTTGCTTGTGTTGCTAAACTAGAGACAATATGCACCCGCCCGGCTCCTAGCCGACGGGTGGGGTGTGTCAGGCCCAATAGATCTATCCACATTTCCCCGTTGTGCTACCCCGCACATTCATGGTTTCCCCCGGGACTCCTTGTTTCGTCGTGTAGTAAACAAAGTGTTGCAAATCAAGAGTTGTGTTTCAAAAGCGTTGCATTCAAAAGTGTTGCTTTCCAAAAGTGTTACTTCCCAAAAGTGTTTCAAAAGCGTAGCGTGTTTACAACAAGTCACTTCCCAAAAACAGTTACGTATTCAAAATGAGTAAAGCGTTTCCAAAAGAGTTACATGTTTATATGAAAGCATTGAGTTTGTTAAATTGCGTGGCATGTTTCTCCCCCGAAAGAAAACGTATAAAAGAGGGGCCGTGAACTCACCTTGGGTTGCGTTACTTCGAAAGTGATTTAAACCAACAAGCTATGCTAGCCCCGTAAAGCGGCGACCTAACATATGACAGTTACAAGTACTTAGACTAACAACCCGTAGGTTAGTTAGTCCCTAGGTGCCCAGACCATAACCAGGTTCGTTTGAAAATGCGTTGACTGTTAAACTGACCAAATTTACAAGACTCGACATCCCATTGGTGACCCGAGACCCCACGTGTTCATCTCATACTCAAACATACACAAATCATGCAACTTAGTCCTTAACATGCGTTAAAGTTCAACGATTCTAACACATAGGTCAAATAACGTACGAACAAGTCCGAACACGTGTTACTATGTTACTAAGCATGTCACGGGGTTCCTATCATGTTCCTAGGTGTCAAATCGGGTTTTGGGATGTTAAAATACGCTTACAACAGCATTTCATGCGATTAGGGACTTAGCATGCAATTAGGAAAGTCAACACGTGATTAGGGATGGTCAACAGGCAATTAGCTGAGCTAATCGCCCCTTATGTTAGGTGATTAGGGCTAATCACATGCTTGTATAGGCGATTAGGTCATGTGGTATGCATTTCAGGGCTTAACTAGTGATTAGGATCACAATTGCATGACTTGCTAGCAATTAGGATCACAATTGCATGACTTGCTAGCAATTAGGATCACAATTGCATGATCAGATGGCGATTAGGGGGCTACTCGCCACCCTTGGCATGCGATTAGGGCATAATCGCCTGATACACAGGCGATTAGGATTGCTAATCGCCTATAGTGCAGCAATTGTGGTTTTTCGCGCGTTTAACCCTCCAAATCAGATCCGAAACGTGTAAAAACACCCGATAATCATCCAAACATATTAATAAACATATTTTAAGTAAAACCCCTAAGTTTTCATCATTCTAACAGACCCGAATGCGAGCGTTTTCCCAAAATAGCAATTTAACATGAAAACATCACATCAACATGCAAGAACTTGCCCTAAATAGCAAATATTCAGATCTAATCACATAATCACGTTGTCCGGAAGCATCCTACTGTTCTAGCATCATCCTAGAGCAAACCCTAACATCAAACAATCAACAACACACCTCATATCATCCTAAATCATCCAAAATCCTTCAAACGGGTCAAAACACCAAATATCCATAATATACGACCAAAACCATTCAAACTCCTAGGACATCATCATACTAATATGTAACAGCTATAAACATCAAAATAACACAAAAACAATCATGATTAAATCCCAAAAGCTCAACCTTTAATCACATATAACACATTTAACACATGTAAAGGTGTGGGTTTGTTTAGAAACGGTTTTAAATGGATTTTCAAAGACAAAAACCTTTATAAGTCAGGTCTGGACATTTAGGGAGTAAAACATAATCATTTAACGGTTTGGGTTTGAAGAACACACCTTGTTTATAAGAGTAGATGATGGAATAAGCTTGGAAATGGTTGTTTGTGTGTAAAAATGGGTTCCAGAGGATGTTTGTGGGTTAAGATATGTTATGGGACGGCTAGGGTTATGTAAATAATGTTTTGGAGGTCAAGGGTGGTATTTATAGGTGTTTTTAGTCGTAAAACATGTTGCAGGCGATTAGGAAGTTGTATCAGGCGATTAGGGTGCTAATCGCCTAAGAAAACAAGCTAATCGCCTAAGAATAAGTGCTAATCGCCACCTAACACATGCTAAACGCCTATAACTCTTAGCTAATCGCCTAATAGGTTCAAGCTAATCACCTGACTGATCAGGCTAATCGCCTATCAGCTCAGGTGTTGTGTATTTGGCGCGTTAAACTCCGTTTTAACATATGTTAACACATTTTCACATACCGATAAGTCACATAATGATTATAAACACATAATACATGAAAGTAAACACGTTCACACTCGTTCACCAATCCCCGGGACTCGAGACTTACGTACGTTAAAACCCAAATGACGTGCGACTCGACTCGACCGACCTTGTTTTGTGTAACGTATGCACAACTCGCTAAGGTAGACTTTACTAAGTTTTCAAAAGTTAATTACCGGAAGTTGCCGGGTGTCACAGATGGATCAAGCGTTTGAAGGCCAGATCGGAAGGAACCAGGAGGTTTATGTCGACGACTTAGTCATCAAAAGCAGCAATGAGAATAATATGATCGCGGACATCGAGGAAACTTTCAAGAAGCTCCGCGAGTACAACATTAAACTGAATCCGGGAAAGTGTTCGTTTGGGGTCGAAGAGGGGAAGTTTCTGGGAGTAGTAGTCACTAAAGACGGCTTCCGGGTAAACCCAGAGAAGGTGTCAGCAATTGTCAACATGCCATCACCTAAAACACTGAAAGAAGCACAGACCTTGAATGGACGACTGGCAGCCATAAATCGTTTCTTAGCGCGGCACGCGGAGCGATCCTTGTCGTTCATATCCACACTGAAAGACTGCCTCAACAAAAATAAGTTCAAATGGACGGCAGAAGCAAAGAAAACCTTCCAAGAGATGAAGACGTTCGTGAGCAACTTACCCCTCCTGGTAGAGAGAAGCGGGGTCCAAACCCCCATTTATTACATCAGCCGGGTACTCGCGGATCCAGAAACCAGGTACCCAATGTTGGAAAAATTGGTCCTGGCCCTGGTTCACGCATCCCGCCGGCTGCGCCGCTATTTCCAGGCACACAAAGTCGAAGTGCTAACCAATTTCCAGATAGCACAAGTGATTAACAAACCAAAAGTATCAGGAAGACTCGCCAAATGGGCAATTGAATTGGGAGCACTGGATATAGTCTTTAAAAAACGAACCTCTGTGAAGGGACAAGTCATCGCTGACTTCATAACAGAAATCCCCGCAGGACAGGAGATACCGAGAATAAGCAGCGGGTCGCCCCAGGGAGAAGAAGTGGATGAGCCAGCATGGCAACTGTATACTGACGGCTCATCAAACAGCAAGGGGGCAGGAGCCGGCCTTTTACTGGTCAGTCCAGATGGGGCTAGATTCCTGTATGCCCTACGGTTCGAATTTGAGTGCTCCAATAACCAGTCCGAATACGAAGCACTCCTGGCAGGTATGAGGATGGCTCTGTCGCTTGGGGCAAAGAAAATAGATGCCCACGTCGACTCTCTCTTGGTGAATAACCAGGTTAATGAATCATACGAAGTCCGGGACGACACACTGTCAAAGTACTTAGAGAAGACGAAAGATTTGATGTCAAAATTCCAGAAGATAACATTGATACATGTCCGGCGGCACCGAAACGACATAGCAGACGCCCTCAGCAAGTTGGCATCATCAGGTACTAAGGAAGACGTCCACATCGAGACTCTCAAGCACCCGTCTACCCAGGAGACAACAGTACATAGCGTACACGCGGCGGAAGTCTGTTGGATGACACCGATACAGCAATATCTGGAACACTGCATACTCCCTGAAAGCAAAGGGGAAGCCCTGAAAGTCCGCACCAAAGCTGTACAATATGAAATGCAAAACGGTGTCTTGTACAGGAAGTCCTACCTGGGTCCGTCCCTGCGGTGTGTGTCCCCGTCAGAAGCAAAGTTCCTTGTTGAAGAAATCCACGCGGGCACCTGCGGTATACACGCCGGACCAAGAGCAGTGGTAGCCAAGTTAACAAATGCAGGGTACTATTGGCCGGGTATGCATAACATGGCAGTAGAAATACTACAGAAGTGCATCAGTTGTCAGAGGTACGCTCCACATACTCTCCGGCCTAAAAATGACTTGATTCCCGTAACGGCGGCCTGGCCGTTTCAAAAGTGGGGGGTAGACTTGGTGGGACCATTCCCCCCGGCACCGGGAAAGCTAAAGTATCTGGTGGTTGCTATCGACTACTTCACAAAATGGGTCGAAGCAAAGCCGTTATCCCAGATCGAAGCAGTAAACATAAAGAAGTTCCTATGGGAACACATCGTGTGCAGGTTTGGAGTCCCACTATACTTAGTCAGCGACAATGGGACCCAATTCGCAGATAGGTCACTGCAAGAATGGTGCAAAGAGCTCCAAATCCAGCAAGTTTTCACATCCGTTGCCCACCCGCAAGGAAACGGGCAGGTGGAGAGGGCGAATAGAAGTATACTTGATGGGATCAAGAGAAGACTGGACGCCGAAGGCAAGTCCTGGGTCGACCAATTGCCACACGTCCTGTGGGCTCACCGAACCATGCCGAAAACAAGTACCGGCGAAACACCGTTCAGTTTAACATACGGATCAGAAGCAATGATACCAGTAGAAGCCATGGTCCCGTCACAACGAAGAAGCACCGGCGGCGAAGACAACGAGCAGCTGCTACGTGAGAACCTTGAACGGCTTGAAGAACGCCGCGATACGGCCTGCATCAACGAAGCCAGGTACAAGAGACTGTTGGAAAAGTACTACAACAAACGGGTGCTTGAAAGATCCTTTAAGGTTGGAGAACTGGTGATGCGAGACAATGAAGCAAGCAGATCTCAACCCCAGGGCAAGTTGGGTCCAAACTGGGAAGGGCCGTATGAAATAGCAGAAGTGCTGGGAAAAGGGGCCTACTCCTTGAAACAACTTACAGGGGAACCCATCCCGCGCACTTGGAACGCCTCCCAGCTCAAAAAATGTTATGTTTAGTTCAAACTAAGGACATTTTTTCTCCAGTACATTTAGTGTTAACTGTGTCATAGTCGACCTGTTGGTCCTCACAGCCTATTTGTATTTTTCGTTTTCTAGTACATTTAGCGTTAACTGTGTCATAGTCGACCTGTTGGTCCTCACAGCCTATTTGTATTTTTTATTTAATAAGACGCCTATCACGGCCATTTTTCATTAGCAAACAGTTGTATTACTTATCATATTACGGGGATTGACACTACAAAAAACGAAACTCCCCCACGGTAGGTGGCAGGACTAAAATCCTTTGCCATAACATAAACAGCCTACCATCAAAAGCGCTATACAAAAATAAGCAAATAAAAAGCCACATGCGGCCAAATTGCTACTATTAAAACCGGCCCGTGTCATATGCGGCCGTCCAGCATGGCTACTACCTCTGCAGGGGTATGTAGCAGATCATCGTCTGGAGCATAATCAGGAAGTATCAAGTACTGATTAAAGTGCACGACACCCCCTTCCTCACCAGGGTTCTCCGGGAATAATTCTGCCATCAAAGGAGCCTCACCTACGGCTGGCACATCTGGAACAGGGTCCTCAACACCCACAACTTCCAGTTCGTCATCAGGACCTGGTATGTGCTCAGGAGAGTTCACCAATGGAGCCGGAGCGTTGAACAAGCTCCTTGGGCCCCTGGAGTATGTCAATCCATATTTATTTGGAGGAACGAAGCCAGCAGTTCTGGCATTATACTCCTCCATAGCCGCACGTCTCTCGTCCATCTCGTCGGCCCACCTTCTGAGCATTTTAAGACCTTCAGCAGCGTCTAGCTCACGAAGGAGCTCAATCAGAGAGACTTGGTGGGAAGCCATAAATAGACACAGTGAAAGTATACCTTTTTTGGAAAAAATTTCGAGTGAAAAATTTGATAAGGAACCTGACTTATATACATGGGTACAGAAGATCAAGGGTCAGTGTCAGTAAATATCGTTATTAATTCACTGACACACGCCGTCAAATCTATGACACATGGCAGTCGTGACGTCACGCAATGATGACTCTCAATTAATAGACGTCTAATGATGGTTGTCTAATCAACATTAATGAAGCAAACAGACCAGCTGGAAAACACTAAGGGAAACCAAAAGTTTTTTCATTAATACGATGACTACATAGTCTTAATTACATCATAAGATTACTTAAACACAAACTACGATTACATTAATTAGAGGTGACATCATCCCCGTCAGAAGAATCACTCAAGTATGGCTCCAACTCCACCCGGAGGGATGACACTCCCTCGTCACCAACCTTGTTACTCAAACGGCCCAGGGCCTCCAAAGAGTCTGAACTCAAGGCTTGTAGACTATCAGCAACCCCGGTGGGCAAGGCCTTTTCCTGAGCAGTAGGGGGGGAAGTTTCTTTCCAGCCAGACACACTTGATTACCATAGGCCAGCCCATCATGATAACCGGCCTCCATGGCCACGTCATAGAAGGCGTTCAATCTGTCCTGATACTCAGCGCTGCCCCGGACATACCGCCATGAAGCAGGGATGCCCCGGCTTACCAGCCAATCCCTCTCTTGACTCATCGCATCCAACTTCAATTGAAGGTTATCTACCTGGGACCGCAGCGAGTCCGCAGCATTCACGGCTTGATCTGAGCGATCATTGGCGGCAGTTAATTGTTTATGGCAGTCAGCTAAGCTTTTGAGGGTTTCGTCCCTCTGCTCCTCAGCACGGCGAATCCGGGACTCATATGTCTCAATCTCAGCAGCCATCAGATTGTATCTTTCCAGATTGGCCTAGTTACTGGCTATAGTGTTCTTAGCAGCCTCCAAGTCTTTCTCTAGAGTCTTGATGCTGGCTTCATAGCGAAACAAATGCTGATTCAATTTATCCTCCCGTCGACGCCACTCAAGCTTCTCATCAGTATGGTTCGTCACCATCCGTTCGCGGTCACCCTCAGCCTTTTCAACGGCTATCTGCTGGGCGACCACCTCCACCTCTTTATCAGCAATAAGCTTCAACAACCGTTCGTTCTCCACTACCATTAACCTCTGCTTCTCCCGGAGATCGACAAGATATACTAAATCTGCACGCCACCGGCGAAGCACTTCGTATACCGACGATGTTGTACCGACACCAGACACCATGGCGTTTTCGGCAAGCTGAGCATTGTCCAACCCCTGTAGATAATACTTCTCAGCTGGGGGGAAGGCAAATTCAGCCCAATGCCTTACCGCGTCCGGATGAATGAGCCGGGTGGTGTCAGCAACATTCCACCCGGGCACATATTTGACCGGCTTCAAGGACGGCCGCCAGTTTATGCCTGGCAAATACGTGTTCGGTGGCATGGGCCCGGGATAAGAGGAAGATTCTTCACCATGCTGGACGCCTGTCCGGAAACCCCCTGGGAACTTAATGGGATGTTGTTGAACATCCTTAAGTAGCTGGGAAAAACTCTGATGGGAGAGGCCACTGGGCGCCGCAATAGTATTTGCTACAGAGTATACAGGCTTTGTAGACGGCGGAATCGACACAGTAGGCATAGCAACAGTAAGGCTCACAGGTATGGTGGGGGAGGACTTGTAGACACAGCAGCAGACGCGACAGTCGTCGCAACAGCAGACGGTGGGGTCGTCATCATGGATGGGGAAACAATGACGTCACTACCATTCTTGGCGGTAGCCTGACCAGCAGAAACAGGCGGGGACTCCACGGACAAACCTTCATCAACCTGGGTGTCCCCGGATTCAATCCTTTCACCTACACATAAACAAACAGACATGACTACCCGCATGAATGCACGAAGCAAACAGCACAAGGACAGATAGGCAGGGACACTTACCCAAGATTTTCTCTTTAGCTTCCCTCAGCTGCTGCCTCTTGGCCAGTAATCCCTCAGCATCAAGACCAGCGGTAGCTTTCCGTTTCTTGTGTTTCTTTCCTGCCACATCTGTCGAAGGCGGCGCAACGTTCAACGGATCTGGGTCTATGGGAGCTTCTTTGTCACCGCCCAGCCCAGAAGTTCCTGCAACATCGGTTGACACGGTCGCCGCTGGAACGTAGAACTTGGCCACAGTTTGGCTCAAAACATCCAACTCTTGTGCGCCAAGGGGACGGTCATATTCTGTAAGTAACGGAGCAGCAGCAGGATCAAGCACATCGAAATATTGCCAACCCTCCTGGTCCTCACGACGATACTCAGGAAATACCGTATCATCCAACCACAGTCGGCTCATGCCCACAGCCACCATGGCTCGTTCCGGTATATGAGTACACTCGGTTGGATTATTAGTTAGGGCCACATACAACGGATCTTTCTCGTATACCGCCGGAGTGGGGCACAAATCTGCGAGCTTGGTTTTGCCCTCAGGATACCTAATCGGGGCGTTCTCCGGAAATATACGGGCGTCAATATAGAAAAATTTCCTCCTCCACTCTTTATCCCTCACACTCTGCGGGAAGTTCTCTATACAGGACAAGACCCCGGGTCGACGATCAAAAGTAAAGTACTCTCCTTTGAACTTCAAAACGTACAACGCACGGAAAATTTCCAGTTTGGGCGGCATACCCAAACCTAGAGCACAAAATTCAAAGTGACGAATCTTGATCATCCCCAACGGATGAAGTTGAGAAACGTTGACCTCATAATACGAGAGTAAGTCACAGAGAAACTTCGTGGCAGGAAGACAGAAATGGGAAAAGGTGAAAAACTCGCCATACAGAGTCAGTTTCCCTTCCTTCAATGGGAAAGCAATGTCGTCCTTACCCGGAAGTACAGGATTCCATTCAGACGGAATTTTGTAGTCGTTTAAGAAGGATTCAAGTACCGTTAACGACCACATGCAGTAAATCTCGGCAACACTCGTGACTGTGCGTGTAGAACCGGTCTTGGGAGCCATTTCAGGGGTAATAATCTATTGAGGGAAAAGCAGGAATTTGCTAAGTACTGTGGATTATTCACCTTGAAGTGGCGAATTTATAACATAAATTACCAACGGTTGAAATTCAAAATTGAACCGCCAAACATCATTTCCCCTGACAATCGGACTGTTCATAAACGGCTGATAGGACGTTTGAAATGACGCCTTGGCACGTGCACAAGTCATGTGGTACCAATCCCAATAAAGATTTTTTAAGTCACATTTTTTCTTTATACATATGTTTGTTGATTTTTTATTTTTTGCTATAAGTCTAGTAACGTTCACACGTTCACCTTACTAGACTGGGGGGATATGACGAGGTAGGGCCCAGTTTAACCAAGCTGGCCCATACCTACAACACGTCATATGGCCCAATGGGTAAGGCCCAATGGCCACACGCAATCCGGCATTGATTAATAACGAACATCTTCTAGAAAGAAGTAAAGGGGTAAAGCATAACTGCCAGCCCGATAAATATGAATATAAGCGATATGGCTTATCTCCAAGTAAAGTGGAACAACTAAAGAGAAGAAGGCGGTTACACATCATAGGAGGTTAAGAACTCCTCGATTATAAATAGGGACGCAGGTAAAAACTTATAATTCATTCACAAACACTTCACACTTTTACAACCGCTTAAAAGCCGTACTTATTCTCACGCCGGAGGGTGGTCACAGGAAAACCCCCAATCCTGTGACGAGTCCTAACGGTGTTCTGTTTTGTAGCTAAACAGGTCCCGTTCAATCAGGTCAAAAGAAGTTTCTTGTCTTATCTAGAAGATTAGTTCCCCTCAGGTACTTGTTTCTTCAGATAACGTTATTGAAAGTAAATATATTTGTTCCATATACGTATTATAAACTCTCTATTTTGCTTATTCTACTAATCTACTATTTGATTATTTTAGAAACATGTCCAAACACCTTGTAACTAGTAACTTAAGACATGTAGAAAAATATGATATCCACACTCTAAATTAAACGGGGAGTAGCACTGAAATCCAATTGATACCAAAGAAGAAATTAAATATTGTTTGGTTGCTAAACCTGAAAGGGACAAACAAAAACAAATCCCTACTCAGCTGCTCGGTGATTTGCTATGAAGTTTCCTTTCCTTTTGTTCACATTGAATGAATGAAAGTTCATCAGGATTCCCTGCACGATGGGCTGAAAGTTGGTTTAGGTCGCTATCGATTCAATTTGCTATCGGACCAGTATGGTATCGTTACTCGGTTTAATCTATAATCTATAACTTATAATAAAAGAATTGAACTTTGATGATGTGGCATTCAATAGAGGCCTCAACCCCTCTTTGAATGTGTCACGTGGCCTCATGTAGGATTTTTTAATTTTTGAGTTTTTTATAAATCTATATATATTATATAATTATTTTAGGAAAAGATAAGAATTTAAAAACAAAATTAAATTTTCTCTCTAATGTTTCCTCCCATAACTTTTAAACGTTAATATATTTTATATACGAGATTTTTTTAAAGAAAAAAAATTACACCAAATTAACGAGCGTTTTATTATCTTTCCAACGAGTACCATGGTGCTATATAAAAAACGGATAAAGGAATTGAACTTTGATGATGTGGCATTCAATAGAGGCCTCAACCCCTCTTTGAATGTGTCACGTGGCATCATGTAAGATTTTTTAATTTTTGAGTTTTTTTAATAAATCTATATATATTATATAATTATTTTAGCAAAATATAAGAATTTAAAAACAAAATTAAATTTTCTCTCTAATCTTTCCTCCCATAACTTTTAAACGTTAATATATTTTATATACGAGATTTCTTAAAGAAAAAATATTACACCAAATTAACGAGCGTTTTATTATCTTTCCAACGAGTACCATAGTGCTATATAAAAAACGGAGAAAAAAAACAACTATTTTCTGGGGTTTTGTTTTCAAATATATTTTACTCTACTAATAAATCACAAACGATAAACATAACTTCATAGGCAGAGATTCCTTTTTTTTATATTTGAATATGATAACTTATGGCAGAAATTTGTTTAAAATAAATAATAATAATAATAATAAGATTATTATTATTATTCATTAATCACGTATTGGCAAATCATTAATTATGTTGTCATATTAGATATTTTATTATGTTATATTAGATATTTCAACCCCGGGACACTCCTGGGATAAAAGCTAGTATATGATATAAAATTTTAATGCAACCTTATTTTCACTAAAATTGATATCAGAATACGCGAGCATATTCAATGTTTTTTTAAAGTAACCTCTAAAATAAAAACATTAAATGTGCCATCAAACTGACAAAATACGAAGACGTATAGGTAGACGGGCAACAAGCTGCGCCGCCACCCCTTTCTGAATTGCGTACCCTAGCCTAACAAAGACAAATCCTTGCCCCCTGGAGATGAACTATTGCTGTGGACGACCCGTTGGACCCTGGTCAAGAAACGAATAGCTTCTAGCGCTAGGGAGCCAAAGGTATCAAAGGCCAAAGGGATTAAGGCATGTTGGTTCTCTGCACAAGCTTTAGCATGCTTATCTACTTTCATCGATTTTGCCTTTCTCGATGCTTGCCCAGCTACAAACCATGTTTCCCTTAACCCAACCAAAGGAGATACACTTGTGAGGGCCACGCAAGCATGTTTCCCCTTCTCCCAACCAAAGACCAGCAGATCTGTTGGTCGCAGGGTGGATCTCCCTTCTGCAGGGTCGGTGAGAAAATTTACAGAGGCCTCATTTTTGGCAGAAATCCCAGCTCTTCTCAGGATGTCCCACAAAACGTCCCTAACCCAGTCATGCCGGTATTTGAACCCAGAGAGCTCTTTGTAATGAATTGCGTGCTCCTCATATTTATCCATGCAAGCTTTACGACAGATGGGGCATGTTTCATCTTCTGGATACATAAGGATCATCAACCGGTACTTGAGTATAGCCCTGTAGTCCATTGTAGACATGCATTGACTCAAACCCTCAATCGGGATAACGGTCAAAAAATCCGTAGCATAAGGACCCTTTAGGCATTCAATCACCACCTTCTGGCGAGGGGACAACTCAAAAACTTCTCCCAGGCTCTGAGCAGTTTTGCTAAACTGAGCATTTGCCAAAGTTTTTTGTGGCTTTGAGGGTTCTGTGTCCTTATTAGAAAAACCGCCAATATCAAAGTCCAGGAGATAGGTGTTTAAGTGTTCAAGCGCCTGTTGGTAGTCCGGGTCCAGCCTGATGACCCCACTGTTTCGAAGGATATGATCCTGAAGTTCCCAAGACTGAGCTCTAAACGTCACAAAGGCATAAATCCCAACATCTCAAGCTGAAAGGAGGCCAAAACCGCCTAAACGCATCGGCAAGGATGCCAAGCTCCACTGGAGGTCCCCGAAGAAGGGGCCACCACCCACAACTATATCTTCAATTACCTCCCGGAGGCCATCATCAAAAAGGGATACGGCATGAATCATCAAGTGGGGTTGACAAATTCGCAACCCAAAAAGTAACTTAGCGACCCCCATGCATGACCTGAGCAGCAGGGGTTCACTTTGGGGATCCCTAAGGCGAGGAAGGAGTTTCATGAGGTCAACCGCAACCGTAGCCCGCCGCCCAGCCAACTCCCCAATAAAGATAGGATCTCGGCTACCAGCTCCACCAAGGAGCTAAATTCCCCTTCTTTGGTCTACCAATCCCTCTCGGGAAAAGCCCGTCCTGAACTTTCAGCCCGTCACACGTCGGCCAAAAGACCTCTGTTTTCTTAATATTGAGATGAAGCCCCAGAGATGGCCCATGCACGTTGATAATGTCTAAAGCCTTAGCAACCTCAGTTGCATTACCTATAATCGTCCCGTCATCCAAATACCAAGCATCATACGGGATGTTACAGTGTTCCTGAACCCGCATGATAAGGGGGTGTAAGGCAAAAGCAAAGAGAAGGGGCCCCAATGGATCTCCTTGCTGCACTCCGGTGGTAGCCCCAATAAAGTCATTACCCACATATAGCCTAGCAGGCTGGGCATATAGGAACTGGACCCATGGATAGATAGACGGGCACCACTGGTGAACCTCATGGAGAAAGGTTGTGCGGTCAACCATGTTGAAGGCATTGGAGAAGTCTACTGTAAGCATAGCCAAGGACCCATCCGCATGAAAAGAGTTGAGGAACCTTTTGGCACTATGAAGCACCGCCTCTGCCCCATTTGGAACCCCTATTCCAAATTGAAAGTTCCCAAGGTACTGGGCAATGTCTTTTCCAACCTTCTTCATTGCCACCTTAGAAACCAACCTTCGCCAAATGCCCCCCACAGCAATAGGCCGGATTCTATTATCGGGCTTTAATAAGGGGGTGAGGGGGGGGGGGGCCGAGGCAACAAACTCAGCAAGTGTCTTAGGGCATGCCCCCTAAGCCATAAGTTGACGACTTCAGTAATGGCCGCGAGCAAACCCGAGGAAGTCACCGAGCCTTCGCCACCAATAGCATCCAACAGGTGTAGGGCCCGTATCCTGTCTCTGCCGCAAGACGTCCCTTTGGGGAAAGATTGGATACATCTGAGCACACAATCCCCATCTACAGTTTCGGCGGGTTGGGCGATAGGGTTAGAAGGAAGGGATGGAGGCGGCATCACTGGGTGTTTATCAATGAGGGCTTTCATGGTCGATTCACATACAGGGGCAACCCCACTGGAGCACGAAACCTTAACCGCCGCCGTGAAATACCCATCCCTGACTTTTCGAAGACATTGCTTTATGTTAGGTTCCCTTTCATTGTCTTCTTCCCTTCTGGCTTCTCCCCTAGGTACCACAACCTCCCCCGCGCTATGAAAGAGAGAAGAGACCAAGACCGGAAACCCAGACCCATCTTTCCATACTGCAAGCGCTTGCATGATGCTACTACACTGCAAAGATTTCCTGTTCCCTGATCTTCGCTCTTGCCTGGAGGATGGTCTGACCGCCCTCAAGGTTAACCGCGGGAGCAATAGCAATTGGACCCAATTGTCAACCGAGCCCGGCGACGCCACCACTTTGCGCAAGGCACCTGATAACACTTGAGCAAACATCAGGCGACAACTGGGAGGAATGCTTTTAACAGTTTGAAACCTCAAACTAAATGAAATTAAATGACACGTATATTATTAACTGTAAAGGGATGTATCGAAACCTACAAAAAAGTTACTTTTGACAAGATTTATTTAGTGTCAAAGTGTCATGATCCTTTAGAATACAATGACTTAAAGCATAGTATCACAGTGAGTTTATAGACCTCTTTTCATAGATAGTTTTGGGGTGATCTACTATAGGACCGTTGGACGAACTTGGAATCACGAGTGTTTTACAAGCACGAGCGCGGAATCCTCGGGTTATAGTTTTGTAACAAATATATAGATCATGTAGGAAATAGGGTTCACTTTTTATTAAAGTAATAATAAATTAAATGTAATAACGATAATCTCGTTATTCGTAGGAAATGCAAAAGTACAATACCGTATATAAAACTAAGAGTTAAATGCCAATTTCGTCCCTGAGGTTTGATCTAGTTTGCCACTTCAGTACAAAAAAGGCCTTTTTTTTTGCAAATCAACACCCGAGGTTTGGATTTTTTTTTGCCAAATTCGTCTTTTTCACTAACTCAGTTAAAAAATCTCGTTAAGTCAGGGGTATTTTTGTCTTTTTACCTGAGGTTTGGATTTTTTTGCCAAATTCGTCCCACTCCTACCCCACCCCACCCCCTACATATCTCTCTCTCTCTCTCTCTCTCTATCTCATTGTCTGTCACACCCTCAAATTTCCACTGCGGGGTTTTACCACGAGGCGCATGACATACCAGGATCCCATAGCCATAACTCATATGAACGAACTCTAAATGCCCAAACCCTTTAGTTCGTTTTCAAAAAAAAACCATGTTTAGTTAAGCTGCAGAAGCGTAAACCAAATTTAAACCTTTTAGAAACCATGCGCAAAACAACGCGCCCAAATTAAAACCATATGAAAGAAAACGTAAAAGCATGATATGTAATTTAGGTGTATGCCCAAGACCCCAAATGCTGTGAACGTGCAGTGCTTCCTAATCGTGACACTGGAAGCTAACTACCTGCAAAAGCATGTACATGGTGGGTCAACAGACAATGTTGGTGAGTTCACAAATTAAAGTAGGCGAGTAAGTAAAAGTGTAGGTTTTCCCAAACCACGTAACAAGTAAATGCGTCGGCCTCCCAGACCACGTAACAACTAATTCACATGCCAGGGGTAGCTAACCCACTCATGATAACTAATACCGGCGAATACCGAACTGCTAATGAACGAGTTCCCACAACCGTGAGTATAGTGCCTTGCATCATTGCCCATCAACAATGATAATATGTTTGAAGTTATAGTTCACACCCATGCTCCCAGCATGATGTGAGGTTTGTTAAACCTAATAGCACTATCTACTAGTAACCTTCTTGCCCACCCAGCAATCCATTCGGTATTTAAAAGGACTGGAAAAGTTTAAGTAAGTTGTCTCAACCCGAGATGCATGCTTTTGAGAAAAGAGTAGTGAAACTCACCTTAGGTTGCAAGCAAATAATCCAAATTCCACAAATAGTAATGTGCTACCGACCCCCTAAATGTAACTAGGTGAGTATATGTGCATAACCAATACCCCATATAACCCGTTTGTCCAAGACGTTTAAAAGTTCAAAACCGTGTAAGTGACACCTAATGATTCTACATGCACAAGTAAGTCCTACGAACTCATTGGTGAACATATTGATTATCATCAGTTTTACACCTCATACACATCTCATATAAGTGTCCATACAAGTTCATGTCAAATACATACCATATAAGACTCTAAATAGTCACATAAACATCCCCTACACAATCTGCGTCTTTAGGACAGATTGTGTACTGTGAAAAACGATTTATTTAAAATACTTAACAAACGAATTAAACTACCAAATTTTTACTGAATATTCTTTGGGGTTCACTTGATAACCCATATTTTTTTTGTCTCAAAACCAAACACAAAAATTATGAAAATTCGTACAACACAGCTATGTCCAGAAAATTTCCACAACAGGTCAGTTTAGTAGAAAAATTACCGAAAATCGTGTATTCAACCAAACGGGGTTAATCCACTTGGAAAATCCAAATTATTCCAATTTTGACCTACTATCCAAATTTCATAACTTAATTCTTTGTAAAACTCAAGTTATGATCGTTTAAAGTTGACCCAGTTTACAATTCCGAAAATCTGATATGACCTTTAATCAAATAAAATTCCAAAAACCACTCAAACGATGTCCAAATCTGATGGTTTTGCCCATTATGACAAGCTAAGACCATGTACAATACAACCATGCACAGAAATCATCAAAACAATCACTTTAACATCACGACTACAAAACACCCTAACGGATCTGTCAGAAAACTGAAACTTTCTCCCCAAGTTATTCATGAACCCTAATCATGCATAAAAATCTCTAACACATGCATAACCCATATTATCATAATCAAACTCATATATTATCATACAAAAACCCTAATTATGATTACTAACAACAATTTTTATCATCAATCACAATGAACATTCATGAACTCTTACTAACACATGCATGCGATTTCTTATATATGTGTGTTCTATGATTTTTAAAAATTTTCAAGCATTACTAATCATAATAAAACAGATAAAGATTATACCTTTCAATGCAAGAGTCCCCAAAGCCTAGAGATTACACCCAAACTAGCTTGAATAAGTGAAAGAGATTGATGTTTGTTGAAAATTGAGAGAGAGAGGGGGCGAGGGGTTGTTCACGGCGCAAAAGAGGGTAGGGGTTAGGGTTTTATTTTTTTTTGGTTCCATAATTATAAGAAGATTTGGCTTGTTGCCCAAGTAATTGGGTATTAGGGCCCTTTTAGTCCACTAACCGGACCCGTTAATCATGTTTTAGCCCAATACCGGACCCGATAATATTAACCACCCTAACTTACATAAAAACCATTGTTTTTATCATCTCGTAACATATTAATCATAGAGTGCACGTAATTTGCACGATTTACGTATTAACTTTCAGTTAAGCGGTAATTCACATAAACATGTAATCCACATAAACATGTTACTTCACTTTCATCATAATTTAATTGTACACATTATTATGTATGCCAGACAAATCACCAACGCTTGGGATACAGGACTCGTGTGTGCATTGTGATGATACCTTTTCTTATTATAATGTAACATATGTTATTATCACATTACATATGTTATTACCCTATAACATATAGGAAGACCTTCCTAACTAACCCTAGTCAAGTGTTTAGTCACGTATGCACATGCAAGTTAACTAGAGTTCAGTTAAAGCAGGAACCTGAAAATGCGGGGTGTCACATCATCCCCAAGTTGAAAGGAATTTCGTACCGAAATTCAGCAAGTAAACAATAAAGCCAGCTAGAAAACTGTGTGCTTGGTTCCCGGATGTCACATTGTCACACACTCTCTTTCTCTCTCTAAATGTATCAGATTAATAATAATAGTAATAATAATAATAATAATAATAATAATAATAATAATATTAATAATAATAATAATAATAAGCAAACCATTCCAACTCTGCATCAAAAGGTTAACTCAAAAAATGAAGCAAACCATTCTACCTCTGCATCTGAAGTCGTTGAAGAAAAAGGGTCAAATCCACCGATGACTACTTGTATAACCTTCTCCTCCGTTACAATCTCCGGCCACCACCGACAGAAATCAAGACTACTATTGGGTTCCTAAAAGGCTAGAGGTCTCTCTCTATCCCTCGTCTCCCTCTTTCCTCCTCCTCGTTAGAACAGCCGCCCGACCACCACTCTCCTCGGTGGCTACGGCGGCGTGGTGGTTTCTGGGCCCAAAAACGGGCTGGGATAATGACGATCGGAGGCTAAAAGGTCGACAAGTAGGGTGGTCTTGGGTGGAGGAGGTTCAAGGAAGCAGGTGGTGGCTCGAGTGATTCGTTATCGGTGGGTTTTGCTCAAACGAAAGAGGGCGGCGGCGGCGGTGCTCGATTGTGGTTTTGGGGTCCGGCCATAGTCGTGGATGTTGATGGTGGTGGCCGACGGTGGTTTCTAGTTTGGGTTAGCGTCTACAGTATCGAATGGAGGTGCATGGTGGCTGTAAGTGGCCGATTGATGTGGTCCCGTTCAGATCTGGTTGTGGATTGACACTTGCTTTGAGGAAATAAGTTAGTTAATGTTGGACAGTTTTTGTATATGCAGGTAGGATATTTTAATAAGAGAGAGAGAGAGTTGTGTGTGTGTGAGAGAGAGGGGGGGCGGGGGTAAGGGAAGACTGATGGTTTTTTTTTAATTAAAATAATTATAGGGTATCAAATGACAAAATTGTCCTTCATTAAAGTGGCAAAAAGACAACCCTACCCCTGACCTTAACGAGATATTTTAATTGGGTTAGTGAAAAGGATGAATTTGGCAAAAAAAATCCAAACCTCAGGTGTTGATTTGCAAAAAAAAAAAAAAACTTTTTTGTACTGAAGTGGCAAACTGGACCAAACCTTAGGGATGAAATTGACATTTAACTCTAAAACTAAATATAACTAAATTAAGATACAAAATAAATAGACCTAATCGAGCTTCAAGCATACATTTTTGAAGAACTTCATGAACCACACCATCTTGGATCAAGCTCAGCTGCAAGAAAACACACTTTTGTTGACGGTTTCAGTTAAGGATCGTGTTTGACATGGGGCCCTTAAAATAGATCCCGCGCCTCCTCTCCAGACGGTGTATCTCTCAGGAAACAACAACCATAACAGTAGTCGTATTGCCGGAGATGACTCTCATGCCAGAGCTTCCACTAAGTATATTAGTGGTGTTTCAGAATATGTAGGAAAAAGAAGGTTATTGAACCACTTGAGAGTACTCCTTTTAATTTATAGAAAATGTTTCTAGTGATTTTTGTCATTAGAATCTTTTTCTCTTCTGTTCATAAAATGAGTACAAAACTGATATTTGTATTGACTAAAAGATAAAACATTTTTACCATTAATATTGTAATTAACAAGATCATAAATCTTGTAATAAACAATACCAAATAGCAATAAAATGGATTTTAGTGGTGAACTTGAAACCACCAAGTTACTTATGGCATGACTCGAAACAGTCTAGGCATTAAGTTAGTGGGTGGACTAGTCTGATTGGTGGTGCGCACACAGGCGCACCTAAGTCAGAATCACCACATGTCGTGCAACGTTTTCAACTACTCACTCACCAATCGTCGCGCCACATTAACCACTAACTGTGCTCACTCGCCCCATCACGCAAACCAGGACGCCACCTGGTCCCGAGCGCGTAATGCCACGTCATCCGTGAATGACCACCAGTGTCTCCGCGCACCAAGCAGACGCGCACGCGAGTCTGTCTACACGCACCACCCACATTCATGTGCTACTTTCCTGGTCTTCCGCCATGTACCAGCGCATGAGGTCAAAATACAAAGGCGGTTCTCAAGCGGCTCGCGACGTTGCGAGGTGCAAAGTGCGCCACATTACGCCCATCGCCCATGCCACGCGCGCGTGTACGAGTTAAGGGTGCTTCGCATCCTTTAAGGTCCCCACTAGTGTTTGGCTCAAGCTAAACAATATACAATGAGTGCTCCTCCTTATAAACCACTTCATGGTTTGTTATCTCACCAATGTGGGACAAAACTTAATCCATTTTCTCATCTTTAGTTGTTTCAACCTACACCTTTCAAGCTTCGATATCTTATTTATCTTAGCTCCATTTTGGACGTGGTTTGGTTCGTTGTGATACTCTCACAATATAGTACACAAACCCGGAAATAATTGTCTATATAACACATATATAAATACATTTATTTGAGTCCAAAATTAGTGAAAAATCATTTTCACTACCATTTTTCCAACAGATTAAACACACAAAAAAAAAACATGTATAGTATTGCTATCAAATACTTTTTCGATTAATTAACAGAGCACGAGCATTTACATATCATATCTGACAGGCTAAGGCACCAAAAATCACACAACACTAGGAAAACTCTACCTAGGATTTGGCAAATATCATACTTATACTACTGCCATTCGCCCTATAAAATGACACAAATGGGTTAGGGTATGTCCAAATGGGTTGGGGCCCTATTAGCCACACGAATGACAAAACCATTTGTGTCAAAGCCTGTCATTCGCTCTAACTTATTTATCAAACTACCCTTGGTATACAAAACGAGCTAAACAACGACAAAAAAACGTACGAACATCTATACTAGGCTAATGCCAATATAAATCCATGTACTAACATGTACCTACTCGATAACGTTTTTTAAAGAAAGACATAGTTTTTGTGAAAGAAATAGCTTTGGCTTCTAGCCTCATAGGTGTTCGAAATATATGTCTATAGTTAACATTATTTTGAGATACAATCCTGATACGTGTAAAAATTTATAAAGATAAAAAGGGTTAAGTGTAAAGCTATGATATCGAATTTGAAGATTCGTTGTGATGTTTCCTTTCCTTTTGTCCACATTGAATGAATAAAAGTTTAGGGCTTCCCTACACGATGGGCTGAAATTTGGTTTAGGTAGTTATGGATTCAGTTGCCATCATACCGATATGCTACTATTACTCGGTATAATTTATGATATCGAATTTCAATATAACCTTATTTTTAGTAAAATTAATGTAAGAATATGCTATAAATGTGTAGAAATGATTTCCCATACACGTATAGAATATTGTGGGTAGACACATGTTTTTCTAATGTACATATATATGTGTTACAATTTTAAAAATAAGTATCATACATATATATTTGACAATATACACCTACATATAATCAAAAATTGATAATATGGACATGTATAAATGAAAAAAAAAATCTTGCAAGAAAAGTTTTGATTTAGCAAAAAGAAAAATTGCCTTAGAGAAATGTGTGGCCCAGAATGGTCTCCCACTTCTCAATTTACCAAGTGTTCTCTCAAGATTCCAAATCCTTGTTGGACCTTGTATAATGTTGCGTCAAACCTAGAAAACACCAAACGCCACTTCCACATTCTTTCTTGCTGACTCGTGATATATATATATATATATATATATATTGAATAATTTTAGTTTACTGCCTTATGGTGAAAGTTGTAACAAGAGTGGTCCATTCTGCTCCGCGTAAATCCCATTTGAAAGATAATATAGCTGGTTGTATTCCATCACGTTCCCTGTAAAAATTCTAGGCGGTGCAAAGCCATCTAGGACGTCGGTAAATATCGGTGACTGATTTAAGACGTTGATGTCATTATTCGACCATGCGATTATAAAAAAAGCAAGCCAAATCCAAAGGTCACATGATGCAACTGCGACTATACCCGTGATCACCGCGAGTATACTGTCTGTGTCATGCAACAGGGCAATTTTTGCATCTCCAATGCATACAATCAATACTACCAAGCATTCCTGGAAAGCCATGTCCGCTTTCATAAGCTGATGACAACCGTTAGATGTCGGCTTCATTAGGCTTCCTCATGTACTCTTTAGAGCAATGACATATTTGGAAAAATGTCTTAAACAATCCAAGGTTGCAGTTTCACCAATCCGTTTGTACTCACTTTTGTGTAGCTCCTATGTCGTATGCCAGCTGACGTATGGCAGATGCGCATTTTTTAATTGAAGAAAACACTGGCCTACCAACAGCATCTGTACGTTGTTGAAGGTATGGTTAATTTACAGATAGGTTTCTTACAATTCTAAGAAAAAGTGAACGTCTCATCTAGAAACGACGTCTAAATCTGATATCATCAAACACGGGTTGTGGGCCAAAGTTTTAAGTTCCATAAAAGCGAGTATCCTTCATCTCTATTCCTATTTATTGCTTTGCGCTTCCCTTAACCCTTTTTTTCCTGGAACCTGAGCTTTCTTTGGCGCCTGGCAAATCATATACTGTCAACTACATCTTTTTTGATGTCGTCATCCAACGATATGTCTACTGTTTCCATGATGGCTTGCATGAATTGACTATTAAGAACGTTAAATCAATAATAAAAACGGGAAGCATATGTAGAGGTGGAGATTGAATGGACTATTCCTCACTGGAGCTACCCACTTCAAAAATATTACATGTAGGGGGTGTTACGAGGTTTCTTCATCGATTGAGGTCATGGTAATTGAAAAGTACCCTAAAATTGTAAAATTGAACTTGGGGTGGTGGTGGGGGGGGGGGGGGGGGGGAAGGGAAGATAGTCTTTTTTATTAGAGATGTGTAATGCAAACGTGTGTATGTGTGTGTGTATATATATATATATATATAGGCATGGTCTATTTCCACCCCCCCCCCCCCCACTTCTATTTTCACCCCCCTGAAAGCGCCTCGCTTAGGCCTAAGCGAGGCGCTTTCTTTGCTTTTTAACTACCTCGGTACGAGGTCAGAAAAAGCTGATTTTTGACCCGAAGCGCCTCGCTTAGGCCTAAGCGAGGCGCTTCGGATAAAATTTTTTTTTTTTTTGGTCTTTTGAGTTTAAGGTTTAACATTTTTTTTTAAGTCAGACGTTTTTCAAAAAAACATTTTTTATGTCAATGGGAGGGTAAACAAAATCGTCGATCCGACTGTTGATTTCTTTCTGCAACAAGGAACAAAATGTCAGCTTTTTCCTGCCACCTATCAATCTCACTGTCCGAACAACTGAATTTTACTTGCTTGCATGAAAAGTATATTTTAATTGTTCGTTTTGACAAACGTCTGGCTAACCTGTCCAGTTATCAATCTCACTGTCCAACAACTGAATTTTACTTGCTTGTATGAAAAGTATATTTTAATTGTTCGTTTGACAAACGTCTGGCTAACCTGTCCAGTTATCAATCTCACTGTCCAACAACTGAATTTTACTTGCTTGCATGAAAAGTTTATTTTAATTGTTCGTTTTGACAAACGTCTGGCTAACCTGTCCAGTTATCAATCTCACTGTCCAACAACTGAATTTTACTTGCTTGCATGAAAAGTTTATTTTAGTTGTTCGTTTTGACAAACGCTGGCTAATGAATTTTACTGTAATGATCAGAAACATTCCAAATAACTGTTCAATTTCAGCTTTTGTTTAACTATTTTAGCAACTTTCATAGAGAAGTTATCAATCTTACTTCTTGAGTTGAACTTTCCATGATCTACCTTTATCATCTTAGAGAGATATCTGTCAACGATGAAAGGGAACCCGAAACAATAGAAGTGAGATTGATAACTTCTTCCATCATTGTACATATACCTCCTTATCTAAAAACAAATCACATCATTTGTACGAATAGTGACCCTCTGGCACACCACTAGAACATTAATCGGTTTCATCTTTGTTTTCTTGAGTTTTGCTTTTTTTGGTGAAATGAACTTGAAGAAATGATTTGGTTGAAGAAAGTTGTGTGCCAGAGGGTCACTATTCATACAAATGATGTGATTTGTTTTTAGATAAGGAGGTATATGTACAATGATGGAAGAAGTTATCAATCTCACTTCTATTGTGTCGGGTTCCCTTTCATCTATCAATCTCACTATTCATACACACAACTTTTTGCTCTAGTGGTGTGGTCTACCTTTTTGACAAACACCTGGCTAACCTGTCCAGTTATCAATCTCACTGTCCTTTACGCAGGTTTGCCAGAGGGTCACTATTCATACACACAACTTTTTGCTCTAGTGGTGTGCTGTACCTTTTTGACAAACACCTGGCTAACCTGTCCAGTTTGCCAGAGGGTCACTATTCATACACACAACTTTTTGCTCTAGTGGTGTGCTCTACATTAATCGGTTTGATCTACCTTTACATTATTATTATTATTTACATTATTATCGTATTTGCTTTACGATAATAATGTAAATAATAATAATAATAATAAGGAAGGAAGGTTTTTGCAAAAACGAAGGTTTCCGCGTTAATGCCGATCCGATTGTTTAAAGTATCAAGACTATGAAATTAGTAAAACAACTGAATTTTACTTGCTTGCATGAAAAGTTATTTCAGTTCAAACTTTTCAAACACCTGCAACATCTCAAGAGTCGAGGTCCTCTGAAAAAGACATCGTACAATGATTTGGCTTGCAATATTTGAAAATTATCATTTCTTGACATGTTTGGTAACACCTTGATCTGCAATATATGAAAACAGGAACATTCCAAATAACAGTTCAATTTCAGTTCAAACTTTTCAAACACCTGCAACATCTCAAGAGTCGAGGTCCTCTGAAAAAAGACATCGTACAATGATTTGGCTTGCAATATTTGAAAATTATCATTTCTTGACATGCTTGGTAACACCTTGATCTGCAATATATGAAAACAGGAACATTCCAAATAACAGTTCAATTTCAGTTCAAACTTTTCAAACACCTGCAACATCTCAAGAGTCGAGGTCCTCTCAAAAAAGACATAGTACAATAATTTGGACTTGCAATATTTGAAAATTATCATTTCTTGACATGCTTGGTAACACCTCTGTAATATTTGAAAATTATCATTTCTCGAAAAGTAATTAAAAATACTTAAAAATGAATTAAAAACAATTGTTGCGAGTTAGGTTTAGTCGGAGGACCACTTACAATGATTCATCAAAGTTGTACAAAGCTGGATGTTTTTACTGGAAAACCAAAACGAGCAATAAACGAAGCGAAACGGAGAGATATAATTTTCTTGGCATGGAAACAACTTAAAAGAAGCAAAAATGAATTAAAATTATTTTTTGGTGATTAACAGATAATTTTAAAGAATTAAAAGAAATTCAAGTTTTTTTAAAAAAAAAAGGCCAAAGCGCCTAGCTTTGGTCAAAGCGAGGCGCTTGGGTGCCTAGCTTTGGCCAAAGCTAGGCGCTTGACTGGTTTGATTAGACCACAAGCTCCTCGCTTTGGCCTTTTTTTTTTAAAACTTGAATTTCTTTTAATTCTTTAAAATTATCTGTTAATCACCAAAAAATAATTTTAATTCATTTTTGCTTCTTTTAAGTTGTTTCCAGGCCAAGAAAATTATATCTCTCCGTTTCGCTTCGTTTATTGCTCGTTTTGGTTTTCCAGTAAAAACATCCAGCTTTGTACAACTTTGATGAATCATTGTAAGTGGTCCTCTGACTAAACATTCGATACCCATATTTTTTCAAAACATAATTTTTGCATGTTTAATTGATATGTTTGACTTCCAGACTATATTATAATTGATCGTTGGTGGTTTTCATAGCACCTTGTTTGATTACACTCGTGTTCAGCCATTATCAGGCTGCCTTCATCGTTGACAGTTATCTCTCCGATAAACAACTGTAAAGTTGTTTTACTAATTTCATAGTCTTGATACTTTTAACAACTGACTTTTACTTATGGAATCTTTGTACGAAAATCGAAACCATCTCATTCCATGTTCTCCATATCCATACCTTGTTCCAACCACTAGACAGTACCTGTGGCCAAAAGAACTAGACAGTAAAATCATCTTCTTGTAATTACTTTCAAGTTTTTTAGAATCATTGAAGACACCTTTTCAGTTGTTATCCGAGAGATAACGATCATTTCGTTATCATTGCTAACAGACTTTGACCGATCAACGATGAAGACAACCTGAAAAGTGGATACCATGGATCAGAGAGATTCAAGCTAATCAAACTCATATCTCAAGCCGGTGCAAGTTATGTTGTAGCATCCTTGATCATCTTCTTTTAATTACAACTTTTTCAGTTGTTATCCGACAGATAGCGGTCAACGATGAAGACAACCTGAAAAGTGGATACCATGGATCAGAGAGATTCAAGCTAATCAAACTCATATCTCAAGCCGGTGCAAGTTATGTTGTAGCATCTTTGATCATCTTCTTGTAATTACAACTTTTTCAGTTGTTATCCGACAGATAGCGGTCAACGATGAAGACAACCTGAAAAGTGGATACCATGGATCAGAGAGATTCAAGCTAATCAAACTCATATCTCAAGCCGGTGCAACACACACTTTCAACCCATTCCTGGTAAACCCAGGGGAAAATGGCTATATTAAAAAACTTCAAGATTATTGTTTTGTTTTGTGGATCAGACGAGGACTTGCCTGTGTCTTGAAAACACAAGGATGACACACGAAGCTTTAGACTCCAAGCGGATCCCTTGATTGCCGCATTTAATGAAATTTAACGCGCATACCGCATTCGGAGTCTGATTGCACCGAATCCAGTCTTCAAGGTGGACTTAAGCACCTGAAAGGGAAGTTGAAATTTTGAATGATGTTCGTCGACTGCACCTTGAGCGAGCCGCGTTTAATGAAATTTAACGCGCATACCGCATTCGGAGTCTGATTGCACCGAATCCAGTCTTCAAGGTGGACTTAAGCACCTGAACGGGAAGTTGAAATTTTGAATGATGTTCGTCGACTGCACCGAATCTAGTCTTCAAGGTACCATGGATCAGAGAGATTTAAGCTAATTAAAAAACAATTGGAAACACAAAGATGGAAAAATCCACTAAAAAGCCTAAAATTTCGGACCCTAACACACACAAGACGAATGTTGCAACATGAGTTCGACCAAGATGACACACGAAGCTTTAGACTCCAAGCGGATCCCTTGATTTGGGTGGAACAAGGTATCATCAATCTGGTATTAAGCACCTGAACGGGAAGTTGAAATTTTGAAGTTGGTTGATGATGTCAAGTTTAAGTCATTGACAATGATTAGGGTTATTACTTTGTTTTTTAAATTTTTGTAACTTTTTATAATTATTAAATTAAAAAAAAAAAAAAAACCAACTCAAAATATCAAAACAACTACCAAAATAAATTACCCCCTTGAAGCGCCTCGCTTAGGCCTAAGCGAGGCGCTTGGAATTTAAAAATCAGCTTTTTCTGATTCTCGTACTGACCGTCTCGAATTTAGCTCAAAGCGCCTCGCTTAGGCCTAAGCGAGGCGCTTTGAGGGGGTTAAAATAGAAGGGTGGGGGGTTTAAATAATACCACCCATATTATATAAAGATACAATTTGTAGTGTCGGCTGTGAGAGGCTATTACTGTAGCTATCTCACGGCCGACATCGTGACACGTGTCCCGAGCTACTAATCCGACGACGACGATCGAAACGAAAAAACGCCCAAAAAGGTGGCCTAAACCGCCCAGAAAGCTTCCAGAGAACTGCTTTTAATTAACCGGAGATAGTAGATGGTCCTTAGCGTCGTGGTGGTGTGCGTCGGCTGTCATGGATCTACCAGAAGCGGCGAAGGGCTTCGACCACTGCATGTGGTTAAATCTTGGCGAATCAGTAATGAAGCTTACACATGACGACAGGGCGGCGGTGGAAATCGGGTTTCGAGTTGATGATGTTGGATCGGGCTCTGTTTCAAGAAAGAGAGAGAGGATTGGTAGTGGTCGTTGGCTTTTTTCCGAGAGATGGAGACGCGGTTGTTGCAGTAGCGCTGCGTTGGTAGCGATAGTTGCGTCGACTTTGGCGATGGTTTGGTTTTTAGGAGAGAAAGGGAGTAGTAGCTTATAGTTATTGCAGAGAGAATGGGATTGTGTTTACCATTTACCAAGTATGAAAGTTGAAAAGTAATGCAAAACCATTTTTTTTGGGCGAGATATCATGGAGTTAATACCAAAACATTACTTGATTAATAAATTAACCAAAAGTGCTTTCAGTAGTATTGTTCACCAAAGCAATAATTTATTAATAATAAATAAATATGTTTGTTGTTGCCTTTTTTATTTTATTAGTAAACATGTTCGTTAAATAGCTAAACGATATCATGGTGTGAATACCATTTATGATGCGTTGTAATGCGCTTTGGATATGTTAAAATTCCGTATGCTTTACTGTTATTCTTTGTATAATTATGGCACGTTCGTATGTCACGCATATAACAAAGTCTTACAAGCACTAGGATGTCGCGTAAAATACTAGTATATATATATAGTGGGTAAGTTAGTTTAAAATTAATTATTTTAAATTAATATTTAAAAAATTAGCCGTTGGATGTCTTGTGTTTTTAAAAAAAATCGTAGCCTTACATGTGGGCCCCTCTCCCACAAAGTGGACCGGTCCACTTTAACGGATGCCACCCCACCGAACAACGTTGTGGACAAAAGCTCCAATGGTCCTCTGTCAGGTTTCACGAGTCCGGAATTTCGGACTAGTGCCATATGAGACCATTGTGGAAGCTCCTAGTCTTTTGAGTTTTGAGAGGTTATCCTTTTAACACAGACTTAGTCTCTAGAGAGACTAATCTAGATCGACGTAATGTCTACAAAGGTTGTCCTCTTAAACCAGCTTTGATCTCTGAAGAGGCTACGCTCTTAATAGTTTGAGTAGCAATATCACATCTTCGTTACGTGAATTTTGGATACCGTTCGTTTAATTTGCTATGAAGCTCTTAGATAGTATGTGTTATAGGATGTGGCATCCCCATTTAATGTAATAATGTATGTACTGAATGTTTTATTAGATTTTGAAATTATAAGAATAAAAAATCGCTTATTAATTCAACAGAATGTGCCTTCCATAAATTTCACAAACTCATCAAAATCTATTCTACCATCATTGTTATCATCATACACCCTAATCATCTTCCTACAATCATCCATATCAACTTTATCCCTCAACCCCAAAGCAGAAAAAACTCTCTTCAACTCTCTTGCATCAATATACCCATCTTTATTCTCATCAAAAACATCAAAAGCTTCCCTCACTTCATCCAATCTTGGATGTTCTTGTTCAAAAATGTTAAAAAGATCATCACTACTTAAACTTCTTGGCAAGTTCTCACCTTTGGAATTGTAAAAAATCCCCAAGTTCCCCATCACCATCTTAACTTCATGTTCTTGCATGCCTTTGTATTTAAAAGAAGGTGATCTTTTTGATAGTTTTGGTTGTTGGTGCTTCTTTTCAACTTGAATGTTGGATCCATCCAAGAAAAAACCTATTTGGGTGTACATGATCATGTAAAATATTATTTGAGAAAAGATGTATTGAATGAATTCAGGTATCATGAAAGTCATGGTTATTGGTTAAAGACTAAAAGATACGAGTAATATGTTTTGTGAAATGAAATGTTTTGGAAGTGAAGAATATATATATAGGAACTATAGTGAAGTAAGAGTATAAGACTTATGGGTTTGAAGAATAGAATGGAGCTAGTGGCTTTTATAGTAAGTATGTAGGGGTGTGTATGGGTGTTTGTGTGTGTTTAGGTCAGCTGTCAACGAAGGTTGGAAGAAAATAGTGGAATAGGTAGTGATTGGTACGTGAATGGAAATGAATGGTGTTTTGAAGTGGAAAAGTCAATGGAAATTTCTTGCTTGTTTCCTTGCAGATTAGGTCAATATTATATGTTATGGACAAGATTATTCTTCCTTTAATTTTTCTTTGATATGTTGTATAATAATGATGTTGACTAACAATCAAGACTAATTTACACTAATATAAGCCAAAAACATTAGGTGATATTCAAAAGCTAGTAGAAAAAAGAAAAAAAAAACTAGTAATATAAGCCAAAAAAAATTAGGTGATATTAAAAAGCAAGTACAAATAAAAGAAAAAAAGAACCTAGTGAAATCCGATCGATGAAAATCAAGTCGCCCTCGTTTCTATGGTTTTGTAATAGGTCTATATTAAATCCTTTAGTTAGAAGGGATAGTGTAATTTTCCATTATACTTTTCTTGGGTTTCGTTTTTAGTTCTCAGCCCGGCTTTTTATGGCTTGAATGAAAGTAAATATAAAACAAAAAGTGAAATCCTATCGATAAGGGTACGTGTAGTGTCCCGTTGAAGGGCGTTGTGAAGCCCTATAGCGCTGGGAAACTCCCCCCCCCCCCCGGGCGTTATAGGGCGTTTTGTGTTGAAGGCATTTTATTTTTCACGGGCGTTGTGCATTGGCCTGTGAGAGAATCTTTTCTTTTGACCGTTGGGAACGGTCACTTTTATAAAAAAAAACGTGGGCCTTGCTTATTTATATACATACATACATACATCACATACAAACTTAAGCATACAAACAAACACATTCATTCTGTTGAGATCAAGCATAACACACACACTTTCTAATTTCTACACACAAGAGAAGAGATTAATCCATTCGGTAGAGGTGGTTTCGGGTTCGGTTCCCAAACTACTGGCGACAACACCCAACCCATAGCTCCGAGTTCAGGTTCAAACCCACAAAGTTTTATGAACCTGTTAAACCAACCCATGAATTGGGAACCGAAAATATATAACATTAACATGGGAAGGGGTTTTGGGCTACCAATGGGAGGTGGGTTTAGCTCAACACAAGTGTTTGTGACATCTCAAATGTTCGGGTCCTCAAATGCTTGGCAAGACACATAGTCGGTTCCGGAGACACAGGATCCGGTCCAAGAGGAAGAGCCCGTGCGAGGCAAGACAACCGGGCGAGGAAGACGGACTCACAAAAAGAAAGACACGGAAGGTCGTGCCAAAAAAGAACCGTACAACCATGGGATGACGACGAGTTGTTCGCGTTAGCCCAAGCTTGGGTTGACGTGTCGGAGGATCCTATTGTTGGTAAGATATATATTTTTTGTTATGTTATATTTTTTTTACATATAGTTTTTTAAACGGGTACTTATATATTTTTTTGGTTTGTTTTTTTAGCGAACTAGCAATCCAAAGGAGATATTTGGAGAAGAGTCCGAGCAATATTTTTATAACTAGCTGGTAAGGGAGAGAACTACCGGCCTGACGATTCGATATCGGGCAAGTGGACCGATATCAACTTTAAATGCACAAACTTTCAAAGTGTTTATCAACGCACCCGGCACGGGTGGAAATCTGGCCAAAACGACGAGCAGATTTTGGAGGCGGCTTTGGAAGAATACAGACAAGAATATGGGAATTTTCCGTACATGAGGGTTTGGCGCCTGCTGAAAGACTGCTCCAAATGGCACACCGTCCGCCCAACAGTTGGAACTTCTTCATCTAGGGCCAAAAATACGAGGACTTCAAAGAAGTCGAGGACCTCTGACTCGGTTGATCCCGAAACCCCTACGTCTGACGCGCATTACGTCGACCTCAACTCACCCGAAGAAAATCCCTATTTTGCAGGGGAGGAGGGGGCGGGTGAGATACCTCGTCCGCCCGGTCGACGGGCTGCTCGAGCCGCACGGGCGGAGTCTTCGTCGTCGGGGGTGAACCAGTTAATCCCGGCGTTTGCTGAGATGAACCAGCGGTTCCAAGACATACGCGACATCGGGGCTCAGCGTATCCAAGAAAACCGAGAGGTGGTTGAGCTGATGAGGGATCGACAGTTTCAACGCGACTTTGACTTTTACACACAGTCGCACGACCACCTAGAGGGCAAGGCCTTGGAAATGTGTTTGAAACAAAAGAAGAAAATCGAGGCTAAATATAACCTATGAGTATTTGTATTTTTATTTAGTATTTTGTAATTTTTTTTAGTGTTTGTAATTTTTTTTAGTATTTGTATTTTTTTTTAGTATTTGTAATTTTTATATATTTAATGAAATATTATTAACTATTCCTATACTATACAATTCCAATTGTGTTAACAGTACTTAATCAAGATTGGTACACTTGGCAATTTACTATCCACTTCAAAATGTTTCTTTGATTAATCTTGAATTTTGTTTGTGTTTCTTTTTGGATTTTACTTTCCCTTTAGTCTATATTAATTTTAAACTTTTAATACTTGTCTTATTAACACCATTCAATTTTTATGAATTTTTGTTAACGGGTTAACCTTATTGAATTTTTGTTAACGGGTTAAACTTGCTTTTACTATAAAGATTATTTTATGCATATAATGGTTTTATTATTAATGTTTTCTCGTCAGATTGTTATAATACCGAGTGTTGGTACCATACCGGTACATTAACAAACTGAACTGACCTCGAACAAATTCCCGTCGCATAGCGCGGGGCACCCCACTAGTTTATTATTATTTAAATAAGAAAAGAATAATTAACCAGTGATTACCCAATCATTTATAAAGTTCCATAACCCCCTTCCCACTACACCCTTTTTTCCATAAAGCCCCATAACCCTTTTTCTATTACTTTTTAATATTTTAATCCCATAAATCCTAATTACCCCTCACCACTGAAAATGAACTAACAACGAACAATTAAATATTGGTTTCTTGCTTTGCTGAGCTACTGGAAAGGGACAAACAAAGCGACTCCATAGGCGGCTTGGTGAATGGTCATGATTTGCTATGAAGTTTCCCTTTTTTTCCACAGAGAATAAATTTGCATGAAAACAACATAGCACGAAAAATTTTATGCTGTTGATTTATTTGGGATTTTAAAATGAATCTATAAATTTAATCGCTTTTTAATTGTAAGTAGTTTTTTTTTTGGAAATTTCGAATCTAAACTTCCTATGCGTGCAAGGCAAGGAAGCTAATTAAGGAGTAGATAATTATCAATGAATTAAAGGTGATAAGGTTTAGTTATTTAGAGATAATTATTATGTCCTAGAATAATAGATTTATTAACAATCCTAGTTATAGTCTAATAGGTGTGTTTAGCTATAAATACCATGCTGTAGGTGGAGGATTGCATGTTCAAGTTTTGAGTTAGTTTCTTGATCAATAAATCGTTTTTGGGTGCTTAGCCATATACGTGCGTTTTCCGATTTCGCTTTCTGTTCCATACCAGTTAATAACTTTAGTTTTTACCTGTTTGCACGTTGCGTAAAAATACTACTATATGTATACAAATTAACTGTTTTACAAAATGAATTCAACACATAGTATAAACTTATGACTCAAGTCAACTTAGGGGCTGTTTGGTAGCCTCTTAATGAGGCTCTTAACCATTCAGTGCTGAATAATTCAGCATTCAGCGCGTTTGTTTCAGTCTCTGAATTGAATGGTTAAATCTGAATCATTAAGACTTGAGATGTTGTTGAACCATTAAGTACTGGACTAGGTTGAACCTTAATGAAACTCTCATACCAATGTGGGACAAGAAACCTAACTATTAAGAGGTCTAACTTAATGATTCAGCACTTAACCATACAAACCTCTTAACCATTCAGACCTCTTAATGATTCATCACTTAATCAACCAAACAGCCCCTTAATGTATTGGAGTGTACATACATACACACACATACACATACTAATACAATAACGATACTCCACGTTTTCATGCAATCCATATTTGCACCAACGTTCCCATTTCCATGCACTTGTTCCTTGTTTTATGTTTTATTGAGTTGTTTATTTTAGTATATGTGTTAGTGGGTAGCTAACCACTAAGTCCATGTTCTTGTTTGTGTTTCTTATTCTCTATGTTTTTGTAAGCCTTTATAAGGCCAAGAGTTTTAGAACGAAAGTGAGAAGAAAATTGTTGAAAAGTTTATCGTATTTCTTATCTAGTTCTTGGGAGTTCGTAGGTTTTCTCCGTAGACCTATCAATTGGTGCTTTCATTGAGCTTTAGCGTTTATGGCTTTGGAAGAACTCGATGACTCCACCTATCTATCTCGCTTCAATAGTTCAAATCCGATTCGTTGGCTTTTTGAGGTTGAACGGTTCGCTTACGTTGTTGAGTACTTCGATGGTGAACCTTTTTCTTGGTTCAAGTCATGGTATCAAGGACCCGAACGCCTCACTTGGAATTCTTTTACCACGGCAATGCTTCATCGTTTCAATACCACCATTACCTCCAATAATGGAATTCCTATATCGCTTGCCCCAAACCTATCCTCCGAACCATCTCTACCATTGCCGCTCTAAACGACAATGGCAAACAAAAAATTGTGCCATACCTTGAAGTTGGACAAGCTTCCTTATCATCAACCACCACCACCCAGAACCCATCTCCTAATAGCCCTTCAAGCATGATGTTCAAAAGTGTCGTGGGTACCTATAGTCCACCCCATGTGAACCTTACGACACAACAGGAGGAACCTTTCAATGCATTTTGCTCTTATGGAAGAGTGACACAGATTATATATGCATACCTAAGTTCTGGTTTATATACGGTTCATTCTACAGTTCCCAGGTTACAAGGACCACTTTTAGAGGCTCCGAGCAAAGGCATAGGTGGACGATGTGAGTGGCACCCGCCTTGGCAATCACCGTGGCACGTCGTTGACACCGCACCTAATGAAGTTGGAAGGCTCGAATGGCGTCCCCCATGTGATTACACATCGTCCTTGAGGACACGGATGTTTTATAGGGCGGGAGTATTGATACATACTGATACAAATAACCACACATCACATTTTCATGCAATCCATATTTGCACCCACGTTCCCATTTCCATGCACTTGTTCCTTGTTTTATGTTTTGTTGAGTTTTTTTAATTATAGTATATGTGTTAGTGGGTAGCATAACCAGTAAGTCCATGTTCTTGTTTGTGTTTCTTATTCTCTATGTTTTTGTAAGCCTTTATAAGGCCTAGAGTTTTAGAATCAAAGTGAGAAGAAAAATGTTGAAAAGTTTATCATATTTCTTATCTAGTTCTTGGAAGTTTGGAGGTTTTCTCCGTAGACCTATCAATTGGTGCTTTCATTGAGTCTTAGCCGTTATGGCTTTGGAAGAACTCAATGACTCCACCTATCTATCTCGTTTCAATAGTTCAAATTCGGTTCGTTGGTTTTTTGAGGTTGAACGATTCTTTTACTTGTATAGAATTTATGAGGAAGACCGGTTTGGTTACGCTGTTGAGTACTTCGATGATGAACCTTTTTCTTTGTTCAATTCTTGGTATCGAGGACCTGAACGCCTCACATGGAATTCTTTTACCACGGCAATGCTTCATCATTTCCATACCACCACTGCCTCCAATAATGGAATTCCTATATCACTTGCCCCAAACCCAACCTCCGAACCATCTCTACAACTGCCGCCGCAAAGGACAACGGTAAACAAAATTTTTTTTCCATACCTTGAAGTTGGACAAGCTTCCTTATCATCAACCGCCACCACCCCAGAACTCATCTCCTAATGGCCCTTCAAGCATGATGTTCAAAAGTATCATGGGTACCTATAGTCCACCCCATGTTAACCTCACGACACAACAGAAGGAACCTTTCAATGCATTTTACTCTTATGGAAGAGTGACACAGATTATATATGCATACCCAAGTTCCAGTTTATATACGGTTCATTCTACAATTCCTAGGTTAGAATGACCACTTTTAGAGGCTCCGAGCAAAGGTATAGTTGGACGACGTGAGTGGCGCCCGCTTTGGCATTCACCGTGGCGTTTCGTTGACACCGCACCTAATAATGTCGGAAGGCTCGAATGGCGACCCCCATTGGATTACACACCATCCTTGAGGACAAGGACGTTATAGGGCGGGAGTATTGATACATACTGATAGAAATAACCATACTCCATGTATTCATGCAATCCATATTTGCATCCAGGTTCCCATTTCCATGCCCTTGTTCCATGTTTTATGTTTTATGTTTTGTTGAGTTGTTTATTTTAGTATATGTGTTAGTGGGTAGCATAACCACTAAGTCCATGTTCTTGTTTGTGTTTCTTATTCTCTATGTTTCTGTAAGCCTTTATAAGGCCTAGAGTTTTAGAATGCAAGTGAGAAGAAAATTGTTGAAAATTTTATCGTATTTCTTATCTAATTCTTGGGAGTTTGTAGGTTTTCTCCGTAAACCTATCAATAAATGTTAGAGCTGGGTTCGAGATTAGCGGTCTCCCAAGATAGATACCCGTAGAGTGGGTTAGGCTCCAAGAAACAAAGATGAGGAACAAGACTAAATTTGATTCAATTTTCTACATACCTTCATCCATAAACTAATGGCCTTTATATAGGCTTACAAACAAGAAGCTAGCTGTAAAAGAGATACGTGGGCATAATGTAAAACTACTGGAACTACATGAAATAAAGTACTAAACAACTACATGGTGAACGTGGGTAATTCATGGGTTAGTTAGAGATGCTAGGAGATCATGACAACATGGGTATGTATCAATTCCTCTCCCCTTAAAATCGTCCTTGTCCTTAAGGACAGAATGACGTCACCACGGTGGTCGCCATTCGACTCAACCATTGGCATTCGATGCAGTTTCAACATGGCGCCACGGTGGCCTCAAATGACATCTTTCGGCTGCTTTGGGTTCCACGTTGTTCAATAGCAAGAGTTGGTTCTTATGTGTGTTGGTGGTGGTGGCATTTTTGGTAGGTTCAAGGGAGATTTGGAGGGCTAGTTGGGGCAGTTGATGGATGCAATTTGAAGTTGGTTTTGGTGCTGTTTTTGGGGGTGGTTGGGGTGACGAAAGTTATGCCCATGAAGGTATAGAAAAAGGGTCGTTTGGGCTTGCCCTTGAGGGCTGTTTGTTGATATCACCAACTGCGTTTTTTGGATACGGATGAGGATATTTCATGTAGGAAGGGTTTTGGAGCAAATGGCTTAGGTGGCGGTCTAGGAAGTGGTAGTCGAGCAGGCAGTGGAGGTGGTGGGGATAGACCGAGGCTTGCGTTAACTCGACGAGGCGTTTTTGTTTTTTCTCGATAGTATCCCACAATTGGTCAAACAACAACACCAAAACTCAAGGACAATTACACCCTTTACCATTACATTCAATTGTCGACATTACAAAACGTTTTTTTTTACAACCGCTGCAAGCCAGCAACTAAAAGGGGGTTGCTCCCCTTGCTCGATAAACAACACCTAAAACAACTAAGGTCTGAGAACAATTGTTGGCCCAAACAATCAGATCAAACACAAAACAAGATATTTGGTGGTGGTGGGGGGGGGGGGGACGAACCCGCGACTCTTTCTATTTAACCAAACGAACTTAAATAACTTACAAAGAAAAGAACAAGTAATACAATAACCTAAACCTCTATTTATACTTCCACTAAACTTGCTCTCCAAGACTCTAAACCTTACCTAAACCAAATACGATTCTCTTACCTAAACTAAATCAACTAGATAATGCTAACATTCAATTAATTAATTAAATACTAATTAACTTCAAATGACCCCTTCAACTTTTAGCTCATACAAGTTTTAGGATTAACTTTGAACAGTTTTTTTTATTCTAAAATTTGGTGTATTGGATGATTTTTGCGTGGTGTGTATGGATCAATGGGTTGCCCAATTTTGGCTATTCTTGTGGAGATGTTTCAGGTTTATGTTGGGGTTTAAAGGTCCTATTAGGGGTTGGTTTTTGGTTAAAATCGCAGTAGATGGGTTCTAGGCCGTATCTTGTGCTCCTTTGGTATGCCTAATATAAACCCAACTGGTAGTAGACTTGCTGGTGAAATTGGGTTTAAAGATTCTATGTATTTGGGCCGGCTGAGAGATATTTTGGAAACCCAGATTAATAGGTCATTTAATTTGGTCCATAGCCCAAGTATTAATTTGCTTTTTGGTTTGGTTGGTGGGTCCAATACTTGGCCGTGTGATGCTGCTAGTTGGAAGGCCCAAGACAGGGTTGTTGATTTTATTGGTTTTTAGATCAGACTAGATAAAGGCCCATTGTGGATGTGCTTTGTTTGGATGTGGATTGCTGGCTTCGGGGTTTTTTTTTTTTTTTTTTTTTTTTTGGTTTGTTGTGGGAGTTTTGAACTTTAGGCCTAAACTAGTATAATACTCGCCGCGCTATGCGCGGCGCAGCAACATATAACCGATCGAATTTTCGATAAATGAAAATGTATTACAGTTGACCCGACATGTTTCAAAATCGCGGTGGGAATGCAGTCGGTTACTTTTTGTTATGTTATGATAGTGATACTTGTTATAACATATCTGACACGTCGTGCGTTACGATGGCGATGACGTCAAAACTTAAAGTAATTCGAATTGATACCGTCAAATACGTAACTCATTTAAAAGAAGTATTATTCTTATTAATATTATATGTATTAATAATGGTTTTTTTCTTGTACGGAGCTTGGGACTTTAGTTTTTACATTGCACTACAGGTGGCACTAATGCCCCCCGTAGTGGGGCGCTACTTCTGCAAAAAAATGAAAAATAGTGCCCGGAACACCGTTACCCAGGGGCGCTATTTTTCAATTTAGGGTTGGGGCGTTATGTCAATAACGCCGTGATATAATTGCTTGGACCAATCAGACCTTGCCACGTGGCAAGGTCAAACATTCTTATTTTTTTTAATAATAATAATAAACATAATAATAATAATTTAAACAGAAAATTTATTAGATTAAATAAAATAATAATAAAAAAAATAAATTATATAAAAAATAATATTTATTAAAATTAATAATAAAAAAATAATTATATAAAAAAATAATATTTATTAAAATTAATAATAAAAAAAGTTATATTCAAACATTTGAATTTTAAACGGTTACTGTTCCAAACCGTTTGAAATTCAAATCCCCCCCCCCCCCCCCCCAAACGTTTAAATTTCAAATTTTGAATTTCAAACGTTTTCCCCCTAAACGGTCATATTTCTAACCCTATAAATACACCACTTCCTCCCAATTCTCAGTCACACATTTTCCTCATCCTCAACACAATGAATAATATGGGCGGTTTTCAGCCAGGAGCTGCCGGACCGTCTAATAATATGGGTGGTTTCCTCCTCCTGCTGTTGCACAACCTCCTCTTCCTCCTCCACAACATTGGTTATATCCCTCTCCTCCTCCTGCTGCGGCACCACCAACCTTCACTCCTCCTGCTGCTGCTGCACAAGCAACCTTTCCTCCTTCTGAAGTCGATGATGACTTCACGGATGAAGAATGGGTCTGGGCCATGGATTATGTCATGGCTATTAATGAAATGGACCGACTAATGTTGTCGGCCCCCACCCCCTGGACTGCTGCTGCTATCCCCACCCCCAGACTACCCCCACCCCCCACCACCAGACTACCCCCACCCCTACCACCAGACTACCCCCAACCCCTACCACCAGACTACCCCCACCTCCTACCACCAGACTATCCCCACCCCCACCACCAGACTACCCCACCCTGTGAATATGGGGACCCAACTCCTGAGGACTTGGAAGCCCTCAGGGAAATTGAGGAGGAGGAACGCCTCTGGAGCCGACCTACCCCTCCTCGAGAGTACTACTATTTACCCTCGGATGCGAGATCCGATGGACGGGACAGCTCATGTTCCGTATCCCCCGAGTACTACACACTCGATGACTGGGACAACTACTCTCCATAGTGGAGAAAATTAGGATTAAATAAGTAATTTAGGAATTATCTAGTGTTTAATTAAGTAATTTAGGAATATGTAATGTTTAAATAAGTAGTTTAGGAAGTGTGTAACTTTTTTTTTAATATTATTTGTAACTTTTTTTAATATTAGTTGTGTGTTTTTAATATTATTTGTAATTTTTTTGTATTTATTTGTCTTTTATTTTAATTATTTTGAGTTAAAAGATTAATAAAAAAAATTACACGTGGACCAATCACAAACAGGGGCTTTATAAATAAAGCCCCACCACTACACCCATTTTTCACTTTATCTCTCCATGCTGACTCAGCAGCCACGTGGACCAATCAGAAAGGGGGGCTTTATATATAAAGCCCCCCACTACGCATGGTCTAACATGGGATGAATGGAGTACTGTCTTGTATTTATTTTTTCCTATAACTACCTTGGGAAACCCATTGAGTGAAATCAGGGGTTGGTTCACCAAACCATTAAACTCTACCAATATATAAACATCAAAACCATTTACCCATCCACTTAAAGACACACATACAGTCGGTGGCGGAGACGGCGGAGCCACTGCTGTAATCACCACCGGTGCATCCTCCTCTTCCTTCCTTCCTTCCTTCTCTCTCTCTCCGGTGCCCTCTCCAGCCTTCTCTCTCTTCGAGCTCCTCTCTCTCTAACTCTCGCTTTCCTCTTTCTCTCTCTAGTTCCTAGCAGGGTATAATCGATATGAGGGGGGGAATGAGGATCTATGGTTCAGGGGTGCACTGCTCGGAGCTATGCCGCCGTGCGGCGGCGCGTGCGTCACGGGAACATGTTAAGCAGAGGACGAATAACGACAAACGTCTAAGATGACCATCGCCCCCGTCAACCGACACGAACAACACAGACCAGCCACCAATGCAATCATCCAGCGACACTGTTCAGGCACCGCCGCCGCCACCAGCCATCACCGACGACGACGCGGGAGGGGGAGCTGAGTAAGGCAGAAGCGGTGGATGCGGCCGAAGGAGGCGAAAGAGCCAGGAGCGGGTCTCATCAGAAAGAAAGAGAAGTGACAGACACTGCCGTGGTACGCGGGAGATGGTGGGCGAAGTAACCGTGGCCAAAACCTGAAGAATAAAACTTTGCATGCGAAAATCGGAATTCACACAGTCGGTTGTTGCGCCGACTGTTGTGAATTAGTATATATACTAACTAGTGGAATCGTGAGGTTTCACCTCACCAGAAAAGGACAAACATAACAAACAAAATAGACACTGTTTCTTAAGATGTTATGAATTAATAAATAGAGTAATATGTAATCTGGTCCACTTTTGTGGTTTGGTTTTGTTTTGTTTCGTAGATATCGATATCCTCCCTACTAGTAGTTTTGGATTCATAGTCGGTAGGATATGATTGTCATATAGTACGCTCTAAAACATGTTTAAGGTGTCGTCTTTTGTTATCTTCAAAGCTCCTTTACTAACTTTTCATCTCCAAGTGATTCCACCAGAAGAGATGTGGTCTTCACAGCTTGAAGTTCTCTCTAAAACCGCATCAGATCGCTAAGATAGATGAGCCTACAAACAAACTTCCTTTGTAGAATGTTAATCTTTTAAATCATTAGTAAATGTTAATCTTGTAAATCATTAGTCAATGTGTTTTGAAATGTACATACTTGGAGCTAGCCTTAGCTACATCTAAGAAACTGTTGTGTGTAGGCATTCTGGCTTTAACTGCGCTTCTATTTTTGCGTCTTTACTCATTGTCTTGTGATTCATGTCATGTAACCAATCATCTAATGTACTCAATGTCCCCGTACGAATCATTCTCACCATCCTTTTCATGTGCCAAGCAGATACACTTTTCAGTTTAAGCCTATGCAAGTGAACAATCTTTATGTCAGGAAGAGGCTTTTATGACCTTACACTCCCGATTACCCTCCTGCTTTGTCGCCTTATACTCCAACCTAGAAGTATTTGATCAAAACATAACGTCATCTACCCAAACGAAATCAACATACAAGTCATATAGAATCAACATACATGGACAACAAATATCTGATGAAAACCGATTTTGACAACAATTTCGGAAGTCTTTTTTTGCTGCAAAAAAAATGAAGTTGCTCGTTAACATGGTCGAAATACAACCTTGGGCTAGTAAAAGATTTCTAATTCCAAAATTATCCATGAAATACCCTCGTACTTAAAATGGTTTACTCGGGTCTGGTTCGGTACCCGAGATTGGGTCGGTTTCATTATCAATTACAGTTAAATGACACCAGATTAATATAAAAGTTGATAACATAAACTTATTTTTGGTTTACTAAGGTTTTGGATGGTCTCAAGTCAAATATGGTAACCGATTCGGGTCGGAGTATTTTGGCTCCGTTTCGGTAATAGCTTCTGCTTATCTAAAACGTACCCCATTCTTGATGCAAATGCAAAATCAATATAAAAAAGCAATCAGGTTTCATCAAATGGAACTAAACACACTTCATATCCCTTAAATATTTTAAAAACCAATTTGTAATTGATCAAATAGACTACCTTTGTTCATCCAATTTTGCCTTTTATCTTCAACTAGCTTTTATCCTGCGAGTGTCCCCGGTTTAAATATCTAATATAACATAATAAAATATCTAATATGACAACATAATTAATGATTTGCCAATACATGATTAATGAATAATAATAATATTATTATTTATTTTAAACAAATTTCTGCCATAAGTTATCATCATATTGAAATATAAAAAAATAATCTCTGCCTATGAAGATATGTTTATCGTTTGTAATTTATTAGTAGAGTAAAATATATTTGAAAACAAAACCTCACAAAATAGTTGTTTTTTTTCTCCGTTTTTATATAGCACTATGGTACTCGTTGGAAAGATAATAAAACGCTCGTTAATTTGGTGTAATTTTTTTCTTTAAAAAATCTCGTATATAAAAGATATTAACGTTTAAAAGTTATGAGAGGAAACATTACCCGAGAGTGTCCCGGGGTTAAAATATCTAATATAACATAATAAAATATCTAATATGACAACATAATTAATGATTTGCCAATACATGATTAATGAATAATAATATTATTATTATTATTTATTTTAAACAAATTGTTGTCATAAGTTATCATATTCAAATATTAAAAAAAGGAATCTCTGCCTATGAAGTTAAATTTATCGTTTGTGATTTATTAGTAGAGTAAAATATATTTGAAAACAAAACCCCACAAAAATAGTTGTTTTTTTTTCTCCGTTTTTATATAGCACTATGGTACTCGTTGGAAAGATAATAAAACGCTCGTTAATTTGGTGTAATTTTTTTATTTAAAAAATCTAGTATATAAAAGATATTAACGTTTAAAAGTTATGGGATGAAACATTAGAGAGAAAATTTAATTTTGTTTTTAAATTCTTATCTTTTCCTAAAATAATTATATAGATTTATTAAAAAAACTCAAAAACTAAAAATCCTACATGATGCCACGTGGCACATTCAAGGAGGGGTTGAGGCCTCCATTGAATGCCACATAATCAAAGTTCAATTCTTTTATTATAAGTTATAGATATCACAAAAAAAAAAATAGAAAACAAAGTTTAACAAAAAACAACACGCCTTCCGTTTCAATTACCCCTTGATGAATAATTTATAATGAATGATTAAGCTTGAATCAATAATGAACGAATTTATGGTGACGTACGAATGAAGAAAGAGCATCGAATTCATTAGTTTGGTAACTAATGGAATGTACCACTATGCAAAGCAAGAAAATGGTAGAAAAGGAAAAAATTACATGATATTTATGTTTTAAACATGAAACTTTCCTATGTTATTTTAAAATTAATGTAAAATGACCTTTTTAAATTTCAAGTGTTAGACAATGGGGAGTGGAGAGGATTGGGTTGGTGACATGAGGTGACACTTGGTATTAGTGGGCTCCCTAACTCAAGCCCCAAAAGGTGTGGGAGTCGGGGGGCTTGGATTTGAAAATGACCAACCAATCAGTGGTCGGTCAATTTTTTTTAATAACCAACCAATCACCTCCCTCCAGATTACCCCCCCCCCCTCCCACGCCCGTCTCCTATCCCACGCCCAAAACCCATCCCATGGGGGATGGTGTTCCTTGGGTGGGTTAGGTTCCCACGCAAATACCCCCGCCCCACTCTCTTCTAGGGGCGAAGGTTTGTGAGGACCAGGGATGCCCCAGCACCATCAACTTTTTGGTAAGTGATGTAAAAAATTTCGGTTTTCTTTGAAATTTTTTTATATTTAGAGTTCGGCCCCCACTGATTTTGTTGTCAAAAATTTTTATACGTATTAAGTTATAAAAATATGCGAAGAACGTGACTTTTATATTTTAGGTCTTTGTTTATTTAATAAATAGTTTTTCTTATTTATAAGAATCGTGATTTGAATGAACGAAGAAAAGTTATATATTTAGAGTTATTATTGTTTATTTGTTTGACCCGACCCGACCCGACCCAACCTGAACATAAAACCCAAAACAGTAAAATACGAAAAACAAATTTTTTTCGTGATTTTCGATCCCACCACTATATTTCTTAAGCTTTGTCACTGTTCCTGATAGGGTAATCCTTAGAGGGGATTAGGCTCTAGAAATTAAGGTTAAGAAGAGACAACTTTGTTGGAGCAATTTTCTGCATTTTTTCATTAAAACAAACACAACTTAAATAGGAAATGAGGTTACATGTCCACCATCCCACTAAGGCATGTACACCATGTTATACCCCTTATTCTTAGGCCATGATCTCTACTAATAGAGTCATGCACTACTACTACTAAACCAAGTCAACCACTAATTAAATAAAACAAGAAATACTAGAAAATAAATTATCAAAACAAACTAAACAGAATATCGAGCTGGTGTCTTGACTTCACGCTTGGGCCTTCCTGCCTGGGCCGGGTCTTCCGTTGGATGAGCTTCAGAGTGGGCCTGGCCCGTATCATCTCCCCCCTCTTGGAATCTACCATTGTCCTCAATGTCAGTAAAGTGAGGAATGATATCATCAAGCGAACTCTTATCTTCCCATGTTGCTTCTTCAATCGGCTTCTTGTCCCATTTGACCAAGTATTGGGTGTTTCCTTTTTCGTCCAAGCGAACGTCCAAAATAGTTTCTGGTAAGTATGCAAGCTGTTGATCCTCACCAAAATTCTTCAAATTGCCTTTGTTGGAAAAGTGATCACCATGACTAGCTTTCAACAGAGAAATGTGAAAAACCGGGTGAATGCGCGACCCTGTTGGTAGCTCTAACTTGTAAGCGACTTCACCAATGCGTTCCAACACTTTATAAGGACCATAAAAACGACGAGCTAGCTTATGATTAGATCGACTTGCTACGGTATACTGACGATACTTTTGGAGCCGGAGATAAACCAAATCGCCAACCTCAAAGTTCTTGTCCATTCGTTTCTTGTTAGCGTACTTAATCATTTTCTTCTTAGCCGATTCAATTGAATTCTTGAGCTGATGAATGATTCTTTGATGGTCGAGCAAGGATGACTCGATGGACGCTGTTTTTGTGGAACCCGGACTGTAATCGTGAATGGACGTAACATCTCGACCATACAATGCTTTGAAAGGTGACATCTGAATTGAAGAATGATAAGCAGTATTATACGAAAATTCAGCTAAGTATAAGTACCTTTCCCACTTTTTCGGCTCATCGAACACAAAGGCTCGTAAGTACATTTCCAAACAACGATTCACTACTTCCGTTTGGCCATCCGTTTGAGGATGATATGCACTCGAATGTAACAGTTGAGTTCCCATCATTTTAAACAATTCTTTCCAAAAGCTGCTTATAAAAACCCGGTCATGGTCGGATACAATGGTTTTGGGTAAGCCATGTAGACGATAAATTTCGCGCATAAATATGGCAGCAAGAGATACAGATGTGTATCCGGTCGGAAGCGAGATGAAATGCGCGAATTTTGAAAGTCTATCAACAATAACCCAAATGGCCGTTTTACCTTTGGACAGTGGAAGGTTGGTTATAAAATCCATTGAAATGTCATGCCACGGGTGGGTCGGAGTAGGAAGTGGTTGAATTAAACCGTACGGTTTGTGGTTCGGATTTTTTATGGCTTGGCAGACTTCACATTTAGCAACAAAATCGGACACATCCTTTTTTAAACCGAGCCAAGTGAACGTACCGGAGAGTCGCTTAACCGTGGAGTTAATTCCTGAATGGCCACCTGTGAATGAGGAATGAAATTCCTGCAGAAGACGATGTCGAAGGTTCGAAATAGGTGGGATGAAGAGTTTATCATTCATATAAACTAAACCATCATGGAATTTATGGTGTGGAAAGGCTGAGGCATCGGCTTGTATGTCTAAGGCCAATTGTCGGCCTATGGTGTCAGTAGAGTAATACGAACGAAGTTCATTCAGCCAAGTTGCGGTCGGATGCGAAAGAGCTAACATGGAAGGTATCTCGACACGGCTTAATGCATCGGCGACTTGATTTTCACGACCCGGTTTGAAATGGATTTCAAAGTCGTACCCCATCAATTTAGTGACCCATTTTTGTTGTTCCGGGGTTTGGATGGTTTGGGTTATGATGTGTTTCAAACTATGGTGGTCGGTAAAAATGCGAAACTTGCGGCCCAAAAGATATTGGCGCCACTTTTTAACGGATTCGGTTATCGCATAAAGCTCCTTGGTATAGGTGGATTGGGCTTGTAATGTAGGACACAACTTCTTACTGAAAAAAGAAATCGGCTTATTGTTTTGTGAGAGAACGGCTCCAATGGCGGTACCAGAAGCATCAGTTGTTACATCAAATGGTTCGGAAAAATTCGGAAGTGCTAAAGTGACTAAGGATTTCATGTGGTTTTTGAGGGTGTTGAATGCGTGATGAGCTTCGGGACTCCACGCGAATTCTTTGGTTTTCAGGATATCGGTAAGAGGTGAAGCTATTCGGGCATAAGAGGGAACAAATCTCCGGTAGTACCCGGTAAGACCCAAAAACGCTCGAAGGGTGGTGAACGATGATGGTTGTGGCCATTGTTGGATAGCATGGATTTTATCGGGTTCGGGAGCAACGCCGTTTGCCGATATCCTATGACCCAAAAAGGAAAGTTCATGGACACCGAAAACACACTTAGATGCTTTGGCGTGATAGTGGTTGGCTGAAAGGGTGTGGAGTACGAACTGTAGGTGGGTATAGTGGTCGGTTTGATTGTGGCTGTAAACAAGAATGTCATCGAAAAATACAAGGACAAATTGACGGAGTACCTTTCGGAATAGATCATTCATAGCTGCTTGAAAAGTTGATGGTGCGTTTGTGAGACCAAATGGCATGACAAGGAATTCATAGTGACCGTCCGTTGTTCGAAACGCCGTTTTGTGGACATCTTTTTGAGCAACCCGGATTTGGTGGTATCCCGATCGTAAATCAATTTTTGAAAAGATTGTTGCCCCATGAAGTTCGTCGAGAAGTTCATCAATTGTAGGAATTGGAAAACGGTCGCTGACAGTTGCTGCATTCAAAGCCCGATAGTCGACACAAAATCGCCATGAACCATCTTTCTTTTTGACCAAAAGTACCGGTGAGGAAAACGGGCTTTGACTCGGTTGGATTATGCCATTTTGGAGCATTTCGGAAATAAGTTGTGACATAATTTGTTTTTGGTAGTGTGGGTATCGATATGGTTTGACGTTTACGGTTGTTGCTTCGTTGGTTAAGGGTATGTGATGGTCGTGAAATCGGTTCGGTGGAAGGTTTTGTGGTTCTTGGAATAGGTTGTGAAATCGGCTCAAAATAGTAGCAATGGTAGGATTAGTATTTTCAAAAGGTTGCAATGGTTCTTGTGGTGATAAAGGTTTGGTCTCAACTGTTAAGGTATGTAATGAGGCAATGGAGTTATGGCGTAACAGGGAGGACAATGAGCTTGGGGTACAAATACGGTTTATGGACTCACCACGGATTATATGATCTGTTCCATCTTTTTTGAAAGCTATTTCCGGAATTGAAAAATCGGCCGAGAGGCGACCGAGGGACGCTAACCATGTTACGCCCAAAACAATATCCGTTCCTTCTACCGGTAATATATAAAACGGAACTTGAAAGGAAGCTTTTTGAACCTGAAAGTTTACCGATGGACAAAACCCGTCGCATTGAATGAATTCGCCGTTGCCGACCATGACTTTGAATTGAGGAATGGGAGTGACTGTGAGTTGCAACAGTTTTGCGAGCCGCGGTTTGATGATATTGTGAGTGCTTCCGCAATCGATGAGGACGGTAACCGGATGGCCATTAATATAACCAGTGGCACGAAGTGTTTGTGGTGACGTGAACCCGAAGTAGGCTGCGTCCGAAAGAGATAACAGTTGTGGAGGATTCGGTGGTGTGTTTGGCATTGGGTCGGTTTGGTTGGTTTCTGTTTCAGTAGGTTCGTCCCTATCGTCGTTGTCGATGATAAGTAGGAATTGGGGTGGGGAGCATTTGTGACCTGGGAAATACTTTTCTGGACAATTAAAGCACAATCCTTCTTTGCGCCTTTGTTGCACAGCAGCGGCAGAAAGCTTGGTGAATGGGAGGGTTGTTGTTTGTTTATTGGGTGTAGGTAAAAGGGGAGGCAAAGAATTAGGAGTAGTTGTTGAAGTTTGTTGAGAAGAGGTTGGGGAAGAGTTAGAAGTTGTAAGTGTGCTACTTTTTGGGTAATAGGAAAATTTCGAAGTGTTTTGTTTTGAGGTGTGCAAGACTTTGTCTTCAACTGCTTTAGCCAAACCTATGGCTTCATACAACGTATTTGGTCGAAGTACAGCCAACTCATTTCGAATTTCCGGTTTTAAACCCGAAATGAAACAACTGCGAAGTGCTTGTTGATTGAGACCTGAGACGCGGTTGCTTATGCGTTCAAAGTCGGTGAGGTAGGCGGCAACTGTGGTGGTTTGCGAGAGTTTGAAAAGAGTAGCTTCATGATCCTCATATGCCGAAGGACCGAAACGCCTTTCCACTTCGCGTTTGAAGTTCGTCCAAGATGGAAGGAGATCATTGTTGGCGAGATTTTGGTACCACGCTAAGGCGTCACCAATGAAATAAAAACGGCTAATGACACACGTTCGGCATTTGGTGTTTGGTAATATGAGAAAAAGTTCTCGGCTTGAAAAATCCATCCGAGTGGGTTTGATCCGTCGAATAGGGGTAGTGTGATTTTGGGGGTGCGGACATTGTTATGCGAAGATGAAGCGGGTGAGGCGAATGTTGATTGTGGTGATTTTTGTTTGTTACTGGGTGGTGATTCTTGGGTTAGTTTCTCAGACATTGATGTTAAAAGGTTTGCTTGATGGTCGGATTTTGTGTGGAGGGTGCGGGTTTCGTCGATCAATGTTTGGAGGTTGGTTGTTTGTTGGGTTGCTACGGCAATGAGTTGTTGTAGGAGTTCATTAGTGGAGGGTTGTTGGTCATCGGAGGATGAGTCTTTGCGAGGTGCCATGGGAGGAGTGAGTTGGTGAATGAAAGCACCAATGATAGGGTAATCCTTAGAGGGGATTAGGCTCTAGAAATTAAGGTTAAGAAGAGACAACTTTGTTGGAGCAATTTTCTGCATTTTTTCATTAAAACAAACACAACTTAAATAGGAAATGAGGTTACATGTCCACCATCCCACTAAGGCATGTACACCATGTTATACCCCTTATTCTTAGGCCATGATCTCTACTAATAGAGTCATGCACTACTACTACTAAACCAAGTCAACCACTAATTAAATAAAACAAGAAATACTAGAAAATAAATTATCAAAACAAACTAAACAGAATATCGAGCTGGTGTCTTGACTTCACGCTTGGGCCTTCCTGCCTGGGCCGGGTCTTCCGTTGGATGAGCTTCAGAGTGGGCCTGGCCCGTATCAGTTCCCTTTCAATCTTAGAAATAGTTATACACAACGGGAGAGTAGCACACATCGGATCTCTAACCACAATGCATGAACAATAATATATGGATTAGTTGATAGTTGGATAATATATACAATAGTATGGATCGGTTGTTTTGCTTATCTTCAAACTCTTTAGGTGTGAAGGATATGCATTACATAACTAATCATTTTTATATTAATAAAAAGTCCTGTTACTTTTGATTTAATTGGATCATTTCCCCGATGATTTGGGATTACCGAATCGATGAAAGCCTTTATAAAACATAGTATAACGAGTTCACATCAACCCACGCGTTATAGCGGGATTTCAGATATTTATAAATCTTGTAATAGCCCCGGCAATACCCAGGGCGCATCATGAAACAAAACCAATACGAAGAGGCTGCGAATACAAATCACTTGGTTTTGTTTCGGAGGGTCAAAATTCAAGGAAAGATAACACCTACATATTAAAAAATTTGTTCACTTTACTTTCTTCACTTCAACCAATTAAACACCAAATCTTGAGGGTCAAATTAAGATAAATAGATAACAAAACTAAAACACCGCCTACATAGAGCACAATTCCAAACGAACAACCAAAGCGGTTACAAATCGCTATTGAATTCGACAGAGAAGGTGCAAGACGCAATTCCTTATCAGCCAGCGACAAAGCCACGGGGTAATCAGGGTCCTCCGGCGAATCAAATGTGCGTGTCGGATCGAACAAGAACATCGAATTGACGAAATTTCCGGAACGAATGACCCTCAATATCATTTTAAATAACCGTTCAGAATCACAATTGATGGAATACCAAACGTTCTGAAGATTTGGTTGTTCAGAATAACCATTGATGGTATTCGAGAGCATCAGGAGATTAGAATCCAGTGTTAATTCAATAGTAATATTTAAAATGTTTAGAATGTGAAAGAAGAAGGGTTATAGACTGAAACGTTAAAATAACCATTAAATTTTTAAAGAAAAAGTTAATCAACGTTAAGTTACTTTTGTATATAGGTATAATATCACATCAATTTACTTCATCCTGTGTCACAAGTTTAGGACGGATCATAATTTTCCATTTCCGAACTTCAGTTGTAGACCAGTGGTAGGCAACCAGGCTTTCCTTTGGAAAGACCTGGGTTCGAGCCCCACGGGAAGCAATTGAGGTTCACAAGGCAATGACGAGGAGAACTTAGCTTTTCCCGATGGAGAGAGTTTGAACCTGAGCAGAGCTGGTTTTCATCTGGCATTTACTCCAGCGGGCGACAGTAAAACTGAGCCCGTGTGGAGGTGGTGCGGTTTTTGGGCGGAAGCCGTTAATAGCCCCCGCAATACCCAGCGTGGAACCGGTTCAGACAACATAGTCTGGTGCGTGGAGGGTCAGCGCCATGCCTAAGCGGGTATGACAACTTCCGATAAAAAGAAAATCATCTTCCAAAAAAAATAATTTTCTATTTCCAGTGACTGACAATACGATGAGTGCAACTTTACTTACAGAGCCTTTGAAGTTACTGTTTGCGAAAGATGTGCATTAATGGAATATACGAAACTATATTCCAACATAATTTAGGAATGTATTTGTATTATTAAATGTAATTATCTTGTAATTTCTTTCTCCCCAAGTTTAGGGATTTGTATATATTATTATGAAATCAATGAGAACAGGTAAGATTTGAACCATAACATTATTCATGGTATCAAGCCAACCCTACCTCTCTTCTCTTCCCACCACATCCGCCTAACCCTACCTCTAATTCTTCAATTTTTTTTCTTCTGCCTCCCCTTCGAATAAACATCCAACCTACCTTTGTCTTCTGCCTTCTTCGATCAACAACAACAATGTCATCTTCGTCCATTCATCCGGCCATCACGGTCACAAACATCAAAAACTTTATCCTACTTACCCTTGACATGCAAACCGGTCACTATAATACGGGGGTTGAACTCTTCAAAATTCACTGTAAAGCCTATGAAGTTTATGAGCATCTTTTACCTCGTCAACCCCCACCCGCAACCTCCTCAACCGGAAAAGAAACCGAACAACCCAAACCTAAATTAACCCATACCGAGTCATGGGACCGTATTGATGCTATCTTCCAACAGCGGATATACGGGACCGTTTCTCAAGGAGCGTCATGCTCGGGAGGGTCTGGGTGTGGGACAGGGACTATAGGCATAACGGGCTCGTCCGAGACAAAAATGCTCTCATGGGAGACAAGGGTAGGCTCAGCAGTGATGGCAGGTAAACCTAAAACGACTCGGGGTCTCTGGGTGATACCAGATGGACTCGGGACCGACGACTATGGGTACCATAGAGGCCACAGACTCCTCGAGGTCCATACGACCCACGGGATGCTTAGGCTCTAGGAACCCAGCAAAGAAACCTCTCACAAGGGGCACCAACGCTCTACCTGGGGGAACATGTATGGCTGGGGTGGGACAGGGGCGTAGTCGACATGAGTATGAGGGTCGAATAGTGACTCCACAGTCTCAGACGTGGCTGGGGCTGGGAGAACAGGGTCTCTACGCCCAATAGGAAAGTCTCGAATAGCTGGGACTGGGTGTGGTGGTAGGGGAGCAACTGGAGGTGGGAGAACAGGTGGGTCCTCAGTATCATTACTGCCCTCATCCAACTCCATAGGATACTCCTCCGAATCAAGGTCGAAGATCTCTTCTGGCTCAGCTGGAGGGGCAGCCACGATTTGAAGGCTACTGTCAAAGCTAGACTCAGGAACTGTGTCACTGTCAGAAGACATCTCCTAGCAAAAGAACCATACTATATATATGAATCATCAATTTAGTTAGAAAGTTAGGCTTACATCTAACACAACATTCCTAACTTCTAAATCTAACATATCACATATTGACATTCATGGCTACTTCGGTCGGAATCTCCCCATATACAATGTTCCTTTCTTTTCTGAAAATTACTTTGTTGTGTTTTAATTTTTTGAAAAACTTTATTCTTCGAACCAAATCCGGTTATAGTCTAGGTTTTCAAAAATACTAGTTTGCAATAACCTTGGCTCTGATACCACTTTTGTCACACCACGCCAATGGCGGAAACGCGTGGCGCAACGTTCGAAGGGCATAAAGTCAAGATTAATACAAACTATAAGTAATTAAGAAAAGGGATCATTTATTTATCATGTCGAAACAAGTTTTGTAGTTCATACATCCTTAAACAACATAGTTCTAATCAAAAGTAGAGGTTTCTCAAATATATTCCAACCCCATGGAAAATAAAAGTGAAACCCCGTCAAAATATCCGACGTTATGTAAGATCCCCGCCCGTACTAGCCATGCAACCTTCCAACGATTAATTACCTGAAAGATATGTTAAGAATTGTCAATATATAAATATTGGTGAGTTCACAGGTTTTAGTTTACAAACATTTCAACAATAACATTTTTAGGAAATAAACACAAGTCGTGACTATTGTAAGAGTTGCAAGTTCCTACAATGTACTTGAGCCCATAACCAAACCAAGGCTAGCAATGCCCCGCTCCTAGTTGTTTCTCGGAAAATAACAACTTAATTCAGAATACGTGCACCCTAGGCATACACAGTTGCATAATCGACGCTATCGATTAGGGGTGGGCCTTGTCAGGCACCAATAGTACTATCCAAATATTACTTCGGTTTCGATTTCACACATACCCACGAATAAATGGTTACAGTAGCGAGGACTCAACCCCGAGTGGCGAACAACAAACTCAAGTATCCAACACGTCACATATTTCCCTAACAAACATATCTTTCCCCCGAAAACAGTAAAATGGGGTCGTGAAACTCACCTCAAGCAAAGTATGCAAATCCAACTCAGAGAATAGCTCGTCCAAGGTCAAACACCACAAATGTCTTAGACGTATAAATCACTAAGCCTATAGTGCGTGTGTTTCGGCAAGTTGTACGTCCAACTCCCAAACCACTATTTAGTTCAATTCCCCGCTTAATTAAACGTGTATCCTAGGTCCGTTGGTGATGGATTACCCTTGTTACAAGTTACACTTATATATTTCTATGAATATTACTTAACTTGTATAATATCGTTCTCGACTCGACTCACTTGACGTATAATTATTTTCCCATTAAATAATTATACTAAGATCTTGTCGATCGATATAATATTTTCAACACTCGACTCGACTCACTTTACCGTATATTTACTTTCCCATTAAATAAATATACTAGGATCTTGTCGATTCGATATAACATTTTCAGTACTCAATTCGACTCACTTTACCGTATATTTACTTTCCCATTAAATAAATATACTAGGATCTTGTCGATTTGATAACATATTTTCATTGTCAAGTCCATATACTTGTTTTAAACGATTAATGGTTAGATTACTTACGTTATTTTCTCCCACGAATAAGTTTCCCACACTTAGAAAAGTGTTCTGTATTTTTACCCAAATTATATATTTTAAGTCCTTAAAATATATCTTTCATTTCCACACTAGACAAATACTTATTCATCCGTTTTTACATTTAGTCTGTTAACACGTCGTAACATGAACACGTCCATATCCGATCACTAAACTTAGATATTTTGTAAAATTTCTAGAGTTTCCAACAATATGTATTCTTGAAATTATTCATCCTTTAATTTCTACATATTTTTACTTGGAAGTTTATAAATAACATTTGTATTTTCAATACCAAGACTTGGTTACTTGCAACATAAAAATGTTCCAACACTTTTATATCCCCATTTATATAAAAGTATCCATTTTTAAACAAGTTTTCACCAAGTTTTTAAGTTATCTAACCTTATTATAAAAACCTTTGTTTTTATACTTTTCCTTCATGTTGGCAATCTTTATTTTTATAAAATTTTATTTTATAAAAATATACTTCTATACAAAAATATATTTATCTTTTTACAAAATAACCTTGGAAAGTTAACATTTTACACTTTTGACACCAAACCTTTCAAAGCCATATTTTTAGATCCAAGTTTCTAAAATGACATTTTATGTCCGTCAACTATTAAAGTTACCAAAATAATCCTTCACTTTCAAAAGTTACATTTCCTTCCTAATCTTTCAAAAGGGACAATTTTCTATTAAACTAGTAAACTTTATTATGTCAACTTTGTCATGACAGATTATTTTTATGATCCAACATTATTTATGGTCCATAATAATCTTATTAAGGATAATAATAATAGGTGTATTTAGTGTTATATTTCCAATAAGTCCAACTTTGCATTTTTCAAGTTTGTAACTTTGAATATGTAAACTTTATGTATTACATTCTCTAACAAGATCAACACTATATCAAGTTTTAGATGGTTATTTTATGATGATTTAAACCACTTTTAAGTGTTTTCAAGTGACATTCACAAACTATACTTAGATCATCATTTTATACAAGTTTATGTGAACTTTAGGAAATTACAAAAACACTACATATAACCATCACCAAATTTCGGCCCTAACATACATTTTATACTTCCATTTAGTCTTAAAAAAACATATGTTTTATCATGTAGAGTTCCATTATGTTAACCCATGTACAACTTGCTTATCATTTGGGACGAGGCACCAATGAGTGACCGTAGATGCTTTGAATCGTTAGGCAAGACTCTTAAGGATCTCACTTGAAATACATATCAATATTTTGCAGGAAATCAGTATTACGGGGTGGCGATTTTAGACAAACACAGCCAGTAAAACCTAAGTGTGATAAAAATGAGATCTTAGCATCTTGCTTGCCTCGATCATACTTATGGAAACAATATAGAGTGTACACACTTTTTGAGAACATGCGTATTACACCAAATAAAACAAACATTGACAATGAACAACAATTACATGCTTTCTCAGAATGGCTTTTAAGAATAGGTGATGGCAAAGAGGGCGTGGTTTTAGAATGTGAACATCCTGATGTAAAAAAATTGAAATACCATCTGAATTCTTGCTTGAACCATCTAAAGATGTTCTTCTTGATTTAATTGATTTTATTTATGATGCTAACTTACTTGAAAAGCGTACACCAGCCAAAATTTCTGAACGTGCTATCATTTGTCCAAAAAATGAAACTGTCGACATCATCAATGAAATGGTGAAACAATTAACACCAGGGGAAAGTGTTTCGTACCTAATTACTGATTCTATGGTTCCTCATTCAAAAGATGGTGGTGAAACAGACGCAATGTACCCACCTGAATACTTGAACGTTCGGAATTTTAGTGGTATTTCAAGCCATTGTCTAAAACTGAAACTTAACAGTTCGGTAATGTTAATGCTTAACATGGATCCTAAAAATGGTTTGTGCAATGGGGCAAGGCTCCTAATTTCACAATTACTTTCACGCGTAATGGAAGCACGAATCATTACCGGAACATCAATTGGAAATAGAGTGTACATACCCAGAATTAATTTTGTGCATAATACAAATGACTTACCATTTGATTTTACACGTTGTCAATTTCCAATAAAAATATGTTATGCAATGACGATTAACAAAAGTCAAGGTCAATCACTAAAGAAGGTTCGCCTTTACTTACCTGAACCAATTTTTGGTCACGGGCAATTATATGTTGACTTCCAAAAGCAACATCTCCGCTATCATTAAAAATACTTTTGTCAAAAAACAACACACAAAATGACATTATGACACTAAATATTGTCTATTCTGAATTACTAAACGAAATCAATTCACATCATGTTTCACACTTGACCTTATATTTATTGCAATTGTTATTCATTTATGGTATTACACATATAACAAAAAATTGAAGTTGTCTACCTCATTACATTTGATAGGTTCAGGCTGATGGAATACAAGGGAGTAGCGGAACTTAGACCCAAGCAAACGATAATACCTATTGAGGTGAGAGTAATTAGAAAATGGGTGCCAGTACACAGAGACAATGAAGTGCATTACATATTTGTGGATGAAGAGGTAAGTATTATTAACATGAAATGGTAACATAAATTTAATGTGCCATCTTTCACAATGAAACTACTTTTATTAGCCTTAAAATTTCATTTGAATCAACTAACATTTACTTGATTAGTACTTATGTGACTAATGAAATTATTAAACAGGGTATGGGCATTCAAGCCATGGCAAAAGGGAATAACAAATATGCTGTTGAACCAAAATCCATACTGGATCATGTTATAAAATACATAATATGCATGCATTGAACCTGATGATTATACCAATACACTTACACATTCTGCTATTATCTTTCTTGCATAAGCGACTGTCATCATGCTTATTCCAGACTCAACAAGCATACAAAATCAATATTTTGATATTGCAACATGTCGAAGGGCTGAAACAGCATCGTCTAATGAGGGTAATGTGGGTATGTATTATTATGAAAAATGAATGTTCTCCAAGTTAAATTTGTATTATTTTCAAATTTTATTCTTATTATATGGCAGATTATATTGGAATTCTACGAGGAATGCAAGATAAAAGGACGACAAAGAATCAGCCGTATGTGGTGATGACACTCAAAGATTGCAGATACTTCGTTTTGCATCTTCTGTGAAAATATAAGTAATCTTACATTTATTCTTACAAAGCCTTTAAATAATATACTATTTTCAAATTTTATACCAACATATACAGCAACCAAGATGTTAGTATTGTTGTTTGGGAAGAAATGTTGACTTCAAAAACCAAATTTAATCGAGCTGAATATGAACCAGCTTCTCCACCTGTCATAATAGCTCTCACTGCACTTAAAACTAAGGATTACTATGGTTAGTATTGTTTTGAAAGATCATGCATTATTTTATATTAACATATTTAAACATTAAAAAATACAGGCACCCTTCAGTTTCAAACTACAAATGCTACATATGCATACCGTGATCCAAGAACACATAAGATAATAACACATTTATATTATCTGATACAGGTATGCAAACCAATACTTTCAACAACAACCTGTCATTCAACCAACAGGACAACAAATTCTGATTGTAGACTTAAAGAGATTGCCAGGAAACAAAATTACTGTAAGTTTTATACCTATGAAACACAAAAATTGATGCTTATAGTTACTAAAAAAATATTATTCATAACAGGGTAGAAACATCAGCATTAAATGCATCATAGATTTCTTGTCAACAACAAACCCTTGGTACTACACAGCATGTGTGCAGTGCAATCATGTTGTGCTAGAAAACGGTCCGCTATGGTTCTGCTCAACACATGCTGATATTGATGGAGTTAAACACATGTAAGAATTCAGCTCACAATCAAGTTCATTAAAACAACCTTTACTTTCTGTTTAGTTGTGTTTATAATTGACCTTTTACCTCATTTAGTAGCCACTAGACTTAGGTCTTCTAAGTGTCATAACGTAAATTCTATTACCTGATTTGTATATTAACGTGCGCTGTTTTTTGTGTTTAAAAAGAAATACATATAGTAATCAAATTTGGACGTGTCGAGTTATGGCATTTTCAAGTAAATGCTTCAAATGTGTTGTTCGGGTATTTTATGACGCCATAGGAAACGTTTATTTCGAGGTGCTTAGACTGTAGCCATATAGTAAAAACCTTTTCAAACCAATTAAAACGCCACTGTTAGTGCGGTCAATAATCACGCAGACTATGCTAACTCTATATACGAACCACTAACTCAATACGTAACTTTAACTTAGGTATGGGAATTTTGTGCACTTTGACCCGTATGCAAGTTTTGTAACATTTGACAGTTTAGACACACTTTGACCCTATTAATAAGTATGCACATTGACCCATGTAACAGTTTTGACACAATTTACATTTTAACTCAGTTAACACATTTGACTCATTCTTAACCATTACATACACGTCTTCTTAGGCCAAAACACACTTGCATTTCATTCATTATGTTGTTTCTACAAGCAACATATATTTCATCCCTTACATAGTTCCCAAAAAAAGATTACTAAAAAACATCCCCAAAAACTACATTCATTTTAATACCTACAAAACAAACACCACAGCCCCAATACAACTACAACACCAATAAACACCTTCACTGATATGGAATAACATAGACGAAACTTTGTTTTTAGGCTTGTGTTCTCTTCTGGTAATGCCATCTTCTCCAACTCCAAACTCTGAATCTTTATCTGCAATGCCCTGTTTTCCGTTTTAACTAACTTAGCATTGGATCCATCTAAGATCAATCCATCAACTTCAGTTTTCCACACAAAAAACTTGCAGTCTGTCTTCCTCTAACATATGACATACAAATATTAAAAACCTTACAAATTATGAATCAAAAATCAACTGAAAAATAACTTACTGGCCAAAAGGAACAGCATAGAAATCATGTCCTGGTCTAGAGCTACAGTTTCCTGCCTTTTCCAATACTGCAATCATATCATGATCACACACATTTCCATCAGTGTCAAGTTAAAGATTTTCGGGGGTCGGGTTTCAATGAAAGAACAATGTGATCGCATTCTGGAAGACAAAGAAGAACTCATGTTTTCCTGATTTTGCCTTCTTATTACTAATACTTCAACTTTACTTGGCCAGCCATATATATTTGCTTTACCTCACTTAACAACATTTATATTGCATTTATTTTTCACACCAACTTAATATTTAAAAATTATTGCATTTTGGATAAACTTATACTTCTTTTTAACTTATTAGAACAATACAGATACTGTGTTTATATAACTTAATATGTTTATAACTGTTTAGATTTATGATATTGCTACAGGTACCGACTTCAAGCAACCCTTTCAGATGGATCAAACACAATAGAGGCTACGTTCTTTGATAGAACAGCAACTCAACTCTTATAAGTCCCATGCACCGAAATGATCTCCAAACCAAACAAACAGGCCTTATTGCAGGATATCACAAATAAAGAGTTGCAATGTCACACCCTCAAATTCCACGTGCGGGGTTTTACCGCGAGGCGCATGACACACCAGGATCTCAGTCAACGATCACAACAAACATTCAACAAACATGCATTCATATATAAATATATAAACCAAAATATCATGCTTTGAGCTGTAAACCAGCAGCGGAAGCATTTCTTGTTTACAACCAAAAGACGTATTAAAGTTTACAAAACATTGTTTATACGTTTCAAAATAATAGACGCTGTGCAAGACTCCGTGCGCCTATTCCATTGACTGCTACCTTAGCGACCTGAGAAAACATGCCAAAAAGATGTCAACATATAATGCTGGTGAGTTCACAGGTTTTCTTTTATAAACAAGTTTAAAAGTTTCCAAAGACCATATTCGTTACTACTAGGTTATAAGAACGTTAGCTAGACGTTAAGTTGTTTTACTACTACGGTTGGGAACCATTACTAAACACCGTCTACTGTCTGCCCAGACTGTCTAGGTCGCCGATGCATCGGCAACCCGAATGTTAAGGACAATATGCACCCGCCCGGCCCTGCCGTCGAGTGGGACTTGTGAGGCCCAATAGATCTATCCACATTTCCCCCCGTTGTGCATTCCCGCACATTCATGGTTTCCCCCTGGGACTTTTCGAAAAAGCCGTATAGTAATTGTAAAGTAACCATAGTATAACATGATCTTTAATAAATAAGTTCGCAGCATGTTTCTCCCCCGAAAGCAAAACTGTAAAAGCGGGGCTGTGACAAGACCCGACATCCCATTGGTGACCCGACAATCCACGTGTTAATTATATGCAAGGTATTATGCAACATATGAAGTTAAACACTTAGCACACGCAAGAGTTCGTCTAGTCTAGCAAAATGCCCAATTTACGCATAAACGAGTCAGAACGCGTGTTACCTAATCATCCGGCATGTCCCGAGGTTCTTAACATGCTCCTAGGTGTCAAATCATGCTTCGGGATGTCAAAATACGCTTACAACAGCAGTACACGCGACTAGGAATTTAGCATGCAACTAGGAAAAGTCAACTGGTGACTAGGAGTGGTCAACGCGACTAGGAGGCTAGTCACGTGTAATATCAGGCGACTAGGGCTCCTACTCGCCCCCTAGTCCCCTAGTCGCCCCCTGTAGCATGCGACTAGGAATCCTAGTCGCCTGCTGCAGGTGAGTGACGGATTTTTGCGCGTTTAACCCTCCGAATCATATCCGAAACATGCAAAAACACCAAGTATCAATCCTAAACTCATTACCAACCCATTCCAAGCAAAAACTCCCAATTTACCACTGGTTTAACATCTTTTGTGCAATTATTTCCAAAAATGGCAAAGTACCAAGTTTCACCAACAACCTTATCTTTCCCTAAATGGAAATAATCGATTTTCATCTTCTACAAACCTGAAACTTGACATTTCTCAGTTATAACATTCCTCTAGTGTGAATCCTTACCACATTCTATCAACAAATCATACCATAACATCCTAGATTTCCAAGAATCACTCAAACGGGTCAAAATGCACATCTTCTTCAAAACACAACAACAAAAGCTCAAACTCATAAATAATCATCCTAATAACCCCTACATAACAGAAGTACAATCATTTCATGAAAACATTCATGTTAAAATCACCAAGAAGGTTAACATAAGCGTGCAAACTTCACATATAGCAATTATTGTGGTGTAGACTTGTTTTAAAACCATTTTCAAAGGTTTAAAAGACACAAACTTAACAAAACAAGGTCTGGACCTTTGGGGAATCAAAACAATAACTTTACAAAGGTTTAGGATGAAGAACACACCTTGGATTTTATCAAAGAAAGGTGTGCAAGCTTGGAAATGGTGATTTTTGTAGCAAAACGAGTTTTAGAGGTGCTTTAGGGTGTGTGGGCGACTTGGGATCAGTTAGGGTTGCTCTAAGGGTGTTTGGGGAGTTAAGGGTTGTATTTATAGGTGTTTCTAGTCGTAGGGCTGCAACAGACGACTAGGGAGCATAACCACGCGACTAGGCCACGTGACTAGGCCTAGTCGCCCCATATGGCATGCGAGTAGGCCAAAAACATGCGACTAGGAGCTCCTAGTCGCCCCCTGGGGGCTGCTAGTCGCCCCCTGCAGCTCAGCCTTGGTTTTTCGCGCGTTAAACACTATTTTAACACACATAAACACGTATTCACATACCAACAAGTCACATAATGATTATAAACATATAATACATGATAACTAACACGTTTACATCCGTTCACCAATTCCCGGGACTCCAGACTCGCGTGTGTGCGTTAAACCCGGTGATTCCACGAATCACCACCCCTTTACACATGGTTATGGACCGACTCCCGATGATCCCACGGATCATCGTAACGACTCCCGATGACTCTCTAGAATCATCATTAGGACTCGACTGATTTAGTTAAGTATGAAATAAGTATGACTCGCTAAGGTAGACTTACTAGTTTTAGTCAACGTTACTAACCTGAGTTTGCCGGGTGTCACATGCAACTACAGATACAGGACATTAAAGACAAAAAAACAGGTGTGACACGCTGCACGGTTAACAGTGCAGCCTTTGTAGTTCCGCAGTCTCGAATGACTTCTCAACAAAGCACGGATGCAACATCAAGTACACCTGCACAAGTAACTCCTCTCTCGAAAGCCCATTCCGATATTTCTGCAAAACACTCCATCACCACCTCACAAGGAATGCAATCACCTGCAAAATATCACCACAGCAAAGGCACACCATCAAGTACTCCTGCACCAACAACTCCTGGAATGAAAGAACAATCCGACACTTCTACAAAACGGTCCCTCATGCAGTCTCAATGTATAACACTCAAAATCTTATTTATCAATGTTATTAAAAAAAACTAACAAATGCTTTCTTGCACAACCTTTAAAGACGAACCTGCAAAGAAAAAGCTTGCCAATGATCCAAGTAATTAGCAATAAGCGTGCAACAACTCGAACCTACATAATCTAATGATGTCATAGGAAGTTATGTCAACATCCGTAGTTATAAAAACATATGCAATTGAATATGTATAACAGATTAATTTTGGCTTCGACTTTGATTCAACACCTCAAACAAATACTTATGCAAAACCACAACAAAAAACGCGCAATGCGCGTGAGTGAATATACCTAGTTTTTATAACAATGCAATTTGAATCGTGTGTTTCCTTTGCCTTATCTAAATATACATTTTTTTTTCTTTTACTTTTATTTGCTGTATATCATGAGTTTTAGTAGTTAATAAAAAGTAAATTAATTCAAAAGTTGTACGGACACATATGTAAACAAATCCGTTTCCAAAACTTTAAATTACAAATTCTGAAAAAAAAAAAGTGAAAACATACCTATAATTACTTATAACTAATACACGTATCTCCGTGTCGAATCCGCGTGATAAAGTTACCATATACCACTCTTATCTTCCAAAAAAAAAGAATGTTTAAACTTAAATAATAATATAAACCAACACTGAAATCAACAACTCTACCTCCAATTGGGGATAAATGGGATATTCCAATTTTGGAGTGGAATCCAAAGATAACTCTACAAGTGAGGGCAGGTTAGCATTATCAACCTACTTCCTTGCTTCATAAACATTATATATATTTTTTACATGTAGTTGCATGCAGTATATATACATATGATTGGTCACTAGTTCCATGCATCATCCTACCACCCATTCAATTAGCTTTTGATCATCTTATTCTTCTTAAACTCTAATCACATTTTCATCAAATACTAAAAATGAAGCCAAGTGCATTACAACTTGGTGTTGCTCCACCAGCAAATAGAGGCATTGCCATACTTGACTTTTTTCTTAGGCTCATCGCTATCGTTGGAACCCTAGCTAGCGCGATCGCCATGGCTACAACGAATCAGACGCTCCCATTTTTCTCTCAGTTTGTTCGATTTCGAGCCAAGTTCAACGATCTCCCTTCCTTCACGTAAGTTCTAGTTTGTTAATTAGATATATACTATGATAGATCGAGATTAGGACTTTGTGTGTGGGTACCAGACAGACACATCCTTTTTTAAATATATTTATTTTATACTCCCTCCGTCCCAATTTAGATGTCATGGACCCACAAACACACACATATTAAGAAATCTTTGTTTGTATACTGTAAAATGACCATAATATCCTCAAGTTATTATTTCAAATTTTTTATTGTGTTTTGTCTTTTATGGACAAAACTGCAAATTGCTTAGAAATGGACATTTAAATTGAGACAACAAAAAGTGCAAAAACGGACATTTAAAATGGGACGGAGGAAGTATAAAAGATGAGTGTGAGGTGATTGCCTGGATTGATTTACCATTTAAGGAAAACGATAAGTTTTTTAGGTGTGGGGAGTCTGAATTCAAACCCACCTCCGGCATTCAAGATGCTCTACAAAATTGAGTCTGATCCAAATTACCATTTATTTACTTTTGTATGCAATAAAATAACAAGTCGACATGCATGCATGGGCAATTACATAAATTGTACAAAATTAAATAACAAGACTAATTATAAAAGAAAAATATATGAAAATATATATATATACGTTGTGTACTAACATATATGTCCATGCAAACCAGGTTTTTTGTGGTGGCGAGTTCCATAGTAAGCGCGTACCTCATTCTTTCTCTAGCTATCTCAATCCTACATATTGTGAAAGCTAACGCAGTGAACACTAGGGTCCTATTGCTTCTTCTCGACACTGTGAGTCACGAAAACCCTCTTTAAATTACATTTTTCATATTTGTTAGCTTCTTTGAACTTATTATAAAAATAAGATATTCGCCGCATTTATCATCGAACTTAAGGGAAATTCATTTTGAATTTACTATTGTGTCAAGTGAAATTTGATAAGCACAAAAGGTAGAGTTAGTCCTTTGACAAATCAAACTCGATCAAGCAAGAGTTCATTCGCTTGACAAACATATATAAATTGATGATCAGGCGAAGTAATTTGCTTGCAACCATTTAGCCGACTCTTAAACTTTTTGTTAGGATTTGCATGAGTGTTCTTGCAACGAATTTCAAAATTGCCTAAAATACTTACCACGTACATATGACAAATTTAAAAAGAGGTATACACACACCACTGACAATCTAATTCACACCGCTCCAAAAGCTCGTTTGAGGTTACATAATACGGCTGATTAAAGGTTAGGACTTGCTTAATAGCTAGACCACTATTTTTAAACTGTCGTGTGAGGATTCGTCATATGCACTCTTTTGAACGTTAGGACTTGTATCATACCCCCTATGTTAAACGGACCGTATGAGGTTTTAGTCGAACAGCTGTTTGAGTTTGGGGCGGGAAAGGCTATTAAGCCTCATCTAAAAATTTTCTTATTATTTCAAATTGACATGGTTACTAACTTAACGTGTGTCTAGGCGGCTATGGGTTTACTGATGGCTGGTTCAGCAGCAGCAACGGCTATAGTGCAGTTGGCGCACAAGGGCATCAATAAGGTCAATTGGTTCGCGATTTGTCAACAATATAATGATTTCTGCAAGCGCGTGTCTGGATCTTTGATCGGTTCGTATGCTGGAGTCGTTGTGCTGATTATTTTGATATTGCTTTCGGGTGTGGCTCTTTCTAGACGTTGAATTCTTACCCATTAATTTGATCATTGTTTCGGATCTTGAGTTTTCAAAGCTGTACTGTGTTATTTTGCTTGTGTATTTGGTTTTTCATGTGTTATATTTATGTATGATACTTTCACCCATTGTGATATTTGTATTGAAATTTGCCTTGATTTGATCAGCTTCGTTCCAACTATTTCTCACGCATTTTACCAATGGTTTTTTAGGTGTTTTCTTGTATAGTGTTATGATAAGCAAATAACTAATAGGCTTATGGTATTGGATGGCTATATGGTATGGAATTGAGCCCCTAGGGGTTTCATTGCGAAACATCAGCGTCATGTAGACATTGGCTTCATTCAATAACACTCATGCAATAGAAATATGGAATAATGCCTCTTTAATTAATAATAAAAAAATGATTGCCAAATTTAAACACTTTAACAACTGCTCTAATCGTCGCAATTCACTTGCTGCCATCTATTGTGAGTTTTCTGGATGATCTGTGAAAGAAGAAACCAACTTTAGAGCTAAGGATTGAATATTGAAGAGCATTCGGTTTGTAGCTTCTTCGGTTTATGCTAGTGTTTAAATCTCAAGCACTCCAAAGTTGTTTCAATCATGTTTATTAATATTTTTGAACTTGTTTGATTCTGAAAATGATGACTAGCTAAATCTCTTAAACTACCTAGGTTTTAGGATGAATACTTTGCAGACTTTGTAACTTTTGGTTTCGAATAATGCTCGTTTGGCTTTTGTTTTGGTAAAAGGTTTAATTGATATTGGTTATGATTTATTTGAGTGTAGTGGTTATGATTAATTTACTTGTCTAGCTCCACATATTTCTCTAGTTGATTAATTTATTATCTTTTTGGTTAGGGTCTCGTGTCTTGTGGTTATGCTAGACGTACTGAACCGCTAGAAGCTGATTTGAGAGTTGATTAAACCTAATTTTCTGCCATTCTTAAGACTCGGAGGTGATAGAGTGTCGGGTTGTCTAGATCTTTAGGTATCAGGTTAATGAGAGAGTATGAGATGATCGTTTCCTATTGTGTCTTTAGCTTCCTTGCCATTCTGAGAGATAGCCAATCCAAATAGATTACTCCTTTACATCTTTGGGTGTATTGCGATTAGTGAGATCGCGAGCTGATGTATTCTGTAAGTACCTTAGCATTCTTAGTGAGGAGAGACCGGGATGTGATCTGAACTACACACTGGTGAGCTTTACACATCCTTTAGGATTGATTGAGTGGTGTTAGTGAGATCGGGATGAGATCTAGCACATCTTAGGGTTTTCTGAGTCAATCGTTTAAATTCTTTAGAATCTGGTAGCCATTTATTTTCCCAATTTAGAGAGTCGTGAGTTTACGGATTATCTTTGTGACGCCTAGAAAATTTTTCAGAATTTTCACTCACTTGACATCAACTTTACTAGTTAGTTACTGAATTTCGGGACGAAATTCTTTTCAACTTGGGGATGATGTGACACCCTGCATTTTCGGGTTAACATTTTAACCTAACTCTGGTTAACTTACACGATAGATTATGGCATTGCACTTGACTAGGATTAGTTAAGTGAGTCGCACGGTACACAGTTATAGGTTAATAACTGCACTGAATGGTAATTGGGGGAATTACCGGACTACATACATGGTTATAGGTTAATAACTGCATAAAAAGTAATTCAGGGAATTACCGGATCGTATACACAAGTCTTGAACACCGAACGTTGGTGAATTGGTGAAATACAACTATTATGATTATACGTGTATGCATCTATGTGTTAATACATGACTATGTGAATATACATGATTAAACATTAACGGGTCGGTAGTCGAGATGGGACGAACCGGGACCCGAACTTGTAATATGAACATTGTGGATTATTAATATTGATAAGTCTTTAGTAATAAAAAGGAAAAGAAAATAAAAATTGTGAAACAATGTTCCCCCGCGGGTCGCGGAAGGGACATGATAGTCCTCCGTGTACCGCAGGATTGTAAACTGTTTTCCAAGAAAACAGACGCGCCGTGGGGCGCGGAGATAGATGGCTGTTCTCCGCGGACCGTGGGGACATGTTTGACCAGCCCAAGTTGGTTAAACACTTATTTAAACAAGTTTTAATCTACTTTTCAACATAACCCTATTCTGCCTCCAAACACCTCATACGAAAATAATAACATTCATACACCTGCTTTGGCATAAGAACACCATTCGGGAGGCTTAAGCTTGTTCGGTTTGATTGTTTGAAGTGCACTATGTATAACTTTGATTCCTAAACATGTTTTGATCACTTCCTTTATGTTTTTGAACAACAATACAAGTTTGTCCATATCTGATGTAAGTCTTTTGTAACAAAAACATGAGTTTTTTAAAGATTAAATCATGCTTAATAAGGTGTTATGCGTTATTATGTTGTGTGATGTATGGATCTTGCATGTTCCTGAGTTTTGATTAATCTAGGGTTATTAGAAGATAATATTCATGATGGAACTTGCATGTTGGGACTGATATATGTTATAAACATGTTATGCTATGTGTTCATGTTAGTATTTAGGCGATAATATGATCATAGGGTTTGTTAATGATGAGATTCTAACATGATTAAAAACGGACAGATTGCATGATGTGACTTGTAGGGCAAGTAACGTGACCTTAACTTGTTTATTTATTATTTATTGGTTTGAACATGTTACACGTGATCTTAGCTTTTCATAATGTGTAAGATTTTGCGTTTTGGTTATCGTTTGATATGTTTTTGGAATTTTATATAAAACGTGGGTCTAAACTGATTTTCGGATTAATATTTTTGGTCAACTTTAAACGGCTGTAACTCGAGTTTTAAAAGGAGTTAGGTTACAAATTTTGGACCGTAGATAGATACATTAATAACTCAGCTTTTTCCAAGTGGATTCATCCTGTTTGGATGAATACACGATTTTTATGAATTTTTCTCGTAAACTGACCTGATGGGAATGTTTTTAGAACCTAGCCGTAGTAAACGATATTTCATAATTTTCAACGTGGTTTTGTCACGAAATAAAAAATAATTAAATGACAAGTGAACATATAGGGATGTTGAGTAAACTTTTGAGAGTCTAATATGTTGTGTAAGTATTTTACATAAAATCATTTTGACAGCACATAATCTGCCCCGAAAACGCAGATTATGACTTTTATGCTTAAGTGCTTATTTAAAGGTTTATATGACTTGGTTATGACTTGAACTTATGTGTAAGCTTTGTGTATTGTATATGGAGTATATGATGACATGTAAACATGATATTCACCAACGGATTCGTAGGGTTACTTGTACACGTAGTTACATTAGTGTCACTTAAACAACTTTTCACATCATTGGATGTCTTGGACAAATGAGTCTTGTTGTGTGTTGTGTGTGCACATGAACTCACGTAGTGACACGTATAATAAGGAGTCGATAGCAAATTCCTATTAATTGTGGATTTGGATTTAGCTTTTGCAACCTAAGGTGAGTTTCACTACTTTTCTCAAAAGCATACGTCTTAAGGAGACAACTTACTTAACTTTTCTAGTCCAGGTTTAGGACTACTATTTTATCTCAGGTTTTGGAATGGGTAGATTCCTAGGAGGAATCAGGTTTGGCTAGTTTCACACTTTTTGCCCTTTATGAACTAAATTGCACACTATCACGGAAGTCCTTCACTATATACCGAATGAGTTGTTGGGTTATGGCAAGCGGGTTACTAGTTAATAGCGCTATTAGTTTTGAAAAAACTCACACCGTGCTGGGAGCTGGGAGTGAACTATGACCTTAGACTTTACCATTGTTGATAGGTAATGATGGGAGGCAAAAACCAGCTCGCAGGACGAGTGCACCATTTAAATAGCAGTTTGGTTCTTTACTGTTTAGTTATCATGAATGGGTTAGCTACCCTTGGCATACGCTGAACTAGTGGTTACTGGTTATTGTTTTTGGTTTTGGTTTTGGTTTGGGAAACCTGCACTTTTACTTACCATACTTTGTGAATTCACCAAATTTATGTTGACATACGATAGCATGCTTTTGCAGGTCTCTGGGTTCGGAGCACGTTAGGACATGCATCATTGTGTCATGGGCTATGAACATTCTTAAACTTATACTTTGTTTTACATTCATTGGTTTTATTTTGGGCGCGTTGTTGTACGCATGAACTTAAACGGTTATGTTTGATTTATGCTTCCGCAACTTATCTAAACTTTTTGGTTAAACGTTAAAACTATATTTTTGAAAACGAACTAAATAGTTTGGGCTTTTTGAGTCATTCATATGACTTATGGCTATAGGGATCCTGGTATATCACACGCCTCGTGATATAAACTCCGTAGTGTAATTTAAGGGTGTGACAATCTTCCTAAATAACGTCGGCTAAGACTAGGTAGTTGTTTTCTTACCATATATAGTTGAGTTTTGATCCCAGGTTTCAATTCTATGTCTCATTAGTTGTTTTCGTTAGTTTTTTTTATTTAATTTTAGTAGTTACTAATGTATGACCCAAAAATCTAAATCAATTATAGGCTAGTATTTGATAGAGGTCTTGTATTCGAGGTTTACCATAACTCCCTACTTTCGATAATTGGTCTGACTTATATTACTTCACTGCTGTTAGTATACTTGACGCTTTTGTATGGTTTGATTTGTGATTCCTATTTTTATAACTTGCCCACCGAATTAACATATACATTTCGTACACATCAAGTTTTTGGCGTCATTTGTGGAACGCATTTTGGCACTTTAGAAAACGACCCAAATCATTTTTCTAGTCTTTTCACTTGCTTTCTAGATTTCTTTTGCCTTTAGGTGGTTTTGCTTTCTATTTGTGCCTTTATATTTAGGTTGCTTTTTAGTTTTGTAGATTAGTTTAGTTATTTCTCTTTCTAATTTTCCTTCTTCGAAATGGAAGATAATCCACCTACTTTGTGTACCGTCCACCAGCGAGCTAGTGAGGGCGTTACAGGAATGAAAAAAGTTCACAATTTTCGAAATAAACTGATTCAAAGTCGCCGCTAATACTCACTTTTTAGCGGCGCCGCTAATACTCACTTTTTAGCGGCGATAGGCCCGTTAACAGCGACTGTCTCTGCTATACTCTCGTCGGCAAAACGAACGTCGCTAATACCACGTGTGGCCCCTAATGAGTCATCTAGGCTTTACCTTTAGCGGCGACTTGTCGCCGCTAAAGGTCTTTTTTTTTTTTTTGCTTTCCTATTGAGCTTTAATACCCTTTGTCTAGAATCAAGCAAAATAACAAGAAAACTAATTAACCAAACATACTATTATTTACATATATATAGATTATACGCCTAAAATCTTCGTCTAAACATAACAACAAAACTAAGCAAACATACCAAGATTTACAATCAACCATAAACATTATAAATTGTATCATTCTTACAAAAACGTCTAAATATCTCCATCTTCATCATCGCCACTATTGCCGCTACCGCCTTGATTTTCAAAGTTTGCAAGATTTATGATTGTGAGAATTGACTAAACATTTAGAACATTTGCGCTTGGAGTTGAAGATTGGTCATCATCGCATTAAATTGTTCCAACAAATATATATATATATATATATATATATATATATATAATGGGTCAAATAATAACAATTAAACTACAAATTTATACCAAATGGGTCAAATATCCTATTTACTAAACATATTTATACAAAATGGGTCAAATATCAACATTTAGCAAACATACATGCACCAAATGGGTCAACTATCAACATTAAAAGTAGCATGAAGAAACAATAAGTATATCGGGATTAAGATTAATCCCGAGTGGTTAATACCTTTATTTATCCAAGAGTTATCCTTTACCCAAACCGTCAGTTAAACCTGAGTTGTAAAGTAGGAGTGAGAGTGTGTGTGTGTGTGAGAGAGAGAGAGAGAATATGCACACAAAGATGTAAGTGGTTCGGTCAAATTCGACCTACGTCCACTGTGAAGTGCTAGTTGTATATTACTCTAGAGTTTACAAAGTGTTACAAGAATGACCTAGCTCTCTAGTATAACTAATGATTTTCGGATCCTTTGCAAAGGAGTTGATGTCTTCTATTTATAGGAGAAGTTGTGGGCCTAGTGAAGCGGCCCAGGAGGAGCATATCCGATTTGGGCTTAAACTTGGGCTTGGTGAAATCGGGCTAGCAAAATGGCGGGAAAAGCTGGGCCATACTTGCTGACGTCATGAGCTGTTGACCAGCTTTGCAAAGATGACACGTGGCGCTCTCTGATAGGACGCCGGCGGCATGTTGTCTGACACGGTATGGTTGACTTACCTGCTGGCATATGAAGTGACGTCTGTCAGTAGGTAAGGATGTCTTCAGAGTACTGTAGACGGCAACATGGTGGAAATATGGAAGTAGTAAAGTCGCTGTTTATGTCAGCGGTGGTTGGACTGACTATGACACGTGTCGCCATATGGTTGGCGCATGCTATGTCCCAGATCTGAGTGAATCTTCCTGATCCTTGATCTTCCGTACCTCGTACCGAAAGCTGGTTATGAATGAATGTTTCGCGCGTGCGCGCACGCGCATCTATTCTCCTGAAGTAGTGATGTGGATGAGGTTGAATCATGTGCTTATTGGTCATCTGTGCGGAGTAGTTTCTGCCATAGAGTTCCGCGGGCTGCGGCTGTTCCCTAGAGCTGGAACCAGTTAGCGCCAGGGTTGTTGTAAAGAGGGATAGGGATGTCGCCTCCGCTAGGATTAGGCTCCCTTTCCCTTCATCAATATATATCAAACGGGTCAAATATTAACATTTAAACTACAAATATATACCAAATGGGTCAAGTATCCTATTTACTAAACATATTTATACCAAATTGGTCAACTATCAAGAAATAAACAACAAATATATACCAAATGGGTCAAATATCCTATTTACTAAACATATTTATACCAAATGGGTCAACTATCAACAAATAAACTACAAATTTATACCAAATGGGTCAGCTATCAATAAATAAACTACAAATATATACCAAATGGGTCAAATATCCTATTTACTTTGCATATTTATACCAAACGAGTCAAATATTTACATTTAAACTACAAAGACATACCGGTGTTGGTTGCGGTAGCGGTTGCGTTGGCGTAAAAATGTGGAAGGCTTTCTCTCAGACAAGGCATAGGCCCAATCCCGCGAACATGTCTGCGACGTTTGCCCAACGCATCTTCAAATATACCTACCTTCAAACACCCCAAATAATATTAGTTTTAATCTACTTCAAACCCAACAAACAATCGCACAAACACGAAAACTAAACATGAACATACACAAATATATACCAATTTTATCCAACCGTTCGGAGCTGCTTCCTCCTCCTTCTTCTTCTTTGACGATCCGTTGAGTTTCAGACTCAAACTGTGCCTTTAATCTATACTGTATTTTACAAAAGTGATTTAATAGAATCACATATATATATATATATATAGGGTGAGGTTATGGTACAAAGGATGTGTTTTGTGAGAAGGGTGAGAAATAATTGTAGCCTTTAGATCATATTGATGGATGGTCAAGATTAAATTGATGGCAAAGTTGTAAATTATGTTATAATCTAATTAATAAATTAAGGCTTGTGAGGGTATAGTTGTCAACACACCAAAAAAATTATTAAATACCTCCTTGATTTAAGGAGTCTCTCTCTTTGTTATTTATGGTTGTTCCCCCTCTCTCCTCCTCTCTCTCTCTCTCTCTTGAAAAAAAAATCATCTTCAAATGTGCTAGACTCCAGAACCTGTTGAACAACAGCATCATCGGCAACTTTAAACACACCTTACATTTCCACAGTCTCCAACACTCTTCACTAGTCAACACCCCTAAAGAAATCATGACCCCTTTTCTTATCCACACATATTCCTAAAATCGTATCTTTTTTGTTTTTTTAACAAATCTCTTAACCCCTTTAAATGGAGTTGTACCGTACAAGTAGTTCAACTAGTGTGTTATAGCATTTTTAAGTTTTAGTGATTAATCATCCGCCTTCATACTATGTGTTTTATGTTCATATTCGAGGGTTATATAACACAGTGGTGATAAAACACAGTTGGTGTGCTATGAATTTTTTTTTTTGTTTATTGTAAAAAAAACACAATACAAAAAATGGTTTAGGTTTCTTCCAAAACATAGTGGTGATAAAACACAGTAGGTGTGCTGTAAACTTCTTTTTTTGTTTGTTATAAAAAAACCCAATACTATGATTGGTTGGTTTATGAAAAAAAAAACACAAATTATCTATTTGGTGATATGGGTATTTGGTCATAAAACACAATAGTTGTATGTTGGTTACAAAACACAATTTGAATACAAAACACATTTTGATATAAAAACATGATGTATGTTACTAAAAAGAAGTAGCTTAAATAAAATTAGTGGAATTGTTGATAAAAAATTCCGTAAATATCTCACTTTGATTATGAGATTTAATTTGTGAAAAACTTGAAAATTTATATAATTACTCTATTGCCCTTATTATTAAAATAAAACTATGCCATGTGTCACTCTCACAAGGCTTCTTACCCTTCTCACAAAAAAAGGCCTTTGTATTCTAACCTTTACCTATATATATATATATATATATATATATATATATATATCTGTGTGTGTGCGTGTCTGTATATATACGTACAGACATATATATATATATATATATTAGATTAGATTATAAATAAATGCTTACATATTCTCTTTATTCTGGGAGCTATCAAATGTCCCCTGCCTTCCGGTATGTCCTGAACGGTATGCTTCATACCGTTCGATGATCTGTTTAACAGTAAAAGTCAAATTATAAGTTAAATAAACATTATTATCTATGTATATGTGTGTGTATACCATTTTTGTAACAGTGAGTGGCAATAGAGCTCGTTAGACCTCGGCATGTGCACGTTTGTTTTTAACGGACGGCTTTGTTAGTTCCAGACGTCTTCCTATGTTCCTCACTGCAGAAGCGATCAACAACCCAAAGCCAGTTTTCAGGTTTCATACCCTTGGGGGGACGTTGCCTTCCTCCCTCCATATCATAATAACCTCCTGCTTGAGTCATAAAATATCTCTTTGCGTCGGCTTTGCGGTCTTTGTAGCGCTTTTGGAGAGCCGCGACAATGCCTCCTTTTTTTTATCGGCAACGAGATCTCTGTCAACATTCTTCAAATTGACCTCGATCTAATAATTAAATAAAACAACCTACTCAAGTAGAAAAAAATCAACAAATAACATATAGATTATATATTTACAAATCACTGATCTATTGATCTTCTTGACCAGAATATCAAAGACACAAAGACCTACGGCTCTGATACCATGTTACGAAACATGGATCAAAACTCAAAGATTAAAGGAACCTTTATTCAACTTTGAAACTTCTGACAATACAAACTACAAAGGAAAAATTCCTTAAAACTTTACAAAGAAAACAAAACAACTCTTAACAGGAACCACAATCCTTCTAAACATAAACAAACTCAACAAAGATCAACAATCTAAACGGATCAGGGAACTCACAGATACAAGGTGTATCTATACGAGTTAACCGCACCAAACCCTAACTGCTACGATCTAGATGAGAGGAAAATAGAAAGATGAAAACCCTAAGAGAGAAACAAAAAAAGACTAAATGAATAATCATAGAGATAAGGTACATCATTCACATGGATATAGTAAGTCTCGCTTGGGCAACGGTTCTATAGAGTGGTAGTAAGGGTGACTTTCATGGATCTTTAACATATCTATATTTCTTTTTTATGAAGAGAATCTTATTTAGATAACAAAAATACTCCCTCCGTCCCATTTTAAATGTCCATTTTTGTACTTTTTGTTGTCCCAAATTAAATTTCCATTTATAAGCAATTTCCATTTATGTGTTTGTGAGCCCATTACATCTAAAATGAAACGGAGGGAATAGATAAGAATGAAAGACTTAAGTCTTTTATACTGCTAACTAGAATCTTCTAACTGACCTAAAATAGACGGATGAGATTTGATGGGAATTATTTGATCAACGATCCTAATCTTCTCTCAACACAGCTGGTCATAAGGTGTTCAGAAAAATCGTAAACCGAACCGTAACGTAATCAAAAAACCGATCCGAACAATGAATTTGGTGTTTGGTTTGGTTTTAACCAAAACTGAATTGCTAATTCGGTGTTTGGTTCTACATTTTTTTTTAATTTGGTTTATTCGGATAACCGAATAAACCGGTAAAATAATTAATTATTAAATAAAAAAATAATATTTAATAAAATAATAATAATTTTATTTAATAAGCCATATATAATATAGAAGCCCAACCCAAAATAAAGCCCACTTATTTCTATGATGTTTGTGTTTGTGTGTAAGACTATTTTCCGGATTTTTTTTTGTTTTATTTTGCTTTTAAAAATTCTTTTACAATATATTGCGTAGTTTGATTTTTTGATTTATATTAATTGCTAACTTTCTATTCGGATTTCGGAACACAAAGGTATATAAGTTAAAGAAAATAAACTTTGGTTCAATTCGGTTGAATGTGGTTGAAATCGATTTGTTTGGTTTTAAATTGAAACCAAACCGAATTTAATTTGGTTGAATTTGGTTTGGTTTAAATATTCCAAATTTGGTTTGGTTTGGTTCGGTTCGGTTCTTGGTTTGGGGTACAAAATTTTGAAAACCGAATAAATCAAGTAAACCGAACCGATGAACACCCCTAGGCCCTAGCTGATCAGCAACTTTAATAAAGCCACACGAACTGGACTGGACTCCTTTCTGGACAAGCCCACGAACTGTATCATAAGCCCAAAGCACCAGCAAAGCAGCAGCCCAGCTTTCTCTCATTTTAACATGAAATAAAAACAAAAACAAAGTAATAAGTATAAAATTGAAGAATGAAATTAATCTATAAATTCAACATACCGCCCATTAGCATATGATCTTAGATTAAATAAAAAAAAAGATATTATTTGTGGTCGTCAAAAAAAGGTATCCTTCAGCTAAAAAGCCTATTTGATCATTAGTTATTATCCAGTTCGTGTTATATAAAGATCATTATTTAAAAAAATGTATTTGTTGGAAGGAAGTAATTAGGAGATGCTTTATATGCATTACTAATTACTTAATGGCGTCCATGACGAGGTGTTTAGTTATTAACTAATTAGTAACCCAACTTGACTAAATTTCAATCCATTAAATTTGTAGTTAGAGTTAAGTGCGTGTGTAGTCGCAGCGTTATAGGGGCGCTATTGCCACCATAGCGCTGGGGAACAGCGCCCCCCCGGCGCTATGGCGGCATTATAGGGGTGGCCGCTATGGATTTCAGTGGGCGTTGTGCAATCTTGGTTTGGTCATTTGATCGTTGAACGGTCACAAGCTTTTATAAAAAAAAACGTGGCTCCTTCTCCTTTCTCCTTCTATATACATACATACATCAACACACACACACACACAACATTCATCCACAACTAAACTACCATTTTATTTACAGAACACACACACACCAAACACAAAATTTTGAATTTCTACACACACAAGCAAACACAAGATGAATCCATTCGGTAGAGGTGGTTTCGAGTTCGGTTCTCAAACTACTGGCGACAACACCCAACACATAGCTCCGGGTTCAGGTTCAAACCAACAAACTTTTATGAACCTGTTAAACCAACCCACGAGTTGAGACCCGAACATGTAAAACTTTAACATGGGAGGGGGTTTCGGTCACCCATGGGAGGTGGGTTTAGCTCAACACATGTATTTGGGACATCTCAAATGTTCGGGGTCCTCAAATGCTTGGCAAGACCCACAGTCGTTTCCGGAGACACAGGAGCCGGTGCAAGAGCAAAAGCCCGTGCGACCAATCGGGCGAGCAAGACGGACTCACAAAAAGAAAGAGACGGAAACTCGCGCCAAAAAAAACCGTACAACCATGGGATGACGACGAGTTGTTCGCGTTAGCCCGAGCGTGGGTTGACGTGTCAAAGGATCCTATTGTTTGTAAGATATATATTTTTTGTTTTGCTATATTTTTCTTACATATAGTTTTTTAAACGGGTACTTATATATTTTTTTGGTTTGTTTTTTTAGCGAACTATCAATCCAAAGGAGATTTTTGGAAAAGAGTCTGAGCAACATTTTTTGGTCTAGCTGGTAAGGGAGAGAACTACCGGCCCGAGGATTCCATATCGGGCTAGTGGACCGATATCAACTTTAAATGCACAAACTTTCAAGCTGTTTATCAACGCACTCGACACGGGTGGAAATCTGGCCAAAGCGATGAGAATATTTTGGAGGCGGCTTTGGAAGAATACAAACAACAATATGGGAATTTTCCGTACATGAGGGTTTGGCGGCTGCTGAAAGACTGCTCCAAATGGTCCAGCATCCGCCCAACGGTTGGAACTTCTTCATCTAGGGCCAGAAATACGAGGCCTTCAAAGAAATCGAAGACCTCTGACTCGGTTGATCCCGAAACCCCTATGTCTAACGCGCGTTACATCGACCTAAACGCCGAAGAAAATGCGTATTTTGCAGAGGAGGAGGGGGCGGATGAGATACCCCGTCCGCCCGGTCGACGGGCTGCTCGAGCCGCCCGGGCAGAGTCTTCGTCGGGGGTGAACGAGTTAATCCCGGCGTTTGCTGAGATGAACCAGCGGCTCCAAGACATACGCGACATTGGGGCTCAGCGTATCCAAGAAAACCGAGAGGTGGTTGAGCTTATGAAGGATCGACAAATTCAACGCGACTTTGACTTTTACACGAAGTCGCACGACCACCTAAGCGGCAAGGCCTTGGAAATGTGTTTGAAACAAAAGGCCAAAATCGAGAAAAAAATATAGCCTATGAGTATTTGTTTTTTTTTTTAGTATTTGTATTTTTTTAGTATTTGTAATTTTTTTTTTAGTATTTTGTAATTTTTTTAGTATTTGTAATTTTTATTTATTTAATGAAATATTATTAACTATTTAATATTATTATTTAAATAAGAAAAAGAATAATTAACCAATGATTACCCAATCATTTATAAAGCCCCATAACGCCCCTTCCCACTACACCCTCTTTTTCCATAACGCCCCATAACCTCATTTCTATTACTTTATAATATTTTAATCCCCATAACGCCCTATAACGCCCCTCCACTACACATGACCTAATAGTATGAGTTTATGGTTTTGCCCATCTAAATCTAAAATGAAGTATATAATAGCATAGATATAATTTTTATTTCTTTTTTATTGAAAACATACTATTAAAAACTATGAATCTATACTAATATTCAACCACAATCACAACCATACAAGAATCAATAAACAACAAAACAAAATAGTGACAAAACGGGTGACAAATCTTATTATTTACCAACCCAAAATAGTACCCAAACCAAACCCTAGATCTCTATGATTATAGAGATCTATAAAAGATACAAGGTTAGTGATCTACTGATTGTTAAGATCAGTTCATCATCTAACTAAGGAAATACAAAGAATCCTTACAAGAACAAAGTACAGAAACCCTAGACAGACGATACAAGACGAAAGGATACAAAGAGACGATACAAAAATATCTGAGCTAAACTCTCAAAATACAGAGAGAAAGACTTTTTATACTGCCAGTAGAAGCTTCCACAAACAAACACACAACCCTTTAATCTCAGCCATTGATAAAGAAAGCACACGGATTATAATCCAACAGTGTCAAACGAACCATCCAACACAATTGGGCTCAAGCCTTCCAGAAGCCCATAAATCATCCAATACTTTATATCAGGCCCAACTCCAACCTGAAAGAACTTAAAACATCTATCCCAATACAAGGCCCAAAGGTTAGAATCATAATGTGTATTATTTTTAACATGCCCCCTTGATTCAAACCTTTTGAAACAAGTCAGCCAAACCGAGCAACAGACACATTTGCTCATGTTTTGACCCACTTAAACCTTTTGTCAAAACATCTGCAATTTGATCTTCAGAACCAATCTTAACAGTTTCAATTATTCCACTAGAGATTTTCTCTCTAATAAAATGAAGATCAATTTCAAAATGTTTTGTACGTTCATGAAAAACTGGGTTTGCTGCAATGGAAATTGCAGCCTTACTATCACAGTTAAGCCTTACAGGAAGTTTACACTCAACATGTAACTCCTTCAAGACATTAATTATCCACATAACCTCAAAAGTAGCAGAGCACATTGCTCGGTACTCTGCTTCTGCAGTTGACCTGGCTATAGTGCTCTGTTTCTTGCTCTTCCAAGAAACCAAAGACCCACCAAGAAATATACAGTAACCAGTGACTGATTTCCTGGTTACTAAACATTTAGCCCATTCTAAGTCAACATATGCAGTTAACTCAAACTTTTCAGACTTCTTAAACTGTATTCCTTTTCCAGGAGACAGTTTAAGATACCTAAGTAACCTAAGAGCAATTTGCAAATGACCCTTAGTGGACTTATGCATAAACTGGCTCAAGAACTGCACGGCATAACTTATGTCTGGTCTAGTGATAGACAAATGGATCAACTTGCCTATCAGTTTCTGAAAACCATTAATGTTTTCAAGAACTGTCCCATTTTTTCCAGATTTGCTGGAAACAATATGACTTAACTCAATAGGTTTATTTACTGGTTTACACCCTAAGTATCCAAACTCACTTAACAATTCAAGACAGTATTTTCTTGAGAAAGACAAATAGAATTATTTTCATACAGGACTTCTATTCCCAAGAAATACTTGAGTTTTCCTAAATCTTTTGTTTGAAAACTTTTACTTAGAAATTGTTTTATTTTCTCAATTTTTTTAACATTGTTTCTTGTTATAACAATGTCATCAACATATACTAACAAAACTAAAAACACATCACCAACAGACTTAACAAATAAAGAGTGATCACAAATACTTTGACTAAAACCAACATCAATTAATACTTTTGTAAGCTTTTCATTCCATTTTCTGGGTGCTTGCTTCAGCCCACATAATGATTTTACTAACTTACAAACTTTGTTGTCATTAGGTGAATAATAACCTTCAGGAGGAACCATATAGACATCTACAGGTATGGTTCCATAAAAAAAGGCATTGTTGATGTCCAACTGGAACAACTCCCAGTTATTTTGGACAGCAAGACTCAAGACACACCTAACAGTAACCATTTTCACTACATGTGAAAAGATTTCACCAAAATCAATACCTTCTCTCTGGTTATAACCCTTAGCAACAAGTCTTGCTTTATACCTCTCAACCTCACCATTAGCTTTGTATTTAATCTTGTAAACCCACTTACAACCTATGGGTTTTCTACCCTTGGGTAACTCAGTAAGTTCCCAAGTTTTATTCCTATACAAAGCTTCCATTTCAAGATTCATAGCCTCAACCCACTTTCGGTCTTTTGAGGCTTCTGAATATGAAGTGGGTTCAGAAGTCTTATTAAGACTTGACACAAAACAGAAACTATTAACAGACAAGTTAGAGTAATTAACAACTCTCTTAACACCATATTTGACCGTTCCCTCAACAATATAGTCATTAAACTTTCTAGGTACATTAGACACTCTTTCAGACCTTCTAACAACACTTGTTCCCTCAGATGGGTTGTACTCTTCATCTGGAAGTCCAACATCCTGGTCTGCCCTACCAGGAGTCCTACAACCAGGATTGTTAGGCTGCTGACCAGGGTCTACCCCCCCCCCCCAACAGTCTTGGGAGGATTTCCTGGTTGCAAACTAGTTGGACTATCCTGAGTATCATTGTTTCCCCCTTCATCATTGGGAAGTTTTTCTTTTTCAGTCACATTTAAAGACTGTAACAACCCGACCAGGAGGGGCTGGACGTTACGACAGTTTGGTAACAGACTTGCACAACGGAAGCAACGATAACTAATATTTAGTATTTTTACAAATTCTAATTCAAAAATATAATTACATCACTTAAATAAATAAACTAATACTTATGCAGGGACGAGACGTGGCGGTCGTCGAAGCAGCTGACGGGTTGTTATCCACTAATCAATCCGATCTCTACACGTACGTTGCTCTAGAAGCTCTAATCCACACAAGCAAGCATATACCTCGTCTTCCCGATCATAAGAGGATCTAGTACTTAATGGTTTTAACTCTCCAACTTTGGCTTGATTGATAAGGCGATGCTTAATGGAACAATTCGGCCTATTCATGCGCATAACCATATAATCATGGACCTTATATTTTGACTACAACTATTTGGTTAAAAGACTAAACTTTATCAAATCTACCCATTCAATAAATTGACCAAAGTGTACCTTAGTATTTCGAGTTCCTCCAATTTGCAACGCCAAAGTTGACGAGGTACTTGGTTCTCTTTGTTAACTTGAAATTTTGTAATGAAAAGTTAGTCAAATTTTCCTACATGTGTGCCCCGATGGTCATTTGTTCTTAGTGACTATGTTTTATTGTGAGTTAACTCCCGAAATGGGGAACTTATACAAGACTATATTCTTAGAACTACAGGTTGTGCTCACGAGCTCTTATACCTAATACGGTGGTTACTTATATCTTCATCATAACAAAAATTATGGAATTCTTAAGTCTTCAAAATTTTCTACTATCCTCAATGTTACTTTCTTATTTTCATCATATTATTCCTTGTAAAGATCATCACCAACGTATCCACTCCCCCCGTTAGGGTCAATCTTAAACTTGACTAATATGTTTCATGCGAGTGACTCGTTATTACACTCAAATGGTTATGGAACTAATTCCAATATTTTGGCCTTAATCTGAAGACCGCTTGCGATAAGAAAATTAATGGGACGTTTATTAAATCTTACGGTTACCTCTTGTAGCGTTCAAACTTAGTCTCTTCGGGTCGTTAGTTAAGATATTCATGGCGATCGCCACATTTTTGAACCTAAGTCACTGCCTTTCTGGTCGGTAATTTTTTTGGACTAACTCTAAAACCTGTCATGCGGTTACGAATCCAACACATTATAATTAGCTTAAATCTACAAAAATCAATATTAGTCAAGTCCGAATGAAATAACCTAAACTTCAAACGTTTTAATCTTCTTTTTCGGCCTAATTGGTAACGTAAAACTTAATCTATACATACGTATGATCCACATAATAATGTACGATAACTATTTGAAAAGTAAGCTTATCGGACTATACATTTGCTAAAATTGAACGAAGTTCACCTTAGTATTTTGGATACTTTCAGATTTGCGGCGTCAAGTTTTGGCGAGGTACCTGATTCTCATGGTTAGTTCTTTAGTCATAAAAAAAGTTAGTTAAAAACAATACTATTTATCATATTACACATATATAGGTTTACTATATTTATGGAGATATATACATACATATATATAATCGTAACACGCAAGCCGTACCAAATATGTCTAGTTCAAAACTTTTACTATCGTCATACAAGTGTATCATATATTTGTTTACGACTCTTACATAGTCCGTTTTCCTCACCTAAATTCACGGCTATAACGGTTAACACTTACCATTCCGGCGACTCTTCGGATTTCTTAGAACTTTCGCGTGCCTGTAAATTCACGATTACGTGATATCAAGTGTAATCGTCAATTTACCTCAGAAGATTGTCCTAATAATTTCCGTCGTAGTCATCTTTCACGTATCACTGGCAACTCGTATACTAGTCACACTAGTCCTAAGTTCCTGTAAGCATTCTAGTGTGTTCAGGTACTCAAGGTTTAACTTATTTCGTTTCTTGCTTTGGTCAGTCTTATGTGATTTCGAGGCATTCCCTAGCTAGGTAGTCTTAGAGTCTTAAACGCTAAGTTCTCTAAGTTGTCCTGGTGTGGTATAGGATATCTGGAGATATCCTATTTCGCCACAACCGTTGCTCTGATACCAACTGTAACAACCCGACCAGGAGGGGCTGGACGTTACGACAGTTTGGTAACAGACTTGCACAACGGAAGCAACGATAACTAATATTTAGTATTTTTACAAATTCTAATTCAAAAATATAATTACATCACTGAAATAAATAAACTAATACTTATGCAGGGACGAGACGTGGCGGTCGTCGAAGCAGCTGACGGGTTGTTATCCACTAATCAATCCGATCTCTACACGTACGTAGCTCTAGAAGCTCTAATCCACACAAGCAAGCATATACCTCGTCTTCCCGATCATCCGAACGCAGTACCTGAACACATGCTTAAAAGAGTTTGGGTCAGCAATTACGCTGGTGAGTCCGTATAAGTAATAAGTGGACCCGAAAACAGTTTATCAGTTCATAAACAAGTTCACACAGTTCAAACAGTTTAACACACGTGATGTACAAGCGACACCTCAACCCTAAACGAAGAATCAATAACTGCCATATTGATCCAGTGGCAAAATATATGCCGCAATGGTCTTAAAACCTTAGTGGAGGGTTTCCCGGGCCCCTAAGTCCCGAGTCCACCATGCGTGGGGGATTCCCCAAGTAGTACTACCCATATATTAAGTGGCTTATCTCTAAGTTAATGAGTGTCAGTATTATCCGGCAGTCTGTATCTTGTCACATCTAATAATTTACACAAAATAGTTTACACACACAAGCATGTATTCACCCTAAAACGTTTATAATAGAAAAAGGGGAGTGGTATACGAACTCACCTTGTCAGCGTACATCATATCACATCACATCCCAAGTTAAGATTCCGTTTATCAATTTCTGGCAAGATCCTATTCATTTTCACAAACATCAGTGCATGTAACCAACATCACAGTTACACGTGTGGGCGGCTAGGACCTTTACTTATTCTCATAAGTTACTTGTCGTAATTAGGGTCTCGTGTCCTATTAGCATAACCAATTTATTATTGTTAAGCAAGTAGTCAAAGTTCACTTCATGGCGTTTATGTAAACTTACAAAGTTTCATGTAGCGAGTCAATAACGAAAATATACATGGTTGTCTAAGTTCCAACGTCCTATACTTTGTTATAATATTCTTATGTCCGAATGATATGTCTCAAGTATTGGTATTTAATCGTCCATTGTCATATTGTTATTAAGTTGTTTATGAAACTAGTCTATCCAATTCCATCGTCTCTTGCTATAATAATAATTCTATTAATCGTCTAATGTCCCAATATATCCATTGTTCTATTCATCATCTATAACCGAATCATACATCGTTGTTTATATCCTAATAGTAGGTCGCAAGTCTTATATCCGCAAATAGTTCGTCTAGTGCTCAAGGTATGCCAAATATTTATGTATCCAATGTCTCTATTATTTGTCATTAATTCTTGTCCCAATAATCGCCTAAAACATATATGCATAATTGTATGTCGGGTTGGTCCAAGATCAAGTCCCACACGTGTAATTCGTATTAGTAATAATAGTAGTTCTAGGATGGTTCGGGTGTTCGTTTATACCTCTCCTCGCATCAGGTTGATTCGCCTTTGACCCGATCCTTTGACTCGTCAACATCACAAGAACCATCACGCTTATAATATCATCATCATCACCATCTTTACTGTGAACCCCTATCGAATCCCAATACCACCACCTAAAACCTCCGGACACCTCTTCTGTGAGCGGCTATTAACCTCCATCAACAACATCAACCACCACTCGTGACCCTACCTTCAATTAATAACCTCAGCCGCCTTTATCAACTACTATCACCTATACCGTCGCCCTTCACCACCCTCTATCACCTATCATCGAAACCCTTTTACAGCCAATCAATATTATTTAAGGGAAAATATCAAGGATTAATAATCTTACCAAGCTAATCGGACCCTTAAACCACCGTCGTTGGAAGCAGGTTGTGGGGTACCACCGGAGTCGCCGAGTACGGTGGTGACCGGAGGTCATCTATTCAGTCCCTCTTCCGAATCTCTGCTTGATTCTCTCTCTAACTCTCTAACAAATCTGTTCCCGTCTCTTTCTCTCTCTAAACTTATCTCAGATCTGTATACAAACCTGATGTGTGTATGTGTGTCGTTTCTCTGTTCGGGAGCAGCTCAGCTGGACCCGTCGGAGCTCCGCCATAGTGGGCGGCAGGAGCCATCCGGCCCCCTTGCTCCTCTCTCTCTCATATGATTGTAAAGTGTGGGTTGAGCAGACAAGTGAAAAGGGTAGTTTGTTTGGATGGCTTTTATTTGAGGGTAATTTTAATGGTTTTTACAAAACCATTTATGGTTTTGTTTGTGGGATGGCAATCTATGGGAGGACAAGTGTCCTCCCCTAGTGACTCACATAAGGGGTGTCGAACGGGTTCGTTAACAGGTGCGGTCTCGTAACGGGTATAATATTTATTTATAATAGTTCGGTTTTCCGTTTCGTACCCAAACATATGGTTTATTATTTGTCCTTGGTTATTAATAATTATATACTAATAATATTGTGCGAAAAAATTTTTGGGCCTAGTAACCGTACTGTTACAAAGACTCAGTTTGAACAGACTCAAAACAATAAAAAAAGTTTAAGTGATTAACATCATTACCTGAAACACCTCTGTCAGGTAACTGTTTAAAAGGAAAAATTTCTTCATAAAACTTCACATCCCTAGAGTACTCAACAAATTTAGACTCAAGATTCCACAATTTATATCATTTTTTAAAATTTGAGTACCCTATCAAAACACATTTTTCAGACCTCACTGACAATTTATCATAATAATTTAAAACTGTATTAAAACATAGACACCCAAAATTTTTATTGTGACTGAGAGTGGGGGGGAACCCATAGACCAACTCATAGGGACTCTTACCTAACAATACTGAAGAGGGGATCCTGTTAATCAAATAAGTAGAAGTCAAGACACAATCAGACCAAAATCTAAGTGGTAAACCACTTTGAAACAACAAAGACCTTGCCATATTAAGAAGATGCCTATGCTTTCTCTCAGCAAGCCCATTTTGCTGAGGAGTATAGGCACAGGTTGTCTGATGAATTATCCCATTATTTTCACAAAACAAACCTCATTTGATGGTTTACAAATTCAATGTCATTATCACTCCTAAGTGTTTTAACTCTAACTTTAAACTGTGTTTTAATTAATTCATAAAACACTTTTAAATTTTCAAACACTTCTCCTTTATTTTTCAACATATAGCACCAGACTGTTCTGGAATAATCATCAAGAACTGTTAGAAAGTATTTGTATCCTTCCCTACTAGTGATCCTATAAGGACCCCAAACATCAAGGTGAATGAGATCACCAATATGTTTGGTTTTATGATCACTAATAGGAAAGGGAATTCTCACTTGTTTGGCCTTGTGACAAATTTCACAAGGTTGAGAGTCCCTAAGTCCTATTTGCAAGTCTTTCCTAACCACAACAAGAACTTTATCAGAAGGATGACCAAGTCTGCTATGCCATAAATTGGCATCATTTATACTATTAAAACAAGTATTATTAACACTCACATTCTTTCCTACAAAGTACAAGCCATCACTTTGTTTACCAGTCACCAGGATTCTCTTGGACTTGGAATCCTGGACAAAACAGTTTTCTTCATCAAATAAAACACTTAGTCTATTGTCCCTGGCAAGCTTATGTACTGACATAAGATTGACACAATACTCGGGGACAAGAAACACATCATAAAAGACAACACCATCAGCAAGCTTTATATCCCTTATTTTAGAAACTTTAGCACTAGTACCATTAGGGTGTTTCACTTGAATATCATAATCAGACACATCAACACCACTATACATTTCTTTTTCACTGCTAGTCATGTGTTGGTTGGAACCTGAATCAGTAATCCAACCAAGACTTATAGCAGTCTTAACAAAATTTGAACAACTTGAAAAAATTTTAAAAATTTTCTCAAGATTTGAAATTCTAGACATACATGAAAAACCTTTAATAAAAACACTATTACCTCCAGAATTAGTATTTTGAGACTCATTTCCTCCTTTATCACTGATCAGATTCATAAGCTTTGATATCTGTTCAGGTGAAAATGGCAAACCAGGTGAACTAGACACAGATTGTTTATTAGTTGAAACATTAGTAGACATGTTAGCCTTACCACCTTAACTATCATTTTTCTTTCTAAAACCTGGTGGATAACCAACCAGTTCATAACATCTGTCAACAGTATGTCCTAGCATATTACAGTGAGAACATTTTAAATTTGGATTAGGTCCTCTATTAACAGCTTTCTTTCTATTTTCAAAACTTTGATTTGATTTTGACATAAAAGCAACATTATTTCCCTTAACATTCCCACTGCCTCTATGTGACTCTTCCCTTGAGATCACAGAATAGGCAGTTTTAATGTCAGGTAAAGGATCCCTAGTCAACAAATTTGTTCTAACTGGTTGGTATATCTCATCCAGACCCATAAGAAATTGAAACAGTTTTATCAAGCTACTGAAGGAGTTGAATTCCTTAGCAGCCTGGCAATTACATGAAGGTAATTGCACAATTGAATCAAACTGTGTCCACATTGTATTAAGTTTGTGGTAATACTCAGACACAGAACTCCCATTTTGACTAAGTGAATTGATCTTTTGATACAGATTGTATACAACTGATCCATCCACTTTGTCATAAGTTTCCTTAAAATCTATCCACACTTCAGTGGCTAGTTTTGAGAAAACTTGTCCAAGAAAGAGTTCCTCACTAACAGAATTAAGTAACCAAGACAACACAACAGAATTGCACCTATCCCATTGTTTCATAAGAACCTCATCTTCTAATGGCCTAGCAGTTGACCCATCTATGAAACCTAATTTGTTTTTAGCTTGTAATGCAAGTTTCATAAAGTTAGACCACATAGAGTAATTTTCAATCCCTTTTAATTTTATTGTTATAATAGACAGACTGCTAGTGTCACTAGGATGTAGGTATAAAGGATCACTTATGTCTAACTTGCTAATCAAGGTCCCAACTAACAGAGCCCCTGAATTAGGGTCATCTCCTTGTCCACCACCGTTGGGACCACCAGATGGATCAGCAGTACCACTCATGATAACACAGACAGATAATCACACAAGAACAGATAAACAAGGAACCACAGAGAACCAAGACAGATCAGCAGAAAGATAACCAAACACAGATCAGATAAGAACAAGAGCAAAAGAATATAACCCTAAGAGGTCGAAGCTGTGTCAGGCTCTGTTGCAAAACAAGGCCGAGTTGACCGATTACTCCCTGAGTACTCGCTCCAAGGTAGGTCGCCGAGTATAGCCGAGTTTGCCGATTACTCCCCGCATAGGCCGATTTGACATCCGAGTACTCCCCCGATTAGTCCGAGTACTCACTCTAGGGTAGGTCGCAGAGTACAAGGCCAAACCGAGTTTTGCAACACTCGTGTCAGGGGTCAGATAGTGGGTTCATCACTCATAGGTGCCCACCCAGATCTTAACACAGGAGACCTTTATTAGCTATATATATAATACTAATAGTAATAAGAAGACAATCAAGACAAATAGAGAATACAAACAAACCACAGATATCAAAAAGATAAACCAGACAAGACACCAAGTAATTGGCCCAATACCGGTCCTCCCTAACCCGGTCAGTGGCCTCTAGACACAACAAACAAAAATAGAGTAAGAACGATCTCACAGTGAGGGGAACCCAAGTTAGGGTTTCGCCAAACTCACAACCCACACCTTCACTTAGGGTATAGGATTGTGAGTGCAATTGAAGCTAGTTTTTTCCAATCCAAATCCAGCAACCAAGAACCAGGCCAACAATGGTTGACCACAAATAAACCTGCAAAACAGGCAACAACAAACCAACAATACAAGATAATAGACCAGATCTACCAAACAGATCAAATCTATTAGACACAAGACCCAAGAAGAACCAGATCTATGATTCAGATCAGATTCTTAACTCAAATACTTTTTTTGTGAGATCTAGACCTAGACAGCTCAGATTTGCAGCGAAAGACACCAGAATCAACACAAGACAATGATAACAGAGCCTATTGCTCTGATACCATGTTAAAAACTATGAATCTATACTAATATTCAACCACAATCACAACCATACAAGAATCAATAAACAACAAATAAAATAGCGACAAAACAGGTGACAAATCTTATTATTTACCAACCCAAAATAGTACCCAAATCAAACCCTAGAGATCTATAAAAGATACAAGGTTAGTGATCTACTGATTGTTAAGATCAGTTGATCATCTAACTAAGGAAATACAAAGAATCCTTACAAGAACAAAGTACAGAAACCCTAGACAGATGATACAAGACGAAAGGATACAAAGAGAAGATACAAAAATATCTGAGCTAAACTCTCAAAATACAGAAATAAAGACTTTTTATACTGCCAGTAGAAGCTTCCACAAACAAACACACAACCCTTTAATCTCAGCCATTGATAAGAAAGCACACGGATTATAATCCAACGGTGTCAAACGAACCATCCAACACAGCTGGGCTCAAGCCTTCCAGAAGCCCATAAATCATCCAAGACTTTATATCAAGCCCAACTCCAACCTAAAAGAACTTAAAACATCTAGCCCAATACAAGGCCCAAAGGTTTGAATCATAATGTGTATTATTTTTAACACATACAAATCCGTATTTGATCTCTCCTACTTCTTCTAATCGATTTGGTCTCCTAAATTGATATTATCAAATCAAACTTTGTGTAGCAAAAGAAACTAATACTTATCTGAACAATTAGTGATCGTTGTACCAAGTAAACTTTAGATGTTCAAGTGCTTCTACTCCAATTGATGTTGTTCAGAACAAAATCCTAAAGAAATGCACACCATGCATGGTTACAATCAATTTGACATAAGTTATGATCGAATTGAAAAACAGGTGCCTTAATCAGTGATTAATTGCACCAGGAGTCCAGGACCGAAGGAACGATTATTTAACTGAACGTAGGCTTCTATATTTTGACACTAATCGATCCAATTTGATTATTCTATGAGCAAGCCTTGATCAATCCCTAACCTCTTGATCAATACTTCTTATAATTCAATGGAAGAAAAAGCATTGTTGCCTCTTGTATCATTCCGTTGATCGGTTAAACAAACCTAGCTCTGATATTAATTATTGGTAATCAAAGACAATTGAATAAACAAGATACACACAAACTAGACTTTTGATTCCTAGTTATAAACTTCGATTATCTACGCCTATTTATATTCTATGAACCGGTGCGACCAAATCGACGTTACGTTGGGTAAACAAGCAGTTAACCTAAATGACTTTTGTCAATCTAGACCCCTATAAGTATTTACCATGACACTTTGACCCATATAACTAGTTCCAATATTGTAAATATATAAAGTTCATCTAGTTCAGATGCAAATATTACCTGACCATATTGATCATGTTATCTAGTTCGGTCATGGATGTTGCCTGATCATATTAAATAATTATACCTAAAACAAAAGTATATAATGCATTAATGCAGGTTGTCTGTAAGCTTTTGACAAGAACAATTATTTTAGTAATCATGTATTATCATTTATCAAAAACAAAAGGTTTATATTTTCTGGATTTCGGATTATATATATATGAGTTGCATTATTCCCTTGTTTTACTAGATTGTCTATAAATAAACACCTGTGAATATTTTAAAATAGTAAAATAACTCATATCCATGAGCATATACGCAGCTAGTATTTATTATAGTGGCATTTAATAAAGAACATGTAGAGGGTAAGACTGTAGTTGCAACTATATATAGGGAAAGAGCTCATACATTGTATCCTATTTTCTCCTTTATAATTCAAAGCTAACTAAAAAGTATTTTTCTATTCTTTTTCTTTTCTTTCTTAAACAAGATTTTAAAACAAGAACAATAAGAAAATGGGACGATCTCCATGTTGCGATAAAGAAGGATTGAAGAAAGGACCCTGGACTCCTGAAGAAGATCAAAAGCTTTTAGCTTACATTGAAGAACATGGCCATGGAAGTTGGCGCTCTTTGCCAACGAAAGCAGGTTTTACTTCTTTTACTCACTTCTTTGATGAATATTTCGTATTTTATTTTAAATTAGTTGTATAAGAAGCATTTCTTTTGAAGTTATTAGAGGAAATTTGTTGTTTATATTAACACAATGCTAAAATATTGTACCAAATGTTATTGTTGAAACATGTAACAGGGTTGCAAAGATGTGGAAAAAGTTGCAGGTTAAGGTGGACAAATTATCTTAGACCTGATATTAAGAGAGGCAAATTTACTGTTCAAGAAGAACAAACCATCATTCAACTTCATGCTCTATTGGGAAACAGGTACACTTAATTTCTAGTTATTTTTGGGAGAAACAATTCTCATATTAAACTAGCTATGAATTGATTGTCAATGGTTATATTGTCGGCATAAGTTATCATACAATTTGTCACCATTTGAATTACTAAATCTAATTTTTCTGAATATGATTATATTCTTTTTGGTTTAGGTGGTCAGCAATTGCAACTCACTTGCCAAAAAGAACAGATAATGAGATTAAAAACTACTGGAACACTCATCTAAAAAAGAGATTGACAAAAATGGGGATTGATCCAGTAAGCCACAAGCCAAAAAATGATACCCTTTTGTCTAGTGACGGTCAGTCAAAGAGTGTGGCTAACTTGAGCCACATGGCCCAGTGGGAGAGTGCCAGGCTTGAGGCCGAAGCCAGATTGGTCAAACAATCTAGGCTCCGATGCACAAGCCCAAACGAAATTAAAATGCTATCAGTCGAGTCCTCCCCGGCCTCTGATAAATTGTTCACACCTATATCCGGAGCACCTACTAGGTGTCTTGATATATTGAAAGCATGGAATAAGGTTTGGGGAAACAATGACAATGGTCTAGATGGCGGGAATGCAAACGAAGATTTGGAATCACCAAGTTCCACACTCTCCACCGCCGGTGTAGCAGAGAGCTCAACTACCTTTTTTGAGTTTGTCGGGGGTAATTCGTCAAGATCTTGTAATGATCAAACCTCGGGGGAAAAATGTGATGACGAATGGGAAAGCAAAGACGAAGATCTGATGGCGAATTCCATTCCAGGATTCAATGGAATCAATATGTCATCCTTACATAGCAATAACAATAACGATAACAATAACAACAATGAAGAAGATATGCCTCGTGGCAATTTCCTCGAGAGTTTTACAGATCTTCTATTGAGCAATTCAGGCACTAGTAGCAATCGTCATAACACGCAAGCCGGAGAATCAAACATTGGAGTCAACAACAGTTTCTACGAAGACAATAACAAAAATTATTGGAATAACATTCTTAATTTGGTGAATTCTTCACTTCAAGATCCACCTTTGTTTTAGAAAACCACCTTACTCGCAAATTTTTAGTTCCTTAATTTTTAGTTCCTTTTTTTTTTGTCCAACCAGATTAATCTTTAAATGTATTCATGTGTGTTATAATTAGCAACCGTGTCTGCTTCTAGGATTTTTTAGGAGTTTACATTAGTCATAGTCGTGTAATAATTACTATTATAAATCTTTTATATTAGACTTCATATTCTAGGTCCTCAACCATAACCTTACTAGTAGATTCAAGGCTCGTATCATAAATCATAATAATGATATCGATCATCAACTTCTTGAACCCAAAACTATGAAACCAACATATTTTTGACACTGCATCACAATGGACATCAACCAGTACTCTCCTTCAGCGATGAATTTCGACGTATTTGTCCATCAATGAAAGTCTTCCATTTTTTTCTTCAGTACGATTATATAAAACCAACAATTTTTCAAAAGTATTATGGAACAATGTTTCAAGAAAATTAAAAATGAAAAAACTCAAGTCGAAAATGGTTTTCAATTTCGATTTTAATGCTTGTATTGTACTTGTACTCCTTTTTTCATATACTTTCACATGCATTGCTTTACATTATTTAGTCGCATTAAAGGACAGTACACAGTGGAAGAAAATTAACACTAGGACCATTGGATAAGAATAATGCGAATAATAAAACTAAAAAAGTTTGAACATAATTTAGTTAATAAATCTTTCTAGTAAATACCATGTGTCGAGAGAGAACAAAAGTTTTTAAATTTTCTTTACTTATGTTTATTCATATGTTCGTTATTTCTCTATAAATATAAACTTGTGGTAGGAAACTAAGTGGTAAAGACTTCACCAACAGATGTCTAACAAGATTTGATAAGATCTTGTTTGATGTGTCATAAAATACGTAATTTTTGTTCTTCTAAAGAGGGTAAAAATTTCTATGACTTTTAGTTTCATAATATTATTATGAAATGTGACAACTTAAAAAATTATACGAGGAAAAAATTAAGAACGTATTATTATATTAAAAGAAAATTTAAGGCTTCTTGTTTTTTAACATCAAATTTTATTAGAATTAAGCAAGTAGCAAGAAGTTAGAATAACAAACACTACACAGATCATAACAAAAATTTATACCAATCCTTACTTGAAACACATTTAACAGAAGATGTATTCCCTATCTAAAAATATCTCAACGATTTAGTCCCTCCATTACTATAGAAATCAAAGCCGTTTTATTATCACAGATAATACCGAAACTCGCTTTCCCAATGCGCCAGCATGTAGTAAAAATTATCGCTTCCACAACAACTAAAACATATACAATTACAAAGTAAATACATGTCGTTTACCCATTTTTCATTTTTATACTTATAATTTATTAGAAATTACACAATTAGTATCGATTTTTACAAACAATTTCACCATTAGTACTTTACATGGACTTATTGTATATAGAATTCTACAAATGGTTTCACTATTAATACACCAGAGTTATAAGACTTGATACCAATTATCTACACTAATTTTTAACATGATGAATTATTAGAAGTGCATTTATGTTTGGACTGGGTAGGATGCATTTAATGCTGTTAATTGTACTCATATTCCAGATAAGATTATTGGATGTGGAGGGGGTGGCATCTTCATGATGGGCCTCTACGTAGGCGCCACGTAGGAGTGGGGGAGAGGCATCTTCATAATGGGCCTTCAAGGGGGTGGTGTGCACTATGATGACGGGCCTCCTCATTGGCCAGAATTATTAAAAATAATAAAAAATCTATTAAAAATAATAACATTTGGCCCGGCACAAAAGTCATGTGGTTGCCGCTCATGCCGATGCCTGAAGAGGGAGTTGGTGTGCGCCGGCCCATCAACACTTTACCGGGGCTATGCCGGCTTCCACACCGTAAGATCTAATTAATTAAAATCCAAAGGGGTATGGTTTCCCCTTACAAATGTGAGGTTATGGGTTCAAATCCTTACAAATACAAGGTGAGGTGAAATTAAAGTGTAATAAAAATGTGCCTAAAAAATCCAAAGGGATATGTCGAATATTACTTTTTTGAAGTGCAAAACAGATACTTTTTTTATGCATTATTTTTTTAATTTACCGGGCATGGTGTTTAAAGAATTATTAGTATGTATTTATTTCAACCATAGTTGAAACAATTGGTATTATGTACATTCAATTGATAAGGACCCCTTGAGGTCAAACTAAATTAAAAAATACACACATAAGTTTTATTGTCTAACATCCCTCCCTCCCCCCCCCCCCCCCCCCCTCCAAGCTGAACGATGGAGGACCAATATGGAGCATGTTACGAAATTCATTAAATTCAGGACCAGGAAGACTTTTAGGGAAGATGGCTGCCACCTGAAGCTTGGTTGGAATTTGTTATAAGCTTCCCTGATGTCACAAGTTCCCTCAAAAAGTGATAGTCCAAATCAATGTGCTTAGACCGCTTGTGAGACACCGGATTTGGAGTGAGAAAGAGAGCACTTTGATTGTCACAAAGAATTGTAGGTCTGTCTGGAGGTAACGCATGAAGTTCCTGTAAAAGATGAGTGATCCATATAATTTCAGCAGTAGTGTTCGCCATGGCTCGATATTCTGATTCACAGCTTGAACGTGCGGCGGTTGGTTGCTTCTTTGCACTCCAAGAAATAAGATTTCCACCTAAAAATATTGAGTAACCATAAGTCGAACGACGAGTCTCTAGACAACGAGCCCAATCAGCATCCGAATAACCAGACAAAGCAGTATGTTCTCCTCGATTATAATGAAGACCGTAAGAAAAAGTTCTCTTTAAATACCGAAGGATACGCTTAACCTCTTGATAATGATCCACAGTCGGAGAGTGCAGAAATTGACTGACTTGATTAACAGCATAAGAAATGTCAGGCCGCGTGATTGTCAAGTACTGAAACGCCCCAACAATAGACCGATAATGTGTAGCATCCGAAAATAAATCACCTGTAGAAACAAAAGAAACGTTTGTGCTTAAGGGTGTTGGAGCGGGTTTCGCATCCAACATCTTAGCACGAGAAAGAATATCCAAAGCATATTTTGATTGATTCAAAAATAAACCATTTTGAGTGTAAGTAACCTCCAATCCTAGAAAGTAATTAAGTTTCCCCAAATCTTTTATGGCAAATTCTTTGTGTAGGGAGAGAGTAATGGACCGAAGAGTGTCGGGACGATTTCCAGTGAGAATGAGATCATCAACATACACCAAAAGATACATGATGCATGAGTCATGTTTATAAATGAAAAAAACGGACCCGCACGACTACACGTGAACCCATTTTGAGTGAGAAACACACTCAGCCTATGAAACCAGGCCCTAGGTGCTTGCTTCAGACCATATATAGCTTTGTTTAACTTGCAAACATAGGATGGATATCTAGGGTTAATGAACCCCTTTGGTTGTTCCATAAAAACAACTTCATTTAGGCGACCGTGCAAAAAGGCATTATTAACATCTAATCGGTGGAGAGGCCAGCGGTTAATGACAATGAGAGCAAGGACAGTGCGAACTGTAGTTGCTTTAACTACGGGACTAAAGGTATGAAAATAATCGAGGCCCAGTATCTGAGTGAGTCCTTGCGCCACTAACCGCGCCTTGTGGCGATCAATGGAACCATCAGAATGAAACTTGATTCAAAATAGCCATTTTGAACCCACAACATTGGCATTATTAGGTCTAGGAACAAGGGTCCATGTGTCATTTCGAATAAGAGCATCATACTCGCATTGCGTTGCGGTAAGCCATTTTTCCTCTTTGCAAGCGGAATGAAAGGTCTTAGGATCAGTGGAGGCAAGTAGAGCACGGTGGAGAGGAATTTTGGGGGTGTGGGCCAAGTCTAATTGGTGCCTAGGCTTGAAAATTCCAGCTTTGGCATGTGTCATCATTGGATGGGTCGGTAAAGGCGGAGGAGGCGGAACCGCCGAAGAAGTGGCCGCTGACGAAGCAGGGTCACTAGGAGAAGGGTTGGTAGGTGATGGGGAGTTTGGTGGACTGTTTGAAGGTGTGGATAGTGGAGTATCAGGAGGAGTTGTGTGAGGAGTGGTCGGGGCCGAAGGTAAAGGAGTTGATGGGTTAGGTGAAGTTGTGGAGTTAGGAGGGAAATATAGGATGGTGATAATATTGTGTTGGGAAGAAGTGGCATCAGTTTGTGAAGAAATTTGATGGGAGGCAGTAGGAATAACATCCGGACCATCAGTGGTGTCCAAAAAATGAATGATGTCAAGATTTTCAATAGGTGTAGACTTGGTTTGAGGGTCAAATGGAAAATAAGTTTCATCAAAGCGGGCATGTCTAGAGACATAAACACGCCTAGTGGTTGGATCCAAACACTTAAACCCCTTGTATTTGAAACAATGACCAAGAAAGATGCAAGGGATACTCCATGGGGCAAGTTTGTTGTCAGCATAGTCCCGTAGGAAAGGGAAAACCCGACAACCAAAAGATCTAAAAGTGGAGTAGTCAGGAATGCGATTATATAAAAGTTCATAGGGAGATTTACCATCAAGCACGAAAGATGGTAAGCGGTTAATTATGTACACCGCTGAAGAAAAAGCATCAACCCAATATGTAGGAGATAACTTAGCATGAAACAACATAGCCAAGCCAGTTTCAACAATGTGTCTGTGTTTGCGCTCAACCCTCCCGTTTTGTTGAGGTGTGTAGGGGTACGACAATCGATGAAAGGTACCATTTTGTTCAAATAGACAAAGAACTTTGTGATTGGTGAATTCAGTACCTCCATCACTTTGAAATGTTTTAATTTTGGAAGAAAAATGAGTTTGAACGAAAGTTATAAAAATAGATAACACCTCAACAAACTCAGATTTGGCTTTTAATGGGAATAGCCAAGTAAAGCGTGAAAAATCATCAACAAATGCAACATAATACAAGTAATTTCCAACCGATTTAATTGGTGATGGTCCCCATAAATCACAATGAACCAATTCAAAAGGGAAAGTAGCACGTTTATTATTAATATCAAAAGGAAGTCGTTTAGACTTGGCAAGTTCACATGGGGTACAGACACCCAGTTTAGGCAAAACAGAAGTAAAAGAAATAAGCCCATTATTTTTTTAATAAAGACAGAACATCAGAATTGACATGTCCCAAACGTGAGTGCCACAATTCAAAAGAAGCTTTAGGACATTTGATAGAAGAAAGCAAGGCTTGATGAGTGTCATGGAGAATATAGAGACCATCTTCACGGCACCCGCGGGCTAGGATTTTCTTGTTGTGACGATCCTGAATAAAGAAATGAGGATAAGAAAAAATAACATCAACATGATTATCTTCAGTTAATTTGCTTATAGATAAGAGATTTTTGGTGAGGTTAGGGACCACCAAAACATTTTTAAGATCACGGGAACCCAAGAGTTTAGAATTACCAACATGAGTTATGGGTAAGGATTGGCCATTTCCAAAGAAAACACGAGGGTTACCTTGAGTGGGAGTGGCCAAAGGAAGAGAGTTAGTATTAGGAACCATGTGATCAGACGCACCTGTATCGCCAGTCCAATCAGAAACTGACAGATTCATGGCATATTGCGCTTGAAAGGTTTGCGCCAGTTGGCCTTCAGAGGGACCGCCTGATGACGCAAATTGGGCCAGCTAGTAACATTAAGTTGCAAAATGACCCATTTTCCTACAAAGTTGGCATGTTGGGGGTCACTTATTGGGCCGATAGTTGGAATAATTAGTAGGACCATTCTTTGCATAAGTGGGCCGATAAACACCTTTGTTATTGGGTTGATGATTGTGTTGTTGTGGCCCAACATACCCACGAGATGATGGCCGAGAGGAACCTCTCACCTGCTGCTATTGAACCGTAAATGCAACAGGGGCAGAAGAATTGTTATGCAACGCTTTTACAAACAGTTCATCGCTTTCAGCGCTAGCTAACAGGTCTGGCAGATTTGGGATAGGACGAACAATCCATATATGCGTAGAAAATCCTTCAAACGTCGTTCCCAAACCGCACAAAAACCAATGTAATTGATCCATTGGGTCTACCAGATGGCCATGAAGTTGATCACAAATACTCTTGAAAACACAACCTTAATTTGCAACAGAATTGTCTCCTTTCTGAAGTATGCGAAGATTATCACAGAGATTCTGAACGCATTCAATAGAAGTGTTACAGAAAGCATTCTCAAGTGCTACCCATATGTCACGAGCACTCGATAAACCAACAGTGACCGATAATGCTTCTTCGGTGAGAGAAGCATTTAACAAAATAATGGCTTGTTGCTCTTCAGTTAACCATTTCAAGTAATAGGGATTCACGGTTTCTTTGGCATTAACCATAACAGTAGGATAAGGGGTTGTTATGGTTCCATCAATGTGATGAGCAACCTTTTGATATGCAAGCAAGGGAAGCATTTGAGTTCAGCAATATATGAAATTTGTGGAATTGAGTTTGATGGCGATCATTGGTGCAAGACCATTCATAGGGGAAGGAGTGAGAGAAGATGAGGATGAAGTTGATGCAGCCATAATGATTCTGCAGTAAGAAACAGACGGCAGAAAGGAGAAAAAGCAACAGATCAGTGCAAGAGGGGGGCATGGATGGGAACCGAAAGGTAGAAGGAAGAGAATGGGAGAAAGAAGAGGAAGGGAGAAAGATGGGAAACTTAATTACTCTAGTAAAGGCTTGATACCATGAAACAATTGGTATTCTGTACATTCAATTGATAAGTTAGAGTACATATTTATAGACTAGCAAGATACACTTAGACACCTTGAAGACAAACTAAATTACAAAATACACACATAAGTTTTATTATCTAACAATAGTATTATACATTTCTTTCTAAGGCTTGAATATTAAAAGTGATTATATATCATTCATAAAATGGACAAGATACCCAAGAGAGAAGGTGAGTTGTCAAGAATGTATAGGAGGTAGGATGGGTAGTTGGTCAGCTTTAGTATGGATCGAACGTAGACAGTAGTTGGAGTTGGCAGCTCTTCTAGCGTTCCTTTATCGGGGATCACTGGGAAGAAGATCAAGTATGCCATTGTGATCAATTTATCTTAACATAAAATCAACTCGTACAAATCAGTCGAATTTGTTGAATAAGTAATATTATCGTATAAATTCAAATTTTCATAAATGCATTCAAATTAGCATATCTGGCAAGTAAGATATTATCATGTTATCACAAAGATAAGAAATCAAAGTATTTTGACACTGTCAATCCAAAAATGGATAAAAAAAACTTTGGAAAACTCATCGATTCATCTAATACTAGTATTCTAAACCCTAACCAACTAACTGCAACACACCATAACAATGAAGAATAGGATATGCTTAAACCTGGGAGACAAAACCGGCCGCTAAGACTATCGTGCCACTTTACATGGTGCTTTTGCCAATACTAAACTCATGGCCAACTTATTATGGATAACTTTATTATAATTTCCGACCTAGATGACACTTTGCCCGACCACCACATATTAGTCAGTATCAAGCATGTGTGATCTAGTAGTTTAAATAGACCTAGCAATTTCAACTCATCTAGTTGAGTTTGGGTTGTTTTGGGTTTAAAATTTGACCTCGTGGGTTAAAATGGGTTTAGTATAGTTTTCAAGGGGATTGGGATGGGTAATTTTAATTGTAGAAAATAACTAAACGGGTCAGGATGGGTATGTCAAAAAAAAAACAAATGGGTCAGGATTGGTATTTTTAGATAACTATATACAAATTTGTTTAATATTGACATTGATTAACATTTAGCCATTACTAACATTCTTGGTTGCTCGTTGAGTGCAGATTGATTGGTGGTACACAAATGTTATATGTATACATAATGTGATCCTACACAAGTTAGTAATAATATTGATTAAATAAAGTAAAGATTCCAGTGTATAGAGAAGATTTCACTGTTTAAGAAGTAACCGTTAAAACGATGGAATACACTATTTCTCTATCATTACTTTTCTTTTTTAATACATAGTACAAAACAATTTTGTATTTCGAGGTGAAATGCCTAGAAAAAAAAGAAAAACAAATATGGTTGGGAATGTTTAGGGCTAAAATCAAACCAAAGGTTTAGCGAGCAGTTCATGAATTGTTTGACGGGAAGATCGTTTGTGTTCATGCATTTAATAAATGAATGAACACAAACAAGAAATTCCGTTTGTTTAGTTAAACAAACGAATATGAACAGAGGCTACGTTCGTTCCTTTATGTTCATGAACGTTGGGTAATGTGTTCGTTTATGTGTATTTAAGTACTTCAAATTTTCTAGTGGTAGATTTACTTAATGTATATTAGTGTATCATATATTAATATTACTTTAACTATTTTGATTAACTGTTATTTTTGGAGGATTAAACAAGTATTTCAAGTTTAATATGATGTCTTTGTGTTTTTATATGACATTATATGTGATCAAGATTATGTCAAGTATATTTGGGTAATTGAATTAGTATATCCTGGGCGGAATTTGTTAGTGATGAAAAATGCTAATTTTGATAATTTAATATGTATTAGTTTGTGCTCACTTTGGCTCAGTAATGCATATTTATGTTCGTTTACGTTCATTTGTATTAACAAATTAATACAAATGAACACGAATAAAACCTTGTTCGTGTTCGTTTACAGCCCTATATGGAATGTTATAGTAGGGCATGGTCTATTTCCACCCCCCCCCCCCCACTTCTATTTTCACCCCCTTGAAAGCGCCTCGCTTAGGCCTAAGCGAGGCGCTTTCTTTGCTTTTTAACTACCTCGGTACGAGGTCAGAAAAAGCTGATTTTTGACCCGAAGCGCCTCGCTTAGGCCTAAGCGAGGCGCTTCGGATAAATTTTTTTTTTTTTTTGGTCTTTTGAGATTAAGGTTTAACATTTTTTTTTAAGTCAGACGTTTTTCAAAAAAACATTTTTTATGTCAATGGGAGGGTAAACAAAATCGTCGATCCGACTGTTGATTTCTTTCTGCAACAAGGAACAAAATGTCAGCTTTTTCCTGAATTTTACTTGCTTGCATGAAAAGTATATTTTAATTGTTCGTTTTGACAAACGTCTGGCTAACCTGTCCAGTTATCAATCTCACTGTCCAACAACTGAATTTTACTTGCTTGTATGAAAAGTATATTTTAATTGTTCGTTTGACAAACGTCTGGCTAACCTGTCCAGTTATCAATCTCACTGTCCAACAACTGAATTTTACTTGCTTGCATGAAAAGTTTATTTTAATTGTTCATTTTGACAAACGTCTGGCTAACCTGTCCAGTTATCAATCTCACTGTCCAACAACTGAATTTTACTTGCTTGCATGAAAAGTTTATTTTAGTTGTTCGTTTTGACAAACGCTGGCTAATGAATTTTACTGTAATGATCAGAAACATTCCAAATAACTGTTCAATTTCAGCTTTTGTTTAACTATTTTAGCAACTTCCATAGAGAAGTTATCAATCTTACTTCTTGAGTTGAACTTTCCATGATCTACCTTTATCATCTCAGAGATATATGTGTCAACGATGAAAGGGAACCCGAAACAATAGAAGTGAGATTGATAACTTCTTCCATCATTGTACATATACCTCCTTATCTAAAAACAAATCACATCATTTGTATGAATAGTGACCCTCTGGCAAACCTGCGTATGAATAGTGACCCTCTGGCACACCACTAGAACATTAATCGGTTTCATCTTTGTTTTCTTGAGTTTTGCTTTTTTTGGTGAAATGAACTTGAAGAAATGATTTGGTTGAAGAAAGTTGTGTGCCAGAGGGTCACTATTCATACAAATGATGTGATTTGTTTTTAGATAAGGAGGTATATGTACAATGAACTTTTTACGCTAAATAAAACTTACACACAACTTTTTGCTCTAGTGGTGTGGCCTACCTTTTTGACAAACACCTGGCTAACCTGTCCAGTTATCAATCTCACTGTCCTTTACGCAGGTTTGCCAGAGGGTCCCTATTCATACACACAACTTTTTGCTCTAGTGGTGTGCTCTACCTTTTTGACAAACACCTGGCTAACCTGTCCAGTTTGCCAGAGGGTCACTATTCATACACACAACTTTTTGCTCTAGTGGTGTGGTCTACCTTTTTGACAAACACCTGACTAACCTGTCCAGTTATCAATCTCACTGTCCTTTACGCAGGTTTGCCAGAGGGTCACTATTCATATTATTATTATTATTTACATTATTATCGTTTTTGCTTTACGCAGGTTTGCCAGAGGGTCACTATTCATACACATAACTTTTTGCTCTAGTGGTGTGCTCTACCTTTTTGACAAACACCTGGCTAACCTGTCCAGTTTGCCAGAGGGTCACTATTCATACACACAACTTTTTGCTCTAGTGGTGTGGTCTACCTTTTTGACAAACACCTGGCTAACCTGTCCAGTTATCAATCTCACTGTCCTTTACGCAGGTTTGCCAGAGGGTCACTATTCATATTATTATTATTTACATTATTATCGTTTTTGCTTTACGATAATAATGTAAATAACAATAATAATAAGGAAGGAAGGTTTTTGCAAAAACGAAGGTTTCCGCGTTAATGCCGATCCGATTGTTTAAAGTATCAAGACTATGAAATTAGTAAAACAACTGAATTTTACTTGCTTGCATGAAAAGTTATTTCAGTTCAAACTTTTCAAACACCTGCAACATCTCAAGAGTCGAGGTCCTCTGAAAAAGACATCGTACAATGATTTGGCTTGCAATATTTGAAAATTATCATTTCTTGACATGCTTGGTAACACCTAGATCTGCAATATATGAAAACAGGAACATTCCAAATAACAGTTCAATTTCAGTTCAAACTTTTCAAACACCTGCAACATCTCAAGAGTCGAGGTCCTCTGAAAAAAGACATCGTACAATAATTTGGACTTGCAATATTTGAAAATTATCATTTCTTGACATGCTTGGTAAACCTTGATCTGTAATATTTGAAAATTATCATTTCTCGAAAAGTAATTAAAAACACTTAAAAATGAATTAAAAACAATTGTTGCGAGTTAGGTTTAGTCGGAGGACCACTTACAATGATTCATCAAAGTTGTACAAAGCTGGATGTTTTTACTGGAAAAACCAAAACGAGCAATAAACGAAGCGAAACGGAGAGATATAATTTTCTTGGCTTAGAAACAACTTAAAAGAAGCAAAAATGAATTAAAATTATTTTTTGGTGATTAACAGATAATTTTAAAGAATTAAAAGAAATTCAAGTTTTTTAAAAAAAAAAGGCCAAAGCGCCTAGCTTTGGTCAAAGCTAGGCGCTTGACAAGTTTGATTAGACCACAAGCTCCTCGCTTTGACCAAAGCGAGGCGCTTTGGCCTTTTTTTTTTAAACTTGAATTTCTTTTAATTCTTTAAAATTATCTGTTAATCACCAAAAAATAATTTTAATTCATTTTTGCTTCTTTTAAGTTGTTTCTAAGCCAAGAAAATTATCTCTCTCCGTTTCGCTTCGTTTATTGCTCGTTTTGGTTTTCCAGTAAAAACATCCAGCTTTGTACAACTTTGATGAATCATTGTAAGTGGTCCTCCGACTAAACATTCGATACCCATATTTTTTCAAAACATAATTTTTGCATGTTTAATTGATATGTTTGACTTCCAGACTATATTATAATTGATCGTTGGTGGTTTTCATAGCACCTTGTTTGATTACACTCGTGTTCAGCCTTTATCAGGCTGCCTTCATCGTTGACAGTTATCTCTCCGATAAACAACTGTAAAGTTGTTTTACTAATTTCATAGTCTTGATACTTTTAACAACTGACTTTTACTTATGGAATCTATGTACGAAAATCGAAACCATCTCATTCCATGTTCTCCATATCCATACCTTGTTCCAACCACTAGACAGTACCTGTGGCCAAAAGAACTAGACAGTAAAATCATCTTCTTGTAATTACTTTCAAGTTTTTTAGAATCATTGAAGACACCTTTTCAGTTGTTATCCGAGAGATAACGATCATTTCGTTATCATTGCTAACAGACATTGACCGATCAACGATGAAGACAACCTGAAAAGTGGATACCGCATTCGGAGTCTGCTTGCACCGAATCCAGTCTTTCAAGTTTTTTAGAATCATTGAAGACACCTTTTTCAGTTGTTATCCGAGAGATAACGATCATTTCGTTATCATTGCTAATCAAACTCATATCTCAAGCCGGTGCAAGTTATGTTGTAGCATCCTTGATCATCTTCTTGTAATTACGACTTTTTCAGTTGTCATCCGACAGATGGCGGTCAACGATGAAGACAACCTGAAAAGTGGATACCATGGATCAGAGAGATTTAAGCTAATCATACTCATATCTCAAGCCGGTGCAAGTTATGTTGTAGCATCTTTGATCATCTTCTTGTAATTACAACTTTTTCAGTTGTTATCCGACAGATAGCGGTCAACGATGAAGACATCCTGATAGTGGATACCATGGATCAGAGAGATTTAAGCTAATCAAACTCATATCTCAAGCCGATGCAAGTTATGTTGTAGCATCTTTGATCATCTTCTTGTAATTACAACTTTTTCAGTTGTTATCCGACAGATAGCGGTCAACGATGAAGACAACCTGAAAAGTGGATACCATGGATCAGAGAGATTTAAGCTAATCAAACTCATATCTCAAGCCGGTGCAAGTTATGTTGTAGCATCTTTGATCATCTTCTTGTAATTACAACTTTTTCAGTTGTTATCCGACAGATAGCGGTCAACGATGAAGACAACCTGATAGTGGATACCATGGATCAGAGAGATTTAAGCTAATCAAACTCATATCTCAAGCCGGTGCAAGTTATGTTGTAGCATCTTTGATCATCTTCTTGTAATTACAACTTTTTCAGTTGTTATCCGACAGATAGCGGTCAACGATGAAGACAACCTGAAAAGTGGATACCATGGATCAGAGAGATTTAAGCTAATCAAACACATATCTCAAGCCGGTGCAAGTTATGTTGTAGCATCTTTGATCATCTTCTTGTAATTACAACTTTTTCAGTTGTTATCCGACAGATAGCGGTCAACGATGAAGACAACCTGAAAAGTGGATACCATGGATCAGAGAGATTTAAGCTAATCAAACTCATATCTCAAGCCGGTGCAACACACACTTTCAACCCATTCATGGTAAACCCAGGGGAAAATGGCTATATTAAAAAAACTTCAAGATTATTGTTTTGTTTTGTGGATCAGACGAGGACTTGCCTGTGTCTTGAAAACACAAGGATGACACACGAAGCTTTAGACTCCAAGCGGATCCCTTGATTGCCGCATTTAATGAAATTTAACGCGCATACCGCATTCGGAGTCTGATTGCACCGAATCCAGTCTTCAAGGTGGACTTAAGCACCTGAAAGGGAAGTTGAAATTTTGAATGATGTTCGTCGACTGCCCCCTTGAGCGAGCCGCGTTTAATGAAATTTAACGCGCATACCGCATTCAGAGTCTGATTGCACCGAATCCAGTCTTCAAGGTGGACTTAAGCACCTGAACGGGAAGTTGAAATTTTGAATGATGTTCGTCGACTGCACCGAATCTAGTCTTCAAGGTACCATGGATCAGAGAGATTTAAGCTAATTAAAAAACAATTGGAAACACAAAGATGGAAAAATCCACTAAAAAGCCTAAAATTTCGGACCCTAACACACACAAGACGAATGTTGCAACATGAGTTCGACCAAGATGACACACGAAGCTTTAAACTCCAAGCAGATCCCTTGATTTTGGTGGAACAAGGTATCATCAATCTAGTATTAAGCACCTGAACGGGAAGTTGAAATTTTGAAGTTGGTTGATGATGTCAAGTTTAAGTCATTGACAATGATTAGGGTTATTACTTAGTTTTTTAAATTTTTTTAACTTTTTATAATTATTAAATTAAAAAAAAATAAAAAAACCAACTCAAAACATCAAAACAACTACCAAAATAAATTACCCCCTTGAAGCGCCTCGCTTAGGCCTAAGCGAGGCGCTTGGAATTTAAAAATCAGCTTTTTCTGATTCTCGTACTGACCGTCTCGAATTTAGCTCAAAGCGTCTCGCTTTGGCCTAAGCGAGGCGCTTTGAGGGGGTTAAAATAGAAGGGTGGGGGGTTTAAATAATACCACCCTTATAGTAGCCAAAGCCATTGGATTTATTAGTTTATACATTCGAAAAATTCATTTTGTTATTAATATACTAGGAAAAGAGCAAAAAAAAACTGAGAAAGAAACTGAGAGAGGGTGAGAGAGAGAGAGAGATGGAGGGAGGGAGGAAGGGAAAGACGAAGGGGAAGGGAGAGCGAGGGAGGGAAGGAGGGGGAGGGTGAGAGGGCGGAGGGAGGGAGAGAGAGGTTAGAGAGGGTGGGGGAGAGAAGAGAAAAAGAAGGAGAGGGACAAGAGAGAAATAGAAGGAGAGGGAGAGGGAGGGGGAAAGAGAGGAGGGATGAGAGGGGGGAGAGAAAGCGAGGGTGAGGGAGAGGAGAGAGAAAAAGAGAGGGAAGGAGAGAGATGAATAAATACATTAACACGTTTGATTTTCTAACATGGAATGGTCAAAATACTCACAAGATCAAATATTTTATCAAGTCAAACCAACATATATAATTGTTGAAGAAGTTTTATCGCATTCATCTTAGCTTCTTGTTGAACGCATTATAGCTTGATAGGAAGCCCTCCTCTGGGATAATGCAAACCTATTAGTTATATAATTCATCATGTTCAAAATTAGTGAAAGCTTATTCTCGCCTACATATTGCAACACAAACATCTTTCACAATATGCTAGCTATTTTTTAAGATTTCATCATCTCTCTAATTCTCTTTTAGATTGTGTTTGATCTACCTTTGATCAGTGAGTCAGTCAGTAATAAGTGATCGGTGACGTATAACATAGGTCCTTTAAAATTGAATTTATCGTTTTCTATTTGGGATTTATTTATCAATAGTTGTTCACTGTTGACGTTTAACAAATTAGTTTTCTTTTTTTTTCAATTTTGTTTGATCCATTACGGATATATCTATACATATAATAAACCAAAGCCATTTTAATGACATGGCATTCAAAGAGGCATTCTCCTCCTTGAGTGTGTCATGTGTCATCCCATGTGACACTAAGATATTTTAGGAAAAAAATATTTAAAAATAAAATTGGATTTTTCTCTCTTATGTTTTCTCCCATAACTTTTAAATGTTAATATCTTTTATATACGAGATTTTTTAAAGAAAAAAATTACACCAAATTAACGAGCGTTTTATTATCTTTCCAACGAGTACCATAGTACTATATAAAAAACGGAGAAAAAAACGACTATTTTTTTGTGAGGTTTTGTTCAGAGTAATACGTTGTTTTAGGTTAGATATTAATATTAGAGCTATACATTGTTTAAGGTTAGTCGTTAACATTAGAGATACATTTTTAATTGTTTTATGTTAGGTGCTATCCGAAGCTTTCTTGCATTGAACTGTAAAGTGAATCGTTCTATTTTATATGTTAAATTAATATGTCATATTAGATTTCTCAACCGCGGGACGTTCCCGGGGTATAATCTAGTTGATCAAATATTTAATAGTAAAAGTTTGTTTTTCTAGAAGTGTATATTATGATTAGAGCTGGCATATTGACCCATCTGACTAAGTTAAGGTTGTTTTGGGTTGTAGATATGAATTTATTGGTTGCTTCGCATTTACTATTGCAAGGGGTTAATGAGTAATTTTATAAGTTGAAAAGAAAGTAAATGGGTGAGAATGGGTAGGTCAAAATAAACAAACGGTTCAAGATGGGTATATCCAGATAAACTTCCTGAATTCACATAACATCAAAAACTCAGTCGTAAACATCTAATAAGTGACAACAAACGATTATATCTTCTTCTCCATCGCCTAACAACAGACTACCAGCCCATCAATGACCTGCACCGTTTCGACCCGACCAGACTCATCAATCACCCAGACCGTTAACAACCCAAATTATGTCGACCCTATGTGGCCCATTAACGGCCTAGAACGTCTCGACACGACCCATCTCGTTAACTACCCGGACCGTTTCAACCCGACAGGTCACTCTAATGACACAGGCATTTCGACCCGACCGGTCTCGCTAACGACCCAGATGTGTCGACCCAACCTCGCCCGTTAACAACCCAAACCATCTTGACATGACCCGGCGCGTTAAGAACCAGGACCAGCTCGACTCGACATGGGTTGTTCCGACCCGAAAAGGCTGCTAAATACCTAGATCGTTTCCAGTCGACCAAGCCTATTAAAAACCCAGACTGTTTCGACCCGACTAGGCTCGTTAATGACCTAGGTGTTTCAACCCGATCGGGCCTGTTAACAACCCATAATGTATTGTCCTGACACGACCCGTTAACGACTTGGGGCGTTCTGAACCAACTCGGCCTGTTAGTGATCTGGGCCATTCCGACCCATCACGGCTTGTTAACTTCCTAAACCATGTTGACCCGACCTGGCACGTTAATGACTCAGATTGTTGCAGCCCAAACTAGCCCGTTTCGAGAGGCACCGTTTTGACTCTACGGGACCCGTTAACGCTTGGACCGTTTTGACCCGACTGGGTCCGTTAACAACCCAAAAGTTTCAAATCGGCCGGCCCGTTAATGACCCAAGCCATCTCAACTCGACCGGGCCTGTTTACGACACAGACCATCTCTAAATATCCCATTAACGACCTGGAACATTTCGACCCGACATGACTCATTAACGACCTGCGGCATTTCGACCCAGCTCGCTCTCTTAACATTTCGGGTCGTTCCGACCCGAATGGGCCCGTTAACTCCCTGTATAATTTCGACTCGCTCGGCTTGTTAACGACCTGAACCGTTTCGACCGGACCGGGCTTGTTAACGGTTAACCCCCTGGTCGTTTCAACCTGATTAAGCCTATTAATGACTCAACCAAGCCCGTCAACAACCCGGACCCTTTCGACTCGATCGGGCCTATTAAGAACCTGACTCGGTCGGTTAATGACCTGGACCCTTTCAACCCGAACCGACACGTCAAAGATTAAGAAAATTAAATGTTACAAAAGTCAAACAACCATTTTTTTTAGTCATTAGATTATTTTAAACAAATATATATTTTTTAATTTTTATATTTTAACTTTTTTTCTTAAAAAGTACAAATTTTTTCTTAAAAAATTATTATTTTAATTCATCCTGATCCGAACCTATCCTTACCCGAACTCATCCTCACCCAACCCATCATTACCTATATTTTAATCTAGAGTTAATAGCTAAAATCGTCCCTGAGGTTTGGTCATTTTTGCCACTTCAGTCCAAAACCCAAACCTTTTAAATCTGGGTCCGTAGGCTTTTCATTTTTTGCCACATCCGTCCTTAACACTAACCCAGTTAATTTTAGACGTTAAGTCTGGGGGTAATTTTGTCTTTTTGGTTCCACCCTTTTAAATACCCCTTAAATCAGACCATTCATCACAAACCTCTTCATAACCCTTCATAATCATCCCTGAACTTCAACCCTAATCCAAAAATACACTTCAAAATCATCCCCTGAACTGCAACGATGGATGAATTGTGGTCTGTAAGACCTAAAGATTCCAACTTCCATCCTATATCTGAATATGGTATGTTCGTGTAATTTTTTTTAAAAAAAAATTGATGATTTTTGTTATTAGGGTTAATAATAATGAGTGTGATTGACAAAATGCAGGTAATAACCCTGAACGTTTCACATTGGAAATACACCATAGAGGCGACTTCAATGATTTCATAGCAGACGAACTAACATACTAGGGGGGTACTGTTGACTATGTTGACAAGGTTAATTCTGACCTATTTTCTGTGATTATTTTGAATGACATGATGGTGACATTAGGTTATTGTGAGGAAGATGAAATAGTTTACCATTTTAGGGTTCCTGGAAAAGACCTACTTTTAGGTTTAAGACCATTGGCATGTGACAGTGATGTTATTAGGTTGATAAAGTATGTTGAAAGTAATAAAGTTATTGAAATATATGTTCAACATGTTAAGCAAAGTCAGACTCCTACTAAACCAGTAACAAAACCTGGTGTGGTAAATGTAGATTCTGAGAGTGATGAGGGTATTGGCAGTGGTGAGGGAAATGGAAGTGGGAGTGATAGTGAAGATGTAGGGTATGAGCCAAGTTTGAGGGAAGTGAGAGTGATGAGGATAGTGTTGAACTAACTGATGAGGGTAAAAAAAGCAAACATAAGGCTGAATAAGGTAGTGCTAATATAGGCAAACGTAAGGCTGAAAAGGGTAGTGCTACTGGTAGTGAAAATGAAAATGATTCTGATTACAATGTAGATGAAGATAACATAGTGGATGAGCCTGATGTAGACATGGCTGAGTTTAGAGCTGCTGTTGATTTTGACATCAGTGATAAAGAGGCAGATAATGATGAAGATCTAGGTGGAATTGATGGTGAGGAGGTTGATTTTGAAAACTTTGACAGTCTTAGTGATGAAGAGAATGATACCAAATTGCAAAGAGTTGCTAGGAGAGTTAGGAAAAGGATGAGAAAGACTAAACCAACTGATGACTGCCCATTTTATGTTAGCCAAAGTTTCAATTCTAAAGAAACAGTAGAGGAGCTGATCAAAACTCTTGCAAACCAGAGATGTTAATCTGTGCACAGTAAGCTGGTTGGCAAAACAAATTGAACCTGCAATCAAAGTGAATCCTAGTATACAACTAACAGCTCTTCAAGATGAGTTGCAAAAGAAATATCAGGTTCAAGTGACTGTGCATCAGGTGTTTAGGGCTAGGAAGATGGCATATGACAAGATAATGGGGCATTATAATAGACAATATGAGAAGCTTAGGGAGTATGGTGAAGAGTTGTTGAGGTCAAATCTAGGGTCAACAGTTAAGATAGATGTTGAACCACTATGTAACCCTGATAGTCCAACTAGGCAATTTAGAAGGATGTACATATGCTTGGTTGCATTGAAGGCTGGATTTAAACTAGGAGGGAGGTCACTGTTGGGGCTTGATGGTTGTTTTCTGAAAGGAGCATATCCGGGGCAGAAATTGACAGCAGTGGGAGTAGATGCCAACAATGGTATCTACCCTGTTGCATATGCAGTGGTTGAAGCTGATACTAGAGCTTCATGGACTTGTTTTTTGGAGTTATTAGTATATGATTTGGATCTGGACTCTAATAGTATGTTCACATTTATTTCAGACAGACATAAGGTATTATTCACATGTTACATGTTATAGTTTTTGCTAAGTATATATAGATTGTTATTGATGCATGTGTTTTGTTAAACTCAGGGGCTTATACCTGCAATTCAGAAGGTTTATCTAAGGGCTGAGCACATATTTTGCTTGAGACACATTCATGAAAACATGAAACCAAGGTGGAGAGGAGGTGTATACAAAAACCTGTTGTGGAACTGTGCTACTGCAACAACACAAACAGTTTTTGAAAAGAATATGAAAGCTGTTCAAGATGCTGACAAAGACCTACATGCTTGGTTGCTTGAGATACCATCCAAACATTGGTGTAGAGCCTTCTTTAGTGGTATGTTCAATCATCTTAGCTGGCCATTTTTATGTTCAATTTACTTAGACTTTTAGATGTTCAATGTTAATATTATCAATCCACTGCAGGTGATGCTAAATGTGAAATTTTATTAAATAACATTTGTGAGGTATTCAATAGGCAACTGATTCATGGAAGGGACAAACCCATTATCAGTTTCCTGGAGTTCATTAGGGAATACCTAATGAAAAGGTCATTGGTGATCCTAAAAACCATTGCTAAATGTCAAGAACCATTAACACCTAATGTTACACAGAAGTTGGATGAAATCAAGACTGAAGCAGCAAATTATAGTGTAATTTGGACTAGAGCTTCAAAGTTTCAAGTCAGTGGTGGTATTGAACAAAGGGTTGTTGATCTTGACATGAAGACATGTGCATGCAGGAGATGGGAACTTACTGGAATTCCATGTAGGCGTGCAGTGGCCTGCATATGGAACCTAGCATTACATGGAAAAGGTGATGGCATTATAGAGAAATGGGTGGATAAGGTCTACTGGTTAGATACATGGAAGAGTGTGTACAACAACACCATTGACCCAATTAATGGTATGGACTTGTGGCCTATTTCCAGATGCCCTAGTACCTTACTTCCTCCCAAATTTCACAAGCAGGCTGGCAGACCAAAGAAGAAGAAGAAGAATTCTGTAGAGGAGATATATGAATTAAGTCAAAACAAAGGCAAAGAGAAGATGGGTGTGGAGGTTGAAAAGTTAAGTCAACAGATTCCACGTACTGGTAAAATTCCAAGGAAGGGCAATTCTGTCACTTGTGAACTTTGTAAACATATGGGGCATAATAGGAGGACTTGTGCAAAAAGAGGTGGGGCTGCAAATACTGTTGCTGCTGCTGGAAAGAAGGCTGGAAAACAGGCTGCTACTGCAAAGGAATGGGCTGGGTCACAGGTTTAGTTATCAGCTTGTTCAAACTGTTTAAGGTTGGATCATTTCGGTAGTGTTATGTGTCAAACTATTTAAGGTTGGGTCATTTTGGTCAGGTTTATTATGTTATGTTATGGGTCAAGTTTAATATGTTATGTTATGGGTCAGTTTAATGGGTCATGAATATTGGTTTGTCTCCTTTTGGTTGTTAAGTACGAACAATGTTCAGTCCTTATTTTGGTTAATGGAACTTACTGTTATGTGCATGTTTATTTGTATGCCTTTAATGGGTCAATTTGGTTATGTTTCTGGTTGTTTGTATGGCTTAATGTGTCAAATTTGGTTTTTGTATGCCTTAATGGGTCAATTTGGTTTTTGTATGCCTTAATGGGCTTAATGGGTCAATTTGTTTATGTTCTCCTTAGATCATCCCAAACATAAACATTACATTACATTTCATAATTAGATCATACAAAACATACATAATTAGATCATCCCAAACATAAACATTACATTTCATACTAGACAACCAGGTTACACATCATGTTCAGTGTAATACATAATACAAGATGAAAATTAGCCAACTTAGGAACAACATTGTTTTGAGCCTCTTGTTCTCGTTGGTCATTTTTCTTGCATAATCTTCAAGCATCAAGTTCTTGTTTGCCAATACCCTTGCATTTTCTTCCTGTCTGTTCAAGGAGTTCAACAGTTCACGAATAGCATCAACAGCTCTTTCACACATTGGTCCCTCAGCCCAAGCAACAAATCCACATCTTCTAACCTATCAATTTTCAGAAATTTAGAGTCTTGCATTGTTTTCCCCAAATTAAAAAGAGTTGAATTGCACATACCTAGTTATTGCAGCAATAAAATCGTCTACCTGGGTTTTGCACGGTCCACGAGGTGCGAATCCGGGTTGTTGATCCACATGGGCAAAGCATGTTTGAAATGGGTTGTGGATTGGAATTCGATTTATGGCTGCTTGTTAGGGTTTGTATACCTAGGGTTCATGGTGGGTTATAAAGAAGATGAATCTCTTATTTAAAGGGGTTGTGAAAGTGTGGAACCCAAAAAGACAAAATTACCCCTAGACTTAACGTCTATAATTAACTGGGTTTAGTGTCAGGGACGAATGTGGCAAAAAATGAAAAGCCTACGGACCCAGATTTAAAAGGTTTGGGTTTTGGACTAAAGTGGCAAAAGTGACCAAACATCAGGGACGATTTTGGCTATTAACTCTTTAATCTACCATCCTAGAGTATTTAGAGCCTCTCCGCCATCTTTATCTTTGTAATTACGCTACAACAAAAAGGGCTTTTAAGGACCTTTTGTGTGGGACGCTTGTAAAATATGGTCCTAAAAAACTATTTAATAGGACGGATGAACTTTTGGGTCCTTTTATAATATACACTACTAAACCGGTGTCATAAAAAACTATTTAATAGGATGGATGATTCTTTGGGGTTGTATTATCATATAACTTAACTAGCTTTTATCCCGGGAGCGTCCCGGGGTTGAAAAATATAATAATTCTAATAATACTAATACTAATAGTAATAATTATTACTCTTGTAATTAAATAAATAAAAAAATAACCTTGCTATAAGGTGACACCATGTGTTGCAGTGTTGCGCGATTCTTTCTCCTAGCTTCTCTTGATGAAGTATACCTATCCATCTTTAAAAGAGTAAAATTCCAATGATAGCATGACGATTGGGCTGAATTTCAACATCATAGATAAAAATCTGGTTTAAAGAAAAAAACATGATTAATGATTAACATGAACACTTTGTGTTTTTTTTCCTTTATGAACGATACCCCACAAAAATAGTCGGTTTTTTCTCCGTTTTTTATATAGCACTATGGTACTCGTTGGAAAGATAATAAAACGTTCGTTAATTTGGTTTAATTTTTTTCTTTAAAAAATCTCGTATATAAAATATATTAACGTTTAAAAGTTATATGAGAAAACATAAGAGAGAAAAAATTTAATTTGTTTTTAAATTCTTTTTTCCTAAAATAACTCAATTTAATTTTTTATATAGATTAAAAATAGATTATTATTAAAATAATAAATTCAATACTATCACCTCAAGATGCCACATGGCACATTCAATGGGGGGTTGAGGCCTCCATTAAATGCCACCTCATAAAAACTCAATTCTCTCATTAATTTGGTGTAATTTTTTTATTTAAAAAATCTCGTATATAAAAGATATTAACGTTTAAAAGTTATGGGAGGAAATATTAGAGAGAAAATTTAATTTTGTTTTTAAATTCTTATCTTTTCCTAAAATAATTATAATATATATAGATTTATTAAAAAAAACTCAAAAATTAAAAAATCTTACATGATGCCACATGGCACATTCAAGGAGAGGTTAAGGCCTTCTGCCATAAGTTATCATATTCAAATATAAAAAAAAAAAGAATATCTGCCTATGAAGTTATGTTTATCGTTTGTGATTTATTAGTAGAGTAAAATATATTTGAAAACAAAACCCCACAAAAATAGTTGTTTTTTTTTTCGTTTTTTATATAACACTATGGTACTCGTTGGAAAGATAATAAAACGCTCGTTAATTTGGTATAATTTTTTCTTTAAAAAATCTCGTATATAAAAGATATTAACGTTTAAAAGTTATGGGATGAAACATTAGAGAGAAAATTTAATTTTGTTTTTAAATTCTTATCTTTTCCTAAAATAATTATAATATATATAGATTTATTAAAAAAACTCAAAAATTAAAAAATCCTATATGATGTCATGTGGCACATTCAAGGAGGGGTTGAGGCCTTCATTGAATGCCACATCAATAAAGTTCAATTCTTTTATTATAAGTTATAGATAAGACACTTAAAATGTAGATCCTAATAAAGTAATTTATAAGACATCTAGTTGTTGGTGTCCCATTATGTCGTAATGTAATAGGACACGTGATCACAGGGTGTCAATTTATAACATAACTTAATACGACACTTTGTAGTTGAGTCATTAATGTTCGATGTTATAGGACCTTTTCTAGTCGAAGTCATATTAGAACATAACTTAATAGGACACTTGACACATGGGTCTTATAATTTTAACCTTTATAGGACGCTTAATCATTGTGATGTTATTATAATATAAGGAGGACACCGCGGTGTGTAACTTCTTCATTGAAAGCATTTAATAGAGAACAAAGAAGGGGTTAAGTGGATACTCCAGTCCCAAGAAGTAGGAGCCCAAAGTCTTCGGAAACAAACATGACCCTACTTTCAAAACAATTTAAGAGTGTAGGGTTATTCAGTGAAAGAACCTGTAAGAACTAATTATAATGTTTGATATACAATAAGTGCAAGTTTTAAAAAAGAAAAAATCAAATAAATGATGTTTGATTTAAAGATGTCATTTGGTCCTTTACAATGTAATCCCGAACGCAGCCTAAGCCAGATCTTTATCCAACCCAACTGTGTAGCGTATGCACAAATTGCCGCGCACTTTTACCACAACGTGGGCCAATTAGGCATGGAGCTAGTCAGCTAGATCTTGTTCCGAAGCTTACTGACTACATTAATCATTTAAGGAAATGTTTTTGCGTTCCTCGTCTTGAGGCTTGCGTTGGTTGGTTGGTTGGTTCAATTAAAGTTAACATTCAAAAAAAGAAAAGAGTTAAGTTTTTTTTTTCGGTCCTTGTAGTTTGCTCAAAAAATCTATTTCAGTCCAAAAGAATTTTTTTATCTTTTTTAATCCAATAGTTTAGGTTTGGTATATATTTTGGTCCATTCCAGTAACTCATCCATTTTCTTTGTCCTTTTTAATCCAATAGTTTAGGTTTGGTATCTATTTTGGTCCATTCCACTAATCTCGTCCATTTTCTTTGTTAATTTCTTAAGAAAAGACCAAAATGCTCTTATAATTAAAAAATTAATATATAAAAACCCTAAGTTCTATTCTACAACATTAATATATAAACCCGATTATATTAAACTTAATCATATTTTATGATTATCTCGGAAGAAGAAACCGGGTGAGTATTTCACATCTGCTGTCACTCTCACCTCCCTAAAATTCCGACCGATTTTTGTATTTATACAATTGTACTTAATGATGGAGATTATTGATGTTTGTTAGCTTATACTGCAAATTAGTAGTTGTCATTAAAGTTCTTTCGCTCAAATTTGTTTATTTTTTTGTCAGATCTGGATCCCCTTGTTTACGTATACACGACGAATACTAGATGTCAAAATCAAGAACGACAAATTAATCGGCAAATAAACGCATGTTTAGTATTTGTTCTTCTGTATTTCAGTTTGTGTGATGGAGTAACAACTAGAAAATTTGAGGTGATTAATGGAAAAATTAATAGAGGTGGAAATTTTGAAATATCAATAATTTACTAGTGCATGATAAAAAAACACATAAGTTTCAATGAGTTCAAAACCGTCACATCGTTTGTGGTTTTCCATTTAAGTTAATGAGTTCAAAATCGGTCGGAATTTTAAGGAGATGAGAGTGACAGAAGATGTTAAATATGCACCCAGTTTCTTCTTTCGAGATAACCACAAAATATGATTAAGTTTAATATAATCGGGTTTATATATTAATGTTGTAGAATAGAATTTAGGGTAATACGGCATGAAGCCAATACTAGAAGATAAGGAGGAAGCATTAGAAGAAAGGGTTCCTTTTTTATATATAAGGGCATTTTGGTCTTTTCTTAAGAAATTAACAAAGAAAATGGATGAGGTTAGTAGAATGGACCAACATAGATACCAAACCTAAACTATTGGATTAAAAAGGACAAAGAAAATGAATGAGTTGGTGGAATTGACCAAAATAGATACCAAACCTAAACTATTGGACTAAAAAAGACAAAAGAAATCTTTTGGACTGAAATAGATTTTTTGAGCAAACCACAAGGACTGAAAAGGAACTTAACTCAAAAAAAGATCATTATAAGGAAATGAAATTTATTTTAGTTTTTTCTATACTAGGAAATTGCCTTATTTCGATGGAGGGTGAGTAGCTCTAGTGGAAGAAGAATGATCGTCTTAAAATAATATTGGTGTTATGTGATAAATTAGAGTATAAGGCAATAAAAAGGTAAAGTGTATTATCGTTAGTTGATTTCCAATTATCTTAAGAAAGTGAACATTATTTCTTATGTTGGGTCAATTATATTGTATAAATTGTGTATAAATTGTATATTCATTAAATTTGTAGTTAGAGTTAATATCTTACAAGTAAAAGTCTTTTTCATTGCAAAATAACAAATGCTTTGGCTTGAGTTAGAGTTGATTTGTGACAAAAACCTTAAAATCAACTCGTGTAACATAAGTTAGCCAATTTGATAGTGATGGTTCGTATTTGAAGTTTAAGATGTTAATAAAAAGTAATTAACAGATTAATCAATATGCAATGTTTAATGATGTGTCAAAATTTTTTACCATGGTACCTGAAGTTGAAGTAAGATCACATTCTATAAAATAGAATAAAAAATCGATATAAATTTAAAGAAAAAAACTGACACATGCATTTAGTTTTCTTGTTTTTAACAGCAATTTTCTTGTTTATAAACATAATTTTGATTTTTATACGAAAAGAAAGGTGCTTAAATTGTGTGGGACAATAGGACTTAATGTTGTACTATGCTATGCTATCGTATTTATGGCCAACTTTGAAGCCAAGTGGGCTCAAATTACCGTTCCTTCAATTCAAGGCTCAATTATTAAATGACTCGTACCTTTTGGCCTAAAGTAAACAATCAAAAAAATATAAACAGCATATTTTACATTTCATATTTTCACAAACACTTACTGAAATTAAACTGTACGTTAATTGCTAATTTTGTAATTAAAAAAAACTATTAATAAAAACATGAGCCAAAAAGGTATAGTAAGATAAAATTAAAAGTTAATACTATAAATACATATGTGTACGTACGTACCTTAATATGATGAATTTGTAACTACGAATTGCATACTCAGAATTCAAGAATTCATTTAATATAATAGGTCGCCCCACTTACGGTGTGCGCATATAATGTATATATGTGTGGCCCTCGGGGGGCTAAAGTAAAGTTGCACTAGTTTTAACGTTATTTTACTAATTTCGTGAAAATAACGTTAAAAACGACGGACGGTTAATCATGCATCATGTGGTGGCGTTGATAGCCAAAAGACAAAGGGGTACATGCACCGATCGGGTTTGTCCGATTGCTAAGTGTTCTGTGCTTTATGTCCAAGGCTTGATACCAAACCACATAGAGCCGGGGGTCTCACTGGAAGCAGTCTCTCTATTCTTAGGGGTAGAGGTAAGACTGTCTACATCTTACCCTCCTCAGACCCTACCTTAGCTTTACTATAGGTGGGATAAACTGAGTATGATGATGATGATGATGATGATGATTTAATATAATAGTAAAACAATTTTAGTGAAGATAATATATAAAATATTTTAGTTGCATTAGAACTGTATATTTTTGTGTGTTTTAAAGTTCGAGAATTAGATGATAAAATACACAAGACACTTTTTCTAGAAAGGGTGAGAAGGATTGTGATCCATTGATTATATATTTGAAGAGTTGAGATTAGTTTGATTGAAAAAAATAAATAATAAATTAGAGGAAGGGCATAAAAGGAAAACCACATTTGTTGACTTTTTCTCTCCACATGCAATGCATATGTCAATTCCCCCAATCATTTTAAAACGTCTATAACTTTTTCATACGATATTTTTCTTTTCAAAAAAATTTCACCATATTAACGAGCGTTTTTTATCTTTAATATGAGTACCACATTGCTACATTAAAATTGCAAAAAAACAATTCGTGCTAAATAGGTTTTCTTCTCCGTTGTGTCTTCTGCTCGTTCATTGTGTTATAGTATGCGCGTGTGCTTTATAAATATGTTATTTATGTTTTTTAGTCTACACATGATTTAACTTTGCCCATTGTGTTTTTAGTATGCTTTTCATTGTGTTTTACGCAAATGAGTTTTGTATTTAGGTGTACATTGTGTTTTACTATGTCGTTCATTGTGTTTAAGTCTATTATTCATTGTGTTTTAATCTTCTGTTCATTGTGTCTTTAATATGTCGTCCATTGTGTTTTATTAGACTGTTCATTGTGTTTTATACCCTATTATTCATTGCATATTTAATTGGTACCCATTGTGTTTTACGTTATCTCCATTGTGCCTTACACAACTGGGTTTTCATTTTTTTTTCAAAAGTATTCATTGTGTTTTAATCTTCTGTTCATTGTGTCATTATTATGTCGTCCATTGTGTTTTACACAATTGGGTTTTTGACTTTTTTTTTCAAAAGTATTCATTGTGTTTTAGTCTTCTGTTCATTGTGTCTTTAGTATGTCATCCATTGTGTCTTACGCAACTGGGTTTTTCAAAAAAAAAAATTCAAAAGTATTCATTGTGTTTTAGTCTTCTATTCATTGTGTTTTTAATATGTCGTCCATTGTGTTTTACTAGACTCTTGATTATGTTTTATACCCTATATTTAATTGGTGCTACTTGTGTTTTACACTCCATTGTGTCTTACGCAAGTGGGTTTTTGAATTTTTTTTTCAAAAGTATAACAATATGGTACTCATATTAAAGATAAAAAGCCGCTCAATTTTATGGTATAATTTTTTTAAAAAAAAAGATGGCGTATAAAAAAGTTACAGACATTTAAAAATGAAGGTGGAAATGACATGTGACTTGCATGTGCATATGTTTTTGACAAAATTACCCCTCCCACTTGTTTAATTTTTTAGACACATATCATATAATAGTGACTTCTCACCCTTCTCATTTTTTGCAGCCTTTGTAGAATAACCCAACCCTACATAACAATGTTGAAAAATATGTAAATTATCCACTATTGCATAACATATTTTTTTTAAACAAAGGCTAACCTTGTTGTAGTTACATCTATGGCTTTATATGAGTAGTTAATAATAACTTTTTATGTTAACGTGTTTTAGAAGATCAAATTAATTTAGTGACCGTTATCTATACTTATACTTATTACTTTTACTTATATATATTACTAGATTATACCCCGGGAGCGTCTCGGGGTTGAAATATCTAATATGATGTAATAAAATCTTCAATCATGTAAACCATTTTTATTTGTCACTTATAGCCTATTAGTCATATTACTTATCCATAAACCTTGTATAAAAATACTAACTTATATTAAGTATGAATATAGAGTTTACTTGCACATCTTGTATTCCTAACTCCTCCTGTTCTTGATTAGATAGGTTTTCTTCGACCATCAAAGTTTATAATCCATTATTAAACTCAGTCACATGAACCACATCGCAAGTCTTGCACTTGCAAACCAATAACCAATGCAATAATTAAGCGTTTTATAACCAAATCTTGCTCTTGTTAATCAGAATCCAGATCCACACACCTCTAATTCACCAAAAGAACAAAAACTACACGCGTTGCAACAACGGATCTTAAACTACTACTAATCCTCAGCCGCATTATCCAATTCTCCAACCACTTGACAAAATGATAACTATATAATATACAAATATGAGATAATGCTCAACTGATGCAGCGAATCGATGTTATGCTGACGAGAGTGGAAATAATTCGGAATACACTTAAACTTTTTTACAGATCCAAAAGAATTAGTATTACTTTTAAATAATACACAATCAAATTAAGCGCTTGTTGATAAAATAGAACCCTAAACCACACAAATCAAAACAGTTGATTTTAAATTACAATAATACAGATCATACAATCGAATGACTCAAATCCTCAAAAGTCCAGATATTCATAATTATCCAAGCACTTGACAAAATAATATAAATTAATAACTAAACAACTAATATGAGTGAGTGAATGCTTGCCCGATACGCCTAATCAAATCACAATAAATTGATATTAAAGAGAAAATAATCACAATTAAACTACTAAACTACTAATATCTGTTTTACCGAACCAAAATACAATCGCAATTAACAAACACCATATTCATCCATTATATCACTAATAATAACCATAAACTACTATTATGAGTGAATGTTTATAAGAAATTCACAAAATCGTTACAGATTATTATATTACAATATTATTTTACAGATCCGAAAGAATTAGTAACAATGTTTCAACAATACGCAATCACAGCCCCAGATTATTATTATAATATCAAAATTAACATAACAAAACAAAACCCTAAACCTTTGACAAACGACCAGATTCATCCACTTTTATCAATAATAGTAAGATGTAATAATTCACATAATCGCTACTCATTATTGATGAAACATATGATACAACTAAAAAAGTTACCTGATGTAGATTCTTTGATCAAAGAAAACCGCTACGCCAAATTCAAATCTTACGTGCATTGTCCGAAAACAAACAAAAACATAATGCTTTTACCTACTTACAATAACTTTGTTACAAATCTTCAAAAACAACTCTCAGTTTGTAGCTGTATATGTTCTAAGCTATCAATTTGTTTAAGAAACACTTATAATCCATAAAGAAGCAAACTGTACAACATAGTTAAAATAAAAAGCCCTAAAATTCAGGTATTTATCTCTCTACCCAAAGCAACTAAACCCTAAATTAAGCTTAAATTACTTAAAAAAATAGGCCTATCTTCAACAATTCGTAACAAAAAATCATTAATTTAGTCAAAACAACGAAATTATCATCAGTTGTCCAGTGAATTAAACACGAACAAAAAGGGTCGTTAATAATTGCAGATTACGAACATATAATTGCATAACATAAGCGAATAGAAAAGAGTATAGGTATACTTGATGAATCTATTGCAATCAGTTGTTGTTGTGTTATCTTGTTGTGATGGTTTCTTCGTCATGATTAATAATAACACAAATATAAATATATTGAGCATCAAGCAGAGGATGATAATAGGGTTATAGGGGGAAGAAACCTTTACTCAAAGAAGAAGATGATGAAGATCTAAAGGAGAAGGAACATAGAGGAGAAGGAACACAAATGTAAAGAAGAAGAAACCCCGGGACTTATTCAAGGAACACAAGAAACAAAGAAAGAGAAGGGCCATCTAGAGGAGAATGGCAGAGATGGAAGAGAGACATAGAGAGGGGAATTTAGGGTTAGATGTTTCACGTGGGAGGAGAATTGATTTTTTTTAAATTACACCTATTGCCACATGGGATGACACATGGCACATTCAAGGGGGAGAATTTCTATTTGAGTGTCATGTCATCAAAATGGCTTTTTTTATTATATATATAGATAAAGCATTTGATAAGGACTTCTTAAAATTTAAGAGGTACAAGTTAATTTGCTTATGACACAACATACAATGCACAAAATAACTACATTTTAGGGGCAAATTTGTCTTTATAACACCATATCTATCTATATAATAATTGAATACATCTCGGGTCGAATGAAGCCCTTAAAGAGAGCCTGAGGTATCCACATTTGTATATATGGAACTCCAACTTTTTTCCTATAAATAACCTTTTGTATTTTTTTTATTTGCTCCATTCTTCCATCGCTCTCCAATCTTCCTTAACAATTCTTCCAACCAACATTCATCATTTTCTTTCTAACAAATCTTTCAATCTTCCTTCTTATTCTTGCATCATTTGTTGATTCTCCAAAATCGATTCAAGGTAATCATCGATCCTACTCTTCTAATGTTGATTCCTAATATTATTTTGATTCATTTTTTTCTTAACATTATTAAGAAGAAATCAAATGGATTTATTTTGATCACTTTTATTCATTTAAATGAAACTGATCTATTGAGTTTTTTTTTCATTTGAATGTTTCGCACATTTGTTATCCATTCATTTTGTCTCAATCGGGTTGTATTTTCATGACTCTATCGATTATGTTCATTCATGCTATGACAAATGCTCCTTACAAAGAGGATGTTGCTGATATCCCATTTCCAGAATAGAACCCTAACTGCACCTACAGTTTAAGGTAATCTCGGTGTCTTATAGTTATTTTGAGACTCATTGTCTTATAGCGTTAATGTAATCTCAGTGGCTACCTAGAGTTTAAGGTTGGTTCAACACAGCCACTGTCGCATTTTAAGGAGAAAATGTTACGTCCTTATGCTTGTATACATAGTAATTGTTGAATTTTGTGTCATTAGAAAAATATATAAAGCTAATAGTGAATGTCGACGATTGAAATTTGTTAAGGTACAATATGTTTACCTATGTACGAATCGGTTTTATCATAATTTCGTATTTAACATAAATTCGATTCAATATATATGACGAATGAATATATATGACGATTCAATTTCGTATTTCGTAGACGATTATGTTTAATCTTTTTTTATGAAATTATGTATATGTATTATTTATTTTTTTTAATAATAATTGAGCGAATTTAATATTATTTATTACGATTTTTCAATCTCATTAATTTATATTACTATTAATACGAAATTCGGTTTACCATAATAGCTCTCATTTATTTTTGTGTTTAATGATTGATTATGAATCAATTTAATCCGTAAATTATGTTTACCGTAATTTATAAATTAAACATAATTTCGTATTAAACATAAATTCGGTCAATAAATTATGGTAAGTCTAAATTACGGGTTAAATTGATTCATAATCAATCATTCATGCTATTATGGTAAACCGAATTTCGTATTAATAGTAATATATATTAATAAGATTAAAAAATCGTAATAAATAACATTAAATTCGGTCGATTATTATTAATGACAATAAATAATACATTTACATAATTTCGTAAAAATAGATTAAACATAATTTCGTATTAAACATAAATTCGGTCAATAAATTTTGGTAAGCCTAAATTACGGATTAAATTGATTCATAATCAACCATTCATACAATAAAATAAATGAGAGCTATTATGGTAAACCTAATTTCGTATTAATAATAATATAAATTTGAGATTAAAAATCATAATAAATAACATTTAATTCGGTCAATTATTATTAATGACAATAAATAATACATATACATAATTTCTTAAAAATAGATTAAACACAATGCGTATTAAACATAAATTCGGTCAATAAATAATGGTAAGCATAAATTACGGATTAAATTGATTCATAATCAATCATTATACACAAAAATAAATGAGAGCTATTATGGTAAACCGAATTTTGTATTAATAATAATATAAATTAATGAGATTGAAAAATCGTAATAAATAATATTAAATTCGGTCAATTATTATTAATGACAATAAATAATACATATACATAATTTCTTAAAAATAGATTAAACACAATGCGTATTAAACATAAATTCGATCAATAAATTATGGTAAACATAAATTACGGATTAAATTGATTCATAATCAATCATTATACACAAAAATAAATGAGAGCTATTATGGTAAACCGAATTTCGTATTAATAGTATTATACATTAATGAGATTGAAAAATCGTAATAAATAATATTAAATTCGGTCAATTGTTATTAAAAAAATAAATAATACATATACATAATTTCATAAAAAAAGATTAAACATAATCGTCTACGAAATACGAAATTGAATCGTCATATATATTGAATCGAATTTATGTTAAATACGAAATTATGATAAAACCGATTTGTACATATGTAAACATATTGTACCTTAACAAATTTCAATCGTCGACATTGACTATTAGCTTTATATATTTTCCTAATGACACAAAATTCAGCAATTACTATGTATACAAGCATAAGGATATAATACGTTTTCTCCTTAAAATGCGACAGTGGTTGTGTTGAACCAACCTTAAACTCTATGTAGCCACTTAGATTACCTTAAACTGTAGGTGCAGTTAGGGCTCTATTCTAGAAATGGGATATCAGCAACATCCTCTTTGTAAGGAGCGTTTGTCATAGCATGAATAAACAGAATCGATAGAGTCATGAAAATACAACCTGATTTAGACAAAATGAATGACTAACAAATGTGCGAAACATTCTAATGAAAAAAAAACTCAATAGATCCGTTTCATTTAAATGAATAAAAGGGATCAAAATAAATCTGTTTGATTTCTTCATAATAATGTTAAAAAAAATGAGTCAAAATAATATTGGGAATCAACATTAGAAGAGTAGGATCGATGATTACCTTGAATCGATTGTGGAGAATCAACAAATGATGCAAGATGAAGATTGAAAGATTTGTTGATTCTTCTTAATAATGTTAACAATAGAAAATGATGCAAGATTACCTCGAGTTGGTTGTGGAGAATCAACAAATGATGCAAGAAGAAGAAGGAAGATTGAAAGATTTGTTAGAAAGAAAATGATGAATGTTGGTTGGAAGAATTGTTAAAAAAGATTGGAGAGTGATGGAAGAATAGAGCAAATAAAAAAAATACAAAAGGTTATTTATAGGAAAAAAAAGTTGGAGCTCCATATATAAATGTGGATACCTCAGGCTCTCTCTAAGGCCTTCATTCGACCCGAGATGTATTCAATTATTATATAGATAGATTAATATGAAATTCGGTTTACCATAATAGCTCTCATTTATTTTTTTTGTATGAATGATTGATTATGAATCAATTTAACCCGTAATTTAGGCTTACCGTAATTTATTGACCGTGTTTATGTTTAATACGAAATTATGTATATATATTATTTATTGTCATTAATAATTGACTAAATTTAATGTTATTTATTACAATTTTTTAATCTTACTAATTTATATTACTTTTAATACGAAATTCGATTTACCATAATAGCTCTCATTTATTTTTTTGTATGAATGATTGATTATGAATCAATTTAATCTGTAATTTAGGCTTACCATAATTTATTGACCAAAATTGTGTTTAATACGAATTTATGTTTAATATATTTTAACGAAATTATGTATATGTGTTATTTATTGTCATTAATAATAATTGACTAAATTTAATGTTATTTATAACAATTTTTTAATCTTACTTATTTATATTACTATTAATACGAAATTCGGTTTACCATAATAGCTCTCATTTATTTTTTGTATGAATGATTGATTATGAATCAATTTAATACGTAATTTAGGCTTACCACATAATTTTTTGACCGAATTTATGTTAAATACGAAATTATGTTTAATCCATTTTTACGAAATTATGTATATGTATTATTTATTGTCATAAATAATAATTGACTGAATTTAATGTTACTTATTACGATTTTTTAATCTCATTAATTTATATTACTATTAATACGAAATTCGGTTTACCATAATAGCTCCCATTTATTTTTTTGTATGAATTATTGATTATGAATCAATTTAACCCGTAATTTAGGCATACCGTAATTTATTGACCGAGTTTATGTTTAATACGAAATTATGTATATATATTATTTATTGCCATTAATAATAATTGACTGAATTTAATGTTATTTATTACGATTTTTTAATCTTACTAATTTATATTACTTTTAATACGAAATTCGGTTTACCATAATAGCTCTCATTTATTTTTTTTGTATGAATGATTGATTATGAATCAATTTAATCCGTAATTTTGGCTTACCATAGTTTATTGAGCAAATGTATGTTTAATACAAAATTATGTTTAATCTATTTTAACGAAATTATGTATATGTATTATTTATTGTCATTAATAATAATTGACTGAATTTAATGTTATTTATAACAATTTTTTAATCTTACTTATTTATATTACTATTAATACGAAATTCGGTTTACCATAATAGCTCTCATTTATTTCTTTTGTATGAATGATTGATTATGAATCAATTTAATACGTAATTTAGGCTTACCATGATTTTTTGACTGAATTTATTTTGACTGAATTTATGTTTAATACGAAATTATGTTTAATCTATTTTTACGAAATTATGTATATGTATTATTTATTGTCATAAATAATAATTGACTGAATTTAATGTTATTTGTTACGATTTTTTAATTTCATTAAAATAATATTACTATTAATACAAAACTTGGTTTACCATAATAGCTCTCATTTATTTTTTTGTATGAATGATTGATTCTGAATCATTTTAACCCGTAATTTAGGCTTACCTTAATTTATTGACCGAATTTATGTTTAATACGAAACTATGTTTAATCTATTTTTACGAAATTATGTATATGTAATATTTATTGTCATTAATAGTAATTGACCAAATTTAATATTATTTATTACAATTTTTTAATCTCATTAATTTATATTATTATTAATACGAAATTAGGTTTACAATAATAGATCTCATTTATTTTTTTGTATGAATGTTTGATTATGAATAAATTTAATCCGTAATTTAGGCTTACCATAATTTATTGAACGAATTTTTTTTTATTACGAAATTATGTTTAATCTATTTTTACAAAATTATGTTTAATGGTAAACATAAATTCGGTCAATAAATATATATTTGAACATATTGTCCCTTAAGAAATTTCAATCGTCATATATATATATATTGAATCGGATTTATTTATATATTTGAAAACCAGGATTTGATCCGAAGACACAAACGCTATTATGTCTTATCACAATGGTTCTCAATTCTTCAAGGTTTTGCATGACCCTTCGTCAACAGTTTTGGTATGTTTCTTATTTTCATGTTCATATGCCTATTTAATTTTAAAAAAAATGATTCTTTTTTTTTAATGTTGTTTTTAACGTGTCAATCCAGACTGTGCCGAAGGGCATGAACAAATTTGTGTTGTCTAAAAACATACACAACAGTAACATTACAGTTGCCACATATGCAGGACAATTTTGGTTGGTCCGATTAGAATTGATAGATGATGTTTTTTGTTTTACAAATGGTTGGTCCAAAGTTGTTAATGATTTGTGTTTTTCAATGTTCTATATCATTTCAACTATGTTAGTCCAAATACGTTCCTAATAAAGCATTAAAATCATTCTCCATTATGCAATTGGATGTCTCATTCTGTAAAATGAATGAACATGAATTAACAATACCCAAGGTAAAGATTATTAATTTCAATTTTTTTATTTTACACGTTTTTATGTAAGATTATATTGGATTTTAATTGTCCACGTGTACAATAGTTTTTCTTTCAGGTTCTACCTTATTCCTTTGTTGCTAATCAGTATCCCGATGGACTCCCGAACTTGCCAATTAGTATGTATGTAGATGACGAACATCATTGGAACATGTCAATTAAAAAGATTGGTCGTAACTATTGTTTTTGTAATGGTTGGGTGAAATTCCTAAATAATCTTCGTCTCCATATTGGCGATTTAATTTGTTTTGAAAAAAAAAGGAATTCAACCGTTTTCATGTTATTACTTTTAACAAAAATGGTCGTCAAATGAAATTATTCAAAGTTCCTACTGACAATGTTTTAGATGAAGCTAACAATGTTTTACAACAACCAATGAGTTTGAATATGCAACAATTTCAAGTATCTAACTACGATGGTTTACCTGGTTTTGGATGCACTGTTACAAATGAATTGGTACGTTTAGTCCTGTTTGTATCGTTCTTGCTTTAAACTGTTAGATGACATTTTGCATTTAACATCAAAATTCATACATATTGCATTATCAAACATTTAGTAACCAAAACAACATGCATAATACAATTCTTATTTTCCTACTTTTTTCATTTTACTTTCAGGTGAACCGTGGGTCCCCATGGGACTCTAACCTAGTTAAATCTAAATGAAGTCAAGAGTCAATAGATGTTTATGATAGCTCAAGACATTTATTTCTACAATTACTTTGAACATATTAAATAGAAAACATGTAAAAAATAATTCATAATGCTACATTTTTGTTATAATCTTTTATATAAAATTTAGTATTTTATAAAAGTTGGTAAATCTTTTATTATTCATGACAATGTTACTATTAAAGTTTTCTTTTAGTTTTTTATTTTTTCTATGTGGATTTGTTACGGTTTCGACTTACTTAGTTTTTTCTATAATAATTTTTAACTTTTTTAACGTGGTGTGTTAACTTGTCGTCATGCGTGTGTTTGATTCAACATCTGTTTGTCGATTTTTTGTTCAACTTAATGGTCCCGCCGCAACGCGCGGGTTTCCCACTAGTAACAAATAAGCAGCCTTGGTAGCAGGTCAGGACTTGAAACTTGAAAGTATTTATAAGTTGGGTGTTGCTAAATGCACTCCCATTTCTCGTATTTTTACTGAATGTACTCCTCCCTTAGGTTTTCGGATAAATACAGTTAAACCTTTTATTTTGTAAAAAATTTAAAATTTCATCAACTTTAAGTTTCACTAGTTTAAAAACAAATTAAATTATAACACCAAAATTTTATACAATTGAACTCGTATCAATCATAATAATATATGTATAGAAATATATTTAAAAACTTGAATTTATCATTATCTATATCTATATATTAATAGAAATACACTTCAATAGTGTCTTTCTTTTAATATATATATATATGGGCCACTAACTTTTAGGTTAATTTTATTTTCTGCCACTAACTTTTAGGTTAACTTTATTTTCTTTTAATTTGACCAACAAACTTTTAGCTTTTAGGATTTAAAACTTTGACCACTAACTTTTAACTTAACTTTATTTTCTTCCAATTTAACCACCAAACTTTTAGCTTTTAATATTTAAAACTTTGACCACCAAACTTTTAGCTTTTAGGATTTCAAATTTTGACCACCCAACTTTTTCAAATTTTGATCACCCAACTTTTTTAAACTTGCATTGCGCTTTGGCCAAACTTTTAGTTTTTAGGATTTCAAACTTTGACCACCAAACTTTTAGCTTTTAGCCGCGAGTATTTTTTTGAAGCCCACGCGAGAATAAAAGTCACTTAATATTATCTTTTATGTCCACGAAACTCTCCACGCAACAGGAGTTCCCACAGTGACGCACGATCTTTAACGTCCACCAAACCCTCAACACAACAGGAGCTCCCGCGACGAAACGCGGGTAATAGAATCCTAGTTAACCATTTAACGTCAAGAAGTGCAGCTTTGATACCAATAATAGCTTCATATATGTATAAATAGATAGGGTATACAAAATTATATCAAGTGCTAACAAAGGCTTTGCAGTTGAGAAGGTGTCAAGTGCAGTTTTCATTAAGTATTAATATATATTTATTAAAAAAATTTACGTATACAACATCTATGTGATATATATGTAAAAATTTGCTTTAAAATAAAATAAACTTTGTATTAGTACAAAACAAGTGATTGAGGATATTAAAACATTATATTCTTATGGGTAAAAAACTGAGCATAAATATGTGACATCTTGCGCCAACAATAGTGTGCGTTCAATTTTAATATATGAGATATTGATATATTTTGTTGGTTTCTATCATTTAGCTCCTTGTTAAGAGGTGTTCTTAATCAAAGTTTCATTTTGCTGAAAAAAAAAGAAAGAAAAAAAAATAATTAATAATAACTATACTATAATTAATTAGAAAGAGGGTGTATGATTAGTAAAAAGGGAGTGTTTTTAGCTTACCCCTTAGACTGGGTGTACTCGAGCGTTATGAGGGCGTGAAAACATAACATAACGCCCCCCACACCGTAACAGGGGGGCGCTATGTATCAAATTTTTGGTTTGGCGTTATCTTGATGGCTCTCCTTTGTTTGGAAGAGATCAGTTATTGGGGTTTGACTATGATTAATTTGACCAATTAAAAATTGCCATCTATCTGGTGAAAAGAAAAAGCAATAAAATACTTGGGTAGATGGACCCACAACTAAAAGGAGAAGAATAATATAGCGCCCCTTTGTTTTTTTCCTCCCACTACACCTCCATTTTGAATTAAACCCCTATGCTGACTCAGCTGCCACGTGGACCAATCAGAAAGAGGGGCGTTATATTTTACCCCATCCACTACACATGGTCTTATAAGTTTTACCAAAAGAAAGAGGTGATGGATGGAAAAATACCTGAAGTACTCACTTTACTAGTTGCGGTAGTTGTGTTTTGATCTCTTTTATTAATGTAAATATTTGTAAGAGTATGCTATATTAAAACAAATCTCTTCCGAAATTTTTTTTTTCCCAAGCGATATTAAGATGTGATATGAAGACGAAATTAAGATGCGAGATATTAAGACAATACAATATATTGGGTTATAATTTGAAAGCTTGGAATTAATACGCAAGATATTAAGATAATGTGATAGATTGTGTTATAATGTGAAAGTTGAAACTTTAATCCTCCATCATTCTAACCTAAAAACCGATCACTATGAGCCTTCAATATAGCGGCTGTTTAACCTCTTAATAACCGACATCTTCATCTTTTTTTTCTTCACTTTTAGAATTTTATTTAAGTTTTATTATTGTTGTGAAACTGTTTACCCCATCGCATTATGTGGGTTCCCTCGGGTCATTATAAGCGTACAAGTAAAGTATTTAACTTATGTGAATCATATTTTATCGAGTTAATAACCAAAATCGTCCCTGATATTTGGTCACTTTTGCCACTTCAGTCCAAAACTCAAACATTTTACATCTGGGTCATTCTGTTTTACATTTTTTTGTCACATTCGCACCTGACACTAAACCCAGTTAATAATAGACGTTAACTCTAGGGTATTTGTGTCTTTTTGGGTATTAACCTTAAAAATAAATTAAAAAATCAGAAAAATACTGGGGACACTTGGGTTCGAACCCGGTTCCTCTTTTCTTTACAACATCACACTAACCACTAAACCAAAGCATTAGTTTGTTGATTTGTTTGAAACTTATATAAATTTAAACTTATTTATCAAGTTCATCTTCTTCCCCAAACTCTCCTTCAAACCCTAACCCCCAAAGACAAACAAGCACGATTCAACTCGTAAACGATCAGGAACCATGGGGCTTTTAAAGAGTACCACATAAGGATCAAAATGGCATAAAACAATTGATCGAACTTACAACAACGATTTGAAGTTTTTGTGTTTTCTTATCTGACAGGACAACAAACTGCAGGTACCTGCCTCCCTAAATTGCAGGCTTTTAAAACATCAAAGACAAGGAGTCAACTTCTTGTTCAACTTATACAACAAAAACTGCGTGATATTCTTTGAGATGACATGTAAATAAATCAACTTTCTTTTTTTTTTATTAAGTATAGTGTAAATAATAATACAGTTCATTTCTTTATGTCCCCTATTGATCAGGGGATTAGGGAAGACTATTCAAGCTATTGCATTTCTTTCTGCTGTCTATGGAAAAGATGATGATGATGCAGCAGACGCAACCTCAACGAAAGGTCCCACCCTAATTATTTGCCCATCCTCTGTTATTCAAAACTGGGAGTCTGAGTTTCTCCAAATGGTCTTCTACATTCAACGTTGCTTGTTTGTCTTCGGGGGTTAGGGTTTGAAGGAGAGTTTGGGGAAGAAGATGAACTTGATAAATAAGTTTAAATTTATATAAGTTTCAAACAAATTAACAAACTAATGCTTTGGTTTAGTGGTTAGTGTGATGTCCTAAAGAAAAGGGGAACCGGGTTCGAACCCAAGTGTCCCTAGTATTTTTCTTATTTTTTTAATTTATTTTTAAGAGTTAATACCCCAAAAGGCAAAAATACCCCCAGACTTAACGTCTATTATTAACTGGGTTTAATGTCAGGGACGAATGTGGCAAAAAAATGTAAAACAGAAGGATCCAAATGTAAAAGGTTTGGGTTTTGGACTGAAGTGACAAAAGTGACAAAATCTCTGAGACGATTTTGGCTATTAACTCTATTTTACCATTAGTATGTAACATGTTTAATTTATCATTGGTCATATATGCACTAGGACATGTATGTTTAAACCGTTGTCTCTGAATACTCAAAATTTTTGTCATCCACACATCACTGCATGTGAAAAATAGTATTTAGTTATGTTTTCACAAATAGTATATCAACTATTAGATATTAAAGAAAGGTATTAATCTCTTGTTGCTACAACAAGGAAAATGACCGGGATTAGGTTAAGAGATGTATATGATTATAAGTTAGGGGTGTGTTAGGTTTAGGTTTAGGGGATCCTCTAGCTCCTAGAAGGACCTGCGCAAGGTAACAGACACTGTTAGCCTTAACGCAGAAGGGGGCCTCCTGCGTTTGGACTCCGACGTGAGAATAAGTATATATTCAATTGGAGTTGGGAAATAATGAAGTAGAGAGTGTAAGAGTAAAGAGATGAAGTGAGAAGTGAGTGTGTGGAATGACAACCCAAGGGTCTCTTTATATAGGCAGTGAAATTCTGCCCAGGAGCTCCCTTATGGTAGCCTCCCTGCTATACCTGGTAAGGATTGACTCTCTATATGTTCCCTGCAGTGAGACTTTGTCCATTTGGTATATTTTAAGCTTTTACTATTTCCTAGGTATGGCTTGGAGCTGTGTGATGTTTTGTCTTTGCCCATAGTAAGAAGACAAAATACCTTTTTATATTTCCAATGAGTTTTACTGTCTACTTTCTGCTGTGTAGTTACCGTATGGCAGCCAGGCTGCCTTATATTAGCTGCTCAGCTCCAATAAGTCAGGTAAACCTTAACACTTTACTTTGCTTTATTTTTTGACAAGGGACTAAACGTGGTCGTTTTAGGACCCACGTCATCAGCCCCCCAGTCATAAGCATTTGTAAAGAAGTTAGAAGTGCTTGTGAATTGTAAATTATCTCTCGCCTCGGTGGCAATGTTAGCCATTCTTACTTTGGTACCGAGGAGTTATTGAATTCCAAGCTCCCTCATGGGAGCAGGATACTTGTATTATGCCTTCACCAATTTTTTTGCAAGTTTCTAGCCTTTCATTTCTCATCATGACCTTATTTTTAAATAATATCGGTGGCCATTATTGTTTTCTTGGGAGCAGGCTCGCGTCCTATCAGCTTCTTGCAGGTGACTGCTGATTTGATGGGTACCTAGGCTGATGTCATCCAAGTGGACAGCCGGGCGGCGGTTACTCTCTTGGTAACCGTTCTTAGCCATTAATTCGAATTTTGAATTTTATAAAAGGGGATAACTTCTCCTAATCTTGCATTTTATTCCCTCTTTTAGCAAAATCCTTCTCTCTCTCCCACGATCCTCTCTTTGCCGGCGTTCCTATTTTTCCTCCTATATATTCTGGTAAGTAACCTCCCTCTTTCTCATAGTTGTTTTCATTATGTCTAAGAGCGATCTTGCCTCCCAGTTTACTCGTTTGTCTAAACCTGACACCGAACGGTTCTGTACCGATGTCGGCATCCCCCTGTCCTTCGAACCGGTTGTTTCCAAAGGGAAGACGCCTATGAGCACTGTTCCCCCAGGCAAGATAGCCGTTTACACACGACAGTTCGACCAGGGTAACCTTCGGTACCCCTTTTCTAAGTTCTTCCTTAACGTTCTTGAGTATCACCAACTTGCTCTTGATCAGTTATGCCCCTCTGGTGTTGCTCGAATCCTACACTTTAAAATCGTGTGTCGTTGTCTTGGGTATGAGCCCTCTTTAGCCATGTACCGTCGGTTCTTTAAGTTGGCTGAAAATGGGAACTGGTTCACCATCGAAAAGAGTCAGTGTGAACCAGCCCTGATTTCTAGTGTTATTGGTCTTGTCTCTTCTTGGAAAGACAAATTTTTCTTTTTGAACTCTGATTTCCTGCCTTTCGAGGCTCCAAGGAGGTATTCGGATGCTCCCCTGAATGACAAGGAGCCTGACCCTAATAGCCTTGACCAAGAACTGTTGGAAAAGCTTCGTGCTTTTCCTACTCGTCTCCGCACTTTTCCTGAAGATTTCTTGGTCATTGTGGGCTTGAGTGTCAACTGGGATGATCCTGAGACCGAACCAGTGATTTATCATGGTAGGGAGGGTATGTGTCGTTATGGCTTACTTTCCCTACCCAACTTTTACTTGCTTGTTGTGTTATCTGACCTCTTTTCTTTTTGCAGAGATGAGTACCCTGGATTTTCTTGCGCTGGACGATATTGCTGTTAAGTTCAAGGTTCGTACTTCAGGGGGAGGGAAGAATGTGGTAGTAAGGACTGAGTATGTCCGTTTTCAGGTGGAGTGTACTAGCATTATCTCGTCGTCCTCGACCGTTGCAGAGCCTTCGGGGAAGGAGTCTGTTACCGTTCGTCGCTCCAGCAACCGACTGCAGACTGCTTCCTCTAGTCTGGGGAACACCTCTGCCATCCCTTTGGTCCTTGAGGATGAGGATGAAGACTCATCACTGATAGCATCTGCCCTGGGGTATGCACCTGGTTCAGGGAAAGGCAAGCTAACGCTGTCCTCACCCAAGAAGGATGATGCCTTGTTTAAGAAGCCCAAGGATGTGGTGATCAAGGGTGGAAATCAGAAGTTGTTATCGAAAGCTGAAGGTGGTGAGAGTTCTAAGACGATTGCCGATGTTGGTGTTGACTCTCCTGTTCAGCAGGGTCATGGTGAGGGGGTTTTTATACCGAATTGGGATGTTAAGAGTATTGATGTTCTGAAGAAGGCTTCTGTCTATCGAGATTTAATTGACCATTGTATCCTGATGCTGAAAGGGCTATGCACAAGGAGTGGATGGACAAGGATGTGATGAAAAAGATGTATTACCACTTCGGGCAGTTCTTGTCTCTGTTCCCGGATGGGATGACAAGATGGGGTGAGTTGCTGCTTCGAACGGAACAGGTGGAAGGTGCCTATGAGGAGCATGAAACCGAGTTGGTGAAGGTGAAGGAGGAATTGGCACGTTACGTTGCCCGGGAGAAAGATTTGATTCATGAGTTAGCTGTGTCCAGGACTTAACTTGGTTTGGAGAAGGAAAAGTTTGACAAGATGTTCAAGGGGTTGAATGAGGAGAAGGATAAAGTTGTTGAGGAGAGGGAAGGTTTGGCTAGGGCCCGGGAGGCGGTCAAACAGGAACAGGTTGCTATACCTGGTAAGGATTGACTATCTATATGTTCCCTGCAGTGAGACTTTGCCCATTTGGTATATTTTCAGCTTTTACTATTTCCTAGGCATGGCTTGGAGCTGTGTGATGTTTTGTCTTTGCCCATAGTAAGAAGCCAAAATACATTTTTATATTTCCAATGAGTTTTACTGTTTACTTTCTGCTGTGTAGTTACCGTATGGCAGCCAGGCTGCCTTATATTAGCTGCTCAACTCCAATAAGTCAGGTAAACCTTAACACTTTACTTTGCTTTATTTTTTAACAAGGGACTAAACGTGGTCGTTTTAGGACCCATGTCATCATCTCTAATTATTTAGAATTTTCTTCTAAAGTTATTTATTCCTAAACAGTCAAAATATTAAACTGAAAGTACATTTAAAAAAAAAAGATTAAAAAATACCGCTTATTTTATATTTCAGCATGTTTGGGCAATTGGGCTTACTTTCGAATTAAACCGAATATGGATTGAGTAAGTTTTTAATTCCATTAGTTTTGCTTTTGATACTTGCAATGTTTGGCCCAATCGGAGAATAATCCATTGGGCTTTCTTCGTTTGGTAAACAGGATGCCGAATCAAGTCCCATTATTTGTTCTAATTTATTTCGCGCCTTTTATTTGAGGGCCTAATCCATTGGTACTATATCTAATTGGACTTATATTATTACTAGTGGGTTTACCCGTGCATTACAGCGAGATCTACAAATGGGTTGCAATACAACATTATGATATTTAGGTTTTTTGCCGCAAGTTACGCAAAAAGAATAGAAATGTGCACACTATGTTTTAACAAGTATTCGTAGAAAGAAAAGAAAATAAATTTGCACCGCCACTTACAACTGATTGCAATTCACCACAAAAACCATGTACTCATTATTCAACAAATCTTAATAAACCAAAGGTATGTTACTATAACAGACCAATATGAACATAAACATCACCCTTGTGTAAGTTGTCCGGTCATGGCATATCTATATAACCGTGCCATTGAAGACACATTGTTAAATGATAAAGTTCATTTAAATGACAAAAGCATGTAGTAATAATATGATATTGTATAAATTATCATATGAAGGTCATTGTCCATTTAGAAATTAAAGGTCGTGATTCGTAATTTGTAATAGACTTGCCAACATGACCCAACAGCTAAAAATTTGCCCAATGTAGCCAGTGAGTCGAACCATCTCGTCCACTTTGCCGCTGGGTAGACGCATATATATGAAAATGGTTTATAATATAAATATTATTATGGAAAAGTTTTAAAACTCATACAAGTTAGCTGAGATAAGATTATTCATTGTTGTAACATAAATTATTATATTTCATCGTCATTATATGAAATTTGTTCAAAAATATTGATATCTCGTGTGTTTATTTAGTTTGATGAGTTCCATTTTCATATACAAGTTAATTATCTTCTTGGGGCATTTAGAGAAGAAAGATGGTAAAATTTAGAAAATTGTAAAGAAATCCTTGGTATGCCATCTTAACTTTGGACAATATGAACATATTTACACATGCCTCCTCCTTTATAATGTAGTATAGATTGTTAGAGGTGCACAAAAAACCGGTTTGAGAACCTGACCCGGTGGAACCGATCCGAACTGGTTTGGGACTGGTATTTGCTGAACCGGGTCCACTCCCACATAATAATCAGTTACACCAGCTTCATCGTGAGTGACAACCCACTAGTTATTAATTTTGAAGTAAATTAAATAACCCATTATTTTTCTTTCACTTGTATTTGATTCTAACCCGCAGTAAATAACGTATTAATTATGAGAAGTTTATTAAATAGGGACATATCAATTGCATAGAGCACTTGTACATTGTTCAAAAGTTGTAACAGGTATTTTAAATATTTTTGTGAAGTTACCATGTTGTCTCTTTAAAATGCTTTATAATGTATTATAGATTATAGGTTATAAGTTATTTATCCAATTTAAACTTTTGTGATAGATATTGATGGCCATTACCTTCTATATTGTGATGTACTTTCGTATTTTGTTTTAATGAAAGGAAATACTCTACTTTGTATTAAAAAAAAAGATATTGATCATCATGTTTTATGATTTATCCAAAAGAATTTAAGGATTTGCTGTAATTATTTATTTTCATGATATTCTTTTGGTTGATAAAAAGCTCATGATTCGAAACTCGCTTAAAAATAACTTATAAAGCTTTTCTCGCTCAATATCAACTTATATAATTTCCGAGCCGAGTAGAGGTAGCTCGTTTGATTTTTGAACCAATATAACATGACTATAAGCCACTAATAAAACCTAGAGTTGCATCATTACATTCCCCAACTATCATCGGTTTATCTTGTTCTCCACTCTTATCACGCTTGATTCTCTGTCGATCAATAGCCAACTCCCCCAATTTAATCGAGGAAGATTGATCGCTGGCAGCATAAATAATCTAAAAAACTCAATCAAGCACAATCGTGTTATTGACGAAGATCAACAGGCGACTACTAGTAGATCAAGATGGCGTATCAATAATTGTTCGGACTCAAAAATTTTCAAGCTCAAGTCTTAGTTATATACGAGTAAAACCTAGTTAAATCGCTTACACATTTAATTCTTAGATCCCCAACGAGGAAGAGACAATCTTTCACAAGAACACACCAATATACCGTAAAAATCACATAATATCTAATAACAATAATCCAGTGTATTTTACATTAAAAAAATAAACCACAAAAAACGAATATGAAAAAAGAAAGGATCACTTTAACACTGTTTACATAAATTCCAAACTTAAAAAACACACTGACAAATGACATCCAACGCGAGCCCACCCACCTGTGAAAAGAACAAAAAAACATTATCAGGTGCTTTGTTTTTGTTCCAAATATAAAATGGTAATTTTTATTTATTTATTTAACCATTTTACTTTTTTATAAGTGATAACGAAATTCAAAAATTTTCTTCGAAGTCCCTATCTAGTCAAATTAGTACCATTTTTATATGGCATAATTAGACATGTAAGGGAGCTTTTAGTTTCACTAAGTTCACCAGTTTCGGAAAAACCCCGACTATCCACCCGCCCGAAAGCACGACAATGAAATAATCGGTAAAACCCAACGCTCTCAAGAATCGAACCCATGACCTTTCACTCATGGGTCTTCTATCATAGAGCCTTCATACCACTCTACCATAAGGTGATTGGTGACCATTTTACTTTTACATTGTTTAGTAGATGGTTTCGTGTTATATTTCATGACTATAAAGAAATAGACTTACATCTATCTACTACAAAATAAAGTGCATACCAAAAAATAGTCACTTTTGTGAATTTTTGAAAACAAGTTAAAGTAATAAGTATTTACCAAGCATAACACATAATCACTTAGTGATGGCATAAATGGCATAAATAACTCCAGGGATCCAACCAAACAAAGTCAACAAAACACATATCCAGAATTCCACCTGCAATCAACATAATCAAACAAAAAATTGTATTAAATAAAAAATTACTAGTTTCAAAAAATAAAAAATTACTGGGTCCGTCACTGATTTCAACATAACATTGTATCAAGAAACTCAACCAAATGAAATCAAGATTTACGTACATGACAGCCAAACTTGAAGAAAACGCCTAGGGGAGGAAGGATGATTGCTAGGATGATGTCGATGCAGTTTAGAGTACCTTCTGACGGCATCTTCGATTTCCGATTACTCTGTCGGTGGTTGTATTAGTATTCCAAATTGAATTCGACTGCTTGTAAAATTTGTGATCGAGATTTATTTGATGTCTAGTGTTTGTTGTAGGTTGGTACTATATATAAACATTAGTGGGGTAGGGCACGTGTACCTTGCATTAGCTTATGTCTTATCTAAAACATGATTAAGTTTAGTGTATAATCTTTTCGATGTAATAATATTCGGAGAGAACTACACGAATAGTCCCTATAGTTTATAGAAAGTAACATCTTAAGGTAATAACTTTATTTTTTAACATGTTAAGGGTTTATGGTTTCAGTTTTGTAACATGTTAGGGTACTAAGGCTAACTCCGTTAGTTTTTCTAGTTAAGTTTTGATAAAATAACTAAAATGCCCAAGAATAACTAGATGGGTCATTCTTGTAATTAACTCTATTTGATTTACAAGAATATTTTTTGCAAGTTATTGAAATTAAATTAGAATTATCTATTAATGTTATTAAATTTAAAATTTTAATAATATACTAAATTAAATAATTAAACTCTACATATTTTAATATATTTTTTTATAAAACAATACTTTTATCCATATAAACCACCGCCGATAACCCTAATTTGTATCTACCATCAAGCACCACGTCAACACTCATCTCCACCGCCATTGCCGCCCTGCGTTATCTATATTTGACAAGGTCAACTATATTTTTTAATATATAGAATTATCTATTAATATTTTTAAAACTTAGAAATTTTAAATTATAAAAGTATACAAAATTAAATAATTATAATATATACGTAATTTTAGTATATATTTTTTTTATAAAACAATACTTCTATCCATGTAAACCATCGCCAATAAGCCTAATTCGTATTTGTCATTTAGCACCATGTATACTCTCATTGACGGTGGTTTATATGGATAAAATTATTGTTTTATAAAAAGATACATACTAAAACGCAAAAAGTATAATTATTTAATTTAATATATTTGTATAACTTCATATTTTTATATTTTAATAATACTAATAGATAATTCTAATTCTAATTTCAATAAGTTGCAAAAATTATCCTTGTAATCAAATAGAGTTAATTATAAGAACATCTAGTTATAATAGGGCATTTTAGTCATTATATCAAAACTTAACTAGAAAAATTAACAGAGTTGGCCTTAGGACCCCAACATGTTACAAAACCGAAACCATAAACCCTTAACATGTTAAAAAATAAAGTTAGTACCCTAAGATGTTACATTCTATAAACCATAAGGACTATCCATGTAGTTCTCTCTAATATTTGACTCAGATTTTATGTGATATCATTTTAATTATTTTATTCGAATATGTTAAACTTTTATTTTATTCTGTTTTTAATGTTTTTATATCTTTATATGTTTAGTATTAGGTTACAATCTCATGTATTACACGAGCTAGAAAATGTAATGTTAGATAATTAATAAAAAAAAAGTTATGTTAAAAAAACATATGCATTTCACCGTTAAAAAAATCGGTGTATTATTTATACTAATAGAATAAAATATAATGTAATTTGTTAGCATGTACAGTCTTCAAAATATGATTTAAAAAATGAACATTGACATGACAATTTAAATTTTGTTAAGTTAATTTTTAAAACAATTTTTTTATCAAATGGCATTAACTTTGAATTTCTAATACCACCCATTTTTTATTTTTTAACATATTATATTTTTACTATTATTTAACATTTAGCAGATGAAATTAAGTATTTGAAAACTTTTAGATATCACTTTTAGAAACAATTAACTTAGTTATTTTTCATTTTTAGTATTTTAACTAACATAAGTTTGAACTTGGTGAAGTTTTTAAGTAAAAAATTTAAGTATGTTTTATTTTTTTTATTTTTAAAAAGCAAACTTTAATATAGAATTTTATAGTTTAAATATTAAAAGAAACACGTATGCAAATTAGTCGGTTCCACAATCACAATTTTACTAGATTTATTAAAACACTCCATGATTAATTATTTGTCTTTTAGTGAAATAATTTTATATAATTTCTGTTAAACATTTTTTAACACGATTAATACGCGTTTCCGTGTTTTATTAACGAGAAACTTCTCCTTTACGTCTGGATCCGGCCCACATGCCACCCACCGGCCCATAAAGTAAAAAGAAGCTCATCCATCTGTCCATATGCTAACCATTCATTGTCACCCACGTGTTTTTATACTCTAAAATATGCATTTCCTTTTTCTTTTTCTGTTATACTAATAGATCACGTAAGAATATTTAATTTTGAAATAATGTGAACTAAGATTTTGAGACTAATTATATAATTTCAAGTAATGGAATTTCATGTGGAAATATAGTCGGTTTATGGTATAAAGAATCAACATTTGATGTAGCAAATCGAAAGTGAAAACCCAAAATGTAAAAGACGTGATATGCCTTAAAGAATATCGACGCATATTTTTTATCGATCGAAAACATTAAAAACGAATCTGATACCTATGTTGTCCGGTTGAAATATGTTTGGTTCATTGGGGCCCAAGAAAATACTTTATTTTGGATATAACTCTGGTTTTGACGAATTTGATGGTGTAAAAACAAATTTAACAATGCAACATATTCATCTTTTCTTTAAGTTAACTTGTTCATCACGATAAAAAAAAACAAAAAGAAAATCAGTTACACTTGAGCCGTGCGATTTTAACAATAATTTTATCTCAACGTAGATAAAAATAGGTACGTAATAATCATATATCAGAATTTTATAAAAATCATTTCTTAAAAGTTATGAAACGAAAACAAAATATGCTCAAAACTAACTATCACAAGAAAATAAGAGAATGGAAGTTAAAAAAATATATTACATATACTATTTATTTGCCACACAAAATACTATTACTAAATTTTTGTTTTATTTATAAGGATTTGTGATCTACTGTAGCTAATTGAACCGCTAACCGATGAGATTAAAGTAAATAGCATGTTTGAATTATTTGAGATTTATATGGTTAAGAGTTACGGTTTGATTAAGCGAGTCATTTGGTTCACCATTTGAAGCTTGGAACCGGACAAACACCGAGTTTATCATTATTATTTTCTTTACTATATGAATTATCTAGTTATGCGAATACTTGATATCTACCAATATAATTTTTAAAATGTTAATGCTAACTTAAGGTTTTAAACTAAAAAGAATGGTTAAAACCATGAGACCAACCCGACTGGTTTAGTTTGTCGATTTATTAAAACTGTTGTTAATGGTCCGGTCTATAACTTTTATTAAACTTATTTAACCAAATCATAAATTTTGATCACAAATTTATTGGATAAATGGGAAAATAAAAAATCTAAGAATATATGTCGTGGGTAGAGGTGAGTGGAGATTCTATCAATAATATTTTGTCACCTCGACGATTATATGGCACTGGGTAGCGGCCGGCGGTTGTTCGTGAGATGATGTTGTGGGTCAAGGTGAGTGAGTTTTTTTACCAAATATATTTAAATATTACCACATTTTTTTATAAAAAACATTAAACTAAAAATAAAAGAAAATTACTAAAATAAAAAAACATTACACTAAAAAAAAAGAAAATTACACTAAAAAAAAAGAAAAATACACTAAAAAAACAATTACATTAAAAAAAACCTAACCTAAGTGGGAGCCCGAGAGTAACATTTGTCACGCCGAAACGTGGTAAAAGTTATGACCAACCTTGCGACGGTACTCCACGTGGGTAAAGGCTTTGATCACGTCTTCTTTTTCCTCGGGGAGATCTCTCTTCACATCTCTGTACGCGGTTTCGAAGTTTTTACACTTCGATTTCAAGTCCCCGAACTTGTGGGAGATGGAGTCATTGGTATGGTTGGTTACCCCGACAAGGGTACCAAACTCAGCTAGGACCCTATGCCACTGTGGTCCACGAGCACCCGGTGATCCCCGGTTTGTCGAAGCACCGTCACCGTACACTTGTTGGTACGCGATGACGAGTGCTAGCTCTTCCTCCTCGGTCCAATGCACCATGATGAACTTGGGTTTGAAGATTGAAGGTTTAGTGTAGGATAATTGTGAAGAAGAAGATGAAGGAGGTAAATATAGGTAAATAAATTGCGGATAATAAATATTCGTTGTTGAAAAATTAATTTTTTTTGAAATTCAAATGTCGGCCAGCACGCTAACGGACACGAGCTGTCTCACGTACGATCGCTCGCTGACGTGATCACGTGGGTCTATTGTCGTTGACGCTAGCCACGTGAATAAGGTTGTGACTCGCGGTAGCTTGCTCGCGAAGCACAACGGACATTCTAAGATATATTAAAAGAAAAGTTAACTCCTACATTTTTGGCATTTTTATAATATCAAGTGTTGTCATTTCAAGGTACAACGTCTGATATGAGGTTTAGGTGGTTATTAACAATGGTTATTAACAATGGGGCAAGTTCAAGAGTTCAAGAGTAAAAGTATAAATTAGTCTTTTACTCATCAATATTGAGGTTAATGGTTATTAACAATGGGGCAAGTTCAAGAGTTCTCTATTTTTCACTTCATATTCTCCCATTTAATTAACCTTCTACTCCTCTCTAAACATTAAACCACCACCCGTTCATTTCCTGTCCTCATAACTACATATTGTAACCGTTCGACCATGAATCCCTACATATATCACACCTCATGTACTTTTTACCCTAGAACACTATGTTTTTCTACTGCCTGCTCTTCCATCCATCCTATCAGTCCAAAAGCTTACATAGGAAACAAGGAAAGAGATGGATGGTTCAATCGGTAATGGTTTTATTTGGTCTACTATACAACGATGGTGTGATGGTTGGCCAACTCGACGTAGCGGAGGTAAGGCAGAATAGTCATTTAAGGTTTGAGAATCATCAACCATGATATAATTCCTTTCTTTCTGATTGTTCATTGTTGTGTTTATCTTGGTATCAAGGTCTTCAATCATGATTGTTTTTGGATTTAGTCTTTTGTGGCTTTGTTGGCTTTCTGTTCGTTTCGATTGCGCCTAAAATCGTTGTTGCATGGCTGTGGAAGTTGATGATCGTCAGATTCATAATCATTTTTTATAGGTGAGCATTGCTATTCGGCTTTTTGTTTCGATTTTGAATTGAAATGGGATAGAATGAGAAGGCATGCTTTGATTTTAAGAAGGAATACTTCGGTGCATTTTTTTATATTGGTTTTTACTTTTGAAGCAATAAAAGAATTTTAATAACTACTCGCGCTAAGTTGGTATGAAGATGTACCAGTCAGTACAACAAAGAATCAAATTAAGGGATGGAAGGTATGCTTCAAACTATGCATATGTGGTTCAGATCTTGTATATATTGGTGTTAATTTGCTAATCCTTACTTCGGGTATTTTTCTTAAAATTTCATAAGGTCAACCTCCAAAAAGATAAATACTAAGCACACAAGAAATTAAAGGCTCCCGTTGAAGACGCAAAAATGTTGTAATGGAAATTAAAGGAGGTCAAACAGAAACTACGCGGAGGATAAGAGAAGTCAGAGGAGACTAAGACCGAAAATATTATCTTATTTTCTTATTTTGGATTTTAATGAAAGTACTATCACTATGTAGATGAGTCCAAGTTTCTTTTTAGTGCTACATGTAGGTTGTTTATTTACTTTTGAGTCTTCCGTATGGATTTTAAACATTGTTTCTATTAATGGTTGTATTACGAATACAACTTACCTCTTTGTTAAAGAGATAGTTGTTGAATTATATGACTGTTATGATTGTTACCTGGTTGAAAAAGTGCACGTTGTTCAATTGTATGATTTCTATATTTATTTATTTTTTGCATTCAAAAATCCTCTTGCGCTATGGGCTACGAGAATCATTAGTAAATTTTGATTGGATATGGCTCAAACTGAATTCTTTAATTGGTTTTAGTTGAAATTCTAGGTTGGTGTTCATAATACACCATTCCACTTCAAGTCTTTAATTGGTTTTAGTTGAAACTAGTGGGTTTACCCGCGCGTTGCAACGGGATCCACAAATGGGTTGCAATACAATATTATGATACTTAACTTTTTTGTCGCAAGTTACGCAAAAAGAATAGAAATGTGCACCCTATGTTTTACCAAGTATTCGTAGAAAAAAAAGAAAAGAAATGTGCACCGTCATTTACAACTGATTGCAATTCACCACAAAAACCATGTACTCATTATTGAACAATTCTTAATAAACCAAATGTATGTTACTGTAATAGACCAATATGAACATAAACATCACTCTTGTGTAAGTTGTACGGTCATTGCATATCTACATAACCGTGTCATTGAAGACACCTTGCTAAATGATGTTCATTTACATGACAAAAGCATGTAGTAATAATATGATATGATATACACTATTATATGAAGGTCACTGTCAATTTAGAAATTAAAAGTTGTGATTTGTAAGTTTGTAATAGATTTGCCTAACCTAACCTAGCAACTAAAAAATTGCCCAATGTAGCTAGTGAGCCGAACCATCCCGTCCACTTTGCCGCTGGGTAGACGCATATATATATGAAAAGGGTTTATAATATAAGTATTATTATGGCAAAGTTTTAAAACTCATACAAGTTTATTTGAGATAAGATTATTTATTGTGGTAACATAAATTATTATCTTTCATCGCCATTACATGAAATTTGTTCAAAATATTATTATCCTGTGTGTTTATTTAGTTTGGGTGAGTTCCATTTTTATATAAAAGTTGAATATCTTCTAGTGGCATTTAGGGAAGAAAGAGTTAAAATTTAGAAAATTGTAAAGAAACCCTTAGTATGTCATTTTAACTTTAGACAATTTAAATATATTTTTCAATTTCTCATCCTTTATAATTTAGTATTGATAATGATAATAATAGAGTTGTATAAAAAGTTTTGATTTAAGATAGTTATTTAGTTATTATACTTTTTTCAGCAGCCACATACAAATTGAAATGAGTAGTTGTAAATCCTAAAAAAGGTAGTTGTTTAGTTGACATGAGAGTCCAACTTGCCAATCCCATGCTAAGCAATATAGACCAATTACGAATTTATACTGTTCACAATTCAAAATGTTAGTATATATAATTCTAGGTTGGAAGTTACATACCAAAACAGTTTGGTTTAGTGAGTTGAACGGTTTATTTTTCCTTTCATAATCATTAGTTTGCATTAAGTTTTTCAAATGTTTAAAGATGATTCGTGAAAATTACGTATTCAAAACTCTTTACTCCGAAAATGAACAATAACAAAAGTAAATGTAAAAAAACCGGTTCCAAAAAAAAATAGTAAACAAAAACATTAAACCATGTAAATGTCAAAGCGACTAAGCATAACAAAAGAAGAAAAATAAATGGAGATGCGGGGGATCGAACCCCGTGCCTCTCGCATGCAAAGCGAGCGCTCTACCATTTGAGCTACATCCCCGTTGTGACTTCTTTTTCTTGTAAAGATAATTAATATGTATTTTATCAGTATGATGTTACATAAGAGTTGATTATTATTTCTCATACACTTTAAACAATATGAAATAGAGTATAGACTCCAATATTCGAGAAGAATTCTGTGACCTCAAAGACAAACCGATCTATAGTAAGATCTCGATCTTGATAAGCTCACCGTCATCAATGAAATAACGCAAGTTAATTCTCGATAGCATCAAGTATCGGTCTAAATGTCTAATTAGCTAAAACGACGAAGCCTTCGCTTAGGCTTATGTCATTTAAGTCGATTCTGAGAAGGTGGTTTATACTTTCTTTTGTTTAGGTTCATACATGTTTATATTGATTTCTCTAATCCTTTTGACTAACTTTGAATTGCTATGTCAAACCATCATTTGCTAAAAAAAAGTCAACATAAAAAACATGAAATGTCAATAAGATGATTTGACTTTTGAGGAGACTATATATCTATTTTGATGGGCCAAAAGTCAACAAATGTCAAAGCCAAAGTCAAACAAAAACACTTGTCCATGGAATTACACATACTAAAAGTATACAAATATATGAAAACCTGCTCAACTATAACTCTTTCCTCATTCTGCCCATCAAAAATTTGAATCAAACCGCAACCCGTTTTAGACCAGACCCAACTCAAGTAACCGATACATTAACCGCAGGAACCACACCAGTAGTCGTGGTCTGTGGTTCATCATCTGGGAACACCTCCGACTGCAATGCAGGTGCTATGATCTTTACATGTAACCAAGTTTGCTCCCAGAGACCGTCCGAGCCGCTTGGTGAAAGTATTCCTGTTGCTTTCATTACAAGCAAATTGTTCTTGAGGAGCTCAGGGACTAACTCATGTATTTTCCCGCTTCGTTTTCCTCTGAATTTAACCTTCGTGTAACGTTCCATAGTGCTTAAAACACCAGCCCATACTTTACTAAACGATGCCAAGCAGGATATACGAGGTAACGAGTGTAAAAACGCTTTTGACAAAAGTTTCAAGGACAAAACGAGGGTACCTTCCATGTTTCGGTACTCTTTGGCTGATCTTTCTTCAACAATTTCTAGCAAATCGCTCAGTAATGGGAATATTACCGAATCAAAACATTGTAACCACGTGTCATCTTCGAGATGAATACCTTCTAAACCTGTTAAGCACCTTTGAAGCATCAAAACTGCATGGTTCCTGATTTCTTCTCTCGGGTCTATACATACTTTCCTTAAACCTTGAACCAGACGGACCCACATCTCACCAATATCTTTAAAAAGTTGAGTTGCGGCTTCGGGTTCTTCCTCAACCGCTTCACAAGACCACTTAACCAAACAAACTGCTGAACCAGCCATCAAATCCAAAGACTTCAATGACCTGGCAACATCTCCAACACGAGACTCGGAGAACTGGCGGGCTGCATTGACACATAGCACAAAGTTAGCAGGTAACAAGTGGGTCCCCTCCAGCATGATGAATTCGAGAGTCTCAAATCCGGGCTCGGAAGCTTCTGGATGTCGAGCGGTCATAGAGAGGAGAGAAGTGATGGTACGCCAACCCATATGAGATTTTATCTGACCCGCATTTGCTTTGACAAGACGCATAATTTCCCGTGTGATGTGTTCACAGTAAGCATCTGCCACCCGGGCATCGAGTTTTAAAATAAGTTGAAGTGATTTAAGAAGGTCATCGGTCAAGTCTTCTTTGTAAGGGAGTAGCCGTCTACAAATTCTAATGAGCCCAAAAACTGTTTTTTCAACTAAGGTACTCGGCATCACAGCTGACTGAACTATACTAGCTATGTACTCATAAACATTTTGCCATAGAAGCATAATTCGATCCCGATTATTTAACGTGATCGTAATTAGTAGCTCCAAACAAAAAACGGCACCATTTTCGTCTTCATGGGAAGCTAAAATCAAGGCCTGGGAAAGTTTAAAAAGAGACTCCGATTGAAGAAATTTACTCTCAGTAAACACACCATCGACATGACAATCTTTAACGGTTTCCGTGGCCCGTTTCCGAGCTTCGACTTCTTCTTCAGAAGGTTGTGGCACGGGTTTTTCGGTATCATAATATAGAAACTCACTGAACCGGCCCATCAGCCCGGATGATTTCCTGACTGGGGGTAAAGCAGGTTTGACTGGGGAGACCAATGGAGATCTTCCCGAGTCTGGCTCAGAATTGGACTCCAAATCATCAGCTGCATCATGGGCTAAGCGAGCGGGAAGAAGACCTAATTTATGTAAGCTTAGAATGCAATCAAGAATGTTTTGCCAGCCTGAACGTATATAATCACCGTACATATTTGCTATGGTGAAAACCGCTACAGTTGCTCTACGGGCTTTAATATCATTACCAAAAGCAAAAACGGATTCTTCAATAGACATTGGAAGCGAGAGTCTTGTAAACTTAGAGAGAGAAACCAACAACCCGTCAAGAACATCACTAAGATGATAACAGCCCGCAATCTTAGCAACATGTAGGAACCCATCAATACATGTTTGCAACACGTCTTCTTGATCTACAGGATCCAGAACCACAGATAGAGCAGCAACAGTCGGACCCGACAAAATAGCAAACATTTCACTGTTGATCTGTTGTCCTGACCCGCACACAATGAAAGGAGCAGTTTCTCTTGATTTGTGAATTAGCCCGATCCAGTTATCATGAGTCATGACTGGTAACCCAACACCTTGTTCTGGAGTCATTCGGATCTCATTTTCACAAATGGAATGGTAAAGCTCGGATAAATACTCTCGGGGGAGATCATCACCGCCATTTATCCGCCGATTATTACGAATAAAATCGGCTTCTGTCATCTTTTTCTTCACTTGTGCATTATGTTGGTCTGTGTTTAGCATTATCAAAGAATACGATAACACTAAAGCAGCATCTTTATTGGCCAAAATATTAGGTGACTGTTCATAATATCTTTCAGAAAATGCCTCGACAACCCTCGATATTTTCTGGGATTCTCCCGGTAATCTAAAAGTTTCCAAGAAAACCCGTAAAGCAATGTCCAGATTCATTTCTTGAAAATCAAATGTTTTTGCAAACTCTTGAAGTACATCGACACAGAATTGATCATGATTCCCAAGATAATCTCCAACAAGATTCTTATCTAACCCTCGTGTGTACCTTAAAAAACATGCTACACTTAACGGGTCAAGTGTTTCAGGCAACAAACGCATTCCTTGGAGGCTCTGAAAACCTTTCTTAGGATCCTGGTTAAATTGATCAGCCCCAATCATTAACTTCTTCTTGACTTGCTTCATCTTATGGATATACGGTACCCAACACTCGGGATTTTCATAACTTTCACATTTCACATTCCAAAACGGCTCATGATTTCCAAGATTGGATGCATCTGGTTCTAGAACCGGGGTTTGATCACCGTCGCCAACAGTCTCAGCCATACAACTAATCATGGCGATTAATCCTTCTAGAGCAAGAATGTTAATAGCAGAAAGTGGGCTATTGACCGGAATCATGCTTTTAGATAACAAATTTGCAAGATCTTCAAAAAGATTGCTACACGAAATGTCACAATCGTAATTAGCATAAATTTCGTGAATAAAACCTGGCTGCCTGCAAAGATCAACAAGTGTTTCCATGGCAACTTCTTGTTGTTGATATGACGCTCCATGTTTGTCGACTGCAATCTTCATAAGAACACCAGAGAAAAATGCTTCTAGCTGGAGTTTGAGCTTAACCCGCATAACATGATAAACATTCAAAACAATGCTACAAACTGTAGAAAGAATTAGTGGGCTCGGAGACAACCCGAATTGCATCAAGCTATGGAATAAATCGTTCTGAACCAAAGCTAATAGTTCGGGATGGTGGCCCAAAGAGGGCCCACTTAACTCGATGGCTGAGTTGATCAAGCCAAAAGCGAATAAAGGAACATCTTCATCATATGCCATAGAGTTGGATCTGGGACCCACTCCAACATGTTCTACTGCATGCAGAAGGGAACAAAGGAAGTTGAATATTTCCACCATGCATGGAACACCGTAGGGTTCTTCCACAAGATGGTTTTTAGTCTGACCAACCTCTCCAGTGGTTTCATGATCCATCTTAACTTCAGGAATCTCGGTGGAAAGATCAAAACCACCACCAATCGACTCGATTTTTGAACCAGTATAACCATTATCCAGTGTTTTACTTGCTGATGCATGATCGTTATCCGGAACGCTGACCTGTACAAAGAGAAGCATGTGAGATTCAAATGCCAGCTTAATACCTCATCCAGATCAAAAGGTGGCCACAACAAAATCCATTATGTCTAGATGTACATTTTCAATATAGATTACAAAAGGTTAATTTAAGATAGTATTTTGTCTCAAACAGATCATATAAATAAGTGTCAAACTGGTTAAAAGCCGACCAGACTCTGTTTTGATGCATACAACCTCCTAAATCGTTTTACTCAACGATTTGAATTATTAGTGTCATAAATAATAATATTTTTGTAATCATAATTAAAACACTAATTAGTTATAAAATTTCAAAATATGGACAAAAAAGTGTGTATGGGCCAACCAATCTGACCCAACCCGCTACCTGCCTATCTTGCCATTAATACTGGCAGGCAGGCATAAGGGATCTTGACCTAGCCAAATGATAATCCAATTTTGATCAGTTTGGAGTAAAGGGGTATGTTGGTCACACACAATTACACAAAGTAAAACATGGCACTAGAGGTGGAAATTTTCTCCAGTAAATTCATGTTATGTTTTATCTCAAACGGGTGATATCAAAAGTTTAGCTCTAAAGGAAACACGTTGAAGGGTCAAAGGTCACCCAAAGTGTATTTTTAATGCGTAAACCCCCAAAATCATTCTATTCAATATATTATATTATTAATTTAATATTTTCCAGTAGTCATATTTGTCTAGCCCTAAACCATTTAACATGTCTAAAACCCCTAAAAACAGTCTGCTTATATTGTGTGTCTTGCTTAAAAAAACCTCACTTTTTAAGGTCCTTGCACCTAGGCCCAAGGTTACCCTTTGTGCCTGATGCCCTCAATTGCCTAGATTTGACACACTGATTGTTTATAAAAGCATCAACTTTTTGGACCATTAGTGTTTTGTGGTCATACAAATTACAACCCATTATCCAACCGGCCCATTTTCCCACCTCTACATGGCATCAATGAAATTCCAAGTCAAACAGAAAATGATAATTTACCTCATCAGCAAGATGTGATCTGCCTCCCTGAGTTAAATCTTCATTATTATTACAAACATCAGGCAGATGCATAAAGATACATCTAATCAGTTCATGCATTGTGTGTCGAGCTGTTCTCTGCAGCAATTCGCCTTTTGAGCTTGCTTGATGAACTATCTGGAAACACGTGTTCACTATGTTGCATACATGCTGGTTACTCAAATTGACCGAGGCTTTATTCTTCATACAAGCCAATAAAACTTGAAGTATTTTCATCAATACCACTTCCTCAGATGCAGGATCTGTAACCTCAAACCGACAACTAGTTACAGCATCAACTATCAAACGCAATGCATCAGCTACATTAACGGTGTCCAGATCAAGAACTTCAAGGGTCAAAAATTTGTAAATTGATGACAAGGCAACGCCAGTTATTGGTGCGCTAGTTTCATCTGACTGAATGACATCTAAAAAGGGCTGCAAATACACGACTGGACTGATGGTGTGCCACTGATGCTGCCATGAGAAGACTTTTCTCCGTATTTCTTTAAATGATTTAATCAGAGGATGGTCTAGTTGATCTTCATCCATTGTGTAATGAAATCCCCACCGTACATTTCTTCTCATCACAGCCAAAACTGCACCAATTTCTGAATTAACCATAAATGCTGAAGAAGATCGGGGTGGTGTGCAGGAACAATCTTTAGTGTCTCTGGAAACTGCAGCTACTTCAGACTGTTGATTCAGGCACCCCATATTGTCAACCTTTTTATGAGTTGACGTTAGTAATAGATTTTATATCCAGCTATAGAAAAATACGATTTTGGGAGATCATAACCACCTACAAAATGAGACATCAATGACCACAAGAGATGCTAAATGTGAATAAACCAGATTAAAGAACAAACTTACTTATAAATGATCAACACATGCAAATAACCTTTTCCATATCCAGTGTATCTACCTATGAATCATCTAATCAATATATAAATGTCCTGAAACCATCTTTACATTCTAGCCCCTTATAATCTATGTTTACTAAACCCCTGCCCGAGCCGTGGTTGTAGCTTAATAGCTTTATCATCATACTCAGTAAATCCCACTAATAGCAAGGGTAGGTAGGGTCTGAGGAGGGTAAGATGTAGGTTAATAGGTTATAATCCCAATATCTTAACTATTTGTACAACTTTCTATCTCATATGTTTTTGTGAGTTAGAAAAAAGGTATCACCATTAAGAAGGCATTCTCTTTACATAACGGATAAACCTAATTAAACTAACGGGCAACAGCATGCCTCTACCTACAATGTTTTAGTAGTATCATCAGAAGTGTCACCAAGTTCTCTTATCCTACACTCCCATATGCTTTCTGTCCCTAGTGCTCCGTCCCCTTATTTTGTTCCTATGGATAGTTTTGACTATGAGTGGGATTTACTCTAAACAAAATAGTAAATAATCCACCTAAATAGATGCATAATCATGTTCTTCCTTCTCCCGGACCATTGATTCCTATAGCACAATGCACTTGAATTGCTATGATGTTGTCTCAATATTTAACTTACATTTCATTTCTTGAGTCCCTTCTACATATTCATCCTCTGTTGTAGTTGTACAATTACGTTCAGATATAACAGGCTAAACAGACATATAACAACTTACACTAAGGCCTCAGATCTAATTCAAAAGCAAACAAGCAACTCAAAATCCTCACCAAATTCAGCTCAAATCGACTTCATATCATTTCATTTATCAGTCACTTTAGATTCCAAACAAACAGCAACCAAACAATCGTGTGAACAAGTCGACTTCAATTCATTTCAGTTATCAGCCATTACACTAATTCAGTTCAAGTCGACTTTCAATTCATTTCAATTATCAGTCATTACAGATTCCAAACAAACATAAACCAACAGATCGTCAGATCACATGAACGAGATACAATCGATCAGTCAACTTCAAAACAAGATGCGATTCATGAAATACATAATCAAATTCCAAATTCAACACAAATCCACTTCATTCCATTTCAATCATCAGTCATTACAGATCCAAACACACGGCAACCATACAATCGATCAATAACCTTCAAAACACGATAAACACTTCCAAATTCAACTCAAATCCACTTCATATCAATTCAATAATCAGTCATTACATATTCCGAACAAACAACAACCAAACAATCACATAAACGATATACAACCGATCAATCAACTTGAAAACATGATTCGATTTACAAAATACATAATAACTGAATCTAGTAGATTGAGAAACAAACAGATCGAAGAAAACGAATAAAAGTAAACCTGATTAATAAGCATCCTCAGTGAGTGATTGTCCGTACACCTCACACACTAGCAGATGTGACGAATTATGAGTGGTGATGTGGATTGCTGTAATTTATAGTTTTGTGATTTTTTATTATTATTATTATTATTTGGGGATATTGAAGATCACAAAGGGGGAGAACGTCTTCCTGGAATGAGGCATTGTCTGTTCAGGTTTGTTTGGGTTTTATTTTGCTTTTTTTTTATTATTTTTTTATTAAATGTAATTATTTACGAATCTCACACACAAATAATAATAGTAATAATAATAATAATAATAATAATAATAATAATAATAATAATAATAATAATAACTAGGGTTGTTGTTAACCCGCCGCAAAGCGGCGGGGCATGTTTGTTATGCAGAAGTGTTTAGTGGCACTATTGGCAATGATTTTCCTGCATTCTTTCGCGTAATTGTGAACGGTTTCGTGGACATAAAAGATAATATTAAGTGACTGTTATTGTCGCGTGGGCTTCAAAAAAATACTCGCGGCTAAAAGCTAAAAGCCTGGTGGTCAAAATTTGAAATCCTAAAAGCTAAAAGTTTTGTGGTCAAAGTTTGAAATCTTAAAAGGTAAAAGTTTGATGGTCAAAGTTTGGTGATCAAATTAGAAGAAAATAAAGTTAAGCTAAAAGTTAATGGCCAAAGTTTTAAATCCTAAAAGAAAAAAGTTTGGTGGTTAAATTGACATAAAATAAAGTTAACCTAAAAGTTAGTGACATAAAATAAAGTTAAGCTAAAAATTAGTGATCAATATATATATTAAAAAAAAACTATTAAAGTGTCCGGTTGAACCTTTATTTAAAGCTTTGAGTATATATATACAGAAAAACTAAATTTATTTGTAGCTAAGTTATGACATGATGTATCAATAAAAAATAAAATAATCAATCACCTTAAGTTGTTTGACAATTACGTAAGCAAGAGCAGGGCATTTTAGTTCCAAGACACTATTAAAGTGTCTTGTAATTAATATATAGATAATAATAATAATTGTTTTGCTTTGTACAGGGTGGTATGGCTGAGGAACCGGGTTGACCTGTCAAGAACTGAACATATCCAGGAACCCAACCGACCGTTTAAGAGTGAGTGGGTTTCGGGTTAGGCGGGTTTAAACAAGTCGGTTCTATGTAGGTAAGTTTGGACCATTTAAGATTGTTAACCTGGGTTTTAAAAGACTTAATACATCAGCGTGACAATTAGTGGGATCATTAGGTAGCACTGGAAATATCTCATCACTTTTTATACGGGAAATACATATCGTGTGCTTCATACAACACCAAAACCACCTTATTGTTTATGCTTAACAAACGCTCGTGAAAACCCAGGTCGGTCGGTCCTCCATTCATCCGACTGGAGGTGTGGATAACGAGGCCACCTACACAACCTTCTCTCTTTTGTCCTTATGTTGTAGTAAGGTAGGAAATAATATTTCATTCTAGTTGTTGCCACCAAGTCTCTTGCTTCTATTAAGCCCAGCCTAAGTAGAAACGGGTAGTGGCACTGGGTGGACGGTCTATCCGCTCTTAAGTGGATGTCTACTCGTTCTCCTCGCTTCAATTCCCAATGAACAGCATGATATTGACCTATCATTTGTATAAGATATTATTCCCAACTTGATTTCATTGATCATGGAAAAGGGGTATATATAGATACATCATGATCTCCTACTCTTGGAGATAATGTATACAATCATTATCTACTAAAAATAATTCAAATCAATTCTAATTATACAATAACTAGTATTATAGCTATTACACCCCCGCAGTCGAATCGAGAGGAAGCCGAACGGTTAGACTGGATCGAAAGTCGTCAAACATGATCTTCGGAAGACCTTTAGTGAAAATGTCAGCAATCTGAAAACGAGAAGGGATGTGAAGAATACGGACCAGACCCTTCTGAACATGTTCACGAACAAAGTGAATATCGAGCTCAATATGTTTAGTTCATTGATGTTGAACCGGATTTCCTGACAAAAATGGCACTAACATTATCACAGTAGACGACTGTCGCATGAGATAGAGGGTGATGAAGCTCCAGAAGAAGATTGCATAGCCAGCATATTTCGGCGACAACATTTGCAACCCCTCGATATTCGGCTTCCGCACTGGAGCGAGAAATAGTAGACTGTTGTTTGGACTACCAAGAGATAAGATTGTTTCCCAGATAGACATAGTAACCAGATGTAGAACGTCGTGTGTCAGGGCAACCAGCCCAGTCGGCATCAGTGTATGCACGAAGGGAAAGAGAAGTAGAAGGAGCCAGAGTAAGGCTGGAATCAACTGTACCCTGAATGTAGCGGATATAAGATATTTCCCAACTTGATTTCATTGATCATGGAAAAGGGGTATATATAGATACATCATGATCTCCTATTCTTGGAGATAATATATACAATCATTATCTACTAAAAACAATTCAAATCAATTCTAATTATACAATAATTAGTATTACAACTATTAATTTGTTCAATTTGGTCGATCTAATACTTAGTTAATTCTTTTATCTCTATGTTCCCACTGATACCTAATCGATAACAAACCAGAATGGCTTTTTTAGGCCCAATTTCATCTATTTTTGTTGAGGCAATTCTTACTTGTTCACCGGCAACTGATCTAGCTCCTGAAATATATAACATTCGCTTTAAAGCTGCTTTATCTGCCTGAAGTCGTGTAAACCAGAAATGAATTAACAAATATGAAGCAAGACCTACTCCCTCCCATCCCAGGAATAAATGAAGTTATCTCCAGTCACCAACATTGGCATAAAAAAGTAGGAATGGATAAATAACACATAAATCGAGGGCTATGTGGATCTTCAAACATATATGAAATGGAACAAAGATGGACCAAGCTACTTATGGATGTAACCACAATTAACATCACTATGCTCGAGCTATCGAACACAGCGTCAGAAATTCCATGTGGCGGGAAAAGCTCTCGGAAAAGCTAATGAAAAAAGCCATGGGGAGCATAAAAATGACACCGGTCAGATAGAAGGAGACATGCTCCGTCACTGAAGTTATGTGTTAGGAAACCTAGTTCGGAAAGTTGCTATCTTCGTAATCACAAATCCCGAGTTACTATGCTATGAATTATAAGGCCCTCTTTATGCTCTCAACGACTTTTACAGAACTCAGATTCCATAGGCCGAAACGAAGCCCTTTAAAGGTATATATGAACTCAAAAGCAATAATAAAAGAAGCTATCATTCTGGGGAGTCAGATGACTGTCTGGGCTGGTTCTTTTGAGGGAAGCCTATAAATTGCACGGATTCAAATAATAGCGCATCGCGTAATGTAAGTACTCCTTCCCATTTCTTCCTTTATGCTTTTATCTACTTGAAATGCTTACAGCTAAGTGCAGAGAAGGTACCCAGGGGACCAAACGAAATGACACTGAAGGGTCTTCAACTAAAGCTTCGCCAGTACTGAAAGACAACTAAAGACTACTAATTCCATACGAATTAGTACTGAGAAGCATATGCCCATCACTCCAGCATTGGAACCAAAGATGAAATATAGAGTCCATATATCCTTGTTGTTATTGGATAACAGGGGCTCCTGACTCCAAATCAAGGGAGTGGAGGTAATCCGGGCAAAATCAGAAAGTCATTCAAAATCAACCCCTCAAAGAGGAATCAACCGTGAGAATAATCTGCCAAGAAAACCGTCAACTCTGACTCTTTTGGTTTTTATTTTCAAAATTTAGGGTTTAAATTTAATAAGTGTCTGTAGATACAAAGTAGTTTGTTTTAATGTATGGTGTTCTTTGTCTTTTGTTAGTGGGGATCTACTCTGATGCTTACTGGAGATAGACTCCTATGTCTTTTTAGGGACCGCTTTCTTTCCTTCTTCTTCTTTAGAGGTTAAGTTGGCTATGATTCGGGTACTTGACAATTGAATGCCCCAATTCTTTGTAGTTAAATCATTTCAAAGGTTTTAGAGGGAATCCACTTTTCTAGCTGGAAATCAGTCAAGAATAAAGTAAACCTCTAAGTAATCTATTGCCCTAACTAAACCATGGTTTTTGCATTTCGTTCAATAGGGGGAAACGAGACCTGTAAAGAAAGGGGAATACTAATCAATTTTTTGAGATTTTGACGCATTAGTAGGATTCATTCTTTTCCTCTCCACAGATACTGAGATTTATCCTTAGATAGACGCACTAGAAAGTTGAACAGGAAAGTTGAGACTGGCTTGTTCATGATGCTAGTTTAGGAATGAAGGTTTTCTAGTTTCAATCTATAAATATCGTTTAGCCCTCACTCGCCGGTAGGTTGTGATTGAGCTTAGCTTGGCAAATCTCGCACCGTAATGCGAGTGCTTATTTATGAAAGAATGTCAACTGCTACCAAAAGCACACTAAGTTAGTCACAGGTAGAAACTTATGAGCTCTACTAGCTCTCCGACTCTATAAACTGAACTTTTTTTCCCGCTGTTTCACCCCTTTACCCCATCTTTCTTGCTTGCTATGAGCGTTACTGCTACTTAGAACGGTCTTTCTTTGCCGTGATCAGTTTGCTAGTTTCTTTGATCCCACTTGGTGTTCCTTTTCCATTTGCTTCCAATAGTTTGACCTATCCAAAAAATTTGTCGGCCTACGAACGATGCTAGAAGTTGTTTTGCTATACGATTTTATCTTGTTTCTATTTTATTTGTTATCCCTATTCCGGAAGTCTCCTTTTCCACCCTTTTCCTTTTAGCTGTCCTCATTGCTTCGTAAGACCAGAACTCCCAGACGTAGAACCATTCTCCGGACCCAACTGTCATAATACTTCTTCATTTCTTATTTGTACTTTGCTTCCCGTACTACCGTGGCCACTCGGTACTCTTCGATTTTCATGTTGTTAACATCTTTTCTTTGTTTTTGTCTTCATCAATTGCCAGGGTTCTTTTGGTCGGGAAATGAATTTCGGCCGGAATAACTGCTTCTGACCCATACACAAGACTAAAAGGTGTTTTTCCTGTACTTGTTTTTTCCGTTGTTCGTTGAGCCCATACCACATTGGCAACTGAGATAACCAATCCTTGTCGTATCTCCCCAAGCGTGTCTTTAAGCTGATCAATATGCTTCGGTTCATCCGTTCGACTTGGCCATTATCTTGTGGATGTGCTACGGATGCAAACACTTGGTTTATTTTCATTTGTCTGCACCATGATCAAAATGGGTTTTCTGCAAACTGTGCCCCATTATCCGTGACGAGCCTTCCGGGCAAACCGAAACGACAAACAATGTTCTCCCAATCGAATGAGATAATCTGATTATCAGAGATGGATGTCGTTGGCTTCACCTCTATCCACTTAGAGAAATAATCAACTGCAATAATCTAGTACTGGACACCTCCCTTTGCTTTTGGAAAAGGACCCAAAATATCCGCCCCCCACTGAAAGAATGGCCAAAGGGAGGTAATTGGGACCAATTTGTGCTTCGATGCCTGAGGAACTGGGGCATGTAATTGATAAGCTTCACACTTTGTCGCTATTTCTCCGGCTTCCTCTCTCATGGTAGGCCAGAAGTATCCGAAGTGCGTTGCTCTTGTCACTAAGGCTTGCGCACCAACGTGCGCTCCACATATTTAGGTGTGTATTTCATTCATGATTCCTATCTCTTCATCCCGGGCAACACACCGGTATGAAGGGCAAAAATAGCCCATTCGGTATAATTCTCCTCCTTCCAATTCGTACATCCGACTTCGCTCTTTGATTTGTTTGGCTAGCATTTCTTCTTCTATACTTTTTCCGCTCAGTAGATCCACAAACGGCTTCCGCCAATCAACCTCCGCACCAATTGCCAATACCTCCATTACATCTGATTCGGTTATCGATGGCTCATCTAGCACTTCTACCAATACTTTCTTGCTTAAATGAGCGAAGGCTAATGAAGCTAGCTTGCACATAGCATCAGCACCCTTGTTCTTTTTTCTCGGTATCTGTACGATCTCGCACTTGTCGAATAAATCCTTGACCTCCTTAACCTTTTACAAATATTTTTTCATGACTGGATCCCTGGCTTTGAAATCATCGTTTAACTCATTGGCCACAAGTTATGAGTCAACGAACACTTTTAACTCTCTCACTCCCATTTGCCAAGCCATTCGGAGACCTGGATCAAGGCCTCGTATCAGCTACATTGTTCGTACATTTGAAATTTAGTCGAATGGCATATGTCGATTCGATGTCGGACACGTCAATGAGTATTAGGCCCGCTTCGGAACCTTCCATACTAGAAGCTCCATCCGTATAGAGGGACCACCCGTCCCAGGTTCCAGAACTTCCTGCTTCATCCTTATCGGGGATATCTATTATCATTGGATCTTCTTCATGGTTTGTTCTCTCTACCAGAAAATCAGCTAACACTTGTCCTTTTATTGCCAATCTTCATTTGTACTTGATACCATAAGAACCGAGCTCGATGGCCCATTTAGTTAGCCGAACCGCAACCTCTAGGTTACTCATGATATCCTTTAAGGAGGAGTTGGTAAGTACTACTATCGGGTGGGCTTGAAAATACCTTCTCAATCATCGTGCTGTGTGGATTAATGCCAAGGCTAACTTTTCAATTGTGGAATAACGCGTCTCCGCATTTCTTAGACATGAGACATCGGTTTATAAAGAAAATGGGGTGAAACCCCGAGGCCTACTAGCGCACAAGTCGATGCTAATAGCTTCTTTCCCCGCAGCTCGATAAAAAAACAATGTTTCTTCTTCAGGTACTACCAATGATGGTACACCGGCAAGATGTTCTTTGATTTGTTGGAAGGCCACTTCAGCATCTTTCGTCATCAGAAGTCAGCTTTCCTTACACAATTCTTGAGTGTTTTGAAGAAAGGTAACAGTCGTTCGACCAACTTGAAGAGAAACCTGTTAAGGTCTCCCAAACGACCATTCAGGCTTTGCACCTCTTGCAACGTTCTTGGTGATCGCATTCTCTATATGGATTCTACCTTATCTGGGTTTACTCGGATCTCCCGTTTTGCTACAATATTTCCCAAGAATCGTCCTTCCTCCATCCTGAAGAAACACTTGGAAGGATTAAGTTTCATGTTGATACTTCGAAGGTTCTTGAAGGTTTTAGCTACGTCCCGCAATAGCGTTGTCTCGTCCTTACTCTTTATCACCAGATCGTCCACATATGCTTCCATATTCTTACGATCTGATTTTCAAAAACTTTGTTGATCAATCATTGATACGTCACGCCCGCATTTTTTACTCCGAACAGCATCTTTCGATAACAAAACAACCCCTGACTAGTGTGAAAAGCTGTTTTTTCTTCATCATGTCTCGCCATCTAGATCTAGTGGTATCCCTTATAGGCATCTAGAAAGCACTTGAACTGGAAGCTAGCCACCGAGTCAATCTTCACATCAATCTCCGGTAACAGGTAGTGGTCCTTCGGGCAGGCCCTTTTGAGGTCTCGGTAATCTACACACATCCTCCATGACCCATTAGCCCTTCCCACTATTACCGGATTTGAGACCCAGCTAGGATATTGTACCCCCTTCATAATACCTGCTTCTTCCAACTCCTATACTTGTTCCATCATCGCGGCATTTCGATCCGATGCTAGGAATCGTCCTTTTTGCATCATGGCCGATACTGGGGGTTGACGTTCAGGTGGTGCTCAATAACATGTCGTAGGATTCCTGTCATGTCTTGTGGGGTCCAGGAAAAAACATCTAAGTTGTTTCTTAGAAAACGATGTAGGTTTCTCTTAGATTCCGGAGAGAGTATCCTCCCTACAGTCACCACTTGCTCCGGGTGTTCTGGGTGTATGTGCCATTTCTCCGGTATGTGTTCCTCATTACCCAAGTAACCAATCTTGGTACAAGTGTTTCCAACGTCGCAACTCCCCACAACATCGGAAACTTGGCTAAGCCATGGTTGATGGAAACTAACATTCGAAAAACACGCATCCCTGGGTGTCCGATGAGGACGTTATGTAGTGACGGCGCAACGATCACTATAAAGTTTAATGCTTTAATTCTCCTCCGGTGTCCGTCTCCTAATTCTGAACAGTTGGATCTATCCTCGTGGGTAAACACGTTCTCTAGAGAAACCGACTAGCGGATAAGATACCGGAACTAGTCCTTGCTGAATGGACCCGGGCAGCTGGGTGAAACAATGCCTGTACATTATGTACGAGGCACTTCCTCTGTCCAGATACACCCAATGAATGAGTTGATCCCCTACGGTCATCTGTATTACCATAGGATCTTCTCTAGCATCTTCTATCTTTAGAGTCGAGAACGTGATGGGTACTTCACTCCGGTGCCTACGGCCCTCTTCATCATCTACCATTACCCGGGGACTTTTTAGGGCCACCGTAGGCCGGACCATCAATACTTGTGTCTCTCTTTTTTTTTTTGCTATCATTGCTCCTTTTCATTCCTTTGATGTCTTTTACCAAATGAGCGAGCTGTCCGGACAGAACGGCCTCTTCGATCTTTTTTCTAAGGTGAAAGCACTCATTCGTGTCGTGTCCCTTTTCTTCATGAAATTCACAATACTTGGTGGAGCTTTGCTGGTTGGCCGTCTTTCGAAGCGGTACGGGAGGCTTGAACTCTACCCTGTTGGCCTCCGTTGCTAAGATCTCTTTCGGCGTTTTTGTTAGCTCAGTAAACACAATCTCTTTTCTTTCATACGGTCCGTATCTACTGCTTCTTTCTTCTCGTTCCTTTCCCGACCTTTTGTTATCAGTATCTCGTTGCTGGAACCTAGCATTCTTCCGGATCGGTCGAAGGGCCAGTTATTACCTCTTTGTGCGGCATCAGGTTCTTCCCTTTTGGTCCATGGCTTGGGCAGCTTCCTTTCCTCTTATGAAAGCTTCAGTTCTTTGGATCGCTTCTTCCATCGATGTTGGGATCCTTGCATTCAAGTCTTCCACGAGCTGCTTTATTTTTATCCCATGTAGGAACCCTAAGATTCTCATCTTCTCGTCAGCTCCTTAGACTTGCAAGGACTCTTCTTTGTATCGTTTCATGAATTCTTTTAAGTTTTCCCCTTCTTTTTCTTTGATGTTGTGCAGCTCAACCGGATCCTTCATGTGTTTTCGCTGTTGCCGGAAGTTATCTAGAAACTTGGTTTTTAGCTCTTGGAAATTATCTATGCTACCCAGAGTGAGGCCATTGGAACCATATTCGCGCAATCCTACCAACGTCTTTACAAACATTTGGCATCAGGTGGGCATGGCCCATCCGTCCATTTGCGCCACACTCTCGAATAACATGATGTGGTCTTCTGGGTTGGTTACTCCTTCATACACCCTCATATTAGCCGGCATTTTAATTCGGGTAGACGTGGCGAATCATGTAATCCAATAAGTGAATTTAGAGCTTTCGGACGGCTTATATGGTGCACTCAGATCATCATGTGGGATTGCTTCAGCATGAACAAGGGTTGCGGGTATGGTCGATGTGACTGGGGGAGTGTGGATATTTGGTTACAAGTACTTCGAGCATTCTGATGTATCAATTGTGCTAACCAGGAAGCAGGGGTGGCAGACGTGTTCATGTTCTCTACGGGTCCCGAAGGTTGAGGTTGGGAATCGGTTTGAATGACTTCGTCATTGAATGATAACCGTAAAGCTAGATCTTTGGCTCTCCCTTCTCTAACGTAGTCATTCATCATCTTAGCTGCAAGAAGTTAGATCGCACCAATTCTGGGGACAACATTGGAGGTGTCTCCGGATGGCCGGTACTTGCTGGTGGTATCACGGAAGACATTCTGTCTTGTGGGAAAAAGTTTCTCGAGTGGGACTGTTAATGGGCCCCATGGTGGGCGCCACTTTGTTGAGGTATTGAGAGTATTCAGGATGAATGATCTTATTCGGAAGTAGAGCTAATTCCGAAAGGAGTTAATGTCCCTTCACCAACCGGGCTGGGTTAGTATTTATAGTCATCTTAAATGCTATCGCATTAATTGTAGGTTATCATGACGATGACTGGAACAGTGACATGACTGTTCCTGCTGATCCGGGTATGGTCTTACCATTAGAATATTATTATCTTGATGGGTTAGGTTAGTGTTACGGCTTTATCTCTTGGGGTATAGCCGTCTTTTGGTTGCGCCCATCGGTTAATCCGTGTCAGTCTTGTCCTTTCGGTTTATTATTTGTTTATTCTTTTTTTATTCATTTTATGCTTGATATTTGTGTTCCTTCGGCCGGGATTGTTCTGGTTTCCGATCGGTGATCCGATCCGGACCAGGTCCTATGTCATCAGTAAACATACTCGTGTATAAGGTATCCAAAATCTCTTAACAGCTTAGGTTTTGCATGAAAATATAATCGGTAAAAGTAACCTAACACTGAAATTCTTTTGCATATTTTGTCAATAGAACATTGCGACGCAACCACATTATGCATGAGAAGGAAAAGTAGAACATGCCAAATTTCATTAAATGGGAATGTGCTGTGCTCTATGAAAATTTCTCAATAGTGAAGTTAAACATACTGATTATCTAAAAGCATTGTCTTAAAACTTTGTCTTATGATGCTTGCCATGCACCAAAAAGTTGTAAACGCGATACGCTTGAGAACACGATTCTCGTTAGAAAGGGCATTGTGGCGTTGATTCACATAATTAGTCGCGAAGGTTAATTACGATATTGCTTGTTTTTAAGCGTGTATGGCGATATTGTTTGTTTGAGAAGTAAGAAGAAACAAGATGGATACATCATTTAATGACAAAAAAAACCATGTAACAACATTAATAAGCTTCATAAGTCTAAGCCATCCATATTTTCACAGGAAGAGCAAAAGAGCTCACATACAACTATTGCATAATTGTACATAGACAACATCATCATCCATGAGAACAATAACATATAAAAGTCACAAACTAAGGTAGCTATTTTAGGAAAGTCAGGCGGGGCCCAGACTCCGGTGAGTCGGCAAAAAGATTGGCTCACAACAGCCGCCTACGAATGGAAACTGGGATGATGTGTTCACAGTACTCTAATAACTGAAACAAGAACTTACTTGTATATACAACAGCCTGGCTTTTCATCACAATCAGTCCAAAGTGGATTCAGGGAGAAAGCCGATCTTCATATTAGAGAGCTATATTATGATTTTATTAGAGGACCCGAAGCTGAGCAAGAAATGCAGCACAAAGATCAAGAAACAGAAATTGAGGTCCTTGGATCCTCTGCAGGTCAAGCAGATACTTATCCTCGCGGGTTTTGTAAAGCTGCAATAAGATGTTTAGGCCATATTATCATATTAGATCAGCAGAACGCACTTGACAGACTGTGACAGGTGTACACACAAAATCAGGTTTGGGTTGAACTTTTTTTTTTTTTTTTTTTGGGTAAGGGACAGAACAGGCTGGGTCAGGCACTCAGGCTGAGGTGACCCATTAACATTTTGCTGTCAATTTTTTTTACTATTTATAAATAATAAAGATGTTAATGATTATCTAAGTCTTTGAAAAAGAATTAGAGGGGTCTATACTTGTATTAGGGGTGTTCATAAACTGTTGAAGTTGAAACCGTCTGAACCGCCCAAACGGAAGCAAGTGGGCAGGTTTCAGATCCAAATGGTCCAGTTCAGGGATTGATTTTTAGTGGTTTCATGGGTTCAATTCAGTTTGGAACTTGGAACCGGCCACTTAACTTTTATTGTTTAAATATTTTTGCCATTGTCGATAATACATCTATGTATCCGTATAATAATTATTCATCATCTTAGAAATTTCAATACAAACTAATGACTTTGAGAAAACGGAGTCAGTTCAAACCGCCAAACCGACCGGTTCAGTTTAGCAAGGAACTTTTGTCACAAGTGGCAAAATCGGACCATGAACTCTCCTGACTTGTATATGTTCAACTTCAAAATAGACTTTGGTAGACTATCAACCCGTTCGTTCACCTTTCAGCTAAATATGGAAGCTGAACTTCATCTTTTATAGAACTATAAAATGTTTGTGAACCATTTGCAAGATACTTATCATAGGTTAGTTGTTACCTGGACTTCAAATTTGACCACATTGGGGGAGGTCAAAGCTCCGTCAGCCTCTACAATAGTCAACTCATCTCCAAAGTAATGATTACTTTGCATAGAGTTGTTGCCAGGGACCCACCTGCATTTCATGTTGTAGTGGCCTATCTTTTTCCAGCACACATTCAGTTCTTGCAAAGCTTTAAGAACTTCGGTCATTATCTCACGCGGATGTGCTCTGGACTGTCAAACCATGAGACGTTATTACAAATTTATAATCTGTCTTTTTTATCAACATACGCAGTTGTTTACTTATTTTAGGGAAAATTAACCTGAAGCCCAAGAGCCCACTTCCTCTCAACTTGGCTTCTGATATTTATTCCTTGATAATCCATATATGCGCTTGGGCGCTGTGGCATCATTAAAGCAGCAGCCTCATTTCGGTTCAATCCATCCTACAACCGCAAACGAGTAATCAGATAATCAGAAACAGAATATATTTATCAAAAATAAATAAAGAAATAAAAAGGATTATTGCTAATAAGCATTCCTTGGCTGCAAATCCAAACACCCCCCAAATGACGTATTCAAGAGTCGGAAATGCAATCTAACCATAGGTTTCTGGAATTCAGCTCCCAGATAGCCGCTTGAGTTACGAAACCTGTTGTCCAATAGCAAGTAATATGCCACAGTACCCTGGAAAATATGCAAGAATCAGAAACAATGTAATATCTTACCAATTAACATACTTCAAAAGGATTACCTCATTTTGCACTCGGTTACGAAGCGACTCAATGAGAGTGTCCCTGTCAAACCCCATTTTAACCACCTCTAGAAGAATATCTTCGTCGGTCTGTCAAAATAAAATAAAATTACTATAATAACCCAAAGACTCCAAGTCTCCAATATATAATAGCCTGTAAAAAGTCGTTGGATTATCGATCAACATGCCTTTCTTGCTTGCTGCATAGAATCTGGTGGAGGAACAGCCAAATAACGGGGAAGATGAGCCTGAAACCAGGGGTGTACACGGATTTCAGGGATAGTTATTCGTTTCATGGGGTCAACCACAAGCATTCTTGGGATTAGATCTCTTGCTCCAGTTGATAAGTGGCTCGGAAGTGTATATATTCCACCCTGATCAACAACCATCGTATTTTCTAAATAAGTGATAACAATCATTTCCACAATTTGAAGGAATTTTTAATCAAGAAACTTCATTTTAAAAGAAAATAAAAAACACCTAATATTAAATTAAAAGTACCTTAATTTTCTTGAAGAGGTTAGGAATATTTTCATCATCAAAAGGAAGGGTACCGCAGAGAAGAGCATACAAGATAACACCACAGCTCCACACGTCAACTTCAGGTCCCGCATACAGCTTTCCAGATATAACCTAAGAGAAAATAAAAAACAACATAAAATCAAATACATTCAACGTATAATGACTTTAAAATCTACAATCACAAACCCACACCTCTGGGGCAGCATAGTTTGGACTTCCACAGCTGGTTTTCAGAAAATGACCATCACGCATAATATTGCTTAGACCAAAGTCAGCAATTTTGACATTGCACTTGGAATCCAACAGCAGGTTCTCAGGTTTAAGATCTCTGTGAACCACCATGTTCCTGTGGCAGTACTCCACACCAGAAATTATCTGCTCGACTTGAAATATTAATCAGTTAATTCCAACAAATATAGTATGTGGAAAGAATATAATTATACAATCACCTGCTGAAAGAAGTTACGACCCTCATCCTCCTGCAACCTGCCTTTTTCCACGATGTAATCAAACAGCTCACCAGACTTCACATATTCCATAACAACATAAATATCAGATGGCGTCTCTATAACCTCATAAAGTCGGATAATATGTGGATGCATAAACAATCTTAATATCTTGATCTCTCTTCTGACTGCAAAAGGCAAGAATACGTTATAATTATACATGTCCATAAAATCATGTATTTTGCCATAAGGCCATAACCAGTTTTCATAAGGTTATTATGTGAGTAAGAACTAGGTGTAGATTTGATGTGAAACAAATACATTTCACTATGAAAATTTTAACTTTGACCTAAAGAGCATGAACGATGCATTTCAAAAAAACGTGTTTATATGAAAACAAATCATGAAGCGACGGACTTCATTGTTCTTATTAGGTTTCTACCTTTTTCTTCCATGTCCATGTTTTTAATCTTGCGACGGTTAAGGATCTTTATAGCAACCTTGTGACCAGTCAAAGCATGCTCTGCGATTTTCACCTTTCCAAACGAACCAATACCAAGTGTTTTCCCAAGCTTGTAGTTCCTTAAAAACATTTCCACGCTGCTCCCATGGTGTCCTGATCCCTCCATACCTTATCCTAAACAGGTGGTTGAAAAATCAAGTGGTTAAAAAACACATCAATAATAATTTCCTAAGATCATCCACAACAAGCTTCCATAAGTGTTTGGTTAGTAGTTAATCGTTTATAAAGCCATTAAGTAATGAAAAAATGGGAACCCTAGTTTATATCATCAGTACTCTGAAAAGTTGTTAACTTTTATGCTGAATTTGTCAAAAAAGAGAAAAAGAAGAAAAGGAAAATTTACAACAAATATGGGCCACCTGCAAAGAAAATTGCTTCAAAATAACATGATAAAGGAAGTATTCCAATAAGAGAATCATGAAAGAAAAAGATCTTGTCGTTTAAGTAAGAAATATGTTGAGTACAATAATCAAGAAAAAAAGTATTACTTATCCTAGCGACAGAGTAACGGGAAACACGCATCATTAACGGTTATTTGGCAAAGAAAACATGAGCGTGCATTCATGCAAACCATTGATGAGTCACAAGTGAATTTAATATATGAACTACAAAAAATATGATACAACTTCAAGTTGTGTGCCATCAGGAAAAGGTAATTAACATAACATAATACAGACTGTTATTTTCTTGTAAATAGCATATATCCAAATTGCATGGCTCGTTAACAACATGATCAAAGGTGAAAACTAAGTGCCGTATACGAGTCAATAACTAATTCATAAAGAATCACACTAATCATGGAGGACACTAATCAGATTTAGGCTCAGTTAACATCAAAGTACATGTCACTAATCGACCCTTAACAAACCAGGAATTATGAAACAACTCTACCTACTTCTACCACATAACAATCTTGACTGACTCGTGAGCAACGTAACCGTGCAGGGTCAATAACCGGCTCAACATCACTAGTGTTAAATCATTAATCATCGAAATAACAATCGGAGTCTCATTAACTGACATCTATGATCTAACAAACGATAAAAATAAATTAACTTCTCCCACATGTATCATATATTAATAACTGATATCGACGTACCCAACGCAGCCAATCATTATCACTAATCAATAATCATGCTTGTTAACATAGCATAACAAACTTCCTTAAACCAACACTCTATTCAAAACCTACAAAGCCTAAAATTCAAACAAAAACTTTCATATAAACCATCAAACAACACAAAAACATCAAAATCAATCAATCATAGCAAACCAAAACCCCTCAAATCGAAAAGATCTAGATTCAATCATCAAAACTGCAAAACAAACATAATCAACAGACAAACTAACCGAGTAATAACAATAAGAAGCTAGGTATAGGTTTATGAGGATGTGTAAGGGTAAATAAAGGCAAATGTATGATGAAATGGAAATGGAAAGGGAATATTGGAATGCAATTGATTAGAGGGAGTAAGGTGGAAATGAAGGACATGTGTGCAGAAAAAGATGGATGAAAAAAGTTATAAAGATTCGAATAATAATATTAATAATAATAATATGACGATGATGATGATAATAATAATGATACCTTCTTGTTGTTGTCTGCAACAAGGGTTTGAAAGGGGGGGATGGGATGGGGATGGAGAAGGAAACCTGCGTGAATGGGCAAACGAGAATAATTGGAGAGATTCAGTTTCCCTTTTTCTCACTTCAATTCCACCTTTTTCTTATTCTCTTTTTTTATACCTTTATTATTATTATTGCGTCACCAAATTATATGTGTAAATAAATAAATAATAATAATAATAGTAATAGTAATAGTAATAATAGTAATAGTAAGAGTAATACTTAGTTGTTGAAGTAGATTGAACGGTCTAAACCGAAGAAAGTTTGTTGGTTTGGTTTGTATTTTATTTTTTTTTTTTTTGAACGGCCAACGGTACACACCCATAACGAAGCCCCGCACCCTTCAGGCCCGGTCCCCGGGCCCCTCCTAAGGTCCAGCCCCTCATTTCAGAATAACCCTACTATGAGTGGGATTCGAACCTGAGACCTCCCAGGGCAGAAACCCCACAAAGTGGGTAAACCTTCCCACCTCCATTGCAACCACTAGGCTACAACTTCATTGGCATTTGTTTGTATTTTATTTGGTTCCAATTGTCTGATGGTTTATAAAGAATGGGAACATGATATGTTCAAGATTGTCAGAGCTAGGGAGCGTAAGAGGAAAGACCTAGGGGCGGTGAAGTTTATAAAGGGAGAAGATGGATGTATTCTAGTAAAGCATCATGAGATTAAGATAAGATGGCAAACATATTTTCGCAATCTTTTCAACGACGGGAGAGCTTACCAACAGGATCCTGGCAACTCCATCACCCAAAGGCGGCAACCAAATAACCGCTACTGTCGAAATATTACACGGGGAGAAGTGAGATCTGCACTCAGGAAGATGGGAATGGCTAAGGCAGTTGGTTCAGACAACATACCGATTGAGGTGTGGAAGTGTTTTGGAGAGGAAGGAATCCAATGGTTAACTACTTTGTTTAATTGGATTTTCAAATCTAAGCAAATGCCAGAGCAGTGGAGGAGTAGTGTTATAGTGCCTTTGTATAAGAACAAAGGTGAAGCGCAGTGTTGTGGGAATTACAGAGGAATTAAGTTGTTAAGTCATACTATGAAATTATGGGAACGGAATATTGAGGCTAGAATTAGAAGAGAAACTCAGGTTACGATAAATCAATTTGGTTTCATGTCAGGGCGGTCAACTACAGAGGCTATACACAGTCTAAGGAGGTTGATGGAAAAGTATAGGGAGAAAAAGCGGGATCTCCATATGGCTTTTATAGATCTTGAAAAGGCATATGATAGTGTGCCACGTAAGCTGATTTGGGACAGTCTGGAGAGTAGAGGGGTCCCTGAGAGGTATATAGACTTAATTAATGATATGTATGATAGGGCCAAAACTAGTGTTTGCTCGCCCGTAGGAGATACCGATGCCTTCCCTGTGGGGGTAGGACTCCACCAAGGATCTGCGCTAAGTTCGTTCCTTTTTGCAGTTGTCTTGGATGAGTTGTCCAAGTCGATTCAGAAGTCAGTGCCTTGGTGCATACTTTTTGCAGATGATATTGTGTTAGTTGCAGAGTCCAAGCATAGTCTGAATGAGAAGCTATAAGGATGGCGTGCAGCTTTAGAGGGCAAGGGTTTAAGGATTAGCCGTTCTAAGACTGAGTACATGTATTGTGGTTTCAGTGGTGCAACCCACGAGGAAAATACTCAAGTTACGATCGAAGGTCAAGTTATCCCACAGGCAAATAAGTTCAAGTACCTAGGATCAGTTGTTCAGATGGATGGGGAGCTAGATAGTGATGTCACCCATCGCATACAAGCTGGTTGGTGTAGGTGGAGGGCCGCCAGTGGGGTTTTATGTGACAAAAGGTTCCCACTAAATTAAAAGGAAAATTCTATAGGGTTGCCGTGAGACCGGCTATGTTATGTGGGACGGATTGTTGGGCTATCAAAAAGACACAAGCGCTATGCCGTCTTCAATGTTTCCCTAAAATCAGTAGCTTTTTTTGTTTTTAAGAGTTGCTTACTTGTTAATTGTGTGGTGTCGAGCCGTGGGTCTCTCTGGAAGCAGCCTCTCTATCCGTAAGGGTAGGGGTAAGGTATGCCTACATCTCACCCTCCTCAGACCCTACTCTTAGCTTTGCTAAGTGTAGGATTTACTGGGTAAGGTTGTTGTTGTTTTGTTGTTGTCTGATGGTTTATAATTTGATATTTGAAACTGACCGTTTAACATTTGTTTTTTCATTTTAGCCTTTTAGGAGCATGATAAATAACTCTAATCATTTTCTTTTAATTTAATACAAAATTATGCTTATATTCTTTGTCTAAAATTGCTAAATCGATGAAAACCAATCCATTCATTTTGTCTTTTTGCAAAGCTGTAGTTAGTGGTTCGTCCCAAATTTTTTGATAAAACTTGTTGAATCAGTAGACATCCATATCCATAGTTTAGATATAACTACACGAATAGTTTTGTGCTTTTATGTTATTACTATAGTGTATAAATTAAGGTTGTTATATTTTATGTGTGAAACATAGGAAAGATGTAGATTGTTATGTTAAAGTAAGTGTATATGTTTGAAGATAAAGTGAAAAGAAAACCTGCACCGATTAAGAGGAGGATGATCTTAGAGAATGTCATCCCTACTTGCATCGTCATCATTGCAATAATTACTAAATAAAAGTTAAATCCAACAAAGAATACATAGTTTGAAGATAAAGTAACTCCCTTTATCCACATTAAACTCCATTGTCACGCTGGAAATCGACTGATAATCTAATTCATTCTAATTTTTTTGTCTGCTTCACATAAACATTGGGAACATAAGTAAAATATATATATATATATATATATATATCTGCAAAAAGCAATGAAGAACACAAACAACAATTGAACATAAAAAACATCAATATCCGATTCTAACAACATCAATATCCGATTCTGAAAACAATAACCCCAACAATAATACAAACAATCTGGTATAGTCTCAAAGGTTTCACTATTTTGGGGGGAAAACCACAAAAGTTATAAAAATCAAGAAACACAATTATACACGTTATTCTATAAAGAGAACTCAATCACTAATCAGATGAGGCGGAGCTCCGGCAAAAACTCCCGACGAAGCCACGATGACAATCCAACATACATCTTACACCCACACCCATCTGTGAGAGATATCAAAACTATAGCATTAACCTCAGTGAGGTTCAGGGAATATTAAAATCAGGTATCAAACAATAGCAAAATGATTAAAAACAACACCAACATTTAACTAATCAACAAAACCAGATCCGTACAGTAACCAATCCAATCGCCCAGCTAATTAACTAATCAATGTAAACCAAAACAGACACAATCTGAGTGCATGAACAACTAAATCTCCGTAACAATAATAATAATAATAATAATAACATGTAAATCAGATGGAGTATAATTTGAGTAAAAAAAGAAGGTAAATTAGGGATGCAGAGGTAATAGAGAAGGTGAACTTACTCTCGTGGTGAGCAGCAGATGACGTTATGAAAGGAGGGCCCCTTTTGACAATAACTTCTTCAATTCATCATGGGATTTGTAGTTCAAAGGAGGTACCGCACCCTTACTTATCTTTTCATAGAAAATTAATTATGCAGAGAAAGTATATGGTATAAAGTCTCTTAACATAAGAAGTGTAAGAAGCCACTAGAACTTGCCACCTGTCATTTTAATCTAACCACAGTTAAACCATGATTAAACATATTATCTTCCCCTGATCTAAACACAAACACAGAACATAAACCTGACTAGATGTTCATCGATCGAGATCTGAGCACCACCACCACCACCGCCACCGAACCACCACCAGACACCACCACGTCATCCTTCACCTTCTCGTCTGACAACACCAACAAACCACCAAACACCGAACCAACACGACCCGAGAACACCACCACTCGAACATAACCAACCTGTCACCACCACCACCTCGAAATACCCACCACATCCGGAAACCACCTAGATCTGACCACCACCACCACCAGAACCGTCAGTCTAACGTTCCTTGCACTCAACCCAAAACATCCCCTATTTCCTGCAATTAAATCTGCTGAAAAGAAAAAATAATAATAATAAAGAAAAGTAGTGATTTATGATTTATGAAGATCAACGTCATCATCACCAAACACAAAACCATCTTCATCCTCTTTCTCAACAGTAACAGTTTGTTCTAATCTTAGTGCTTTAGATGCTTCATCTGCTTTCAAATATGCAGATTGAAATGTGTGTGTGATTTAGATGATGATGATGAATGTTTGCTGGAGTGACTAATGTTTTGACAGAAGTGTAGATAAGGTGCGTGTCCCCATGTGCTCTTTTGAAAACAAACGCACCAAATAAACTACAAGTGCGTTTATTATTAAACTAGCTTAGTACCCGTGCGATGCACGGGATTCCCTACATTATTATTCATAACGAATATAACTTATTATACAAAGGAAGTAAGTTACGTTTTCATTTGATTATTGACATTTTTAGATTAACGAATATTTTTCGGTCTGAAGTTTGGCATCAGATGGGTCTTTCTTAGAATTTAACCGTCACTATTCGGGTCAAAGAGACACTAAGATATGTATGCCTACAGCTGCTGGAACACTATCTTCACACAGGTTAAATGGTAATAAGTTATAACATCCTATTATATTGGTAAAGAGCCCCTACTCTGAACCACCTACCTCTTCATTTTATAAGAACCCACTAAACAATATGGGCCAAACCCATCTAAAGATATGTATACAAAAATAAATATCTGTATAAGATCCAACTAATCAATTTGGGTCAAATCCATCTAAAGATCTGTATACAAAAATAAATAAGAAAACGCATGAAGTACCAAAACCAAACCTGGATAGCCTAATCAGGATCCAAAATAATCAATTTGCTGAAACCCAACTATAAGATCCACCCATATAAATGGTGTTCGCTTGTTCGGTCTCTAATCTGCCACTAAACTTTTTAATTGATACTTATTAAACTAAAACTGTAAAAGTAATTTATATGGACTTTGAACATTTCATGACTAATTCAGATCTTATACCATACTCTTCACTATTGTTCTCCCCTAATCATGGCAACGTGTGAATACTTTTTTACAATATTCATATTATTTTGAGTTAATAAACTATTGTAGATACATGGTAACCATATATAAAATAAAGACAGATTAAAAGTTGCAATAAACGACTCATCTCCTCATCATGTTACCGGCGTCCTTTTTTCCTTTGAAGTCTCAATAATGAATTACATCTGTATATTAATATCATGAAGACATCAAGTATTTCGCTAAGCTGCCAGTTCATGCTTGTTTACCAACTTTAAAAGGTTAATTTCATCTGAACTAAGATACTCCAAAAGAACAAATCGGGAGCCAATCACATTGTAGATCCGCATACCTGCATATTCCAAAGAGTCGATACATTATACAATAGGAAAACATCCTTAATCATGTCAAAACTCCAAACTGTAGATTACACTGAAGAACTACAATGTGAATGTGGAGTTTAGATGAATGCTTACTATATATTTATAATCTAGCAAATGTGTTTAAAAGGACACAATTAAGATGTATCTACACCATTTCAAGAACTCATTCATAGGCTAAATGTACCTATTAATGGCAACACCTGTGTGCTCAATAGGTCCCACTAAATACATAGAGTCTTTTGTATCTTGAGAAGTTCCAGATTAGACGGCCATAATTGGATGTATCAGCCGTGACCCCCTAAAATCGGGATATCCATAATAGTCTCTCAACTCTTTAACCTATGCATAAAAAACTGAAACATGGAACTAACTTAGCAACACACAAAATAAAAATAACAATATGTTCAAAGCCGAGTTAATAAAACAACTTATCCTTTTTTACCAAAATTGTCCATCTTAGGTTCAAGCTGCACATTAGAAAATCTAAAGGATTTAATTCATCAGTTGTGTCGTGCATAGCATTATAAAACCTACCTCAACATTTTACGGCAAACCAAATAAAATATCACCAAATAAATAAACTTAATGTCTTTGTTGTGTTATATAATACAGTACCATACCATATAGTGCTTATTTGAATGTGCCCAACAGAAAACCTACCCATATCCTGCAAGGTCCTAGATATCTGAAGGTTCCAATTAAAAGTTAAACATTAGATCAAATCCACAAATGAAAGCAGAAATTCTTCAAAGTAATTTTCATTTACGTAAAAGATTCAAAACTTTGCCTTTTGTACTCGTACCAAAAAACCTCATCTGCCATAACAGCAAGCAAATTGAAACAATAAGTTAACCTAATCGGCCAAACAAAAATTAAGTCCTACGATATAGATTGGAAAGACAAAAGGAATAAAAAAACGTGAACAAACCTTGAATGTGGCAACCGTGAGAAGAAGCAAAACAAAACCATAATCGTTCAAGAGATGAATAAGTAGAATTAGTAAAGCAAAATTAAATGGAAATAAAAACATTCGAAACCAATCACTACCATTTGCTACAACAAATTGAAGAGGGAAAACAAAACCCTAATCCTTCAAGACATGAATGAGTAGGATTATAGAATACAGATACCAAAAAAACAGAGAGAGAGAGAGAGAGAGAAGAAGAAACGAAAATCATAAACTGACATATATTGAAGAGTAAATGAAGTGAAATCCTAATAAGAAAATAACCCAAAAGAAAATTGAAATCCTAATCAGAAAACAACCCTCGATGAGTAGGTATTAGGGTTTGTGCTGGAGTTCGAGGGATTGAAAAAGGAATGGCTGTGCAATAACATTGGGGTTGAAAGATTGAGTGGAGGCCGAACGATAGAATGGATATTAGGGTTTACTTCATATTAATAAAAGACCTGGTAAGCCGGAGGCCCGGAGCCCGTGAAACCAGAAAATTGACCCAAAAACAAAGAGCGGGAAAACAACCAAAGGAAGCCCTCACAAAGTGCCAAGTGTCCCTCATCTGCTTTTATTTATATATATTAGTAGATATTAATATTCAATGAGTGCGTCCAAATTAGTAAAGGGGTGCGTTTGAATTTTTTGTTGGGTTTTGATGAGTGCGTCCAAAATTTTCAATGAGTGTTTCCAAACTTTTAATGAGTGCTTCCAAACTTTTAATGAGTGCTTCTAAATTTCAGTGAGTGCTTCAAAACTTTTTAATGAGTGCTTCTAAATTTTTAATGAGTGCTTCCAAACTTTTTAGTGAGTGCTTCTAAATTTCAATGAGTGCGTCTGAAATTTCAATGAGTGCGTCTGAAATTTTGATAAGTGCGTCTAAAATTTCTACTTAGTGCGTCTGAAAATTTTATGAGTGCGTCTGTTTTTCACCAACTTCATCTTCTTCCTCTGCAACTTTTTTTGATGAGTGCGTCTGAAATTTTTATGAGTGCGTCTGTTTTTCACCAACTTCATCTTCTTCATCTGCAACTTTTTTTAACCTAATTTTTATGTTTTAATCATCCTTAATGAAACAAAATCCAGAGTATTCGACAACTATTACAATTCATAATTGTTCATATGATTAGTTTAAATCCTCTGTTTTTTATTTTTTTTAGATTCAAATACTGATCGTTCATTTTGTAATCGATTTTTTTTTTTGAATTGTGCAATCATTCTGAATATGAATCGATCTGAAAAAGATGAAAAATCAGGGTTCAAATTAGTTATGTTGTTACGATTTGAAAAAAAAAAATTAGAGGGTTAGAATGTTTTTTCCTATTTTAGGCTTGGTTAGTTTTAACCCAGGTATGGTTAGGGTTTTTAATCTGCATTCTTAATTTAATGGCTGAGATTGCTTCTTACGCTTCTTACGTTAAGGGGGCTGTATACGTTATCTCTCCCCAATTATGCATCCCATTCAATAAGCTCTTGCTTTTTGTATGCATAGTGCTGGTGGAAATCATGAAATAAGTGAACAGAGTGATGATTATAATACGTTACTTGATATTATTATTAGGATATAATTGCACGATGAGAAGAATAAAAGAAAAAAAAGGTTGATGAATCGTAAAATAGGGTTTGTGTTGAATATCATCAGGAAAACAAAAAGTAATGAAAAAAAAAAAAGGAAAGATCCATAGGCACAATAAAACAACTTTTTTTTCATGCCAAGTCACTATATTTGTATTTATTAAGAATATGATTCTATACAATCACTTATAGATATGATACCGAATTTTCCCATGGTAGTGGCTCCTGGATTATTAATGATCGAGTGGGGGGGGGGGGGGGGGGGCAAAGTGTCGCTAATGATTTCAAGTGGTGTAAGTGGGTTTCGCTAAAGTGTAATGTGTTTATGTGGAGGCTTCTTCTAGACAGAATTCCGACTAAAGTGGCGTTGCGAAGAAGGAACATTATTCATGGAGAGAGTGTTTGTGAATTTTGCAGTATAGAGGATGAGAGTGTGGACCACGTTTTTACAACCTGTGGTTTGGCGACAGGTATGTGGCAGAGTATTGCTAATTAGGGTTCACTTACCTCATATTTTTCTTTTTTCTATTAACGACTTAGTTGAGGTGGTTAAGTGCTCGGGTTGGTCGAAGAAAAGAAAAGATATTTTATATGGGATTGTCATGGTGGCGTGCAGAGGCGGATTCATCTCTTATGGATAGTGGGCATGTGCCCACCGTCCAACCCACGAAAATATAATTTCTCAATGCAAGCAAATTTACATAGTATTAAGAAGGTAACTTGGTAAGACCAGTGGGATTTTTTAATATTTTCGTTTTTGTCTTTTGCTACAAAAGGATAAGGATACTTGAAATGGATGCATTTAGTTAAAGCGAAACAAGTTTCTCGGTAATATTGTTAACTTATTATATTGTAATATTTTATTATAATAGTTCATTTTAAACATATTTTATTTTCCAATTAAAACTTTTAAAACATGGTGTTTTATAAATTTTCAAGTAAGTTATTATGACGTGCTTATTTTATCTACGTTCAGATATAAATGTTACTTAAAGAAGAGTTGTGAATAGTAATATACAAGTTATCGAAATACAAACGTACATGTAACTATTGTTTTTTTTACCTCTAAATGTTCTCAAATTTACTGTATTGTTAAGTATATACATATGAATAGTTTCACAATATCACTAATTGGATAAGTATGCATTGGTTTTATTGAACCCATTTTGACCCGATTTGTTTTGGCCCATCTTTTTTTAACCAACCAATTTGTGCCCCCCGTAAAAAAATATTCTGGATCCGCCAGTGGTGGCGTGCTGGCGGATATGAAAAGCTAGAAATGAGAGACTTTTTGCTCAGAAAAACAGGAACGTTGTGGAGTTAGTGGCGGATGTAAAGTCCTTGAGTTATCTTTGGTTTTGTAGTAGGGGTAGAATTGGTGGAGTGGATTGGAAAGGGTGGAAATCTTTTTCTTTTGATTGATGTAATGTAAAGTTTGGCTTGTGGGGATTTCTGTCTTGGGAATCTCTCGATCTTTGTGTTTTAATGAAATTCGCCTTTCAAAAAAAAAAAATATATTGTGTTTTTTTTCATTGACTTTACTCCCTATGTACTCTACCGCATTATCTCCTAAGTCACATGTTTTACTATACAACTCACTATTTGCTTATCACGTTTTACCCCGGTGCACGCACACAACTCACTATTTGCTTGTCACATGTTATACCCCGGTGCCCACACACAACTTGCCATTTGCTTGTCACATGTTTTACATCGGTGCACAAACACAACTCACTTTTTACCTGTTGGATACAATAAGTCTTGATGTATGCATACAATAAGTCTTTATATTTTTGTTATCCTTATGTTTTTGTCACTAAGACCATGTTGGATGTCCTTAGATTTCAAGTTGCTATGCTAATATACAAGGGATATTCACATATCTTAAAAGAGTACCAAACAAGGGAAAGTTCAATGTCTTAAACTAAATGAATAAGCATAAAAGCCCACCATAATCTATGCCACTAGAGGTGCCATTCGGAGCCTCTATCATATTCAAGTCCATGACTAAGGCATTCAATAGAGAAAGAAATAAAACATACAATAAATGAAGGAAATTTAATAGAGAAAGAAATACGTAAAGAAGTTTTTTTTTGGAAGGTGAGTGTCTCAGCGGATGGAACCAATCGACGACAATCGAAGAACGCGAGTTCGAGCCCCGGGCCTCACAGAAGTGAGTGTGCCCGTAGGACTTACCGGTGCCAGCAGGACTGAACCCGGTTCAAACCGACCAGGCGGGAACCCCACTAAAGTGGGGAAAACCCTCCCCCCCTCAGGATTCGAACCCATGACCTTTGGTCAAGTGTCTTATCCCTCATTGGTAATTAACAATACGTAAAGAAGTTACTTAACAATAGCTAATTAATCAACCAAAATTTAATAGAGAAAGAAAAAAAACATACAATAAATGAAGGAAATAACATACTCATTGTCCCAGTTTAGGGCTATCAACAAAGTGACATGTGTTATGTCAATAACATGTATCTTTATGTCAAGTGTTTCAAAGTTCAAATTATGATAAAGTATATAAAGAGAATACAATGAGAGAAAGAAAAAAGTTGAAAATCTTGAAGATACTACAATATCCGTTTAAACTTTTATGAATGTGAATATGTGATATCCATGTCACTCAAAAACAAAAGCACAATCACCACCATTCTTTTCCACAATTCTCAAAACAACACAATTTTGAAAAGTGCCTTCTATTTAATTTCCTACCATATAACAACTTAATTAAATAGTAAGTTTATTGATTTACTATAGGAAAACATGCATTTGTGCGCTATGTGTACCTTTTTTTTTATAGTTATGGCACTTTTTAGAATAAAACTTAAATACCCTCTTATATCAAAGCATGAGTTTTGCTTATTGTAGTGTGTAGGTTTAATATATCCACCATATACATTTTCACCTACAACCATCTTGTAATGGGTTCATGGTTATGCTCAACACACTTTTAGGCTTTAGCTTAGGAACACACTTAAAAACATAAGTCCGACCCTCCATTGCAGGGCCGTCTCCGAAATTATTTAAAACAATTTAGGCCCTCAACAACATAAAAAAACCGGGCCCTACCCATATAAACTCATCAATCGAAAAAGTTCATAATATGACGATAATTTACCTATATATTAATGAATAGTACTTTACATACATGTTTGATTTTTATTGCTTGAGTTGGGAGGTGGTTGCCATATTGTATCTAGATACACCACGCGGTTTTAGAGTCAACACGTTTCCACCATAAGCTTCTTTTGACACCTAGCAACCACCTCATTTCTATCCACCACTCACCCCTGCTGTCATAACTTGCAAAACCTTTTGTGGAACTTTTATGCTCTGCCACGGAGTGGCGGAACCAGAAAGTTTTAACCAGGTGGTCGTAATCTATATATCTATTCACTCACTAGCGTGCAATAACAAAGAGCCGAGCTGAGCTACGTTGCAAATAACATAACACATTTGATAACATTTTGTCTTAAATTACATAATTTATTCATCAATTGATGTGGTGTGTGATACGTACCAAATTCCAAGCACTTCTCAACGCATTATGCGGGACCCTAGTTACTTCAATGATGTAAAAAATTGAAAAAATGATAACTTTAAAGATCTTTAGATGTTTTAACTAAATCAAACAAACTAACAAAGTGAATACTTTACTAAATGAATGGCATACAGTCAAAATTAATATCAGTTAATAATAAAATTATTATATAATAACTAAATACTTTAGTAGTTACACTATATATGTTATTATATTTATATACTAAATGAGCACATTGTGAAAAGAAGGGTTGCAAGTGAGATGATATTGACAAATTTATTGGATTGTGTATAATCACAAAAATACCCCTCATTTTCTCTAATATACATCATCTTCTTCACACCTCTTTTCACGACTTGTAGGTCTTTGAACAGATCAGGAAACATTCTCAGTGAACACCTTTATACAATTTTCTTCATTTTGTTGCAACTAATCTTGAACAAACAATCTTAGGGGTTAAAATACAAAAACCTAGCAGATGGAAGAACAAAACTTACCTAGCCGGCAGGTGGCGATGGTCGCTGGCTGCTACGGAACGATGGACGGTAACGATGGTCTCTAGCTGCTACGGGCCCCAAAACAATTCTGGCCCTCAGCAATCGCCACTCTGCCCTTGCTTTGAGCCGGGCCTGCTCCATTGCCACAAAGGAAGGGTGAGGCCCCTATCCCCCACCTCAAAGCTAAAAGTGGGTTAAGCACCTTAACCCGCTTTAGGGTTCACATATTCACGGGCGCTCCACCACTCTCATCCCCTCTCACATTGTCCACCTGAACTCGCCTCTGGAGAAAGATTTTCCTCTCTCTCTCTATCATTGCGTCATCAACGTCACCCGTTCCCCCTCTCCTCCACAGCTGCCACAAATATAACTTCCACTTCACCACAGTCCACACTAAGGACTGTTCGAACATTTTAAAGAATGTACTAGTTACAACTTTTAAAGATATATTAGAATGAGTTTTGACAGCCTACTTATTGCTATGGATAAAAACACATGGAAAATTAAAAAATAATATTAATTTATGAGAAGGTTTAAAATAAAAGGGATTTTATTAGAGAAAGGATATGAAAGAATGTAAGGCCTTGATCTAGAAAATTAATTATGAAACTGGAAAATTCACTTGTATTGAAACTTATGCATGAGCAAAGTGAAGAAATGAGTTAGGACGAATAAAATAGGTATAACCTACGCTTATTGATTTTTTTTAAGTTGCATCACTTATTTTTTTAAACGTTAATAGTCTTTTCATACTACATTATTTATAAAAAAACACTATAAAAACAAGCATTTTATTCACTCTAATTTGCATACCATATTACTATAATTTAAAAGAAAAATCCAGTGTGTTTTTTATAACATGTGTAATTATCATATAAAACATATGCGTGATTACGTAACTTATATGTCCCGACAAAATTACTCTTTACTCTATAGACACGTGTCAATTTCATACTCTTGTTCCATCTATACTTTATACATTTTTTTTTGAACGGCCAACTAAACAACGCCGGGTACTTCGTACGCGGCCCCCCAGTGGCAAAGACAGGGGCACAGCCCGGCCCACCCCGGACGCACGAAGCCCCTGCCCGAACCACATACCCGCCCGAAGGCACGACAGTAGTGAACCGGTAAAACCTGACGAGATCAGGACTCGAATTCATGACCATAGGCCATGAGACATCCATCATTAAACCACTATTTACAATAACCCAACCGATAATTTACATTTACATAATTACTTACATATGAGATACTTCAGACTCGCCAGTTTCTAATTATGGTAATCAAAATCAAAATCCAAAACAAGGACACAATAAGCGAATTCTTTCGTGCCGGCGACGAAGGGGGGAAGCAATTAATTAATGCCATTGTTGAATAACAAGAACATATTATTATTAATAATAATAATATTATTATCAGAGCAGATGGAATGCGGATTTGTAAATATAAACGGGTGAAACCGCCATTGCCCACTCATCTCTCTCCTTCTCCATTCCTCATTCCTCCATATTCCTTAGGTTTTTCTTATTATAATATTGCTTTCACCTATATATATATATTTCTCATTCATTTCACCTTATTATATTATTATTTGACATAATTCTCATGCATTTCATGTTTTAATTTGTGATATTAGATGTTGTCGTTGTGATCGTGTATAAAATTACCTGTCCGTTTGAGAACTCGTAAAAGGACATAGAACGATAGAATGAAATGGTAACATGTGAAATTAATTGATAACTGCGATCTTGTTGCCTGTTTGCTTGCCCTCCTCCTGTAATTGGCTTTATTTAATAAATAAATCAACTGTAAACTGCTGGTGAAAAAAATAATAATTATTATGTATCCTCTTTTAGTTGGGATTTGCTACCCATCACAATCACTTGTTTGTCCAAATGTTTCATTTTTTTTTTGTAAGTTGTAACTAATTGTCATTGGGTCAAATTCTTTCCTAATCGCTAGTACGAATTGTCTACTGAGATCTAGGTTCTTTTAGGGCACTGGTGACAGTTTGAGCTGTGTTTAGTTGCTTGTATATAAGATATTGGCAAGGTGACATTGGTATAGCCAGTTGGGATTTACATATACCACATTGGCACATGATAAATGTTCTTAGAAATGGTTGCTTGGTTGTCGTTGTTGCCTACATCCTTTTTCTACGTTCCCTGCTTATAATGATCGCGAAGGTTGGGACCTTGTTCTATATTTAAAATTATCTGAAAAATATTATAGAGATTAATTTCTTGATTTCAGGGGGGGTTAATCACGGTTCACCTAAAAACCGTATTGTGTTTTAGTGAGCCACTTGCTTAAAAGGGAGAGGGGGGGGGGGGGGGGGGGGTAAAATGATTGTTAGTCCAAATCACTTTTGACTGATATGGTAAAGGTTATGAGTTCATACTGTTAAGCATTAAAACAATCAGATTTGGTTAATTAGGTAAGTAATTGCTGTAAAAAATTAGCAACATTCAGATTCAGGTTATCGGTCCTTTTTTTTTTCCTGATGCGTGTTATGCAGTTGTATGTAACATGTGGATTTTTTATGTTTTACAGTAAATATTATCATTACCATCATCATCATACATTCATACCTAATTCCATGGCGTCTTCTACTCGTATGTATATATAAAATTATAAATGCATCATGTCTTCAACTTTTTGTGATCTCACTATGTTACTAATATTCTTGCAGTTAGGTGTGCACTTGTGATGTAAATATGTTTGTTTCTTCTGTATACATGAGCGCATTTTTGTGCTTATCTAAATAATCATATCTCTACATGTGTTAATTTTGTTTTCTGTATATATGTTGAAAGCAGGTGAGTTTGAGTTTGGATTGGATGCTTGTGGTGTATCAGAACTTGTATTCTCTAGTTCAGATTCGACACAAATAGATATGACGTTTAAACGTAACTTTAAGTACACTCGTCTTGCTGTCGACGAAGACAGCAAATGCACATTTGACCCGCGGTTTGATTTCTCAGCAGAAACATCAGATAAAATCCCATGGAAATCTATTGGACTAGCACTTTTTCTTCTCTTGTTTGGATGTGTGCTCCTACTCCTTTCATTAGCCATCTTCACAGGCTACATGAGAGGAGACATATCCCAAGCATATGGCCTCTTTGGACTTGGGACACTCACCTTCCTCCCAGGTATTGTTAATCATATTCACTTAACACTGTACAGCGTCAGAGGCGGAAATTTTAAGTCTTATACTTGAGATGGGTAAACGGGTCCAAAAATGTTGAGACTGACCCGTTAAATACAGGTGTACACAAGGGCTTGGCTCATCTAATTTACGAGAGCTTGAGATGAGTTCAGTGTCTAAAGCTCAAGCTCAGTGCGTTAATAATTAAACGATTCGAAGTGGCCCATAAATCATTTTATTTATATTTATATTTATTTTTATCTATATTTATGATCATAGTTATAACAAACCAGATTATTTTTTATCATAATTTTATATATAATAATATTTATTTTTAATTTCATGTTTTTATTATATAAAATAAAAATTATTATATTCATACAAACAATAGGCACGCAAGTTGCAAGCCCAATCAAGCTTGAGCTTTTTAATGAGGCAATCTCGAGTGGTTCGCCTTTTTAAACCACTACCGTTAGTTAACACTCTTTTGTCCATTTTATTTTGAAATTTTATAGATAAGTAATGTATAAAATAAGATTATAAGTCGTCATGACTGATTGGAGAAAACAGTTATAATCCATATACTTGGGGTAACGACTTGGGCAAACGGGTCAATTCATGGGGGGTCCGACCCGGAGAGCCGTTCACCAGATGAGTAACATATTAAATAAGATTATAGATTTTAATCGTTGAAATAATAAGTAAAGCGGTTTATAAAACTTTTTTGTTTGACCCGTAAGTAATACAATACAACTCAGATTGACCCGTTTATAGGTAAATGTGTTAGCCTTGCTGATGATGACTATTTGTTAGGATTTTACGAGACACGGATTGCATATTATTCATGGAGGGGTGCACATGGGTTCCATTTTGCAGCTATCCCGGGTTACTAGGTAGTTCTTCTGGTCTCTGCAGTCGAGTGTAGTGGTGGGCACTTTACTGTTTGGCTGTATGTTCATAACGATAAAGGACTAACCACATTAATTCAAGATCAGAGATTCTGGTTTGGACCTTGGGGAGTAGATGGTTAGGCCATTGTATGATAAAGGTCTAACCAAACAAATTGTTCAGGTCAGCAACGGGTCGTGTTGACCTAGTCACTTATTTTGTACGTTTTTAGGGCCATAATTGTTTGTAAAAGCAGATTTTAATTTTATTTCTATTTGATCATGCTGTCTTCTATATTATATTTTTAAAAAACTTTTAAGAGCATCAACAATAGGCGCTATAGACGAATGTGACGATTCTACTCATGCCTTATTTTGTTTCCCGAATCTAAGTTTTAGGCAGTCTGATTGAACCGTTTGGTTTCTGCAACTTTGCTATCAATTTCTTTCATGTAAAACGCGTCTAATATCTTTCATCTTCTATATGTTTTTGTATTGTTAATTGCGGATCTTTATACCTCTTCACTTGTTATTAAAGTGATTTTTGCACTGAAAAAGAAATCAAAGCTTTCCATATGAGTTTTATGGTGTTTTCGCGCTAATGTGGGAGAGAACCATATCATCTTTATCTTTATCTTTATCTTTCGTCTTGTCTTATTTATCAAATAATTTTCTGTATTTATCATATCATCGTTGCCGCATGGTATTATTCATTGTAATCTTTGCATCATAAATGAAACAATGTGGGTGGTAGTCCTTTGGTCCCTCAGAACCTTACAAGGTTAACCATTATGCATCTGATAGACCATTCAGTGAAGAGCTCACTACATCTGACTAAATGAAGAGCACAAAAGTCAGAAGCTGTTCTTTACAATATTTATATATATAAACAAAATCTTACATAATTCCCCTTTTGCAAAAGGAAGAATAAGAAATTATGTTTAATAGAAGTCTTATGTTTTATACACTGTAGAGAAGTTTTATACATATGTGTGTTTATGTATATAATTGCGCGTTCAGTACATATATAATCAATTTCAAGTATATACTTGCAAGAAATTAGCATTTGTATGTACGCGTTACGTACACTTGAAAGACAATCTTATTGGAGAGAGAAAACGAGACGGTTAAAAAGTGTCTTATTGATGACATTATAAGAAACCATGGTTTAAAAAAACATTTGCGGCGTGTGCCTCAAGGCGAGACACTAAGAAAACGATTATGAGGGGCGCCTCATGGGGCTCAGTTTGTACATACACCTCTAAGGGCCGAGGCGTTAAGAAATTTTGTTCCTGGGGTGCGCTTAAGGGGGTTCAGTTTGTACATACACCTATAAGGGCTGAGGCGTTAAGAAATTGTGCTCCTCGGTTGCATTGAGAAATTCTGCTTCAAGGATTACGCCTCATGAGACGAAGGGAAAACACCTAAAGGCTCGTTTTCATTCTTTTAAACTTTGTAACAAACAACTGGGACCATTTCTTTTATATCATATGCAAACAATACAACATGATAAAATGAAAGAAAAATACAGATGATAAACATTTCATGGCTTGAAATAAAGAGATATATTTGAGATTTTACATAAATGTTGAACTAACATGTTTCATGTTACTATCTAACCATCTAACCAACTCTGTATGTATTCATGTATTCTGCCTCCAATTGAAATGTCTTTTCTACCCTTCACTTCTTACCCTCCTCTTGTCATGGGCTACTGCATCTTTAGAGCCAAACAAGAATTAACCTCTTATATGCTTAACTAACAGAATCATGATTCTATCATAAGTTTAATTTCCTTAAAAAAAATCTAAAAACAATATTATTATACATACCTCTAGATGAATGTGATTGATGAGCACCCGCACGAATATAATCCTCAAGTTGCATCACATCAGCGCTACGCAGTTGATGTAACATTATCATGTGTCTCGAAATTTCTGGTTCTTGATCGTCCTGTCATGTACTCAGAGCATTATACCATCTAACCTTGTTATAAATCTATCATAACAAAAGTTTTGAAGTAACAGGATATAGCAGTACTTATATTTTATAAACCTTTGGATGGGTCGACTGGTTTGAGTTGCATATAGTTAGCTTTTGGTGGTTTGGCAGTTTAACAACACACACACGCGCGTGTGCATATAAAAATAAAAGTAAACATAACACAATGACTTACATATGATAAAACCCGAGGCTTGTATACTTGAGTAGAGTTCAAAAAATCAGGCTGCATAAGACTTTGATATCTTTGCAAATGCTCTTGCCTTCTTGTTTCCCACATAAATCTACCATATGATGCTACAGCTTGTGCAGGGACTGTGCCAATGCTGTCACCTCTTTGTGAAGCTTCTGATACTGCTTTTGAGTTGAGCGAGCCTCGTGATCTAAACATATACAGATTCCTATCCTCTGGAATTACTTTACAACTAAGCGCTTTTCTTGGTTTTCTTGAACATCCAGATGCCCGAGATTTGCCACCATCCGTCTTTCTGATACCATTAACCGAAAAGTAAATGATTTGATTGTTTTTTTTAAATTTTAATGCAAAATATATCAGAGAACCGACCTCTGTGCTGCCTCACGGAACTTTGCATTGATTTCTTTGTTGGGAGGATATGTAGGCAAGGTTGCGGGATCACACGCATAAGGTTTTGCATAGAAGTACTGATCATAAAAACATGAACATGATTAGGAATAAACAAGAGGATGTTTGGGATTGGTTATTAAAACTGCTTATCTACTTATTGTGTTCTAATATAACAAGCAGCAGCCAGCATCCTCAATAACCGTACCAATAATGTGACGTGTATCAAGTAATTCAAAAAGGTGTTACCGCGTCATGAAGGGCTGATCTAGCAGTCGGACGCTTCTCAGGTTCTACAGAAAGAAGTGTGTAGATAAGGTCAACTACTGTTGTTGGGAGTTCTTTACATCTTTCTCTTATATTGTTTTCATAAGAACTTTGTGATCTAAACAATGCTGCAAGAGGAAGCCCTGAATTCTTCCAGTACTCGTCCGTTGGGGACCCACATAACTTGAATATCTTGTGCAATTGTTCCAACTGAAATCCAAAAAAAAAGTGTCAATTGACATGACCCAAAACATGACCTGAAATAACAGGTTTGGTTGTCATTTTTAACCTATTAAACGGGTCATTTCCAACCAGTTTTAGTAAACAGGCCAGCCAGCCTGCCTGCCTGCGTGCCAGCCCGTTTATCAGGGGCGGACCTAGTGTATAGCCAGGTGCCGCGTCCGTTGCTGCTCAACTTCGCGCGCGTAGTGGAAAAGTAGTGGAATTTTTTTTTTTTTACGAAATTTGGAAAATGTTGCTACTAAAATGAAAAAAATGAAAAACGTTACTACTGAAATTCATTTCTAGATCCGCCACTGCCGTTTATGACTAGTTTGACCCATTTATCAAAGCCCTCCAACCCGTTTAAAACATTTACATCCCGTTCACAAGCACCAACCCGTTTGACTTTTTTAGATAAATTGCTGAAATATATTTAAGTGTGATCAGCTTAGGGTTGATGTCTTTGACATGAATAAATATACAGATGGTGTTTGGGTTCAACTATTTAACCCCCTAACCCGACATGATTGACAAATGTTCAAAACCAATATCAAGTATCTTGCTTTGTGTTTGTTTAAAACAGATCAGAGAGTTTAATGTTGTCACCTCTGTCCTCCCTTTTAGAATTGGTCTACCATTAAAAAGCTCAGCAAAAACACAGCCCACACTCCACATATCAACACATGGACCGTAACTCGTGGACCCTAAGAGAAGTTCGGGTGGACGATACCACAATGTCACCACTCGGTTGGTCAGTGGCTGCTTGTTTCTATCATCAAAGAAATTCGCGAGACCAAAATCCGCAATCTTCAAAACACCTTTATTATTAATCAAAATATTTGAAGATTTTATGTCACGATGTACAACTCCTCGCGAATGGCAGTGTTGAATTCCTTTTAATAACTGCAACATATAACATTTAATCTGCAGAAAAATAATATACATGATTAACAGTTAGGAATATATTTTTTTTAATCTCTAACGGGTCAAACAGGTTGAAAGTTGTCCAAAGTGTGTTCAAAGTGTTTGTGGGTTTGCCCAACCCGTTTTGACCCATTACCTAACCGGCCCATATTGCCACCTCAAGTTACAAGAAACGAACCTGTGAGGCGGTAAACTTGACATGAGGACAAGACAGGAGACCACAGAGATCATGTTCCATGTACTCGAAAACCAAATAAATGTCACATGATAACTTGGATGTAATTATGCCCTCCAATTTCATGACGTTTGGATGGTCAAGCCTTCGAAGAATTTTTATTTCTCGAGCCATAAAGCTTACGCTTTCGGGTTTAAAGTTGTCAAACTGCACCTTTTTAAGCGCTACTATTCGACCTGTTTGAAGATCACGAGCTCTGTAGACATTGCTGTATGTACCTTGTCCAATCTGCAGAAAAAGAAGCAGTAAACAACATGCACAAATGAAATATATATATAAATGTTGCACATCATCCTTAGGGTGTTTAAATAGCTCGTGCATTGTACTTGTAACTCGCTGGTGTGCATTAGTTTGGTCGTTAAAAACTCAAGCTAATTTGGCTCATACAAATGCTTGAGTCGAGTTCAAGCTAAATGTAGCTAACGCGTGGAAAATGACCTCTGCGGCCTGATCTAGGTCGAGTAACTCGCTCATTGGTAGTTTGACACTTGGTTTAAAAAGGAGCGTCTGATGCGCGAGGCAATTAGTAAAGTGCCTCGGAGCGTCTCAGCGCTTTTTTAAACCACGGTTTAGAGATGTATTGTTTTAGATTTATGTAAGTTAGATAACTAGTAATTTGAGGTGTTTATAAAAAGAAACATACAATGATACAAAACAATAAAAACTAAAAAGAACAGGAACTCTTCAAGCAGTAAGTTGGACTCTTGAAAAGCTTGTGGCTCGCTAGGAATCGGCTTGTTTATAAACGAGCCGAGCCTGAGCCAAGGTAAGCTCACTCGTTTAAATTAACCTCAAATTAGTTATAACTCAATTGGGTAAACTGCTAAAATCGTCCCTGTGGTTTGGTGAAAGTTGCCACTTACGTACAAACTTGAGAATTTTTGTCATAATCGTACCCTGGTTTTAGTTGTTTGTCTTAATCGTCCCTGGCACTAACTCCATCCAGTTAGTGCCAGGGACGATTTAGACAAATAATTAAAACCACAGGGACGATTTAGACAAACAATTAAAACCAGGGTACGATTATAACAAAAATCTCAAGTTTGTACGTAAGTGGCAACTTTCACCAAACAACAGGGACGATTTTAGCAGTTTACCCTCCTTTTTTTATATAATTAAACGAGCCAGCTCCACTAGCCACAAGCTAGGTAGAGATTTTTACGAGCCAAACCGAACTCTAGCTCAAAATTTCAATTCGTTAACATAAACTAGCCGAGCTAAACTAACTCTTAAACTTCAAGCCTAAGCTAAAGCAGGCTCGACTCATTCACACCCAAGCAACAAGTTAGATACTAATTAAATCAAGCCAAGCCAGCTCAGCTCGTATTAACAGCAAGTGTGAGTTGGCGCTTGCCCAACTCACACTCGCCCGTTTAAATTCAAATTTTTTAATTTTTTCCCCAATCATACCTTCTCCAACCTCTCAAAGTTATCCGATTTCAAAGGCAGCCATCCATCGATAGCATCACCAGCCGCGGCTCCAAGCCACGCAGGCCAAGCGTCTGCACCCCCTTCTCCTTCACTCGATCTTCCAACATATCTCCAATGCTTATTATTATTCGAACTTCTAACAAAAGCTTTCCGAATATGATCACTTGTTTTTTCATCATCAAGTCCCTCTTTAATCTCATCCAACGGCTTAAAACCATTACGACGAATGTATCTACGAACTTTCTGCCCCTTCAACGATTCAGAAGCACCATGAATGATCATAGAACGATCATAAATGGAGACATTACAATTTCTACCAACATTTTTGGAATTAAGACAGCCCATTGATATGATATTCAGATTAATATTGAGGGAGCCCCCCAAAATCCGTCAAACGAATCTTGACAGATTTCGGGGAGACCCAGGTAATTAAACCTGGGTAGAATAATTAAGGAGGGTAAAAGTTAGGACATTGAATAAAGATGTCCAAAGATTTTTAACACACATGCATGGGACAAAAACAAAACAAACTAGATTCTATATTTGGACAATAAGAACAAATAAATTCTAGTTGTTGTTTTTGTTTTTTTGGTTGGTTTCCCGCCTTTTTCTGTTATAATTGGAGTTTTGTAATAATATTTGTGATATTGTTGATGATGTTCATAATATTATTGGTGTAGAGATGAAGGATTTGATTGAGTATGAATGGACGTATGATTGATTGATTATGGGGTTTTGGTTGCTTCATATTGGGATGAAAGAGACGAGTTATCAAGGTGGTGGTTGCATGGAATTTTTTTGCCAAAATAGAGTTATTTTTAAAACTTTTTGTGTAATTGGTATGTGTCAGAAATGTATTTAGGAGAATGGTATTCCCGCAATCTTAGATTGCGGGATTAGGTTACGTGGACAACAGGTGGGACGAGCAGCAAGGATGAGTTGGACGAAGGAGCTGACTTGGACGATGAGTTGGAAGACCCGCAATCTAAGATTGCGGGATTCAGAAAAAACGCAGAGCTACAGTAGCAGTCTCGCAATCTCAGATTGCGACATTGCTTCTCCTTGTTTTTGTCTTCAACTCTTACACACCATCTCATCAATTGAATTATCAATGCATGCATGAGAGACAAAATGAGGTCCGGGGCTTTTTGTGAGGCCCGGGATCGTGTCACGGAAAGTCCCGTAACGCCTGAACCAGCGACGGCCCTGTTATATCACCCAAGGACGCCCCGTTTGGCGATCCGGGTCCGGAAAAGCCCGGCCTGGGAGACGGATACAGGGGCCCGAAAAGGGCTCCCTGGGCTTGTTTCAACACTAAGAAAACACCTTACATACAACAACAAACCGCATAACCAGTTTCAACATTAAGAAAACACAAACAAGTTACATAAAACAACAAAACAACACACCACATACGGTTAACACATTGACAAACCACATAAGCAAGGAAACGTAAGAAATGAACAACAATTAATAACCCCCAAACTCATCAGCCTCTGAAGCGTAGTCTTCAACTTCCGAAACTTGATCATTCTGAGTCTGTCGACCACCTGGCACAAAAGGTCCCCCCTGATGTCTTTGTTGAGGGTGACGGTACGGTGGGTGGTTGAAATGGGGCTCCCTTGCCTGTTGGGTATGTGGTCGCACATTCGAGTTATTCGGTGATGGGCGATGAGGTTGAGCATCATTAAAGTGGTAATGTATGTGTAGATGTTGTAGTTGTTCGGTGATGGAATTCAACGGATTAGGAGTCGGATTAGCTCTTAACTGTTCACCCCTTGGTGGTTCCACCCAACATACAAAGCCACAATTTCGTGGTCTGCGATTGCAACAATAATACCTACGGCCGGGGTTTCTTGTGCTCCTTGAAACTCGAATAATTGTGTCGGAACCACAATTGCAAATAACCATTGTTTGACACGAAGATTTAAATGTGGAGTTAACTCGAAATATGGTTTCTGGGGTTCCTTATGTAGAAATTGTATTCCGCAATCTCAGATTGCGGATTTCTGTACTTCCGCAATCTCAGATTGCGGATTTCTGTACTTCCGCAATCTCAGATTGCGGATTTCTGTACTCCCGCAATCTCAGATTGCGGATTTCTGTACTCCCGCAATCTCAGATTGCGGATTTCTGTACTCCCGCAATCTCAGATTGCGGATTTCTCTATCTCTAGTCCACAAATTCTACAAATATCGTTCATTAATCTCAGTTAAAACCAATCCACAATCAAAGCTCACCCTCCTTCACCTCCTTAATGGACACCTTTTCCCCTTTCATTGTTAAACTTTACTGGGGTGGTGCTATTACTTACAAATTCTATACAGACATTACCGTTGACTACAATACAGAGTCAACTACGTTTATTATGACCCATAGAATGTCATACTCGGATTTTCTCGATCGCGTTTGTCTCGTTACTCAAATAGACAAGTGTTCATACAATGTTAGGTTAACAATGTATTACACTTTCGAGGGGTGTTCTGAGGCTACATACATCACAGGAAATGAGGGTATGGAAATGATGTTCTATCTAGCATCGAACGTAAACCACTATATGGCAGTGATCCACATTCAGTACACCCCATTAGTTCCATTAGCAGAAACTAGTGCTATGGATCTCTTAAGGCGGTTCACGGTGTCATGTGGTGAGGAGACATTTCATACTCCAACGCAACAGCAGATGCAGTCAATCAATTTGGAACTGGGTTCTTCAATGTACAACAGCCTCACAGAAAGCTCAAATAGACAACCTGTTCCAGAACACCACTATACTGATTATAACTATAACGAAGAGTATGTTGCTAATTTAGATGCCAATGATAACGATGAGGATGATGCTGTCGACTATGATGAAGGGCAACATGAACGAGTTGCCAATGATGAAAGCAGTGATGACAACAATGATGAGAACGAGAACGATTATAGCATTGTGCCTTCAGATGACTCTCAAGGTATTGATACTGTTATTCGTAGTACATAATTTGGATTTATCCTGATACAAGTAATGTTCATTGCAAGGTTATGTGTCGGATTCAAGTAGAGACACTGAATTTCAACCAAGTGACGTTGATTCAGAAGCAAGCGCCGAAGAAGAAGGAGAAGCTGGGACATTACAAGCCCCAACAGGTGCTGAATTTCATGAAGGGATTGATCCTTCCTTCCCAATAAACAGACACGTCGACGAGCAAGACGAAGGGTTAGAAGCATATCGCCTACCCGATTTCGATGATGAAGATAGGATGGAGATCTGGAATGGAAAGGTAAACAGTATCCGTGTCGGTATCTACTTCGAAAATAAAGAGAAAGTAATTAAAGCCATCCGGTATTGGAACGTAGAATGTAACAGGGAGTTACGCGTGATAGAAAGCAGACCGGGTACATTTAGAGTCAAATGCCGGAACGAAAACTCTTCATGTATGTGGGCTGCTGCTGCATCACGTCCACATAAAGGAGCCTTCTGGCGTTTGCACAAATGGAGTCCAAGGCACACATGCTACTCAACGGTAGAAAGAAATAACAACAGGGCACTACGGTCCAGAGATATTGCATTACATATCCATGCACGGGTCAAGGCTGATTTAACTTTCCCGGTTAAATAGATTATGACCCACGTAAAGGAGACGTTGAACGTCGATGTTACGTACTCTAAGGCATGGACCGCCCGTAGAAAAGCAATTGAGAATGTCTATGGTACTTGGGAGAGCAACTTCAATGAGTTGCCTACCTACATGGAAAGGTTAGTCGCAACAAATCCTGGTACCGTTGTGAAGTGGCGTCATCATGAGAGGAGCACTGCCGAATGCAGGGTCTTCAAGTATGTTTTCTGGGCTTTCGGCCCTCTAATTGAGGCCTTTAGGCATTCAGCGCCTGTGATATCAATTGACGGCACTCATCTGAAGGGGACGTATAAGGGTAAGATGTTGATTGCGGTGGCGAAAAACGCAAATAACTACGTTCTTCCGGTGGCGTATTCAATTGTGGATGAAGAGACAATTGAGAGCTGGTGTTGGTTCTTGGAGCAGTTTAGAGAGAATGTATCACATCACACTGCCAGCCGTCCCCTTTGTGTTATTTCAGACCGACATGTGGGAATCATTCGAGCAATGGAGGAACTGTAAGGATGGAGGGAGCCACATGCTTACCATCGTTATTGTCTTCGTCATATAAGAAGCAATCTCGGGTCAAAGTTCAAGAGCGCCGCGTTGAAGAAGCTTTGCTGGACAATCGGAAGCACCTCCCAGCGTTATAAGTATCTCTATGCCATCAGACAGATGAAGTACAGTAAGATACAGGCGTGGAGATACTTGAGAGATATTGGCCTCCATAAGTGGACGTTGATGCGAGACCACGAAAATCGCCGCTGGGTAACCTCACAACAAACATGTCTGAGTGTTTTAACCATGTGTTGTCGAAAGCAAGGATGATGCCTATAAAGGCAGCCATACAGTTTACATTTACCAGAGATGTCGATCAATTCAACATCCATTATCGAATTGCCAGACGGTGCGAAACAATGTTGCCCCCCGGATATGGACGGTCATTTCCGAACGTGATGCTAAGTCCAGAGAACACTATGTACGTTTGTATGATGCTTCCCATAAGAGGTACCTCGTGGAGTCTCGTGTGCAACCCAATGATGACGGAGGGAACGAGTATACGGTTGAGTACAGTAACAGAACTTGCTCGTGTGGAAAGTGGCAAATAGAACGCAGGCCCTGTTCGCATGCTATAACGGTTTGCCATATGCGACGTAAGAATATTCATGACCTTGTTGATCCTCGCTACCACACTTCCATGTATCGGTTGCAGTACAGCGGGCATTTTTACACCCTCGGTCATAAAAGAGATTGGGACCCGGCAACATGGAGAATTCGTGGTAACCCGTCACAAATTACCATCAAACGTGGGAGGTTGAAGCAAAAGAGGATACATAACGAGATGGATGTTACGCATGAAGACCAACCAAGAGCACGCCCTAAATGTAGCATTTGTAAGTTGGCTGGGCACAACAAAAAGAGCTGCCAATTCCGCCAACAGTGATTTCTTGTGATGTGATTTCTTGTGATCTGTTTTATCTATGCTAGTTTGTGGTAGTACTATTTTGTGTTGCTTTGATATTGTATGTTATCGGTGGTTATCGACTTCTTATGTTATCGTATTACTATCGTGATGTGATATATATCGTGCATTGTTGGTTTACATCTTTAGGAAGACATCTACACATTAAATAGACACGACGATAAAATTATTATAACACATGGCAAATATTACAAAACAGTAGACACAACTCACCAATACTTATCACAACGACACTTGTATAGTTCATCAGCCATATGGCGTCGGTAGTTAACACAAGCCTCTTCTACGGTGATTTGTTGGTCTATCATCAACGATTTCTTTTTAACTAGTTTCTCCATCATCATACAAACAAGAACCCCGGTGTTAGCAATGTTACCCTCATCTTGGGGGACATCCGTCTCAACCAAACCAAGGGACATATCACGTTCCGTTATGTATCTCGTGTTTGACCGAAAGTGAATACGTTCTAGAAACCATTTGAAATATAACTGTAGCATCTCCATGTAGTTCCTTACCTCTCGATGCTTTCCATTTCTCCATCTTTTATCGGTCCAGTATTGAGTAATCACCATGCTTTGCATATCAATACGGACAAGTAGCCAGTCTGTTTGGCCAATCCACAAAGGAAGGTAGATGCAGTCAACCTCCCAAAATGGAGGATACGGGTCCTTTCGTCCAGCAAAATCAAGGGGGGTAGTAGATTTATCATCTTGCATGTAGTAATAAAAATCAGGAGGTAACACCGTCCATCGGCATTTTAAATTGGGGTTCTTTAAGAGCAGCGACTGTCGAACACGCATTAATCTTACAGTCCATGCTTCAACATGCTGCAAAACAGGAAATAACAATATAAATTAATCTACTGTCTACTTATGTTAACATATGAAAACAAATATAAATTGATATTGTGTTAAATGTACAGTAGAGGACAGGTGACCGCCGGATTCCATCCCTAGTAGGGCACCCCAAAAACTTCTTTCCAGTTTTTTTGTAATGAAACGAGTGTAGCAATATGGGGAGTCCCCGTTGTTGTAAAACTCTAAAGCATCTGTGGACCAATTCTTGGGTTCATCTTCCTTGGGGACTATAACACTATCTTTTTCAGGATCGTTTTCCGGTTGCCTTTCGGTCACCATATGCGTAGACGGCCCAGCCTTCGTGGATGACGACGGCCTCTTCATACGCCTCCAAATATCATCCGTCCACTTTGATTTCTTAGGGACTGGTTGAGAACAGAAATACCCACCAACCTCTTCATCCTTCTCAGTACGATCCCCCATTTTTTATACTACAGGCACCGTGTTGCGGGATGTGTGTTCTATCACATTACATATCCCTTTTATAGGTGGAAATGGGAAAGCATTTTTCTATACTCCCGCAATCTCAGATTGCGGATTACTCTACTCCCGCAATCTCAGATTGCGGGACAGTATTAAATTCCGCATTCTTAGATTGCGGAACTGTCAGTTATACCGACAAAACATTTTATTAATAAACCGTATTTAAATACTTATTGGTATTAATAATACAATTTGACCGACAAAACGTTAAAAACTACAAATTTACAAACTATTTTTACAAACTATACGTAACTATTTTTACAAACTATACAAATTTACAAACTATTTTTACAAACTATACGTAACTACAAATTTACAAACTATTTTTACAAATTAATAGCTTCATCTTTAAGTTCGTCGATTTGCTGTACATGGGTACCAAGTCAAGGGTATCTACGTAACTATGTCAGATGCCCTCAACGATTGAGGTACGAGCCGGAGCTGGTGCATCCAATATCGCCAACGTCACTAATGACGGAGCGTGTTTCTTCGACGTCGGAGGGCCTTGCGCTGAAGGTGTAGAACCCGCAAGCGCCATTAAATTTGTTGCGAAAATGATCGACTTTGATGAGTCGACCGCCTTCAATTTCCGAGAACACCTATTCCAACTTTACTACACGCCATAATCCTACAGGCTGGCGCGCCATTTCTGAGGAACTCCCACCACCGCCTCCGTAACCTAAGGATTTGCTTGGAGGGTTGCTCCGAAGAAAGAAGTAACTGGCATGCCTGGGGGTGGTACACGGGATCTTGGAACCACCATTGCAAGCCAACTGTTTAATTTTATAAACTACAATACCAATGTTGCATTCTACACGTGTTATAATACGTGCAAATGTAACATCGATCCAAGTAGTTTCATGCAAATGTAACATCGATCCAAAAATAAGAGGGTCATGACCAAACACTAGATGGATTCTTCTACAACCTTTGGACCCTCCAACATTAATATTTTTCAAATTAAATGACCAGACAGCCATTTAACACGTGCAAATGTAACACGGATCCAACAACACTAAAAAACCATCGCCTCTAACGCATGAAAATTATGGTATTCATTGTTTACTTTGTTTCTGTTTGAGTGTGTGAATTTTTTAGTTTGTATGAAATGAACGAGCGAGTGTATGATATATAAGAAATGGAAACGAATGGAGGCAATTGTTCTGACCAACATCCGCAATCTAGGATTGCAAAAATCAATTTATAAACACTATTCCCGCAATCTTAGATTGCGGGATTGCCACGTAATATTATTTATCCATCGTGTTTGCCGAGTCACCGTCCGAGTCAGCAGCCCAGTCACCAATCCCGCAATCTTAGATTGCGGGAATACCAAATTCAGAAATTTGCTCCTGACACATACCATTATCACAAAAATGTTTGGAAAAAACGCTAGTTTGGCAAAAAATTCTGGTTGCATGCTCCTTTAACTAAGTTTTGAAATGCAACAATTTATTAATAAAAAACGAATAACTTTGAAATAGATTTAGTATGTTTTTTCTAATAATTATTGTAGGGTCCTTCCAAAAGCTAATTTGTTCGTTTGAAGGCTATGTCAAATCGAGTCCCTATAATCATTGGGCTGAATCGGAGAGGCATTCAAACCGATAATCAAAGATGTGCGAGATGTGGATATGCGGAAGAGTCCGTTGATTATCTGTTGGTTAACTGTGTAGCTACTAAACATATATGGTGGGATATTGGGGTTTGGGTTGAAATCCCAGGGTTAGCAATGTGCGGCTCTATTTCGGATCTCATAAAAAGTAGTCAAGGACAAAAACATAAACACACAAAGACGAGTTGTGTCTATGATTATGATCATGACTCTTTGGACAATTTGGTGTGACAGGAATAAAAGAGTTACCGAGAAGCGCGTGATCCCCGATGCCACCTTGCTCGAGGAGACAAAAGAAGTACTTATCTTTGTTTAAAAGTTCGTGTTCGTTGGGAAGACCTGACTTTGGTTAGCTGGTATCATTTTTATGTGAGTTAATTGCCAATTTAGGCTGAAGGGTGTGGGGACGCGAGGAAGGGAGACGGGGGGTGGGACAGGGGTGGGGGGTGAAGGTTGAGACGGGGACGGGGGCGAGACGGTGGGAGGTGATTGGTGCTTCAATTCGATTGGTCCGTCCTTTGTGTTATGGGAGAGACGAGGGAGACGGGGGAGATGAGGGACGGGAGAGGGGGCGGTGGTTGGGACGAGGGACGGGGGCGAGACGGTGGGACGGGGGGTTGCCATGTCTGCACACCGGAGAGCCTTAGTCCCTGGGGTTTGACTAAAAATGCCTTTTTAGTCCAAATAGTTTCTTTTTCTCATCTGTATCCCCAAAGTTTCTCATTTTTTGTCATTTTCATCCAACCCCCAACTCCGTTAATAAACGTCAGTTAATCCAGGGGTAATATGGTCACTTTACACACACACATTATTTTATTATTATTATTATTATTATTACCATCATCATCTATTCTTCGTTCTCTTTTACCCTCAAATTCATCTTCCTTTTTTCTTTGAGAAAGAGATTACAGAAGGTATCACAATTTCTGTTGATTCGTTCCACATTATTAATTATTAATTATCGTGTATAAAAAATAAAAAAAAAAGATCTATTGTTGATTCTCTAAATGTAAACTGTTTAGGACAGGTAGGTGAGAAAGAGGCGACTGGGTTGGAGGAGGGGGAAAGGAGGGCGAGTGGGTTGCTAAGGAGGGGGCGATTGAGTTTGAAATCTGACCGTTGCAGGGGGTGGGTTTGGAGGAGGAGTGGTGAAGGCGAAGGTGGAAGAGGCGGTTGGGTTCAGACGAGTGGTACGGTTAGGTTCAGACGAGTAAGAGGAATGGTGTAGACGAAGGTGGAGGAGGCGGGAGAAGGTAGAGGAGGCAGTGGTGGTCCAGTTCAGATGTGTGGTGAAGGAAGAGGTGGTTGTCCGCCGGTTCAGATGGGTGGAGGAGGAGGTGGTTGGTGGAGGAGGCGGTGGTGGTTCGGTTCAGATGAGTGGTGGAGGAGGAGGTGGTAGCTGGCCGCTTCAGATGTGTGGAGGAGGCCTTTTTGGTCAAACCTCAAGGACTAAATTGACAATTAATTCTTTTTATGTAAATATTTTCTAATTTCTTGGAGATGTACTGGCAGTTTGGTCGGCTTCTAGGTCTGGCTTGTTTTAATGATATGGCTTGCTTGTTGGTTAAAAAAACGAATTTGAGGGCGGAATCAACATGTCTAGAACTATGAGCTATGTATATATCATCGCATCCAGAACCAAAGTTTTGGGCGTATGGAAAGCCTCGAGAGTCATTAGGTCTGGATATTCCGTCACCACAACATGGCAAGTGTGCCATGACAGGATTTAACACCATTTCCAACGACGACTAACATTGCATACTAATGGTATGCAATGATAGACCTCAATATAAGAATTTACTGGTCTGGCACATAATATCTCGTAGTATGGATTAATAGTCTTGGGATCGTACATGCCATGTCGAGTCGTCGACAGAAAAGTCCAACAAAGATGATAAATAGTGTCCAGCTGACTAGGAACCATATTCTAACTCTTAGTACTCTTATCACTCTATCGAAATCAATACTTACTCTTACGTAGGAGTTGTACAACGTCAATGAATGTTTCCTTGTTCCTCAAACATCGTTGTTCAACTGATTCACCATGTTCCTCAAAGATCGTTGGTTTGAGTAAGTTCTCAGGCTGGCCCGATCTACTGCAAAGCCGAGGAACTTAACCAGACCACAATCCGTGTTGTCCTTGGTCCACTTTAAATTACTACTAACAAATATGATACTAAAAATAATGCATCACACAACTTTATATCATATGAAAGAATGCAACAGAAATTCAAACAAAAGCCGAGTTATTTTCCTTCAAAATCATAATAAGCGGATTTGCACAAAATCATAGGGAGTTTTAAACTTGGGTCCATGAGGGGATATGCTCTTCTTTCGGTAGTAAAAAGGTCGTTCTTTCGCTTTTGAAGTTTGTTTCAATATGATTTGAAGGCTTTGCAAGCACAGGAATGTCATGTTTATGTTTGCCTTCATATGTAGTTACCACAGATTTCGGGTCTAAATAAACCCTCTCCACATGCTTTCGGACCTTGCATCCCGAGTAAGCACATTTGTAGTAACTCCTGAAAGTCACCACTTATGTTAATAATCCTGGTAAAACGGGATAGTCAGCTTAGGTAACGGGTTAAAACATGTTCAACGGAGACTAGATTCAGGTCAAAGGGGTCATTTTATCATTTAATTATGACCATGACGGATTTCAACCAAAATGGCCATTTTTAAAAAGAAATAAATAATATTAGAAATGGTTCACCCGCTATATTTTTTATCGTGTGAAATCATGCATATATAGATGAAATGGATCACCTTGGATAAGTATTCCCTTTCACGACTTTCTGCCCATATTTTCGCCACTTGAATCCATCGTCTAATATATCAACCTCACTTCTCGTTTGCACCACAATTTTCGTTTCAACCACCGTCACTCGAGACGAGCTAGCCCTGTCCACACATCCGAAGTCCGTCTTCCTGTACCCCATCGAAAATCTTGTCAAAAATAAAAAAAAAATTTGGGGCTAGCTCGATCGCGCGCTCCAGTATTAAACAAAATTAATACAACATTATAACTATACAACTCCTATGATTTACTCCCTTTCTAATTGAATATTTTTTCAAACACTTCATGTTACTATAAAAAAATATATAAATTTGAAGATACAGTTTTTGTATTGTTATACTAAAGCTAGTAAGGGAGACCCTGGGTTTCCTCATAACAACTCATCACAAACCTGAAATACTATCTTGTTTTGTTCTTTTTTTCATATTATATTAATTTACTCTTCTCTAATAATCTTGGAAATTCATATAATAAAAAATGTATTCAAAATATACGATGAGTTTGAGAATAGAAGCCTTATAAAACCTATATTAATTTTGAAAATTATTTTAACAATTAAAATACTAGAAAAAACTTCTAAAGAGAGGTAGAAAATTTGCCTTTTCTTCATATTAGCCTCATGATCACCTACAACCTCATTTGCTACCAAATTGTTAACAACTTCTTGACTGGGGTTCGCTGGTTGTTGAACAAAACTCGTGTGTTGGTCCATTGTTGTGCCATATTTAGACAACGTGTGAATCGGAGGCGGCTCATGGTTATGCTGACCTTTATAAATGATGTCGCTAATATCCCCGTCAAGAAAATGCCCGATCTTTTTCGTGGCGGGACAATTGGTTTGTGTGCACTTGTAGTAGCTACGAGGAAGCTCGCTAGCCTTTACTTGTTTCTGCCCGTATTTCCTCCATTTGTACCCGTCATTGGCAGGCCGAATAATAGAGACAACAGATTCGGGCTTTGAGTTGTGGGATTGAGAATCCGAATCCTGAATGAGTCAGATAGCGGGTCAAAAACTATTTTTTTGTTTAAAAAATACGCTTTTCTTAAATAAACTGTTTATTCGTTTACTAGTCAGACCAGGAGACTATCACTTGGAATGGATGACGTAATAATTATTTAAGTGAAAATCACCAAAACGAACATTGACCAAGGTTATTTACCAAAATAACCATTGAAGACGTGTAGGTTTTGATAACTCATACAAAACAAGCAACTTAAAGAGCAAGACACATATAGGTAGCGTCTTAGGTTTAGGGAACTTACGTCTAGTTTAAAAATCCATCGGAACCACACTCACAACCAATAAGGTAATGAAACCTAGCCAATTTTTGAAGGAAAATGTTATGTAGACGCTAAAGAAGAGTCTAGATTTAGAATTTTCCTTTATTTCTCTTTTCCACCACAATTTTTATTGGTCATAATTTTTCATATTATATATATATTAATTTACAAGTTAGTTGTGCTTTACGGTGTTGTACATTATGCTTCACGAGTGTTTTGTGCATAATAAGGTTGTAACCTTAGCTTTAGGGGTTGTACGCTTTATTGGGTTTAGAAACCTACTGCATTTCTTCATCCCTCAGAATTTCACTCTCATGTTCCTCTACTCTGTTCTCTCTCTGTAAATATTAGGAAATAACCACCATCACAGTTCATCTCCGCCGCCTAGAACCACCGTCTTCTCCGACAACGTAAGTTGTTTGTTTCTCATTCGATGAGGTGACGTACCTGTCACCGGTTGAGGTTACAGCCGTTGGCTGTGTTGGGGCTAGGGTTTCTGTTGTGGTGGTGTTGGGTGGTAGCAGCAAAATTTGGTGGTGGTGTTGAGTGGTGGGGGTTGTAGAGCTCCAAGAAGGGGTACGACCATAGTTATTTAAAGAGGGGGGGGGGGGGAGGGATTACGGTGGTTCAATGGTTAAGGCTCCATGTTTAGAAAATGATGATAGAAGGTTGGTTTTGAGCTACAATAGTTGGTATTTGTTTGTGGACTAGTAATCGTACCCGCGCTACGCGGCGGAGATAGTGTTTCTAGAACATGTATACATGTGTTTCTATAGAACCATAACAGTTGCTGCTATCATACAATTGGTAACACATTACATTAACTATAATATTTAGTTGTAGTAAGCAAAAGAGTGATTCATGGTCTATATTTTGACATCTTCTCTGTTTTCTAGCCACAAAATGTGTGTTGAAGACTACTAAACAATGAAAGATGCTTCCGCTTAGATTGGTGTGGTGTTTCGGTTTTCTTCCTTGGGCCTTATCTGTGAAATGTGAATAAGAGACAAATTGTTACATAGGTTCAACTTGACAAGGTATCACATATACATACAAAAAATGAAATTGTGCTATGATATGTTGACAAAAAAAATGAACTCTATATGTTGATGAGGGTATGAGGGTATTTCTTAATACGGCGATGAGGGTATTTCTTAGCTTATATACCCTCAACTGTAGGTAAGCAAATGGACTCTATATGTTGACAAAAAAATGGATACTCAACTGTAGGAGCACTTGAAGCTGGATATCAGATTTAATACGGTGAGGAGGGTATTTCTTAGCTTATACATGGTAGTTTGACTGCTGATTCAAATTAAATATATAGGCATAAAAGTCATTGCTATGATAAGTGTTGTAAAAGGATTTACACTTACCAACTGTATAGTTTTATTTGTTGAGCATTTGAAGCTAATGCACTTTCAAATGACATATGGATCCATTCCTCCACCATCTACGACAATATTTATTTTAACGAACGAATGAAATATTAATACATCCCGTATATCATAAGAAAAAAAATAAGTATGCGTCATTTAAGTTTGGAGTCGAATTGCATGTCACCTGAATGTTAAAAAGTCAAAAGTGGAGTTTGATTTCTAGATGGATAGAGTTATTTATTTAGAAATCGATGTTTAAAGCCTTATTTTCATAACAAAACCAAATGTTGAGCATGTAAAAGTCAGATAAAAAAATCGGACAGACCAACCAAGGATAAGTAGAAACGAAATTACATGCAAATTACTGGGCAGTATAAAGCAGTCAAGTCTGCAAATACAATCCTGTCACTTTAATGTTTATCACATTGTGTAGTTATTGCAACTTCCTTTGCCTAATCAACTCCTATTATATCCATCTACTGCATTCTTTGTGAGTTTCAATGTTGCCTCATTTTTTTTCAAACATAGTCATATGATTAAAAATAGGAACTAATGTCCTTATAAAAATGTGGTAACATATATATACACCAAGAAATTGATGTTTTCAGACAGGCATACTAAAAACAGATATCAAATTAACTAAATAACCTACAACAATGAAATGAAAACTCAAAAGCCAAATTATTTTATTATTAATATCAAATTTCAACACAGTAAAAGAAAATTGGCTTTACCTTGGTATCCTGAGTACTTATGACAATGGTTTTGTCAACATTTCTAGTGTTGAATGGTGATGAAGCTTTAATATTATACCAAAACATCTTTGAAAATATATCGGCTCTGTTCAACATACATTTATCATAAATTAGAATCACAAAAGTTTTTAAAAACCACCAAAATCAAAGAAAAATAAACCCACAAATATTATAAAACCCATAAATATTTCCCCAAAAAGGGGAAAAATGTACTAATTTTAGTTTTATAATGATCAAACCGTTTAGAAACTGAGTTGAACAGATTTGACTAACCTAACATCACTGATCTATACAGATCTGAGACATGCAAGCATTATCGGTTCATCATTCATCGGTTTACACATATCCAGGTTCACAACCACAAATGAAAATCACCGCCACCATCCACCACCGATCGAGCGGAAGGACAGCCAAAGCGGCGGAACAACCGATGCCAGATGAGGAGAAGAAATACATACGAAACAACATCCAAAAAACCAAAAACAACAGTTCAAACGGGAGAAAATCATATATCCACACCTTCGCATATAGTGGCGCCTCTCTCTTAAAAAAACCTAGCCTCTAGCTCATCATGTTCACGCTGAAAACAACAAAACATCAAAACCAAATATCAATCATTAAACAAAAAAAAGCATAAAACATCCCACCATCAACAACACGTATGCACATAAATAAAAAGTAAAAGAGCAACAAAAGTATATGTTTGTTCACATGAATTGTAACCTGTAACATAAAGAAAGGAAAATCAACCACACATAATTATATCAAAACACAGATGTAATTAAACATAATTATGCACAATATTAATTTATTATTAATATTAAAGTTGCTTATCAAAAGGCAGATCTAATTAAGCATAAGCATACATAGCCGTTGTTGTTTTATTAATTTGTTGAATTTTGGTTCTTTGATGAATCAATAGAGAAGCAACAACAAAGCGTGATAGTAATCAAGTTTTTTTCAAGATTAGGAAAATTGTACCTGAACAGTGGCGGTTTTGAAACACCCTAAATGCACATCTAGCCAACCCCCATGTTCCCATCATCATCTAACCACTATCAGCGACCAATCACCAACCCTAAAAGCCTCCTTCTTCTTCGGAACAACAACCTTTGATGCGGAGTTAGTCGGACATCATCGCGTACTCGCGTAGTCACCGTCTTTGTTCCGCCGTCCTCAACGTCTTCTGAGTTGTTCCATCGCCGACGTAGTGGGTAGCCAGAATGAGGAGGCCATGGCCGCCGCCTCGTTCTCAATCGACGCTGTCTCTCCGGTCGCCTTCATAAGTTATAGTCTGTGTGACAGTACTATTTGGATGGGATGATGGGGAAGCTAGAGATGGAGAAGGAAGGTAGAGAAGATGGAGAGAATGGGACAAAAATACATTGAGATGCATATGAGACTTGTACACTATGGTACAAAAAAACATGCACAAACACCTTGTTAAATGTATATATATATAATGATAGAAAGATAGCTGCAAGATTCATTAAGTTGTCATGTGACTTCCCCATTTAATTACCCTTGATTAATTCAATGGGTGTGTGCCTTATTCCACTGTCCTATCATGTTCGTATGATCACACCATTCCAAATAATAAGATCCATTCACTATTCTAAATAATAATAGCTTACATAAACTTGCTTTTTTTAAAAGTGCAAATAGCATCTTTAAATTAACATAAATCATTTAATTAGTGTGGTCTGGTTTAGTTTATAAGAAAAGAAAGGTAAACCCTTACTAATTATTGGTGGAAGATCACATGGGCTCCACCTCAACTATCTTGCACACCTTATTAAGCTTACACCCCTTTGGTTTTATATTTTTTTCCTTTCCTTTTTGTTTTAAAGTGAGTTTTTCCGATAATGGTGATTGCTTACAGTAGTGTGAAATTGATGCTATTTGACACGGTTTTATATAACCCGCCGCAACGCGCGGGGGCTTTATTCTAGTATGATTATAATTTTTTAAGGAGTCACACCAAGTTAAAGAGAATAAAAAAATTACCGTATGAAAAGGTCATGTTCGTTTAAAAATTGTGGTGGAAAAGAACGAAAAGAAACAAACGAAAAAAAGCTAGGCCTAGACGCTGCCTACATATATGTCTTCCTCTAAAGTTGTTTCGTTTTGTGTGAGTTCCCTAAACCTAGACATGTCTAGTGTTTATTTTGATAAATACCATTGGTCAATGTTTATTTGATAATTTTCTCGTATTTTAAAATCAGATATATTAAAAAGTTAAAATAAATGTCAGTATGAAAGCAAAGGTATTTTATTTTATTTTTTATTTTTTTAAAATTTAATATGATGAATTCCTGTAAAAAAAACCCACAAACACATTATAAGTGGACAGCTGGTAAGCGGGCAACAAGCTGCGCCGCCACCCTCTTTTGGATAGCAAAACCTACTCTATTAAAAATAAAACTTTGGTCCCTGGCTGTCGATTTTTAGTTTCATCACATATGCTATCATGTTTTTCCTTTGATTTGATTTTTTTAATAACTTGCAATCATAAACTTTTAAAAAAATCTTAATATGCTATCATGTTTTTTTCTTGACGGGTATGTATTTTGTTGAAAACAAAGTTAAATTTAAAATGTATAACTTTTTTTTTGTTTCATAGTGTATACAGTGTCAGTATCATGATGAACCTAACTAATTCTGATCCAAAAACAGAAGAACCAATACTGGTACTCATTTTTATGGTTTTAAATCGATGTAAAAGGCATGTCGATATCGTTTTGGGTATATCACAAACTAATGTTTATGGTTTTCAACAAAAGAAACCCCACTAGTTATAAGTAACTTTAGTATAGACAGTAGGGCCGTCTCCGAAAACGCTAAAAAAATTTGGGCCTCGGGCGAAAAGAAGTTTGGGCCCAGAATTTTGTAAAGAGGAATGAATTTAAAAATTTTTTTGAATATGGTGCTAGAGCTAAGGCTTGAACTTGAGACCTCTACATTAAATTTGTATGATTTTTCCAACTCCACTAACAAGACTTTCATCTATAAAACACTAATATATATCATAAATATAGAATTTAATATATATATGTATATTTTTTTTAAAAAGTTTGGGCCCATTTTTGGGTCGGGCCCTGAGCCGGTGACCACCCAGCCCATGCTCAGGGCCGGCCCTGATAGACAGTAAAAAAATCAATAAAGAAAAATATATACTTTTACATACAATCAAATCATGTGTCCCAATAAAAGTTTTGAAGCAAACCATATGAATCGACCGGAGACAGTCCGATTCACTTCGGGTTAAAGAATGTCATAGAAACTATTACAAATATGTTTCATATTGTAGTTTTCTATTATAAAAAAGGAAATGTTACCTGTTGATTTTGCTTCTCATTTTCCCATTGTTTTCCACAGTTTGAATCTAAATCATGGTAAAATAGAGGAGCAGGCGGGTTTCCTACGGCAGGGCCTGGTAACAATTCGTCGAAAAGCCTAGAAAACGAGTTGAGATCAGTGTTGGGGTAGTGTTCAGAAAAAAAGTTGGAGACAAGTGTCATAGGCCCCGGGCTAACCCCGATTGCCATGGTATCTAAACAAGACCGAGGTGGAAGCGCTAGCGTTGGTGGATGGCACTGACGTGGTGGTGGTGATGGTGGTGCGTCTCCGCTATTGCCGGTCTCAGCCATATGATCGAGATGGATAGATGGTTGTGTGTGACGTTTGTTTTGTGACATATGAAGTGTAGATATATAAGTATTGTAGATATATAAGTATTAATAGTATCTTTTGTACGAAAAATCATGCTTGTTGGAAAATAAATCCAAAGGGACCTTTCTAGCATTTATTATATATATATACAAATTGTAAGTTTTGGTGTGAGAGTACTTGACTGTTTCTCTCGATACAAGCCCTCAATGCTTCTTTTCTTTGCGTGTACAACCATCTATTGCCTGCCCTTCACCGGCTCATCCAGTTTCCGGTCCCCTTCTCTTCTGTTAAAACACACAACCTTACGTTACCACTCCTCTTTATCTCTCTAGAACACTCTCTTTCTTTCTCCCTGTAAAAAAAACATCACCGCGTGGTTGTGTTGTGTTGGTGGACGGTGGTGGTGGCGTTGGATGGTGGGTGTGCTAACCTGAAATTTGTCAACGATTGTTCGCCGTCACGAGTGAAGAGTGAATGGTAAATCGTTCTGACGTTGGCGCCGGCCAAGCGGCTAGAGTTCCAAGCAACTTCCCACCGTTTTTCGGTAAGCCCTTTTCTATTGTATGTTCGCTCTTTGGTTAGATCGGTTGTTCATGAACTTTAATCCGACGACTTCTGTTTATCTTATTAGTAGGTCACCTCGGGTGAGGTTCCGACTAAGATTCCGGTGGACAAATAAAACTAAGTGAGTAGGCTTTCAAAACTAATCTGAGAATTGTTAATGCTCTAACTGTTTTTTGACATTAATTTAAAATTTGAAGTAGCAATTTGTTATGTAATATGATGAGTGGGTGATTGGATTGTTGTATGTGCTTCAACTGTACGTTTTTACCTTCTTTCTGTAAAGGATGTTGGAAGGACTTTCCAAGTTGAAAAGTTGTTTATAATGATATAATAATATGTTGATGGAGCTAATCCAAGTAGATCGATCATCCAGATAGCATTAAAGGGTGTTACTTGGCTACAAGCTTAAGTTTTGATTATATTTTGGAATATGTTGGTTGGCGGGTATAACCATGACAAAACATGAGTATCCGGGTAACCCGCTACGCGTTGTGTTACACGCGACAGCCATATGGGACGCACTAATCCGTTCGCCCCCCGCCGCGGCAACGCGCGGCGGGTATAAACCTAGTTGGTAATCAATCATCATCTTGGTCACGGAACTTTTTGGAGTTTTATATAGTATAATAAAAAGAAAATTAAAATATATTTTATTTTGTAATTATATATGTGTACAAATGAGTTCTTTTTTAAAAGCTTTTAAAAGATTTTAACGTTATAATACATATCGCAATACCTAATCTTATGGACTAATGGTTAATACTTAATAGACTACTAGTATCGGTAGGTCTCATGAATTTTTCGCTAATGGTACGTTGTATGGTTTATGGAAAGAAAAAGACACCGTCGGTCACGATTTTGAGGAAGTGATGTTCCCATGTGGCCCTGATTCCTTCCGTTTTCTTCAATGTTGCCGCTTTGAACTTTCCCCAAATCTTGGTGTGCTCTTTGATTTTGTAGCTTTTGATTGGCCCCAAATAGGAAAGGTGGTGTTCCCGCACGGTCCCAAACTTCCCTATTCCACAGTCATGACATCTTACCGTGTACACTGTACACTAACAAGTTTTTAGATTCTCACACTAAAAAAGTTATAAAATTAACATGATTTGGTCACAAATCAAATGCTAATGTATTTTTTTACCGACAAATGTTTCTTTTTTACATCAATAATGTTAAACTATTATCCATTGTCTATAATTGAAATTGAGACATTTGTTTTAAGAGGCATGTGGTTTTGTAAAGTGAGCTAGCCTTAAATTGACCGGATGCTAACGAATAACACAATGCGTCGTCACTAAGAGATTTGATCGTCATAAATGCAAGGGAGAAGCACCAGCACATTACATCATGGCTAAATGCATGCATGATGCATCAACTTGCAATAGCTACTTGTTCATTAACTGCTCCAAGTTGCAAAAACAACCAACCAACAACACTTCCGGTAGGCTCGATGTCATTAATAATTTAATATATTTGTATTTCAAATAATAATTTTTTAACGGCTAATTCCCTTTTAAATACACCCATTTTTACCTCTCTTACGAGGCTTGAACTTCCAACTCTCATTTAAAATACCAATACCTTTACCACCACATCATATCATAAGGGGTGGGCCATTTCAAATAATAAATAAATAAATGAAAGAAATAAACTAACAAATAAGTAAATGAATTTAGTTTCAAAACTCAAAAGGGTGTCAAATCGAAGACTTCTATCACTTTCAGCGATTAAAGTTTACCAAGTACAACTTGACAATTCAAAATTTTATTTTAAGCATAACTTTACAATTTATAGTGGATAATATTTTATAGTAATATGGACGATTTTTTAATCCATATTTCCATAGGCTTATAATAACAAAACTAGTATTTTGCCAGTCGCCTTATGACGGGTCAAACGGTACAATAAGACATGAAGTCTAAAACATAATGCGCAAGATACAATGTGTTGCACACAATTAACGAAGACAAACGTAGATTCATACAAAAAAGTATACCAATCTTACGTCGAAATGTGGACAATCTCGAGTTTGTACTGGTTATGCAGCGTAATTATGTATAGATTATTATCGACATTTTACGTCAGAACGTACACCAACTCAAAACTTTACATATCATTTTCAAAAAGAAAAATTACGTTGAAACTTAGAAGGACTCGAATTTATACCGTTGAATCAAAATGTAATGTAATATATTTGATTTGGCTCGTTTCTGAACGAAATCGACATTGAAACGTACATAAAAATAAACACGAAATATTCATTAAACGTTGGGTGCAATATATTGTGATATGCATATATATATACACACATATGTATATACAAAGAAATTATAAGAAATAATAACATAAATGTGAATGTAAAAAAAGTTGTAAAACAGGAAATGTAAATTAACAAAAAGAGAATGGCCTCAAATGTAATTTTCACTGAATAAAGCAGGAAAAAAAAGACAAAAAAAAAAGAATGGAAAAGATGAAAAGGACGGGGGAAGTTCGCAAAAAATGCTTCTAGCGAGAATTAAACTCTCGGTTAGATGGGTAGCAAGTTGTAAGACAACCTCTCATTACCAAAAAGACCAGAAGTTCAATTGTTATATGTGATGAAGTCGTGGTAGTCGGTGGCTTGATGTGGTAGCCACCGACTTTGTCTTTTAAGTTATATAGAATAATGTTACATATCAAATATAAAATTGGCAATGATGTCATGGCAACATGGTTGAGGTAAGAGGGTTTAACACCATAGGTGGGTTCTCGCCCGTTAGAGTTCACCAGTTCGATTCCTCACAGTCCCCTTTCTCTCGACATAGGGTCTATGGTGGTATTTCAGTTGAAGCGCCTTGGCGACGTCTCAAACCGGGTCCGCGTCTGCAATATGTTGGGTAGTTCCCAGCTGAGCTAGCCGTTAAAAAAGTGGTTGTTGGTCCTAGAAGTATCAGCCGATCTTTTAAGAAAATGACAAAGTTATTTCAACAAAATATGAAATAGTGTGAGGAATAAGAAATCAAACTTTCAGAAACAATAGAACACAAGGTTTTTAAGAAGTTTTGAGTTTATGTATTGATCACTCTATTCCAGGATCTCATTTAATCTTTACAAAAGAATGATTCAAAAGAATTCTTATGGCTGGTGTGAATGTGTTGTAAAGTTGGTGTTTGAAAGATGTATCTAAGTATCGACTCTTTTAGTTTTGTTTATCACACAACTCACGTTCACACTTGGCACTCTCCTTTGACGTATTATGTCTTCTATTTATAGAGAAGAGTTGACTCAAGTTGATGAATAAACAATTAGTTTATTCCAACTTCTATTCACTGCAGGATAACTATGGGAAGAACTTTTGCATGGTTGATTGTGTCCAAGTTGCATGCATTTTAACTTTCCCACTTGTCAAGATTTCATATTTCTTCCTAGAAATCTGAAGGCTGAAACTAGAATTGAAGGACTTAGTTTGTTTGTCCTTGTTTCCCAGAAATCTAGTTCTTTCATCCCAGATTTCATCAGTTAGGAGTTCTTCTTATCTTCGATTGTCTAATCCTTCAAAGAGATCTTGTTCTTATGTCTCTGTTGTCTTCAATCTCTTCATCTGGAACATGTTTTGGATGTTCTTCTTAGTTTAGCTTCGAGTTCCTCGCTTCAGTTTTCTTCAACACTTTAATTTTCATATTTTAGTTCTAACAATTTCCTTCTAAGTGTTGTAAGTAAACTGATGCACTTTATACAATTACATTTTAAAGACAAGAATTCAAAGTACTGAAATTGAAACAGCGTTAAAAAATAAACAAAACAAAGTTTAACTTAAACAACAAGGATAATCTTAACAACATATTCAGAAGATTTTCTTATCATGTGGCTTGACCATCTTCTTCCTTGGGAGTTGTCTGGTGTAGATGTGCAACATCTTTTTGAACAAATATCTTGACTCAATCCATCTGTCAAGGAGTTCATCCGACTTCTTTTTCCTTTCTGAATTACCCGTTGCTTCCAGATTGTCTTCAACCGCTTCCATGCAGTTCTTCAGATATCTCAGAGTTTGATTTGAGCATTTACTAATTTCATTCACTCTGAACATCTTTTTTGTTTGTTGGTCATCCCTGAAGATTATTCAACGTTCTGGAATTAACACAATCATTCCAGGTCTCGACTTTTTGACCTCTGTAGGGATGTCTTCCTTGGGTGGTGTCAGCTTGATCTTTGTCAGCATGTGTGGGCCAGTCTGTGCAAGATCAAAGTCATTTCTATCATTTCTTAAGAACTGTTTTCTGCCTGCATTGGCTATGGCATCTAGAGCTGTTCTGACTTTGATATTTGAGGAGTTGTCATCTAGGAACTTATTAATCATCATGATTAAATCTGCTGGATAAAGGTTCTCTAGATCTCTATCATTGATCCTGATTGGTAACAGTCCTTCTCTCTTAATCTCATATTCACTGAACCTATATCTAGGTATGACCACGGTTACCTTTTTGTCTGAAACGCTTACGATTCTTTTGATTGGTTGTTCCGGGTGTTCAGCAGGTAGTCTAGTTGGATCTTTAGATATCCTACTTGTAAGATTTAATCTGGAGCTTGGGCTCATGTCTCCAAGAGATTCATCTTCACCTCTGTATACTACAATATTTCTCAAGAAACACATAGTCAATAAGATTTAGTTTTACGTTCTATTTGATGACTGCAAAAGCTACTTCCTATTGAGAGATGGATGGTTCTAAGATGGTGTCTGTGACAATGCATTTCATCTTCGTGTTGGCCTCTTCTGCTATGCTTATTTCAATGTTTCATTTATGAGTTCAGTGAAGCTTCTCTTATTTGTATAGTCCAATTAAGAGGCTTTGTATAACACCAATTTGTTTTCTTCATTAGGTTGAGGTAAGACTTCAGTTTCTGGTATTGGTGTAGCCTCTGCAACCTTTTCAGCTTCAGGATCTTCAGGTCTTATGTCAGGTGAAGTGAATTTTGCTACATTTTTCTTCTTTTGTTGTTCAGCAGTAGAAGAGGACTTTTTAGGTAAAACACTATATTTAAGTTACAAATTAGTGGGTACAACTCTCACATGCACATAACACCTTTAAAGCTTACTATACAACCAAGAAATGCACAAATGTTTTCCTAATTAGTATTACTTAAATTCAATTCAAGTTTTCTAGTTGTGCGATAATTATTAAAAGAGTTCATTGCAATTTTTGTCCTTGTGGTTTAACTCAGTTAACAAGTTCTATACCCGACGGGTATGGCATGAGATTTTATAACCGGGTATAGATGTGTTATTAGCCAAAATCGACCCATACCCAACCCGTTGTAATCCCTAACCTTGAGTCCTTGACATTTGATCTATTCACGCTTTACGTCCCTAGACCTTAACACTGTTAACTTTTATGTTAGTTTTTGTGTTAAATTACTTATATACCCTTGACTCCAGCTTCTCCCTCAACATGCCTGAGGTAGTTAGACCACCCACACCACCATTTCTTATCTCCGGCAAGATTCTGACCACCATCAAACCCGCCCCCATCACCATCCCGCCAGAATTATGGTAGAGAATCTAGTGCAGTTGCTTTGCTCACCCCATCTCCATCTTCACATCACAATCCACCTCAAGAACTCCGCAACAAGATGCCATACAGATAACATTTTCTCATTTTCCCTTTCAATTTCCACACCCTCCTTCCATTTTACCCATCAATCTTTATTTTTATCGGTTCCCGTGAATTTGAAACCATAGAGAAACAAATTGCTACCAAAGTGAAGGGATATGGAGCCTAATCCAGAGGGAGGAGGCGCCCCTATCCCCATAAACAGGATTCCTCGTGCCAGACTCCGGCGCCAGAATCCATCTGCGCGCTGCCAACATAACATGCAGCGCAGCGCGCAAGGATAACAGCTGATAAGCAACGAACAACACCTGATAAGCGCGTGCAACCACGCGCAGTATCTTCCCTTATCACTTTTGGTATGAGGTACAGAAGATAACAAAAGGAAGATTCATAAGGATCTCTGACAGAGTACGCGCCAATGAGAAGGCGACAGGTGACAAGGGTGGTCCAACCACCACTGACAAGGACGGCGACATGACTGTCCCCATGCTTCCACCACGCCATCATCAATAGTGACTGCAGACATCCCCTGCTGATGTCAGAGGCATGGTCAACGACTGTAGCAGGGACAGGGGTGCCGTCCACCAATCAAAGCTCTTCACGTGTCTGCCTCGAGCAACAACCATGCTGCAAAATGACGTCAGCCACAGTAACCTGGTTTTCCCGCCATTTTTATGAGAGGCTTGGATTTGGGCCTTGACCAGGCCCAAGTAAGGATAACTTCTCGTGGGCTTCTCTACTAAGCCCACGAGTTCTCCTATAAATAAAGGAAGACATCTCCTTGCAAAGGATCCCGAAAAATATTCATTGTAACTTAGCATTACACTCTTGTAACTCTCTCTACTTGATTATTAATAAGATTCTGGCTAGTTACAGTGGATGTAGGTCACTCTTCGACCGAACCACTTATATCTTGTGTCTTTATTTACGTACTCTCACACACACTCACACTTCTTATTCTCACCCGGGTTTAACCTAGAGGTTTGGGTAAAGGATTACTCTTGGCGAACGTAAGTATTAACCACACGGTGACTAGTGATAACCAACGTGATACTTATTGTTTCTTCATTGGCGTCATCCAATGGTTAGAACAGCTCTTTTACTCATCTCTTAAACCCACCCATGGCTGAACCCAACCCCAACACTTCTGTAATAAACCGGGCCGGAGAGGGTGACACCCAACCCCCGGAGAACCAAACAACACCACACACCATCGTCAAACAACCCACCTCATGGTTCGAAAAACCAGCTATCGAGGTCCGGGATGCAGATTCTGACGACAACAGCAGTGCCAGCTCCGAGGAGGACCCAGACCAGTGGCTCCTCCGTCAGAACACCAAAAGCGCTGAAATCTACCGACGCAAGCTCCTGCAGCAAGCTAAAAAGAAGGGTAAGGCCCTAACCTATGATACCCCACCAAAAAAGGGGTAGAAAAACAAAGACTCGGCCGTCCAAGGTGATGGTCGTAGCGGGGAGCTCGGCTGAGACGCCAGAGCTCGGGGCTACGCGAAGTCACGGGACGAGCGGGATGGCTATGAGTCATCCAGTAGCGACTCCAGCTACAAAGGGAAGAAACACAGTCATCGCTCGCGCCACAACGACGAGGACGATGACTTGGTTAAGCCATTCAGGCCAAAGGCTTTTGCCGAGAAATCTAAGTTTGTCGCTCGCATAGCGACCGCCAAAATCCCAAGGAAAGCTAAGCTTCCTAGCAGCATCGGTAGATATGATGGCCTGCGTGACCCTGATGACCATGTGCATGACTTCGAGTGCGCAGGTATGTCGGTGGACTGGCCCGTTCAGGTTTAGTGCCACTTGTTTGCCCAGACCTTGCAGGCGCAGCCAGGGTCTGGTTCGATAACCTCCCCGCGGGGAGCGTTAAGGACTTTGATGACCTCACCGATAAGTTCGGCAGCCACTTCTCGCACTTGCGCAAGCATAAGAAAGATAAGGCGCATATTCTGTTATGCCGCCGACATGATCATGAATCCATCGAGGATTTCATTGTTCGGTTCAACAAGGAAGCCTTGCAAATAGGCTGTGGGGAGGAACTCACGCGGGCAGCGTTCATATACAATGTGCGCAGCCCAGATCTCATGAAGTGCTTCACAGGCAAAGATGTCATTCCGGAGTCTTGGGACGAACTTGTCCACTCCGCCAAAATAAATGCCTCCTCCGAGAAGTCTTTCTACCAGATGCATGGCTTCCAACCGCAACACTATAATAATAATAATAATAATAAAAACAAAAACAAATATGTTTGGAGCCGCATCTCAGGCACCGCCGACGAAGGAAGGTATTCCCCAGCCGGCGGCGCCCGCCAGATCATCAGCCCAAAGCAATCGCGGGACCAACGCGGGCACTCCAAGAAAAACCATGATTGGACCCCGCTGACAAAGACACCATCTCAGGTTCTGAAAACTTAGCAGGTCACGTTGAAAGAACCCAATCCTCTGGGAAAACGAAGGAATGTGGACCGAAGCAAGTTCTGTGAGTATCATAACGACTTCGGTCATCTCACAGATAATTGTTATAGTCTGAAGATGGAGATCGAGGCCGCGCTGAAGTCGGGTCAGCTCGGTCACTTAGTTAAGAATGTTCACCGCACTGGCAAAGGTCAAGCAGGCGAGGAGAATCAGGCGGAGGGGTCACGGAAGAAAATTCGAGACCTCAACACTCATGCCGCCACATTGATCCCTCGTCACCACTGCAATATGACAAGGAAAGGCAAGAACACGCACCACGGGAAGCGCACCCGTGCGCAACCGCGCGATGATTCATGGAAAGAGGCCGACGTCCTCATGCCAAAGGTCAGGGGTGGCGCTTCCTCCACTGCCCCTCTTGTCTTAACTGCTGTCTTTGGACATTACCGCATGCGGTACATGTTCCTGGATGGTGGCAGCAGAACAGATATAATGTATGAGCAATATTTTCAACAATTGGATGAAGAAGACAAAGCAAAGCTTGTACCAGTCAATGAGCCAATCTCTGGTTTCATTCATGAGACCATCATGCCGCGAGGCATGCTCTCCCTGCCAGTCACGTGGTCCGATGGCACCCACCAGCGCACGGAGATATGCGACTTCATGGTCTTGCCAGCCACCTCCAATCATGACATACTCTTAGTTCAGGAAGGCATCGCACGCTTTAACGCCAACGCTTCAACAGCGCACGCGATGGTCGGCTTTCCAACCAAGACAGGCATCGCCTTCATCAGAGGCAACAAAGGCTGCCACACCACCGAAACCGCCAAACCTCCAAAAATGGTCAAAACAAACGCCCGCACTGAGCCGGAATAATGGGTCCTCAACCCTAAATTTCCGGAGCAAACGGTGGTCATTGGCCATGAAATCTCCGAGACCATACGCAATCACCTAAAACAGCTCTTAATCAGCAACATGGATGTTTTCGCGTGGCAACCGGCTGACATGGTTGGCGTCCCTCACGAAATAGCGGAGCACAGACTTAACGTCTACCGCTCCGTAGAGCCGATAGTGCAAAAGAAACGAAGTATGGGCCTGGAGAAAACAAAGGCCATGAACGAACAGGTCACCGAGCTGCTCAACGCGGGCATCCTCCACCCTATCAGATACCAAACTTGGGTGGCTAATCCTGTCATGGTCGCAAAAGCTAATGGAGGGTGGCGCATGTGCGTCGATTACAAGGACATCAACAAAGCGTGTCCAAAAGATTGCTATCCTTTGCCAGAAATTGATCTAAAGGTGGATTCTCTCGCCCCTTATCGGTACAAGTGTTTCTTGGACGCATACAAGGGGTACCACCAGATTCAGATGGCTAAGGAAGACGAAGACAAGACAGCGTTTCGCACGGACGCGGGCATCTTCTGCTACACCAAGATGCCCTTCGGCCTGAAAAACGCGGGCGCCACATACCAATGCCTAATGGACACGGCCTTTATCAATGAAATCGGCGTACGGCTTGAAGTGTACGTCGATGACCTAGTAATCAAAAGCAAGGAAGAGAGTGACATGCTTCGGGACATCCAGCAAACGGTCAACCAACTACGCAAAGTGCGCATGAAATTGAACCCGAGCAAATGTTCATTCGGGATGGAAGAGGGCAAATTTCTAGGCGTCATCGTAACGCGGGATGGCTTCCGCGCCAACCCAGAAAAAGTACAGGCCATCGAAAGAATGCCATCACACGCTTCCGTCAAAGAAGTACAAACACTGATGGGTCGCCTTGTCGCTCTCAACCGATTCTTATCCAATTACGCTTCAAAGTCGTTCCCGTTCGTGGACACTTTGAAGAACTGTTTGAAGAAGAGCAACTTCCGCTGGACTCCAGAGGCGGAATCGGCATTCTAGGCAATGAAACAATGCCTAATGAACCTCCCGACACTAACAGCGCCTCTCCCTAAAGAACCGCTCACGCTCTACTTATCCGTCACGGAGCGCGCAATAGGCGCGGTTCTAAAGGTTGATCGCAAAGGCGTGCAAACACCAATTTACTACATCAGCCGCACGCTGTTAGATGCAGAAACAAGGTACACAATCATGGAAAAGCTGGTTCTCGCTCTTGTCCACGCATCTCGGAGACTGCGCAGGTACTTCCAAGGACATCCGATAAACGTCCTCACGGACTACCGGATAAACGACATACTCGCCAAGCCCGAGCTGTCGGGCCGCCTGGCGAAATGGGCCATCGAGCTGGGGGAACATACGATCAACTACAAACCCCGGCCCGCCGTTAAACGCCAAGTCCTCGTGGACTTCGCCACGGAGATACCCGCGGACAAAGTTCAGGAATGCCAAGCGGAAGAATCACCCGCACCGGCGCATGACCCATCGCAAAAATGGTCCCTCTACACAGACGGAGCCTCCAATGACGATGGCGCCGGCGCAGGGTTACGCCTCATCAGCCCAGATAAACATGAGTTCACATACGCCATTCGCCTTGACTTCAAAAGTACAAACAACGAGGCGGAATACGAAGCGTTGCTGGCAGGCCTCCGCATTGCGAAAAAATGGGGGCCAGGCATGTGGAGGCACCCGTGGACTCATTACTTGTCGCGCGACAGATCAATGGATCCTATGATGCAAAGGACGAAATCATGGCATTATACCTGGAACAAGCCAAACACCTCATGCGTCGATTCGACTCATGCACGGTCGAACACATCCGGCGCAGCGAAAACAAGCCCGCCGATGCGCTGAGTAAGATGGCATCCACGGTCTTCGAGCATATGACCAAAGAAGTCCGCATCGAGGTCCTAGACAAACCATCTGTTCCACCACGACAAGTCAACGTCATCCAAACAAGCAACGCGTCGTGGATGACCCCAATCAAGGCCTTCTTATCTTCCGGTACCCTGCCTGACGACAAGTCAGAGGCCCGGAAGATCAAACACAAGGCTTTACAATATCAGCTCGTAGACGGTACATTGTACCGCCGCTCCTACCTAGGGCCGCTGCTGCGTTGCGTAGACTCCGCAGACGCCTCCTTCCTTCTTAGAGACATACACGAAGGAACATGCGGACTGCACGCAGGCCCAAGGATGGTAGTAGCGAAGTTGATGAACGCAGGGTACTATTGGTCGGGCATGAACGTGGATGCGGTCAACGAGTTGCGCAAATGCGACAGTTGCCAGCGCCAAGCCCCGAATACCTTGCGCCCCAAGAACAACCTGGTGCCGGTTACAGCGGCTTGGCCGTTTCAGAAATGGGCCATCGACCTGGTAGGCCCATTCCTAACGGCTCCGGGTAATGTGAAATACTTAATTGTCGCTATCGACTACTTCACTAAGTGGGTCGAGGAAAAACCTCTAGCCAAGATTGACGGCGCGCACGTCAAGAAATTCATTTGGGAGTTCATCATTTGCCGATTCGGCCTGCCAATGCAACTGGTAAGCAACAACGGCACACAATTTGAAGACCAATCCCTCTAAGAATGGTTGGCTCAAATGGGTGTTCAACAAATATTCACATCAGTCGCGCACCTGCAGGGCAACGGTCAAGTGGAAAGGGCCAACCGCACAATAGTAGACGACATCAAAGCACGACTCGGAACCAAAAGAACCGGGTGGGTAGATGAAATCCCTCATGTTTTATGGGCCTACCGTACCCTCACAAAAACCAGCAATGGCGAAATGCCATTCAGCCTGACGTATGGTACCGAGGCGGTCATCCCTGCCGAAATAGGTTTCCTTCCGCAAGAGTGTTAATGGCCGAAGCAAGAGACAATGACAAAGAACTCCGTTTGAACCTTGACTTATTAGAAGAACGTCGCGATCTTGCTGCAATCAAAGAAGCCAAATACAAGACACAGCTAGAGCGCTACTACAACAAGCGCGTCAAAGAATCCGCGTTCAAGATCGGGGACTACGTTTTCCGCAATAATGAGGCTTCCAACGCCGAAAAAGCCGGAAAACTAGCTCCTACTTAGGAAGGCCCATACAAAATACAAGAAGTACTTGGCAAAGGCGCCTATGCGCTAGAAAGGCTAGATGGCACACCTATCCCGCGATCTTGGAATGGCGCGCAACTGCGACGCTGTTATTTGTAAAACACTTGTAAAACGGCTACACATGCCGCCCTTATCAATGAAAAATGGTTTCCTATATCTGTACTTCTACTTGTTTTTTCCGCGCCAGGGTCTTCAAGACTTAGGCAAAACTGATGTCGGACCAGATCCGCTGGCTGTTAACGCAACGCAAGTCTTCAAGACGCGCCTCGCGCACGTCAGACTTGCACAACTTGCACAACAACGCAGCACATTATGGTCTTCAAGACAGGTTTACTTGCCGGACCTAATGACGCGCGTCACGCGTGTAGATGAAAACCTTGTCTTCTAGACTTGTTGAAAAACAAGTCGGACAAAGGAAACACATTACATGAAAGTGCAGTCAATGGTCTTCTAGGCAAGGCTCTCATGCGCCTAACTCGGACCCTATGGCACAAGTCACGCCCCGCTATAGTCTTCAAGGCAAGAGTACAAATACTTAGACGCCGAACTATCTAGCGCGACGCGCACCCTAACTTCTACTTACACACCGGGTGATGACTTGGTTAAATAAGCAAAAAGAAGTTAGAGTGAGAAACACACAAGATATAAACAAACCACAAAATTTTCATTAAAAAGGAAGGGACTTAAAAACCCTTTATATTTACAAGAAATTACAAATAATTACAAATACAGCGCCTACTCGTCATTTACATTCGAAGTGCCCCTCGCCAGAGGCCTTCTGACGCTCCTCTTCCTGGCGCTTGCGCTCCATCTCCCGCGCTAGCTCGTCAGATTTGTCCATAAAATACTTAAGGGCAACAGGAGGATTCGCATTGTTGTTGCAGTCAGCAATCACTTGAAGGATGGGGAAGTCAACCTTCTCGAATTTGACTAGCTCCGCCTCATACTCATCCTTCAAAGGCTTCCCATAATGCTCAGCATCCTCAAGCCGCCCATTGTTCTGAGCAGCCAAGAAACCATCTTCATAGCCCTCACCATACCCATAGGCTTGGGCGGTGGCGGCTATGGCAGCGACTTGATCACCCAACTTGGGTTCCTGCCAGAACCTCTTAAAGACCCGAGGGAGGACAAACGTTAGCAAATCAATGATAAAGATATAATCAACGACAAAGAAAGTGTAAAGGCTTACCCCAGTAATTCCATCAGTCATCAGCCAGCGGATGGAATTCTGCATTTGGGTCTGGGCAGCGACCGCCTCCTCCAACAATTGCTGGGCCACCTCACACTCCTTGGCGGCCGTAGGACGAGCTTGCTCCGAAGAGTCAAAGGTCTTGCTCCAAATCCTCTTTGGCATTAAGGATTTGGATCCTCTCCTGCTCCAGAAAGGAGACGCGCTCTGTAGCCTTGATAAGATCAGCATCTTTAGATTCAAGCTACATGCGCTTCTCCACATACTTAGCAGTCCTCTCGGAGAGGGCCTTGCTTTTCTCTTCCAACTTACGGGTCGCCGCCCGCCTTTCTTCCTGCGCTTCGGCCAGAGTCTCTTTCAAGCGCATCGTCTCTGCATTGGTCTTCTTGCAAGACTCTGACCACCTGCGCCTCTTCGCCGCCGCGTCCTCTTCAAGTTTAAGGACTTTAGCTTCTGCCTCATGGGCGCGGCGACGGTACTTGGAGATTTCAGCATTGAAGGCAGCCTCTTTTTCAGCAAGGCCTGCCTTCTCCGCCTCCAAGCGATCAATATCTCGCCACACCGCCGCATCTCGGCGGCGCAGCGAATCTATCATAGATAGTTGAGTCGCCTGATTTACGCATAAAGCAGAAATAAGGTCAGAACGACTCAACATATCATGGTGAGTGTGCTCGTAGGGAGGCACCACCTCGCTCACAAACTCCTCGGCGGCTAAGGAGTTGGAGAATAATGTGTTCTCCCTGACCGCCCAACGAGGGCGCTAGATGGCGTCACCACCAGTCCAGCAGGAACCATCATAAGCCCCTGATGGTTCCCTGCTGCCAACCCTGGAAGACTCGCGCCGTGTTTGGCGCGAGCCCTCCCCACTACCAGTAGCGCCCGCCTCCAGGAGTGCCCTTTCAAACCCATCAACTTCATGGTTCACTCCTTGGGCTTCAACTTCGGAGAGCTCCTTCGCCTCCCGCTCCTTTAACTGGCGGGCCTTCTCCTCCAAGAATTGTTGTTCTTGAAGACGAAGACGCTCCGCCTCAGCCTGCTTTGCTGCCTCAGCCTTTTGCCTAGCCTCATTGGAAGCAGCTACCTTCTCAGCCTCAGCCCTCCGAAGGGCTTCATCGGCTTCCGCCTTCCTCTTCTCAGCCTCAGCCCTCCGAAGGGCTTCATCGGCTTCCGCCTTTCTCTGCGCCTCCTGCTTCTGCACTTCCTCTTGCTCTTTCCAAAGTCTGTCTTCCTCCATCCTAGCCGCCTCCGCAGATGGAGATGTAGGAGGAGGAGTAGGGATGATCTTGGGCGCAACTGAAAACAGAAGGCAAAATATGTTAAAAGAAACACAAGGACAAAAGACTTAGAAAAGCAGTGAAGCAATACTTACCAGGAGCCTTCTTCTTGATCAGCTTCTGGAACAGAGGCTGACGAGTGGGGGCAGCGCCAATACCCACATAGAATACAGGCGCGATCCCCCCTTGGTCACCACCAGAGGAGGTGGCCTTCTCCTTGCCAGCATCCCCAACCGCCGTCACAGGGGGAACAACTGATTCACGGATCTGGGTGAAACCATCACCCCCTCCTGGCCAGTAGGCGCCGGGGACGCTTCCTTTGAAGCAGCAACGCTGCTAGCAACGGCGCTGGCTGGGCGCTTCTTCTTCCCCCTCTCCAGCTTGGAAGATTCAGCCTCATCATCAGAGGGCGGCCCGTCCCTTCTGCGACGGCGCCCCTTGACAACTTCTCCTACTGAAACGGAAGAATCCGAGTCAGAAAGAGAAACTTTTACTTGATACTTATGTTTCCGCGGAGCGTGTTTCCAACGCCCACGCCCCGCAGACGCCTTCACAGGCTGAACGATCTCTACTGAAGAGTCAGTAGAGTTGTCTCCAAACAGACTAGTGAGCAAAATATCACAAGACTCACCAGTAGTGTAATAAGGCTTCGGCCCGCTAGACAGGTCCGGGTAGTAGAAGCGGTCAACGAACTCCTCTAAGCAGGAAACTTGACCCTCCGCCACCAGCCTCCACTTGATGCCATTCTCCTCGCGGGCGGCATAAAATTGGAACTTGCTCACACTTACAACAGCAAACAGTAAGGAAAATATTTACACAAAAGTTTGAGGAAAAAGAAATAACTTACCCTCTAGAGCAATGTAGGGCTCCTTGCCCGCGCGTATGCCGAGCCGCCTCATTCCCAGGAGGAAAAAGATACCCTCTGTCAAATTTTTGAACTCCAACTTGGTAGCGTTGGAGGTGAGGGTGATGAACCAGGGCTGCTACTTGTAATCCTTGGGCACAGCCATATCCGCCACGCGCTGCCCATCCGCGATTACTTTCCAGGGCAGACTCACGGGGATAACACCCCTCTTCACGAAGAAGAACTTCTCATTCGCCCAGTGCAAAGACTTGGGGTTATTGGTGGCCATCGGCGTCACCCTCGGGCGCGGCTTGAATGAGAACCACATCTCATCGCTCGCCAAGAAATAGAAGACATTGAACCTTTCAACAGTAGGTTCAACATCCAGGGCGCGGCAGGACGCCTCAAAATGTACTAACCTCAGAAGCCCGAAGGCGGTTAGCTGTGTAGGCCCAACGCCATACGCCACCAGTGTATCAATCTGGAAGCGGGTGCATGGCAGGCGAAACCCACACTTAGTGAAGTGGGCTTCATACAGAGCAAGCTGTCCACTCCCCGCGGAGAGGACAATGTCCGTCGGAGACGGCAAGGTAGGCTCCCACTCCGGAAAGATATCATAGATCTTGCAGAACTGGTCAAAGGACTCTTGACTCTAAACACAGTATGTGTTAGTCATCAGTTTCCTCTCCTTTATCTTCCCTTGTTCAACAGTGACCTCCTCCTCCACATCCTCCACCGCCGGTTCCTTCCTAAGACCCTCACCAGAAGGAGACTGACTCACAGACAAGTCAGACATTTTGAGTAAGAAAAATAAAAGAAAGGCTATCAGAATCTGGAAAAAGTGATCGGAAAACTTGAAGATCCACCGGAATCTTCAAGAGAAAGTTTGAAGATAAAAGGAACTTTGACAGAAAAAGAAGGAAGGATGGAAAACCACAACAACTGGGCAAGAAAAATGTTAAAACTTTGAAGTTTCAACAATGAATCTTCAAGATCAGTGAGATCTTTGAAGATTAAACGGAAACTTCAAGTGGTACTCGCCGGAAAATAGAGAGAAATTTAGAAGGCAACAATGAACGTGTAACCGTTCAATGGTATATGCATGACCTTTATATACCCACTGCATTTATGGCAGTGGGACCCACATGGAAGAAGCAACCGTCACACATTTTCAAAATAAAGAACCAGGATGACGCCACATGTCACGTGCGCCATCGAACGGATAAGATTAACATGGAGAAATGATCCAATCCATCACTCGTCGGATGATTGACACGTGTCAACAGATGTCACCATTTTAAAAGCTGTCAAACGCGTGGACGCTCACGCGTCTGACAAAGCACACGTGCTATACGACACGTGGCACAATCACATCCACTGAGACACCAAGTGGGGCGCGTGACGGCACACGCGCCTGACACCAGACAAAAGGTTGGTAACTGCACCCCAACGATGTTTATTCCTAAACTGCTGCTGCTTAACAACTGTTAGAAGATAACTGCTGCTGATGAAAAGTCTGAAGGTTAAAAGTCTGATAAAGAACAACTGCTGATCAAAGATCTGAAGAGCAAAGGTCTGTTGAACCAACAGCACTTTGGTTCAACAGATGATAAGAAGACGTCAGAGTTTTAGTTAACAGAGTTTTGTATTGTCAGTAGTTTCAATGTAACAGTAGTTTATAGCTTAACAGTTGTTAGAGTTTGTTAGACAGTTAGGGGTCGCTATCTAGGTGACGTCAGCAACTGATCATCAGAGTTTTGAGCTTGTCTATAAATAGAACAGTACTTGTACTGTTCTATTCATCACTCGTCATTCTCTCTTAGACAAACATTCTCTGAGTGATCAGGCTGAGGGGGAGTTTAATTGTACGATTGTAATCTTTCCATTAATGAAAGCATTCGATTAAAAACAATTATTCTCTATGTTTTGATTTATTGTTATTCCGCTGTACTTTCCATTTATACTTCATTCATCTTTCATACTTAATCAAAACAATCCAATACTCAGATCCTAACAATTGGTATCAGAGCTTGGTCAATTAAATCTGATCTAATCAATCAATTTAATACATAGATCAGCTCATAATCATTGATATCGTTTGCTTGTCGGGTTAAAACAGAGTAATAGTTTATTTTCGTTTCAACAGTTAGTAAACAGACTTTGTTTTTGAAAAACCAAGAGAATGACTTCACTCAATCAAGATCCACACAACACTGGCACACACAACAAGCCTCCGATGCTTGTCAGGTCAGAATACAACATCTGGCAGCGTCGGGTGGCTCATGTGTTAGCACAACAGAACACAGGGTGCTGGAAATCGGTAGTATTTGGACCACATGTTCCAATGGTACCGAGTGCCGAGGATCCAAAGATCCAAGTACCAAAGAGTGTTGAGAACTACTCAGAGCAAGATTTTCAAAAAATCGAGCTAGATGCCAAGGCTTTCAGCATAGTAGCCATGGCACTGCCGAATGATATCTATGCCGGTCTCTTGCACTGCAATAGTGCTAAAGAACTGTGGGATGCTCTCAAAGAGCAATTCGGGGGAACTGATGATGTGATAGAAAACAACCGTGAAATACTTAACCAACAATATGAAACGTTTAGTCACATAAAAGGGGAGTCATTAACACAGCAGTTTGAAAGTTAAAGGTTTAACTGTTTAATTAGTGAACTCAAACTGGTTGGTCTAACTTTTCCTAATTCAACACTGAATCATAGGTTTCTTAGATCACTTCAGGACAAATGGGACACTATAGCCATAGTTATGAGAAACTCTATCGGATTCAAAGACCTAACCCTGACCCAGCTTCATGGTAAGCTCCTGACTTATGAAAGGGAGCTTAACCAGAAAAAGAAGCTCCAGGACTCTGGCAAAGTGTCAGATGACTATGTATTTGGTAATACTGCACTGTTGGGTCAGGATGATGGTTCTGGAAGTAGTAAGGATCAGAGTTATGATCATTACATTGACATAACCACTGGTTTCAATAATGATTCTTACTCATTACCAAACAACTGTGCTTTCACAGCCAGTGGTGATATCCAGGCTTCTGATAATTCATCTTTTGTGTACAATGACTTGCAATATATTGACCCTTTGGACTTAGAAGAAATGGACATCTTACATCAGGTTGCCCTGCTCAGTATTAGAACCAATAACTTCTATAAGAAAACTGGCAGGAGGTACCCAGGTTTACATGGTGGGTCAAAGGTTGGGCTGGATAAATCAAAGATAAAGTGTTACAAGTGTCATAGAATGGGTCATTTTGCTAGGGAGTGTAGGAGTCAGAATGGAATTCCTATGATTACCTATCCAAACCAAAGACCACAGACCAACACTTATCAAACCATCCCTAATGTACCTAATGTGCAAAACACTGCTCATTTTGCACAGACCCAAACCACTGTTCCTGTGCATTATGTCCAAACCACTGTTCCTCAGTATCACTATGTCCAAACACCTGTTACTCAGGCACCAGTGCCAATGACTGTTACTCCACCCTCTGCTCCTGCAGAAACCAGTCAACCAAGTCAACAGAGTTTCTTTACTTAGGGCTTTGTTGACTGGAGCAGTCTACCAGATGAGATAACAGATGACAACATTGCCCTAGTTGCCAACTCTGAAAAGGATTTTTGTTTTATGGCACTAGAAACAATTGTTGAAGAAACTGATTCTGAGGATGTGGTGTCTTTGTCTGAAAATGTGACTGATGGTGTTATTGGTGAAGTTGTTTCAGCTGAAGAATCTGAAGTGGAGGTTGTGAATCTCTCAGACCCCTGGGGTAGTGATGATTGTGACTACCAGTGTAACTGTGCCTTGATGGCTGCTGCTAAGGTATCTCCTCAAATCTTAAATGACTTGTGCTAAGACAAATGTATTGTGGCATTTGCTAAGATAAAAGAGGTGAATGAAAACTTTAGAAAGAAAATTTTGGATTCTGAAATTCAGTTTGAAAAACTTACAAAAGAGTTAAAATCAAAAATATCTGAAAAAGAGTCTGAAATCAGCAGTTTAAAACATGAAGCATGCATAACCAAAGACCAGCTTCAGACTATGATAACAAAATATCATAGTTGTAAAAAGGAGCTTGAGTCCACCCAAGTTCAATGTAAGAAATGGGTGGAATCATCAAAGGGTTTTGAGATGATTGTCAACCAACAATCTAAAAGTCATGTGAAATTTGGGTTTGGTTTTAAAACCACTGACCAAAGTTCACAAACCACTGACAAAAAGGAACCCCAGTTGGTTGAGGTCATCCCTACAAACTCAAAAGGTCAAGAAATCAAGGTAACTGAACCCAATGGCAAGAAAATCATTCTTGAAAAGTTGGAAGGTACACCCTCATTTGATGAAATTGAGAAATATCAATTCAAACCAACATGGTCAGATGAGTGTGAAGTCCTTGAAAATTTCAAACCAATGACCTTCAAAACCCCTGATGGTAAAATGGCACCACAGGCCAAAGTAATCCCTTTGGTAAATCTTCCAACAGATGATGAAACATCTGTTGAAAAGAAGAAAGAAAAAGGGAAAGCCAAGAACAACTTGTTTTGTGATTTTTGTGAAAAGAAGAACCATGTCACCAAAAACTGTTTTTTTCTAAAAGCATATGACATCAACAAAACAACAAGTTTAAATGATTCTAAAACTAAAGAATGTTCAATTTGCAAGAAAAAGAATCACAAAACAAAAGAGTGCTTATATCTCAAAAATTTTGATGAAAAGATAAAAGAGTATAAAGCTAAAACTCTTGAAAGTCAAGTGGCGAGTACTTCAAAAGGAAAACCCAAACAGACTTTTGAACCAGTCCAAACATCTGTTACCAAAAGTCTGAACAAAAACTCTGCTCCCAGAGATGTTCAGGTAACAGATGCTCCACCCACTAACATATTACCAAGAGGATATGGACAACCCACTTGTCACCGTCTGCCACATGTTTATGAAGAGCCCAAAAATCCTTCAAAACCAAAAGTGAACAGACACCCTCATGGTTTTCAACAACTGATAGGAAATGATCAAACATCTGCTGGACCAAGTGTTGACATACAAGCACTGGCAAATGGTCAACTGCAGCTGTTGAACCTAGTTCAAAAGCTAGTCCAAACCACTGATCATTCTCCTCAACTTAAGGCTGAGATAGCTAAGGACCCATCTAAAGCCAATTTGGCTTTGGACACACACCAAAACTAAATCCTTACTGATGTGCAGGGAGCTTCTGCTTGTTTAGACAGTTTATGGTATGTAGATAGTGGAGGCTCCAGGCACATGACTGGATGTAGAGCCCTTCTTCTGGACTTTCTTGCACATGGAGGGGGTGATATATCCTTTGGTAATGATTCTAAAGGTAAAGTGTTGGGTTCTGGTACTGTCAAAGCAGGGAGGCTTAAGTTTGAAAATGTTAATCTAAAATTTAATCTACTTAGTGTGTCTCAAATGAGTGACAAAGGCTTTGGGTCATTCTTCACTAAGCAAACTTGTAAGATTGTTGGCCCAGAGGCTGTAGAAAAGATTAACACCATCATTGCAGAGAGCAAAGCACAACTTGTTGCTCACAGAAGTGGCAATGTGTATGTTGTTGATATGTTAAAGGACAACCCTATGGCAAATGTCTGTCTGTTCTCAGCTGCCTCTACCAAAGAGACAGAATTGTGGCATAGGAGACTTGGTCACACCAACCTTAAAACTATCAACTCACTCTCTATACAAAACCTTGTCAGAGGTTTGCCATCAAAAGAATTCAAATGTGATGAGCATTTTGTTTCCTGTCTAAAAGGTAAACAACATAAAAGCTCTTACAAATCCATTGATGAGTCCAAAACTAGTCAGTGTTTACAAATGTTGCACATGGACTTGTTTGGCCCTGTAAAAATCATGAGTCTAAGAAGAAAAAGATTTTGTCTTGTCATAGTTGATGATTTTTCTAGGTTTACATGGACTTACTTTTTACACTCTAAGGATGAGACTGCAGGTATTTTGAAGGACTTTGTCACCAAAGTTGAAAAACAATATGACTTGCCAGTAAAAGTCTTTAGAAGTGACAATGGAACAGAGTTTAAGAATAAGGAGTTGGATGATTTCTGTGTGTCAAAAGGGATTGTAAGGTAGTACAGTATCCCAAGAACACCAGAGCAAAATGGGGTGGTTGAAAGGAAGAACAGGACTCTCATTGAGGCTGCAAGAACAATGCTAGCAGATTCTGGTTTACCTCTGTCCTTTTGGGCAGAAGCTGTAAACACTGCTTGCTATGTTCAAAACAGAGTTTTAATCAACCCTAGACATCAAAAGACTGCTTATGAAATTCTGTTTAAAATCAAACCACTGATATCATTTTTCAAAATCTTTGGCTGCCCATGTTTCATTTTAAATCTTAAAGATTCCATTTCAAAATTTGCAGCCAAAGTGGATTGTGGATATTTTCTGGGGTATTCTTCTACTGCCAAGGCCTATAAAGTGTTTAACACAAGGACTAAGACAATAGAAGAAACTCTGAATGTGAAGTTCAATGAACTTTCATCTTTGAAAATCCCAGCAAACCCTGCTGAGTTGTTTGATTTAGATAAATTCAAATTTGAAGATATTACTGTCAAAACTAACCCTGTAGGTACTCCACAATCTTCACAACAAGATTACAGAATAGATGTTGTGATTCCAGATCACTACAAAGTCTATCCTGCATCAGAGGAAGCAGGAGTTCAAAACAACTGTCAAAATTCTGTCATAGCTGAGTCAGCCACTGTTGGCCAGTCCTATCTCCAAACCACTGATTCAACCAACCAATCCACTGCTCAAACATCTGTTGACAAAATTCAAACAACTGTTGACAAAAGTCAGTCCAACCTTACACCACTTGGACCCATTCCTCCACTTCCATTCCAAACATCTGTTGACTCTTCAAAATTGCCAACAGATGTTATGACAACAGAGTCTCCAAACCTCTGTCCTTCACCACAAAATGCCATCGTACCATATCAGGGAGATTTAATCTACCTAAGAGCTCATCCACCAGATCAAATCATTGGCAACATCAGAGAAGGTGTGCTCACAAGGAGCCAATCTTCAAACATCTGTCTTTTTGCAGGCTTTCTATCCCTTTCACAACCTGTCAAGTACCAAGAGGCACTGAAAGACAACAGTTGGGTAGAAGCCATGCAAGAAGAACTCCTTCAGTTCAAAAGACAACAAGTATGGGAACTTGTACCACTGCCTAAGGATGTCTGTCCAATTGGCACAAAGTGGGTCTTCAAAAACAAAACTGATGAAAGGGGTATAGTTGTCAAGAACAAGACCAGGTTAGTGGTTCAAGGCTTCAGACAAGAAGAAGGAATTGACTATGATGAAACCTTTGCCCCTGTAGCAAGGTTAGAAGCTATCAGACTTTTCTTAGCCTTTGCTGTCAACCACAACATCAAGGTGTATCAGATGGACATCAAGTGTGCCTTCCTATATGGCAAAATTCAGGAGGAAGTCTATGTATGTCAACCACCTGGTTTTGAAGACACATTCCATCCTGATCATGTCTACAAGCTTAACAAAGCATTGTATGGACTGAAACAAGCACCAAGAGCCTGGTATGAAACTCTCTCTACTTTTCTCTTATCCATTGGTTTCACAAGAGGTAAAATTGATAAAACCTTGTTTTTAAAATGGAAAGGAAAAGATTTAATGATTGTTCAAATATATGTGGATGACATCATCTTTGGATCCACATGTAATACAATGTGTGAGGAGTTTAGGGAACTCATGACAGCAGAGTTTGAAATGAGTGCTATGGGTGAACTTCAGTGCTTTCTTGGTCTTCAAGTAAAGCAACTGCAAAATGGTACTTTCATTCATCAAAACAAGTATGTGAAAAACTTGTTAACAAAATTTGAGATGAATGATTGTAATCCATGTAGTACACCCATGAGCACTGTCAAGCCACTCACTGTTGATGAAAAGGATGAACTGGTTGATCAGACACACTATAGATGCATGATTGGGTCTTTATTGTACTTAACAGCATCCAGGCCAGACATTATGTTTGCAACCTGTGTGTGTGTGCTAGATCTCAGGCTTCTCCTAGAAAGTCTAACCTTATTGCTGTGAAAAGGATATTCAGATACCTAAAAGGTGCTCCCACACTGGGTATCTGGTATCCTGCTAATGGAAACATTGAGCTTTCAGGTTATTCAGATAGTGACTTTGCTGGCTGCCATACCACAAGGAAGTCCAACTCTGGAGGGTGCCAGTTTCTAGGGAATGCCTTAGTCTCTTGGCAAAGCAAAAAGCAAGCAGCTGTTTCAACATCCACTGCTGAAGCTGAATACATTGCTGCTGCAAGCTGTACAGCCCAACTCATGTGGCTTCAAAATCAACTACTGGATTTTGGGATAACTGCACTAAGGACTCCACTCATGTTGGATAGCCAAGCTGCTGAAAATATCATCAAGAATCCAGTCTCTCATTCAACCACCAAGCACATAGATATCAGACATCATTTTGTCAGAGATAGCTATGAGAAAGGTTTGATTTCTCTGCACCATGTTCCAACAGAGGATCAGTTGGCAGATGTGCTGACAAAAGCTTTAGACACATCTACCTTCACAAATCTGATCTCTCGAATTGGAATGTTAAACATGGATTAAAACAACAAAAATGTTTTCAATAAAAACATTAAAATGTTTTCAGAAAAATCAAATTTTGCTAAAATGACACTTTGGTTGAAAAATCTGTTTTAAAAACCACTGATCAGATAAAACAACCACTGTTTCATTCAAACCACTGATAGTTGAAAAATCTGTTTCAAACAACTGATCAGATAAAACAACCACTGTTGGTTGAAAAATCTGTTTCAAACATCTGATCAGATAAAACAACTGTTTTCATCAGTCTTTTGGTTAAACAACAGAGGTTGGCAACAGATGTTTAACAAAACAGCTGTATGCCACCAGATGTGTCAACCATCAGATGTTTGCCACGTCTGCTCTCAAAAGCAGAGTTTTGCCACATCAGCGGTTTCACCAGAGCTTATAAAACCCTGTTTTCCCCCAACAGCAGTTTTACTGTCTCATTGTATTCAAAATACTGAAAACCGCCTTCGTCTTCCTCATAACCCTTAATCAAAAGATCATCACTTTCACAATCAATTTCCATTAAAATGGATCTCCAAACAAAAGCCACTCATAATTTCCTTCCCTATTTGGTAAAAACCGAAGATAACACTCCATTCCATTCCACCATCGACATCATCAATAACTCAAAATACAAAAATGTTCTTATTGCTGATGCTCCCATATACCTGGCAACACTCCAAGAATTCTGGGCGAATGCTGAAGTCTTGTATCAAGACAAAAAGCCAACTTCCATAATTTCCAAAATTGGAGACACCAATATCGCCATAACCCCTGAAATCATATCCACTACCTTCTCACTAAACGACTTGTCAGGTATGGAAACTTTTCCAAAAACAGAGCTTCACACTGAGTTTCAAGAGAGAGGGTATGATGCACAAATGACTGGTTCCACATTATATAAAAAGTTTTTTCCTCCAGTCATGAAATTTTTCTTCCATACCCTACTCCTCTGTGCCTCAGCCAAGACTACATCCTTCAATGAAATCTCATTGAGGATACAATACTTGGGATATGCAATGTTGTCAGATTCTGACTTTAATCTGTCTCAGGGATTGTTCTTAGACTTGGTCTCTAATGTGAAAGCCATAAAATCTGGCTCAAACAATGCTTTTCTGCTCTACCCTAGAATTCTAAGTGTAATTCTACAAAAGATTTTACCTGAAAAAGATTTTCAAAAGGGAGAGTCTTTCAAAATGAAAAGTTTAACTGATGAAACTTTTACTAGAATGCTGGGTTCTTCAACCCAAGAAAAAGTATCAAAAGTAACAAAGGTTTCAAAAACACAACCAAAGAGGACAAAGACAACAACTGTTGTTGAAACCTCTGTTGGGGAGCCCACTGCTCCTGGTGATCATGGCACTTCATCCAGTGCTGTGTAACCCACACCAGCCACCAAAAGAAAACGTCCATCCTCCAAAACCACCTCTCAACCCAAAAAGGGACTTCTGGAAGATGAGATACCAGAAGCTAACCCTGTTGCATCACCAAAGCAACATGAAACCACTGTTGTTACTTCCTCACAACAGTTGGAGATATCTCAACCCAAGCAAACTCCTCAAGAATCCTCACAAAAGGATCTTGTTGTAAGCCAAAGGGAACCTCATACTGAGGCATATGAGTCACTTGACCATATGTTTACAAGTCCATCTCCCAGGGCTAATCAGCTTCTTACTCCACCTACATCACCACAACATGTCCCACAAACCATGCAACCTCTGTTTGAAGCTATTGACAAAACTCAGGACAACCCCAGTTCCTCTCCTTCACCTGTCACAGAGAGTACACCTCCACCAGTGACTGGGACTGAGAAAAGTCAATCAGCTATCCCACAAACAGTAGAGGAGGTTATACTCCCAGAAGTCAATGTTACTTCTGATGAGTTTTCAAGAGAAGCAGTCACTACTGCTGTTGAGACCATTGTCTCACAACAGGACAGTGATTCCATTGCTAAGACTTCCTTGAAGGCAACAACTGATAAGGCCACCACTGTGTCCCCAAAATCAGTTGGAAGTCCCCAGTACCAAGAAAAAGGGGCAGCAGGTTCTCATTCTATGGATTCACCTCCTAGTACTGAACCAGCTAAAACTACCTCTGGTAGGGATTCAGATGATCCTATTAACTTAGGTGATGAGTCAAAACTTCAAGAATTGACGGTTAAGGTTCAAAACCTTGAATCCTCTGTTGCTGACATCAAAACTGATGTCAAGTCAATATTGGAGACATTGAACAACTTTACAAAAAGTCAACCCTCAACCTCTGATATTGCCAGTGAGCTATGGAAATCAGTTTCACCCATCATCATAGCTCACAGAAAACTGGCAGATCAGACCCAAGAAACCTACATGTCCTTGATCAGAAACATGGTGGATGCAAGATTCAATGACACCAAGGCTGACATCAAAGTGATCAAGGAACACCTGCTGAAGACTACTGGCTCTGCCCCTACCACCATTCTCAGAGATGAAACTGACAATGAGCTTACAGCTGATGATGCCAAAAAGGGGGAGAGTGGCAGAGATAGGCTGCCAAAGCTAAATCCATTTGGTCAACCACCCTCACAAAAAGGGAAGCCAGCTGCTGACAAACCAGAGTCACCAAAATCAGCTCCACAATCACAGCAACCAAATGTTCAGATCCCTGTCACTGAACCAGCTCAAGCATCCAAGGCAAAAGAAGTTGACACTTCAGCCAATGAAAAGGCTGAAAAAGCTGCTAAGGATAAGATGAAAAGGGCTGATACTTTGGAAGCAAAGGCAGAGTTGTTGGTGCAGCTGAAAAGAGAACAACAGCAAGAAGTGGAAGATGTGAATACTTCTAAGAGAAAGAAAATGCCAGCCAAACACACTAGAAAACCACCTTCCAAACTATCTGCTGAAACCTCTGCTGTTCAAACACCTGTTATCACAACCACTGCTCCTAAAACCACTGCCACCACAACCTCTGCTACCCAAACCACTGAACCCAAAACAACTGCTGCTAAAACATCTGCTCAACCTAAACCAGTAACCAAACCAATCACCACACCATCAACCACTAAACCAGCCACAACTCAAACAACTACCAAACCTACCACAACACAACCAAAAACCCAAACAACTGCTGGTTCCACAAAAGAACCAACAGATGTTCACCAAACCACTGCCTCTTCCTCACCTTCACCTAAAATCTTGTATAGCAGGAAAAGGAAATCCACCTTTGTTATACAAGATGAAAACATCCACAACACACCACCTAACACCCCAATCTCACAATCCATACCAGTCAATGCCATTCCACTTTCATCATTTTCTCCACACACATCTCAACTCAGATCACATAGACCACCACCAACCATCACCCCATTGGCTGAGAAGTATCCCCTTGAGTTGGATTTAATCAAGGGGGAACTTTAATCCTTTTACAATACTGATCAGCCATCAGAAAGAACCTTCCCATCTCTCAAAGGCTTCCCTGTTCCACCCAACATCGACACTTATCTTAAATACAAGGGTGAACAGGCTGATGCTGTCATCAAAGAGAAATGCAAAGGGAAGGATGACAGGACTGCTCAGGGCATCCATTCAGCAGAGCTTAGCAAAGTTCGAAGGATTGAAGACTATGCTAAGACCCTGAGCAATTCCATGTCTACCTTGCCTCTCAGCAGAGACTTGGAAATGGAAGTGAGGGATTCACTACTAGAACAGATCTTGGCAACCAAGCCTTACAAAGCAACAAAGAATCAATTCACAGGCTGGACCACACATGCTCTCAGGGAAGAACTCATTAGAATTGAGAGCATGGCCAAGAATCCTCCTACTAAGGCCTCTGCCCCTGATTTCAATAAAGGGAGAGATCAAGCTAGAGCCTTGAAGTTCAAGAGAATGAGACAAGAGCTTGTAGCAGCCAAGTATGGAGAGATGAGATCTGTTGCTAGATGGTCTGAGGTCAGGTTAATTGAAACATACAAGAAGCTTGAACAAGAAAGAAAGACCAATCCCAAACTACCAAGAAAACCAGTCTATGATGATGCACCCAAGAAACCCTCACAGGCCTTTACACTAGACAGTTTACTTGAAACCTCTGATCTTTCTATTGCTGCTAGAAGACAATACAAGAAGCAGAAGGAAATGTCTGAATAGGATACAAGAAAGTTCACTGAAACCTATGTAAAGGAGGGTCTCTTGAATCAAATCAGATACTTCTCTGACCCTGTCACAGAGAAGTTCAGAGAACTCATTGGCAGGCCTCCATCTCCTAACTCATCCAAAATAAAGATGCATCCCAATCACTCCTCTGACTCTAAAATTCTAAAATGGAAGTCTGACAAAGAGACCCATGAATTGACACTGCTCAGGTCAGATGGTAGTGTTCAGAAGTTAAGTATGGATGATGCACCTGGCCTAAGTGCTGAAGATCTCCAGACCCTTCTGAACTTAACACTGGATAGAGATGCTGAAGACCTCTTCTCTCTAAGCTTTGAATTACAACTAAAAGGGCAAATAAGAGAAAGTCTGATGAGGAATAAAGATCAAGAATAAAGCAGAGTTTTGGCATCATCTGTTCTAGGGGGAGATTGTTGGGTCTGCTGACCTGGAGAAGAACAGATGATTAAAAGCCAAAATATACTAAGTGTTTGATCCTGAATAAAGAACAGTTGTTACAATATAGCTTCCTCCAAAGATCTGTTTATTCCTAAACTGCTGCTGCTTAACAACTGTTAGAAGATAACTGCTGCTGATGAAAAGTCTGATGGACAAAGTCTGAAGGTTAAAAGTCTGATAAAGAACAACTGCTGATCAAAGATCTGAAGAGCAAAGGTCTGTTGAACCAACGGCACATTGGTTCAACAGATGATAAGAAGACGTCAGAGTTTTAGTTAACAGAGTTTTGTATTGTCAGTAGTTTCAATGTAACAGTAGTTTATAGCTTAACAGTTGTTAGAGTTTGTTAGACAGTTAGGGGTCGCTATCTAGGTGACGTCAGCAACTGATCATCAGAGTTTTGAGCTTGTCTATAAATAGAACAGTACTTGTACTGTTCTATTCATCACTCGTCATTCTCTCTTAGACAAACATTCTCTGAGTGATCAGGCTGAGGGGGAGTTTAATTGTACGATTGTAATCTTTCCATTAATGAAAGCATTCGATTAAAAACAATTATTCTCTATGTTTTGATTTATTGTTATTCCGCTGCACTTTCCATTTATACTTCATTCATCTTACATACTTAATCAAAACAATCCAATACTCAGATCCTAACAATGTCAAATACCCTCCTAATTACCAAACTGCTCACATGCAAGAAAACCAAATGCGAATGGCAATAGATAAATATTTAAAACATAAACGACTCGTTTAAATCAAATAACCCACAAGTGTTCTCAAAGCGTCAATAAGAAAACAATCCAAAATTCTAAATCAAACAAAGTTTTGTGTTTAACCTAAGCAAACCATACACCCGGAGACGATCACACAGTTAGCCGCGCTGCATTTTCTTCTTTTCTTCTTGTTGTGCCTCCCTTCAGTATGCGACCCTAAAGCGGCCGTCACAAAAAACTCCTCCTCAGCCAAGAAAGTTCCTCCCCTTTTTAACCTTCTGTCATTTTTTTTTTATTTTCCATTGTAGGTTCTCTTTCTTGTGGCCCATCGAAAGTGCATAATGGACTGTTAGTTCTCATTCTCCAACAATTGGTCAATACTATATTAACTCCAGCCCAATACTTTAATTCCATTTTCTTTTCATCCACTAAGTTGCACCTTATGAGAAGAGTGAATAGCTAAATCCGTCCCTGGGGTTTGGCCCATTTTGCCACATCTATCCATTTTGAGAATTTTTGACAACTGAGCCACTGGGGTTTACACTTCTTTGCCAAATCCGTCCAATTCACAAACCCAGTTAAATAATTCTGTTAACTCAAGGGCATTTTAGTCATTTCACCTATTAACTTGTTTTCTTATTTCTAAGAAAAATGGTGGGTGTGGGAATTGAACCAGGGTGCAAACCCGGTTCAAACATTAACAACCACAATTTCCACCACTGGGCTACGCCCTTGTTTGTATTTACAAAAGAAAACATAATTTATAAACCCACCAATACCCATCGAATCCAATCCTAATTTATAATTTATAACAAATTATAAATTATCCTGACAGAGCTCTCGACTTCCAGAAATTTGTGACTAAAACTCTTTCCATCATCAATCCTTCACTCGTCTTACTCACCGGCGATCTCACTGGTAACGTAACTATTTCATTTTTATCAAAGTAAACAAATTACTAAACAAAAGCGATTTGCAGATGGTAAAAGCGAGGATCATTTAACAATGAAGCAGAAGGAAGAAGAGTGGGTGGAATACCAAAAGACAATGGAGAATGTTATAACAAGGAGTGGCCTTGATAGAAGCGTCTTTTACGATCTCAGGGGAAATCATGATAATTTTGGTGTGCCCACTCTTGGTGGTGCATTTGACTTCTTTTCAAACTACAGCATCACTGGACAACTCGGAAGGACTCAATCTGTCAACAGTCTTACTCTGCAGGTTTCTTTTTCTTTCTTGAAAATTTCATTTATATGCTACTACTTTATAAGGGCATCCTAACTGAATGTTGCATCATGTTTAATCTCTCTCTCTCTCTATAAGTGAGTATATACAGGTCAGCAATTGAAAAATATAAATGGATGTGAATGATGATTTGTTTTTCTTATTATTTCAGAATGGAAGGGTGTATTCGACTTACTACATGTTGTTATAAATTATTTCAGAAAACATATTGGATTGGATTCGATGGGTATTGGTGGGTTTATAAATTATGTTTTCTTTTGTAAATACAAACAAGGGCGTAGCCCAGTGGTGGAAATTGTGGTTGTTAATGTTTGAACCGGGTTTGCACCCTGGTTCGATTCCCACACCCACCATTTTTTTTAGAAATAAGAAAACAAGTTAATAGGTGAAATGACTAAAATGCCCTCGAGTTAACAGAATTATTTAACTGGGTTTGTGAATTGGACGGATTTGGCAAAGAAGTGTAAACCCCAGTGGCTCAGTTGTCAAAAATTCTCAAAATGGATGGATGTGGCAAAATGGGCCAATCCCTAGTGACGGATTTGGCTATTCACTCTAATGAGAACCTATCATGACACTGCCGCAACAAACAAAAGTAACATAAATTAATCATTTATTATTTTCTTAAATGTGGTGACTTCCAACATCTAAGTATTATTGTCGTCAGGGTTTATGTTAGTCAGAGAGTTGTAGTTGTGGCGGATCTCGTCACTCCTAAATTCTCTGGTTTACATCTCTTCCCCGACCACCCCGTTTTAAGTTTCTGACCGTTGCTAACCTTTTTCCGACCGTCTCCGACCAACCCGTTTCCGACCACCCCGCCCCCACCCACCGTCCTCACCTCCCTCACCGCCCTCCGGTCGCCTTCCTCCACCCCTCTGGTGACCCTGCACTATCCTCCGGTCACCTTCCTCTACCCCCCTCTGCCCTACTCCGGTCACCTCCCTTGCTTCCAACGGTACAATTTTCGCCCTTTCCTTTCCACATTCGACCTTGTTTTTCTTTCTTCGTTCGTCCGTTTTTCCACGTTCGACCTTTCTCGTTCTGTTTTTCACTATCGTCCGTTTTACACCTTCGTTCGTCCTCTACTTTTCTCCGGTTCGCCCTTTTTCACTACCGACTGCTTTTCACTTTCGACCGGTTGACTACTTTTTCCTCCGTTTCGTCTCATCCGTTTTCACTTTCGTATTTTTTCACTTCTGTCCTTGGTACTACATATATTAATATTACTAATAATAATAATAATAATAATAATAATGGGGTAAGAAATCAGGTGGGGTTTCGTTTAGAGGCGGGCAACCTGTGGTTGCTACCCTCACCACCTAGTAAAGGGGTTTTTGCTCGCCGTTTCCTTTGTCCCCCAACTCATCTCGAGTTCGGCGGTTAACATTTCGCACATGGCCCCTGCCAGGAGGATCCGGAACGCCAAGTCACGAAGTTCTGCGCAGGGCTCTGTTAGTGGTCTGAGGGCCTGCCCCTTTAAACATTTTCACGATTGTAAAGACGGTAAACCGGGGCATGGCGGATTTTTGCGCCTTCTTGGACACATCCAAAGCACTCACCTCACCACAGAAAACCGAAGGCTATCTATAAAGGAGGCTATCTCGAAGGATCGAGACCTTTTTTTGGATGTTGGGGAAGTTCTCAGGGCAGGAGATAAATGGTTATGTGGGAGGTGCATGGTGATACATGCTCTCAGTAGGGGATGCAAGGATGACGATGAGGTTGTATCGTTCGCCGTGGTCTCGGAAGATGTCGAAGATTTCATTGTTGGGATACGAAAACCATGTCAAACGGTAGACGACGCAAACCCGCGTCACCCAACCGGGATGGTTGGGGATGTTGCCCTCCTCGAGCGTGTCTTTTCCCTTCCTATTCAAACTGTTAAAAGCATCCCCCCCAGTTGTCGTCTGATGTTTGCTCAAGTGTTAACACGTGCCTTACGCAAAGTAGTGGGGTCGCCAGGCTCGGTTGACAATTGGGTCCAATTATTGTTGCTTCCACGGTTAACCTTGCGGGTGGTCAGACCGTCCTCCAGACAAGAGCGAAGATCAGGGAACAGGAAATCTCTGTAGTGTAGTAGCATCATGCAAGCACTTGGAGAATGGAAGGATGGGTCTGGGTTTGCGGTCTTGGTTTCTTCCCTTTTGGATAGCATGGGAGAGGTTTCGGTATCTAGGGGAGAAGCCAGAATGGGAGAGGACAATGCAAGCGAACCTAATATAAAACAATGTCTTCGAAAAGTCAGGGATGGTCATTGCACGGCGGCGGTGAAGGTGTTGTGCTCTAGTGGAGTCGCCCCTATATGTGAATCGACCATGAAGGCCCTCATTGATAAACACCCAGTGGTGCCGCCTCCATCCTTTCCTTCTAACCCTATCGCCCAACCCGCTCTATCAGTAGATGAGGGTTGTGTGCTTAAATGTATCCGATCTTTTCCTAAAGGGACGTCTTGCGGTAGGGACGGGATACGTGCCCAACACCTGTTGGATGCTATTGGGGGTGAAGGCTCAGTGACTTCCTCCGGTCTGCTCGCGGCCATCACTGAAGTTGTTAACCTATGGCTTAGGGGGGCCTGCCCTAAGACGCTTGCCAAGTTCATTGCATCAGGCCCCCCTCACCCCCTTATTGAAGCCTGATAATGGAATTCGGCCTATTGCTGTGGGGGGCATTTGGCGAAGGTTGGTTTCTAAGGTGGCAATGAAGAAGGTTGGGAAAGACATTGCCCAGTACCTGGGGGACTTTCAATTTGGAGTAGGGGTACCAAATGGGTCAGAGGCGGTGCTTCACAGTGCCAACAGGTTCCTCAACTCTTTTCATGCAGATGGGTCTCTGGCTCTGCTTACAGTAGACTTCTCCAATGCCTTCAACATGGTCGACCGCACAGTTTTTCTCCAAGAGGTTCACCAGCGGTGCCCGTCTATATATCCGTGGGTCCAGTTCCTTTATGCCCAGCCTGCTAGGCTGTATGTGGGCAATGATTGTATTGGGGCTACCATCGAAGTGCAGCAAGGATATCCTTTGGGGCCCCTTCTCTTTGCCCTTGCCTTACATCCCCTTATCATGCGGATTCAGGAACACTGTAACCTACCGTTTCATGCCTGGTATTTGGATGATGGGACGATTATAGGAAACGCAGGGGAGTTTGCTAAGGCTTTAGACATTATCAACGTGCATGGGCCATCTCTAGGGCTTCATCTCAATATTAAGAAAACAGAGGTCTTTTGGGCGACGTGTGACGGGTTGAAAAGTCAGGACGGGCTCTTCCCGAGAGGGATTGGTAGACCAGAGAAGGGGGTTAAGCTCCTTGGTGGGGCTGTTAGCCGAGATCCTACCTTTATTGGGGAGTTGGCAGGGCGGTGGGCTACGAGTGCGGTTGCCCTTATGAAACTACTGCCCCGCCTTAGAGATCCCCAAAGTGAACTCCTGCTGCTCAGGTCATGCATGGGGGTCGCTAAGTTACTTTTTGGGTTGCGAACTTGTCAACCCCACTTAATGGCGGATGCGGTATCCCTTTTCGATGATGGTCTCCGCGAGGCTATCGAAGATATAGTTGTGTGTGGTGGCCCCTTCTTCGGGGACCTCTAGTGGCGCTTGGCATCCTTGCCGATGCGTTTAGGTGGTTTGGGCCTCCTTTCAGCTCGAGATGTTGGGGTCTATGCCTTTGTGGCGTCTAGAGCTCAGTCTTGGGAACTTCAGGATCATATCCTCCGAAACAGTGGGGTCGTTGGACTAGACCCAGACTATCAACTGGCGCTCGAACGCGTAAATGTCTTTCTCCCGGACTTTGATATTGGCGATTTTTCTAATAAGGAGACCGCCCCCTCAAAGCCACAAAAAACTTTGGCGAATGCTCTTTTTAGTAAAACTGCTCAAAGCCTGGGAGAAGTTTTTGAGTTGTCCCCTCGCCAGAAGGCGGTGATTGAATGCCTAAAGGGCCCTCATGCTCAGGATTTTTTGACCGTTATCCCGATTGAGGGGTTGGGTCAATGCATGTCTGCAGTAGAGTACAGGGCTATACTCAAGTACCGATTGATGATCCCTATGTATCCAGAAGATGAAACTTGCCCCATCTGCCGTAAAGCTTGCATGGATAAATAGGGGAGCATGCAATTCATTGCAAGGAGCTCCCTGGTTTCAAATACCGGCATGACTGGGTGAGAGACGTTTTGTGGGATATCCTGAGAAGAGCCAGGATTTCTGCCAAAAAGGAGGCTCCCGTAAACTTCCTCACAGACCCCACGGAAGGGAGATCCATCCTGCGACCCGCAGATTTGCTGGTCTTTGGTTGGGAGAGGGGGAAACATGCCCGTGTGGACCTCACCGGGGTATCTCCGCTGGTTGGGTTAAAGGAAACAGGGTTCGTAGCTGGGCAAGCATCAAGAAAAGCGGAATCAAAGAAAGTAGATAAGCATGCTAAAGCCTGTGCAGATAACCAACATGTCTTTATCCCTCTGGCCTTTGACACCTTTGGCTCCCTGGCGCCAGAAGCTATTCGTTTCTTGACCAGGGTCCAACGGGTCGTCCACAACAATAGTTCATCCCCAGGGGGGCAAGGATTTGTCTTTAGTAGACTAGGGTTTGCAATTCAGAAAGGAGTGGCGGCGCAGCTTGTTGCCCGTCTACCTTCTATTATGATGTAACTTTCGTATTTTGTTTTAATGAAAAATGTTTATTTGTGTTAAAAAAAATTGTCGTTATTAACCCATTTAACCATTTATTTTCATATCAAGTTCAAATTATGGAAAAAGATCAAAATTAGTAAATCATACCCATTGCAATGCATTTATATTATGGTTAATATTAAACTAAGAGGGTGTTTGGGATTGAGTTTCAAAACAACTTATTGACTTATTGGCTTTTCCAAAAAGCCAATAAGTCAATAAGCTGTTTGTGTAACCCAAAAGCACTTTCTGTTTTGACTTTTGGCTTTTAGCTTTTAAGGGTAGAAAAGCTGTTTTTGAAAAGTTAGAAATCCTGGCTTTTGGGTTTTGGCTTTTGACTTTTCAAAAAAAATTACAAATCTACCGCCCGTACAACCAATATTCACAATAAGTTAAGCGAAACACTTAAAAAAATAACAATATTTTGACTTTTTGACGTTTCTCATCCCAAAAGCTAATTCAAACACTTTTTTTAAAACTCCTTTTCAAAAAGTCATAAGCCAATAAGCACTTTTGACCAAAAGCACTTTTGCATTTCCAAACTCAATCCCAAACACCCTCTAAGAAGCACATAAAAGCTACAAATCAAACACTAAAATATATATAAAACTAGCATATCAATAAGGTGTGTTTCTCAACACATCAACCTTCAATCCTCCAATCTTCGTATTCTTCACAACCTTTCTTCATCCCCTAATTTCAAAATCAAAGCAATCACTAGTTTCAAAATCCAAGAGATCGGTCGGTTTTCATGGCCGTAAACATGAGAGAATTTTCCGGTAGCAGTCACCGGAGATTCAAACTGATTATTTCTTTTGTTGAAACTTGTACTACTAAAACACGAAAACTTGGCGGCTTGTTCGACAACCCCATGATCTAGCGCCACAATGGCAAGTTCTTGGTAGCTGGGTGCCCGGTCAATAAACTCGTCTCGGGCATCAAGGTCATCGGCATCCAGTGTGGTTGTTCGAACTGTAGTCCGGAGTTGAAGTAGAGGTCATGATCCATGGTGAAAATTAAATAATACAAAAACAATCTTTTAGTTAAATAAAAAACCCAGATAAAAAAGCTTAAGCAATTAAGACTACATAGTGCGGTATGGGGTGAAGGGGCGTGGAGCGTCAAGTGTCTGCCATGTCAGCAGACCCCAAAAACCACGGGGTGGTGTTGGGCGTTTTTTGTCCCGCACTTTTTTTATTGTTTTTATAAAACTAAACAATTAAAGATGTGGGAGTTGATGAGCCAACCAAAACCAGCCATATCACCATCACCATGTCCCCCACGTCGGTTCCACACCATACCACGAGATGGTGTTGGGGGCTTGGAAGGGCTTCATCCCCTCTCCTCGCCACCACACCGTGTGATCTAAGATTGGGTCACGAAAACTGTTGGAATTACATTTAAGTTTTATATGAAGTTGAAGTGATTGAAAGAAGAGTTTGAGATGTAGGCTTGATGATAAAACTTTAGTGTGGTGGTGATGCAAATGCAAGCAAAATTATCAAATTAATAATATAAAATATATTTTGATGATTTTTTTTATTAAAACATAGTTTGGTTAAATTACATGTACTTAACAGAAAAATAGATGGAGTTAGCGAATTAGATTAAATGACAAGAAAATACAAACCTTAAGGGTCCAATTGCAAAAAGAAAAAGGATGGAAGTGGCAAAAATGACCAACGCTCAGGGACGGCAATGACAGGTTATTCTTTAATCTATTAATAATGTTTATTATTTACCAATCAAGTCCAGCCCAAGCTTCTCTAGTTTGAGTTCAACGTGTTTAACCTTATCAGTATAGAGTTTTTGGTTCAATAGTAATTTAAAAGCTACAAAAAAAATGACTGAAAGTGGAAGTAATGTAGAAGATGAGATCAAAGTGTGAATTTAGATGATTATGGCTTCAAATTGGACAAAGAAAGGGCCGGTAGTGGCAAGGTGGAGGGGTGTTGCCATGTTGGTTGTAGGACAAGCCCTCTAGTGATGTGGGTGGACTCGGTTTTGGATAGTGGATTCGAATGGTTAGTAAAACAACCTGTCTCTTATGCCAACCAATATTGTTTGTTTTGTTAATAAGATGTTCAAAATTTTGTTTTTAGATGTCCCGGTACAAACTTTCCTAGTGGAGTAGAGGTCACCCCTCCCAAGATTGTTCTCACTCAATCACGGTTAACTATGAACTTCTGTCATCAACAACCAATGAGTCCAAAACACATTAGGATACACATTCTTTATCTGCCCAACATCTTTCTTATCAATGACCGATGTGGAATTTGATTAAGGTGTTATAGCTGACAAGATAACTAGTTAGAAGCTCGAAGCAAGACTGAGGATTGGGGTCGAATGGCCCATTCCAACACTCGACAGTCGATCAAACGTGCCATTATCCGACACATTTAATAACAAGTTAACAACAAAATGAAAACATTAAAACAAATCGAACTAATTAGTGAATGTTTTTTTCACTTTTCTTAAGGTATCGGGACAGTAATATCTACAAGTTCAAAATTTACACTCCCCATTAAAACAAAATTCAGATAAGAAAGTCGAACCGCGACTAAACCTACGGTTAGAACCTCAGCAGGCTCCCCTATCACTCGGATCATCACCATCAGATAGAGCCGAGAGCGATTGGTTAAGGCCAGGGTTAGGCTCAATTGGACTAAAGTGCAACTCCACACGAAACTCAGGACCTGCTATTGATCTTGCCTTACTGCCAACTTTATCCAATTCTAATATGGAAAACTGCAAGACAGTCCAAAATCTAAAAATGAATAAATTTAAAAGATAAAACTAGTCATTATGATCATGAAAGAATAACAAAGTGTTTTTTAGTAAGTTGACATCTTAGAAAGAATCATATTGTAACCTGTAGCAAGTTGTTTTCTATGAAAGCAGTGTTGAAGCAAGCATAAAAGAGGCGACCCCCGAGGTTCTTCTCATAAAATGTGACCCGAACATCGCCAGTAACCTGTCAAATAATGATATATATACATACACCTAAATGATCTTATAGAACCTTAAAATTTTAATTTGTCAGGACATGTATATAATTGATAACTGCTCGATTCTGGAATCGTACTTGTAATGTTTCATCAAAATAGCAGTCAAGACTGTTATTTTCGTAGTTGTCTTCTTCTTTGATAAAGGAGTAAAGAAACTTGTTGATTCCACGTTTATTTATTTTTCTGGAGCAATAGTTCTTACATATATGTGCAGATGGACGATAAAGTTGTTCGGGAACCTGTAGATAATAATATATAAAATTTTTGTTTTAGTGCAGAATCATAAATAATACGAGAACTGTGAGAACCAATCTAGAACATTAATTTGTTTGTGTACTTATCTAAGATTCTAATTCTAACATGACTATTTTTATGCATTATTGTTATGTGACTTATTCGAATTGATACATCATATGTGCAAACATACCTCTTGCATTTCAGACAAAATGAAGAAGACCGTTTGTATATTTCTAACATCATATATTCGAATCTGCTGCAACACCCTGCTAATGGGTTTAGGAAGGCTCACATTTGGAAAGCAACCATCGGGGAATGAAAGAGATTTTTGCCAGTAGTCAATATAACGACGTTGACTTGGTATCGTCACCTGCTTAGCATTTGCGTATTTATTAACAAATTAATCACAATTGTAAGTAAGAAATTAAGTGATGTTATTAAAATGAAAATATGTCTTACTCCAAGATTATTTGTTGTCCTTTTATCTGCATAAACTTGAAGTGCTTCCTCTCCTAACATGCCAGTGTAGACCAAGTAAGAACATACCATCAACCCTGTCCGCCCTTTACCTGCCTGTTATATTTACAAAAAAATAATGATAACTTTTCAATACAACAAATTGTTTGACTAGTAAGATCATGGTTTCAAAAGCGTGAGGCGCTTCCAAACATTTAGGTCCAGAAAACCAAGGCAAGAGCTTCAGCACACGCGGCGTTCCTCTATATACAGCCAAACAAGCTTTATGTGCAATGAGTCGTTACATTTTCTCTTACATATCAGCCTTTTTAGCTAGGATTCCAATCATAAATTATTCATCCCTTTAGTTGTTTATACATATAGCTTTCTAGAGACCCTAATTTGGACCAATTTCAACCAAATGTGCATATGAGGCGTCGCCTCAAGGCCCTAAAGTGTTTTCCATATTACCTTGCACCTCATACAAGCTTTTTAAAACCAAACATAAAAGTTCTAAAAATGTGAAAATAAGAGACTTAGGCAGCTTCACCATGCAATGAATGGCAACAATATTCTTTGGATCACTTGAAAGCCACGAATGGACGCTTTCACATAACTCCTTGACCAAAGGGAGGGGTGGCACATGATTATCATCGAACGGGAATCTCTCCACACGACCATCAAAATGGGATGGATCATAATCTTCCTCTATACATAAGTTATACACCTACAAGATACTTGAAAGTATATCACAATTTGAAGTATGAACTATGCATGGAAGATTAAAGATCCTTAAGAAATTGGCATGGATTGAGTACCTACCTTGTAGTGTCCATGATGTTTCATTTCCAAAACATTCTTAACCTGCCACATAGGATTGCGATATATGGCTTTCACCCTCTCTGCAGGAAAAGACATGGCTAATATACGAGGGGTGATATAAGACATATCGAGATCATAACCACCAACTAACAGCCGCCTTCTTTTTTTAGACACTAGCCTGCGTATAAACATACTTTTTGACAGATAATTGATCAGTTTATACTGGGAAGCTAAAACATTGTGATTGAGTGTCGTAGCATTCACTCCCATTATTTTTGTACATGAGACTCTACTCTCAAGATCACCTGTACAAGCACATTACAATGGACAAATGTTTGAGTCTTGAAAAGTCGAAAAAACACAATCATTATTCTAGAATGGTTATACATAAAGGTAAGTCGTTGAGTTAATTCAGGCCGGTTCAAACGATGAGTCCTTTTCAAGAATGTACATCCAATCCTACCATGATACACAATCCATCATAAGCAGATTGGTTAAGTTTCCATATAAGTTGTGACACATGTTCATGAGTCTTTAAAGGTTTACAAAACAATCATCATTCCACAATAGATATACCTACATGCAATGGTGGAGCTTGAAAGAAATTCCTATGGGGTCGAAAGTCATAGGACCCTTAAAATGGAGGGAGCCGGACTCAATACGTGTAAAATTTTCGGACGAAAAAGCTTAAATTTACACCACTGAGCAAAAAAATGTTGGGACTCGAGACACCTCCCGGCCCTCACTATACTTCGCCCATACATACAGGTAGGGTCAGGTCGGGTCAAACTGTGAGTTGTTTTTAATACTATACATCCAACCCTACCATGACAACAATCTACCATAAGCAGATTGTTGAAGTTGCTACCGTAAGTGGACAAATAATTAGGAGGGGTTTTTTTTTTCAAATCCATCAAATTATAACATTAATACTAGAAGCAGTGAAGCACAGTTACAATAAAGTGGCAGTACACGGGTAACAAGCTTCGCCCCAACCAATCTGACTAAATAAAAAATATATATAAAAAAAACTATTCCAGGATAGACATACATACAGGCAGGGTCGGGTCATTCGGGTAAAAGTGTGAGTTGTTTCCAAGAATATATTGTAAACTTTAAATTCACAAAGCCGTGACTTACGATCTCGTAAGCACGAACCAATAAAACAAAACACACTTTTTATAATTTTTGTAACAAAACTGCATGGCAATATTTATATCTAACTCCACCGAACCACTAATTGTAAGCACGCTCAAGTTAGAAAATTAAACAACTTCTCAATTCGTTTCCCATATCTATCTACTAAAACAATTTAATTAAATAAACTAAAATATTAGACATATTGTAATATGCGAAAATGTGTTATCGAATTGTTATGATGATTTTAATACGTTATAATTTAGTTGAATGATTATTAATAGAAAAAACTCTGGATGTTTGATAGATAAGTATTATTTAATAATTTGTGCTATCCAAATATCATTATAAAATTTGTATTCCTAATACCCTGGGGGAAAGGATTGAAAATGAAAACTTATGTTATGGAGAAAAGCGAAGTTTCTTTATTGGTTCTATTTTTATATACGTTTGAATGTAAGTTTCGTTTAAAAGAGAATTGTGTGTGATAATATACAAGTATATTTTAGTTTTTTATTTCCTTTTTTACGTGATTATGTTAAGGTTTCGACTTACTTATCTTTTTCTATGATAATTTTTAACTTTTTTCTAATATGGTGAGTGAACTCACCGCCACGCATGTGCATGATTCAATACTTTTGCCTATTTTTATTCTTTTTAACAGTCCCGCTGCAACGCGTAGGTTTCCCACTAGTTAATTATTATTGATCTAGTGGAAGGGGCACCTTAGGCTTCAAGTCGTCGATCAAGCCTAATTAAGGTGTATCAATCTCACTGTGTCACATCATTTCAACACCAAAGTAGCCTAAACACTGGAAACACCTAGCCTAAACTAGCCTAAGAATTTCTTTAGAGAGAGAGAGAGAGAGTAGTGGAAGAGAGAGTTGTGAGAGAGGGTGCATTCGACGAGAGCTAGCAGATTTTACTAGCCGGGTAAGGGGGTGGTGTAGCCGATTAGGCTTCTAAGCCGAGTCATGCTTGCCGAACCCGCCTCATGGTCTCTAAGCCACCATATGAAACCTAAACCGAATCACCTACTTTCTACATTAACCGTTCGGGTCCTTCATCTATAACCATATTGGCTAAGTTGCTATATTACTTGTTAGCATTCTAACTGTTTATTTCCAGATTAACCATGCGATTAATTAAGATACATGATCATCCTAATCAAAAAGTGTTCTCTACAATCTATCCATACACAAAGATTAAATCTTAATTTCTATACAAATATATCTCAATGATCACCTAAGCAACTATTTAATAGAAAACTATTTGTACACAATTTTATAAAATATGAATCTAACGTGCAACTTGATTCCATGCAAAAAGGAACACAATTATACAAATTACCAACACGTTATAACGTTATTATCCAATTCAATTCATATACGGTACCGAAAGTAACAATCCTAAAAATCGCCAAAAATAGTAACGGTGCATGGGTACGGTTCATTGAGGAAACAAAGAGGAAACGATTGAAATATATTTGTACCGGTTCGAGTTGAAATGAGTTGGCAACACTTGCCATCAATCCTTGGTGATACCGAATCATAAAACTCGAATTGATCGATCAAAAATTGGTCCAAAAATCGTAATAATAAGATATGTCACGATTTTTGGACCGGTTGAAGAGGACTTTTGGCAGGGAACGATATCGATAGCAAGGAGGAAAGAAGGAGGAAAACATGGTTCCCATATCTATATTAAGAAAGAAATAGGGAGAATCTGAAGAGTGAGTTTCAGCCACAATTTGTACGGAAGGATCGGATGGTGCCATTGTTGTTGTTTTGAGAAGAGGGAGATGATGGATGAAAAGAGGGGAATTTGCACTAAGGTGGTGTTGACCAAATTTGAATGCTCGGGTTCGGGTTGACTTGTTTAACGGATATATTTGTATGTATAAATTGGTCGTGTTTAGGTTGATATGGTTTAATCATTTTTATTAAATTGTAGACATGTAATTACGCCACTCTATTTTAAACTAGAATAAAAGTAAAATAGTAAATGTGTATGATTAAGGTCAGTTAATCAACTCGTTTAGCCTAGTTAACTGATTATTTTAATAAAAAAATGACTATTTTAATAAAAAAAAGCGAATTTAATAAAAAATGATTTTTTGCCAACCTGCGATGGGTGAAGGTTAGGCCAGGGGCTCAACCTTAATATCAGGAAAATAGAATTTTTTTTAATTAAAAAAAGCCAATTATAATGCCAATTGGGGCTCAACCTTAATATCAGGAAAATAGAATTTTTTTGCCAACCTGCGATGGGGTGAAGGTTAGGCCAGGGCTGTTCCCTAGTGATATTGGACGACCTGAGAGATGTGTCAAGCTGCTAGAAGGGGTAGTCAGCCGCGATGCAAACTTCATCTGTGATTTATCTGCTAAGAGGGCGTCACGGGCTGTGGACCTTATGGGGCTGCTCCCACGTCTGTGGGATCCTCAAAGCAAGCTCCTCCTGCTCATATCCTGTATGGGGTCGTAAAGTAGGTCTTCGGCTTGCGGACATGCCAACCCCCCTTTGTAGGCAGTGTTGTCTCATAATTTGATAAAAGGCCTCCGGGAGGCAATTGAAGATATTGTTTGTGGGGGGGGGGGGGGCATTTTTTGGGGACCTCTAGTGGTGGGTCACAACCTTACTGATGCGACATGGTGGGTTGGACCTTCTCTTAGCCTGGGATGTGGCCACTTACGCCTTTGTGGCGTCCAGATTTCAATCCTGGGGTTTGCAAGACCATATTTTACGTAACAGCGGGGCTGATAACACGGATTCGGATTTTGTTTGAACTTTGGAACGCATGCACGAACATCTTCCTAACTTTGATCTTGGCGGTTTCACAAATAAAGACATCGCCCCCAAAAAGCCACAGAACACCTTGGCGAATGCTCTTTATTGTCAAATCGCACGAAGTCTGGGGGAAGATTTATGCTTGACCCCACGCTAGAAAGCTGTCATGGAATGCTTACAAAGGCCCTATGCCAAAGATTTCCTAACTGTTATCTCTATCGAAGGACTGGGGCAACGAATGTCAACGGTGGAGTATAGAGCAATCCTTAAATATTGTTTGATGATCCTCATTTTCCCGGATGACGAAACATATCCGGTTTACCGTAAAGCGTGATTTGATAAATATGGGGAGCATGCGCTCCATTGTAGAGAGTTACCGGGGTTTAAGTATAGACACGATTTTGTTCGAGACATTTTAATGCATATTCTTAGACGAGCACGGATCTCAGCAAAGAAAGAGGCCCCAATTAACTTTCTTACAGACCCGGCAGAAGGGGGTCCACTCTACGTCCGATGGACCTGCAAGTGTTTAGTTGGAAAGGTGGGAAACACGCATGCATGGACCTTACGGGGGTGTCTCCTTTAGCGGGATTCGGGGAGAGTGGGTTCGTGGTTGGGCAAACGGTCCTTAGAGAAGAGTCAAACAAGGTGGCAAAGCACGCTAAAGTGTGTTAGGATAACCAACATGCTTTTGTCCCTTTGGTCTTTGACACCTTCGGCTCATTAGCACTGGAGACGATCAGGTTCCTAACAAGAGTCCAGTGGGTGGTCCACATCAATTTGTCGACTCTCTAGGGGCGAGGATTTATTTTCACTAGATTAGGGTCCTCTATCCAGAAAGGGATGGCGGCGCAACTTGTTGCCCGCTTACCTGCTATACTTATGTAATTTGCTCATTTTATTAATAAAAAGTTAGATAATCTTGTGAAAAGAAAAGGTTTTTTTTTTTGGTAATTTTTCCTTATTTTTATTGTAAACTACTCTTAAGCCCCATGTGTTGCGGTGTGTAGGGGGGGCGTGAAACCGTGTTACCAGTCTTGCGAGGCAGGAGTAAAATAATGATAGGTAGCAACCGAACGATGACGAATCCATAAAATATGTAAAACCAAAACACTAATTTCAAACAACAAGTGACTTTTGTGACATTAAACGTAGACGAAGTCGATTTGTAGAATTATTAAAAAAACAAATTTTTTTACAAAAAACGAAAAATCCTGAAGTTTAATGTGCCTAAAAAAACTATTCCAAAACAAAAAAAAATCATATCAAAAAGACAAAATACATTAAAAGACATCTTTTACACATATGCTATTCATAAAGTATGTTTTAAAAATTCAAAATACACTAAAATGCACTTTAAACTTTGTTCCACTAAACTTTTCATATTTTAAAAATATTATATTTTTGCGACTTAGCTCATTGTAAAGCGTGTTTGTAGTTTAACGTTTTTACCTTTATTTTTCCTAGATTAACGGCTTCGTCATAACACACAGGTCGTAGCTTGACTTGATTATTATTTTCAATATTTTACGTTTCGATCTAATTTTGCGCATTAATACATCGCAACGAGCTTGGATGATTCAATTTTTTAATGGTCTTACCGGCATCGTGCGGTCCTAAATACTAGTTAATACCATAGTTATCAAAAGCGCACCTAGGCGCGCGCCTTGGTGAGCCTAGGCTCGAGGCGCACCAAGTGCGCTGCGCCTTGTGAGGCGCGAGCCTAGGCACTATGGCGCACTATCAGGGCTGATTTCAGGCTAATTTCTGACCAAATTCAGGCTAAAAGTTGCATAAACCTCTAAAACATCCTAAATGAGTCATGAACAAGTCCTAAACAACCCTAAAACATCCTAAAGTAACTCTAAACAAGCCTAAAACATCTCTAAAATCTCTAAAAACTGTATTTTATACTATGCGCCTAATTATAAAAAAAGCCCTCGTTTTTTATGCGTCTTGCGCCTAGGCTCCAAGCTCGGCCTATGCGCCTTAAGTGCGCCTAGGTGCTTTTGACAACGAACCTATGGCGTATTAACTAGACATAATACCAACGCAATTGATTCTACATTAATGTAAAATGGCTAATTTTAACTAACATCATTTAAAATGTTGAACTCCACACGCACGTTGCATAACAAAACGTAACACGAAAAAAGAAAAAATTGCGAAAAATGAATAGTAGACCAAAGTTAAAAGTAAAAAGGTGTTGTAGTTAAATTGCAAAAAGTGAAAAGCTTTGGGTTAAAAGTAAAAAATATCAAAGTGGTTACATTGGAAAGGATATAGACTTTTGAATTAGAAAGAAAATCAATTTCAATAGGTTAGATTTGCAAGAGATGAAAATTTTTCAATAGAGTAAATGATTAAATATTTCGTCCCTGAGGTTTGGTCAATATTGCTAGATCCATTCAAAATAAGAATTTTTGAAACCTGAGCCACTGAGGTTAAAAATTTAGTGCTAAATCCATCCAGTTTGTTAACTATGTTAAATACCAACATTAAAATCAGGCTCATTTCTTAATTTGCCAAATTCCTCCATGAGGATTGTTCCAGATTGCTAGATCAGTCCAAAATGAGAATTTGTAATGAATTATATATGATTAAAACAAGAAAAATACATTAAATTTGATTAAAATATATTTTCGGAAATAAAAATATGTAAAATGTTATTTTGGGTATAAACATGATTCTATAAAATTTTGGGAATTTTTGGAGCCTTATAGGTATTTAAAATAATTAAAAGGACATTTGATTTTCTAAAATATATGTAACATAAATAAGATGAACTTAACTAAAATTAAAAAAATATGTAAAAAGTTATTTTGTCGTTTTATGTTTTACTCTAATCCTAATATATATATGGTGTTTTGTGTGAGAAGGGTAAGAAGTTTTTATGACCGTTAGATGACTTTAATCAATTGTGTGGATTAATTGGATGACATTGTTATAATAAGCGTTATATTTTTATTAATAAATTAGATGCTATAGGAATATTGTTGTAAAATTGACACCCACATTTAATTCACATTTAAATTGACATTGTTAATAAAAAGTAGGGCTGTTCACGAGCGGAGCCGAACCGAGCGGACCTTTGCTCGTGCTTGGCTCATTTACAAATCGAACCGAGCCGATCGGCTCATTTATAATCGATCCAGAAACCGAGCGAGCAGTGTTCGAGCGCACATTTTTTTGAGCGAGCATCGAACGAGCGACGAGCGGTGAATGTTTTCGGACAACCATAAATCTGGGATGTTTCCTTTAATATTCTCACTGCCTAGTGATGTCTGAGGTTCGACCAGTTGAGAATGAGGCTCTAGTTGAACATACTACAGAGAACGATTGTCTTGTTGTGGCGTAGGTTAATAGCGGGAGATGATTGATGGTGGACAACTAATGAGAATAGGAAGTCAAGCATGTTTTTTCACGACTTAGGGTTTTACAATTAAACTTAGGGTTAATTTATCATTGAGTTGACTGAGCCAATAACTATAAATATAACTCTATATATGCATACATTGACCTAAACCCAATAGAGTGGCATGTATAAAACTATAAATATAATTGTAATTAATGTTTATACATATAATTATATATATATATATATAATAAATTAATAAAAATTATATCGAGCCGAACCGAGCCGAGCGGACCTTTGCTCGTGCTTGGCTCGTTTACGAACCGAACCGAGCCGATCGGCTCATTTACAACCGAGCGGAAAATCGAACGAGCAATTTCCGAGCAAATTCCGAACGAGCAGCGAACGACATTCAGTCCATTCTCTCACTTCTCTCTCTCTCTCTCTCTCTCTCTCTCTCTCTCTCTCTCTTTCTTCCTTAAACAAGCATCTACAACAAAAACACACATGAATAATCGACTGAACCACCATCGACAGCCTATACAGCCGCCATTAACCACCACGACGACGGAACCTACACAACCGCCATTAACCACCACAACCACCACTATTCGACAATCGCCATCACAAACATAAATAATCTGAGTATTTTTTTAGGAATGAAGATGAAGACGACGTCCGATGATAATGGATCAATGTGTTTTATCTTCATTGGTTTGTTTCATGATGGATTATTTTGTTACATTCATATTAGTGTGTTATATTTTCATGGTAGTTTACTGTATTACATGGTGTAAAATGACATCGATGTATTTATATTCAACAGTGTGTTTTAAAAGATTCAAGTTATGGTGTTTAATATCCGGAAGCATGTATTACGGTGTGGTGTTTAATATGCAGAAGGTTTGTATTGCAGTGTGGTGTTTTATATTCGTATTTATGTGTTTATCTTCATATGATCATATAAGTTAGTTTTATTTTTGTACACTTTAAAAATTTGTAATTGGTAAAACATCATGTAAGATTAACACCCTTTACAAGAATATAATAAAACACCATACCTTGTATAATAAATAACTTAAAAACTACCTTAAATATAAAACACCATGTGTTGACTGTTCAACACCATATAAGAATATAAAGTTATGTTGATTGGAATGTAAGCATTTATGAAAAGAAGATGATGAAGATGAAGTCAGTGATAACGTTAGTCATTGACATGAGAAAGACAAATCTATATTTGCAATCCCTCTTAACAAAAAATGGTTCAAAGGAAAAAATATAGATAAATAGTTATTAACGAAAATTTAGGGATTATATTAATTTTAAGTTAATATCCGGAAGGTTTGTAAAATTGTGATTTTAATCTTTATTTAATAGTATGTCAAAATTACTAAATTGCCCAAAGACTCTGTGCCACGTGTCGCAACTAGAAACCTTCTTACTCTTTGTACAGGAACCTAAATCTATATATGTATATCAAATTCTTACGAAAGCTTTATTTTATATAATAAAGATGTGTCTACCCAGGGTCGAATCCAAGACCCTGGGCGGTCAAAACCTTAGCAAACAAACCTCCTACCATCTGCTCTGCTGCTACTTCCTGGTTATTTGTTAACTTCGATTCGTATATAACATAACTAAAAACGTGAGTCTGTTCCCGGTTAGCCTAACTAACGAACCCTAAGCCTAAACATGGATTAATTGATTGATCAAATGGTCACAAAAAACCGAATATATCATGAGGTTTTTGTTACTTGGTCAAAGCCGACATAAACTACAAAGTAAAAATGAACTAACCATAAATATTTGATGTATATTGGTCGTTCAAGAGGGACGATTTTGTTACTTGGTCCAAGCTGACATAAACAACAAAATAAAAATGAACTAACCGCTTTATTTTAATTAATGCTCGTGTGACCTTTTGTGCTTGAAAATCTTTCGAAGTCGCACCCCGCGTTTCCGCCTTGGCGGGGTGTGACATTTCAAGTATGTTATTTTTTCTTCTCCGACATTAAACTTAGTACAGGTGTTACCTGGTTTTACATCACCAAACAATTCCAAACAACTGTTCATGCAAGCAAGTAAAATTCAGTTGTTGGACATTGTGTGAGAATGTATAGTACAAAATTCTTTTGACAAACGTCTGGTTGACCTGAAATTACTGAATTCTCCCTGAAGGAATTCAGACAGGTTTTATATGTTATTTCAGGTTGCCTTCATCGTTGACATATATCTCTCCGACAACAACTTCCTCCGTACCCGATCACAATGTCCAACAACTAAATTTTACTCGCTTGCATGAACATTTGTTTTACTAATTTACGATTCTTGATAGTTTCATTATACTCGTGTTCAGCGTTTAAATCAACAGTCGGATCGGCGCTAACAAATGGATGAAAATTACACGATTTTGTTACCTTCCCGTTGATTTCAAGTATGTTCTTTTGACAAAACGTTTGACTGACCTGAAATTCCTTTGCAACCTAGTTCTTTTTAATTATAAACAACATTAAAGAAGGACTTGTGTTATTTCTTTTCAAACTCTTCCATCATATACCTAACACACTACAATAATTCACCATTATCTACATACAACACACACCTTCAAACCATTCCTCCTAAACCAGATTGATGATAGTCGTTTTCGGCATTGTAAAGCGATCGTTACTGTTCCTAATGGTTTATCATCTCCGTTGATCAGTACTTCCAGGAAAGATACAACATTCATCTTCGTTATCCCTTTCTTTTTGTAATACGTTTCAAGAGATTATTCCTCTTCATCCAGATGATTGTTCCACTTCTGTAATGATCAGGAACATTCTAAATAATTGTTCAGTTAATTCCGAAAATCAATCTTCCGATAATCCACACCTTTCTCCTGAAGCAAACCTCTCTAGGTTTAGCATCACCAAACAGATTCACCTTAGGCCTCGGTTTGTCCGCTCCCTACAACGCACCCGGTACCTCAACCGAACTACAACGCACCCAACACCTTAACCGAACTACCAATTATTCCAATTCCAATTCAAATTTAATAGGATGGAGAAATGGTAGGGAAAACAAAATCGTACGCAGACACAACACCATCGTTGTTCATTAGTTAAAATGAAGAGGACCTTGAAGACTAGATTCGGTGCAATCAGAATCTGAAGAGAAGTTGTCATCGTCATCCATAGTGTTCTTACCTAAAATCAAGTTTTAGTCAGAAAAAAGAAATAACAACTAATTGTCTCTAACAAATACTTTCCATACTCCTTTGTAATTGAATTAATACCCAACTCTCAAATGAGAAATTAACCAGTCAAACCAACGTGATACAAACTGTAAAACCAAACAATGTCCAACACCAAATGCCACTAAATTAACGAATGATCCATCCATTTCAGCTTTTGTTTAACTATTTTAGCAACTTCCATAGGAATTTTCCATGTCAAACAAGGCCAGCGCTTCTTGGTAGTAGAGGATGAGGGCTAGTTTAGTGGTTGGAAACTTTGATGACAAAGCATGTGTTGAGGGAACGATCACTTTAGTATCCTCCGATGGATTTTTCAATACAAAATGACTTAAGAACTAGAGAAGTGATTCTTAGAGATGATAAAGGTAGATCATGGTGGTGGTGGTTCCATTGGTATAGAATAATAATAATATTGTGTGTGGTGTTGGTGTTAGGTACTATGCATTCTCACACAAATGTCCAACAACTTAATTTTACTTGCTTGCATGAACAGTTGTTTGTAATTGTTTGGGAATATATTTTTTGATCAAAAAATCCATAACTGAACAGTGTTCTAGTGGTGTGGTCTACCTTTTTGAAAAGTAACTGTGTCCAACAACTGAATTTTACTTGCTTGCATGAACAGTTGTTTGTAATTGTTTGGGAATATATTTTCTGATCGAAAAATCTATAATTGAACAGTGGTCTAGTGGTGTGGTCTACCTTTTTGCAAAGTAACTGTTCAGTTATGGAATCTTTGTACGAAATCATCTCATTCCATGTTCTCCATATCCATACCTTGTTTCAAGTGTTTTGCAAAAGACATTTGGTCTTCAAGACTTCTAGGAGTCAAGTATCTCGTTCTTTTGATCACTTTACCTAAATCTCTTTGTAATTATTATTTATTTATTTATTATTAATATTATTATTTATTTCATGTTTTCGATATAAGATGTTTGTTTGTTATGATTTTGGCGCTTTTAGTTAGGGCTTAAGACTTTCATATCCTTCGTCTTAGTATAGTTATAGATTTGTAAAGTACTTGAAACAAGGTATGGATATGGAGAACATGGAATGAGATGATTTCGTACAAGATTCTAATAAGCAAAAGTTATAGATTTTTCAATCAGAAAATATATTCCCAAACAATTGCAAATAACTGTTCATGCAAGTAAGTAAAATTCAGTTGTTGGACATTCTGTGACAATGCATAGTACCTAACACCGACACAATATTATTATTATTCTATACCAATGGAACCACCACCACCATGATCTACCTTTATCATCTTTAAGAATCACATATCTAGTTCTTAAGTCATTTTGTATTGAAAAATCCATCGGAAGATAAATGCATGCACCATGACCATAGGTAAATAAGTAATTGGTCGTTTTCGGCATTGTAAAGCGATCGTTACTGTTTCGAATGGTTTATCCCCATCATTCATAAGGAACCTCATGTGAGCAAAACCTCTCTAGGTTTAGCGATCGTTACTGTTACAAGTGTACGAGGGCAAGTTGTTAGTTCATTAACAACTGAATTTTACTTGCTTGCATGAACAATTGTTTAACTATTATAGCAACTTCCACAGGAATTCTCCATGAAGGAGTTCCAGACAGGTTTTATATGTTGTTTCAGGTTGCCTTCATCGTTGACAGATATCTATTCGAGATGATAAAGGTAGATCATCGAAAGTTCAACTCAAGAAACAAGATGAAACCGATTATATTTAATGTTCTTTATATATGAATAGTGACCCTCTGGAAAACTTGCGTAAAGGACTAAAGCCACATATCTTGCTGCAAGAAACTAATTACACCTGATCATTCTCTGCCACATTATATAACCTTCTCTTCTTCTTCTTCTTCTTCTTCCTTTACAATCACTTTTGCCATTAATACCAATGGACTACCCCCACATCAGTAGAGGTGAATTTTCCGGTAACACCTAGTTCCAGACAAGTTTTATATGTTGTTTCAGGTTGCCTTCATCGTTGATAGATATCTCTCCGACAACAACTTCCTCCGTACCCGATCACAATGTCCAACAACTGAATTTTACTTGCTTGAAACAATAACTTATTACATTATTATTATTATTATTTACGTTATTATTATATTTGCAACCTAGTTCCTTTCTACCAAAAAATACTAACGAAGTTTAAAGGCAGAACACGAGTATAAATAAACAAGGGTACCTCTGAACCACCAACGATCAATTAAACATTTCGAAACGCGCCAAACAGAGTCCGGAAGTCCAGCATATCGATTACACATGCAAAAATTGTATTTTGAAAAAATATGGGTATCGAATGTATTGTCCGAGCACCACGTACAATGATTTATGAAAGTTGTACAAACTTGGATGTTTCTACCGAAAAACACACACGAGCAATAAACGAACCGAAACGCCTCAAACGAATATTTTTGGGTTGGAAACAACTTAAAAGAATTAAAAATGCATTAAAAATATTTTTTAGTCAATAACAAATATTTACAAAGAGTTAAAACAAGTTTATTTAAAAAAAAGCCTAAAGTGTCTGGCTATGGTCAAAGCGAGGCGCATGTGGTCTAATCAAGCCTTTCAAGCGCCTCGCTTTGACCATAGCCAGGCGCTTTAGGCTTTTTTTTTAAAATAAATTTGTTTTAATTCTTTATAAATATTTGTTATTGACTAAAAAATATTTATAATGCATTTTTAATTCTTTTAAGTTGTTTCCAACCCAAAAAAAATCGTTTGAGGCGTTTCGGTTTGTGTTTTTTGGTACGTGGTGCTCGGACTATACATTCGATACCCATATTTTTTCAAAATACAATTTTTGCATGTCTAATCGATATGCTGGACTTCTGGACTCTGTTTGGCGCGTTTCGAAATGTTTAATTGATCGTTGGTGGTTTTCAGTGGAACCCTTGTTTCATTATACTAGTGTTCAGCCTTTATACTTTGTCGTTGGGTTTGATAAACACAAAACTTATTATTAAAAAGCAACACAAAACAAAAGTTGGAACCTTAAATCATACCGTGATATAAAGAGAGGCCTATTAGGAGTGCCGTGAAGGAACATCGTTGGTTTGCTATAGTCGATGATGGCGCAGAGGTTAGCGGGAAGTTGAAATTTTGAATGATGTTCGTCGGTTTGCTCTCTGTATACTAATTCAAAACAGAGGTAGGAAAGTAAAGCTTCAAGTGAAAGTGAATACCATGGATCAGAGATATTTAAGCTAATCTAGCTCATATCTCAAGCCGGTGCAAGTTATGTTGGAGCACTGTTCATCTTCTTCTTTTACTTTCTTTCTCTTGATCTTCACACTTGCTTTTGGAGCTCTGATCTTTATCCTATTATCTTTGTTTATCACAACTTAAATCTCTAATCATGGTTCGCACGATTGTGTGTATGTTCTTTTATAAGATGAAAATTGTGTCGGTCCGACTGTTAATTTCTTTCCGCAACTAGTACAACGAACTCTGTATGGATGATATCGATCAAACCTTCATAAAACAACCAAACCACCGTTCGAAACCATAACTTATTACATTATTATTATTACTATTTACATTATTATTATATTTGCAACACACACCTTCAACCCATTCCTCGTAAACCAGGGAAAAAATGGCTATAGTAAAACACTTCAAGATGATGGTTTTGTTTTGTGGATCAGACGAGGACTTGCATAACACGCACGAGACGAATGTTGCAACATGAGTTCGACCAAGATGACACGCAGAGCTTTAGACTCCAAGCGGATCCCTTGATTGCCAACTCACATCCCGTAGAACATAGGCCTCTACAAAGTTTCACCAATTTGCCCTTTTCACTTATTTAATGAAATTTAACGCGCATACCGCATTCGAATATCAAGTTCTTCACATTTTAGTAACAGTTTAGCCTAACTGAGATTCGAGAACAACCACATTCTCTCTCAAACCTTTCTAAAAGTAAAAAAAACTAGAACAACATTAATAACTAACAAAGATTGTACAACAAAAGAAGAAAGTATTCCTCTCTGTTACCAAGCATGTCAAGAAATGATAATTTTCAAATATTGTAGATCAAGGTCTTCATTAGTACTTTGGGAAGAGAGTAAGGACCGGTCACATTAGTTGTTAGGAATTGAATTCTTAGAGATGATAAAGGATACCGGAGATTAATGTTGTATCTTTCCCGAAGGTACTGAATTTTCATTTAGGGTAGAATCTAGAAAGGTATATTAGAGATGATAGAGGATAACGAAGATTAATGTTGTATCTTTCCCGAAAGTATTGAATTTTCATTTTAGGCTAAAATCTAGAAAAGGTATATTAGAGATGATAAAAGATAACGAAGATTAATGTTGTATCTTTCCCGAAAGTAATGAATAAAAAAAATAAATAAACACTTTTAGAGTTATTAATGATAGTTTAATTAGGGTTCTTACTTTGTTTTTAAATTTTTTATAAATTTTTTAAATTTTTTTACAATAATTAAATAAATAAATAATAATGTTTTGTCACTGTGTGTATAATTCTTATAATAATGTTTTTGTAGTTAGCTCGTGAAATTAAGTGTAGAGATGGATCAGATTTCACAGCTTCCTGAATCTATTGTTAATCACATACTCTCTTTTATTAATAATACTCATGCAGACCTTGTTCGAATGAGTGTACTCTCTAAGACCTAGTACAGCTTCCTGAATCTATTGTTCATCACACTCTCTTTTATTAATAATACACATGCAGACCTTGTTCGAATGAGTGTACTCTATAAGACCTGGTTTCGCCTTACCGCGTGTGGGGTAGATATCAATATTGATATTTTATTAAATAAATAAAAAAAACACTTCAAAACATCAAAAAACAATCCAAATTAAACCACTGGTTCAAAGCACCCCGCTTTGGCATAGTGAGGCGCTTTAAATCAAAATTTTAGGTTTTTCTGCCACCTTGTACCTCCTTGTTGATTTGACCCGAAGCGCGTCACTTTGATCATAGTGAGACATTTCTGAGGAGTTGAAATAGAAGGTGAGGGTGTGGATAGCTGGAGCGTTCAATATAGGTTTAGGTAGTATGTCGTCCAAAATAGTGAAAAGAATATTTGATGATTACAACGGTCTTCTCACCAAGCTCATCTTAAAACAAAAAGCAACAAAGAGACAAAACTCCAAGAAAGAAAGAATCCTTTTTTCTCAATAAAACCTAACTTCACTCTTTTCCTTAAGCCCTTTCCCCAGAGTTTAGATTCCGATCATCTCAATGGCCACCCACCACCACCAATGCCACTGCCTTCCCACCCCCACCCCCACCCCCACCTGCCACTGCACCACGTGTTACACCACTGCCACAACCACTTATTATCCTACACCACCACCACCACCTCTATCACACCCCCACCACCACGCGCCACCACAACACCACCAAACCCAACACTACAACCACCACTACCCCCCCACCCCCATCCCCTCAACTCCACCAAAAACACGACCTTTTCCATAACTACTACCACCAACAAAATATTCAAGAACCTGAAACCCCCACCGTCTCCTCCCTTATCCACCGCATCGCCGCCCTCGAATCCTCCCTCCTTCGCCGCCGCAACCGCTCTCCGGCACCGTCATCCTCCTCCCTCCGTGAAGCCGCCGCCCGTACCATCCAGACCCACTTTCGAGCCTTCCTTGTACGGAGATCCGCTACCCTTCGTCACCTTAAACATCTTGCCTCCATCAAATCTGCTCTTAATAACCTCAAATCGTCTGTTTCTAATAATACCCACTTCGATGCTCGAGCCATATCTCGTGAGTCCATGCGTTTGCTCGTCAAGCTCGATTCCATTCAGGTAACTTGCGCTGCTGCTGTGCTGTGCTTTGCTAACCTGCGCTGCTAGCAGTTGGTTGTGATTGTGATTTGTGAATACTGAATAGTAAGTGATTGTGTTGGCATTGTTGAAAGATCAGATCAGAGTTTTTTTATTTTACTTTTCATGCTATTATGCGCTGCTAACCTACGCTGCTGTTGTGCTCTGATGAGTTTTTTCTTCTATTCTCATGCTATTATGCGCCGCTGTTGTGTTCTGATACTGTGTGCTCTGCTAACTTGTGCTGCTAACTTGTGTTCTGATACTGTGTGCTCTGCTAACTTGTGTTCTGATATTGTGTGCTCTGATTAGTTTTTTATTTTTTGTTCATGCTATTATGTGCTTCTGTGGTGTGGCATTCCGCATTTCTGCTCTGCTGTTAGGTTCTGATATTGTGCGCTGATCAGGGTTTTTTTATTTTCATCTGCTGTTATTTTATACTCTGCTAACTTGCGCTGCTTTTATACTCTGCTAACTTGCACTGCTTTTATACTCTGCTAATAATGGGTCATTGTGGATGAGAAATGATTATGTTGGCATTGTGAGGATCTGATCAGGTTTTTTTTAGGGGAGTGATCCGATGATCAGAGACGGTAAACATTCCGTTAGTCGAGAGTTGATTTGCTTCATGGAGCTAATTGACGAAATGTGTACGGAAAGTCAAGTGATTATCAAGAATGTTAGATTTGGTAAAAATAGTAAGAATTCTGTGATTAATGAAAGAAAAATTCTTGAAAATTTGAAAAAACAAAGAAAATATGTTAACGAGGTCGAGGAAAGATTCAATCTTGAAAACCCTAGAAAAGTTGGTCTTGGTCAAATTAGAATAGCGGATTTGACCAAAAGTCAAGGGAAAAGTCAACCAAAAACGAAGAAAAATGTGAGCTTTGATGAAGATGGGAATGTTTATAGATTGTTTAAAAGCAGCCGTAATCCGGTTCTGAGTGACGGGAGTGGAAGCAGTAATGGTGATGACGAAGAGGTTAAAGTCGAAGTTGAAGAAATCGGCGTTTCTTCGAAGGAAACGGAAGTGGAAGAAGACGAGTCTTCAGAAATGAGTGAAAATGAGATGGATCCAAGAAAGAATTTGAGAACGAGAATTCATCGTACGACTGAAAAGAAGCAGCCTGATCAAGAAGAAGATGACGATGATGAAGATGACAGTTTTGTGTTCTCTGCTCCATTGCCAGCAAAAATGGAGTACTGAGTTGACTCGGTGAGCCAGTAGCAGGCTGCAAAACATTCTGTTCAAAGGTAGTTATTTTATCTTTATTGTAGCATTTGAGTGTTTTTGCTAGTATTTTTCTAGGTGTTAATGTCATTGTTTTGAAGTTGGTAGGATATTTTCTAACTAAGTTATGTTTATGGCCCTAATCGAGTTCTCGTGTAGAGCTTGGAGATGTTTTTGTGTGTGGATTTCGGTTTGATTATTCAGTTGCTTAATAATAAGATAATCCATTTGCCAATCATAATTATTCTTTTCGTCGTTAAGTCTGTCAAAGATGTAAGAGCACCGGCCGAGGTTCCTGCAAAGAGGAGTCGCTCGACCTAATCCTTCACTTATCGATAACTTTTACTAGAAAACTCACGGAACCTACCGTTTAAACTAATATTTCGACAATCACCACATGAATTGAGGAACATGAAAACTCCCTGAAGTCTTGATGAAATCTTAACGGTTAAAGTATTGATATGATACATAAGATGGTTGGGAAGTGTTGGGTTAAAGACAACCGCTTCATAAGTGATGTGTTACAAACTATGTGGAGTGTGTAATCCTAAATATCTCTGGCATCAACACTTCTCACTTGCCCAAGACAATATCTAACATTTCTCATTTGCTCAAGACACAATTTTTTTTTTTTGGGATGACTTAATTACACCAAATCCGTCCTTGGCGGGCTCGAACTATGGACCGCAAAGAGAGCAACATCTTAACTCCAATAACTTTGCCAATTCGTTTGTTATTTGCCCAAGCCACAGTTACACAATTATAAGAAACAGGTGTCTATGTGTCATTCTATGTCACCAACGATATAGATGTTGAAAAGTCTTTGATTATATTGTTTCCATCATGTGACTGACCCATAGAAAACATCGTATCTAATCACATGTTTGAATAGCAAACTAACATACTCTTAAATACTCTTATACATGCACCTTATAGGATGTTAACTCTTCACCTCTTGAGTATAGGGAGACATCTTACCACCACACCATATCTCTCTGGACAATAGAAAATTTAAATTGTTTCAAATGAGATCCTAATAGTTTAACATCGATAGATTTGTCTCGAGGACTAGAGCTCTATTTATTGAATTGATGATTCGTTTATATTGTAATCTATCAAAACGAGCATCATAGTCTAGGATTAGCTTTTAGCAACTTATGCAAAGCTGTCAAAACGTCGAGTTGCATCAAAAACATTAGACAATTACTTCATAAAAACAAATAGTTTTCAACAACTATATTGTCCCAATGCGTTCACCACCTCAAGAAACTACCAACAATTCTATTCTTTTAACAGTGAGATTCTTTATCTATCAAGTGCATACATAAAGGAGACATGGTCTAGACTAATTTGTTTTGTGAGGACCCGACCCATACTCCTTGAAGCAAAGCGGACAATTATGCTAATTTCATCTTTTTCAACTCAAGAGAAATGTCTTAAGTCTTCAGCATCTCCGTCTCCAAATCTTGATGACTTGACCCTTGTTTCTTACTTGACTTGCACTTCCCCATAGTTGACCTAGACCGGACCAAGATCCGTTTGACCCGACCCAGACTCAAAAACCAAATCTTGTTTCAGACCCACTGTAGCCTTATTCTTCAATACACAACACTGCACTGTAACCTCAACTCCATCTTCACTTGAATTTACCATTTTAACCCCATCCAAACCCCTAACTCCCCTAGAAAGCATCATCAAACAAATAGCCCCCTTTTCAACTTCATCACAACAACCATCATCACCAACATAACTCAAACCACTAATAGCATGACCATGCTTAACAGCCTTGTACCTTGTGCATGATCTCTTGTTCCTCACTAAACTAGCTACTTCATCATCATCAACAACATCATCCTCTGATGATGCCAACAAAGCCGGTCCATCAACTGGCCGAGATCTTTTAATAGAATGACATCTCATATGACCATACAAAGCCCTCATTGAATCAAAACCTTTACCACACTTCTTACACACACTACTATTATTCATTAACTCTGTTCTTGATGGATCATAATCTTTACTAGAATTCAAAACCCTCCATGATCTTTTAGGATTCTCTCTTAAAACACAAACATTTGTACTAGAATCATGCTCTTGTTGACTTTTCTTGACCAACCCATTATTTATTTCTTGATCATTTTCTTGAATACTCTGCTTTTCACACACAATATCTTTCATTGACTCTGTTCTTGATGGATCATAATCTTTGCTAGAATCCAAAACCCTCCAAGATCTTTTAGGATTAATTCTCAAAACACAAACATTTGTACTAGATTCATGTTCTTGTTGACTTTTCTTGACTTTTCCATCATCAAAAACAAGACTTTTTTCTCCATTATTATTATCTTGATCATCTTCTTGATTACTCTGTTTTCTGCTACTATCATCATTATTATTATAAACATGAATACCCTTTTCACCATTAATGATTTCTTGAGTTCTACAAGCAGCAATCAATGCTAAATGACGCCTCATGTGACCACCAAGCTTCTTTCCATTAGAGAACCCCTGTTTACAGAACCTGCACACGTGGCACTTTTGTTCTTGATCTTGTTTCATGGTTAAAGATTAAGAACACCCTGATCACAATTTAGCAGAAAGAATAAAGATAGATCCCTAACTGTTTTACTTATATTAAGAACACAAGAAAGTATGGTAAATTCCTAATGAAGAAGAACAATAGGTTGTTATTTGACTTTATAAAGGGCGTAGGAAAGAAGCTTGGCATGGAAGCAAAGGTATAAATTGGGTTTAGGTTTTTAAGTGTGGTTTGTAATTTTTTTAAGGGGAAATGGAATTTAATAATCTCAATTTTGGGGGGTTGGAAAAGAGCAGTCCCAACTTGAAAGTTGTAATATAACGGTCCCAACTTGTCAACCTTTTTATTTTGTTGGTCCCAGACTAACCTCAGTTAGTTTTCTCTGTTAAGTCCCATGTTGGCATCACACGTGGCAGTCCTACGTGGCATAAAGTGTGGATCTGTAAAAAAAGGGTGGGCCCATTATCCACCATCTCCATCATCTTCATCATCTTCACCACCACCACCACCACCACAACAACCACCTACCACCACCGTCAACCACCACCATCTCTGACGACACCCACCACCACCTTAAAATTTCTGTTTCCCTCCTACTCACCACCACCACCACAACCACCTGCCACCACCGTCATCTTCACCACCACCACCACCACCATCTCCGACGACACCCACCACCACCTTATAAATATACAACCATTTCCGAAAGACAAAAACGAGCCTAACACCTTCAAATCGAACCCAATCACACTTATTGAATCGTTTATAAATACCACGAATTGAATCGTTTATAAATACCACGAATTGAAGCCATATAAGTCGATCCATTCTGTGCAAAAACACCCCATAAAAAACATCCAAATCAAGCTCCAATTCGTTGGTTTTATGCTCGGTGGCCGAACACCATTTTTAATCGATTACACCTCGAAAACGAACAGGTTAGTGTGATTATTTAGTATGGTTTTGTTTGGAATTCATTTTTCTATAATAGCCATAACATTAATTTGATTAACAGGTTCGAATCATTGGTCAATTGATCGAGTATAGAATTAGGGTTCTTCGTGGTTGGTGGTTGGTGGTGGTGTTGGTGGTTGGTGGTGGTGTTGGTGGTTGGTGGTGGTGTTGGTTGGTGGTGGTGTATATATATAAATTCTTTGTTATTAGTATTTAAAGATTTTTTAAATAATTAATAGATTTTTTTAATTGAAAAAAAAGTGGGGCCCACGTTTTTTGCCAGCTGGACATACTGTGCCACATAGGACTGCCACGTGACACTTAACAGAAAAACTTAACTGGGGTTAGTTTGAGACCATTAGAATAAAAACATTGACAAGTTGGGACTGCTCCCTCCCAACCCCCCAAAGTTGAGATTATTAAATTGCGCTTCCCCTTTTTTTAAACTCACATGAAATTAGTTTTAAATGTTTTTACATGTAATGTAAAATCAAGTTTAAGTTGGTTGCTTGTATAAACGTTTTAGTAAGAAAATCTAACTGAGCCTCTTGTTCGGTTATTAAATCTGATGTGGCTAAAAGTTGTGCGCGCTATGTATGTATTCGTCATTAAAAAAAAACAAGTTATTCGTAGAGCTACGAGTTGTCTTGAGCTATAAATATGATGAGTATGAGCTCGGGTTTCAGCTTAGTGGGAATGTTTTGAGCTCAAGTCTGATTTGGTCCTAGGTTTGTTCGAACTTGACTTATGAACATCCTTAGCTGAAAATTCATGTAAAAATGTGAAATACATTTTGATACTTTTGTAAGCTAAAGGTGTTGATTTTAGTTACATTTTATTGGAACTAAACATGTCTTTTGAGTGTTTTATTACATGAACAAATCTATTGTTATGAACTTATGATAACCTTTTAATTGTTAGTTTTAACCCCCACCCCCCCTAACAATGTTATGATATACTTAAACAAACACTTTGATATCGGTACTCAATTTGTGTCATTTATTTTTAACCTTTGGTAACAGTCACTGATCATTAATAATTATCCTATATGTTTATTTTGCAACTTGATGAATAGTTCATGCCTCAGTTTTAGAAAGGCTTTAAATATTAATGGTTTTAAGGTTGATAACGAAAAGTGTTATGGTACAGATGGTTGCTGCATTGTTGTGTGTTTGGTCTGACCTGGGTTTGAGTAATGTAGGGAGCCGTTTTTTTCCTATTCTTTAAAGTGACGTTTTTTTAATAAAAAACTCTTAATGGTTTTCAGGTGTCGTAATATGCTGTTCCCACGTTTTATCATCGGTGAGTCACCCAGTTTTTGACTGCATGTTGTTATAAGCCATTTTTTCAAACAATTATTTCTTTCTTCTTCATTCGTCTGTTGTCAAGCAACTTTTCTTGCAGCCGCTTTTCATAGGTAAGCCGTTTGGGTTACAATTAATTATGATAAAAGTAGCTAAAAAAAGAAGTAAATCTAACAGAATTATCAAAAAATAGATCTAGTTTTATGGTTAGTTACTAGCTTGAGTTTTCTTTAATTTTTTTTTTTGTTAATAATTTCACTAGGTTTGTACTAAATTTTGATTTGAATGGTGAATTGAGTGTGCACAAGGACACTTTTTTTAAAACAACTTTATATTAAGAAGTAAGAACATTAAAAACCACATAAAACACTTATAAATACTACATTAATGATTTTAGCTTTTCGTGTTTTCACTTGGGTACAAAATTAATCCATCTTCGAGCGGACGGGGTGGTCCGTGGTGGCCACCCCGTGATGGCTGTGATACCGCGAAACACCGCCCCTCACAATCAATCACGGCTGTGACTCATTAAATTCATGATGTACATCGCGGACCGTTGGTTGGCAAAGGTCATTTAGACCAAAATTTAAAAAAAATATTATTTTTACCTACCTATATATATACACACACAAATTTACCCATTCAAACCCACACTCACAATTCTTCTTCTATACACAAAAAAATATCATCAAATTCAACTCATCATCCTCATCATTCACATTCTACAATGGTTACTTGGACGCAAGAGGAGGAAATTGCGTTAGTGATCGTGTACGACACCGTACACAACAATGACGCATCAACTAGCACCGGTCGGGGTCGTGGTCGTGTTCGTGGTCGGAGCAACGTTCCGAACGGGAAAAAAGTTTTAGCCGAGTTTAGTCAACTTCTCCGGGGAACACAACATTCGTGTGATTCAATCTCTCACAAGCACGCGAACCTCCAATCGAAGTGTCAAAGCTTCAAAATTAGACTATATTAATTTACCAATGGATTTGAACAGTAATTTTAATATTTTTTTATTTATTCATTGTTGTTAAATATTATTGTTTTCATTATAACATCAAAACTGTTTGCTGGTGGAGTGGTGTTTGGGTTGTTATACAACAGGCATGTCCCCGGTTCGAGCCTTGCTTTGCGTTTTTTTTTTCAAAATGTCGATAGTGATTCTGCCATCTTTGTAATTTTCTCTCTAATGAGGGGTAATTGAGTAATTGGGGTCCATCGGTTTATCTCGTGGCACTACACGTATTGCATCTTCTGGACTCAGCAGTCCACGCGTCTTAATTTCCCTTTCTCCACCTCCACAGCTCATTCTTCCACTAATTTCCACAACACACTTCTTCTGTTATCTTGCACAATCCAGCGATTACTTACAAACACAAACACGACACACTCAACATCACAAACAATCACCAACACATCAAGTCCCTGCAAGAGATACGAAGAAACGAAAGGTTTGGTTTAGACCCGCCCGAAATTAGTATGGAACTGAGTTGGGTTGCTTTTTCCGACAAAAGGGTTGGTGTCCGATGTGGGTTTTGGTAAGAACTTGTCAACGACGGCGGTGGTGTCTGGTGGTGAAGACAGAGGCGGAGGGTGGTTTCCGGTAAGGTGTGGTTTTCGGGTATGAGGTGTGTTCTCGAGTGTATGTTGTGTTTCCAGATCTGGGTTTCCGGTTGAAGAGTGGTGGTTGAAGAACAGATGGAGAGGCTTAATAGGAAGATGTGGTTTTGTTGATGGAGACATGGTTTATTATTGCTGGTTTTGGGTGAGAGAAGAAAAGGAGACAGAAGGAAGTGGTGGTGGTGGTGGAGTGGTGTAAGGGATTATTGATTTGGTAGGTCGTCAGTCCATTTATCGTCGACTCATTTAGCGTTCGGGTATGTTAATCTGGCATGCATGGTAACGTTCCTTTTTTTATTACCTTTATCATTACTTCCTGTTACGTTTCTTCTAAATTGATGGATTTCACGAGGTTTGGGGGTATCGGTTTCTTCATTGTTTTGGTTATTTGTGTGTTGTAGGGTTTTTATCGAATTGATTCCATTTTCAGTGTTGTCATCCTTTCTCTGTGTAAAAAATCAAAATTAACATGGATATTACAATAGATCTTATTTGGTAAGTTAATTGTAACCTAGAAATGATCTAGATACAGACCTTAATCAGGTATCATAACCGTAAAATGTAAGGATTAAAATGTAAGCACTTGGAATGCAAATGCTAATGCTGATAAACATAATTGGATGTTTCTTGATTAAAGGCATGACGATTAGCATAATGGGTTGTAAACGATAAAATTACGAAACTCTTAAATAGGTGTATAGACTTTTTTTATATTATTAATCTTTGGCCGGTTGCAATTAGGTTTCTAAATACTTCTAACGTCATTTTTTGATTGCAGAGTCAAGGAAATCGGCACAAGCGATACATTGTCCCAGTGTTATCTCAGGACTGTTATGTGGGCGTATTCTTTGGAAGTCACACGCATGTATCCTTTGTGCAGTTAGTGGTATGACACTATAAAACTGACAATTTTATCATTTTAATCAAGTCTTGAAAAAATCCTGGTCAGCGAGTACAACCGAGAATACGCCTCTTAGGCGTTCATACGTATATCAATGCATTCGCTGTGATACCGTTTTCAAAGTATGCATCTGTTTTGGCATCCTTTGAATCGCTGGTTCCATGAATTTGGGTTCGGCTGCGGCGATACCGAGTAAGTCCGACTGTACTTGGATGTAATTTGGATTCTGTTACAGTTGCATTTAGCACGTTTTCATTTTGCCATACGGTTTTCATCTGTCTTTTGGTGTGTTTATGGTTGTTGATTCACAGGTTTTTAAATGTTAATCTCAGTTCTTTGAAGGCTACAAAGAGGTTTATTTTTATGACTACTGATACATCATCATCCTTCAGGCTTAATATGGAATTAGAGTTGTTAATGGTGAGCAAAAGCACCATTGATAGTTGCTGAGTTCTTACTTATTATTATATCCAGTACATGTATGGATTTTTCTATGTTGTGTTCATATAGGAGTAATAATGCTCATCTGTAAATTCTTACACGTAAAAAAAAAAACAAATAATAATATTATGTTGTAGGCATGTAGTTAATAACAATCTGCCTCTTTATCTAGTGTTTTACTAATGGACAAGTCATTTAACAATTGTATGCCTAAATGAACTTTCAGGTGTTTGTAAATGACCAGTTCTTGAACTGGGACCCAGAGAACCGAATCAAAGTTCGAATCGTGTCTACTTGAGCTTACCACTCTTTGTTCATGCACAACATGTAAGTAAATGAGATAATAACATACATATTCATTTAAATAAATTTTTACCCTTCTGGCCCAACTCTGTTTTTACATGTTACCTACATTCCTGCCTATGCCAAAAAGATTCAACTTACATTGTTATATTGATTATGCAATAAACAGTCTTTTTGACCTGATGTGAGCAACCGTATTTAAAGTTAAAATTGCATATTTTTGCAGGTAATCACACAAGGTGCCATTAGTGCACCGATGTTCTCACTGAAAGGCTTTTCCCTTGAAGCATCATCAAAAGGTACAGTTCCCCTTTTTCTCTTCTAAAATTCACTGAAACTGAACTCACGGTACCTTTCGATATACAGGATCAATTAGTGACCAGATTTAACCCATAACCCTAAATGGGTCATGAATGGATGGGAGGACATAACCCAGATTGACCCATTTGATATTTAGCATTTTGGAAGTGCTAATGAGATCATTAGTTGTTTTCGAGAGTCCCCCCTCTCCTCTCATATTAACGGGCCTGTGTTTGCAGGATATGAGGCTTGCTTTGGGTCTGGCTGAATCTGTTTCTCAGTCAACACCAATTGCGGCTGCTGCAAATGAGCTTTCTCATGGTTTAAGTGACAGTGACTTTTCAGGTGCCAAGTCTCATGGTTTAAGTGACAGTGACTTTTCAGCAGTTATCGAAGCACTTAAAGTCAAACTAAAAGATTAACAATAATGACATCGCTTAATTTTTTCTCGGCCTTGCAATCATTCTCCGGCTCATGGACCGGTATGCCATACTTTTGTACTTTTTGAGTTATTTTTAATTGAATTGATAAGATACTACGGTCGATATATATGTGCCCCTCATTGAACATGAAAATTGTGGCAGTATGAATTTTTATGGTAGTAGTCTTGGATTATATGCTAGCTTGCTATATCCAATCCGCAAGGATAAGGTTGGCCTAATAAGTCAACTATTTCTTTTTTTTACTGTTATTAGTTTTGGTAGTTGTAGCATTCTAGGACCCTACATAAATTAGTTTAGGAAATACTCCATTTGTGTACTGCTTTCAGCTCAACTGTGTTATCTTTGGTATGTAATTTATGTTAGTTCATGGATAATTTGGTTGTCATCTATTGATTTTTTATTTATGTGGGTTTTAGTCTGCTGCTATGCGTTGATTTTTAAAGTAGGTTATATGCCCTTAATCATATTTTCATAAACATTATATAAATTTGTTACTCTTATTAACACTTCAACATGATCAACTGATGGCTCTATGGTAGACTTTGAAGACGTTAAATACGACGCTGTTGAAAGTGGTGTCATTTCCGAAGGCGGAAAACTTTCATTGTGTCCCAACACGCCGAGAAGCAAGTCTTACAAGGTAAAAACAGTCCTAAGCCAAAAAATTCTTAACCTTTTTTCGGTTATCTGTTTTTAACAGTTAATAGTTGTATGAGCAGCTGGCAGTTTTGCATATAGATATTGCCAAATAACTCTACCAACCAACAGTCCAAGATCTACCAGACTCTGAATGGGAGCTCATGTAGATAATAAGTTGCTACCTCTTAATATATTATCCAAAGCTAACAAATAGTGCACATATCTGCAAATAGGTGAGATAAATTGTGTTAGTGATGCTTCTTCTGTGCCTAAAAATATAAAACTCTTATTACTTATCAAGGTTTCAATTGGAATTCTTTTTTTCAAATTCTTTTTTTTATTTGCTTAAAAAACAGGAGGATTATTTTTTTTGGGTGCAGATATACCCACCATTGAAAGTTAATCCTAAAACGCGTATGAGTTGGAAGTTGAATGACCAAAGTGAAAGATTGGTTCATATTAGTTTTGTTTAGAATTATCTATTTGATTAAATTAGTAGAGATAATTATGTGAGTTACTATTAGATTAATGTTTGATATTTATTATATTCATGGCTTTTCCTTGATTGATTGTTATTTTATTTTTTTGTTTGTGGTTAACGCGAAAGACAAACATTAAGTGAAGAGTTTTCGTAGTTTAGGTGCAATGTGATTTTGTCGTTTTTCTGGTTGGAGTCTGTTAATGTTTAAAAACGACAGGAATATTTTTTTTTCCTAATATCAGTAGGTATGTTGTTTGCATTATGTATTACATTTGTTTTTAAGGCGCTTTTCTAAAACTGCAATACATATTATGTTATTGTCGTTTTTCAGTTGCGTATATGCTTTCACAATTTTAAACGTTTTCCTTGGATTCATCTACTTAGACATGACTTTACCTGTGGTTCAAACACGTCAGATACCAGAATCGCGCAAAGCGCGATTTAAAAACAACTAGTTTTTTTAAAAAAAGTGGTGAATAATAACCCTAATGAAACCGAAGATGTGCAAGTTGGCTTTGCTCAAATTGACTATGCGGCTGAGGTCAGGATTGATTTTCAACATGTTTCGGCGTGGCGGATGTTACGCCCAAAATTTTATTAGGTTTTTACTAATGTTTTTATTTTTTTAGTAGTTTCTATTTTATTTGTAGTAGTGTGTTATTTTTTTAGTTTTAAATTTTTAGTAGTGTGTTATTTTTTTAATTTAATGTAATGTAATGTTTTTTATTTTATTTAATGTAATAATTTTTATTTTATTTAATTTAATGTTTTAATTTTTTAAAACGTAATGTTTTTAGTTTATTTAAAAAAACAGTTTAGTGATGAAATGTGAAGGAATGTAAACACCACCATATGAGTTTAGTGATGAAATGTGATAGAATGAAGTGACACAATCTGATTGGGTGTGATAGTGTGACGGGGTGATGAGTGATGACCACCCCATCCACCTTAACCATTAAAAAAAGAAATCATAAAATTGGTGCATAGTCAATCTAATAAAATAATAAATAAACGATAATAATATTACGTGATAGAGTTCATCGACCGATATAACCTTACACAAAATCGTACAACTGATAACACAAAATCAAACAACTCAGATCTATTCCTCCGGCCATCCGATCTACCGGAGCTAATCGCCGACGAGAGATCACCGGAGATTATAAAAGATGATGTCCGGCAATTACACAACCATTGACAACCAGAATGTTTCTGGATCTGTTCCTGTATCTATCTCTTCCTTCCTTCCTTTCTTCTTCTTCTTCTTTTTTATTATTATTATTCATTTTGTTATTATCAAGTTTATATCAGATCTGAACCCTAATTGTATGTTTTGATTGATTTCAGGCTGTTTCAGATTCTCCAGGACAGGTGACCGTCAAATTTAACGGTGATTTTTCACGTTAACCTAATTTTATGTAGATTTGTTTGTTTGTTTGTAAGTAAGAAGTGAATTTGTTAATGTTATTGTTGCAGATACGAGTTTGCAAACGTTTCCTCCGTCTGGTGCACAAGGGAAGATCTCAGCTGCTGCTGGACCGCCTCGTGATGCCGATGGTGTGTGTGTTTTAATATCTATATATATATTATTATCTGTTAGAATGGGGTTTGTTTGAGCTTTATATAGTTGACTTGGATCTTATCTAGTTGGATTAGTTTCTGTGCATATTATGTTTTTAGTTTACGTTAATTGCGTTTTTAGGTAGCGTTCGTTTCATGAAATGTAATGGAATTCGTGCGGGAACTAGAATTTGATTTGGATGTAGGTGTGTTCGTTTCATAGAATGGAATGAAATTTGGATGGAATTGGAATGTAGATTCCTGTCTGTATGTTGTTGTTCAATTCCAATTCTATCCAGATTCCATTCCATTCCATTCCGTGAACAAACGCTACCTTAGTTTCTTTTGGTTTTTGGGTTTAGAAGTGGGAGGATGGATTACTTGTCTAGGTATTTTAAGATTATTACGGATTGAAACCATTGCAATGTATGAGACTGTTACCACATCGGTTGTATTGGCAACAAATCTGGCGTTTAATGGTTTATAGACAAATTAGGCTCAGTAGACTGGTCTTTTGGGATGAGTTATCATGTTAGGGCTGTAACAAAGATTGAAGTGTAAGTTGATTGGATAGCAAGCGTCATGTTTCAAATCCTTCAGTCTAGCAACACATCAATTTATGTTAGAATGTTAGATTCAGGCATAGGATCTTTTGATATGCCAGGTTGTATTAGAGGATTTGGTTATGAATTTGGACCCATAAGATGGAGATTGCATGATTGACTGAATATAATGTTATTTCAAGCACAAGGTTATTAGTTGAAGGAGGGCAGGGCCGCAGGGGGTGTCACTACTCACTAGTTCTTGTACTTCAACCTTTATCTTCACCATAATGGGATGTTTCAGAGCCTACAGACTGCAGAGAATTTGTGTGATAATAGTAGAGTCTGTTTCAAGTAAAGGTGGATAGGCTGAAAGTTAACACTGCATGTAGAAGCGAGTGGAGTTGGCACATGCTAGGGGTTTTGGGTAGGTAAAGGATTATTCTTATGTGTTGCTGAATCCAGCATGTGAGAGATGCCTATGCTACATTGTGATTCGGGTTGCTGCTTGCCGTTTAATAAAAATTGTCAATCAACTGATCAAGGATAGACGTATGTTTATAATCGTTGGTCTACGTGACTACGTCTGTTTAATATACTTTCTTCCCTGCTTACTGAAATACTTAAAGGGCTTCTAACTCCAAACTCTGAGGTGTAACCACACTGGTTTTGACATCAACTTTCTTTGCTAAGGTAACCTGGTCACACGTTCGCAGAACTTCATATAGGAGACTTCATAGTCATGTTTGTTATGGTCTTGAAAGCACTCAAAGCAGTATTGCAGTTGTGTGTAACCTTCAAGGGGGGTGGCGCAATGGTAAGCACTTGGGTAACTAAGAGGTTTTAGGTTTGAATCCAAGTTCCACCGGTGGCCTTCAAGGACCGGTTTCCATTCTTTAACCCCTTGTAGGCCACCTGCCCAGCACAAGCTGCGTTTTACTTGATCCTACTGGTTAACAGGGTTTCCAAAAAAGGGTCTTTAAAGCATTATTGCAGCTGTAAAAATGGCAGTTACTGAAGAAGTTAAATTACATGAATTACGACAACCTGTTGGGATGTCAGCTTAAGTTTGTTATCGTAAAAGTTTTAGACCTGCATTTCTATTAGGTTAGTAATGTAACTATCGTTGTCTAGAAGCCTAGAAGGTATCTATGTGTAACAGTATACTCTATATTCTATAATAACAACTGAATTATACACACTAACTATACAATTACTTTCCCTTTTTTGCCTTCAACTTTCAAGGGACAATAATTGACCTATATTGCAGATACATTCTCAAAGCCAGCATCTGGTTCACCGGAATCACCATCAAGTGGTGGTTGGTTTAAGATGTTCACAGTTGCTGCTTACCGGCCTTATTTTGATGTCGACACATCTGATGTTTTAGAAAGGATCAAAGATTCCCTTTTGCCTTTTAATGGGAGCTTCAATGAGAAAACTGCTAACAACCCAGATTTGTAAGTTGATTTCTCTTCAGAATTTCTTAATAATTAAAGTAAAGTTATCAAACTAATTTATAATTTTAATGTACTTTATAGTTTTGTAATAGTTTTTTCTGTAGATAAATTATAATGACCTTTAGTTACAAATATGATCAGGTATGGACCTTTCTGGATATGCACTACCTTAATCTTTGTAGCAGCTTCAATTGGTACTTTTGTGACTTACTTGGCTCACAAGTTACAGCATAAAGAGTGGAACTATGATATCAATCTGGTAACATGGTCTGCTGGTGTGTTCTATGGCTATGTCCTTATCGTCCCTCTATGTTTGTATGTGATTCTCAAGTACTTCTCTGCACCATCGACCCTCGTCCAGCTGTTTTGTCTATACGGATACTCTCTCTTTGTCTTCATTCCTGCAATGGTATGCATTTTATTTCTTCTGTTACATTTAATTTTTTGTCATCTTAAATAAAGGTGGCAATTCTGATTGTGAATGGGCTAATCCATGTTACGTTTTACCTACAACGGGTAAAACACGTGAAATATATTAGATATAGCTAGAAAATTAACCGGTATAAAGTAGGGGTGTTAATTGGGCCCTGTTCGTGGGTTGAACATGGCACCAACCTGGAATTGTGTCAGAAACATGAACTAAACATGACATGAGTTTTTACGGGTTGACAAGAGTACGACCTATTTAAACTAAAATTTTAGCTTTTATTTTGTATATTAATACTCTAAACTGCAAAAAAAAAAAAGTTTCAAAAAAGTACAAATCATCATCATCGTAATTACACTTAAACTGTAAAACATGTGGGTAAAATACCCATTCAAAGTTTTAAGTTATGACCTGAAACACTTTTTATAGAGTATCCACTTAAACTGTAAATACCCTAAACGTGTCAACCGAACACACCCGTTTAGCAACATGTGTTCACGTGTTGACCTGAAAACGTTTAGATTAAACCCAAACCTACAAATTTCTAGTGGTGTACTGGTGTTAGAAATTCAAATCCCTAGTCTAAAGTCTTCCACTGTTCCACAGTATCCATTGTATGCATAAAAGCGTATTAATTAATTTATGAAAAGAAAAACAAATTATTGTTGAGATTGCTATTTTGTGATCGTATTTAACACGCTACTTATTTGGATAGTAAACAGTATGAAGCCAACCAATTTTGATTAGTACAAAAAACTACGTAGTATTTTGACCCGTTGACCAATTCGTCCATTTTTTTTGTAATTGTTTAATGCAGTGCTTATCTGTTATCCCGGTGGAGCTATTCAGATGGGTGATAACAGGTGTGGCGGGGGTGATGTCAGCATTGTTTGTGGCACTGAATCTGCGGAACCACATCGTGTCGGCTGGTGAAAGGTGGTTCCTGATCGTCGTTGGGATTTTCCTGTTGCAGTTGGCTCTCTCATTTGTACTTAAGCTCTATTTGTTCAATGTGAGTGTGTAGTGTTATTGTTTCTAACAGCAGCAAGTGTAGAAGAGTTAAAGAGTAAATGTGAACAACTTCAGAGTCTTACAAGATTTGAATGTTCTACGTGGACAAAAAAAGATATATAATTTTTAAATTCGATTTTGATCATATACAGATCCTACATTTGAATAAATTCATGATGTTGTGGAAAAATTTTTTGGTCTTTTTTCTGTCTTCCCCCTTTTTCTGTTTTTCTATTTTGTAACTGTCGATATTTTAGAAAACTTTGAAAACCATAGGTCTTGAAATCAAGATGGCACGGGAAGTCCAAAACGTTCTAGGCGCGACGTACTTAAAAAGTTCTAGACGCGTGATTAATCGTTGATGTAAATAGATCAGAACAACCCTTTTTTGACCAGGGACTAATACAAATAAAAGGTCACGTCATGTGCCGCAAACAACCGCATAATCAATAGGGATGAGATCGGTACTGAAAATATCGATACCAAATTTCTGGAAAGGTGAGTATCGTTGGTACGGTACCGGTTCGGTACAATATATGTATGCTATCGGTACCAGGTATTCATCCCTAATCAAGTTATAAAGTTTCCTCAAAGTAGCGGTGTTCAAAATCGGATATCCAAAAATTTCGGATATCCAAAATTGCGGAATATCCAATGGATGTTTGAATTTTTTACAAAAAAAAACGATTTCCTGCTTATATTGGGTCAAGTTATTCTACTCAGGGTAACAAAAATGAGAAGGGTGAGAAGGAAACAAAAAACACAATAGATCTTGAAATATGGCACAATGAGCCACAAAATATAACACAGTGTCAAAAAATATAATACAATGCTGAAGAAAAAGGACACAATGAATTGAAAAATGACACAATTATGAAAATAAGAAAAAGACACAATACTACATAAAAGACACAATGATATAACGTATGTTCTAAAAACTACAAGCTAAAATCCAAAAAAATGAAGACCTAAAAACTAACATCGTAGGGTTCGATGTGACGGTTCCAATGCCGCTTGAATGAGTTCAATCGGAGTCCGTTTGATACCCTTCCTACGACTTCCTATTTTTCTTTCACTGTGTATTTGATCCTAACCCTATATTGAAACCAAACCAAACATGTTTAATTCAAAGATTCAAACTAGCAAAAACATTCAAAACAATTCAAAGTTTCCAACAACAAACATTCAAAGCAATTCAAAGTATCAAATTCAAAACAAATACAAAGATATTCGATGGTCGATGATCAGAAATAGACGAAAGCATTTGTCTATGGACAATGACTTTATATTTGTCGATGGTCGACGACTTTATATTTCTTGATGGTCAGAAACAGACGAAAACATACTTGTGAATTTATATTCGGATGGTCGATAGTCAATAACGAAACCGATTTTTTTTAACAGATCTACTAGATGGTCGGAAGTCGGGACGATAGTAATTACCTATAAAGATCGATGGGGGCAGTATATATTATGTATATATGTTTTGATTTAAAAAAAAGTTAATTTTGTGTGACGTGTTTAAGATTAAAAGTAGAAATCGAGTTTCATTAGGCAACATCGGTTCAAACTTTTAGCTTAATTAAGCTCAATATTATGGCTCGTTAACCAACTTAAAGCCTGGATCCGCTAGTCTCGATCACACGTGGTTGTTAGGGTTTTTTCTTTCAAATCTAAGAAAGGTAAGGAGTCTATGTTTTTGATCCATTGTAAGTTTACTTAGGATTGTTTGTTCTTTTAACCAACAATTACATTTTTATCTACTAAGTTACAAGGAAATTAATTAATAAAGAAATCTCATAAGAACAATAAATAAATAAATAAAAGTTGACAGATTTTACTATTATAAGAAAGTTAAGTAAAAAAGTATACCAGATAGAGCATTGAGGAGATTGAAGAAGGTGTTGAGGAAGGAGACAGTGGGAGTAATGTCTTGAGGATCCGATAAACTTCGATGCAACATGTATTTGATAGTTCTCAATTATGACTTATGGATAGCAGAGTATGATGACTTAAGTTAAGACTAAGGAGATCGAGGGATTTAGGGAGAGAAGCAAGCTAGATGCTCATGAACTACAAATCTTATGACTAATTATGAGGAGAGGGTTTTAGGGTGTTCAAAACCGTATTATCCGGTTTTCGGATATCCGAAATTTCGGATATTGAACATTGATATCTGAATCCAAAATTTTCGATTATCCAACTTGAAGCTTGGATCTGCTTGTCTCGATCACACGTGGTTGTTAGGGTGTTTTCTTTTAAATCTAAGAAAGGTAAGTAGTCTATGTTTTTTATCCATTGTAAGTTTACTTAGGATTGTTTGTTTTTTTAACCAACAATTACATAGGAAAGAACAATAAATAAATAAATAGATAAATAAATAAAAGTTGACAGATTTTACTACTATAGGAAAGTTACGAAAAAAAGTATACCAGATAGAGGATTGAGGAGATTGAAGAAAGTTTTGAGGAAGGAGACAATGGGAGTAATGTCTTGAGGATCCATTAAACTTCCATGCAACGTGTATTTGAGAGATCTTGATTATTACTTATGGATAACAGAGTATGATGACTTATGATAAGACTAAGGAGATCGAGGGTTTTAGGGAGAGAAGCTAGCTAGATGCTCATGAACTACAGTGTGAAGAAGGTGTTGAGGAAAGAGACAATGGGAGTAATGTCTTGAGGATGCATTAAACTTCGATGCAACGTGTATTTGAGAGATCTTGATTATTACTTATGGATAACAGAGTATGATGACTTATGATAAGACTAAGGAGATCGAGGGTTTTAGGGAGATAAGCTAGCTAGATGCTCATGAACTACAGATCATATGACTAATTATGAGGAGAGGGTTTTAGGGTGTTCAAAACCGTATTATCCAGTTTTCGAATATCCAAAAATTTTGGATAGTGAACATTGATATATGAATCCGTATCCAAAATTTAGGATATCCAAACATCGGATATCCAAAATTTCGGATTATCGAACTTGAAGCCTGGATCTGCTCGTCTCGATAACACGTGGTTAGTTTTTTTTTTCTTTCAAATCTAAGAAAGGTAAGTCGTCTAGGTTTTTGATCCATTGTAACTTTACTTAGGATTGTTTGTTCTTTTAACCAATAATTACATTTTCATCTACTAAGTTACAAGGAAATTTATTAATAAATAAATCTCAGAAGAACAATAAATAAATAAATAAAAGTTGACACAGTTTACTATTATAGGAAATTTACGTAAAAAAGTATAGATAGAGCATTGAGGAGATTGAAGAGGGTGTTGAGGAAGGAGGCAGTGGGAGTAATGTCTTGAGGATCCATTAAACTTTGATGCAACGTGTATTTGAGAGATCTTTATTATGACTTACGGATAGCACAGTATGATGACGTAAGTTAAGACTAAAGAGATGGAGGGTTTTTGGGAGAGAAGCTAGTTAGATGCTCATGAAGTACAAAACTTATGACTAATTATGAGGAGAGGGTTTTAGGGTGTTTAAAAAGTATTATCCGGTTTTCGGATATTCGAAAATTTTGGATAGTGAACATTGATATCTGAATCCGTATCCGAAATTTTGGATATCCAAAAATCTGATATCCAAAATTTCGAATTATCCAACTTGAATCCTGGATCTGCTCGTCTCGATCACACGTGGTTGTTAGGGTTTTTTCTTTCAAATCTAAGAAAGGTAAGTTTTTCATGTTTTTGATCCATTGTAAGTTTACTTAGGACTGTTTGTTCTTTTTACCAACAATACATTTTCATCTACTATTTTATTAGGAAATTAATTAATAAAGAAATCACAGAAGAACAATAAATAAATAAATAAATAAATAAATAAATAAAAGTTGATAGATTTTATAATAATAGGAAAGTTACGTTAAAAAAGTATACTAGATAGAGCATTAAGGAGATTGAAGAAGGTGTTGAGGAAGGTGACAGTGGGAGTAATGTATTGAGGATCCATTAAACTTCGATGCAACGTGTATTTGAGAGATCTTAATTATGACTTATGGATAACAGAGTATGATGACTTAAGTTAAGTCTAAGGAGATCGAGGGTTTTAGGGAGAGAAGCTAGATGCTCATGAAATACAGATCTTATGACTAATTATGAGGAGAGGGTTTTAGTGTGATCACAACCGTATTATCCGGTTTTCTGATATCTAAAAATCGGATGTACGAAAATTTCGGATAGTGAACATTAATTATTGAATCCGTATCCGAAATTTAGGATATCCGAAATTTTGGATTATCTAACTTGAAGCATGGATCTGCTTGTCTCGATCACACGTGGTTGTTAGGGTTTTTCTTTCAAATCTAAGAAATGTAAGTAGTCTATGTTTTTGATCCATTGTAAATTTACTTATGATTTTTTGTTCTTTTAACTAACAAATACATTTTCATCTACTAAGTTACAAGGAAATTAATTAATAAAGAACTCCTAGAAGAACAATAAATAAATAAATAAAAGTTGACAGATTTTACTATTATAGGAAAGTTATATAAAAAAGTATACCAGATAGAGCATTGAGGAGATTGGATAAGGTGTTGAGGAAGGAGGCAGTGGGAGTAATGTCTTGAGGATCCATTAAACTTCGATGCAACGTGTATTTGAGAGATCTTAATTATGACTTATGGATAGCATAGTATGATGACTTAAGTTAAGACTAAGGGGATCAAGGGTTTTAGGGATAGAAACTAGCTAGATGCTCATGAACTACATATCTTACGACTAATTACGAGGAGAGGGTTTTAGGGTGTTCAAAACCATATTATCCGGTTTTCAAATATCCAAAAATCGGATATTGGAAAATTTCGGATAGTGGACATTGATATCTGAATCCGTATCCGAAATTTAGGATATCCAAAAATAGGATATCCAAAATTTCGGATTATCCAACTTGAAACCTGGATCTCCTCGTCTTGATCACACGTGATTGTTAGGGTTTTTTCTTTCAAATCTAAGAAAGATAAGTTGTGTATCTTTTTGATCCGTTGTAAGTTTACTTAGGATTGTTTGTTCTTTTTTTTTCCAACAATTACATTTTCATCTACTAAGTTTAAAGGAAATTAATTAATAAAGAAATCTCAGAAAAACAATAAATAAATAAATAAAAATTGACAGATTTTACTATTATAAGAAAGTTACGTAAAAAAGTATATCAGATAGAGCAATGAGGAGATTGAAGAAGGTGTTGAGGAAGGAAGCAGTAGGAGTAATGTCTTGAGGATCCATTAAACTTCGATGCAACGTGTATTTGAGAGACCTTAATTATGACTTATGGATAGTAGAGTATGATGACTTAAGTTAAGACTAAGGAGATTGAAGGTTTTAGGGAGAGAAGCTAGCTAGATGCTCATGAACTACAGATCTTATGACTAATTATGAGGAGAGGGTTTTAGTGTGTTTAGAACCGTATTATCTGGTTTTCAGATATCCAAAAATCGGATGTCCGAAAATTTCGGATAGTGAACATTGATATTTGAATCCGTATTCGAAATTTAGGATATCCAAAATTTCGGATTATCCAACTTGAAGCCTGGATCTGCTTGTCTTGATCACAAGTGGTTGTTAGGGTTTTTTCTTTCAAATCTATGAAAGGTAAGTAGTCTATGTTTTTGATTCATTGTAAGTTTACTTAGGATTGTTTGTTCTTTTAACCAACAATTACATTTTCATCTACTAAGTTACAAGGAAATTAATTAATAAATAATTCTTAGAAGAACAATAAATAAATAATTAAATAAAAGTTCACAGATTTTACTATTATAGGAAAGTTACATAAAAAAGTATACAAGATAGAGCATTGAGGAGATTGAAGAAGGTGTTGAGAAAGGAGGCAGTGGGAGTAATGTCTTGAGGATCCAAACAACTATAAACATTAAAACGCAATATACACATATTTAAAACCAAAATAACAAAATCAAAATACTAGCATACTTATTCATAATTAGCAACTGATAATTGTCTAGCAAACCAGATTTCAAAGTTTTAGCAGGCCGATCGTTGTTCTCCTTTGATCGTCTTTCATATTCAATTCCTTTAAAGTACCATTTTGCTTGTTAATTTGTTATTCTAAAATGCAACTACTAATTACACGCAATACCTTTGTACAATTTGTTATATACATACCGGATTTCTTCTTCGATGCCATTGTATTGTAGATTGCTCTGTTTTTTTTTTGTTTCGAACAGTAAAAAAACCCTAATATTAGGTTTGTTTTGTTGACATAGATGGTTTTCGAAGATTGGTTAGTTATTTTAGAAACTGCAATGTCAATTGAATGAGATTTATATTTTGCCCGCTTTTTTATTTTTCATCCAATTACTAATTCGCCCTTCTCCATGTTTTCGACAAGTTTAATGACACATTAATTTTTACGATCTTGCCCTTAATTACCAAGTTTAATCGACGGCTAACAATCCTTCTTACACTTTTTACGCTAACATACTTTTTACATTAGCCTCACCCTTACATATTAGTATTACTTCAATTATTTTGAGTAACTTTTATTTTGGGCGGATTAAATAAAGACTTTAAGTTTATTTTGGGTGGATTAATATGGTAATTTTTTTTTGCACATTATTTTATGAGAATTACAATATAAAGATTATGTCAAGTATGTTTGGATATATATTTCACTTGGTATATTTTGGGTGGTTTTACATAATATTTGTGATGAAAGACGCTAATTTAATTTGAAATTTAATATATGTTCGTTCATGTTTAATTGTGTTCATGAACGTTTGTTTGTGTTCGTCTGTATTCATGAACACTCATTTGTGCTTGTTTTCGCTCACTTTTGTCTAGTACCTAAAATTAACAAATAAACACAAACATGTTTATTCCCTTAACAAACACCAACAGAAAATCCCGTTCGGTAAGTGTTAATGAGCAGTTCGTAAACACATTATTTTTTTTAACAAACGAACACAAACATGGCTTAATTCGGTTCGTTTGCAACTATAGGTACGAATAGGGGTATTCAAAACCGGATTATCTGGTTTTCGGATATCCGAAAATTTCAGATAGTGAATATTGGTATCTGAATCCGTATCCGAAATTTCGGATATCCAAAATTTTGGATTCAGATTCAGATTATCCAACGGATATCCGAATCTAAAAAACAAAAATTTTTTTTGGATTTTCTACTTGTATTAAAACCAAACCAAACCAAACCTGCTTAATTTAAAGATTCAAACTAGCATAAACATTCAAAATAATTCAAAGTATCAAATTCAAACAAATACAAAGATATTCAATGGTCGATGGTTAGAGATAGACGAAAGTATTTGTCGATGGTTGATGGCTATATATTTGTTGATAGTCAATGGTTAGAAACAGACGTAAACATCCTTTTGATTTCTTATTCGAATAGTCGATAACGAAAACAATTTTTTTTACAGATTTACTAGATGGTCGAAAGTCGGGACAATGTAGGATGGAGGGTGGCTACTAGGCTGGTGGGAGGATAAATAGGGCATGAATAGGATGGAGGCGCCTGAAGGAGATGAGGAGTGGAGGGAGGCGATGTTTGTTATTAGGGTTAGGGTTGGAATGGGGATAAAACTTTGTAAATTATATAATATATATTTATTTTTTTATTTTTTTAATATTTCGAATTCGGATATTTCAGATATCCGAAAATTTGCAAAAGTCATATCCGAATCCGAAATTTCGGATTAGCCGATTTTCGGATATCAAAATTTTGGATATTTCGGATACAGATTGTCGGATATATCGGATTCGAATCCGGATTTAAATGTTTTTGAACACCCCTAGGTACGAACATGGAAACCCAAAGTGAAGGGCGCACCTCCTCCCTTAGTATAAATCTCGGTCCCTATAATCAATTTATGTTTTCGAGTTTTGCTAATAATACAAGAGTTTGGGTCGTTGGGCTATGACGACGTGTCTACAAAAACAGGGTGCTTGTATAGTTCTTGATCCGATTTTTTTCTAACCGGGAACTGTTGTTTTGTTTTTTATGGTTGGTTCGACATTAGTCATTTAGTCGCAATAACTTTCTACTGAACGTGGCATGGTCGGCTAGGTTACTATTGAGTTGTGGACCACGGGTTGCTACTGTGAAGTAGGAAGTCCTGATTGCTCGGTTCGTAATGAGCACCTTGGTGGTCAAGAGTTACTACTAAGTTGCGGGTTTTTACTGAGCAATAGGAAGTTCCTATTGCTCAGTTTCTTGTGTGCCGCGTGTGGTTGCTACATAGTAGGAAAATATCTACGGCTCGGTATATACTATTGAGATGGAGGGCCGGGCCTAAGGGTGAAAAATAATTTTAAACATGGGTCATGATGACGTGGGTAGCTTAAAGGAAAAACGAATAACTAATATTATGGAACAAACGCTTGAAAGGTTGGAGCCTACAAGGGTTCTACAACCGGTGGTGACACAAAGTCAAAAAATGACTTGTCACATCGTCCCTTTCATCGAGTCAAACAAACAGGACTGATGGAGTAACATCAGTCCATGGACCGCAGGTCAATAGCACTCTCTTACCTTTTGTGGCATGTCCTTTTGTTGCAATCAGGATCAAGGTTTATGCTTTCCTCTTTGAGTAGATTCTTTCTCTATAAAAGAAAGACTCAGATCAGATCTACAACACACTCCATCTATCACTCACTTCTCACTCAAAGATTATTCTCTTGGTCCCTCACGTGTGGAGAATAACTCTCTTCACTCAGGTTCCAAGAACTTCCACTTCTGATCTCGAGTTTATCTCAGATCAGGAACAAAAAGCATACATAATAAATAATCCAAGCCTTGAACCTCCTTCTACGTTTGCAACGTAGAAGGACACCACGACCTGCGTTTGGCAGATCGAATCCTTTGAACCCTTGAACCTCCCTTGTGACTCAGGACCATTGTTAGACAGATATTTGTTGTAGCAACAAGTTGGCGCCCACCGTGGGGCTGCGCCATTTTCTTTATCTGAAATCAGTTGTGTAGCTCCGACTCTCTCTATGTCTGACCCTGAGTCTACAGAGGAGGTCAACCAGATCTCCCCTGGCATAGATCAAACCTCTCCGGCCAGATCTGTGTCCTTTTCCACTCCTGGAGGAACTTCAACTGGGACCCAGTCCCCACCTGCTAACATAACGTCTGCAAACCTGCAAACTCCACCTCCTACTCGTTCTGGGGTAATGTCTCCTCTCCATGATCTCACACAAACTCCACCTCGTATAGATCTTACCCCTGAAGGAGTAGAGAGAAACTTCCTGCAGCTAAGGTCTCTTCTGAACCAGTACGTTATGAGGGAAAGAGATAAAGGAATCCGTCTCCGACTGGATTACGACGAGGAAGAGGAGATCTCACTCTCCCCTATACCTCCTCCTCCTCTCACCGCTACCTATGGACGCAGACAATCACCTGGAAGCAATAATGCTGGACCCAGCAGCACTTATACTGCTTCTCACCATGAAACAAGGTCCAATCCTACTGCGTTCCCCTTGTTCACCACTCAAGCTGCCACTACTGGCATGCCTTTGGGGCACGAGCTGACTCTGGACCAACTCTTGCAGTCACCAGTGTCCAGTGTCCCACCTCCTACTGCTACTTCCTGGGAGCAGGCCATGGCCTCATTTCCCATGGCCAGAAGCGCCTCTATGAGTCTCCCATTGGCCACCAACACTGTAGTATCCGAAGGCATTCAAGGCTTCAACCTTATGCCCTACATGATATCTCAAATGATGGCTAACTTCCCTTGGCAGCAGCTCATTAGCCAAGCCATTGCTGAACAACAAGGAAACACTGGAAGGGTCACCAACAACAGGGTCGAACACACTGTCAACCAACCCTACAAGCCTAACAGCTTGTCTTGCTTCTCACCTGAGATTGCAGATTACGATTTTCCCAACAAGCTGAAGATGCCGGCCCATATAAGAACATACGACGGCACTGATGACCCAGAAGATCACCTCCAGATCTTCTCGGGAGCAGCCAGAATTGAAAAATGGGGTGACCCCGAATGTTGTTTAATGTTCATGCAAACCCTTGTTGGATCTGCACGAATCTGGTTCAACGGACTAGCAACGGGAAGCATCCGAACCTTCGATGAACTCGGTAAAGGGTTTCTGGCCAACTTCTCACAACAAAGACGTTGTGTCAAGGATGCGACCGTTATCTTCCAGATCAAACAAAAAGATGATGAAAGCTTGAAAAACTTCATTGAAAGATACAAGAAAGAAGGCCTCACTTATGTTGGTGCTGATGAAAAAATGAAGGTTGCAGGGTTCATGAATGCTATCAACTCGAAGTATTTAACTAGGGAGTTCAACAAAAGTCTCCCTAGAACCCTTGAAGAGGCCTTGGAAAGAGCTGAAGCCCACATTCGAGGAGAAGAGGCTGTGGATATCAAGGAACAAAGGAAAAGAGGTTCCAGCTGGAGGAGCAACAGCCCTTCCCGGAAAAGGGGCAATTATGGCACATATGACAAAAGGTCCAGAGGATCTGAGTCACGAAGGTCTGAAAGCAGGAACCCTCCAAGCAGAGACAGGAACGTCAACTTCACAGCCCTCACCAAAACTCCTCAAGAAATTCTAGCTACCGAAGAAGTCAAGCACACCTTTAGACCTCCTCGTCCCTTACCAAGAAGCAAAAGAAACGAGAACTCAAGCCAATACTGTGAGTTTCACGAAGAGAAGGGACACCACACCAACGACTGCTTCCAACTCAAGAAAAGGATCGAGGAAGCTGTCAAGTCTGGAGAACTGGCCCACCTGGTCAAGGGTGTGAAAGAGAACATGGCAGATGGTAAGAAGAAAGACGTTGCCATGGTCTTCGTTGAGAATGAATCCCCAAGTAAAAGGCAAAGATTGGAAGACTGGGAACGACAAGGCATCTACTTCCCCTATACTAAGGGAGAAAAGCACTGTGATCCACTTGTGCTTGAAGCCTTCACAGGTTCCACCAAAACACAAAAGGCCTACATAGACACTGGAGCTGCAACTGAAATAATGTTCGCCAAGTATTTCAACCTTCTAAGCCTCGAAGAACGCTCCTTGCTACGGCCTGCTGAAGCTGCCATAAAGGGTATCGCTGATATACCGATCAAGCCTTTAGGTGAACTAACACTTGATGTAACCTTTTCTGATGGTCAACTGCGAAGGACTGAACCACTCACCTTTGTGGTTTTGGACCTGCCATCTAGTTATGACGTTATCATTGGAAGGCCAGGGGTAGTGGTCTTCGACATGACTGTCTCCATTAGCCGAAAGAGTGCTAAGTTCCCAACAAAAGATGGTGTTGGAACCCTCCAACCCTCCACTACAGTGCTGACCATCGACGAGGACCACAACAAACCTGGTCTCAGCATCAACCCCAGGTATCCTGACCAAAAGGTACGAGTCAACACAGCCCTTCCTAGTGACACTCTCACTAGGCTTGAAGGGTTACTTAAAGACAACATGGACGTCTTCGCCTGGTGCCCAAGTGACATGACAGGGATCCCACGAGATATCGCCGAACATGAACTAAGAATCCCTTCCAATGTCAAACCAGTTGTCCAAAAGAAAAGAAGTCTTGCCCCAGAACGAAGCAAAGCTGCATGCCAAGAGGTTGACAAGTTAGTTGAAGCAGGTATCCTTCGAGAGGTGAAATATCAATCATGGGTTGCAAACCCTGTGATGGTTAGAAAACCTGATGATTCTTGGAGGATGTGTATCGACTTCAAAGACCTCAACAAAGCTTGCCCCAAGGATTGCTATCCTTTGCCTGAGGTTGATCTGAAAATAGACTCGCTTACAGGCTTCCCCTTCAAGTGTTTTCTGGATGCCTACAAAGGCTATCACCAGATACAAATGAAGGAGGAAGACGAAGAAAAAACTGCTTTCCATACTGACAAGGGTATATTCTGTTATAGAAAAATGCCCTTTGGTTTAAAAAATGCAGGTGCAACCTATCAAAGGTTGGTTGACAAGGCTTTTTCCCTACAGATTGGCAAGAACATGGAAGCTTACGTTGATGATTTGGTCATCAAAAGCAAAACTGAAGATCAGATGCTTGCTGACATACAAGAAACCTTCAACAAACTCAGAGAAATCAACATGAAGCTAAACCCTGTTAAATGTTCCTTTGGTTTCGAAGAAGGAAAGTTTTTGGGTCACGTTGTAGGGAAACAAAGCATAAAGGCCAATCCAAGCAAGGTTCGAGCCATCCTCAACATGAAGTCACCTCAAACTAAAAAAGAGGTTGAAAGCTTGAATGGCAAACTTGCTGCCTTGAAGCGTTTTGTCTCGAAGCTAGCTGAAAAATCACTCCCATTCTTCAAGACCCTCAAAGGTTGCACCGATAAAAAAGACTTCAGGTGGACGGAAGAAGCAGAGGAAGCCTTCAACAGTATGAAACACCATCTGGCTTCCCTTCCTGCCATTGCAACACCCGAAGCAGGGGAAATGATCTCTGTCTACCTTTCAGTTACTGATGAAGCCTTCAGCGCTGTTCTCACTATAGAAAGAGACAAAGCTCAGGTACCCGTCTATTTCTTCAGTAAAACATTAAAGTTAGCAGAGGTCAAGTACCCTCCTTTGGAAAAATTGGCTTTAGCCTTAGTGCAAACAGCCAGAAGGCTTCGAAGGTACTTTCAAGCACATCCCATACAAGTGGTCACAGACCAACCAATTAAGAATGTGCTTGAAAGACCTGAAACCTCGGGACGACTAGCCAAATGGGCTGTTGAACTAGGTGGACACACAATCACCTACGTCCCTAGAAAAGCAATCAAAGCACAAGTACTTGCTGACTTCATTGCTGAAATTCCAAAGGTGGAACTGGCCGAGGTTAACATAACCATAGACGAACCTATCGACCCTGAAGCCTGGAAGCTGTACACTGATGGAGCTTCCAGTGTTGAAGGGTCAGGGGCTGGCCTTGTGTTAATCAACCCCGAAGGATTAGAATTTACCTATGCCCTTCGTTTGGAATTTCAGACAACAAATAACGAAGCAGAATATGAAGCCTTGATAGCAGGACTCAAGCTTGCAAAAAAGATGATGGTTCATAAGCTTCAAGTGTTCACTGACTCATTACTTGTTTCCAATCAGGTGAATGACAGTTACATTGCTAAAAAAAAACCTAACCTGAAAAGATGATGGTTCATTAGCTTCAAGTGTTCACTGATTCATTACTTGTTTCAAATCAGGTGAATGACAGTTACATTGCTAAAGAACCTAACATGAAAAAGTATAGAGAGAAGGCCAAAGAAATCATGAACACCTTCCAGTGTTGCAAGATCAAACAAGTCCCAAGGTCTCATAACAAGAAAGCTGATGCTCTTAGCAAGCTTGCTTCGTTGAACTTTGCTCATCTTACAAAAAAGGTGCTGGTTGAAGTGATCAAACATCCCTCAATAGCTGAAATTGAGGTTCAAGATGTCATTACTGAAAGTGAACCAAGTTGGATGACTCCATTTGAAAAGTTCCTGCAAAGAGGTGAACTACCCCAAGATCCTGTTGAAGCTGAAAGAATTCGGATCAAGTCTAAGCAATACACAATTCAAGATGACATACTTTATAAAAAGGGTTACTTGGCTCCGTTGCTTCGATGTGTTGGTCCTGAGCAAAGCAGGTACTTGATCAAAGAAGTTCATGAAGGAATATGCGGAGCTCATTGTGGTCCAAGATCAGTGGTGGCAAAACTCATGAACCTTGGTTACTTCTGGCCAACTATGCATCGTGATGCGTCTGAACAATTGAAGAAATGTGAAGCCTGCCAGATCCATGCACCAGTCCCAAAGAGTCCCAAGCATGAGTTGGTTCCAATCACTTCAGCATGGCCATTCCACAAGTGGGGAATGGATATTGTTGGACCCTTCCCACCTGCCAAAGGAGGGGTCAAGTTCTTGTTGGTTGCTGTTGATTACTTCACAAAATGGCCAGAAGTAAAACCATTAGGAAAGATATCCGGAAAGAAGATAATTGATTTCGTGTGGGAAAGCATCATTTGTCGGTACGGCCTACCCGGGGTGTTAGTCACAGACAACGGTAAACAGTTTGCAGAAAAACCGTTCAGTGCTTGGTGCAAAGAGTATCGGATCACACAAGTCTTCAGCTCTGTGGCATACCCTCAATCCAATGGGCAGGTTGAAAGGATGAACAGAAGTGTGGTTGAAGGGATCAAGGCCAGGCTGGGTCGTCAAGGCGGAAATTGGTTGGAAGAACTGCCAAGTGTTCTTTGGGCAATCCGAACTACCGAAAAGACAAGTAACAAGAAGACACCCTACAGCCTCACCTTTGGATCTGAAGCAGTCATACCTGCTGAGATTGGGGTTACCACACCCAGAACACTTCATGTAGACATCCAGGCTAATGAGCACGAAACCTCACTCAACCTTAACCTGCTGGAAGAAGCAAGAGACTCGGCAGCAATAAGAGAAGCCAAATACAAGCAAAAAATGGAGTCTTATTACAATGCCAAGGTCAAGCATGAACGCTTCAAGCCAGGAGACCTGGTCCTCAGAAACAATGATGCAAGCAAGAAAGAAAACCAAGGAAAGCTAGGACCAAAATGGGAAGGCCCCTACACCATCCTTGAGTCTCACAAAGGAGGGTCTTACAAGCTTGCCGACATGGATGGCAAGAAACTCCCTCGTCACTGGAATGGTAAAAACCTTAAAAGGTTCTTTGTTTAAGATGTAAAACGAGTTGTTCTTCTAAAGAAAGCTATGTAATGCTACTACGTAATGAATGAAAGGATCCATGAATCCTCTTTTGAAAAATTTTGTCTTTCTATCCTATAATCAGGTTGAGTACCTAGCAATAAACTCCATGACAAGGGTCATGTAAGGGGTTGAGCTCCCAGGCCATTTCGCTCAATAGGTTCGAGGGTTGAACGGACCTATATAAGGGGTGAGTTCCTAAATCAATACGACTCCATGAGATAAACAAAAATAGTTTTATAAGTCTCATCGACAGGCTTGAACAGCCTACACCAATCGTTCCTTAAGTTTAAAAAACAAACTTACGAAAATAACAAACACTTATGAAAGTGTAAATAGGATAGCTGGTGACATGTTTGCCTAGACTATCTTAAGGATGAATGACTGCAGCGTTCAACCTTTGAAGGTGCTATCGGATAAACATTCCCAAACAATAACAAAGACAAACAAACACATCACAAAAACAAAATAAGAACGAACAACCATGAAACTTAAGCAAATAACCATAAAAACCTACCATTAACAGGCTTTATACAAAAGCCAATCAAAGTCATAAATTGTTCAAAGGGCCTCAGCCCACAACCACCAACGAACCACTACGGGTTCAGACAAAAGATAAAAGTGTTTAGGACACAACACAAGTAGTTAATTGTTTTACAAACCACAGATGCTAAGAAAGCTACGAATAAAGGGTTCAGGCGTCGTTACCAGAACCTGAAGGCTTGGAGGCTTCCTCCTCATTCCTAGCCTTGACCACCTTAGCTTTCTTCGCTTTCTTTCCCTTCTTGGGCAGCTTCTCAACCAAACCAGCCTCGGAGGCTTCAACACTAGCATCCTTGGAAAGTGTATCAGTCATATCCAAGGTCTCCTCACTATCACCCGAATGAGCTCTCTTCTTGGAAACAGCCTGAAGCACCTTAGCAGAAACGGCTTCGTTCAATCCAGCAGGCTTTAACTCCTTCAGCTCCTGCAAAGGTTTCCCATAAAGGGAAGAAACTTGGGACACATAGGGATAGCTGGAGTGTTCCATTTTGAGCACAGTCTCCTTGAAAACATCCAAGGAGTTGGGTTGATAAAGAGGAGATTCTTCAAGGACTTCACCAGAACTGCAAGCTTTGAACCCTGCTACGAAACCGGCATGCTTACCGTGGGTCAACAGCTTGGTATACACCTCTCCAAGGGCTGAATTGAACTCCGCAGAATGAAGGAGATAGGTAACAACTTGCTGAAAACCTTCTTCAATCAACCATTTGTTGTCACCTTGAGCAGCAGCAAGAGAGATCTCCAGTTCCTTCTTTTGACTCTCAAAAGCTTTTCTCTCTGACTCCAAGGCTAGTTGATCTGCTTCCACCTTCAATCTGGCAGCTTCATGCCTTGCCATCTCAGCCTCATGCCCCTTCTTCAACTCATCTATAAGGGCAATCAAGGTGACCTCCTTGTCAGCATATTCCTTAGCATCCTTTTTCATTTCAGCAATAGACTTCTTCATCTCTCTCTTCTTCTTAGCAAACTCACTGTACTCACCCATGACCTTCCTAAACCTGTTAATCCCCTCTGGTAGCATAGCCGCCAGATTACAGGTTCCCACCATCATCTTTGCTAGAAGAGCATCATCATCCAAACCCTCGAGACAAGCCTTAGCACCAGGAGTAGCAAAGTGTGCTAAAACTTCCTCACATACAGCAGAAGACTTGAAGCTGTCAGTTGTCTTCACATTCCACCCAGGCACATAAACACCCCCTTCATCAAAACTCCCAGACACATCCGGTTCACTCACCACCTTAACCTTTTTTCCCTTACTCTTCTTCACCACCACATCCACCACAGTATCATCCACCGTCTGATCCTTCTCATCCTCAGAATCCTCAATGTCATCACTAACAGTTACTGCCTCAGAAAGATCAGCAGACTTCGCAGCTTTCAGCAAACGTCTGCTTGACCTTCTTGTTGCAGCCTTCGAGGAACTGGCTTTAGCAAACCCCTTGACATTGGGAACGGCCACATAGTTGGTCCCATCATACCGACCCTTCTCATACTTGGTTAAAGCATCTTCACCATCTGCTGCTTCAGCATCAGTAAATGCAACACCAGAAGCATCATCAGCTTTAATGAAATCCAGAGCAGACATGACTGCAAAATAAACAAGATATAAGAATCAAGCAAAAGGAAAACAATGAAACCAATAATGAGCAAAAACTCATACCCCGATCACCCTTCATTATAACAGGATCTCTACCAGGCTTGTCCCAGCGAGTACTAACCCCAGATAATACTAGAAATGGTTCAGCAAAAGGACGAAGCCTTGAAGGACAGGCCCTAAGAGCAGTTAAAAAGCTATGATCAAGTTCAGATTCTGAGGGTTCTGCCTCATTCAGAACAGCCTCAGGAGACCTCCAGACAGGCTTAAAAGGGAAAATCGAATCAGAAACCCAGAAAAACTTGGTCTTCCATTGACCAACAGTAGTGACATGAGAAGAAAGGAGGTTGGTCTCTGCTGATGAACCCTCGAAGGTGAACCAGTCACCATTCTTAGCAAGACGAAAAAATCGCCTAAACATCAGCAAGGTAGGATCATAACCTAGGGCTCTGCACAGACATTCAAAATGCAACACACGGCCAACGCCATGTGGATGGATTTGGCCAAGAGACACCCTATAATACTCAAGCACATTTAAGAGAAAAACAGAGAAGGGATGACGAAGGTTTGCAAACTCAAAGTGACGACAATACAAAGCCATAGAACCAGATGGACAATCAGAAACAGCAAGTTGCTTGGCTGGAGCAACAGGATTAAAAGAAACATCTATTTCCCATTCAGAACAGAACGATTCAACCTCTTTCTGAGAAAGGGTTGAAAACGTAATGGCCATATCCTTCTTAGCACCCATTGCGCCTATGAAGGATGATCAGTAAACTAGACAAGTAAAAAGAAAACTAACCTGGTATTCGAAAAAGGAGGAAACCCTAACGGTGGAAGAGAGGATTGGAGAAGAAAGTGAAAAAGAAAGAAAGGATTAAATGAAAATGAAAAGTAAAAGGGGTTAAAAAGAAAAAAGAAAACGGTTATATTATTTAAATATAACTGTCATTATGACATGCAATAAAACAGCCCTGGACAGACTGCCACCTGTCACATCAGGGTCAAATCAAAGTTAAACACTGCAGATTAACCGCCCAAATCACAGCGAACCCTCGAACCCTTCAAGCAAGGAACGAACAGCAAAAACAGTCAGAAGCTTTCAAGATAACTCGTAAAAACCTTCTGACTTGGGGGGCTGATGACGTGGGTAGCTTAAAGGAAAAACGAATAACTAATATTATGGAACAAACGCTTGAAAGGTTGGAGCCTACAAGGGTTCTACAACCGGTGGTGACACAAAGTCAAAAAATGACTTGTCACATCGTCCCTTTCATCGAGTCAAACAAACAGGACTGATGGAGTAACATCAGTCCATGGACCGCAGGTCAATAGCACTCTCTTACCTTTTGTGGCATGTCCTTTTGTTGCAATCAGGATCAAGGTTTATGCTTTCCTCTTTGAGTAGATTCTTTCTCTATAAAAGAAAGACTCAGATCAGATCTACAACACACTCCATCTATCACTCACTTCTCACTCAAAGATTATTCTCTTGGTCCCTCACGTGTGGAGAATAACTCTCTTCACTCAGGTTCCAAGAACTTCCACTTCTGATCTCGAGTTTATCTCAGATCAGGAACAAAAAGCATACATAATAAATAATCCAAGCCTTGAACCTCCTTCTACGTTTGCAACGTAGAAGGACACCACGACCTGCGTTTGGCAGATCGAATCCTTTGAACCCTTGAACCTCCCTTGTGACTCAGGACCATTGTTAGACAGATATTTGTTGTAGCAACAGGTCAAAAATCTAATTGATTATACTTTCCTGTAACAATTTGTATCACATTAAATTTTTAGAAGTTGTTCAAGTAGTTATATTATTGAAACGTTGATTTCATACATAATTTTCTCTGTCAAAGAAATGCATACAAACAGTTCTTTTATATTATATATATACACTACATTATGGTTTTAGAAAAGTTCACAAGTAGTATTTCAAACATGCATCAATAATATCACCTTGTTGCTTTCAGAATGCCAACACAACATATGTTGTCAAATGAAAGGACACTTATATGTCCATTATATCATTTTCAGCTACTGTCATTCCTTCAGATGAGCTTAATGGCTTACCGAACATCATTTTAGAAATTCTTGTTCACATAGCTAGACTTGATGATCCTTGTTATCTGCGTCTTTTCCATGTATCCAGTCTAAAAATATGGTAAGATTATTGTGTGAGAGTCCACCTTTTTTTACACTACTTTCAACCTTTTCTTTAATACCCATAGCGTTAGATTTGAATGTTTTGTCACTGAGCAGCTCCTCTACCTTACTTTTTATTCTTTCTCGTGTGATAGTGCCCGCTTCATCTTCCTTCATCCTTAGCCCAGTTTTCCAAATGTCACAAATGTAAGTCTCGTTGTGAAATTGATCAGCAAAGTACGGCCAACACAAAAATGGGCGTCCGTTTGTCACACCCTCTAAAGTAGAGTTCCAACCACAGTGACTCATGAAACAAGCTACTGAAGGATGAGCCAAGACCTTCTGTTGAGGTGCCCAACTCACTATTTTTCCACGAGACCCCACTCTGTCCATATAACCATCAGGGTAAGCAACCGTAGGCTCCTTGGTCAGACCATGCCGCACAACCCACAAAAACGGTCGATTGGTAAGTTCAAGACCAAGTGCGAATTCTTCAAACTGAGTTTGGTTGATATTAGTGATGCTTCCAAATGCTATATAAATAACCGAACATGCCGGTTGCTGATCCAGCCATGGTATGCAAGTGGAGTCTTCTTCCCAAAAATGGCCTGCTTGATTAGCTAGTCGGTTGCTTGCTAAAAGAGGGCCTACTGACAACACTTTTGGGAACATGTTAAATGCTGCAGGCTCTAGCTCTACAGCTGAGTTGCATATAGTCCATTCTGTCATTGTGGCTGCTTCAAGAATTTCTACATGATTATGAAAATGATCTTTTATGTTGCTTGAGTCACCAACACATGCCCACACTAGGTTTTTAGGTTTTATAGGCGGCATAGCTTCTGTCAACCGAATCATCTCACTTGTTCGAGGTATGCCTACATAAAAAGTTTGATCAAGTTTATGCATGCATATAAAACTATAAATCTCACCATCAGTAGTGCTAAATAGTCATATAAAACTATATAGTTTATACAATCATATAAAACTTTTAGGGTCTATTTAGTATGGGGTAATTGAATGGGCGAGGTAATGAAATGGGTCATCTCCATTCCTTGTCTTGTTTAGTTGCCACGTGGGAATGAAATAAATTATTACGTTGTTTTGTTTGGTAAGCAAGAAAAGAAGAAGGAATACAATCGGTGGTGAACGGTGGTTAGTGGCGATGATGGTGGGTGGTGATATGTGGCAGTGGTGGGTTGGTGGCGATGGTGGTGGGTGGCAGCGGCGGTGGGTGGGTGGTGGGTGACGACAAAAAAACATGGGGTGTGGATGGAATGATTTTGAGCAAATGGAATGTTTTACGTAATGGGTAATTACATTCTATTGACCAACTAAACACCCTAATTTCATTACCTCACAATGGTCATTCCATTTCGCTCTCATTCCAGCATACCAACCGTTACCATATTATAAAACAACAAATGATTGTATGATAAAATAGATCTAACCATTGTTGTCTATGAATCCATCATCAATCAACTTGGGAATGCTCATCACGGTAGCTAGTGTAGCAGTTGAAGCAGGAAAGAAGATTGCCCTTCGAATCCTTGTAATTCTCTAGCCAATTGTTCGTTATGACCTTTTGAGTGGTCTCTGTGTTTACGAATGTAACTTTCGCACCATGTGTGACTAATCGTTGGCCTAGTTCCATTGCTGGAATTACATGGCCTTGTGCAGGACTGGGTAGGAGTAGAACATGAGGTTTTGCCATGATACAGAAAAGAGGGTTTAATTGTTGGCTGCTTGCCTGCTTCTATGAATTCTAGATAATTTTTATACTTGATTTTTATCTCATATATTGAGGCTCAATTTGTTTTATTGCATTGTAATGCGTGGAGTTATTTGTATATATCCATCAGTATTAACATGTCAGGATCGAAGCAAACAATAATTGTCCTTCATATATGGTCTATAAAGATGTTTAACTTTAGTGGCAGTGATATAAAGTATAAACCTACGTTATGTATACTTCATAGAAAATTGATCATGGTGTTTTTCTTCTTGGGTTAGATTGTAGTTCACGACATGTGATAACCTCAACTGAAATAGTTTGTATACAAGCATTCATGATCATTTGGACAACTTTATCTATTGCATTATGGTTCGTTTATTATTTATTCATTAATTTATAATTATTCTAATTATTTGTAAATAAATTCTATAACACACATCCTAATTCTAATAAACGATTTCAAAGAATGTCACATGTGCCAACAACATATCATTCCTTAAAAGAAATCAATCTTTAATATGTAATTTATAGGGTTAGGATCAAATACACAAGATACTTTTTTTATGAAGGGTGAGAAGGATTGTAATTCATTGATCATATATTTGAAGGGTTGAGATTAGTTTGTTTGAAAAAAAATAAATAATAAATTAGAGGAAGGGCATAAAAGGAAAACCACATTTGTTGACTTTCTCTCTTCACATGCAATGCACATGTCAATTTCCCCCATCATTTTAAAACGTCTATAACTTTTTCATACGATTTTTTTAAAAAAATTTCACCATATTAACGAACGTTTTTTTATCTTTAATATGAGTACCACATTACTACATTAAAATTGAAAAAAAGAAATTCGTGTTAAATGAGTTTTCTTCTCTGTTGTGTCTTTTGCTCATTCATTGTGTTATAGTATGTAGGGATGAGCATGGTAACGGTCCGGTACCAAACCGGTACCGGTAGTACCGGTATCGAAATTTCCCAAAAATGAGTACCGGTACCGGTACCGAAAACAACCGGTACTGTAGGGACAAAAAGGATTGAAGAAACCACTTTTGTTACCAAAGTTCAAATCATATTCTCCTAAGTATGGAAGGAACTACTGAAGAAGAAAACACAAAGTGCTGAAGAAGAAAACAACAAAGTACTGAAGAGCAAACTGATCAGTAGCTCTGAGGTCTAACCAGACACTTCACTTCAGAACTACTGAAGACAAAACTACTCATCAGTAGTTTGTCTTCTAATCAGCAGTTTGTTGATCTTATCTTCTGACCGACTTAGACTTCAGTAGTTTAGTATAATATTGTTTTGTTAAAGTCTTTGAACAAGTTTCAATGCTACAGCCTGTTGTAAGCATTATCCTAAGTAAAATATCTTAGCTAAATATCTTGTATTACTTAGTGCAACAGTCTTGTATTCGTCTATAAATAGATGGGTTTATCCATCTATTTTAGACATGTGATTTACATTGATTTTGAATTGAAAATCCTTCAAAGCTTTTATAACTTATTATCCATTTCACATCTGAGAATCATTCAATACTTGTGCTTACTGCTTTATACTTTAAATTGCTTTTGATTCTCATTAACTGCTTAGTAAAGGGGGAGTAATAACTCCTGTAAAAGTGATACTTTAACTTAGAACATTTATCATTCCGCTGTGCAAATAACTTTGATATAACTGTAAACACATAAGTGTTCTAATACTTAACTGTTATAAGAGACCACCTAATCCAACAATTGGTATCAGAGCTTCTGGTTTATCTGATCAAATATCAATCTAACAAATTGAGAATCAAACACAGGCTCTTATTGATATCCAATAAAGGATTAGAAGGTTCACTTTTACTTTTTCATCCATCACTTTAAAGAAGTATTGTCAATCCAAACTTCTTAAAAATGGACCCTTACAATACTGGATCTGCCAATAAACCTCCTATGCTAGTCAGAAATGAATATAACATCTGGCAAAGAAGGTTGGCACACACCATATCTCAGACCAATACTGGCTGTTGGAGGTCTATAATTTTTGGACCTCACAAACCAGTAATAACAGATCCAGAAGGAAAAATTGAGAGACCAAAAGACCCTAAAGACTACACTGAATAAGATTTCCAAAAATTTGAGCTAGATGCAAAAGCTTTTTCTATGTCGGCTATGGCTCTCCCAAACGAAATTTATGCTGGACTTTTACATTGTGAAAGTGCCAAAGAGCTGTGGAATAGTCTAAAAGAACAGTTTGGAGGAACTGAAGAGGTGATAGCCAACACTAGAGAAATCCTAGCCCAACAATATGAAACTTTTACTCATGTAGATGGTGAAACATTAACTCAACAATTTGAAAGATTTTCATCACTCATCTCTGAGTTAAAAATTAATAATCAGACCTATTCAAATGCATCTATGTTACATAGATTTTTAAGGTCTTTACCTTCAAAATGGGAAACTTATTCAATAGTCCTCAGAACAAGTTCAGATTTTAACACCCTGAACCTAACAAGGCTACATGGTAAATTACTTACTTTTGAAAGAGAAATCAATCAAAAGAAAAAGTTACAAGAATCTGGTAAAACTGCTGATGACTATGCTCCAGGTAGCACAGCCTTATTGGGACATGACTCACCATCTTGTTCTAATAATTTTGGATCTTTTGATCACATTGACATAATAGCTGGGATCTCATCAGATGGATCTTTCCCAGCTTATGACAATGAAGATCTAAGTCAAACTGCTGACAACATGTGTTTTATCATGGATGACTTAAAATATTTTAGCAGTGATGACTTAGAAGAAATGGATATTTTACACCAACTGGCCTTGTTAAGCATAAAAACTAACAAATTTTATAAAAGGTTAGGAAGGAAATTTCCAGGATTAAACAACTCTACAAAAGTTGGTTTTGACAAATCAAAATTGAGATGTCATAAGTGTCAAAAGTTGGGACACTTTGCTAGAGAGTGTAGAAGCTCTAGCTATAACCAACCAACGTCTGGAAATCAATTTAACCCCAATTATAATAGGAATAATGGAACTCAAGGGAGTGCTCATTTTGTACAGGCACAAGCTCCACAAATCCAATATGTGCCACAAGTACAATATGTTCAAATGCCTGCTCAGCAACAACATCAAATGCCTCCTTTTCCAGCTGCTTAACAACCTCCACAAACTCAACAACCCCCTCAACAAAGTCTATTCACATCAGGGTATGTTGACTGGAGCAGTCTTCCTTTTGATACATCTGAATGCAGTCCAGATGCAGACAACAAAGTCTATGATATCAACTGGGGAGAACCTGATAATGGCAGAAAGAACTTTGCCTTAATGGCCTTTGGGGGATACTCCTCCAATTCTGCTCTAACTCAGGTATCACAACAATCTCTGTTAAAGCTTTGTTCAAAATCTTGCAAAGAATCTTTTGCTTTAATTAGAGAAACTAATGTGCATTTACAAGGCAAATCAAATGATATGGAGAGAAAATACACACAGATGAAGTGTGATTTAGAAAGAAAACTTGTTTTAAAAAATAAGGAAATTTCTAAATAAACAGATAAATCCATTGAAACCCAGGCACAAATTAAAAACATGATAGACAACCTAGGTAATGTCAGAAAAGAGCTTGCTGAAACTAAGGTTGATTGTGAAAAATGGGTTGAGTCTTGTAAAGGTTACCAAATGCTGCTTAACAAGCAAACTGCTACAAATGTTAAGTTTGGCATAGGGTATACCCATACTGAATCACCAACTGATTTCACCCACAAAACTGATAATGATGGGAAGAAGTTGATTCAAACTTCTGATATGGAGGAATGCACATCCTACCATCAGAATTTTCTCAAAAATGAAAGTCCTGCAGAAGTAAAAACAACTGACAATAAGCCATCAGTAGTTGTTTCTACATTAGGAGTTGAGACCCTGAAAACTACTGATGACCTATTGCAAAATACTGATATTGTCAGTAAATTGCCTTCCAACTCTCTTGCTGTATCTAAAAGGAAAGAGAAGGCAAAAGCATGTGAAATATGTGGTCTGTTTAACCACATAACTAAACTTTGTAGATATAGAAAGGTAAATCAGTTCAATAAGAAAAATCAACAACTGGTTGTGGGAAAACAAATTAGACAAGATTTTGAAACACTTTCTTTCCCAACAAACAACAACCAAGTAAAAACCTTTCTCAGAAAAAGATTTTATCTCAACAAAAACCTTTTTCTCAAAGTTCATCTTCAGAAGTTAGACCTAACTCATCAGCAGTTTTACAAACTACTGAAGTTAAAGATTTGATAAATTTAGTTAAACTTCTGATGACCAAAGTTGATGGTGGTCACCAAAAAGATACCACCATTGTCCTAAATGAAAAATCCATTGCCAAAAAGACATGGATTTCAAAAATTGGTCCTCAACAAGCTGCACCTGTTCTCAAGAGCAAACCCAAAGCCAAATTGGCTTGGGTTGCCAAATCTAACTAATTTGCTATTTTGTGCAGAGGGTCTCCAGAGGCTTGAAAGCATTTGGTATGTTGATAGTGGAGGCCTAATGCACATGATTGGATGCAGATACCTAATAAACAATTTTATCTGCTAAAGAGAAGGATCCGTGTCCTTTGGGAACAATGCCAAGGGGTATGTGCTAGGATATGGCAATGTATCCTCAGGCAAAATGCAGTTTGACAAGGTCAATCTGGTTGAAAACCTTGAGTACAACTTGCTGAGTGTCTCACAAATGTGTGATAAAGGATATTCTTCCTTTTTCACAAAGATAGCATGCAAGATCATATCACCTGCAGAAGGCCAGAAGTTGATAGAGAAGATCATTGAAGATCATACTTTGCTGATTGCCAAAAGATGTGGCAATGTCTATGCAGTGGACATTGAGAAAGACAAAGTATTGAACAATACTGCCTGTTTCTTCTCAAAGGCATCAACTTCAGAAACTGATCTCTTGCATAGGAGACTTGGCCATGTGAACTTTAAAACCATCAATAAAGTCACAAAAATGGGCTTGGTCGGGGGTCTACCTTTGAAGGAATACCAGTGTAAAGAACACTGTGTTTCCTTTCTTAAAGGTAAACAGCATAAGTCCTCCTATAAGTCTATTGAAGAATCAAAAACAACTGCATGTCTTCAACTACTCCATATAGACTTATTTGGACCAGTAAAAATCATGAGCCTTGGTAAGAAGAAGTACTTCTTGGTCATCATTGATGACTACTCAAGATTTACATGGGTCTTCTTCTTACATTCCAAGGATAAGGCAGCTGAAATAATTAAGTTCTTCATTTTACAAGTAGAGAAGCAATATTCTCTCTCTGTCAAAGTCATCGGGAGTGACAATGGGACAGAGTTCAGGAACAAAACTCTGGATGAATTCTGTTTGTCTAAAGGGATTGTTAGACAATTCAACATTCCCAGAACTCCTGAACAAAATGGTGTGGTAGAAAGGAAGAATAGGACATTGATAGAAGCAGCTAGAACAATGTTAGCTGATTCAGGCCTACCTTTGTATTTTTGGGCTGAAGCAGTCAACACAGCTTGTTATGTTCAGAATAGAGTTCTTATCAACAAGAGACATACCAAGACTGCCTATGAAATTCTTCATGGCATAAAGCCCCTTATCTCCTTCTTCAGGGCTTTTGGATGTCAATATTTTATCCTCAACATCAAAGACTCTATCTCTAAATTTGCTGCTAAAGTTGATACAAGTTATTTTCTTGGTTATTCTCCAATGAGAAAAGCTTACAAAGTCTTCAATTCAAGAACCAAGATAGTAGAAGAAACACTGAATGTCAAGTTCAATGAATCCAAACATATTCTTATTCCAGCAAATCCTGCTGAACTCTTTGACCTTGACAACTTTTATTTCGAACCTGAAAAGACTGTTGAATCATCCAAACCTCCTCAAAATGGTTATCAAGGATTTGAAGATGATGGTCCTACACCATGGACTCCAAACACAGTCATCAAATCAACTTTTAAACCTTCAGAAGTTTCACAAGCTTCTACTTCAAAAACTGCTGATGAACATCTTGAAACTACTAATTCAGCTGAACCAAAAACTCCAGAACCTCAAGAAACAGCTAAACCAGATATTATTAACCTCAGTGGTTTATTTGAAGAAATACCAGAGCCATCCTCAAGTACAGGTCTACAACAACTGATTGAACACAAGGATCATCCATTGGAACAAATCATGGGTGATATTGCATCAGGGGTGCTTACAATAAACCAGCTCTCCAACTTTTGGTTTTTCTCAGCTTTTATTTCTCAGTTGGAACCAAAGAAGTATCAAGAAGCCCTCAAAGATAACAATTGGGTTCAAGCCATGCAAGATGATCTGCTTCAATTCAAGAAGCAACAGGTTTGGGAAATTTGTCCCTTACCTCCAAACAAACAACCAATTGGTACTAGATTGGTCTTCAGAAACAAACAAGATGAAGCTGGTATGATCATTAAGAACAAGGCAAGATTGGTGGTACAAGGCTATTCTCAAGAAGAAGGCATTGACTATGATGAAACCTTTGCACCAGTTGCAAGACTTGAAGCTATCAGGTTATTTTTAGCTTATGCAATTTCCAACAACATAAAAGTTTTTCAAATGGATGTCAAAAGTGCATTTTTGTATGGAAAAATAAAAGAGGAAGTGTATGTCTGTCAACCTCCAGGGTTTGAGGATCCTTCTCATCCTGACCGGGTATACAAGCTTGACAAAGCTCTTTATGGGCTAAAACATGCTCCAAGAGCCTGGTATGAAACACTTTCCAACTTTTTACTTAAGAATCACTTCACAAGAGGATCCATTGATAAAACACTTTTCATCAAAAATGTTGGAAATCATGTCTTACTTGTTCAGATTTATGTTGATGATATCATTTTTTGTTCAACAAATACAAAATTGTGTGAAGACTTTAAGAAACTCATGCAATCAAAATTTGAAATGAGTACAATGGGAGAATTGCAGTACTTTTTAGGACTGCAAATCAAGCAACAAACAAATGGAACATTTATACATCAATCAAAATATGTTAAAAAATTATTAAACAAATTTTGTTTACAAGACTGTAAATCATGTTCCACTCCCATGACACCAACCACACAAGTTGAACCAGATGATCAAGGAAAACAGATTGATCAAACCATGTATAGATGTATGATAGGTTCTCTTTTATATTTAACTGCTTCTAGACCAGATATTATGTTTTCAACTTGTGTCTGTGCTAGATACCAATCTGCACCAAGAGAATCACACCTAATTGCTGTCAAAAGAATCTCAGATATCTGAAAGTAACTCTACTTTAAGAATTTGGTATCCTGCTTCAAGCAATACCAAGTTAACTGCTTTTTCAGATAGTGACTACGCAGGGTGTAAAATGTCAAGAAAATCAACATCTGGTGGTTGTCAATTCTTAGGAAACTGTCTAGTGTGCTGGCAATCAAAGAAACAAACATCTGTGGCAACTTCAACAGCTGAAGCTGAATACATTGCTGCTGCAAGCTGCACATCACAGATACAATGGCTCTAATATCAACTTCTTGATTATGGAATCAAAGAGACCAAGACTCCACTCTTAGTAGACAGTAAATCTGCCATTAGCATCATTCAAAATCTTGTTCAGTTCTCAAAGACCAAACACATTGAAATCAGGTATCATTTCATAAGAGATTGCTATGAAAAAGGCAAGATTGAGGTGAAACATATCACAACTGCTAATCAAATAGCTGATGTGTTCACCAAACCCCTTGATTCAACAATATTTCAGAGGTTAGTATCCATGCTTAGGATGCTAAGTTTTGAATAAAGTCTGTAAGTGTTTTCACTTTTTAGTTCTGCACATATTTTCACTTACATACTTATCTGTCACAAAACCTCTGATGAATAATTAAAAGAGAGAGAGAAACTACTGATATTTTGAAAAACATCAAAATGGGAAATTTCAGAAAAGGAATAACTACTGATGATTATCAGAAGTTATTCAAGTGTTTTGAAAGTCATGCTCATCAGTTGTTTCAAAACTACTGAAAAGATGACTAAAACCACTGATGAAGAAACCTACTTCATCAGTAGTTTCATTAAAAAGGGTAAAACTGACATTTCACTCATCAAAAGTTTGACCTAGTCGGTTAAAAACTTCTGATAAATACCTTTTTCAAACACTTATCCATTCAAAAAGCATAATTCCCTCTTTCTCTCTCAAAGCAAAACCAAAACCCCTTCTCAAACCTAAAAATCACTGTTCGATCAAAAGACACCATGGCTCTTGTACTGAAACAGGGACATAATCAACGAGGCTACTTTGAGAAAGATGAAGCCTGGTCCCAATACGACGAAATCATTGATTTGGTCGTTAAATCCCAATATTACACAGCTTTCACCGTTGATCCTCCCATTCATGTAGAAACTCTCAATGAGTTCTGGGCAAATGCAAAGGCAATCACACAGGAGTCACTAGGAATAAGGCTTGGCCTTAATGATACTGATGCTCCTGAGCATATTCCCACTTGTGACATTCATCTAACCATGACTGAGTGTGGTTATCAAGGTACTTTAGCACAAGCAACAGTTTATAAGAAATATTTTGATCCACAATATAAACTGTTATTTCATTATATTATAATGTGTTTAAGTCCCAAAACTAGATCATATGATCAGATGCCTTCAACCTTTCAACCTATTTTTCATTCTATAAGAAATGAAACAACTTTTAAGGCATCTTCATTATTTTTCAATGAGTTGGTGTTGCATCACCAAAATGATAAGAAAAAGTTTTTGTTATACCCAAGATTTGTTATGCAATGCATAATAAAGGAACTTGGTGAGGGAGTACTTGTGGGGGAGTCAAAAACTTTAAATCCATTGACTTCACAAGTATTCTCAAGGCATAACAAACCGGCACTTTTGCCAGAAGATGACCAAAGGGAAAAAGAACCAGTCCCTGAGGAACCCACATCTTCCAAACCCAAGACTAAGAAAGCCAAAAAGCCAAAACAGCAAAAACAAAAACCCACCAACCCAAAGAAAAAGATAGTTCAGGAAGTGGAGATCCCTGAAACTACTGATGTGCAATCTGCACTTGAAAAGGTGGTGGCTGAAACATCCTTTCAGTCCACTCTATCTCCACCACCCAAAAGAAAATCTGTTACAGTTACCTTTCATAGAAAAAGACTTAGAAAAACTGTAACTACTGATCCTTCTTTTGATCCCTTGCCTACAACTGCTGAACCTGAACCCTCCCATACAACCATAGAAATTGCCCAACTTTTCTCGGGACTAAAAGAGAAAGTCCCATCCAAACATGTCACTCCCCAAGAAACACATCAAACAGGGGAGATGCCTTCAGAAGTTGACATGGATGTGGACATCATTAGTCCTAACCAGGGAGATGAGGATGAACCAAGGTTTCTAAGCCCAAACTTAGATACCTTAGGTACATTTGAGGTTGCTTCTACTCATCTATCACCCAGTGGTGGATATGAGGACAGAAGTAACATTCCTAAGACCTCAAATGTGGCAACTACTGATGAAGGCTTAATGCTTGAAGTAGGAAAACCTCAGTACCAAGACAAAGAGGTTCATGAGACTACTAGTTTGGGTCTAGCTCATGATTCAACTGATGCTGCCCTCATTGAGTACACTATCAAGGATTCAGATGATTCAATTAGTTTGGATGATGATTCACAAATTCCACAACATGAATTGACGGCTCATATTGAAGGTCCTGAATCTGATGTCTCTAAGCTCAAAGAGCTGGTCACAAAAGATCAGGTTAAAAGACCACTTAAACCCTGATTCCCCTAAAGTGGCATCTTCAGTACATTCTGAAGATCACCCAAAAACACTCCCTTCACTTAAACAGCCTACCCAATTCCCCGGGCCTTCCAACATAGACTTAAAACCAACTATGCAGCCCAGATGGTCCCCTGTACCAGATAATAACCAAAATCATCTCTGAGCAACTCAAAACCTTCACAACTACTTGGGAGTTGAAGACAAATGAACAATTTGAGATGCTGAATACCCAACTTGGAGAGCTGAACAAGAAGATTGATCATAACACAAGACAGCTTGCATTATTATCTGCTACAACTTCTCAATCTTTAAAGCTTCCAGAAGTGGATGAAGCCAAAAAGGGGGAGAAGATTAAGGAACCTACTGAAGTGTCTCTTGAAGCTGAAAAGATATCTCATAGACCAGGAAAAGAGATCCTTCAAGAGTTTGGACCATCCCCAAGGCAAACTGAAGAAACTTCTTATGACTATACTCAAACTGCTGAAGACAATCTTCAGTAGTTGTGACAAGAACCAGTCCAATTAACCCTTCAGAAGTTTTATCTTCCAAAAATGATCAAGGACAGTCTTCCAAGGCAACTGATCAAGAACCAACTCAAATTCCAAAGCCTACACATGTAACTACAACAACCATTTTAAACCCTGCTCCAATCTCATTGTCCAAAGAATATCTAGAGAAGAGTTTGAAAGAGGCTCAAAAGAAGGCTAAGGAAGACAAAGTATGGAACAACCTGGAAGCAAGGGATGATCTAAGCTATGAAGAAAAACTTGTTAAGTTTCAAGAAAAACTTGATGAGTTAGAAGCTGAAGACAGAGCCGAAGAAGCTGCTGCTGAAGAAGACAAAAGAGCACAGCTCATGCAAATGATTATAAAGAACTCAAAGGCTAAACAAGCTTCTCTGAACAGACTCTCCATATAAGAATTGACAAGAAGAGCTCAACTTGTAGCTGACATGTTGGCAACTGAAAAGGAAAGAAAGAAAAAGAGAGCTAAAATAGTTAATGAACTAGTAGCAAATGGTTATGGTTCAATGGCCTTAGTGTCAAGATGGAAAGAGGACACTCTTTATGACACTTACAAGAAATTCAAGGCTAGCAAAGCTGCACATCCAGAAAGATATACAACTCCTGAAGCCCAACAAACTTCAGTAATTAAAAGATCATCTGGTGCACTACAGAAACCTGCTACAAGAAAGAAGAAGCAAGAGGAAACTATAAAGACTGATTTCAAGATGGTGCTGTTAGAAGGAAGTCAGTTAGTGCATGGAGACTTTGACATAGAAGAAAAACCTCTGCTCACACAATTCAGGGATCCTGCTACATATGCTTACCAGATACAACAAACAATCAAAGAAAAATCTCACACCAAAGTTGTAACAACACATCACTTACCCAAATTTGCAATTCAAAGTGGTGTTGATCTTGAAGATAGCAGAGAATCCCACCTGAAGGTCACTGAAATAGAAGACATTCCTCAATCATCAGGTCAAACCTAGGAGACTAGCTTGGTTTCCTATGCCTCAGACTTTGACAGGTCTAAGGTAAACATTGTTAAGTGGTCATTTACTGATTCCAACTCAGTGAAGGTGACCAGAAGAGATCGTTCAAGCAAGGTCTATAAGAATTCAAAGGAGTTGAGCATACTGTCAACCAAAGACCTTCTCACCATACAACATCTAGAGCCTGAACAAGGATCTCTCTCAAAGCAACAACTAAATACGCTTAGTATCAAGATGACTGCAGAAGTCTGGAGCATACTAAAAGCGAGAAAGAATGAAGGTAAATAAAGATTTGGATTTGGTTTTGGCTTCATCAATCCAGGGGGAGATTTTAGGGACAAAAAGGATTGAAGAAACCACTTTTGTTACCAAAGTTCAAATCATATTCTGCTAAGTATGGAAGGAACTACTGAAGAAGAAAACACAAAGTGCTGAAGAAGAAAACAACAAAGTACTGAATAGCAAACTGATCAGTAGCTCTGAGGTCTAACCAGACACTTCACTTCAGAACTACTGAAGACAAAACTACTCATCAGTAGTTTGTCTTCTCATCAGCAGTTTGTTGATCTTATCTTCTGACCGACTTAGACTTCAGTAGTTTAGTATAATATTGTTTTGTTAAAGTCTTTGAACAAGTTTCAATGCTACAGCCTGTTGTAAGCATTATCCTATGTAAAATATCTTAGCTAAATATCTTGTATTACTTAGTGCAACAGTCTTGTATTCGTCTATAAATAGATGGGTTTATCCATTTATTTTAGACATGTGATTTACATTGATTTTGAATTGAAAATCCTTCAAAGCTTTTATAACTTATTATCCATTTCACATCTGAGAATCATTCAATACTTGTGCTTACTGCTTTATACTTTAAATTGCTTTTGATTCTCATTAACTGCTTAGTAAAGGGGGAGTAATAACTCCTGTAAAAGTGATACTTTAACTTAGAACATTTATCATTCCGCTGTGCAAATAACTTTGATATAACTGCAAACACATAAGTGTTCTAATACTTAACTGTTATAAGAGACCACCTGATCCAACAGGTACGGTACGGTACCGATACCGGTTCGGTACCGGTAACGAAAAACTAAAAATGTGGGTACCGGTAGTAGTACCGAAATTGATTCGGTACCAGGAATTCGGTACCGGTACCCGATACCATTTGCTCATCCCTAAATAGTATGCACGTGTGCTTGATAAATATGTCATTTATGTTTTTTAGTCTACACATGATTTAACTTTGTCCATTGTGTTTTTATTATGCCTTTCATTATGTTTTACGTAAATGAGTTTTGTATTTAGGTGTACATTGTGTTTTATTATGTTGTTCATCGTGTTTAAGTCTATTATTCATTGTGTTTTAGTCTTCTGTTCATTGTGTCTTTAGTATGTTGTTCATTGTGTTTTATTAGACTGTTCATTGTGTTTTATACCCTATTGTTCATTACATATTTAATTGATACTCATTGTGTTTTACATTATCTCCATTGTGTCTTACGCAACTGTGTTTTCAATTTTTTTTTTCAAAAGTATTAATTGTGCTTTAGTCTTATGTTCATTGTGTCCTTATTATGTCGTTCATTGTGTTTTACGCAACTGGGTTTTTGACTTTTTTTTCAAAAATATTTATTGTGTTTTAGTCTTCTGTTCATTGTGTCTTTAGTATGTCATCCATTGTGTCTTACATAACTGGGTTTTCAACTTTTTTTTTCAAAAGTATTCATTATGTTTTAGTCTTCTATTCATTGTGTCTTTAGTTTGTCATCCATTTTGTTTTATTAGAATGTTCATTATGTTTTATACCCTATATTTAATTGGTGCTCATTGTGTTTTACACTCCATTGTGTCTTACGCAAGTGGGTTTTTGACTTTTTTTTTTCAAAAGTATAACAATATGGTACTCATATTAAAGATAAAAAGACGCTCAATTTTATGGTATAATTTTTTTTTAAAGATGACGTATAAAAAAGTTACGATCATTTAAAAATGAAGGTTGAAATGACATGTGACTTGCATGTGCATATTTCTTTGACAAAACTACCCCTCCCACTTATTTAATCCTTTAGACACATGTCATTTCTAGTGGCTTCTCACCCTTCTCATTTTTTGTAGCTTTTGTAGAATAACCCAACCCTATAATGATAATGATATTTTTGAATTGAATTAACAAAAAAATGATTTTAACTTCAAATCTAATCTCATTTTAAGCCTTTAATTACGGAAATTTATTTAACTTAACATTAAACCACAATAAAAAAATAAGTATTTAGATACTTTTGGACAATATCTCTAATGTTGGAAAATAGACCCTTCGATCTATTAAACAAACACGAGATTAAACGAACTTGTTTGACTCTTTTCTTATTATTAATCAAAAGCATACCAAATACAATAGACCTAACCATCTATTTATACTAAATTTATTCTAATTCTAACCCATCTAATTTCATTTTCCCATGTCTAGTTGGTCCAGATAGCAGTGCTTAAATCTTGGATCAGCTAAGCATTAACAATCTTTACAATCTGATCTATTCAAGTGTGTTGGCCGATCAAACTCCTTTGTGTCCTAGGGGGATAGTAAAGGATGTGATTGTGAAGGTAGGTGAATTTTACTACCCAGTGGACTTTCTAGTGCTCGATTGTGTTAAAAACAAGCAACCGACTGTTATTCTGGGTAGACCGTTCTTGGCCATTGCGAAGGCCATCGTTAATTGGAGTTTGCTCCAAATCTTAGGCTGCACCTGCCAATCTAATTGGTTTTCGTTTCCATGAATTTTTTGCTCCGATTTAGGTTTGTTAGTAAGTGTTCAAGAACAACCACAGATATGATGCTAGGGCCTCATCTTTTTTTTTTTATTCCACTTCTCTGTCATGCCGTTCTTTGCAGCCACGCCTCCGCTGCTTATCGGACTACGGTCCCCCGCCACAACACCTACAGGACCACGATCCGCCGCATTGCCGCTTCCTGCCGCTGCCTTACCGCATTGAATGCCTCATGTCGGATAATGGGATCAGTAAAGTCGTGGATTTTCATTGAAGATTACGGATTGCAAGATTATGAGATTCTGGCAAAAGTTAATTTTGACTGACATAGAATACCATTTAATATTATTTTTTTATGTTTTTGTTTTCCCAATCTGAGCTTCTAGTTTTCTTCCGCTTTGACTGCGTGGGAGTATTAGATAGTATTATCAGATTAAGGCTTGTTAGTATGCGCGCTCACAGGCTTAGTTGGGTTTCTATGATTTCTTGCAAGCTCTATATATTATAACCTAATTATTCAATAATATCAATTCAATATTCTATACTCTTACAGGTTGTGGTTGGTTGTTGGATTACGAATAATTGTGATTGTTTGTTTGATTAAAAAAAAACCCTTTCAATGCCAACACCACCTCGTGATTTTTTGGGGGTTAGAAGAGAATTGACGTAGCTGCCACATGTCGCTCCATGCCTCTTTCACCCCATGACCAGACCATCTAGTCTCATAATCTAACAATAGTTTTCAATAGGGATCTTCTTTTGACTTGGCCACGTCGTCACAGTTTAACTAATGATAACCACAATGTTTTGAATCTGATTTGAAGGCATTGCAGCTTCTTGTTGTTAATGTGCCAAAATGAAATTTGATTTATCAATATTAATAATTTGATTTATATTCTCTCAATCAAGCAACTTCTTACCTACAATTTACTATTCTTATGCATCCAATCAATTTGTAGCTCTTTCTTAATAATCGTATTTACTAGGAGTCGAACTTTAAATTTTTTAGGAGAAAGAAAAGACTTGCAAAGAGAGAAAAATAACCTTAATGATGAACGATCAACCATTTAACTTCTATTTTGATTGTAACTTTAGCTTTTTACCCGATCTATTTTGGCATGATCCATTTTCACCCATTTCATTCTGACGTGGTCCATTTAGGCACCCACCGATGAAAAATTGAGTTTTTACCCATAATGGTGTTGATGGAAAAAGTATTTACCAAAATAGTGTTGTTGGAAAAATATTTACCAAAGTAGTGTTTTTAAAGATTTATTCATTTCTCATTCCTAAACTTATTGGTTAAATCCAATTTATTAAATAACTATTGATTTAATTATAATATTGGGTCTCTCAAGTCTCACATACCTTATTTCTTTAGAAATCTTAAAATAGAACTATTTTATTTATTATACTTATTTCTTTTTTAAAAAATTATTTTATAAATCTAAAAATCTGTAGTATAGAAAGACCTACTTGTTGTTCGAATTAAGTTAGTTATATCCTAATAATTAAGTATCTAACAGAAAACTAAAAAATCAATCAAATCTATATAAGACATTGGTATAATTTCTTTGTCTTATGTTTTTTGTTTATATATAAATAACACGTACATTTTTTAAACTAAATGCATTCACGCTTGGAGGATGGACCATGCAATTATGTGATATTTTGCTTTACTAATTTTGGTAAATATTTTTCCACCAACACTAATACGGTAAATATTTTCCCCACCAACACCACTCTAGGAAAAAACTTATGAAAAATTATAAATCCACCACTGACCGTTGCTATAAGTTCCGGCCGGATATAAAAGAGTAAGCAAGTACGAATTCGAACAAGCATCAATAATAACTCATTAATGCTAGAGTAATAGCAGGCCAACATAGTCAAATGACTTAAATGAAAGGAAGCTTATACGTAGTGATAGCAACACAACTTAATGCTTTGCCTAACAATATTATTTTAAATTACTTTTGTTCATCTTAATCTAGAGACATGATAATTGTTGGTGTTTGGGTCTTTTCCGTGTATCCAGTCAATAAATTTTGTAAGATTAGTGTCCGAGCATCCACCTTTTGCAACACTACTTGCAACCTTTTCTTTGATACCAATGGCGTTAGATTTGAATGTTTTGTCACTGAGCAACTGCTCTACTTTACTCCTTATTTTTTCTCTTGTGATGATATGTGCTTCATCTTCCTTCAGCCGAAGCCCGATTTTCCATACGTCACAAATGTAAGTCTCGTTGTAAACCTGATCAACAAAGTATGGCCAACACAAAAAAGGGAGTCCATTTGTCACACCCTCTAATGTAGAGTTCCAACCACAGTGACTCATGAAACAAGCTATAGAAGGGTGGCACAAGACCTTTTGTTGAGGTGCCCAACTGACGATTCTTCCATGAGACCCCACTCGGTCCATATAGCCATTTGGAAAAGCAGGTGTGGTCTCCTTGGTCATACCGGGCCGTACAACCCACAAGAAAGGTCGGTTGGTAAGTTCAAGACCAAGTGCCAATTCTTCAAACTGAGTTTGGTTGAAAGTAGCAATACTTCCAAATGCAATATAAAGGACCGAACATGTTGGTTGAGTCCATAAACTCTAGCCACAAGAGGTTTTTAGGTTTTATAGGCGGCATAGCTTCTGCCAACCGAATCATCTCACTATTTCGAGGTATGCCTGAGTAAAAAGTTCAATCAAGGTTACACGAGATATGTAAAACATTTATATACACCTTATGGAATAAATAGTCATATAGTTAAGATTATAAATCTAACCATTGTTGTTTATGAATCCATCTTCAATCAGCTTTGGAATGCTCAACATGGTGGCTAGTGTAGCTGCTGATGCAGGAAAGAAGATTACTCTTCCAATTTTAATCTTATCCGCGACTCGTAGAGCCCATGACATCCAAAAATCAGCAATAAGACATGTGACCTTGTTGTCATCTTGTTTGTTAATATTCTCTATAAGTTGTTCCAACTTGCTAGGCATCGACTTCTCCATCGATTCCATCAACTTACCTAATTCACTTCTATCAGCTAATGGTTCTAACCCATCAGGGATGGAAACCATTTGCATTAGACCTTCACAACCATCGTTCTTAATAACCGATAATATTCTCTGCATGATTGACTCCAACAATCTCTCCTACAATCTCTCTTTAGTCAATATTGTATTCAATGTATTCAATAGTAGTTAATTGGTTTCCTATTTTTCATGTACTGAAACTTGTATATATGTTATCATTCTAACTCTCTTATTCATAGAGAGATTACCATTATCACATGGTATCAGCCTAATCTATCGATCCCTCGTTCTTCCCCTTTCCTTTCTTCATGTCGTCCCCAGCTTCTTCCTCCTCTCCCAATGCCGAAAGCCTTCTGCCAATGGCTACCTTGCTGCATATGATTCCTGTTAAGTTATCATCCAGCAACTATCTTATTTGGCGTAATATGATCCTTCCTCTCATTGCCAATCAGCGGCTCACTGGTCATATTGATGGCTCCATCTCACCCGAACCTCCAACCATTCTTATTGACTCAAAAGACCAACCCAATCCCAAATACTCTGCTTGGTTTCATTCGGACCAGCAAGCCATTTTAATTCTCCACTCTTCTCTCACAGAGGAGGCTATGGCTGAGATTCTTGGTCTCGAATCTGCTCGACAGATCTGGACCGCTCTAGAGGCAGCCTATAGCAACTCCTCCCTTGAACGGATGCATCTCCTACGAGATAATCTCCGTCAATTAACCAAAGGCTCTTCGTCCGTTGCTGAATACGGAAGGAAGTTTAAAGGCGTTTGTGATCAATTGTCCGCCATCGGATACCCGGTAAGTGAAACGGACAAAACCCATTGGTTTCTCTGTGGCCTCGGTTCTTCTTTTGAAAGATGGTCAACGGCAATTCGTACCGCTTGTGCCTCGCTACCTTTTCGTGAACTCCTCACCAAAGCAGAAAGCCAAGAACAATTTCTCAACACCATCAACTCTCCTGCTCCGCCCTCTGTTGCTTTCGTCGCTCATCACCAGCGCTCAACAGACTCCAGGTCCGGCGCTGTCACAAGCCCGAGTTCTAAATCCGGTTCTCGTGGAAACTCACAGCCCACAACCTCCAATCGGCCCAGAAGGCCTCCGCACTGTCAGTTATGTCGCACCAATGGGCATTATGCAAACAAATGCCCAAAGCTGTCCTCTTTTGCGTCTGCTTCTTCCTCGAGTGATGATGACATTGCTCGTGCTTTTCATGCCAGATGCCACGTTTTGGATAACGGTCCGGACTGGACCACCGATTCCGGAGCAGACCTCCATATGACGGACAATACCGGTAACCTTCATTCTTTCTCGCCTTACTCAGGCACCTCTTCGGTAATTTTCGGTAATGGAAAATCATCCCCTATTACTCATACGGGTCATGTTTCCATTCATAAAAATCTTTCTTTAAAGGATCTCTTCGTTGTTCCTAACATAACTAGGAATCTCCTTTCCGTTAGCAAGTTGACAAACGATTATCCTGTTGATATTTTGTTCTCAGACACTTTTTTTCGTATCCAGGATCGGAAAACAAGCCAAACTCTAGCTAAAGGTCGATGCGAAAATGGACTTTATGTGCTTCGGAACAATTCGCTTGCTTTTGTTGCTTCAATTTCTTAGAATAATGCCTCTTTTGAGTTGTGGCACAATCGTTTAGGCCATGTTAATTTTGATGTTATTTCTTCTTTGCAAAAACTTGGTTATTTATCTTTTACATCTTTGTTACCGAAGCCTACGATTTGTTCTCCATGTCAACTTGCTAAATCCCATAAATTACCATTCAACCAAAATGAAAAACGTGCATCACATCCCCTAGATCTTGTTCATTGTGATTTATGGGGACCGTCACCAATTTTAGGTGATGATGGTTACAAATATTATGTTGTCTTTATAGATGACCACTCACGCTTTTCTTGGTTGTACCCGCGTAAAACAAAGAATGAATTTTACTCGGTTTTGGACTCATTTTTACGACTTGTTCAAAATCAATTTTCAAGAAAAGTTAAGGTTTTTCAAAGTGACGGTGGCACGGAATTTGTTAATCATCACGTGCGCAAAATTTTTGATCAAAACGGCACCTTTCACCGTTTATCTTGTCCGTATACCGCTCCTCAAAACGGTCGTGCCGAGAGGAAGCACCGTCACATAGTGGAAACCGGTTTGGCAATGCTTTTTCATGCTCGTGTTCCCATAAATCATTGGGTTCACGCTTTTAGTTCCGCCACTTACATAATCAACCGTTTACCCACTAAAGTTCTAAATGACAAATCCCCATTTGAACTTCTCTATTCCACTAAACCCAATTATACCAACTTTCGTTGTCTTTGGTTGTTGTGTGTACCCTTACTTACGGGATTATGCTCCTCATAAGCTTGCTCCTAGAAGCATTCCGTGTATCTTCATGGGGTATTCTCCACAATACAAAGGCTACAAATGCCTTGATCCCATTACCTCACGCATGTATATTTCTCGCCATGCACGGTTTGATGAAGCATGTTTCCCATACAAAGACACAACTCCTCATAAAAACATTGCCTCACTTTTCTTATCCACTTTTGATGAACCCATCCCTGCTCCCATGCATACTACGTCCATCCCTCCCACTCAAACCCATACTCATACACCTAATCCTACCTCCCCATGCACCCTTTGCAAAACTCCTCCACCAATCACCTCACCCTCACCACAAATACCCACTGACCCACCATCTCCTATTCCAAACAACTCCACTAATCCCTCATCTCCACATCCAACCGATCCTCATTCTTCACCTCCAACAGTTGTTCCCGAACCTATTCACCCTACCCCAACCGCTCCCTCCTCCTCAAATACCTCCCATCCTATGGTGACTCGTTCGAAAGTCGGCACCTTCAAACCAAACCCAAAACACACCTCCTACCTTGCTCACACTTTGCAATCATCCCTTCACTTAGCCCTTCTTACCACCACTGATCCTAAGGGATTCAAAAGTGCTTCCAAACACAAGCATTGGATGGAAGCCATGCATGCCGAGCTTCGTGCACTTCACCTCAATGATACGTGGACTCTTGTGCCTCGTCCACCATCCGCTAATGTTGTCGGCTCAAAATGGGTGTTTCGCACGAAATATAAATCGGATGGTTCCCTTGATCGATACAAGGCACGGCTTGTTGCTCAAGGCTTTACGCAAATTCCCGGGTTGGACTTTACCAACACGTTTAGCCCTGTTGTGAAAGCTACCACAATCCGTGTTGTCTTGTCTTTAGCCGTCATCAACAGTTGGCCACTTCGCCAACTCGATGTAAACAACGCTTTTCTAAACGGCTCTTTGTCCGAAACCGTATATATGGAGCAACCACCCAGCTTTGCTAACTCTTTGTATCCGAATCATGTTTGTAGACTAAAAAAGGCCCTTTACGGCCTCAAACAAGCTCCGCGAGCATGGTTCCATCGTTTAAGCTCATTTCTTCAATCTTACGGGTTCAAATGTAGTCGAGCCGATCCTTCGTTGTTTGTATTTCACAAGGGTGATTGTCTCATGTACCTACTCGTCTATGTTGACGACCTCATTCTTACCGGTAACAACTCTACCTTGCTTGCTGCTTTCACCGCTCGGCTAAACAAGGAGTTTGCTATTAAAGACCTAGGCTCCTTGAGTTACTTCCTTGGTCTTGAGGTCATCCATACGTCTGATGGTTTGTCACTCACTCAAGCTAAGTATGCAAACGACATCATTCGTCGTGCCGGCTTTACCGATGCCAAACCCGTCCCAACTCCTTTGTCCACTACCGATTCCTTTCATACCGATGGTATCCCATACCACGATCCCACCTTTTATCGCTCTATTGTTGGCGCGCTCCAATACTTAACCATCACTCGTCCCGACTTGGCATATGCAGTTAATCAAGCTTGTCAACATCTACATGCTCCAACAGAAAAGCATTTTCAGCTTGTCAAAAGGATCTTGAGGTATATCAAAGGCACTATTTCTCATGGACTTGTCTTTACTAAACCAACCTCCTCCACCATTTTGGGTTACTCGGATGCGGATTGGGCACGATGCATCGAAACTCGCCGGTCTACATATGGTTACTCAGTGTTTTTAGGCGGCAACCTAGTGTCTTGGAGTGCAAAGAAGCAACCTACTGTGTCACGATCGAGCTGTGAATCGGAGTATCGAGCGATGGCAAATGCTGCTGCGGAAATTGTTTGGCTCACGCACCTACTACAGGAATTGCACGCTCTTCCTCCTACGCGTCCTACACTCCTCTGTGATAACTGAAGTGCTCTATTTATGTCTCACAATCCTGTCTCCAATAAACGAGCAAAGCACATTGATTTGGATTACCATTTTGTTCGAGAATTAGTCATGTCTGGGAAGCTTCATACAAAGTTTGTTCCAACCAAGCTTCAACTTGCGGATATCTTCACCAAAAGCTTGCCCCGTCCACAGTTCGAACATTTTCGAGACCTTCTCCGGGTTCATCCACCGCAGTTCTCTAACCAATTCGTCGTTATGACCTTGTGACTGGCCTCTGTGTTTACAACTGTGACTTTCGCACCATGTTTGACTAGTCGTTGACCAAGTTCGAGTGCAGGATTTACATGGCCTTGTGCAGGGGCGGGTAGGAGTAGAACATGAGGTCTTACCATGATTTTGAAACGATGTTTATGTGGCTATATATTTCTAAACACAAATTGTATCGTTGATGTTAAGGCTCAATCCGTTTTATAGCATTTTTTAGGCCATTTTTTGGCTTGTGGATTTATCATTTTCACATGTTTTCATGCTAAGAAATAATGGTCCTTTAAAGATTTTTGGACTCTAGTAAAAGTGATATGGACCTTCACATTTCGTGTAGTTCATAGAATATTGCAATAAGATAAACTTTTAGCATGTGGTATCTGGAATTATTGGCGTAATCTGGGTCGGTTTGGGGAATGGTTCAAGATGGTCGATTCGCGTGTGAAAGAAAAAGATAAGGATGAAAAATAAGAAAAATTTGGAGAGTTAAAATAAAATAGGTTAATTATTTAGAGAAAGGTTCTTGTACAAATTGTTTTTGTCCAATAGATGACCCTTAACATGAGAAGAGTAATTACTGTTGTAGAGTAATTATGTAATTACTCTAGTGTAAACTACTGTAAATCAAGAAAGCATGTTCAAGCAGATGGGAAAAAAATTCAAAAAAAAAAAATCATTTTCACTTCTCATGTTTAGTAGGTTAAGCTCATTTGTATTTGATCTTTACTTAATTTAAACAGTATACAGATACTTTGGTCATTTCATTCTGTTTTATAAGAATATTTTTGTCATCTTCATGCTTGCCCATCCAAAGCCTTTCTACCTCTTCCCCATGCCTTTCATCATACATCACTATGGTTGTCCCCCGTTAACAACAACGGTCACCATCACCATCACCATCGTCAACACAACACCCCACACCGCCACCACACTAACCATCACCACCGCAACTCACTGTCGCCATCATCACCAACACAACATCACCGTAGAGATGAAGAGAGAGGGAAAATAGGCAAGGTGACTCGCCGATCATCAAACCATAGCCGCCACAGATCGGGCAACAAAAGGACATGCAACGAGAGTGGTAAACAAGGGATGTGGTGGATGGTGGTGGTGATGTTCGAGGCGCGGTGGTGGTGCTGGTGGGTTGCGGTAACTGTGGTGGTGGCAGTGGGTTTTGTTGAAGCAGATAGAGAGAATCTTTTTTGTTTGAACTTTAACTTTCATTCAAAACGCGGAAACGTCCACAAAGCAAGGACCTCCGAACGACAACACGACTACAACATATATAAAGGAGAGATGCACCAATCCTTCTAAAAAAGGTATTGAACCTAGACCTGTGTTTAAACTAAATAAAAGCTAACAGCTTGACATTACCACCACTTCATTAACCTTGGCAGTTTTACCTTTGAAAATCGTATCGTTTTTAGTTCTCCATGTCGCCCAACACGCCACAAGAATAATGCCTTCCACCAATTTCCTTCCCGCTTTACCCCTTTCCACTTTTTTATATAAACCCAAAAGATCCTGAAATTCAAAAGCGAAGATTGTGTCTAAGCCACACCATTAACCTATCTGAGTCTACACCCCCAAAAAAATTTTTGCAGGCAGTAAAGATATGGTTTGTGGTTTCTAAGTCGTATTCTCACAAAGCACAACCCTCATCCTGAGCCTTAAATCTTGCCTTACTAGAGCAGAAACAGTAGCGATTCTGTCCACCTCGACCCTCCACGCCATAATATTACACTTAAGCGCCACCCACTTAACCTATTTGAATTTATACCAATCGTTATCCCCTATGTTCTGTTGGAGCATCCTTTTACTGAATTAACCGTAAACTCTGAGCCTTTACCAACCCACGGCCATTTATTAGACCCATGTCTAACTCCCACCTACGATAGCAACAACGAGAGTTGTGTGCGCTCCTGAATGACATCAGTGTTCATGAACGACCCATCTTCTACTTTTGGCCAAGAGACAGTACCATCGGTCATGTAATAAAGTCTGAAATCTTCCCTTTTTTTTTGTTTGAGAGCCCGAAAAGCAAAGGGAATTTGTCTTTTAACGTGCCTTCAACCAACCAAGCATCCAACCAAAACCGGATAGCTCTCCCGTTACCCACCTTTTCTCGTATATAATCCAACAATCTTTTATCCCCAAGTTTAATTTTTTTCACCACTCTTCACTATAGTAGCCTAACTACCACTAGCACCACTGCTCATAGGGAGCAACGACCATCGCTCCCTACAAGAATGACACACCTCTATAACATTCTTCCAAAGACTATTATTCTCACCTTTATACCTCCAAACACACTTAGATAACAAAGCGTCATTGGCTTCGGCTAATCTACTAAGCCCCAAACTACCCAATTTCTTGGGAGTAGTAACTCTCTCCCATTTCACCCAATGAGTTTTTTTAAGTCGCTCGACCCTCCCCCCTCCATAAAAATCTTTTCATAATTCTTTCTTAAGTGTATGATTTTTCTGGTGTTTTATAAAGGGAATGTAATATACCGGGAGAGTCTCCAGTACCACCTTAATAAGTGTAACCCTTCCCCCGATTGATAATAACTTAGCTTTCCACGATGCGAGTCTAGCCTCAAAAATGTCTATGACTTTATTCCAGTTGTTGCAACAATTTATGTTGGCGCCCACTTTGATACCCCAAATACTCAAAAGAGGTGCTTGCAAACTTACAACCTAGCACATTTGCCAACGTAGTAACCTCACTTTACCCAATCTCAATCGAATTGGACTTATGAATATTAATCTTGAGACCCGAACATAGATAGAAACACCTCAATATTATAGCCACATTCTCAATGTTTGACTTAGACCACTCCCGCATAATGTCATCGGCATAGAAAAGGTGGGATAAGATCGGACCATGCCTCCCCAATTGAATGCCCTCAAAATCCCCTTCAACAGTAGCTTTATTGATAACACAAGACAAAGCCTTTAGCCTCCATGACCACCAAAAATAAAAAGGTGAGAGGGGGTCGCCTTGTCTTAACCCCTTTTCACATTGAAACTCGAAAGTAGGAGACCCCTAGACAAGGACCATCGATCTAGCCAATTTCAATATCCCTTCAATCCACATACACCACCTAGTTGGAAAACCCATTTGCTCTAGAATCGAAATCAAAAACTCCCAATGGACATTGTCATATGCTTTTTCAAAGTCAATCTTCATCAGAAATGCCTTTTTACCCCTTTTCTTGAGCCACGTCATGACCTCATTGATCATTAGTGGACCGTCCAATATGTATTTGTCGCTTAAAAAACCCGTTTGAAACTCCGAGATCACCAACCCAATGAATTTTTTGAGACGAGCCCACAACATCTTAGAAATAACTTTACTGATTAAACCCACCACAATGATAGGTCTATAATTTTTTCAAACCTAACAGGTTTTTAATTTTAGGAACTAGAGTAATAAAAGAAGACCCGCAACCTCGATTAATAAGCAAAAGTTAAGTAAACTTAAATAAGCAAAAGTTAAGTTAACTTAAGCGAATTAAGTTGTAACTAAGATGAGGGAGATTAAAGTGTAATTATTATTTGAAAGACAATTTCACTCTCATTTAAGATTGTACCTTCTACATTAATAAAAAAAAACAGTTCTTAAATTTGGGTATCATAAGATATCCTTGTGAGGTGTATCAACCGCGTAGGTGAAGCGAAGCGAGTAGATCATTTCATCCAAATAAAAACCAAATTTAAACCATTTCAACCAAAATAAATTCCAAAGTTTTATACAAATAACACAAATTAAACCATTTCAACCACACTCTCTTCCACTGTGTATGCATTCTTCCAAAAATAACATAACATTATGAAAAGTTTATCCTAGATCTCCAAGCTCAAACTCAAAGAAATTTAGGACAAAAGTTGCAACGAACCGACATGAAGTCACGAACCGTCATTTATTATTATTATTATTTTAGGAGAAATGGATTTAAATACTATCAACTTACACCTATTGGCGGATAATATTCTCAGCTTTCATTTTAGCCATTAGCACTCACAACTTGCAACTTATTTTGTTCCATCACCCCCAAACTAACGGGGGTCTAACCCGGTTAGTTTACATAACAAAATTGGCTTATGTGGCTTGCTGACATGTCAAAATAGCTTATGTGTCATGATGATGTGTAATAATGTATTGAAAAAATTTTTTTCTTTTAATTTATAAATCCCAAACACCCCCTTGTTGTTTACCCACCTCTAAACACCCCCTAATTTGTTTCCCCTATAACACTCTGTTCCAGAGTTTCATTAAAGGATGGAAGAGAAAGGATCTCTCTCCTCTTCCTTTCTCTTCAATTCCTTTCAAATTGGAAAGATTGAAAATCATCTTAAAAACATATTTATTATCCCTCTCATTCCCTCCTACAAAAAACTCTGGAACACATTTTTTCTCCACTTCCTTCTCAATCCTTTCTCTTCCATCCTTTAACGAAACTATGGAACAGAGTGTAAAAGCCCTCCCCTTTTCCCTTCCTTCTCTGCATAAACTCACCGGAGATGGTGACCAGCGTCGGTGACCTTCCTCTCCGACGTGCACCTTTTTTCCTCCTTTTCTAACTATAATAATCATCACCAAACTATCAAACCCAAACCTGTAACTATCTCTGTCCCCCTGTTTCCGATGACCTTCATCTCCGATTCCGATGACTGTCATCAATCGACCAGAAAAACCCATACATGTCAACCACTCACCACTCGTCAACCCAATCGAGCTCCAACCCCTGATAACCGCCACCGTTAACCCAATCGAGCTCCAAATCGAGGTAATGAAACTACCCACATACTCGTCTTAACCCACCAAACAAAGCCCTAACATATCTAGGTTATCGCTAACTCATTTCAGGGGGTGTTATGGAGGTGGAGGTGATGGTGGTTCGGAGATATGGGTTGTTCGTTGGTAGGTGACAAAGCAGGTGGTGGTAGAGAAGGTGAGGGGGTGGGGGGTGGGGGGGTTCCAGGAGGATAGGGTGGTCTAGGAGGATGGGGTGGAGGTTAGGGTGGTGGAGAGGGGGGTGGTGGTGGCGGTGGAGAAGGAGGTGGTGGTGGTCCAGGAGGATGGCGTGGAGGTTTTTAAGGAAATAATAATAATAATAAGTTTTGAAAAAGGTCCCTTATGTTTTACATTTTTTAAAAAGGTCCCTTAAGTTTTGAAAACTCAGTTGCCACGTCAGCCACTTTTGCCACGTAGACTAACAAGGTTAGACCTCCGTTAGTTTGGGGGTGATGGAACAAAATAAGTTGCAAGTTGGGAGTGTTAATGGCCAAAGTGAAAGTTATGAGTATTATCCGCCAATAGGTGAAAGTTAGAGTATTTAAATCCATTTCCAATTTATTTTAAGGTTATTTATTGTATTTTGCAAGGTTATTTTTTTAGATATTGCAACTTTATTATTTAATGAAATTATACTTTAATTTAATAAATGTATACAGTTTAATTGTTTAAATAAAAATAAATAAAAAATTGATGGGTGAGCATTTCGGGTGACAACTACCTTAAAATGAGCACTTTAGGGAGGAATGACCCGTTTAGGCTTCAAGCTTAAAGTGCACCAATATTACCACGCCAAGTCATTTCAACCCGAAATTAGTCTATACACCGGAAACGTCAAGCCTAAAGTAGCCTGGAACCAATAACCCCATCACTTTACTATACCCACCAATTACACACACCCAATAAGATGGACCTCACCCACCAACCCACTTTCTTTCTTCTTCTTTCTTTGGCAAGAGGAAGTCGAGATTTCTAGCCAAAATCCAAAGCCTAAGGACACGGGGCGGTGTAGCCGATTGGGCTCTCAAGCCGAAGGTGGCCCAGCCTCCCTTAAAGATTGTTTTAGTTGATTTGAGGTAGCAGAGTTCTATTGGTTGGCTTGAGCAAATAGTTTGAGTGGTTAGTGACCCCTCACTCTAAAAAAGGTTTCCTACACAAATTTAAGAAAGAACAAAAACTAAAAATAAATGTTTTGTTTATATATGAAACAAAGAAAGAGTCCTCTACAAAGGAGATTTTCTACACAAGATCAAGGAACAAAGCTTCATTTGCTATAGAGAAAAACAACATAACCAAATCTTTTGTTTCATCTCACATTGGTTAATTTTTTTTTGACAAGATCGGTTCTGCAAAACATAATTCTCAACAATCTTTGCAGTTAGCACCGAAACTTTGGTGAAAAAAAAAAGACCTTCTGCAGCCTTCGTTACATAACAGGAAAAAAAATACAGCCGCAAGCGGGGAAAAATGTAACCACTTCTAGCAACTAAAAATAACAGAAAAAAATACGATGCCAAACGTAGCATGTACGTGGGCGTGTGCAATTAGGGTCCCAAAAATATAAAACAAGTGATAATAAAGCTGAAAGCAACTCTAGTTTCAAACAAACATCTAAGTTAATGCAGACAACCAAAAAAAAAAAACTTGTTGACATGGATGGGCATAGTCCAAATGTCCAATGGCTACTTACATCAATACACACTTGTTGAAAGGGTCGACATAATCATCATCCTCACGATAATCATCTTCGCCATCACTTCCTGCTGAATCATGGTTCAAAATGCCAACGCCGCCTTCATTGCCACCACCAGGCGAGATCCCGCTTGCAGCGCCTAGACCTCCGCCAAAAAGATTGTCACCACCGTCAGCATTCTGATTCCTGTCGCCATACCCACCTAGATTGTTGCTTCTGTCACCATCACCACAACCAGGCAAGATCCCGCTTGCAGCGCCTAGACCTCCGCCAAAAAGATTGTCACCACCATCAGCATTCTGGTTCCTGTCGCCATACTCACCTAGATTGTTGCTTCTGTCACCATCACCACCACCTCCTCCAAAGCCACCACCACCACTATATCCACCACCTCCTCCAAAACCGCCTCCACCACTATAACCACCAGCTCCTCCATAGCCGCCACCACCGCCAAAAGACGGGCGAGGCCTTTCTTGTGCAAAGCTAACTCTAATCCTTCGACCATGGAGTTCCTGGAATTAATTGCCATCAAGATAACATTATCTTGAAAAATAACTATGTAATGGTACCAGAAATTTTCGAAAACTTGAAGACGCACAATACCTTGCCGTCCATGTCCTGGAGAGCGCTGTTAGCTGCATCAGCTGATGTATAACTAACAAAACCGAACCCTCGAGACCTACCAGAATCTCGATCAGTAATAACTTTGGCTGCAAAGTCAGTTCACTTGTAGTGAGTCTACTTCAAATGAAATCGGTAAACTCAACATTTGCAGTTTTATATAAAATATATATACCTTCAATCACTTCACCATATTCCTGGAAAGCATCTCTTAATCCCATTTCATCAGTTCCATACGAAAGCCCTGAAACATTTTTTTTTTTTTTTTTGCGTTATTGACATTGTGTTGTAAATATGGACCCGTATATGAGTATGAAATGAAGAAACAGGATATTCACCTCCAACAAATAGCTTAGCAGATGACATGCTTCGGATTACTTGAAAAAACGGTGAATCTGAAGACGGCAATCCTATACTAACATGCTTGCTTCCGGATTGTTTAAGCAGACTACCAACTCTACGAACAAAAGCCATTTTGATAAAGACCTGGAAGAAAATGAAGTAAATATCAAAACAGAGTATACACAATAAGATGACAGATTATGCATTTATACTCCTATAGAAACTTATATCAAACTTTTAACTAAAGGTGGAGCGGTAGAGCAGTTAGTTACCATGGACACATGTCACATGGTATTACCAATGCGCGAAAACAATACGATTTAGCCACAAAACAAGAAAATATCATGAAAATCGCTATTTTTTGGTGTACCTATATATAGCCATGTCACACAAGTTTATATCTCTCTAAAAGAGTAAAGGCATGACACATAAATGTCTTGAAATGTACAAAACTAACCCATTTTTAAAAACTAAAACAGATAATACACATGATAAACGTAAAGTGAATACGCGAAAATAAATAACTAAAAAGTCGTTATAAATTATTATACTTACGAAGATAAGGTCTTGGGGAATACTTTAATCCTCCTCAACTTCATCTAGATGCCACATCACCCACTTCCCCCATTTCACTTCACTTCACCCCAAGGAAATGGTTTAATCCCGTTAACTTCACACAACCATACTTTTTAGTGATTCTTGTTTTAAAAAAGGAAAAATATTAATTCAGTCTCTCAACATCTCGTTAACATGTTAACAAATAAAAATAACCCCCTTAACGCCCCTTAGCACAAGGAGGGAGTGGTGTGCAACGCCGGTTAACATGTCATGTCACCTTTAATACCCAAAACATTAACGTACAACCCATGGCCTAAGGTACACCCCAATGCCTAATCTAAAAATGTGAGAAATAAAGTAGAATAGTAGATACTTATATAAATTGACCATATTCGTATGATCTTCTCTAAAAACAAACAAACAAACTCTAGTTTTTCATCAATAAGAAAGATTCAAGTTCCAATGAATGTTGCAATAATAAGAGCATCCTCGATAGTCTGTTTTGTGGCGTTTCTTAAGGGCATGTTGGGTGTTTGTTTGCAAAAACGACCAAAATCAAGCATTGCGTTTTTAAGAGGCTAGGATCCGTCATTTCCCCTTATGGGTACATAAAACATACAAATGCGTTACAGACATGAGATATAAAGTAGTTGAACGAGTCGTATTCATGTTCGATACTTCTGTTATTCGCGTCACCATAGACATGTTTTGCCAACCCTAGTTTTTAGCCGATTTTAGACCTTCTTTTGACGGGGCAAAACCCGAGCAGAGTGGACAGGTGCCTACGTGGAGCCGGCTTCGTTGCCTCTTATCTTAAACATAAATGGTCTAACAACCTAATTGAAATTGAACTCATTATTCAAAGTATTTTGCAGGGAGGGATAAAAGAGGTAATAACAAGTGATAATATTAATAATCCCTGAACTTCCTAAAATACTAAACCCTAACAGCAAAATAAAGCTACACACAACAGTTTTAAATAATATTAAGCAAAATCAGCATCCTAAATACAACACAAAACAGGTAGTAATTGTTCACATATTCTATTCTATTGCCATATAATATTAAACACGACATTTAGGGTTTATGGTGACGAACCTGGGAAGCGGTGTGAGACTCTTTCAAGGTTTTGAGTGTATAGTGTAATTTATTTATGAAAACTTTGAGAAAAGTAAAAGAGATGGTGGCACGTGTAATATGTGATGCACTTGGGACGTGTATTCAACCAGGGCTTGCAATGGTTTAAAATTTGACCGAATTGAACCGCTAAATGCTAAATATAAGAACCGGAACTGTCATGTATAAAAACCTACTAGTTCGGTTTAGAATCAGGTTAAATGGTTCTTGCCGAAATTGTTTATCAGTTAAATCCTAAAATTAACAATCAAATAAAAGACAACTTTAATAAGCTAAAATTGTGGTGTTGTATTTATATTAAGGACTAATGATACATGAGTCGGCCAATCAACTAAGGTTGTATGTATGATGGTTATGACGTGACTAAATTATAAGTAGTTCTTTTATTCGATTGGCATATTTTAGAAATGCACAGTACCAACCGCATATATGCAGTGATTAATAATTTTGACACTAAGAATAATATGTATCATGCATTACTAATGTCACATCTTACATTAAACTAGTGGGAATGCCCGTGCGTTGCAGCGGGAGAATCCCGTCAGCCCCTACGTGTGTGTTTGGTACAAAATTCGTTTATGTGAGCGGGATACTGTAATGGGAGCCCATACATTGCAGCGGAATTGAAAATTTAGAATTTACAGCGACGGGTGTCACGGATGCTATTTTGACAAGCATAATATAACTTGACATCTTCTCGTTACCTTGTTACCTTTATAATGAACCAAAACTTAAAATGTTACATATTAAATTTACATCAACCTCACTTATTCATTGCTTAGACCACTTCCATTATAAAATGATAGTGGGGAACCCGCGCTTTGCGGTGGAGTCGACAATCTAAACCGTTATCCTCATTTGCCGTTTGTATACTAATTGTTTCGGTTTTTGTGAGGTTCTTAGTTACTTAAAAAAATTAGTAATAACACCCCACGTGTTGTGGCGGATCAAACCACTCTGACCCATTCAATAGAAATTATTCATTTTTTTTCTTGTTTTTCTTAGGTCTAATTTTGTGACGTTCAGTAAAATTATACTGCTTGACCTGTTCAATAAAATTACCCTCTTATTAACATTAGGCCTGTAAATGAACCGAATGAACACAAATAAAGGCATGTTCGTGTTTGTTCAAATAACTTTAACCGAACACGAACATATAATCAAACATATTTTTTTGTTCGTGTTCGTTCAAAGAAACATGTCATGAATTAAAAGAATTACTAAGGACATCCCTTTGTATGCAATATATAAACATACAAAAAGATTAATGATACCTGGTGATTGAGCCAGAAAAAAAACTAACTTGTTGAACTACAATAAAATGATTTTTTTAATCAAAATGTTTGTGGGACATTAGTGCAAGTTGAAAAAAAATGTAAGGAAATAAAAACCAATAAAGAACAATAACTTGCACAATGCAGATCACACAACACACACTGTTCTCACCAATACTACTGTTGCTTACCATTGATTAGGCTAATGTTAGATTCATGATTCAAAATAAGCATGGCAACTCAGGTGAGAGATACACCTAATTAGAAAAGATACAAAAGTACTCTACACAAATTTGGGAAACAATTTTCTAGAACTCCAAACCTAAAAATCATAAGAAAGGGTTTTTGCCGTTAAAAAAATAACAAATAAATAAGAAAGGGTTTTCGCCAATAAGTAATTTTGGTTATTTTGTATCTATAGTGGATCAAATGAGAACAAAAGTACTCCGCTACAAAGAAAGAAGGAAAAACGTCAAACGGGTCAACGGTTGATAACAATTACCTATAACATGTACAGCTTGTTTAAAGCTTTTTATAGTGTCCTATAACACATACAACCTGTATCTACAGCGGGTAAATATAACCTACCAGTTTAAAGATTGATTTAGATTAACAATTAAACTTAGGCGTACAAGCGTAGAAAAACAAAACAAAAACTAATATCATGTCAATTCTTGTGCATCTATTAAATGATGGAACCCAAATAGCATCATTGAAATTCTGAACCTGAATTGATCTAAGCCGTCTCGATTGAAAATTACTTCCTAGAAGATGAAAAGTCGGGACATTTGTCTTAGGCCAAGCAACCAAAGAGTGTTGATTACCGTTTCATATGGTGGCTTATGTTGACTATACCCGAGAAACATGGGTAAACCAAGCAAAAGATTCATGACTGCAACCATGTCCATAACACCAACTATAGGAAGCGGAACATCAACCTTGTTGAGACATAAAATGGCTTAAGCTCCTCGGGAACATGAGCGAAAAAGCAAAAATGGTTAGTTTGTAGCAACACTCAAAACACCATGAGCATACTCACACATATCCCCTCTTCTACCTGTACCTTTTTGAAAATCAAGGGCATAAGCTATAATCATACTTTCGTGGTCCCGTCAGCGTGTGATTTTTCTAGGGTGAATGAAAGGGCACTCAGTCCAATCATGAAAATAAGCCCTTGATTAAAGTTGAACCTTGAACAAAAACATTCGGAACTCATCAGTAGAATATATATTCTCTTTATTGTCAAGGATAGCGGATCAATATGAAAGAAATTCTCTAACAACCGTTTGCTGAGTCTGATGTCGGATGACCATCTGTTTTGAACCCTTCTTGTGCACATACCACAGTAAGACTTCGTCAATCGTTAAGGGTCTTTCTCAATTGACTGTTTGAACCCCTCAACATTGTTAGCAACATATTCAAGCAAACTCAAAAAAGAAATTGTTGTCTCCACAAATAGAGAACCCATGAACATTTTGTTAGCTTTATAATATGTTATTGATGTGGTGCATGAGAAAGCAAACTTCTACACTTCAGTCCCACTACACATTCACAAAAATGATAATTAGTTATTAATCAACTAAACATATAACATAACTACTTTACACTATACATGGACCTAATACAAAAAAAAAAGACACAAGGATGAACAAAATCTTATGGATGCCAAACAGATAGCAACATGTTACTCTTAGTAGTGTAAAACGTCAAGTTTTATATACATGTCCAAAAAAATATCATCTAACTAATCATGCAAAGCGCACCATTCTCCAAGGCTCATAACCGATGCACCCAGCCCAGATGCCATAAATATTCCTATGGAACTGTTGCCGATGACGATCTTAAATCATTGACACCTATAAATAAGATAATTAATTACAAGGTGCAAAGTTAATATAAACAACATATGAAGGTATAATAAGTTTAACCATACACGTTATGCACAAATATGCTGAAAAAGAATTGAGAATGTTAGGTTGTTAACTATTATCGTATTACACATTCTACTTCAAGCCTAATATAAGTGTTCTGCCTGATGATGATCAATAAGGGTATTCGAACTTTTTTAGAAAAATCATTATTAAAACTAAATATAAAACGCTTATATATACAAGAACAAGCATTAATATTAGCAGGCATCATGTACAATCTTGCGATCACCATATATGATAAGTCACTAAACTCTTCAAGTCTTCAACCTTATAATGTCGCAAAGATGATGTATCATGCATATTTAGCACTACACTCCATAAAAAATAAATAAATAAAAACCCATCTCATATGCTCCATGCTTGAATCAAGTAGATCTTTAACCAACGACATGTAAGAATAAAGAAACTATACTCACCAAGGTCACCACCTTCTTTTATCCACATAATGTGCAAAAAATGTTCCATAGCCCACAAACAAATATTAAGTTGAGTCAAAATCCAAAACCCGGAAAGGCATAAACAAACAACAAACCTAAGAGTGCAGTAGGAAATTGAGTCTGACAAATGATAATTGCCGACTATAAAGGCGATTTCAATAATGAGTACCATTGAATAGTCATGAACCGGTTGATGATGAATTCAATGTGATAATAATCAATTTTATTTAATGGTTGGTACAAGCATCTTAATGCATTATGGTACAAGCATCTTAATGCTTTATAGTACAAGCATCTTAATGCATTCAAGGGTAATTTGGGGAAGATTTACATGACATTTGAAGGTTAAAGCATATGGCTTTTCAAATGCCATCTTAAGTTTGCCAATATGGACACATTTAGCCATTACTCCTCCTTTATAATGTAGTAGAGATCATTGCCCAAAACACATCATAAGCCAACATGTGCACCTCACAAATCATAATTGATTTTTGTACATGTTGCTTATCAGTTTAAGCTACTTTCTATCCATTTATCGTACTCTATATGTTTTATAAAAGTTACATAATTCGAATGGAACTCATACTCAAGAAGTTTATTAGATGTTATATAGCTAAAACAACTTGAACAATATTCTTTATAAATATTAAACTGTCAAACTGAGAATGTGGATTGCTAAGCCCTATGTTTGACCTAAACAACATGGAAGTTTAGACTTCATCAATGTAGTGGAGGGGGGAGAGGGGCGTGATGCGCCATGTGGCACTTGTGGGGATCGTGTTTGAAAGATGAAAATTGTGGAGAGTAGAAAGGGGGGAAATGGGGGAAGAAATAATATTATATTGTGTTAAAGTTAAAAAAAATTGGCCAATCACAAAATTGCATGACCCGCCCACTCCGGAGGGCCTTCGCAAGACGACTAAAATGGCTACGATTTAGCTTACACTTTTAGCTAGACGATTAATAAAGCTACACCCCTGCTTTTGGATAGAGACGACTTTAGAGTATTTTAAATGTTGTAGTTAGAGGATACACTAACTAGTTGCGGAAACTAACATGAAAGAAAAACCCTATATTTCTACACAAATCATGTATTTATTACCAGATTAACCTATTTGATGGTACTACCAATAAAAGCCCCAACTTACTGTTTGGACAGCTTCGACATTAATCGGATTATAAGTATAGAGCACTCAAGACTCAAGAGGGAAGAATTTTCCTAACCGTACCCAATGTTCGTATATGTCAACTTGTAACGGTCGACCCTTATTGTCGACCAGAATCTTATATGTGTGTAAATTCCCATCAGTTTGTTTTTCAATTACACAAGCCCATTGAATCAAGTCATCTGATTCACATATTAAAGCCCAATTGAAAAAACATCATTTTACCACTTAGGCCCAATCCAAAAGTCAATTTTAATTGATGAACCGAACCCAAATAAACTAGCAAACAGGCCCAAAAGCTAATAATACACAGTGCCAAATATGAACCAACCAATAAAATACCCGATATTATACTACTATACATTTAGAATAGGGTCTTAGCTACAGTGCTAAGACCCGATTGGTCCACGTAACGCGAGGTAAAAAACCTTCTGTTTCGAAGTAATTACGAAAATGTCATCACAGCAATTTTATTAATAAAATCAAAATAAAAAGCCTTTAGTTTCCACGTATTTACGAAAATGCCATCGCTTTACTTTTTAGTAACGTCGATAAACGCGAGATAAAAAAACCTTTCGTTTCGAAGTAATTACGCAAATGCCATCGCAGTAATTTTATTAATAAAATCAAAATAAAAAGCCTTTAGCTTCCACGTAATTACGAAAATGTCATGGCTTTACTTTTATTAGTAACTTCTCTTTTTCAAGCGGGCGCTTTGCTCGGTGCAACGCGCACCCGCTATCGACGGAACAATGCGACTCTCTACATTGTCTTATCCGATTAGCACACCCTCGCAATACCGTTGGTGTAACTCCGCTGTTAGTCGGAAAAATATGTAGCTTTTTCACGAATCGGCGCTGATTATGTTTCCACGCCGCGCTTAGCGCGTGGCAACTCCACCGCCGCGAAGCGGCGGGGATTTATACTAGTTATTAATATAAAACGAGCATTGCACTCCCACATCTCTTAACTCTTTTAATTTTCAATACGATCAACTTAGTTGCCAAGTTAATATCACCAAAATCACGTGGATAACCCTAAAAATACCAACACTAAAAAGACTGAAAATCATCAGATATTTTTTCTTCATCAAATAATTTTGGTAATTTTACAAAATTCAAATCGTCTTCGAATGAATTTTATTGTATTTATTAACATGAGGTTTGTGCATTGAGAATGGTCACCAACACCATGTTACTTTGCTTATGCCTTGAAGCAAACTTTGGTCGGTTTGCTTTAGGCCTAGGGTAGCTAACTAGCTGGTATTAAATGAAACAAAATAAATGGCTAATGAAATTAGTAAAGGTGATAATTAATTTGATATAGTTTATTGGTAGATTAACTTATCCATAATTTAACCAAGGCATTATAGCCTAGTGGTATCTTGGTGGTGAGATAAGACTTAAGGGCCATAAGGTCCTGGGTTCGAATCTCACAAAGGGGGTTTTCTCATAATTATGAGTTTCCTCCTGAATTGGTGACTTCGTGGTGGAATATGATCGCGTGGCAACACTGGTGGCACGATGATACTCCAGTGTTCCGTGAGTGATTCCAATTTGTTGGCCGTTCAAAAACAAACTTATCCATAATTTGTGCTTATATCTTGTCTTGAACTATAAAACGAACTATCATTAAAAATACACTAAATTTATTTAAAGGTAATAAAAATCTCACGACCCTCGCTTCAGTTCATGGAAACAGAAAATAACTTGAATTACCTATGACCTCTTGCTCTAGTGGTATGGTGTCCCCCCTTACAAATGTAAGGTTGTGGGTTCAAATCCTTACAAATGCAAGGTAAGGTAGAATTAAGGTGTGATAAAATTTGCCGTTCAAAAAAAGAAAATAACTTCAATTGAATGGTGGATCCAGGATTTTTGCTAGCAGGGGCACAAATAGGTTATGTTAGGACATGTCGGCTCATAACGGGTCAGGTCAAAGTTACATTAATTCGTAGCAAGCCTCTCCGATTATGAAACGAATTTAAGTAATAAATACGCAACTGAACCCTACTAATTAAATATTTTAACCTCAAATCATGAATTTTAATCTTAAAACAATCAGGTTGTTTCGGTTTTGTGTTCTCGTAGGCCTTGTGTTTAGGTTCTGTTGAGTTCCTTTTGTTAATGAAATGCTCTTTTCAAAAAAAAAAAAAATCTTAAAACAATCTAAACGTCTTTCAAAGTGAAACAAAGCATGCATCAAATAATTAATTACAATTAATACCCATTAAATTAAGAGAAACCATATGGCCACCACCATACTTCACAACAGATTTTCACCAACAAGCATATCTTTCTGAAAGAAAAATCAGAACCAGAATATGGAGATTAAGAATAGCAAACGAAATTCGATTGTCAAGACCAGCGTAAACAAAATCTTATGAGGATAATCATCAGGTCTTCGTTCCCTTGGCACCGGAGTCGTTTTGGTTCTTGACAAGAGTCCAGCGGGTGGTCCGCAACAACTTTTCGACCCATTAGGGACGAGGATTTGTTTTCAGTAGAGTATGGTGTTTTATCTAGAAAGGGATGACAGCACAGCTTGTTGCCCGTCTACATATCATTCTTATGTAATTTGTCGTTTATATATCAACTAGCTTAGTACCCGTGCGATGCACGGGATTCCCTACATTATTATTCATAACGAATATAATTTATTATACAAAGGAAGTAAGTTACGATGAATGTTGATTATTGACATTTTCAGATTAACGATTTTTTTTCGGATTAAATTAATATTCTAAATAAGTTGACATGAATTCTATCTATTTTACTAATGAGTGTTAATATAACTCTTAACAACTTATACCGAGGAGATTGACACAAAGTGATTTGTATAAACCGGTTACTTTTGCGATTCAATTAACCTTTTTAAGACCTTTATCAATATATCCAACATAATATTAACATGCAATACCAAAACAAACAATCAAGTACCATGAAAAAATCAAATCAAACATAATGTCATAGTTGCATTGGTAAGTTCACATAGTAGCCAGTATTCAAAAAAATATTACTATAAAAAAATATGGAAAAAGACAATACGACGTAATTATCAAACATTAAAAATTTGTCTTTTGGATCATCAAATGATTGTGCACATATATATATATATATATTTCTGTTTATGTTTTTGTATGTTATAATGTATTGTGTTCACTTGTTATTGCATTAATTAAAGATAATGCTGATCGTACATCATCACTTGTGGTTCTGATCAATCTCTTAAAACCAATGAACCCTTGTAGATTACCATAACCTTAATGTAGTATGATTTTGTGAGGTTGTTGATTGTGGAAACTTAAAACATCATAACACATTTAACGCAAAACATGTAAAGAAAACTGAAATGTTAACTAAAGGATCACCACCTTAATTAAAAGAAATCGCAATGTGTTTAGATTATCAAAATGTAAACAAAAAAATTATAGAAATTAAGGAAACATACCAAAACTTATATTAACCATTAACCATGTTCAAATACATACTAAAAAGACCACAAAAGTTTTAATCCACTTCATCATAAAAACCTTCCATACATATACGCCAAGACTAAATAAACAAAACTTGGGGACATTCCAACGTCTAATTACTAATGGTTTTGTCAAACTTACTACCGTACTACATTATCGACATTTTCCAAATACAAACTAAGAAGCCAAACATCTAAATATATATCTTCAGATTAAGGACGCGAAAATACCAACTTACCTTCCCTTTGGAAATACATAATACGATAACGCCTACCATTCTTTAAAGCAAGCTTCTTCATGGTTGACTTCCATTCTCTCACAGCATATCTTGTTTGACTACCAGAACCTTCAGCACACGTTTCCCGGATAACAGAGACTCCATTTTCACCTTCAACACGCAAGCTGTCCACATTCTGAAACTCACAATCCTTTGCAAACGGTATTGGAAAACGCTACAAAAACATTATAACAAACATTAAAAATTCATTTATAATCTAAAATTATAAACCAAAGACACAAAGTAAATATATTTTAACTGATAAATATGCTTATGTAGTGAAAACTTACAAAGCGATATGTCACTTTTGTAGTCACTTCATGATCAGGAACAACATATTCAGATAGACTATCATCATCATCATCGGATAAGTCACTTGAAAGTTCAATTACTTCATCAGAAAGTTCTAACTGTGGCTGAATAATTTCATTCCCTAAATTATGAGGGTCCACCCGCATTCCATCTTCCCGAAACAGATCCAACTTGAATACATAATCCTCAACTTTTTCAAACATTAGAAAATCGCCAATGCATAATTTCAGATCCTTAGCGACAGTACTCCAACCATCAGTAAAATAAAATCCAATAAAAAAAAACTCTAGTTGGACTGTCCATTGATACACATCTCCAAAATGTATGACAACCTGATGTGGCAGCATAGTGTCGTTGAAATGATGCTCGATATAATCATTAGGCAGATTCTACATATTTTTAATGAAAAAAATAACCACATCAGAAACTTCATTAAATATAACATAATTAATAAAAGGAATTAAAATTAAAGATTTACCATCTTTTTGGTTGCCGGTATTATAAACCAATACGGGAATTTGTTCGAAACATCTTTTGTTTGAACAGACTTTGTAAGCGTAACTTTTAAAGTAACATGTTCAAACAATTCGAAGACAACGAAATCCCATATTTTAATCCCTAGATCCTTGACAACTTGCTTCCATCCAGTTGTGATATGATATGAGCCTGACTTTTCTTCAACCTTTGCACCCCAATACTTATCATCATCCGTGGTTATCAAAACAGGACCCCACAGGAAAGTCATGTTGCTCATGTAATCGCTTGTAACATGGAGGCAACTTCTGTTAATGATTTAAATCAACAAATATGGTATTAACATGATATAATAAACAATAAAGTATTGGATAACAACATAATGCATACACAATTTAAAACATAAATCAATCAGTATATAATATAACATTACCAAGTAGATGGCATTGTTGACAGGGATAGGATTGAAGAAACTTTTAACCATTTTTCCTGATACTTAAACGTTGTTTTACTGTTCCTGTAAAACAAATTAATGCACCAAAAATTAGATCATGAAAGTTAAAGTGTTGAATAGAAAGTAATAAACCAAACTTACGCTGTACAATACATAAAAGAAATATATGATACGTTTAACAACACTCAACAAATTTATCAACAAATGAAGAGATTATATACAGTTATAAAGCATTGGAGGAACACTATCTCATTGTCAACCAATAATCCGAACCTTATGAACTTGCTTAACTTAAAACCAACCCTGCCATATCATGTAATATCTACTAAACTTGAAAGGGAAAAAAATCAAAACTAATATGATAATCATGGCATCCTAAGAGCAGAAAGATTCAAACAAATTGTCTAATGGTTTGCCAAGATCGATTGAGGAGATAATTAAATGACAAAGAATGAACTTCTGATGGTTTGCCAACTTCAGGTAACAAACACCAAAACCCACGACTAATACTATTTGACACATGCAACCAACATAGCAAACAACAAACATCATCAATAGCAAAAACACCAAAAAAATCATCAACATCATTGTGGCAATATAACAAACAACTGGCGTGCGCATTACAATAGACATCCGAAATCAACAAAACAACTACCATAACCAAATGGCAGAATACTTAATTCACAACCACACCCAAAAACACGAAACATTCAACAAAAATCCTGGCGAAACAAATTAAAGGCCAAAAACCGAAAAACAAAAAAGAAAGAGTCCAACAATACAAACAGACATGATGGATTACTGATAATAAAGAAGATCAAAAAAGGGAAAACATCAAAACCCTAATCGACATGAGCATAAAAGAAACATATAACATAAAAGAAACAATTAACATACCATAACAGAAATCGTTTGATAAACTGTAAAATCAAACCTGTAATCGTTTGATTACAGTTGATTGCGGACGAAGAAGATGATAAAAGGGAAAAAATTAAAACCCTAATCGACATGAGCATAAAAGAAACAAAGAAAAGGAAGATCGAAGAAAAAAGTATCGTGTAAAATCAAACCTGATTATTGAATGAGAAAACGAAGATCGAAGATCGAAGATCAAAGAAACACTAAACTTCAAAGGCGGCCATTGAGTGAGGAAGTTAGAGAGAGTGGTGGAGTTATATCCGGTTCATTTAAGAAGTTAGAGAGAGTGGTGAACAATCCGGTTTATTTAAGGTTATTAAATAACAAAAATAACTATTAAATGGGAGCACAAGTAGAACTATCCATAACCCATTAGGAGGATCCATAACCCAGATTTTTTACCCATTAAAATGAGCGGGAAAAAAAATGAGGAGGCCCTCACAAAGTGCCAAGTGTCCCTCAAATGCTTTTATTTATATATATTAGTAGATATGAATGAAAATAGATATAAAAAATATATAGATTATTTTTGTTTTTTACGAGTATCTATCTACATGTCATGTAACACGTTTGTATAATTAAGAAAATAATAAAAAAGACGCGAGGTGGACGTATTTGGTCCCCTTGACCCATTTGCATAACCATCATGTCTACTATTATTAAATTAAAAATATGAGCTTCGTGGTATTGACTTAATGAGTCATCACATTATCGATGGGTAGCTATATCCCCACCATTTTCCCAACTATCTTTGAGCACTTTAATATTATCCCCTACCCTTTCATATCAATCTCTAACATCACATCCCCTTTTTAACTACTTTTTTTTATATAGTTGTCGTGAAAAATACTTTTTAATCACATTGTATAAAATTACTTGTTCATTTAGTGCATGTTTGGCTCTCCATTTTTTCCCCAACTTTTGACTTATAACTAATTGAAGAAGTCAAAAGTTAAAAAAAAAAAGTGCTTGGGTAATTGTTTGGAAAATGAGCTTTTGGAAGATTTTGGCCTTGGAAAAGGAGAAATGAAGGAAAAAGTGAGAAGTCACAATTTATGACTTTTGGGGAAAATGAGCTTTTGATGGGGAAAAAGTCATAAGGAGAAAATAAGATGGAGAGCCAAACATGGCCTAATTTTATAAAACGCCTAAATGCGCAATTACGTATATTTTGTTTTGTCAGCTTTCCAATATAACAATTTCACTAAAAGCAAGGTTGTATTCAAAATAAAGTATTTATAATATCATAAATACGTAACAAACTAAATTGATGCTCACAAAAAAATCAGTAACTAATGACAGGGGTGGGTCTAAACCCACTTCCCCTCCATACGACTAAGGAGAACAAAACACAACTTCCCTAGATATGAGTCACGAGGAAACTTCTCCTCATCATCAGGCGGACAGCTCAACGACACAAAGATCGAGAAATATTACAATCTTATAAGTCAAACCTTACAAACAAGACAAATGGATCATACGCTTAAGCAAATAGACAAAACATGAGTTATCGCTTTCAGTAGAGAAGAAGTTGAGGGGATTATCCATTAAGGAATGTTTGGAGAGACAAAGAGCTGGAGGAGAAGATAACAACCTGTTGAGTTCTATATTCTAGAGAAGTCACGTGTCTTGTTTGGAGAATAGAAAGACTTGTGGCTGACTATAAATACCAGTCCAAGAGCACATCCTAGAACACACCAGATACAAGACTTGGCGCTATTCTTGTAGCCTTATCGTTTTCTTTACTCCTCATTTGTAATGTGTTTACTTTTCCTTTCTATTTCCCTTTATTTTTCATCGTTGTAATGATCTGTATTTCCCCTGTAATAATACCACTTGGCATTAGATCTTCTAAGGACAAGTGCTTCATTATCAATAAAGCATACTTAGTCTCTACCACATACTCGTTGTATCAACAATAACGGTTATGCTATCCATTTTTGTGAGTTTTGATCAATGTACAACCCTTGTTTCTTCTTAGGAAACAACCTTTTGGGCAACAAAACCACAACCACCTTTGTTCCGGGCCGTAGTACAACTATTGTCACCTTTCGACAACCCCATGACCACCTCCGACCACAAAACAACACCTAGCCGAACAACAACCACCTCTGACTACAGCCCACAAAACCTTCGCCACTATACGACACCACTGCCGCCACCACTCCCTACAATGTTTCAAATCACTAACTCCCCTCGCGACTCTACGGTAACCCAACGATCTGTTTGTCATTTCTTTTCTACAAATCCATATGAGAATGTTCGTTGTGTTTGATTTTCATGATTTCAACCGTGTGTCTATAGTTGTGTTTATTGGGGTTCAACAAGAAGAAAAGAAAAGAAATGAAAAAAATTGAGTTCAATTGGGTTATTGGTGGGTGATATGGTTGTGTTTTGTGTGTGGGTTTTTAATCTCAAATTGTGTGGGTGATAAAAAAAAACTCTTATATAAAGCAATTTTATTAAACATAGACAATTATGAGTGTTTTTTTAAATGCTTTAGTATACTTACACTAAGACACTTGTATAAACGAATACATTACCAAACGTTCACGAACATAAATGAAAGAACGCGACCTATGTTCATGTCCATTCATTTAACTAAACGAGCAAAATCTTGTGTTTGAGTTTGTTCATTTATTACACAAACGAACTTCCCATCGAACGATTCATGAAATGTTTGCTGGAATTTCAGTCCGTTTGCAGTCGTAGCTGTACATGTATGATTGACCATTCCAAGCATCTTTGCTTTGACATAAGTTGGTACTATGATGTTTCTATTGGAGAAGCTCTTATAGAAAATGATTATCTTCTAGAAATCCGAGTGTTAGATCCAGTTGATTTTTTTATGTTTAATATTGGTGACTTGGGGTTTCTAAAGGATGACAAGATCAAATGCGTAGCATAAAACGACTTCCATGATGAAGCTTTGCTATTCATGAGAGTTGTTAAAAAGGCTTTAAATTAAAAGATGATGCAAAAAAAATGTCACAAGATAGTTGATGCTCTATGATAAAAGAAGGCTTTAATAACAAACAAGAAGATGATTGTATTCATAGCTTAACTTTTGTTAGAATGATTTTGGTTGTTTAACGTTTGTCGGCTGCACTGATAGTTAGTTAATGATTTTGGTTGTTTAACAAGTAGGGAATACCTTTGCCTACATATACAGTGTTTTTCGTTCTTACAACTTTCATAATACAGAATTCTAACATGTGTTTAAGGCATGTTGGGTTATATTGCGCTCACCAAAAGAGAATTGATGACATACGTCACTTTAAATTGTTAATTGTCAACACCGTTGTAATGCACAAGTTCCTACTATAGTATTCTGCGCGTATAAATGAATTTTGTACTAGACATACACGTAGGGGCTCACACGTGATTCTCCTGCAGCGACGCACGAGTTCCCTACTAGTTATAAATAAGACATGCAGTTAAGCACTTAAGCCTAAAAACAAACTTTAGAAGCCTAATTAGACAAAATGTTTATATATATCTTATTTGGGTTATTCAAATCGAATTAAATTTTGAGTTGTTCATGTGAAATTCGATTAACAACCCCCTAGGTGGTGTTATGTGTTTTATTTTTAATACTAGATAAGGGTAATTTACTAAATTATTGCGGGTAAATATCATAAAAAAACACTAAACTTTCTGGATTTTTCTTCCACTAAAGTGTACTCAACAATTTTTTACACATAAAAAAGCACTACACTTATAATTTTGTTTTCACAAAAATCACTTAACAATTTCTTATACATAAAAACTAATATACCTCTTGTTTCCCCATAAATGTCACTCGACAAAATTTTGATTGGTTTTTATTTAATAACCTGCAACTAGAACACCCAGCTGTTTTGCTTACATGCTTTTTTGTTGCATACGTGGCCTATATATTTTTTATCGTTAAAAAATTCAGGTAGTTGTTGATGAAGAAAGTTAAGTATTTCAAACGTCTTACATCAATTAGAAAATAATCTTATTTGTTATATATTTCTTCCTTGGTTAAATTAGGAAAACTAATATTACTTCGGTTGCAACAAGATAATTTGTTAAAACTTAAAAGAATAAATATATAATTACAAAATATCTAAAAAACTAAAAAAACACATTAACCACATTACAAAAGAAAAAAAATTGTTTAATGACATTTATGAGAAAAAAAAAATAGTGTTTTTGTATAAAAAAAATGACAAGTGACCTTTGTGAGAAAAAACTGAAAATATAGTGTTTTATGTGCAAAAAAAACTGTTGAGTGACTTTAGTGAAAAATATAGAAATTTCAGCATTTTTTTATCATACTAACAATAACATAATCACTAATTCCAAACACACACGTGAAAAAATCTCCAACAAAATCATTCAAAAACAATAACAGTTACACAAACGTATCCATACGACCATACCTCAATAGAAGTCCTTAACAACTGATCGTCTTCAGGATTCCAACAACAATGAACATAATCCGTTGTTGTCAGCGTCTTAAGTGAACACATAATTCGTTGTTGTCATCCTCTCAGTCAATGACGAAGACGAAGGAGGAGGGTTCCAAGGTGTTGATGGACGGTGGCAGTGTAGCATTCGGTTCCACCGCCACACTCGCTACCACCCAACATCGAGCCATCGTACCAAATGTTGCTGACGGAGAAAGCGGCGGAGATGTAAGAGACGTTGGAGGAGGCGCCGATCAAATTGAAAATGCATGTAGCAGAAAAATAAATTGGAAAATACAGCCATTATATATTCAATTTGGTTAGGGGTGTTGTGTCACCTGGACACATGTACTACACTTACATCTAACACCTGTAACCCACTTAACCATAACTTAAAAATGAGAATAACCAAAATAACAAAGAACCAGTTGCAAGGCTCAAACCCGAGAAGCCTTACTAAGGCTACAACAACCTCACCAACTGAACCGGGAACATTTTTGTTATATCATTTGAAAAAGAGTAAAATGTCATTTTCGTCCCTGAGGTTTGGTCAGTTTTGCGAGTTTCATCCAAAGGTTTATTTTTTCTCATCTGGGTCCTCAAGGTTTCCAGATCTTGCCTTTTCCATCCGACTCGTTAACTCCATTTAATTTTTAACGTTGAATCAGGGGTATTTTTGTCCTTTTAACTATTTGTTTGTTTTATAAATATTATTACACTTAATAAAAAATAATAATTCTCTTTCTCTCATCATCAACCAAAACCACCCCCCAACCAGACAAACCACCCCCTCCCCCAACCAGACAACACCACCACCGCTATAATCAACCAGCACCACTATCACAATCACCATCAACAATAAACCACCACACTTGCAAGTCAAACCACCGAAATCACTCCATACACCACTACCACCGGAATCACACTAAACGCCACAACCACCGTCACCCATCAAACATCACCACCACCACACCTGAACTCTAGTTATTAGAACCATAAAAAGATGAAGTTTTGAGACTTGCAAATATGTCGGAAACTTCATTCTAACCATAGCCGACATTGTCGTAGGAGGTCATGGCTAGGGTTTCTACCCACCTTCATCATCGCAGATCTACCCTTGTTGGCTGCAACCATCACTGAACTGAACAATCATATATCATCACAGACCTGCAACATATATCATCACAGACCTGCAACATTTATCATCATCCACCATTGCCTTCATCACTGACCGGACCTGCAACATCCATCATCATCTTCAACACTGATTGGACCTATCGGATTTTGTGGTCGAAGAAGATGTTCGATCGATGCACGAAGTTTGTAGTGGAAGCTAGGTGATGAGGGTTCGTTTGTTCGATCTATTGATGTAGAGACACGAGAGAAAGAAAGATAAAAAGAGATAATGTAGGAGGGGTTGGTGGAGTGGGGTAGGCAGGGTTTTATTTACAAATTTAAATTAAAAAAAGATTTAAAACAAGGGTATATTGGTCTTTAAACAAAAAGTTAACGAAATTTTTGGATGGAGTTAACGAGTCGGATGGAAATGGCAAGAATTTGAAACCATGAGGACCTAGATGAGAAAAAACAAACGTTTGGATGAAACTCGCGAAACTGGCCAAACATCAGGGACGAAAATGGCATTTTACTCTTTGAAAAATACACTATATAAACCCTTAAAACATATAAAGCTGAATAAAAAAAAAACAACCAGCCTCTGCCACGTGGCAAAGGAACTATTCATAGAAGTTGCTATATAAATATATAGGATAATTTGTCAAATTATTGCTCAGCTCGTGACTGACTTAATATTTAAAACTAGGGGTGGTCAGGGCACAAACTATAAAGGCACTGAGTACCCCACTATCTCCACAAATTCACCATCGTTGGTGTCTCTGGTAGTGGCGATTGGGTATGTTTCACTTGTAACACCCCAAAAATGTTAAGTAATAATAGTATGGTGGGAATTATATATAAATCTATCTATGTATGTATATGTGTATACGTATATGTATGTATGTATAAGGGTGTACTCCTAGTTGTAAGTGGTGCATAGATAGTTGTACATTCAATAAACATAAATATTACCAAGCTAATTACTTGGGTAAAATGGTGGGAATTTAGTTGAAAAATAGAGAGGGGCTAAATATGATATGGCACTTATCTTGAAGGGTTATTGTGGGGTGAATGGTAGTAACAATTCTTAAAGGACTAAACAAGGTTAATTGGGGATAATTCTAAAACAAAAGAAAAATTGGTCAGGAAGAAGAGAAAGGGGGCGACACATAGGGGGCCTCATTTCATCCATTCCTTGTTAAAATTGAAGTAAGAATTCACCTCATATCCCTTGCATGTCCTTGAATTGTTAACCCTTTTGTGCTATTAATCATGTTGGTAAATTGTAGAATTAGTTTTGGTGAAGTTGAAAGTAGTAGGATGGATTGTATGATTATGTTGTGATAATTACTTGTTGTGGTTAGAAAAGCATGTTTGCTATGTGTAGTAGTGTAAATTAAAGAGATTGTATGTTACATTCTTGTTTTAGGGCTGAATTGTAAAAGGGTTAAATGGATGTTGGGATGAAGGTTCTATGTTGACTTTTAAAAGTCAACAGGACCTCAACACCAAGAAAGTTCTATGTGATTTACTATTGTTGTTAAATGGAAGGGTAGATTGTAAATATAAGTATAGAATTGGGGATGTTGTGTTATGAAATGGTATAACCACTTGAATGTATGGATATGTACACCAATTGTATGAGGAAATGCCTAGTATCTTAGAATAGGTGAAATTGTGAAAATCGCATGATGAATATGATTGTAGAAGTTGTAGTTGTGTGGTTATGCTAGTTGTTTACCTTGAACCAAGATTGGTAAAGGGTAAAGTAATAGAAGCTAAAGTATGAATTTCCTTCACTATGTAGGTGTGAAGGTGGAAGGTACGAGCGATCATAAGGAGCAAGGTGCACACAACAAAGGTAAGTTGGTTTCCACCAACTAATAACCCACTACCTTATTGTTTTGATATTTACATATGCGTTGTTGTATGTTGAAGTGGTAGAAACACCCTTTATGGGTTAAAGTAGTAGATTTGACCTTGATGGGTCAAATTAGTAGAAATACCCTTTGGTGGGTTAAAGTGGTAGAATGACCTTAATGGGTCAAGTGGTAGAAATACCCTTTGTGGGTTAAAGTGGTAGAATTGACCTTAATGGGTCAAAATAGTAGAAATACCCTTTGTGGGTTAAAGTGGTAGAATTGACCTTAATGGGTCAAAATAGTAGAAATACCCTTTGTGGGTTAAAGTGGTATAATTGACCTTAATGGGTCAAAATAGTAGAAATACCCTTTGTGGGTTAAAGTGGTAGAATTGACCATAATGGGTCAAAATAGTAGAAATACCCTTTGTGGGTTAAAGTGGTAGAATGACCTTAATGGGTCAAAATAGTAGAAATACCCTTTATGGGTTAAAGTGGCGATATTGACCTTGATGGGTCAAGATAGTAGTAATACTCTTTATGGGTTAATGGTAGAAGTATGGACATTATCATGACTCCATGGAATGTTCAATTACCTTGGACAAGTGATGATGGTGATTATGCCTACTAATAGTTTCTTGTTATTTTGAATAGGTAAAGCACATGAATGAAGATCAAGTCTAAAGCAAGGATGTAGTATGCACGCTCAAGTTTCTTTTGGGTTGGGTACCATGTTAAAACTAGAATCTTTGAGTCATATAAATAGTTGTTGATGTGTAATGTACATGTTTTGAAAACGGGTCAAAGATTTACATGGTAGCTAACTTAGACAATGTCTTTTGGTAGATAAACCAATGTGGTAGTTAATGGTAGTTGTTGGACAAATACTTTTATCATGTTTATATAATGGTGTTTTGGTTCGTTTACTATTATGTAAAAAAAAAATTCGGGTCTTACATCACGGGTTCTAGGCAACGGTTGTGATTGTTTATATATATGTATGTGTGTGTGTATGTATGTGTGTATGTATGTGCATGGGGGATGGTTCATTTCAAAAGAGGTTTTAGTGCGAGAAGTGCAAGAAGAAGATATAAATAATTCATTTTGATTTTAAGTAAAAATGCAAGAAAATTGTTGAAATGTGTTGTTTATTTATCTATCTTGAAAATAAAACAAATACATCAAGCAATTTCATTAGTTTATATAACCTACACATATACAATTTTTGTGTAGAAACATTACCTATGCATCATATAACACATGTATGGGAAAGAGTTTATACCTTAAAAAACATTAATTGCATTGATTTAATGTTGTTTTGTATAAATAACATAAACAATGATATATAAGAAATAAAAACTTCAAAAATTTATGAATCATTACTAAAAAAGTAAGATTTAGGTCTCTTCTCGCACTTCTCGTACTATAACCCTCTTCTTAAATTAACCTACCCCCCCCCCATACACACACACACATATATATATATATAGTGGGGCTTGGGTATGTTTCACGTGTTTTAGGTGATGATTGCGATTGTTTGGTGCGTTTTAAACTAATACATATATATATATAACTTTAATTTTTTGGTGGAGTGTATAGATGGTGGTTGTTCGAACTTGGAAGATGGTGGCGGTGGTTGCAGGTTGTTGTACGCAGTGGTGGTACTGGTGGTTGGAAGATGGTTACAGGCGGCGTAATATGGTGGCAGCTGGAATATGGTGGTGCAATGACGGAAGTATGATGATTGGGGTTGGAAGATGATGGTGGTGGTTATTAGGTTGCAGGTGGTGGACGTTGTGGTGGTGTAACGAATGTATGATGGTGATTGTTGGGGTTGCAAGTTTGTTATAGGTGATGGTGGTTGGAAGATGGTGGTGGTTGTAGGTGGTGTATATTTATTTTTAATTTATTTCTTTAAGCTTTTCAGGGTAGGGTTTAAGTGTTGTGTTGCCTTCAAATTGATGTTTCGACGTAGTGAATTAGTGAAATGATGTATCAGTACAGGATTGGAGGAAATTAGAGTAGTAACGGGTCCCCCCTAACCGTTGCTAAGTTGAAGGTTCATAGGTGAAAGCAAATAATGCTATTAAAGAACAAATTAGTAAAATTTAAAGTTTAAGATTGAATCAACTACGACCAGACCACAGCCAAATATGTAATTTACTATAAAATCAAACCCATCTCTTCCTTAGGACACCATAAATTGTAAACACCATTATCAAATAAATAGTGGTTATGTTATACGTACATTAAAATTAAAATTCCCTTATATTAAAGAAAAATCTTCTTTTCTTTCTAAATTTATACTTGCTCATTATATATAGTATTAAATAACAAGTGGTTTATGCGGTATGGGGTTGTACATCATGCTTTATGCGTTTTTTTGTGCTTGGTGGTGTTGTATATTGGCTTTGTTGTGTTGTACATAACTGATTATAGGGGTATGTAGTTGTCTTCCTTCTCTTCTGCGATAAACCCTAACTCTATCACTTCATCCATTCTCAAGTAAGTTTCCACTCTGATCATACAAACATGATCGTTTCTATCGACAAAGTATGTACAAAGATTTTGTGCTGAGACCTCAAATTAACCATCTCAAAACCACCCCCTCCACCGTCATCATCAATAGTTCGGGACAACCGCCATCACCAACAGGTTGGAATCATCACCTCAGCCTGCCAACATCATCGTTATCTTCATCAACAGGTACGACCACTTTGCATTTTTTTTCCAGATTTTTTTGGGTGGGATGAGGTTTTAACGGGTTAAGTAAACCGACAACGGTTGTGGTGCTTAAAGATTGATTCGCTGTTTTCTTCGAGTGCAGAGCATGAGGTTTTGTTTGTTAGATGACGTGGTTAACTGTTTTGGTTTCAAACCCCTTTCTCATGAGTTGTTTACGCTGTGTTCCCGAGTTTACTAAATAAAAGAAAAGAAGAGAAAGAGATATTAGGAGAGAAAAGAAAGAAAAATATATAATTTTATTTCGTGTTCCCGAGTTGAAAGGAAAAGAAAAAAAACTAAAGATTTTATGTGTTCCCGAGTTGAAAGAAAGAGAAAGAAAACGTCTATTTTACAATTATACCCTTGTAAGATTTTATTATATGTTAAATGAGATGGTAAATTGGTAAATAATATACTTTAATTTATTTTTACTTTCCCTTCATTCCGCTACCTTCCAATTTGGAAGGATTGTTATTTGGAGGAATTTTCCTTCCCCTTCTCTCCACTTCTTTCTTTTAATGAAACTCTGGAACACAAAATTGTTCCCCTTTCTTTCCGCTTCCTTTCCTTTCCTTCTATTATTAAACTCTGTAACATAATGTTAATCTAAATTTACAATGGTTTTGAAGAAATTGTTTGTCTAAAAAAGTCAAGATGTGTAATTTGTTGTCTTGCATGTTGTACTTACATTTACACTGTTTTGAGTTGTTAATATTGGACTCATTATTAGTGCAAAATATACAAAGTCTATAGTGTTAGCTTGTCATTGTTGAAACAATGCCAATGTTCTTTTCTATACAAATCTGTGAGGTGTCTCAACTATTCATAGAACATTTGCTTGAAGATAGGCTATATGATCATCTCTTTTAGGTAACCAAATTGTAGAAGCAAAACCATTTCCTAATGCATAATTGCATGAATGGACCAATTTAGGGACACTCAGACACCACACGCAACCGACACTATGTATTGTTATTAAGAATTTATATATCCTTTGTCGTAGTATTTGCTTAGAAGTTAATCATTTCTTAAATGCTTTAGATTCTTCTTCAAGAGGAAGCTATCAAAATTTGACGCTTTAGGTTGTTGTTGACGAGGAAACTATCCAATTTGCATTGGACTGCAACAGCGTTACCTTTGCCGGGTGTTGGAACAAGCAGAAGCCAGGTGGTACTACCAGCATCCGCATTTGTTTTCGTGAACTTTGTGGTAACCACATAGCCTTTCATTTTACTTGATGTATTTCTTTTATCGCCCGAAAGCTTTCAGGTGATTTAAGTTATATAATGAACCGGATCAAATACTTGACGGTATAAATTCGGGTGACTACGTTTTGATGCCGCCGTAACGCGCGACGAGTCAAAATGCTATAGGAGCGTCGTAATACAGGAGGCGAAACTTTATTATCAAAACCAAAACTCTATATAGGAGCGTCGTAATACATCAGAATCTGCCCCACTTATTCATATTTAGATTACTATAAAATCAAAATCAAGAATAAGTCATAGCTATTCATATTTTATATCTAGATTACCATAAAATCAAAATCAAGAATTTAATTAGTGGGACACCATACTATTAATTAGTGATGCATCAAAATCACAAAAGACAAATTTTATAAGACATCGCAAATGGTGTACGTAGTATATTAAAAATCTGCTATCACCCTTGTGTTGTCATAGGAAATTATTGGTAAAGCCTAACCTTTTTGAGGTGTCATGTTTGATCCTTAATCTTACTGAGTTTTACTGATATGGGAAATGATTGGTAGAACCTAACCTCTTTGAGGTGTCAGGTTTGATCCGTGATCTCACCGAGTTTTACTGATTTTTCACTGTCGTGCCTTCGGGCGTGTGGGGGATCGGGTTTTCTCCGAAACTGGTGGCTTGGTGGGTTTTGGCTACCCATCGCTACTTGTGGGGAGACACCTAAGAGGTGTCTTCACCCATGGGCGTATGGAGTGCTTTTGTAACCAATTGGTGGGTACCCCGGGTAGTCGTGACATCTGTTTGTTGGCCGTTCAAAAAAAAAGTATATTAAAAATCTCCTCATCATAGCCAATTAATCTCACCAATTGCAAAGCTAAGGTAGTGTATGTGGAGCGTAGATGTAGACAACATTACCTCTAACCCCTGTAAATAGAGACGTTGCTTTCAATGAGACCCCCGACTCGATGGTGATTTTGCATCAACCTTTAGACATAAGACAGATAAACACTTAGCAGTCGGGACAAACCCGATTGGTGCATGTACCCCATTGTCTTTTGACTATCAACGCCAGCACATGATGCATGATTGGTCCGCCATTTTAACGTTATTTTCATTAAATTAGCAAAATAACATCAAAATTAGTGCAATTTTACTTTTGTCTCCCGAGAACCCACACATATATACATTATATGCGCATACCGCAAGCGGGGCATTGTATATTAAAATTGTATGGGTGATAATCCATATTGGTTAACAGATTTTCAATTGTCGGGTTAAATTGATAAATTTGAAATGAAGCACAAATATATTTAAAACGTTATGAACTTATACTTAAATGCACGTTGGTTAGTGTAACCTGGATACCACCCATGTAATATATTTATCTAAAGGGTTGTTTGGTAACATCTGAATTGTCATTAAGAAGCTACATTTGAATGGTTCATAGTCTCTTAATGATTAAGATGTAATTTTAAGTGTGAGTGGTTAAGAGGTAACATCTTAATAGTTGCCTCTTAACCATTCAGACTTAAAATTACCTCATAATAATTCAGAGGTTATGAACCATTAAGATGCTACCAAACAACCCTATATGAGTTGAGACAAGTGGGAGTGGCTCATGAATTTGAATCCAATGATGTAAACTCAACCCAAAACAGCCATGACAAATACCTGGTATGTGACTAGTTTTTTTTTAATTTAAATTTATAAAATATGATACAATCACTTTTTACTTCACGTGAGGCATGTGCACCCATCGTTTATGTAATATAGTGAGAGTAAGATACCAAGATCGTCCAAAGATACGAGATCATTTAGTACTGAGATATAGTGAGAGTAAGATACCGAGATCGTCCAAAGATACGATATCTTTTAGTACCGAGATATTGTCGACGTCTAGTAAAGCCAGTAAAAGGATGATTTTTGTTATAAAATAAATTAAGAATAAAAATAAGTCGAGTAATCAGATGTAAACAAAATGGGTGTTTGGACCTTTTAGTAGTCTTTGATGCTTTGTTAACTTTCACTATGGATAACAAGATTTTACTTACTTGGTAAGAAGTTGTATGTGTTAATGCGTGTAATAATGAACTCTTTTTAGGGCCTTTCACATTCAACCATATTGAAGCATAATCAACTGGAAACTCTCCACAAGGTCGAATTAAGTCCCAATTCGTTAGCATAATGAGCAAAGAAACCAATCGAAAATTGGGGACTTTTCAAATTTAAGTAGAAAATTAGTCGTAAGGGATTTATCTCACCCTTAACAGAATCCACAGTGAAACTATTCAACGCCAAGTTTTCGTATTAAAATGTAAATTTTAATCCTAAATAAATCAAGTTATTTGGCGTCTTGATCCTATCTCCACGCCAAGGCAGGAATTACTAAACCTAAAGTTCCAAATCATAACCTCTAACCCCCTTTCAAGCAATTAACATGTTGGTTCTACATAGACATAGATAACATGAATGTTTTGAACTAACAAAACACAAGGTTGATGATAAAATTTACAGATTTCGAATACTCACTTTCAATATAGTATTTACTACTTAAACTCATGCAACACACACCCTTGTAAATTCATAGCTTAATTTAAGTGACTCTCCATCAAGGGGGTTGAATCCCCTAAACACCCGCAAAAACCTTAGCCGCTCATAGCTTAATAGATAGAGTTTAACAAACTTGAAAAGATTATATAAATCATGACAAGATTTATAAAGTTTTAATGTAGTTCTTACATTTCTTCAAGATTACAAGGCTTAAAAGAAGCGGATAGAAGTAGAATTTGTTGTAATAGGGGAGAAAAGAATTGAGAAAGCTGAAATGGAAGTGAAGGTCTTCATCTATAGAATCTGCAATTGAGGTACGACCCGTGCCATGCCAAATGCTAGTGAATTTGACAAGTATCCAGGCATAGGGCATGGTACTGAGACACGACCCGCGGTAAGCTCTTGTGTTCCCCGCTAGATCTCGAAAATCCTTAAAATATTTGTTTTGTCATTTAATGGTCAAGGCACAACTCGTGTCTTTGAGACGCAGGGTGTGTCTCGACAACAGATCAGTAGATCTTTGGTTTCGTCCGGAATCGCTTCGTTTGTTTGTTTTGGGCCCATTTTTCCTAAAAATAAAAAGTAAACTAATTTAAGTTTATTTCGAATAAAAGAAACTCATTAAAAAGTGGGTTTATTTTTATATAAAAATTATGTAAATTTATATGCATATCAATATGCATGATATTATAAGGAGGGAAGGGGCACTATAGGGTACTTACTTTGGTCCCGACTACTCCTGGAGTGTCATGTCAAATTCAAGGCAAAGTACCCTAGAACCACCAAATCATTGGCAGCACTCTAGGGTATTTTGCCTAATTTTTTTTTTTCATTTTTCCTTCAAGTAAATTTAATATAAATACATTTATATATAAAACATAAATATCACATAATTAAACTAAAAAAACACACTAAAACTACAATTAACTAAAACACATAAATGAAAAATATAAAAGCTAATCCAATCATTTCTTAACATTTGTCATGCCGAGATGTGCGGAAATTCCGCACCGTACTAATATTGGTACTCAATTTGGGTGAACCCAATGGCTACGTCTTTGAGCGTGTCCGCACCCTCCTCCGTCAAAGTTCTTAAGCATTGAGTATTCAAGCGTTCACACTTATTGTTGAGGTCGTCTCACTTTCGGTGAAGTTAATTAACTGTGCAGTTGGTGTCACACGCTAGCTCTTTGAATTAAGCTAGGACACAAGGCCAAAGGATGGCCGCGGTGGTGTTGATGCGTCTTTCACCTCGGTGTATGCCATGACCAAAGCTATCTCCTCAGCTTCCTCGGTCCAACGAACCATGTTCGGGACTCGATGACAGTGGGTTAAGGGGTTAAATTGATGAAGATTGAAGGTGACGGCGGAGCTTGGTGGGTGAAAAAGGAGAATGCATGGTATTTATATAAATAATTTGGTTAAAAAATTACATTTGACCATTACTGCACGGTCAGATGGCAGAACAATAAAAAAAAAATTCTCACAACCGTTGCAGCTCGATTACTTCTTAACAAGCTGCAACGGTTTTTTAAAGTATCCGAGAGGGTGGTGACGGTGTCTAATCTGCAACCGTTGCAGATTGAGGGTAACCAAGAGTGCTCCATCCCCCCTTGGATACATGTCTCGATTATCATTAATATATATACCCGTTTACCAAAACTACCCGCATTTTAGTTTTAGTTGTTCTTCTATGATAAAGTAATCCACTAATCCCCTACATTTTTGTTTTCATTCTCTAATAATTCTTTATTAAAAATAGTGTGGTAAAAAAAAAGTTTTGACAATTTTATCTTTACTTAAGTAACGACAGGTCAAAAAATTAAATATGTCGAACTAACACGCAAACAATTTTTATACCACATTGGGTGGAGTTCAGAAACGGTTTAACAAGTCATACTAGGTGATTTAACCGGATATACCAAATGATTTAACCGGTTGTACTAGGTTTTCAAAACATTACAAAAAAGTTCAAATAGAATTTTTTTTTTTCTAAAAACAAAAACATTAACTTAAATCTTGAAGGGGTGAAACAATGAAAACCCAAAAACAAAGGTCCAAATCCAAAACTATACATACCAATATTTTATTATTTCACACACACACATTTGACTTTTCGTTCCAAAAACCACTCAAAAATCACAAAAACAAAAATGGATCGAAAGGCTGTAACTTGGTCTCTCTAAAACCAAAACAACAACAACACAAAACCCTGTCCAACCAAAAGCCAACCCAGATCTACAATACCAAAGCTTCAATTTTTCTGAACCCTTATAAGGGTTCTTCAAATGGGTCATCATCAAAACCCCTTAAACCTCTTACTAATACTCATCTGGGTCTCTTTCTTTCACCTAAACGACGCCGTTTCAGACAAATCAGCCCTCTTGGAGCTCAAACGATCATTTCTTGACCCGTTTGGAGTGTTATCCACCTGGAATGAGTCAAACCCGGATCTTTGTTCATGGGTCGGAGTCACTTGCGGGTCGGGTCACCGGGTTGTGGGGATTAATATTACAGGTGGAGGTAATCTTGGATCTTTTACTTGTAATAAATATTATTATCAGTTTATGTTGTATGGGTTTGGGATTAGGAAGGAGTGTGATATTAATAATGTTAAATTAATGGGTAAGTTGTCTTATTATGCTGTTTCAAAGCTTGATGAGATTAAGGTTTTGTCTCTGCCTTTTAATGATTTAGAAGGTGAATTACCTGATGATGTTTGGGGGTTGAAGAAATTAGAAGTGATTGATCTTGAAGGGAATTTGATTAGTGGTAAGTTAAGTTATAAGTTTAAGGATTTGGAGAGGCTTAAGGTTGTTAATCTCGGGTTTAATCGGTTATCCGGGGAGATACCCGATTCGTTGTTGAGTTTGAAGAGTCTAGAGGTTTTGAATTTAGCTGGGAATGGTTTAAACGGGTCGGTTCCGAGGGTGGTTAACGGGTTTGGGAAGTTGAAAGGGTTGTATTTGTCGTTTAATCGGATTACGGGGAGGATACCGAGTGAGATAGGGGATGGTTGTGGTGATCTTGAGCGGTTGGAGATTGCGGGGAATTTGTTACTTGGGGGGATTCCGGCGAGTTTGGGGAATTGTAGGAAGTTGCGGTCGGTTTTGTTGTATTCGAATATGTTACAAGGGGAGATTCCGGGTGAGTTTGGTAGGCTTGGAATGCTGCAGGTTTTGGATGTTTCGAGAAATAGTCTTGGCGGGTTGGTGCCGAAAGAGCTTGGGAAGTGTAAAGAATTGTCGGTTCTTGTGTTGTCGAATTTGTTTGATCCGGTTTCGAATGTAGGTGGACGTTCTGTGGATGAGTATAATTATTTTCAGGGTGAGTTGCCGTTGGAAGTTATGGGTTTGCCTAAGTTGAAGGTGTTATGGGCTCCAAGAACGACGTTGGAGGGCGGGTTTCCGAGCAAATGGGGTGGGTGTAAAAGTTTGGAGATGGTAAACTTGGCTCGGAATTTTTTCACAGGTGAAATCCCGAACGGGCTAAGTCTATGTAAGAAGTTGCGGTTTCTTGATTTGAGCTCAAACAAGTTGACTGGAGAGTTAAGTGATGAACTTCCTGTTCCGTGTATGATCTTATTCGATGTTAGTAAGAATCATCTTTCAGGGCCGATTCCATCTTTTCGTTACACGACATGTGAACCGTTTGTTGCCTCGTCTGTGTACACACGATATTTTGCATATGAAACCGCAAAGGATGGTGAAAAGGGAAGTCTTGCAATAATGCATAATTTTGGCGGAAACAACTTCACGGGCCCGTTGAGTTCAATCCCGGTTGCACTAGGAAGAAAAGCAACAGGAGAGAAATCTGTTTACGCGTTTCTTGCAGGTGAAAACAAGCTAACGGGTCGGTTTCCAGGGGTTCTGTTTGATAAATGTTCTGAGTTTGATGCAATGGTTGTTAATGTAAGCTCCAATGGGTTTTCGGGTGAGATCCCGTCAAATATCGGCCAGATTTGCAGATCTTTGCGGGTTTTGGATGTTTCTGCGAATCAAATATCAGGAGTTCTTCCTGTTAGTTTTAGCAAGCTTACGGATCTCAAGTACCTCTTGTTATCGCGCAACAATCTTAGCGGCCCGATTCCTACGAGTTTAGGGAAGTTGAAATCATTAGAAATTCTCGAACTTTTCTCAAACTCGCTATCAGGAGAGATCCCGGAAGATCTTGTTAACTTAAGAAACTTGACGGTTCTTCTGCTGAACAACAATAAGCTTTCGGGGCGGGTTCCATCTGGTTTTGCAAACGCTACAAGAATGATGCGATTCAACGTCTCGTCTAACGAATTGTTGGCCCCGTTGCCTGAACACTTGATGGCTGCCACATCTTCGGACCAACAACCAGCCGAATCTGGTACAGCAAACGGAGGAGATTTTGTAAATTACTCGGATTCTTCAGCCCCGGCCCCAAAACGTGGGAATGGGAACTTCAATTCGATCGAGATAGCTTCGATAGTATCAGCTTCGGCCATTGTATCGGTTCTGTTGGCGCTGATTGTTCTCTTTTTCTGTACCAGACGACGGCCCAAGTCCGTGGCACACGGGCCAACCCAAAAGGAAGTAACTATGTTTATCGATGTCGGTGTCCGGTTGAACTTTGATGGTGTGATACAGGCAACTGGTAACTTCAATGCTAGCAATTGTATTGGAAATGGCGGATTCGGGGCTACTTATAAAGCCGAGATCTCCCAAGGTTTTGTGGTGGCGATAAAACGACTGTCGGTAGGACGGTTTCAAGGTGTACAGCAATTTGAAGCTGAGATCAAGACGTTAGGGCGGCTGCGCCACCCGAATCTCGTGACACTAATTGGATATCACGCGAGTGAAACCGAAATGTTCCTGATCTATAACTACCTGCCTGGCGGAAACTTGGAAAGATTCATCCAAGAGCGATCAACGAGAGCTGTTGATTGGCGGATCCTTCACAAGATCGCATTGGATGTAGCTCGAGCACTCGCGTATCTCCATGATCAATGCGTCCCGCGTGTTCTTCATCGTGACGTTAAACCTAGCAATATCTTGCTAGATGACGATTTAACTGCTCATTTATCCGATTTTGGGTTAGCCCGGTTACTGGGTACGTCAGAAACTCATGCCACCACAGGAGTCGCGGGAACTTTTGGTTACGTGGCACCAGAATACGCGATGACCTGTCGGGTATCCGATAAAGCTGACGTGTACAGTTACGGTGTAGTACTTCTCGAGCTATTGTCTGATAAAAAGGCGTTAGACCCGTCCTTTTCGTCTTATGGGAACGGGTTTAACATTGTCGGGTGGGCGTTAATGCTACTGCAAGAAGGCCGCGCGAAGGAGTTTTTTACGGCGGGGCTGTGGGATGCCGGGCCGCATGATGACCTCGTGGAGGTGTTGCATCTCGCGGTTGTTTGCACGGTGGATTCGTTGTCTACGAGGCCCACCATGAAACAGGTTGTACGGCGGTTGAAGCAACTTCAACCGCCACCCTGTTAACCATAGTTTATATTCATTATGATTTGTAAATTGCTTGTATATGTTTGTTGACAATGTGTTATTATTTATGACATGTATTTCGATGATACAAAGTCTTAAATATATATTTATATAGCTTGAAGGTTTCTTAAAAAAACATGTGTTTATGTTTAACGGTAATATAATCATTATGATTTGTAAATTGCTATATATGTTTGTTAACATATAGAGGTAAAGCTGCCTACATCTTACCCTTCTCAGACCCTATTTTAGCTTTGCTATAGGTGGAATTAACTGAGCATGATGATGATAATGTTTGTTAACGATGTTTTGTCAATTATGACATGAATTGTGATTATACAAAGTCTAAATGAATATATAACAACATACTTTATTAAATGTTTTTTTCGGAAGACAAATGTTTCTTTGTCTGTCGGATCAGACGGACGGTGGCGGCATAACGACGATATGTCTAAGTGGGTGTTCGACATCACCGCCACCACCGTGTTTGACAAACTCAGCCGGAGTTAAAAACCTGCCGTGACAAACACAAACTATTCTCACTTCTTCGCCTTTTCGGTATCTATACAAAAACCCTTCTATCTTTTTGCCGTTAATGCCATCGCCTTTGGTCGAAACACAAGGCATGTCCGCAAACATCATCTTTAAGGTTTCATTTTCCGACAAGCTTCTGTTGATGGTTTGAGATGACGTGGTGTGTGAAGCGATGGAGTTTGATCTGTAGATGCTTGAACTCGAGATCTGATGCGATATGGATTGATGACTAGCCGTGCTTTTTAGTTCGGTGTCTTTGTTGGTTCCTGTTATTTGATAAGAATAGAAAACCATGAGATATAGTAGGAGAAAGGAGAAAAAACACGATACAAACTTGACACGAAATTTATAGGTTTGAGTTCAATCTAAATGGATTCCGATCAATTTCGAGTTGAACACCGAGAACTCATTTAGCTAAAATAACAAGTTGTATTCATATCAACTACGAGTTCACCGGTTGACCTGTTTAAACCCAAATTCATTTACTTGGTATAATGTATACGGTATGTAATGTTCGTAAACTATTGTGGTATTTTTCATGTCAACGGTAAAATTTCAACCCTGCGTATAAAAAGTTTAAAGTATTTGTATGTAAAAAAATTGAATCACTTTTTATAGGGTTACATGGGTTGGGGTCGCCTCAAGTCCTCAACACATGAATACACATGTTGTGTTCGACTTCATGTGTGACACGATTGTCAGGTTAAACTATTGATTCACAAACACAACCCGTCTAAGTGTCTAACAGCTACAAGTAATTGCCTTAGTTATGTATCAAACATAAAATACATTAGCAACTAAAATTAGATAATTCATGAAGTTGTTACAATACAATGGCAAATTGAATTTTAATAATCTAAATTATTACTTGTTAGTAAACAATGATCCATAATAATCTAAACCATATTAATCTTCCTTTTTTTTAGAACGGCCAAAAACTACATATATAAATATATAGGCCTAGCAAGAAACTGAGGGGAGATATTAGTCTTCCTAATGAGCAATATACTAGATGAAAGTTACAGTCCTAAAGTCCTAATTTTCAATCTAGTAGGTAGGTCTCAAATATTAGAGTTGCCATTTGTCACATTGCCAATATGAATTATTATTAGTAAGATAACACGTCATCTAATCGATCATTAAAATCCAATTTGCCACGACATTTATCTTATATCCAACTAATAGAAAAACTAAACACCAAGGCAAGTCACTATTCAAACCTATATTACCGTTGATATTCTAAACCGATCTAACATACCAAATAATTTATTTAAAACAAAATATAAAAATTAATATATATCTAAACTGAAATGGGTGTAGCATCACATCCGATTGCCTCCCAAACGTATTAGTGTTAGTGAAAAATAATTAAAACATATCAGACAAAAAATTTAAAAATCTTTAAAAAAAAAATGATATACCTGACAAAGGTTGACTTTCCAAATCAGAAACACCAGAAGACCCACCACTCGCCGGAGATCCACCACTCATCTGTGACGGAAAACTTAACGGCCGTGGAAGCGGCGGCAACAATTCATTACCATTACCATTCCCTTTCCCGTTACCGTCACCGTTAACTATATTTCTTATTCCCACCACGCGCCCATTCGTAACCTTCTCCACGCGCCGCCGCTTGGCCTCCAACCGCCGCCACGACTGCAACTCCTTCCGCTTCTTCCACTCCACCTCCGTCTCTACCGGCAACGAACACGTCCGCGTCAACGGACACAGCCTCAACGACGTCGTTTCATCATTCTCCGACGAATATTTTATAAAATCAACCGTCGAATTTGACCTCATAATTAACCGGTTATTCTCGCCGGAATTATTATCCGCCACCACTCGCCGCCGTTCTACTCCAAACCTTCCGTTCGATGATAATCCTAAACTCAACTCCACGTTTTCCTCTTCATGTTTCTCGCCTTTTATCGATTGATCGTTACCGAAATGTTTCAATAAATCCATCGGAAAACTTTTCCGGCGAGGTGTTTATAAACTTTTTTATATTTTTATATATTTATATGTATATTTATAGCTTGGAAATTGTTAAGAAAATTGGGTTAAAAAATTATGTAAAAAGATGCTAAACAACGTTTATGTTGAATGGCGAACATAGTTGTCGAAGGCGCAAGACGCAAGAAACGATCAAGGCGTAAAGGGTCAGCGTTTTTTAGGCGAGACGTATAGTATAAAAATTTAATCATGAAGGGTTTTAGACATGTTTTTTAGGCTTTTATAGGGCTAGTTTAGGTTGATTCTAGGTTTGTCTAGGCTTAGGTATGATTGTTTTAGACCTGTCAGCTAAAAAATACAACTTTTGGCGGAAATTTAGTCGGAACTTATTCTGAAAAATGCGTTTGATGGCCTGACAGTTAGAATTTTGAAGCGAAAAATGGTTACGTTCGAAAAGTGGGTCTAGACGCGTGCCTGATGAATCTTAACAATAATGGATGGATTGGATGGCTCGATTTTATAAAAAAAAATAGCAAGAGATTTTTTGAAATAAATAATATTTTGGCTGGAAAAAGTTGCCGGTGACGGAATTAGTTAGGGAGAGATTATTATTGCAGGGAAAGGATAATAGGTGAGGGAAAGAGAAGAAAGTGAGGGAGATTTTTAATATGGTTCAGGGTGTGAAAGGACGAAAATGTCCTTGGAAGAAAGATGTGGGATAGAGGAGGGGTGACACGTGGAGGTAAGGAGGAGAGGGGAGATAGCCACGTAAGGTGTATGAAGAAACAAACGAACAAGTAGATGAAACATTTTTGTAGGTGGAAAGGGTGTTTAAAGACTGCCACGTGGAGGTTGATAGGGTTGGGTTGTGAATTGTAATAGCCACGTGTGCAGTAGTAGGTTTTCACTCTCAGCAGTAAGTTTGCTTGCTTGTGGGCCCACCTTTGTTTTGTCTGGATTTTAAAACTTTAGGGAAGATTTTTTTTATTTTTACTTTTTTTAATAAAATTTTTACCGTTATGTGTTATGTTTTTTGTTTTACTTTCATTAAATAATTTGTTTGTACGAATTTATTTTTAACGGACAATGAAATTCGTCAAGATCTCCCTTCGGAGTTACTACTCAGTCAAATCAGGACTTCTTTCACCCGGCATAGTCAGACATGTAAGGAAGCTCCTGGTTACAGCAAGTTCACCAGTTCCAAGAAAAACCCGACTATCCACCCGCCCAAAAACATAACAATGGGCGGTAAAACCCGACGCCCAAAATCACAAACAAGTATTGATGCATAAAGGTAATTTCTTAACGGGAAAAGCATTAAATTAATCTATCACCAAACAAGTATTTATCAAAATAAATATGTATAGGGTTTTAAACTTAGAGACTTCAGAATACCTTATTTAGCTCACAATGTGGCAAGTGTCCTCAAAGATATGACTTTTGACGTTATATCTCGGGCCCACAAATCAACCAATTAAACTATGACATGTGACTAAAGAGATTAGTAAACGCTTGAGTTTTGTAAAGGCTTTGACTTAGATGGCAAGCCTGAAGCGTTAATAAGCGAGTGGATTAGGAGGTAATTGATAAAGGGATATGATATTAGGTAGAGGATCCGGTAGGAAAATTGTTTTGTGTAGGAAGTGTAGGAAGTATTTTCAACCATTAGATTAAATATGATTAAATCTTTAGATGAAGGGCATTATAGACTTTTTGTCCATTTTTTTATTTATTACAAACCCACTAAATTAGCAACTAACATCTAGATATTTATTAAGATTAATCCTCCTAAATTAACTAATTATTCATTATTTTTCATAAGAATCATAAGATATTCATATCAAATAAGTTGATCAATACCCAAAAACTTGTTCGATTCTTCAAACATATAACCCATCTCTATCACTTTTTCGATTATTCAAGTCATGGCAGAAGGTTAACATCAGGGGTGTTTTATAATAATGTCAGGAGTGTTTTATAATTAAAGAGAAACTAGTATGCATTAATAAGAAGTGTTTTATAATATCATCGAGAGTGTTTTATAATAACATCAATAGTGTTTTATATTGAAACTAAACACAGAAGAAGTGTTTTAAAACAGTAGAAGTGTTTTAACATATACGAATCATGTTTAGTAAAAAAAACACTATTATTCGGTTAGATCAGCAAAAAAAACACTATTACTTTAAACCCACTATTATAGAAGATGAAGAATAACCGGTGCAAAGAAGGTTTTGTGGTTCTATTTGTTTTTTTTCTTTTTAGAAGATGAACAAGTTTGAATGTATGAGAGAGACTATAATCACTAATAATATTTAAGATTGAAATTAAGATGAGAGAGAGAGAGAGAGAGAGAGAGAGAGAGCATGATTTAAGAGTGAGAGTCAAATGGTTTCTATATCAAAATACAAGAAATGACATTACTACCCTCATTTAAAACACATATTGGACCATCCTACCCTTAATTATTAAAATATAATTAGTAGAATCTTAACAAACCCAAACTTTTAATCTCAACCATTCATTTCTAGATCCAATGGTTGAAAACACTTCCTACACTTCCTACACAAATCAATTTTCCTACAAGAACCTTACCCTATGATATTATTCAATTTATAAAATGTATATATTTAATTAATGATGCCCTATTTATTATAATATTATAAGGAAATGCCAAGAATTATGGAATCAAATGTTGGGTTTGATTTATATTATCAAGTACTTCAGGTGCTTATCAAGTTCAAAATTTTCTGAAATAATTATACATGCAAGTGACTGACCTACATAATGAGTATCACCCTAAGGAAAATAATCTAGTTTTATGTGACTAAAAAATAAGTGCGTTGATGATTATATACCATTTCTCACCTTTTAAATTACATAAATGATATAAAAGTTATGTAATTTAATAATGTCAAAGAACATGTCAAAATTGTAGTGAAAGTCCAATTAGATAAGATATGATAGTTATAATAAACAGAAAATTGCAAACGAATATTAGAACGCAAATAAAATGAGATTTTTTTTACCTTAATTGCATATAAATATTTGGAGTTTGAACTGGTTTCTTGATTTGGTGGTGTTACAATTTGATGGTATGGTATATCATGGTACACCCATATGTTAGATCACAAATATCTTTACCAGAACCGGGGTGATATTCCGTTTTGAACATGAAACGGGTGTGGTATCAATGCATGTGGCCACACTAGGTAACCAGTAACTCACTCAATGTGCTGCTTTATGTGTCGGAAGTATACAAGGTGCACCATGGCCACCAGATGTGTTGAACAAGCTGATTGGTCATGGATTTTGGTTTAACTTGAAAAGTGAGTGACAATGTTCGTAAATGCTATAAGATGTTTTAGGGGCATGTTAGGAGGGTGATGGGGAAATTTTAGGTCATGAAAATATGTGTAATACAATTACCTTATGAGGGTTTCAGCTCGTGTTGGAAACACTAAGTGTCGACTAGTGGCTATGTTATAACGTCGATGCTTGTAACACACTGAAAGAGGTATTGTTTGGTGAATCTATAGATTTACGGTATGAGTTTAGATGTAAAAATGTTATAAATTTTGTAACGAAATGATAAGTATTATGTAGATAAATCTTTGTAAGAGACTTCGTTTGTTTTATTTGTTATGCATGGTGGTGGCTCAAAATCTGAGACTCTAGTGTTCTTCATTATCTATTGTTCATCTTCAAGGATCTTAACATTTATGAATATTTTCATCTTAAAGCTTGGACATCTTTAAGCTAGATGGATCATCTAAACACTTTTTAAACCTTTCATAATCATGGTTTATAATCATTGTGTATACATATATAAACATTTGAAAGTGTGTTTTCCTTTAATTAAAGGCTAGTTTTCAATTTTTCATTATGTTTTGAGTGTTATATTTACCTGTAAAGGCAAAAATACAAGAGTTCAAATTTACCATAACGACCACCGACCATCATTTTAAGACATTTCCTCAACCATATAACTATCGATATCCTTGAAAGTACTAATTAGACCACTTTGTTAGAAAGTATTTGCAAACACTTTGGCTATCGTTGGTGTATTGGGAATTGAGATAATTTTCAAAATGATTGAATGTGTGATGAATGTGTAGAGTGCTTAATATTCATGACATAAAACATATTGAAATACTTATATTGAAATTGTCAGAACGAGATAAATACTTTTATACATTATTTTAGTACAATACATAAAGTGATTATGTAACCGTGTACGGTGTACCTCACCATCTTTCTCTCTTTAGTTAAATCAACAAATCACTACATATAAGTGTATTTTACTATTTCGTATCGCAGTTTTCTTAGTAAAATTGTTACTTATTGATCAAACCATCAACCCTATTCACTATTGATTTATAAGTTGTGATTTTATATACTTCTAGCTTAGTAGCCTTCAAGACCCGATTAATTGCCATTTACTTACTATTAATAGCACACCACTTTGAATTATCTTTAGCAATTTTGAAAGAGGATTGAAATTGAATAATCTCTTTTTATTTTGATATGATAGAAACTTACAAGTTTAAAGTTCAATTTTTTTTTTAAGATTAATGTAGAAACATAATTTATTGTATTCTAGAAATAAATGAATTATTATTATTATTATTATTATTATTATTATTATTATTATTATTATTATTATTATTATTATCATTATATATACACATGCTTTTATTAATAGTAATTAATTCGACTCAATAATTCGTCAAGTTGAGGTTAATTTAATCACATTGTATTTACCTGTTAAATATTGTTAATAAATTGTTTAAATACTAGTTCTTAGTTATTAAGGCCAACAAGATATAATACTTTAAATCAACTTGATATTAAGAAAATTGTGCGTCGCAAACTATTTTATTTTAATACACAACAAGTTGGGTATCAGGTTGTACTAACTGAGATTATTAATTAAATTTTATATCGTTAATCACCATAGATCAGAAAATATGAATGTGGGTGTCATCATCATATCTAGTATAGTTTAAAATATGTTTTCAAACATAATGTTATGAATTACTATAATCATGTTGGAAAACATTTAAGTTAAAGAGGGTTTTTATATAGATCGAATTTGGATTGGAAGTAAGAGTCAAAGATTGTGTAACATGCCTTATAACATATGATTTTATATATTAATAAACCCACAAAAACATTACAAGTGGACGGCTGGTAAGCGGACAACAAGCTGCGCCGCCACCCCCTTTTGAATAGCAAAACCTACTCTACTAAAAATAAAACTTTGGTCCCTGACTGTCGAGCAATTACTATGTGTCACCTTTTGTACCCGATCTAGAAATCGGATGGCTTCGGGGGCAAGGCCCCCAAAGGTATCAAAAGCGAAGGGTACGAAGACATGCTGGTTTTCCAGGCAAGCGTTTTCATGTTTAGCGGCTTTCTTTGATTCAGCTTTCAAGACTGCTTGCCCCACTACGAACCCTACATCCCGAAGCTCCACTAGAGGGGACACCCCAGTGAGGTCAACACACACATGCTTACCTTGAGCCCATCCGAACACAAGGACATCCGCTGGTCGTAAGATGGACCGCCCATCTAGCGGGTCCGTCAAGAAATTAACGAGGGCTTCTTTCTTAGCTGAGATCCCAGCCTTCCGCAAAACATCCCACAAGGCATCCCTAACTAAGTCATGTCGGTACTTAGTTCAACATATACATGTGATATAATAAATTTCTTTAAAAAATTAAATAGATTTGATATCTTGTATTGTAAGACTATTTTTCGTAGTTAGAGTTGAGCCACAACTCTATCCTCTAATATTGTGTTATGTAAACGCTGACATGGCAGTGATAAGCTGCAACTCATTCATTTGATCATGTTGAGGTGAGCAGTAGCTTTATCCAGTTTTTTTAAACATTATTATTTTAAATGTGATATAATATTTAAATTTGAAAGACAAATTAATTAATAAATATAAAATATTAATTAAAAAAACATAAAAAAAAAACTAATATCGCTTGACGAGACGCTCCTGTTCTCGTTCAAGTATCGCTCAATGGAGCATTGGGAGGTTGCTAAAGTCCTTCGTTAGAAAGTCCATGTTCTTAAATCTTACTTTATCCACTTTAGCTCTCGCTGCCATCTCCATCGTAGTTCTTGTTTTGTTAATCTCACCAGAGAATTCGTTATCAGCTTCATTAGCACTTTGTTTTCTCCCCTTGTCCCTTCCAACTGGTCTACTTAAGGGAGACGGGGTAAGACCCTCCTCAGAATTTCGGTCAATCCTCACTGCAAATTGTTGTATTGTTTGTGAATTTTTGTGATTTTGGTGTAAATGAAATAAAAATGATTTTTTTTATATAAAAGTTAAAAACTAGCCGTTGGCCAACGGCTAGCATGGCTCGCTCGTACCAGCGTTTACACACATGTGTTGTGGTTCACGCGATCCACGTGGATTCGTTAGTGGCTCACAACTACTCACTCGCGGGCCACAACACATAATATAACACTCAACTTTCAAAAATAGCAACTACAAATTTATGAGGATTTATAATACATCAATTTCTAAGCAATCCAGTCGCCACTTGCTTCCACCTTCTAGGGCCTTAAGTTTCTATCCGAGATTGTCGGGCAACCAAGGCGATTAGGGTTTCGATGAAGGGTTCCAGCCGTCTCAACGTGGATGAGTGGTATGATGTTCCGACAAGAAAGGGCAAGGATAGCAGAGATCAGAGGCCCGCCAACAATGAGGTAATAATTTTTTTTTTGTTTTGAATCTTCCACCGAAGTGTACATCGGTGGATTTGTTGAATGTGTTTAAGGGTTTTGGTGATTATGTGGGGTCTTATATTGCTCGAAAGTTTGATAGATTAGGTAAGAAGTTTGGTTTTTTATCTTTTCGGAATGTCAAAGATGTTAAGCGATTGGAAGCAGACATGTGTGAGGTATGGTTGGGTCATACAAACTATTTGTGGCCATGGCTAGATTCGTTGATGGTGAAAGGGTAGAAGGGGTTTCGGGTGGTAATAAAGGCAAGAACAAGGAAGGGGTTAAGGCTTCTATCGTACGGTGATTCAACCGGCTTGTATGTCGGTTGATGATAAGGACTTTTCTTATACGTATGTTGGGGTTCTTTGTAGTAGAGATTCTAGAGTGGTTGACAGGTTTAGTTTGTCATGGAGGGGTGCTACGGTTAACGTATGGGTTGACGAAGATGTGGGGGAGTGGGTACCCGATTGTATAGAGGACTTTGACTCGTGTTCTTTTGAGGAGGGTAGTATGTCGAAGATGGATGGGAACCAACATGGTAGTGGGGGTAGGATGGAGCTTGAAACAGGTGATAATAAAGGCAAGAACAAGGAAGGGGTTAAGGCTTCTACGACTGTAATGGAACCAACACATGAAGTTCATGCAAACCCTATTCCGGGTGGAGTGACTTCACGTGTAGGTGATAGTAGTAGGTCGTATAGGGATACGTTTTTAAATAGGCGTACTGATGAGACTGAAGAGAAAGTGTTGAAGATTGATGATAACATCGAAGGTTTTCGTGATTGGCATAATGTGTCGCTATGTGGTACGGTAAATGACTTTAAGGTGCTAACTTATCTTAACATTCTGTTGAAGAAGATTTGTGATAATACTGTCGCGATAAAGTATGGTGGAGGCTCTAATGTGGTGTTGGTGTTTCTTAACGAGGAGGAGTTCCTTAGTTTCTTGGGCAAGAAGGAGGCATGGGTCGACTGGTTTGAGAATGTGGAGAGGTGGACTGGACAATGGTTTAAGTATGAGAGAATTGCTTGGTGGAAAATACATGGGTTCCTATCAGTCTTGCAATTGATCAAGTTTTTGAAGCCGTGGGTAATCGATATCGTACGGTGATTCAACCGGCTTATATGTCGGTTGATGATAAGGACTTTTCTTATACGTATGTTGGGGTTCTTTGTAGTAGAGATTCTAGAGTGGATGACAGGTTTAGTTTGTCATGGAGGGGTGCTACGGTTAACGTATGGGTTGACGAAGATGTGGGAGAGTGTTTACCCTATTGTATAGAGGACTTTGACTCGTGTTCTTTTGAGGAGGGTAGTGTGTCAAAGATGGATGGGAACCAACATGGTAATGGGGGTAGGACAGAGCTTGAAACGGGTGAGATTGGAGTGGGTGATTAGGGAGGTGAAGCCATTGATTCTGTTGTAAGGAATAATGATAATATTGAGGTGGAACTTTCTGCTAATGATTTGGTTGGCAAAAAAGTTATTGAAGGGACGTCTAACATTCGGAAGAAATATCAGAAGAAAAAGTCTTTAAGGAATAGGGTGGTGTCTCATGGTGAACATGAACGACCGAAGAAGCGAGCGAGGGAGGACTCGGACATGTTCGGGTTAGACAAGTTTATCGGTATTATCAACAACAGTTCGGTTGGTAGTGAGCGGAGACAAGATGAGCCTAGTATTTCAGTTGGATTTTGTATGCCCGATTTAAATAAGCATTGCAGTAGTACGACGTCTTATAGGGGGACAGTTGATGGAGTTGAGGAGGAGTTAAAGGAGAGTGTTCCGGAACATGTGTTGGCTCAAATTCATAATCAGGTTCACATCGACAAAGAGGCAAGTGCTACTGTGGAGTTAGGAAGGTCATTGGGGGTCGAAAACTTGGGTGAGTTCATTCCTCAGGTTCGAGATGAAATTACCAAGGAAGGCTTTCAAGGAGTTTCATCATGAACGTGTTATCTCTAAATATTTGGGGGATGGGTGTTCAAGGGAAGGCAAAATGGGTTCGGGATTTACGGTTACAACATGAAGCGAATTGTGTTCTTTTGCAAGAATCGCAGTGTGGGGATAGTTCGGTTTTCGACCTTGGGGATTTCTGGGGTAGAGGTAATTATCAGGCTGAAGTAGTCGAAGCAAATGGCCGATCAGGGGGGTTGATTACTATGTGGGATCCGGGCTTTTTCAAAATATTGGATGTTAAGAAGTCGGCTCAGTGTTTGTTGATTACTCGGATAATAAAGGGTAGCGGGGTGATTACTTAGATTTTGAATGTGTACGCGCAACAGCAGCTGGTGGCTAAACGTCTATTGTGGAGAGAGATTGAGCAGTTGGTGGGTTCGGCGGATGGGTATTGGGTGGTTGCAGGTGACTTTAATTCAGTGAGAGATAGCTCGGAGAGGAGAAATTCTAAGTTTAATGCGACTGCGGCTCAAGACTTCAATGAATTTATTGATAATGTTGATTTACACGAGTACGCCTTCAGAGGTAGGAAGTTCACGTTTGCTACTAGGAATAAGTTGAGTCGTATTGCTCGTATTTTGGTGAATTGAAATTTCTTTATGGAGTGGCCTTCCGCGGAGTATAAATTCTTGTGTCGGGATAAATCCGATCATTCGCCATTGATTTTGAAGATAGTTTTCAGAACTACGGACCCAAACCGTTTCGATTCTTTAATTCTTGGCTGGACAGGAAATATTTTGAGAGTGTGGTTTTGGGTATTTTGAATGATGTTAATATGGAGGGTACTCCGGAGGTGCGTCTAATGGCTAAGTTCAGGTTATTACGCTAAGGCATTTGTAAGTGGAAGGATGATTGCTTGGGTAGAGAGTATGAGGAAAAGAAGCTTTTAGAACAAGAGTTGCATCATTTGGAGTTGGTTATGGAGGATAAAGATTTAAATGAGGAGGAGTCACGGTCCTTGCAAGAAACTAAACGACGGTTACGTGAATTGGAAATAATAAGAAATAAGGATATTAGACAAAAATCGAGATGTAAATGGGCATCGGAAGGGAATGATAACACGCGCTTTTTTCATGGGGTAATTAATAAAAGAAGGGTCGCAAATAGTATTTTGGGATTGATGGTTGGAGGCATTGGGTCACTCGACCGAATATTGTTAAAAGAGAGGTGTTGCGTTTTTTTCGAAATAAGTTTATTGAAGGGGTGAAGCATAGACCTCGATTATTGTTCTCCGATTTTTTAAAGCTTCCAGGCGAGGTTGCGGCAAACTTGTGTAGGCAATTTTCTATTGAGGAAATAAAGGAGGCGGTTTGGGATTGTGGTGATAATAAAGCTCCCGAGCCAGACAGGTTTAATTTTCATTTCATAAAGAGATTTTAGAGCATTCTTGAAAATGACTTCGTTGAAACTATGAGCCACTTTTATGATTCAGGCCAATTCAGTCGCGGAGTTGGTTCATTGTTTATTACTTTGATCCCGAAAAAGGTGGAACCGATAGAGTTTAGTGATTTTCGATCAATTAGTATAATTGGTGCTATCTCTAAGGTCGTTTCTAAATTGTTGGCAAATCGCATTAAAGGGGTCATGGATATGGTTGTTTCGGAGTCCCAGTCCGCGTTTCTTTCTGGCAGATATATTTTAGATGGTCCTCTTATCACGAATGAAGTGTTATCGTTTTAATACCCCGAAATTTTGTTTCGCATAAATATGCCATTAGGCGTAATTGATAAAGTATCAAAAGCAAATTTAACGGTGGATGTTTTAGTCGACGGATAAAAACGAGGCTAAAACTCAATACACGAGACCAACCTAGTAGTCATTTAATCTAATAAACTTGGAGATTTACTTGAGGGACTAAATGTGTCAATTGGCTAAAGTTGAGATGGGGGTATATTGTGTAAATAAGGAATGGATCGACATTCATCAGGAGAAGTCGATCTTCACACCCAAAAACACAAATATCACACCTACAACTCACAAATCTTGTGCAATCAAAACCAAATTGAAGAAACAAAAGTCTAACCTGGATCCAATGGTTAAGCTCGTCTCTACAGAATCGATCCTTCGCTATCCAAATGGCTCTTAGATGGATGGTTCCTGCAAACACACGATGTACCGATGTGGGGCGACCGCCTCGAATCCCGAAGGAATCTACTTAGCAGACACAAAAACGTAATCGGCCTTAGTGTGTTCTTCAGGGAATTTCTGAATGGCCTATCCAAGGAGACTAAGTGCTCCTTAAATAGGTTCCACACGGGCCTCAACATCTACCCTTAACTCACCCAAGGGGCCAAGGCCCAAGTTAAGGGCTTGCCTCCACATCGGCCCAAAGTTAGGCCCCATAAGATAAAGCAAGACACGTGTTATATCAGGGAGAGAGATTGTACCGTGTCGGTGACGTGGCGTCTCGTGAGTAGTCCCGAGTCTGTCTTGACGTGATTGGCTGCCAGGTGGGGCCTTGTCCCCCCCTGCAGCCCTCCAGGTTAGTGGAGACCTTGCTGAGGTGGTCCCGTGCACTCCGGTTGGTGGGCGCGTGCAGGACATGTACTGGTTGTCCCCTGCGGGTCCTTCTTGGGACAGGTGTCGTCCTTCAAGAGGTAGATTGTGCAACATGCTCTCTGCCACACGTCCTTCTGTGTTGATTGGTTCGTACATGGCTGTACTAACCTCTTGTCTAATGCCACGTGTCCGTTGTTAACCTGTCTTGTTGCATTGTGAGCGGACACCGAGTTGCGGCTACGTGTTCCGCGTTATGCTCCGCACCCGCGTACTGCGCATCCGCTTAAAGTGCTCCCACCTTTACGTTTGGGCCTCGTGGGCTTGTTTCGTCCTTTGGGCTTTGTTTTTGGGGTAGGGCCCATGTGGATTTGGGTCCCTACCCCTTCAAGTCCCCCTAGTCCAGTGCCTCTCTTGGTTGCGCGTAGCGAGAGCGTGAGAGGTGGTGGACTCATTTGTAGGAAGGTTTTTTATGCGGGGTTTTGAATTAGCGGGTTGTAACGTGTTACGTCAGGCGGACGTTGGAATCCCTCTTGACGCGGGTTGTAACCTTTTACGGGAGCGGATTTGAATAGTTGGCGGTGTGCGGGTTGTAACGTGTTACGTCAGGCGGACGTTGGCACACGGCGTGACGCGGGGTGTAACGTTTTACGTTAGCGGATTTGAACTGTTGGCGGTGTGCGGGTTGTAACGTGTTACGTCAGGCGGGTGTTAGGACTCGACGGGATGCGGGATGTGGTGCTGAATGTTATCACATTTATTTTTGCGAATTTAATTCGAATGATTTGGAGGGAAAATCGAGAAGTCATCATCAGTTGCAGTGTATGTGTCAGTTGAAGTGACTATCCGTCAGTCTGCCGCGTCTGTTCAGCCGTCCTGGCAGTTACTGCAGGCGACTTTTGGTGTAGCTGGTGTCAGGCGCGTGTCGGCGACGCGCGGCGCGTGGCAGTTTTTTCGCAGGCTTATGCCACGTGGCGCCTGTTGATGAGTTCTTTCCCTCTCTCCTCATTAATGCTCTGGGTATAAATAGTAGCAGTTGTGTGCAGTTTGCCACTTTCCCCCTGATAACCGTCGAGTCTTCTCCCCTTCTTTCCGGTGACCTTTTTCTTCCACTCTACCTTCTTTTCCCCTTCCCAATCTACTGCAAATGGCTGACTCTGATGCTAAGGGCAAGAAAGATCCCGTCGGCATGGCCGATGCTCGGATCAAGTGGAAAAGGGACTCTTTTGAACAGTTCCTTGCCCTGTACGAGATTCCGGCGAGTTGGGAGCCTACCCTACCGTCGGAGGGTGAGACTGTTCTGGACGCTGGTCCAGGGCGAATGGCGTTGTATGCTGCCCACTTCCAGTTGGCTGGTTTCCGTCTTCCGGCCAGTCGATTTGTTTGCGACCTGTTGTTGCAGTATGGGGTGTATCTCACACAAGTAACACCCCTTGGGATGGCCAGGATGGTTCATTTTGAGTTTGTGTGTCGGTCGCAGGGTGTAGAACCGACATTTGACATGTTTAATGCCTTTTACAGGCTGACTCGCGGGGGGCCGCAATGGTTTTCGTTTACCCAACGCAGCCGGATTCGGCCTGTAGGGAATGAGCCGCCCCGCAGCATGCATGACTGGAAATGGAAGTTTTTCTTTATCAAACAAGGCGTCGTTCCTGCTCCGCTTCAATGGTTGGCTGTCTCCGGGAAAACAAGGTTGCATGATTTTCCGGTGACTAATTATGAGGACTTTGACTGGTATGAGAAGCTGACGCAGCAAGTGACGTCTATTGAGATGGCGCATGTGAGGCCTGAAGCCCTCTTGATGGCGGGTTTAAGCCGTGTGGGGGGAAGGTCCGATGCAAACCCGCATTTCTATGTTAATGGTGAAGGTATGTGATCCTTTTAGCAACGCTAATTGTTGATTGTAAATTTGTTTTTGTTGCTAATTGTTCCACGCACTTTGTTTGCAGAAAAGAGTTGCTTTTATTCGATTGTTCCTGGTGTCGTTGGCGAATTCCGCTGGGAGCCTCTGCGCGTAGGTGAAGAGCCTTACGTGGAGCAGACGCGAGAGAATTTTCTCCCTGTGAATGTGAAAGACTTTGCTGGCCATGTGCTGATACCAGGTGACGTTCCTGTGAACCCCCGCCCGCTTAACGCGATATCAGTTAGCGGGACTAATATTATGTTTATCTCTGATGATGAGTCTGAGGATGAATCCTTCGCTTTGACTCATCGCGCTCGGGGTCGTGCAGGTCTAAGCGGTGAGGGCGGTTCTTCTCAGAACCCACCCGCTACTGGCGGGTCAAAGAGTAGGGATGATTATGTTGAAGTGTTCGAGACACCGCCTGTGACCTTGCGTTCCAGGGTTGAACCTGGTCGTGGAGGCCATGGTGCCGGCAAGAAGTTGAAGGATGTGGTGTCAATGATGGATTCGTCAAAGCGGAAGGTGCCTGAAGGCGACTCGTCCGCCTCCTCCTTGAAGGTCCGGCTGAGTGTATCTTCGAAACGTCCAAGATTGGCGTCTAAGATCGTCAAGGACGTTCATCCAGGTTAGTTGTTCTCTTTCCGCATTGCATTACCTGTTGTCCTTTCTACTGCTTATATTGCTTTTCGTTGTATGTAGGTGCAACTCTCCTCTTCCCAGGTGGGCCTAAGGTGTCCGACGTGCGCGGTGTTAACCCGATGGACACTGAATGCGTGGGGGCTACCACGCAAGGCGGGGGTCCCATTCCGCCCGAACAGGCAGATGATATCGACATGTCTGGGATAGAGGATGATTCCGCCGCTGCCAATGAACAAAGGGAGGCCGAAGCTCGTGAAGCGGAGCGACTACAGGCGGCGGCGGCGGAGGAGTTGCGTAGGAAGGAGCAGGATAAGGGGAAGGGTGTGGATGCTAGTGTGTCTGGCGAGGGTTTTGCGGCAGGCCCTACCTCACCAGGTGGTGGTGAGCATTCTCAGGGTCTGGGCGGTGAAGATGATGTGGCTGACGATATTGTTCATGAGAAGGTGACTGTTGGTGGTGGTGGCATGAAGCAGGGTGAAGGTGATGCCCAAAAGAGTGACAACCCGGGGGTTACCTCCGCCGGGTTTAGGTTGGATGTGGCCACTGGCCCCGTATATAGGCCAGAGTGGTCTGTTCGTGAAGATGGACGGTTCTTCCAGGTGGCCACATGTGAGTCCTGGCTGTCCGGCTCTATTCCCCCTGCGGAGCGGGCATATGCCATGAAGCGAGACCGCATAGCCTTACTGCAGGATGGGGCCGCTGGTTTGGCTATGGCGGCCTCATCGATGAATGAGATCCGCCGTAGTGTGCAAGAGTTGATGGATGCCCAAGAGGAGCTTGCGACGCGTAAAGCTGCCTTTAAGAATGTCCGTGAAAAGCATAATAAAGAGTGTGTGGCCCAGTCCAAAGCCTTGAACGATGCCCTTGCTCAGGTTAAAATTGTTGAGGGTCGCCATGCCAAGGCCGCACAGGAGTGGAAAGCGTCTTGCGAAGCCACAAACCAAACCATCGCCAGGGAACGAGACCGTGTGCGGTCCCTTGAAGGTGAGGTTGAGAAACTCAAAGGTGCTTTGGCGGGTAAGGATCGAGAGCTTGAGGGAGAGAGGTCGAAGTGTGCTGCCGCCAACTCTGACTTGGCCAAGAAGGAGGATGAAGCGCTCCTGCGCGCGTCACAGGTTTCCCGGCTTGAAAATGATGTTATCTTGCTGCAACGCGAAGTAGACGCCCTGCGGGATGAAAAGCTTGCCTTGGCCGCCGATGCCAAGAATTTTGCTGACGCGCACACCCAAGCCCTGGAAGCCTTGCGGGTTGCTCAAGAGAAGCAGACGAAGGCGGAGGGCGACGCTCAGTGGTTAATGACTACCGGGGTGCAAGGGGTATGCTCCTTCCTTGTGTAGGTTGACATGACTTTGGTTTATCTTGACTAACCATCCTCTGTTTGTTATTGTAGGTGTTTGCTCGTGTTTGGGAGGAACCTGCATTGGTGCAGTCGGTTGCCCGCCTTCTTGAAAAGTCAAAGCAGTTTGGTGCTTCTCTTGGGTTTAAGCAGGGGTTCGACTTTTGTCTCGGCGGCCACCCCTTTGATGACAATCCTTTCCGCAATATCGATGCTGAAGCGGAATACGACAAGGAGGTGGCGGCTTATGACGAACTGAGCTTCCCTGTGATGGATGTTGTTGCGGAGTGTGCGCAGCTACCAAACGGCGTGCAGGTGTTACGCGAGGCTTTTGAAGAGGCGGAGAGGGAGCGCCAAGCGGAAGAGGATCAACAAGAGAAGGAGGATGCGGCCAAGGAGGCCGCTGCTTTAAGCGGCGAAGGAACTTCTGCCGCTCCGCCAAGGGACGAGGGTGACGACGACTTCATTGATGATGTCGACTTTGATGGTGAAGACTAGTGCTTGTTGAATTAGTTTGTTGTTTAGAACAATTTATGTTTTCGTTCTGTTAAAAACTCTTGTATGTGTGCCTTCTGTTTGTTTACGCGTTGGCGCGTTTGGTTGTGAACATTTCTCTTTTGATTGCTGATGCTTTTAGTTTGTGTCTCTTGCTCTTCCCTTGCTATTATTGCTTGTAATTAATGCTGCAGTCATGATGTCAGCCGTCAGTCATTAATGACTGACTGACGGCGCAGCAGGGCACCTGAAGTGACGCCAGTCACTATTTCCGAAGTGCATGATTACTCCTATTAATTGCTCTTCATAATTGCCTCTAAGACTTGGGTTATAAAAGGAGATTAGTGGGGGATTCATTGTGCATTCCTTCACTTCCTCTCTTTTTCCAAGTCTCCATGGATTCAGACCAGCCTAGGATGAAGACCCTTGTTGACTGTTACGACCATTCGGCCGCCGTCGATTCCTTGCTGGAACTCCGTCGGCGTGCCCCTCCAGCTCCCCTTCCGGCGAGTGTGGTGGGAGTTCCCCCCTTTCACTCGGTTCACCCGGAATGGAAGATGAGGGTGTTGGCTGACTATTGTGGAGGGTTGGTGGCTCCTCCGGTGGCTCCTGTTGCCGTTGATGGAGTTCGGCCTGTCATCATTGCTTTGCCGGCGGTTGGAGTTTTCAAGCCTACTCCCAAAGTTCGTTTCCGCCGGGTTGATGGTGCTTGGGTGCACATGGTTGTCATAGATTAAGTATTTTATGTCATGGTCTAGGTTGTTTATATGTGTGTATCTAGCAAGGAAAACCCTTTTTTTGTACCATATGTAGGGTTTTAATTTTGTTTATGTATTTGAAACGTGTATTGTCATTATGCAATGAAATGTTACGCGTTTTCTTACCTTGCCATATGATTACTTTAGTTATTGTAGTTCAATGGGTTAAGTAACCCATTATATCTTTTGATAATAATGTGTCCCCTTGGCGGCCTTTTGTGCGGATTTGGCTTAAAATGACTTTGCCCACTTAAGTGTTCCTAGGCCTGCCGAGGGAACGACAACTCGTTTCTAGTTTTGCTTGGATGGCCGGGTTAGCTATGAAAGCGTCTCCCGCCGGCCAAGGTGGCGCATCTGCTGCGAAAGCGTCGATGCGCCTCTTTTGTTGCTTAGCGGGCGGAGTCACCTGAGACGGTGTGCTCCGCGGCCAAGGCGGCATGTTTGCTTTGAAAACAGCAACGTGCCTTGTTCGTTGCTTAGTTCGCGAAGGCGCTCGAGTCGGCCGATTTCGCGGACCAAGGTGACGCGTTTGCGTTGCAAATCCTGACGCGTCTCTTAGTTTGCTTAGCCTGCGGGGTAACTTGAGATAGTGTTTCCCGCTGGCCAAGTTGACGCGTTCGTTATGATCCTGACGACGCGTCTCGTTGATTGTTTGATTTGCTTAGCTAGCGGAGCGACCTACAAGGGTGCTCTTTGCTGGCCAAGGTGACGCGTTCGTTGTGATAACAACGACGTGTCTCTTGCGCTGCTTGGTCCGCGGAATCACGTTAAATAGTGGCTTCCGTGGGCCCAAGTGGCGTATCTCTTGCGATAGTCAAGGTGCGCGTTGCACCTTGGTATGCATTGTTGTATGTACTATGTTATAAGTGATGTAAAGTCATATAATCAGCCTTGCATTCATTCATAGATAAGTCATAAAGACATAAGACTGTTAATACATTAAAACATCAGAAACGACGAACTGCAGAGACATAAAAATAACATATCGAAGAGGTACATTCCTACTTCGCCTACATGTAGCACACCCTAAGTTGTGCGGCGTTCCACGTCCTCGGGATTGGGGTGCCGTCGAGGCGTTCTAGCGCGTACGCGCCTTTCCCCAGTACTTCTTGGATTCTATACGGACCCTCCCAAGTCGGCGCGAGCTTCCCAGCTGGCTCTGCTGACGACGCTTCGTTGTGGCGGAGAACAAAGTCCCCCACATTGAATGTCACTTTTTTGACCCGCGCGTTATAGTAGCGCTCGAGCTGCCTTTTGTACTTGGCCTCTTTGAATGCCGCTAGTTCGCGGCGTTCTTCAAGGAGATCTAGGTTTAGACGCAGTTCTGAGTCATTCTTGTTGTTTTCGGCGAGGAGAACACGCGCCGATGGGCAGCCGATTTCCGCCGGGATTACAGCTTCCGTTCCATACGTTAAGCTGAACGGGGTTTCTCCGTTGCTTGTCTTTGTTAGCGTTCGGTGAGCCCATAGTACGTTTGGTACTTCCTCCACCCATCCCGAGCGCTTTTTGTTCAACCTTGTTTTGATCCCCTCCACAATGCTCCTGTTTGCTCGCTCAACTTGGCCATTTGCTTGTGGGTGAGCTACCGACGTGAACGTTTGACTTACCCCCATGTCTGCGAGCCAGCTTTGTAGGCCGCCATCTGTGAATTGGAGGCCGTTGTCACTGACGATGTCCATTGGGAGGCCGAAACGGCAGATGATGAATTCCCAAATGAAGCGTTTGACTGCCCGGGCGTCGATGTACACCAACGGTTTGGCCTCTACCCACTTCGTGAAATAGTCGATAGCCACAATGAGGTATCGGATATTCCCAGGCGCTGTGGGGAAAGGTCCTACAATGTCGATCGCCCACTTCTGGAATGGCCATGCTGAGGTGACGGGCACGAAGTCGTTCTTGGGGCGCAGTGTGCTGGGCGCGTGGCGCTGGCACGCGTGGCATTTGCGGAGTATTTTGACTGCATCTACGTGCATGCCAGGCCAATAATATCCCGCATTCATCAGTTTAGCCACTACCATGCGCGGTCCTGCATGTAGGCCACAGATTCCTTCATGTATTTCTTTGACCAGGAATGTGGCCTCCTCAGTGTTGACACATCTCAGCAAGGGCCCTAAGTACGACCGTCTATAAAGCGTGCCCGCGACCACCTGGTAGTGCATTGCCTTATGTTGGATCTTTCTTGCTTCTTGTTTGTCCTCGGGTAGCGTTCCGTTGGTTAGGTAGCGGACTATAGGTGCCATCCATGAAGGTGCGCCTGTCTGTATGACGTGTACTTGGTGAGCGGAGACAGATGGGGTGTCTAAGACTTCCACCCTTACTTCTTTTGCCAAATGCTCGAAGACGGTGGCCGCCATTTTGCTCAGAGCATCTGCGGGCTTGTTTTCGCTTCTGTTGATGTGAAAGATTTTGCAGTAAGCGAAGCGTTGCATGAGTTTCTTTGTCTCTTCCAAGTACAGCGCCATCTTGCTATCCCGAGCCTCATATTTCCCGTCCACTTGTGCCGCAACTAGCATGGAGTCTACGTGTGCTTCGACAAAGCGGGCTCCCATTTTGTCTGCCAAACGCAGGCCGGCGAGTAGTGCTTCGTATTCCGCCTCATTGTTCGTGCTCTCAAAGTTTAAGCGGATTGCATACGTAAACTCCGTACCATCTGGACTGATGAGACGTAGGCCAGCCCCCGCGCCATCGTCACTTTTTGCGCCGTCAGTGTATAGCAGCCATTTATCCGTTTCGACCGTTGCTGGCGGCGGGTCTTGTTCTATCAGGCATTCGGCAATCTTGTTTGTGGGGACCTCTGTGGTGAAGTCCGCTAGGACTTGTCCTTTGGTGGCCGGTCGCGGCTTGTAATAGATATCATGCTCCCCTAGCTCTATGGCCCATTTGGCTAGCCTGCCTGAGAGTTCGGGCTTCTTCAGGACATCATTAATTCGGTACCCTGTCAACACGTTGATCGGGTGTCCTTGGAAATACCTTCTCAACCTGCGAGAAGCATGCACCAGCGCCAGTACTAACTTTTCCATTGTTGAGTAGCGGGTTTCCGCATCCAATAGTGTCCGGCTGACGTAGTATATTGGCGTCTGGACACCCTTTCGTTCCACTAGCAGGACTGCCCCTACCGCTTTGTCGGAGACCGCCAAGTACAGTGTGAGTGGTTCCTTAGGGAGGGGCGCTGTCAATGTGGGTAGGTTCATGAGGCACGGTTTCATGTCCTGAAATGCTTTTTCTGCTTCCGCTGTCCAGCGGAAGTTTGTCTTCTTTAGGCAGTTCCTGAGCGTGCTGATGAAGGGGAAAGACCTTGAAGCGTAGTTGGATAGGAAGCGGTTCAAGGCCACAAGGCGACCCATCAGGGTTTGCACCTCCTTCACGGACGCTGGTGATGGCATTCGCTCTATCGCTTGTACTTTCTCTGGGTTTGCGCGGAATCCGTCCTTCGTGACGATGACACCCAAGAATTTTCCCTCCTCCATGCCGAAGGAGCACTTGCTGGGATTCAGTTTCATGCGAACCGTTCTTAATTGCTCGAACGTCTTCTGGATGTCTTGCAGCATTTGACCTTCTTCCACGCTTTTGATGACAAGGTCGTCAACGTAGACTTCCAAGTTGACGCCTATCTGTTTTTTGAACACCGAGTCCATGAGGCGTTGGTAAGTTGCACCCGCATTTTTAAGCCCGAACGGCATTTTTGTGTAGCAAAACGTCCCCATGTCGGTTCTGAACGCCGTTTTGTCCTCGTCTGCTTTAGCCATCTGGATTTGGTGGTATCCCTTGTACGCGTCAAGGAAACATTTGAAGCGGAACGGTGCTAGCGAATCGACTTTCAAGTCTATTTCTGGTAAGGGATAACAATCCTTCGGGCATGCCTTGTTAAGATCCTTGTAGTCGACGCACATTCGCCACCCACCGTTGGCTTTGCCGACCATGACAGGGTTTGCCACCCATGTCTGGTATTTGACTGGACGGAGGATACCCGCGTTCAGTAGTTCGGTTACTTGTTCGTTCATCGCTTTGGTTTTCTCTGGTCCCATACTTCGCTTTTTCTGTACCACAGGCTCGACTGATTTGTATGTGGATAGTCTGTGCTCCGCGACATCGCGGGGCACGCCCACCATGTCAGCGGGTTGCCAAGCGAAGATGTCCATGTTTTTGATAAGTAGCTGCTTTAAGTGGACCCGCACCGCGTCCGAAAGTGCCTGGCCGATTGTGACCGTTTGCTCGGGGAAGCGGGGGTTGAGCGCCCATTTTTCTGGCTCCGTCCGCACCTGTTGCCTGGCGGACTTTGGTGGCTTTACCGTCTCCGCGGAGTGGCATTGCCGGTTTCCGCGGATGAATGCTACACCATTCTTGGTTGGGAATCCCACCATTTGGTGCGGCGTAGAAGCGGTGCTGTTGAATTTAGCCAGACCTTCCCTTCCAATCAGTATGTCATGTGAGGAAACCACTGGAAGGACCATGAATTCACATTCTTCAGTTCGTGAGAGGTTCCCGTCTGACCAGGTTACTGGGAATGTGATTACTCCACGCGGCATGATCGTCTCGTGGATGAATCCTGATATGGGCTCTGCGACTGGAATGAGGCGTTTCTTGTCTGCCTCGTCCAACTGATTGAAACATTGGTCATACATGATGTCCGCGCTGCTGCCTGGGTCCAGGAACATGTACGGGGTACGGTAGTGGCCGAATACCCCTGTGATGATCAGTGGTGACGTGGATGAAGCTCCACCTTTGACGGCGGGTAGGATTACTGGCTGTTCCTTCCACGTGTCATCTGCCGTGCTCACCAGCGGACGTTTGTTCCGGCGGTGGGTTGCCGCCCCCTTGTTTGTCATTTGGCATGTGTGTCGTGTCGCGCGGTTGATGGTATGGGTTTGAAGGTTTCGGATGCGTTTGTTCGAACCCTCTCCCTTATCATCGCAGTCTTTACCGCGGCCATTACGTTGCACGTTTTTGACTAGGTGTCCCAGTTGTCCCGACTTCAGGGCCGCCTCTATTTCCATTCTGAGGCTGTAGCAATTGTCAGTGTTGTGCCCGAAGTCGTTGTGGTATTCACAGCGTTTGCTAGTGTCCACATTCTTCCGTTTCCCTAGCGGCCTTGGTTCTTTGAAGTTGTGTTGTTCCGTCGCTAGCACTTGCGATGGGGTTTTCGTTAATGGTGTCCAATCCGTGTTCTTTCTTGATCCGCCTCGACTGTCGCGGCCGTGCTTGCCGTTGATTATATTGCGGGCGTCTTGTTGCGCGGAGTACTTGCCTTCCTCGGCGGACCCAGTGATACGTGACCAAACGGATTGCTTCCCCTTGTCCCGACGGCTGCCACTGTTCCCCTGGATGTACGGGTTCTGACGTGAGTGGCGAAATGATTTTTCTGAGGATGCATAAATCTTTGCTGCTTTGATTACGTCGTCCCAGGCTTCTGGAATCCCGTCCTTTCCCGTGAGGCATTTCATGAGGTCGTCGTTGTTGACTCCGTGAATGAACGCTGCCCGCGTCAGCTCCTCATTGCATCCTATCTGCATTGCTTCCCGCGTGTAGCGGGTGATGTAATCTTCGACTGTCTCGGTGTCCCTTCTTGCGCATAGCAAGATGTGCGCTTTGTCTTTTTTGTGTCGTCTCTGATGAGAGAAGTGAAGGGAAAACTTTGACAGTAAGTCGTCGAAGTCTTGGATGCTGCCGACGGGTAAGTTATCAAACCACACCCTGGCCGCGGCCGTTAGCGTTTGCGCGAAGAGGTGACACCAAACTTGCATAGGCCAGTTCTGGCTATGGGCTGCGGTCCTGAAATCGTGTACGTGATCGTCCGGATCGCGGATGCCATCGTATTTGCCGATGCTACTCGGTAGCTTCGCTTTGGCGGGGATGGGTGCCATGGCGATTCATGCACAGAACTTAGATTTTTCTGCTAAGTCTTTCGGCCGGTATGGCTTGACCAGGTCATCATCGCTTTCCGCATGTGAGCTGGACTCGTAGCCGTCGTCTTCATCCGTGATAGCGCGGCCCTGGCTGTGGGAGCTCTTCCCGCGGCCTCCGCTGCGACTACCATGTGTGTTATTTTTTGTTGATTTACTGCTTGCTTTATTTTTAGCTACTGCACCTGAGGTCTTGTTATTGTTGTCGAAGTTGAGTGTTTTCTGTACTCTCTGCTGTGCTTGTTTCATTACTCTTTTTTGGTATCCTGCAGTGACCTCTGCCTGTTGCTTGAAGAGCCATTCGTCTGGGTCCTCCTCAGCGTTATCCTCGTCGTCTTCTTCACCTTCGTCAATGTCAGCCACTTGCTGGGTGACGACGGGACCAGGGTTGGTCATCCTGACAGGTCGGTGTGCGACCTTGGTTACAGTAGCTGGAGTTCTTTCAGCCGTGCTGATGTCATCATCATCCTCGATGATGGGCTCGTCAGCGTTTTTCCGAGGGGCTTCCTCGTTTGCCATGTTGTCTAGCTAAAGGATTGGGTTGCTGCTGCTCTAGCCGGTACGGATGGCGCCAATGAAGAAACAAAAGTCTAACCTGGATCCAATGGTTAAGCTCGTCTCTACAGAATTGATCCTTCGCTATCCAAATGGCTCTTAGATGGATGGTTCCTGCAAACACACGATGTACCGATGTGGGGCGACCGCCTCGAATCCCGAAGGAATCTACTTAGCAGACACAAAAACGTAATCGGCCTTAGTGTGTTCTTCAGGGAATTTCTGAATGGCCTATCCAAGGAGACTAAGTGCTCCTTAAATAGGTTCCACACGGGCCTCAACATCTACCCTTAACTCACCCAAGGGGCCAAGGCCCAAGTTAAGGGCTTGCCTCCACATCGGCCCAAAGTTAGGCCCCATAAGATAAAGCAAGACACGTGTTATATCAGGGAGAGAGATTGTACCGTGTCGGTGACGTGGCGTCTCGTGAGTAGTCCCGAGTCTGTCTTGACGTGATTGGCTGCCAGGTGGGGCCTTGTCCCCCCCTGCAGCCCTCCAGGTTAGTGGAGACCTTGCTGAGGTGGTCCCGTGCACTCCGGTTGGTGGGCGCGTGCAGGACATGTACTGGTTGTCCCCTGCGGGTCCTTCTTGGGACAGGTGTCGTCCTTCAAGAGGTAGATTGTGCAACATGCTCTCTGCCACACGTCCTTCTGTGTTGATTGGTTCGTACATGGCTGTACTAACCTCTTGTCTAATGCCACGTGTCCGTTGTTAACCTGTCTTGTTGCATTGTGAGCGGACACCGAGTTGCGGCTACGTGTTCCGCGTTATGCTCCGCACCCGCGTACTGCGCATCCGCTTAAAGTGCTCCCACCTTTACGTTTGGGCCTCGTGGGCTTGTTTCGTCCTTTGGGCTTTGTTTTTGGGGTAGGGCCCATGTGGATTTGGGTCCCTACCCCTTCACAAATCAAAGGGGAAATCGGCGTTTTAGCAAGAAATGGGCCATCAAAGGCCTAATACACAACAAGGTACCTTTTTATTTGGTGTAATTTGATGTTATAACCCGTTTTTGATTTGGTCAAAAACTAGGGTTTTGATAAAAGTGAAATTTATGGTTTGTAGAGGTAGCTCTAGTCTTGGGGAACCTCGAACATACCTAATCCGGTTACAAATCACACTTAATGTGTGTATTTGGTTTTGATCACATGATTATGTTAATGTGTAGAAATTGGGGTTTAACCTCTAGCTTGAATCAACTTATATCTAGCAATCTTTGAGACTCTTAGGAGTTGTTATAATGAAGAATTTAGGCTAAAGAGTCTAAACAACATGATATGATGATGATTAGATAAACGGGTATGCTTTGGCTAGCTTAAACTCATAAAAATCAATTGAATTGGTGGGTGCGCACCAAGTGTTTGATAAAATGCTTGAACGAGAAAGTAAATCATCATCATCATCATCATCATCATCAAACTCAGTTAATCTCACCTATAGCAAAGCTAAGGTAGGGTCTGAGGAGGGTAAGATGTAGACAGCCTTACCTCTACCCCTAAGAATAGAGAGGTTGCTTCCAGTGAGACCCCCGGCTCGATGTGGTTTGGTATCAAACGTTGGACGTAAGGCGCAAAACACTTAGCAATTGGGACAAACCCGATCGGTGTATGTACCCTTTTGTCTTTTGGCTATCCACGCCACCACATGATGCATGATTAACCGTTCGTCGTTTTTAACATTATTTTCACGAAATTAGTAAAATAACGTTAAAACTATTGCAACTTTATGAACATGAAAACTAGAAATGTAATGTGTAAAACATGTATGAACATGAAAACTAGAAATGTAACGTTGAGCTTGAGGTAAAATGAATACATGATGCCATGGATAATGAAAGAAATCCATATTATGTGTTCTAACAAAAACAAGGTTTGACATGTCCCTAAGTTAGGTACAAGGACTAGGGAGCAAACGGGTCAAACGGATGCAAGCTTAATGTGTACGGAAGCAAAACGGATATGAGGTAAGTAATACTTACACTACTAGTCTACAAATACAACTCTTGTATTGATATAAGTGTTTAAACTTTGAAGTGGGACAAAGGTATGACCTCAAGGGGTGAAACCTGTTAATCGGGTAATTTATGCGAATTCATGTCAAAACAAAATTCATAGTCATAAATGAGTCATATAGCGTTGATCAAATGATGGAAATCATTAATTGGGTCAACCAATAAATCCATGTGGTAAACAAGAGTCTAAACTCAGGTTTTGGATAAAAATCACATGACTAAGGAAGTTATGTAATAATTATTCTTAACGGGTCGAATGGGTGATTCCCTCACCATACGAACCCGACATTAAAAGCCGGTTATCTAAGCTTTAAAAACTTGTGGATAACGGGTCAAATGGTAAATGCATTACCATTGAGTCCCAAGAGACTAATGTGATCAATCTAGAGTGTATGCAGGAGGACACTTGGAAATTGGGCACTCGTTGCCTAAGTAATCCATATGGGTGCAAGGTATGGGTGAACACCACCCAGTAAGTCTGTAGCTAAATAAACGCCTTCGGGCGAAGCAACGTGGGTACTAAAGCTACTCACATGAAGTGTGGGTGTCAACCAAGTAAGTCATTTCCATAACTATGTCTAATGCGCGCTAATGCGCTTAGAATTGATTAAAATAGGAGAAATCTTGAGAAAATGTGGAAATCTAAGTTCGGAAGGACTTAGAGGTTTTTAAACAAGTTATTGAGTCAAAGACAATGGATTTGAAACAAGAAGTGTCGCCATGAATGGCTAAATTGAAAGATTTGGCTATAAGGGGCATTTTGGGAATTTAAAAGATTACTAAAGGTTGATTATAAGAACCGAGTCATAATGAAACAAACCGGACGATGTTTTTAGTTGCACAAGTGTCCAATGAGTTGACAATATGATTTCTATGCCTTTGGTGTGATTAAAAAGTGTCTTGTATAGTCCAAGGCCTTAACAGGTCGATTTGGGTAAAAATCGACACAAACATTAAAAACTGGAAATCGGGTCTTAATGAGCTAAACCGGATTATGTTTTTAGTTAAACAAGAGTCCAACGAGTTAACAAAATGGTTATTATGCTTTTTGAATGGTCTAATAAAGTTTTGTATAACCTATGGCCTTAACGGGTTGATTCGGGTAAAAATCGCATAGTCTTTAGTTAAGCCAAAATGGGTTTTTAAAGATGGTAAGTGGGCATTTTCCAAGTTCATTAAATGGTTTTAAACAAGTCCCCAATTTCCCTTAGGAAGAGATTGAGTTTGGTTCTTAAAAGCATCAAAAATTGGGAAAGATGTCAAAGGGAAAAATGGCTAAGTCTGAGAAGTAAGAAGTGGGACAGACCCTGCTGGCCGTAACCCCTGGCCCTCTGGCCGTAGGGTACGGCAGGGTTCAGCCCCAAGATTGTTGTTTTGTTATCTAAGCTCTCATGACTTCAAAAATTCATATAAAATCATAGAAAAATCGTTATGAGGTGTTTTTTATATGGCTGGAAAGGTATTTGAACGAAGAACATTTCTTATTTGAAAGTCGAAGTCATATTATGGGTTTTAGAAGGGTAAAAAGCAACCCGAACAGCTATTGCGCCAAAAAGTGCAGCAGTTTACTCTCTTGAAATGGGGCCGTTTGGCCTGGTTCCTTCCGTATCAACGTGTAACGACAATCATGCTAGTCTAAATGTATTGTTGACAATCCACTAACCATTCTTTGTGTAATGGTGCTAGGTAAATATATGATGGAAGTCCCGGAGCGAGGATCAAGTCGCGAGAAGAACCGAACACACTCGAGCACTCATCAAGCTTCCGCACTAGAATTCAAGAGACTCCCGTTGCAACGCAAAAATCTTAATATATGAGTTTAGAAAAAAATAATAATAATGTATTGATTACAACGGTGTAAGTTTTTATTAAATTTTAAAGGTTTTAATAGGGAGTGGTTTTTAGTTAAGGCTATAACTCGTAAGATTAAGCGCTAATTGCGTATTTACGGGTTAGGGTCTTACAATCGTGGGCTAAGAAAGCAGGCAGGGAATTGTTCTTATTTAAAATTGATTTTGATAAGGCCTACCATAATGTAAGGGCCTCATGGGGTGATTTTTGTTGTCCGTGCTCGACCGGATGGGCTTCTTGCCTTTGTGGTGTAAGTGGATTAAAGGGGGTGTCATCCGCTTTGCAAGCTTCTGTTCTCGTGAACGGTTCGCCTACTTTCTCTAATCTTTATATATATTTCAGAATAATTCTTAGTTTTTCGTGATTAGGTATTTTAAATTGTATCTTATGTGTGTTGCATGACTTAAATAGATGATAATGGAAGTAGGTGTAATGTTTACCATGATAGTATATATATTTTGTGCGAATCATGAGAATGCCGTCTAAAACTAGGGGTGTTCAGAAAAACCGCAAACCAAATAAAAACCGAACCGTAACCGTAACCGAAAAAACCAATCCGAACAACGAATTTGGTGTTTGGTTTGGTTTTAACCGAAACCGAATTGCTTATTCGGTTTTTGGTTTGGTTTTTGGTTCTACAATTTTTTATTTGGATAACCGAATAAACCGGTAAAATAATTAATTTTTAAATAAAAATAATAATATTTAATAACTCATATATAATATATAAGCCAAAAATATTAAACTCAACCCAAAATAAATAAAGCCTACCAATTTATAGAGGTAATAATCTGAGTATAAACTAGTAAACTATAGTTCATTTTACTATTTCTAATTTTTGTAATGTTTCTGTTTGCGTGGTTTAATTTTTTGGTTTATATTTATTGCAAACTTTCTTTTCGGATTTTGGAACTAGGTATATAAGTTAGAGAAAAAAAACTTTGTTTCAATTTGGTTTGTTTGGTTGAATTTGGTTTGTTTGGTTTCAAACCGAATTCAATTTGGTTGAATTTGGTTTGGTTTTCATATTCCTAATTTGGTTTGGTTTGGTTTTTGGTTTGAGGTACAAATTTTGAAAACCGAATAAACCGAATCGAATAAACCAAATAAACCGTAAACCGAACCGATGAACACCCCTATCTAAAACCATTCAAATTCAAAAAAAAATTACACTTATCTTTATTAATAAAATACAATCTCAAAAACACAATTTACGTGTAAAAATTTTAAAATATACAAAAATAAATTGTTTTTACACATGTGTAAATTTACCGTTTATACATGTGAAAACTATTTCATTTTACATGTGTAAAAAGTTAATTTTAAAATATTTTTGCCAAAAAAGATGAATTATTTGAAAAGAAATTTCCCTTTTTAATATTGTATTTGAATTATAATCAGATTGTATTATAAAATTTTGATTTTGATTGATTTGTTTAATTGTTTACTTGTTCTCAGGGTTCTCACGATATTTAGCATAATCAAGATAACCCTCATACACACACACACACACATATATATACACACACTAGTGGAAATGCTCGTGCGTTGTCGAGGGTAGTTATGCGTTTTAGACACATGTTGCGTGACGGGTTTTACGTACTTCATTTATAATACCAAATTGCTAATACAGCTAATATATGAATTCACAAAGAGCAATTCACTATAAACTAAACAATTGACATAAACAAATAAACACAATTAAATAAAAAATGTTATTCAAATAAAAAAACAAAAATACAATTAAACTATTCCTCGTTTGACTTGAGGAGGTGGGGTAAATCTTGAGTTGCAAGATTTGCTGAAAGATTGAATCTAGGGATGACAACAGGTCGGGTATGGGTCAGGTTTGGCTAATCTCATATCCATACCCGGTTATAAAATCTTATCTCATACCAGTCCCATTGCCCATTGTGTAGTTTTCGGGTATAGTTACCTGTCGGGTATAGAGCATATACACGGGTATACCCATTGGAATTTGCATATATATGTATTCTTACTTTATTTTATAGATTTATGTTTGAAAAATCTACAAGATAATAAATTTTATTAAATAACATACATATCATCATCGTAATAATCTTTGAAACATTTAAAATGTAAATCTATATAATAATATAAATATCAAAAAATATTTTTATATTTCATAGCATACAAATATTAATATAATGTCATTAAAATATATATCTCAAAAGAAAAGTTTATTTTTTTCAAATAAACATTACTAGAAAATAGTTATGAGAAGATTTATATAAACCTTAAAAGTTTTTAGATATATTTTTCGGGTAAACGGGTATTTAGTTTCGTGTAATCATGTCGGGTATCACCTAATCCCATATCTGTCTCATACCCATAAAATATTTTTTTGCCAATCCTAAACACATTGGGTATTGGGACATCCGTCCCAAATACTTAGGGTTTCGAGTATACCTGTCGAGCTCAGGTTTTTTTGCCATCCCTAATCAAATCAAAGTCGGAAGTGTGTATCTGCATCCATCAACTCACCAAGGGCGCTATAGTAAAAAAGCGGGATGCACAGGAGGATTCCTAGTGTGAACCAGTGAGAAGCCCTTCTTTATCCTTTAAGATCATGTCGTGCAATATAATGCACGGATATGTCTCGCTACTAATCTTGTCTACAGTCATAGCTCACATAGGTCGCCTAAGTATGCCCCATTTTGTCTTTAGAACACCGAAAGTGTGCTCCACTTCTTTTCTTGTCGACTTTTTCAGTTTCCTTAACTTATTTTCATTCACATCGGTCGAATATGGAAACATTTTCACAAACTTTAAGTAGGGTGGATCCCTTCGTTGGAAAATATCCACTTTGTATGAGTGTCCATTCACATTAAACGGACATTAGGTGTGGTTCCATGTTGTTGAGCGGGAAATATTGGAGACTGCGGGAAAACATTGATGTCGTTGTTTGACCAAGGCGGACCACAATTAGCATACCAAACCCATAAATCATATGACACAATCGCTTCGAGCATGACCGTCAGATATTTTTGATCACCTCTCATGCATTGACCTCACAACGCAGTGGGACACCTTTACCAAACCAGACATGTACAACTGATGCTACCCATCATCCTAGGAATTTGATGTTTTTCTTCATGTGATTGGTACAAAACCTCAACATCCTCTCTTGTCGGTCTATAAAAGAACTCTTCGCCATATAAGGGAACATAACATTGCAACAAAATTGTATGCATTCCTGCGAAGTCCTTGTATACATACATAAAAACTCATCGTTTTGGTCAGTAGTATTTTGCGAGTTGCTTAACGGCATATGTGATTTTTTTAACGGCGTAAAGCTCTTTTTCATCCTACCATCTATGCCCTCTTGAACATACCGTGCTTCGCATCATCAAGAATTTTTAGAAACAAGTGTTTCAACATACGAAACCATTGACGGAGAACAATATCATTGTACTTTGGCTCCTCCACAAATAATATTCCATAAGAACTTGGTGACTTAGTAGATATTGATGTTGTCGTGTCTTCATCTTGGGCTTCGTCGATGAGATCCTTGAAAAATTGTAAGCTACTATCTTTTGTAAAAATATTACTATCGGAATCGTTGGACAAATGAATAAATTGAGATCATCGTTAGATAAATTAGCCATGCTAATTGGGTAATTGCTAAAACTGAAAGTATAAAAAGGTTTGTGATGGTGGATAAGTTCAGTGAAATAAATGGTGCAAGATTGAGTATTTATATTGTTTTTAAGTGATTTAATCTTCCACCAGCCCTATCCGAATCAGTGGCGGCAGTGTATAGCCGCACGGGTTCAAACCCGGCCACACAGTCTTACCCTTGAGGCGCCCCCTCCACCCTACTGCTTTACTACCTAGTTTTTGTGTCATAAAGGTCTAGATACAGCTTGATTTTGAGTCACACTAGGATAATACAATGCATCTTATATTGTTTGTTATGATGTTGTATTGATGTGTTGATTTCAAGTATTTATGTTCGAGAAATTTGCAAAGAAAACAAGCACATACTTAGTACATATAAAAACCATGTCACCATATAGGTGCACACCACAGATATTTAAGTATGACTTGCTAAGATTGTGCTTGAACAATTCTTTGATAATATTTGGATCAACTCGTAGTGTATGGGTAAGTTATCGTAGGCCTTCCATGATGTGTGTATATAAGCCTCCCTAGTCATTGAGCCATTGAAGCACATATGGGTTCCCATAAACTATGTTGAGATTAATAATACGTACATGAGTGCTTTGGTGCATGTATGAAGAATTATTGTGTGTTGATGTTTGAAAGTGTTTAAAAAAGAAAAAAATAGCTTTCTTCACTTGTAGCTAATTAAATTACTTATTTTTGACATCTGACATCTCAATTGTAAACCCCAATGTGTTATAGTTATAAGTTAATCATGTGCATGAACCATGTGTCATTTGGAAGACTTAAAAGGCTCAATTAGTCAATTTTTAGAAGCAAGGGCAATGCCTAGAAGATAATAATTTTTTTTTTTTTGAACGGCCAACAAAATTATCATTAATCACCCAAGCTAGCGGGTTACTAGTAAAAACACCCAAGTACAAATGTAACATACAAATTTTCACCTAGTTCTATACATCTTTACTTGAACATTGACAAATCAAACCTTCGCCATTTATCCCAATCTAAATCACCTTGTTTCGCTTTTGTTTTTATCCATAAGAAGCTTCTTGCCTTGATTTCTTAAAGCTATTTCAATGCTTGGATATTGTAGACTTACTCGAGAGTAGTATAGTCTTATATAGATAGTTACATTGGATTTTGTAGTAAAATTATTGGTATATGTATACAATGTTATGCATATTTAAACATGTTTTGTTTTCAAACTATGTAATATTCAATCTATCATTATCATACCAACCAATATTATGCGTTTTGCTCATAAGAAACTCATAAATTTATGTTTAGTTGTTTGAGTGGAAACTTTTCCGAATATTACCTGACCTTAGATTTCTCCCTCTTAAACATGCTTCACTCTAAAGTTCTTTTTTTTCATCCGCAACCATTTTTATCAAAACTTATTGATAATATTTTAGACGATTCATCCTATATATTTTAGAATCTTTCAGGTGGAGAGTCAATAATTAGAGGGATTGAAGGTAACACTATGTGATGTTAATTATTTATACATTAGATAATGAAAAATAACTACTTCATTATTTATTCAAATGTAAAGAAACTTAGTATTGGCTTTAGGTCACATTATACTTGATTTTGTCATGTTAATTCATAAAATAACAATTATTCTACATTTCTACTCATAAAAGCTAAGAAAATCAAAACAACTAAAATATAATTGTTAAATATTATAAGCTTTAAACCAATTGATCAGCAGATCAGTTGGTGATACCCTTTATGTTTAAACATTGAACCGTTTTGTGCCGTGGGTTCAATACCAGGCACGCACATATTTTTGTCCCGTGATTCCAGCCCAGCTGGTTGAGGATGTGAGGCTTTACTCCCTAAGGGAGGTTCCCGCATGGGGTCCTGAGTTCGAATCCCACTGGTGGCATAAATGCCCCATGTGGGTGTGGCCTATGGATGTGTTATTCCAGCTCTGCTTCGGTGGGGTGCCGGTTCGAACCCGGGTGGCTTGACTTCCGCAAAAAAAGGGTTAAAGCAAGCTAATGGGTTTCCAACTGATGTACACCTTTCAAAAAAAAAATATTATAAGCTTTAATAACGTGCTTCTGCTTCATATCAAATAATTCGGTGACAAGTATATCCATACAGTTTCTAACCATTCAGATGGTTCAATCAACACATATTCAAACTAAATAAAATAATAAAAAATAATAAAATAATGATTTTTAATAAATACTCAGAAGAAAAGGTTGTCAAGTTGAGGAATATGTAAAGTAAACAAATCAAGAAAGCAGATCTTGCAGGGCCCATAGAGACACCAACTTGCAGTTTGTTAATACACGTGTCAAGTTATGAATGGATAGACAGCCGAGGACCAATCAACGTCACCATGCAACTTGCAACAGGGAGAAGTAGCCCAAACGTAATTGTTTCTGGTCGTGAATTATATTGTCGGGGTAGCTGTCATGTGCACCACACGACCACCATAGAAGCTCATTCACCACATCATAAATAACTTTTTTTTTATAAAAACATATTATTACTTTTTTACTGTTATACTATTTTATTTTAAATAAAGTATTCATGAAAACTATTTTCAACGATCGGTCAGTGATATGGTATTTTTTTTTTTATAATTACGAGGTTATGGATTCAAACTATTACAAATATACGATAAAGATGAAATTAAGGTGTTAAAAAAATAACTATTAAAACTATGTAAATTTATCAAGGGATAGATTGATAATTTAGGGTGTTCATCAAATTTGATTTATTAGGCTTGAAATTTTTTTTTATGGCCTAAACTAAATAGCGAATTGAATTTAGAAAGTTCTGAAATACATTAAAAACCAATATAGAAATCGGTTCAGTTTTAGGTTGAATTTATGAGACAATTCTGTAGTGCCTGCTTTTTGAATATGATGTTGTATTAATTGTAGAGACTAAAGCGATCTTGGATGTGAAGGTAGATGAGTAGCGAGTAACTTAGAGGACAAGGGTTTAAATATTAGTCGATTTAAGACTGCGAAACACTCCTGTGATTTCTGTGATGCATGCAACAACGATGACACTCAGATCACTATTTAGGGTCAAGTGATTCAACATGCTAGTAAGTTCAAGTATTTAGAATCGTTTGTACAAAGAGAATAGGTGATAGTTTGCAATGTATCCCACCACATCAGGTTGGTTGATTTAGGTGGAAAGTAGCCACTAGGGTCTAGGGTACTATGCAACAGGAGGTTCCCAACCATATTAAGAGGTAATTTTTTTTATAAGGTTACAGTTAGACAACTATGTTATATGGGATAAAATGTTGGGTCATCATAAAGAAACAAACATGTAAGATTGAGATAGTAGAAGTGAGTATGCCGAGGTGAATGTGTAGGCACACAATGTTTGATCGGGTAAGAAATGAGGTTTTTGGTAAAATGTTAGGAGTAGCTAATTTATTGAATAAGATAAATAAGAGAAAATTGAGATGGTTCGGGCACATGAGTAGGAGACATACAACGGTTCCAATTAGAGAAATAGAAACCCTCACGATCTAAGGGAGGAGTAGAGGCATGCCCAAGTTAATTGGTATGAGTGCATTAAACATGATTTGCTAGAGTTGAACCTCTTTGGGGACATAGTCAATGATAAGAGTTTGGGAGACATAGGATTAACGTCAAGGAGTTTCAGGAATGTTACAAATGAGACTTCAATTTGTCTAGGAGCTTAGATTTTCTAACACTATAGATGGACTTAGAATGTTGTCTTATTGTAGTAATCGACTCTTCAACATCGTTATGGCTTGGGGTGATGGCAAAACAGAGTTGGAAGTGATTTCTGTGGCCGTTCACGAATAGCGGTTGCAAAACAATTGAGTATTCACTCATGTCTCGTCCTGGCAATTACTATGAAACCATCCTCGTATGCATCCAGCTTTGTAGCCGGTCATCTGGATGCTGACTTTGATGGTTTGAGTGTTTATGATTAGTTTAATTATATAATTTTAAGTGTAATGAACTAGTTTGTAATTATGTATTTCTTTCACTTATGTTGTTTTTAATTTATGGTATTTGTTTTTTTAATTTAGTTTTTTAGTATATGTGATTTTTATTTAAACAGATTTATTGTTTTTTAAATTAAAAAATCATTTTTTTAATTAAAAATGGTTTTTAATTGAATTGGCCCCACCTTATTCCACCGAACGGGTCCGGTGCACTAAACCGGACACCGCTCATGTCATCTCCTTCAACAGTTCACCAAGTTTGGTTTTAGAGTTTGAAATCCGAACGACCATCTCCACAAACCGTTGAAATACCGTCTCCACTAACCGTTAGAGATGGTCTTGGTCGGCTTACAAAGCAAATTAAAAATAAAATAGTTGGTCCCATTATGTAGTTTCTTATATAAATTTTAAGAATTTACAATTTTGTAGATTAGGAGAATATCTATCCGACGTAGGTTCATTGCAAGCATTAAAAGACATCGTAGAGCTCTCAAACATAATGTGATATTACTAACTCAATGTGTACATCTATTTATAGAAGAAGTTTAAAGAACATAACCAACAACGACTAACCACCTGAACCACCTACTAATAATGAGATCTTACATAGAATAACGATCTTGACCATATGAGCATAAGATCTATGTTCGATCTTGTTTGGCTATAAGTGAATACAAGCTTAATTTATTGAAATAAAATGCAAATAAACTAGTAACCTATACATGTAACTTAACCAAGGTTGTAAAAATCTTGATTAATCACCGATTAAGTGATTAATCGCTAGTCCTTACTTTACTGATTAATTTTGGGCTAATCACTCAATTAATCGGTGTTGCGATTAATCATCGATTAGTCAGACCAAATTGGTTAGTCAAACCTAAAAAAATTCAAAATTAGGTCAAAAATGAATTCGAACGGGTCAAAACTGAAGCAAATCGATCAATTAAATTCTTGACTTCATTTACCAATCATGCAAACACACCGATCTCGCGACTAACACGGGAGATAAATCATGCAAACACACAGACAAATAGACGTATCAGTCCTCATACCTATGATAAAATCTTAGAATACTTTGTCCATTTAGTTTATTTGTATCCGTCGATCATATATCGAATCAGTAACACAATTTTTGCGCGTTTATGTGGTGATTATGCATGTATAAACCAAGAACATATCTAAAGGCCATTAACATAATTTTGCCTGTGGTAGAACAGAACTAGTCAGCGGTGTTGGGCCTAGTGGGCTGATAAAGATGAGGGTTAAAGTCCAAGAACATATATAAGGCCCATTAACAAGTTACATTAGAAAGAATAACTGAAACTAACAAACAGATGAACAAATTGTTTTGGTCACTCAACTAGTGTCTGTCACTAATAGTTACTAACCTTCTACCGTGTCCGATATTTGGCAATGAAATAAATTGTTAGAAAAGAGATAAAATCAGGCGGATGTTGCGGGTGCGTAATGGACAGAGCCGCCTCTTCTGCCGCCTCCTCTTCCTCTTCCTTGCTGGTGATAAGAGTCTCCACCATGTCCACCTGGAGCTCTTCCTCGACCTGAAAACTCACCACGCCCACCACCGTAGTCACTTCTACCATATCCCCGCCCACCACCGCCGTTGGAGCCGCTACCACGTGCCCTGAAACTGTCGCTTCTGAAACCACCTCGTCCTGTAGAGAAACGGCCACGTCCAATCCCAACTGCAAGAATTGTCATTTCGTTGGTTAGGATTTATATGGCGGTTGGGGTGACCCAAATAGTATTTTTCTAGACAAAATAACATTTTTTATGATAATTAGCGAAACAAGTTGACAGCTTTTATTTCACCCGTTTGAGCTGTTAAGAGATAAAAGATAACCCAAACCAGCCCACTCATAAATAAATGGGTCGAAATTAAGTAGAAGAAATAATCAAACGCATAGTTACATAAAGTGAATGCCAATATTTATAAGTTTTGTTAAAAAGAAAAGGAGGTTATCTTAAACGAAGATGATATAAAGAGTAACAACAAAAAACGAAGGGTGCAAACCTCGGGTTGTAGTTCTCTTTATCTCCACGACGACTTCTTTACCATCAATAACAACGGGAGAACTCTGGAAGATGAATAAGGTTTGAGTTAGTACTCTACAAACACCATAGAACTATGGGTTGGTCATACCAGCCATTTTAGTTCGTTTTAATAGTTCGAACCGATTTTTTGGTTTTCGAAATAGGTGGTCTGTATTAATAGTTTTGAAAAGGATAAAGATGATTCATGAATATAAGGGGGGACGGGGCACCACCAGATTTGGTCACGGGTACCCCACTACCAGCATGGTAACACCACCGCCGGTGATGCTGGTAGTGGATCCGTGAACCATTTTCTGGTTCTATTTAACGCACGGTAACACTGATTTCTCTCTCTTTGATTTCCCCCAAAGTAATATTATTATATGTGTGAAAATAATTGATTGTTGGGTACAGAATCAGTGAAGTGCTGCCTCCAAAAAAAACTGTTTCAGTGAAGGAAATCAGTGAAGTGATGTGGCAGTGTAGGATTGGTTGAAATGAAGTGATGTGGCAGTGTAGGATTGGTTGAAATCAATGAAGTTGGAAAAACTCACGGGTAGTGCCCTTCCTCCCCACCCCCCCACAAAACACATATACAAAACTATGTATTCTTAAAATGATAAAAAAAGATTAAAGTTAAAATCAAAACTTATCAAACCTTAATTGCATTCTGCATAGAACTGGCTTCTTGAAACTCAACGAAGCCAAAACAGAATCCCAGCTGCTGGTCATATGAACATTATGTTAATAAATGTATAGCAATTATCACTTTAATGCGTGTGAATTAGATGAACAACCTTATGACTTCTGACTTGGATACCTCCTTGCTTAATAGGTCCAAATTTCTTAAACTCCATCTCAAGCTGCTCTACTGTAGCATTATGAGGCAGATTCCGGATATAAACGGAATGACCTACATGGACGAAACCAAAGCTGAGAACGGTAACAGAGAAATAGATATAAATCTTTATTTGCATAAAAAAGGCTAAAAGTAATCAATGACGATCTCTTATGGCATTTAAGGATGTTCACAAACAGCAGAAACCAACCGAAGCAAGTCGGCCGGTTTGAAATATATACACAATATACGTATTATATTCGTCACCATCCTTCGATTTTTAAAATGTTAATACAAAGTTATGATTTTGAAAAAATAAAAATAAATTCCAAACCGACCCGTCAAATCATGAAAGCATCAACACCGGCCAAACCGAACCGTAAACACCCCTAAATTGGCATTTACCTTCATCGTGAACAGTGCTGCTATTAGGAGAACTGATGCTGCTTGAGGCAATAGGTGCAGGTGCTTCTGGTGGTGGACCTTGTGCAACAGTAGCAACTGTTTTGTTCACAGTTTTTGCTGGTGTCGCCTTCGGCGTATTAGCAGGAACATAAACTTTGGTTGGCCCTGCACCCCCTTTTTTCATTTGAGAATTTAGAATCGATGCATACGACATTTTTGGAGCATTTTCCACGGCAGAAGAAACCGATTCTTCAACTGTTAGTTTTATGTTCTCAATTGGAAGCGGTTCAGGTTGCAATGATTTACTTTCATTTGCTGATGGCCCCTCAATTTCCAAAACATCTACGACTTCTTCCTCAACACTTGGAGCTTGTTCTTTATGAACGCTAGCCTCTGGCAATGGAGACTCAATAGTGTGAGGAGGACCTGGAGACATCAATGTAAAACAAATGTACCAGAAAAAGTAAAGGTTGACATTGATCGATAAAAGTCAAACATGCATAGAACTAGAAGCGCACCTGCGATTGAAGGTGTTGTTTGGTTATCATTTATCTCTTCGGCAACGACATGGTCATCCGCCATTGGCTTACTTTCATCCACATATCGGAAAACATCGTTATACACAAAGTAACCCTTGTCTTGTGGTGCGAGGAAAAAGGTTTGTATAAACTTCTTTCTTTGGTTATCCTCTTTCCTGGTTAAGAAACCAGTCACCAAAACCACGACCCCGTCTTTGTAAGACTCCTGAGCATCAGCTGTCTTTATCTCAGCTTTGTAGGCAGTGTAATCCAACGAACATATTTTGTCATTGATACCCTGCACCATGAAGAACAAGGCAACAAATGTCAGTGTTTAACTGTTGATGCTGTTTTAGTATTCAGTCCAACATCAGAAGTTGTTTGCGTGAAACTCGAAAGTCGAATCCTGATAAAACTTACTTTCATGGTAGTCACAGTTGTCATTGTGCCATCTTCATCTGGTCGGCTTATGAAACTCGAGTCATGATAAAACTTGTGAACCATATCTGGGGAGTGATGAAGTATATGGTAATATTGTTCAACAAAGGCATTGCCAACCACTTGTACACTAGGAGTGGTTGATTCAGTTTGTGCTGCCATTCTAATTTAAATACAACACCGTGAATATCTGTTAGCGATAACATGGTAGCAAAGGCAGATGTTCGGTGTTCCACAAAAGTAAAGCTAAACATGTGAACAAGCTCATAATGCACAATAACTATGTACAAACTTAAAAATAAATGTCGATTACATTATTGTGTGCCAATAATACAATAAGCACACAAATATCAGCTGAAATAAGATCAAAGTTTATCGTAGACATGAAACACAAATATGCAGATATATCTTTCCAGAAAATAAGCATGAAGACAAATGGAAAGTTACTGAAGGCTGAATGAGGTCATTATATCATATAAACGCATTATTAGGATTTACAAAATTGAGTGTGCAGCTTAAGTTTTATTTAACAGCACCTTAACAGATCAGCAGCTTAACTGCACCGGTTGCACGTAGACTTGTGTGTCAGCAGTCAGCACAAGACTGTCTGGGCCCACTTTTCAGACCCAGGCACATGTCTAGGCCCACTTTTCAGACCCAGCGCAGCCTTCTCGCTTCGCTTCAAAAGTCCCACTTTCAAGTTTCAAGTCCTCATGCGCATTTTTTAGGCCAAGTTCAAATGAAATTCTGACCAAAAATCTTCTGAACAATTATTACCAACTCAAAACAAGCCCGGAATCACCTAAAACAACCAAAAGGTCCAAAACTAGCCTTAAGAATTGAATTTTTTTTATACTATACGCCTCGCCTAAAAAACCCTCGTTTTTTAAGCACCTTGCACTAAGGCCCAGGCTCAACCTTTGCGTCTTGAGTGCGCCTTGGACAACTATGGTTAATGCTTGAGAAAGTTAAAAATAAGGAAACAAAGGCCACCATGAAACCATCAATTGGAAACCAACAGATTGCGGATTCAACTGAAAATAAACAGTGCCCTAGTGACATTGTGAGCAAAGAGGCCTCTGCACGTTATTTCGAAAAGCAACTTATCTATAGGAACAAGGATGCATCACCTTCTCTTACGCAGAACGCAATATATACGTACACAAATAAGTAGGAGCACAAAACCTCCTCTATCTTGTCATGTATTTGTATTTATAAACATGGCAAAAACTCTCTTTCCTAAATTTATTTGCAGTTAGCATTAGGAATAGTGGGTGGTTAGTTAGTTGCATTTATATTTACTATATATGAGAAAGTAATTACAATTTCATATCTTTATACTTTCCCTAGTAGTCTAGATTTAGTTTTTGCTTTCTTTATGATATCAGCGCCACCCAGACAAGCCTGCAGCTCGGTCCAAGATACAAATCAGGTGGCCCATATTTTGAAAAAGAAAAAAGGCGGAACAAAAACTGCAGCTATGATCTACATTAGTGGGTAGTTAGTTAGTTGAATTTTAAACTGGAGCAAAAACCTGAGTTTTAAAGACAATGTGTCAATGTATAAGAAAAGTGAAGATGAAGAAGAATGAATTGTAGAAAAAACGATAACAATAATGTGATGGATCATGGAGTCTGATGAAGGTAAAAAAACTGGGTGCAAGGCATGCAGGAGAAGACAGCTGCTCTAAGGCTTCCGCAAAATGCCATTAGGAATCAAATTTCATATTTGCTTTTTGTTATTTTGTTTAAAGCCAGACGTCACTAGACAGTACCAACATTATGCTTGAGGAGTCATCTTAATAGTAGTTTAAAGTAATTTATTTTAAGTTGGTATTTGTAGTAGTTGCTAGCTACTTAGTTAATGGTTAGTTAGTTTAGTTAGTTAGTTTTTTGTCTTTTTTTGAAAACGCGAACGATATTTGATTAACATTCAAATCATAATCCTAGTCAGTTAATTAGTAGGCAGTTCTATTTTCTATATAAACTATCTAATCAGGTTTGAGGCTTGGTTATAAAAAGCTCGTAGCGATCCAATGCGATTTGATCCCAAAAGCCGATGCGCGATACACAAAGTGTGCACATCACGTGTCGAGGCGTTCATTATTAAAAAAACATTAAAAATTATCTATAGACAATATTTCAACTTGTTATCTTTTAAACACTAAAACATAAGACATTTATTCAATTAGTGGTCTGATTTGTTCAAACACCGAAACCCATTTGCTCAATCGATGATTAAATTTGTTCAGACCACATCACGCGATGCGATTTCACTAATGCATCATGTAATGCGCGCATGTTATAACCAAGATTTGAGGAATCATAATATCATATCTTTATACGGTCACACTAATTCAGCATAGCACTAAACATAGAGTTACAAGTGTACAAATGTAGGATCATGATTCAGCATACCGCTTCGTCTACCACTGTATTCTATTATCACTTACCTGGATCAGATATATTTATTTTGGTCATACATTTTCATTAATCTATATTTACAAATTAAACACATCTCCTCTAACAGTTTTTCAATTAATTTTTTCATCAATTAAACATTTTTTTATATTCATAACTTTATAAATACAACAACTTTATAAAACAAGAAACAAATACAGTAAATACCCAGATGCATAAACATCATAAAATCACAAAACAACTTAAAAAAAAAAAAGACGACATCACACCAGATCCAACATCACAATGCTGATAATAATACAAACAAGTTAAACCCAAATATTAAATCAACGATAATATATTTAATTAACAGATTACAGTTACCTCTTTGTTAACAAGATCTAAACGGAGGAAGATCAACAAAAGTGTGTACGGATGGTTTGTTGCAGGTGGGTTTATTGGGGCAAATTTTTTTAGGTTTTGGATGTTTGATTATTATTTATATATGTAGGTAATTTTAATATTACAAACTAGACTCAAGAAAATGGAAAAGGTATAGTTTTGGTCCCTGAAAACATACAAAGCAAGGACGTGTAATGGACTAATGGTTTACGCTTAGGAAGGGTCGTTTTTTCTTTACGCTTAAGAAGGGTCATTTTTCACTACGTCATTGTCAATTCAGCATCACTCGTTTTAGATAAAAACATTCGTAACGGTTTCACACTTCTTAATGTCCTTCAATCATTATTCATGTGTGTGTGTTGGAGCATGTGAAGTTGGTACATGATTCAAACCACGAATGACTATTTCACAGCCGGATCACAAAGGGGGCAGGGGGAGTGGGATTTTGCGTCCCATTACACATGGTCTAGTTTAGGGATGTGTCAACGAATTGAATAACGAATTTTCGAATTATTCGAATCGAATTTCTCGAATTTCTAATATTTTTACCTGAATTCGTATTCGATTTATATTCGCTTAAAATTCAATTTATTCTATTCGAATAAGAAACTCGAATTTTTTCGATTTAGGTCAAAATTACTATAAATAATAAATTGTTTTACTTTTAGTTTTAAAACTAATATAAACTCATTATTTTTAACATATAAAATACAAATCTACAAAATTGATTTGTATTCGATTCGTATTCGATTTACAGGACTCGAATTCGAATTGAATCGAATTCAAATTCTTAATAATCGAATTGAATTCTTGGTAACCGAATCGAACTTAGTCGAATTTGAAATTCATATGCTCCGCGGACGGAGCAAAAAGCGGAGTAGTGAAATCCTGCAAATAAAGCAAAAACGGCTCCCATAGAAAGTACATTTTTCAAATCTGAATCGAATTCTGAACACCCCTAGTCTAGTTGATCATTAACTCCGCTTTTCTGATGATGTGGTGTGTGATGTGATGTGGCAGCGATGAGGATTTGTAATCTTTGAGAAGAGAAACAAGGGTAAGCGTAGGGGTTCGCAATACCATTTAAGGTATGTTTGGCAAAACTAGCTAGTGGCTGGAAGCTGGTAGTTTTTCAAATATATTTTGGTGTTTGACAGAGTAACTAGAGCTTTTAATAAAATGACCAAAATGAGCATAATTACAAGCTTGTATGCATGTTTTTTTTTTGTTTTTTTTATGGTAGAATGGATTTTTATGTCATTTTACTCATTAAAAGCTTGTAGATAGTCGGAGTTTTTGTAGGAGCCGTACATATATAAAAATAAAATAAACAATATTATTACGATTACAAACGAAATTAAAGCAAAATTTACAATGCAGATTACAACTGAAAATAATGAAAATACAAGAAAGGAGAAGAAACAAAATGTTGTGGCTGAGAATCGTGTTGAACGCGGGGCCATTAAAACAAATTCCAAGTCTATTGCAGGAGCTCGTTTTGTTTCCCAGGGTACAACAGCCGGAGCAGTAGTACTGCCGGAGTTGCCTCAAGAAACCCAAAGGGTACCTTGAAGAACTTGAAGAAAACGGACAGAAGATTGCTGGAGAGAGTTTGGTAAAAGTGCTGGTGATTTGGTGTATCTCCTAAGCAAGAGACTCCTTGCTTTTATAGAGGAGAAATGAGTCAAAACAGTCAAAGAATTAAAAAAGAAAATTAAAGTGCATTGAACGTAGAGGTGTACAAACCGGTAAACCAGTTTTTTAGTCGGGTTCAAAATCATTTTTTTAAACCGGTTTTTATTGCATAAAACCCAAACCAGTGAAACCGGTTAGGATCGGTTTATAAACCGGTTTTAAAAAAAAACCGGTTTATTTATTTAAAAAACCGGTTTTTTTTAAATCGGTTGTAAAAAAAACCGGTTTTTTTAACCGGTTTCGGTTTTAATACAGGTTTTTTTTGTACACCTCTAATTGAACGTCTTCAATGCCATTTAATTTTGTTTTATATGCATTAGGATCCCGATTCATAGATCTCTCGGTTCGAGAAAAAAAAAAAAGAAAAGGATAGAACCATCTCTTCAGACTCTTTTTCAAATTTGATAAATGTTGGTTTTTTCCGGACCCTTTTTTAAACTGTTAATGTTTGACTCGTCCATTGTAACACATAGACTGAAACAGTAGCTTTTGGAAGTTATGAGTTGACGCGCGCGTGAAGGATCTGCGGGTCTGCACGACACGAGAATCTCATTCTACGTAAGGCGCGGAATAGACCCGCAGGTCTGCGGGACATGTTATTAACATTCTACGTCAGACGCGGAGTGGCACCCGTGTGCCCACATGGAATCCTCCACGCAGACCAGGACGCCAGCTGGTCTTCCGCGTGTACTCGCGCGCCACACACCTCACCCGCAACTTGGTCCTCACAAACCAAGTACCGGACCACGAGCCTACGTTCAAAAATACTAAGGCGTCTCGCATTGATGCGTGTGTGCGAAGTGCGCCATCAAAGCGCCCATCGTCCACGCCACGCGCGCGAGTTAGGGTGCTGCATCCTTCGTGAATCCACTTGTGTGTGCTTCCATGAAACAATATGGAAAGAAAGTTCTCTTATATACCAGTGAGGTATTGTCACTCCACTAATGTGGGACAAATTCCACCTTCCCACATTGCTTCCAAAATTCAGCCTTGACTGTTTCAGTCACCCTACTTTGAGCATCGATATCTCATTCATCCTAGCTCCGTTTGTGAAGCTCTCACAACATAGAACATAAACCTACAAAGACATATATAAATAATCTTAGTTTCAAATATATATTTTAGTCCTAAGTTAGGAAAAACTCATTTTCCTATATTTGTGAAAATATCATTTTCATCCAAATTTCTAACAGTTTTTTCTTAAACGCTAGTATTAGTAGTGTTTCAATATGGAGTTTTTTCTTTTAATCTAAAAGCTTTAAGCTCTTTCAACCAAACAAGACTTTTTATTGAGTATGAGTTTTTTCTTAAAAGCTTGAAGCTAAAAGATCCTTATTAGAAAGAGAAACACATGCAAGGTCATGGTAAAAATTTTAAAGATATGTCACATGCTACTTCATCATAAGACGAACGAAGTTAATGATATGTTAGTGTGAGATTGGTTTGGATAACAAAGGTGAAAGTTAGGAATACAAATGGTTAGGTTATTAGTATGAATTAATATCGGTCAATGGGTTTTAGTTTGGATTGTTAGTATGAAAATAACTTATTGACTTTTTGAAAAAGTCAATAAGTCATTTCCAAAATCAATCCCAAACACCCGCTAAAAGCACTCACATCCCATCCACCAAATAGATGTGAGTGTGTCCACCAAATTATATAGGGTGAGTGTAAGTGGTTGTGAGTAGAGAAGAGAGAAAATATTTGGTGGAAGCACTGTTCCACCCTAAATATGAAAAACTATTGTTCACCCATATATATATTTTAATATTTTTTTAAGTAGTTGTGAGTGAGAAGAGAGAAAAAGTAATGATAAAAGTATGATTATTTTAATTAGGAGAGAGAAGATTTAGGGATAAAGTAGTGATTTTTAGTGTAATTTTTTTTTTTTGAACGGCCAACTAAACAACGCCGGGTACTTCGTACGCGGCCCCCCAGTGGCAAAGACAGGGGCACAGCCCGGCCCACCCCGGACGCACGAAGCCCCTAGCCCGCCCGACAGCCCGCTTCCAGGGAAAACCCGACCCACATACCCGCCCGAAGGCACGACAGTAGTGAACCGGTAAAACCTGGCGAGATCAGGACTCGAACTCATGACCATAGGCCATGAGTCATCCATCATTTCTCATTATGTCCTTCGTGGGAATCGAACCTGAGACCTCAAGAGAGATCCTTGGTCCATTCACTAACTGAGCTACCCGTGAAGGACGATTTTTAGTGTAATTTAATGGAGGAGATTTGATGGATGGGTTGTAAATGCTCTAATATTAAACATATATAGTAATACACTTTTTTTTTGCGTTATATGATATTTAAAACTTTTTATGCATATTTACTTAATATATATAAGCCTAAGTCCAGATGTATACAAACTGAGTACATACGATTTATAATTACAATTAAACTAGAATTGTGCCCGCGCGCGTTGCGGCACACAATAAAACCTATACAATATTATTACCTTAAAAGTTGTATTAGGTAGGCTGCAAATTCCTAATAGAAAAGATGAAACCAACACTTAGCGAAGATGAACACGACATAATCTGGCCTAAAATGTTTGGAGATAAAGTTGTTTACCGATGGCCTAAAACCGGAGGCTTTCTTTAAAGACTTTTTCTATTTATTGACTCCAAAGTTAAGTAAGTGAAGTTAAGTAAGTGAATCTTATTAACTGTACAACAAATGCAATCTCACAACTTGAATGGGAAAGTTGAAGGATGGTTATTCGTGAAAAATGAAAGAAATAGATATACATCAAGTAATAGTATATTCAAAAGATATTCTTTAAAAAATATCATTTTCATAGATAATATGAAACAAAGTTTGTAAAACAATTACACAAAATGAGCCATATTGGCAACTACGGTGTTTAGCATTTTTAAGATGATAGTGATCAAATCTTCTTAAGACAACCTCAATGATCACACACTTAAGTTTCATGATAATTTGCTCTAATTAATACTATTAAATGATTACGCATCACAATTACATATGACACAATGATTATAAAATCAGATATCATATGATTGATCTAAGATAAAAACAAAACTGGTCTACACCTTAGCTTTGTAAATACAAATCCACATATAAAACTGATTACAAAAGGAATACATATCTACATATGAATGGTGATACTGTATGTTGTCGGATCTGTCAACTTATCGGTGATAGGTCTGGATATATCATGGTCGATCTTTGTTTCTCATCCATCATAGCCGCTGAACCCTAGCTGTTGTTGACGTCTACTCAAAGACCTTAGTGTCACCGCCTTTGAACTCACGAATGACACCCCCACCGTGTTTCGTATGACCATCGTCATCTATGTCATTGGGCGGAACCCTAGAGCTGCAGTTGTGACCACTGATAACAACGCCACGGCTGCTCCCTTGCTCGTCCTTACCTCACCACAGGACTCCCTTTTATCCGTTTAACATGTTGAAATTATTCATTTACTGGTACGCTGCGCCACCGCGGTATAGCTACCAGGAACCACCACGGGCTCCCTTTCTATCTCTCTATACGAAATATGTGGATGTGTGTGTAAATGAGAGGTTGGTTGAGTGCTTTGAGAAACCCATCATCCATAACACATATGTGTACAACCCTTAATGCATAGTGTACAACCGACAATGCATAAGAATTTATAAATTAATATATATATATATATATATATACACACAAGGTTGTAGAACTCGCTAGGCGCTAGTCGGCCGGTGAGGTACCGAATCGGGATTAACCGGGATTAATCGGATTGGATTTTTATATATATTTTTCCAAATTTATACATATATAATGTTAATTTTATATCTTATATGTATAAATTTAGAAGTTTAAGGGCCAAATATAAACTAGTGAATATGAATTGGGGTTAAATATTAAAATACCTAAACATAAATAGCCCTAATCACCTCCATATCGTTCACCATATCCCGTTTTTTCCTCCCATTCATTCTTTCATCATACGGAACCATCAAACGCAACTAGGGTTCATGGAGTTTCATCGATTTTGGTTATAAATCATGGATTATCATCCAATTTTGACGTAAGAACTTGTTTGATTTGATCGATTTGCTCCAGTTTTGACCCGTTCGAATTCATTTTTGACCTAATTTTGAGTTTTTAAGGTCTGACTAGGACGAATTTGGTCCGACTAATCGGTGATTAATCGCGATTTTTACAACCCTGGACCGCCACTGATTAATTTAGTGATTAGTTCAAAATTAATCAGTAAAGTGGGGACTAGCGATTAATCACCGATTAGTCGGTGATTAATCGGGATTTTTACAACCTTGTATATATATATATATATATAATATTTGCATATTACTTATAATAAAATAAATTAGTTTACAATAAATATTGCATATTATATAAAGTATACCCATACAATAAGGTGGTGTTTGTTTTTTGGTCAGAAGTGCTTCTGACCACTTTTGTCTGTGCCGCGCAGACGCGGGCAGACGTTTGGGGCGCGCAGATTGGTTGTTTTTCGGAAGACCTTTCACTAAAAAATGTCTTCCTGACCTCTTCTTGGTGCAAACCTGGACCCATGTCTTCTACCCTCTTCCTACCTCTTATCCTTCTTTTTCTCTTCTCCTCTTCTAGTTCTAACATAACCAGAACTTCACCATTTTCTTCTTCCCCTTTCTTCACCTCCTCCTCCTCTCCCCTCCGCTCCTCCTCCCCGTCGCCCTCCGCCGCTACCTCTTCCACATCCCCTCCGCCCTTCCCCCTTACCCCTTCGTCCTCCTCCCTCCATCGCCTCCTCCCCGCCGCCCTCCGCCGCTGCCTCCTCCACCTCCCCTCCGCCCTCCTCCCCTTCCCGCGGCGGTTTCTGGAGTGGTGGTGGCTGTTGACGGTTTCTGGAGTAGTGGTGGTTGTTGGCAGCGTATGGTGGTTATTATTATTATTATTATTATTATTATTATTATTATTATTATTGTTGAGATTAAAGACATGACATAAATCTAGGTTGATTGTTGCTGTAAATGAGGATGGTGGATAGAGTAGTTTGTTCAAAGGTGCTGATGATTGACTGGTTTGTTGAAGATGGAGGATAGAGTAGTTTGTGGGTTTGAAGGTTGTGTGGCTGAAGAACAGTCAGAGGGTGTTTAAGAATAATAATAGTACATAAAGAATTCTTGTAAATGTTGGTTTTTTTGTTTAATTTCAATTAATACAATTTTATGAATATTATTATTTGTGAATTTGTTTATGATTACGTGGATATTCATGGTGGATTATGGTTATGGTTTTGGGTTACACTGCAGACGTTAAAAAACAAACAGTCTTTCTCTTACAGATTGCAGAACTTTACCCCTTCCGTTACAGATGTCTGCAGATGTGGTCCGCAGACTGCAGATCTTTTACCTCTTCAAAAACAAACACCACCTAAAAGTTTACATGGACACAGGCTGTTAGCCTTTTAAGTCACAACTCTAGATGAATCCATTTCACTTCAACTGGGCCCATTTAGGTAGAAAGGCCCAAAACATGTGAAATGCACAGTGTTCACTTGGCCCAAGTAATGCAGATGGATCTACGTTTACAAGACTACACATCACTATTTCATTTCATATACCTTCAATAATTTTCCGTACAGTACAGAGAATTAGTTATGCTAAGAAAAAAACCAGGCATGGACCCATTTTCGACCAAAAAAACCCAAAGCCGGTTATTAAAAAAAATCCGATTTACGCACTCTATACAAAATAAATTTTTTTTAATTTTAACATTAAGTTGTAGACTTGTAGATTTATGACTTATGTAATAAGTTTCAATGTTACAAAACTACCTGATCAATAGTTAAGTATTTACATTGAATTATCTTATTTCATATCAATAAATATTCAACGAAAAAAAAAACAACAATAATGAAGAACAAATAACACATCAAATTATGTTTTTAATGCAGTTAAAACGAGTGGTCGGCATGTGTTAACTTTTTTTTTTTTTATCCTTTTCAATTTTTAGCTTAATAAATTACACATGGACGACGAATCGCAGGTCATGTAAAGAGGCCCAAATTCAACTTTGGCACGTAGTAAAAATTCAATTTTTACTTTTAGATCATAACTTTGAAACCCTCATATATGGTGTCAGCATATAATAACACTTTAGAATACTTTAATACTTCTAGCCTTTTTGATTTTATAAAAATAAAATTTTAATTTTAAACCGATGAGTGGTTTCATAATTGTTTCTTGGTGTGATATTCATTGAACAATGTGTAAGGGTTCAAAACTTCAAATGAGACAAGCTAACTAAATGCGAACTAGCTCTTATAGCTTAAGAACTCTCGGATTTGAATTTAACTTGTCCTTGAACTGTTTGTCTAAAGCTCGAGTTTTGCTCATAGATACTTTTTTAGCTTGGAGTTCGACTCGTTTATTTTTTATTCTCACTAAACTATTTTATAACGTTTTTTTATAACAAATGTCTATTATTTGATTTTTTATTGTAACTAGTGGGATGCTACGTTGCGCGTTGCGCAACTTTCGAGTATGTTTGTGAGCGATTAGAGTAAGCGATAAGGTGGAATAGTATTCTTATGCCCATTGTTGCCAAAAACCAGTCATATATCGGCCCATTGATTTACAATTTTAAAACCTATCATAAACACAGTGTGCGTAGCGCGATAGGTAGAAACAGTACATAAATGCAACATGTACCCAAAATAGGCACCTCATGCCTAGAAACAACTTCCTTACTTTTTAAATACTTATATATGTTTATTCGGTTTATATATTAACGGTCAGCTTTCAAACAATTAGAGGTCGAAGTGAATTAAGCTGCAGTAAGAAATCAAAGATGCATAGAGTGATCTCATTTTTGCTAGTATATTATAATGCGGTTTCCATTTTCTAATAAACTTAAGGGAAATTGGATTGTATCGCACTCAACTATTTGTTATTGGCCGATAACACACTGAACTATAAAATTGATCACCAACGCACTGAACTTTAAACCTCTTGGATTGTGTCACACTAAGGCTGTGTTTGACAAGGTCCAAATGGAAGAATCCATATGTGTTAATTGTATTAATTTGTCACTAAGTAATCGTTTTAAACCTCTTTATCACTAAGCAATTGTTTTAGTGGTTCTGGACCTGGTCAAACACAGCCATAGTGTGACACAATCCAAGAGGTTTAAAGTTCAGTGCGTTGGTGATCATTTTTATAGTTCAGTGCGTTATCGGCCAATCCCAAATAGTTGAGTGCGATACAATCCAATTTCCCTAAACTTAAATGGTTATTTTTAATCTTTAACGAACATGATTTGCGGCACATGCTAATTTTGTCTCTCTAATTTATAATTTTCATTTAGATCTAAACTCCTCGTTACTACACAATTTTTTTTGCATAATTCTTGACACTTCTTCAGGATATTATGTCGTTAAATTCTCACTTAATTCACCTTTACAAACAAATGTTGTTTTCATTTATATTTTTTTATCATCATGTGTATTACGTAGAAAGTAAATGACAAAATACAAAAGAAGTCAAGTTTCTTATTCAATAAATAACCTTGAAAAAAAAAACGCAAAAAAATGGTAGAATTCCTACACATTAAATTTTATTAATGCTATTAAGAAGCGTCGAACCCAAAGTCCCAATGATAACAACACAATAGCCAAACCAACTACACCAAGAGATCTTATGTTACCACACCCAATAACATACATCTAAATAGCTTAGATACACTTAGTGGGAAAGAACTATTCATGAGCATTGGTAAATTAACATATAGGATAATTTTATTTAATTATATTCATTAATTATGTATTATGTTAAAATCTTAGTTATATAGCAAACACATTTAGTCTCATGACCTAATTAATGTCATTGCATAAAGCTTGGCTCGTTGCTCGGTCTCATTGCTCATTAAATAAATAAACTCTATCTTACGTTAGGCTCTGAGTATTTTAAACTGGAGTATTGAATTTAAATAACCTCAACTATCAGCAATAGGTTACCACCAGTCCTAACTAACGAAATGTGTGTTGGCTATCCTATCATTTAACATATTAGCCACAAACGGACTATGACTAAAAGTATCTACTCCATTTATATAACCAGTTAGTATCCTGTTAGTCATAATCTGTTGGTAACCAACATATTAAAAGGTGAGACCGCTAGCACACATTTCATTAGTTGAAACTGGTAATGACCAATTACTAATGGCTGAAATTATTTAAATCTGATACTCATTTTAGATTCGGTTCAAACTTTTAATAAGCAGATTCTTATAGTTAATAACTGTCTCGGTAGTCATGAAAAAGGAATATGTAAAGAAGGTTGGTATTGTAGGATGATGTCAAATTGGAGGTGGGTTTGGTTCGATACTTGCGCATGGGGATCACAAGTCATGTCACTCTGAAACCATGTTATGTGGTATGTTTTGGTCCCATCTTTTACTTGATTTAGCAATGATCACTTTCCACTCAAGCCCCCACTTTTATTCTTCTAGTACCTCAATTATACACGCATATTTCAATGATATTCATATTTTATTGGTAAAGATATTTCTAGACTTTTGTTATTCACAAACATAATGATTTAAAGCTACCCTGACCGGTAATTGTTCCAAATTATTATGCGAATAACAAAACATGTTAAAAGTTGGATTGTTTATTTATTTATCATGTTATAATAGTGTTATGATACAACATGAAGCTTTATCTTTTTTTTTTTAATTTTTTTAAAGTAACTTTTTTTTTGAAGTAAATGTTTATATTCTACATGGATTAAATCTCTGGCTTCTTTCTATCAAACACCTAAATGATTTTTCTCTCTACCGTTAGACCAGTGGCGGAGGGAGGGGAGGGACTAAGGGGTGTCTAGCCTCCCCTAATGGTCCAAATTTTATTAAGTTCTTATGGTCTATATTCAATAAAATTGTATCAAGCCTCCCCTTAAGGTACACTTCACTCTCCACTATATCATTCTTTTTTTTCTTTTTTTTTGTATCAAGCCCCTCTTAAGGCCCACTCCACTCTTCACTATATCCTTTTTTTGTATCAAGCCCCCTTAAGGCTCACTCTACTCTCCACTAGTAATAATAGTTTATTATGTTGTTCGATTTTTTTTAATGAGCACTAGTTTAAATAATCTAAGCCCCCCTTATCTTGAAATCCTGGCTCCGCCTCTGCGTTACACCAAACCTCAATGCATTCTAAAGAATTTTGAGTGTTAATGATTGGTTAGTCGATCCGATTTTTAATTATGTTTGACGGAGGCTAAACTTAAGGTGTCCCCATGTGGTTCTTTATAGTGTTAAAATTTACTTATGGTCTTCTCTAATGAGCGACTCTTTATTGTGTTAAAACTTGCAATACAATCAAGCTATGTTGCAATACTAAGATCACATTATTTTATTATGTAAAAAGAATACATAATAGGATGCTTGATAGGTTTCATGTCTATCAACTTTGTATGACTGTATCATTGTTATGTATTGTATGTGGTATGGTTTGGTCCCATCTTTTACTAGATTTAGCAATGATCACTATCCAGTTTCTACTCAAGCCACCACATTTGTTCTTCTAGTACCTCCATTATACTCACAAATATAAATATTTATTGGTAAAGATATTTCTAGACCTTTGTTATTGACAAACATAATGATTTAAAGCGATCTTGACCGGTAATTGTTCCAAATTATTATTAGAATAACAGAACATGTTAAAAGTTGGATTATTTATTTATGAGTTAATTGCAGTTTTCGTCCCTGTGGTTTGCACCAACTAACAGGTTCAGTACGAGTATAACAACACCGAGTCCTTGACTTTTGTCGGGCTAACACTTTACGTACCTGGGACTAACGGCCGTTAGGTTTTCTGTTAGTTTGTGGGTAAAATGACTAATATACTCTCATCTTCTCCAACCAACCCACCAATTCACGTCTTTAATTTGCTCCTACCATTCAATTCGCCCACAATTAAGTACATAAAGTCTTCAATTATTACGATATTCAAGTGCCATTGATATTCAATTTAACTCAGACCATAAGTAATGGTTCATGCTCCTTAGGGGGCATTTTCCGCCACATCATTATCATAAAGCCCCTAAAAAATGTGTAATGGTTAAAGCCACATAATGCCCTTTTTAGTTATTACTTTCCATATTTTTTATCCTATTTGGGCATTATACTAGAAATGCTCTACCCTCTTAATGCTCATATAATGCCCATATAATGCCAAAGGGGATGGTGTTAGGGGCATTATTATGATTATTCATGCCCCTATAATGCCCATTCAGTGGTGGATCTAGAAACATTTTTCAGTAGTAACGTTTTTCATTTTTTTTCATTTTAGTAGCAACGTTTTTCAAATTTCGTAAAAAAAAAACCAAATTTTCCACTAATTTTCCACTACGCGCGCGAAGTTGAGCCGCAACGTCCGCACCCCTAGTTATAGGCTGTATCCGCCCATGTGCCCATTACACATGGTCTCATGAGCTCTCACATCATTAATGATTTCATTGAAGACCACTCAATAGATGATTCAATGCTGGAACGATTCAAAAACTTTTGGGATCAAAGGTTGTGTAACATTAGTCATTTGTATAATAGCCATCAAATGTTGTACATTAGGGCAAAAAAGGAAGAAAGTGGTAAAAATGATAGAATTAGCTTGAGACTCTTTGGCTACCATCTTAAAAAGATGATGAAATTACTTTTTTGTCCATTCAATTTATTTAATAATAATAATAATAATAATAATAATAATAATAATAATAATAATAATAATAATAATAATAATAATAATAATAATAATAATAATAATAATAATAATAAGAAGGTAGTATAGATAAACATCAAAATAAGTCAAATAAAACAGAATTATACTGTAAACCACAAATAAATTCTTTTACAAGAATTGTTAGCTTGGTTCGGCTTGTGTATATCCTTACCGATCTCTTACGACAAGTATATATTGGTACCTTATGCATATATAATTGTACCTTGAACCAATTTCTTATCGTCCATCTTTTAGTCTTAGAAATCGGCATGCCAACTTTTGTGATGGATCCACAACCAAGCATGGTCTATGAATTGTCACAAAAGGTGGAGTTTGATCATTGCTCTTCTTTCAAGTGCTTCTAAATTTTGTCTCACTTATAAAAACAAATGATATGGATCTTATCCATATTAATTTCAAATTTTGTGTTGTCCATTTTCCCTTGTAAAACACTTGGGTGATGCTGACGTTACTTGTTACATTAAGGTGAACTAGATTTTGTTTCTAAACACAATTAGTGATAAGGGTTTTTTATTTTATTTTATTTATTTATTTATTTTTTTGGTAAAAAAAAGTATACATAACCTAAAACACATAACATGAGGAATATATGCAACCTTATAATTGTAGAAAGTTTTGTAGTATTCTTGCCTTAATTCTTGAGGTTTCCTAATGCTAATTCTAGGACGGAATCACGTACTGAACACCAATGTCTCGCCTAAATTTTGTTAATATGTTATATGGTTTTCAATATCCATTTGATTTGTAATTTACGTATCTGACAACAGGTTCATAGGTAGATAGCAGTGTGCTATGGGTTTGGACAAACCCATAACAAAATTATTTTTAGTGCTATACATACGTGTATTTCAACATCACACCCGTAGAAATTTCGACACCGAAGCTTGTAGAGATCTTGACTCTAAACCCTTAAAAATTTTGCCACCAAACCTTAGAGAATTTAACAACGAACCTTAACCCACATTTTTTCATTAAAAAAAGAATAACTTGATAAGTCCACATCCTACTAAATAAATAACCCATTAACTTATGTATCCCACATTTTATTAAAATGTGAACATGAATGATCAAATCAAAGAGTACTATGAATATGATCGTTTAGCCCATGTGATAGTTCTCTTTACTCGTTAGGAAACATCCGAATTACTTATTTGTATGCGTAGTTAGAACCCATGTGATATTTTACGTGTGTTTGATATACCGGGGGTACTGGGATTAGCCGATATGTATCCTTATGATATTGATGAAAAAGATAGATATAGATTTCATATGGAATTGAAAATCTATATTGGTTATTTGAAAGAAGATACAAAGTTTGTCAATTTGAAGAGTATATCAAACCTTGTGCAATTAATAGTTGAAATAAAGAAACACAATAATTTTACATTAGTTTACCGATTGTTGACCCTTCGTGACTGCAATTGTAGAAAGATACTTTTCAACAATGAAATACGGGAAGCCGGTTTGCGTAATTGGATTGGTGATGAACATTTAAGTGATAGTTGCATTTGTTTTTTGAAAAAGATTGCTTAGAAATGTTTCGATAGGTTTCAACAAGTGAAACTCCATAGAGAGCAATGTTAATGAATTTTTGTGATTCATCTTCAATATCGATTGGCGTATTTTTATTAATTATTTTCATTTTCATTTGATTTTTGTTATTTTATTATGTGACCGATCCAGTCCAATTAACCAGACCAGACAAAAAAAGCTTATATTGAGTGATAGATAACTAGTCATTCGTCCCCCGAAAATTTTTGAATTTGTTGAGAAAAATCTTGACCACGCCACTACCTGACAGTCGACTAAGGGGCTGTTTGGTAAGGCTCTTAATGAGCCTCTGAATTGTTCAACACTGAGTGATTCAACATTCAGTTCATTCAGCGCGTTTGTTTTAGCATCTGAATGGAATGGTTAAGGCTGTACCATTAAGACTTCGGATGTTGCTGAACCATTAAGCACTGAATGAATCTATTTTTACTTCCCCTGCCAATGTGTGACAAGAAGACTAACCGTATAGAGTTCCAACAAAAGAGTACTTAATGGTTCACCACTTAACCATTGAGACTTCTTAATGATTCAGCACTTAATCAACCAAACAACCCCTAACAATAAGTAATCAAATATTTTTGAAGATATATTTACCAAACTAGTAAATAAAAATACTATGGATCGCTACTAGCTATTTACCTTAAGACACGAGAAAACCATAGTTTCAAACAGGTTTCATAGTTTTTGAAATGTATTAGATTTGGTAACTTTTTTTAGTAGGTTGGTATTGGTTTGTGATAAGATGTAAACGTTTGGACAAAAACATGCAATATTGTCACTGTATACATGTAAAAGATTATTAGAGTTCCATTTTGGGGAAATTGCTTGTCTATTTCAAGGAGTAAAACCTATAACTAGATTTAACATGATTATATTAGAGTTAGGGTGAGACTAACGTAAAAAACTTGATAGCGTAAGAAATGTAAGAAGTAATATAGATCGTTAGATTAGATGGCTAATGAAGGGTACGATCGTAAAAAAACCACGCGGCATTAAATTCCACGAAAATTTTGCCAAGGGCAAATTAGTAATTGTGACGTAAAACTGCATTAAAAAATAATAATTAAACAAGGGCGGGCAATTGATTACAATTACGTAAAAATCGTTACAAAAGAAAAAAACACTGAAATTGGGGTGATGAAAACTGAAACTAGAACAATGCAGGCGAAGAAGATGAAGAAAGGTAACGTAATTATTTACAATTATAATACATATTATCGTAATTTTGAAATTAACAAAATAATCTTAATTGATAATCATGATCAATTGAAAGAGGATCAATTGAAAGACGATCATAACAACTACATGACAAAATAACGATGAATGTTAGTGAATATACGTTGTATATCTATTTTTTAAAGTATGCTTGTAGATCTGCATGGCTAACTTACTGTTTCATCTACTATTATAATTTAGAGATTGCATGAGTAAATTTAGTGATTGCGTCTAAATTATATGCTGTTGCGTTTAAATAATTTTATTCTTGCGTTTAAACAATAATGTGTTTGAGTTTAATTAAATATAGTGAATTTGTTGTGTTGTAGATCCAGATGATGACTTCCAATCCCCTTTGACTAGTTTACAAAAAAATAATCGTCTTAGACGCATTGAAAACAATACACTTGACTCAGACAATGATTTTGAAATGCCAAACGAGAAGTTAAAGAATGAATGAAAAGTGAATTCAACCGAGTTCGTGCAATACAGTCACAAGAGACTTAAGATGAGATATTCTCCACCTGATTTTATGGCGACTGTAAATTACATAACGGATGCACAAACGACTGATGTTAGATGGATGAGATTTGGCAGCATACTATCAATGGAATACGAGTCAACTGCTACGGCATTGGGATACTGGTTGTTGATAAACTATGATGATGAAACAAGCATACTAAATTTGGGCGATCATAGTATCAAAATAACATCATTAGCAGTACATGAGGTTTTTGGAATTCCTAATGGAAAGATACCTGTTCTCGAAAAAAATAAGCCAAGGAAGGGTGATGATACTACTATCGATGAATTAAAAAACCACTTTGATAATTCACGAATAAGTGTTGGAAGAGTTATGACACTAATTGGAGATAATGTTGATGGTGGAAGACTATTCAAATTGAACTTTCTGGTTGCCTGGAATACAATATTCGGTGAAATCACAAAAACAACAACAGTGAATCAAAGATTTTTAGTGGGTATTGGTGATGAATGTGAAATTCCAATGATGAACTGGTATGGGTATATGCTTGAATGTTTGAGGAGGACTAAAGCTGGATGGCTTGGTGATAAAGACTATTATAATGGACCAGTTGCATTATTGAATGTGAATACATATTTCATACTATTTTAAAACTAACGCAAGTGTTTTTTTGTTTTAGACGCAAGTTGTTTTAAACATTAGCATTATATTTTTTGAACTATTAGATATTGTACCTGCACGAATACAATAAGAGACATCGTAGTGAACTCGGGATCAGAATACCAGCAATCTCTTACATCACACACAACTCGTTGGACGAGATGCAATCGTACCTACGTAACAATGTTCTCTTGAATCATCGTAGAATAAAGGGCAGTGGTGATGATAATAAAAGAAAAAAAATCAATACCAACACGTGTAGCTATGAAGGCGTAGATGATGTTATTAGAGCTATAATGTCTATGCCTTCACAGCTTCTGATGGATGATGATGATGCTATAGAAATCTGTGCATTGCCAAATGTACGCAACTCATCGACTACAATTGTTTGTTACGAAAAGGAGCAAGCTGCAATAGAAGAATTGAATGATGATGATGCGTATATTGAAGAATATTTAAAGATAATCGATGAGGAAATACAAAGGCACATGGTAAACACATTGAAGTTGAACACATAACGGTAGATAATGAGTTGAATAAAGAAACTGCTGTTGTGCATGATGGGGAAGAGTACAACTTACAAGAAGTTCATAATCCAAAGGGTAATGAAACTGGAAGATTGAATGAAGATGATATTGATAATCTAGAAAATTACATTGATGAAGACTACATGTTACCCGAGGTGTGCACACCATTAAGTAAAAAAAATGTTAAATTTGAAGCAAATAATGAAAGTAATGAATAGTATAACATGTATTGGGACGATGTCGATGAGCTAGAAAATTGGTATAACATGGATTTGGGGACACAAACACAAGAAATGCTTCAATACTACATAATTCAATATCCGATGACCGGTGTTGAATACGACAAAGAAGGGTATGAAAGAAGCCAGGAAGCAAAAAAGGTAATATTTACATACGAAGATGTTATTTTTTAAAAATACGCAAGTTGTTTTTGTAAAACGCAAGTTTTTATTTAAATAAAACACAATTTAATTTTATTTAAACGCAAATGTGTTTTTTATTATTCATGTTCATTGTTAAACTAAAAAACAAAAAAAATATTAAATGTTATTTTATTAAATTCTATTAATTAGGTATGGAGGGATGCAATGGATAAGAACATGAGAGAATACAAGGAAATTGAGGAAGAGATGGATGAAATGGTAGAACAAATAAAAACAAAGTACCTTTGGTGTACTGAGTTGATGGAAAGATGTGCAAAGTGAGATTCATTTAGAAGTAAAAGAGTGGGTGGAAAAGAAACAAATAATGATGACAAGAATGAGGAGTATAATGATACAAAAGAGATTGTTGTTCGTTTAAACGAAGGAAGAGAAAATGAACAAGGTCTTTATGCTATGAAAAGCAATTGTTTGGGGGATACATTTAGACAAATCAAGCAAGAAAAAAATGACATGCCTAAAAGGCAGAAACACAATTCTCCTACAATGAGAACACCATTTGTTGACAGAGTTGTCGCCATGACTGAAAGAGTTACGGACCATGAGCTCAAAATATACCAGTACATTATGGCTCCAATACCAGATAAGTAGTAAGCAACTTTCTTTATATATTTACTTATGCAAATTAAAAAAAAAACAAATGATGACATTGTTTATAAATGCGTGTAGCAAAATAGTATTCCGTTCAGAATTGGGAACATATACTTCGAAACTAGTGTTTAAAAGTATGTATCCTGGTATATGGTTAAACACACATGTCATTTACGCGTGGACGGAAGTCCCGAATATCGAAGAAAAAAAGAAAAATCAAGGTTCATTGTTGAGATTGTTTTACCCAACAAACATGATGGTAAGCTGTATAAAAAAATTAAGCAAATCATTAATGTGTTTTACCTTTGTTCCATATAATATTGCAGCCAGATGAATATTATATAATGGAAGAGAGTTGGGAAAAAAGGCATTCAGTCTTCACAAGCAATATGTTAGATCTAATGAGGAAATTAAAACTGCAAAGCCTACAAGGATTTGACATAATCACGGTGCCAATGCTTATAGCCATGCATTACTACGTGGTAGCATTCGATGTCTGGAACGCCATTGTAGAGCTACTGGACGACTCAAACGATGAAACAAATTTTGAAAAACGATACAAAGGAGTGCCACAAGTGCTGGTAACAAAACAATAAAAAAAAATTGTTAAACAATTATATATTAATGTACGGAATAACTTTCTTATCTTGCACTTTGCTTGTAGCGCCATACGTTGTATCTTTGCTTGAAGACTATCTGCAATAGTAGCAACAACATCGAAAACCCCGCCATTGTGCTAATAAAACGGAGAGAAATGAGCTGGCGGACCACGAAAAACGCAGTAGATTGCGGAGTGTTTTCAATGCGGCACATGGAGACATACAATGCACAACAAGATTGGACATGTGAACTGGCAAACGAATGGGAGTTTCAAAAAAAGCAGTTAACTATGTTACGACTAAGATACGTAGCAAAGATTATACTGTCTGACTACAACTTGATACGAGAGAAGGTAGTTGTTGACGCAAACAATTTTCAGAAAGTTCACGACAAAGGAAAAATGATGGCTAACTTGTACAAGAAATTAAAGAAAAGACAGGATGAGATATAGAAATTTTTATGTTTTGTTTTTTTACACGCAATAACATTAGTAAATAATACGCAAGTTCATTTTTTGAAATGAGTTGGAATATAAATAAAACTATTAGCTTTGATTGTTGATAACACGCAAATGGTTTTATATTTATATTTATATGCAAATATATCAAATTAACGGTTGAAAATAATAAATCAATAGTATTTGATTAATACTAGAACGCAATTGCTTTTATATTAAAACGCAAATATAAGTTCTATTGTTAAAATTCTAATATAAAGTAGTATTTACACATCACCAACACAATTGTTACATGTTTTACACATCACAAAACAAAATTATTCATCTTGCACATCATCCACCACATGATCCTCATCAAACCCATCTGAATCATTAACTTGAACATCTTCGTCAGGTTCATTAACAAGCTGAAGATTCTGACCAGTTTGCTCCTTCACATGCTTACGTCTGTCATGGCCTATTTCACCACAAATCTTGCATGCACGTGATTTTTTACTAGTACGACTTATTGCCTTCTCTTTCTGTGACATGATCCTCTTTTGTTTACCTCGACCTTTATTCTTTATACCGTTGGGTAATTAGACAGTTGCCTCCAACGGTTTGTTGTAGCTGAGCAAACTGGCATATCTATCATATTTACACTGCCCCGATTTACTAGCCCTAGCCTGATCAACCTTATCCGTCATCACCTTCATCTGATCCCTAACTTTTTGAAGCTCATCGACATCAGATATTAGATTGTTGGCAAGATATTCACCAGCAAAAAACAATTTCTCTCGCAAGTTGTTTAACCCGCTTGATTTTATCATCCCCAAAATCAGCAGCATCAAACGCGTGGCTGATCTCAATAGGAACAACCTCCTGCGTCCACCTTTTCAATACATATCTATTTGGAAATTTTTTGACTCTATACAACTTGAACACAAAGAAAACGTGTCTGCATAACAATCCATATTCTTCATATCTTTTGCATGTGCATATGCCAATTGCCCCTTTAGGATCCTTCTCTTCCTTCTTGAACAAAACCTGTGTTTTAGTTAAAACGCAAACAATAAATGTTAAGACGCAAACAATAAATGTTAAGACACTATAACAAACCTTCTCCATATGCCTTGGGATCCTCGACAAAATTCTTCAAAAACCCTGCATCATGTTTTTTTGTTTGGACATTTATCAAATCATTCGCGGCATATATTTCATCTTGAATGTCAAAAAAAAAAATGGTGCGTGTGAAAATCTTGGCTGCTTGCGCCTCAAGTGGATTGTCGGTCCAAAGATCAGGCCTAGTGTGCCTAGAATCATGATCATTTTTCCTGTGGGAAAACCTTTGGGCCTCCATTGATGTTTCAAAATGATTTAAAAACTCAACAAGTGTTAGTTGAGAATTAGCAGCTTGACAGAAAAAGTGGTTCTCGATCTCTGATCTTGAAGTTGTTCGCATCAGACCAGACATAGGCTCATCACGATAGAAAGCTGGAATCCACATCGATCTCATCTCAAACATATTAGTAAGCCAGTTATTGTCATCCAGATGGTAACTAGTCATTATAATACCCCATTCAAAATCAAACTTCTCCAGGCTAATCGAATCTGTCCAAACTATACTACATATGCGGCGTTTGAATTGATCGTCACTACATAACGCCGGTCCAACCTAAAAACAAAAGGTTTTCAGCAAACATAGCCAATATGGGAACATAAAAAACGATAAAATATAAAAAAATACGCAACTTTAAAGTAGTTTGAACGCAACTGTTATGATGATGATAAAACTTAAACGCAAACGTAAAATGAAAATAAGACGCAAGTGTAAGATAAATCTAAAACGATACCTTATTAGAAACATTTTTCATTATATGCCACATACAAAGTCTATGTCTGCTAGAATGAAATACACACTGTATAGCATTCTTCATCGCAGGGTCCTGATCAGTAACAACTACTTTTGGATGTTTTCCAAATGATTTAACAAGCATCTCTAGAAGCCACTTGTATGATTCCGTAGTTTCAGAAGACAACAAGCCAGCACCAAGGGTTACATTCCGGCAATGGTTGTCGATACCAGTAAGTAAATGGGACAAATACCATCTTGTATCTAACAAAACCATAAAAATTAGTATTAGATAAAAGAAATATACATAACATGCAAACATATATACTATAAAAAAATTGGGCCTACTTGTTGGTGTTAGATGTCGCATCGAATGAAATAACATCTCCAAACTCCATATAGTTCTTCTTGCATAAAGCATCAACCCAGAATAACGCAGTAAGAGCATTATTAGAATCAGTTGAATACTCAAATGAATAGTCCGGTATATACTTTTTCACCAATGAAACTGTTTAATCCACTTTTAAAATTTCTGCAATCAACATCAGTTGCCCCAACATTTCCAATCCACCATATTTTGTCTGCATAATATTGAATGCTTTCACCGGACCAAGGTTCAATGAAGATAGCTCACAAATCATTTCTTCTTGGACATATGATAAGTGCCTATTAGCTGCTAAAAAAATGCATATCAGATTGGGACAAAAAAGGATGATTGTGACCTTCAACAAACTTATAAATCTTGTACTTCTTTCCATCCGCAGAACCACAGCAGATATGTGTTTTGCACCCCGTGCGGATAGATGGTCTTTTCTTCGACTTTTTGGTCTTTTTGGAACTGTCGCCATGAATAACTAAATCATGAGTACTGCCTTTCTTAAATTCCTCTTTGTAACATGTAATATACTTAATAGTGATAATATCCCAACAACATTTTGAGTACTTTTCCTGTCACAGAAACCTGACTTCTTTGCATACTTTTTATAAAACTCGTATGCAAGTTCTAAGCTGTCGAAAACCATTCCAACTTCTGGTTTGGGAATTCCTTCAACCCCTGGATTAAAAATTTGTTGTTCTTCTTCTACAACATCTTTTTCGCACAAATCTACAAATTTTAAAACTAAAATGCAGAAGTTGGAATTTACCAAAACATAAAAAATATCAAATCATAAGTTAAAAAAACATTTAAACGCAATTTGATTAAACATAAAATGCAAATAAACAAATGATTAATAGTGACATTAGCATGCATAAAAAACGAAAGTAAAAATATAAAAAAACCACTAAGTTTGGAAAAAAAAACTAAAACAACTAAATACAATTAGAATTCCATTACACATATATCAACAAACTGAAAAAAATCACACCGGTATATCAAACGTACCAAATCTAGTAAATGATTGTCTAAAAATATAACAACAACACCTTCAACTCTTAAAAAAACATTTAAACACAATTACTAATAATTAAACGCAAAATAAACAAACTGTTAATAAAATGACTTTAACATGCAGGAAACTTACAATTAACATGCAGGCAACTTACAATAAAAAAAACATTCAATCAGTTATAAAAAAACATATTAAATCTAGAAAAACGTTGTAATATATGAACACAAATGACTGTATAATAAATCTAATAACAAAACCTTGAACTATTTGGTGTTCTTCGATAAAGTTAAAATCATCATTCGAATTCATTTAAAAATATAATCAAAACACCATCAACTCTTAAAAAAACATTTAAACGCAATTACTAATAATTAAACATAAATAAACAAACTGTTAATAACATGACATTAACATGCAGGAAACTTACAATTAACATGCAGGAAACTTACTATAAAAAACATTCAATTAGTTATAGAAAAACATATTAAATCTAGAAAAACGTTGTAATATACGATCACAAATGACTGTATAATAAATCTAATAACAAAACCTTGAAGTCTTCGGTGTTCTTCGATAAAGTTAAAATCATCATTCGAATTCAATTGACCTTCATGATTTGGATCATCAGGCACAATATCTGAAAACAGAAAGAACAACTGAATCATATATCTAATAATCGAGCTACAGAATAAGTAAATTTAATACATTACTTTCAAAATCTCCATCTACATTGACGTTGATGTCTGGAATTTCATTAAGATCTGCAAAAAACAAATAAAATTCAGCATAATTCATATCAATTAATCATCAATTGGACGCCGATCAAGTATAGATCAATCACGCAAACATGATATATGAATCTTCAATTATTATTTACCAAACATGATGTATGAATCTTCATTTGTTAATGCAACTTTAAGAATTTTGATACAATTATTGAAAATCGCCGAATGATTAAACGTAGAATTAGGTTTATTATGATTTTGAATTTGATCGTGATCATGCAGTTATATTTTGATAAAGTATTGCAACATGATTACGGGGATAGTGAAAAAGACTATATTACCCTTTGACTGGTGTACTTAATTGTAGGTTCCAAAAAAAACCGTCCGCCAGGTGGTACGTTCTCTTTGGTTCTTACATTTTATACGATTATATACTTTGTACTATATACTTTCTCTTAGAGTTAAATACCATTTTAGTTCTTCTTGTTTTCTTGTTTGACTCAAATATCTATTTTAGTCTAAAAGTTTGTATTTAGCTTTTTTATTTAGTAGTTAAAAAATATGTGTCAATTAACATACAGTTTACTAACCTCATCCATATTTTCTGTTAATTTCAAATAAGAAGATAAAATAATGTCAGCTCTCTGTTTTTCAATTATATATATATATATATATATATCATTTTGAATCATGGTTTTGCTACAGTTGCCTGCCATTTTTGTAATTTATGCGTTTGGTAGGGGCATGTGGAGTAATTTGGTTGCCCTTATCTAGAACTATCTGATCTCTCTCTCTCTCATTACCTACACTTTCATTACCAAACCACCATTGTTATCCTCTGCTCAATCCTTTAGGTACAAATCTTCCATCTTTTCATCAAACAAAACATTTCAATCCACGGATGCATTGCTCTGTTTTTTACGATATAAATACCGCCTCTTCTTAGTCTCTCACCTGTTGCTTTGATTTGGGGTTTTTTTCTTCGACTGATGATGGCGGTGTTTGTGGTTGTGCACCGAAGCACGAAGGCGAATCGAAGTCCAATCGGAAACCAGAGCATAGTAGCGGCAGTGGCGACAACCATTAGATGATTACATATATGGTCTTCGATCTCAAAGCGGTATGTATTCACTTTCAGATCTAATTGATTTCACATATAATATCTGATGATCATGTATTTAAGCAACTGAACCAACACATCTTCTTTTGTGATCATGATGAAGTTTCAAAAAAATAGCCCATGTGTCTCTTGCTGCTAACATCCGGTGATGACTCACCCACTCCATATCTCTTTATAATAAAGTGGCGATAGTTCAAGAGGTGGATTACCTTTTCCTGGTGGTCCTTGGTGGCAGCGACAAGGGTTTATGATGGTGCACGAGTAGAGAGCGTTCAGATCGGAACAACTTCCGGCAACTTTCTGGTAAGCCCTTTCCTCTTGCATGTTCTTTATTTGGTTAGATCGAGTGTCCATGATGACTCATGTTTATCTGCTTAGTAGGTTACCTCTTGTGAGGCTCCCACAAAGAATACGATGAATGAACTTGAAGATGCCTCCGACATCAGATTCCGTGAAAATCTGAATTGTATTAAGAGGTTTACATTTCTTTATATTATTGTGATGTTTGTGTAGGTATATTAGCATTAAGTGCTCAACTTGAGAAGTAAAATCATCGATGAAAAACCCGAGAGAAGTAAAATAATCGAATTTGCTTCGTCTTCAAAAAGGTATAAATACTCAGTACATTAGTTTTAAAAAAACCCTTTGTTTGTATGGATGATGTTAGTTTTAGATGAGTTTTGCTGTTGTGGTACATACAAGATATTCATACTGTTGTATGTTAGTCATTTAAGTTCATGTTGTATAGTATATTACTACCAAGTTAGAAATTTAGGTTCTTAAATGTCTTATGCGAAGAAGCACCTAATGATAATATGGAATTAAATATGTGTTCTATTATTAAGTTTGTTTTATGATGTTAGTTTTGGATTAATAGATTCTTATATTTGCTCTGCATCCTTTGACTTTCTGAACAAGCTTTGATGTGTGTTATTGCAATCAACGTTTAAAATTAGAAAGGTTTTATAAGCTAATATAAATATAGGTTTAGGTATGGAAAATGCTATTTCCAGCTAATTTGATAAAACTAGGGATGGCAAAATAATGTGCTGATTTCTATTTCTTTTTTTATAAAGATGACCTACTATTCTGATTTCAAATTCGGCTGACCTTTGCATCTCTACATCAATCTTCAGGTGTGTTTCTCAACCTTTTAAGCGGCCTTATCTGTTTGACAAAGATTGTTGGTTATTGCTTGTTTTTTTTTCGTTGGATTTAGGCTTCTCGATAATTTTGTTTATGCCTAATGCAGGTTGTGACATTTAGGATGCTGATTGAAAAAAAAGACGTTCAATTCATAGCCTGTACTCACGTAGTATACAAACAAGTAATTGGTGAGTCGCTTTATCTTCGCATGTTAAACGACGAAAAAACGTAAAACAAAGTCACACATTAAAATCACAATCACGTACATGTTTATGTATGCTTGATACGCTACAAGCTTGCGGGGTAACGCCCGCAAGCAAAATCCTAGTTATATATTAAATTATGCTATGTATAGCATAATATTAAAGTATACTATATGCTATTTTTATGGTGTATTTTTCTTCTTTAGAGAGCACTCTTAGGTCTCTTTTCTTTAATTAATTAACTAGTATTTAGGACCAGATCTTTTCAACGAGTTTGTAAACCGAACACAAAGTAAACGTAAGAGCATTGAACCACGAACGCGTGTGGCGCATGTTAACTCGCAAATTTTAGAAGTAAACATAAAACATTGAAAAAATTTTAATTAAATAAACTTAAGACTCGCGTGTTGCAACAATGTCGTTAAATTACAAAACAAAAGACGTAAAAACGTTAAACCACAGACACACATTACAACGTCCTAAGTCGCTAAGTTAGACTGGAACGTAAAACGACAATTTTTTAAATGATGTTAATTATAGATATTTGACGTTGAAAGTGGAAAAGTGTTGAGGTTAAAAATGGGAAATGTTTTCATCTTTCTCTAATTTATCACCAAGCATTTTTTTTATTTAACCTCAACGCTTTTCCAGTTTCAACTTTGTTATCTTATACTTTTCCTCTTTTACAGAATTTTCATTTTATATATCAGTTTAAATTTTGCGAGTTATAATGCCGCAACATGCATATAGGGTTCAACGTTTTACATCTATTATTTTTGCGGTTCAACGGACCCATCGCAATGTGCGGGTCCTAAGTTGACTTAGTTATTATTCTCTAAGTTTTACGTTTCCATCTAATTTTTGTTAGTAACACGCCACCACGCACATGCGTAGTCAACGTCTCTACATTTACTTTTTGTTTGGTTTAACAGACCCGTTGCAAAACGCTAGTCCTAAATGCAAGTTAATTAAAAAGGATAAAACCAAGGGTGCTCTCAAATAAGAAAGTATACTACAAGAATATCATATAGTATAATTTAATATATAATTAAAAAAATAGAACTAAGAATATTTTTGTCTTTCTACATAAAGCTAAAGAAAATTTGAATGAGGTTAATGGATACAATGATCAAAGTATTGGATGAAAAAGGCTAAATTCAAACTTAAAAACTGAAATTAATCTTTTGGTCAAACAACATTGAATGAAATGGTATTTAACTCTCACTATTATTATGATTATAACTTATCTATATTATCTTATTAAGGAGGAGTGATGTACAAGATAGTAATTTTGTACACCATCCAACTATTATAGCAGCATGTACAAGTGAATCAAGCTTATATAATAAGGGTATAATTGGAACTTTTTGTACAATTAAGACATTTAGAAGGATATAATTGTAAATTTACCATGATCCCATACCTCACATCCCAAAACCATGTTCCATTCTTGCCCTCATGTGTATCCAAAGCGACTGAAAACCTATTCAGGTAATCAATTTCTTCAACTCTGCGTTACGCATCATCTGGTGAAATTGAAGGTTCGCATTCAATACATCAATAACTCCGCATCAATTGAAACCCAACAGCCATGAATATAATATTTATAGATTAGCTGACGAAGGTGACAGAGATACACGGAAACAGAAGGCTGTTATAATTTTGGCTCACCGGCTGCCTCAAGCAACAATTCCTGTGAGTTATTCTACTTTTACATACATAAATCGTGTATTCTTTAATTGATGGTTATTCTACTTTTGGGGTTGCGGGTTTTCATAGTCGAATTTGACTTGCTCATTCATGAACGGGTTGAAACATTCATCTCTACTTGAAACTCTGTTTATAGATTTATGGTAAAACTTATGAAACGAAGATTTAGTTATGTTGATGTATTATGATTGTCTGACATTGATATTTGCTACGTACTCCAGGTTCTTCCTTTATAGTGAAGTACAACTGTTAGGAAGACAATTATCAACTACTTCTTCTATGTTTCAGATTGTTTAGGAAGGCGATTGGGTTCACAACTTTTTGGGAGGGTTGATGATTTAGAGGTAAGGTCACAATTTATTATGAAAAACCCCACAGGATGTCTAAGTGATATCACCAAGAAAGTACTTTGCATTTACACCTTTACTACCAAGTGTAATCTATTTGTAGGGTTGCTGGGCCTCGGATGTTTATGCTTAATGAATTAATGTTTTCACAAACACTGGAGTGACTGAGCATAATAGAGAGCTAGCTGATCTCTGGTGACTTTGTCTGATTCTTGTTTGTTTATTTTGCTTATTATTCATTTTTTTTGAATTATTGTTTGTTATTAATACAAGTTTATCAGGTTCCTATAAAAAAGTGGAAATGGCTGTCTGGATTTCTAAAAGGAATGTTAGGAGGGTTGGTACTTTGAACCTTTGGTTGTTAATCACTTAATCTCATAAATAAATGTAATCAATTCTGAAGGAAATTTCAAAGTATTAAATCTTTAGGTCGTGATGTAATAATGTGGAATAATATTTGATTTTATGAATTACTATTTAGGCATGTAGCAAAGGTTCCCGGCCGAATTTTTTCTATCTGTTATTCCCAATCTGGCATAATTAGAATTATATAGATAAGAAAAAACCCAAACAGCTTATCATGATGTATATCCATCTGTAATTATCCTTTTATAGGAATAAACTGCCAATTGTTCGAATTTACTGGTCATTATGACTGGACATTAGAGTTTGAAGCTTCTTGGTATTACATGGCCCTCACTCAGGTTTGCACTTTGAAACATTAATGTATGCAATGTTAAATAGCAAGTTACTCAATTTCATGGATCTGAAGCTTCAATGCGCATGTAGTTAGTTGATCAAGTTTGAGAACTCCAAATATCATGATTTTTGGTGTTTTTTTAATTGATCATAATATGGGTTGTATCTAAAAGATCAAAGTGATTGTGGGTTGCATTTGCATTGTGGTCTAAAGTTTTGGTGATGTACCAATACTACTGTTATGATATTTCTCTACAAGGTAGGTCACAATTAGTAGCAAGCATTATACACATGCTATTTGGCCCCTTTGATGCAAACTATTTTTTATAAACACTGAAGACAAAAACTTACAGTTTGAAGAAGGGATGTTGTCTTCTATACTATGATTGTTTTTTTAGTGTGTGTCATATATCTAAAGGCTTAAGTTGTTGTTTTTTTAGTGTGTGTCATATATCTCAGGTACACAGACTTTACAGGCTCAAATGACCTCCATTTTTGGCTCGAACTAATTTTCTGCTAGAAATAGTAATTTAACTTCTAAGATTATAACTCACTTTATCCTTATATCCTATGAAAAATGTGTTCATATGACGCGGACAATAACAAACGTTTCATTGGTTACACTATAAGAGCCTCTCAATTTGTAATTTAACTTCTCTATCTCTCTTTTGCTATGTTTATCGATGTGGTCAATTGCATTGACTTCAATGAAAAAGACTTAACCGACGATGAAAGCGTGTGGGATTTGTATGAAAGATGGAGACGCCACCATATGGTTTCAAGGGACCCTGATGAAATAAAGAAACGGTTCAATGTGTTCAAGTACAACATGAACCAAATTAACCAAGTGAACAAGATGGGCAAACCGTACAAGCTGAAACTCTTAAGAGTTTGCTGATATGACTAACCATGAGTTCAGCTCTGGTTATGATTAAAAAATTCTGCATTTTAGGATGCTATAAGGCGGAAGGCGACATACCCCGTTCATGCATGCAAAGACCACTGATCCACACCCATCCATTGACTGGAGGACGAATGGAGCTGTCAACACTATCAAGAACCAAGGCCGATGTGGTATGGAAATTGGGTGGGCCTGGTGGGTTGGAAATCCAGGTCAAAACGGGTAACAATATTTGAGTTGGTATAAATTTAATTTTGTATTTGACAATAGATTACATTCATGTATATAAAATGCCAGGGAACATCAGCAGGAGGGACTGCAGAGATTGTGGTTAATGGGTCAACACATGTCGCCAGCCGGGTTACTTCATCCTGTAACAAAAAAGGGGTGAGTCCACTTGCCACAAACATCGTGAAACTAGCAACACATGTCGCCAGCTAGGTCACACATAGGTACGTTTTCCACTCAACTTTAGTTGTGCGTCTTCATCTAGCTTGGTTTAAAGTTTAAACATATACAAAATTTTTATGCTTTTGATTAAATAGAATATTTTATTCATTGTGATTCGAGTCTTCAAAAATTTGTGTGGCCTCATTCATACCCAAAGCTTCAAACAATACAATTCTTAAATTCACTTGTAAGAAATTTGGTATTCTTTTACAAAGGCTTGCGAAATGGTGATGAGTTAACAAAGATTGGAGCGTGAACCATGAACTTAGTGTGGTACAAAATACAAAGAGAAGGCGCACATCCGCATGTTTTGTTACACTGTTTTCTTAATTCTGCGCACATTTCTTACTTACTAATTAACCTCTTTGGGTTAGACAATTTGGTTTACTTTTGTAGTTGTATTTGTTCCTGTTGGTTCTGGGTATTGAAGCATATCATAAAGGTGAGTGAAACATGTTCCCAAGTTTATTAACCAGGTATGTTTATTTTGTATAAGTTGTTTTATCTTGCACATTTATTTGCTATGGTTATGTTGTCATATATCACATCTTAGGTAAACCAATTGACAGTACACTTTAGTAAAGTATCAGGTTTGCAACCCCCTCGAAACCTTATTCATGTTATGCAACTTCTTCGGTGTTGTTGCTTCTTTAATTTCAGAAAAGCGCTCGAGCAGAGCGGAACGTGTTTCCTTTTGGGATATTGGCTTGAAAGATTTTAGCCTCCAAAGTAAAATAGTTTTTTTATAAACGTGTGGAATCACGGGCCAAAATGGTTTCGATTAGTTTGGTATTAGGCAAAACGGGTCGGGTCCACTTGTAAAGTTTTTTAACCGATTTATTATTTATATTATAATTAGTCATTAAAAGCTAAACTAAATTACGAATTTTAACATTTGATTAATTTGACATGTTTTATTTTTTTAGCTTGACCCATCGAGATGATATAATCAAAAGACCAATTTTTAGGTAAACAAGTCAAAATCCCATCGCTACTGTTGATCGCGAAGGTTATGACAGATTTGGTGGCTATAGCCGCATTACGCATAAGTTTATTGCAGTCTGCAGACTACTACGACGGTTCTAGAGAACCATATTTGGTGAGCATTTTTTGTTAGTCAATCATTATCTATATTCTATTGTCAGCTAACCTTTTTTTTTTTCATTTAATAATTGTTGTTTTACTTAATTTTGACATTAACATATTATTCCTTTTAATGGTTGGGGTTGGTTTAATGCAATTTCCAGCTTGTCCTTATGAAGGAGTCCTGTTATAGCGTTTTTTTTTTTTGTTTTTTACTCCAGAATGGTTAAAGTTCAAATTATTAAAACACTTTAAATATTTCAATCCATATGAAACCATACTTAAACCATGTTATGGCCTTTTTTTCACAGCAATCCTTTGTTTATTAGACTTTAGGCATCTAACACTAATTTTCCAAAATTTTAAACCATATTTAAATTCAGATGTTTAGTTTTCACCAGATAGACAAGTAATTAAATTTTAACTATTTAAAAAATATTGCAAAAGTACAAAAGTGCTATGCATCATGGTTATTGAATATGCATGAATGGATGATAGGTAGATTGGGAAATTAAGTCTAAAAGTGAAGTGATGACACTTGGTATGAATTATGAAACGGAGGAAGTGCTTATGAAATCCATTTTTCCTAGATATGATTGAAAACTTCATGTTTTTAAATTCGTGTGACTATGGCTCCTTTAATGGATTTTCTTTCGTGTTGTAGCAAATTATTGGTCTTGCTGCTCAAGTCAACGTTTGAATTACGATCATTTGTTACGACGGCATCAGGTATGGGTGGTTCATGCCATATTGCAAAACTTCAAGGTGAGACACCAACAACTTGGGTTGTGATGTTTAAAAGGGCACAAGTTGTTAGGGGCTGAGATCTCAACCGCTAGGGAAAGGTAGGCTATGCATTGCAGGCATATATTGATTAGTCTAACTAATGTTTGCATCTGAGCCATATCAATAGCATGTTATTGTGTGTATTGCAATTACTAGGCATTGTTTGTAAAGTTTCCATGTTGCTACTTCCATTGTTGTCATCCATCTCTTACATTGTTGTTTTCTATTTTAGTTATTTTTTATACTCAATTACTCAAGTAGAAATCATATACTAATTATAGCAGTAAAATGCTGGTAAACAAAATACGTTAAATAGGCGGCAAAACGTGAAGCATCAAAATATACATACCCGCAGCAACGCGCGGGCATACCCACTAGTTATCTTATTAAGGAGGAGTGATGTACCATTTGGTCATTTTCAATATCGTACAACTTAAGAAGCAACATGCACAAGTGATTTATGCTTAGATAATGAGGATATAATTGGAACTTTGTGGAACATTAAGACACTAAAAGGGTATAATAGTAAATTTGTATTCACATTTTAGTTAAAAGTATAATATTGTTTCCCTTAATGCCCTTTAATCCACTTTGCTCTTAAACCTGATTCCTTTCAGAACAGTTACGAATAGGTAACCCAAACACTCCTTCAATTATTAACCCCATTCAATCCCTCATAATCACACAACAACCGTTAGCCATCAATTAATCCTTTAATACGTAACCCTCAGCCCGTTTATATGATTCATTCCTTTTTTATTACCCTTGAAATCTCTGAATTCCCTGCAAAAATCAGAAATTTTTTCAATCACGTCAGTTGTTTAGTGTCTTTATTCTTTATATTCAATATATGTTGATTTTATTTTGAAATTTTTACATATGTCTATCTGATTATCTTACCAACCCCCACAGAAAATGGAGATGGTTAAGAGTTCCGTTGGTGAGTGTGTTAAGATTCGATCAGGCAAGGCAAATCCGGTAAGGTTGTTTAACAATTTAATTCTAGGTTTTTCTTGGTGTTTGGTTAGTATCTTGAGTTTACCGGAAGATATATGGTTTCTTATTGAACCAATTCCGATTATGTTGAACATGGATTGCAGTTTGGTTGTCTAATTTTGTTTGTTGATTGTTTGCCTTATGAGAATTTACTAATACTTCAAAAGAGCCTATAATATGGTATAATTTCGTTTCATTTACATTTATTATTGTTAATGTTATTAAAAAATAATTGTCAAAACTTTATATGGTTGTTATATAAAATCCGCTAACAAATATAATATATAAACTACTGTTGTAGACTTGTAGTTATATAATGTAAATTGTCCTTTTAAGAAAATTTACTTTGATCAACTATAGGCGAGAGGAGATCATCAAAGCAATGTATGCATCATTCCCGTGTCAGCGAGCCTCTTCTTTAACTATATTTATTCAGGTAACCCCCTCCCCCTTTTTGCTGAAATAATATAGATTTATATGTTATAAAAACCATAGTAGCAGTTTATCAAAGTAACTGATGATTTTGTTTATACATATGAAACCACATCCAATGGTGAATGAATTTATATGGTGCATTTGGGCTGTTGTTAGTTTTGTTATTATCATCCTAGGCTTTATCTTTATCATCACGGTGAAGCAAAATTAATAAACCACAAACAATTACTTACGCTTTTGTTCAACTGTATATACTTTAAAAGTATGCCTAACATGATTAAAATACCAACTGTAGCAAATTGTTTGGTTGAATTCATGATGATGTAGATCCAGTGGTTATGTTTCAATTTTTAACAAATTCGGGAATTTGTTATTTGCATGTATTTGTATATGTTTAGTAAAATATGTGATATCGACCATATACCCCTTAGTGCATGTTCTAACAAATTTGGGAATGGGAATTTAGCTATAGATCGATGGAAATCATGTCGTCTAATAGATATTGGATGTGCCCGACAAGAGTCTCTGATGGTCGAGAAGTATGGGGAAGGCGCCACGCAAGGTGATGCTCAGTTGTGGGAGCGTGCACAGGGAAGGAGTTGATTTGGGATTAGATCTTTGTACCGTCTTCATCATCTGTGTCTGCTTCCTGAGCTGACTACTAGCGCTCGCAAGAGCAGGTATTTTTAATATTAATAATATATCATACGACTTTTGTCCTGTGCTTTTGTTGTTTGAATGGTTCCTTTTTAGCTATGCATTTAATAGTGCATTGTTTGTCTATTGTTTCGGTAGTTCAATGATTGGGCATCAACATTCATGGGTTAGACTTGAGATATGGGGCTGAAGCCCATAGTGAATTTGAGTGTTTGGTCTGCTTTTATTGTTTTAGGATTGCAAGTAGTATGACCTTTTGGTTACTGTTTGTGTCCGTTTTTCATAGTTTATGTTTTTTAAAAATGACCAAGTGACAAACATGTATATTATTTCTCATAATACACAACTAGGATATTGGATGTGCCCGACAAGAGTCTCTGATGGTCGAGAAGTATGGGGAAGGCGCCACGCAAGGTGATGCTCAGTTGTGGGAGCGTGCACAGGGAAGGAGTTGATTTGGGATTAGATCTTTGTACCGTCTTCATCATCTGTGTCTGCTTCCTGAGCTGACTACTAGCGCTCGCAAGAGCAGGTATTTTTAATATTAATAATATATCATACGACTTTTGTCCTGTGCTTTTGTTGTTTGAATGGTTCCTTTTTAGCTATGCATTTAATAGTGCATTGTTTGTCTATTGTTTCGGTAGTTCAATGATTGGGCATCAACATTCATGGGTTAGACTTGAGATATGGGGCTGAAGCCCATAGTGAATTTGAGTGTTTGGTCTGCTTTTATTGTTTTAGGATTGCAAGTAGTATGACCTTTTGTGTGTCCGTTTTTCATAGTTTATGTTTTTTAAAAATGACCAAGTGACAAACATGTATATTATTTCTCATAATACACAACTAGGGGTGAGTGTTTTGTGGTTCGGACTCGCGAAAACCTTGTAACAGAACCATTCTAGAAGTAGGGGTCAGTTCCCGGTTCTAGATATATCTTAAATAACAGTTTTGGGTTGGGTCGGTTCTGACCCGACAGTTTTAGAATAAAAAAAACACAAGAACCGTTTAGACTTTTAAGTAGGAATTCTATATCTTCATCTGATAGGTCACCTATCTTCAAGTGTTTCACGCAGGCATGAGGTTAGTTAATTTTTATACAGATCATTCAGAAAGAAATACATATTTGACTTTTGCGGGTCAGACCTGTTACTTTTATGATCAAACTTGTTACCAATTTGCTACGTTAGATTTAACTGGATTTAGCATAAAGGTATAACAAATTCATGTGATTATTGAAGTTCATACTGCAATATCTGACCTTCAAGATTTAAACAGTTATCAAAGGATTTCATATAGCTGCATATCATAAACTAAACTTTGTTCAAAACTTCAGGTAATATATGGTGATGTTTACATGCTTGATGTTAAGATGAAGTGGCAAACATTGCCACCTATGCCAAAGCCCGACTCACATATAGAAGCTTCATGAAATCATGAGTAGTTCTTAACAATTCCATTGTGATCGTGGGGGGCACAACCGCGAAAAATCCTGCGACAAAGCGAATGATATTAGTTGGAGAGTTGTTCCAGGTTCGTCTCGACTCAAAGTTATAGTCATGACCACATCTTTATTATCATTATTATTTTTTTGCTTTGTCTAAAAACATAGAATAAATGCGTACACACAGGAATGGCACGTGATCGGAAAACTTCCTTATCGTGTGAAAACTACACAAGCATCGTACTGGAATGGATGGTTTTATATCACATCTAGACAGCGAGACAAAGGACCAGATAATCCACAACCGAGGAAAGTTGTGGCAGACTTATGGCGAACAAAATTGCGCCTGTAAAAAAGATTTACTTTAATTCTGAAACAAACTTTTTCTATTTGTTAGGAAATAGTGTTTGATCAAGAGTAATTTTCTTCCAGTTTTGATACTCAATGCATTCAGCGATACCATGATAAATACAGATTCAAGATTTTTTTAGCATCTTTTGGTCCAAAAATTACCACTCAACACATAGTTGCAAGGTTAAATTGATGGCTGTACAAGTTTAAGGTTTATCCTATATACAATAACTGGCTACAGACTTATATATAGTTTTGGATGGTTGCTTTCTCTTTTTTGGAGTTTTCATTTCATTTGTGACATCTGGTTATTTGATGAAACTTTGTTCTAATTTTGCTATTTTAATTTGAAGTTGCATAACACATTTGTAACATGATCAAGCAAGATAGACTAGATAAAGTGACTAATATGTACAATAAGAGCTAATACAACACATTACTTGAACATCCGTAATGTGTCATACTTGCATCCGTGATGGCCATTGGCCAATGGTGTTTGATGGAGAGGAGAGGAGAAAGGGATAAATGAAATTCGTGGGACGCACGTCCACATATGGAGGATGTGGTAGAGGAAGGAGAAGAGGGGGAAAATCCATGTTTGTTCGTGGATGAGGAGAATCCGTTCAGGTAGGGGCGGGTCTTGAGTCACTTGTTAGAGATGCTCTTATATGTTTGAACCAACTAACCATGTAATTATTGTCCAAATTTGTTAAGTCTGCAAAATGCAAAAATGGGGTCATAACAATGTAGTACATCTCAGGAATTGCTCAAATTTCAAAACATAATTTAATCTAATATCAGTTGGCACACCCGCTGCAACGCGCGGGCATTCCTGCTAGTATTCAAATAATAACTTATATTCAAATAAGAAGAAAAAATATTATAAGAAGAAAAATAACAAATTTAAACTAATAGTAATCCTCCATATAATAATTGTACTTAATATTAAATAAATGATTAGTTTTTTGTAACCCCTGTAAACTAGTTTACTTAATGAAAATCATAATTCAATTTCAAAATATATTCTTTCATAACAAACCTAATTTACAATGAAGGATGATTTCGATATGTATAGGACAAATATAGGTTGAATTTCTATACGTGTAAGATTAACGTATGATAATCTTGAAATGTGTAGGATAAACATGTAATAATTTCGATATATGTAGGATGGATTCTGATATGTGTAGGACAAAATTTGATATGTGTAGATAAAGTATTAATGACTAATTAATTAAAGATATAATAATTATTGCAATAAGAGTTAAAGTATTTAATGTTTCATTTCTTCTTTTTGTTCTCACATTAAGTTTCTTTTCATTTGATCATCCCCCAACTGAACTATAATTCTTCATAATTTCCATTTGTATTCTTTAGTTCAAAACTAAAAAGTGCGATATCTTTGTTGGAAAAATGTTAGTGAAAATGATTTTCACTAATTTTGAACAATGAATAATTGTGTGTATATATAAGTTAGATAATTATTTATAAGTTTGTGTTCTATGGTGTGAAAGTTTCACAAAATGAAGCAAACCATGTCCAAAATCGGAGCTAAGATGAATGAGATATCGAAGCTCGAAGTTGAGTGGTTGAATTGAATATTTTTAAAACTTTGGTGACTCTAGTATAAAATTATGTCTTTGTCATAAAAGAGTTGTTTTGATTTGACTCTTTCAAGACTCATTATGGAGCTTTTGATTATGACTCATAATTTTATTAAACTAGGTGGAATCCCGTGTGAAACACACAGGAAGACCGAGTCCTACCTTAAGGCATATTTACTAAAACCGACATTAAGAAGCCAATCGTTAAAACTATTTTAATTGTGTATAAATATGACAATTAAATATAGAGTTTTGAGAATAGTATAAAAAGGATATCTTATGAGTCATTTTATATACTATATGAAAATGTTAGAATAAGATAAATGAAAATAGAGACAAAAGATATTAATACTAGAGAAAATATTTTGTCAAAAAGTTTATAGAATTTTTGAGAGGAGTACTCTCTAATTCTTCCACCATCAACGTCATATTTTATTTTCCAGGAAAATCACCAACACCAAATAACCCGGTGCTATCTCGAGTGCAAGAGCCATCTCCGACATTACGACTACTATTCCGGTTGCTATACCTTGGGAGACAGATTGTCTGAGAGGAGGCGCAAAATCTGTTTTAAGGGCCCCGTGTCAAACACGATCCTCAACCAAAACTGTCAACGACATGTTTGTTTATTCTTGCGGTGAACGGTACACAAAATGGTTCGGTTGAAGTTTTATAAAGTAATCAACTTGGATCAAGATTTGGTACATGTATTTGTATTTATTTTCATTCACACTTAGTTTTGTAATCGATAGTGTACTATTATATTTCCTACGAATAACGATAGTATCGTTATTATATTTAATAAAAAGTGAACTCATTTCCCATAATCTTTTGTCATTTTGTTTCAGGCCTAAAAAACGTTGCTAATTTTGCGACAATTTTTTTCTGTTGCAAACTAATCTTGTCATAAATCCATTACATTTTAATTTCAAGTAAACTCGGCGCAATTCCACATCAAAAGAAATCAACTTCCGATCTACATGTGTCCTCCGTTATAAAAGGCTGCAATAGTATTACTTATCACAAACAATCACAAACAATTGTTTTTATGGTAGTGACTCCACACAGCATAGGGGAGGAAGGGTGCCTAACTGATTTTTTTTACTTAATTGATTTTAACCAATCCTGTATTGCCACATTACTTTACTGAAACATTTTTTTTGGAGACATCACTCCACTGATTCTTTTATTTAGTTTTTTAATTTCACTAAACTTTTTTTTTATTTCACACGGTTTAAATGTTAATATCAATTACTTTTACACTATTACAACCGTCCCACCACCAAAAGGTCAGTAAATTCAATTTGGAAATCGTCAATCGAATTCAATAGTATTGAAACCGTTGCACCAAACGGTCAGTAAATTCAATTTGAACCGTTCAAAATTTTTTGTATATAAAAATAGCAAACCGTGGGGTTAAAACTCACCTTTACCATCGTTTAAACAAACAAACACACACACACACAAAGATGACTCGCTGGACCTTGGAAGAAAAGATAGCGTTGGTGGTGTGCTACAAAGACGCCACAGACGACCCGGTTCTACAACAACGTCAACGCTTGAGGGCCTCGGGCTCGGGCTCCCACCCGGAGGGGTTTTGGGACCGTGTGCTGGCCGATTTCAACCGCCACATCGGCACCAATGACCGGACCATCGTGAGCCTGCAGCGGAAGTGGGCCGATATCAACATATAGTGTGATCAGTGGACCACCATGTACGAGAACATGTTGAGGCAGGAGTCGGGCATCGAACCGGAGTTGGCTATCGAGTTCATGCATGTGGACTATACGGCTCGATACGACAACAGTTTTGACCATGTCGAGTCATGGCAACTGTTGCGCCAACTCTAGTTTTTTTTTATTTCTTTTAACGTATTTCATTTTTATGTTTAATAGTAATGAATTTTAGTTTTTTTTATCTTCCTCTTTAATGTTTTTTTATTTAATTAGGTTTTAAAACAAACGGTTAAAATAATAAAACAATATTAAAAAACAGACGGTTAAAATACAAAAAATAGTATTTATTTAAGTAAAAAATAAATAAAAAACGGTCACCAGCACGATAGATACAACCAACAAAACGGTTCATGGGACCACTACCAGCATGGGTGGTGACGGTGTTACCGTGCTGTAGTGGTTACCCATGACCAATTCAGGTAGCGCCCTGTCCCCCCCCCCCCCCCCCCCCCAAAAACATTGAGCTCTACACTGAGCTAGGCTAAAAAAAATCACTATTTCATCACTCATGAACATGACAATGAGGTTTATACACAGTGGCGGACCAAGGATTTGTATTCTAGGGGGGCGACAAGGGGTTTAATCGAACTTTTAAGGGGGGCGATCAAGATTTTTTGCCTACAAACTACACTAACCTTTTTATTTTAACGGCGCCGCCTAGCCACCTTGGCTATAGTGTGGATACGTCACTGTTTATACAAGTTATTACCTAAAATAGTTTCCTAACTTATGTTTATCTACATTCTTTATACATAATTTACATGTGAATAGATTCAACAAATATGTTAAACATGTGATAACAACTTTATACGTATACAGTTATCTAGCAAATCTTTGAATTTTGGACCGATATAGTAGGCGGTTCTTAAATCTTAATGTCAAGGATTGAGAAAGGAATAATGACAAATAAATAAGAATTAGGAAGCATAAGAAAAATATGGGGTTAAAAATGCATGCCTTGAAGAGTCAGAGGGACTGAAAAGGAATATGCTTAAAATATTTGTAGGCGGATATGGGCGGTGGATATGAACCCACCCGAACCGACAGGAGATAGAGACAGACAATGAATACGACTTAACAGGTAGATGTAGTTATCAAGGCAAGAAAAGAGAGAACTTCAGAGGGTGTAATTAGAAACATTCGTAAACTTAATTAAGGGGGTTGGAGACTTAGGTAAGTTTTTAATTATACTCATTTTGGTCATTTTATATATTTTATTAAAAGCTCCAGCTACTCTGTCAAACACCAAAATATATTTAAAAAGCTTACAGCTAATAGCTTACAACTACCAGCTACCAGCTAGTTTTGCCAAACATACCCTTAGAAGTATATCATTGATAAAACTTAAGGAGGTTGGAGACTTAGAGGTATATGATGTTTTGATAATATTGAGGGTTTCTTATTAAATATTCGGTAGATTGGTTGTATGCATTAGTTTAAAAGAAAAAAAAGTGAAATACAAACATATTGAATATGCCATTTATATACTCTATAATCTTTTACGCCCCACTTACGGTGTGCGCATATAATATACATATGTGTGGCTTTCAGGGGGCAAAAGTAAAGTTGCACTAGTTTTAACGTTATTTTACTAATTTCGTGAAAATAACGTTAAAAACGACGGACGGTTAATCATGCATCATGTTGTGGCGTTGATAGCCAAAAGACAAAGGGGTACATGCACCGATCGGGTTCGTCCCTATTGCTAAGTGTTCTGTGCCTTATGTCCAAGGCTTGATACCAAACCACATCAAACCGGGGGTCTCACTAGAAGCAGGCTCTCTATTCTTAGGGGTAGAAGTAAAGCTGTCTACATCTTACCCTCATCAGACCCTACCTTAGCTTTACTATAGGTGGGATTAACTGAGTAAGATGATGATTATGATTATGATACATTCTATCAGAGGCGGAGACACCTAGTAACTAAGGTGGGCATGTGCCCACCGTGTCCACTTACAAACTTCATAGTGGATTCACAATTTTACTTGCATGGGTAAAATAAAGAAGAGTAGGCAATGTGAAGAAATCATTATTTTATTCCTAGTTGATTAGTTAGTTAGCTTCATTGAAATTTACTATTTTTATTAGTTTATTATGTTTATAACTATAACAAGCCATAAATGTTTATCAATTACGTGTGTATTATTAGTTGTTTAATTTGTTTTAAGAGTACTTTTATAAAAAGTTCTATCGTTTTTAAAAGATGTGTGTAACTATAAATCGTTTTCTCGTAACAGAAATTTATTTCTAAGAATTATTAGACGATGAAATTGTAGGCAAAACAAATAAACTATTCAATTTTGTTTGTAAGACCCTAACCCATAAACACGTGATTAACCATTAAACATGTAAGTTAGGCCTTTTATAAAAACCATTCCCGTTTTAGAGTTTATTATTATAAGGAAAACGACTCAATTTAATATTTCAACAATTGATCTAACATTTTAGATACATTAATTTAAGTACTAAAACCTATGCATGTTCTTCTTTATAAAACGGGAATCCCATTGCGGAAGCTTTTAGGGTGTTCGGGTGTGTCCGGTTCTTTGCTTGACTTGATCCTTGCTCCGAGTCTCCGTAGAATTTTACCTAGAACCATTACAAAATTAATGGTTAGTTATAATACTAATAACATATTCTCCTTAGTTATACATTAATACATGTCGAGAGCGGCATTTGAAATCAAGGATAGATTCCCATTAAGTTTAGTTCGATCATCAGGTTCATCTACATTAATTGTTTCACTATGCATCACGATTCGAGATCATGATTTAAAGTTTGTTTGATTGCATCAAGTTTATGTAATGTCGTTTAGACCCGAATACAAAACACGAGTATAAAAACTTATTTGTCATATGCGTATGATTCTTCAAAGAAAAGCGAGCTTATTATCTCCTGTGCCCACTACGAGACATACCTAGGGTCATTCATACATTAAAACCCATCTCGGATGAACTCGATTAGTAAGGATTAACGGATAATAAAAGAGTGAAATACATGTTTAAGAATAAACGCTCAAACCTCTCTTTATTATTTTTTTTTCTTCTTTTTCTTTATTTTTTTTACAGCCGTAAGCTACGAGGGAAGCCATTCTGCAGCTGAACGCTGCTGATTCGCAGCCGTCCTGCAGCTGAACGCTGCTACCCGCTGCTGATCTGCAGCTGTGTGCTGCTGCTCGCTGCTATTCTGCAGCTGCGTGCTGCTGCTGTCCGCTTTGATGATTCGGCCGTGGGCTACGGCTCGAAGCCATGGCCTGCGGCCAGCAACTTCTGGAAGGAAACCCACTTGAAATTTTCTTTTTAAAAATTATAACACTTAAGAGCCTTGCAACAATGAGTATAAAAATGTAGCCGTAAATACATTTATTTGGCTGTAAAATAACTAAGTTTTTAGGCTTGATTCACGGCGTAACAAGGTATGAATCTCAACCATTCACCAAGCCTAATCAAGACAAACAAAATACTCAAACGGGACATCCTATCCATCCTTCACCAAGGCTTGTTTAAGGCGATAACCTCTTTTCTTTATATAGGCGTAACACCTCTATTTCAATAACCAAAACATCAAATGTCCAACCCCATAAGACTTTCTTGGTAACACCTAAGGCACATCAATCCACACCTTTGGCGTCTCCATCTAAGTTCACTTTAGACTTATACTAAGCTCGCTTATGATCATCATGTATCCCATTCCTTGTACTATAGACAATATATTAATGAAAAACTCGTGTTTACTCAGTTTTAATTTGGTTATTCGGTACAAGATTAATCATCATGAAGATTTAGAAGTCGCGGAGCGACTTACCTAGCATGCTTCCAACCTTCGTCTAAGGTTGTTTCTATCGAGATGCAACATAATACAAGCTCCACATTGTGTAGCTCTCGTGACGATGTTCAAACCTCTATATCTAAGAGCATAGGATTGATATTTAACAAGATTTAAGTCATCGAGTGACTTACCTTTAAGCGTGCTCCTTTCCACGTGTTAACTTAGAACCTTGACCTTCCGTAGTCTCGCTTTTGCTACCTAAGCTTGGATTTGACCATATAGATTATTAGGCCCAAATTCCTTACAAGGATTCATGTGATCATTTATCCTCTTGCCAAGTCTCGCCAAGCTAAACACATTTACCATGTTTTAATCCAAAATCGGTCATTTAGACATTTTAGCAAACACTTGGTGGGCGATATTTTTACAAGCATTGATTATAGGCCTTTTAGACCATAAGGATCATACCCAATTTAGAATTTGAGGTTTATATCAAACAATTACGCCAAGTTCATCACTTTTCACAATTAACATTTAAAGATTCAAGCACACGCACACATTATTACTAAGAATCCCAAGACCTTACTTACAACCTACAAGACCCACTATGTCCATACCATGAATCTCAAGGATCTCTCATCTAAGGTTTAAGTTATCATGATTCACACAAGATTATTTCGTTTTAAGGCTCTCTTGTACTAGAGACACCTTCCTTAGTCACCATTTTATCAACATCAAAGACCCTAAAGTTTCATCATCACCACAAAGACCAATAATACATCAATTTGAATGAAACAAAAGTTACCTAGATGATTGTTGAGCCTTAGATGATTAGAATTTCCTTCATGCAAAGGTTAACACCTTGATTATTGGCTGAATTTAGCTAGGATCAGAGATTGTGTATTGTGTGTGTGTTATGTGTGTTTTTCGTGAGTTTTTTTTTGAGGTTCCAGGGATGAGTTCCCTGGTTCTTTATGTTACAACAAGTCAAGTTTGGCTACTTGGCAGATCTAGTTCCTCATAGTTGAGTCTTTGATTAAATATGTTAACTAGATCACCATTTCATGTTTATCTGGGCCATTTTGTCTAAGGAAGATAACCCGGTTATTCACGCCGAGGTGGGATTTCTAATACTTCCTTATGAGGTGTTCGGTTAATAAACCGACTATTGTTCGATTAACAAAGATATCCAAATTATGGAATTTGGGGTGTTACATTGTTTGTTTCGAAATGTTCTAAAATTTTGTCATATTACCAAATAAATAAGTATGAATGGTTTTACAATATCAATAACCGGATTATTATGAATCGGTAATACCCGACCCATTTTCACCCGACTTATTTTCACGAGCATTCTTTTAACCCAACCAAATTGTGCCCCCCGTGAAAAAGAATTCTCGACCCGCCACTGCATTCTATAATCTTTATGTTTATGTTATTATACATATGTGTCATATACGAGCCATTTAAAAATATGTTCTTTAAACCTTAACTTTTGAGCTTTAAATGAGTATTAGACTTTAGTGTGTTGGTTTTAGTAATTTAAAAATATATCATTTTTCCGATGCTAAAAACTTGGTGTTTAAACCATCAAAACATTGGTTTTGGAAAAAGATGATTGTTACTAAACCATTAACAAGTTTTAAATTTATAAGTGAACGATAATTACTTACTTAAAAACTAAAACTAACACACAGGCAGAGAACCTGACATGTGTAGCATAGATTTTTAGGGTAAATACCGAATATCGTATTCCAGAGAACAAACTTTCTCTACTCAACCTTCTATCGCTTTTGTTAACCGGGTTTTGAACAGAAAATAAAACGGAATGGTTCAAAAGAAAAATAGTTTTTGAAAAGGTTTTGGTTTAAAAAAAAATAAAATAGTAGGTTTAAAAAACGTGCTAGACGTGGGAAACTTCGAATAAGTAGATTAATTATATTAACAATAGTAATAATTTTAATTCTTGATGTGGAAAACGAGTTTTGAACGGTCCCTTCAGAGTTAAGAGAGGGGAAAATAAATAAACAAGGGATGTCCTTATGGCAACTAAATGGGTCACTATGGTCACGTGCAGGGGGAGCGCACGAGTCCCCATAAAGTTACCTCCGGACTGTTGGCCTGTAAGCCGGTCTTCTCCTGGCTAACAAGTGTCGTCGAGCTTAACGCATGCAAGTCATGTAGCTTATTGGAAAGTTTGAGTCCTGCTTTTTAGGCAGTTCCCAAATCACAACAAACCCACTCATTTAAGCACTGGGTTTTCTAATCTATCTTCTTAAATTAAATTAAAGGCGAACTCCGACCATGATCTCTTCAACCTCTCTAAACTCTCACTTTCTGTATCGAAGGATTTCACATATCGTCATCATCATGTGATGGGGAACCCTCTAAATAGTAAGCGACTCTGTACTAATGAGAGTTAGATAGAATATCCTTGTGTTGATTATCTTTACAAGTGACAACTTTAATATTTATTGCGTCCAGTAAATAGAAGTTTGGTTTAGTGATTAAGTGACTTAACAAATTCAATCCTTAACCCCCAAGACTTGTGATTGATAACCTTAACAAAGGTGGAACATAATTCCAAATGTGTGCAATCGGAAGATCACTGGTGCACCCGTAGGGAATCCGCCATTTGCCAAGAAAACCACTCACACATCTGGTGCGATACAGAAACTTGTCACCCGGATCTGGTCCACTTTAGAAGCCTTTGCTTGGAATCCGGCTTGGATATCAGAAGGCCGAGGGATCTGTCTCACTACCTGTTTCCTTTCCTTGGTTCTATCCTGGGACTACCAGAAGCCGTACGAACCCCATGATAGTTTTTGGATAAGTTAAGTTTTGGTTGCTTTTAGGATTGTTAAATTAACCACTATTTGAACCTGTCACAAAAGATAAACAAACGCAAATTAGTTGAGAAAATAAACACATTAAGTAACTAAAAAAAATACAATATTAATAATATAAAAAGTCTAACGAATCGAATAGGTTTGGAGAATACTGGATGGATACAACCGTCTAAAGATAACAACATAAGAACATGAAGATCTTCCACTCATAGACAAGCTTCTAACCAATTTGATCTTGTGCGTATGATGTAATTCTCACAAACCTCAACTTTATTTCATGTAAACTACTCCTATGGTGCTATTTCTTGATAGAAAACCTAAGGTAGGAAAGCTCCTAACCATGGAGAGGTTTTAGGTCGGCCCTAAGGCCTTCCACAGGATCCCAAGAACACTCATGAAGGGTGGAAATCGACCCCAAGATGGCACATAAATGGCTAAGTTAAGCTTGCTATTTATAGGTAAATCAGGAGAAGCGCGACCGTTCTTACGGGGTGGCAGGCATGTGCAGACTATCACACGTTCAATTTGTTGCTGCAAGGATTAGCTATCTGCACGAAATGATGAGCACGGCCGTGCGACCAGCCAGGTGATGTTTTCTTGTCTCCTAAGCTGGCTGCTTTGTCTTCTTGTGTGTAGGGCCTCATACTATTAGGCATGTCGTGCTTGGTCGATCCCATGCTGATTTTATCGTCATTTTTGCCTTGGGAAAGTCTTTACACATCCTTGGAACATGCTTCGAGTCTCGTGTCTTTAGGAATCTCCGTTTCTTGTTGTTTTTACCCCATAACTGATTATTTTCGGGTTGGAGCTCAGTTTTCCTGATAAACACAAATAGAAACGATTAAGTAGCTATAACTATCAATTTTAGCCCAATTATGACTTTTAGCATATGTTTATTTAAAATCCAAAAACTTTACCATGTAACACTTGTTCAAATCCGATTCTGGTGTAGTGTAGACTTCCATAGACTCGTGTGTAGTTGTAAATGAGTTTATGAATCATGTGTATGTATAACACCATACTAGTTCGTGTATACTCATGTATAAAAACGAGGTTATGTTAGTGTGGGTATATATACATAAGTTTAGTTGCAAAAGATCGGATTTCTTGATAAGTTACTCAACACCTACTATACACATACCCTACGGTTGTGTGTATATAAAATCATAGATTTCTCGATGGTGCATTAGGTGAAGGTGTATGCTTGTACCTATGTATCAAAATGTACTTAAACTAGATCCAAAACATGTTTTATCTCCAATATTGTCGAATTTAGTGGGTCTTGGGCCGGTTATACGTAAACAAAGGTGCATAAGTCATGTATACTTGATATGGGCAGATTCTTATAAGAAGTTCAAATGTTAAGGAGAGTTTTAGAACATACCAAAGGAATGAGATGGTGGTGAGTGATCTTGATGATCTAGAATGTTCCTCGAGCTATGATTCACCAATGTGGCTCCCTAGTTCCCTCGTGGTCTTCGTATAGGTGTGTATAGAAGCAAAACAGCTCGTGGGACCCTTAGGTGGACTCGGCCAAAGGTTTAAGAAAGGAAAAGGAGTGGTGAGAGGTTTGTTGTGAGTTTTTAGGTGTTGGTGCAAGAATCAAGTGGCCATTCGGCCACTTTATATAGGCCAAGAGAGGGATAAGGTGGTGGTTTTTTATGGTAAGTCAATGTGGGTGGGAGGTGATGAAATAAAGTGGCTTTCCATAACCATATAACTTGACTCTTTGCTAGGGAGGTTAGAGTGATAGTTTTGGCAAGTCAACTCTTATAGGAATTAGGTAGAATGGTGTAGGTGCTAAATTCATGTAATCCTTGGTGTTTTGGTTGTTAGTGTAAGATAGTGAGTTGACAATGGACAAAGATTTGATCCATCCTTATCCATGTAATTGTGTGTGTGTGTGTGTGATGTTGATTGATGATGATTGTAATTTTGTACAATTCTAATCCCAAGGGCCAATTTGGAGGGTCAATCAACAAAAGAGGAAGGTGATCTCATATTGGGAAGGAACACTTGAAAGAATAAGGCCTAGTCTAGTGTAAGAAGTTGACATTACAAACCTCCATGCAATCCTTCTATGTTTCGTGTGACAACCGTCACCCTCATATTCTAGTATTTCGTCAATTATAGTCCTTCGTGTATTTAAATGTTCCTATTTTGGTCCCTGTAAGTTTTGTTGTTTTTAAATTTAATAAAAAGAACGAACTCAAAATTTATCATTTGCATTTATTATGGATTGGGTATACGTTTTAATCAAATGCGTATGATGAAACGTTATTCGGAATGGATTCTATAAAAAATTTCAAGTTTTATAAAGTTTTAAAACATTTTAGATTAATCTAGTTAACTTGGTTAAGTTTTTATAAAGGAAAAACTAAATGATTTATAATAAAACTAACAAGGTTAATTATAGAGGGACCATTCTTGCCAATTACCCAAAGTTTTAAAAAGCTTCTTTCCCCCCTCCTTGTATCCCAGTTTTCCGGCGCCTTTTTCCGGCCGGCGATTTGTTTTCCGGCGACCATATTATTCGCGTATTAATGCACCATTACCCCTAATAATTAATGCAATACGTTTCTTCATTAAGTCCTGGTCGTTTCTCCTTTTTTTTTTATCGGACAATTAACATGTTTAATGAATTTTAATCGTGATTTAAAGAGTGTAACCGACCGTAGGTTTAAATCGAATCAAGACTCGACTTTTAACCACCCTCCATATAATTTGACCATTCCGTTAACTTTCTGCACTTCATATCGTTCTAAACCAACAAAAGAATACATCAAAACTTGTCTCGAAGCTCTGCAAATCGTAACCTTTTCGTTCGGACTTTGAAGCTTCCATCTCGATCCTCAAACACGTTTGAAGTCATGTTTATTGATGCCGTTTTGTTTAGTCATACCTGGGGATCGAAAGCCCCTTATCACTGATCTTTAATCGTGCCTTGATCGGGTTTATTGAACTGGGGTTAGGGTTAGGGTTTATGTTAGGATTTGGGGAAGAAGATGAAGTTAGGATATTGTTTTTTAATATTTTGGTTTCTAAATAAATTCACAAGTTGACTTATGGTGTAGTGGTTGAATGTGTGGACAATTAATGACCAGGTCCGACTTCGAATCCCACCCAGACCGATTCAGTTTTTGTTTTCTCTTATTTCTTTTATTTTTGTTTGTTTTTATTATTTATAAAATACATATAATAGGTTTAAATCGTTAATAATTCATAATAAATTCATTTTTGCTCCAAAAATTATGAAAATTTAGGAGTAGCATCTTGACATCAGAAAGAAAATTACCACATTTTTAGTTTTTGGAAAATGTTTTATTTTTATATTTTTATTGATTTAATTTGTTTTAAACATATTTAATTGATTAAAAATTCATTTTTAATGATTTTAATCTCAAACTTTTTGGGAATTATTTCTAATCATTATGAACTGAAATAAAAATATTTGGTTCAGAAAATATTTATTTTTATTAATTTTCCTATTTTTTATTCATTTAAACATGATTTAATTTCATTAAATCAGTTTTAAATATAAATAAGTTTACAAAAATTATGGGAAAATTAACTCCACTTATTTACATCAGAATGTATTTATTTTGTATAAAAAAATATATTTTTGGATCATGTCTTGCATTTTTAGTCTTATTTATGTTTAATTAAACATAATTAATCATTTATTTATTTATATTATTTAACATCTATTTTATAAATACTTTTCTTATAAAATAGAGATAGTCTTATGTTGAAGCCTTAGTTATTATTTGTTGGTTTATGGTGTAACTCATAATTATTTATTTACACATTTATGATTATTATATTTATTTAATTTAGTTAAAGTAAATAATTAAATTACTTGTCTTAATTATTCAAACATATTTTTATCTAAATATTCAATTGGTAATAATTATATTACCTAAACCTTATTTACAAACTTTGATATATTATTTTTTAATATACAACTTTTATATTAATTCGACTTATCATCAAAACTCTAATTCCCCAAATTGACTTAGCAAACCCTAATGCCTTAGACCCTAGTTACCTTAGACTCTTAGAGTTTTCCCTTAATAAGCATTCTATTACGTTATAGGTTGAATTCCTTGGAATTCCCATTACTTAGCTCACTACCGCTTAAGTTGGATCGCTTAGCAAAACTGTGAGTATATCTTTCCCCTTTTTCATGTTTTACTCTTTTGGGGCTATTCATGTACACTATGACTAAATGTTATTCTTTCACTAAAATGAAATTTTCATGTGTGTTTGCTTTATGTTAATTTGTGTGTCTATGACTTGTCAAAATCATTAACCTTTGAGGGCCTGGCATTTCAATGAATAGTACTATGGTATATACCCTTGTGACTCTGTTGAGAGTCCTTGTCATTGCTATGTATTTCATTACTACTAGCGCATACTATATATATTTCCTTTCATTTCTAGGGTTGATTTTGAACGGATATTACTTATTACATAATTGCAAATGGTACCGCACATGAATTGCTAAATACTTTTCTTACTATATGTATTAAAAACAGGGTATGCTCACCAATACATTTTTGTATTGACAAAATTATTTTCGTACATGTTTCAGGTTGTTTTGAGATGCATTCTTTAAGCTTTCGGATTCATACTTAGATTTTGGATTCATTATATTTCAGTTTAGTGATATTTAGAATCGTTGTAATTCTTTTCAATGTAATAAACTATGTAATCAATATATCAATATTTATACTTTTAGTCCATGAGCTATTGAACAATCATCACTATGTGACACCTCGATGTTTCCGCCATCGGTTGGGGTGTTACATTTCGGCTCCAACAAACAAAACAAATGAGGAAGTGATTTGTATGGAAGTAGGTTTATGAAGAAACTGGAAGCTTATGTGTTGGTGTAATCTAGAGTAGAGAGGTTTTGTCCTTAGTGTCATGCATGCCATTTGTCTTTTTTTGTCCGCTTCTTGGCCCTCTCATATGTATGTATATAGACATATAGATGATGAAGTACTTCACATGTATGTATATTATTGGTAGAATGTCTTGTCCCTTTCAATGTATATAAGATATGTATATATGTGTAGGTATGTAAGCTAGTTAACTATAATCACACACTCATGTATACTTGTGCTGTGTATATAATACATATATACATAGGCTAAATAGGTTAGTTTTTGTCTTGATAAGATATGTATATGTATGTATATATGTATATGATATGTTATTGAAAATCCTTAGTTATCTAATATACAGAAAGAATTTCCGAGTGTTAACATATATATGTATAGTCTAGGTATGATAATAACATGTGGTGTCACAAAGATAATATTAATCATGTTATTAGTACCCGATGTTAACCATGCATAAACATGTGTTGTTGGATAATTTTAACTCATGTTTACATATGTTTATATCTTGGTTGGATATGTGAGGTTGTTCTATGATTTTTTGATATCCGTAAAACATCTCATGAATTGTTCGGGCTTTGAGTGGAATTGAACAATTCCCTACTTAGGTATTGTCATATGTAATGTTGTTTTGTCCGTATGTAGTAATTGGATGTCCAGTTGTTCTCTGTTAAGCGTGTGATCGACTTGATTGTTTAATGCCAATTGTCTTGAATAAATAGGGTCTTGTATTTGTAAACGGATAATTTAATGAAGTCCTGAAATTTTTTGGGCTTTGCTAGACTTAGGATGACATAGTTATTGTAATAATGTCTAACGCCCAAATGAAATGCTATGAATCCAGTTAAGTGTATGGATATTGTCCTGGAAAATTGTCGGGTGTCACAACGGGTGAACACCGTTAGGGATGGGCTCGGCGGCTTCAGCAAGCCTAGTAACAGGTGGGTCAAGTGGTGGTGAACCACCTGATAACAAAATAAGAACATGAAGATCTTCCACTCATAGACAAGCTTCCAACCACCAAGATCTTGTGCGTATGATATGATTCTCGTAACCCCCGACTTTATTCCATGTAAACTGCTCCTGCGATGCCATTTCTTGATTTAAAACCCAAGGTAGGAAGGCTCCTAACCTTGGAGAGGTTTTCGGTCGGCCCTAAGACCATCCACATGTGACACCCACCACCTTTCCAGGTCAAAATCTGTACACTTTCTAGTCAACAATTAATTTTCCATGCATAATTCACATCATTTTATATGCATAAGTCCCTTGAGAAAGTCTAGCAATGTCCGAACGAGCATAATTTCACCCATATCAATGAATCTTGGTGACACGAACTTAAACGATTACGAACTATTTTCCAAAAACATGTATAAATGCCCATTTATTTAATAATACAATGGGAAGTGCTATAGAATTTATGTATGAAAACTAATATTTTTCTAACATACATATCTACATGTATATATATATATATATATATATATATATATATATATACACGACACACATGTATATGGGCATGAATATCACATGTGCTAAGGAGTATAAGACACAATTAATACAAGTCTCTTACATTCATTTTGTTCCATTATAAATGAAGTAGCATATCTTAATATTCCTAAAGATTTGATGACTTAACTATATTTAGCAAGATTCCTTAAACTACTAGGATCAAGAATGTTGGATTACCATTTATATTAGAGCTTCTTTTCCTCTCCTTTTCTTTCCCTTTTTCAGTCGCTAACCCCCCCCATATCTTTCCCTTTTTCTTTCCCTTTTTCCTCTCCTAGTAGATTCCTTAAACTACTAGGATCAAGGAATTTCATTAAACTTTACATTTTGTTTACAAAACCCATGAACTCACCAACATTTTGTTGACAAAGTTTTTATGCATGTTTTTCAGGTAACTGAACTATGGATGGAACTTGGAATATGATTGGGCATACATTCACGACTACCACTTATCGTGTCATCAAAACTTTTGATCCCGAGAAGGGTTTTAAAATGTATCTTGTGAAGTTTGTTGTCATCGAACACGTTTGGTACTTTTACAAATAAATAAATATGAAGAAGAGGAGGAGATTGGTGAAGTTGTAAAGAGAAGAAAAAAAGGAAAGTTTACATGTCACACCCCGAAATCTGTCTTTGGTCGTGACCCATTGGTACCTTTACTACGCAGCGGAAAGATAGGTCTAAGACTCCAAAAGCTAATGAACGCCATCAAAAAGCTTACTAGGGTGTTGAATTCCAGTGATTCAACCTAATCCAACCGTGCCGTGCCAAAAGATACCTGAGAAAAACATGTTTAAAAAGTCAACATAAAGTTGGTGAGTTCACGGTTTTATATTTGTTTCTGGTAAAACGGTTTTCCTTTAAATCATGGAAAATAACAGTAAAGCATCGTGAGAAAGTTCAGCTTTATTACTCAAAACCAAGTTGGAAAGCTGTTCGTTTAGAACAGTTTAAAAACATAAGACGTTCACTTGGATTAAGATGAAAATTCTTGCATGAGCCTATAACCAACCCCAGGCTAGTATGTGCCTCACGAAGATCGCGCTCTCGCTACGATGCCAACTAGCAGTTGGTTATAGTAGCGAATAGTCGTGAGGACTTAACTGTACAGTTGAACGATGATAAGATGTGTAATTAAGGGCAATTCGATCCTATGAAATGAACCAGGACAACCCAGTCCTATAAATGAAAAAGGACAACCTAGTCCTATAGAATGAACAAGGATAACCCCATCCTTAGCGACAACTCATGCATATTTGCAATTCTAGTTTTATTGTATAAGACTAGTGTGTTTTGATTGTGAACTTTGCATAAATCGTTTGTGAGAATTCGATATCCATTTGTTAAAATTGTTTAAGAAATGCATAAGTTATTTATTTAAATATCAAATGCTTTTGCGAAACTTGCATGCTTTTCCACCCCGAAAACATTTGCAAAACAATAGAAAGTGGGGTCATGAGCTCACGTTGAACCACTGCTAATGTGCTAGAAAGTAAAGCCTGAACTTGACCGACTTTTCCGTGTCCTAATTATCAACAAAGGACATCTTAAAGTCTAACGCCAATAAGCCTAGTTCATTATCCGGCTAAAAGATAGTTTATCCAACTATCTAGACTCGTGGGTGATAACCCGAGTCTTATGTGTCTGAACTCGACGAACCGATGGCGACTTATCTTAATTATGTTTAACATAAGACGTAGTACCCAAGTTGCGCACTTCTTATATATCGTGTGTAAACCACGTTGGACTAGTATCGCGAAACGTATAACCTATATCCTAGACCATAGTTTGTCTTGTAGTTCGGATGCATGTGTTTGCCTTGTGTTGAGGAAATACCAATATAGTTGTTTAAAACGATTAATAATATTTGTTACTTCTTTCCCAAAATACAAGTATTTTAAGGTTTTCAAAACATTGTTTTTCATATAATTGTTTCCAACGATTAAATTTATGTAGTTCAAATTCGAACAATAAACATTATTGAAAACCTATTATAAACAACACATTTGACGCTTGCTAGATGTTGTAAAGTTGTTTTTAAAATATCGTCCGAGAATCATCGTCGGTGCCTTAAATAAAAGTTTTGCGAAAACGTTCCGATTCGTACACAATATACTTGTCAAAACAATTGGGAGAAATTATTTATAAAAATAAGTAACAATATTGCTTTTGTCGCGCTTAGGATTTTACAAAAATCTGACAGAGTTTCCTCTGTTTTTGTACGAACCAGACAACACCAATTGTCTACTATTTTCCTCAAAATCAATACAACTCAAGGCAATAACTTAGATATCCGAAAACTAAACGTCGCGACAAACAATATACGTTTCGACAACTTAGTGTAATTACTATAGTTATATATATATATATATATATATATATATATATATATATATATATATAGGGGAAGTATTTGGAGTAAACCCACCCAAATTGAGTAAACTCTAGTAAACCCAATACTTGGCTCACATTTGTCCACATCACCCCCAAGTATCTTCTAAATATTATATTCCCAAGGTTATTTAAGTAATTTTACAATTCCCCCCTTTTTTTAATTTTGAATAATTTCCCCCTCCCTATATAAACACATTCTCTCTCTTTATCTCTCATTCTCTCACCACCATATTCTCTCTCTTTATCTCATCTGACCACCATGAGCAGCCACCACCACCACCACCTCACCACCATCGACCACACTAACCACCACCATCATGGTTATTTCAATAGCTGTTTTGAGAAGCAACTTCAAGATGAAGCTTATAAAAGCAAGAATTGTGACTTAGCTGGACTATGAAAGCAACTTCAAGATGAAGCTTATGAAAGCAATTCCCAGTCATGCTCTGTTTCCTTGGGCCAGTGGGTTCGAGGTCACTTCAATTTTGGAACAAGATCATATGTCTAACAAATACATCCCTGAAGACTTAAAAAGGTGGAAGATAAAGTGTTTGATTGCATAGTAATTTCAATTTTCAAGCAAAGATATATTCATATTTCTGTAAGTTTCATTTTCCCCCTTTTCTTTGTTCTTATTAAACAAACCCAAATCTCAAGATTCACAAATATTTAAAACCCACAATTGAATGATTTTTTAACATATAAACAGATTGTATTTTTGAAGTTCACGATGCTTGAAGTTCATAATGCTTGAATGATATTATAATGATTTTATAATAAATAAACAGTTTTGGGGATAATTTTTTTGCACACCAAGTGTTTGATGAAATGCTTGAATGAAAAAAAAAACCTTATGTTAACCTTTTTGATTTTTATTATTATTATTATTATTATTATTATTATTATTATTATTATTATTATTGTTATTATTATTTTGTTTATGTTAGATTGGATGTTAAAAATGTCATATTTTTTGAATTGGGTAAATGTGTTTTTATTACATATTTTTAGTTTAAGGTCTTTTAGTTTCTGAATTATGAGCTGAATCTATCTCAATTAACATGTGTTAGGGTTCAATTAACATGTGTTAAATAGCAAATGTGTTTTTTATTTTCTTGATTTTTTTTTGTATTTGGTGCTTACTGATGTGCCGTGGTTCATTTAACACCTGTTAGTGATCCAAACACATGTTTGCATTGGTTTTTACTGATGAATCCATCCCAATTGACATGTGTTAGGTTTCAATTAACATGTGTTAGTGATGCTAACACAGGTAGAATAAAAATGTTTTAATTAGAAAAATTAAATAAACTAATTTTTTTTCAAAATATAACTTGACTGTTTATATGTAAATATGTATATATTTAGAGTAGTTTCATAAAAATGTATGTATTTGTATATATTAAAGTAAAGGTTTGATTTTGGTGAAGGTTTTGAATTTTTATATTGGTGCTTACTGATGTGTCAGGGTTCAATTAACACATATTAGTGATTCTGGCACATGTTTGTATTGGTGCCTACTGATGAATCTATCCTAATTGACATGTGTTAGGGTTCAATTAACATGTGTTAGTGATACTAACACAGGTTTGTATATAGTGCCTAATGATGAATCTATTCCAATTAACACATGTTAGTGATTCTAGCATATGTTTGTATTGGTGCCTACGATGAATCTATCCCAATTGACATGTGTTAGGGTTTAATTAACATGTGTTAGTGATACTAAAAAGGGTGTATATGGCGCCTACTGATGAATTTATTCAAGTTGACATATGTTAGGGTTCAATTAACATGTGTCACTGATGCTAACATCTATTAGTATATGCCCAACTAACACGTGTTAGGGTTCAATTAACATGTGTTAGTGATGCTAACACATGTTAGTATATGTCCAATTAACACCCAAATTGACCCAGTTAACATTTTCTAGTGATGCTAACACATGTTAAAAATAATTAATGTAGGAGGTTCTATGAACAACCACCGGAGTTCAAGCCGGCTACTCCGCACATGGATCGACTAAAGATGGAGTGCTAAGGATTGAAACATGAAGCTGAAGATGCCTAATAAAGAAGAAGCATAACGCTGAAGACGACTATTGAAGAATGAAGCATAATTTTAAGTTTCATGTGTTTTTGTTAGTTTATGATAATTTTGTATCATCTTTTTAATTGTTTAGATTTATATGAAATTAAATTGTAACATTCAATGTCGATTGCAATAAATTTTTATATACATGTGTTCTTTTATGTTTTATACTAGTCCAAAATTAACGTGATAATTATTTGAACCAATTACATGTGTTAGTGATGTCTGTGAAATGAGTTTGTTTGAAGAGACCAAGTAACATGTGTTAAAGGGCTCGTGTGGCATACGTTATTAATAAATTTGGATCTTTAAATTAATATGTGAAAGAAATTGTATAGAGAAAAGTAGGAGAAAGAAGGTGGAGAGAGGAAAAGGTGGAGAGAGAGTGTTGGTGAAATGAAAGGTGGAGAGAGAATGCGAAAAGGTGGAGAGAGAATGTGAAATGATGGAGAGAGAAGGTAAAAAAGGTGGAGAGAGAAGGTGGATTAATTGACAAATCTACCCTTTTCTTAATATAATATCAATAAAGGTGGAGAAAGAAGGTGTATTTTAGTCAAATGGTGGGACCATTAACCACAACCATTGATCATGCTTGATCAATGGTTGTGGTTGAGTTTATTGAGTTTTCTCAAATATTTGAGGTTTTCTATATAACCTTACCCTATATATATATATATATATATATATATATATATATATATATATATATATATATATAGTCCAACATATTAATATTATAAGTCGCGCATTTTAGTTACTAATACCAAATCGTCCGTTTATACTTATTGTTTATTAGTTATACCGGTTCGTTAGCGAGTTAGTCGTTCAATATAATATTACGACGAAATAGTTAAGAGTTAGTTATACCAATACGCTCGGCCGGATCTAACCGCGACTATAGGTCTGACCAGATCTATCCGGGTTGACCAGATCTGAGTGAACCGAAAAGAATCGGATTCGAATCTCCATGTTAGATCCGCGACTAGAGGTCGTAACCCACCGAAGGCGAACCGAGTAGACCCGAACACGATTGAACTCCACTGGTTCAACTCTGACCCGACTGAACTGTCGTTGCACCACCGCTGAACCACCCAAAGAACACCTTAACCTGCGCCCGAGCTCCTCCACGACGACACATCGCCAGTCAACGCCACCCAACCACCCTCTGACCTGGAACCCAGTCCCGTCGGCCACCTTGGTACTGACCCGCGGCCACCTCCGTCACCACAAACCACCATAACCCGCCGCACTGAACCAACCTGATCACCTTCGCGGTCGTCAATCATGGCAACAAACACGAACCCTCACTATAACAGGAACAAAAACCCGGTCCCTGCCCTCTGATTCGAGTCAGAATCTGCTCGTTCTGGCCGGAGATGCAACGCCGCCGCCACCGGAGCTTGGTGGTGGCCGGCCGGATCTTGTACAGGGACGAGCAGAGGTGAAAAACGCGTGAAGGTATAGAGAGAGAGGATGGAAAGAATGAGAGGGGGAAGAGGGGTTTTATAGAGAAGAAGAGGATGCTTCTAGGAAGATGGTAGCATTGGAGAGGAAGAAAAGAGGATGAAGAGAAGAATGAGATGAGAAGTTGTTCTAGAGAGAGAGTAGAGAGAGAGAGAGAGAGAGAGAGGAAAATGGCTGGAAATATCTTCCAAAGAGATGGGTGGAAGGAGAGTATTATTGTTAGGTTTGTGGGTAGGTAGGAGTATACCGTGTATCGAACCCGCTTAACGCATCGCGTCTCGATAAAAATACCAACTAAAACGTGTCGTAAATGTTCGTAATATAAAGTTTAACTAAACCGAGCAAAAATATAATTATTTTTGACATCCGGCACGCGCGTTCAGCACATGCGTTTAAATCGCGTTAATTCAGCCGGTTGCTGATTCGCTTATCTAGACGATCTGTTTCCTCCCGAAACTTAACAAGAAATATTATTTACAAGAAATAATCATTCCAGGAGTCTAATAACGGTTAAAACCACGTATTTCGACGTTCGAATCCGAAGTCAGTTCTTCTTCGCGTTCTCCGGAATACAGCGTTTTTGGTCGTTTCTCGTGCCGATTTCATATTTGATCGCCTGGATAGCAAACACGCGTCGTATTAACATATATTAATCCCATGTTAGTCCAGCGTGACGATTATTTACCGGTGTGAGTTCGTTAACGTTAAATGTGCTCAAACCTTTCTTCTAAACTTCAGGGCGTCCACGGACTTCGAGAAAGGCGTCGTAGGACTTGTAACGGCTTAGTAAATCTAAATTCAACTATAAAATAGGTTGATTCGTCGGTAACGTGATTAGGATCAATTTGAACATTGACCCGAATTTGCCGATTGTCACATTACAAATCGGGCCGAACGAGTGGATTGGACCAAGGAGAATGAAGTAATATTAAAGCAATCTTACGTTCACGTGTCGACCGATCAAGAAAAAGGAAATAAAAAAGCAAAGTTTGTGGAAAGCCATTATCAAAAACTTCAACGAGCTTTAGGGTGGAAGTGAGCGAACGGTTGATCAGGTGAGCACAAAATGGAAGAACATGTTGACGAAGTTGAATGATTTCAATGGCTATCACATACAAGCGGTACAATTTATTATTACATTTGTTTAAATATACTTTTTAATTACATCCCATCTATGCTTTTTATTTTGTTAATATATTTGTTGTTCTAGGAATGTGATAAAAAAATGGGTGCAATGACTTACATGTAATGGAAAGAGCGCTTGGTGATTATAAAAAAAAAAAAAAAATACAAACATGCTTTCAAGCATGTTGAGGCGTCAAAGGTTGTGAAAGAGCATGAGAAGTGAAGGAAGGTCTCGTTGTTGAATAAGGATTCGGCTGGTAGTTCGGGCAAGTGAAAATCTTCGGAGTCGGCCAACTTTGGTGCATCCGAAGATTTGGAGATGCCGGACTTAAACGACCAACTTAGTCCGACGCAACCAAAGCAAAGGAGCAAACAACAAATGAAACAACCGATCCATTCATCATACCAAAGTAGGTTGGTTGAAAATTTTAAAGCTTATACGTCAAGGAAGAAAGCGACATTTCAAAAGGTGAAGGAAGCTAAAGAACAACACATTTTGGAATTGACATTGGATAATGATTTTAAGACGTATACTCGACCACACGACCATCTAGACCCCACCGTGCAAAAAATCACAATAGCCCGTAAAATAGAGATTGCGGACAAATATAATTGGCCAAAACATTATGAATATTGATTAGTTTTTTTTATATAAATTGTCATTTATGTCTTTTAATTTTCGAGGTTTTTATCGTTTTTTTTCAAGTTATGTAATTTAAGATGTTTAATTTTAATTACTTTATATGTTAAGTACCCTAGAGTGCCGCCACTGATTTGGTGGTTCTAGGGTACTTTGTCTTCTATTTGACATGGCCCTTTAAGAGTGGTTGGGACCACGGTACTTACTCTGCAGCAGGGGCAGACCTAGCTTGAAGTTAGGTGCCGCATCCGTTGCTACTCAACTTCGCGCGCGTAGTAGAAAATTAGTGAAAAATTTGTGTTTTTTTACGATATTTGGAAAACGTTACTATTAAAATGAAAAAAAATGAGAAACATTACTACTGAAATTAATTTCTAGATCCGCCACTGCTCTGCAGTACCCTTTCCCCTAAAAGAAAAAATTGACATGTGTGTGGATATTATTAGCAAGTTTAAATGGTAGTAGTTATAAACATTTAATCATAAAATAAGTTGCATATAAAACTATGAAACTAATGTGTTGTATAAATCTTAAATTACTATGATGCAAGAGAGTTAAAAAAAAACAAAATTCTTTCAATTCAAACTTACTTTCAGGCTCAGTTTAAGACATTTGAGGATGTTTTTTTAACGTGCCACTTATTACATTCCAATAGGGATTAAATTTCATATTTTAGAAAAATCCATATTTTCTAGTTCTTAATATTTGTATATGTTTACATGTGTTCTATAAACAGTGTTTGAAATAAAAAAAGCTATAGTTTTTGTTCATTTCAATACATGTTTACATGTTTCTACAAATAAAATAAAAAAACTAACTTTAGCTTCATTTAACTTTGTTGTCGAGATCCTTTTCATGATGTAACTATTTAAAAAATAATAATATGTATATATTCCAACACAAAAAAAAGTTGGTAAAATAAAAGTACATTAAAACTAGTCGAAATAAAAGAACAGTTAAAATATATGTGCTGAATTTTTTGTTGATTAATGTTACCTAATGGAGTAGTTGGTGGTTTATAATGAATTAAAGTGGCTGCAAAATTTAATGTATAATGAAATGGAACAACCAATATGTACGAAGGTGGTATGGTTATTGCTAATAAATTATATATATTGGATGATTTAATAAAAAATTATTTTATTGAGAATTAAAGAACTTTATATTACATACGTGCAATATATCGTATATTGCATATGTGTAGTATATATTGCACATGTGTAATATATGGTATGTTATACATGTCAGATCAATGGAGGACTAGTGTAGTAGTACCTTTGTATAAGAAAAAAGGAGACGCCCAATGTTGTGGGAATTATAGAGGGATTAAATTGCTAGGACATACAATGAAATTATGGGAGAGGGTAATTGAGTATAGACTTAGAAGAGAAACTCAAGTTACGGTTAACCAATTTGGTTTCATGCCAGGGCGGTCTACCACAGAAGCAATACATGCATATCCTTAGGAGATTGGTGGAAAAATATAGGGAGAAAAAAGAGATCTACATATGGTGTTCATTGATCTTGAAAATGCATATGACAGCGTGCCTCGTACACTGATTTGGGACAGTTTAGAGAGTAGAGGGGTTTCTGGGAAGTATATAGACCTAATTAGGTATACGTATGTTAGGACTGAAACTAGCGTTCGGTCGCCTGTAGGAGATACTGAATCTTTCCCTGTAGAAGTAGGACTCCATCAAGGGTCTGCCTTGAGCCCTTTTCTATTTGCTGTTGTCCTAGACGAGTTATCAAAGTCGATCCAGGAGACGGTCCCGTGGTGCTTGCTTTTTGCAGATGATATTGTGTTAGTCTCCGAGAGTAGACAAGGTTTGAATGCGAAGCTAGAGGAGTGGCGTGTAGCGCTAGAAAGTAAAGGTTTAAGGATTAGTCGATCCAAGACGGAGTACTTGTACTGTGACTTTAGTGGTGTGGGCAATGATGAGAACACTCAGATTACCATTGAGGGACAGGTGGTGCCGCAGGTAACTAAGTTTAAGTATTTAGGATCATTTGTACAAAGGGATGGAGAGATAGATAGCCACGTAGCCCACCGCATCCAGGTTGGATGGTGTAAGTGGAGAGCAGCTATTGGGGTTTTGTGCGACAGAAGGTTTCCAACTAACTTAAAGGGGAGGTTTTATAGGGTAGCTATTAGACCGTCTATGTTATATGGCTCTGACTGTTGGGCAATCAAGAAAATGCAAGCGCAGAAGATGGATGTAGCTGAGATGAGGATGTTGAGGTAGATGTGCAGACACACACGGTTAGACAGGATAAGAAATGAGGTTTTAAGGGATAGATTGGGGGTAGCTAGTATCTCGGATAAAATAAAAGAGGGGAGATTGAGATGGTTTGGGCATGTGAAGAGGAGACAGACGACTGAGCCAGTTAGAGTGGTAGAAGGTCTCACTGTGGAAGGGAAGAGGAGTAGAGGCAGACCAAAATTGACGTGGGATGAGCGGGTTAGACAAGATTTACTGGGGTTGCACCTCTCTGAGGACATGGTTCATGATAGGGTTTATGGAGGCGAAAGATAAAGGCTAAGGACTATTAGGATATGGGGAAAAGGCATTTTAGGTGTTTCGTAGGGTCTTACTTTTTGTTTTCACGTTATGCGGATTTTATATGTATGTCTTCCTGTATGTTTGTGCATAGGTTGTTTATGGTACGGTTGTGCATGGGTCGGTTTGGGTCGGTTTTTACCATTAACCATAACCATAACCGCTATTTCGGTTATGAGATTTTCGTAACCATAACCATAACCAAACTTCGGTTATGGTTAATCGGTTATGAATTCGGTTATGGTTCGGTTATGGTTATTTCGGTTATTAACCAAAAAAATCAACTAAAGCTAACTTTCGGCAAAATTATAAAATTAAAAGCCCATGGGTCTTAAAAACTCAGAACCTACAATGATAGATTTAGCTTGGATTATTATTTATAAGTTAATTAAGACTACACTTTCTAGTTAAAGTACCAATGCGGGATCCCTTTTAATAAGATATTAACAAAAAAAACATATTTAACCCCTTGGTTACAACTTACAAGTTTAATTCATCATAAAAAAAAAGAATACTACATCAATTTCATGTTGTTAATAACATACTTTTATTATAGTAAAAAAACCTCTATATAGTTAATATAGAACATAAATCTATTACATAAACTTAACAATACAAGTTTGGTTCGGTTCGGTTATATCGGTTAACCAAAGCTTCATAACCATAACCATAACCGCTCGGTCGGTTATAGAAATTTCATAACCATAACCATTGGTTATGTTGGTTATCGGTTAAAATCGGTTCGGTTATGTCGGTTATGATTCGGTTATGTCGGTTATGGTTAATTTTGCTCACCCCTAGTTTATGGTGGTATAGTGTCTATTCTTTCGATGCATTGTTTTCAATGTCTATGATGTTATTAGTAGTTTTGTGTGTGTGTATCTTCCCCGTTTTTTTTGGGTGTGTGTGTGTGTTTTTCGTTGTGTATTTGAGCAGGGGGTCTCCCTGGAAGCGGTCTCTCTATTCCTAAGGGTAGAGGTAAGGCTTGCCTACATCCCACCCTCCCCAGACCCTACTAATAGCTTTGCTATTTGTGGGATTTACTGGGCTTTGTTGTTGTTGTATACATGTGCAATATATATTACACATATGGAATGTATATGTGCAATATATATTATATATGTTGAACATATGTAATATATATTGCACATGTGTAATACTCTCTCCGTCTAATTTTAAATGTCTATTTTTTTTACGTTGTCCCAAATTAAATGTCCATTTCTAAAAATAAAAATTCAATTGTCAGTTTTGTCCATAAAAGACAAAACACAATAAAAAATTTGAAATAATAACTTTAAGATATTATTGTCATTTTACAACTTAGAGAATATACAATTAAAGATTTTTTAATCTGTGTGTTTGTGGGTCCCATGACATCTAAATGGGACGGAGGGAGTATATGATATATTACATACATGCAATATATGATATATTGAGTATATTGCATGTGTGTAACACAAGATATATTGTGTATATTACATATGTGTAATATATTGCACATGCGTAATATATGTACATTACACATATGCAATAATTATATATTACACATATATAATATACAACATATGATATATTGCATATGTGTAACATAGAGTTCTCGAGTTCTCTCCCTAACAATGAGTTTTTAATTGAACCCTTCCCTATTTATATTTATAATGCGAGAAGTGCAAGAAGAAACTTGCATCTTACTTTTTATTAGTATTGGTTCATATATTTTTAAAGTTTTACTTTTTATATGTCATTGTTTATATTATATATGTGGAGTATTGGATTTAAATAATCTCAACTATCAGTTACCAATGTTCCTAATTAATGAAATCTGTGCTGATGATCCCATCTTTTAACATATTTCTACTAATGTATCATAACTAACAAAATACTAAGAGGAAATTTGACACGCGAGAGAGAATTTGACACACAAACCTCCGGCTTCATATTTTCTTTAAGTGTGTAAAGCATATGCTAGCCACCCATCAATGTAAATATAGTCTTAACTAATGTTAGGACCGGCGAACGCGTAATCCGACAATCACGGGTTTTATCCTAGAGGTGCGGAATCCCTCTAGAATGTTCTAATAACAGATACGAAGATTGAAACAATGAAACGAGTAATCACAACACACACACGGGTCAAAAGATTATCTATTAATCACCAAAAACAGAGCTCGAGTGTTTACAGAGATCAAATCAGACGTCTATGACCAGGGGAGGGTGTTTGGAGGGTGTGTGAGGCAAGAACTAAGGTCTAGGGTTGAGAATGAGGGTATTTATACCACCCGGTTACGAGCAGACCCCTATTGGCGATTAGGTGCTATAGTACATGCGATTGACTGCTAATCGCATGAAATACCAGCCCAAATGCATGCACAGTACACACGATTAGGCCCTAATCGTGTGGTACCATCTGCTAATCGCCTTTAGCCCCTTGAAACCTCCAAAACGCGTATAAACGCCTCCAAACACCCCGAACTACGTCCAAACAACTAATATACTAGCCTAGGGACATCGTGTACTAACAGACTCCCCCTTGGACCAGGCTAGTCTACGTACAGAAATAACCAAAAGACATCGTTCATACCAAAAGCAAACAAACATTACAGACTCGATAAGCAAAAACAATTACAACTAAACAAAATTACAAGCAGCATCTTCTATCTTTGTCTATAGCTTGATGTTGTTCTGACCCTCGTGATCCTCGACCAGTCGCATCCTGCATGAACCTTGTTAGCATAGCAAAACCGGATCACTCTTTGAAACTTCATAGCTTGATCGGCTTTCTGCATGGGTTCGGACTGTTTCCCAAGACAATCACCGCTTCGGTAGTTGCTGCATCATAGTGCCAATAATACAGTTTCGAGGTAAAGTCTTGCTCAACTTGAACTATGGGAATCCTTGAAACACTCTTCGGTGGCTTGATCTTGTGCTCCCAGATAGGCTTCAATGTGAAAGGATGAATCTTGTCTGTTGGGTATGATCTGGGATACTGAGGCGCGAATTCTTTCCATCCCTCTATGCTTTCTCGCTTCAATTTAGTGTAAAAACCCTGAAGAGGAGGAGCTTTCTCTTTGTATAACGGATAATCAAGACGAACAAGATCACGAATGTACCAGAACGGCAGGCTCAGAATGTCTTTGTATTCCCTGAAGTACATCACACCTTCTTGCCACTTTACCCCCAGCATTCTTGTGTGACTAATATACGCCCAGCTTATCACGTTTCCAGACATCTTCGTCAATCGTTTCTTGAAGACGGAAGCTCGCTCAACCGGCTTTTTCTTCTCTTCAGGTTTAAACCATTTGGGATAGCGCTCTCTGATTTTGTCCTGTCGTATCTTAACTTCACCAGGAACCTCAGCAGAGTCAGTCTTTAACTTTTCTTCGGCCTCTCGTACCATCTCCTCGTCAATATTTGGAATTCCAGCGCCCGACTCATTTACAACATACTCAGGAGTTGGCACGCTGGTTCCATCTTCAAAATCCACCTCATTGTTTTCTGGATGCAACTCAGGAGAAACACTTTGGCTTGCACTGGAAGATTCTCCAGGTGTAAAGCCGTATACTTTAGCCATGTCCTCTGGTGTCATCTCAGGTGGAATCTCGCCTTCCTCCAGATCATATTCAAGCATGGTAGGTGGTGGGAGCAAGTTGCCTTCGTCATCATAAGCAAAATAACAGTTTAAAGGCTCAACATATTCAACCTGAACTATCGCTTTTTTCTTCAATTTCTCACGAAGTTCTTGAATCTTGCTCATTTTAGGTGCTGGCTCTCCCTGAGCAGAAGAACCTGCTTCGGGATCATTGCCTCGGCGATCATGACGCTTCTTTGTCCGTCTTTCTGCTGACCCACCCGATGATCCGCCACCGCCTGTGGCTCCAGGATCACCACCATCACCTTTACCATCACCCTCATCATCGTCACCAGACTCATCATCATCCTCTTCATCATCATCATCTTCTTCATTATCCTCATCATCACCACCAGCTGTACTCGCTCCAGCCTCCGAACCACCAGTGAGTCTAGGCTGAGTTCCAGACAACTCATCCAACCTAGCCCTCAATCTTGTGTTTTGTTTTCTGTATTTGGTGATTCGGCGCTCATTGCTCACATTCGCGAGCTGGAGGTCATTGTACTTCCCTTCAATACCCGTTAGTCTTGCCAAGGCACTTTGGTTTGACTGTATCAACTGCTGGTGTGATTCCATTAGTTGCCTGTTCGACTCCAGAATCTGCTGATTGGATAAAGTAAGTGCGTCGACAGTAGCTCTCAGATCTGTATTTGCAGTAATAGTCTCGCCAATCAATTCAAGCATCGCCGTTTCATTCTCTTCGATCTGGGTGTTTTTGCTTCTTAACTCAGCTATTTCCTGCGCCTGTGCAGCAACTAAAGCCGTGAGTTCGCTGACATGTCGCTGGAGTTGTTCATTGGAAGCTGGAGTTGAAGAAGAAGATTGGCCTGAAGGTTTAGCTGCTGTAGATCTTGCTGCTTCCTTCAGTCTCCGGATGTGATCACCTACCGGATTAGAAACCAACTGCGAACCTGTCGCTTCAACGGTAGCTGAGACTTGCTCAGTGAAGACTACCGAAGAAGGCATTGACATAGTGATACCCGCAGGCATAGCTGCACTGAAAGATAAGGGAACTGAAGATGTAGCTGCTGTTGTTGTTGTTTCTGTTGCTGCTGTTGTTGTTGCTGTTGCTGCTGTTGTTGTTGCTGGTGTGGTAGAAGAATCAGGAGTGCCAAAAGTATCAGGAAGATTCAAAGCCGCACGTCTTCCCCTCAATCTCTTTGGAGTCTTCTCAGGCGCAACTACCTTATCTGACATCCTCTTTTGACCCCTACCAACCTTCGCTGCCTTGGTGTTCTGTCTTTTATGAGGAGGAGGCGTGCTAAGATCAGCATCGATATCTGTAATAAGATCATCACCTCCTGGAGTGAAGGTGGGATCCCTTGCAAGATCTTTCGCCTCGGCTGCGCGAGCTCTATCCTCTTCCAAACTAAGTATATCAGGCGAATCATCTTCTGTCGCTTCTGAGTCGTCATCTTCATCATCAACGTCTTCAATATTAACCGGGCCTTCATCCAACTTATCCTTTCCCTTGCCTGAGCTGGATGGTGCATCGACATCCAGAGACGTAGAGTCAAACATATCATCATCGCGTCTCAGCTCAGCATCACCCGTATTGCCTAGTTCATTGGGACTCAATTCTGCAGTGGGTCTGCCAATGATATCATCATCTTTAAACACTTGCCTGTGCACCTGAATATCATCTTCTGAATCACTGTCGTCGTGTCTCCACCTATTACCAGGTGGTGCCTCATTGTTATCTCTTGCAAGAAATGCATACAATCGCCGACTTGGTGGATATTCTGCCTTCGGCTTGTTCTTGTATTGCAGCATTCTTTTCAACTCACTTTCATCTATATTCTTTATCTCAAGCAAATCATTAACACGCTTCACCATATTCGGAATCTGGTTGTCAAGGATCATTTGCAGAAATCGAGGATAAACAATGAAAGAGTGCTTTGTCGGTTTCTGCACAATCACTTCCTTAAGCTGATGCATAATCATTCCAGAGAAGTTGAACGGCTTGTTCAACGTTAACGCAACAATCGCTGATGCCAAAGTGTCCCGGATCGCATCGGAAGTACCTTTGCGAGGGCCGATGCACTTTAGCACAACGTGCGTTAAGTATTTCAACTCTGGAGGTAAACAACCCTTCTGCAACATCTTCTGTGCACGTACGTCGTCTGTATACTTCATCCTGAGAAATCCACCACGAATTAAAATGGAATCGAACACGATCGGATCGTCTTTATCATCTTCAAATCTCAGAATCTCACGAACTAAGTCTTCTGTGATAACAACGTCCTTTCGCTGCACAACACTTTTGATAGTTGCTGGAACTGTGCTGTGGTCGACCCTTGCGTTCTGATAGAATTCCCGAATGATGTCTTTGTAGGCCGCATATTCTGTGGAGATAGCATACTTAATCTTCGAGCGCTTCAAGAACTCGATGATGCCTTCAAACCGCTTGCATTCTGGCTTCGTTACTGGTCCAAGAAATGCCAAACAGTTGTGCTTGTCCGACGTACCGTACTGCATATTTCTATAAGGCAAACACACGACAAGATCATCACAAACAGGTCAAGATATGATAAAACGGACAAAAACGGACAATACTTTGACTAAAATTGGTCAACAGAGGGTTTCAGGCGATTAGCAATGCTAATCGCATACCCTGAACACGAGTATGAGTCAATCGCATGAATCTATAGGCGATTAGCTGATAAAAAGCCCTACTCGTGTTAACTGTTCATGCGATTAGGGTGTCCTAATCGCGTGAACAGTTGCCTTGTTCACCAATCTAGCCAAATTTTGTAATGGTCATGTTGGGTTGGATTCTTTGTCACATTGCAACCTAATCTAACCGGTTAAGAGAACCCCCATCAAATGATACGGTTAACAGGTCAAATGAGGTGCCAATTTACAGGTTTTGGTAAATTAGGGTTCTAAAGGTTTTTAAATTTGGGGTTTCTTGATTAATGATGTTGTAGGTCAAAATTTTGGTGTAATCATACCCTAAGGGTGCCGATTAACCAACCCCGAACAAGAATCAGTATCAACAAACCCGTTTTGAGGCTCTTTGATCAAAGAAAAAGGAACCTAGGTTTTCGTCCCTATAATCACAGATTTAACCCCTGAAACAATGTTGTTAGGATCTGATTTTTAGAGAAAGGATACCTTTGATGATGTAGATTAAGTCTCAAGGATCAAATAAAAATTTTGCAAGAGTTCGTTTGAGGTCGGGTTGAGAGGGAACGGTTGTCTGTTCTTGTTATTTTGAATGAATGAAGACAGAAAAGAACTAAGTGTTGGTTATATACCCTCTCACATTCGCATGAAGGTATACACGATTAGCCCAAACGCGTCTGCTACAGTAGTGGCGAGTAGAAGCTAATCGCCTTAAGTGGCACACGATTAGGGCTAAACGCCTTTAAGTGTCACACGATTAGCCACAATCCTTGTCTAGTGAATAAGAAAGCTAATCGCATGTATAACCACACGATTAGCCATACTCGCATACAGAAGCACACGATTAGGAGCTACTCGCCAATATACATAGGCGATTAGCTCACAATTGCATACAGCCCTTTTCACAAATTACCAAAATGCCCCTGCAGCACCAAAACATACATTTTTGACCCGTTAAGGTTCAAAACATGCGTTTTTCAACCCGATTTAACACGCGAATCAGATGATGACTCAAAAACTTGAAAATGTTTCATTTTCTACCCTTGTACTTGATAAAAACATACGGTTTTGACCCGGTAAAAACACAAGTTTCCAATTAGTTATCCTTTTTATTTTTCGGCGTTTTATTCTTGAAGAAGTAAGATTACAATGGATTAGGTTTCCATCATCGGCAATCAAGAATAGCTATTCTACTAAAAAATTAACATAGAAAAATAAGCGAAAACGCGAAAGCAACTAACTGTACGATATCATATTTTTGCGAGTTTCAATAGTTAGGGAATCATATCAGTGTACGGACTTTACTAGAGCCTTTATACTTTCAGTTTTTGATTAAAATTACCAATAAGCATCCTACAACAACTGTCACTATTGTTGTCCACCTAAACTCAAAATCAAGTTTTATCGCTAGGCACTTTAGATACGTTAAGGTAATATTAAAGCTGATTAAAGGTGTTCCCCGCACACGCGACATATTCCCGCATCAAGGCATGCACAAAGCTTCCTCGTAACCGGTGAATAAGCTGTTGTCATCCGTATTTACAAGGAATGGACTCAGTGGTGATCAGGTCTGCAAGAACGCTGCAGCAGAGAGACCAGTGAGATCCAGACCAGGGTTCAAGTCAAATACCGTACATTTTTGATTTTTCACGGTACGATGCTTTAGGTATAATGATTTGATACCTTAGAGCGATTCTCTTTGAGAATAGGGTTTTGGCATTTATGATCTTTTTGCTCTTATAGGATTCCCAGACGTCCCCTTATCAGAATTTATTCTATTTTTTTTTTGTTTTTCTTTTCTTTTACTGAGTATGGCAAAGAGGTGTCTCAGTTGTAGGCTGCCAACCCAACGTACGTCACTTATGCCACCCCATTTTATTCTGAGAGACGTCCAGTTCACCCCGGATGTACCAACCTCTTAAAGACCAGAAACCTCAGATTTTGGCATTCTATCAACAAGATTTAAGGCTTTTAGACCATATGCCAACGCGGCGTTAATCCACACAATTCTCAGTTGATTTAGGTTTATATCACCGTGCCGAGCTTGGAAATGATTTCGAGCCTACCAACACATCATTGTAGAGGCTACTTATCAGATCCAATATTTTTAAGATGATAAAGGTCCAGACAGTCCGACTGATTGGTTGATATCATCTTCCTCATTTCCACCAAAGAAACTCATTTTTGCATTTTTTTCATTTTTTGATTTTTGAATTTTCTCATTTTTTTGCTTTTTGCATTTTCTGATGTTTTTGTATTTTTCTGAATTTTCTCCCCCTAAAAATCTAAAAATTTGCAAAAAGACAATATTTTTGGATTTTTCTGTTTTTGAAGAAAATATTTACAAAAACGATTGCCAATGAGGATCTAATCCTGCTTTTCTTTAATGCCATTTAAAACCAAAAGATACTCGAAACGAGGTTTATCAAAAGCTTTGGTGTATAAATCGGCACGTTGGTAGTCCGTGTGGATTTTAATCATATCTATCAGTTTCTTTTCATAGCAATCGCGTATGAAATGATACCGAACATAGATATGCTGCCGTGGAATGATTTACCGCGTCTTTAGCAAGCGCTATGGCAGACTCATTATCACAGTAAATAGGAGTGTTTAGAAATTTCAAACCGTAGTCTCTCATTTGTTGTTGTATCCATAAAACCTGGGAGCAACAGCTGGACGCAGCTATGTATTCCGACTCGCAAGTTGATAAGGACACAGAGGCTTGCTTCTTGCACTGCCACGAGACTAGCCGACCTCCTAAGAACTGGCATCCAGCCGATGTGGATTTTGCGTCTTTCTTGCATCCGCCATAGTCAGCATCACTATAAGCAACGAGATCAAACTTATCGTCATTAGGGTACCATAGACCTTTGGTCGGACAACCCTTTAGATAACGTAAGATCCTCTTCACGGCAACCAGATGGGACTGTTTCGGCCTGGACTGGTATCTTGACAGCAGGCAGGTTGCGAACATAATATCGGGTCTTGAAGCTGTGAGGTACATCAACGAGCCAATCATTGCTCGATAAAGAAAGGAATCAACGGCTTGTCCTTTCTCATCCGGACCAATCCCTTGATTGGTTTGGATAGGGGTGGCTATTGCAGTAGAGTCTTCCATCTGGAACCGGCTCAAGATGTCAGCAACATACTTTGTCTGGTGGATGAAGATCCCCGACTCAAGTTGATCTACTTGCAAGCCAAGGAAGAATTGCATTTCCCCCATCGAGCTCATCTAGAACTTATCCTGCATTAATTTTTCAAATTCCCTGCACAAAACCTCATTAGTTGACCCAAATATAATATCATCAACGTAAACCTGTACCAGCAGACGGTCACCATATTTTTCCTTGGTGAATAAGGTGCAGTCCACGAGTCCACGGTTGAACCCATTGGAGATCAAATAGCTGCTGAGCATTTGATACCATTCTCTCGGAGCCTGATGAAGCCCATACAACGCTTTGTTCAGTTTGTAAACCTTTTCACGATGCAGTGGATCTTCAAACCCCGGAGGTTGTGAAACATACACCTCTTCCTTCACGATGCCATACAGAAAAGCACTTTTCACGTCCATTTGATACACCTTAAACCGTTTGTACGAAGCGTAAGCTAAGAACATCCGGATAGCTTCAAGGCGCGCAACTGGAGCGTATACTTCGTTGTAATCTATTCCTTCGATTTGACGGAAGTCGAGGACAACTAATCGAGCCTTGTTTCTGATAATTACCCCGCGGTCATCCCGTTTGCACTTGTAGACCCACTTTGTTCCAGTTTTCTTTGCGCCTGGAGGTAAGTCAATTAAGTCCCACACTCCTAGCTTTTGGAACTGCTGAAGCTCTGTCTGCATTGCGTCAATCCATGGTTCTTCTCTCAAAGCCTCTTGGACGGTTCGCGGTTCCACCTGAGACACATATAGAGCAAAAGACCAATCGTTCTGATGACCTGCTTTTCTGATTTCCGAATAAAGAGCTAGGGTAGCGGAGTTGTCACTTGGACTGGCATTTCTGAGCTGACTACGTGTCATCACTCTACCAGTCGGATCACCAATCACATTCTGCAGTGGATGAGTGTCGTGAATCCGAGATTCCGGATGTGCCGGCACTGGATCATCCGAACGCAGATTGAGATTTTCAAGTCCCTGAGAGATGTTCGTTTCAGCGGCACTTGAACTAGAGGGAGCAGCGGGTTGCAAGTTAAAACCGGAGAAATCGATCTGTAGACCAATTCCAGGAGCTGCTGAAGAAGAAGGACCAGCTTGATCATTCCCTGTAGGAGGAACTGGAGCTGTATTGGTAGATTCACCATTTCCAGCCAGTTCTTCAGTAAGAGTTTCCCGAGATTCTGTATATTCCTCATCTGAAGAAGATTCCATAACCTCTGACGCTTCCTGAAAGACTTCCTCAACTTCAACTGCTGCGGCTTTATCAGGGGGACCCATGGATGTCGAAGCATCAGATGCGGCAGGCGCAGGTGCATTAACCACGATCGGACGCATTAGCGGTGAGCTAGCTGCGTTTTCACATTCGTAATACATCTGCGCTACAGCATCATCTACAACATTATCCAGCTTGAAAGAATCGAACAAACTCTTATAGTCGAACAACCAATCGGGTCCAGCACCGCGCGCATTGACAGTGTAACGTTGAACATCGACATTAAGCCAATCCTCAACGTTATTGGTTCTTTTGTTGTATACCCTCTTGTTAGGAATACTGTATCCAACACAATAACCTTCATCTGCCTTTGCACCGAACTTCCCATCGGGATGTAACATTGTGCATGGAGCACCGAAAGGTTCCAGAAACTCTAAGTTCTGCTTCCTCCGGATTAGAAGTTCGTAAGAAGTCTTGCCGAACCTCTTAACCGTAAGAACCCTATTTAGAGTATAACACGCGCAGTAAATTGCCTCGTTCCAAAACATGACAGGCAAGTTTGAATCTGCGAGCATTGTTCTGGCTGCCTCAATAAGAGTTCTGTTCTTTCTTTCTGCAACCCCGTTTTGCTGAGGAGTGTATGGCGCTGTGAATTGGTGATGAATACCCTTTTCTGCACATAGTGACTCCATAGCATTGTTCTTGAATTCTGTTCCATTGTCGCTTCGAATCCTGCGGATCTTTAGCCCATAGATGTTTTCTAGTTTGGTGAACAGATTCTTCAAAAACTCAAAAGTCTCACTTTTATGCTGCATGCATACAACCCAAGAGAACCTTGAATAGTCATCAGTGACAACCAGACAGTACAAATCTCCATTCTTGCTTTTACGATTGACTGGGCCGAACAGATCCATGTGCAACCGCTCGAGAGGCATACTGACTGAGTTGACCTTCTTAGGTTTGTGAGATTTCTTCTTCTGCTTCCCTTTCTTACATGACACGCAGACGTCATTTAGATGAAAATTCTTGACTGAGACACCTTCCACCAGCTGATTCTGAACCAGATGATTCATCTTCCTCAAGTGAATGTGCCCCATTCGTCTGTGCCACATAATAGACTCCTTCTCTGTAGCCTTAGACAGAAAACAAGTGACCTCCCCCTTAGCTGTTACAGCTTGACTCATATCCAGAACATACAAATTGTTGACTCTTGGAGCTGAGATCATAATCCACTGTTTCGGAATCTTAAAGCCAGGTTTCAGAATGAAGCAAGCATTGTCATCAAAGAATACTGTGTATTTCTTGTCACAGATCTGTGAGACACTCAGCAAGTTGTGGTCTATCTGTTTCATGTAGCTTATCTTCTCAAAGCTTACGATTCCATTTCCCATATTGCCTTCTTTTGTGATGTATCCCCCTTTATTACCAGCAAAAGCAACATATCCCCCATTGATATTCTTGATGTCAAATAGCAGAGATAAGTCGCCTGTCATGTGCCCAGAAGCTCCACTATCAACAATCCAGAGGCTGCTGATAAGGCCCTGTGGAACTCCCTACACAACATTCAAAGATTAGTGGTTAAGGGGGACCCAAGCCTTGACGGTCTTGGGTCTACCATCTACATCCAAAGTCGGAAAGTCAACCCACTTTCCGTTAGGAGTTGGTGTTGCTTCCGAAGGTCCGGCAGTTTCTACACTAACAGATGATCCTCCTTCCTTTGTAGGTGACTTGGGTCTCCAGGTCTTTCCCGGTCTCCTTGGCTTGGACTTCTTCTTTGCCTTGGGGCTAGATGGTCCAGTCTCAGATTCCTTTGGTGGAACAGCCTTTGGATCCACTTCAGACTTAACTGCATGTGGAGCAGTGTTAGGGTTGCCTTGAGGTTTAGCTGCAGCCTGTGCTTGTGGCTTAGGCGCTGCTTGAACCTTTTTGGGATCTTGGCTCCCCCTCGACTGCGGACCCCTGCCATCAACTGGATTTTGGTTCATAGCAATCTTGTTACGAGTGTCATAAACTGTCTGTTTACCTTGTTGCTTCTCAGAAAGCTTAGGAGAAACAGGCGGTTTAGAGTTGCTAGAACTAGGAGCATCATTTGTTTCGATCCTCTTGCGTCTCAATTCGGGGCAAGCAGCAACTAAATGCCCATGAACCCCGCACCTGTGACAGGATCTATACTCCTCAAAAGGTGGAGCATTAACATCCTTACTCCTTTTGTTGGATTTCGTGGCAAAAGTGTTTTTATGTTTTAAGTCCTTAAGACATTCTTTCTGCCAGTCTGTTTTAGGATAATTATCAAACTCGTTGCCTGAAGATCCAACAAATTGAGTAACATGTTTCTTAGGAGAACTCCCTTGAGCTTGATTCTTGGGGTTCAAAGTGTTCTTCTTTTGATTTTTATTTTTGTTTCTTTTGGACTGATTACCCTGACCCATTTTCCCATGTCCCCATTGTTCTTTCTCAATTGTAATGGTGGACTCTTGCCAGATTTTACCAACAAGACCAGGTGCCAGGTGCTTATAAGGAAATTCCTCATCAGCATAGATTTTATCAGACCCTTTCAATTGATAGAACACTTTGATTGTTTTACCAGCAGGGGCTTGCACTTTCGGCTCAGGCTCACACAGAATGTGATTTTGGACAGGAATATCCGTATCCTTCACCGGTGCATACCTCTCTGGTTCATCAAGCTCATCTTCAGAACAGTCTGTCTCGCAGACACTAGCATCATCTGCAATCTCACCAGGTTTGGCACACTACAACAAAATTGGGTTTTTAGTACGCACAAAAGCGTCCTAAAATGTTGTTTATAGGACCTTTTTCTTAATAGGACCAACGGTAAAAGCGTTTTATGTAAGGGGGTCGTAATAAGTCTCGAAACTTAAAAAGCGTCCTAATATCTCAAATAAGATTATGAAACCAATTTTATGGTCCCATAATATGTCTATGAACAATCCAAAAAATCTCCTAATAAGAACATATTAGGACACTTTTACAATGTTCTAACATTTGCTTAACTACTTTTAATCTTTTAATACACATACAAGCGTCTTAAAAAATTAATTTATAGGACCCTTATTATGTAAAAAATAAGTGTCACTAAAGCCTTTTAGTGACACTTTTTATGTCTGTCACCACAAACTTTTGGCTTTTAGTGACACTTTTTGGTGTGCCTCTATAGACGTTTAACATGTTAATTTTGATAATTAAATTATTAGTTATTTACAAATAAAAAAAAGCTGTAAAATGTAGAAATCAAAATCTCATAACCTCAATTAAATCTTTGATGTCTTCCAAACATATTCTAGATGTTTAACAAATTTCAAACTAATTCTAGATATCAAACATACTAAATTGCACATGCTATTTGTGTTCGTGACTAATATCCACATCAATCCCGCCATGGTTATCACTAGGTTCCATTAAGCAGAATTGCAAATGCTCTTTGTTGTTTTGTGTCACGTCAATTTCGTCATCCAATTGGAAAATAACTGAATAACTTTTTGAGAAACTACTTGTATCACTTCCTTCATCCTCTTTACACTAGTTTGCAAAAGATGGCATCCATATTGCTAAACCAACATCTCCTTGACTGCAACATTGAAGACAAAAAAGTATTAATATAAAATTCAAATGTGAAGCTTAAAGCTTTAGAAATTAAAAGAAACTAAGGATTAATACAACAAACTTTTGCTGGTGAAAATTTTCTATGAGAAGAAACAAGATTCTATAATATTTGATCAATTCAAAGAAAAGTAGAGCTGAGGTCAAGGATAGAGAACATACTGAAGGTAACAGCCATTCCAACCTATTATGTAACATGAAAAACAAAATTATTTGCAAAGAGCAACGAAATACCTACAAAGCAATACCAAATTAAAACACTTTCAATAACTTAAATTACTAAGCCTTTAACTAGAAATTGTAAAATTTATACAAAATATCTTCTTATAAAAATTGGGTTAATGCCTTTAGATTGAACCCACTATTGAGATATGATACTTTATTTATTTTTAATAAGCATTTATGATTGTTTTTAATAATTATAACTAATTAAATAACTAAAAAGTAAACTTATAGTGTTCTAATTAAATAAATAAATTGAATCAGTTAGTATACACCTTAGACTTAAAAAGATTCCAAAAAAGTCCTCTCGTACAATATGTTTGTGTAAAAGTTGGTGCTAACATGGTAGATGGTCTACTATATATCAGTTCTTCCAATTCATTAAAATGCATAATTCAAGTAAAAATAGAAGCTTATTCTTGCATTAACAGCACATGATAATCAAATTTTGCAACAGTGAAACGGGTGGAAATTCACTCGATCACTATATTTTTAACGCATACAGCCTTGAGCCTCCTAAATCATTCATGTTCAAAAGATTCCAATTATAATTGCAAAAAAAATATTGTATTTTTTTTGTCATGATTGTATTTTACTTGACCAATTAACTGAACCAGACTGAGACCAATTAACTAAACCAGATTACCAGAGTGAGACAGTTACCAGCAACAGATTTCAAATCATATGTAGGCACTGTGAAAGCATGTTTTTCCCCAAGGATTAACACTCGATGTGGTTGATGAAATAGTTGATGCTAATATTATCATTGCAGTTGTGAAAGGGGGATAGTTTTCAACACAGAGGCCAAAACACAGTCTCAATAGCCAAGAAATAATGGATAACTGTTGTATTAAAACCTGAAAACACAAAAATCAAACCATTGTTACACCATTATTATCATTCTATCTTGCAGCCCTTACTCATGTCAAGCCAAGCACAACTGAATATAACTAATCATATTAACACTAATCGGTAGGATTTTCCTCTTATCCAAGATACAGTAATAATGCTACAAGGGTGTAGACTCCACCTGTTCATATATAAGACGCCTACCACCGGTGTCGTGGACGACGACTCCACCTTTCAATTTAGCTTTGGTGTGACAATAAATAATTCAGTAAACATCAAACTCTAATGTATACCACACTATGACAAAAGATTGCATAAAAAAATTAAGGTATGGTGTAATTTATTTATTTGAATAACTATCCTATTTTTCACCCATTAAAATCGTTAAACTTCAATTGAAAATGTTGCAAGTTTAGTTCAGCCAACTTGTGGCATGTAGGAACGGTATTACACGCTCTATTATGTTTATCAATTCCGCTAGATGGATGATCTTGAAGAGCTTCCACCAAATGAGTAAACTCTTCTCCATAATCCAGCATCATTAACTCTAGTGACTGATTCATTTGTTAAGTATGGTGGGCCGGTGCCCACCGTACCCAAGCTATTCAATCTTCTCCTTTATTATCTGTCCTACAATATAATCCATAATAAAATATTTCTCCTTTTCAAAATTAATTATAATATTCAGCTTGTAGAACTAAACAAAACTTAATTTGCTTAAAAATAATTTTAAGAGTTAAACATTCCATATTTTGTATTAATCATAACGTAGTTAAATTGAGTCGATAAATGATGTATTCCATTATAAGATTAATCAATTGATTTATAAGTGTTAATTATTTATTTTGGTTGCCAATTGTTCTCAATTTTATCGTATCATTTAATAAATATGTATGAATTGGTTTCACCCGACCCATTTTGACTCGACTTGTTTTGACCCGCTTTCTTTAGTCCAACCAATTTGTGTCCCCTGTCAAAAAAAAAATATTTGATCTCCCACACAATGCTGTAACAAATTGTGGGTGAAGCAATACATCAAACACTTGGTGTGCATTAAAGCAAACCATAAATTAAGCCATTTGTACCTATCTTGACAACAATTATTAGAAGCAATCAACACGGCAAACTATTTATTTACATACAAATTTCATCAAAAGAACAAAAAATCAAACTACCATATGGTAATCTAAATCTATATAAGTTGAAATGGTGGGTGAGGAAAAAGAACAAACAGTTGGCGGGCATGAAAAATACACAACCAACTTATCACAAAACAATACACAAACAAACACACATAAACAATGAAGACACAACTTACCATCTCCACCAAACAACCCCAAATGAATGATCATTATGGAAAGCTTCAAAGAGAAACCATAATCAAATAAGTGATTACTAACGAAATATGCAGACATATAATGCATCAAATACTTGATATTGAGAAGCATGAATGTAAATTTGGAAGAATGAATCAAATAATTTTTCGATTAAATCCATATACTCAATGTGTATACAACAAAGATTAAATGTATTCTACAAATCAAAAGAAATTGTGAATAGAACGTTGATGAAATAAAAAGGAAACAGAAACCTAGACATACCTCATCTTGGGGAGAGGAGATGCTGACAACTGTGTTGAGATGATGAATGGAGAGGAGGGACACAATCAGGTTTAGAACAAGATAATAGGAGGGAAAGAAAAATTGGGTAAAGAGTTATGGCGGAATTAGGTGAAAAATTGGGGAAAAGTTTTTAGAGGAAATTCAAAATTTTCACTGGTGTGGGAAATTTTTAATTTAAATATATGAAATTTTCTAAAGGTAAATAATAAGCGTCCTATAAAACTGATATCTTAATGACTCAAATATCATGTGTCCTATTACAATAGCACCACAATGATTAAGCGTCCTATAAAGATTAAAAGTATAATACCCATGTGTCAAGTGTCCTATTAAGTTATATTCTAATGTGACTTCGACTAGAAAGGGTCCTATAACATCAAACATTTATGACTTAACTACAAAGTGTCGTATTACATTATGTTATAATAGGACCCCCGATGATCAAGTGTCCTATTGCATTACCATATAATGGGACACCAATAACTGAATGTCTTATACATTACTTTATTAGGATCTACATTTTAAGTGTCTTATTAAGTTATATGATAATAGGACCCCAAAGAATCATCCATCCTATTAAATATGTTATTAGGACACCGGTTTAGTAGCGTATATTATAAAAGAACCCCAAAAGTTCATCCGTCCTATTAAATAGTTTTTAGGACCCTATTTTACAAGCGTCCCACACAAAAGGTCCTTAAAAGCCATTTTTGTTGTAGTGGCAGCAACAGTAGCGGGTGCAGCCTTAGTAACTTCAGCAGGTTTAGGTGCTTCCGTTACTTTAGGCGCATGAGGAGCAGCCTTAGTGACTTTGGCAGATTTAACTGCTTCCATCACTTTAGGCGCTTCTGCAGCTTTAGCTGCTTCTGCTGCCAAGTCCATAAACTCTTCCTTCGGTAAGATATCATTGTGATGATGTTCGAATCTCACCGGAGGAGGACACTGAGCATATTTGGGACTGGTGGAGATGCTATCCTTATCTGAGTGTTCAATGATATGATCAAGAACATACTTGCAGTTCAGGTAACTCTCAAGTTTCTTCTTGATCTTCTCATAGTCACAGTTGACAATGGCCAAATGTTTCTTAGTGTCTTCAACCTCATTTATATAATTATTGATAGCAATTTGCTTGTTGGCTAGGGTTTTAGACAATTCAGAAACATCCTTTTTATAATTTTCAACAGTCTTAAGAAAATTTTTCTCTTTCTGTTTTAAGGAATCATTTGACCATTGCAATGGACCTACATCAGCTTTTAAGTTCAGATTCTCATCAGTTAATTCTTTGATTCTGAACTTAAGCTGATCACACTCAGTGGAATCTTTCTTAAGAGTGTCAATGGTGATTTTGAGGGCTTTCTCATTAGCTCTCAAAACCTCATTGCTCTCTTGGCATTTGCTTAAGTCTGCTTTCAAGCTTAGATTTTCGTCTGTTAAGACATCAATTCTGTACTTAAGCTTGCCACATTCAACACAATCAGGTTTGGGATTGGAGGAAGAACATACCTGATTAGACGACTCTGTAAGGGCCATCAAAGCATAATGAGGAGCCGTCTTCACTGATCCGAAGAAATCAGCAAGGTTGTTCTTTGTACAGTCAGCATCCACAAGTATTGACCTTTTGCTAATCAAGGCGTCTGCTTCAGCTAACAAATCCTCCAGATCCACCCCTTCATCAGAATCACAGTCGGAGTCACAATCCAAAGCTTCAACTTCAGGAATAACTGCTTCAGACTGACTTGGACATTCTTCAACCTCTTCATGAGTATCAGACATAATTTGGGCAAAGCATGCTGCACAACCCTGAGGAGCTTGTTCACCAGTGATGAGGTGATTCCAGTTGAATACTTCATCTTCTTGAACTACCAAGGCTTGATTGTTGTTTGCTTGAGGCCTCTGGTTCTGATGGTTAACTGGGACAAGAGCTCGTTCAGCATTTTGGTTAGGTTGTGTCTGAGCTTGCTGCCTCTGATAATTCTGATTGCCTCTGTTGTTGTTGAAGGGATTCTGATTTCCCTGTTGTCTAGGTCGATCACACTCTCTGGCAAAGTGTCCTCTGTTGCCACAGTTGTAACAGGTGACCTTCGTTTTATCAAACCCAAACTTAGTGTTGTTGTTGATCAGCACATCTCTCCTTCCAGTTCTATCCATATAATCCTTTGCACGTCTCACCACACTAGCGAAGTGCCACTGGATGTCTATCAGATCCATGTCATCCTTGTCGATCTGGGCATAATCTTCTTGAGTAAGATAAGGATTCCCGATCTGCCCTGCAACTAATCCACTATAGGAATTGACCAAGGTTGACAGCAGAGCCATATGTTCTTGGGCTAACTCTACAGTCACCTTCTCAAAACCCGAAGTGTTCAGCTGTTCTGCAACAGGATTGGTCCGATAGCCACCTTGATTTGACGTAGAAGCACCTCCATATCCACCATAGTTAGTAGATGAGGCACCACCAAACCCTGACGAAGAAGGTCCACCAAAGTTGGAAGTTGCCTGAGTTGGTGCTGCAAGATGAGCAAATGGATTAACACCAAATTGGTTAGTATTATAATTAGAAGGATACTGGTTTCCTTGACCCCAAGGAAAGATAGGTGGAGGAACATCAGATGGGGGTCCATAGTTGTCAAACGCAAAGACTGGATCAGGATTAACCATGAACGCAGTCTGAGGTTTGGATCCACCCACACTGATATCCTGAACTGGATTCCCATAGTAGATACTGGGATTCTGAACAACGGGCGGTTTGTTGGCCCTCCTGATCTCTTCGATCTCCTTGTTCTCCAGCTCGGCCACGAACTCATTGATGGAGAGTGTCTGATAAACATTGTTGGATTTCTGGATGTCCAGCCATTGATGCCAGTGTGAAGGAAGCGCCTCTGCAAATCTTTCCACAAGTTCTGCTGAAGTGTAGACAACCCCATACTGATACATCTCGGACATCAGGTGATAATATCGAGCCGTCAGATCTCTCAGTGATTCATTTCCCATCGCGGTGTAGTTCTCGAACTCCTTCTTCAACTGATCCACTTTCACCTTCCGTGTCTTCTGATTCCCCTCATTACGCTCAGCAAGCGCTAACCAAAGCATCTGCGAAGTAGTACACTGCGCAAACTGATGAAGAATGTCTTTGGGAAGTGCCTGCTTCAACGCTGCCATCGCCTTTTTTTCATAGTTATACTTCTTCCTCTGATCTTCAGACATGTCTTCTATTGAGACCGGAGTAGTAGAATTTTCAACCAACGGCCTTGTGTACCCATTCTCGATAGCTGACCATACTAAGCCATCGATACCCTCAACATGTGACTGAAATCTGCCCTTCCATCCATGGTAGTCTGCCATATACTGCAATTTCGGTGCTCGGTTAGAACTACCCGTCTCTAAGTCACTGATAAGAACGGACGACAGATGGTTTGTCTGAGAGTTAGCAGCAGCTGCGAGTGCCCAAGGATTCGCATTCATTGCCTGCTATTGAGCAGCTAGCGCCCACGGATTGATTCCGGCAACATTCGCTTGCATTTGCGCTTGTTGCATCCGTTGCGCGTTTCGTTCAGCTGAAAACTGCCAAGGGTTCGTGGGTACGTTTGCTTGATTGTTCATTTGGTTGTTCATTTGTTGGTTATACTGAGTTCTCGGTTGACTCAGATGTCCCCAAGGGTTCGCCATATGTTAAGGTATGTTAAGGTATGTTAAAAGTCCAATACTTAGTCAATTTTTATGTTTCAGAACCTTTTAGGCGATTATGGGGCTAATTGCTAGTTAATATAGGCGATTGGGGGTTTTACACGTGATTAGGGCTAATTGCTAGTGAATAGTTACGCGATTAGGAGTTTTCAGGGCGATTGGGTATGTCACGTGATTAGGGCTAATCGCATGAACAGTATCATGCGAGTAGTCACCTAAAAGAAGAACAAATTAACACACGAGTATGGCTACACGCGTGTACAGTACACGCGATTGGTGGCTAATCGCTATCAAACCCTAATCGCTTGAAAGTATTGGGCGATTATGCCTGCATAATCGCCTGATCTGATCTGCAGCCGCACTTTTGCTCAAAAATTACCTATTTTGCCTCAAAATCTTATCTAAAACATTGTATCTTGATCCCAAATGATTAGACAAGTTACCAAAATAGTTTTAGAACAAAACCTGATCAAAAACTCACGTTTTTAACCGTAAACACACACTAAGATTTTGAAAAATATGGGTTTTTGATAAAAACTCAAAGTTTCAAACTAAGAACAGGTTTTTGATTAAAAATCTCAACTTTTACACCAAAAACAACCTGTTTTTGCTCGTTTTTGTTATTAAAACACCCGTGATAAGAGCGTCGGCTCTGATACCACTTGTTAGGATCGGCGAACGCGTAATCCGACAATCACGGGTTTTATCCTAGAGGTGCGGAATCCCTCTAGAATGTTCTAATAACATATACGAAGATTGAAACAATGAAACGAGTAATCACAACACACACACGGGTCAAAAGATTATCTATTAATCACCAAAAACAGAGCTCGAGTGTTTACAGAGATCAAATCAGACGTCTATGACCAGGGGAGGGTGTTTGGAGGGTGTGTGAGGCAAGAACTAAGGTCTAGGGTTGAGAATGAGGGTATTTATACCACCCGGTTACGAGCAGACCCCTATTGGCGATTAGGTGCTACAGTACATGCGATTGACTGCTAATCGCATGAAATACCAGCCCAAATGCATGCACAGTACACACGATTAGGCCCTAATCGTGTGGTACCATCTGCTAATCGCCTTCAGCCCCTTGAAACCTCCAAAACGCGTATAAACGCCTCCAAACACCCCGAACTACGTCCAAACAACTAATATACTAGCCTAGGGTCATCGTGTACTAACAACTAATAGACTAAATGCTAATGATAAGATACGTATAGATTTACGTGCAAAATCTACAAATAACTAGAATATTTATTATTAATTTAGAATTTTCTTTAATTGGAATACCTATTACTCTACTTCATAATGGGGAATGGGTATGGAAACCATCGTTAGTTAAAAGAGAAATTCTGAGTTTCTTCAGGAAGCACTTTTGTGAAGCTACTTTGAATCGTCCGACTATGGATTGCGCAGGTATAAAGAAGATTAGTGCATTTGATTGTGACTTTCTTATTGGTGACTTTTCTAAAGAAGAGATCAAAAATGCAGTTTTTGATTGTGGGTCTAATAAAGCTCCGGGTCCAGATGGGTTTAATTTCAATTTTGTTAAACAATTCTTGAGTATGTTGGAAGAGGGTTATTACAGGATTTTGGTGGAGTTTCATGAGACAGGTATGATTAATGAAGGGTACAATTCGGCTTTCATCACACTTATTCCTAAAGTTAAAACACCGCTTGGTCTAAAAGATTATCGTCCTATTACCCTTGTAGGTATGATTAGCAAGGTTATCTCGGAACCTCAATCGGCTTTTTTGAAGAATCGATTTATTCTTGACGGTCCGTTAGTGATGAACGAGGCTTTAGAATGGTTAAAAAAGAAGAGGCGCAAAGTGTTTTTATTAAAAATTGATTTCGAAAAGGCGTATGACAATGTTAATTGGTCCTTTTTGATTTCTATCTTATCTCAAATGGGTTTCCCTCCTAGATGGTGTATGTGGATTAGAGGACTACTTGTATCAGCTCGCTCGGCAATTTCTGGTGAATGGCTCCCCTACTTTCGACTGTAAATGCGAGAAAGGTTTGAGACAAGGAGACCCCATTTCTCCTTTTCTTTTTCTAATTGTTATGGAGGCTCTCTCTTGGATGTTGAATAAAGCGAAGGAGATAGGCGTTTTTCATGGAGTTTCCTTCTTAGATAATGAGGAGGGGATTTCACATTTGTTTTACGCCGATGATGCTTTGATTGTTGGAGATTGGTCGTGTGAGAACTTGGAGAATACGGCTCGAATTTTATGTGTTTTTTATTTATGTTCGGGTCTTCGGATCAATCTAAACAAGTCTAACCTGTTTGGCGTTGGTACGGATGACTCGGAAGTCGATTATATGTTTGGAATTTTGGGGTGCAAGAAAGGGCTTATACCCTTTGACTATCTCGGGATTAAGGTGGGAGCTAACATGCATCGTGTTAGTAATTGGAGGTTGGTGGTGGAGGTGGTTAAGTCTAGACTTGTTTCATGGAAGGCTAAGACCCTTTCTATGGGTGGTAGCTTGGGATGATATTACTCGTCCTAAAAAAGAAGGAGGTCTTGGTCTTACTAAGCTTGTTCATTTTAATGATGCTCTTCTTATGAAATGGTTTTGGCGTTTTAAGAGTGAAGATCGCTCACTTTGGAAAAAGATAGTTATTGACTGCAACGGTCTAAATCGTATGTGGTCGTTGATACCGTGCAGGCAATATTCGAGCAGTTGCTGGAAAAAATTGGTCAAAATCGGAGATAAAAAACTCCCAGATGGAAGAAACTACAGTAATTTATTCGTTTGAAGCGTTGGGGATGGGTCTGGAATCAACTTCTGGACGGACGTTTGGCTGGACGATATCCCTTTAAAAGATAAATACCCGTTGTTATTCAGGCTTGAGAAGAACAAATGGGTCAAGTGGCTACTCGAGTTTTGACCAATAACGATGAACATAATCTGTTTTGGGAATGGCGAAGAAACCCGTCGTCAGCTGCTGATGTTTTGGAACTGTTTAATATGTTACAAAACATTTTTGATTATAAATGGAAATCGGGTCGTGACCGATGGGAGTGGCGAGGAGATAAAGATGGTTCTTATTCGGTTAGAAAGGCTAAAAACCTATTTGATTCTTGCAGCAGTGCTTTGTCTGAAGGAAAGATTAAATGGAAAGGATGGACCCCTCTTAAGTGTAAGTTGTTGATATGGCGAGTCGCTCGCAATCGCCTTCCTACAAAATCGAATTGCTGAAACGGGGAGTTAATATTGCAAACGATTCTTGTCCGCTGTGCGATGAAGCTGCAGAAACATTGTCACACTTGTTCACAGGAAGCCGATTTACTGCAGAGGTTTGGGCCATGATTGGTACGTGGTGCAGATTGCAGCCGGTTATTCTGTTTGATGTTGATGACTTGCTGCTTCTCTCGAATGCAGAATCTTTCAGTAAAGACAACCGGACCATGATTGGGGGTATTATCTACACAGCTATCTGGTGTATATGGAATGAGCGAAACACAAAGATTTTCACGGGTAAATGTAGACGTCCGATGGAAATGGTTGAGAACGTTAAATGTACCTCGTTTTTTTTGGGTCCGACATAGGTCTAGATTAAAAGTTGAGAATTAGATTGATTGGTGTAAATACCCTCTAGTATGATGTATTTTCGGTTGTTTTGCCCTCAGGTCCTCTCTTTGTGGACTCTTGTGGCGTTTTTGTTTTCGTGGTTATTGAAATTTTTCTTATAAAAAAAAAAAATCTTTTCATGGTGTAACTATTTTAGCAATTTAAAACTATACAATCAATATTTAGTAGGTTAATTTTATTTGTATTGAATTCCACCATAATTAATTTGGGTTCTCTAAGTAACTTAAGATTATAGATTCCACCCTTAATAACATTTGTGCGGTGCTCGATTCAAACACGTTTCCAGCATCAAGATTCCAGATTTTAATCTTCCAACACATGTAGGTTTTATTCTCAAAACATTTTAGTGACCAACATATTCCATATTCAATTTTGTAAATATTCATAAGTCAAAAAAAAAAAAAAAAATGGTTAGCAAGTGTTTGTGCCAACTCCTCAAATAAAAGTCATGTACAACTCTTTAGATTCGGTCATAGATAGTTTCTACAAACTAATTGATAAGAGGCAACACACCAAAAAATCATCTCTTTGCAGCTTCCAATCATTAGATACGGTCAAATATATGAAGCCAAAATCAACTTCTTTTGTTTCATCTTCCATCTCTCTTACTATAAATACATTACCCTTCTTTATGCATCATTCATCAGTGCACTTATATATACACTTGCAAAGACATTTATAAACATCCAAAAACTTGTAGGTGTCAAACTTTATTCATATATTTCTTGCACCAAATATATTTAAAGTTATTACAAACATATATACTTGTATCTATATAAATACACACACACACACTTAATACATAGAGAGAGAGAGAGAGAGAATGCAAATCTCTGTGGAAAGAAAGAAAGCAGAAGTGGTCCATGGCTAGGTGCATGTTTTAAAGAAGAGAGGGAGAAGATAGACAAGCATATGCAAGAAATTTGGTCCCTCATCCATAATTCTAAAGGGTACTCTCTCTCTTCCTACTGTTGCTTTCATACACCTCAAGATGACTCTCTCCTTTTGTAACTATTATCTTGTACTCAAAACCCATAAATTATTTTCATTGAATCATCGAATTGACTTTTCTTTTCACCATTTATTGCTGTTTTTTGATAGGGGTAGGCTAAATACACCCCCTCTTTTTACTTTTCACACCCCCTTCTAAAAATAATAGTTTTGAAATTGTCAAGTTTCACCCTATAAAAATCTTTTTTCAATTCTATACATATATATAGTAATAAGTTAACACAGATTTTTCTATAAACAAAAAATACGTGCCAATTTTACAATCAACAATCGTTAATATATATGTGAGGTTTTGGGATTCTCAAATTATTTTTTAATATATTGTACAACGTTCTGAAGGATTATGGTTAGGCATTTAGGGGGTTATATAGTATTTTTAATATCATTGGTTTTAGTTATCATGTTTATGATTATTAGTTTACTTCAAATACGTGGAAATTATGCTTGAACTGTAAATTTCATATTAATTTTTATTCATCAGATTATTAAATAAAATGTTATAAATTAACTAGTTAGAGAAACGAAACATAACCTCAATTAATTTTTTATCTAATTTTGTTTTATTTAATGCAGAAAAAGCAATGATTTCAATGTTCTTAGTATGTGAAACTAGTGCTTACTTCTAATACATTTTTAATGTAAACATAATTTGTTTCACTAAATTACATGTTAATGACTAATCTGCAGGTATGAAGACTTGTTATGTAATTTAGTTAATTTATTTGAAATGATAAGAAACTTAAAAGTAGATATAGGATAAAAAATAGAAACTAAAGGTTTGATCGTTATTTATTTGAAAGTTTAGGGGGGGAGTATAATCAGTAAAAATAATATAATGGGAGTGCATTTAGCAACACCCTTTTTGATAATGTACTAGCAATAATACCCATAATGTATCTTTAAATAAATTAAATGTGTTAATGGTAACGTTAATAGAGTCAATTTAATGTATGTATGCATGAATGGAAAGTACTTCTTAATCATTTTTACGGTAATATTCTTTGCACAAATATATGATGAGAATAATGGCGAAAGATGAATATTTTCGCCGGTTTCGTTTGGTAGATTCTCACTATTTTTTCTAGATTATAGAAGATTCTCGCTATTTTTTTTTTCATTTTTCATGTGGGTTAACTTGAGAGCTCATAAAATAGGGCTGGATCCGCCCTTGCATGAGAATGTTCAATACGAGAATTACAAGACCCATTGAAATTCATTTATTTTTATTAATTAAAAGTCAAATAGAAAAGGTATAGCTATAAAATATTAAAGATATATTTTATCATTAGTCTATTAATTTCTCTACTTTTATGCCCTCTTTCTTCCTCAATATGATTTTGGTATACATATACATGTCAAAGAATTATAGAAAATACACAGGTATGTAGTTGTTCATTATACATGAATAAATATATATAAATTTATATGTAATTTATCAACCATTGTAGTATGCTTCCTTTGGGTGGGTTGGTGGTAGTGACAAACCAAGAAAGATGTATTTTTATGTTCTCATACTTCTTTTCATTGTATGGTGCTTGGTTTACAAGTTTCATGATGTCAAATTATAAATTAATTAATTTTTGTCTTTTTAAAAAAAGGTATAAAACTTCATAGCCTTTAGAGTGTTGCCAATCAAGTAGTTTATATTTTTCATTTTATCGTATAACCTAATTCAAGAAAATTGCTTATTAAATAAAACAGCTTTAAAATTACTCCGCTATAATTGAACTTAAAACAAACCTGTAAACCATACATTCATAATCCAGCAAGATATATTTTATTTTATATAAATTTGTTTCAAGTCTTCAACTATTGAAAGTTACCATATGTATATAGAAACAAGAAATACATTCTGCCAAATACAATACGCGTGCATATCCAACTATTTTTTTTTTGCACCATGTGAACTACAAAATTTGAATAAAAAAATTCTCTGGCTTTTGTAACTGCCGATAAAGCATTACCCACAACTTTTCAATTTGTACAGAACGGTCCCCATAAATAATTATTATGCTCTTTCAATTTCTTTCACTGTTTTATCCTAACAAACCCTAGTGCCACTTTCTTTCTTTTGTGGAAAAATGTCACTTAACCTTAAGAAGAGAATATTGGGCATCTTGTTAATCATTAACCCAATTATAACTTGAACGTACAAACCATTCTGGCAAAAATAACAATATTGTTAAAGATAATTTAGTGGTAACATAGTTAATGTCTCTCTTTAATGCACACAATGTGTGAAAGTGTGAAATATATATTATTTGTCAGTTCCTATAAATTCTATTAGTTTTCCCCGTATGTTGTCATCAGTTTTGTAATGGGCATTTCTTTAGTAACATGAACGCGTGACGAAAGTAATCTTCGATAAGATCTTGACAGCTATAGATGATGTCGACGAAAGGTACGACACGTGGGAGATTATGAGTCATTACTTTATTCTCTACTAAAAACTCATTTTTATTGGCCATGGATGGTTGGTTGAGTTCCAACATTTTCAAGCTCTCATTACTCATTTCCTTCATGAAACATATCTAAAACCATGTCCTCTACAATTAGTGTTTCTCTTCTAGACATCCTCTTTCAAAAAGTTCTAAACTCTTTTGCTCTAAAGTCGGCTAATTAGCTTCAAAACCAGCTTGTTCTTGACTAGAACATCAATCTAGTGAAGTACTAGTTAAAGAAAAGTAGCTGATTCATGGTTAACAACACCTGAAACCTATCTCCATGTAAGTTTCTTTATGTGTCTACCTAATCCAAGTACTTTATATTGATAATTTGGGTAAGAATAATCAAGAAACATCATCTCTGAGTACCCATGGTACTAGATTCACTGGGTACATGGTATTCCATCATCATTAGGGTTAAAAGTTTCTAAATTTGATGCTTTTTCATCATGTATGAGTTAATGAACTTGTTCTACTTTCACAGATCTCTTTGTACCAGAAAGTTCTGAAGCAAAAATAGGAGCTTTTGCTATGAGTCTAGCAAGATGAATATTTCAAATTTAAGAGAATCCAACTACGAAACAAAACAAGAAGGCGCTAACGAGCGAAGCAAGATTGTTCCTAAACCCAACTTGACTACATCATCATGGTCTAGATTGAAAGATCCAAGAGTTGTTCGAGTTTCTAGAGCTTTTGGTGGGAAAGATAGACATAGTAAAGTATGTACGGTCAGAGGGTTAAGAGATAGGAGAGTCAGGCTTTCAGTCCCAACCGCAATCCAATTATATGATCTCCAGGACCGGTTAGGACTAAATCAACCTAGTAAAGTCGTCGATTGGTTACTTGAAGCAGCCAAACACGAAATTGATGAGCTCCCTCCTCTACAAATCCCACCCGGATCAAGCTTTGGACAAAACCTCCAAGCAATGATAAATGCTTCATCACAAGGTCCGAAAATGAGTGCTAATTTGGAGGATTATTGGAATCCAGATAAATCTAAAGTAATTGCAAGAGAAATTAGTGGAAACTATGAAGACAATGATAGTGAAGCTGCAGCTCATGCAAGAATCAAGCAAGATAATGGTACATTTATTCAACCTAGTAATTTCTTTGAGAGAAACCCTAATTCATCCAATCTACCAACTTTGTTAAACAATATTGTCCCAAACAGTTCTTCTCTCAAATGGGATCCTTCCAATTTGTCATTATCTCAGTTTGGGAGTTATGGATCAGTAGTGACTCCTCATCAACACGACGGCGGTGTTCATAACTTCAATATACCCTCTGGATCTCAGATTCTCATGTATCCTCCACCACCAACACAAACACAATCATATTTACCTTCACACAATCAAAACTCAGGTGAGTTTGATCCAAAACAACTAGATTTCCAAATGGGGAGTTCTTCTTCAAGTTCTAGTTTCACACCACCTCTATATGCAATAAACCAAGGGATGCGACCATTTCATTTGAGCATGAACCCCAAGTTTTTTTCTTCACAAGATAATGGTGGAAATGATCCAAGCAAATGAGAGTAACATTCCTTCTTGATGTTCAGATTCTTGAAGGCAATAGGCGTAGATGGATGTACTTATTTGGGTGACGAATAATTAAGAAGACGCAATATGGTATGTTCTTGAATTTATTGCGCGATAACAATAACGTAAACCTTGAGTTTGATTGTTAGTTTTGGATTGAATTCGATTATAGTGTTGGTTTCATTCATCATGTTAATTGTTAAACTCAGTTTGTTTTTCGTATGTGTACTTATATAAATAATTTATATATTGATATATGAAATAGTTTTGTTCCATTTCTTCCCATTCGATCTTGAGGTGTAACACAGCAACATTGTCTGATAAATGTTACCAACATCAAATGCGTTTTCTTTTTTCATTAAACTCCTTGCAATGCTTGGGTTCACACTATTTTGCAAAACTTTGGCATTTACTGGTTCTTTAGTTCTTTTTATTGTAGTGAAATAAGAAATAATACAATTTGTAAAAAGGAAATTGATTGTCTTAACGTAGTGGCGCCCTTTTAACTTCGAAACAAATTGTACTGGGGGTTTACAGTATTAGGAAACAAACACCGAGTATTGATGTTTTTATTAATTAACTAAAACATTTTTATCTTGTTGATTATGAATATCTTAAATGTTACTAAATACGTTATAATTTAACTACTGATGGTTTAGATAAGCTAAAACACCTTTGTGCGTGTAATTATCATTTGTTTGTATATATTGATTGTTAAGTTTACAATGATGAGTGGATTATACACTAAACACATTATGTCTAGTAAAATAACAAGATTGATTTTTCACTTAGATCATATTGTTTGTGTAGAATTTATTATATGGACATACCTTCTTATATAATTTATTTATTTTTACATGTGATAATGTGTGTAATATGAGTCGACCAACTGGTATTACCAATCTTCTAATAACTATGAATTCAAATTAAAGCAATGATGTTACATAAAGTTTAGTTAGTTAATTCGTAAGTACAACACATTATTCACTTATTTTGACATAATAATAAGTCCCGGCTTAATTTAAAATTGTAAAAATTACAAATTTACAATATCTTTTTATTAAATCTCAACTACGCAAAATTGTAATTACTACTAGAGCGTGATTTATATTTTAGGAATGAGGACAATGACAATAGCAAATAAATCTTAACATAACCCAAAATTGTAGAAATTTGTTATCCTTTATTATCTTAGGGTAATATGTTCCAACTTAAAAAGTAAAAGTAAGTTACTTTTCTAAGTTGCCTATTTATAGGTTGCTCTCATTCACTCAGATGGTCCAGGCGAATGGGTCTCATTCGCTCGGTATTACAGTCAAATGTGTTCATTCTCTTGAACTCTTGTTCCTACATAATTATCAAATTATCCCTGACCCATTACAAACGATAAACCTAGCCAACGACTAATATTAACCTATCACTAGCTGTGGATAAACACAAAGTGCATTTACAGACTTCCCCTTTGACCTAACTAGTGATTTTGCTCTTCAAAGTCTTCAAATCTTCAAATTCTGCATTCTCCAACTTGGGGATATACACAATATTGCATTTACAAACTCCCCTTTGAGACTTGAATACTTTCTGCTTTTGCTTGAGCCCTTGCTTGAGGAGATCTCGTCTCAATCTTTTGCTAGCCTCGATGTCTTAGGAGTATTCAAGGAGTCTCTGCTGTTTTGATCATTAGTTTGTGACTAAGACTGAGATCTATATCAGAATTATCTTTTATTTCAATATCATTCTCAGTTTCACATTTAGTATTCACATCTTCTCCAGCTTCAGTTGCCGGAGCTTTACCATGATCTGGTTAGTTTAAAGATTGAATATCGGGTACTTTAGTTTAGATTGTTCTTGTTGTTCATGTTTGGTACATGTTCAGCTTCAGGTTCTCATTGTGGAGGGGATGAATCATGCACATTTAACTTCATACTTTGTCGTTGAATCAACATGAGCACTACTGTGTTTGAGAACTACATGAAGATTATACATAATTGCATAAAAAACAACACGCATTAACAATGTCCATTGAAATTCCCACTGATGTATCTAACGTAACTCTTAGTTGATTTTATTTAATGTTAAAAAAATTGACATTGAAACATCCACGATATAGAAAATTATACATGAGGGAGGACGGCGTGCAACCCGTTTTGGCCACGGGTACCCCTTTACCCACACGGGAACACCGTCATCGTGGTCACGAGTAGTGTTCCCGTGGAATGAATCCTGGTTCTAGGCAACAGGCATGGACATTGAAATTTTGTTTTTGTTTTTGTGCCAACGGTTATATTACTGTTGGCAGTCAACTTTTTCGAAAAAAATCTTTTCTTTCCTAAACTAACTATATATATATATATCATTTTCACTCCAATTTTCCTATCTATCCAAAATCTCACTCCATATTTTCTCTCCATTTTTTTATAAATGAGTGACATTAAAGTAGACGAATTGAGAACAAAAAGGCGTGAAGATAACCCAGACAATGATCCCAACCGTCCGCGGGATAGTGAGCCACCAAGTGCTTCAATAACATTTGGGATCCTTGCTATTACTCAGGGGGAGTCTAGTGAGGTAGCAGGTCATCTGGGAAAGATAAAGGAATGCAACCAGTAGATTTGGCGATTCCTACTTTCGAAGACATATTTCCGTAATAGGAGTTTTATTTCAATACACTATTTGAAGAATAAGAGCACGGAAAGGCTGAAGGATATTGGCTTACTGTCAGATGATTTAGATCATGGAGAACTGTTTGATTTAGAAGAGGGTGAGCTTATTCCAGATAGCCTGGAGGATTGGAACCCGATTGAAGGTGAAGTAGAAGTCTATTTGGGTGATGATGTTAGTGAGGTTGTAGTTCCCAAGCAACTGTTCACTAAAAGCATGATTGATGGGTGTGATAAGGAAGTTGAAACAGATTTGAATGAGTTGAGAAATAAGGTGAGTGAAGAGAATGTAGTGCGGGATCCAGAAGCAGAGAGAAAAGAATACTAGAAAAAGATGAAAGAGCTTTGGCACAGGAAACTTCCAAAGCTACTTACATACAAGTCTGATTATGATGCTACCAATTTGAGACAGTTCACTAGTGGCATTATCAGTTGGTTCTTTGACTCAGAGTTGAAGCTTTTTGTGATCAATCGCTATGAAGGAATTTAGTATCTACCCAGAAACTACAAAGCATTTCATTCTTTACCGTTGCTGGAGTTAAGAGATCTTGCTAGAAGGGATTTGATAAATCCATGGTATTATGGTAGAGCGGATGCTTTAGAGAGGCAACTGAGGAAAGAGATAAGGGAGAACAAGTTTGATATGTTTAAGCCTTTGAAAGGGAAATAGGTGTTTGACAAAACACGGATTGATCTTAGAATGAACAAGCCTTCGGTCAAGATGTACTTCAAATGCGTAAGATATTTTAAGAAAGTTCCCTTGAAGAAGATGCCTCAAAATATTTTGGCTAATTTGAAATGGTGGTACGTGGATAGCGATACAACAGAATCCGTGATGGAAGATCAAGATCAAAAGTGCTTGCTGAGAGTCTATGATCCTATGCATCTCGTGAGCTTGTCAAGAGCAGATTTGAAGAAGCTGTATAAGCAACAGATTTACTACATAGATGACTGGAGGCATCATGGGTATCGTTATCAAGGTGTGGTTGACTTATGTGTGGAGAAGAAGCTACATTCTGCCAGTTGCTAGCATGATTTGGATGATTAAAGTCTGCTGAAGCTGTGAAGATCTAGAGAGCATTCGTCAAGGGGGAGTTTGTTAGTGCATTTTTCTGTGACAAATGCTCGTCTAGATCATTGGTCATTTTGTGGTTGATATAGGCCTTTTGTAACATGCTTGTTAGTGTTATAATAACAAGTATGATGGTTGATTTTGTACCCTAGTGAACATAGGATATTAATGAAGTGGAATAGTCAGCGAAGTCTTCGCTAACCTTGGATCTTCGCTAATCTGCTAGCCTACGAATGTGTTTGTGTATAAATACTATGCATGGAGTGTAGGCTACGGTTGTTGGTTAGGTTTTATAATGGAACATTGGTTGTAATCAGTTTGATAGTTGATCAAAGGTTCCACGCAATTTAAAAGTATTCTTTCGTGTTCTTGTTTATTCGATTCATTATTTGCATAAACATCTATCAAGTGATTTCGCACCTTGATAAATCTGATCAATCTTGTCACCGATCTATTCCACGGACCTACATTGAATAAGATCATATATACATTCCCCCGCTCGAAGTGAATTCGATTTTACAATCAGGAAATTGTAGCCTTGATTTTTTCACGGATAATTCCAAGCGAGCCGAACAAGAAGACACTGCAACATCTAAAAAAACGATGTGTGCCACATGGTCGGGAAGGATGCAGTATTTTTTTAATGGAAGATTACTTCGTTGACAACCCAAAATACAACGAAGCGATGTTTAAACTAAGGTGCCTTATGTCAAAACATCTATTTTTAAACATTGTAGTAGATGCTGAAGCAAACTTTGAATGGTTCAGAGGGCGTAGATGGTCGGTTTAGAAAGAGTTTTACGGACATACAAAAAGTCATGTCTGCAGTTAAATAACTCGCAGCCGGTAATCCTCCTGATGCGTATGATAAGTATTTATGTATGACTAAGAGGATGTCGCGTGAATGTTTACAATTTTTTTTTGCAACGAAATAATTAAATTCTACGGGGATGAGTTTTTACGAAGACTGACAAGTTACGACATTACATGTTTATATGAAGCACACGAAGAAAGACATCACTTTCCCTTCATGATTGGTAGTATTGATTGTACACATTTAGTTTGGCAAGCGTGTCCTAGGGAATTACGAGGACAATATATGAGAAACGATCATCAATGCCCTATGATCATGCTAGATGTTGTTGTGTCACAAGATATGTGGTTTTGGCATGTTTTTTTTTGTCCACCCGGTTCACTCAACGATACCAATGTTCTCCAACAATCTCCAGATTTTCTCACCCCAACGAAACAGAATGGTGCCAAAGTGTTCGTTACTTTAAATGACCATTTATATAAACATGGTTACTATCTTACCGATAGGATCTACCCTGCTTGGTCAACATTTGTGAAAGCATTTTGATATCTGACCGATCCAAAGGAAAAGAAATTCGTTAGGGCGCAAGAGAAGGCAAGTAAAGATGTGGAGAGATCGTTCAGTGCACTAAAAGGGCAATGGGGCATAGTCAAGCGACCCTTGAGGGCGACAACCGTTGATAGACTTAGGATCATTGTCTATATGTGCATGATATTGCATAACATGATCTTGCAAGACGAGGAACGTGCAATATTACTGGTCCACATAAGAGATTCCGCAGTCCAACCAGTGTTCGATGAAAGTGCCCTTGCGATGTTGAGAGACTCTGATATGCATTTCCGACTTCAAAATGATCACGTAGAACATCTAACCACTATAGATCTACCCCATCTCGAAGTGGATTCGGAATAGTTTTTCTTTATCTATTTTTTTACTATATTTTATTATTAATTTATGTGTGTTTGCATTTCTATATTTTTTATAGTTTATTAATGTTAGTTTAGTTTAGTTTGAATAAAATGTTTAATTAATGTTTATTAGAAAAATAGGAAAAAAAAATTCAGTGTAGTGAATCAGTGTAGTGCTGCCTCCAAAATTATATTCAGTGAAGTAAATCAGTTAAATGAAGTGGCAGTGCAGAATTAATAAAATCCATGAAGTGAAAACTTAAGTTGAGTGCCCCTCCCTCTTTGAGTTAAAATATGAAACCTACAATTCCGTGTTATGAAAACTGTCACATAAGATGCGGTTCTACACCAAAATGATGTGGTTCCTTTGAACCCGCATCTTTTAGCATTTAAACAAAAGATACGAGGCTGTAAGATTCGGGTCTAGGACCGCACCTATTAACCTAAATCACCACATTTTCGCCTCATTGTGTACTAGTGAGTGCTCCTCCCTCTTTGAGTTAAAATATGAAACCTACAATTCCATGTTATGAAAACTGTCACATATATGAAATAATGTTATTAAACTGTCAGTAATGCCCAAGGTTACTGTTCATAGAATTTATGTCGTATTAAATAAGTTATGACAACTTTTACTTTACCATCAATAGAAATAGTGAAATTCTATTTAATAGCAACCATTGTTGGGTAACATAATAGAGACGGTGGCTGAAGGGAATGTGCATGATTGAATCGTATTTTTAACAGATTTGATTAAAAAGTGACCGTCAAATTTTATATTATCTAAGAGCAATAAATAAGTATTCATGGAAGTAAACAAGGGTGTCAAATGACTTCGACTAGAACTCTTTTAAAAAATTATGATTTCTTTTTAGAAAAACAGGTAATAATCAGTAGTACTACACATGGGTTAATATGTGGGGTGTTCTTTGGTTTATTTTTTTTAGGTTTTGGGTTTCTTCGGGTAGGCTGTTCGGGTTTTCATAGAGAAAAAGTGACCCGATAAGATAACTGGATCATATTAGAGTTCGGGTCGGTTAGGTTTGGTTTATTCGGGTTCAATGTTCATATTTCGAATTTAGATGTAATATGAAAAATGTTTTTCTCTTTCGCAAAATATCATCAAAATTCATTATCTTACTTAAAAGTATTATTAAAATGCATACATTATTTGACAATCTAATATTATATTGTTTAAAAGTTTTAAAAACTTAATGTTTCAGATACAAAATACTTTAAGCTTAAAAGCAACTATAAGAAAAGGACATTAAAAATTCGGATTTTTTTTTCCGGTTTCGGGTTTTCCAGGATTTTAGCTTGGGAAAAGTGACCCATAACCAACCCATTTAAAGTTAGCGTTGTTTGAGTTCGGGTTATTCGGGTATTTTCTAATTCGAGTTTGGTGTGGCTTTGGATTCGGATCGGATTTCAGGTTCCAATTAAAAATGATCGGTGCTACTAATATTTTTCATACAACTCACAAGTGAAATCTAGCTATATTCTAGGACGTTGAATTGTTAGAAAAGTAATAAACCCGGTCGAACAACTGCCAGTCCCGCCCCGTAACTAATATGACCAATTTGGAGCACACCCTTAGGATTGGGGCACCACCCTTAGTAAAATTAAATTAGTGACTAGGTAAAAAATCTCACTCTCGTTTGCGGTGTGCGCATATCATGTGTATATGTGTGGGTTAACGGGGCAAAAGTAAGATTGTACTAATTTTAATGTTATTTTATTAATTTTGTGAAAATAACGTTAAAAACGACGAACGGTTAATCATGTATCATGTAATGACGTTGATAGCCAAAAGACAAGAGGATACATGCACCAATCGGACTTGTCCCGATTGCTAAGTATTATATGCCTAGTGTCCATAGCTTGATACAAAACTAGTATCGAGCAAGGGGTTCATCGGAAGCAAAAATCCTAAACGCTCATTTTAAAAGTTTGTTTAAACTCCCTGATTGTCTCCGTTGAAAAAAACATCATGGGTCTACTACTGCGTATAATGACGAATTGATTATAGTAATCACATAAGAAGTCTAGCCATTCTTAACTATATTAAGACATGTTATATAAAATGATATATTGCATGAAAGAAAAAAAATTTAAAACTGGTTTTACAAAATCTATACATGATTCTTTTAATTAACAAAAATCTAATGAATGTGTGCATAAAATCCAAGTGCTGATTAAAGTATTGTTGGGTGAAAAAGACAGGTGATAAATAGCGATAAATAGCAAGTGTCAATTTTGCATCAGATCCAATAACTAAACATACAGCAGCTAGTGAGTATGCGGTAGCAGGCTAGCAGCATAAATTAAGAGGATGTACGTACAGTAACTACTTTAAAGCTTTGCGGTCCTGATGGTTTAGACTTTTATGATCAACCCAGCCAAAATTAAATATATAGCTTTTATTTTTCTAATTTCTAAACATAAAATAGCTTTAAGAAAATTAGTTGAAAGACGAAAAAACACACGTATTTACAAAGTATTTTCTTCGATTTTTAGAGATATGAAATTGGGTTTAAATTTTTTCTTGGGTTAAAAATGCAGAAATGTGAAACTAACACGTAATTTTTTTGTACCATATTAAAATTATTATCTTTACATTGATGGAACTTTAAAGGTTAAAGCTGGAATCCAAGAAAATGGTTACGTGGTATACCAATTGTTGTTTTAAATTGATGCATCATTGAAATGGTTATAAATTCGTAACTTGAAGTTTGCGTGACATGTATATTAGTCTTGATAAAATAGCAAACACGTCATCCTACACTGACATATTTATTTTGATAATGATGGTGATTTTAATTCTCATTTTATTAATGTTTATTGAAATAAATGTTAAACTACGTGTAAAAAAATGTTACACGAATTACTTTTCGTTGAAGACGATTACCAAATGTCTACAACTGATTGTAAAGCGAATAATCATGTATGTAAAAGTTTATATCAAGTGTGGGTTCATGTTATTTTATGTGTACGTAGTAACACTAATTCACATCATGGCAATAAACTAAAATATTTCCTCGTCATTGCAATTAGTTTTTGGTTAGGAACCATATTTTCGCATATAAGGTTTGCAACATATATCGCAATTTATTCACCACAATACATAAAGATAAGACCTCAAATAAAATGGGGAATATATGTTGGATATATATAAATATTGATAACTAAGTACGGAAGTCGCCAATGACCTCCAGCCCAGCTGGGAAGAGGTGAGAGGGTTTACTTTTTCGGAGGGTTCCCGCCCGGGCTTGGTCTTGAGTTCGAATCCTGCACACCACGAAAAAATTCCCTGTAACGGTTTGAGATAACTTCAAAGTGGACACTGGTGCGTGGGTAGGGATTCGAACTCGGGTCGAGGGGTTGTCTGTCGATTGGTTTCACCGCTGAACTACACCTTCCAAAAAAAAAAAAAAACTAAGTACAAAAGTCATTAGGGGGACTGAAGAAACTTAGGAGAGTTATCTAAGTTGGAATGAGTTATGATTGTTTCATATTGTTTCTCAAACTAAGAAAGCGTGGACTACAAGTTCAAAATATAATTCATTTACAAAGATTATCTTTTGAATGAGTTATGATTGTTTCATGATTCTTTCAATGTATATATCAAAGATCTCTACAGCAGCTAGAAACCGGTCTAGTCTTTTACCCAAATTTGGAAACGAGGGCTACAATCTGTCGAGGAGTTTTCGGAGATGCATGATCTTCAATTTATGCTCAATAATGTTACTTTTGCAGGTACAAAAGATCAATGGGAGTGGGCCGATGAAAAGAAACGTCCGTTCTTGGTGGCGTATATCAAAGAAATGCTCCGCAATGGGAGGGACATTCATCAACCACATCAAATGAAATGGGAAAAGTGGGTTCCTAATAAAGGCAACATCTTTGTTTGGAGATCTGAGACGGACTGTATTCCGACCAAGATGGCTTTGGCTAGGCGTCATCTTGAAGTTCAAGACATGGGTTGCACTTTATGTGATACGAATAGCAAAGATTTGCTGCACTTATTTACTAGTTACGGCTTCACTTATAGGGTGTGGTCCTGCGTGAGGAATTGGTGTAAGGTGATTCGATTATATTTTTTGATTTTAAGGAGTATTGCTTCTCCACAAGAAGGGTTCGAGGAATAAATGGGCAAGAAAGGTGGTTAGAGGTATCGTTATGATACCTTGTTGGGCCACTTAGAAGGCACGAAACACTAAGGTTTTTGAATGCATTAATCCTAAGATTGTTGATCTAGTGGCCTATGTTAAGGCTTGTTCTTTTTTTTTTTGTGGTTGAAAAGTCGGTCTAGTTTTACCAATCTTCAGTGGAAAGTTTGGGTTCGGTCTCCTGTATATATGTTGTAATCGGTTTGTTTGGCGGTCCTATCTTTGAGGGCTCGTCTCGTTTTTAATGAAAATTATAGTTAAAAAAATTAATATACTTACTATACTAGTGGGGAACCCGCGCGTTGCTGCGGAGAGACAATTTGTAGCACGATACTTGTTACTGTTAGTTTATCGATTCTCTCATGATATATTGTGTAGTATTTGATTTTAAAGGCGTGCTAGATCGAGTAAATATGTTGTTAATGGATGTTATTTTTAAGATGATTCTTAGACTTGTAGAAAACAAATATAAATAAACTATTAATTTAGGTAACAAATTACTAAACTTGGTTGAGAATACGACAAAAATTATGTCATGTTGTCATTACCAGTAAATATCATATTGTCATTATTGGTAACATTGTTTTTATATGTTTTATAAAACTTTATAAGTAACTTTTAATGAAACAAACAAGTTAAGTGGTTTTAGTTGTTAAATAAATATCTATTTAATCTATTTGTGAAAAATGGGTTGTTACCCAAGATTTAACCACCATATATATTCTTTGCATTTATAAACAACATGTGTTAATGCATCTTGCATTATGCCTCTACAATTGACATATATAATCTATGTTACCTTATTAAGGAGGAGGCATGTCTACAATAGTAATTATACACAAATTTTAAGATGGGATATCAAGAGACTCATGCTTTAACATAGATATGTCATGTAAAAGTTCCCCATAATACCCCTTATTGCATTATCCACTTGTACTATAACTATAACTATAAGGTAACATAGATAATTAAAGAGGAACTTGAAGTTGAGAAGGAGAGAGACTAACCACCATTCGAATACTAATTATCAACTTGCTAGATCTTATAGGGAATGTACATAGCCCATTCATAACGGTTATAGTTACAATAGGTAATTTGTTTGTATAACACGCTCATTAGAAAAAATGTTGCTATCTATTTTTTTTCTTTTTCACACATTGCCACCTCACACTTTCTTAGCTTTAGCAACTTTAAATCCTTGTATGCAATTTGTTTCTATCTATCATAGAAAAATGCCAAGGGGAGAAAACCAAGATTGAAGACCTACATCAATCTTGGCAGAAACATGATATCAAAATATAATCTTACATTAATCACTCTCTTGCTTACTACAACTAAATACGTACCTAACCAATTGTATGTTGGAAACATTTAACAACATTTAACAACCGCTTATAAAATGTATGGTAGCAAAACCATGATGTCAATTGGTTTCGTAACCATAACCATAATTTATGGTTAATTGATCATAGCTTAACCATACCATCGGTTAATTGCACCATTCGAATACTAATTATCAACTTGCTAGATCTTATAGGGAATGTACATAGCCCATTCATAACGGTTATAGTTACAATAGGTAATTTGTTTGTATAACACGCTCATTAGAAAAAATGTTGCTATCTATTTTTTTTCTTTTTCACACATTGCCACCTCACACTTTCTTAGCTTTAGCAACTTTAAATCCTTGTATGCAATTTGTTTCTATCTATCACAGAAAAATGCCAAGGGGAGAAAACCAAGATTGAAGACCTACATTAATCTTGGCAGAAACATGATATCAAAATATAATTTTACATTAATCACTCTCTTGCTTACTACAACTAAATACGTACCTAACCAATTGTATGTTGGAAACATTTAACAGCCGCTTATAAAATGTATGGTAGCAAAACCATGATGTCAATCGGTTTCGTAACCATAACCATAATTTATGGTTAATTGATCAGAGCTTAACCATACCATCGGTTAATTGTTTGTTTGTTCGTTTTTGTTAACTAGGCTAATTCGGTTATGGTTCAGTTAATACGGTTATTTGATCACGCCCTAACCTTAAAAAACATTGTGGTTATTGCTCAAAACTAAACCGACCCGCCTTTGCACAACCCTAGAATCACAAATTTAAGTGTTATGTCCCGCTGCATCGCGCGGACACCATACTAGTAAAATTAATATAGTTGTATAATGTGTCTCCGGACCAAGAAAAAAAAAGCAAGAATTGAAAACATTACGGAATTGAAAATCATATACACGTTAGGGCTTAAATATTATACATGATACTAAATTAAAAATCTAAAAAAGAAAAAATTATAGATTTTCACTGGGTAACTTGAGCAATCTCACATTGAATATGACATCATTAACTGCTTTCCTCTCCATTTTTACCAAGAATATTAATATTAATAAATATTTTCATATCTTTATTTGTTGGGTTCAGTTGAGACCACAGTTACCAGGTTTGATCATGTTTAGTTGTGTGTTAGAGTTGGAGGGTTGGTTATGTAATTAAAGCATAGTTGTAGTAAGTAAACCCTAGTCTGCGAACTTATTACACGGGGACTGCGAACTTAATGTTAAGTTCGCAGTCCATCAGGTTCTCCCATAAATAGAACCTCATTTGTGCAGCTAGGGTTAAGGGTTTTTGTTATATCTTTTGAGAGCACAAGTTGAAGGTGCGAACTTATCTAATCCATGGTTGTTCACTGCTGAAATCATTAATGGAATCGTGTCTTTATGTTTCTTGTGTGTCGGTTTTTATAATCTTCATCTAGTTCTTTAACTTGTCTTGATTAATCAACTAAAACACCTAACAAATAGGTGTTTCTAGTTGATAACAATCTAGTGCACACTTAAGATCTAGTATTTTGGGACTACAATTTGGTATCAGAGCCTCTGTGCTCGAGATTGTATCTATCTAAAGATATCAAAACCCTCCTTGTTAGTTTTACTATCAAGTTTTTCAAAAATTTTAGTGTTTGTCAAAGTTTGAATATTTTCATTGTTTTGCCTTAAAATCTCGTGAATAGTGTTTCTAAGGTGTTTAAAAGGTATTAATTTCAGTAGAAACATCATTCAAGAGCTTCAAAACAATTGAAAATCTCTTGGACTTGTTTCTGGTAAGATTAAAAAGTTAAACAGCCGAAGTTGCGTACTTATTGTGCGAACTTAGCTCATAAACTGAGTACTTGTTTCTTATTTCTGAGTACTTGTTTCAAAAGTTGAGTACTTAGCTCATAAGTTGCATACTTATTTCTTGTTCTGTGCACTTAACTCAAGTATTGATGTGCGCACTTAACTCATAAGCTGTGTACTTATTTCTTGCTGTGTGCACTTAACTCATAAGTTGCATACTTATTTCTTGTTTTGTGTACTTAACTCAAGTCTTCAAAATCGTGTGCACTTGCTTCATCATACTGTGCACTTAACTGCGTACTTATAAGTACACACCTGCATACTTAACTGCACTTGGCTAGGGTTTCTGCGAACTTAAATCTTAAACGAGAGTTTAAGTGTCTGTGTACTTATACTAGTACGCAGGCTCATCAGTCAAAGACTGAGCACTTGTGCTGCTCTGACTTGGCTGAACTGCGAACTTAAGCCAGAGTGTGTACTACAGGAACTGCGAACTTAGTGACTGCGAACTTAGTGACTGCGAACTTAGTGACTGCGAACTTAGTGACTGCGAACTTGTGGACTGTTTGAATTTTTCAAGGACTTTGGACTGTAACTTGCTAATCTAATTAATCAAAACCCTAAAATCAATCTAAAATCAATCTTAAATCATGTCTGGTAACAACTCATTTCAAGTTAACCCCATAACTCAAGCTGAACTTGAAACCGGCACTATAACACGTATTCCCAAGTTGATGGGTGCTGAAGACTATGGTACATGGAAAAACAGAATGAAAGCTTTTTATTTTGTTAACGATCACACCCAATGGAACTCAGTTCAGCTTGGACCTCACATTCCCACAAGAACCACTGATGCAGGAGAAGTGTTCAACACTGATCCCACTACATACACTGATCTCGACAAACAACTGATGCAGCGAGACCAGAAAGCCTATGGTGCTCTCACCATGGCTTTGTCAAACGATGTATACAATATGTTTGAAGAATACGGATCAGCGCACGATCTGTGGTTCGCTCTGAGTGAGTATTATGAAGGAAATGCAGAGATGAGGCAAAACAAGCAGGATATGATTCAAAAGGAATACGACATGTTTGGAAGTATCAGTGGTGAGAGTCTGTCGTCACATATAGACAGGTTCATGAATCTGTTGACTAAGATGAAGAAAGCTGGTATTCCTGTAAACAACCGCAATTCCATCAAGAAGCTGCTCGATTCTCTCCCAAAGGAGTGGAGTGTCCAATGTATGTTGATCAAAAAGGACTACTTGGATGCTCAGTCTACTTTGGCTGATCTTATAAACACTCTGAAATCGTTTGAAATGGACATCACAAAGAGAGAGATGAATCAAACAGTGTCAAAAGTTACTCCAAGGAGCTCTCTAAAGAATCTGGCTTTAATGACTCCAATTGGACAGAAGGCACTGGTGGTTGAAGACTTTGGCTGGGGAAAGGAAGCTGTTGCAGCTAAAGCAGATGTTAACAAAGCATTGATGGTAACGATATGCACCAAATCCGCAAATGGTGTAAACTCTGTGGAAGGATCTTCAGTGGGAGTGCCAAAAGGAGGAATGCAAGAGAGTGCGGGTCTGAAGAGTGTGCTGAGTGCTGAGAAGAAGAAAGATCAGACTGGAGAGGAGGCTTTGATAGCTGAGAAGACACCCACTGAGAAAGCAGCTGAAAAGATGGAAAGTGCACCCAAGAAAGCTGAGGAGAAAGATATGGTAAACATTCCTCTTGAAATAAAATCAAAGCTGTGCTCACCTAGGTGCGTTACAGCTGTTGCTTACTGTTTGTCACACAACAAAAGGGTTTTGAGAGAAATGGATGATATCCAAAGAATTAACTCTGAAATGAAAGAAAATGAGTGGGCATATCAGCGAAAGTTGAATGCAACTCTAGCTGAAATGCAGACTCTAAAAGAATTTGTTCTCAAAAAAGATTTTCTAATAAATGACTTAACCTCAAAATTAGAAAAATCTAGAAATGAAACAACTCGTCTTCAAATCATTATTGACAAATGGAATGTAAGCAAACAGGCTCATGCTGATATCGTTGATTGCTCAAGGCAATCATTTGTAAAAGATGGAATTGGGTATAAGGACAAGAATGGAATCGAAAGATCACTATTCTTACCCTTGAGCCGAAGTGAATACATACCCATTCCAACACCTCATCCTAAAAATGATCTTTTTGAAAACAAATGTGATGAATCTGAGTCAAATGCTAACATAAGTAAAAGCGATGCAGATGTGACCCAACAAGGTCGGGTGGAAGATGATGAGAGTTGTGGTGGGCAGACAATGGGGTTAGGGCATCCAGGTGCCAATTACTCCACAGTGAATTGGTTCATCTGGAACAATGAAAAGTCTAAAAACAATTTGATTTCGGATGACTGTAATACTTTAATTAATATGGATGACTGTAATAGTTCAACTAGGATGGATGACTGTATTTCTAAACTTGATTTGAAAGGGGCCGTGGCTCCCGATGATAGGAAGCCTCCTATCAAACGATCAAATGTTTGTGTTGAAAATGTTATTCCTGTGTGTGTTGATCTTAATGCTGCATTCTCTGATGATAATCATGTGCTCAAACCATCTGTGTTTGTGCCAGAACTTAAGCGTAACAGGTTTGGGAAATTTCTCACTGAGGAAATCCCATAATTTATCCCCTCATCCACAGATGTATCAGGTTCTGAAGAATCACAAAGTGAAACAGGTACCTCAAGTTCTGAAGAATCACTGAGTGATACAGAGAGCAACATCAGCATACCTGACTGCAACACAAATGAAGAATCAAGTAGCAGCAAGGATGAATCATGTTCAAGAGAAAGCTCCTGCTCAAACAAGATCAAGAAAAGAACATCACAATCATCATCATCCAGATCTTCTCCAAAAATCAAGCCTAAACACTCAAAATGCTTTAGATGTGGAAAAGAAGGACATGTGGTCAAAAAGTGTCATTTAAAACCTAAACCACAAAATGATGTCAAAACTCAAAACTCTTTTTCTGATCAGATCAAAAATCTTCAAGAAACAGTAAAAAGTTTTGTTAAAACCACACAATTTTGGAAGAGAAAAGAGTCAATGATGGGTGAAAATCACGACAGATCAAAACTAAAACAAACTTGGATTCCCAAAGTCACTTGATTAAATGTCTGAGTCGTGATTGTACATAGATTTTCTTTAGTTTATCTTTGTATATTATTATTTTTTTTATATAATTTTTTTTGAGTTGGATGCTGTGCTCATTTTCAGTCAAATCCCAAGCAATCTCATGAAACTGCAATCAAAAGGATCTTCCGCTACCTCAAAGGAACACCAAAGCTTGGTTTATGGTATCCTAAGAGTGATAATTTTGATTTAATCGCTTACTCTGATAGTGATCATGCAGGTTGTAGAATTGATAAAGAATTTGTCTCTGGTGGTTGCAAATTTTTGGGGAATCGGCTTGTATCTTGGCAAAGCAAAATGCAGATAACAGTGTCTATCTCCACTGATCAAGCCGAGTACACTGTTGCATCCAGTTGTTGATGTCAAGCTTTGTGGATCCAAAATCAGTTGCTGGATTACGGTTTGAATGTCAAGAAAACCCCAATCTTCATTGATAATGATACTTGTCGTGACATCGTGAAGAATCCTATCGACCATTCTAAAACACTACATATTGAGATCAGGATTCACTCTATTCGCGATGCTCACGATAAAGGATACATTCAAGTGTTATCCATTCATACTGCTGATCAAAAGGCAGATATCCTCACAAAGGCTTTTGACAAAACTCGTTTCCTCCAATTGGTCACTTGGCTGGAAATGATAAATTTTGAATGAGCTCACATTATGTCATGGTGTTAAAAAAAAAAAAAAAAAAAAAAAAAAAATTCCTATTTTCATACAAAACAAGATTTTTGGGGGAGAAAGTATATCTCTATTGCAAATTAACAAGAAATGATAGGGACTAATCATATTTTGTCAGCATGTGAATAGGATCCAGAGGATGTTGCGGCTTCAAGCAACGACATGTCGGTAGATTCAGCTTGGAATCGAGTAAACTGCTAATAGGTGATTAACAGAATAGATCTACACGGAAAGCTGGATTCCCACTGTGTTTTAGGTCTGCACAAGCTGAGTCCGGTCATACACAGGTTGAGAGATCAAAAGACACAGAAAATTTTGTGCATATGTAATCAAAAGACACCTAAGTGTGCAAGCTACCAATGCGGGGCTATTCAAACAAATGAGCAACAAAAGACACGCAATGTTAGTGACGTGCAAACATATAGATAGCTCAAAAAGCAATCAGATGATCATCTTCTCTGCTTATGGGAACATAGACCTGAAGCTCTCATCATCTGATTGACATAATGATCATCTTCTCTGCTTATGGAAACATAGACCTGAAGCTCTCATCATTATATCTCAATAAACCTTGAGGATTGGTAGGCTTACACCTAGCACAAGTGGGGTCCACTAACTTTCCGTCAATATTACCAAAACATGATAAATCTCATCACCAAACGTATGTTGAAAGACGAGAGGCATGGATTTAAGTGGACAAACATACCGACAGTTTTTCTTGGGCTGCAGCGATCCAACGGAAAGTTGAAATGTGATCTGGCAGGTATGGTTAGTATGATCTTGTATGCAAAAGGTGAGAAACAGTTAACCCCTCCTTGTTGTGTTTGTTTTTATTAAAATATAAAAAGTTTAGGGGGAGTATTAAAATATGTGTTAGAATGTGAGATGTGTTTATTGCATATAATCCTGATCATCATCCAGTCTGTGATCAAGAACAGTGCAGGGGACTAGATTGTGAGATTCTTCGATCTGGTAGATGTATTCATGTTTTATCTGTTAGAGTTGATGTAGCTGTTTGGGAACACATTCAGAGTTGGAGCCGGTTAGACACTGCTGGAAGAAGGAATGCTATTTCAAAGAGCAGTAGATCATGCTAAAGAAAGGAAGCTGGAGATGCTAGAAATTTTGGAAATGATCGAGGCTGCAGACAAAGAGAAGGAGCTTGGAGACAAAGACAAGGAAATTGCTAACAAAGACAAAGCTGACAATTAAAGAAAAGCAGCCAGAATCTCTGAAGCTCCAGAAGTGATAGTTCCAAAACAACCAGTGCGGGTAAAGCAGGAAGAAGGTGAATCGAGTGATATCTCGGTTTGAAGCTAACAGATGAAGATCTGGTATCTGTGGTCTAGGGGGAGTATTGTTGGGTTCAGTTGAGACCACAGTTACCAGGTTTGATCATGTTTAGTTGTGTGTTAGAGTTGGAGGGTTGGTTATGTAATTAAAGCATAGTTGTAGTAAGTAAACCCTAGTCTGCGAACTTATTACACGGGGACTGCGAACTTAATGTTAAGTTCGCAGTCCATCAGGTTCTCCTATAAATAGAACCTCATTTGTGCAGCTAGGGTTAAGGGTTTTTGTTATATCTTTTGAGAGCACAAGTTGAAGGTGCGAACTTATCTAATCCATGGTTGTTCACTGCTGAAATCATTAATGGAATCGTGTCTTTATGTTTCTTGTGTGTCGGTTTTTATAATCTTCATCTAGTTCTTTAACTTGTCTTGATTAATCAACTAAAACACCTAACAAATAGGTGTTTCTAGTTGATAACAATCTAGTGCACACTTAAGATCTAGTATTTTGGGACTACATTATTCATCTTTACCTTCTAAATTAAAAAAAAAACATTTCAGATGACTTCAATAAGCATTGTTGTCACACCCTCAAATATCCACCTGCGGAGTTCTACCGCGAGGCGTGTGACATACCAGGATCTAAGTCAACGGTCACAATAAACGACGTCTAAATGTAAAACATACGTAAATAAAACCAAGCATAAGATTTAAAAACCATCATTTGAAAGCGCGGAAGCGTATAAGTTTACAAAAGTCAAATGAAATCAAAACATAAGTTTAAGAGTTTAACATTTCCAAGAAAACATGCATAATGATCCTAGACGCGAGACGACTCCAGTGCGACTCCGTGCGCCTAGATGACAGCTGCTACCTTAGCGACCTGAGAAAACATGCTAAAAACGTCAGTATAAAATACTGGTGAGTTCACACGTTTTTAAGGAAAAATGTTTCACGAGCTTTTGAAAGAACTATCATGTTACTACTGACTGAAGAAAATACTTGTTTGACGTGTAGACTCCAAGACGAACCAACCAACGAACTATCGTTAATACGACCAACGCCCTATCGTTTACCACGACTAACGAACCATCCAAATATGTCCAACGAACTGTCACTTCGTGGTCAACGAACTGTGCATTCACAATTAACGAACTACCGCCATAACGGTTAACGAACTGTCACAACGTGAGCCATATGAACATAGAACATAAATGAAACGTACAACCAACCCAGCATAACATGATCTTTTACAAAACGAAGTACTAAGCATGTTTCTCCCCCGAAAACGAAAACAGTAAAGAGTGGGGCCGTGAAACTCACCTTAGGTTGCGTCTTCTGTTAAATAAGTAAACCGTTTATATGATATGATAGCCCCAACTAGTGGCAACCTATCATAAGATACGCGTTAAGTTAGACTAATAACCCGTCGGGTTCCTTAGTCCCTAAGTCCAGTCCATGACCATTATGTGTCCGAAAAGCGTGTTTGACCGACAACCAGACCACGTAAGACAAGACTCGACATCCCATTGGTGACCCGACATTCCACGTGTTCATCTCATACACAAACATACACAAAACATGCGCTTAGCACTTAACATGCGTTAAAGTTCAACGATTCTAACACATAGGTCAAATAACGTACGAACAAGTCCGAACACGTGTTACTATGTTACTAGGCATGTCACGGGGTTCCTATCATGTTCCTAGGTGTCAAATCGGGTTTCGGGATGTTAAAATACACTTATAGCAGCATTACACGCGATTAGGAACTTAGCATGCAATTAGGAAAGTCAACACGTGATTAGGGATGGTCAACAGGCAATTACAAGTGCTAATCGCCTCATATGTTAGGTGATTAGGGCTAATCACATGCATTATAGGCGATTATGGTCATGTGGTATGCAATTCAGGGCTTAACTAGTGATTAGGGTCACAATTGCATGACATGAAGGCAATTAGGATCACAATTGCATGGACTGATAGCAATTATGAGGCTAATCGCCTACTACATCACACGAGTAGCCCTTGTCTTAGGCGATTATGCCCCTAATCGCCTATAACATAGGCGATTAGGATTGCTAATCGCCTATAGTGCAGCAAATGTGGTTTTTCGCGCGTTTAAACCTCCAAATCAGATCCGAAACGTGCGCAAACACCCAATAATCATTCTAACATATTAACAAACATATTCCAAGCAAAACCCCTAAGTTTTCATCATTCTAACAGTCCCGAATGCGAGCGTTTTCCCAAAATAGCAATTTAACATGAAAACATCACATCAACATGCAAGAACTTGCCCTGAATAGCAAATATCCAGATCTAATCACATAATCACGTTGTCCGAAAGCATCCTACTGTTCTAACATCATCCTAGAGCAAACCCTAACATCAAACAATCAACAACACTCCTCATATCATCCTAAATCATCCAAAATCCTTCAAACGGGTCAAAACATCAAGTATCAACAATACACGACCAAAACCATTCAAACTCCTAGGACATTATCATACTAACTTGTAACAGCTAACAACATCATAATATCACAAAAACAACCATGATTAAATCCCAAAAACTCTATCTTTAATCACATATAACACATATAACACATGTAAAGGTGTGGGTTTGTTTAGAAACGGTTTTAAATGGATTTTCAAAGACAAAAACATTTATAAGTCAGGTTTGGACATTTAGGGAGTATAACATAATCATTTAAAGGTTTGGGTTTGAAGAACACACCTTGTATGTAAGAGTAGATGATGGAATAAGCTTGGAAATGGTTGTTTGTGTGTAAAAACGGGTTCCAGAGGGTGTTTGTGGGTTGAGATATGTTATGGGACGGATAGGGTTGTGTAAATAATGTTTTGGAGGTCAAGGGTGGTATTTATAGGTGTTTTTAGTCGTCAGACATGTTGCAGGCGATTATGAAGTTCTATCAGGCGATTAGGGTGCTAATCGCCTAAATAAACAAGCTAATCGCCTAAGAAAACAAGCTAATCGCCTACCAGGTCAGGCTAATCGCCTACCAGATCAGGCTAATCGCCTACCAGACTCAAGCTAATCACCTGACTGATCAGGCTAATCGCCTATCAGGTCAGGTGTGGTGTATTTGGCGCGTTAAGCTCCGTTTTAACATATGTTAACACATTTTCACGTACCGACAAGTCACATAATGGTTATAAACACATAATACATGAAAGCAAACACGTTCACACTCGTTCACCAATCCCCGGGACTCGAGACTTGCGTATGTTAAAACTCTAATGACGTGCGACTCGACTCGACCGACCTTGTTTTGTGTAACGTATGCGCGACTCGCTAAGGTAGACTTACTAAGTTTTCAAAAGTTAGTTAACGGAAGTTGCCGGGTGTCACATCATCCCCCTGTTGAAAGAATTTTCGTCCCGAAAATTTCCCGAAGTCGAAGAGAGAAGACGATTAAGAAGAAAAATTTTCCGGGTCGTCACATCATCCCCCTGTTGAAAGGAATCTCGCCCCGAGATTCTTTTGGCCTCAACAGTGATGAGTGTCGACCTCTGTGTGTGCCCAAGTAACGTTCCCAAAAGACAGCGAGTGAATATGAGACAAGAGACCCTCGATCGAAGGCCTACTGGAGACTACTATGATCGGTATAACTAACCCACTTGTACCGTCCAAGTAACATCCCCAAAGGACCCTCATCGACCCCAAAGAATGAGAAGTAAAGACCAAACTACAAGGAAAGCACCCGAAGACACGAACGCACAACAATGCGAAAAAAGTGAAACCAAAGCGTAACAAGAGATAGGAAAGAATACGTACGAGTAACAGTGTCTGGGTCCACCTGGTTCTCCCTAGCACCAATCACAAAGACACGAGCAGTCGGACCACCACCCTCGTTGTTCCCACCGCCACCTGCGGCCCCAGCTTCAGCCTGGTTCAGTTTCGGGCAGTTGCGCTTGAGATGTCCCAGCTCACCACAGTGATAGCACCCACGATTTCCTTGAGGAACAGGAGCAGGAACGATCGCTTGACCCGGAGCTGTTTGGAGATTGACCCTGCAGTTCTTGGCGACATGACCCACCTGCTTGCAACGGTTACAACGAAACTTCTCGCAATTGCCGAGATGATGGTACCCACACTGGTTGCACTCTGGTAGCTTCCCCATATACCCGCTCTGCCTCTGACCTGAGGACGATCCCAAGGCTTCAGTCTTCCTTGCTTGCTGATGTGGCTGACCCGAACCCGCGGTCTTTCCAGTACTATCCCACTTCCTCTTGTTGTCCCCTGGTGTCTTCATGTCGGAGCCCCTGGGAGGTAGGATACCCTCGGTAATCTTTAAGTTGGTCATCTTGGTAGCCGACCGCACCGCCTCAGACATGGTAGTAGGATCCCTCGCAGCCACCAACCCCGCAATCTCTGGCACCAAACCCGCAAGATACTGCTTTACCCTCCTGTACTCTGGTGTCGACAAACCTGGACACATCACCGCTAACTCGTTGTGCCTGATCGTGTACTCCTCAACCTCAGAACCCACCATCTTAAGATTCCCATATTCCTGTTCCAACCTCTTAATCTCCTCACGCGGGCAATACTCATCCTTCAACCTACGCACAAAGTCCGCCCAAGGCATGGCGTTGGCCTCCCCAAGACCAAGAGTCTGTGTGACGCTGTTCCACCACGTCAAGGCGGGTCCTAAAAAGGTTCCCGAAGCAAACTTCACCCGATCCGCTGCTGGAGTCTCACATAAAGCAAACACCGACTCCGTCTTCTCCAACCACCTGAGCAACTCCACAGCTCCCTCCGTACCACGGAAGTTGAGGGGCTGACAATCCTTAAACCACTTATAGGCAACTCCCGCCGGAACCGGAGGAGCGGTAGCACCCATAAAGGTCTGCTGGGCAGCCTGAAAAGCAGCTAGCGCAACACCCAACTGTTGCTGCATCATCTCATTGAGCTCGTCGTACGTCAAAGTGATGTTACCACCACCTCTACCCCCACCAGTGCGGCCTCCACGTCGTCCCCCTGTACGTCCACCAGTGCGTCCTGACATCTTCTGAGAAAGACAAGAAACAAACGCTCAGACCCATCTCCAACGCTAAACCAAGAGAATACGAAAAGTCCAGGATTGGGTCCAAACGTGACCATTAATCCCAACACGAGATCCACCAAGTCTTCCATGCATTTCAACTTATGATTTCGTGTGCACCCGAAATGATAAATTGCTCTACATGGTCCTCAAGGCGTGCCCCGAGCTCGAACCTCAAGTCACCCGGTACCCACATCTTAGGAAGACACAGTCAACACAGATCAACAAAAGAACTAGGAATACCCAAGAATGAGATGGAAGGTACAACACTGTGTGATAAGGACACCGACACCCCGACAAAGTTAGTATGTTTACCAAAAGATACGACTCAAAAGTATGTGACCGTCTAGTGTGTGAGACTCGGCTATAGTCTAGACTCTACATGCAGTCCTAGTTCACTATAACCATTGGCTCTGATACCAATCTGTCACACCCTCAAATATCCACCTGCAGAGTTCTACCGCGAGGCGTGTGACATACCAGGATCTAAGTCAACGGTCACAATAAACGACGTCTAAATGTAAAACATACGTAAATAAAACCAAGCATAAGATTTAAAAACCATCATTTGAAAGCGCGGAAGCGTATAAGTTTACAAAAGTCAAATGAAATCAAAACATAAGTTTAAGAGTTTAACATTTCCAAGAAAACATGCATAATGATCCTAGACGCGAGACGACTCCAGTGCGACTCCGTGCGCCTAGATGACAGCTGCTACCTTAGCGACCTGAGAAAACATGCTAAAAACGTCAGTATAAAATACTGGTGAGTTCACAGGTTTTTAAGGAAAAATGTTTCACGAGCTTTTGAAAGAACTATCATGTTACTACTGACTGAAGAAAATACTTGTTTGACGTGTAGACTCCAAGACGAACCAACCAACGAACTATCGTTAATAAGACCAACGCACTACCGTTTACCACGACTAACGAACCATCCAAATATGTCCAACGAACTGTCACTTCGTGGTCAACGAACTGTGCATTCACAATTAACGAACTACCGCCATAACGGTTAACGAACTGTCACAACATGAGCCATATGAACATAGAACATAAATGAAACGTACAACCAACCCAGCATAACATGATCTTTTACAAAACGAAGTACTAAGCATGTTTCTCCCCCGAAAACGAAAACAGTAAAGAGTGGGGCCGTGAAACTCACCTTAGGTTGCGTCTTCTGTTAAATAAGTAAACCGTTTATATGATATGATAGCCCCAACTAGTGGCAACCTATCATAAGATACGCGTTAAGTTAGACTAATAACCCGTCGGGTTCCTTAGTCCCTAAGTCCAGTCCATGACCATTATGTGTCCGAAAAGCGTGTTTGACCGACAACCAGACCACGTAAGACAAGACTCGACATCCCATTGGTGACCCGACATTCCACGTGTTCATCTCATACACAAACATACACAAAACATGCGCTTAGCACTTAACATGCGTTAAAGTTCAACGATTCTAACACATAGGTCAAATAACGTACGAACAAGTCCGAACACGTGTTACTATGTTACTAGGCATGTCACGGGGTTCCTATCATGTTCCTAGGTGTCAAATCGGGTTTCGGGATGTTAAAATACACTTATAGCAGCATTACACGCGATTAGGAACTTAGCATGCAATTAGGAAAGTCAACACGTGATTAGGGATGGTCAACAGGCAATTACAAGTGCTAATCGCCTCATATGTTAGGTGATTAGGGCTAATCACATGCATTATAGGCGATTATGGTCATGTGGTATGCAATTCAGGGCTTAACTAGTGATTAGGGTCACAATTGCATGACATGAAGGCAATTAGGATCACAATTGCATGGACTGATAGCAATTATGAGGCTAATCGCCTACTACATCACACGAGTAGCCCTTGTCTTAGGCGATTATGCCCCTAATCGCCTATAACATAGGCGATTAGGATTGCTAATCGCCTATAGTGCAGCAAATGTGGTTTTTCGCGCGTTTAACCCTCCAAATCAGATCCGAAACGTGCGCAAACACCCAATAATCATTCTAACATATTAACAAACATATTCCAAGCAAAACCCCTAAGTTTTCATCATTCTAACAGTCCCGAATGCGAGCGTTTTCCCAAAATAGCAATTTAACATGAAAACATCACATCAACATGCAAGAACTTGCCCTGAATAGCAAATATCCAGATCTAATCACATAATCACGTTGTCCGAAAGCATCCTACTGTTCTAACATCATCCTAGAGCAAACCCTAACATCAAACAATCAACAACACTCCTCATATCATCCTAAATCATCCAAAATCCTTCAAACGGGTCAAAACATCAAGTATCAACAATACACGACCAAAACCATTCAAACTCCTAGGACATTATCATACTAACTTGTAACAGCTAACAACATCATAATATCACAAAAACAACCATGATTAAATCCCAAAAACTCTATCTTTAATCACATATAACACATATAACACATGTAAAGGTGTGGGTTTGTTTAGAAACGGTTTTAAATGGATTTTCAAAGACAAAAACATTTATAAGTCAGGTCTGGACATTTAGGGAGTATAACATAATCATTTAAAGGTTTGGGTTTGAAGAACACACCTTGTATGTAAGAGTAGATGATGGAATAAGCTTGGAAATGGTTGTTTGTGTGTAAAAACGGGTTCCAGAGGGTGTTTGTGGGTTGAGATATGTTATGGGACGGCTAGGGTTGTGTAAATAATGTTTTGGAGGTCAAGGGTGGTATTTATAGGTGTTTTTAGTCGTCAGACATGTTGCAGGCGATTATGAAGTTCTATCAGGCGATTAGGGTGCTAATCGCCTAAAGAAACAAGCTAATCGCCTAAAAAAACAAGCTAATCGCCTACCAGGTCAGGCTAATCGCCTACCAGATCAGGCTAATCGCCTACCAGACTCAAGCTAATCGCCTGACTGATCAGGCTAATCGCCTATCAGGTCAGGTGTGGTGTATTTGGCGCGTTAAGCTCCGTTTTAACATATGTTAACACATTTTCACGTACCGACAAGTCACATAATGGTTATAAACACATAATACATGAAAGTAAACACGTTCACACTCGTTCACCAATCCCCGGGACTCGAGACTTGCGTATGTTAAAACTCTAATGACGTGCGACTCGACTCGACCGACCTTGTTTTGTGTAACGTATGCGCGACTCGCTAAGGTAGACTTACTAAGTTTTCAAAAGTTAGTTAACGGAAGTTGCCGGGTGTCCCAATTGTACTATAAGCAATAAAGGTTGTATTTATTTAAAATTTGCGGGTATCCTTCACTGATGCTTTATAATATAGTATAGATTTGATATATATAATTCCTGAAAACTAATTCATCTATAATTTAGTTATGTACCATGACCGAGTACTCTCCGTCTAGTACGAGTACTCGCAACTCTTCGGTTGACCAACCTTGGAACGCCTACTGACTTTTTCAATTGGTATGGAAAGATCAGAAGCCTTCCATTTTGGTATGTTTGTGACTGGTGCGCCTGCAGCCTCTTAATATAATAAGTGCCCATGGTTTGATTTGTTCTATAACATCCTGAAGAGAGAAAGCCGTGAAGAATGGAATACGTTCCAGCCACAGTACCTTAGATCCTACAAGACCAAAGAGATACATCCGAAGACTGGTCATCCCATCTGGGAACACAAGATCAAGCCTCCAGATAGTATGTCGAAGATTCCAATAGCTCCTTTGGAACAAGACTTCTCATCAAAGTTCTGGTTCTGGTACTATGATGATATTACGACTGAAGCAGTGATTGTGCTAGAGAACACTCCAAAACTATGCAGGAAAGTCAGAATCTGCGATCCCATGTGGCTCATTAACCTCTCTGAAGCTGATATCACTACCCTCTACATGTATCTGATCCAACAACTCGAACCTGCAGCCGATCAAGCTATCAAGTTTTAGCGTGTGATTCGGTTCTGCCATGTATTCAAGATACAATCAGGTTGTGACTGGTCGAATCTCAGCAGGATCAGGACGTCAAAGGCATGAAGATGAAGTGTGTTGCAGGTTTTGATGTTTTGTAGTTTGTTTGTCTGTTTTGAAGTTTCTGTCTTTTGCAAACATACTAGCTAGGTCCAAGGGGGAGTCTGTAAGTACATGTATGTCCCTAGCCTAGTATATGTGTTGTTTTGATGTTAATATACGTGTTTGGATGTGTTTCGAATGATTCTGGGCAGTTTATACTAGCGACTAGGTCTTAGGGGGTGACTAGCTTAGCTAGTCGCCTGGGTCTCAAGACGACTTGATACCCATTCGCCCCTCCTAATCGCTTGTTTTGAACCTCATCGCCCATAGGGCCCTGGACGACTAGGTGGAGGTATAAATACTTCCAATGATTTCCCTAATCATTTCAGCTGTCACATCACACATTCCAAGCACCCAAGTCATAGGTTTCGGGTCTGTTGATTGTCGTTGTACACTCGAGCTCTTTTTCAATGCAATAACAACCTTTTAACCTTTATTTTGTGTGTTTGATAACTCGTTTAACATATTTTGTTGTCGTTTCTGTTATCCGAACATCATTTAGGGGATTCCACACACTATGTGAATAAGCTCGTGATTGTCGTGTTGTCCGAATATCGATCCTACAATAATAAAGACATGGAGGTTGTAAATGTAAAGAGTCACCACATTATTGTTAATTTTTCCTCATCAACTTTCTAATTATGTTAAAATTAATTTCTTCAACAATTTAATATTTAGGTAAAAAGACAATTTTACCACCTAAATGACTTCAACAAGCATTGTACTATAAGCAATAAAGTTTGTATTTACTTAAATTTTTCGGGTATCCTTCACTGATGCTTTATAATATAGTATAGATTTGATATACATAATTCCTGAAAACTAATTCATCTATAATTTAGTAATTTACCATGTCCGAGTACTCTCCGTCTAGTACGAGTACTCGCAAATCTTCGGTCGACTGACCTTGGAATGCCTACTGACTTTTTCAACCATGATTTAAAGGATTTATTTTGTCAAAATCATGTAAAGCATGTTCTCAAGAGAGATATAAAAAAATGTAGGTCCTAGATTGGATCAATTCCGTTAATTGATTCTACATACACCATTTATGTGGGTGTAATCCAAATCCGTATGTTATCGAAATTGTTTGTAATGTTATATGTGTGCACACGATGTACATAAGCTTATTCTGATTCACTCAAATCTTGACAAACCACATCGGATCTAAGATTCTCACAATTATGTTTCCTTCTTCCGGTACAAACATTGCTTAACTAATCTTATCATTATAATGCCACCACTTCACTGATTTAAAAAAGTCTTATTTCATTTTCTTGGAAGGAACCTTATTCATTATGTGGCTTGTACTTCAACATCGCTTAGGGCTTCTTTGTGGATAGATGAATCTTTGTGTTGTGAACAAACGTACTTAGATTAATAATTGAAGTTATTAAAACAGTTTGACATTAGTTATATGGCAGGTCATGAGAATATTACCTGTTTGATCTAGTTTTTTTAAACTTTCATTAACTAACAAAAACCACACGAGAATCTATAAAACAAAAGACCGTGGGAAACTAATTACAACATGTACAAGGAGAAATTACACCAATCAATTCACTTAAGCTGAAAGGAGTTTGACCTACTACCCAACTAAACAAAACAGTAATTTAACACTCGATACTATATGACCAAAATTGACTCTTTTATCATTGAAGATCGAGTCATTCCAGGTCTTCCAAATGCACCAAATAGTCGTCAAGAGAATACCGTGAATAACCAACTTCCTTATCTTCAAAATTTTATGCGTGTCAACAATGTCTCGAAATCCAAAGAAAAACAGTTGGTAAATCCTGCACCAACTACTGATTTGCATCCAAACTTGAGAAGATATTATGCACGCCGTAAAAAGATGAGCCACTGCTTCTCTTCACCTAGACACAAAGCACAAAAATATGTGCATATGATGACAATCATGATGTAAACGTGTAGGTCTCCCATATCAATAAACGATGAACTATTTCAACAAACTGTATTTTGCAGAAGTAGAAATTAAACAATATATCAAAATATGTGTAATCAGAATGCTATGTATGACTTCAAAACAATATTGATTACGATACTGATGAATAACAAATGTCACAAATACAGTAATCTTACAAAGCGACGGATCAAGCCCACTTTTGTGGGTTCGTAGGAACAGTGTGGAGAAAACGGAAAAAATTAGGAAGAATCACTGAATACAGAAAATCGTGAATTCCTAAATTCGCCACCATTGATACATGCTAATGCTTCTTTTTAACAATTAATCACCAAGTTAGTTGTTAGTGGGGTTTTAACTTCCAACCTCCATTTTAGAAATCAAGATTAGATCCACCACACTAAACTAAAAAAAATATAAAAAAAACTATGGATTGAATGTTGTGGTGCATTAAACAAGTCAATAACAGTTAATATAAGAATTAATGAGTGGTTGATTATTTAAATTACGTCATGGATTCAATTACATTTAATTGAAAATTATACTAACGTGACCACTCCAATTGACCGGGATATGGAAAAAGGAGATGCTATTGTAAAAAGAAATTTATCGTAAAAAATTGTAAGAAAGACTAAAAGGCTGACACATGGCTTTAGCTAATATTATCCATCATCATAATTGTTGACTTTTATCAAGTTTTACCTCCATTTTTTTAACGGCCATCACTTTTTCACACTACATTATTATTTAAAAAAACACCATAAAAACAAGCTTTTTATCCTATTTCATTTGCATACCCCATTGCCATATTTTTTTTAAATCGTTGGGTTGATCACTTGCGTCTTTTTGAGGGTATACATGCGTGTTTTTCTCAGGTAAAACTTGCGTAATTTTCAGGATATACTTGTTTTTTTTTATACCTAAATACCTGATCAAAGACGCAAATGAAAAAAGATGCGAGTTATACTTGATAAAAGACACAAGTTATATCTGATAAAAGACGCAACACAACTTATACCTCTTTAAAAAAACGCAAGTTATACCCGATAAAGCCGCAAGTTATACCTGATAAAAAATACAAGTTCTATCTGATAAAAAATGCAAGTTATACCCGATAAAGCCGCAAGTTATACCTGATAAAAATGCAAGTTATATCTGATAAAAAATGCTAGTTATACATGATAATCACGCAAGTTATCAACACATTAATTTTTTTTTATAAATATAGCAATAGGGTATGGAAATGAGAGAGGATTTGTTTTTATGGTGTATTTTTTTCTAAAGTAATATCGTATTAATTAAAAGTTATGGACGTTTAAAAAATGGAGGTGGAACTCAACAATTATATGTTATATTTATTTTATCATTCTTCTTCTCTTTTAGAAGATCCAAAGTATATATTCTCACTTTTAATCACATCCATTTATTCATTTAGATTAAAAGCCTAAAGTTTTTCTTATCATTTTTATGTTAATATAATTTTTACACAATAGTTTGACTGTAGAAAATGAAAAAATAGTTATTCTTTCTAGCATATTATAAAAGCATTACTCAAAAAGAAAATCGTTAAAAGTTTAATATTTTAGAAAACAACATATCCCGTTATAGCAAGTCTAGAAAGAAATTACTGTAACTAGGTTTTTATCCAGCCGCGCGTTGCGGCGGCGTCAATCTGATTTAGAAAATAATTAAGTAATGACATAGCGTTGCTACCGTAATATTCCAACAACAATCATGGGTGGGAGTCTTTGTTTCAACTAAATTAGTCTGCATCAAAGTTGAGGAAAACATCTTATAACCAAGGAAAAATAACATTGTATGTTCCAGAGTAAAAGGTTTGAAATTGTTGTGTGGTTTTATAAAATTTAGAGTATAAAGTTTTTAAAAAATAGGGTGTAGTTGTGTGTGGTATGGTATGAAGTTGGAAGTTTATATATAACGTTTTTTTTTTCAAACGGTCCATTCCTCTAATGGTCAAATGTTAACGTTCAAAAAATATTGGGAAATGGGAAGGGGCGCTCGGTGGAATCTCACCGTTTGTGCCGATCAACCTTCGGGGAAACCCTCCACATCACCCCACCGATCCATTTCACTGAACCACACCCCACCGTCTTATGCTTTGCAAAACCCGCATAGCGTATTCCCCGTTAGTTTCGCGTATGCCACATTAGTTGGTTGATTCTATGCAATTGTCTCTGTACTATATGCAACTGTCCGTATAATATATATATATTACTAATTTAGTATATTATGCAATTTATATAAATATTCAATAAAGCCTAAACCAAAACCAAACCCTTAGTCATATTTGGCCAGTACACCATTTATTTTGGGTGGGTGAATTTAGGATATCTAAATTAGGTAATATCTTGAGTACGTTGCGTTAATATATATGAAATGGAATGCAATTGTTGAACTGTTTACTTGAATATTACTTGTTAATGTTGGTTTTGGTTTGTATGTTATAACTTAATTTTTTCTATTTACTTTGGACATGGAAGGACACGAGATACGCTATGGACAAAGATATGGATATTCTATTAAAGACATTGATGCCAATCTTTTTAAGGGAGTTAGTTACGTAATTAGTTTACAGGAAACACTTTTATCATTGCATTGTATATGGATAGTAATTTCCCTAAGAATGAGTAAGAAAACTCGATATTTTTATTAACGAACTAGCAACAAAACAACTTGTCCTAGTGCACTTCGTTTTTCGCAAGGTGTCGTGAAAACATGCAGATTTGAAGTGTCAAGAGCTAGCCTTGTAACAGGCTCACAAATGCTAGACATGGTTTAACCTGACAACAAGACCTATCCTATTATATTCATTTGTAGCAACAATATCCTTCAAACTACAATACACACATATTTAACCAATCACTTGATTTTGTATATAGTCATGCATTTGAAGTTACAATTACACTTTAAAGTAGATACATTATTTCATTGACCAGTTTTTCTACTATTAAACCAACGCGTATTGTTAACAAGATACCGCGCCATTCATGACCTCAGTAATCAAATCTTTAAAAACAAGTCGTTCGATATCTAACACCAGAGCTGGAACCTCTTTACAGTAGTCTCCCCAGTCTTCTAATGTTTCATTAGTGTGGAGATCACTTATTTCTAAACATAGTTCTTCTAAAAGCTTCTTTGCATCTAAAATCTTCCCTTCTCTTTTGCTTTTCCATTGTCCAGGACAAAGACAGGCTATCTTGGACAGTTTTTTGACAAGTATAATATTAACAGTATCAAATAATAATTTTCTTTCGATTTTTTCGGATTTTAAGGTGTAGTCTTTGGTTTTCTCCAAAATGTTGAACAACTCAGGGTTGATCAAGTTGCTTGTTGGATGAAGGTGAACTATTGTAGTGGCGAAGTCGAGATGTTTCATGACACCTGAGGCTAATAAAATTTCCTTGATGTATATGTGGTCTTCATTTGTGTCTTCAAGTGGATTGATGGTAGCTTGCAATTCAATTTGATGAACATGTTTCTTTATGTTTTTAAGTTTTATTTCGTTCGACACGAAAGTAAACTTATTTAATTTGGTGCTGCTGATCAGGTCATCAACTTGACTCCATTCTAATTCATCAATGCATGAATCTTCATAATCTGAAAAGAGAAAAAAAAAATAAAAAAAGGGTAATTTTAGTATGGCTAATATGGGTTGGGTTGGCTTGGAATACTTGATAGTGTTACTTAAACATTGGTTTGGCTCACTTGACCCATTAGAGATGAGAACATAACCAAATTGACTTGTTCATAGGTAAATGGGTCAATATTAGTACCTATAGGTTTGTGTACACTCGCTCATGTTCAATGTTCATATTAGGGTGTTCATAAACCATGAAAAAAAATCGAAGCATGCAAACTGAAGTAAGTTGGCCGGTTTGAGACTCATATAACTCGGTTCATGGTTCGGTTTTTAGTGGTTTAACTGTTTAGCCGACAGTTTGGAACCTGCTCTCTGAACTAAATCACTCATTTAAACTTTATTATTATTTTTTTCATTTTTATGTTCATGAGCCATTTTATCATTCAAAAAGTTCAACTAACGCCGATAATAATAATAATAATAATAATAATAATAATAATAATAATAATAATAATAATAAAATAATAATAATAATAATAATAAAGGATAAATAAATAAAATCAATTCAAACCTGTAAACCAGAAAGTCTGTCTCACTCACTCAACCTGGCCTATTTGGTTTTCATTTCCTGAAACTATAGTTTGCGGTTCGGCCTAGACTTTTCTTCAAAATTGGTTGAATCATACTGGACATACCCTTTAAGGTTGTGGGGAGTGGGATAAAGCCCAAAGGGGCATTATTATGCCATGTAAGCGCTGCGTAAGATATGGGGCAACAATGGTGCCCCCTTTGGGGTGATGCTTAGCGACCCCTTTATCAAAAAACAAAAAAGAAAATAAAACGGAAAAAATCTGATTGGTTGAAATGGGTGTGGGCCCTCTTTTTCATGCTTTAACGCCCGCAAATGGGTTGATGAAGTGGATCAATAGCACCACTTTTGGAGGAGGGGGGCGGTGTTTAGTGCCCAAAACGGATGATATGGCATGCGGCGCCACTCTACACCCCATAGCGTAACAAGAAACGTACCTTCAAGAGCATATGATGTCTTCTTTATTGGAGATGGTGTATCTTCTGTGTAAAATGCATCAAGAACTGAGACAGGACTTGGTTGTTCAGTCACTGGCTTATATCCCATCAACCTTTCTGTAATTTTATTCTGCAGAAAAAGATTAAAAACCTTATGTTATAAAACCAAATTAATGGCAAAATAATCCAACGTAAGTACACTTATTAACCTTTGTTTCTCGAGTCCAATCCTTGCTATCTGCGTCTGGCCCGTTCTGTGAAGCAACACTAGCATCACTTTCTTCACTTAAGTTTCTTATGTGACGCGTGTCCCTACACGACCGGTCCCTAGTTTTCGAGCTTGATACAATCAGATGCCCGTTCGATTGCTTTCTGATCTTCGACAGCTGATGTCTCGGGCCCACTCCTTTTAAGCAGTCTTTTGTTCCTGCAGGTGTTAACTGTCTTCCATGTCCCCTGCCTGGGTTGACTTTTTGTGGATTTGTCATCACCATAGAATCACAAATTAGATTGGCTGTTTTGATGGCACTCTTATGGGGCTGTGTATTCTCTAACTTAATCTTTATCCTCTGCATTGCTTCAAGTGTATCTTTAAGAGCTCTAAGATCCTTACCAGATGACCTAAACCGGCCTTTGGTCAACCTTTTTTCAGTATGATTATAATCAGACTGATAGGTTTGATCGGCCCGTTTGACTTTCACATTGGCCTGTTTTTCGACTTCCTGCTTCCATGGAGTAGGCTCTAGTGGAGTTCTTGTCAATGCACTGGAAACTAAAATCTTTTCATCATCCAAACAAGGTTTAATCTTTAAGGCTTCACATTTTAAAACATCTAGGCCCATTAACCGCGCCACTAGACTTGATGGTGGTGATTTGTTACTTATGGGCTCGCGGGTCGGGCTTGGGTCAATGAAATTTGCAGGATGGTTCAAAGAATTTTTGTGACTATCCAAGGATAGCCTTGGGTGGTCTTTGATATTTGCATATGATTGTAACTTATACGGCGATACAAGGTCATCATATGAGAGTCTTGATGTCTCCTTTACATCTTTAACTCCCCTTGCAAGTGTACTAGACATTTCCTTATGCTTAACAAGGTTTTGATCTCTTCTTTCATATGTAACGGGCTTCGGGTGCTGTTGTAAAAGCCTTGGGGAATCGACATGTGTCATTGTGGGGCCCTTTCGTCCGTCTTTTGCAACAGTTTTAACTGGCACCGCTCTAGGCTTTCTAGTCATTGAGTCCTTGACTACATCTCTAATGTTATCTCCTGGCCCGACACGCAAATTATATTTATTATTTGAGGTTGGACACGCGGGCTGATCAGGAACAGTGCTTGGGCCAAATGAGGATGGTTCGAGTTGTACTTGTTTACAACAATCTAAAGATGAACGCGAAGAAGGAAACGAGTTTCTTGATGATTCAAATGATTCTCTATGTTTTTCTTTCGTGGCCGTATTCGGGCCCTGGTCCTGTTAGTTACCAAAATTGAGTTTTTTGGTTTGAAATATTATCATGGTTGAGATGATGAATCTATACTACAAATCTTGGTCTTACCTTGAGTTTATCTTCTGCATTGTTGATTTTGTTGTGAGTAATACTTTTACCTAAACACAAGTTTATAAATAATTAGATGATGCAACCTTAACATTATCATTTGAAACATAGAGGTGACACAAATCCACAATGTGTGGTGTGGGCTGTACGTTGGCTTGGCCCAAAATATATTTTGTCCATAAAATAATTTTCCATAATTTATCGGTTCCTAGAAAATTGGAATATTCATACATAATTTCTTATTTTCCAAAAAATAATCACTCAACCAATTTTTAGTATATTAAAATCACTAAACCTATAAACGATAGACGCAGCCCAAGTCCCTAAACATGCATATCAGACAAGACAAGTTTATGGACTTTAATACAACAAAATTAACTTCGAAAAACAAAATTCGTGTATTTTTTTAAGTTAAGCAAAATAAGGTTAAGAGATTCTATTTTATGTAAAAACAAATCATGTTAATTAATTTATTGTGGTATTAACTTTTATTGAAGTAAATGATTTAAAGGTTTTGTGCATAAAAAATATACTTTGTTTCCTGTGTAGCTAATTTTATTGTTACCTATTTACCTGTTTAAGATCAGACTCTCAATCAACCCAGATGTGAACAGTCAGAAGTTAATTACATGATTATATGCATATAGTTTGCTAGCTTATGAACAATTCACGAGAAATGGTAGGACAATCTGTTTTGTAAGTTTTTTCATAAAACATATATAGACTCAACACACTAGTTGCTTTAAAGTATAATGTTATCCATTCCAATTACATTTCTGTCAAGTATTTAACAATTAAGAAACTTAGTTAGCCATAATGGAAGACCTTAGAAATTCATAATCAAACATTTTGCAAATGAACATAAAAATTACTATAAAGCACACACACCTTGAGGTAGCTTCTTGTCATGATTGCCATGGCGGCGTTGGCCAAGTAGGTAACGCCGATCAAAGATCTGAAAAATCCCATTCATGCATCCCAATTTTTTATTGATCTCCTGTTTATCTTCTTCTAAGGTATACATAACCTGAGTAATAAACCGAAAGTAAGTTGCCTTTTTCGGTTAAAAGCTCCAAGAATAAGCAGTTAACACATGTTTTCTTGTTTAGAGAGGACACAGAATGTGTAGAACCAAGTGAGTATTTATTTATTGATTCTTTTTTACTGCTTTCTAGCTTTTTTGTTCTAGAGAAGAATTGAATGCTAATGTTTTGGGCTCAACAGAAGACTAGTGGTGTAGAATGGGGATCAACTGCAAGTATTTCATGTGTGATTTAATTGGTGACAGATTTTAGAACTCAAGAAAGAAGTATTGGCATTATACACTCGCCTCCCATATCCAAGTGGACATAATAATGTAGGTGGGGTCTAGAGTCTGGTATCTATATATCTTTATGTGGAAATTGTCTTAAGTTATACAAAATTGCATCTATTTTTGTTTCATACAACTAGTTACTAGTTTTTATTTATTTATTTATTTTTAAGATTCTTGCAAACCATTATTTGTGTCCCAATTTGAAGAAACTACCCCTATTTACTAAAAGTTGAAATTTTTTTACCATTGTGAGTGTCATTGACTTCATTCCATGTCTCTTGTTTATCCTTGCCATCTTTTTTTTTTTGCTTTTATTGCTATGTTCTTTTTGCATCATCTCTACACAAAATTTGTTATTGGCCATCATAATGATACCATAAAATCTATTTAGAGTGGTCCATGTTGGGATTTATACTAGACTTTAGACTTTGTTCAACAGCAGAAGCAAAAAAGGTAGACTAGTTCTAAAATGTTAGAATTTACCGTCAATGATATTCCAAAATTCTAGAGAAATCAAAACACGAAAATGAGACCATCAGCGATTTTTAAAAAATGAGTTTTAAATGCGAGGTAAAGAAAACTGATGATTGTTCGACGATGAGCCAACGTAGCCTTCCTCTTTTGCATATCCAAGTTCGTACAAGTTTCTAATGTCAACTTGGTGCTAGTCACTTCACCTACCCGTTTGAGACACAAAACATGAAACTTCTTCCAATGTCACTTCTCTTACTACAAGAAAATCTAATGCAAATATAGTTGTCTCATATTGGGTTACCCCAGGTAGCCGTACTTTTATTTGTTAGCTGTTCAAAAATAATGTATCGTGTTTGCTTGGAATAATAATTAAAGAGAGCGTGACATAAAAGTTCATGTACTAATGCCATTGACACTTACCAAAACAAGAGAGAGGTAGTTTAAGTTAAATTAGGGATTGAGAAGCAACATGCACCCTCTCTTCTCTCACAGTGTTTACTTTTCTAGATTAAATAAGCAGATGAATCAAAGTGAGGCTAACCTACTTAGTAGAAACTTATGTCTCTTAAAGGAGAGGTTTCATGTTCAAAACCTGGGTAAGTTTAGATTAATTTAGTGGAAAATAGAGTGGAGATAACATTAGCCATTCAAAAATAAATAAATAAGCATGCCAAATATATAATTGTTTGTTTATGCTTCCTATATGACACAAGGAAGTGCTTGTAGCATGATATTCAAGTCCCTCTGAAAGCATCATCTCTCATGCTTTTCAAAAGTATCCAACTCTAGGCTTGTAAATGAACTAAATGTTTTATGAACTATTTGTCAACAGTTCGTCAGCAAGTCCGTTTATTTTAGTTTACTTAATAAATGAACGAACATGAACACATACCTGGTTTGTTCATTTATTTTCATAAACGTTAATTCCTTTAAATTTGTTCATTTAAGCTCGTGAATGTTTGTTACTCTATGTGCGCAACAACAAAACAACATCAACAACAGTAGCAACAACGTACAGCACTAATAACACCAACAACAGGAGTAGCAACAGCAGCAGCAGGAACAACAGGAACACCACCGCCACCAACAACAACAGCAGCAGCAACAACAACAACAATAGCAACAAAGCAACAACAGAAACAACAACAACAACAAAGCAACAACAGAAACAACAACAATAACAAAATAACATCAGCAACAGCAACAACAACACTAACAGCAACAACAGTTACAAGAGGAACAACAAGAACAACACCAACAACAACAGCAACAACAACACCAACAACACCAACAACAGTTACAAGAGAAACAACAACAGCAACAACAACAACAATAACAGCAACAGCAACAACACCAATAGCACCAACATGAACAACAACAACAACAACAACAACAACAACTACAACAGCAGCAACAACAGCAGCACCAGCAGGAACAACAACAACTGTAACAACAACAACAGCAACATCAACAATACCACCAATAGCACCAACAGCAACAACAACAACAACAACATCATCATCATCAACAACACCACCAATAGCACCAACAACAATAACAGCAACAACAGCACAAACAACAACAGGAACAACAACAATAAGAACAACAACATCATCAGCTACAGCAGCAACAACAACAACAACAACAACAACAATAACAACAAAAACAACACCAACAACACCGACAACATCACCAACAACACCGACAACACCACCACCACCACCACCAACAACAACAACACCAATAACAACTACAACAGCAACACCAACACCAACACCAACACCACCAACACATCAACACTAACACCAACACCAACAACAACACCAACACCAACACCAACAACAGTAACACCACCACGTACAACAACACCAACACCACCAACAACAACAGCAGCAAGAACAACAACAAATATGATACATTGTAAACCAGATTTAAAAAATCCCCCTGCATGAATATGATACGTGTTAGCATTACATTTTGAAAAAAAATAATAAATAATAAATTGAATTAGACAATTTAATATAGCTTTTCATACAAAGATTTGAAACTTTCCCCCGTCGTTGGGAAACCCATGCCCTCCTTAGTTCGTGTTTGCTAGGTTTCCTATAAACATAACCGAATGGTTGAGAAACCACCACATGTATTCGTCATTTGCGAATATTGAACTCGACACCGGTTGAGAGACAACGTTCGCCTAATGGTATTCCTATGAATTCACGTACAGACCGCTAGTTAATAACTTTTCCGCCAACACGCCCTGCTGAGTGAAGCGTTTCATAAATTTCTTTAGAAATAAATGGATTTGTTGGGACATGATGAAACATCCCAAACTGGCGCAGGACCTGTCCACGATAATTGGGTTCCACAATATCTCAACAAATTAAGTATGTCTCAATTCTCCATATTTTTTCACCATCTCGACACATCTCTGGTAGTCTATATAAAATGGAATCATACGGGGGTCCAGATAAATGAAGAGGCGGACAAGGAGTTAAACTCTGACCGGTACGCACTTAAGACATGCGAAACGGTCCTTGTATAGCTCAATGAACAGTCTTGCCACCTGTTAAAACAAAAATAAGTTAATATCAAATAAAATAAATTACATTACTGTAAAGTTTCTAAGTTATATATTAAATTACTGTAAGACGTACCTAGGATCATATGTTTTTTCCCAGTTTATTAGAGAGAGATCTAACGTAGGCTTTGTACAAGGCAATCTCTCCCACGCCCATACTGTATATGCATATTCTATATGTGTATGTAGCTTTCGGATTACAAAAGTCAAGATTTTCGGAGTGTTGAAGAACGTTTGTTTATTTTGTGTTTGGTTCGGTCATTGACAGGTCGAACCAATATCTATAAGGTCGAATGAAGTAGTTTATGTTTGATTCATACTTGGTCAGGGTCGAACCAGTTGGTTCGACCACACAATAGGTCGAATGAAATTGCTTATATGTAGTGTTAGTTGTTGACGGTTATTAGAGTTGTTGGTCATTTGTGTGTGTGTGTCTTAGAGAAGTCATTTACACCTTTAAGTGTGTGTTTTTGTTAAGTTGAGTCTGTAAACGTTTTATGATATTAAAGTTAATGAAAACAAGTTGAAAATGATTCTTATTGTGTTTTTATTACGGTTTTTATCGTTTTGCATGACAATTAGGATTTCCGCACCTGATATGTCAATACTCGTGTGATCATATTGTTTCTTTGTTTAAAACCGATCCTACACGTACAAAAAGGCTAACACATCACTACCCCAACTATACCATCCGCACATTGGTAAATCGGCTAGATAGGTTAATATTTAACCTCAACCCAGTTGGTAGCAGAGGTTTGAAGAAGGTGTACACCAATTAAAAGAAGAAAATCGTCCGGGCACGTTGGAGGCATTCGTGCTCAGTTGGATTTTTAGGAAAGGGAGTTTTAGTTAACTTTTTCATGACATAGGGTGTATTTATTCTTTGGCCTTTGATAGCACGATCCTCCAAAATAATACATGTTCAACGATAGAAGTCACCTCTAGTAGTTTCATTACTAAATTTTTGATCACTCCCACAAATTTCTGGATCATCAATTTTAAGCCCCACAAAACCTCTGCGTCTTGTACGGTTACTGTGACCTCACCAAAGGGCATGTAAAATGTATTTGTCTCAGGTCTCTATCTTTCGACTAATGCAGTTATCAATGCATTGTCCACCCTTAGACAATCACATATGAGAATGCCAACAAAACCAGGAAAACGTATATACTTTATAACATTGGGATGGATGGGATTTGCCTGACCCCAAAGCTTCTCGCATCCTTTTCTTACCCATGATAACCCCTCGTCTTTTAATTTATCAGGATCAGCAAATATGTAGTATGTCCGGTGTTCTCCTGTTCCGCTTAGAAACAATAAATTTGTTTTGCAAGGACCACAAGTATATTGATTCGCCATTGGTGATGAAACTTGTAAAAAACAATAGTGGAATTTGAGTTAACAAAGAGATAAGGAATGGGAGTTTGTTAAAAGTTAAGGAAGGTTAAAGAAGGGGAACATGCTCACAAAAGGAGTGCAACCGGATTATTTATTTTGAAAGCTTGGAGGATCCCGTGAAGTTTTTACTTTTCGCCATTTGCAATGACGAATCAATCAATTCGTGGCAGAAGTGGCAGCTTTCGCCATTACTAACGACAAACAGGGCAAGATTCGCCATTACTAACGGCGAACATGGCAGGTACCAACTTTTTCAGATTGTGTAAGAAACGGGTATTTATTTCGTCACTGATAATGGCGATAACATTAGTTTTGAAAATTAGGAGAGAATGGCAATATAGGTGAAACTGTTGAGGGAGATGTCGCTCTATATGCAAAAAACTCCTCAAGGTGAGCCTGCTCACTCGTGCCTTCGTTCCCACCTGCGACAATTTCATTTATTTCCTCGCTAATCCACGTGAGCAGGCTCCCGTCTTCTTGCTTGCGGGACCGTTAACGCGTGAGGGTTGTGATGTTCGTGTGCCACATGGCTCGTTGGCTTGCTCGTGCTTGGTCGCTCGCAGGCCACAACACACAAAGAGTTCTAAGAATATGGCAATTCACATGGGCGTCTATGGCCCAAGCCGGGAAGGCCATCCGGCTTGGGCCCATTTTTATCCAGGGCCCAAGTTTTTATTTTTTTTTTATAAATTTCCTATATGTGTGTGTGTGTGTTTTTAAATAGAAAACTCATTAATATTACAATGTTTGGCCCAATAATAATCAATTTAAAACTTAAATATTATTAACTTAAAGCACATAACATTTATAAGCATAATACCTATTCAACCTGCTAAATAAAAAAACAACACTATAATTTCTATTCAGAATTGAAGTTATTTGACATCACAAAAATTTAGCGACCCTATAGATGTTTTGGAGAATATAAAAGAAGAACGTTATTTCCTAAATGCCTGCATTGCATATAGAATATTATTGGACATTCCAGAAATGAGTTTTTAAAAATTAAAGTTGTTGAAATCATACTTACGATCCACAATGTCCTAAAAAGGACGTAGCGAGTTATCAATGATAGCTACCAACAAAGAAATCTTAGATTGTATATACTGCAAAGAATTGATCCACCAATATGCTAGCAAGAATGCTAGGAGAGTTTCACGAATCGTGGTTAAATACTAGCCTATTATGGTTTGTAATTTTACTCACTATAATATTATTTTTTTGCTAATTATTATGTTTATTGCTATATATTGATCGTACATGACAATGAATTTAAATTATTTAATTTATTAAAGTCTAAAGGACATATTTTTTAACGGCTCGAATAGATAGGTAAATCTGTGAGGACGCCTCTGGCAATTAAGCACGAGTTCAAGAATAATTAATGATTGAAGTGACAAGGAACCAAAGTAGTCGCCTCCTATAATGTATCTAGGGATGAGCATCCGGTCCCGAATACCGATCCCGAACCGAAAAAATACCGATCCCGTACCGAACCGATACCGAACCGAGGGTATTCGGTATCGGTATCGGTACCCATATTTTGGGATTTTCGGTTTCGGTATTATCGGTATCGGTACGGGATCGGTATCGGTTCGGTATTTTAAGGTAAAATACCGATACCACACCGGTACCGTACCGATACCGAACCGATACCGATACCGTACCGGTATAATCGGTATCGGTATCGGTATTGGGTTTTTGGGATTTTCGGGATCGGTATTGTCGGGATCGGTATCGGTTCGGTACCGATCCCGTACCGAGCTCATCCCTAAATGTATCTACACTCCAACAAGTTCTTAAAGCTGTCATCTTGATGTTAGCCAATTATTCAATCCATTTGAAAAGAGAATACACGTGAAAAATTCTTTTTCCAATTTCTTCTTTTTTATCTATAAAGAAGTCGGATTCTGTTATAAAACTTACATAGTAATCGTCTCAACGCCTCTTGTACATGAAGCTCGCTTGTTTTCGAAACCCTGTACTTGCTGCAATAAACTATAATAGAAAATGAAATTATAGAAGTGAACCGGGCTTGTGTTTGACACAATTCCCTTAAACAGATTCTTCGTCTGTTCCCAGGGTACACCGGTTCGAAACAGTGGCGATGGTGCACTGCCGGACTATCCCACTTGCCTGAAAAGAAACCGGAACAAGACTGCTTCTAAACGTTTTGCTGCAGCAATCGATCAATGTATCCGAGTACATATATATGTTCTTTTGTGTGTGTAAGTATTTTTTTTTTTCTACATCTCCAAATGAAGCACAAAGCCTTCCATTATATAAGAACATGGATGTATGAAAAGTCTTCTTAATTAGAGGCTTAATTTGAGACATAAAGACTCTAATTAAGTGACATAAATCTCTAATTAAAAGAAATAAAGACCTATCATCAAAGACATAAAACTCAAGAGTTTTAGTCTTTAATTCACCACATTAAGGTCTTATTAATAATTATAATTCATCAAATTATAATTTCAATAAAATCCATTCACATATTTCCAACAATCCTCCACATGAATGGAGATTATTCAAAACACACAAAAGTTTCAACAAACCCCCACATGAAAGGGAGTCATACTCCGAAACAACCTCATTCCGATTAAATTTCAACAGTTGAGTTTTGCATACAATAGGTAGGTGTGACCCTTTGAACCTTCGCTTATGAAACGCACTTAGCCCACTAGCTCTGAGTAGAACGCGATGTCTTTGAACTCGTCTGCCGTTTGTGTGGACGACAATACGCTTCACACAAGACTCTCCCTGACAACGTCAAGTCCTCATAGTTGTGTCCGTTATGGTCATGGACACGTGCCTGGTTCTGCGAGAGCTCTTAAGTATTGTGCCCCAACAATACCCTTCGAAGCGACCCCACTTCTCTCTCACATAGGTGATCTACTAGGACTGGTTACCTCAGTCAAATCATTAAAAGCCATAAGCTTAACCTCAACCTTGTCACTCTTAGGAATGGACTAGGAAGCTTATCAAATCTTATAGTTAACTCCCTTTTTTAAAACGTGGGGTTTTCACCAACTCTTCCCCACAGTGACCTTCGCCAGTTCATACAATTAGGTTGTCCTATTGAACTCAGATCTTGGGATCTCCAGTCAGCTGAGTTAGGTTTCCTTCGCATAAACTTAGCCTTTCATGGGCTTTAGTCTCATTCCCATTGACGACTTCTGAACTAACTCTCTGCTTAAGCCTTTTGTTAGCGGATCCGCGATGTTATCCTTTGACTTCACATTGTCAACAGTGATAACTCTTATAGAGATTAGTTGTCGTACCTTATTATGCCTACGTCTTATATACCTGTTCTTACTGATACACATTGTGATATGAGCTTTGCCAATTACCGATTGACTATCACATCGTATGCATTAGGCCAATGCCGGCTTCGGCCACCTAGGTATATCCTTAACAAATTGACGTAGCCATTCTGCCTATTCATCCTCTAAAGCGATGAATTTTGATTCCATCATGGATCTAGCAATAACAATTTGCTTAGATGATTTCCACGTTATCGCAACACCTCCAAGTGTGAACAAATACCCACTCGTTGCCTTGGAATCATTCGTGAAAGATATCCAATTCGCATCACAGTAACCTTCAATAACTGTTGAATATCTTTTATATTGCAGCCCGTAGTCTCGTATGTATCCTAATTACCAAAGCACCCGTGTCACGTAATTCCATGAATTGAACTTAGGTTGCTCGTGTATCTACTTAGCTTGCTTGCTAAGTCTGTTCTGATACAACTTATCAGATACATCAGACTGCCAATAATTCTTGAGTACTCTAATTGGTTAACAGGCTCACCTCGATTCTTAGCTAGACATTGACTTGTGTCAATGAAAGTTCTAGCCTCATTAGAGTCATTTCTATTGAACTTCTCAATAATTTTGTCCACATAATAGGACTGACTTATAACAAGTCTATTAGGTACGTGTGATTTGTACTTCCCAAAATCACATTCGTTCATATCAAACCTTCTATTTTCAAATGCAAGTCACCTCCACACTTAAGTGTTATTGGATAATTACCAAATGGGGTGATGAAAGTTTCTTCCTTTCATATGTACCTTGAAAACTTCTCAAGTAACATTTTTACATCCCTACGAATTGTTTCTTAAATGGCTCTTCCCCCCACATTGCTTTCACTTTGATTAAGTTTGAGTAATACCACTCATGATGACATTAGACACCCGTGATAAGATAGCGACTATCTTATATCATTGTGTTATTGAGGTCATCCATTATATTACTCAACCCATATTTTTCACACGAACCGTTTTCTGAGCTATATGAGTTCTCCTCATATTCAGCTAAATAGTTTCATAACCAATGAACTATTTGTTCGGTCCTTTCGAGTCATCTTTTTTAATGAATTATATATTTGCTTTTACAAAATTCATTCTTATGTCGTCACATATGTTTGAATGTTCAAAGTTAATTTATTCTCCGTGGAGCATCTAAATTAACAAGTATTAGTTTAGCATGATTTAGACTACGAATACTTAGCATGTGAACAGAAGATGCCTCATTCTGATTCTTCACAACCTTAAGAGATAACTCATTATCTCTTCCTAACATTCAAGTCTTAGTTTAGACACAAAATGAGATTTTGTTTACCATTCCAAAACCTTGGTTTAAAGAATGCTTCAAAATCATAATTAATTCCATCCATTAGGATCAAGACTCGTTTGCCTTTAATCTCCAAGGCTTCACCATTGACTCTTTAGGACTTAAACATAAGTCTTAATATAAGTCACTTTGATGAACATATTCATCATCAACAAGTCAATTAGATTGACACTCGATGACATGACATTCACATATGCCTAAGTGATATGTATATATTTTGTTGATACTATTTATTGGGTGACTCTCCCAAAATATATCACGAATCCTCCATATAGTTCAACCAACATTGATGGTTTGTAGAGACTCTACACGTCCATCAATATTCTAAGTCTTTTATAATAAATCTCACACTATTTCTCAAGACTTATGAATAATAACATATATTCCTGTCATATGTTCTAGTCATCAAAACTACATTTGTGCATTTCTACGTAAATGCTTTCAACATTAGATGGCATATCTCGTTTTCGTGCATTTAACTTCAATACACTTGCCACGTTGATCATGATTATCTCAATGGGGATGGATGAAGAGTTTTTTTTTTAGTCACTTAATTAGAGACTTAAGACTCTAATTAAGACTCTAATAAAACCTCATCAAATGTCATTAAGAACTCTACTCAAGAGTTTCACCATGTGAAATAAAATCTCATCAAATGTCATTAAGAACTCTACTCAAGAGTTTCACCATGTGAAATAAAACCTCATCAAATGGCATTAAGAACTCTACTCAAGAGCTTTAATTATACACTTAATTTAGTCTTAAAACTATAATCAAGTCTCATAAATAAATTAACTCTGCTAAAGAGTTTTTCTTCAATTCACCACATGAAGAGTTTTATCAATTAATAATTATAATTTACCAAATTATAACTTCAATATAATCCAAAATATATATATAACATATTACATATATCTTTAACCGGATTCATATAAGGATATATAAATATCAAATCTCAAAGTGTTATTCTCTTCAACACTTTATCGTTTGACGAAATAATAGCAATTATATCGTCTCGTGGCATGTTTCGAGGTACTCCCTCAATACACTGTTCAAAACAACAAAGTTGTTTATACTTAACTACTTTCAAGTAGTCGAACAAGCAAATATGTCCAAAACAACATCAAGTTGTTTTACACTAGACTATTATATGGTTAACGTCATCATACTTCTCATACAAGTATCAAACCATATATAATTTGCAAAAGACATGTTTTATTCATACAAAACATTTCTACTTTTACAAGTATTTTCCATAAACTATACATATTTATGTTTTGATTACAAATCAAAACCATAAACTCTAATATAGTTTTATTATTTAAACCATTCCTAACTCACTTGTTAGAGTATATGGTTTTCATGATTAACCGTTTCTAATTCGTTCATTAGAAACTATACGTGTACCATATAAACATATACGGTTTCAAAATTAACCATTTTTAACATACTTGTTCGAATGCAAAAGATTACACGTTTCATCATATAGAGTTTGGTTATATCAAATAAACATTTTTCTAACACACCCGTTAGAAATAACGATTACCAAAATCATTTTAAAGGTCATTGGTTTCTATTCTCAACCGTTTCTAACCTACTTGTTAGAAATACACGATTATGACAATCGTTTTAGACCTTGTTAGTTTATATAGAATAAACCGTTTCAAACACCCTTGTTAGAAAATTAAACCATCTACATAAATGGTATTAACTTTGGATTTTCCAAAATATGCTCGTTTCAAACTTACTCGTTAGAAACCGTCAAATTAACCAAACCGGTTTAATGTTGGAAAAGGTTGAAACACCCAATTCTCCATAAACCCATGAGTTGAAACATTCCATTAAAACATTTAAGAATATTTGACCCAACTTAATGGTATTCTTATTATTTTTAAGTTTCAACTTTGAAGTTCTAATTAGTATTCTTACTAATACCTTCAATAAAACAAAATAAGTTTATAACTTTTTTATTTTCACAAAATTTTCAAAGTACAAATTTCCAACAATTTTGTGTATTTTGTACAATAATCTTTTCTAACACACTTGTTAGAAAATATAAACATCTTATTATGTCTTTACAAAATCCTTAATTTCTAACATGCCCGTTAGAGAAATCAATATATAAGTTTACAAATTAAACTTATAATTTTGTAAATAATAATTTCTAATACGCGTATTAGAAATGTTTCATGACACGTTATTCTTTCAACGTCGTCGATTCTAACACGCTTGTTAGAAATACATGTTTCAAAACCTTATATTTTGAAACTATTTATTTTCCAATACTCTTATTAGAAAATGTATACATTTCAAATACTTTGAAATTATCTTTCTAATATGCTTACTAGAAAGAAAACATGATCAACCAAGTTTACATGGGTTTTCAACTAATATGTCTTTTCTAATACTATCATTAGAAATTCAAAAAAAATGTTTAAACACATATTAGAAATGTTTCATAGTCCGGTTTATCTAAATATAACTCTAAACCCATGAATCCGAAAATTAAATCAAAAATTCGTTTTGTAGAAACAATCTTTCGGATTAAAGATTGCATTCTCATCATGAATGTAATCCAATTCGATGTACCAATGAAAACATGTACAAACTTTCGCGAACCCAAATTCCTTAGGAAGAACATGAAAGTTTGTTTACTAATCTGTTTAAGTTTGTTATAAAACTTACATAGTAATCGCCTCAACGCCTCTTGTACATGAAGCTCGCTTGTTTCCGAAACCCTGTACTTGCTGCAATAAACTATAATAGAAAACGAAATTATAGAAGTGAACCGGGCTTGTGTTTGACACAATTCCCTTAAACAGATTCTTCGTCTGTTCCCAGGGTACACCGGTTCGAAACAGTGGCGATGGTGCACTGCCGGACTATCCCACTTGCCTGAAAAGAAACCGGAACAAGACTGCTTCTAAAAGTTTTGCTGCAGCAATCGATCAATGTATCCGAGTACATATGTTCTTTTGTGTGTGTAAGTATTTTTTTTTTTCTACATCTCCAAATGAAGCACAAAGCCTTCCATTATATAAGAACATGGATGTATGAAAAGTCATCTTAATTAGAGGCTTAATTTGAGACATAAAGACTCTAATTAAGTGACATAAATCTCTAATTAAAAGAAATAAAGACCTATCATCAAAGACATAAAACTCAAGAGTTTTAGTCTTTAATTCACCACATTAAGGTCTTATTAATAATTATAATTCATCAAATTATAATTTCAATAAAATCCATTCACATATTTCCAACAGATTCAACATTCCACGCCAATAATGTATGTACCAATGAACAAAGGTAGGATTGTTTTCACAGTAAACGTCGAATCATGCATGTTGTATTGATTCATATATACCTCAATGTCTTACAAGTGGTGTTTTGATATTAATGGAAATTGTAAGTGGGTGTGGTGCTAGAAGGTACCCTAACACCCTCCAATCACATGCGCTGTGCCACATCAAATTTGTTCTACACTACCCTAACATTACCCTATAAATTTAAATTGAAGGGTGTGGTGCTTGAAGGTCCCAAACCATATGTCCAACCATTTTATATACAACACACACTACCTAGGGTTACTACCAACCAAGAATGGTACTCTAAATTCGTACACTAAAGGGATGGAAGCGGCGTAGCCGATCGACTACTCCTTGCCTGATTCCCCTACTCAAGACCACATCCTCCACCACCCTAGGTATAAATAATAACATCCAAGAATTTTATGGAGGTAGAGTAGTTGGTTGTTATGGTTGGGTCCTAGTGCAGTCACTTTGTTCATAGGGATAGGTCACATGAGGGCTTCCTACCTTAGTCTCATTTAGTAGTGACCAATTATTAGTATACATCACCATCAATCATACATCATTAATCATTAAATACTAATATACATTATTCCAAAAATAGATCCCTTTAATATACCATTATAGGCACATGGTGCCCTCTCAAATCTTTCAACTCACCCCCACTAAATCATCATTTACATCAACACATTCTTAATACTAGTTTTGATGTGTTTTATCTAATTTAATGATATAAGAGAGTATCAAGCCATAGGTCAAGTGTATGATGGACACCCAAGAATTGACAAACTTGTGAACTTAAATAAAGGGATTTGCTAACTATTAGCTGTAGGGTTATAATTAAGAGATAAACTTTTCATACTTATCACTTGATATGGTTAGCTAGTGATAAAAACAAATAGTACGTCCAATCAAAATCATGTTACCATTAAGCAGATTAAGAAACTAAATAAATTAGCTGATAGATATTTTTGTTTTCTTTTCATTTTTTCTAGAATAAACTATCATGGTGTGGTTAAAACCCTTCAACTAAGTTAGGGGGAGGGAAGCCACCTGTAAACCTCACTGATAGCTCACTACCTCCACGGTAATAGTGTTGCTGGTGGCAAAGGTGGTGGGATGCGGATATGTTTCACGGGTATAAGGCCACGGATGGAATGGATATGACAGTGCAGGTTTAGTAAAAATCATGATAGTTTAGTGAGATTCGGGATACCGACGACTGGCTCCTTTTATAGCATGTGGACGGTGGGAATTATTTTATTTTTATTGCTAGTTGAACATCAAAGGGTGTGATATCTTGGACCTTATAGTATTTATAATAAATAAATAATTAATTAATATCAGTGAAAGCAATCTCTCCATATAAATAGACCCCTACTGATCGATAGTCTTATTTGTAGACATCATTTGTTAGGTCAAGTTATACTACTCATAGCCTCAGGAAGGTATAGTCCTTGAGTTGATCAACAGTTCAACACATTAATTAACAGATATTAATTACCATCAAACAGATTAATTATCGTTTATTTTGGTTAGAAAACATGAAGACTGTCCTAGGGAACATCCTAGTGGTTAAGTTTACAAAATCTAAGAATTGTTGTTAAAAAAAACAAAGAACACACCAAGATTAGTGTGATATGGAATTGTTGTTAAAAAAAACAAAGAACACATCAAACAGATAATAGAAGTTGCCTAGATCATCCCAAAACCCTTTAGTAAGGTATTTAGGATTCATACATCCCTTATTTAGGATTCATACACCCTGGTCCACATCACATACCAATAGAAGGCTACCACATACCACAGAATGTGATGTCACACCCCTAGAATGTGACGACACAGGGTGTATGAATCCCAGAACCATTTACTAATTAGGATATGTAGAAGCCAATATCCTTATAAAACCAAAAAAAAAAAGTTGGTTAATTTCCTATGTAAACATGAAGATTGTCCTAGGGGACACTCATGAAATATCCCTACTGGGTTCTTCATAATTTCCCGGCCCTATATCTGTTCAGACTAGACTAGGGATAATTAAATGGTACCGGTATCAGTAATGAATTACCGGTACCAAATTATTTTCTGTACCAAATCGGTACCCTCTTTTATGTGTTTCGGTACCGGTAAATACCAAATTTTTTCATGTGAATACCGGTACCGTACTGTACCCGCATATCATTCTTATTGTTACAAAAAGTCATCTATTTTTTAATATCAAAAATCAACTGATTTAACATTCCTTGTTTGCTAAAATCTCAATTCACATACTACTAACATGCTGACCTGCTACTAGCTGAGTTTTCTCTACTAAGCTCGAGAGTTTGAGCTAAGCTTGTGTGATTTCACAAGCACAAGCTTGTAACGGGCGTGCTTAAGTAGTTTATTATTAACTTGTTATATAACTAGTGGGATTTGCTGCGCTTCGCGATAGGTTTATGGTCGTTATCGATTTGGTTTATTATGGTATTAGGACGATACAATCACTTACCAAAAGAATACTCTATTGCTAATACAAGTCTTTTTTTCAACGAACTTTATGTTGCCTCATACAAATGAAACCGGTACAGGTACACCGACGTTGTGCGTACGGTATCAATTCGGTTTGTTCTTGTAAAGAAAAAATCAACTAAATTTAAAATAAATACGTAACTAAACGATAAGATAGCTATGATGGCATATAGAGTTTTGCTTCAATCAATTTCACAACTCGGCTTGGCGTAAGATTATTTCCAGACAGAGATAAAAATAATACGTCGCAAGGATACATTCAGAATTTTATTAAAAATTGTATGTTAGTAGTTATAAAAAGATCAAAATATGATCAAAACTAACAAAATATTGTAGTAATAAAATAAAAAAAAATGTTAAATACCATGTTATTTGTAAGATAAAATTGAACAAAGTTACTTGTAATGCTAGCATCACTTGATTAAAGGATTGTAACAATGTATGGCGCAGATGTGAGTGGGAGACAAAGCCTAAAACTTTAACACAAAAATAATAATAATAAACCTAATGCTTTTATGTCGCTTTCATAGATTGTAAACTACAATTCCTTATAAATTGTTAGTAGATGACTGGCAGATGTAGATGAGTTGAACCTGAAAACGAACACATCAAAATCCTTTCAATATTTGTTATTATGTAAAATCTATATCTATATATATAATAAACAAAAACCATGTTACACATGAAACTAGATGTACAAAGACTTCACTCGAGCAAGATGTGCACACATAGAATTAGAAGTAGGTTTTATGAGTTATCGAGTGTTGATCCTTTAAAAAAAATTCCTAAAAAACCACCAATTCCTTTTATGGCACACACATTTTGTCAATTCATATTATATTTGTCTATCCCGGGAAGCACCGGGGGAAAATCTAGTTATATTTATATACATAGACAATTATTTGTTTAGTGATTTGTGTCGTTCTAGTCGAGGCCAGATTGGGCCAAAGATTGCAACTACACATCCACCACAACATTCCTATGTTTTTTTTGACCGCAGCCGATCAATGGAAGGCATCTCTAATCTAGCAATTCACCAGTGAAGAGCTTTGGATAACCATGAATGTCGTGAGTGATGTCAGTTACCTCATATTTTAATAAGATTTGTGTTAGGCTTGATAGATTGCATGCATCTGTGTTCTCAACAAATCTATTGAAATGTCGAGAATAAAGAATTTAGCATAACCTCATATTTAGTAATCTTTTAAGTTAACGAATGAGAATTATTGAAGGAAATTCAAATTTGTAAAAAACTCTATGGTTTAAAGACGTACATATTTCTTGTATGAAAGGTGGTGAAACTAAAAAAAAAGTGTCCAACAACTTTGATAAATGTATAGCATACAATATTTAACTAAAATTATTATATCTAATTTTATAAGTTATATGCTTGTTAAGACTCGCAAGTCTAATTAGACGGTTTACAATTAAGTTTGGGCTCAAGCTGATTATTAATAAGTTCCAGTTTAGAATCCAGCCTATTTAAGTTTAGTTCAATGCAAACTTTAAGCAAATTGATTTTAAATCGTGGGCTACTGGCTCGGCTCAATTATTATTTACATGCAACAAAAAAATAATAATAAGAAATAATAGAAACCTATTTGGATTGGCCTATATTTTTTAAAAAGTGGATATCAATTGACGTGATTATAGATATTAATGCCAATTGTGTTATAGAATAAAGCTTTTGTAAGTCTAAAAAAGAATGGTCCAATGTGGGATTGAAACTTGAAAACTTAATTTATTGTGCTACACATATTAAAAAAGATGAAGATGATAAGAGGTGAAGGACCAGCCATATTGGACCATCCTTCAATTATGGCATACCACTTGCGCTTATTAATTTTCGTTCGTATTATTGTGATTTCCTATCTTTTTCTAGAAACTTGACACATATTTTTATAAAGTTACTAAAGTAGATATAAATTTTGTTTTCATGAGTGTACAGATGCAATTTTAAAACATTAAAGGGAAATTTTAAAACAGTTAAGTTAAATATAATCATTCGCACATGGTTTTATAAGTTAATGCCCATTAAGAAAAAACGTGAAGCACAAATAATATTCCATGTGTCAATAAAAGCAGAAAACAAAGATTATAAAATGGGTCTTGCATCCGACAAACTCAGGTTAATGCCCATTAAGAAAAAACGTGAAGCACAAATAATATTCAAAATGAGTTTCTCATTCGTCCTAACGCCCTAGGGAATGACAACAGCCTATAAATACCACTCTTCACTCATTTTCACCATTTTCAAAACCCTAACTTGCCTCAAGTGCTCTCTTACGAACCCCAACCTGTAGAAACGAGTTTTTGCCCTCAATTCTTAGATCCTTGAGCCAAATCACCTTTAGAAACAATATATATAAAGTGAAGATTCAAGGTGTGTAATCCAATGAAACCTTTTTTGTTCATTCATTTTATCAATGTTTTATAAACCTTAAGTGTCCAAAGCTGATATTAATGTGTTTTCTTAGATAAAATCCCTTTTCTAAACATTACCTAACTAGATCTAAACATAAAAAGGTGGTTTATACAAAGTATAAACTTGGGTGTTGGATTGGTGACCTATTGGGGCTTTTGTATTATTTGTATGCTATATAATGTTAGCTTACTGATTTGATGTTTGTATAGGTACTAGTAACATGTTTAGGTGGTATCTAAATGATGTGACATCTCCATAATTTGCTATTTTGGGAAATATGTGATTTTGGTTACAAAATGACTAAATTGATGACTCAATCAAATGTGATAACATGCTATTAAGTTAGATAAATGTTACTACAGTGTTTAGTTATGATTTGTTGGGTTTTCAATCGAATTTGAAGGGTTTTTATTTCATCAAAATGGTTAAACAGTTGAGCAGGGCGAATGTCGTTTATGCGAATGAGAGAAGAAAAGCTCTCATTCACCATAAAATTGTAGTGAATGAGAGGAAACATTCCCCAATCATCTAAATTAGTTCATTTGCTACAAAGTTTCATTTTGTTGTAGCATATGACTCAACCTCATGCCTTATTCACATGAAATTTAGGGTGAATGAGACTAGAAGTAGTCTCACTCACCAAAACGTGAAATTTTGTGAATCTCTTGTGTTAGGTGGACACAAGATTTGATGATACAGTGCACGTATGATCGAGTCCAAAGGCAGAATCAATGGACCGATTGTTGTTAGAGATGAGATGTGATTAGAAAAAAGTTTGGAAATAAAAAAACACACACAAACACACTCAAAATTGGGCAGCACTTCTTTTAGGGTTCAAAGAAAAAGTTACAAATGAATGGGAAAAGGGTCATATTTATAGAGAAGGCCCTTATGCCTGGACCCCTTACACCTACCTTGCCAGGCGTATGGACTCCATATGCCTGGTAAGGTTTACACAATTACCATTTTACCCCTAGGACCCCGTTTTCACCATGTTAACATCTAGAAATGAGTACAAGAGATCCTAACTACATATCTAAGCTATAAACATAGTCGTAGGGTGCACTAACAGACTCCCCCTTGACCCTGCCGCACCGCAACCATCTACAATTCTTTAACCACAAACGTTTCATGCTTCAAGAACTGGGAGCTTCGACTAGTCACATCCCGAATGTAAATTCTTCGCCACACAGTACCTGGCCATCTTCTAAAAGCGCACCGCTTGGTCTGCATCCTGGTCATGAAAGTGGATCTGATTCTGATGCAGTGTCTTCATATCAGCTTCTGACAGATTCACCAGCCACATAGGATCGAATACTCTAAGCTTGCGGTAGATCTTTGGATCATTCTTCCACACAATAACAGCTTCAGAATTCAGATAGTCATAATACCAGAAAATAAACTTGTCCAAGAAATCCTGCTCGATCGGCACAAGTGGGATTTTGGTCTTTATCTCAGGTTGTGTAACCTTGTGCTTCCAAATTGGCTTCTGTGACAACAGTCAACGATCCTGGTCAACGTTCGTACGCATTACATTCATTACTGTCATTTTATGTGCATATTTAGACATATTGCACACACTATACCCCCTAGTCTAGTGAAGCATGAGTTATTCAGGAAACTCAACAAAAGTCACCCGTTTAGGCATACAACACCGAACAATCGCCAGAAAATATTTCATGAGGTTACCACACTCTAACACATGGTTACTCCTCATTAACACATGTATACCAATCACAAATTGTCAACAAACATTAACTATATGTGTTCACGATTTATGGACATCAATACATGTTAATATCGTTATCAAGCACCCTTGCCATTTAGATGAAATCAAGTTGCCTTCCTATGCAAAAGATCAACTATAACCGGTACAAACTAACTTTCCATTCAACACACAAAAGATCCACATAAAATATCACCATTATCCTTGTATCTACACCTCCTAACATGGGACAAGACTAATCGAAACCTAGCTCCTATACACCATATATATACACGACTCATACATGTGTATATATATATACACACTCACACACACGACATCATATATATAAACACACATCCACACGCCTATAAGCTTGAGTACTAGGCCATCCATCCTTGTCATATCTTTATATCCATTTGGTATCACGTAGACATTACCTAAGAGGAAGTTGATTACTTGATTTGGGAAACAACAAACCTTCCACTCCTACCACTAGCGTTGGGAGAAACACATCCACTAAGGCACCATGTGTGTGTCCAATTCTTGCACTAAAATGGAAATGTTAACCTTCATGACACACCTTCCCCTCCTTTCCTCTTTGATTGACTATGACACCACAAGGACAACACATCACCATCATCAAAGTTTGAACCCTTTCTTGTACTATAATCGGCCGAATACAAACAACCACAACTAACACTACCATTCCAACTATACACAAGCTTATGATTAGTGGGAACTAAAGACAAACTCTTGTATCAAGTGTAGTCACTATCACCTTTTTCCTTCCTAAAGAAGTCGGCCAAAACATATGAGGAGTTAGACAAAATCTTTGCTTCATGATAAGTCACTATCTACCCTCTTTATCATTCCCAACACTAGCTCTTTTGCACTCACAACTAGGCATGCTTGATAAACTTCCTTATTAGTGTATACAACTCATGCTAATCGGCCGAAACAAGAACATGAGAGGATGGCATGATTTAGTTGTCAAGTTTCACTAATATAGACAAGAAGCCAAGCATGAAACCCACTCCCATGACAAGTCAACTTTCCTTCCTTGACTGATCACACACATTGGCCAAAGCAAGAAGGCATGCATGCCACCTTTTGTTTGAACATAACCTTACACACATTAGTGATTAAGCTCCTAAACAATGCTCCAATCTAGGATGAGTCATTTGCCAAATATGTGCACTCTTGTCCTCACCCATCGCCTATATAAAGAGCTCACCACCACCATCATTTCTTGCACCAAACACACTTCTTTCTCCCTCACTATCATTCTCGGCCAAGAATTCAAGGAGCTCAAGAGTTGAAGGTTCCAAATGATCGGCTCTCGTATCCACATTTGAAGGTATGTAGTTCGAACCCCATTCACCTTTGTTCCTCTTATGACACGACCTCTACCCGACCCTTGACCTATGATCCTCTAACAATCGACCAAACACATATAAAAACTATGAGTTTTATAAGCATTACCTTGTTTATGGTTACTTGTTCCTTAACATACACGATTCACACACATAACACAAACCGGTCCGACACAAACACATGTTATCACAAACGTTTTGGCTTACAATCGGCCCATAAAAGATGACCAAATGATTGGTTTTTTGAGCTAAACTCACTCGACTTATGTTCGAAAGATAAGGCTAACACAAATGAGTTTATAATCGGCTTACACCATTAATACACCTAGATCACCTTTTATAGTTTCTATTGTACCTAAACCAGTCTAAAACAACTCATTTTGAACCCATATACAATCGGTTTCAAGGCCTACATAATGTATTTGTTTTGGCTACAATGCTTTAACACATGTTAAGATAAGCCAAAACCTGTGTTAATGTTATTTTGGTATTAAAAGGGCTTAAACCTATGATAAACACACATTTTATTAAAAACTAACAACACATATTAAGTCAAGAACAATTTATAGCCCATGTCTAGCATGTGGGACCCATATTACAACAAAACGCCTGGGATTTCCGAAACCGTACATTTCACAAGTACATTTAAGATCGTCACGTGCACAAAAACATGGCCCACATACACTAAACACAAGGGTCCACGAATGTCGGGTGGACAATTTGTATGATAAACAACAAAATCGTACGACTTACTATGTCCCCAATGATCATAGGGTATCATCTGGACAGTAGCTATCCCACGTTGTCAGCTTCACTTGACCACACGTGACACTATTAGGTGAGTTTCACGGTCCCATTTTACTGTTTTTACGTTTTTAAAGGATAAACATGCTACAACTCAAGTGGTAATTCTATCATGACTGCCATGTGGAACATGAGACATTTGGTTCATGAGCTCATTAGTCCTCGTACAACGTTTATTATATTTATTAGCTATTAAAAGCCATGGAACACTTTAATAGATCTATTGGGTTGACACCCCCCACTCTTGGTTAGTCGCTCTAACCGGTTACATACAAAAGAGTGCTAGTATTCTACGATACATACATTTTCGATAGTGTACAATGCCTCGTAGTCAAGAGGTTTGGTTATGGACTCATGGTTTGCACAGTAATAATTTGCTTAGCTTATGATTGGTCATACACGAATTACACAAGCATTTTACATAGTACATTCAAACCTATGAACTCACCGACATTATTATTCACAAATCTTTTGTGCATGTTTTTCAGGTAACTAATGACGAGCAGCAAGGATTTGAGAGAGGGGTTCGAGCATGCACTGGGTGGTACCTGTTAGAATGTGTTTTGTTAGTCACGTAATATTTTAGTTTCAATTTCATGAATTTCAGACACTATCTTATTTTCTAGACGATGTTATGTTTGTTTGAATAATTTATGCCAATATCCATCCAATAATGGTACTATTTTAATAAATCTATGTGTTGCTTCAACCTTGTGCTTGAAAACCTTTCGAGGTTGCATTCTCGTGTTTCCGCCTTGGCGAGGTGTGACAGATTGGTTTCAGAGCATAAGGTTATAGCGAAATAAGATTCTTTTGAGTCAACTATAACCCAAGACATTTTTTGAAATGTTTTCACAAAGTACCACACTGTCTCGCCTTGCACCTCTCAAATCTCAAGCTGCTACATGTTGACACCCAGGTATGGTAGTTTATTTTCTTACTTACATGTTTATTTACATATATATATATATATATGCATGCGTATGACAGGATCATGGCTATTACCGTTGACCTCACCATTATGTCCGACTCTGAGCCTGACTACTTGGTAGACGACACACCAGAGGAGGATCTCCCTCACACCCAGCCTACCCCCATCCCTTACAAGGCTCCCGACTTCCCTCATCATGGAGGAGGTTGGATCTCAGATTCTGAGATGGACATAGACCCAACACCCCTTGTTAGGCGTACCTCAGATGATGACACCGAGGATGACGTGCCCTTTTCTCGCGTGCCCAATAATAAGGCACGTGCGTGCTTGCTAAAACGTGTTCCCCAAGGCTCAAACCGACCAAAACTAACAAGACGGTTGCACGTACTGGGAAGCATGGGTGTGCCAAGTACAATGGCACGGGCATGCTTGACCTAAGGACATACATCTTCTACAAAAAGGACTTTGCAACAGTACCTGCTGTCGAGCATGGGCGCGCCAGTGTTTAAGCATTGGCGTGCTTGAGCTGATTTGCCTATAAATAGAGGCCTCCACCCCTCCCTTTGAAGCATCCCTTCCTACTTTGAGAACAAACACTTCTCCACGAAGTTTCTGCCCTCTTTGGGGATTGTAGGTGTGACACCCGGCACATTCGGCCAGAGGCCAAAAATCAGCTTTGAAGAAGTGCACGGGCGTACCCCATACTAAGGCACGGGCGTGCTTGCTGAAACATGTTCCCCAAGGCTCAAACTGACGAAAACTGACAAGACGGTTGCACGTACTGGGAAGCACGGGCGTGCTTGACCAAAGCATCATCTGCAAAAAGGACTCTGCAACAGTACCTGCTGTTGAGCATGGGCGTGCCAATGTTTGAGCATGGGCGTGCTTGAGCTGATTTGTAAGTTTAACTCAATGTGTAGAGCTCAATGTGCACATTGAGTTTAACACAATGAGTTATAATTGTAAGTTTAACTCAATGTGCAGAGCTCAAACATATAATAGGTAAGTTTAACTCAATGAGTTAAAATTACCTCCTTAACTCAATGTACGGAGTCTCACTTAATGGACTTTCAGGATTTCAGGCATGGTTTGTGGTAAGACTACTAAAACACTTTCTAAGAGTCCATTTTTCCCTTTTTCCTCACTTTCTCTCATTCACTCGGGTTTTATTTGGGGGTGATCACTCAAATTCTACCTAATGGAAGACACGAATCATAGGCTTGTATGCAAATCAAAACCCCACCACTATTATTGAAGTGATGCGTGTGAATCAAAAGGACTTTTAGAGGGTTATTTTTTGTGTGGTAAGAGGGTAGGAATGGAGTCTACCACCATGACTAACTTTGGGATCGGTGCTTAAGGTGTTAGTTGGAATTATGTTGATCTTCTAACTTGGCTTTGTTGTTCTTTCCTTAGACTTCGTAGCATCGACTGTGGCCTACTCTCGTGAATCGTTCAGCGCTAGGGCCGCCTAATAGCCTTCACTCGGCTGTTTTGATCACTTGGATTTTTAGAAAGCTTCACAAAACTTCTGTTTTTTAGATCTCTTGATTCCTTAAGTTCAGAAACATCTTTATTCGCAATTTACTCTCTCTTTTCACGAGTATAACAGGTTATACTTGATGTTTGTTGGATGATTATTGACACTTGGTATGCTCTTTTGATGGCATTTCTTCTGTATCCTCTTCACGATCGAAATTCTGGATTCTTGATGTGCGGCTTATGCTTCAAAGTCCCAAAATTACCAAAGAGCTTCCTTAACACCTCAACACTTCCCTAGTTTCATCATAACGGGGGCTAAATGAAAAGAAACGAAAAGGCTAAGGCTTAGGGATGGCAAAAAAACCCGAGCCCGACGGGTATACGCGAAACCCGAAGCATTTGGGACGGGTGTACCCGATACCTGATGGGTATGGGACGGGTTTGGTATTGAAAGAAAAATATTTCGCGGGTATGGGACGGGTATGGTATTAGGTTATACCCGGCCCGATTACCCGAAACTAAATACCCGTTTATCCGAAATATATACCCGAAGACTTTTAAGTTTTATATATATCTTTTCTTAACTATTTTTTAGTAGTGTTTCATTCTAGTAGATTCATTATTTGAAAAATAAACTTTTCGTCTAAAATATATATTCTAATAACATTATTATTATTATTATTATTATTATTATTATTATTTATATTTATATGCTATGAAATATATAAATTGTTTTCTAAATTCATAAAATAATGTATATTTACGTATTGAATGTTTCAAAGATTATTATGGTGATAATAATATATATGTTACTTATATTACAATTTCATATATTCTAGATTTTTTAAAACATAAGACTATTAAAGAAAATAAAATAATATATACACATGCAAATACCAACGGGTATACCCGATACCCGCGGGTATGCTCTATACTTGACGGGTAATACCTGACAAAAACCCGACGGGTAATGGGACGGGTATGGTATGAGATTTTATAACCGGATATGGGTATGGTATTAGCCAAACCCGACCCGTTGCCAGGCTCAAGGATGGGTGGCTAGGGGAGGGGGGAAATATATGAAAGGCTAATGGTAACAGAACGGGTAAGTCCTAAATGCCTAGATCATTTTCACACACTCACCTTTGATGTGGTCTGCTAACGCATAAATCACACAAGTTCTAACCGTGTCATGCCAAAAGGGAATGTCTCTCAAAACAAACGAATGAGCATGTATATAATGATATGCTCGAAAAGGCTCAAAGTACTCAGACGTAAGGGTAGGGGTTATTTAAGGAATCGGGGACACCTTAGACGGCTCTTTTGACTACCACAACCTCCCTAATCTCCCACAAAATCGTTGGTCGGACTCAAAAGGGTTTGAAAATATTTTTGTTTCCAAAAACACTTTTAAAAACTTTGCCTTTTTAGTCACGGTTTTCCGACTGCTCTGAGATGTTTTAAATTTATGCCAAAATTTTAAATACCTCACAATTAATTCTTTTACACAATTTTTAAATTATTATTTGTGATATGTGTGTGCAAAGAGAATAAGTGGGCAATTCAAAAGGAACAAGAATCTCCCCTTTTTGTTCTCCAACGGTCCACGTGCGGTTGATCCCCGCAGTGTCTCAACACGCATGCTTCCTTGAGACAAATAACTTGGCATGAACTTCAACAATTTATCAGTAATGAAAATAAAAGCTAAATAAAAATAAAAGGCAAGATATTGGTCCTAATGCCGAGAGGGCATACCTGGGGGATAGAAAATATCAAGAGTGAACGACCAGACCTGATGGTTCTTGACTGACTCTTCTACCGTATGCACCAACCTCTCAACTTATTCATCTTAAGCTACTTGATCCAGGCTGCCTCCACGGTAGCACCACGTTTCACGTCTCTGGCTGGACAAAACGCATGATGCTCAGACTGCTTCCTTCCCTGTCTCTGGGACATTGATGGTGTTTTTCTTTCGCCCATTTCTTTTCCTGCCTCCATTCCTCTGACGGTTGTCCCAGTACTCATCTATCCACTTGGTATTGTCAAGACTCACTGCAGATTCTTCTGGTGGTATTATTGATGCGCCTTTGGCTTTCTTCAATTCATAATCTAATTGTTTATCAATGAAGTTGGCCACGTCGAATCGGTCGTTAGACACAAATTCTTTTCCACCGGCTGTGTAGTGTAGTTTGTGGTTCCCAGCCCGAAGTGTAAGAATCCGGTCACTCATATCTATAGTAGCTCGAGAAGTGGCTAAAATGGTCTGCCGAGAATAATAGGGATATTACTCTAGCCCATATTGAGGATGACAAAGTCAATGGGGAAGACAAATTTCCCTACTTTGATAAGCAGGTTTTTGACGACTCCTTTAGGTTTCTTTATGGTCCATCCGCCAACTCGATCGTAGCTACCAAAGGTCGTGGCTCGCCCAAATTGAGTTGCTTATAGATATAGGTGGGCATAATGTTCACACTTGCACCAAGATCAGCTAAGACATAAGTCGTAGGCAAGTTGCCCATAGAGGTTTGAGCTTTGTCAATTTTGGTCAGTTTGGGCATAATGCTTCCCAGTACGTGCAACCATCTTGTCAATTTTGGTCAGTTTGAGCCTTGGGGAACACGTTTCAGCCAGCACGCCCGTGCCTTAGTATGGGGAACGCCCGTGCACTTCTTCAAAGCTGATTTTTGGCCTCTGTTGACTTGGAAGTGTTGACTTGTTGACCTGGGATAGTGGCACGACCGTGCACGGCTGTAAGCACGGCCGTGCTACAACTAGTAGAGCTTCAAAGTCTTCAAATCTTCATCAGTTAATGCCGTTTTGTGCTGTTTTTCACTTCTTTTCACCTCCTGGTCTCTGATCATGCAATTATCAACAAACAGAGATAAATCATGACATAACAGAGATAAAAGCATGACTTTGAGCATAAGGTTGGTGAGAATATGTGTCGGAAAGATGTCAATTTCTCGGCACATCAAAGTACCTATAAACTCTTCTCATCAGCTTCTTGTTTTCAGACTAAACTGTCACAAGATGATTCACTGTTGCCTCTCGAGAATTGGGTAACAGTTGAATCTATTGTTCATTGCTCGTTAGCTTGAGCATCGCCGCATAAAGAGTTGCAAATAGTCTTCTGTTCTCTGATCTTTTCTGATTGATAATAGTAAGGAACTGTCGATCTCTTTGTTCTGATTCAACTAACTTGCGTTGGTTCTCCAGATTCTGAGCAATCTGTATATGGAGCATGCTTACTAGGTTATTTATCTGTCTGGAGAGTCAGACCGGTATATGTGGTTGGAACTGGTGAGATGCAAAGCATAAATGGTGTTTGTTGATGTTGTTGGGGAAGTTAGAATTGTGGGACTCCAATCTCAGGAGCCAGTCTTTGCAATTCTGCATCAACTGAAAGCTGAGAGGATGAAGAAGGCATAGAAGCTGCAACTGAGACAGAATCAGTGAAGATTGCAGTTCTAGCGGTGGTTGGTTGAAAAGTTGGGATTGTGGTTGAGGATGGTGTGGTGGTTTCTTGTGTGGTTGCTACAGTGGTTTTGGTTTTGGTTTGAGTTGTTGTGGATGAGAGTTTGATTGTTAGCTTGTTTGCAATGTCAGTTTTACCTTTCTTGGATCTCTTGGGCAGCTGCGACATTTGCGGTTCCTTAGACAACGTTTTGGCTTTACGCTTTAACGGCCTTTCTTCTTCAGCTAGTGCTTCGTCTATCTTATCAATACTCACAATGAACTCTGGATCTCTTTGTTCCTCTCTTTACGTTCGCAGCATCTCGTGTTCTTGTAGGGTAGCATGTTCACGGATCTGATTAAGCCTTTCTTCTTCTCTACTCTGTCTCATGACTCTATGAAGAGTTATTGTTTCCTCATCGTCGTCGTCAGTCTCTTAACTATCTTAATTCTCTTGTGCTTGTCTTGTGACTGGGACATCTTCAGATATTCCTTTTCCAAGATCACGATGCCTAGTTCCAGAAGATTCAACTTCAATAATGGAAGAACTAGGACCTGCAGATGTTGGTTCCCTAGTTTCTGGCACAGAGATTCCTGGCACTGTAACGCCCCGAACCCCGTGAAACTTTGCAATTATTGAATTATAAGAAAAATGGGGCTTAACAAATAAATCAATGAAACATGTAGCTAGCCCATAAATAATCTCATTTGCCCCGTTAATAACAAACATAGTTAAATTAATACTAGAGTTATATGTTATTGAATCAATTACAATAAATTAGCAAGTGTGGGGCTGAATATGTCAATGTTGCAAAGATAGAAATCTGGTGCGTCAAAACAAAAGTGTGCCACAACAAATCGACATACACCTACAGAAACACACACATAAGAATTCACCTTTCAATCCAACCCAAAACTTTCTAAAAATCTATGGCTATTGTGAATGCATGAAGGATATTATCATCATCTAGTGCTCAATTCATCCTAAGGTAACTCTAGAACTCTTTGAACCATCCAAATCCATGGTATATGGAAGGAGGTGGTTCTAAGAGATTTTGTAAAAACATGATTGCGTGTTAATTGATGATTTCTCTTTGTTTATAAGCATTGGGAAACTATGAAATTGCAATATAATAGGCATATGTGATGGTTCATACACAATGTGAATGCTTGATTGAGTATATGATGTGGTTGTTGCCCCAAATAGTAAATTCCACAAACAAATGACAATTTGTTGCAGTAAAGTATGTTAATTGATCATAATAAAGACTAATTAGATATTTGTGAATCATAGTAACTCTTGATAATGCAAAGTTTATGGGTTGGTGAACTTGAGTTCAATGAATCCAATGATAATGAAATTGTGCACTCAAGGTGTTTGATAATATGCTTGAATGAATGAAATTGCATGAAAACATGTGGTAATGGTATAATTGATATATGTGTTAAATTCCGTTTATGTGGAACCATGAAATGGACACACAATGAAAGAATGACTAAACTCCTATGTGTATGTAACATGAAATAGGTGTGAAGTCGGAAAGATTGGGAAGCAAGGGCGGTACTAGCTTAAAGTTGAAGGGCCCGGAATAAGGTAAGTTGTTCTACGACTTAGAATCATGTAGATACATATGTAGCTTGGTTAATCGAATGATGAAATTAAGGTTTGCACACCCATGAGGTGAGTGGAAATGATTATCCATAGTCGAGCCTTGCCGGAAGTTGACCAAGCGAGGGAAACCAAGGTAATTTGTTAAAGAGATCATAGTTATGGGAATCTCACCAGAATGGTAACAAGAGTAACGTTCGACTACATAATAATCGCTCATCTTGTAGGTTTTGGTATCCTATATGACAAAGGTGTGCAAGGGTATAGTTTCGAGTTATGAAATGACCAAGGGGCCAAGGACAATCAAATATGTGCACTTGTAGTTTCCTTGAAAGGGCCCTTCGTTAACCGAACTCCTAACGGGTCAAGTCAATGTTTATAGGAGGGTAAGGGTAAACTAAACTTGGACCATGGACAAATGACCAAACAAGTCATCAATGGCGAGCATAAGACTCCCAAAAATGATCAGCTACGAATGGGTCTGGTTCAGGATAACTACATGAAAACTTGGCGAACAGAAACTCCCAGCCATAACCTGCGGCTTATGGCCGTAGGCTACGGCCAAATGACGAAAACCAAGCAAAACTTGACAACCGTAACCTATGGATGTAAGGCCATAGGCTACGACGATGGGAAGACAACATCAGGCAGCCGCCGCAGCTTATGGCTTCCTGGCCGTAAGCTACGGCGGGTCATGGACTCACCCGTTTTGTCGCATTTTTGTGCCACGTTTCACTATAATTATCAACACTAACGGGTTTGTTAATCGTGTGTAACCCTAGGTACGTTCAAGCTAGGCTCGGATAAGGATCAAGCATACTTTTGACGGATCAATGTTGTATCTCTTCGCTTCCGCATAGCCGTGATTACCCAATGGGCGTGTCTTTTGAAAACAAGAAAAAATGTTTTAACTCATGAATTATGTTTTTAACTATCATTATCATTATAGTTAATTATGTAATTCGGTCAAGGTAGTTAAACTTTTCTAAACACTAATCTGTAATTATATTTTGTAAACATGAATGTGAATATTGTTTATCGAATTCATTAGTCCTAAGTTGGGGTAATCCTTGTCATTAACGGGGACGGATCTTACAGGCACAGTAGTAGCAGCAGACATGGATTCAGTAACTATTAGGGCCTCACGGGTTGGTGAAGGCCTAGGGAGATTCCCCTTATGTCCTTGACCACCCTGCCCATCATCTCCTCCATCTCCCCCTTGAGGTTGAACCACCTCAACATCTGAATTGTTGTTTGTGTGTCTCCATTGATCATGTAATGGCTCTTCATAGTTGACATGAGAGATGTGACCAATCATTCTTTTCATAGGGGCTAGGGTTTCTTCTTGTATGTCTTCATTATGTTCAGTGTGGTGTCATTCATATGGCTTAAATCGATTTTGTCAGCTTTAACCTTTCATAAGTCAGGAATCTGAACATCAAAGATCATCTGTAAAAATCTTGGAACCATCAATGACGTATTTGTCTTGAACTTCATCGACACATTCTCTTTCAAATGTTGGAAGATCATCCCCAAGAAATTGAATGGCTTATTGAGGATGAGAGCTACCATGGCTGACAAAACTGTTTCCCTTGCTGCATCAAAGCTTCTATCTCTCGGTCCAATGCAGTGGATGCAGACATGTAACAAATACCGATATTGTCTACATAAGTTTGTCTTCAACAACATTGAGGTTTGTACAACACCTTCATACTTCAATCTCTGGAATAGCCCTCTAATCAAATCGGCAGAAACTCAATAGGATATTCTTCAATGTCATTCAAATGTAGAGAATCCCTGATAGATTGTTCGGTGATTACGGCTTCACGATTGTTGACTCGACCTACAATCACGATAGGAGCAAGATTGCAGTCTAGCTCTGTCGTGCCCAAATTCCCTTTGATGACTCAGATAGGGCGTGTATCTCTCCAAGATTGCAAAGTAGATCCTCAAACGCTTCAAGAAGTTAATAATATCAACAAAATCAACCGCATTCGGTGTGTCTGGATCCAAGTGAGCACAAATATTGTGACTAAGTCCCTGTTTCAAGTCCATATCTTCAATTACTCATCAAACAAACATAACGACATTGAAAATGACTCAAAAATGACAAAACGACACAAATTGCCAAATTATCGATATTGCAGGCGTATGGACTCCATGCGCGTGGAAGTTCCCACGCGTAGGGCCCCTACGCCTGACATTGTTCAGGTGTATGGAAGGCCATACGCCTGTTAAAGATTTGAAATTCCAAGATTTTGTTTTGATCGATTTGTGGTCCAAATTTTGTAACACACGTACATAATAGTCCGATTATGTAACCCCAAAAACAAATTTTGATTAACATGGTGCTTTAAGTCATTAATGGATGGGTTTTATAACCGGGTTTGTCAATATTCAATCATCGATAAAAACAGATGATTTCATGGATAATAACACGATTTGTTTGGTTAATTCTATTCACCTTTTAAAAGTAGAGATTTGGCAAACAAAAATTAACACAGGGTTAAATGAATCAAAGGTTGAATTTTGGTCAAAGAGGGTCACTTGTGGGTGTTTAGAGAGAAAGACGTGAGAGTAGGTTTGGGAGATGAAAGGGACACTGTGATTTAAATAGGGTTGTCCAAACGTGTGACAAGCTTCACACATATGACAACATCAGTCCCTCTAGGTTCACGCGTATGGCCCTTTTAGTCCTTCCTACGCCTATCATCCCACGCGTATGAACTAATGTTTGATAAATGGTGTTAGTACATGATGTCCCTAGGCTAGTATATTGGATGTTTGGACGTATTTCGGGGTGTTTGGAGGCGTTTATACGCGTTTTGGGGTGTATGAGAAGCTGCAGGCGATTAGGTTTATGTGGCATGCGATTGGGGCCCTAATCATGTCACTATTCACACGATTGGCTGATGTCTATAGGCGATTAGCCCATAATCGCCTATAGTAAGCTTGCTAATCGCCTGTTAAGGTCTGGTCGTACCCGGGAGGTATAAATAGGCCTATTCTCAACCCTAGAGCTCAGTTTTTGCCACACACACTCTCCAAACACCCTCCCCTGGTCTGAGACGTCTGATTTGATCATTGTAAACACTCGAGCTCTGTTTTAGTGATTAATCTACAATCTTTTGACCCATTTGTGAGTTGTAACTACTCGTTTATCATTGTTTCAATATCGTATCTGTTATTAAAGCATATTAGAGGGATTCCGCACCTCTGGTATAAACCCCGTGATTGTCGGATTACGCGTTCGCCGGTCCTAACAAGTGGTATCAGAGCCAGGTTCTTATCACGGGTGTTTTAATAACAAAAACGAGTGAAAACAGGTAGGTTTTGGTGTAAAAGTTAAGATTTTTGATCAAAAACCTGTTTGAACTTTGAAACTTTGAGTTTTTATCAAAAACCCATATTTTTCAAAATCTTAGTGTGTGTTTACGGTTAAAAACGTGTGTTTTTTATCTGGTTTTGTTCTAAAACTGTTTTGGTAACTTGTCTAATCATTTGGGATCAAAACACAATGTTTTAGATAAGATTTTGAGGCAAAATAGGTGATTTTTGAGCAAAAGTGCGGCTACAGATCAGATAAGGCGATTACGCAGACCTAATCACATGCAAATTTCAGACGATTAGGGTTAGCAAGCGATTAGCCCCTAATCGCCTGCTACAGTACACGATTCGCATCCCATTCGCCTGATAACTTTGGTTCCTGTACACGATTAGGCCTCCAATCGCCTAAACTCTTCTAGCGATTAGGCCTAATCACGTGGTGTAACCCCAATCGCCCTAAAGCCCTAATCGCGTCACTGTTCACTAGCAATTAGCCCTAATCACGTGCTAAAATCCACCAATCGCCTATATTAACTAGCAATTGTAATCATAATCGCCTATAAGGTTCTGGAACGTAAAATTTGACTAAGTATCGGACTATTATCAAACCTTAACATATGGCGAATCCTTGGGGACATCTGAGTCAACCGAGACCTCAGTATAACCAACAAATGAACAATAAAATGAACAATCAATCTAACGTACCCACGAACCCTTGGCAGTTCTCAGCAGAACAAAAACGCGCAACGGATGCAGCAATCGCAAATGCAAGCGAACGTTGCCGGAATCAATCTGTGGGCGCTAGCTGCTCAACAACAGGCAATGAATGCGAATCCTTGGGCACTCGCAGCTGCTGCAAACTCTCAGACAAATCATCTATCTTCCGTTCTCATGAGTGACTTAGAGACGGGTAGTTCTAACAGGGCACCGAAACTACAGTACATATCAGACTACCATGGATGGAAGGGCAGATTTCAGACGCATGTTGAGGGTAAAATGTGACCAAAAACAACACCCAAAACGACCCATTGTAGAATTTTGGCAAACTTGGTGAACAAGACAACTGTTCACCGCGATTAGGTCTCCTAATCGTGTGAACAGTATCACGAATGGGAGCTGATTGTGTCTAATCGCCTGAATAGTAATGCGATTGGGCTTAAAATCTTCCTAATCGTGTGTAGTTATGGACGATTACATGGCTAATTGCCTGTAACCTTCTGTTCACCAAATTTTAGCCAAAATCTGTCCGTTTTTGTCCGTTTAACATATCTTTGAACTGTTTGTGATGAATTTGTCGTGTGTTTGCATTATGGAATCATGCAGTACGGTACGTCTACCAAGCATAACTGTCTGGCTTTTCTTGGACCCATTAAGAAGGCGGAATGCAAGCAGTTTGAAGGCGTGATCGAGTTCTTAAAGCGCTCAAAGATAAAGTATGCTATATCTATGGAGTATGCGGCGTACAAGAACATTCTTCAGGAGTTCTATCAGAATGCTAGCATTGATGTCAACACGAAGCCGGCTACTATCAGAAGCACAGTGCAGAGAAAGGAAGTCATTATCACTGAAGACTTGGTTCGTGAGATTCTTAAGTTTGAAGATGATAAAGATGATCCGATCGTGTTCGACTCTATTCTGATACGTGGAGGATTTCTAAGAATGAAGTATGCTGATGACGTTAGAGCGCAGAAGATGCTGCAGAAAGGGAATCTCCCTCCAGAGTTAAAGTATCTGACGCACGTTGTGCTGAAGTGTATCGGTCCTCGCAAAGGATTGTTGACTCGACCTACAATCACGATAGGAGCAAGATTGCAGTCTAGCTCTGTCGTGCCCAAATTCCCTTTGATGACTCAGATAGGGCGTGTATCTCTCCAAGATTGCAAAGTAGATCCTCAAACGCTTCAAGAAGTTAATAATATCAACAAAATCAACCGCATTCGGTGTGTCTGGATCCAAGTGAGCACAAATATTGTGACTAAGTCCCTGTTTCAAGTCCATATCTTCAATTACTCATCAAACAAACATAACGACATTGAAAATGACTCAAAAATGACAAAACGACACAAATTGCCAAATTATCGATATTGCAGGCGTATGGACTCCATGCGCGTGGAAGTTCCCACGCGTAGGGCCCCTACGCCTGACATTGTTCAGGTGTATGGAAGGCCATACACATGTTAAAGATTTGAAATTCCAAGATTTTGTTTTGATCGATTTGTGGTCCAAATTTTGTAACACACGTACATAATAGTCCGATTATGTAACCCCAAAAACAAATTTTGATTAACATGGTGCTTTAAGTCATTAATGGATGGGTTTTATAACCGGGTTTGTCAATATTCAATCATCGATAAAAACAGATGATTTCATGGATAATAACACGATTTGTTTGGTTAATTCTATTCACCTTTTAAAAGTAGAGATTTGGCAAACAAAAATTAACACAGGGTTAAATGAATCAAAGGTTGAATTTTGGTCAAAGAGGGTCACTTGTGGGTGTTTAGAGAGAAAGACGTGAGAGTAGGTTTGGGAGATGAAAGGGACACTGTGATTTAAATAGGGTTGTCCAAACGTGTGACAAGCTTCACACATATGACAACATCAGTCCCTCTAGGTTCACGCGTATGGCCCTTTTAGTCCTTCCTACGCCTATCATCCCACGCGTATGAACTAATGTTTGATAAATGGTGTTAGTACATGATGTCCCTAGGCTAGTATATTGGATGTTTGGACGTATTTCGGGGTGTTTGGACGCGTTTATACGCGTTTTGGGGTGTATGAGAAGCTGCAGGCGATTAGGTTTATGTGGCATGCGATTGGGGCCCTAATCCTGTCACTATTCACACGATTGGCTGATGTCTATAGGCGATTAGCCCATAATCGCCTATAGTAAGCTTGCTAATCGCCTGTTAAGGTCTGGTCGTACCCGGGAGGTATAAATAGGCCTATTCTCAACCCTAGAGCTCAGTTTTTTCCACACACACTCTCCAAACACCCTCCCTTGGTCTGAGACGTCTGATTTGATCATTGTTAACACTCGAGCTCTGTTTTAGTGATTAATCTATAATCTTTTGACCCGTTTGCGTGTTGTAACTACTCGTTTATCATTGTTTCAATATCGTATCTGTTATTAAAGCATATTAGAGGGATTCCGCACCTCTGGTATAAACCCCGTGATTGTCGGATTACGCGTTCGCCGGTCCTAACAAATGGTCATTTTTTGGTCCTTGAAGGGCGTCTTGTTGTGCCTCATCACACGTATAAAACAAGATTTTCAAAATGATATTCTAAGACCCTGAATGAACCATTAATACCTATCAAAAATGTCATTTTTAGTGCTTCAAGGAGGTCCATAAGCCTAGAAGATATCCACGCGTATGAAGGGGTTCTCAAAAGTTGAAAAATTACCAAAATGTCCCTGCACTCTCAAAACCTCATTTAAACATGTAATTTTCGGGTTTCGAGCTCGGGACTTGTTTTTAAACATTTCAAAATGATAGAATTACCCTTGAACGCGATAACTTTCATCCATTGACGCATTCTCCCCCTAAAACTCATTCACATATTACTTAGCTGGACAACGTATGACTTACAATACTGACCTCGGATTTTGAAATTTTTTTAGTTTTAGCATAAATCCTGTGAATTTGACCGATTTGAATTTCAAAGCTCCACTTAGCTGTTCTTTGACTTTGACATTTTTGAAGGGGAGATAAAACAATCATTTTAGGCACATCTAACATCGGTTCTTCAAAAATAAAGCAGTAATGGAAAATCTTTTTGGAATTTTTGATATTTCTGACACAAAATATAAGAAATTCAAACAAAGATACGAAATGAAATATTCACAAACAATATTTTTGCGAGTTTGCAAGGCAGAGAATCATATCAGTTTACGGACCTATCATGATAACCTTTATTTAGTTAATTCAGATCAAAGTAATAAGTAAACAAGCAATTACCAATATGAGGGTCCACTTAAACCTAAAAATCAGGATTACTCGTCGGCACTTTAAATACGATTAAGGTAAGATTTATACTTGCGGTTAATGGTCCGCTCACACACGACACATTCCCGTATCAGACATTGTGCAAAGCTTTGTCGTAACGGGTTAGTAAGCCATGACCATACGTTTACAAGACACGAGATTGAATTAATCTCGGTCAAGGTGGTGCAGGTACTGGAAACAATTTTTTTTGGGATACTTTACTTAGAGGGCGTGTGCAATCCAAGTCACTATCCCAATGCACAATCCCCATAAGTTCCATATTTATTCGCTTATAGTAGGTGGGGCTGATTTAAGAAACTTGGCTTAGCGGGTGCGTTCAATCCAGGTCACTATCCCAGTTAACAGTCACCATAAGCTTCGGAAATAGATATAGTACACTCCACAACGCACAATGGTTTATCAGTACGAGTAGCTGGAGACAAAAGATACTTGCACTCCACAGCTAGAATTCTCTTATTTATGTATGAGAATTAGGATTTGACTTAGGATGAATCTTTTAGCTCATTTAAGAATGCTAGGTCGATTCAATCAGATTTGTCGTAAACCTGAGATTCTATCAGTTCTTCCCGGATGAATCACATGCTTAAAGACCCGAAACCTTGGATTTTGGCAACCCATCAATCGAGATTTCAGTACTAAGATCATATATGAGGCGGGATCACCACTCGACTTTAAGTCGTTAATGTTTATATCGCCGTGCCAACTTTGAAATGATTTTCAGGCCTACCGCTATATTACTTGTAAGATTGATTATCATTTGCATTTCAGGTTTGGAGAAATCAGACAGTCCACAGATGTACTATCATTTTCTCTTATCCACACAGCAAAAACTCATTTTTTTTCTATTTTTCTATTGTTTTGTATTTTTGTGATTTTTCAATGTTTTTGGTTTTTGTTGGTTTTTCAAATGTTTTTGTATTTTTTATAAGAGAAACTATTTACAAAAGGTGAAGCACCGATGTGGACTAATCTAGTTTTTCTTTACGAAAAGCAAATACTCAAAATGAGATTTGTCGAAGGCTTTCATAAATAGGTCAGCTCGTTGTTGGTCGGTATGAATCTTAACAACATCTATCAGCTTCTTTTCATAGAAATCACGTATGAAATGATAGCGGATATGCATGTGTTTGATCTTGGAGTGGTTAACCGGGTCCTTAGTTATAGCTATAGCTGCTTCAATGACAACATAAATAGGGGTAATTATAAATTTCACACCTTAATCTCGCATCTGCTGTTGAATCTAGATAAACCATGAGCAGCATGAAGAAGCGGCGACATACTGAGCTTCACAAGTTGAACAAACTACCAAAGTTTGTTTCTTGCATTGTGAGGATACAAGTCTACAACCTAGAAATTGACATCTAGCCGTTGTGGATTTAGCATCGAGCTTGCAGCCTGTGTAGTCAGCATCACTATAGGCAGTGAAATAAAACGTATCGTCACAAGGGTACCATAGATCTTTGGTCGGACAACCCTTCTGTTACTGAAAGATTCGCTTAACCGTGGTCAGATAAGAAACCTTTGGCTTTGACTGGTATCGGGCACACAGGCACGTTGCGAACATGATATCGGGACAAGAAGCAATCAAATACATGAGAGAGCTAATCATTGCGTAATAGAAGGAAGGGTCCATGTTGATACCTTTCTCATCTAGTCCAATCCCGTGAATGACCTGAATAGGAGTCGAAGCAGGCGAAGCATCATCCATTGAGAAGCGGCTCAAGATGTGAGCTACGTACTTGGTCTGATGAATATAGATTCCAATAAGCTTCTGTTGAACCTGAAGACCCAAGAAGATTTGCATCTCCCCCATCACACTCATCTCGATCTTGTTCTGCATATGTTTCTCAAAATCCTTGCACAAACTATCATTAGTTCAGACAAAAATGATATCATCAACATATAAATGTACGAGTAGAAGGTCACCATATTTATCCAAGGTGAAGAGTGTACAATCAATGAGTCCTCGTGTGAACCCTTGAGATATAAGGTACCGAGAGGGCATCTCGTACCATGCTCTTGAAGCTTGATGAAGTCCATAGAGAGCCTTGTTTAACCGGTAAACTTGGTCTCTGTGCATAGGATCTTCAAAATCCGGTGGTTGCCCCACATACACCTCTTCCTTCACTTTGCCATACAAAAACACGCTCTTTACGTCCATCTGGTAGATTGATAAACCATTCGTTAAACTGAGTTAGAAGTAATGCATTAAAAGCCCAATGCTTTTTCATCTAGTAGTTCTTTTCCATGGCTAGTTTCTTGCTACCCTATTGTTAAAAATAAAAATAAACCTAGCTGAAGTTGTAGGACCTTTCACTCAATGTCGGGGGTGACACAGGAATGATTTCGCGTTTAACGCGCGTGATGGTGGAAGCAACACGCACACGTAAGACAGTTGGTTAAAAAAACTAAAACAATCAATGTTTAATCGCACGAATGCTTTTAACACAAAATCAATAAAGGGTCGCCTTAGATTCATATCGAAAATGCCAAAAATTCAAACTTGGGAAAAAATTACAAATGAGGAGAATGAGATAAGTATTAAAAGTATGAGCCCATTCACCTGAACAATACAGGACAAATGGGTTATGAATAGGTCAAGGCAAATGGCTCATTCGCATGAAAGTTCCAGGCAAATGGCTCATTCGCCTGGCCTCATTCTCTTAAACAAATTACTAATTTACCCTTTTCCCTATAACATACGATAAACCTAGCCAACGACTTATACTAACCTATCACTAGCTTGGTGCATACACAAATGCAATTACAAACTCCCCCATGGACCTTGCTAGTGATCTTTGGTCTTCAAGTCTCCAGATCTTCATGTTTTTCATTTTTCAACTCGGAGACATACATCATAGTGCATTTACACACTCCCCATTATGACTTTGATACTTTTGTTTTAATTTGTATAGTTGCTTGAGGAGATCTCGTCTTGATCTACTGCTAGATTCGATACCTTGGGAGGATTCAAAGAGTCTCCACTTTGCCGTTTAAATCATCATGAGCACTGATGTTGTGTTTGATACCTGCACGAAGATTATCCATAACTGCATAAACTACAACGTGTTCAAAACAATAAAATCTTAATTTAAACAAATTTTTCACATTTTAAATCATTGGGGTGAATGTGGACTCATTCACCTCTTTGTTAGCATGCAAATGGCTCATTCCAACCCCTTGGGTATTCAAAATTGTTCATTATGGTCCCTCATTCCACTACTGATTGGGTGAATAGCTCAATCTAGTCCTCCAAGTTTCTGGAATGAATCATTTTAGCCATCATACTTACTAACCAAGTGTGGAACGGACCCATTCACCTTTTCTTTGGACAAATGGTGTAATCTAGTCCTTAATTTTTCTTGAATTTTGATCCTCATTAGGCACTGATTAGGTAGAATGAGCTCATTCACCTGAAATGTTTGGTCAAATGGCTCATTCTCCCTTGGAACTTTTAACAAATTACAAAATTAGCCCTAAGCTTTCAAATATTTTATGGTGGCGGTGATACCGTGCTGGTAGTTGGTACCCGTGGCCAATTCGGGTGGCGCCCCGTCCCCCCTTATCTCAGCGCCTCTCTCTCAATTATTCATCTCCTTTTCGTTTACAATACTCTTCTCTCAAACAGTCAAACCCTAATCAGTATTCTAAAAAACAACTTCTTCACGATCATAGAAACCCTAGCTTCATCTGCAGCAACCTACATCAAAGTCTTCTCTACCAGACTCAAACACTCAAACAACGTACATCTCAGCCTTCATCCGCAACAACCTACAACCCACCTAACTAGCGAATCTTGCCACCTCTACACAAAAACAACATAAGGTTTTTAAATAAAAGGGGTCAAACAAAGTTGTAAGTGGAGCTTAATCCTTGTCTCTGATACAAATTTGTTAATATGATTCTATTTCTACTTCTGCTTTACAGGGGATTGATGATAAGGTTATAGTTGAATTTTTTCTAGAAGGTGGTAAAGAGTTTACAACAATTGTTCTTGATGTTGGTTCTGAATTTGACTGCCAACCAGTTGTGTTCCTTCCAACAGAGGTAAGTTAACTAGCATCTTATAATCTGTTTCTTCACATGTATTTATGTTCTTCATTCTTCATTTGTGGGTCCTGTGTTTATCTAATGCCTTTATTATTATTATTATTATTATTATTATTATTATTATTATTATTATTATTATCATTAACAATCAACATCTGATTTCATGCTCATGTTGTTTGTGATTGAACTTTGCAATGATTCAAGTAGGTTTAAATTAACATATAGTTTCCACCACTTAAGGCTTATTCGTTTGGTTTCAATTACTATTGGACTCGAATTTGATTGAGGTAAGACGTTAGTTATACTAACAGTTGTGATTAGGTTCAGCACTGGAATTATGTGCTTTGAGTTAAACGTTATTCAGTTAATTGTCTCATAAGCATTATTTCAGTTGATTGCAAACTTGGAGAATGGGGATGTGTAAGAGAATCTCATTAGATAATACTTGAAAAGATATTAGGTCAGATAGAGAATAAGTGACAGGTTTCTATTCTTTTCTTTTTTAACAAATTAGTCAAGCTAGGCAAGAATACAAAGTTACAAAATCTGTTTTTTGTTGGGCGTTTCCTACAACACGGGTGCCTTTTAGGCGAGTTTTAGTAACCTAGGTGCCTTTTGGTGGTCGTTGATGAATATATGCCTAAAGGGAGTTTGGAAAATCATCTTTTTAGAAGTAAGATTGATTGATTGATTGATTCTAAATGATTGTTTGATTGGTTGAGTAAGTTTTTAGTGATTCTTAATGTGTCACTTAGTTATATAGGAAACTCTTGTGTCAATGCTGACCGGGCTGAGGGAGTACTAAATATTACAAGAGACTAAGAAGTAAAATTGCAACTGCTATAGTGCGTATAATATAGTATGAATTACTAGGTGATTCTGAATTTGATAATGTCTTTCTCTATTTAAGGTATCACAAAACCCTCACAAGCATTTTGAGGAAGCAAAGTCAATTATAGATAGTGTTTCAGAATTACAGGATCCAAAACGAATATTTAGAAGCTCAACAATGCATACTTTTCTTTATTAGCTCTGCAAACTTTGAGTTTCTTCTAAAGATCACATTTTGTTCCTACCCAGATAAGTTTTATTAATTTTCCATTCCATTTTCTTTGATTAATAATCATCTCTATTTTTTTATTGTTTTGTTTATATTTCAATAGCATATTGTCTGTCTATTAAAAGGGTAACAGTTGGTTGAATATGTGAGTTATATTTGTAAGAATAGTAAGATGTTTAGCAAAAGTAGTCATAGCTGAAAGTGTATAATGACATAAAACGGACACACAGATAACACACTTTTTATCCGTTGTTTATAAGAGCTAAAGGCCAATATGGTTTTGTTTTTAAAGAAATCTTTAAATTATGAATGAATTATCTCTAAAGATTTTGAATTGTGATTGGATTCTTTTTATGATATGCTGGTTTTGAAATTTAATCTGTTCAATAACAAGTTTTCGTAGTGCAAAAGTGATTGGTTTTTGATAATTTACTAAATTGTTTGTTTATATCAGTATGTGCATTGATGGGCTTCTTTCGGTTATATACAAAAGCTGAAATTTGTATGTTGAGGTATCAATCGATGCTGGAATGTTGTGCACATGTGTTGAAGGTTTTACATAATCGTTTTTTGATGAATGGTGGGCCTTTTCGTTGAGGTTTTAGTTAACATATTTCCTTTGCAGGTCGTTTATATTACGTGATGTGAGGAATGTATAAGGGAGGACGATGAAAATGGTATAATTGAATGTGAATAATTAGCTTTTTTCAGCTGATAATGTCTAATTCAAAGTGGGTATCTTTGTAAAATTTATTATGTTAATACTTGATAAAGATTTGATTTTTTTTTTTGCATATGCAGTGGTGAGAACATGGGCTGCTTTACCATATGATGGAGATGTGGATATATTGTGATGAAGTTGGTCAACATTGTAAGAGTCAATTAACAAATTGTGATCCTGGTTCGCTCCAAAAAAACGTTTATTGTAAGAGTCAATTAACAAATTGTGATCCTGGTTCGCTCCAAAAAAACGTTTACATAGGGGCTTTTGTGTATTAAAGTTATTAAAACAGTTGGCACCGTTTTCAACCAGCGTATATTTGGATGCATATATGATATATGGTATGTTTTGGTTTGTGTTTTTTTTTTTAGTATTCAAGTTCTAAAGTTGCTTTTTACTTTTTATTTCTTTGGTTATTTACATGCATCCATGGCTGTATTACAGCAATAGCATTAATTTTCCTTAAACCTAATCTACAGACATGGTAACTATTTTTGTGTTCATGTAAAAGATTGGATGATAAAACACCCAATTTACGACACATTGTCTATGGTCAGTGAATGCTTTTACAATTTTTTCTGCTAATAAATTATTACGGTGCATTGTTTTGTAACGAGTTGATTATCAAGTTGTGGTGATCACATTATATAAATGGTTGATATTATAAAATAAACAGCCATGTAGTGGGTCAGAAATATGAAGCTCACTGTGACTACTTTAGCAAAGAATATAACACAAAGAATGGCGGTCAATGAATGGTTACAGTGCTGATGTACCTGTAAGTGACATGACATGACATCTTTCTTTGAATTTGAGCTTTTGTATCTCATGGATATGTATGGTATCTTCTAATGTGTTGAAACATGTACAGATCAGATGTTGAAGAAGGGGGCGAGACGGTGTTCCCCTATGCAAAGGGTAACATTAGCGTTGTACCTTGGTGCGATGAACTATCTGAATGCGGCAAACAAGGGTTATTTGTTAAACCAAAAATGGGAGATGCATTACTTTTCTGGAGCATGACACCATATGCAACTACAGATCCTTCAAGTTTGCATGGTCAGTTCTTACTTTTGATGCATATCGAGTGATTTAAAGCGGCTTATCGCATTCTTTTAGGGTGTTTGTGTAAATTCTGCAGAAAGAAAAAAAAAGCCATTTTACTATATAAAAAAATTCTGAAGAATTCTTTTAGGGTGTTTGTGTAAATTCTTTTAATGTGATGGATTTGTTCATTTGCTTATGTTCTAGGTTGGGTCATGGGAGATGGACAGGCTTCTCAGCAGATTTTTATCGATGCCGCTGCGGACTTTTCACTCGGATATCATGAGGCAGTTGAGGGCAGAGAACAGATTGAGGGGCTTGCTGGGACAGAGATGGCTCATGGCGCTTACAACACAACCAACAAGTCCCAAAGGACTACATTTGGTGGCTATACGAAATCTGGTAACTAACATAAGACCACAACATTTTTAGCATTTTTTTTAATAACTATGATTAATATTTATTAGTGTATTAACTATGTTTTACTCGATTAGGTGGGTTTCTTCTTGAAAGAATGCTCACAACAACCACCTTAGGGACATCAATGGCTGTTCACTGAATATGTATGCAAATTTTGGTTGGTAGTGTTTGTTATAACATATACACTACCAGCATTTGATTGTGTGTTACCATTGATTTTGTGGTAATGTTCAACTATATCAGGTTAGAATGTTAGATATATGTTCAAAACAAGACTGGGCATTGCAAAGTAGAAACAAGTTCCACTTATTGAATACAACTAAATATTACTTTATGTTCCTTTTCTCTAAGAATTGCATATTTCTGATTTTATGACTCTATTTTATTATCATGGCTTAGGAAATACTCAAGAATTAGAAAATGGAGTGTGAGGTTATCATGTGGCAAGGATTGAATTGTATTTGCAAGGAAGCTGGAGCCTGGAGGTAATTCATTAATTTTCAAGCATTTTTAATTATGGCTTCTTATAATTATCAATCTGTTTTTCATTTCAATTAGTTTGGCATCGACTAGCCGGTTCGACTAAGTACCTAAACTCTCTTTATGTGCCCAGGATTTTACCTTTACTCAATATAATAGAAAACAAATAAAATGGTCATAATAAACTATTTTTATAAGTAAAGCGATGTAGAAGGTTTTATGCATTTTAATACGCTTTTGATGGTGTGTGTCAATTCCTTTCTATTAAATATTTTAGCTGAACACACTTCTCCTATGCAAGACAAAAATCTTAACCCAAATTGACCCAATTGAAAATAAACAGTTTAAATTTGGTACCTCCAGGTCTCTTAACAATTGTTTTCCCTGTTAGGATCACAAAGATGGAAGTATCTTCATGAATTACCTAATATCTATTAGATCTTCGATGTACCTTATCATGTGAGGCTTATACCTAAGAAATATGATGAAATGCTTACTTTCAGGCCTTTTCAAACTCGCATGGTTAAAGTAGCTATCAATCTTATACGGTCAATGCCGTTGATCAGCTTCGGGTGAGTGTTTATTCTTAAATTTGTGATGTTAGAAGTGCAATTAGTGTATTGAGTCTCCCATTTTTGTTTATATGAAACTACAACGTGGCAGTTGGCACTTGCTTTGATTAATTTAAGAGCGTATATGGACCGGTGGCAGGGATAGTTGGGTGATGAGCATTTGGTACTGGGCACCGGACTACCTGTACTGTACCGATCATTTTCGTTACCGTAACGGTATCCATTTTTTTAGATTTTCGGGATCGGTACTTTCGGTACTGGTTCGATATGGAACCAATATTTTGGTAGGTCAAGAAGACGAGTAATTTTTTGTATGAGCCAAAATGTAACGATGTGGGTCAGAACTCAAAACACTTTTTGTTGTGTTGGTCAGCCAGGAGAACATTACTGGTCGGATCGATGAAACATCAACACCTTTTTAACAAGCTACTAATGTTTTATAATAAAAACTATATTATTAAAAACAATATAAAAAGCGTTCATCAAATTTGATTTGTATTTTACTTGTGACAAGATAATCATGTGTGATATTCTATAACTAACAAAATCAAATGATGTAAACAGTACTAATTCACCCTTTGTTGTTTTGGACGGTTTGCCACGTAGCCACATTTAGTTAGACTTTTTTTTTAACCACACACTTAAGTGTGTATTTAATCATTTCTATAGACTTTAAAACCAAAAGTGTCTAACGACCCATTGGTTCACATGTGTGTGAATACCCTCATGAACCCAAATTTACAAAGTAAACTTCTTTTTTGTTGTTTAAATAGGATTTCTCAATATGTTTTATAAATTATTCTATGAATTATAATGGTTCTAGAGTATTATTTTTTATTAAAATATAAATTTATACATTTTTTAAGAATGTTTAATAAAATAAATTATAAAATACCATCATTTAAAACTTTTTTCCTTTACTTTACTAATCACAACAATATCGTCTGATGTAAATTTCTTGGTGTGGTTTTTAATCGATTTTAAAACACGTGTCAATATATCTTAAGCATATTTTTTCCAGTTGCTAGATAAAGTGATGGTGCCGTACATATTCGAAACGATGCCGATCGAAACCCCGCTGCGTAGCGCAGGTATTTTACTAGTTTCTTATACATTTGTTATTTTACTAAGGTGGGATGTGATGAATAATGTCATTGTCACTTTTTATATATGAAGTGTTTCTTGCAAGTATGTGGAGGTATAAAATTGAGTGAATTGGATAGGTTGGGTAACTGGTTAAAATGATAATCTTTTATATGGGTCGGACGGACTTAAGAATTTCTTAATAAACATACATCTAGTGTATGTTTGATAGTGGTGAGCTATTTCTCTATCCTTTTTAGGATGTGAAAAAAATCATGAGAAAGAATAAAGATGTGATTTCGTTTAGAATTGTCAGAGTAGAATAATGAAGTTGGTTATAATCAGTGTTGCAAAACAAGGCCGAGTTGGCCGATTACTCCCCGAGTACTCGCTTCAGGGTAGGTCGCCGAGTTGGCCGAGTACTCCGAGTACTCCCCGCATAGGCCAATTTGAGCCTCGAGTACTCCCTCGATTAGGCCGAGTACTCACTCCAGGGTAGGTCGCCGAGTACAAGCCCAAACCGAGTTTTGCAACACAGGTTATAATGAGGAGGAACCAAGTATAAAATAAACGATTTATATCCTAATTAATATATGGTTTATTCTCTTATTTATTAGTAGTGTATGTTGGTGTGATGGTATCACTTTTGTTGTTTTTTATGGTTTATTGCTGAATTCTAACACTTTCTTCTCTGTTTTTTAGGCTGTAAGCTGCTCTGCAAATGTCAAGCGTAACATGGTTCTGGAGTCTACTACAAGGAGTTTGAGTCTTACAAGTATCAGGTCTGGAAGTCACACGGATATAGGAGCACGCAGATTAAACGAAGACCAACATATCATGATTGATGATCTGTCTAAGCATTTGGGTGATGCTTACAAGTGGGGTGGTCTCGCAAGTTCGTTCTACGCTTTATTTGATGGTCATGGTGGGTTCGAGGCAACATCTTTTGTCCGTATGACTTACATTGTTTAATGATTAAAGTTGTAGTCGTGGAATAATAATCATCATTCAAAACTATCTTAGGTTTCTGATTCACAAACTCTTCTGACCAACAAACGACCAACATACAATTCGACCACAACACTCCATCTATATTCACTCTCATTTGATCAACTTCATCAATACAATGCGACTAACAAAGATCAACTTACAGACCAACAAACTGGCAACCACACAATTTGACCACAACATTACACTTCAGTGCAATTTAATTATTTAAGTAATTTCATTTTACTTTTACAACTCATCAAAATTATAAATTTCAATTTAATCCTTTAAATAATGTCATTTTTTATAAATTACTTCAATATTATAAATTTCACTCCCGGGAAGCTCCCGGGTATTCAGCTAGTTAAAAATAATTGATACAAATACATTATGTGGTTATTGTAGTTTCCTAAATATTGATTATAGAACGATGGCTTCTTCGTATACTAATTTTTTTTAACGAACTTCTTAAATTACTATTTAATGAAAAATTCTAGTATACTTTTTTTATCTATAATCTATAATCTATAATCTATATCTATAATCTATAATCTATAATCTATAATCTATCTATATAATAATTGAGGTCACTTGGGTTGAATGAAGGCCTTAGAGAGAGCCTGAAAGATCCAACTCAAATATGGAGCTCCTAACTTGACCCGTGTAACATCCTATACCTGCCATATAAAAACCCTTTGTTTATTTTTTCTCCTCTAGCGCTGAGAACCCTTAATCGTCATCTTCTATGATATCCCCAAACCCTAACACTCTCCATTCTTTGTGCCCCTCCCTATTCTCACGTATACTAACCCTAGGAGATCTCTTCTTCATCATTCTAGGGTTCTCTATACCGAACGCATCCTGTCGGCGATTGAAGGTTAGAAATTCCACTCGACATAATCAATTTTTCATCTATCTCCTCTATTAATCGGTCTTCATTTATTATTCATTGTTTACCTTTTAATTGGCGATGTTTTGGTGTTCCATCCTTTTAATGGTTCTGATACGATTCCAAGTTTTAGGATTCACAGTTCACAAGTTTCAGCCGGTCTATCTTCTCCATAATTCTCTTCCAATTCATCTGCCTCTGTCACTTTCACCATTACCATAAGGATTTCAAATTTTATTCTACATCTTCCAGGTAACAATCGGTTATCCTTTGATCTTATTACTTTTTGTATGTTTTGAAAACAAGTTGTTCATGGTTTATATATATTGTTCTTCCTTTATTTTCATTGTTTTCCGTCTATTTCACAGTATCTGTTTGTTGATTAGGGTTTTGGTTATCTTATTCTCACTGTAGTTCCAATCAAGGTTAGTATACTTATTTTTTTTATATACATGATTATTTGAGTTTCGATTTTTGGTATTGGCTCTGATTTGAGTTTCGATTTTGGTGTGGATTACGTTCATATATAAAATCATGACCATTCAGATCTAATATGCTTTATTATTATTATTATTACCAAACCTAAGCCCTTATTTTTTTGATTATGTAAGATTAAGATGGAGCTCTGGCTCAGAAAACCAGTTCTTGTGTTGCTTTTCTTGACGGTTTTTGCTCCCATTGTTTTTTATATCGACAAACTCACTACTTTTGGTAAGTTCTTGATTTATAGATCTTCTTATCTATAAATTAACTCTTTAAATTTGGTTTTTGTTTGATGCGTTTCCTGTAATTGTTCTTGCAGCTTCATATGAATTCATTTAGGAGCCCTTAACACTTGTAATGATTTGTTTGATCTTTTTAGTTTTCGTTGATCTGGGGTTTTTACTTTTGGTTTCAGTCATTGAATAGAGTGTTAAAGTTCTAAACTTCCTCATGAGGTAAATATGTTAATTCAACAAATTACTTTCAACATTGGGATTCATAAAAAAAATTAATTGGGATTTTGATTTATATTTTTCTATGAGTAACACTAAAGGAACCTTTGGGTAATGTTATAGAAAATTTGGATGTGCTACAAAAGCCCCATGAAATCATCGGATGGATCGAAATGGAAGAAGCTTAAGATTTGGTAAGGGTTATTGAATCAAGAATGTTATATTGATTGCTTAGACATTATTATTGTTATTATTATTATTATTATTATTATTATTATTATTATTATTTTATATAAATGTAAATAACATGTCACAATGAACTATTGTTAATATTAATAAGTATAAGAATTAGTCTTGTGTTTGATGATAACTTAGTTTTTGGCTTAAGAATTTCTGGTGAGAGGCCAAGTGAGGTAATTTTTAACAGGATATGAAGTTTTGAATGCTAGGTGTTAATACAAGTTGTTGTATTTAAATGTGAGTATATAAAACATTCATTTTTTACTCATTTTGTAGGATGGGTAAGAGAAAAGTGGATGAAAGTGACAGTGATGACATGGATGAGGAGGATAGTGATGATGATGATGATGACGAAATGGGTGAAGAGAATGATAAATCTGTTGTTACAAACAATGAAAACCAATCAGACTACAATAAGGAAGCCGATGGAAGTTTGGCATCTGTAACTGGTGGGAAGGTTGAAGGAGAATCTTCAGTTGGCTGTTCATCTGAGAGTGCATCAGAGGAGGAAAATGAGACTGTTACTGAAGGAGATTTGGGATCCATTAAAGATTCTGATGATGAACTTACTTCTCATGAGGTAGCTGATGCATCAGTGAAACATGACGAGAGCATGGTGAAGAAGTCAGTTGACTCTGTTCATCCTGAAATGGAGAATTGCATCAAATCTGAGTTTGATACTGTAGAAAAGAAACAGTGTGAACTTCAGAGCATTACGAATGGGCAAGAGGCTGGAACTACTGATGTAGATGCTACACCATCTAATTCTAAAGTGTTATCGATAAAGAAAAAGAGTGTACAAAGAGTGATTGTGTTAACTTTCTAAAGCCACTGAATTTTGACAAGTTTAACTCAGCAGCAGAGCTGGAGGTATGAGAAATCTAGACTGATTATGCGCTTTGCATTTTTCTATTTTAATTTTTGATGGTTTCTCTAGGGAAAAAATCCCGGATATATTGTTTCTCAATAAAATTGATAAAACAGTAATTCATTTAGGATATAACTCTACTTTGTGACTGTTTTAATGAATTCCTTTTCTTCTCTAATGGAGGCTGTAATTTGTTTATTCTATATTTCTAATTTATCCAATAGAGAAGGCTTATATTTAAGAAAAAATGATATAAGATTTGGAGATGGATTTTTCTTTTTTAACACAGCATCTGCCATTGTTTTGTTTTTATATTTTACCTGAGAATATAATTAGTTTGTAGAAGTAGCCTCCTGTGTTGACCTCATTTATTTTTGCTTATTTTTAGGTTCTTGGTATGGAAAGGCTTAAAACTGAGCTTCATGAAAGGGGACTGAAGTCAATGAAATAGATGAACTGAACAAGTCAGTGACATAAATAGATAAACTGAGTTTACAATCAAAATACGTTAATTTGGTAAGTTTCACACCTATTTTTTATATAGTTTTAACTTGATTCTTACTTCACCCCAAATTTGTGTTGAAGGTGAGTTCATGTCCACTGAATAGGTGAGTAATAATTTTTTTAAGGGCTTTTTTTTTTCTTTTTTTTTTCCTCATAACATTTTGGGATTATGGGCCCCTTAATTGTTGATTAATTTATTATTCTATTAAGTGTTCAAAAGAGCCAAATGGGTATTGGTATTTTGCTTAAATGATTAGCCGATGGTTAATTGGTTACATGGTTTAAAAAAATGGGTGAGGCGTACGCCTCGAGGCGATTCTGTAAGAAAACGAATATGAGGCGTTGTTGTTATTCTGAACGTGCGCCTCATAGAGCTGAGGCGGTAACAAAATTTGCGCCTCAGGGATTTTGATGTTTATTTTTGATGTTTTGGACTTTTTGTGTCAATTTCAAGCGTTCCATGTCTTTTTAGTGTGTGTTTTTGATGAATATGAGGATGAAATTAGTTGGTATTTCATTTTTTATAAGATATATAATATTTATATATATTTTTTAATTCCGCCTCGGGCTTATGCCTCAGTTCGCCTCGAGGCGTACGCCTCGTGAGGCGGAGGGAAAACGCCTCGAGACACGATTCCGTACTTTTAAACCTTGATTGGTTATTGTGTTTTGGGCTGGTCCTACATACATACATATTAAAATTTCGAGCCCTCGAGGATGTCGGTCCTAGGGCCGTCACAATGTCGCCCTCCTTTCCCACACCAATCACCGGCCATGGCGATTGCCCACCATGCACATCCTCAAAGACCTTGTTTACACCTATGTTGTCAGTTCTTGAGGTGAATGCTTTAAGTTAAACTTATAAATTTCATTCAAATGTCTATGGGTACACTAATAGGGTGAAACACTTTAATTTGTCTCATATTTGTTCAGGTGTGTGCTAAGGTTATAAAAAATATTGTATATTTGTATGCATATGCATATGCATTTCAGTTAGTTTTGACCCAGAGCTTTGAACTTTTTGAAGGTAGTGTTATATCATGGTTAAACCATGTTGATGACTCACAATCCAGGAGCTATCAACAAGTTGTGCACAATTTCGGATACTTGTCCTAGGCTCGAGCTCGTAACTCCTTGTAAAGTTACAAATGTTTCTGTAAATTCTTGTGTTGTGGCAAAAGGATGTTGCAGGCAATAGATTTCAGATTTCTCCTTGCTCATGGAAAGGCTTTACCCGTGACAAAGTTCATCAACCGTCACATCAAACATCCAAGAGATTGCTGGTAAGAAGCCAATGGGCTGATTGGGTCGGGTAACGGGTCAAAATGTGTAGAGTTTTATGTGCAGGTTGAATCTGGTCAGTCTGGTTGGTATCCTTTTGTTATTGCAAATTAATGAAGTGTTTTATATGATAAAAAAATCTTTATATTAAGTGAACGCTGTAATTTATTAAATAAAATGATTTAGGACACGATAAGCATTTGAATACACGTCTGATGACTTTTTAACATGTTTGAAACTGGCCCTTTCATTTAGTGTCAACAACAAGACTCGGTTTCTTCGGATGATGATGAGTACCGATCATCCAGAAACATAGCAATCAGCTTGTTTAAGAGATATCGAAATTTAATTGACAAAGGCGGAGGCGACAATCTAAAGGTAAAGTCAGTTGATCTTTATTGATTGTGAACTCAGTTCATCTATTTTTATTGCAGCCTCACATCACCATCATATTCTCCAACATCTCCATCATATTCTCCTTCAAGTACTACATATAGTCCCATCAGGTATGTCTATACCTTGTGTATCTTGAGTAGGTTTTTGTTTTTTTTTTTTTTGCAAGTTCTAAAATTTTCAACAAGTTCAATGGTGTGCCAACTTTTTCTTAATGACTGGTATATGATGGCTATTTCCCTGGATCTATGAAGTGCCTGTGAACCAGTAAGTGCTTAATAAAAATGTGGCACAATGAGATTAAGTCATGTGAACCAGTAAAATCGCGCTCGAGGCGGCTTAAGCGCAAAGCACACCTAGACGCAATTCTGTGCGCCTTATGAAACACAAGGCGAGCAACGTACTAAAAGGGTACTTAGGTCGCTTTTTTATGAATCATGAAGCGCAGGTTAGTAATTCATGTGGGTGTGTTTATTCACAAAAAAAAAAATTATTGATTGTTCAGTTATGCATTCAGTTTCTGGTTTTCTATTAGAATTTATGTGAGAAATTGAGAAAGTAGATATATATGTGTTTTGTTTTCCTAAAATGATCTTGTTATTTGGTAAGAAAGTGGAAACCGACACTTAAGGATGATTGTTGCGGTATTTGATATTTTCTTAGGATGAATGCTTCGATATGTTGCGGTATTTGTTAAATGAGGTTGTACGATAAACAAATTGTTTTTGTTTTAAGCAAGTGTTTGATCTTGCATTCGAACTATGTCTTCGGGTTGATAGATTTCCTTGCTTTAAACACTCCTAAGTGGAGGATGAAAGTGGGATGCTGATCAATAAAGCAAAACAATGGTGGCCGATTAAGGTGATTGGTGATCGATGAAGCAATCGGCTGGTTACGTTTCGTCCAGGTTTTTGAAGTTTCCAGAACCAAACCGGGCCGAAAACTGAATTTCAGTGAAAGGTTGTTCAGGTAACTAAAGAGACTACCAGACTGATCCTTGGTTGTTGATGTTTCCGAGGTGTGTTCTGGCAGTGGCCGCTTGTAATAGAACGGTTCATCAAGGGAGAACGTGTCTGATATGCTTGTCTTGGGACTATTCGGGTAAAGGTTTGTTTTTGTGTTTTGAATAATTGGTTTTTCTTTTGAGTATTGATTTACTGATTTTTGTGGGTATGTATTTTGTTTTGTTTTGCATGAAATGGTTTATTTGGAGCATACATGTCCGTGTCTTTGTTAAGAAGTTGGCCACATGCATTTATTATTATAACAGTTGATCATTTATATTAAACTAATGGCATGCTACCATATAAGGCTTGCATTATGTGCAATTATTTATGTTGTATCGGTTCGACTAGATTTTTTTACACATGGGCACTTGTATGTAGCATTGCCAAGAGTCAAGAGTAGAGATGAAATGAAGATACTAATATTCGATAAAGATGGTAGTGTTAAGAATCAAATAAAAAATGTTGTCTATAAAGAAATATTTTGAGGTTTGTGGATAACTATGCGATCGTATTTTGCATAAATCGTTTAAATCTTTTTTTATATATAATTTTTTAGTTGTATGATTTTTAAAAACTATAATTATTTACTTTGAATTTTAATGTTTATTTGCATTCCGTTTCAATAAATACGTTATTTATTAATTTCAATTTTTGTTTTTAAATCACGTTGAATCAAACATTGGTGGATTCATATATCCATTATTTGGTAACATTAGACTTTTTAATGATATTTTGCATGCAACCAAAATCCATATAAATATATTACTAAACTTTCAAAAAATATAACTTGCACAGTACAATATTGATGGAATTTTATGTTTAGATACTTGATGACTTACTCATCACTCAATCTTTGAATCATGTTTCTGATTTGATATCCGTCATGTGTATCCATCTATTTTGGGTAATATCAATATTCCGAATTATTTCCAAGAGAGAGCAATATTGACACAAAAAATGAAGTTGTTCAAGAAATTAACGATCGAATGCTTTCATTGTTTCCTATTGAGGAAATGGAATATCTAAACACAAGAAGGTAGAGTTAAGAATCAAACTGAAAACGATGTCTATAAAGAATTATTTTGAAGTTTATGAATAAGTATTGAATCATATTTTTCTTACACACATTAATTTCATTTTTGTAACTATATTTATGTACTTAGAATTTTCATCTTCATTTGCATGTTTTTTAAATAAAATATGACTACATCTTCATTTCAATATTTGTTTTTTAATGACGTCAAATCAAACATTGCATAATTCATATATTATTTATTGAGTAACATTAAACTTTTTTATAATATTTTCCAAGTAACCCAAATTTATAGAAATTTATAATACGTAATTAAAACTTATAATTAACATTCTGTATAAAATAACTTTCTCATTTGACTAGAAGATGTACCGAGTGTACATTTAACTTGGGGATATACCGGGTGTACACCCGGGTCTCTAACCTAGTACATTATAAAGAAGGAGTGGTGTACTATAATGGAATTTTGACATGAGTACAATTTTTAAAGCAACAAGTATAAGATAATAAAGCTTATTTCATAAGGGTATTATAAGGATGTTGGTGACAATTAAGACACTTTAGAGGGTATACTAGACATTTCACCATCCTTCACCTTCACAATATGAAAATGGTGTTCCATCTATGCCCTTATGATCATTGAATCTCATGGTTGAATTCAATTGATGCCTTAGCATTGAATTTGATGCTTCAAAACCGATTATTGTGCATTTAATAGCTGGAATCGAAGATTTATGGCGGTAAGAAGATGTTCTTATTAAGATGTTGAAGGAGTCTAAAGGTTCTCTACTCATCTTTCACACACACTCTCTATATATATATAATCGTTTTTTTGTATGCCAGGTGTGTTAACATTCAAACTCTGCCACTGAAGGGCACTCTTCTAATTGCTGGGTATGTTAACCTTAGAAATCTTGTTCTTAGTTATTATTGTCATGTAGATTGGGTAACTTCAATTGTGAATTGGGATATGGGGAGAGTCCAGGTTACTGGAAATAGGGTGCGAAGGGGGTCGGAGTCTCAATTGAATTCCGTAGTACAGGTTAGTTCTCATAGTTAAACTCCTTTAGTAGCGAGAAACACAACAATGAGAACTATGATAATTTTTGTATAGAATTGAAGGACATCTAAAGTCTGCAATAACACTAATAACTTTGACATACATGAACTGTGAAGTTTTCAATGAAAAATTTAGCCCTTTTAATTTTGCAAACTTGTGAAACATACATACATTTTGGGCTTAAATACCAATTAGCTCGACAGAAATGAACCGATTAGTTTTACTACTTCACTACTCCACCCACCACTAACACCGTTTCAATCATTATTTGCAGAGGATCTAATTGGAACCACCCCTAAAGCCTCAATCATGGTCATGTATTTGTGTGACTTTGCAGGATATTACTTGCTTGGTTAGAGTATTGTGGGAGACTTTTCATATAAAATAAGGTTTTTGTGTTTAATAACATGATTTTAATTAGTGATTTTTGTGTTTAATGATGATAAACTCACAGAGACAAGCTGCTCAATGTGTGGGGCGAGTTATCCATTCCAAGGCAGATTATGGAATGTTGATATTTGCCAAAAAAGGTTTGTATCTTGGTCGTCCCATTTTGTATAGCTACATAACTATAATTGTCATATCAAAAGTCTAATGATGAAGCTTGGGTTTTCAGTTTAGCTGGAAAAATGGATAGACTTTTTAACCGGGACATCAAGGGCTAGGTTGGGTAGACTCGCCACCAACTTGTCATGTTATAATTTTAAATTTTATGGATGAACTGCTGTATTAAGTATGCTTACAAGTTACAAAAACTTCTATAATAGATTACCCAATTTTAAAATTAAATAAAATTTTGTATTAAATAGCTTTATTTTTAGTGTTATAATGAATTATTGTATCAATTGGCATCCAAGTGACTCCCCTTGCTGCTACATCTGCAAATTTAATATTGTTAGTAGTGGATCGAAGCTTGATTGCAAATTGCTGGACTTGAGCATAAATAAGAAATGGCGTTAACTGCACCTTAAAGGAATGTGACTCATGTACTCGTTATTAATGTCACTCATCTTTCGTTTAACGTTTTCTATTTTAGACAAAATGGCAAGATGGACAGTAATTAACAATTCGATTCTTAAGGCGCACAAAAGCTCTTAAAGCGCCTACCATGATCAGGAACCAAATTATAACCAACAGAGCTTCATTAAAACGATAACGATAACTATGGTGCGAAACATGATATGCATCAGGTTTTGTTAGAAAACATTTTTTTGTATAATTAAAGAGCGTTTGTGTTCGATCCACTTTTTATTTGGTTTGTAAAGCAAGAGATACCTAAATAATAAAAGTGAAACTTAATATAGTATTTCCAAATGGTATAATGCCAACTTTAAAAGTTTCTTTAAGCCACTTAAAGGTTCAGTTCAAATCTTGTTTTCATATCGATTTAGTGGTTTTGCATTTTGCACATTATGGGTGTGTCAGATATAAAAACTTTTAAGTTAGCTATAGATTTTTAGTTGTATATTATCTTGTAACTTAAGCTGTCATTGTGGTCTTAGTATAGAATGGCTAAAAATATGATCCAAACAGACCACCTTATATGATCCACACATTGTGGTGTTAGTATAGAATGGTCTTAGTGCGGAAGACGGTGCAAGGGCAGGTTCACAAAAACACCGCCGCACATTGAGATTTACCCGTTTGGAATTTTCACAATATATATTATGAGTTTCAAAATTTAATAATAGTTACACCCTACCTACTAGGTTGTTGCTTTCAAAATTTAATACTTCATGTCACGATAACGAATGGTCTACGAATGCCATATGCACAATACAAGCCCAACAACTATGAGGCAACAAAAAAAAAATGCACCTGCAGCAACGCGCGGGCATTCCTGCTAGTATTTTTAATATATAAGCAACCAACTAAGATGGCACATCAACTTTTATCGAGCCGGCATTTAAGCTTGATATCTTATAGTTCATGTATTAAGGTGTGTATATAAAAGTGTTTCTCCTTAATTGGTTGAGAGTTCCATTCCTATAACGAACGAAGGTGTAGATTTAAGAATATGATTCTAGAGTGTGCTAGTTAGCCGGTTTGTGAAAAATAAAAAATAATAAAATCTATGTCATCTTAAAACCTAAAACAGGACCCTTCATGTGTCCCCTAAATCCTTAAATCTTCATGTGTCCCCTTAATCCTTAAACCAAGGTCCCCCAACTTTAACTAGGCCCATACCTAATAGCCTTGCACAAAAATATAGACTTGGGTCCTAACTAGTCGCTTTTCAGAATTAACAATATTTCTTTAAACCTTTTGACCCGTTTAATATTTCTAGCTAAACCTTTCTAATCTAACCTGTTCAACTCGTTCAAGATTAAAACACAACCTAAAATCAACTCATTAATAAGTAAACGGCCCGAAAGCACCAAGGTGCATACCGGTTTCATTTCAAAAGAAGGCTAAAATAACAATGAAACGTGTAAAAGGAAAATAAAAAAAGTTAGCTCTGAAAATAATTACTAAATGTCTTGTTGTAATGGGCTAACTCAACTGATTAGCAATAGAGAAATACATATATTAGGATAGATCCTTTAAAGGGCCAGAGAGGGCCTTGTGCCGTCTATGGCCCCTTGACTAAATGGGTGTCCCTCTACGTGTATCTTTACATTTTCACTACGGACCACACCGTCTAAATACACTCGAAGAACACCATCAGTACCTGCAACATATGATGTTACCGAATGATCACCTCCACAAAGAAAGTTAACAAATATGATTGGCCTGGTTGAATGAACCAGTAACACTTTATTTTCCATTTTCTAAATAAAAATCTAGATAACTAGTGTCGTGTGGTTTTATGACTTCTTTTTCTTAAAAATAACAAGTTCCCGGTAAATGTGTCAAAAACTTGATGGTGAAAGAGTTTAAGCTGAAAACTTTGGTGTGTGACACTTTCAAGTTTTAAATTTATAAAATAAATGATAGTTGCTTAACGTTCTAAAACCCACACAATAGGCAAGTGTACCTATCGAGCATAGTATAAAAATGAGCAAGTACCGAGTATCGAATCCAAAGACACGATTTTTACTACTCAGCTTCCTAAAAATTACTAAAAGAGTTTTGATTGCTTAAAGACAAGTAAAAGAGAGATGTAAACAGTAAGAGAAATCAATATCAAAACAAATGTGTTGCTACGAGATCCGATGTTACTTGGTATAAGACTAATCGGTGTGCATGCGGGAACCTCATCCGGGGAGGTGAGGTGGCGTCCGGGGAACACCGCCCCCCCCCCCCCCCCCCGTTGAATTTCCGGTGAGTTCGGGAGGATTTCCACTTTCTCCCCGGATTAAGTGATTGGCCCTTTTTTTTTTAATAAAACTTTATCCAATAAAAAAAGGAAGGGGGAATGGGGGAATTGGGGGAAGGCATTTCCAAACTTTGGGGGAGAAAATGGGGGAAATGATGTGGCGCTGATGTGGCACTTGGGGGAGTTGGGGGAAAGGGGAGGCACACCATATAGCCTAAGATAATAATAGACTTTTATTTAAGTGATGTGTTTAAAAACTAGGCATAGCCACACTAGACTCTAAACGATTTATGTTCTTAAAATTTGTGAGGGTCTTCCGTCCCGGTAAGCTGACCTCTCAACCGTGAGGGACGCATCGACCAAGATTGTGTTAACCCAACCCCAAAAGACACATCTCCCACAGTTGCGATATTGACATTCAACTACCCTTTTCTTTTATGAATAACTTGTCGACGGCCGTAGCATGGCCTACAAGCTACCACTTTACATCATAGAGGTGGCGCCGCCTCTCGCGTATGCTCATCCTCTACTAGAAATAATGATTTTTCAAAAAGTGATTGGCATATTATTAATTGTACGGCAATATAATAATAGAAGTAAACATAGACTGTTTACTTCTAACACGGGTTCACCAATTCTTGGTTTGCATCAAAGCTAACAAATAGACCATGTAGTTAAGTCGCTCAACCAAGTCTTGGCTTACCACTAGGACCAAGTATATAGACTGTACTGACCCTATGTGAAGTTTTCATAGTCGAGGACTAGGGCACAAAGTGTGAATATTTCTATCCACATATGGGCCAATATCTACACGTGGAGTTAGGTTAGCTTACAAGTGCATGGGTTTTTACATGCCACGAGTACACTCATAAGTCTTTTAACTTCCTACCAAAACACTCACAAGACCAAATACTAAGTTAATTAATTAAACAATTCATCAAACAAAAAAGGAGTAGAAGAAATTATTAAGAACATAAAAACATTACTTTAAATAAAAGATAAACTATTTATTCATACCAAGTTCCATCATCACCCTAGAAACACCAAGAAAAGCCTAGTCTAGCATGGTTGATAGAACAAGCTCAAAAGATTTGGTTTGAGTGCAAAACATTGTGAGGCGTGTTGATGTGTCGTAAAACACATCTATTCTCCTATGTATTTTGAATTATAATTGAGTCTTTTGTATATAGTTTTTAGTAGTTTTAGGCGTGTGTTCGTTTGTTTGTCTATTCTTATCACTGTATAGTTTTTATTAGTTTTTAGTACTTATTTATTTATTTTATTATTTTATAGGTGTTCGTGGAGAATAGGCTTAAGACGAAAAAATTTTAATTGAGACACGAGCACTTGAGAGCATGGGTTCATGGACATCGGAGCGTAAACAAGAAACTTTGGTCGAGCCAGGAACATGGAGTTATAATAATAATATGATAATAATAATAATAATATAAAAAAAAAAAAGTTTAGTTGGGCTCGTGGCCCAACCTAAAAAACTACAACAATAATAATAATATAAGTCGGTCATATATTCATGGATAGATATTGGATTTTGACGGCAACATTATTGGAAATCGACTAAGTCAAATATTCAGTCGACGAATCAGAAGCGGTGAGGAGCAGAACCTCAGTGAAGAAGAAAAGATCCAGGGCACGTTAAAGATTAATATTCAAGAAATCTCAGATTTGGTTTAGTTTTCGCTCTATATTTTTATAGACATGATCAACACTATTTTTATTTATTTTGTGATGATGTTTCTAAATATTATGAGTACTTAGACTTTTATGGTTGCTTAGGTTTATGAACTAGACACGTTTTATGCAGTATTTAATGATTTTTGGTTCTTAACTTTGATGTGTAGAATTACATGATTTTAAGTTTATTGTTGGATTTGATATATGTGTGTTGGTGTTGACTTTATTTGAAGTTTGTTTATTGGTTTTGATGAGCTAGGCATGTAGAGATAACCCCTAGGTCTTGAAATCAATCTAGTTCGTCAACTTAGGTTAGCGTGCTAGTATTTGGAGTTGGAGTACGACACAAGTATAACAAACTAATATAGTAAATTAACTAAAACGTGCAGTCCATTCTTGAGGGTGAGAAATCTAACTCGAGATTGCTAGGTAACTAACTAGGCATTGTTCGATAGTTGACAAGCGCTAGGGCGGGAGTCGCTACTTGTCCGTGTTTAGAGTTTTCCTAGGTTTTCTTCATTAGAGTTTAATTCTGCTTCATAGTTTGAGGGTTTTAATCCAGGAGAGGTTTTAATCTGATTTCTGTGGGATTTTAGTACGCTAGGGCGATCCAGATCCATCTTAGCATTTCTACACTTGTACCGCCTTGATTCTAGCTTGCTAGCCTTACCTGCAGGAGGAGAGTAGTTAGATGAGAATAGGGTCTCAAGTTAATTACCAGATTCAGGATTTATTGCTAGTGTCTAGGGATTTTACCTAAGTAACCAGCCTTCTTCCTATCTGATTTCTCCAAGTTCCTAGTTTCGTATAAGCAGTTGAGGTTATTTTAATTTAGTTTCTTCTAAGTTTATAATTAGTAGTTTAAAATACCCCCCATTTAAGTATATATTTATTTAGGCTAGTATTCGGTAGAGGTTGTGATCTAGAGTTGCATTCGCGTCTTTGGGTTCGATACTCGGTCTTATCTGTTTACTGCTTTGCGACCGGTACACTTTCCGTGCGTGTGTATTTTTTAGGTGAGTCGTTTTAATTAAAGCTTGTGTTATTTTTATATATACATTTACACACATCAAGTTTTTGGCGCCGTTGCCGGGGATCGAACCCGGGTCACCCGCGTGACAGGCGGGAATACTTACCACTATACTACAACGACTGACCTGTTCGCCTCATGAGGAGTCTGGGACGATATGTTCGCCTCATGCGACCAGCTATTACCCCGGAAAGTTATATTTTTTTTCGCTGCAACGCGTGTTGTGATCACCAGTGTCCTTCATGTTGAGCGAGAACCAGATTTCTTTTTCTTTTTTCTTTTCTACCCATTTGGTTCTACCGCCATTTTGCCAAGCAGGTACGTCTTCTTGTTTGTTGTTATATTATGAGTCTAAGTTAGTAGTTTGAGTCTTTTTATTTTTGTGTGGTTCGGTATTATGCTCGGGTTTTGTTTGTTTCGTGTTGCGCAGGTTTGGATTGCACCACCCGTACTCAATCTCCATTCGTGTGATTCCAGAGTTGTTATCATTTATTAAGGCAAACCCGAGAGTTTACTATTGTGTCAGAGCCGATCGCGACCAAAACGCTATACGATCGAGCTGGACTGGACTAGTGTTTTGGAGCTCACAAAAAAAGATTAACCAGCTAAGTCCTTTCCAATTTGCCATTGTCTTTTTATTTTTTTTTTCTTTTTAATTTTGTTTCCAGTCGTTTCCTATTCCTACATTGAGGGCAATGTAGAGTTTAAGTGTAGGGATGGGAATTAATTGTCATTTAGTTTGTATATAAAGTAGTTTGAGTCATAAAAAAAATTAAAAAAAAATTGAAAAATGAAAAAAAAAATGTCCCTAATTTTGAAGTTTGCATTATAAAATATGGGAAATGATAGATAAAATCAAGTGTCTGGTTTCAAATATTATATGTATTAGAAGAATAAATAATCGAAAGCGTGTTGACTTGGGATGTGTGGGTAGGCCCAGCCGGTAGAAAAGTTTCCTTCGAGCTAACACACCAAAATATATTAGGATACCTTGTGGGTTCTCATCTAGGAAAAAATAGGGAAACTGAAACCGCCAATAATAGTATAAGGAATACCGTTATAGGTTTAAAACCGTTAGAATTTCTAATCAAAAGTTGAAAAAAAAAAGAGCTGGATATAAAATAAGGGCAAGGCCAATGGTTTCGTTTCTAGGGATAGTGACTCCGGACTCGACTCCCTCTAGGATTGTCTGAAAATAAATATCTAAAAAAGCTCATGAATTAATTAGAAATCAAAGCGAAAATGCTGAAGGTTAAGGTGCCTAGCCACTGGGATTGCGACTTGGATTGGTCACACCCTCTGAGTTAAGTATGCTAAGATCAAAAAAAAAACAAATGATTTTAAATTCTCTCGGTTTTCTACATAAAACGGTTATGAATAATCAATTGGTTGTTCCTTTTGTTCCTTGAGGCGGAATTAGGTGAAACTGTGGCTTCTTTAGTGTGAGACCCTAGGTAGACTAAATGAACATAAAAATTAAACTAACATGATAAGGGGCTTAGAAACCGGCGGTTGGGTTTAAGAGGACAAGTATACCTGCAATCGCAGTTGGCACGTGATTAGATTTTTAAAAATTAAAGTAACCTATGTTTTGAGGCCAGATTAATTGATTGTGATTCCATGGCATAATTCTTTTTCAGGGACAAAAAAGAGTTAAGTGTGGGGACTTGTACAGAGATTTGTTGGTGGGTTTGAGTGACTATCGGGTGTTTCTCTCTTAGATGTGGTGTTTATGGAGTGATCCTTAGCTCCAAAGGACACTCACAAGTCCGTAAGATAGTAGAAACTTTGTGTAGAAATGAAAGATTGAGGTAGGATGGGATGACAAAGTGAGTAGTGGAGGTCTCTATTTATAGGCCTTTCAGGCGGAGCACGCCTGTGCTTGACAATTGGTACAGTTGCAGAGTCCTTGCATGCATGTTCTGTCGAGTCAGTTGATGAGCATGGCCGTGATCATGAGTGAGCACGCCCGTGCATGACACGTGGCAAACCATCTTGTCAGTTTTGGTCGGTTAAAGCCTTGAAGAACACGTTCAGGTGAGCACGGCTGTGCTTAGTGGTGAGCACGCCTGTGCTTGTTGAGTTCTGCTTCTGTTGCCTTTGGAACGTTGACTTGTTGACCCGGGACAGGTGCACGGTTGTGCACGGCCAGAGCGCGATCGTGCTGCATCTGTTACAGCTCTCTAAGTCTTTAATTCCTTGCCTTTTGTTTCATCTTTCCTCTTCTTTTCATTCCTTGACCTTAAAACCTGCACTTATCAACAAAGAAGGATAAATCATGATAAAATTAAAATAAAAGCATGATTTTGTGTGGAAAAGTGGTGTAAATACACTTGTAAAACATGTGTAAATCTCGGCACGTCAATAACTAATGCATTTTATAAAGATTGGTATATAACTACAGTTGACCATGCACTTGTGGGTTGTTTTTGGGCCAAGTTAACATGGTGGCACATATGCAGGTGGATTAGAGTTCATCCCCCATCTAATGTTGACACTTTAAAGGAACTTTTGGAATGGGGAAAAAACTTGCAGGGAACAAAGAAATTGAGCGAAACAACTTATGCGATAATTCTTATGACGATTTGGCAAATTTGGTTGGCAAGAAATGCAAAGATTTTCAGGAACGAGAATATGGCGATTACAAGAATAGTGGAAGAGATCAAAGAAAATACTTTTTGGTGGATGAACAAACGATCGAAGAACTTGGCAGTCGACACGACGAAATGGTGGACTTTTGTTGGACTTAAATTCTAGGATAAAAGAAGATTTACTTTCAGGTTGTATTCTTAGTTGATTGTGTTTGTAGTTGGCAGTGAGTTTTTTGGCTCGGGTAGCTTCTTGCTATACCGGTTTTGTATGTCGATTTGTATGATGTTTTTGTGGTGAATAAAAGTGTTCGTTTTGCTTGTCAAAAAAAACTATTTTGTTGTTATAATTATTGTTATTAATTATTATTATTATTATTATTATTATTATTATTATTATTATTATTATTAATTAGATATAAACATTGTGTGTCTTTCAACATGTTAGACAGTAGGGGTGGTGTAAATAGTAGGGGTGGTGTATTCCTTACACCTCTCAAGTCCTGAAAGGCCGAAACACACCACAAAATTAATCAAGTTTTTGGTTGTCATGTATTATGTATGTACATGTTTTGTTCAAATTAATCAATTTAGCCAATTATCCTAATTAGTTAGCATATTAACCCGTTGAAATTAAAATACAAAAGTATTGAAAAAATTATAAAGTGGACCCCAACAAACACCTTTTAACTCATTTTAGAGAATGGATGTTACATAGACTATGTTCATTTTACACATGACTTTTTGGGGTTACCCAAAATGTGACCGAGTCATGGTTGATTTCTTTCACACAAATACACATATATAAGTCATATTTAACATATGTATTTAAAGAATGAAAACGGGTAGAAACAATAAGAAATTATCACAATAAGTGATGTAGGAAATAACTCACCTAAGGAGTTGTCGTTTACATCCTTATAGTTAGTTGTAAGGCAATGGAAATAGTGCGGTATACATCCTATAATTCACTTATAGCTCGCCATGTGGGATTCAAACCCGCACCACTGGTAGGGATAAACGCCTAACGCCACTAGCCCAACAAGCCATCGGCATCAAAATCATAAGTGAAACATGATACGTGATATGTTATAATGAAAGTTATAAATAAGAAAAGGTGATGAGACTTATTGGATTTAGCATTGCCTAACATGGAGAATCGTCCAATAACAATGTGTTTAACTCATCATAAAAATCCATTTTCTTCCCAAATTTTCGCCAGCTTCTTGAAGACCTTGAACTTATGATGACTTTCGAGGCTCCTACACTTGAACTAGTGTTGCAGGATAAACCTTGAAAGCAACAATATATATATATACAGGGGATCAAATAAGAAAAAACTTATTGTGAAAACAAAAAGAACAAATGACGTAATGGCAAAACATTATATTTTCACTCTTCTTACATTAATTGCTATCTTTCTAATTAATTAGTCATTAACACTTTATCCTACATATTATCAAAATTTATCCTACACATACTTTAACTCTTCTTACCGTTACTTTGTTAAAAAAAATACCCGTTAGAATTTTCAATTAAAAAATATATGTCTGGGTATTGGGCGTACCCGTTATTTTACTAAACATACAACAAATTATATATATATATATCGTCACCATCCTAAAATGTCTCCAATAACTAAAAAATATTAAGTTCATAGTATATAAATCTCAAAAAAGCTAGTACACTAGGCGGGCGCTATCTACTTAACTTGAGTGCTTGCTTAATAATTTTCAAATCCAAACAATTGTTCATGATCAAATCACTTAATTAACCCATGACCTCTTGGTCTAGTGGTATGGTGTCCCCCCTTACAAATGTGAGGTTGTGGGTTCAAATCCTTGCAAGTGCAAGGTGAAGTGGAATAAGGGTGTTTAAATTTGCCGTTCAAAAAAAAAAAAAAAAAAAAATCACTTAATTAAACTCCCAAATTGCATATCCAACAAAAATAAGTTCAATTCTCTATCTACCAAAAACACATCCAATAAATAAATTCATTTTCAAATTCCAAGAAGCTACTAATTGTTTCATTCTTTAAAAACAAAAAGTTAATGGAATTGGAGGAAATTTTGCATTATTAAATATACATGAAAATGAGATTTGGGAATTAAAAAAGACACACAAACTAAGTATATACAACGAAAAAATTATGGATTGGGTATTTTTGTGGATAATCACTAATCAGCTATGCATGTATTTGATACTCGTGTTGGATATCATTGTATACCAAACCTATTCCTGAACCTCAAAAAAGGAAATTAAAACCTAAACCCGACCCCGTACCCGTCAGATTTCGGGTATACTCGTCCTAAATATTCGGGTTTCGGGTATACCCCTTAGGTTCAGAATTTTTTGTCATCCCTAGACGTTGTTGATGGTCATGTGCATTTTGCTTCCCCTTCCCCCAACCACCAATAAAGATAAAGAGAGAGAGAGAGAGTGCAATCAGGGAGGTCGGGGTTTGCCCATGATGGTGTCGATCACCGAAGGGGTTTGTGTTCCCCTTTCTAACTGATGCCACATCACTTGTGCCAGTTACATATAAGTTAGTCTAATTACTATCTATAATCAACTATTATATAACTAAAAATACCAAACTTGATGTGTGAGGTAGATTTACCATTCATGTTTGTTTGTCTTTTAGAGTCTTTTGCTTCTTTTGTTTCATTTTTATCTTTATACTTTAAATAAGGGAAAATAACATAAATATTAAACATTTGACCAGCATAAAAAGCAAATATAAACATAGTTGGAGTCTAAAGAATAGGGACTTCACAGTTAACAGGCTAATGTATAGACTATTTCATTCAGCCAATTAGATAACGACACCTCAACAAACCTCTAACCAGCACATAAAGTCTCTAACATCTAGCCGCTAACATTTTGAAGGCCCGCGTCTATGTTTAGGCGCATCTATTAAGGATCAAGAGATCTGATGCCTCATGTAATGTTTAGATGCAAGTATATGGAGACATGTGTTAGCCTCTAAAATCAATAGTTCACGTCTAAACATATGGAGCTGGCGTCTAAATATCATACCTCTATGAAATGACATCTAAACAACAAACGCCTCGGATTTGAAACATTGTGCGTCAAAACAGCAGGTGTGCGTCTAACACTTAGAGATCTGAGATTTGAGTGTAAAGTATATTGATTAGGTGAAGTCCCTAATCATTAGACGCGAACTATGTTTGTTATTGCTTTTGTGTTGGTCAAATTTTTATTTACGTGATTTTCCCCGTATATATGTCTTTAACCCGTTTAATTATTATTTTATTTTATTTATTTCATTCGCCAGCTTTTTTTAAAAAAGTTGAACACGTAGTTGTGATGAAAACCCTTTTAGTCGCTTGATATTGGTTTTGAAAAAAAAAAGTAAATAAGCAGTTATGTTGATAGAGTTGAAATCAAAATAGAGTATTTCTTTTGTATCCGTATCATAAGCTATAATGAGTGCTAGTATCGGTGATGACCCGAACAGATACCGACCAAACAACATCGCGACTGGTATTCATTTTTAATGTTCCAATCAAATATAAAACACGTACATATATCCTTTAGGATATATCGTGACTTTATCTTTTTTCTTTCTTTAGGTTGGTATACCGAATGTTAGCAATTTACGGATACCTAAATAAATCGAACCAATACTTGAGTAATTGAGTTTCCGCGGCATTGGGGTGGGGAATCCCACACGTACATTCTATGACTCTAATTTCCGAGGAAAAAATAGAAAGCAAGCTTGGAGAAGCCCAATAAAAAGTAAGGAAAGAATGGATCACTTAAATAGTTATGTCATGGAAACCTATTTTCAAGGCCCAAATGCCTTATATGCTCTTGTCAACATTTTTTTGAATTATTGAATAGGTTTAGGATCCTGTACAAATGCCAAAATATGTGAGAAGGGTGAGAAAGCTTCTAGTTGCGACACGTGGCACAAAGTGTTTGGGTATTTTAGTAATTTTTACATGCTATTAAATAATGATTAAAATTATAATCTTGGTAAGAGAGGTGAGAGAGAGCATAAAAATAGGTAAAGAGAGAGAGAGATGATAGCTCTGGTCACCATCATAATCGTCAATACTAACGTCATAGTGTTTTAACAATCAACGTGTGGAGTTTTATGTTTAAGGTAGATTTTTAGCTATTCTTTAAACAACGTTTGGTGTTTTATTATTTTTCTTATAAAGGGTGTTAATCTTACATGGTGTTTTACCAATAACAAATTTTTAAAGTGTTCAAAAATAAAACCAACTTATATGACCATATGAAGATAAAACACAAATATGAATATAAAACGCCACACTGTATGCAAAACTCGCAATCATATTATTGTGTTTTAAAACTCATTGTGTATTTATTAAAACACCTCATATTGAAACGAGAGAAAATAAATCATAATATTCAAAGCCAAGATCCTGCTACAGACCTGAAGCACCCAGAATTAATCATGTATAAACCCCATTGTGAGGGACATGGTGAGGTTGTATTAATTTGACATATTCTTTGATACTTCCTTTTCTTTTAGAGTTTTATATTTTCCCATGGTTGAATTTAATTATCACTTCATGGTTTAGTGGTTTCGAAGATAGGCTTTGACTTTGTTTGAATTTTACGCTTGCATTTTTATCCCCAATAATTGCTCAAAATTTCTAGAGATTAGTTGCAGGTAATAGATGGGTTTGTTTTGGGGAAGGCGATAATCAAGGATGAAAGATTGTTAAGGATACGGTTATATTTGGGTTTGTTTTTAATGAGTGTCATTAAAAGAGGGTGTGTATTTTACTATCCTACCCCTCAATGGTCTAATTCATTAATAAAATTATAACATTAATTACAAAAATGCCATAGAATTAATCCACACCATAGATTAAAATGATCTAATGGCCAAAACACCTTCTCACCCTTCTCACACAAAACACACTTTGTACAGGATCTTGACCCTTATTGAATACTAGATATTTGCCCACGTTGACACGCAGCTCAACAATGTACGATTATTTGGAGTAGTATAACGTATAAGAAAAATACAGTAGAAAAATTTTATTAAAATTTAAAAGCAACAAATACACATGTTATTCAAATATCGCTGGAAATTTCCTTATACACCACATTTTTTGTTTTAGTTTTCACATTCCCATCACCATCAAGTATAAGTAACTTCACGCCTGCCCTGCTTTTAACTCTTGACAATGCGACATAAAGCTGGCCATGTGAGACTACAGGATCTCTTAAATACAATCCAACCTTCGATAAAGACTGTCCTTGGCTTTTATTGATGGTCATTGCGAAACATACGCTTATTGGGAATTGGCGCCTTTGGAACTTCACTGGAATCTTGTTATCAGATGGTATCATATTTATTCTAGGAATAAGAGTTTTGGTACCAATGTTACCAACTGATATGATTTTGGCTTCAATAACACGCTTCGCCAAGTCTGGTGATACGTAATCTGATGCCGTTGCACAAGCCATTTTGTTGATCTATGTTTCTCAACAACATAACGGGAACACCGATCTTTAGTGCTAATCGATGATTAGGTAATCCAGAAATTTTTAAACCATTAATGACATCAGGAGAATATAAATCTTCATGTGAACGGTTATTACCATTCTCAATCTGGCATATACTATCCATTAATTATATTCCACTTTCAACAACTGATGATTATAATATACATTATTATATTAACATCACCCCAAAACAATAAATGAATGGCCCACATATGTACTAACAGATATAAGATATATTAATATTTTAAGCTTTGATGTATTAACAGATGCTAAATATATTAATATTTTAAGCTTTGTTATACTAACAAATGTTAGATATATTAATATTTTAAGCATTGATGGTTTAACAAAAGTAAGATATATTAATATTTTAAGCTTTGATGTACTAACATCTGTTGTTTTAAACAGACTTTACTATACAGACCTTATTAAACAGACCTTACTAATTCATGATCAAGTGAATTATCTATATGTTTTAAACAGACCCACTGCTCTGAAACAGATCTTACTAAACAGACCCACTAATGAATCATAACAAACCAAAAACATAACAAAAACGTACAACAAAATAAAACACAAATTTATTTTATACAAATTCATACAAATTTCAGATATTTGAAACAGACTATGAAACGGCACGGCTTTAAACGGCGGCTCGATCTCCTCCATTCCTGTTGCTTTGAATATTTAGAGATCTTGTTTCGTTTTTAGTTTTAGTTCTTTTATAAATAAGCAAAACAAATAAATTCTGATCAGTCCAGTGGACCATCGACTGGACCGTCCACTGATCAGTTCCTCAACAGTCCACTGGAACTGATCACTGGATTGTCCACTCGACCGTCCACTGATCAGTTCCTCAACAGTCCACTGGAACTGATCACTGCGCCTTGCGTCTTTGACAACATAGGATGAGAACTCAAAACGGTTAAGTATGTGTCAAGATCTAAATATACAAAGTAGTTACATCACTTGCTTTCATCTCGTTGACTTCTTTTGAAACCTAACTGACTGAAAGTAAAAAAGAATACATTTAAGGAGCCACAGTTTAGTATTCCCAAGGTGCTCATCTAAAACTACTTATGTAGCATTTTAAACTTGATTTGCTATACAAAAATGTAAAGTATTTTAACATGGAAGTAAAAGTCAAAGAAAGGAGTTAGCTGTTCACATCTAAAACTACTTATGCCTTTTAGTCCTCAAATGAAAAGTCATTCAGAAGGTGATGATTACATTACTAAAAACCACTAATTAGTGAACTTAAATAGATTAGTGATGAAATGTGTTCAAGGTCAGAGTTGCTAGTGAGAAAACTTAATTTGGTGTTCACTGCAGAATATTTTATATAAAGTCTCAATGTGTGTTAGGAACCAACGACTTGTGAAAACTTAATTTAGTGTTCTCTGCAGAAATTTTTACCATGCTCAATAAGTTGTAGCACTCGTTTAAAATGGTTTGATTTAGTAATTTGGTGATAAGGTCATAAGACGCCCCATCAAAAAAATGCCACATAAGAAATTAAGTGGTAATTAGACCGTCTCAAAAAAGTCAAACTACCAGCTCAAGAGGTTATGAGTATAACTACCTGAACAAACTACCACTTCAATTCCACATAAACCACCAGCTTAGGACTTTATGGAAACAAAAAAAAATCCATAAAGAACACCATTTAGGTATTGATTACCTTTTGCAAGATTTTTTCTTTGGTTGGCTGATCATCACCCTGTAAATTGATAAAATAAAGCTGGAGTTTTTTTGTAGCCTCCATGAAATCTCTAGCATGCCTCTCCACATCAACTGATGTGGCAACTGTAAAAAAAGATTGGCATGACGCTTACCGTACTTTCCAATGATACCAGCCTTCTTAGTCGACTTAGTCTGTAATCAAATTAGAAAAAAAAAACATTCAGACAAGTGCCACCAACTACACATTAAAATTCAACGCTAACCGATGACATTTATGTTTTAACTCTAACCATTCTAAACTTATCCAGTTTGACTTGGATGACCCACACCCACTACTCAACAGTCAGCACATCCATTTTCCATCTCTAGCATGTAAATAAAAGGAGATCCAGGCTTGAAAATATAGGTTTGATTCTTGATACTCATTATATTAGAATGCATCACAAACAATAGGAACTAACAAAAACTTGTAGTTTGCTAACTATACTCGATCACAGAATAATAAAAAAACAGAAAAATGCTATACAAATGTCCATACCATAAAGTATATGATCCATAAAACCATAGTTCCTCAAACTGTTCATGTATCCAACTGAATCCGAACACAAGATTATGAGCGCCCTCATACACCCACCATCTTTGGTCAGTTGCAGCCAAACTACCTGCACATTTATATTTATTTGCAACTCAGCGACAATTGACTCGTATCAAATCGATTCTTATATCATGTATACAATAACCAATGCCATTTATAAATAACTATCACATTGTAACTTTAGTAAAGTTACAAGCTAACTAAAACTCTATGGACTGAATTACTCATTGACTTGGCTTCTAAATTATTATCTTTAACCAAGAAATTCAGATTCAAATTGTAATTTTGATGAAAGGAACTCACCGAATTGAGACTGTTGTTGATAAACCACTGTTGCCTTCTACCTCTGTTGACCCTTTGTTAAACCACTGTCAACTCATTGATAAACCACTGCTGCCTTCAACCTCTGTTGACCCTCTAAGTATAATAAAAATGTTAAACCTCTGTTAACCTATTGAAAACCCACTGTCAACCCATGTATAAACCACTATAGACCTTCCTAACAGCTGTTACAATTAATAAAAGGAGCTACAGACCTTTCAAAGTCAGTTTTGCTGTTCAACAGTTGTTCCCTTGTTTGTCGAACAGCTGTTAATAATAAAACGATATTATTATAACAATGATCCTAACCATTTGAGATTAAACACGATGTAATGGGCCAAAACTGCAACCTCTACCAGCCGTGACTAACTTGTTTTAAATCTCAAATTGATCAGCAAACATTGACCCATTACCTAGTTGATCAGTAAACGGATCTGGATATAACTTTGTCTGTTGCTAGAAATAGTTATTTAGAGCTTACTTGCTAACAGATGAACTATCTTGAGGTGCATTCATTTTAGAGAAATGATTTCTTATTACAACTTCTTCCCAAAAAAAATAATAAAATAATCATTTTCATGTTTACATTCATTCATACACCTTAGATGTAGAAATTTCAACCCATTTACTTATAATGGTTCAATTTCGGTTACAAATTGGTTGGTTGGCTGTTTTTATAACATAATCCATGATGTTCTTAAACAATGACATACCCAATTACATAAGATTGAAGAAGTGATATACCTGATTCAATATGCCTAGTGAAAACATACTCAACCACAAATCCATGATGTGAATCAAGTTCAAATCCTCCAACATCAGCAAAAAAACTGCACAAATTTTTATGTGACACGAACCGAACTTGATAAGAAAACATTTAAGCTAAACTACAAAAAAATAACTGTAAATAGCATGCCCAACACCAAGTGACATGAACATGGGGTTGTTTTTTCTGAAATGCAGTTTCCTATATCATGTTATTCAAGTATTGAAAATTGCTGTTGTACTAATACGGTTTTTATAGTCATACCAAACACCTTAACTAATCTTATCTTTTTTTTTTAAAACGGACCAAAATTTTTGCAAGCCAAGCCAACCAAACCTCACCCATTTTGATTTGTATTAACTAATCTACTCTTATCTTTTTTTAAAGCACATAAACAACTCTAATAAACATAAAACTTTTAAACATTTGAGTAACCATTGATTCGAACTTACCTGTTTTTTAACATGTTCGTGTTCCTGATTCAACCGTCTAGGAATAGAATCGAGATAATCCACGTTCCCTGCTGCTGCATTAACTTGAACCATTAACATTTCCGTAAACGCTTCCTCTGCTAGAAACGCTTCCTCTAAAGCGGCTGCTACTGATTTTCCCATAAAGATTAGTAGCTTCTTTTCAATCCAGCAGCCCATTTGCAATTGGTGTGAAATTTCATACAAAACCTAATTAACCAAGAAGAATAATAACAAATAAAAAACACGAAGCGAAAACAACGTGATTCAGTTGTTCACTTCTGATTACTCATCGCTTGAATGTTAAAACTTACCTGAAATAACCATAGAGGAAGTAAAGCAGCCGACCGGGTCAACCCATCCAATCCAGCCAATTCGGTTTGTCATCAAGATACATAATCAAAACCAGCAGAAGCGGACCATGAAACGTAGCATTTAATCAATTTGTAACAGTTTTGATTTACCGAAGTCTCTTCCCTACAGTCACCACCATAGTCAATTGAATCAGTGATCCCCATAGCTAATTAACCCTGAAACAGTGAGACTCGAATAAAACAAAGAACCATTTTGAGCCAATTCTATTAAGATCAAACTGAAAAATTAGGAAGCCAAGCTTTACTTGTTACAATGGATCCTTGAATATGTTTATACATCGAGTCATTTACAGCAAATTTTATTACTTTGTCACTAATTATTCATATTTACTGCACACTTATATAAGCAACAATGTATTTGTCATTCTTGCAACTTGTCATATATAAATGTTACATAATACACACCAGAACAATTAACTAAACAAAATTAATATCAATATTTTACCTGAAATCCATGTAAGAAGCATGCATGTCGAGCCACTGATGATCCATTAGCTTGAAAGTAACATCATCTGGTTGAATCCCAGTCGCCTCCATTTCTGAAGTCAATCTAAAGCTGAGTAGAGGTCCAAGAAAAATGTTAAGACTAAGAAATCGCCAACTGATTGGACGTGGATTAATACTTTAAGTTAAATAACATACTCACAAGTTGAATAAAATGCTGATTCATTTTCTGTTGAGTAGATGATGAAAGTAAACATCAATAACTCCAGCTGAAAATATATAGAAACAACAATATACACAAAATAAGTAGACAAAGCAGTTGACCATATTGTATACCTGAAAGCAAACCTGACCCGATAATCATTGCGTCTGCGGCTGCTGAGTAGGCCAAGCAGAAGCTTCAACCACCAGCCGATGAGTTCTTGTATATGTTGTTGGCACCTTTACCCTGCTTCAATCATGACAGCCGTTAACTGGGAGATAAAGATTTAACTCTTGTTTCTAATTCAATGTGATCATTTGACTCTTTATTTCTAATTCAAAGTGATCATACCTCATCATGAATGTCCTCCATGTTTTCTTTCTGTTGGGTCTCACTAAACCAGCCAAATAAACTGCAAAAATGAAAGCAAAAATGAAAGCTATTACTTTATTGTTATGTGAAACAATCAGTTACAACACAGTATATCAGCCTATGGCGACTTCAACCTGAATTGCCATCCACATCAATGAGAAACATTGCCAAAGAAATAATAAAAGTATGTAATTTATTTCTTTTGTAGTTATAATTATCATATAAACATTTAAAATTTATTCAAATAAAAGAACCAATTGGTTGTTTGCAGCCAACCCAAAAAGACTTGTCTTGATTTGTTAGCTGACCACCTCTGGTCACCCTTAAAGATAATCAGTTTAGCATTTAAAAGTAAAATGTTTGACTCGAACTAAAAACAAAGTGTGTTTCAGAGGATTGCCATTTACTTACCATATGATTTGTAATTCTGAACAACATCCGCAAAGATACCCACTAAAAGATAAAAGACAGAAAATGGCAAACAAATATCAATTTTATCTGATTGAAATGTTAACAACACCTGAATCCACTCACATCTCCTTTTGGGTCGCTGATTATTGAAGGATTTAATAGTTAAATAACTACACAAGTACATAACCAGAATCACTTTTGTTGCAGCCACTAAAACTGATTATTTGACCTCTAAAGGCAAACACAATACACTGATTCTATGCAACCTGGAAAATGCCAAATCCCTAATCTCCACCCTTCTTCTCAATGTTAAGACCTTAACAAACAAATTTCAGACAATCAACAAAACCTCAACAATAAAATTTCTAAAAAAAACAAACAAATAAACATAACGGCTCACTCAGGGTCTTTTCTTTATCATCATCCGAAATTACTTCTTAACATATATTCATCATAAAATAAATGAAAGGATGTATGTAGGGATGGCAACGGGTCGGGTATGGGCCGGGTTTGGCTAATACCATACCCATACCCGGTTATAAAATCTCATCCCATACCCGTCCCATTACCCGTCGGGTTTTTGGCGGGTATTACCCGTCGGGTATAGAGCATACCCGCGGGTTTCGGGTATGCCCGTTGGGATTTTCATGAATATATATTTTTACTTTTTTTTGGTGTTTTATGTTTTAGAAATCTATAATATATTAAATTGTAATAAATAACATATGTATGATCATCACCATACTAATATTTGAAATATTTAGAATAAAAATAGATATTATAATATGTATCTCAAGAAATATTTTTATATTTTGTAGCATATAAATATAAATAATAATGTCATTAAACTATAAATTTTTCAATAATGAATCTATTAAAATAAACATTAAGTGAAGAAAAATATATATAAAAACTTAAAAATTAGCGGGTATATGTTTCGGGTAAACGGGTATTTAGTTTCGGGTAATCGGGTCGGGTATCGCCTAATACCATACCCGTCCCATGCCCGCGAAATATTTTTTTTCCAATCCCAAACCCGTCCCATACCCGTCGGGTATCGGGTATACCCGTCCCAAATGCTTCGGGTTTCGGGTATACCCGTCGGGCTCGGGTTTTTTTGCCATCCCTAGATGTATGTCAACCCAAAAACATTTAAGCATGACAATATCATAGAAACTCACCTTATTTTCTTCTTCTATTAACAACCGCCAAGCATTCACAGAATTCCAAAACATCTGCAATAAATTCCCAAATATCTTAACAAATAAAAAAGCGAAATACTGAACATAAAGATTTTATCCGGAATAGTTGAAGAATTTAATACACAAAGTAGACAGAACCAACCATTTTGAGGGGTTTATTAAAAACCAATCAACAATAAAAAAAAAGGTTAATATTAGAATCAAATAGCATTAAACAATACATAACAGGATTTGATAATCTTAACAGGCGACGAACAGAGACAAAGAAACATCACATGGAGAAACACGAACAATCGGACAAATCTGAAAATCATTAAAACGAAACAACAATACATAACAGGAATCGTATGAATAAGAAAGAAACAATCGTTACCTTGAAGGAGAGACACGAAGAAGAAGAAGAATGATCGGCGATGGACGGTGAATATAAACAGCCGACGAACACACACAAAAAGAAACAGAGAAACATAAACAATCGATTAAATCTGAAAATAATTATAACAAACAACAATATGTAACAGGAATCGTATGAAAAAGAAAGAAAGAATCGTTACCTTGAAGGAGAGACACGAAGAAGATGAATGATCGGAGATGGAAGCTGTGTTTTGATGAAGAAGACACGATCACCTTCTTCAGATGAGAGAGAACAGATGAGAGAGAATGAGGAGAAGAAAGAAAACGTGTGTTTTGATTTAGGGTAATTGATTGAGTAGGTTAATGATATTAGGAAAGTATTAATTGACCAATTTTGACCATATTTATGTATTATTACTCTATTTTTTATTTTTTAAAAAAGAAAAATTTTATAAATTACAAGAGGAGGACACATGGCACAATATGGGAAGAGAGAGGAATTGAGGTGCAATATGGGAGTGCCAAGTGTCCTCATGGACTTTGTTTTATTAGATGTATAGATACACTCATATTATTTAGGGGTGCAAATGAGCCTACCTGATCTAAGCTCGGCTCGGTTTGAGCTTTGTCTTTAAAGCTCGAGCTCGACTTGTTGGTAGTTTCTCAAGCTTAAACTCGGCTCGGGCTCAACTCGTTTAGTGTTTATTAGTCAATATATTAATTTAAATAATACAAATAATAGGCTCAATAGCTCGATAAGTCAAAAGCTCGGCTCGTTTATTAAGCAATTTTAAATGTGGGGTAAAAAGTATAAAATAATAATAAAACTAATATTATACTAAGACTCAATGACCTTGGCGAGCTTCATATACCAGGCTCAAGCTCGGGCTAGATAAGTAAGCGAGCTTTGTTTTAGGCTCAAGCTCGAGCTCGATAAGGCTTAACTCGTTTCGATCATTTTATCAAGCCGATCTTGAGTAAATCACGAGTTGCTCGGCTCATTTGCATCCCTACTCATATACCTCTACACTTATTATGGTGCCTTAAATATTTAAATTGAGAATCAAATAAAAACCCGCCCATCTTTGATAAAAGAGAAAGGAATTCAAGTAAATATTAATTAAGTGATAAAGGGGAAAGGGTATCACCAGATTTGAGATTTGGTTACGGGTACCCTACTACCCTTACGGTAACATGACCGCTGGTGGTCCTGGTAGTGGATCCGTGGACCGTTTTCTGATTCTAGTTTACGGATTGCTTCACTGATTTCTCTTTCTCTCTCTCTCTCTCTCTCTCTCTCTCTCTCTCTCTCATTAATATTTTCTCTTCATCCTCTCCTTGATATCTTCTACAGCTCAACTTTTAAATCACTAATACACACATATATATTGCAATATTATAATTGTAGATATAAATATTCAAAGATTTCTTCATCCTCTCGTTGATTTTTTCTCTACATCCTCTCCTTGAGAAGGTGAGTTCTAGAGAGAGAGAGAGAGAGGGGAGATGCTGAGTTCTAGAGAGAAAGATTGTGAGTTCAATCGAAAGGTAAAATATATTATTAATAATAATATATTATCAACTATAGTTTTGCAAAATTATTATCTGAGATGGTGAGTTCAAGAGAGAGAGAGAGGAGAGAGAATGGGAAAGGGTAATTTATTATTATTATTATTAAAATAATTAATTGTTGGGTAAAGAATCAGTGAAGTGCTTCCTCCAAAAAACTGTTTTAGTGAAGTGAATCAGTGAAATGATGTGGTAGTGCAGGATTGGTAGAAATCAGTAAAGTGAAAAAAAATTCAGTAGAGTGCCCATCCCCCATAATAATATAACTCTGTGTTTCATTCTTTTTAGTTTCAACGAGATTTTTACCCGCCGCGCATTGCGGCGGCGGGGCAAAGTATTCATCAACTTTGTTTAAATCAAACATAAACACTTATGATGATTTCACAAATTGGGTCAGAAAGCCTTCGGCATTGTATTACAAACCTTACAAACCGTAGTGTTTACATGGAACTATGTACTATGTACAATGCGATTAGAAGAATCAAACTAATACCAAATCAAAAGTTCAACTAATGACAATCCCAAAAAAAAAGCAACATCTTAAACTAATAACAATCACCAAATTGTTAAAACATAAAAGATAAAAATGAATCTTGACCAAATGGGCGCGCACCACCATCCGACCCCACCTTCGAACACCCACAATCCCCGTCATACCTCCAACACTGGACATCCACCACCACCACCAAAAACCCAACACCAATATCGTCTCACCGCCACCACCGAAGACCCACCAACACCAATGAACACCACCACAGTATGTCAAAGTTTTGGATTTCTTGGAACATAATATCACCACCACAAACCTGCCACGCCCACCTCCCCCAAAACACAACCACCACTGCCACCATCATCATGTAAAAAAAACGATAGCCAATACGACAACCGACTCAGATCTAAAATCATCATCGTCGTTGCAAAATAAAGGGGCTCAGATGCCGCCACGGCTGCAACTGGAGTTGCCATGCCAAGTAGCAGGCCACCGTCATCGCCACAACAAATCACATAGCGACGACCCTAAAGTATTAGGGTAGAAGCAACACAGAAACAAAATCCACATCAAACCATCGTTTCGTGTTCAATCTGTGGGATTTAAAAGCCCCAAAACAACAATCGTTGGCACTAGTACAACCACTAAATGGGTTGTTAAATAGAATACCATCAATACCACAACCAACATGAAGCCACCACCATCACCAAACACTAGTAACACCACCAACACCAACACATGATTAAACATAAGAAAGAAAGAAAACCAAACGATTAAGAACAACAATGATCATCATCATCGTGACAACACAAAGAGGCTCGGAAGCCGCCATGGCTGCAACCGGAGTTATCATGCCAACTAACATCCCAACATCTTCGTCACAATAGATATCAAAGAAAAACGTAAAGGATTCAAGAAAGAAATCATCGGCTGTGGCCATTAAAAACCACAAAACTCTTTCCTTTTGTTCTAGTAATAGTTACCGGCTTTGTTACCGGAGTCAAAAACCTCCGGCCACGGGGTTACTAAACCCTTTCTGGGTTTTGTTTGGTGACCAGAAATTGGTTTTTTGCCTGCGGAATCTCGCTGTAGTTATGTGATTCGGGTAGATCTTGAGAGGGGTTTGTGAGTTTTGTCTGGCAATTTCGTTTGGTAGAAGAAAGTTTAAAGATTTGTAGATTGTGATGATGTATGAGTGGATTTTAAGATGCAAGGGAAAGGATTCGTGAACAGGAGGAGAGAGGGAGAGTAAAGAGAGAGAAAGGGTGTGTGAAAAGGATAAATGGTTAATGCCTCAAAACAAGCATATGGTTTCACAAAACCACCAGTACAACCTCTCACACACAAAGCATTGCACAAATGCTTTGATAATTAGAATAATTTAAATAGTAGAAACAATTTTAGGATCTTGAATTATAATAAACCCTTGACATCTGATATATATGTGTTAATAGTTTTCTAACGGTTTAGACCTTTAGTTCCACTCATGCCCTTAGATTTTATAAAAAGATTATTATATGTTTTCACATTTGATAAGATAAGTTCTAAATGTTAAATAATTATAATTATAGTTATAAGCTGCTCTGGATAGCGATTTAGAAAAAAATATAAATTGAATTGGTAAACACATACACGGTTATTTTACGCTTTGCTTCAATATGGTTTTAGGGGCAAAACCACAGGAGGGACAGGGGGTTAGCTTCATCAGTCAGCAGTGAAGTCTTCTTAATAAGGAGATCTGTTTTCCAGTTGATTTGTATACTTTGACCCCTAAGATTGTTACTCCAAGAGTAGTTTTAGTGAAGAGAAGCTGGGGTAGAAACAGATAAGTGAAAATATGGTTTGTCGGATTTTTTCTGATGTCTATAGTAAATACTAGTAAGGTGATGAGTATTTTGTTAGGATCTGAGTTTGATTTTTTATGAAGTTTAAGTAATGAAACAGTAATTAATGAATACTAATAATGGAAAGTGCAGCGAAAATATAAACTCTAAATCATAACAAATGGAACAATTGTTTTCAACAAGTACTTTTCATTAGTCATCACAGATTCTAAGTACAAGTATACAATTCTCCCCCTCAGCCCGATCACTCACAGACTTTGTTTGTGCAAGAGAATGTTTGGAGTGATGAATAGAACAGTACAGGCACTGTTCTATTTATAGACAAACGAAAGCTCTGATGACGTAAGGCTGAGATCACCTAAGACAGTGACAGCTAAGTATAATAACCACATAAAACATCTGCTAATACAAACACTGTTACATCGACTAATCCACTAATGACTAAACAGCTGATGGGTAAAACTCTGTTGGCTTGAATCATCTATTGGAGCCTAAGTGTTGTTGGCTCCAGCAGACCTTGTGTCTTCATCAGCACTTTACCTTGTATCTTCATCAGCACTTTGACAATCAGTGGTTTCTTCAACAGTCTTTTGTAATCAGCACTTTGTCCAGCAGTTGTTTGGAAACAGCAGTTAGTGTCAACAGTCTTTGGGAGGATCTTGTATGCAAACTACTGTTTTATTGATGATCAGATGTTTAGTATATTTTGGCTTTTCACTTCATCTGTTCTTCTCCAGGTCAGCAAACCCAACGATCTCCCCCTAGAACAGATGATGCCAAAACTCAACCTTTATTGCTGATCTTTATTCCTCATCAGGTTTCTCTAATCTGTCCTTTGAATTGTAATTCAAAGTTGAAAGAGAACAAGTCTTTAGCATCCCTTTCTAGCTCTAAGTTCAGCAGGTCTTGGAGATCATTTGCACTCAGACCATATGCATCATCCAAGCTGAGCTTTTGAGCTTCTCCATCAGATCTAAGCAGAGTCAATTCGTGGGTAGTTTTGTTGACTTTCCACTATAGAATTTTTTAATCTAAGGAGTTTTTGGTCTGCAAGTTTATTCTTGATGAGTTTGGTGATGGAGGTCTGCCAATAAGTTTTCTTAGCTCTTCATTGATGGGATCAGAGAAGTAATGTACTTGGTTGAAAATACCTTCTTTCACAAAGTGTCAGCAAACTTCTTTTGATCTTCCTCATACATGAGGATTACTGGAAGGATATACAAAATGATCATTGTTATAGATGTAAAAAGGCAAAATAATATTGTGCTCTATTCCCACAGTATGTAGCTGCCAGCCTGCTTCAAGCACATAAAAAAGAGAAGCAAACACATGAAAATTATAAATTACCCTACAACACCTTTTAAAAGTGCCACTAACAATTCATTCACATTTTCAAATGCATCAACCTCTATATAAAGTTTTACAACTCTGTTTTAAAAGCGAAAAAATTGATTAAAGGTAAAACATCATACAATCCATTCGTACCTTTGGTCTTGCGCCCTTGATGAACTGATACCTAGTAAAATAGCTAGTATTCTTAAGCGTCTGATTTTTTGCTTTAGGTTTTGCCTAAAAGATGGAAAAGAACAATGAGAAAATGTTTTGGTTAATAATGAATACGTTAGTAAAATTAACTAAATCTTACTAAATTGTCTACTCGATTGTTGCCCATTTGGCCGAGTCTTAGATACTGTTGGAGTTGAAGCCACTCTTGTTCTCCTAGAGAAGCCAATAAGGATATATAGTTAACCAAAGAAAATGTAAGGTAATAGCAAAGCTATAAAACCAATAAGATATATCTTGGTCGATTACATAAATACTATTCACAAAGCTTTCTATAATACTTGAAATAAAGTATGTTCTTCTCTAGTTATTCTAACTTGTAATACTTCAAAACAACAAATATTGGAAAGGAGTATGTTATACGCATCAACTTATGTTAAATGAAATAATACCGTATTACTATATTTTTTATATATTATATAGTGATTAGTACAAAGACTGATGACTTTACATCATAGAAAATAAAAGCAAGGAGTTAACCCTAAAAGTAGTATATTTGTTTACTCCCAATATGAACTACCCGTTCTAGTTTCATCCTCTATGCTTGTTTGCATGAATCCACACACTTACAGCGTTGTAAGAAAAGAGAAGGAAAACACATACAACTATTTTAGCTTTTGAAAATCTTTTTTGCCAAATGAGGATTCTCCAACAATAACTTATTTTCTTGAATTACCCTTTAAGCAATAACTGGTTGTGCAGGCCTAAAGAAGGATCCAAAGCTGCAACATGTAACAATCTACCGTTCACAATACATGCCAACAAAAACAACTACATCAACATTTAAACCTTTAACTAAACAATGCAGTTATAAATGCTCTATTAAGTATTTCAAAAATTTTACTATAATGAGTAAAATCTTTTCAAAACCGAACATAGAAGATTAACCACAACACAAACTCACCAACGAACATTGCAGAAACAATAGCGTTGTCGATGACTGCTAATTGATCATATTTGACTCGTTTTTGCCATGAATCCAACTATCCCAATTATGCTCCACAACATCCCCAACCTGCACCACTTAACCAGTTATTGTCATCATTCGTCACTGGCCTGCAGTTAACAAATGGGGTACCAGACACAAACAAAGTATAAGTGACAAAAAAAAAGTTGGAAAAGCAATAGTAAATCCAGTTTCATCCCAAACATCGAATCCTAAATGTTTTCTGAAGCTATGGGGTCGATTAAATGAAATCCATATTTGGATATGTTTTCTCCAATGGATTAAGATTTTTAGCACAATAAACAAAACTCGAGACGGATTAACATTTCATAATGACACATCAATGGTCGAAGGCATCATACTAACCAACCAAAGCGGGTTTAACCTCACGAACAATAGCAAAAACATTACATTCAGAGGGCATTGTGTTATTCTACACGGGAAAAAAAGACAAAACAAATTTGAGTACTTTGATAAAACCACAGTTAAACAGACAAAACAAATTTCATAAATAGCATGTAACGACATGTAACGACAAAACAAATTTGAGTACTTTGTACAACCTCCTCCACGAAGGGTATGGATTAGCAGTATACACATTTATTTATGTGAAAAAAACAATCTAAGTGTTTGATGGTCAGCCATCCCATAACCGACCTTAATTTGTTTTAAAAATCACCCATTCTGACCCGCCACCAACCTTTCCATTTTCCCGTACAAGCATATGTAAATTTATATATTTTCCTTGAAAATGTGTTAAAAGATTTAGATGTTAAAATATGAAACGTTTGTGTTCTTTTAAATTGGGAATCTCAAAAATCAAAATTGGTACCACATCTGAAACCTAGTCTTCTTTTCAAGTAGGGATCTGGACAACACACCATCATTGATGTGGTGTGCTCTAACCATCATCGTGTTGAGCCTTGATTGCTGAAAATAAATAGCCCTTAAATAAACAAAACAATAAATATGAACCAGTTGAGCTATCCTGCGATATTAATGCCTTTCCGATTGTGGTGTTGCGATTCACGGTCGTAGAGCGGCAACCACGGTTGAGACTTAACAGCGTCGTTTTAGCTTCCAACGTCGGTATCTGTCGCCGTGGTGGCGGCACCCTCATCACAGATTGTGGCCAACATCGTTGGAGCTTCATGACCAATTCAACCTACAACCATATATCGATAGATTGTTCTATTGCCTGCAGTCCCACCGTCTCTGTCTCTCTCAATTACTTTCTCTCTCTAAACACAGAAAAGTGCATGTGTGTGGATTATTAGGAAAGAAGGGGAAAAGGATAGTTGGGTTTAGCCACGTGTCTAAGTTGATGGTTCGGTTTGGCCACGCGTGTATTAGTTGGATGACGAAGACCCGACCGGCCAAGCATGCCAATAAGAGAGAAACACAATCATAGCCAGCCAATCAAGAAGCACTAGGGCATCACAAAATCACTGTTCAATTTGATATTACGGTTCAAAGTGTTTCAATTATTAATATAGTTTAATCATAGTTTATTATTAGATAATAAATTAGAACTTATTGTTTAAAACTTAAACCATAACTAATGAATTATAAAAGTCAAAGGGGTTATTTAATTAAAGGGTTAATAAGGATCTTATAAACCAAGCACCACCACCTCCCCCGATTGGCTACCCCTAGTCGAAGACCCAACAGTCGTCAAGGTCTGCCCGATAGGCTTAGCAAACCAGGCAACATCCTAAGGCCTCAAAAAGTAAGGGCCTCCAATTTTTATTTTCTAATTTCTTCATATATTACTATTGTAGAGTATCATTTTCCACTTCCTTTTTTTTCTTGAACGCATCCTCAGCTCCTATCCTCATTACTCCCAACCTCGCTAATTGCAACTGACATGGATGGCGATTGGTAGAGAAATTATGAGTGAAATTAAGGGTAATCAATCACCTCCAATGGTTACTCAATGTCTCAATATCAAGCAAAACAAGGATTATCCATGTAACGACTTTTTTTTTTCCAGTAATACTAACCTATATAGGTAATGCGATTTAAAATGGACATGTTCTATTGTTTTTATTTAATGTGAATATAACAATTTAAAAAACCACATTTCATATCAACAAATGAGGAAAAAAGGACAATGGGTGTCTTTTTTGCTGCGGTTGTGATGCTCGGGCACAAAAGATAGTGTCTGTACAGTGAAGCGACGAGGTATGATGAACCACAAAGAATAAAAATGATTATAAGTTGTCTCAAAGAATAACCATTCAACCGCTTAACATTAATGTTCGAAGTAACAAATAAGAATTATCGTGATTCTATAAGCATTTTATTATTTGATCCATGCACCTTGGTTTTTCGTAACTTTATAGGAATTCATAGTCATATGCTTTTGCAATCATATACGTGGGTGTGTGTAATTGTTAAACTTTTTCAATAAAAAAAAATGCTTTAAAATTTTATTGATGAAGATGTCTAGTGGCTTCTACGAATCTATTGAGTTATGAGAGTCCTGCCATTAGCCATATATCCACTATAATCTTTATAAGACATATAACATATCTTTTGTATTAATAATTCTTATGTAATGGTTGTTTGGTAGCCTCTGAATTGTTTTTAAGAGGCTACATCTGAATGGTTTATAGTCTCTAAATGGTTAAGATATAATCTTAAGTATGAATGGTTAAGAGATAACATCTTAATGGTTACCTCTTAATCATTCAGACTTAAGGTTACCTCTTAACCATTTAAAGGTTATGAACTATTAAGGGGTAGCTTCTAAATAGTCATTAAGAGCTACCAAACAGCCACTAAAACTACATAACCATATATAAAAGCTTATAGGTCATAATGGCACTATGAAAAGACAATATAGACATATCATATATATGTAGTTCTTACACAATTAAAGCCAAATCATTCACCCTTAAAGATAAAATTATTTGTAAGGTAATGATGAGACCCTTATGCCAAATTTAAAGGCATAATATAATATAAAGTGGTCCAACCAAACTTACTTGTCACGGATCCATATATGGAGTGGTCCATTGATTAAAAAGGCCCAAACCACATAGTGTGCTTTCTGTTCTACCCTCTTTCAGGCATGGAGCCTTTTGGACCATGTTGCATATATTTACTCTTTTCTTACTATTTTTTGAAGTACAAAAGAAGAAAAAAAAACAAGACAAATATAAGAAAGGTGATTCAATTTCTTTTCTAAGAAAAAATGTAGGTTTTATTTTTATTCTTATGTTTTTAATTAGTTTTGTAGTTAAAAGTTAAGCTATATTAGATCAGAAAATGGAACTTGGGGTTGGGGTGGCCAAGTTTCATTTTTATATTTTTAACGGCCTAAGTTACATTAAATTCATTGGCGGGGCTCAAACCCTTGGACCTCAAATGAAGCAACACCATTAACTCCGAGTTTCATACAGATTTGAATCCAAATTTCAATGCTTTTATGTTCTTAACTTAATCTGTCTAATGCTAAATGCATTTTACCTAATTCCACTTGTTTGACATGGTGGAGATGGGGTCATACAAAATTTTCAATAAACAAATTCATATGGTTGAAAAATATATTTAGAAGATCATTTACAATTATTTAATCGTTATTTTATGGTATCACAATTTATTAACTCGTTAACACTCATTGCAAATATTGTTTTATGCATGTTTTTTAGATAAAATTTTATAGACAGATAAAAACTTACACAGTATCCTATCTATTCAATAAAGAATACTATCAAATATTCATATATTTTATTAGATACCATTTGATACACTTTATAATATATCTGTGCTTCATGCATGCCACATTTTTAAAAATAATTATATCTGATGTTATTATTTTTATTCGATACATATAATATTCTACACAGTTTTGAATGAAATATAAATGAAACTCTATGTTTTTTTTATTTTGTGTACACAACTTTAAACAATTAAAAACGTTTAGCACTATATAATATCATTAAAACTATGAAATACTATAAATAATTTCACAACATCATCTATCTACTAGTTATTTGAATAAAAGTAAGTATTTATGACACGTTATTTTTAAAATTAAAGGACCTTAAAGAATATTTGTGTTTATAGTATTCCAAAATTCTTGATGTAACTTTAATGTGAAGAAAACGAATATTACTATTAAATTTGGATATAACTGGAACGAAGAGCATGCCAAGGAATCTTTATACGTGTGGCCTTGTAAGGGAATCCATAGGACCGAGTCCACACCATATAATATACTCCTATCTTCCTTTCTATATTTTTTTAAAATATGTGACAATTTATAATACTTTTTGCTATGAACACAACTAGTTATATGCTTTTCTGTACTTTTTTCCGCCGGCGTAAGATTAGACCCGTTATCTTAGACTATGGGGTGTGGTTCCCCTTCCCCCTTCCTTCCCCTTGTCCACATAAGCGCCACCTCATTTTCCCCTTTTCCTCCCCCTTCTAGGGGAAATGGTTCCCCTTCCCCCTTCCTTTTTTTATTATTTTCTTTTTGATTTATTTTATTGATTTATTTTATTGATTTTATTTTTCATTAATATTTTTTTCATTAAAATTAAAAAACACATTACATTTAACTTAAAAAAAAAACGAAAATTACATAGAAATTAAAAAAAAAACCGAAAATTACATAGAAATAAAAAAAAAAAAACCCGAAAATAAATAATTAAAACACTACATATTCATCGATCCCCCGAGCCATCTTTTGATAATATTATCCTTAACTTTCGCCGCCACCTTACGTTCCTCCTCCGTAAGGTTATCGAGAGGAGCTTGCATCAACGCCAACTCCGTTGCTTCTTGTCTCGACATCTCCATTTCGAGCCGCTTTCTTTCCAACTCTAGCCTCATCGCTTCCCTCGCCGCCGTTTCTTCTTTCTCTTTTTTTTCCATGTTTAGCCTCTCAATATCCCTCGCCCTCGCCTCTTCTTTCTCCTTCTTTCTTTCCAAGTACCTCTCCGTTTGCTCCTGTTTAAACTCGTTAAAGTTTTGAAGCAACAACTCAATTTTCTCCACCGCCTTATCTTTCACCTCTTTTGAACCGGAACCAGAACCGGTTTCGACACGCTTTCCTTTTCCGCCCGATGCCGCTTTCTTGGCGGTGTCCCTTCCAGGCGGCCTCACAGAACGCGGTGTAGGCGCCTCGTCTTCAAACTCCGGGTCGTCATTGATGTTGATAGTACAACGAGCATCCGACCGACCACCACTATAACTCCCCGATGTGCTCGTTTTCGACCTCTTTGCTTTTTCCACCTCATTTTCCACAACCTTGAATTTTTCACACTTCGAGAAAATGTCATACGGTTTCATCAACCCAAACGCCCCGTTCTTGTCGGCGTATGTTTCAAGAGCCACCTTCAAGACGTTCTCGTCACTTTGACCCGTGGTACGATTAATCCAAGCATGTTGATGGTAACCCGCAAAACCTTGACATTTTCCCATCATTTCCCTACACTTGCTACTAACCGAGTGCGTGGTTCGGTTTTGTTCACGTTGTAACAACTTGTAAAACTCCTTAACCACTTGGTTCCAAAAGCCGTCCCTTTTACGATTTGTAGCTACAAATATTATTAAAAAAGTTAGTAAACATTAAAAACTTAATAATTATAAACAAAAAAAAAAAAAACAAACAGAAGGTTTGTAAAAAGAAAAACGAAAAAAAAGAAAAAAAAAAACAAAACAGTGAGTTAAAAAACCGGAAAAAACAAAAAAAAAAAATAAATAAAATAAAACAGTGGGTTTTTGCCAAAAAGATTAATAAAATCGAAAATTTTTTTAAAAAAAATTAAACTTTTACCTAGAATAGGGTCGGTAGAAGTGATAACCCAAGCTTTGGCCAACGCCTCCAACTCGTTGGGCTCCCAATGAATGGGATCCGCCCTCGTACTCGGACCTTCATCTTGGGCACGTTTTTTTCCTCCTTTTTTGGTAGTTTTTTTGGTACGGGCCGGTTCAGTTATGGGAGGAGGGACTTGGGTTTCGGGCACGTGATCATCATGGGAGGCCAAAGAAACAAAATCGTGCTCGGGTTGGGTTTGGGTTTGGGGTTGAGGTTGCCATTGATGTTGTGGCATGTGCCATTGGTGATGTTGAACTTGCATTTGCCAAGGATTAAACCCGGGTTGGGTGTTAAACCCGGGAAAAGGTTGTGACGAGGGTGTACCGGGTGTCGAGGGAAAACCGAATGGTGGTTGATTAACGGGTGTGTTCGGGTTGAAGGGGCGTCTTGGATCCATGAATTTTTATAAAAAAATAGATGAAAGGATTAATATTTTGTTTGTGTTTTGGTTGTTTGTTGTATTGGAGTGTATTGTTTTGAATGTAAAAGTGTTAAATAAATAAAGTATATAGGGAAAACTTTTTTTTTTTTTTTTTAAAAAGTATCCGTTGCAAAATTAAGGCCCAACGTTCAAAAGGAAGTTTCAAACGGTCAACTTTTTCTTGGGAATGAGGACGGGGAGATCGGGGAGATTCTCCCGTGGGCACCGATCAAGGCTCGGGGGGGGGCGGTGTTCCCCTTCGGGGAAATTGACACCTCACCCTTCCCGATCACTTCCCCTTCCCATACCCCATAGTCTTATTGGGAAAATCACCAAAATAACCCGTTGACCGGGCATTTTGCACAAATAAACCTTTGACCCCTCTTAGCAGAGACGGGACACGGCTCCCAACGAGCCTGAACCGTCTCCCAAGAGGCTTCCCATTTCAGCCAACAGAGGACCGCCACGTGGCGTTGTTGATCCCGAGGCTGTCCCGTCTCTCTCCAGACGGGTCAGAGGTCAACCGTCTCTCTCCCCAGACGGGTCACACTTCCCCATGCCGTCTCAAGCCGTCTCGGGAACCGTCTGAACCGTCTCAAAGTGTTTCGGGAACCGTCTGAACCGTCTCAAAGTGTTTCGGGAACCGTCTGAAGACGGGTCACATTTTACAATGGTGACTCGCCGTCTCCCGAGACGTCGTCTCCGGTGAGTCCCGATGGTTCGACCGACGCTTCGGTTGTCCAGGTCACCACCTATAAATATCGTGTCCCGTCTCCCGTCAGACCATCCAAACCACCACTACCGTCTAACAGTAGCAGCACTATCCAAACCACCACCACCGTCTAACAGTAGCAGCACCACCAAACAACCACCACCGTCCACCACCACCGTCTAACACAAATGGCACCCCAAAGATGGACAGAAGAACAAGAGATTGCACTTGTATCAGCATGGCGCCACGTTGAATCCGGTATTTATATACACTAGTGAGACGGTTCAGACGGTTCCCGAGACGGTTTGAGACGGCATGGGGAAGTGTGACTCGTCTGGGGAGAGAGACGGTTGACCTCTGACCCGTCTGGAGAGAGACGGGACAGCCTCGGGATCAACAACGCCACGTGGCAGTCCTCTGTTGGCTGAAATGGGAAGCCTCTTGGGAGACGGTTCAGGCTTGTTGGGAGCCGTGTCCCGTCTCTCATAAGAGGGGTCAAAGGTTTATTTGTGCAAAATGCCCGGTCAACAGGTTATTTTGGTGATTTTCCCTATCTTATTTTTGTGTTACGATCTTTTATGATATTATATGATTGTATTGTATACCACAATAATATAATCATAAAGATTGTACATAAAAAAATTTGTTATGTTAAAGCTATTTTAATATGTAGCAAATTAACTTTCTAAGACATAAATTAGGTTGGATTGGACTATATATTGACTAACGGCTTTTTTTTTTCCTTTTATCTCTACTTCTCTACTACATTATAAAGGAGGAGTGATGGCTAAATGTGTCCATATTTGCAAACTTAAGATGGCATTTGAAAAGTCATATGCTTTAACCCTCAAATGTCATATAAATCTTCCCCAAATTACCCTTAAATGCATTAAGATACTTGTACCATAATGCATTAAGATGCTTGTACCAACCATTTTTCATTATCCTAAGTTAGTCTTATGGACCATAGAAATATGCAAAGTTATATTTTTGTAACATATTTACATATTAAAATAATTCAACTAACAAAAATATTAGATAGTGTATGAAAATAAAAAAAAAAATATCTACGACTTGGAAAAAACAATTTATTGTTTTTGGCTTGAGGAACGGAGACTAAAGGGTCTTTCGACCAGCCCTAGCCAGGAGCTTTGGTTAAAATGTTAGAACCAATATGCAACTTTCAGGCTCAACCGGTCTACATGAACAATGTTTTATCATGCCCAGGACTCGTCTCGCACCTAGGTTTGTTTGTGCATTTCTAAAATGAAGTGTAACTGGCTGGGAGATGTATACATTGGAATTTTGACATGCATTGAAGTTTTGAAGCAATATGTAAATAGATTTTGATTAACTTCATATTGGCTTTGAAGGATTTAACAAATTCTAAATCGATCCCCACACTCACATAATCACCAATGTCGACACCAAAGTGAATTCGGTACAAAATACATCATAATTAAATCTCATATCAGCCGGGACACCGCAGCAACGCGCGGGCATTCACACTAGTGTTATAACAATAGTCCAATTAATGCATATTTTCTTTTTATAACTTATAACTTTTAGTTCAAATCATCCGACTATTTTTGGTAATTTGAAAACTTAATAAATACTTTTAAATTTGTTTTTTATGTTTTTTTTTTTGGAAGGTGATTTTTATATGTTGTGACAGAGATCATCACACCCCCACCCCCAGAAGGGGATCCCATAGCCAATCTACAACAGTCACACTATGTTGTCTTAACTGGGCCCACGTTGACGCGAGAGTGGTCGACCCACAAGCGAGTCAAGGTTGCGCATAAGGGACACTAAGGCTTCCACCCGGAAAATTTCCCGCCACCTGCCACTTGACAGATGTTGCACCCTCCTCAAGAGGTAAGCCTCTCTGAAGTAAATGTACGGTAGTAGAAAACCGAGGGGCAACAGAATCGAACCTGGCCCCTCCGAAGAAAGTAGTCTCAACTATCACTTAGCAAAATATCCAAACCATAAATGTTGAGAATGGGGATCGAACCCTTGATCACATAAAGTGAGCAAAGGCCACTCCACCACTTAGCATATTCATATCTGAAATTGGTTGACAACTTTAAATTCTAATATCAATCAAATTGATTTTGATAAAATTTCAATACTTTGCTTATAAATATTCAAATTTTGACGGTGTTTTAAGTAATCATCGTATTCCAATTACGGATGTTTAAACATCTTGATAATATCTGATTAAATCTTGAATCTTTATAGTGTTTTAACCTCTTGAAAAATGGTATAGTATCTTTATAATATATTATGTAAAAACTTTTGCAGATGTTTTTATATGTTTATAATATCTTCATAATGTTTACAACTATAAAATATTGTGATTTACCTGTATCAAGAACATTTTAGATAAATGTTGAAACTATTTATAGAACATTACATATGCAAAATCTGCCTGTATATGAATCACAACTTTCAAATTGCCGGATTTACCTGTTATAGGTTGTTTTATGATGGTTGGATCTATGTATTATGAATATGTTAATTTTTTTAGGAATTATCAACATTAGTTGATGTTCTGTAGAGTAAACTTGACTGTGAAATCATATTCAATGTCTTGGAGGATTTATAGATTGTAGACTGCTGTGATTTGTGGTGTTTCGTGATGTTTTCGGATTGTTTAGATGCGATTTGGTGCGTTTTGTGATAAAATTTCAGTCATGGGGTCGACCCACGGTTGGTTCGACCATCGTGGGGTCAAATGAACATCTCTGGGGGTCAAACCAACTTCTCACAGGTCGAACCAACAGATAGTTAGGTCGAATGAACTTCATTTTGGTCGAATTAACATGTGTTAGGGTCGAATAACATGTGTTAGGGTCGACTAAACATGTGTTAGGTCGAATGAACTTGTGTATAGGTCGAATGGACTTCATTTACGTTGAACCAGGACCCATGAGGGTCGAACCAAGCCTGATTTTTACAGATTCGACCTTACGACTTTGTATATGCGATTTTTGATGCAAACTAAGTGTTTTATGCTTGAAACTTGTGTGTTAACCTTATATACTTGATTAATTGATGTAATGGGTCACCAACGGGATGTCGGGTCTGTCTGGTGTATCGGGTCAACAGTCAAACACGTTTTCAAACATACTTAGTCACGATCTGGATAATCGGGGACAAGATAACCTTAGGGTTATTAGTCAAAACACTTGTACAAACTTTTATGATAGATCTCCGGTAATTGGAACTATCAGACTGTGTTGGTAATTCTTTTTATAGAAGACGCAACCTAAGGGAGAAACATGTGGTACAAACTTACGAATTTTTAGACCAACGTATTACATTATATCACATGGATACTTAGTGACATTTTTCATCGATAAAGTCCTCCTAACATTTAGTGAACCATTAATATGTGGATACATAGAGGGGAAAGTGTGAATAGATCTATTGTGCCCGGAAAGCCCCACTCGAGCCGACTGGAGGTCGGTGGCAGGTGCATATTTGTCCTATCTAAGTTACGACACCGGGCGATGACCGGTGGAGGGTATTGAGGCATTCTAATGTTCAGCAGTGGTTCACGACACTATAGTATCATGTAACGATGTCTAGCTAACATCAGGTATAGATGTAAGGATTGTTGGGTGTTGTTTACAAACATTACAAACTTTTACAAACTTATCTCTGTGACTCACCGGCACTTTATGTGTTACTAACATTGCATGATTTTCTCAGGTCGCTAAGGTAGCAGGGAGTTTTAGGCGCACTGGAGTCACACTGCGTCTGGTCCTTTCATGCATAATGTAAACCTTGTTTGGTTTGACTACTTACTTTTAAACTTTGGTTTTGTAAACTTATTTGCTTCCGCTGCTTGGTTTTGGTTTATGTAAACTTTTAAACTGCGTGGTTGGTTTTATTACGTTATTTTCATATCATATAGTTGTCGTTTATTGTGACCATTGACTTGGGTCCTGGTATGTCACACGTCTCGCGGTAAAACCCCTCAAGTGGAATTTGAGGGTGTGACAATTTAAATTTAAATTATTAGCATTTATTGAACTGTGTGTCCACACGGGAAATAATCTAGTATGTATACATATATATATGTGTGTGTGTGTGTGTGTGTGTGTATAAGAGAGAGAGGAGAGAGAGAGAGAGTTGATATAGGGGTGTGTGATTAAGTTATTCTTTTGTCCGGTTGCTATTTACATACTTATGAGTTGTGATGGATCATTAACACTAGGGGTGAGCAAAATTAACCATAACCGATATAACCGAACCATAACCGACATAACCAAACCGATTTTAGCCGATAACCAACATAACCAATGGTTATGGTTATGAAATTTCTATAACCAACTGAGCGGTTATGGTTATGGTTATGAAGCTTTGGTTAACCAATATAACCGAACCGAACCGAACTTGTGTTGTTAAGTTATGTAATAGATTTATGTTCTATATTAACTATATAGAGGTTTTCTTACTATAATTAAGTAAGTTATTAACAACATGATATTGATGTAGTATTCTTTTTTTCTATGATGAATTAAACTTGTAAGTTGTAACCAAGGGGTTAAATATGTTTTTTTGTTAACATCTTATTAAAAGGGATCCCACATTGGTACTTTAACTAGAAAGTGTAGTCTTGATTAACTTGTAAATAATAACCCAAGCTAAGTCTATCATTGTAGGTTCTGAGTTTTTAAGACCCGTGGGCTTTTAATTTTATAATTTAGCCGAAACTTAGCTTTGGTTAATTTTTTTGGTTAATAACCGAAATAACCATAACCGAACCATAACCGAATTCATAACCGATTAACCATAACCGAAGTTTGGTTATGGTTATGGTTATGAAAATCCCATAACCGAAATAGCGGTTATGGTTATGGTTAATGGTAAAAACCGACCCAAACCGACCCATGCACACCCCTAATTAACACTACAAGAAAAAAAAAATCTCCGGCTTAGACTCACACTCAATCACAATACTATGTCCAACCCGGTGTGATTGCATATGTAATCTTGATGTAACAAGAATACGACGAAGAAAATGGGCCACAAATATCATATTGGAAAAAAAAAATACTTCGGCCTCATTGATGTTGATTCGAATATTCCATTACTACCAGTCATGGAAAACTCGAATTTGTTTGAATCTTCGTAGTTTTTAAATCTTTGTTCTTAAATTTATATGAATCATACGAACCCTAAAAACTGCACTGTTATTCATGTACCCATCTGGAAACAACCCAAAAAAAACACGGTTTGTTATAGAGTTGAAATTAAGAAAAGGGCGTCCACCATTTCGATTTGGACCGTCTCTGAGGTTAACCCCTTTTTCTCTCAAAAACCGTCTCTTGCGTACTCCCCCCCCCTCCCTCTCTCTCTCTCTCTCTATATATATATATATATATGTGTGTGTGTGTGTGTGTGTGTGTAGGGAAAGGGTCAAACGAGAACAAGGTTGACTTGAGGGAACTAAAGAACTAACTTTATAACCACACACTTATTTTATTCAATAATAAATTTGTAGTTGTAAATTAAAGCATAATAACATATTGAATAAAATATTTATTTACTTATGTGGTTTACATAAGTGTGCCCGTTTTTTTACACCAGTGTAAAACCATCGTAAATAATTTTTTTTTCATTTTTTACGGTGAAGTTACCCGTTTTTACATCAGTGTTTAAATTTTTTTTTTAAATTCACATTTTACGTCGGAGTTCTCATGGTTCACTCAACTCAACTCTATATATAGGGTTGGGATTCAGAGACAACACTTAGTTAATTGAGAACTAAGAGAACCATTCTGGACCACACATTTCTCTAAGAACATTCAGAGTAGGATCTCCATTTTAATGTGAGTGGATTCTTTATATTATATAGAGTGGTTGTACAACTTAGCTAATGTGAGTATACTTAGCCCCTTTTTATCCTTTTACACGTTTTGGGGTGATTCATGTACACAACTATTCAAACACATATACACGTTACAAGTACACATTTTACAAATATAATTCATCACAGTGTGCAGTTGTTTACATTTTATGCATTATGCTTAGACAATAGAATACACATGATACTAGGGGTGTTCAGAATTCGATTCGAATTCGAAAAATTCGAAATTCGACTTAGTTCGATTCGATTACCAAAAATTCGATTCGATTATTAAGAATTCGAATTCGATTCAATTCGAATTCGAGTCCAGTAAATCGAATACGAATCGAATACGAATTTATGATTTTAAATTCGATTCGATTCGAAATTCGAATAAAAACTGTACATGTATATTTTTTAAATATATATATATATATACACATTATTATATACACAAATATACACATTAAAAAAAAGAACTTCTAAATTTTAGTCAAAATCTAATAATTCATAGTCTATACAACTTTTACCATAACCATATTTTACATATATACCTTATAGATCATAAAACTCTAACAGACTATACTCTCTACTATTTTTACTATTCCCGTTTTTAACATATTGTTGTTTATCAATTTTGTAGATTTGTATTTTATATGTTAAAAATAATCAGTTTATGTTAGTTTTAAAACTAAAAGTAAAACAATTTATTATTTATGGTAAATTTGAACTAAATCGAATTTATTCGAATTCGATTCGAATTCGAGTTTCTTATTCGAATCGAATACGAATCGAATAAATTAAATTTTAAGCGAATACGAATCGAATACGAATTCAGGTAAAAATATTAAAAATTCGAGAAATTCGATTCGAATAATTCGAAAATTCGTTATTCGATTCGTTGAACACCCCTACATGATACCTTAGCAAAATCATTTACTTAGCTAGCCAAACTTAACAGCGGATAGCGGTATTTGGGAAACACGTGTTAAATACATATAATATAGTCGGTTAACATAAACAAACATCAAGATATGTTGTACTATTTACTTATTATAATATTTTACTTTGTCTTTTATTTAATATTAGATTAGAAACTTATGTAACACATTTTATATTTTTTTATTATTAGGTTGGAAAATTTAATACTACACGAGGTTGGGTCAACAAAATATTATTGTTCTTTTTTTAATATTAGGTTGGAAACTTGTTCATCACATGGGTTATTAGAATTTTTTTGATTTTTTTATTATTTATTAAGTTAGAAATTTAATACTAAATGAAGTTGGGTCAATAAAATATTAAATGGTTATTAATAAGCATAAATATAAAAAAATTAGTTAAGAAAATAAATATTAAGAAACATGAAATTATGATTTAATAATATTATTTCATATGAGAAAGAATTGAGATAATTATAAGATTTTTATTTATTGTATATTTATTTATTATATAGTAAAGTAATAATAAAGATTATAAATTAATAAATATTTGTTTATATATTATTCATAATTAAGTAGGAAATAAATGAGACCAAACAAAAAAAAACTTTATCTTTACTATGTAATAAAAGAAATCAATGGGCACACACGTCATTTATTGGAGCCATCTATTTTTTTCTCGTCTTTTTCTCCAAAACTTAATTATGGATAATTATTTTTTTAAATAAAGATAATTATTATATAATTTGATATTATTTTAAAATTTAAAGTATGTTAATTAATATTTTTATGTTTATCTTCTCTTTATCTTTATATTTATTAACTATATAACAAATAATTCTCATTCATCTTTATTTATTTTTTCTCTCCTATTAAATAACAATATTATGTAATAGTTTTCATGTTTCTCTCTTATATCTATATTACCTAATAAACAAAACTCATTTGTGCCACCTGTCAATATATTAATCCAACTTCGATTTTATTCATCCTCTCATTAGGACACATGCTTTTTCTCCAGATTTTAATTTTTTTTAAATCCTTTCTCTATTCCCACTCTCTTCATTATTTTTTTCCTTTAATCACAAGTATTAACTTTCCTAATTTTTTAAAACATTCCTTCCCTTATACACTTTTGGTTTATCATCAATAAAGGTTAATCTAAGTTTTGTATTGATTTTAATCTTTGTGTTCGATAATCCGGAGCAAAAATTTTTCCTTTTGCAAATTATGGTTTTTGAATTTCTTTTATCACAATCGTTGCCATAATTTTTTTTAATCCTTTGTTTTGTTAATTGATTCATATTATTTCAAAAATAAAAACCTTGATCTGGTTTCTATTCACTTGATTGGCTTTATTTGTTCCTTATTAATTTTGTATTTTTTTTCATTCATCAACGCTTTTGTTCGTGTAATTATATTTTTTAGAGAATACGTAATGTAAACTAATAATTACGTCCGTTGGTTTATTTTGTCACAAGTATTATGTACTATTATTCTCTTATAAAATAGTAGCTAATAATCCTTTCCATCAATTTACTTTTTTATCGGGGGAGGGGACGGAGTCGTTACGTTTGTGGATTCGAAGGAAAATTAGAGCGTTGCCGAATATTTTCCCAAGGGGCTTTCCTTTTAAGATCAAATAGTGAGATTTTTCAACTTATTATTACTTGAACACGCCAACTGTAATTATGGCAATATTGTTCTCTTCATACTTTAAATGATATTATCCATCTATAAGTGCATCAATTCTTTTTAAGTATATATATATATTCCATTTACCAATGGCACTCATAACCTTTTCATACCAAATGCATCAATGTTCTCTAATCTATACTTCTATAGAATGGGTGCTTGATGGATAAGAAGGTAAATTTACATCTTTTTTAAGATGACATATATAGAGTCTTAGTATAAATCTATAATTTTTGTCCAATTTCTTCCTTTTATGCCCTCTTGTACAACATTTAATGGTAGTTGTATAAATGAGTAATGCAAGTCATACACCTTATTCAACCTTTGAAACCGTCACATTGATTTTTGAAGCCTTTTCGGTTCCACTCCATTATACCCTTAAACGAAACCCCTGTAATCAATATCATGGATATCATTGCAATTGAATAGGAAATTCAATTAAAAAGTGTGAAGATTCCTCTCGGTTAATCCTTGATTTATTGAAATCCCATTTAATTTTCTATAAATCAATTATTTTCTTCAAAATCAATTCCTTTATCAAACCCTTTGATTATTTTTTATGCAACTTAAGATCAATTGATGTTTGAAAGGGATCAGCATGGTAATGTCAGGGATTTTCCTTATTATTATTTTTTTGGTTGTTTTTTTTAATTAGAAAATGTGATATGTTGTGTTTATGCTTTAGGTTGTTAAAACAAAAACATAGAAATTGTTTATTTAAATGGTTGAAAATGAGTTAGAAGAGAAAGCAAATGATAGAAATTGCTTATACAAATGGTTGAAAATGAGTTAGAAGAGAAAGCAAATGATAGAAATTGTTTATTCAAATGGTTGGAAATGAGTTAGAAGAGAAAGCAAGTGGCTCATATGCTTACCGTTTTACAGGCTAATCACACTTTTCTAGGTACTTCACGTAACCTTCTATTTAGTGATTATGTTGCAGTGTTTAAAATTTTGTCTCGATAAATCGTCATTCACTCATTCAAAATTATCTTTATTGGAGTTGTTTGTCGTAAGTCTCACTATTCTGATTTTAAATATGTACCATTTAATTCTATTTTAGTTCTAAATGAAAGCATAAAAACTTGGTGAATAGAGCGACAAATGAAGTAGCAGCAAAAAATTGATATTACTACTTTGATAGTTTCAATGAGTTATTACATAATTCATAATTGTACATCTCCAAATTGGAAAATTGGGTACACCAGTTAGAGAATGAAATAGAAGTAATACATTGTTAGTGGAATTGCATTGCATTGTGGATGTTGAATTAAATGGTATGAAAACAAGCGCCACCCGAGTTTAAAGTGTCTCCAGCAACACGCAATCATTTGCCAGTAAATTGTTTTGATAATTTTATCTTGGTGATTTCTTTTGTGATTTAACATGTTCGCGCCGTAACGTGCGTGGGAAATTATGAAAAGAAAAGCTGCTGATATGATATTGAAAGGGTAGTATTCTCTTCGCGCTTGATTTCATTTGTTTTTTGTGATGTAATTGACTTTCTTCTTACATATCGGCTAATCAGTTTGTAGATTGTCTTTGTTTCTAATTCGTATGCCATGGTACGTACTCATGAATTGGTTTGTATACTTTAAACTATGTCATATACTTGCTACCATCATTTATTTTTATTTTTCTCTAAGCATTGTGTCATGCGTTGGTTATTATTCAGATTTGAAAATGTGTTGAAAGGGGAATTAGATATATTCCTACAAAATGCTCAAGAAATGGGTGCTTTAGTGGATCCAATATATACTCTGGCTTGATAGAAGTTAACATCTCAACTTAGTAACCTGACACTTAACGAGTAGATAAATATTTATTTCAGAAGGGCTTATTCAAACCACAACATTGGGTACCAAGGTGTACTATTGAATCTGCATTTTTGTGTTTTGTAAATAATCACATTGTTTTATTGCAATTTGTATTTGGATCCCGCGGCAACGTGCGGGTAAAAAAATCGGTGCTTGGAGTTTCGGTTTATTTTTAGCCCACTCCGGTTTCTAGCCTTTACCTGTTTGGACAAAAACGAAACCGGTTCTAATCCTTCTTAAAAAACCCGAACTGGTTTAGAACCTAGATTGGTTTGAGAAATAAAGGGTTATCTTTAGGCTCCGTTAATGTATTTTACATAAAACAGACATGAAACATAAATGATTAATGCATTCTTTCAGTATCTTTCTATTAAAAAAACAAATTAAAAGATGATTGCTTCAGTGGCTACCATGAAGAAATTCGCATTAACGGAAAAAATAGAAAAGCCAAAAAAAGGGAGATGAAGATTTGATTAGTCATCTAAGATGTGTGTATAATGTACAACACCAACAACGTGATTGACTAAACGCAATAGCCAAACACAGTGCAACCCCGCCGCAACGCGCGGGTTCCTGTTAGTATGTTATAACAATGATGGATTGATGCTTTATCTAATTTCTTCTATCTCGATTTCAATTGTTATCCAAGAATAAGCAAGTCTTCAACCACTTAGATAATGTGTTTATTTTTTCATGTTTTCTTTATTCATACTAATCTTTATCATCATCATCACATCATCATCATCATCATCATCATCATCATCATCATCATCATCATCATCATCATTATTATTATTATTATTATTATATTTCTTTACATTGTTCACAAAGAATACTACTAAGCATACTTATATACAACTATATTTCCTAATTATGTATCCATTATTGAATTTTTTGTTTGTTTAGATTCAAAATTCCGATATGCGTCCAAGATTGCAGTAGGACTATCACTGTTACTTTGTTTGATAGGGAGGTCGTTAAGTTGTTGGGAGTTTTGGCAATAGAACTGCTTGATTACAAAAAAAAATCATAAAATAGTAATCAAGTTTAATAAGTTTTCCAGTTAACTCACTTTAACCTTTTTTTCTACATCAAAAAAACCACACGAGTTTTCAATAGTGTACCAATGTTATGAAAAATAGAATCTTTTGTAGGTTATCGATGACGGGTCAAGTTTCTTTATTTCCTTTTAAGTAATAAATATAACATGGAATTAAGTGACTTTTAATATTTAAATAAATTTAATAGAACCCTTAAAATCTTATAAATATGTTGACTTAGTTAAAAAATCACATGAAGCTACAACAATACGTATGCAGTGGAGTTAGTAATATTTTTCTTTCTTAATTTTCTTTGTACTTTTTTTAATATTTCCTTAAAACTATGAATAACAAAGGAAACGTATATGCGATGTTGCATGTACCATTTTTATTGAAACATTTTATCTTTTTTGGGTTACATATATTTAACACATAATAGTATTATGTTTTAACTTTAAATAAAATTATAACATAAAATCTTAAAAAAAATTGTTTGTTAAACCGTGTGTCTAATCTAGTTCAATAATAATTTTTTTCTCTCCTATTTAATAAAAGTATTAAATCATAATTTTCCTTTTCTCTCTTATTTATTTAAATTTTTTTCTCAAATATTTATTCTATTTTTTCAATTCGTTTATTAGCAACAATTTAATTTTTATTAATTCAACGGCTACACAAGTTTTTAACCTAACAATAAATGAAAAACAAAGTAAAACGTTTTAATTAGTTAACAATACATCAATGTTTATTTTTTCGAAAAGACATATGTTGACGGTTGTATGTATCACCCGATTATATTACATGTATTCAACATTCAGACCATATAATGACAGTTTTTTTTAATCTAACCTTTTTATTATTTAGTATATAAAATTACCTTTATTTACCTTGTATAATACACAGGTTCTAACCTAGTATATGCATTGAATGCCATGTATACAAATTATATAATAGATAGATAGGTGTTATCATTTAATTAAATAAAATAAAATACAATACAATGGAATATGGTAGCTAAATTTAGAAAAGTTGGGGAAACGTTTTATTTGGAGGAAACCATGCGATGGTAATGATCATGAAGTTTAATATGCTTCATATAAGTCCCTCTATATTTGAAAATGTAAGAATGGACCTTGAACTTATTGCAAGACGAGTAAAGTTGACCTACATGAGTACATGACGGTTGGAGAAGAAGTAGTTGGCTGGTTATCCATTAAGCCTGATTAATGCAGGTCCCTATACTTCAAACTAATTACTTTTGCCAACTTCGATAATAAAGGGATGCCTATCCCTATATCTTTACAAAAAGCATTTATGATCTATGTACTAGTGTATATTGTATGAATGTATGATTATAAACAAATCTTGATTTGTTGTAAACGTGTTGTTGACGGTCCTTGTTTTGAGGACGCGTCTTGTTTTTTGGAATTAAGTTTACCATTCAAAAAAAATAAACAAAAAGAAGAAAATGATATAACAATAAACATTAAACACTTTAATCCTTCTTATATTAATTATTTTCTCTCTAATTAATTAGTTATTAACACTTTATCGTACACATTATCAAAATTGTCCTACACATATCAAAATTTATCATACATATATCGAAATTATCATATGTTTGTCTTACACATATCAAGATTGTTATCATTTATCCTACACATGCAAAAATTCGTCCTGAGTATGCCCTACATGTATCGAAATTCTCATTTAACTCTAAACTAGTGGGGTTCTCGCGCGTGTTCGCTATCATTATTTTTTTGGTTTATTCAGGTACCAATGCGACAATGTGGGAAAAAATGCCACTTGCAAAGCCTCAAACCTGTGACCGTGCATCGCAAACCACTACACCACCAACACAAATAATAATTTCATATGAAACCAATCATACTAAATGTTAAAGAATGCTGTGGATACTAAAAATAAAATAAAATGCTCCAGCCAAGTTTTGAACCCATGACCTCTCATTAAAGGAATACACCTCATACCACTACACCACCAAGCCAACTTGTGTTTTAATGTGAAATCAATTATATTATATTTAATATGAAACTAGAATTTGACCCCCGCGCGTTGCGGCGGGGCCACGCTGCGAACACTCTATAGTCCAGAGATGATAATGCGAATGATATACCAACGGTCTGCGTTTATCAAAGAACCATTGTTGCGGCAGTTGCAATGATGGCTCCTAAGAAAAGCCTAAAATATTACATGTTAGGCATAGTTTCAAAACAAAATAATGGCTAGATTGAATTTAGTGGTAAACTTCAAAAACAAAACATGACATTAGCATACCAAGTAGAACAACAAAACCCCTAAATTGATTTGTTACATATTACCACTTGAAAACTATTACCAAAAAGCCATGCTTACTCTTTTTATACAACCAAAATGTTATCAAACCCTACACACAGAACCACTATACTTCCTGTTCGACCAAACTGTGCCTCCAAGCTTCACTAAGAAAAGGCTTTACCTATACATGGTTATACAATATAAGTATAATCATGTAACACAAAAGGGTTTAAACCAAATTCAAATTATGTGAAAAGTGTGAAAGGAAAAAACCATCATGGCATAGCTTACGCCAAACTCATACGCCGAGCAATGTATGACATCAACTTGATTGTTGGCCTAACTCAAAGACGAACCAGCGTAACTCTTTGTCTTTCTCATTAAATCAATTTAAATAGCCAGTAAAGCTTGTAAAGGCAGAAAAGAACACGTAATAGAGCAAGAAAACGTATATAAAGAACGTACCGTCCGACAAGTCGACGAAAACAGTTGCCACGGGAGCACAACCGTCTGCAGCTGGCCTAGGAAGCGGAGGAAGTGTTCTGGAAGGCTATGGACTTTAGAAGTTGATGATCGAGATGATGGCTGCGTTGGTGGTGTGAGGATGGCAACACTCCGTGTGGTTAAGATGGGGATAAGAGAGAGAGATGTATATCTATCAGAGAAAAGGAAAGATTGAAACAATCAAGAATGAAGATGTGGTAGTATCTAGAAACCATAGAACAAACAAAATCATGTACAACTAATACAAAGGTATGTACAATATCATTAAGCACACAAAACCAATTAAGCACAGAGTACAACACTACAATGCACAAACCATTTGTAAATTAATATACTATATAATAATGTTATGAAAGTTACTATTCACCTCATTCTAAATTAATACATAGTATAGTATAATTATGTTTGCTTTGAAATCTATCTATATAATAATTGAGGTCACTTGGGTTGAATCAAAGCCTTAGAGAGGGTTTGAGGTATCCAACAACTAATATGGAGCTCCAAATTATGACTATAAAAACCTTTTTTTTTCATTCTCCATATCAAAACTCTCATATTCTTCCTAATTCCTAACAAATCTTTCAATCTTTCTTCTTCACCTTGCATCATTTGTTGATTATCCACAACTGATTAAAGGTAAACATCCAAACTACTCTTCTAATGTTGATTCCTATTATTATTTTGACTTTTTTTTATTGTTAACATTATTAAGAACAAATCAAACCGAATGAAATTTCTTATTCTTTTACGTGGAAATCATTCTTCTTAAACACATGTTCTAATGAAACGGATTTGTGATAAATGGATTTGTGATAAACACATATTCAATCGGATTTATTATAAAGTGATAACAAAGATACTATCAATTCCTATTGTTATTTTTTTTATTCCTTTTAAGATTTCTTAATCTAATAACCATTTGAAATCGGTCTGGTGTTTATCACATGTTCTATTGAAACGGATTTGTGATAAACAAAATATTCAATCGAATTTGTGATAAAGGGATAACAAAGATACTATCGATTCCTATTGTTACTTTTTTTTATTCTTTTTAATATTTCATAATCTAATTACCATTTGAAATCATTCTTGTGTTTATCACATGTTCTAATGAAATGGATTTGTGATGAACGTATTTGTGATAAACACATGTTCAATCGGATTTGTGATAAAGGGATAATAAGGATTGCGCTCAATCAGATTTATGTTAATTTTATTATTGTCATCACGGTTTTTTTAGACATATATTGAATCGGATTTACTAATCGATCGGATTTAGTAATGCTATGTTTTAACATTTGAAAAACATGATTTGATCCGAAGACACAAACGCTATTATGTGCTATCATAATGGTTCTCAATTCTTCAAGGTATTGCATGACCTTTCAGCAACAGTTTTGGTATATTTGTAATTTTCATGTACATATGCCTATTTAATTTTCAAAAATGATTCTTTATTTTTTAATGTTGTTTTTCAACGTGTCAATTCAGAATGTGCTGAAGGCCATGAACAAATTTCTGTTGTCTAAAAACATACACAACAGGAATGTTACAGTTAATCACATTTATTTATATTACTGTTTTTCGAAATTATGTTTAATATTATTGTAATATTAGACCGAATTTAATATCATTAATTCTGAATTATTGTTATTTATTTACATTAATACTAATTGACCGAATTAAATGTCATTTAATCTGAAATTTGAATCTAAATTTTTGTTATTTATTTACATTAATAATAATTGACTGAATTTAATGTTATTCATTACTATCTTTTAATAATTGACCGAATTTATATTAATATTAATATGAATTTCAGTTTACCATAATAAGCCTCATTTATTTTTGATTATAAATGATTGATTATTAATCAATTTAACATTTATTTATGAACGAAATAACTCTCATTTATTTTTAATATTACGATTTTAGTTTTACTATTCGTAAAAATAGTATTGTTGACCGAATATATTACTAATACTAATTGACATTAATAATAATTGACCGAATTGAAATGTTACTTATTACGATTTTTTAATCACATTTATTTATATTAATATTACAACGAAATTATGTTTAAACCATCTTTATAAATTATTATTGGTCTTGCCTGCAATTAATAGGATTTATTTTATTTTTTAATGTTATTTACTATGAGTTTTAATGACATTAATAATAATTGACCAAATTTAGTGTTAAATGTTACGATTTTTAAGCTCATTTATTTATTATTGACCGAATTAAATTACGAATATACTACTAATACTAAAACTAATATTACGAATTATTATTGGTCTTGCCTGCAATTAATAGAATTTAATCATTTTTTAATGTTATTCAGTATGAATTTTAATGACATTAATAATAATTGACCGAAGTTAGTGTTATATATTACGATTTTTAAGCTCATTTGTTTATTACTAATACTAATACTAATATTACGATTTTTAATTTTAATCTGATTTATTTATTATTGACCGAATTAATTTACGAATATATTACTAATACTAATATTACGTTTTTTAATTTTAATCTGATTTATTTATTATTGACCGAATTAAATTATGAATATATTACTAATACTAGAACTAATATTATGATTTTTAATTTTAATCTCATTTATATCTTATTAACCGAATTAAAATTTTCTATTACTATTTTTACGAATATATTACTAATTACTAATACTAACTAATACTAATACTAATATTACATATTTAGTTTGCTTCAATTAGAAGATATTTCCATTGGCGAATATTGTGCCTTTAAATGGTGTTCAATCCAGCACAGGCTGTTTGTTACAAAGGTTCCACCACAAGAAGTAATTGATTTTCAAATTAAAATTACGATTTTTTATGTTTGTAATGTAATTTATTTGAATTATTGATTACGATTTTGAGTTTATTTATTAAGATTTATAATCTCATTTATTTATATTACTATGTTTACGAATTATGATTAGTCTTGATTGCAATTAAAAAGATTTATTCATTTTTACTGTTATTTATTAGGATGTTTAATATTATTTATTGACATTAATAATAATTGACAGAATTTAATGTTATTTATTAAAATTATTAATTTCATTTATTTATATTACTTTTTCGAATTTATGTTTAATAAGATTTAATTATTTTTAATGTATTTTTAGTATGTTAGAATTAATGTTATTTATTGACATTAATAATAATTGACCGAGTTGAATGTTATTTATTATGATTTTTTAATCTCATTTATTTATATTAATATTACTACGAAATTATGTTTAATCTATCTTTATGAAATTATGTTTAATATTATTTATATTACTATTCATTCGAATTATTATTGGTCTTGCGACTCTTGCCTGCAATTAATAGGATTTATTTTTCTTTTTAATGATATTTATTATGAGTTTTAATGACATTAATAATAGTTGACCGAATTTAATGTTATATATTACGATTTTTAAGCTCATTTATTTATTATTGACCGAATTAATTTACGAATATATTACTAATACTAATGCTAATATTACGATTTTTAATTTTAATCTGATTTATTTATTATTGACTGAATTAAATTATGAATATATTACTAATACTAAAACTAATATTACGATTTTTAATTTTAATCTCATTTATATATTATTGACCGAATTAAAATTTTCTATTACTATTTTTATGAATATATTACTAATTACCAATACTAATTAATACTAATACTAATATTATGATTTTAGTTTGCTTCAATTAGAAGATATTTCCATTGGCGAATATTGTGTCTTTAAATGGTGTTCAATCCAGCACAGGCTGTTTGTTACAAAGGTTCCACCACAAGAAATCATTGATTTTCAAATTAAAATTACGATTTTTTATGTTTGTAATGTAATTTATTTGAATTAATGATTACGATTTTGAGTTTATTTATTAAGATTTATAATCTCATTTATTTATATTATTATGTTTATGAATTATGATTAGCCTTGATTGCAATTAATAAGATTTATTCATTTTTACTGTTATTTATTAATATGTTTAATATTATTTATTGACATTAATAATAATTGACAGAATTTAATGTTATTTATGAAAATTATTAATCTCATTTATTTTTTTTTCGAATTTATGTTTAATAAGATTTAATTGTTTTTAATGTATTTTTAGTATGTTAGAATTAATGTTATTTATTGACATTAATAATAATTGACCGAGTTGAATGTTATTTATTATGATTTTTTAATCTCATTTATTTATATTAATATTAATACGAAATCATGTTTAATCTATCTTTATGCAATTATGTTTAATATTATTTATATTACTATTCATTCGAATTATTATTGGTTTTGCCTGCAATTAATAGAATTTGTTTATTTTTTTAATGATATTTATTATGAGTTTTAATGACATTAATAATAGTTGACCGAGTTTAATATTATATATTGTGATTTTTAAGCTCATTTATTTATTATTGACCAAATTGACCGAATTAATTTACGAATATATTACTAATACAAATACTAATATTATGATTTTTAATTTTAATCTGATTTATTTATTATTGACCGAATTAAATTAGGAATATATTACTAATACTAAAACTAATATTACGATTTTTAATTTTAATCCCATTTATATCTTATTGACCGAATTAAAATTTTCTATTACTATTTTTACGAATATATTACTAATTACTAATAATTACTAATATTAACTAATACTAATATTACGATTTTAGTTTTACTATTCGTATAAATAGTATTGTTGACCGAATATATTACTAATACTAATTACATTAATAATAATTGACCGAATTGAATGTTATTTATTACGATTTTTTAATCTCATTTATTTATATTAATATTACTATGAAATTATATTTAATCTATATTTATGAATTATTATTGGTCTTGCCTGCAATTAATAGGATTTATTCATTTTTTAATGTTATTTATTATGAGTTTTAATGACATTAATAATAATTGATCGAATTTAATGTTATATATTATGATTTTTAAGCTCATTTATTTATTATTGACCGAATTGACCGAACTAAATTTTTCTATTACTGTTCATACGAATATACTACTAATTACTAATAATTACTAATACTAACTAATACTAATATTACGTGCAGAAATTGTTTCACAAGTCGCTAGGTTTGTTATTTGCATATTCAACATTTATGTTTACAATATTCTTATTTTATAATTAGTTACACATTCTAAATTTTCTATACATAATTCTTTTGTAAAGGTTTACTGTGATTGGATGACCTGATTTGCTTCAATCAAAAGATACTTCCATTGGCGAATATTGTGTCTTCAAATGGTGTTCAATCGAGCACAAAATGTTTGTTACTAAGGTTGCACCACAAGAGGTCATTGATTTTGAAATTTAAATTATTATTTTGTTGTTATTTATGAAAAGTTTTAATGTTATTTATGATAATTTTAATGTCATTGATTTGAATGATTGATTATGATTTGGTTGTTATTTATTAACATTTTTAATCTTAATTATTGATAGTACTAATATTACGAAATTCATTTTAATATTGTTGACCGACTTTAATTTTGATAATACAGCTTTCCTTTAATCAATTGTGATGAAACAATATTTTTTTTAAACATATACGACTTTCTTTCAAACATTTATTTAAATCTATTTAATATTAAGATTTTATAATAATAAATATACATTTATTTTCCTACACTTTTATTATTCTTTTAATAATAAATATAATTTAAATATAATTAACAGTTTCCTAAAATATATATAATGTATTCAAAATAATTTTCAATGCTATTACTAATATTACGACCTTAATGTTAATATTGTTGACCGAATCTGAGTAAAAACTTTTTACGTTTTTGTTAAATTGATGGAGGTCAATTCTTTGACTATGTGTTTTTGAATTTGATTGTGCTAATTTTAAGCGTTGTTGACCAATTCACGTCAATTACCAATCCTTCCTTTTTTTATAATTCAAAGACTTTCCTTTAATCAATTGTCATGAAACGATATTCTTTTAAACATATACGACTTTCCTTTAAACATTTATTTAAATCTATTTAACAATGTTAAATCTATTTAACAGTTTATAATTTAAATATAATCCGAAGATGGGAGTGTACATTTATTTTCCTACACTTTTATTATTCTTTTAATAATAAATATAATTTAAATCTATTTAACAGTTTCCTAAAATATATAATGTATTCAAGATAATTTTCATTGCTATTACTAATATTACGACCTTAATTTTAATATTGTTGACTAAATCTGAGTAAAAACTTTTTACGTTTTTGTTAATTTGATGGAGGTCAATTCTTTGACTTTATGTCTTTGAGTTTGATTGTGCTAATTTTAAGCGTTGTTGACCAATTCACGTCAATTACCAATCCTTCCATTTTTATAATTCAAATATATAAATAAATATTCCTACTCGATCACGTCAATCGAGGCACAGTATTTCCAATTTTGCAGAATTGTTCGAGACACGACAATACTATATAAACCTTAACAAATAATAAAATCATTTAATCGTCATACCAAATTTAACAACGAAATTAAATGATAATATAAATTTTCAAAATGTTACTTTCTGTACAACTAATAATGATTACTAAAGATGTCAATAATAAATTGTATATAATGGGTAAGGCAATTTGAGACGTGGATGATTTTAATGTCATTTATTTGAATGATTGATTACGATTTTGATGTTATTTATTAAGATTTTTAATCTTATTTATTGATGTTACTAATATTACGAATTTCATTTTAACATTGTTGACCGACTTTCATTTTGATATTACGACTTTCCTTTAATCAATTGTAACTAAACGATAATCATCATCTTGATTTCAATAAGTGTGCTAATTTTAAGTGTGCTAATTTTAAGATGTTAATAATAATTTGTATATAATGGGTAAGTCAATTTCAGACACGGAATATTTTAATGTCATTGATTTGAATGATTGATTATGATTTTGATGTTATTTATTAAGATTTTTAATTGTTAAGTATTATATTTACACAGTTTAAATAATGACGTTTTTTTGGCGGCTTTTTGTAACATGTCAAAAGTTGCCTAAAGTGTGTGTACAATGGGTCCTTTTGGCTACATGTTGAAATGGGTCTGGGTTGATCCTTTTGGTGTCTATTTTTAATAAAATATAGGAAATTTATATTACAGCATGTGACATTGGACCCATTTTCTTATTAGTTGTTTTTTTAGCTATGTCATCGGTTTGAACCATTGGAGAGATAACATGAAAATTTAAGCTACCCATTCAAGTAAGTGGGTTAAGGATTGTTTCTTGATTTACTTATCACCGTATCCATATCTTTACAACAACTATATTTTATGTAGAACACAAATATGGAATACAATAGTGGAGGTTTTCATAAATTATTGAAAATGAGCTGCACTCCGAGGATCGTGATGACAATGATAACAACTTCGAAAGTGAAAAATCAGCTATCAATGAGCAAGAGTTCGAAGATTTTGATTGAAGTAATGAAAATGGACCATTGGTTGAAGTTCGTTAAGCCCCAACTAAATTATTAGTGTTTTGTGCTTAAGCTTAGTTATAATTATAATATAGATATTACCCTTACCCAAATGATGTAATGTGTGATATTGGTTGAAGTTCGTTAAGCCCCAACTAAATGATAAGTGTTCTATGCTTAAGCTTAATTATGATTAGAATATAGATATTACCCAAATGATGTAATGTGTTATATTGTGATAGTATGCTATGTAGTTTGCAGTTGTCAAATTAAACTTTACTTACTCGATATATCCATCATTTCGTTACATTAAACTGTTAGATGACATTTTGCATTTAACATCAAAATTCATACATATTGCATTATCAAACATTTAGTAACCAAAACAAATTGCATAATACAATTCTTATTTTCCTACTTTTTTTTCATTTTACTTTCGGGTGAACCGTGGGTCCCCACGGGACTCTAACCTAGTAATATATAAATAGGGTATGGTTCATGCGAGAACTAGTTTTAGGGAGAAAACTCGAGAACTAGTGTGAAAAAAAAACATAAGAACCTGACCTCAACCCCCCCCCCCAAAAAAAATAAATAAATAAATAAACAAATTAGCTATAACAGTGAGATGCAAATGTGCACTAAGGTTGTGAGTGTAACTAATGCAATGCTATGCAATGACAGTTATAGTCTAAGATGCAATTTTCTAATTCACTATAACCAGTGGCTTTGATACCAATATGTCACACCCTCAAATTCCACTGCGGGTTTTTACCACGAGGCGCGTGACACACCAGGATCCCATAGCCATTAGTTACAAGAACGACTCTAAATGCCCAAATCAATGTTCATTGTAAAAACATAGTTTACTATTTAATCAAAAAGTTTAGATAATTGCGGAAGCGTTAAACAAACGTAACAGTTTAAATCCATGCGCAAAACAATGCGCCCAAAAAACCAAAGTAATGTAAATACCAAATCAAGTTTAATAATGTTTAAAACCCAACGACACCAATGATGCATGCCCTAACGTGCTCCATACCTAGCGACTTGCAAAAACATGCTAGTGTGTGTCAACATAAAGTTGGTGAGTTAACAATTTAAAGTAAGCAAAAGTTAAAGTTTTGAAAATAACCAACCACTAGATTCAACGCATGCCAAGGTTATTTGCCTTAGCACTAGTGTCTATCAACACTAGCAAAAAGTAGTCAAAAGTTCACACTCGTGACACAAGCACATCAAGTGTGAGGCTGCTGCACAACCTAATAGCGCTACTAACTAGTACCATGTTCACCTCCAGCGACTAACTCGGTATAAGTAAGGACTTTAAAGTGATAGCATTTCTCGTTTAGTTAACAAAGGACAAAAGTTGTGAAACTAGTAAACCGATTTATACAAGGAATCAAAGTGATCCCAACCAGGGATAAAAAGTTATGTAATTCCAAACTAGGAATTTAAGTTTTCCCAAAAACCCGAGACACGTGCTTTTGAGAAAAGAGTAGTGAAAACTCGCCTTAGGTTGCGTTTGATCTAATTCCAATTCCACAAGTAATAGAGACCCGCTAATGCCTTCCTATTATATGTGTCACTCTAAAAGTACATGTGTATACACAACACATAACAAGACCCATTTGTCCATGACATTCAATGATGTGAAAAGATTAAATGACACTAATGTAACTACATGCAACAAGTGACCCTACGAACCATTTGGTGATATCATGTTAACATATTATCACATACTCCATATATGATACACACAAATTTACACATAAGTACAAGTCACATACAAGTCAATAAAACCATTAACCAAGCTCATATGCACTATTTATATAATCTGTATTTTCGGGGCAGATTATGCGTTGTCAAAACGAATTCATGAAAAATACTAATTCAACATATTAAACTCTCAAAATTTTACTGGACATCCCTACATGTTCAGCCTACATGTCACTATTTTTATTTCGTGATAAAACCATGTTGAAAAATTATGAAAAATCATTTATCACAGCTAGGTTCTAAAAACGTTTCAGCTGTGGCAGTTTACAAGAAAAAAATATTAAAAATAATATATTCATCCAAACAGGTCAAAACGAATTTATGAAAAATACTAATTCAACATATTAGACTTTCAAAATTTTACTGGACATCCCTACATGTTCAGCCTACATGTTACTATTTTTATTTCGTGATAAAACCATGTTGAAAAATTATGAAAAATCATTTATCACAGCTAGGTTCTAAAAACGTTTCAGCTGTGGTAGTTTACAAGAAAAAAATATTAAAAATAATATATTCATCCAAACAGGTCAAAACGAATTTATGAAAAATACTAATTCAACATATTAAACTCTCAAAATTTTACTGGACATCCCTACATGTTCATCCTACATGTCACTATTTTTATTTCGTGACAAAACCATGTTGAAAAATTATAAAAAATCATTTATCACAACTAGGTTCCGGAAACGTTTCAGGTGTGTCAGTTTACAAGAAAAATCATTAAAAATAATATATTCATCCAAACGGGATGAATTCACTAGAAAAAGATAGAAAACCCATCTATCTAGTTACAGACCAAATGTCATGGTCTAACTCTTTATAAAACTCGAGTTATGGCGTTTTAAAGTCGACCCAAGTTTTAAGTCCGAAAATCAGATTTGACCTTTGTTTTTATAAAATCACAAAAACATAAAAATCGGTATCGAAAACACACAAAATTACACATTCTGAAAATCTAACATCATAAGCTACGTGCTAGTATTGTTACCAAAACAATCTCTTAAAGACCAAGATATATCACATACAAGTTGCTACTTCGAATATGTCCAAAGTTTATCATACATATATCTCAATATTAACGAACCCCATATCAATAATATCGCATAACAATCATCATAATTAGGGTTGTAAACGAACCAAACGAATACGAACAAGGCATTGTTTATCTTCGTTTGTTAAGGAATTAACGTGTTCATGAACACTAACCAGACAAGATTTTTTGTTTGTGTTTGCTTGTTAAGGAAATGAATTGTTCACGAACTGTTCATGAACAGTTACCGAATGAGATTTCTATTTGTGTTTATTTGTTAAATTTAGGTTTCGGACAAAAGCGAACACAAACGAACGTAAAAGAACACAAATCGGCATTAATGAACAAAATCGAACACAAATTAACACATATAAAATTCCGAAAATTAGCATTTTTCATTACTAAGATTGTCCATCCAAGATATACTAATCCAATTACCCAAATATACTTGACATAATCTTGATCACATAATGTTTTACAAAAACACAAATGTATCATATTAAACTTGAAATCCTCGTTAAATCCACAAAAAATAGCAGTTAATCAAAATAATCTAAGTAATATTAATATGTGATATACATATATATATATATATATAGGTAGAGGATCCTGTAGGAAAATTGATTTGTGTGAGAAGCGTGAGAAGGATTAAGAATTGACATGTTGTCATCATGTTTTTTATTTTGGAATAATGTTTTGGGTTGTTTTGGCTTGAAAAACACTTAACACAACAATATACAAAAATTTAAAACACAATCCAATGTATTATAGTCATTGAATTTAAATTACAGATAAAACACCGTAGTAATTACTTAAAACACTATGCTAAATGTTCTTGACATAGTGTTTTAAGTTTTAAGCCTAAAATACATTGTTTTCGGTTATTAATTGTTATGTTTGTTGTTTTTCTAAACAAAACAATCCAAAACATCATGAATACGTCCAAAAAAATGATGCATACATATCAATTTTTAATCCTTCCTACACTTCTCACACAAACCAATTTTTCTACAGGAACCCTACCCTATATATATATATTAAATAATTTATCACCAGAAATTTTGAATTACTTAAATGAAAAATAAAAAGTTCAAAACCCTAGTGAACTATCGAAGACAAACAAACAAAAACGAACATGTTACCGAATGTTCACGAACATAAATGAACGAACACGACCTTTGTTCATGTTCGTTTGTTTAACTAAACGAACACAAACAAACTTCCCGTTGAACGTTTGGTTTGTTTACAGCCCTAATCATAATCATGTACTAACACATGTTCACAACTTAGATCAGATCCAACATGCAAGATTCATCATATACATTAACTTTTATAAACTCTAGATCAATGATAAACACATACATGCAAGTTTCATGCAAAGTATCCTCATAATATCAATTAATCATATTATTTATCATGTTAAATCTTTAAACAACTCATGTTTTAATCATTAATGTTTCACATTAGGTCTGAACACACAAGTTTTAATGTTTTTAAAAGCATAATGAAAGAGATTAAAACACATAAGATTCAAGGTTATACCCTAAGCACGTCAAACAAGCAAATCAAACACCTTCAAGCTTCTCAAATGGAGATCTTGAGCCATAGCAGATGTTTGAGGGTTATTATATTCGTATATGGTGTTTGGGGACGAATTAGGGTTGTTGTTATGATAAAAATTGGGATAAAACGTGTTTAAATACAAGATTAACCGACTTGGCTCGTCAGTCATGGCCTCGCTGACCACGGACCGTCTTAAATCTAGAAATTATAATTTAATTAATCCCTCACGGACCGCGAGGAGTACAACTTTCCCTCTGCGCTCCGCGGGGGAGGTTTGTGTATGAAACTTTCTTTTCTTTTTCATTTTCTTAGCAAAAACTTATTATTAACTATACCCTTATTGTTAATAATCTAAAGTACGTTCATGTTATAGCTTCGGGTCCCGGTCTGTCTCATCCCGGTTACCAACCCGATAACGTTTAATCACGCAATTTCACTTAGACATGTAATAGCACATAATTTCACACACATCAAACACAATAGTTGTATTTTACAATTTTACCAACGTTCGGAGTTCAAGACTCGTGTATGCGGTCTGGTAATTCTCCGGATTACCAACTATGTAGTTATTAACCTATAACCGTGTACAGCGCGACTCACTTAACTAACCATAGTCAAGTAAAATGCTTTGAACGTAAGTACAAGTTAACTAGAGTTCAGTTAAAGTAATAACATGAAAATGTGGGGTATCACATCATCCCCAAGTTGAAAAAAATTTCATCTCAAAATTCAGTAAGTAAACCGTGAAGCAAGTGTACGAAAGTGTGAAAAAGCTCCCGGATGTCACAAACTTAACTGAGTTAGGGTTTGGTTAGTTTAGAAGTGACATAGGCCAACATGTGATAACTTGCATTCGTTAAGTTTTTTAAAAAACTTTAACTATGCGATTGCGTGTAATTTTTTTTCTTCACATTCTAGTTAAAATTTGTTGACAACGTATCGTATTCAATATATATATATATATATATATATGTGTGTGTGTGTGTGTGTGTAATATAGGTCACGAGTGCCAGTACCCTAACAAATCAACCTGATTATGACTGAACAATATTGATACCATGATCGACATTCATTTTTATGGTTTTCAATCGACCACCATATTTTTAAGCATTTCACAACTTTATTTTATTTTTTCCTCATCTGCTATACCGAATACAAATACCATAAAAAAACATAAATAATTTCCCACCGTAAACCCCAACAAGTTAGCGGAATCCCACTACTTAACTTTATAGTACAACAGTTATAACTTTTGAAACTCAACTAGTATTAAGCCCCGCGCGTTGCTGCGGAGGGCATAAAACCGTACCAAGTAGCATCAGTGCCACATTGTTGTCAACAACTAACAACACTGAAAAAACTAATAAAAAGATATAAAAAACGAAAATAACAAAACCCAATAAAATTTTAGATGTAAAAACGATGGACCATGTACACCCGTTGCGGCGTGATAATGCGTAAAAGTTAGACCGAAACGTAAAACACAACGTGACCGTTCGATAGGAAAAATAGAGGTAAAAACGTTGAACTACATATACACGTAGTGGCATGTCTACTCGAAAAAATTGGATTGAAACGTAAAACTAAAAATCTACGTAAGATACATGGATGAAGTTCAAAGCAAAAAAAAATGTAGGGGTTTAGTGTAAAAGATGAAAACTAATAGGGTTAAATTAAAAGTGAATAAAAAACAAAGTTGGGTACAATCTATATAGCATAATGTACAACTCATTCATGCACAAAACACTTGTTAAGCATAATGTACAACCCCATAAAGCACAAACCATTTGTAAATTAATACTATATAAATTCCTTTATTAAACAAACATTTGGCAGAAACTCCTCTGTTACTAAATCACTTATTCTTAAACAATAATTCATCAACAATGGGTATATGTTTCTCAAGAAAATCAACAACAACACGAACAAGAAGAATTTACTCCAAAAGGGTATCGAACCAATCCACAACATCAATCAACAGATGGTCTCGTGTTCGATCTTCATCCGTTAATAAGGACGACCCAGATGATGTAATCATTCAGGAACACGCCATTGCTGCTGCTCTCATGTTCCAGCAGCAAAATGGCGATGTTCTGCGTTTTGATCGGTCGAATTCGGTTCGGTTTCCTCAGTGTCAGCAGATTGTTCGTAGGAATTCTAGTGCTAGGCGGCGATCGGGTATTGATCAAGTTATTGGTTCTCAACAGGTTTGTTGTTTATTAATTAGTTAGTGTCGTGTTATGATGTTTTGTTAATTTTTTTTTTTACGGTGACGATCCAATGTCACACTGTCTAATCGGCAGTCCTAGCCAAGCTCTACCCCAGTCTACGTTGTTTCAACTAGGCGTTGGTGTCTTAGACTTGGTTACGTCATTCCCTCGGAAACCGTACTACCTCCACATGAGTTTCCTCGCTGGAGTAACATCCGGGTGAAAACCGGGGTCCGGCTCAGGATCGAACTCTCCTTGGTTCGTTTTATTGTTGTATGGAAAATTAGGAGAAATTTGAAAAAAAAAAAGAAGAAGAAGAAGAAGAAAGAAAGAAAAAAAAAAGCGTAAACATGCTGCCGGTCAGATAATGCAGATATTTTTTATTATTTACTTATTTTAAAGGTATATAAATAATATAATGCAGAAGATAGAGACGATCGAATGATCAATTGTTGATGGTTAGTTAATCGAGATGCAAATCTGTAATGGTGTAGATTGTTTTGTGGATGGAATGATGATAGCTTTGATCGATCCTATAACTTTAGAAACAAACCTAAGTGGTTAACTTTTTTTTTTTTAAATCAATGGTTAGTGCTTTTGCAAAATTTTTAATTACTTTGTACATAAAAAGAATTATTAACCTTTATATGTTTTTTATAGTTTAAAGTTTACATGTATAGATTCTATACGAAGTAAACGAGTTGAGCTGAACATTGGCGGATATTGAACTTAGTTTTTGATAAAATTTGAGGGCCAAACACAATACAAATAAATTTTTTGGGAATTTTCAGTAAAAATTACACTACGAAGCGAAAAAACTGGGGGAGGGGGCAGGGCCCGCACCTAAACTAAATTTTGCCCCGGGAGCCGAGTCAAGCACATCAAAGCTTGAGCTCGGCTCATTTATTGTTTGTTAATTAATTTTATATTCATTTTTAGTTATTTCTTATACCTATTTAAAATTATACTTTTCTATATACGTGATAATATATAACAAACACGTTTAGGTTCGTGAGCTAGTTCGAGCTTGGGCTTGTTGATTAAAAAAAACTTATTTTAGGCTCGAGATTATTTGGCTTGGCTCGATTCTATCTTTTAGTGAGTCAATATCGAGTAGCACATGAGCGGTTTGGTTCATTTGCGCCTCTAGTTATATAAATAAGTAAATTTCCTCATATCTTTTTGGACATTTTCTTGTATTTTAAAAGTTTTTAAGATTGAAAAATGAATTGTTTATTTTGTTTTTTACTATTTCCAAAAATATATGTTTAGCCTGGAACTCTTCCCATCGTTCCATATCTTCTAATGTAATTTTTATCCAACAGGAGGTAAATCATGATGAACTGGAGACTAGCCATGTTGTCCTTGTTCATGGAGGTGGTTTTGGAGCCTGGTGTTGGTACAAAACAATTGCACTTCTACAAGAATGCAAATTCAAAGTCACTGCAATTGATTTACGTGGTTCTGGAATCGATTCGCTTGATGCAAATGCGATCAAAAGCCTCTCACAATACGCGAAGCCACTCACGGATTTTCTCAAAAAACTTGCAGATGGTGATAAGGTTAGTATTTTCTGTTTTTCCAATTTGTTTAGTTTCCCTGCTGTTAAAAGGTACTTGATGAGTTGATGCATATCCTTTTGAGTTTAAAACCAAGTTCCATCTCATCTGCGTGTTTAAGTTTAGTACTCTAGATGGATTCGGGTTGGTTGTGGGTTGCACCAGCAATCCTGTTTTGCTAAATGGGTCGGATTCAGGTTGGCCCAGAAGGTTGGCGGGTTATCTTATTGCATTTAAAAAAGTGTACTGATAATCTGATATGACAAGATTTAAAATTTAAAATATATAAGCATCAGGTTCTATAGTTTAGCGTAATTGTTTAATAATTATGTGTGTGTGTATGTTTTTCTTTCTCACTGGCAAATTTAGTGCATCATTATGCAAAAAATAAAATAAAATAAAAACATTTTCGGGTTAAACACTTTATGTCAACCCACAAATTTGTGCATCGTGTAAGGTCTATTGTGTCTAGGCACGATTTTTTGTTTCATGTGTGGGTTCATGTAATATTGTGGTTTGTGCCCAATTTGACTAGTCAGTCAACAGACAAACACGACCCATTCAACACCACTAGTTTCATCTTCTAATATAACTTCACTGGATGTAGAACCACATTCGGCCTCAATACTCGAGACTTTGTTAATTTATCGTTTTAAGCAAATATAACTCGTTCTTAGTTTTCGTACTTAATTTTGTAGGTGATTTTGGTTGGTCATGACTTCGGCGGGGCATGCATATCATACGCAATGGAGCTATGCCCAACTAAAGTCGCCAAAGCCATCTTCATTGCTGCTTCAATGATGAAAACCGGACAAAGCGCACTCGATATGTTCTCTCTCAAGGTTTGCCCAACAAAATCTCGCGTTAGTACTCGTCGAAATAAGTGGAATTCGGCTGCAAAATCCCACGTTTCGCCTTTTACAAATAAGTAATATATGAGTTATAAAAATATTTCAGGAAAATGCAAATGGTCTGATGAGGCAAGCTCAAAACTTCTTGTATGCAAATGGAAACAATCAACCTCCAACTGCTATAGATCTTGACAAGTCTCATCTAAAGGACTTGTTATTCAATCAGAGTTCTGCAAAGGTATAAATGTTCTGTTTTTTAATCATGGTTCTGCCAATATATGAATCTTTAATATATTCTTGTTTGCTAGAGTTGGCAATATGAGCGGGTCAAACAAGTTGGGTAACAAGTCAAAATGGGTTTGAGTTGAAAGTAGAAGTACATTCGTTTGGTTAGTTGATACATGAAACACTCTTCGTCTACTTTTAATGGATACGAATAAATAATGTGTTAATTCTGGTTATAAACATAACATGTTAAAGTAATAATATGAATTTTTATTCAAAACAATTAAGGGATTTTTTGACATGACCCAAAATCCGGTACTGACACGATATGGAAATAATCAGGATTTGGGTTGGCATATTTAACCCTTTAACAATGAGTCTTATGCGGGTTGACCAATTGAACATGTTAAATTAAAAGCCAACCCGACAACCTCTTTACGTCCCATTTAACATGTTTACAACTTCCTTACAACCTAACAATCCCTTTGACTTATTTAGATAAATGGGTTAAATGGGTTGTGTTTGGGTTAAAGATTTTAATTTTGTCTGGGTTAGGGTTCAATGTTTAACCCACCAACCCGACACAATTAACGCCCCTACAATTTTAACCCAATCAACTTGTTTCAGATACATATAAAACAAATCGACCCATTCATAAGTAAATGAGTCAAAATTGCTACCTCCGTGTTCGCCAAAACATCACCATTTTATAAAATCTATTGTTTCCTTGACATGTTATTTTCTCTGTGTAGGATGTGGCTTTAGCATGCGTCTCAATGAGGCCCATTCCATTTGTTACAAATATGGTATTCAACAGATTGATATTATTATTATTATTACTGGAAAAGAATACAAAACTCTCACAATCAATATCAGACTAATATCCTCACAAACAGATCATCGACATGATGATCTGTATTCTCTACACTCTAAACAAACTAAGAGAACTGAGTAACCAAGAACTCTATACAATAACTAGAGAGAGAAACAAAAGGTATCTGAGAGAGAGAGTACAACGATCAAAACAGCTAAACTAACACACGAAGGAGACGAGCTGTTTATATAAGCCAGGTATTAGGTTCGGGTAGAAACACACCCGAACCTATATCCACCGTTAGATCCAAATAAAGAAGCACACTCCTGAAGAGCTTCCACCGTTAGATCACTTTGACAAGGATTGCCAAATAGACTCGTAATCAGGACCAGGAGCTTTGTATATGGACTTGTATATGGGCTACTCATACTTGGGCTTATTAATCTTCAAGACAAACGAACTGGGCCGCTACATATCAACATAAACTGGACTGGACCTCAACTCTACTCAGCTCTACTGGGCTTATCATCCATCAACCTGAAACAAACTTATGCAACATATCAAAGCACCTTGTAAACACAAGTATAAGTAAAAGAATTGATAAGAAGTTATTATATCCCTTATGATAAATTTAACACCCCCCCTCAATTCTTTTACCTGAATGGGTCAAATAGTTGCAATTTTTCACAAAGATGGAAATGAGCATTTGCATATAAGCCTTTTGTAAAAACATCAGCAGTTTGATTTTTAGAATCAATCCAATTTGTTTTAATAACACCCTTAGCTATTTGATCTCTTAAGAAAAATAAGTCAAGTTCAAAATGTTTTGTTTTTTCATGAAATACTGGATTGGCTGCTATAGAAAGAGCAGCATTATTATCACAAAACACATTTACAGGCATTTCAACTCTAATTTCAAGTTCTTCCAAAAGATTTCTAAGCCACATAATCTCACAAGTAACAGAGCACATAGCTCTGAATTCAGCTTCAGCTGAAGATCTAGAAACTGTAGATTGTTTCTTACTCTTCCAAGAAACCAAACAATTTCCCAGAAAAACACAAAACCCTGTAACAGATTTCCTGGTACTAACACATTTAGCCCAGTCAGAATCAGAGAAAGCTACCAAGTTAAGAGATTCTCCCCTTTTAAACTGCAGCCCTTTTCCAGGAGATAGTTTTAAATACCTAAGTAATTTAAAAGCTATCTTTAAATGACTTTTGGTAGGGGCATGCATAAACTGACTTAGAAAGTGAACAGCATATGATATATCAGGTCTAGTATGTGACAGATATATCAGTTTCCCAACCAACTGTTGGTAACCTGTTATACTTTCAAGTTTAGGATCATCCTTTTTGAACATGGCAACTAAAGCATGATTCTGATCTATAGGAACATTAACAGGTTTGCACCCAATCATGCCATACTCTGCTAACAGATCAGTACAATATTTTCTTTGGGTTAGACAGATACCAGTTTCATTTCTGATAACTTCGATACCCAAGAAATATTGTAACTTTCCTAAGTCTTTTATAAGAAATTTAGACTTTAAAAATTCCTTAATCTTAGTAACCTCAGTAGCAGAATTACCAGTTATCACTATATCATCAACATACACTAACAAAATAATAAACACATTGTCTTTATTCTTTATGAACATAGAATAATCACATCTACTTTGTTGAAACCCACACTCAAACAAAGCATTAATCAATTTTTCATTCCACATTCTTGGGGCCTGTTTAAGGCCATACAAAGACTTGTTTAATTTGCAGACTTTGTGTTTATCTCCAGAAGTATACCCTTCTGGTAATGACATATACACATCTTCCTTAAGATCACCATATAAGAAAGCATTATTTATGTCTAACTGGTACAATTCCCAATTATAAAACACTGCTAATGACAAAACACATCTAACAGTAACTAATTTTACAACAGGAGAAAAAGTCTCCTCAAAGTCAACACCTTCCTTTTGACTGTAGCCCTTAGCTACAAGTCTGGCCTTGTATCTTTCTATCTCACCATTTGATTTGTATTTTATTTTAAAGACCCATTTTGACCCAACAATATTTTTATTTTTTGGCAAGTCAACAAGGGTCCAAGTATCATTCCTATGTAATGCTTCTAACTCATCATTCATTGCCTGAACCCAATTAGGATCTAAACAAGCCTCCTTGTAAGATCTGGGTTCATAGCTTTTATTTAGAGTAGAAGCAAAACACTTAGATTCTATTGACAGATTTGAGTACTTAACTACATTCTCTAATCCATATTTGACCTTTCCCTCTACAATGTATTCATTAAATTTCCTTGGAAAATTAGAAGTCCTAGATGATTTTCTTAAAACTGATTCAGACACAGATTCAGAAGTATCACCCTCAGGTTCTAGTCTGTTAACATTTTCAGTAGTCACATGCTTTGCCCTATCAGAACAGTCACCTTCATTATGAGGAAATTCAAATTCCTCATTCAGGTTACTTTCCACTGATTGCAAAGACCCATGTGTTCCTGAATCTTTCTTACCTTTAACCCCCCCTTCATCATTGGGATCCTTTACCTCAAAAACATTTTCAGAATCTGTGTTTTCATATATATCAAAAAAATTAAGCTGATTTATATGTGTGTTTTCATTAGAATCAAATTTTTCAAAAATTAATTTTTCTTTAAAAGGAAAGAAATCCTCATAAAACTTTATATCTCTTGAGAAAAAAATTGTTTTATTTTCTAAACTAAAAACTTTATATCCCTTTTTTTCAAAAGAGTACCCTATAAACACACACTTTTCGGCTTTACTTTTAAATTTATCCTTTTCATCTAATATTGTACAAAAACACAGACACCCAAACATTTTTAAGTGACCTAAGAGGGGTTTCACACCAAAAATCATTTCATAGGGAGTCTTTCCTTTCAACACAGCAGAGGGGGTCCTATTGATTAAATAAGAAGCAGTTAGAATACATTCTGTCCAAAATCTTATAGGCAGATTACTTTGAAACAAAAGAGCCCTAGCAACATTTAACAGATGCCTATGCTTCCTCTCAACAATACCATTTTGTTGAGGAGTATAGGCACAACTAGTTTGGTGTATTATGCCTAGACTTCTACACAAGTTTTCCATTTGATGATTTATAAATTCAAGACCATTATCACTCCTAAGACATTTAACATCTTTTTTAAACTGTGTTTTAACTAATACAATGAAATCTTTAACATACTCATAAACCTCAGATTTAGACTTCATTAAACAGACCCAAACAGCCCTAGAGTAATCATCAACTATAGTGAGAAAATATTTATAACCATCTTTACTAACAACTTTATAAGGACCCCACACATCTAAATGAACAAGTTCACCTATTTCAGTTGATTTATGTTCACTTAGTGGGAAAGGTTCTCTATGTTGTTTAGCTTTGTGACAAATTTCACAAGGCTGATGACTACTTCCTAGGTCAATTTCAACAATGTCTTTTAAATGTTTAACAGCCTGATCTGAAGGATGACCTAACCTAGAGTGCCAAAGATCATATAACACAGAATTGTTTACACACACCTTATTTAGAAAGTTAGCATTGGCACAAAGATATAATCCATCTTGTTGTCTACCAGTCATCAAGACTTTCTTGGTTTTTAAGTCCTGTATATAACAACTATGTTCATCAAATCCTACATACAATTTGTTATCTCTGGCCAACTTATGAACAGAAACCAGATTAACATTATACTCAGGAATTACAAGAACATCCTTTAAAACCACATTTTTAGACAAACAAACAGTGCCAATTTTAGTAACTAAAGCCTTTGTACCATTAGGATGATTTACAAAAATGTTAAGATCAGATACATCAACAAAATCAATAAGATTAACATCACTGTTAACCATGTGTTGATTTGCTCCTGAATCAACAATCCATCCTATTGTAATTTTATTTCCAAAGGAATTTACAAAAGAAAAAATGGGTTTGAACATGCAATTTTGTTGCAAAGAAAAACTGTTTTGAAAACTATTTGCACAAAACAACCTACCTGCAATATTGCAGCTTGGAGAACTCTCACTAGGCTTGTCATTAATTAAGCTTAACAACCTAGCCAATTGTTCATTAGTTATACTAGAAATAGGAACAGATGATTCATTAGTTACATTATTTGCAACTGCTTTCTTTACTTGATTCCCTCTTGGTCTCATCCAACTAGGGTACCCAACTATTTCAAAGCATTTATCAATAGTATGTCCATTCTTATTGCAATGAGTACACTTCAGATTTTGATTAGAACCCTTATTAACCTTCTTATTGAATTCAGAAAACTGTTGATTAGTTTTAGACATAAAACCAACCGTTTGAGATTTCTTTCCACTGTTAACAGAATTCCTATGGGATTCCTCTCTTGAGACTATGGCAAAAGCCTCTTTAACAGTAGGAAGAATCTCTTTAGTTAATAAACTAGTTCTAACACTTTGATATACATTGTCTAACCCCATAAGAAATTGCATTAGTTTAATCATTTGACTAAAACTATTAAATTCCTTAGCAGAGTCACAAGTACAAGCAGGCAGTTGCAAGATTTGATCTAACTGAAGCCACATAACATTTAACTTTTGATAATAATCAGCAACAGTCAAACCATCTTGACTAAATGAATTAATCCTCTGATAAAGATCAAACACAATAGACCCATCTACTTTATTATAGGTATCTTTTAAATCTTTCCAAACATCAGAGGCTAATTTTGAAAACACCTGTCCTAGGTATAACTCTTCTGACATAGAGTTAAGGATCCATGTAAGAACAATGGAATTGCATCTATCCCACTGTCTTGCAAGGACTTCATCTCCTAAAGGTTTTTTACATGATCCATCTATAAATCCCCATTTATTCTTAACCTGCAATGCTAATTGAAGAGCATTGGACCAAACATTATAATTTTCAGTTCCCTTTAATTTGACAGTTACTATACTGAGATTAGCTGAATCACTAGGATGCAAGTACAATGGATCACTTGCATCCAACTTGCTTACAAGAGTAACATTAGTTAAGTCAGAGTTATTGGGGTCCACCAAAGGTCTTTCTGGACCTTGAGGCCCTTGAGGTGCTTCAGATCCAGACATATTTCAATCACAGAAATACAAAAGATCAAATACACAATCAAGCACACAAAAGCGAAGCCAAGTCAGTGTCAAGATTCCTGGTTCGTCATTCTCAGGGTGCCAGGACAAGTCTTAACTTGGGAGCTTTATAACCCTAAATCTAACCACTCAACAAGCACACAATATGATCAACAGAAAGAACTCAACAAACCGTAACAGTCAAAGAACACACAATATCAATCAAGAATCAATCAAACAGATATAAGACTCTACCAATTATTGAGCCTACTCCGGTCCACCCTAACCCGGACAGGTGCTCCTAGACTCAACAGAACAAGAAACAGAGAGACAAGGAACAATCTCACCGAATGAGACCCAAGTTAGGGTTTCTCCTATAACTCGTAACTTGCAACCTTCACTTAGGGTTACAAGTCAGAGAGCAATAAGATTTCCAAGTGTTCCAGAGCTCAACCCAGTATCAATCAGGTTTCCAGAAAACCCTAGATCTGACGATGAACCTCAGATCTAGAATCTACAGCACAGATCGTCTTCTTGATCTGTAACCAAAACCCTAAAATCCACAGCTTCCAAGAACACAAAGAAAACCCTAGATCAAGCGGAAGACGAACAGAACAGAGCCTATCGCTCTGATACCATGTTACAAATATGGTATTCAACAGATTGATATTATTATTATTATTACTGGAAAAGAATACAAAACTCTCACAATCAATATCAGACTAATATCCTCACAAACAGATCATCGACATGATGATCTGTATTCTCTACACTCTAAACAAACTAAGAGAACTGAGTAACCAAGAACTCTATACAATAACTAGAGAGAGAAACAAAAGGTATCTGAGAGAGAGAGTACAACGATCAAAACAGCTAAACTAACACACGAAGGAGACGAGCTGTTTATATAAGCCAGGTATTAGGTTCGGGTAGAAACACACCCGAACCTATATCCACCGTTAGATCCAAATAAAGAAGCACACTCCTGAAGAGCTTCCACCGTTAGATCACTTTGACAAGGATTGCCAAATAGACTCGTAATCAGGACCAGGAGCTTTGTATATGGACTTGTATATGGGCTACTCATACTTGGGCTTATTAATCTTCAAGACAAACGAACTGGGCCGCTACATATCAACATAAACTGGACTGGACCTCAACTCTACTCAGCTCTACTGGGCTTATCATCCATCAACCTGAAACAAACTTATGCAACATATCAAAGCACCTTGTAAACACAAGTATAAGTAAAAGAATTGATAAGAAGTTATTATATCCCTTATGATAAATTTAACACCATTTTCACCGGTTCTAGAGAAGTTATCTCTTTCGGACTCAAACTATGGTCGTGTTAGAAGATTCTATATAGAAACCCCCGAAGACAATGCCATACCCGTCACTCTCCAACAAATAATGATAAATCAAAACCCACCAGAGAAAGTTTTCCGCCTCAAAGGTGCAGATCATTGCCCATTTTTCTCCAAGCCTCAAACCCTACACAAGCTGCTAGTCGAGATTGCAAAAATGACATAAAACCGAACAGAATGTGGTCGGTTGCATATACTTAAAACATCATCTAGCAAAACTGAACGCTTTTAGTTGATTTTTTTTCCTAAAGTCATATGAACTCACACATACTATGCTAACCTTAACGAGATCAAGTAAAAAGCAGCTTGCGTCAATCAAGTGTTTTTCAAAGGGTTTAGGTTAATGTTTGTTTGAGAGGTAGCATGATTGTTAGCAAATAGATACCATTGCATACATACTCTCTCCGTCCCATTTTTAAATGTTCATTTTTGCACTTTTTGTTGTCCCAAATTAAATGTATATTTCTAAGCAATTTTCAGTTTTGTCCATAAAACACAATCAAAGATTTGAAATAATAACTTGAGGATATTATTGTCATTTTACAATATACAAATAAAGATTTCTTAATGTATATGTTTGTAGGCCGGTAACATCTAAAAAGAGACGGAGAGAGTACTATACAAATGTTTTGTGTCAAGTGGCATGAAGACGATGCATAGTTTTGCCAAAATGGACTATTGTGGTCTAGAATAATCATTTTTGAAAACTTTAGATATATTTTTGACACTTTAAAAAACTTGATATTTAAATTTCAGAAATTAATAAATAGTTTTTGCAATGATAATGGATCCATAATACGACATCCAAGCGCATCTTAAAGATGTCAATTACTTCTTTCTTTTTATTTTCAAAGCTTTTGACATTTTTTACTCATATAGTTTCCTACCAGATATGCGTGCCCCGTTCGGGGGTGACATACATTAAACCGTAATTCGAATTAGCTTAAGAATCAGTCACACCAAAACGAATACCAATCAAATGCACACGATTGACAACTAGTTAAATGTTTAGGCACAGTTGTAATTCAACTAAGTTGTATTAGTTGTATTACAACTCAATTTCCGATAGAAATAATTAACTTGTTACATAAACTTACATTGATTAATTAAGTAACTTTTGACATAAACTGCACCAACATGACATCTACTACATATCTAGAGTTTTTGTAAAATGAAATTACACCATCGAGAAATCAACGAGAATTCATCTTACAATTCACACAAAAAAAAGCATCAAGAGAAAATATACAAATCCAAATTGCAACAATTCCATAAACATTGGAGTGTCAAAAAAAGCATCAAGAGAAAATTACACCGTTAGTCCTTATGGTTTCCACCTAGTTTCAATGTCAGGTACTAAGGTTTTATTGTTTCAGCTTAAGGTATTAACCTTTTAATTTGTTTCAATGTCAGGTATTAGGACTAACTTTGTTAAAATCTAACTAACTCCGTTAAAATCTAGGGGGCAACAATAAACATTTAAATTAAAAGGTTAATTATGTGTATTAAAACCTTAGTACCTGACATTGAAACTAGGTGGAAACCATAAGGACTAACTGTGTAATTTTTTCTATAAGCTTTATAAAACAAAATTTTGGTTTCATAAAAAAGGGAATTAATTATTTTTAATTAATTAAACTTATTTTATTCATAATTAATTCATTATAAATTCGTTTTTAATCATTTTTATATCAAAATTTCACAAAAAATATTTTTAACATTTTGAAACAGGAATATGAATCTGTTTTCAGAAAAATTGAAAATTTTATATTTTTAACTTATTAAAGTAAGTATTTACTTTATACAATAAATAATCTTATTAAAAACAAAAATAAAAATAATTTTTCAAAAATAATTTTTTAGAAATGTCATTAATTTATTAGGTCAAAAGCTCAAAATCATTTTTATCTTTTTCATGTTAAGATACTTTTTTTCAGACTTTATCATGTTATTATAATTTCTTTCAAACAAGACACTTTATAAATGTATACACAAAATTCCAAACCACATACACCCAAATAAGATGGGTCTTGACAACTTGACGTTAGAAAGTCGGTGACACGTCCAAAAAAAAACTAGAAAGAAGTATTTATATTTATATTTTAAATCACGATTAATTCAATGAATTTTTATATTTTTTTATGCGAATGAATGTAGATTTATATGATTATTAATGTACAACTTTTCAGTCGTTTTATAAGAAAAAACATACAAACGTTTTTCAGTAAAAAATATTTGTAAAATTATTTTTATTTTTGTTTTAAATAAGATAATTTATTGTATAAAGTAAATACTTACTTTAATAAGTTAAAAATATAAATTTTTCAATTTTTCTAAAAACAGATTCATATTCCTGTTTCAAAATGTTAAAAATATTTTTTGTGAAATTTTGTTATAAAAATGATTAAAAAAGAATTTATAATGAATTAATTATGAATAAAATAAGTTTAATTAATTAAAAATAATTAATTACCTTTTTTATGAAACCAAAATTATGTTTTATAAAGCTTATAGAAAAAATTACACAGTTAGTTCTTATGGTTTCCACCTAGTTTCCATGTCAGGTACTAAGGTTTTAATACACATAATTAACCTTTTAATTTAAATGTTTCATTTTTGCCCCCTAGATTTTAACGGAGTTAGTTAGATATTAACAAAGTTAGTCCTAATACCTGACATTGAAACAAATTAAAAGGTTAATACCTTAAGCTGAAACAATAAAACCTTAGTACCTGACATTGAAACTAGGTGGAAACCATAAGGACTAACGGTGTAATTTGTTCTAATAACTTTTAACCTTTTTTGTCTCCTATGTCATGTGCGTGAACTTTGTGAGAAGTATTGATGGCAAACGAACCAAAATCTGATGAGCAAATACAAAACTCAAAACATTCCAGGACGGGTAAATGACACGAGTATTAAGGTATGAAATTAGTTTAAAAAACATTTGGGGGTATGGAAGGGTCACGGGTATGATGCTAGGTGATACCTGGCTTGATTATGTGAAGCATGCATACTCATCTACGCGAACCATGCTAGTAAATATTTTTGTTTCTTTCTTGGTTTTTCTTAATCCTAGCGCAATAGAATAATAACCTACTAATTCACTAGGTTTTAGTTTTATAATTTCTAATTTTATTGGGTAATATAATAAAAATATTAAATATGTTAAAGTAAATAATTCTGAAATCCAAACGAATAATCTATACTACCTTATTAAGGAGGAGAGATGACTACAAAGGTAATTTTACACTAATTTTAAGATGGGAGTTAGAAAGGCTCTTTACAAATGAGTAACATTTGGCCATTTTCTTCCATTTATACCCCTTATGTACAATATGTAAAGCCTATTGTATATTTAAGTAATACACATCTTTATCCCCCTTCATATGTAACCCCCTCCTTAGATTCACAATAATAAAAGAGAAATAAAACCTCTTCATCAATTTCATTAAAACACACTTTCATTATGTATATTTACTTGAGTTACATTAGTACATTATTCTTTACAAAATGTAAGATAAGTATGGTTAATTAATTGTGTCCATCATTTCTCCATTATTTAAATGATCTTGGATTGATTAAAAACCATAGTGTTTAATTAGGATTGAACCAACCAAACTCACATTAGAATGTGTTCTAAACTTATATTATATACTGTCTATTGGAGGATGCAGAATTTATTATGCTAGCTCTTAATACGCATGGAATTCATTTTTCAGTTATGTGAAAATGTAAGTATGTGGCTGTGTTTTTTTTTTGTTGCATGTTTTTTATTTCATTTTCTTCATGTTTATATACCTAGAGAGTATCTGATGTTGGATTTGAAAATCACAGTAATGCAAGAGAAATTTGTGCGTGATGTTGAACGACGGATTTATGATTTCATATTCATCTGTTTTTCTAGATAAAAAGATCATAACATCGTATCTTAATCCATGATGGTGGTTGTTCAAATGTTCATAATTTAACAATATTAAGAGATATGTAATACGAGTAAGGGTGATATAATTATTCATTACTGCAATTGCTTATCTATATATTTAGCTATTCGATAGTGCAAATTTTCTTAAACCTTTCGATGTTGGTGATGTTTGGGTGTTTGTATTCCTCGCTGCATCACACGGATATATTCTGGAGTAGATTATTACTAAGCGCTTACCTTAATCTTGCTTGACAACAGCTGCTAGGCGACAAAACAGACGCACCCGCTGCAACGCGCGGGTATTCCTACTAGTTTTTAACAAAGTAACAGGATATCTGATACCAGATGAGTAACCGCCATAAATACCAGATGAGTACTGAACCGGGTATGAGACATGGTTGTATAATCGAGTATGGAACTGCCGACTTTTCTTCATTTAATTCCTTTGTTACTTCTTCCATACCTTTCATCTGATGGGCCCAGTCCAAGAGAAAAATTGGCCCTCAGAGCACGTTTAGTTCTCGGCAGTCGGCACAACTAATTTCATTGATGGCTATTAAATCAAAGCCCATTTATTTCTTTTGATTTTCACTAGCAGTCCAAAATTCAAATTATATATTGGTACAAGTTTACAACAAATTTGATAAATATTATGTACGGAGTATATAATATAATCCTCATTGTAGCCAAAATCATCTTTTAGTAAAAAGTCGTATAATTTAGTAATATAAATTCATCATTTTGGGCTTTTAGCTCTTGTCTCTTCAAACTACAAAATGATAAAATGTATCAAAATAAAATATATTATGGATAATAAAACAAATGCAAAACTAAACAGCTAAAATACACAAATAACAAAACAAATGTATAACTAAACAATTAAATACATTAATAATGTGATAAAAGAGCATACGTAACCATATAAAGCATCTCTTTAGGATAAAATTGTAAGTTTCTCACATCTGCAAGTTTTGAAATAGCATGTACAAACGAGTGCAAGCCATTTGAGAGAGATAGAATGGGAAATTGATTAACACTTTAAGACGCTTCGGGGACAAAACTATAAATTTATTAGGTTCATAGGTTGCTATAGTTGAACGCTGAAATGGGTTTCATCCTTGCCCTCCTCTCTTCCATCGATTGAACCTGGTTGAATGCCAATGGATTGAACCTGATTACATGCATTGATTCACTTTCTACTCAAGTTGGCTGGTGATGTGCTAAAAATGGTCCAACATACAAACTTAATTAGACACCTAGTTAAACTCTAGACTAAACTAAACTAGACTAGATCACAAGACATGCAAGTGTATCTTTTAATATAGTATAACCTAAGCAAGTACGGATATCAAACCCACATGACACAACTATAAAACAAAACAAGACTCAACTAGGACTTAACAAAAGTTTTTAAATATGGTTTTGAGAATAAGATAGATAAACGCAGAATACTCAAACAAACAGGAATAAGATGGAGATTAGGATGAGAAAACACTACTCAGGTATAGAATCCTATTGACGAAACTGGAATTATCTCGGCTATGGAAATTATGTTGGAACTAGGGTTTGAAGATATTCCACCCTCAACTAACCTAATAGATTCCCAATTTTTCGGCAGACCTGCAAGGAAACCTAAAGGTATATAAAATCAATGGATGGTTGGACTGACTCTTTCCTCTCCAACTAGACTCCAAGTACTTGCTAGATTGAATTAGATTTCTCACTTTCCATTCAAAATACACCCTAAAGTGCAAGGAGGAACCTAAGAATTCTCACTATGACACAGGTAAGCAAAAAATAAAAGGAAAACTAGGAAAATCACCATTCAAAGCGTTGAAACCTAGACTCCTAATACCAAAGACAATCAGACTACCTATTACCTCTTGGTCTCAAGAAATAGGAAGGATATCAACCACCTCTAAACTCCAGTCAATGTTCATATGGAATTCGTCAACAAAACCATAAAGTTAGCTACAAATATATAACAGATAACCCTAATAAGCATCAAAACAAGAAACACATGCAATAAGACACTGATGGAACATTCAAATATCATAAATTAGCAGAAAGTATGTACACGCATAACAACAATTATCAACAAAACTTTAATTTAACTTATTAGACCAACAATAAAATCCCAAAACCAAGACAAAATCCAAACATGAAACAATATTCTTTATAACCTAAGCAGCTACATAAGTTTAGCAACTCATGGTAGCAAAAATCATCATCAAAGTATTAAAAGAAAAACAAAACATAATTCAAAAACACAAAGTCTAAGAATCAGGAACACCTAAGAAGTGCAAATCTTCAATCTAAGCTTCATGTTTCACTTCCACTGGATTCTCCATTTCAAACCTGCTATAAAGATCACCAAAAAGCTTCTGGATATCAAGCATAATGAGCTAGGGTCGACTGTATTGTATTTATAATAAAATTGTAATTTTTGCCGACAATAACCTTTTTCATGATACGCGAAGGTTTCTCAAGGGTCCATCGCGACACGTGAGGGACAAAATAATCGGATGGTCCACATGATAATTACCTCAATTCAGTAAGGGCAAATTTGTCATTTCCTAAGTTCCCGCCACACTTATTTGCCTCTTCTGGTCTTCGCGACCCACAAAGATCATGTGAATCCAGATTTTTAATTATTTCATCAACTTTTCGATCCAGTTCCACTCGTGTGCACATTTCTCAACGAATAAGACTCATACCCGCTCCTTTGCACACTGACCTGCAAAACATAAAAGAAATATATAAAAACAACTCATATGTATATAAATAATGTACAAAATACATAGCAAAAATGTAAGTGTTTTGCAACACATCAGTGGTATGGGGTAGTGTTTCATGCCACATCAGTATAATAGCGCCCCCAAATCACCCAAGGCTAGTTATTGAGGGCACCATTACATGTTCTCACCAAAGGATTAGGGGCGTTACGGACTATTGATGGTGGGGCCCATGTGTTCTTGACCAATCAGATTTTTGTTTACTTTTTTTTTTAAAAGGGGATTTGTCCAATTGTATGTAGGTTAAAAGGAGGGGCAATGAAGCCCCCTATCTATGTGGCGCAATCCCTAAGGGATCCATCCATATCACCCAGCCTTAGCATCTTAACTTTCACTTACGATGGGATTGAATACACCGATTCACTTTCTGCTTATCATCTTAATTTTCACTTAGTTGTAACAGTAACTCATCTCCATTACATTGAATCTATAGTCACATGTTTTGGTTGAACTTCAGATCTATATTGAGTTGGTCTTTAAATCTTCTTATTGTACTTAAGAGTTAGGTCATTGTCTTCTCATATTGCAACAAAAAATTGTGTTTAAATCTCCTCTATATTGAGTACCATGAACTAACTATTTACTTATTAAAAAAATAATGAAGTTAACAAATTCAATTAATTTGTGACTGCACATTGGACTTGGAAATTTAAAAGTCATACGTAAAACCTCTTTAAATTAATAAATTATTACTTTATCGATTAAAATATTTCGGTCCCAAAATTGTTAATTTATAAAGGTTTTACTGATTAATAACTATGGGCCAATCAAACTCTTCCATTTGACAGCCTTTACTTTTTTTTAATTGTTTAGAATCTCATTTTTGTTTCCGTTAAACAACTTATTTTTCTACCCTTAAAATTTAATAATATTATAATACAACCTCCAAACTTTAATAAAAATACTTTATAAACAAGCCAATCAACTCATTTTGATTTATAAACGAGCCAAACATAAAGAAAAGCCTTTCAGTTCAGCTCAGCTTAGCTCATGAATAGCCCGACACTTGAACTAAAATACGCCGCTAACACATGAACTAAAATATAGTTGCCACTAAATTTAATAAAAAAAATATTTTTTAATAATTCTGACCCATCTAACCACCGGACTATCCACGAATGTTACCATTTGACCGAACAATATTATTTACCAGTAAAATCATTTAGGGTTTTTCTTTCTCTTCTCTTCCCCTATTGTGTTCTCTCTGCGTCGCCGATAACCACAACCAACCACCACCATGACGACGGTTGTCCCTACGTCAGAAGAGGATCCCATCCTCTCCGTTGTCCGTTCCACCGCCGAAATGTCCTGGGCTGAAGCCGGTCCCGAGGTATATTAATATTAATATTAATAATAATAATAATATTCAATTTTGATTGTTATTCACTGTTCCGAACATGTTTGTTATGATTTTGTGTTTGAATTTGGTTAGGTAGCTGAACAACAAGTGAGTAGCTTGTGCTTGGAGGCTCAGGAGTTTATTGTTGCTGGTAGATGGTTGGATTTGGCCTCCTTGATGATTACTTCTGCTGATTTGGTGTTTTCCAAAGCCTCAGATAAAGGTTCAACATTCATATTATTATTATTTGTTAGATATGCTTGTGTTTGTTTAATATTTGGATTGTTTTGCTGATAATGAAGGTTTATTGAGTATTATTGTTGTTTCAGTATAAAGGTTTTTTTTTTTTTTTTTTTTTTGAAGTGCCTAAATGACTGATTGTTAAGTAGTAGCAACAGTGTTTGTTGAATTTATATTTTGGAGAAAAAAAACTTCAAAGATTTTGTTCGAGAGTTTGTTACGCGAGAATGTTGGAAGAATAGACAGTTTTTAAGTAACAAATTATCATTTTATTGTTGAGAACTAGTGAGAATGAAGGATAGCTTTTATTTTTAGGGATTCATTCTTTTGTGGTTACTGGTTAGGCAGTTTTTGGCTTTTTGCATAGGGCACTCAAAAGCTTAAGACACTGTGTGAACGGTAGGTAATTTTCGTGAAAATAGCGTTAAAAATGACGGACGGTTAATCATGCATCATGTGGTGGCGTTGATAGCTAAAAGACATGGGGTACATGCACCAATTGGGTTTGTCCCGATTGCTAAGTGTTATGTGCCTTATGTCCAAGGCTTGATACAAAGCCACTATCGAGCCGGGGGTCTCACTGGAAGCAGCCTCTCTATTCCCACGGGTAGAGGTAAGGCTGTCTACATCTTACCCTCCTCAGACCCTACCTTAGCTTTTGCTATTGGTGGGAATGGGATTAACCGACTATGATGATGATGATGATGATGACTGTGAACGGTAGCTAGCGTACATGAAAGGAAATTTATGTTCTACTATCACATGTGTGATGCTTTGTTAAAAACTGAATAACATTTTGAGTTGTTTCTGGTTCAATCTGCATCCTGCTGCAAATGGCTAATGAGCCTGGAGATGACCGACTAATTGTGTATCATTCTTAAATTGAATTATGAGGTTATCTTATTCTTGTTTTCGTAAGATTCTTTTTTTATATGTAAAGGAGAACACATGAATAGTTCAAGATACTTAGATACTTCATTTTCGAGATTTTAATAACATCATATCAAACTTACACTTGTGCACTCCAAAACGTTTGATAAAGGTTTCAGTGTTTCATTATCCCATGAACTCCTATATTTTTGGTTTGATTTTTCTGGTGTGAGTCATGTTTTACAACTGTCTAATGTATACCGTGCGAGACATCTTAGTTGGAGCTATGCTATCCCTGCACTATCATCTCCATCACTTCCTTTTGACAAATTGTTGAACGATAGCTATGCTGCTATTCTTTCCATATATTTGTTGGTTCTCTATAGTTAGATTTCGGCTATGGTTAAAGTTATTTTGCCATGTCATACTGCTGCTAATGATTTTTTATTATGTACCGTTCTCTTGATCTTATATAGTTATATTTATATACTAACAGAACTTTAATTGTCATCTGTTTCCCCTTATCTTAGATCTTGAGTGCATCTTCACCATAATTTGTGATCTTGTGAAGAAACCTGAAAACCTTGATGAATTACTAGAGATGGCAAAACTTTTATCCACAAAAATTGCACAACAACCAAATGATAAGCCTGTACTGCGATTGAAGATGTAAGCTGAATCATTATTTATAATCAATAGCATATGAAGCATTTTCTTATGTTTAATTTTTCTTTGTTTTCAGCCTGTTCAATCTCTACAATCTGTTGGAGAATCCTTACAGTAGGTTCTGCGTTTACATGAATATTCTTAGATTGGCATTGGAGGGAAAGGTCACAGAACACATCATTCCATCGTTTAAAAAGATGGACAATTTATTGAAAGAATGGGATCTTGGAGTCCAGGATCAAAGAGATCTTTTCCTGGCCATATCTAATGTACTGAAGGAACATAAAAGGTATCATGAAGATAATTCAACTTTATGGAAATCAGTTTTTCTGTCCATCCTTTTGTTTTTATCGATATTATAGTCCATTCACTAAATTATGCAATATCTCCTGTTTGCTGTCTTGATGAAATTCAGCTCGCCAAAGGAAACCCTTAAGTTCTTGACAAAGTATCTAGCAACATTTTCTGGTGAAGATGCACAAGTGATGGAGGAGTCTAAGGAAGAAGCTGCTTTCACTATTATTGAGTTTGTCAAGGCACCTGACATGTTTCAGGTATCATTATGCAGTTTCTCTTTTGTATTTGTTAATTCTTTCATGGGAAACAAAAAGGATGGAAATAGGTATCCAACCTTCTCAAGGAAGTTATATGGTTTGAGGTTCATATCTTAATTAAGTTTCATGGTGATTGCATGTATTGCTTAGGATTATTTGAATATATATACACAAGTGTACAGGTAAAACTAGTTTTATATGAGGTAGATATGCTCATGTCTATGACATATCATTCTTTAAACTCAAATGTAAAATGCAATGTTTCTTTTTTTCAGATATTTATCTTTCAAATTTACCTATTTGCCCACTAATAACAATTATAAGATATTGATGAGATTGATTATAGTCTACAAGTTTTCTCATTGTCTTATCGAGGGTAGGGGTGTTCAAAATTCAAATCGGATTCGAAAAATTCGAAATTCGACTTAGTTCGATTCGATTACCAAGAATTCGATTCGATTATCAAGAATTCGAATTCAATTCCAGTAAATTCGACTCAATTCGAATTCAAGTTATACATATATATTTTTTAAAATATATATCTATATATATACACAAACATACACATTGAAAAAAAACTTCTAAATTTGGGCCAAACTCTTAAGAACCCACAGTCCATACTACTTTCACCATAACTGTATTTTACATATTTACCGTATGCATCAAAAAACTCTAAAAGACCATAGTCTCTACTACTTTTACCATTTCCGCGTTTGACATATTGTTTATCAATTTTGTAGATTAGTATTTTATATGTTAAAAATAATGTGTTTGTAGTAGTTTTAAAACTGTAAATTGAATATTTTAATCGAATACGAATTCAGGTAAAAAGATAAAAAATTCGAGAAATTCAAAAATTTGTTATTCGATTTGTTGAACACCACTAATAGAGGGGCATTTTAGGCTTTTGATGATTTGATCATAGACTTCTATTAAGCTATGTGCTAATTTGATATCACAAACAAGTATAAAGCAATTATTATAATTCTTTTTAGAGGGAATGATGCTTGGTTTTCTGTTTTTTTCTCAACTCAAATTCTGAAACTGATCATTTTTTTTTATCACATGACAGCATGATTTGCTTGAGATACCTGCTATAGCACAATTGGAGAAAGATACTAAGTATGCATTATTATATCAGCTTTTGAAGATATTTCAGACTCAGAGGCTAGATGCTTACATGGAATTCCACACCACGAATTCTGAATTATTGAAAAGCTATGGTGATTACCATTATAACAATTGCTTATAGTAGAAGTGGCAATTTCAACCTGTTTACTTGTGAATAGTTGATTAGTCAAACGGATTGGAAGTTACCCACATTTTGTTTTCAATGCATACGATCTCATAAATCATTTAGTAAAAAAGATTTACAATCTTACTAAAAATTGTTATTTTATATAATCATAATTAAGCCGTTAATGATCTATTAGAAAATGAAAAAAAAGGGTTTTGTGGGTTGACCTAACCTGACGCTGCCTGTTTCAATCTATCGTAGTTTTACTGATTTTACCTCTATTTACGGTGGTAATTTCTTTGCAATGTGTAGGTCTTGTACATGAAGAATGTGTAGCAAAGATGAGGTTGATGTCAATTGTTGATCTTGCCTCTAATGAATCTGGCCAAATTCCCTACTCTCTGATTAAGGACACTCTCCAGGTAAAAACATGATTTGTTCATACAGTCATATCTTCCTACAACACACACACACACACACATAGTACATGCGCAAACAAAACCCCGGGTACACGATTCTCATCCTTCTTTGCCAACATCACGGTGGGGCTCTTTGCAGATAGAGGACGAGGAAGTTGAACCATGGGTAGTCAAAGCAATTACTTCTAAACTGATCGATTGCAAAATCGATCAAATGAATCAAGCCATCAGAGTGAGGTGCATAGAACCTTCATGTCATTCTATTTTTTATTCTTATTATCATTTTCACGTCTTTTGTTTTTTATAATGACTTGTATACTGTGTCATGTTTTGCGTAGCCGATGCACTGAGCGTGTTTTTGGGCCACCCCAGTGGCTAGCTTTACGTGAAAAACTGGCAACATGGAGGGTAAATTATAGTCTTCTTTTGTGACATTTTATTTGATTCTTTTTATATTTTTGTAATTTATGAACTTTGTCTTTCAGGGTAACATAGCAAATGTAATAACAACCATTCAAGCAAATAAGGTCACCGAAGAAGGAACTCCAGCGATGCAAGGTTTGGTGATAAGTTAGATTTTGGTTCATCTTGGCGAACATTGAAGAACAGAGGTGTGCACACACAAGTCTCGTTATTGCTTTTAGTTGACGTATTAAATTACATTTTGAAAGTTTTGTCCCCAGCAAGTCTTTTAAGTTTACAGTTTTACCTTTCGGTTTGAATTTGTATTATCCGATGATGGAATTTAGCATCCGGAGACGGTGTTATGCCCTTAGCTCTATGTTTACTGTTACTTTGAAATCATTTACAAAGATCTTGAACTTGGGTTTAGCCACCTTGTAACCGCACTGGTTCCTGGATAACCATCATGGTTGTCAATGGTTCATGTTGGTGCATAGATCGTGTCTGCATCATTATGGTCTCTTGTTGAAGTTTAATACACATGCTTTAGTGTGTCAAGTCTGATTAAATTGAAGTAGAAATGTGATTTTGCAAAGCTTCAATTTTTTGGTCTAAATAACAAACTTTTTAAGGTTTAACATGTCCACTTGTTAGGGCTGACGTTTTACCATTACTGGAATTTGATACAAGTCACAAACCGTGGGTGAGCATCATACCCCGAAGAGAGTCCACAGACCGACCTAAGAGACCAGTATGCCATTGTCCTAGTTGGTGCGATCCTAATGTCAAAAATTACTTGCAACTGGTCTAAACCGAGGGTATCCCGCTGGATTAAAAGATTAAACCTCAGTTAACATATTATGAACATTGTTTAAAGCTAACAGTACATCCAGATCAAATGTGCTCCGCTTGAATCCGGCCCGCCTTCCCCCATCGCTCTCCTGCTCCCGGATCATCCTTCAGCTCGCGACAGTTGTCCATGGACACCTCTGGATCTCCACCCTGTCCAACTTGCCCATCCGGTTAAAGGAATGGGGACATAAGAATGCTCTGCATCACTTTGCAATATGCTTTTTTTTTATAAATTTTATGCTACAGTTATTTTTTAGGAGTAATGGAATCCCAAATATTGACTATTGGCCAATAACAGTCTCAACTATGAAAATAACCACTAGCGGTCCCAACTTTCGACATATTGGCCACCAATGGTCCCAAACTAACTGAGGCTAACTCCGTTAGTGTGATACTGATGTGGCATGCTTAGGTGGCAAAATGATCCTACGTGGCAAAAATGATCCTATATGGCATACTAGTTAAAAATGATCCTACCTGGCATCCTACGTGACATGCCACGTCAGCATCATACTAACGGAGTTAGTGATCAGACTAACTGAGACCATTGTTGGCCAATATGTCAAAAGTTGGGACTGCTAGTGGTTACTCCCTCCGTCCCAATTTAAATGTCCTACTTTCCTTTTTTTTGTCCCAAATTGAATGTCCCTTTCCAAAAATAGAAATGTAATTTCCAGTTTTGCCCATAAAAGACAAAACACAATCACCACTTTTAAGGATATTATTGTCATTTTACCACATACAAACAAAATATTTCTTAAAATGTGTTTTTTGAACTAGGACATTTAAATTGGGACGGAGGGAGTAACCACTACTCTTTTCTTTTCGTAGTTTAGACTGTTATTAACCAATAGTTAATAGTTAGGATTATTTATTTCCATTACTCCTCTTCTCTTTTCTAAGTGAAAATGTGCATAACTTGAAGCAAAGGAAGATGCTATAAAATGCGACAATAAATAATATCTTTTTGATCAGTTAGCGTCAATTATGTACCCGTACAATTTCACGGGCATTATTTTGTTAAAGTGGGACACCCCAATAATACAATACCAATGTACATTTAAATGTGTTGTCTTTTATTTACGAGTAAACTCTCATTTTTGTTCCTGTAATTTGGTAACTTTTTCCAGCTTCATCCAAAACATTTTATTTTGCATCTGAGTCACTGAGGTTTTTAAATTTCGTTGTTTTCATGCAATTTGTTAGCCTCGTCCACATATTTTGTTAACTTTTTATTAAAACGCCAAAATACCCTTGTTTAAATCTTTATTAAAAATTATATATAAATCTATAATAAAATACAAATTTAAATAAACCCAGCACCCCACTCCCTCTCTACATGACCATCACCACCACCACTTCAACCTGCCATCATCATATCCGGTCACACTCACCATCACCTTTTCCGGTCACTTCCTTCTCTGGTTTCGGTACCAACTAAACTGAGAAAGATGGATTCAAAAATTGCCAAGCTTTTTCCTCCATTTCTCAGCTTCTTCAAATCGTATTCCAGGGTCGAAAACGGTAGTTTACTCTTTGTTAGTTGTCGTGAATCACATTAATATTTTTGTAAAAATCATTTTATCCGGTTAAACTTGTTGGAAATTATAATCAAGAAATTGCGTTGACTTCAGAAAGTCAAACGACACAAAATAAAAAGGCGCCAAAGTTGAAGAGTTGTGTCGGTTATTATTTAAGTCATGTCGTTTAGTTTTGGCGGTTAAATAACCGCTCATATGTCATGTATAAATAGGCCTAGTATGTTTCATTTGTATGTGTGTGGGATAATATTGTTAGTTTGCATATTATTCAAATTCTCTCACCCTCTGTTTCAAGTTTGCGAGTCCCTGCACATTCAAATTGTGCATACTCAAACATTCATATCATATTCATCCTATAAACCAAGTCACAGATGCAAACAGGGCAGAATTCTATCATGGTATCAGAGCACACGGTTAAGAGATCCTGGGAAGACGAAGAACGAGACCTGTGATTAAGCCCCTGTTTTTGCAAAGATTATCGAAAGTTATTATGGAACCGAAATCGAACAACAGTGAATGTTTGTTTGATTTTATACTTGGTTATTGTTATCATATTAATCAGAAGAGATGCAGTCAAGAGGCCCTAACAGATTTAAAAGACAAAACGCAGATATCGGTTTCCGGCGAGAAGTTCCGGCAAGGCACAAAAAAACCGAAAGTTTCGATCAAGAACCCGTAGTTTATTCGATATTAGAGAAATCAGAAGATGTTTATTGTGTGGAGACAGAAGACGAGTGTATAGAAGGCACCGTTAATCTCCGAAAGTGAAGTATGATATGGAGACAGAAGACGAGTGTAGAGGAAGACACCGTTAATCTCCGAAGTAAGAATTTGGTCGTGAGGATCAACCGTTGAAAGCCGTGAGGGCTATTATAGAAGAAAGAAAGGATTGTGATAATCCGCTTAACATCAATTTCTCAAAAGGATCAATATCGGATCATTATCAAACTTTAGAAGATTAGAAGATTGGTTCAAGATCAATAGAATGAAAGAAGACAAAGAAGGCTGCACAATTAGGATGAACAAGAAACAGAGAATCAAATACGAATTTCTTGATTAGGGGCGTGAATGTTGGAAATTATAATCAAGAAATTGCGTTGACTTCAGAAAGTCAAACGACACAAAATAAAAAGGCGCCAAAGTTGAAGAGTTGTGTCGGTTATTATTTAAGTCATGTCGGTTAGTTTTGGCGGTTAAATAACCGCTCATATGTCATGTATAAATAGGCCTAGTATGTTTCATTTGTATGTGTGTGGGATAATATTGTTAGTTTGCATATTATTCAAATTCTCTCACCCTCTGTTTCAAGTTTGCGAGTCCCTGCACATTCAAATTGTGCATACTCAAACATTCATATCATATTCATCCTATAAACCAAGTCACAGATGCAAACAGGGCAGAATTCTATCAAAACTATGGTTCTAAATTACACAGCTGTGAACAGCATGATTCCAAATTTTAATTTTTTTGAATGAAAAAAATGCAAGTAACAATTAATGTAGTTTGTTCCAATTTCACCTTTAGTACTCATATTTTCAAAATAAAAATCTTACTTCCCACCTTTTGACCTTGCTTCACTAGGATAGTCCCTAAAGTGGATGTAGGTTAAATTAGTCGCCAGTTTAATAACAAGGGTGGTTTAGTCATTTTGCACCTATTTAATCGGATAATCTAACCTCCATCCACTCTATGGATTATCCGAGTGAAACAAGGTCAAAGGTGCGGACTAGGATTGTAATTTGAAAAGATGAGGACTAAAGGTGCAATTGAAACAAACCACATGGACTGTTTTAGCAATTTTCTCTTTTTTTATTTATAAAACCATATTGTTCTAGTGTTCACAATTCACAACATTATCTTCATCTAAAAATCAAACTTCTTCCATAAAATGGCAACTAATGCATCAAGAAACACCATCTTGCTTAATTTCTTGACCAGTGTCATCTTATTATTATCAATCATCCTCATGATGACCAGTCTTTGTGAAGGATCTTTATTGCCATCCATGAAGTATGAAGATGAGTGCAATGGCAAAATGGCTGACTGCCCAACTCTAGTTGAAGAAATTGAAGAGCTGCTTATGGACACCGAAGAACATCGACGGATTCTGGACGAAACAAACACTCTTGTTTATCAGGTTCTCATGCCTGGTGCAGCTTGCGGCCAAAGTTGTCAAGGAGCTTATAGAGTTAATAAGCGAAGGGTGTGTAATACGGGGAATTACTGCGACCGCGGCTAGGCTTTGTTTTGGAGTAATTCTATGGTTTATGTTTTAATACATTTTAATTAATTTCTTGCTCTAGGTTATTGTTCTTGTTGTCCATGTACACGTTATCTGTTAAAAGATGGAAACTAAAGTTGATGCATTGAACATGTATTGTTGTTCGTTAACTAGTAAATAATTACATTACAATGTCATAAACTAATAACTTTGTAATTATATAGAAGGCTTACCAAAAGCCAGACATCACAATGAATAAGTAAAACTGTTAATGACGGTTATTCTGGTTAGCAACGTACCCTATTATGTTGGGTGTGTATAGACATGAAATACGATATGTAATGTGCTCAACTCGAAAGGAAGTTGATTCATCATATTGTAGAAGTTTGATGATGCTGGAAAAGAGGTTTTCAACCAAAGGTTTGAGGAAATCGTTTTGTTCGGGCATTTTCCATTTGGCGCACCTTCCGACTCTCGGGTTCGGATACATCTAGATGATGTTCGAATTTAATCTGCACAGGTCTGAATTATTGTTTCTGAATTGTATCAGAATCTGATTGTGGGCTTCGGGTGATTGAGGCGCTAACAGGATTTAATATGGAGGGAAAGGGTAGTTTGAAAGTTAGTTATTTTAACATAATCTTTCATATATATCAAATGAAACATCCGGTCCCTATAAATAGTTTCTGAACCGGTATGTCCATCAACAGACGCGACGATTACAACATACAAACTTAGGATATGTTTTTTCACTAACCGGTGTGACATAGAACCGGTTCCTAATATGCCTAAACTTAGGATAACATAATTAACACATGTTTAATATTTACATAACATAAGAAAAACAAGTTTATAATAATAATTCTTCTAACATTCTCCCCCTTAAACTTGATTTTCTGCCTTCTTTTCTTCATTCGTCACTTGATGATGATCGGCTCCTCTTCTTGGGCGGCATATCTTCATCCTTCCATTTGTTGCCTTCACTTGTGCTACCTTCTTCGTTGTTGACTTCGACAACCAACTCGCGGCCTTTGTATTTGAGATGGTACCATTCCATCATCTCCAAATATCGGATATATACAAGCCGTAGTGTTGTTGCTATTTCTTCTTTTCTTGCTAGACTTGGTAGCCCTCTTCCATAACCCATACTCATTGCAACAATCGCCCAATTTTCATCTTTAGTGACCTTTTCATATCCACCAAACACTTGTACTTTCGTATATAAATCCAATAAACTAATTGGATAGCCGGTTGTGTCTCGTGGTGGTATAGGGGCTTCGGCTCTTATTTTCAAGAAATCTTGCATGAACCATTTAACAATTTTTTCAAATTCCAACTCGAACTTGCGTTTGTACCTTTCAACCGTTGTTGTAACATGGAGCAAATCCATGAAAACTAAGCAATCTTGTATGCGAGAACCATTGGTTGGGTACATGATAGGACCTTTCTCCATAATGCCTTCATAATTGTCCTTATCAATAGAGAATTCTTGAAATTGCTTGAACATGTAAGCCCTCTCTTTATCTTCAACACTTAGTGATTCCTTTATGCCTTCAAATCTGACCCGTTTGTTTGAGAACCTTTCTAGTGGTCCTTTTCCATCCTTTTCAACAATATTTTTCCTTTCGGGGCATTTAAATGTGAAGTGACTTTCACTATCACAAATTCGGCATAGAATCAACTTTCTTTTCTCTTGTAGGATCGGCCTATGTATGTGACAAGTGTCACCATCGAATTCTACTTCTAGGCCTTCTTGGTTTAATCTTTCTATGCTTAGCACATTTTTTCGAAGTGTAGGGACATAATATACCTTCTTGATCTTGTGTACTTGCCCTCCACTTGTGATGATCACCGATCCTCTTCCTCTAAAATACTCCCTCCTATATCCGCTTGGTTGGCCTTCTACTCCAAACGACTTGGTGAATATGGCGAATTGATCTTTAAAGCCACATCCATGTTCCTTTCTTGTTAGACTTGCGTACCACACATCATCCCATCCTTTTCCTTCCGTTCCTTTTACCATATATTCTGTTTTACCCATCTTCTTTGGGCAATTTCTTCTATAATGGAAGGGTTCTTTACATTTACCACAACACATCGCGTGTGGGTATTCGGGGGCATCCTTTATTTGATTGTTGTACTCTAATTGCGCATGCTTTTTCTTCTCTAAACGCGTCTTCGGGGCTGAACCAATGTGAAATCTGGAGAAGTTGATGTTCGAAGGGTCCATACACTCCTTCTTGAATTCTGCGATCTTCTTATCGAGAACAATTTGATCCACACGATCTTCTTCACTATATGGAGACATCGGCCGCTTGCCTTTGTCTTCGGGAACACCATCGGACTTCTCTTCACTATCGAATAAACCGTAAATCTTCTTGTGATCAGGCTCTGATGCCATGTTCGAATTTAATCTGCACAGGTCTGAATTATTGTTTCTGAATTGTATCAGAATCTGATTGTGGGCTTCGGGTGATTGAGGCGCTAACAGGATTTAATATGGAGGGAAAGGGTAGTTTGAAAGTTAGTTATTTTAACATAATCTTTCATATATATCAAATGAAACATCCGGTCCCTATAAATAGTTTCTGAACCGGTATGTCCATCAACAGACGCGACGATTACAACATACAAACTTAGGATATGTTTTTTTCACTAACCGGTGTGACATAGAACCGGTTCCTAATATGCCTAAACTTAGGATAACATAATTAACACATGTTTAATATTTACATAACATAAGAAAAACAAGTTTATAATAATAATTCTTCTAACAGATGACTATGCTAAAACCTGTAATGGATGTGATGAAATATAACGGTAACTAAAACAGTAAACGGTGAGAGAAGGTCTCCAGATTTCTCATAGTGAACAATGTATAAAGTAAATTACTCTTAACATAAAGATGGTAAAAAGTAGGGTAATCATGTTGATGAGGAACGGGTCCAAGAGCTAGTAGATGCTTATCTGGACCAGCTTGATAAATGGAAACACATGAATACTTCAAGGTACTTATATACCTTATTCTCAATATTTTAAAATCATAATATCAAACATACACTTGTGCACACCATTCTTGGAGTCCATAATCCAAGAGATCTTTTCGTGCCCATTTCTAATGTATTGAAGCCTGAAGGAACATAAAAGGTATCATGAAGATAATATCATTTTTTAGAAATCAGCTTTTCAGTTCATTTTTTTTTGTTTTTTTTTGTTTTGTGTGTGCGTGTGTGTGTGTGTGTTTTTTTTTTAAATTGAGAATATGGTTCATTCACTAAATTATACAATATCTCCTGTGTGCTGTCTTGATGAAATTTCAGCTCCCCAAAGGAAACACTTAAGTTCTTAACAAAGTATTTAGCAACATTTTCTCTTGAAGATGCACAAGTTATGGAGGAGGCTAAGGAACAAGCTGCTTTCACTATTATTGAATTTGTCAAGGCACCCGACATGTTTCAGGTATCATATTATCTAACTGATAATAGCATCTTTAATCTTAGCAGCATACATAGAGCATTATGTAGTTTCCTTTTGGTATTTGTCAATTCTTCCATGGGAAACAAAAGGATGGAAATAGGTATTCAACCTTCTCAAGAAAGTTAAACTATGTGCTAACTTGATGTCACAAACAAGAAGTATATAACATTAAAGCAATTATTATAATTCTTTTTAGAGGGAATGATGCTTGGTTTTCTGTTTTTTTCTCAAATCAATTTCTGAAACTGATCATCTTTTTTATCACCTGACAGCATGATTTGCTTGAGATGCCTGCTGCTATATATATAGCACAATTGGAGAAAGATGCTAAGTATGCATTGTTGTCCCCAATCTTCACAATTGATATTGAAACACAATGATGAAACAAGAAATTATAAAGGTTGAAATGTTATTGTATTGAATTGTGTGTTATACAATGATTTACATTACAATATATATAGGGAATACAAGTTGAATGAAAAGCTATAAAGTAAATACAAAGGCATGAATTATGGCATGAGTCATAGGCAAGAATTATGGGGTCAATAATCTTGACTTGACTTAGTCAATAATCTTGACTTGACTAAGTAAATGAGAGGAGAGTAATCTTCAATTATTGATTGCTTGATTTATGTTGTTAATACGCCCCCGCAAGATGGAGGATCCGTTGGAGACTCCAATCTTGGACCGAAAATATAGGAAGGGTGCACGTGCAAGCGGTTTTGTGAGCATATCCGCGAGTTGATCCTTGGAGCTGACATGAAAAACTTTGAGTTGCCCGGAATTGACTTGTTCCCGCACAAAGTGATAGTCCAGAGCGATGTGTTTCATGCGGGAATGGTAAACAGGATTTGCGCATACATAAGTAGCTCCGGTGTTGTCACAGTAAAGTGATGGGGTGCTCTTAATTGGGAGCCCGAGCTCACCAAGTAAATTTTTAACCCATGAGAGTTCAGCCGCAGCATTAGCGAGTGCTTTGTACTCAGCTTCGGTAGATGATCTAGAGACAGTTTTTTGTCTAGCAGATTTCCAAGAGATGATATTGGACCCTATATATATGAGATATGCCGTAGTGGAGCGTCCGCCATCATTAATACCGCCCCAATCCGAGTCCGAAAAAGCCTGCAAGTTTAGGTTAGTATTGCGTTTCAAGAACAACCCATGATGGACCGTTCCTTTTAAATAGCGGAGTACCCGTTTGAGAGCTTGCCAGTGTGATTGTTTAGGTGAGTGCATGAATTGAGATAATTTATTGACGGCAAAGGAGATGTCGGGACGTGTGAAGGCAAGATACTGTAAAGTGCCTACAAGTTGACGGTAGGGAGTGGGATCGACTGGGGGAGTGGAATCAAAGGAAGAAAGAGAGTCGGAAGTACTTAAAGGAGTGAGAACCTCTTTTGCACCATCCATTTTAAAGGTGGTAAGAATATCTTGAATGTGGCGATGTTGGGAAAGAAATAGACCATGAGGCGTAGGAATGACTTCGATTCCTAGAAAATGATGAAGAGGGCCTAAGTCTTTGATAGAGAATTGATTGCTTAGGGCTTGAACAAAGGAATCCATAAATGGATTGTGATTGCCGGTGAGGACAATGTCGTCAATGTACACAAGGAGGTAGCAAGTGATGTTGTTGAGATTGTATACAAAGAGAGAGGGGTCAGAAATGCATTTTTAAAGCCAAAACGAGTGAGAAAGTTGGTTAGTTCGATGTACCAAGCACGCGGTGCTTGCTTAAGCCCATAGAGGGATTTTTTGAGTTTGCAAATGTGACGTGGGAATTCCGTATTAGTGAACCCGAGAGGTTGCACCATAAAGACATCTTCGTGAAGAGTCCCATGAAGAAACGCATTATTAACGTTTAGTTGACGTAAAGACCATCTTTTTGAAAGAGCAATGGAGAGAACGGTGCGAATGGTAACGGGTTTAGTAACGGGACTAAATGTTTCATGATAGTCTTTTCCATATTGTTGGTGAAACCCTTTGGCAACTAGACGGGCTTTGTACTTGTCAATCGTGCTGTCGGGTTTGCGTTTGATTCGGAATACCCATTTGCAACCAATGGGAGTTTGGGTTGTGTGAGGGACAAGTTCCCAAGTTTTGTTATGAATGAGAGCATTATACTCAAGATCCATGGCATGGCGCCAATCCGGATCTTTCAAGGCTTGAGTATAAGTGGATGGTTCAAGAGAAACGGGTAGAGGGTGAATGGTGGTAGAGTTGACAAAGTTAGGGTTGTAATACTTTGAGTTGGGTTTTGGTTGTCGACGAGGTGGTTGAGGGTTATGTGGAGGTGAGTTCGTGGGAGCATCGGATGTGTTGGATGAAGACATTGGTGAGGTGGGGTCGGTGGAGTGGGAAGCGGTTGGGGTAGAGGTAGGGGTGGTGCTATCAGGTGGAGTTAGTGGGCCAGTTGGTGAGGGTGTCTCGGTGGGCTGGGGTATAGGGCCTGTTGTGTGGGAGGTTGGGTTGTTTGGGTCTTTTGTGTGGGAGGGTGGGCTGTGTGCAGGAGGTAGAGGAGGTGGGCTGTGGGTTTGTGGAGTAGGGGTTTGGGCTTCGGGTGATGTGGGCTGTAGAGTAGGGGTTGGATGATGCAAGATGTTTGGGTCTGGAGTGGGTTGGTTAGAAGAGGATGTTGATTGGGCCGATTGGTATGTGGATAGGAAGGAGTCAAATGACATGTGTTTGGGTTGGGGGTTGGTGGTTTGAGATGGAAAAATATGTGGGATAAATTCCACATGGCGAGAGTGGTATAGTTTGTGACTAGTGGGGTCATAGCATTTGAAGGCTGATTTTGAGGATGAGTACCCAAGAAATATTCACGCCGTTGAACGGGAGTGGAGTTTGGAAGTAGCATAGGGTCGTAACTATGGGTAGCAAAGACAACCAAACGGTTTGAGTTTGGAATAAGTAGGAGCGTTTTTGAACAACATATCGTAGGGAGATTTGTTGTTAAGGATAGATGTAGGCAAACGATTGATTAGGTGGGTTGCGGTTTGAAAGGCATGGGACCAAAAATGTTGTGGTAAGTGGGAGTAGTGGAGTAATGCGAGGCCGGTTTCCACAACGTGTCGGTGACGTCGTTCGGCAATACCATTTTGTTCCGGTGTGTGAGGTGGTGTCGTGTAATGAGAGATACCTTGAGAGGCAAGATAAGGTGAAAGACCCACATATTCACCCCCATTATCAGTGAACAACGCAACAATGTTGGTTTTGAAAAAATTTTCAACAAGAGATTTAAATTGTGGAAAAAGAGTTTTGACATCGGATTTTTGTTTGATTGGGTATAACCAAATGTATTTGGAAAAATAGTCAACAAAAATGACATAGTATTTAAAGCCATCGATTGACGTTTTTACGGGACCCCATACGTCGGAGTAAAGAAGTTGTAGAGGTTGATTGGCAACAAAAGAGTTTTTACCAAAAGGTAGTTTGTGGCTTTTATTTAGGGAACATGAAGTACAATGAAAAGACTCATGGGTCACCTTATTAAAACGAAGTCCCAATCTAGAAATTAAAGACTTGAACACTTGAAGCGATGGATGTCCAAGTATGTGGTGCCACATGAGAAGAGAGTTTGTTTGGGTGTTGTTGACTTGAGGGGGCAATGAGATTGGTCCATAGTAGACATCATTGATGTTCACTCCCCGCATGAGGCGCGCCCCCGTGTGTAGATCCTTGACAAAAAAATGATAGGGAAAAAATTCAACGGAAACACGATTAGTACGACAAACTTTGGCAACAGAAATAAGATTATTTCGAAGATTAGGAGCAATTAAAATGTTATTTAAAAGAAGTGGGCGAGATTTTGTTGGAATAGTTGTTTGAGCAATATGAGTTATAGGGAGAGTTTTACCATCACCTAGCACGATCTTATCGGGTCCTCCATATTCGGAAAGAACGGGAAATTGTTGGTTGTTGTTTGCGGTGTTGTTGGACGCACCGGTGTCCCACATCCAAGATTGGGTTGTAGCCGTTGGGTGAGGGGTGGTGTAGTTAACCACCGGGATGTTGGTATTTTGAGGCGAGACATTGTGTTCTCGTAGGAAGCGACTAAGTTTGCGACAATCTTTAGTGCCATGTCCGGGAATGTTACAATAGTAGCAATAGGTGTTATTGTTGCGAGTCGGGCGAGTGTTGGTATTGGTAGTTCGAGGTTGCCCTTGGTTTCGGGTTGTGGCGGCGGTAGTGTTGGTGATTTGTTTGGCCATGGTGAATGGAAAAAAAAAGAGGCAGAATGCGGACAGAAGGTGTTTGTCGAGTAGGTTGGGATCGAAGATGGCTCAAGGGAGCTTTTAGGCTCTTGATACCATATAAAGGTTGAAATGTTATTGTATTGAATTGAATTGTGTGTTGTACAATGATTTACATTACAATATATATAGGGAATACAAGTTGAATGAAAAGCTATAAAGTAAATACAAAGGCATGAATTATGGCATGAGTCATGGGCAAGAATTATGGGGTCAATAATCTTGACTTGACTTAGTCAATAATCTTGACTTGACTAAGTAAATGAGAGGAGAGTAATCTTCAATTATTGATTGCTTGATTTATGTTGTTAATAGAAATATGATTCAAAAAAATTCCACTTCAATTGAATAGAAAGTGTAGAATGTGTTTACAACTTGAAATACATGAACCCGTATATACTAATCTACGAGACACCTTCAAACGGTCACAAGTCATCACAAATAGTCGCGTCTCTTCCCTTGCTTGATCTTGGCCTTTAATTTAGTCAACATGTCTTTTTATGAAGTGGTGTGTCTCCTTGAATAGTTGTAACCCTTGTTGTATGTGGCGCCTATTCCCAATCAACGTGTCCCTTCGTTTAGTGCCAACTTCCAAATGGTGTGTTCAAGATTCATTGTATCTCCTAATTTTGTGGAGTGGCAGTTACCAACTATGGTTCTTGTCACAATGAACCCTTCCACTAATACACCACTTCCAAATACATAATAAACATATTATATACTAATTACACTAACACTCAAATTCTGATATGAGTGTTTGCAAACGAGCCTTTTTGTCACACCCTCAAAATCCACTTGCAGAGTTTTACCGCGAGGCGCATGACAAACCAGGATCCAAGTCAATGATCACAATAAACAATACTAAATGAATTTCAAAAACATAGTTTAAAATCCCAAACATCAGCGGAAGCTAAATGTCGTTACATAAACAAAATAAAACCAAATGTTTAATGTTCAAAACCATGCAACTCTAACTAGACGCCGTGCAGACGCGTGCGCCCTAGTTCCACTTTGCTACCTTAGCGACCTGAGAAAACATGTAAGAGTTTACGTCAGCACAAAAATGCTGGTGAGTTTACAGGTTTGTAATCAAAGTTCCAAGTATAACCTGTCCATACTATAACAATTGTAAACCATGTACGCTAGCTAGGCGCATGTACCATTACTACTACGATTGGAAAACCATTACTAACTCGCAAACCAGATTTTGTGCCCGTATAGTAAACCTGTTCCTGTTTGAGACAATATGCACCCGCCCGGCGCTCCATGCCGACGGGTGGGGTTGGTCACTCCCAATAGCGCTATTCACATTTCCCCGTTGTGCAAACCAGCACATTCATGGTTTCCCCCCGGGACTTCCAAAGATCGTATAGTAAACCGTTTGAAAACCCATAGTATGACAGTTGTTACCAAATAGTTGTTTAACACATGTTTTCTCCCCCGAAAACGAAAACCAAGTAAAGTGGGGCCGTAAACTCACCTTAGGTTGCGTTAACTTCAGATAATAGAATAGTTCAACAAGCTATGCTAGTCCCGTAAAACAGCGACCTAACATATGGTAGTTACAAGTACTTAGACTAATAACCCTTAGGTTAGTTAGTCCCTAGATGTCCAGACCATAACCAAGTTCGTTTGAAAACACCGTGACTGTTTAACCGACCCAAAGTACAAGACTCGACATCCCATTGGTGACCCGAGACTCCCCGTGTTATGTTTACGCTCCAAAACATACAATCATGCAAGTACCCTTAACATACGTTAACACACAACAAGTTATAGCACATAGTTCACGTATCACCGAAATACATCCAAGTATATGTTACCAAGTTATTAGACATGTTACGGGGTTCCTAGCATGTTCCTAGGTGTCAAAACGGGTCTCGGAATGCTAAAATATACATACAGCAGTAGTACACGCGATTAGGAAAAGTCAACTAGCATTTAGGTTGGTCAACTGGCATTTAGGAAAGCTAATCGCATGTAACTACTAGCATTTAGGGCTAACCGCATGTAACAACTAGCAATTAGGGCTAATCGCATGTAACAACTAGCAATTAGGGCTAATCGCATGTAACAACTAGCAATTAGGGCTAATCGCATGTAACAACTAGCAATTAGCCTCCTAATCGCCTCTAACATAGGCGATTAGGATTGCTAATCGCCTGTAACCTTGCTGTTCCAGTTTTTCGCGCGTTTAACGCTCCAAATCAGATCCAGAACGTGTGTAACCACCCAATATCATCCCAAACACTATCCTAAACATGTTTCAACTAAAACCCTTCGTTTTGCCTCGTATTATCAGCCCTGCATGCAATCACGTAATCCAAACACCATTCACATAGCATGCAACATCATACTAACATGCGTAACTATAACCCTAATGATCAATTCTCAGATTTTATCATCATAATATCATTATTATTCTGATCTAACATAATAACAAGTCATTCATTCATCTTGAATCATAAAGACCCTAGCTTTCTAATCATAAACACACATAACACATATATACAAGTTAAAATCCAATTAACAACACTTATTAACGATTTTCAGAAAGCTTTTCCGTTTTAGAACAGGTCTGGACTATTAGGGATTGAATAAAAACGTTTAATAGATTGCATGGATGGAAACCAAACCTTAGATTTGTAAAAGGATGATGGATCAAGCTTGAAACCTTGAGTTTTGATCAAAAATCGCCTTCCAGAGGTTGTTTATGTGTTGGGGCGGTTTATGGGACGACTAGGGTTTGTATAATGAAGTTTAGGAGGTTAAGTATGGTATTTATAGTCGTTTTTACTCGTCCAGCCCGTAACTAGCGATTGTGCAGCTCCTACACGCGATTAGGGATGCTAATCGCATGAAGGTTCACGCGATTAGGCCTAATCGCCCATACCTTCACACGATTAGCCACCTAATCGCCCCATATGTTGCCTAATCGCCTCCCCTATGGGCGATTAGGCTTCCTAATCGCCTGTAGGGGTTAATTTCGTGTGTTTTGCGCGTTAAACCCCGTTTTAACATATGTTAGTGCATATTCACGTACCGACAAGTCACATAATGATCGAAAACACATAACACAAGTAAATACACACATTTACACTCGTTCACCAATTCCCGGGACTCGAGACTCGTACGTTCCGTATGCCCTGACGATCCTACAAATCGTCACCGTTTGTACACTTGGTTAAGGACTGACATCTAACGAACTTCTAGACCAACATCCAATGATCTTCTAGACTAAACGATAGTTCCCGAACCATAACCCGACCTAACTAACCCAGTTAAGTACAGACTACGCGTGACTCGCTAAGGTAGACATTAATCTAGACGACTTGTTAACTTGAATTTGCCGGGTGTCACATCATCCCCACGTTAAAAGAATTTTCGTCCCGAAAATTATGTAAGTACCAAGAGTATGAACAAAAGAAACAGACAAAAATATAGAAACCAAGAGAGAGAATTACCCGTGTTGTCACATCATCCCCACGTTAAAAGGAATCTCGCCCCGAGATTCATTCCGTTGCAGTGGTAACGTGTCTCGACTCGAATGCCTCTTTAGGAAAAAGATGAGGATACTTAGACTTCATCTGATCCTCGCGTTCCCAAGTGTATTCCGGTCCCCGGTTCGAGTTCCATCGAACCTTAACAATACGAATCTTACTGTGACGCAGACTGCGAATCTTGTAATCAAGGATCTCGACAGGTTCCTCCACTATCCGAAGACGATCATCAACCTTGATCTCTTCTAGCGGAACAATGAGAGACTCGTCAGTCAGACACTTCTTCAGGTTAGATACGTGGAAGACGTTATGTACATTACCGAGCTCCGTCGGTAAATCAAGTCGATATGCCACCGGTCCGATCCGTTCCAGGATCGTAAATGGACCGACATACCGCGGGTTAAGTTTGCCACGCTTCCCAAAGCGTATGACGCCCTTCCACGGTGAAACCTTTAGAAGCACTTTGTCACCAACTTGAAACTCCAATGGCTTACGGCGATGATCAGCATAGCTCTTCTGTCGGTCCCGTGCCGCTGCCAATCGATTACGAATCTGTACGATCTTCTCAGAAGTCTCGTACACCAGTTCTGGCCCAGTGAGCTGACTCTCGCCCACTTCGGCCCAACAGAGAGGAGACCTGCATTTCCGTCCGTACAATGCCTCGAACGGAGCTGCTTTGATGCTCGTATGATAACTGTTGTTGTAAGAGAATTCTACTAACGGTAAGTGAGCTTCCCAACCTTTGCCAAAATCGATCACACATGCCCGCAGCATGTCTTCTAGAGTTTGAATTGTACGCTCACTCTGACCGTCAGTTTGTGGATGGTAAGCCGTACTCATGTCTAGTTGTGTACCCAAAGCCTTGTGCAAGGACTTCCAAAAGTGAGAAGTAAAATGCGAGTCACGATCCGAGATAATAGAAACTGGCACCCCGTGCTTAGAGACAACTTCTTTCAGATATAAACGAGCCAACCGATCCATGGTGTCGGTCTCCTTAATAGCAAGAAAATGAGCTGATTTCGTCAACCGATCAACAATCACCCATATCTTGTCGTTCCCGCTTGGTGATTTAGGAAGTTGTGTGACAAAATCCATAGTAATCCGTTCCCATTTCCACTCTGGAATTTCGGGTTGTTGCAGTAGACCCGACGGTTTCTGGTATTCCACCTTGACCTTAGCACAGGTCAAGCACTTACTCACGTATGAGGCTATATCCGCCCTCATGTTTGGCCACCAGTACAGTATTTTTAGATCCTGGTACATCTTGTCTGAACCAGGATGAATGGAATACCGAGACTTGTGAGCTTCATCAAGAACCAGCTCCCGAAGTCCCCCGAATAAGGGAACCCAGACGCGTTCTGCGAAGTAGCGCAGGCCATCAGGCCTTTGCTCGAGATGTTTGTCGGCACCGTGCATAGTTTCAGCCTTAAGGTTTTCCTCCTTCAAGGCTTCTGACTGAGCAGAACGGAGTTGATCAGGCAGAGAGGAGTGGATTGTGAGTTGCAACGCCCGAACGCGACGAGGGTTTGTCGATTCCTTCCTGCTCAAGGCGTCTGCCACAACATTCGCCTTGCCAGGATGGTACTTAATGGCACAGTCATTGTCGTTCAGGAGTTCAACCCAACGGCGCTGTCGTATGTTCAGGTGCTGTTGGTCAAAAATGTGCTGGAGACTCTTGTGATCGGTGTAGATGGTGCATTTGGTACCGTACAAGTAATGCCTCCAGATTTTCAACGCGAACACCACCGCACCCAATTCCAAATCATGGGTAGTGTAGTTCCTCTCATGCACTTTGAGTTGACGGGAAGCGTACGCAATCACCTTCTCGCGTTGCATCAACACGCAACCGAGACCATGAATAGAAGCATCACAGTAAACAACGAAATCTTCAGTGCCCTCAGGCAAAGACAAGATAGGAGCAGTGCAAAGCTTAGTCTTCAGTTTTTGGAATGCGGACTCCTGTGGTTCACCCCAGTCAAATTTTCTATCCTTCTGAGTAAGAGTGGTGAGGGGTTGAGCGACCTTCGAGAACCCCTTAATGAAACGACGATAATAACCCGCAAGGCCTAGGAATTGCCGCACCTCAGTTGGCGTCTTCGGTGCTTCCCAGTCCTTGATCGCTTCGATCTTAGCTGGATCGACATGGATTCCCAGTTCATTGACTACATGCCCTAGGAATTGGACTTCGCGTAACCAAAAATCGCACTTCGAGAACTTGGCGTACAGTTGTTCTCGTCGTAAGAGTTCCAAAACTAACCGCAGATGTTCCCCGTGTTCGGTCTTGTTCTTGGAGTAGATCAGAATGTCATCAATAAACACAATGACGAACTTGTCCAAATATGGTTTACAGACGCGGTTCATCAAGTCCATGAAAACCGCCGGTGCGTTCGTGAGACCAAAAGGCATGACCAAGAATTCGAAATGGCCATAACGTGTTCGAAAAGCAGTCTTTGCAACGTCAGCCTCCCTGACGCGCAGCTGGTGATAACCGGACCTCAAATCGATCTTGGAATAATAACTAGAACCCTGAAGCTGGTCGAATAGATCATCAATACGTGGAAGAGGATAACGGTTCTTAATGGTCAATTTGTTCAGTTCTCTGTAGTCCACACACAATCGGAAACTTCCATCCTTCTTCTTAACAAATAAAATCGGGGCTCCCCAAGGGGAAGAACTAGGTCTGATGAAACCCTTATCCAAGAGTTCCTGTAACTGGTTAGACAATTCTTGCATCTCAGGAGGTGCAAGACGGTAGGGGGCCCGAGCAATAGGAGCAGCGCCAGGTACAAGATCAATACCGAACTCAACCTGACGATGGGGAGGAAGACCAGATAAATCATCAGGAAAGACATCGGAAAACTCGCGTACAACCGGAATATCGTCGATCTTCTTCTCGCTGGTAGTGGAAACAGATAAAAGTGCTAGAACAGCCGAATAACCCTTCCGAAGATACTTAAGGGCTTTCATGCTAGAGATGAGACTTAGCGGAGCACCGCTCTTGTCCCCGTACACAGAAAGAAATTCTCCATCAGGGAGAGGAATCCGGATGACCTTGTCGTAACAAACGATTTCAGCGCGATACAGCGACAACCAATCCATGCCTATAACCACGTCAAAACTACCCAGAGATACCGGCATAAGGTCGATAGGAAAAGACAAACCCGACAACTCTATGTGACATCCCCGAAGAACGCAAGTAGCTTCTATCTTCTTACCGTCCGCCAATTCTATAATATATTTAGCCTCTAGAGGAACAGGTACTACATCTAACAAACGACTAACTTCCACAGATATGAAACTTTTGTCGGCACCAGAGTCAAATAAAACACTAACAGAGCGATCGTTGAGAAGAAACGTACCAGTGACTGTGTCAGGGTCCTGTCTTGCCTCTGCAGTCCCAATAACGAAGGCACGTGCGTTCCTGTTTCCGCCCCCGTTGTTACCATTTCCATTCCCATTACCATTCCCGTTCCCTCCCTGTTTCAGTTTTGGACACTCTTTCTTGTAATGCCCCGCTTCCCCACAGTGAAAACATCCCTGTTTACCCGCAGTCCCCTGAGTAGTAGCAGCCGGAGTAGTAGTTGGGGCCTGAGTCGATGGAAGAGTCGCCCTACAGTCTTTGGCAAAATGCCCCAACTTCTGGCAGCGATGGCAACGATTGTTGTCACAATTCCCATGATGATGGCGTCCACACTTATTGCATTTCGGTAACTTCCCTACATACCCACCACTTGGCTTAGAACCCGATGAAGACGAACCCCCACTATCAAACCTTTTCCCCTGCTGAGCTGGTGCTGGTGTAGAACTCTTCACATCATTATCCCACTTTCGCTTGTTGCTCTCTGGAGCCTTAGCAGTTGAACCCTTGGCAGGCAAGATACCCTCACTCACCTTCAAGTTAGTCATCCTATGAGCAGATCGGACTACCTCCGCATAAGTAGGAAGATTTCCCGCAGCCACCAACCCTGCGATTTCTGGCACAAGACCCGAGATATAATGCTCAATCCTCCTATATTCCGGTACATGCAGATCAGGACAAAGTACAGCCAACTCATTCCGCCTCACAGTATACTTCTCAATTTCTGACCCAGACATTTTGAGGTTCCACACCTCGTGTTCCAGCTTTTGAATCTCCTCCCTGGGACAGTACTCCCTCTTCAGCAGTTGCACAAAGTTTTCCCAAGGCATAGCATAAGCCTCCCCTATACCCATAGTCTGGGTGATATCGTTCCACCAGGTCAACGCAACATCCTGTAGTAACCCAGCAGAATACTTGACGCGATCCTCCGGAAGACAGTTACACATCAGGAAGACAGACTCCACTTTCTCCAACCACCTGAGCAAACCTACTGCACCCTCAGTACCCGCGAACTCATGGGGCTTGCAGTCCCGAAACATTTTGTAGGTGCACATGGGTGGTGGTGGTGGATTAACATGACCACCTGTAAAGAAACACGTAAGAAAACCACGGGAAAATGTAAACAAAGTTCACCGATGAGATAGAAGTGGTTAGGTCAACTTACCGCCATTTTGCCCTAGCTGAAAGGCAGCCTGCAGCAAGTTGTTCAAGTCATCCTGCGTGAGGTTCACACCCCCACGACCACCATTTCCACGCCCACCATTGCGACCACCTCCACGTCCTCCTCGTGCTCCAGACATGATTCTGGCAAACAGGACGAGAAAATTTAGTTTCACAGCCAATGATAAACACTAGCGTTTACAAGATCAAAGCTAGATCCAACCCAGGACTATCCATTCGAACTCAGAGCTCACTAGGGCTTTCATGCATTTCGGTTTATGATTTTGTGTGCACCCAAAATGATAAACCGCTCTACATGGTCCTCCAAGTGTTCTCCTAGTTCAAAGTTCAAATCACCGGACATAGACTCTTAGCTATACACCGTAATACTACGGTATTTCATGACAAGGGTTTCTATTGGGGTAGGAAGGGAGATGTCCGAGTCTTGGACCAATCTCTAGAGTATACAGTTAACCCCAATGTACCTCACTGTCTAGTAAGCAAGTAACCCAGTAAAAGGGTCTGGATGATGTAACACAGAAGGGCAAGATGATTTAGAGACACCCCGACAAGTCTATGAGTAACCCAGTATAAAGTTTAGTACCATGTGATCATCTAGTGTGTGCGACTCAGTTATAGACTAGACTCTACATGCAGTCCTAGTTCACTATAACCATTGGCTCTGATACCAATCTGTCACACCCTCAAAATCCACTTGCGGAGTTTTACCGCGAGGCGCATGACAAACCAGGATCCAAGTCAATGATCACAATAAACAATACTAAATGAATTTCAAAAACATAGTTTAAAATCCCAAACATCAGCGGAAGCTAAATGTCGTTACATAAACAAAATAAAACCAAATGTTTAATGTTCAAAACCATGCAACTCTAACTAGACGCCGTGCAGACGCGTGCGCCCTAGTTCCACTTTGCTACCTTAGCGACCTGAGAAAACATGTAAGAGTTTACGTCAGCACAAAAATGCTGGTGAGTTTACAGGTTTGTAATCAAAGTTCCAAGTATAACCTGTCCATACTATAACAATTGTAAACCAAGTACGCTAGCTAGGCGCATGTACCATTACTACTACGATTGGAAAACCATTACTAACTCGCAAACCAGATGTTGTGCCCGTATAGTAAACCTGTTCCTGTTTGAGACAATATGCACCCGCCCGGCGCTCCATGCCGACGGGTGGGGTTGGTCACTCCCAATAGCGCTATTCACATTTCCCCGTTGTGCAAACCAGCACATTCATGGTTTCCCCCCGGGACTTCCAAAGATCGTATAGTAAACCGTTTGAAAACCCATAGTATGACAGTTGTTACCAAATAGTTGTTTAACACATGTTTTCTCCCCCGAAAACGAAAACCAAGTAAAGTGGGGCCGTAAACTCACCTTAGGTTGCGTTAACTTCAGATAATAGAATAGTTCAACAAGCTATGCTAGTCCCGTAAAACAGCGACCTAACATATGGTAGTTACAAGTACTTAGACTAATAACCCTTAGGTTAGTTAGTCCCTAGATGTCCAGACCATAACCAAGTTCGTTTGAAAACACCGTGACTGTTTAACCGACCCAAAGTACAAGACTCGACATCCCATTGGTGACCCGAGACTCCCCGTGTTATGTTTACGCTCCAAAACATACAATCATGCAAGTACCCTTAACATACGTTAACACACAACAAGTTATAGCACATAGTTCACGTATCACCGAAATACATCCAAGTATATGTTACCAAGTTATTAGACATGTTACGGGGTTCCTAGCATGTTCCTAGGTGTCAAAACGGGTCTCGGAATGCTAAAATATACATACAGCAGTAGTACACGCGATTAGGAAAAGTCAACTAGCATTTAGGTTGGTCAACTGGCATTTAGGAAAGCTAATCGCATGTAACTACTAGCATTTAGGGCTAACCGCATGTAACAACTAGCAATTAGGGCTAATCGCATGTAACAACTAGCAATTAGGGCTAATCGCATGTAACAACTAGCAATTAGGGCTAATCGCATGTAACAACTAGCAATTAGCCTCCTAATCGCCTCTAACATAGGCGATTAGGATTGCTAATCGCCTGTAACCTTGCTGTTCCAGTTTTTCGCGCGTTTAACGCTCCAAATCAGATCCAGAACGTGTGTAACCACCCAATATCATCCCAAACACTATCCTAAACATGTTTCAACTAAAACCCTTCGTTTTGCCTCGTATTATCAGCCCTGCATGCAATCACGTAATCCAAACACCATTCACATAGCATGCAACATCATACTAACATGCGTAACTATAACCCTAATGATCAATTCTCAGATTTTATCATCATAATATCATTATTATTCTGATCTAACATAATAACAAGTCATTCATTCATCTTGAATCATAAAGACCCTAGCTTTCTAATCATAAACACACATAACACATATATACAAGTTAAAATCCAATTAACAACACTTATTAACGATTTTCAGAAAGCTTTTCCGTTTTAGAACAGGTCTGGACTATTAGGGATTGAATAAAAACGTTTAATAGATTGCATGGATGGAAACCAAACCTTAGATTTGTAAAAGGATGATGGATCAAGCTTGAAACCTTGAGTTTTGATCAAAAATCGCCTTCCAGAGGTTGTTTATGTGTTGGGGCGGTTTATGGGACGACTAGGGTTTGTATAATGAAGTTTAGGAGGTTAAGTATGGTATTTATAGTCGTTTTTACTCGTCCAGCCCGTAACTAGCGATTGTGCAGCTCCTACACGCGATTAGGGATGCTAATCGCATGAAGGTTCACGCGATTAGGCCTAATCGCCCATACCTTCACACGATTAGCCACCTAATCGCCCCATATGTTGCCTACTCGCCTCCCCTATGGGCGATTAGGCTTCCTAATCGCCTGTAGGGGTTAATTTCGTGTGTTTTGCGCGTTAAACCCCGTTTTAACATATGTTAGTGCATATTCACGTACCGACAAGTCACATAATGATCGAAAACACATAACACAAGTAAATACACACATTTACACTCGTTCACCAATTCCCGGGACTCGAGACTCGTACGTTCCGTATGCCCTGACGATCCTACAAATCGTCACCGTTTGTACACTTGGTTAAGGACTGACATCTAACGAACTTCTAGACCAACATCCAATGATCTTCTAGACTAAACGATAGTTCCCGAACCATAACCCGACCTAACTAACCCAGTTAAGTACAGACTACGCGTGACTCGCTAAGGTAGACATTAATCTAGACGACTTGTTAACTTGAATTTGCCGGGTGTCACACTTTTGCACCCCGACATTTACCAACATGCCTTATCTTTAACTTGTTCTAAATCTCTCTTGCGGTCTTGCAATTTTCCACTTGCAAAACGACATCCTCTGGTATCGCCTGGAACAGATATGCAATCGCTGCTTTGTCTTTCATCACATCCCCTTGCATTTCTTGTGGGTTCTATCATATCCCATAGTCCATTTGCTTCCAGTTTGGTTTTGATGCGTATCACCCATACCGTATAATTTGTTAGTTTCAAAATTGGACATTGATAGTGGGTCAAAGATCCCACATCCTTTTGAATTACAACTTGTTGACCCAACTCACTTGGTGCATTCGCCATGATTTCTTATCTTATGACTTTCTCAATATGTAATTCTATAACCTTGTATACTTCTTGTTTTTATACCACCCAATACACCCAAATCAAAATTTAGATTTTAGAAAGTTTGAAAAACCTGAATTGAATCGTGTACTATAACTTTTCTGAATTCAGTTGACTCCTGCGAACACCACCTTGGTCGCGTATAACCCGAATGGCCTCTGAAACTTCCTGGCACCCTAAAGCAAATTGATCGCTGAACTTTCCTTCAACCGTGACCCGTTATACGCACGACTCACCAAGATCCCTAAACTTGCCTTCAACCATGACCCCCTATACGCATGAATCACCAAACCTGATCGCAACCCCTTGAACTGAACACCCACGCGAACCGAAACCCTAGATTCGCGAATTCTCTTTCCTGCGATCTTCATGCCTTCGAATTCCTATATCCGTGAATCAATATCAAAAGCCTGATGCTCTGATACCACTGTTGGCCCCAATATTCATAATTGATATTGAAACGCAATGATGAAACAAGAAATATGATTTAAAAGAACTCCACTTCAATTGAATAGAATGTGTAGGATGTGTTTACAACTTGAAATACATGAACCTATATTACTAGTCAAAGAGACACCTTCAAACAGTCACAACTCTTCATGAATAGTCGCGTCTCTTCCCTTGCTTGATATTGGCCTTTGATTTAATCAGCATGTCTTTTTATGAAGTGGTGTGTCTCCTTGAATAGTTATAACCCTTGTTGTGTGGCGCCTATTCCCTATCAACGTGTCCCTTCTTTTGGTGCTAACTTCCAAATGGTGTATCTAGATTCATTGTATCTCCTACTTTTGTGGACTGCTGGTTACCAACTTTGGTTCTTGTCACAATGAACCCTTCCACTAATACACCAATTCCAAATACATAATAAACATATTATATACTAATTACACTAAGACCCCTGTACTTTAGATGTGAGGGATTAATCCATCATCATGCCTTATTATATCAACTTTTGAAGATATTTCATACTCTTAGGCTTAATGCTTACTTGGAATTCCACACCACGAATTCTGAATTATTGAAAAGCTATGGTGATTATCGTTATCGCAATTGATTTTAGCAGAAGTGGCAATTTCAATCCGTTTACTTGTAAATGGTTGATTAGTCAAATGGATTGAAAGTAAACCAATTTTTTATTTTCATTGCATATCAGCATTTTATAAAATAGATTTAGAATCTTATTGCACTAAAAATTGTTATTTTTATGTAATCATAATTAAGTTGTTAATGATTTATTAGAAAAAAAAGGTTTTGTGGGTCGACCTAACCCAACGCTGCCTGTTTCATCTATAGTAGTTGTTTTACTCCTTTTATATTCGATTATAGTGGTAATTTCTTTGCAATGTGCAGGTCTTGTACATAAAGAATGTGCAACAAAGATGATGTTGATATCAATTGTGGATCTTATGAATCTGGCCAAATTCCCTTCTCTATAATTAAGGACACACCCCAGGTGAAAAACATGATTTGTTCATACGGTCATATCCTCCCACAAAACACACATACATGCAAACGAAACCCCGGGTAGAAGATTCTCACCCTTTTTTGCCCACATCACGGTGGGGGCTCTTTGCAGATAGGGGATGATGAAGTTGAACCATGGGTAGTTAAAGCAATTTCTTCTAAACTGGTCGATTGCAAAATCGATCAAATGAATCAAGCCATGAGAGTGCGGTGCATAATGCCTTCATGTCATTCTATTTTTTTTTATTTTCATTATTATTTTCGCCTCTTTTTTTTGACTTGTTATACCATTTCATATTTTGTGTAGCCGCTGCACTGAGCGTGTTTTTAGGCCACCCAATGTCTATCTCTACATGAAAAGCTGGTAACATGGAGGGTAAATTATAGTCTTCTTTCGTGACATTTTTATTTGATTCTTTTTATATTTTTGTAATTTATTAACTTTGTTTTTCAGGGTAATATAGCAAACGTAATAGCAACCATTCAAGCAAATAAAGTCACTCAAGAAGGAACTCCAGCGATGCAAGGTTTTGTTATAAGTTAGACATTGGTTCATCTTGGCGAACATTGAAGAACAGAGGTGTGCACACACAAGTCTTGTTATTGCTTTTAGTTGACTTATTAAATTACATTTTGAAAGTTTTGTCCCCAACAAGTCTTTTAAGTTTACAGTTTTACCTTTCGGTTTGAATTTGTATCATCCGATGATGGAATTTAGCATCCAGAGACGGTGTTTTGCTCTTAGCTCTATGTTTACTGTTTTTTTTGAAATCATTCACAAAGATCTTGAACTTGGGTTTTGCATCTTCTAATCATTGTTTATCTACATTATCATCAGATCGAAAATCCTTCCGGACAATCGCCATCTTTAGGTACTTCATCAATTATCTTCAAAAATCCTACTGTCTGAATGAGATTGTAACAACTTTTTGATGATTTGCATTGAAAAATACAAGAGTATAAATACAAGAAATTGAGTAACTAATGAGGTGTGAAATCCTCCTATGACTAAAATAGAAATTCTATTCATTGAATACACTGAATGAGATTATATGCTGGAATGATTTGAGGCAATTATTTATTATTGCCTCATACCCTCCGTCAATGCGAGATGGAGGTGGTTGTAGACGAAGCATTGTGCAAAACTTCTCAAATAATGGTTTGGGTAAACTTTTTGTGAAGATGTCGGCAACTTGTTGATTCGTGGATATGAATTTTTTGTTGAGATGACCAGCAACCACTAACTCCCGAATGAAATGGTAGTCGAGATCGATATGTTTTGCTCTCTTGTGGGAGATGGGAATTTGACTTAGAAAAAGTGCACTCTTGTTGTCAAATAACAAAGTTGGTGGTCCCAGAGGTAAGGCATGCAATTCTCGTAGAAGATGAGTGATCCAAATAACCTCCGAAGCGGTATTTGCCATAGCCCTATATTCCGAATCACAACTTGAGCGTGCTACCGTTGGTTGCTTTTTTGCGCTCCACGATACCAAGTTTCCACCCAAATAAATGCAATAACCGTAGGTGGATCTTCGAGTGTCAATACAACGAGCCCAATCCGCATCAGAAAAACCTAATAAAAGAGTGTAAGGTGGCCTATAAATGTTAACCCACGAGATAAAGTCCCTTTGACGTATCGAAGAATACGTTTGACAAGTTGAAAGTGAACGGTGGTAGGATTTTGAAGGTATTGACTTGCTTGATTAACGGCATAGGATAGGTCTGGACGAGTGATGGTTAAGTATTGAAGGGCACCGACAAGAGAACGATAGAAAGTTGGATCATGAAAGGGTTCATCGGTAGAGTGGAAAATATCTTTGATTGTGAGAGGTGTGGCAACGGGTTTGGAATCAAGTAGGCCGGCTCTAGAAAGGATGTCATAAGCATACTTGGATTGATTTAGAAATAAACCAGTTTTGGTATGGGTGACCTCCAAACCAAGAAAGAAACTTAGAGAGCCGAGATCTTTAATTTTGAACTCCTTGTGAAAACGACGAGTGAAATTAAAGTGGTGATAAAAGTTTCGTTGTTAACCGTTATGATTATGTCGTCAACGTATACAAGGATATTAATTAAAGTGCCATTGTTTTAGAATATAAACAATGATGGATCGGCTCGACTACATTTGATACCAAGAGTTATGAGAAAAGAACTTAATCGTTGAAACCAAGCTCGTAGAGCTTGTTTTAAGCCATAAATTGAAAGACTTAGTTTACACACATAATTCGGACGGTTTTGTAGTTTAGTGTGTCACGTCAACTAAAAACCTAACCATGGTTTACACACATAAATGGAAGGATATAAACTATGCCACATCAGAAAAAATGACCACGTCAACAAATAAACTAATCATGGTTAGCCCGAGGGTGCACAAGCCAAGAAGTTGAAAGTACAGTGTGTGAGGACGCAGGATCGGTTGAGGGAGAAGGGATTTGAGAGAGATTGATAAATGAAAGAAAACAATACAATTACAAATGAATGAATGTGTTCGGTATTTATACATTGGGAAGGGTTGTGACCCTTGACTCTAACCGACACACCGGTTAGTTAATAACCGACATAACTATATACAAACCGACATAACTTATATATGGAAATCAGGGATTATGTCTAACATTCTCCCCCCTAATTCTTGATTTCCCCAAGGTTTTCAACTCCTATGAGACGTCGCATCTCTATGAACTTTATCCTTGGTAGTGCCTTGGTGAGGATGTCGGCTTTCTGCATCTCTCCACTGATATGATCAACTTGTATCTGCTCGTTCTCTATGCATTCTCTGATAAAGTGATACCTTGTGTTGATATGCTTGGATCTTCCATGAAACACAGGATTCTTCATGAGTTGTATAGCTGACTTGTTGTCTACTTGTAGAGTTATCTTCTTTGGTCTTTCACCTGTGAGTTCGCTTAGTACTCCTTGTAGCCAAATTGCTTGACATGCTGCTGATGTTGCTGCCATAAACTCTGATTCACATGATGATAGAGCTACTGTATTTTGCTTCTGACTTGTCCATGTGATAGGTGAATCTCTGAAGTAGAATATTGTTCCTGTTGTTCCTTTTCCATCTTCTTGGTCTCCGAAACTGCTGTCGCTGTAACCAATGATTTCTGCTTCTTTTCCTTTGCTGTATTGAATTCCATAATTCAACGTGCCTTTGATATATCTTATCAAATGTTTAACTGCCTTCATGTGAGTCGTCTTTGGTTTCTCCATGAATCTGCTCACGTATCCAACTGCGTAAGTAATATCTGGTCTGGTATGTGTAAGATACCTTAAGCTTCCAATTAGCTTTCTGTATTCTGTCTCATTTACTGGTTCACTCTCATCTTCTCTGGTGAGCTTCAGACCTAGTTCCATTGCAGTCTTTGTTGGATTGCAGTCTTCTAGTCTAGCTTCTTTGATAACTTTCTTTGCGTAGGCTGATTGCTTCAGTTGTATTCTTCCTTGTGCTTGGCGTACTTCTATTCCTAGATAGTATGTGAGTGGTCCTAAATCACTCATCTCAAACTTGCCTTGCATTTCCTTCTTGAAGCTTGTTATGTCCTTTACTGAACTTCCTGTCACTATTATGTCGTCGACATATACTCCTATAATGATTGTTGACTGTCTTGAAGTTCTCTTGTACACTGCTTGTTCTTGTGGACATCGAATAAATCCTATCTCTTTTAGGATGTTGTTCAGCCTTATGTTCCATGCTCTTGGTGCTTGCTTCAAACCATATAGAGCTTTCTTTAGCTTGTAGACTAGGTTCTCTTTTCCTTTCTTTATGAATCCATCTGGTTGTGATACGTAGACATCTTCCTTTAATTCACCGTGTAGGAATGCTGATTTGACATCCAAATGATGTACTTCCCATCCTCTCTGAGCTGCCAATGCTAGTAGTAGCCTGATTGTTTCCATTCTTGCAACTGGTGCAAATACTTCATTGTAGTCTATACCTTCTTGTTGTACATACCCTTTTGCTACTAATCTGGCCTTATGCTTGGTGATCTGTCCACTTGCGTCTCTCTTGACCTTAAATACCCATTTTAAACCTATTGGTTTCTGACTTGATGGAAGTTTAGTCAGTGTCCAAGTGTTATTCTTTTCGATAGAGTCTATCTCGCTTTCCATTGCTTCTATCCATTGTGGGTAATCTGCTGCTTCTCTGTAGTTTGCAGGTTCTTCATCATATGCTAGATAAAGATGTTCAAATTCTTCTGGTCTAAGAGGTTCTGTGGCTGCATAGATGTCATTAAGTGATCTGAGGGCTCGAACTGGTCTGTGTAAGGAGCCTGGTGAGTCTTCTATCTCTTGAGTACTCGTCTCAACTGCTGGATCACTTGTCGGTGTTTCTTGAACCGTAATTGGAGTTCTTGTAGCTGTGATTGGACTGCTGAAGAATTCGTTATCACTTTCTTGATCTTCACTGTCCTCGTCATTATCTTCTTCTTGTACAGCTTCGCTTTCTGAATCTCCATGTATCTCAAATCTTGTCCAAGATGGTTCATCTTTACTTCCTTCTTTCAAGTAGTTGTCCCAATCCCATGGTTCATTTTCTATGAATTGGACATCTCTACTGATATGTATCTTTTCTTCTATGGGATCATATAATCTATAGGCTTTGGAACTGCTTTCGTTTCCTAGATGTACCATTTTCTTACTTCTATCTTCTAATTTCTTTAAGAAGGGCGTTGTTACCTTTGCATATGCTGTGCATCCAAATACTCTAATGTGCTTGATATTGGGTGCCTTTCCATTTACTGCTTCGTAGGGTGTCATTCCCTGTAGTGCTTTTGTAGGTAACCGATTTTGTATGTAAATCGCTTGTCTTGTCGCTTCTGCCCATAAATTTTGTGGTACGTTCATAGCCTTTAACATGCTTCTTGTCATACTCATTACTGAACGGTTTTTCCTTTCTACTACACCATTCTGCTGAGGTGTGTAAGGAGCTGTAAGCTGTCTGAGGATTCCTCTGTCCTCACAATACGTGGTAAGTGCTTTAGAAGTAAATTCTCCTCCACGATCCGTTCTTAATCTCTTGAGCTTTTGACTTGTCTCCGTCTGAGCTTCACTTAGGAATTTCTTGAAATTCTCATAAACTTGATCTTTTGACTTAAGCATGTAGATCCACATATATCTTGAATAATCGTCAACTATAAGGAAGAAATAGTTGTTGCCTGCTAATGATGTGGGTGAAATCGGTCCACATAAATCTGCATGTACGAGCTCTAGAGGTCTCGATGCTCTAAAACTTGCTTGAGAGGGGAATGGAAGTCTGCTTTGTTTCCCCGTGATACATGCATCACATACTTGAGATGGGTGCTTTATATTTGGTATTCCATGTGCCATTTTCTTAACGCTTAATTGTCGTAGTGAATCGAAATTCACGTGTCCCATACGTGAATGCCATAACCATGCAGGTAAATCTATTCTGGCTTGTAAACAAATGGGACTTGTTATTCTGAGCCGTACCTTGTAGAGTCTATTTTTAGCTCTTGGGACTTTCATCAAAAGGTTGCCGTAGGCGTCATAAATCCTTAAATACTCATTCTCCATAATTACTTTACATCCTGATTCTGTAACTTGCCCGAGGCTTAAGATGTTGCTTTGGAGTGTTGGAATGTAGTAGACTTCTGTAACTAGTCTTTGTTCTCCGTTGTTGCATTCCAATAATACTGAGCCTTTACCTTTGATGTTGACACATGATCCATCTCCGAATTTTACACTTCCTGCTATCTTTTCATCTAACTCTGTGAAGTAGGAGCGTCTTCCTGTCATATGATTGCTTGCTCCGTTGTCTAAGTACCATACTTCGTTTCCGTTTTCTTCACTTTGATAGCGTTCTGGTATAACTTTCTTTTCTTCAAGAACTATCTTTTTCTCTTCACCAACTGCCATAAGTAATGTGGGATCCTCTTCTTCCATTACTAGGTGAGATTCTTCTTGTTTGTTTCGAGGTCTAGGACATCTGGGAGCTATATGTCCTACTTCATTGCAGTTGTAGCATCTTACACTGCTGCCATCCTTCTTGGGCTTGTAACTACTGTCGTCATGACGATTCTTAGTGGGATTTCTATCACCTCTGTGATCTTGATGGCCATTTCTGTCAAAGTTCTTCTTCTCGTATCTTTGACTCTTATTGAACTTCCTAAAGTTCTGTCTACCTCGATTCTGATTGTAGTTCTTGTTGTTGTTGCTGAAAGGCCTTCTCTCTTGCCTTGTAAATAACAGCTTCTCTTGACTTGCGGGTCCATATTTCTTCTCATCTCTTGACTTAAGGCGTTCCTCATACGCTTTGAGTCTTCCAAGCGCTTCATCTAGCGTCATGGTATCCATATCTGAATATTGTTCTATGGACGCAATAATCTGTAGGAACCTCTCTGGTACGGAGTCCAGCAATTTTCGCACCAATATTGACTCTTCAATTCTTGTTCCTAGGGTTTTTGACTTTGTACTAATCGCACTTAACCTACCAGCAAACTGGTCTATGGTCTCTGTCTCTCTCATCGATAACATTTCAAATTCTGTGCGTAATGATTGAAGTCTTGCTTTCTGGACTCGGTCAATTCCAATAAATCTCGTCTTTAATGCTTCCCAGATCTCTTTTGCTGTAGGATGTGACGCCACCTGCATCACCATATCCTCTGGAATTGCCTGGAAGAGATAGGCAATTGCTGTCCTATCCTTCTTTACATCTACTGTTGACGTGCCTTCTGTGGGTTCCACTACTTCCCAAAGACCATTTGCACTTAATATAGCTTTAACACGAACAGCCCAAATCGTGTAATTTGTAGATGTCAACATCGGTGTTTGGAGGCTGAAAGTGAGAGTCTCCTTTGTGACTGTCTCTTTCGGTGTTGATTCTTTCGTCATTATGGGTTTACTGGGAGTTTTCTGTGGACTCTTGTTCTTTTTCTTCCCTATTGTCCAAATCTAATATGGACTAACCAACACTTCAATGGAACTTTTGCTTGACTACCCTTGTCAAACTTTACTATGATAATTTTGAGGGATACTATTTGCTTAACAAAGTTTTGATATTTGTAGGCGCCTTTAACAAAGTACCAAGATCTTTGTTATAATAACCTCGTATACCACTAGTGTTCCTCTAAATAAATTCTAAAGTCAAATCTTATGACTTAACAATCCTCCAACAATGATTGACTAGTGTTTTCCAATAACACCTTTTCTCAATCCTAAACACCTTTTCTAAAACAAATCACTATGTTTTGCTTCAATCTTTTCTTTTTCTGTTTTTTTTTTTAAATCAGTGAACAAACCCAAATAAACACTGATAATACCCTTCACAACTTTCCCTCTAATATAACTAATTTTCGTGAGGTTTGACTTTTCAGAAAAAAGTCAAACTGTTTCTCTTTTCTAATATTTCCCACGAAAACACACTTCTGCCCAAATCAAATGAAACACTATGTTCCAAATAATCCGAATAACTTGATCCTAAATCTGTTCTATACTAACAGATTCTTAATCCTATATGATGATATTATTCGAATACAAATGATGGGTTCCGAAAAACAAGTCCCGGTTCTAAACCCGATTAAAATAATCTTAATCCTTAAAGTTTCTGTGATATGACTGATGAAACAAGTTCGGTTATATCCTAGTGATTGTTTAGAACAGTCGCAGATGTTTTGTTTGACTGTTTGTTCGAAAAAAAATTTTGGCGGGAAATTCGGTCGGATGAACACGAACAGAGTATGATAAAAGATTGTGTTTTTCTGACTTTGATTAAGATTGGGTATTCGAATATGGTACTATAAAGAGGGCAGGGATAGATATAACCCGTAAGAAACGTGTCTGATTGTTTTCTGAAAATTCCGGCGAGTCACCGGAAATTTCTGGTTTGGCCGGAACGAGCGTCTCCGGTTGTCTCTTTCTTTTTCAACGGTTATACTATCTTGGTATTGATCTTTCTAACAATCCTGAATGGCCTTGAGTGATTGTTCCAGTGTTTTGATACGATTTTGTTTGTCTCTGTTTTGGATAGAAAAACAGGGGCGATCGTCTTCTTCGTTGTGTTCTTTATAAACGATGGAACAATGATAACCTTATGCTCTGATGCCAAATGTGAGGACGCAGGATCGGTTGAGGGAGAAGGGATTTGAGAGAGATTGATAAATGAAAGAAAACAATACAATTACAAATGAATGAATGTGTTCGGTATTTATACATTGGGAAGGGTTGTGACCCTTGACTCTAACCGACACACCGGTTAGTTAATAACCGACATAACTATATACAAACCGACATAACTTATATATGGAAATCAGGGATTATGTCTAACACAGTGTGGTGGTGAACAATCTTGTAGTTCAGTGTGTCAGCGGTCAATAATCAATAGTTTATAATGTTAAAATCCAATTTTCCAATTTTTGTTTATCAGTTAGCGTTAATTATGTACCAGTATATGTTCACAGGCATAATTTTGTTACAGTGGGACACCCCAATAATACAATCCCAATGTATATTTTCAATTAAAAAAAAGGATATAATTTCTGTCTATTGTTTATTGTGTCGGATCATATTAATATATTTTTTAACAATCATTTTATCCAGTTAAAATATAAACTATGTATATAGTTCTAAATTCCACAACTCTAAACAAGAAGATTCCAAGTTTTTATTTTATTATTACTATCTTTTTTTCGAATTTATAAAACCATGTTGTTCTAGTGTTCACAAGCCACAAATTATCTCGTTTACAAATCAACACAATTTCTTTTATAAAAATGGCAACTAATGGATCAAGAAACACCATCTTGATCAATTTCTTGACCAGTGTCATCTTATTATTATCAATCATCCTCACAATGATTAATCTTTGTGAAGGATCTTTATTGTCATCTGTGAAGTATGAACATGAGTGCAATGGCACAATGGCTGAGCGCCCAACTCTAGTGGAAGAAGATGATGAGTTTCTTATGGACACCGAAGAACATCGACGGATTCTACGCCAAAAAAATATATAACTCCTGCTGCGATCAAGCCTCCTCCATTTTGCGGCAATGATTGTAAAGGAAAGTATAACGCTAATACTGCAAGAAGGGAGTGCCTGAAGAAAAATTATTGTCCCCGTTAGGGTTTTTTAAGTGATTCTTTGTGTGTGTCATGTTTAAAAAAGTGATTAATTTCTTGCTTCAGATTGTTGTTCTTGTTACATGTTAGCCATGTAGATATACATGTAATAACATGTAAGATATTAAATGTTAATGGGAATAAAAGTTTGTTCCTTATCTTATCCTCTACCATTAGTAGTGTTTTTTAAGTCTCTTGTATATGGATACCTATTTGGACTTTGGAGGCGAGAGTCTCACTAGACATATCTCTCTCTATCTCTCTCTCTTGCGATAAAGGTAAGTTGTACTTACATTCCACTCTCCCCTGAACCTACGAATAGTGTTATAGCTATAGGTGAGATTATACTGGGTATAACTGTTGTTATAGTGGTGGATATATTCCATCAATGAAGTATGCAAATGTGTGCAATGGCACAATGGCTGAGTGCCCAACTCTAGTAGAAGAAGATGATGAGTTTCTTATGGACACCGAAGAACATCGACGTATTTTGGGTCAAAAACAATATCTTACTTATCCTAGTCTCAAGCCTAATCCAGTTTGCGGCCAAAATTGTCAAGGAGCTTATAAAGTTAATAAGCAAAGGTCGTGCGGGAAAACGAATTACTGCAACCGCGGCTAGGCCTTGTTTTGAAGTAATTCTTGTGGTTGTTTTATGTTTAAAGATGTATTTTAATTTCTTGCTCTAGATTATTGTTCTTGTATATGTGTGGCTGGTGTGCTCTGAGCATACATATAAATATGTACACTCACGCAAATTGGGTTTTAAATTTATAAAAATGATTTTAATCTTAACATTAGAACACACATTAAAGGGCAAGCGCACCCTGTCACATATGTAGTAAAGCATAGATAAGAACCAAGTATCGATCCATGGACGCGCGCGGAGCGATTGTACTGAACCGTTGTCACTGATTTACCGGTAAGAAAAGATAGTGAATCTTTGTTTTAACTAATTTAATATAATTTAAACTCATAGCAAATATATATATATATATAAGACTCCAAATAGAAAAATAGATATATAAATTATAATACGCCAATCCTAGCATGTCATCTACATATAATAAGAAATAAAGGCGTGATCAATATTCCCATTTTCCGACAGTTAGTTTCCCTCTCGGGCATCCTAACATGACAACTATACAGAAAGCTAACACGAATACACACGTTAACCACTTCAAGTTGTTCATTAGCGCGCAGCTGATATGATCTCATGAGAATCTTTAAAGATAGGTTAGTATCACCTTTCGGGAGTCCTCAACCGCACTAGTTAAGGAAAGCAATATCGAATACACAATACGACCACCTAGACTAGCATAAAGTAGAGCATTTCACAACCTATTCCATTTTACCAACATTGAACACAAATCTACTAAGATCGCCATTTTCACCAAAATAACTAACAAAGATCATTAACCGTGTCAAAGATTAGTAACAACACCATTAAGCTTTTTAGACTCTTTTACGTGCCGGTAAACATTTATAATCATTATCCGAGTGACTTTAACCAAACCAATACCCGGTTACAGTTTCATGGTGTAAACTTTATTAACAAGTTAACTAGTCTACTACCGGACGATTAAACGGACGGTTTCTTCAACAAGTAATCCGCCTAACACATTCGACAATCATCAAAGTCATTCAAACACAACTACAAATCTAACAACAATGAAACAAGGTTGCGCTATGATCATCAAGATTCAAACATGAAAAACGCCAAATTCATACAAAATACAATTAACATACAAAGATTGTTTAAACTACTAAATACTATTGTTTTTACCCGTAGGTTACAAATATTAAGCTAAACAACATAACAAAGCTTCAAAATCAGATTTGATATAATATTAGGTCAAGAATCAAACCATAAACAAGCAAGGTTATGATGGATTGGATGATGGTAATGGACTTGGATTGCTTCCCAAGCTTGTTAATCGGCTTCACAGCAGCTTACATGCCCAGAAAATCGCCCCAAAATCGCCCAAATATCACCCAATACCCTAAAAATGACGTTCTGCTCTGTTTTATAGAACTGTCAGATCTTGCACGGGCAGGTGCACGGGGGTGCACCTGGGAGTGCAAGTCTGATGCACGGGCTGGTGCATGGGAGTGCACCTGGGAGTGCAGTATGCATGCACGGGCTGGTGCACGGGAGTGCGCCAGGGAGTGCCAATCTGGTCTGCACGGGAGTGCCACCAGGGAGCACGGGAGTGCCAATCTGGTCTGCACGGGAGTGCCACTAGGGCGCACGGGAGTGCCAACACCTGCAGATTGTGCAGAATGTGCAGAATGTGCAGAAACTGTCCGTTTTTGATCCGGTTTGCTTCATGGACACCGTTTAAGACCTGTAATCATAAAGATACCAAATAAGTACCAATTCATCAGTTATAAGGCCAAAAACATATATAAATGGGAGTTAATTTGGGGCATTTATATGTATAAATTAACGTATATCAAACATCCCCACACTTAAACATTGCTTGTCCCTAAGCAATAGAAAACTCAACACTCCCAATGGCAACACGAGTAGCAAACTGGAAAGTTAATAAATCAGATGGCTAGCTGGTTTGTCAAAAGACGTCATCAAAGATTTCAAACCGACAAGCACTTGGAAATATAGAAATCAAAAGCAATGGTTAACATCAAATCGACTAAGCATGCATATCTTTACACCACTCACAATGTTCACACACACTCGGCTTATTTGTGGATCATACATATGAAATGTGTATGTGTAAACACTCAATGCCTAGACAATGACTTGTGCGATATCATATGCTTGTTAAAAGATCTAATCTCTACCAATTCATATATAGAAATGCATAAATCAAGAGGACTTGTGGGTTGTAATGATAGGCAATGGTAAAGGGTGTGGAAAGGATATTTACAGTGACAAAACGGTTAAAGCTCGGCGGTTATGTCCAACTAATATAAGCAAATGCAAACTGTACAAAACACACGCAAACATAGGCGAAATTTATTTAATTCGAGCTAACCATGAAATTCTAACTTTCAAGCCCTGAAAACTGCTCAAACATTGCTAATTCACCCTATTTTAGGGTATACTATTTTTCTAATGTTTTTTTCTTTTTCTCTCTCTTTTTTTTTCTTTTTCTTCTTTTTTTTACAATACTGAATATAACTGATAACTATAACGCGGATATACACAAAAGACGGGATCTAAATGCCCGAACATGTACTATAACATAAAACTAGTCAAACAATAACCTAAACCGAGTTCCAACACAAAAGGTTTAAAAGAAAAAGGCTAAATTTGGTTTAGTGGTGAAATGGTGGGTTAAGTAAGAAAAAACACGGATATAGGCTCAACATGGTTAACTAGTGGATAACATTTGGGTGCGGGAAACAGATCAAACGAAAAGAAAAGGCTTAAGTCAAAAGGGTATCCTAAATGCCTCAATCACTTTCATGCAAATCTACACATATATGATCTCGAAAAGTATGCTAATAACAAGTTCTAAATCACATCAGCCATTCGGCGCACTCATATTTCGCATATAGCGAGCAAGTATCGAAAAAGCAATAAAAGGCTCAAAAAGAATGCTCACGTAATGGAAGGAATGGGTACAAGTGTAAAAATTAACATGCTAGTCACTCTTTTGTTTACCATGCTTCTCAAATTTGGCTTGTCCGCTTTTATCAAATCTAACGCTTCATAAACGCAACCAACCGTATTAATTTACAAAAATTATGAAGAATTCACCGCTTTTTTCTCAAGTGTTATGCCACAAAAATAAAAAACTGGGAGTTTTTCTTTTTCACAACTTGGGACAAGAAAAGCTAATACTGTTAACAACCCTCCCTACACTTGAATATCACATTGTCCTCAATGTGACTCAAAAAATAGTAAAGCATTATGAAGAGCTAAACTATAGTGCAAGCTAAGTAAAGTTAACATAGTTACCCTCCCCACACTTGAACATCACATTGTCCTCAATGTGACCCAAAAAATAGTAAAGCCTTATGAATAGCTAAACTATAGTGCAAAGAAGAGAAACTGAAACTCCCTTGGTGTCGAAGCAAACTGCAGGTTATCCAAGGACACTGTCATGTCTGCTCAGCCCTCAGTGCTCGTGTGTATCATGAACTCCTTTTCCTTAGTACCTACAAAAGTGCTAAAAGGCGCTGCAAAACACACAACTCATTGAACTAAAATCCCAAGCATTCATCATCACTGAATTTAAAACAAAGACACAAAAGAACGTCCAATATTTGGGGCTTGTTTGAACAATTATGAAGAAAGTCCGAAATTTGAGGCTTGTTTGAACTATTATGAAGAAAACCCCAAATTTTCTTAAACTACCCTAATTACAACTAAGATTAAAACTACATTACAACTATTATACAAAACTACCTCTAATATTATACTAGATATTCAACAAATCTTTTTGCAAATTTCGGATTTAATTAAACATTATGAAGAATATCCAAAACTTTAAAGATTAGAAGAATAACATGCTAATCTACACTAACTATTGTAAACATTCAAGAAGTTTTAAGGATTAGTTAAACAATTATGAAGAAATCCTGATACTTGAAAGAAGGAAAACAATAATTTATACTAAGGAGATTCATACCTTGAAGGATTAGCAAGTGAGGAGTGAAGAATCTAGACTAAAAGATGATGTTCTCGGCCAAAAAGAGGTGGAATGAGGGTGCAGCCGGGTGTGCAAGGGTTAGGGTTATGTTTTAGAAGTTAAAGATGCTTATATAGGCCCATTTCTGGGCTGGGTTTTTTTTTTTTTTTTTTTTTTTTTTGGGCCCGCACGGTCAGCTGCACGGTAGTGCGCTTGACCGTGCAACCTCCTTGCACTAGCCCTTGCACCCCAGTTCTTGGCGGTTTGCACGGTCAGCTGCACGGCAGTGCGCTTGACCGTGCACAACCTGCAGATATGCAGTTTTGAGGCTGCAGCTGTATTTTTGCACGCAGCGGTTCCATTTTGTCCGAAAACATCATTTTAACTAATTTTAACCTGTTTGTAGACTGTTTTCACTCCATTGCTTATTCCCGCTCCGCTCAAAACCGGTACGAACCTGCACAAAACTCAAAAAAAAACGTTAAACTACGAAATTTAAAATAAACAAAGAAATATTAACACTATTTACATATTTACCCTTTGGCGCACATACACACCGCGCTAATTTTATTAGCGAGTCCCTAGCTAGACTCAGTTCCCCAAGCTTGTTTAGGCGCGCGGAGCGTGGAGTTCAATTACCTCCACAGTCGGGTCAATCGGTCCATCAATGTAAGCTTTTAAGCGATGAACGTTGACTTTCAAACTTAGTCCACTTTGATTTATGGACTTTAAACTTCTTGGAATGGCCGTTTTCATAAAATATTTTCTTTAAGATCGCTTTCGCCCGAATGGAGATTGAGTACGGGCGAGAAGATCGATCGAGCAATAACAGACATCGGCCATCCCCACACTTAAACTGACGCAATGTACGAAATAATTACAGACTCAATCTAAGAAAAACGGAAGAAATATACACAGATAAATATACTAAAAACTATACACTAACTTAAATTATGAAAATATATAAAATTTGAAAATATACAATATTTTCAGCGAAATCTGAGTCGCTCGCGCATCGCGAAGAAGTATAGACCGCTTCTCGCGTGGCGCAAGTGAGTACAATGACTCAAGGTGCTCGCGCGTCGCAACTAGATAAAGACCGTCTTTTTGCTTGCGCGAAAACAACCTTTTTCACCAAAAAATAATATAACGGAAGTTGACAGATAGAAACGATGATGGATGCGAATGAAATGAGTTAAAAACGGAAGATAGCGGCTATTCACGTCACGCGAAGGACTCTGGTGATCCTGTTCGCGTATCGCGAACAATAAAAGATAAAATCCAGGGTAATTAGGAACTCGCTTAAAGCGGAACCATAAGCCCAGCTTCTTTGCGAATCGCAAGGAAACTTTTTTCACAGAAAATTATTTTTATTAACATCACTTTTATATTAAATAAATTTCCCAATTTTTCTTAACCCAAACCTATTATAAAAGCATCCGAACCATCAAATTTAAACGTAACATACTCAGACTTCCATTATATATTAAATAAAAACAATATATACATAAAAATTATAGTAATATAAACAGATTAAACAATAAGAACAAAGATCAACAAACAAATTAATCAGATAAAGAATAAAAACAATCATATTAACAAGTAAACGAACAAATACAGATTACTATAAACAAATGAATGAATCAAATAAACAAGTATAAACAGATATTCACAAGCATGTACACCGGTAAAGGAGTAACTCAGGTCGTTCCTAAAGATCGTCGCATCCCCGGCAACGGCGCCAAAAACTTGGTGTGCTCTGAGCATACATATAAATATGTACACTCGCGCAAATTGGGTTTTAAATTTATAAAAATGATTTTAATCTTAACATTAGAACACACATTAAAGGGCAAGCGCACCCTGTCACATATGTAGTAAAGCATAGATAAGAACCAAGTATCGATCCATGGATGCGCGCGGAGCGATTGTACTGAACCGTTGTCACTGATTTACCGGTAAGAAAAGATAGTGAATGTTTGTTTTAACTAATTTAATATAATTTAAACTAAGCATAGCAAATATATATATATAAGACTCCAAATAGAAAAATAGATATATAAATTATAATACGCCAATCCTAGCATGTCATCTACATATAATAAGAAATAAAGGCGTGATCAACATTCCCATTTTCCGACAGTTAGTTTCCCTCTCGGGCATCCTAACATGACAACTATACAGAAAGCTAACACGAATACACACGTTAACCACTTCAAGTTGTTCATTAGCGCGCAGCTGATATGATCTCATGAGAATCTTTAAAGATAGGTTAGTATCACCTTTCGGGAGTCCTCAACCGCACTAGTTAAGGAAAGCAATATCGAATACACAATACGACCACCTAGACTAGCATAAACTAGAGCATTTCACAACCTATTCCATTTTACCAACTTTGAACACAAATCTACTATGATCGCCATTTTCACCAAAATAACTAACAAAGATCATTAACCGTGTCAAAGATTAGTAACAACATCATTAAGCTTTTTAGACTCTTTTACGTGCCGGTAAACATTTATAATCATTATCCGAGTGACTTTAACCAAACCAATACCCGGTTACAGTTTCATGGTGTAAACTTTATTAACAAGTTAACTAGTCTACTACCGGACGATTAAACGGACGGTTTCTTCAACAAGTAATCCGCCTAACACATTCGACAATCATCAAAGTCATTCAAACACAACTACAAATCAACAACAATGAAACAAGGTTGCGCTATGATCATCAAGATTCAAACATGAAAAACGCCAAATTCATACAAAATACAATTAACATACAAAGGTTGTTTAAACTACTAAATACTATTGTTTTTACCCGTAGGTTACAAATATTAAGCTAAACAACATAACAAAGCTTCAAAATCAGATTTGATATAATATTAGGTCAAGAATCAAACCATAAACAAGCAAGGTTATGATGGATTGGATGATGGTAATGGACTTGGATTGCTTCCCAAGCTTGTTAATCGGCTTCACAGCAGCTTACATGCCCAGAAAATCGCCCCAAAATCGCCCAAATATCACCCAATACCCTAAAAATGACGTTCTGCTCTGTTTTATAGAACTGTCAGATCTTGCACGGGCAGGTGCACGGGGGTGCACCTGGGAGTGCAAGTCTGATGCACGGGCTGGTGCATGGGAGTGCACCTGGGAGTGCAGTATGCATGCACGGGCTGGTGCACGGGAGTGCGCCTGGGAGTGCCAATCTGGTCTGCACGGGAGTGCCACCAGGGAGCACGGGAGTGCCAATCTGGTCTGCACGGGAGTGCCACCAGGGCGCACGGGAGTGCCAACACCTGCAGATTGTGCAGAATGTGCAGAAACTGTCCGTTTTTGATCCGGTTTGCTTCATGGACACCGTTTAAGACCTGTAATCATAAAGATACCAAATAAGTACCAATTCATCAGTTATAAGGCCAAAAACATATATAAATGGGAGTTAATTTGGGGCATTTATATGTATAAATTAACGTATATCAGTGGCCCACGGGGGGCAAAAGTAAAGTTGCACTAGTTTTAACGTTATTTTACTAATTTCGTGAAAATAACGTTAAAAACGACGGACGGTTAATCATGCATCATGTGGTGGCGTTGATAGCCAAAAGACAAAGGGGTACATGCACCGATGGGGTTTGTCCCGAACTCCCGATTGCTAAGTGTTTTGTGCCTTATGTCCAAGGCTTGATACCAAACCACATCGAGCCGGGGGTCTCATTGGAAGCAGCCTCTCTATTCTTAGGGGTAGAGGTAAGGCTGTCTACATCTTACCCTCCTCAGACCCTACCTTAGCTTTGCTATAGGTGGGATTAACTGAGTATGATGATGATGATGATGATGATGATGTTGTCCATGTACGCATTACCTGTTAAATGAGAGAAACTAAACGATATGAATGAAATATGTATTATTAGTTGACCAAGAACGTGAGAAGATTTCGCACACCTTCCCAAAACTGGGTGGATACACTTTTTGATCCTTCCCAGAATTGAAATACGGGATCGATCTCTTATTTACCAAGATTGAAGGCCATGAGCCGCTTTCTTTCGATGTCATGTCATGATCACATTCTCAGTTTCGTACGAGTTCCCAGTTTAACTTACGGGGTCAAAGTCTTCCTTGTCCATTAACTTTTCAAAACTATCAAGAATCACTATGCCAAGATTTACGAGTTATATATGTGTGTTGGTCCAGATCGATGTCAAACAACACAATCAAACTGATATTTTGTGGGAACTCCCACGACTCCTTCGAAATATTAAGCATGCATGAAAACCACAAATATTACATGCTCGAATGGTACAAAATAAGGGTGGAACTTGGTAGCGTATTGAGGATACATTGCAGATTTGCAGTATGTTTTATTTTATGGTACATTTAATATTTTTTTTTATGTCAAACTGTGTATAAAACGTACTTAAAACTAAAGGAAAATGCATAAAATTAATGTCACAAGAAACATTGTCTCTTCTATCAGTTAACTTCATTTATGTAATTTTGTCACAATACAAGTTCACGGGCATATAACTTTGTTAAAGTGGGTCACACCAATAATACAATCCCAATGTACGCACATGTTATAAAATACAACAAGACAATAACATAACAAGACATTTTGTAAAACAAAATAAGATATTTGATTTTAAATTTCTGTCTTTTATTTATTGTCGTGAATTGCATAAATATTTTATAAAATTATTTTATCCAGTTACAATATATAAATAAAGTATGCAAAAAGTCGTATCTTACAAAAAGTAAACAACAAAACTTCCATGCTTTTTTTTCTTTTCTAATTTATAAACGCTATATTTTTCTTTTATTGGCACTATATATAAAAACACACATTCAGTGTTCACAAGTCACAATATTTTCTTCCTTAACAACAATTTTTTTTTTCTCCAAAAAAAATGGCAACTCAAGGATCAAGAAACACCATCTTGATCAATTTCTTGACTTGTGTCATCTTGTTACTCTCAATCATTCTCATGACGATCAATCATTGTGACGGATCTTTATCGTCATCAAAGAAGTATGCAAATGAGTGCAATGGCACTATGTCTGAGTGCCCGACGCTAGTGGAAGAAGATGAAGAGTTTCTTATGGACACAGAAGAACATCGACGGATCCTGGCCCAAACAAACACTATATCTTATGATAGTCTCAAGAACGGTAATCCAGCTTGTGACGGAAACTGTGAAGGTTTACTTTATAACGTTAAGCATAGGCCGTGCCTTATGATATATAACTGCCATTAGTTTGGCTTGGATGCAATCATGGAATGCTAGTTGGTTGTTTTAAAGTGATTCTTGTGTTTGTTTCATGTTTGAAAAGGTATTGTTGTTTCTTGCTTCAGATTGTTGTTATTGTTAACCATGTACATGTTGGATGGAACTGTTAAATCGTCCATGGGAATAAACTTTGGGTGTTTAAATAGTATGAATAAGCTATTTGGGTAATCGGGATTTTACTTGAGTACCAAATGAGAACTCATAATAAACACTGATTTATGTTAGGAGGTGTGGAATCGATCAATAGTTCAATACTATTATGATTTTGATGCAACATGAAACCTCAAAGGTTCCAACGGGTGAAACCCCTAGACTAGGGGGGGGGGGGGGGGGTTCAAGATGTCACCGCACTGGCAAGGGGTCTGGGCTGGACAAAATTAACCTATAAATTATTTTCATGGGGTCAAAAGTGTTGAGGGTCAGGATTTTTTGATGTTCGGTTGTATATCGGTATATATTAAATTTGTGCTCTTGTTCGGGTATGTGTCGATTCAGGTCACAAAATAAAAAGATAATAACACGTTAAATTTTTGGTTTGATTCGGTCAGGTCAATTCATTGTTAAAAAAAGGCTTAAACGTTTGTTTATTTGTTTAGTTGTGAGCTTGAACATTAGTCGTGTAATATGCATTGGCGAAGCACATAATAACGCAAAGTAGCATATTTTGAATCAATCAAAGCAATAATATAACTCACCATAGGGCTAGTGAATAAGATGAACCCACATGTATATCTATATATTATAATAAACCAAAGGTAAAAATCTTACATGTACTCAAAGAGGCCAAGTGTGTGCCATGTTATGTGGCATTAGGTGATTTTAAGAAGAAAAATATTATTATATTTACATTCATTCATTCTTTCGATTTAATCACACCGAAACCCTAGATGCTATCATCGTCACCATCATCATCTTCCTTATTCCATCATCAACAACAACAATAGTTCCATCACTTCCTCTTCTTCCAAATTCTTAATCCGCTTCAAATATCCTTACCCTAAACGTCGACGTTTTGTTGTCTCCTCTTTCTCCACAAATAAAAACGTGAGAAACCACCTTGTTAGTGGTGTTCTTAACGCATAAGTCAGAATATTCATAACACTTTTTAATCAATGTCGACCTAAAACAATTGCAAGGGAAATGTGAAGGTTCAAGTATATATGGTTTAGTACTTCAGATGTAGATATATTAAATATTAAATACAAATAAAAAATATTCCTTTGCATGAGAGGGGTTTATAGGTACTTGATGGTGGCAGAAGTGGTGGTTGAAGGAGAACTAGCTAGCGGTGGCGATTGGGTTTTGTTGGTGGTGGCGACAGTGGTTTCAAGGTAATATGTAATCAATCAGCTAACTATATGATGGATTATTGTAACGAGTCGATTGAGGTTAGGGCTTTGGATGCGTTAGGGTTTGATCTAGCTGATTTCCGGTTAAGGTTGGTCAAGAGGTTTTCTGATAGAGGGAGGTTGGTGGAGATAGATGAATCCAGGAAGATAGACATTGTTCTTCCTGGTGGAGTTGTTGTTTCGGGTGTTTCGGAGGATATTCGTTGTGATAAAGACGATTGGGTTCGGTTTAAATCTGATGTTTTGGAGTTTAATAAGGTAGTGCTACAATTGTAGACATTGTTCTTCCTGGTGGGGTTGTTGTTTCGGGTGTTTTAGAAGATAGTCGTTGTGATAAAGACGACCAGGTTCGTTTTAAATCTGATGTTTTGGAGTTTAATAAGGTAGCGCTACAATTGTTGTTTCCTTTTGTTATGATTGTTTATTACTTTTTGATTACTGTTTGGACTTGATCTTAACTTCACAAACCAAATATCAACTTCATTCAAAAGAGGTTTCACGCTCACTGGATTTTACAAAATATGATGGTATAATTTGTGTTAGTAGGGATGGCATATTGGATGAGGTTGGTTTATTACCTGTTTTTGCCATATGAAATTTTTTAGTCATATAACATCTTTCTGCTAAAATTAGAAAATGTTGAAATGTGATTCAAACTAGCATGCATGCACGTGCAGATTGACTGACTGGCTCTTGTTTCTGTTTTGGTTCTCCTAGTCTTCAGACTTTGCATTTGAATAAGTTTACGTTAACTAGTTGTTGAGTTGGTCCTGGATATCAGGCTAACCGTTATGTTCTTTTCCTTTAAATAGTTAGTCGTATTTCTCTTTGATGTATTCACTTTCATTTTCAATTGTGTTCTTGTGTGTGTTTGTTTATTGCTCTTGATCCAACAGCGGTATCAGAGCCATGTCTGTGCTCATATTGAATTCTAAGTGTGTGAGGTACTATCTCAATCGACAATGGCTGAACAAGTGAACGCTCTTCCTATGGCTCCTAGTCCAATCCCTATTTTCAAGGGTGATGGCTACGGGTTTTGGAGCATCAGGTTGAAAACAATCTTGAGATCTCGTGATCTATGGGAATTGGTTGAGACCGGAGTGAATGAAGCTGATACTGATCAGACACGATTGAAGTCTAATAGGAAGAAGGATGCTCATGCCATGGCAGTCATACAGCAGGCTGTTCATGACCAATTGTTCTCACGAATCTCAGCTGCTTCTTTTGCAAAAGAAACATGGGAATTTCTCAAAATGGAATTTCAAGGAGATGCACAAGTCAAGGCATTAAGTTACAAGGCCTTAGAAGGGACTTTAAGAATCTTAGCATGAAGGAGACTGAGACAGTTGGTGATTATTTTTCTAGGGTCATGGGGATTGTAAGCCAACGAAGATCTTATGGTGAGATCATTGCTGATAAGACTGTGGTTGAAAAGATCTTGAGGAGTCTGACTCATAAGTATGACTATGTGGTTCCCTCAATTGAAGTGTCTAATGATCTATCAACTCTCACACCTGTGAAGTTGATGGGTTCATTACAGTTATAGGAGGAGAGAATCAATAGTAGGAGTCAAGACAGGGTGGAAAGGACTGATGAACAGGCCTTACAAGTGTTTCAAGATACTAATAGGAGTCCACAGGGAAATTGTAACAACCGGCAAAAATAAGGTAATTCCGTACTAATTAATTAACGTAATTAAATATAATTATGTGTTGATTATTTAATTGAGGCCTTAGAGTAATAGCAATTCCCAAATAATGCATAGGAATGCATATGTTTAATGACAAAACATGACGGAATCATGTGCGAATAAATCTATCCGGTATGGACACTAGCGATTACCCGGTAAAAATTAAATAAGCGAAACGAATCCCGGACAACCGGAATATAAAATAAAACGTAATTTCACAAAATATAATGAGTTTTGGAACTCCAAAGCCATACGTGAAAGCTTATTATACAAATCTCCCGGTAACGAATAAAGCGCGCGTACCGCACCCGATACGCGCCTAGCTAATAATTTCACCCGACAAGAGCCCAAATAATTTATCAACGCTTAACCCGGACCATAATTAAATGTTATTAGTGATATTTTTAATATCCGGTTGACGCGCGATAAAAGCTCGAAAAATACCCGGACGAGACCCGAACAAGATTAACTTAAACATAACTAATAATGGGTATAAATTAGCAAAGTGGGTCCCACAAAAACACCCCCTTGGGGCCGGCCAAGGGCCCACTCAAGTGAAGATTACTTGAGTTACTTCTTAAATCATTAAAATTATTACCAATGATGAGTATGCATGCAATTGTATTGGGTAAGAGAAACTAACCCAATCACCTCTTTTCTCTCTCTCAATTCTCGGCCCAAACACCCTCCAATATTATCCCCAAGATTTTATTTAATATCTTCCATAATCTTACACAAAGATTACCAACCAATCCAAGCAAGATACAAATAATCTTGGAAGATTTGAGAATTAATATAAGTATAATCATACACCCACTTGAACAAAAAAAAAAAAGAAATCTTCTTCTTCTTCCTTGTGGCCGTAGCCCACCCCCACCCCCATCAAGCTTTTCTTACAATTTTCACACTAACAAATCACCTCTAGATCATAATCCATCAAAACCCCTTGTGTGTTCAAGAGCTTGGAGCTTAACCCCATTGGAAAAACACACTAAACCCCATCCAATCCAAGGTTGTCATCTTCCCTAGCCTTGAGCTAGTTGTAAGTATTCACCTTGTTTTGTTATTAATGTTCATACTATGTGTTTTATTGAGCAAGTTGTACATTGATGGGTTAAATATGGTTTTGAAATATAAAGCTTAATATATCTTACAAGACTAAAATAGATGAATAATAATATGGATGAATCAAAGAGTTGATGTTGGTAGTGGAATACTTCAAGAAATGCGAAAATATGTACATGCATGTAAAAATGATGATGATCTAAACATTATTTTTGAAAGAGACTTAAAAGTAATAAAAGATGGTTTTAATCATCATAAGATGACTAACTAATGTCAAAAATATAGTAAAATGGGTTAGAGGATCTTGCATGTAAAAGATTCATAATTAAAGTCTACTCACTTAGATGAGTGAAAATGGAATATGTTGGATAAAAACGTAATACACACATGTTAGTAGCATTAGTAATGAATTAGAAGACTAATGGAAGTGGAAAAAAATGTGAAAAGAACCAAACAAGTGAAATATGATTCTTCAAAGTCTACTAAAATGAAAGAAAAATACTAACTTTGGAAGTTAGGATGAAAAATACAACGAGCATAAGTTTAAGGACTAATATGGAAGACTTTGAAAGTTAATGGACTAAAATAAGCATTTTAGAAACTTGGGTCCAAGAATGTGTTATTGGAAGTTTAGTGTCAAAAACATAAAGAATAGTTTTTCCAAGTATAGTTTCGTGAAACTTGAGCAAAATACTTAATAAGTTGTGAAAATGTATTTTTATAAAAATAGAAGTTTTTATAAAAATAAGTGGTTAAGTTAAGGTTTTTGACAAAAATAAAGGTTTCGTAAAATATTGGACAAGAGTAACAACTTGAGGAAAACTTGTGCAAAAATGGATACTTTTATATAAATGGGAATATAAATGTATCGGAAACATTTTCGGGATACAAGTAACTAGTTGTACTAAAAATATAAAAGTATATTTTTCTTCAAGTAATATACGTTCGGAATTGGAAGTATGAATAATATACCATAGAACGGATATTAGAAGAAAATGTGGAAAAAGTTAACTAATGGACTTAGTAACATAAACTAACGATGACGTATAAACGGACAAACTAGAGAAAAAGGCCATAGCGGCAAAACGTGAAAATATATATTTTAGGAAGTAAAATATATATAACATGGGTGAAACTTATGTAACACTTTCCTAATTGTTGGAACAAATATTCGTGGGAGAAAGACTAATGAATTGAAACGTTAGACAACGTATGGACTTAACAAAGTAAACGCACACATTGATATATAGATACATACTTGTCTCGACGAAATTTTAGTATATCTATTTAAATGGGAAAATAGATACGCGAGAAGGAAAACCGAGACAAGTAGGTGAAGTATATCTACGGACGTGTAAGTCCCAACAAGACCCTAGTATATTTACTTAAATGGGAAAATAAATGTACGGCATGGTGAGTTGAGTCGGGCGTTAAAATATAGTATCGAACGACAAGAACTTAGCATATTTATTTAAATGGGAAAATAAATATGTGGCAAAGTGAGTCGGGTCGGGAGATAAGAATACATTATATTGAACGATACGATCCTAAGTATAATTATTTAAATGGGAAAATAATTATACGTTAGGTAGAGTTGTGTCGAGAATAATAGTGTACATGTTACAAATAATATTAACAAGATTAATATATAAAGAAAAGGGTAATCCATCGCCAATGGACCTAGGATGCGCGTCTAATTAAACGGGAATTGGGATAACACATGGTCGGGGAGTTGGGTGTACAACTTGCCAAGGCACATGCACTATAGGTGTAGTGACTTATACGCCTAGAAACATTTGTAGGTGCGAGACCACCAAATTTGCTATTTACTTCTTTGAGCCGAGCACAGTTTCAGGTGAGTTTCACGGCCCCATCTTTAAACTATTTTAACGTTTTTGGGGGAAAGATATGTTAGGGAAATGTTTGACGGGTTGGCACTTGAGTTATGATCGCCACTCGGGGTTGAGACCTCACTACTATAATCATTAATTCAGGAAAAGTGAAACCGAAGGAATATTTGAATAGTACTATTGGTGCCTGACAAGGCCCACCCCTAATCGATAGCGTCGATTATGCATAGGCGTATGCCTGGGGTGCACGTATTCTGAAATTAAGTCGTAGGAATACCGAGTAACGACTTGGAATGGGGCATTATTGTTGTCTTGGTTTGATTATAGGCTCAAGTAGAATTGTAGGAACTTGCAACTCCTATAAATTGTCATAACATGGAAAATTCCCAAAAGTTAATGTTTTGATAACTAAAACCTGTGAACTCACCAATATTTATATATTGACGATTTTTAACATATCTTTCAGGTAATTGATGAATGATGGAAAACATGGCGAGCTGGGTCGGGGGAATCTCTTAATGGGACGTCGGGTGTTATGAAGAGGCTTCATCTCTTTATCCCAAGGAATCGGGATATATATATGAGAAGCCACCTTATTTGAATTAAAAACAATTTTCGTTTATGTATGAATAATATGACATGATTATGACGTCTTAATAAATGACCCGTTTCTTTAATTACTTGTGATTTGCATTAATCTTGGCTTTATCCATTTGAACCGTCGCGCCACGTGTTTCCGCCGTAGTCGTGGTGTGACAGAAAGTGGTATCAGAGCCAAGGTTATAGCGAATTAGTTTTTAAAAAATCTAAACTATAACCGGATTTGGTTAAAAAAGATAAGGCTTTCAAAATAAAAATGCAAAATGCAATTAAGTATATTTTTAAAGAACAATGGGTATGAAGAGATTCCGACCAAGCTAGCCATGGGTATTGATATATGTTACTTTGGTATTAGAAGTAGGAAGATTACTGAAAACGTACTCCCTAACCTTCTAATAAAGAATATATAAATAATAGTACGGTTCTTTTGCCAGGGATGTCGAACGCTGAGAGTGACGCACCGAGCTTCGATAGCAGCATCCAGATCTTGTCGCCCCCACCGATCGAGGTGGTAGTGCTTGACCTAGAGAGTGATGACATGGAGGTAGACGCTGCCATTGGAGGCGTGGAGGACGAGACTGACCCCAGTGAGGACCCGAACTGGGCCCCCGCTGGAGATGACGTGGTCGCAGCGGCAGACCTACCGATGGAGGAGGCACCGCAGGCCGACTTGCCACTAGTACCGATACCGACCGCACCACTGCCGGTACGCCCTATCCGAGCCGTCAGGGATTTCCCTGTAGGCTGCGCAGGTCCGTCGCGACCAGCTCCCACTGGATCAGAGACCGTGGAGTCTCCATACAGATGGCGTACCCGCGCTGAGCGTGAGCCTCTACCCGCCCCTCACATTCCCGTTCCCCCAGGCATGATGCTTGTGCCTATTTCCCGGGGAAGGAACGGGTGGATATCGGACGACTCTGACGATGAGTCAGTGGCGTCTGTGGACCACATAGCCCTGCCCATACCCCCAGCTGCTCAGGAGGAGCCCATCGCTCCAGTGATAGAGCACGCCCCCTCTGCCCCGACAGCCTTACTCGCCCTACCAGAGCCCGTACCACAGGATGGGCCAGCCTCCGCAGGGCACATACTAGAGGGTAGCTCAACCCGTAGCTCTGAGTTGCACCGAGCCGGTATGACGGCATACGCTACTGCGAGCCCACCTACCCCCACCGTCGTGGCATCCACCCCGGAGTGGACCACTGTGACACAGCCTCTCATGGTCTCGATGGCCGAACTCATATCACCGACCTCAGCCACCATGACATTACCCATTACCACCTTTCCCATGATGCCACCCCTCACTGAGCTACTGACAGTACCCCCACCCGTACCATTCACCATGGGTGCAGAGATCCCCTTCATGATGACACCACCTGCACCATACCCTTTGAGTGCAGGAAACCCATACCAGATACCACCCCACTTTACCACTGGACCACCGGGCTTTGCCCAACCCTTTCCATCTCTACCGATACCAGACATTGTCGGCCCATCCCAGCCGACTTACCCTGACATACCCGGGCCGTCACAGCCCCATGTGATGACCCCACTGTCCGGACCGGCATGGTCCACTGTGATCTCCTTAGAGAGGGACTTCCAGACCCTCACCGACACAGTGCAGCGCACTGTGAACCAGATGGAGCAGCAGACACGACTGATGTGGGCCAGGATCATTGACTCCAGAGACGCACTAGCATATTACGCTGAGGAGTTACTGCGCATGGACGCGCATTGTGGGATTACAGGCGACGCGCATTTCGCTCATCGCCAGTTCTTGTATGATCGCATTATGGCGATCAGCATGTCCATCAGCATGTACGCCCCCCAGTACCAGTACCCGCCACCACCACCACCACAATAGAGACATCTCAGAGACACTCGAAGAATCATCTGCAGACATGGTAGTAGTAGTAGTATGATAGCATAGCACGAGTTATAGCACTCGTCTGCATTTTTGCCTAGCCGTGCGGGTTATGCCGGTATATGACATTATATTTCTATGGTATTTCAAGTAACGATGTATGAGGGATGTATCCCCTATTTTTGTTATTGCAAACAATCATTGTACTCGTGGTAATTGAAATTAATGAGAATTTTGTTATGGTGAAATGTGTTGTTATGATTGTCTACGATTATTATTACTTACCTTGTATACATTATGACTTGTGATGGTATGGTGATGTTGTGTTGACTATTGTGTTTGTATTTTGAGTTGTTGTTTGTGCTATATGTATGACGATGTTGTATGCATGATCGTCAAATTAACCTTTGATAATTATTATTGAAGAAAAATGGATCCATCCACTCGTAGCAACAGCGGAAATGGAGGACTACCCGCAACACCCGAGGAGCTTGAGGCACTAGTCTCGGAGCGCATAGCTCAAGCCCTCGCAGCACACAATGCCGCCCGCACTGAACGATCGCGGGATAGGTCCGGGAGCGACCGACGCGAAACCTCCCCCACTGAAATGGCCTCGCGAGAGCGTGGCTGCACATTCAAAGCTTTTCTGGACTGCAAGCCGTTCAACTTCGGTGGCACTGAGGGATCTGTCGGACTGATTAAATGGTTTGAGAAAACTGAGGCGGTGATCCGCATCAGTAGCTGTACTCCACGACAAGCGGTTATGTATGCCACTAACCTGTTCCTGGACCAGGCACTAACTTGGTGGAACGACCAAGTACAATCACTAGGAGACGATATTGCCTACTCCTTGTCCTGGTTGGAGTTAAAAGAGCGCATGATCGCCGAGTACTGCCCTGCAAGCGAAGTGCAAAAGCTAGAGACTGAATTCTGGAACCACACCATGGTTGGATCGGACGTAACTGGGTACACGTCCAGGTTCCATGATCTATCTCGACTGGTACCTCGTCTGATTACTCCGGAGAGCAAGAAAGTGGAACGATACCTATTCGGGCTGGCGCCACAGATTCGCGGCATGGTCACTGCTTCCAAACCCACGACCATGCGCAAGGCTATCGACCTCGCTATGAGCCTCACTGAAGACGCCATCCGAATGGGCACTCTAATCCGGAAAGTGTCAGGATTGAAGCTTACTGAGTCCAGCAGTGTAGAGGGCAAGAATGTGAGTGCAAGTTCAACGGTTGGGTTTAGTGATCAGGGAAATAAGCCAAGGTTCGGGAAACGCAAGCGCAATGACGGGAAAAAGGATGGGTCATCGGGTGGAACGAACAAGAAAGGAAAAGGGTATGTAGCCACAGGACGTGGGAATGGCGGAAAGCCGGGTTATCAAGGAAAGAATGGGATAATCTGCGGAAAGTGCCAGCGCACGGGGCACAAAACCGAAGAATGCAGGTCAGGAGCACCAAAGAATGGAGGAGCGAGGCCCTGCTTCTCGTGTGGGTCGCTTGACCATTGGAAGAGGGATTGCCCCAAGCTCAACAACCAAGCCCGTGGGCGAGCATTTGTGATTGGTGCCGGTGATGCACGACAGGACCCTAATGTGGTCACTGGTACGTTCCCTCTTAATGGTCATTATGCTTCTGTATTATTTGATACTGGCGCCGATTTTAGCTTCGTATCTGTCGAGTTTAAAAGATTACTTGGGCTAAAAACTAGTAAACTAGACACACCGTATTCTATAGAACTGGCAAATGGTAAAACTATAGAAACACGAGAAGTAGCGAAAGATTGTAAATTGGATCTTTGTGGTCACAAGTTTGATATTGATCTCTTGCCGGTAGTACTGGGTAGTTTTGACATAGTCGTTGGCATGGATTGGTTATCTGCACAACGTGCTATCGTTGTTTGCAACGATAAAATAATTCAAGTTCCCCTCGCGAGCGGTGAAACTCTGTCGATTCAAGGGGAAAGGCGTGGGACGCCATTACGAATTATTACCAGCATGAAGGCCCGAAAGTGTTTGAGAAAAGGCCTTGTTGCATTCTTGGCGCACGTGGTAGATAAGAAGGCCGACGAGCGAAAGTTAGAAGACATTCCGATAGCTAGAGATTTTCCAGACGTGTTCCCAGAAGATTTGCCGGGGTTGCCACCACCTCGACAAGTCGAGTTCCGCATCGACCTTGTTCCTGGAGCTGCACCCGTAGCGCGATCGCCATATCGCTTAGCTCCATCCGAGATGCAGGAACTATCCGGTCAACTGCAAGAGTTGTTAGACAAAGGCTTCATAAGACCAAGCTTCTCACCCTGGGGATCTCCCGTCTTATTCGTAAAGAAGAAGGACGGCACTTTTCGAATGTGCATTGACTATCGGGAACTAAACAAGTTGACCATCAAAAATCGCTATCCTCTTCCCAGGATCGACGATTTATTTGATCAACTTCAAGGATCCAGTTTGTACTCCAAGATTGATCTAAGGTCCGGCTATCACCAGTTACGTATCCAGGAAGAAGATGTACCGAAAACGGCGTTCAGAACTCGTTATGGACACTACGAATTCTTGGTAATGCCATTTGGATTGACCAACGCACCGGCAGTTTTCATGGACTTGATGAATCGCGTGTGTAAGCCATACTTGGACAAATTTGTCATTGTCTTTATTGATGACATTTTGATCTATTCGCGCACTAAAGAAGACCATGAGAATCACCTTCGGTTAATCCTAGAGGTACTGCGCAAAGAGAAGCTCTATGCAAAGTTTTCAAAATGTGACTTTTGGATTCGAGAAGGTCACTTCCTAGGCCACGTGGTGAATGAAAAGGGAATACATGTCGATCCCGCCAAGATCGAGGCAATTAAGAATTGGGATGCCCCTAGAACTCCTACTGAAGTGCGACAGTTTCTTGGCCTTGCGGGTTACTACAGAAGGTTCATCAAGAACTTCTCAAAGATAGCACAGTCTTTAACCATGCTAACCCAAAAGGATAGGAAGTTCGAATGGACGGAAAAGCAAGAAGAGGCATTTCAACTGCTAAAAGACAAGCTATGTGGCGCTCCGATACTATCACTCCCGATGGTACGGAAGACTTCGTAGTTTACTGTGACGCCTCTCACCAAGGATTAGGTTGCGTACTAATGCAACGAGAGAAAGTGATAGCATATGCTTCCAGACAACTAAAAATCCATGAGAAGAACTACACTACACACGATTTGGAATTGGGTGCCGTAGTGTTCGCACTCAAGATATGGAGGCATTATTTGTATGGAACCAAGTGCACAGTCTTCACGGATCATAAGAGTCTGCGACACATTTTCGATCAGAAAGAACTGAACATGCGACAACGGCGATGGGTCGAATTATTAAACGATTACGATTGTGAGATAAAGTACCATCCCGGTAAGGCGAACGTTGTGGCCGACGCCTTAAGTCGCAAGGAACGGATTAAGCCGTTGCGTGTCCGAGCTTTAGGTCTAACTATTCAGACGAATCTGACTGACCGAATTCGCGAAGCTCAGATTAACGCTCTTAAGCCCGAGAATGTCAAAGGTGAAAGACTGCGGAAAATGGTTGACTCACTAGAACCGAAGGCGGACCAAACCTTGTATTTCATGAGTAGGATTTGGGTTCCAGTGTATGGAGGATTACGAGAACTAGTATTGGCTGAAGCTCACAGTTCTCGATATTCGGTTCACCCTGGTGCGGACAAGATGTTCCACGATTTGAAGGGATTTTATTGGTGGCCAAACTTCAAGAGAGATATAGCAGCTTATGTTGCGCGGTGTTTGACTTGTGCAAAGGTCAAAGCCGAGCATCAGAGACCATCCGGTTTGCTCCAGCAACCGGAAATACCTGAATGGAAATGGGAACGAATTACCATGGATTTCATTTCTGAGTTGCCCAGGACGACGAGCGGCCATAATAAGATTTGGGTAATTGTTGATCGATTGACAAAATCCGCACACTTCCTGCCGATCCGCGAAACGGATGGACTGGAAAAGTTGACCCGTTTGTATATCAAGGAAATAGTATCTAAGCATGGTGTACCTACATCCATCATCTCCGATCGAGATGGTCGCTTCACCTCAAGATTTTGGGGAAGTTTGAACGATGCCCTTGGTACTCGCCTTGACATGAGTACCGCATATCATCCCCAAACCGACGGGCAAAGTGAACGAACCATCCAGACCTTAGAAGATATGTTACGAGCATGTGCAATCGATTTCAGCGGTAGTTGGGATACACACTTACCACTGGTGGAATTCTCATATAACAACAGTTACCATACGAGCATTCAAGCTGCACCTTTTGAAGCTCTATATGGACGTAAGTGTAGATCCCCACTATGTTGGGCTGAAGTTGGAGAAAAGCAACTTACCGGGCCCGAAATTGTTCAAGAAACAACGGACAAGATCTTCTTGATAAAGGAACGCCTCAAAGCGGCTCGTGACCGACAGAAAAGCTATGCTGACATGAGGCGAAAGCCTTTGGAATTTCAAGTCGGAGACCGGGTCCTACTAAAGGTGTCACCTTGGAAAGGTGTCGCGCGCTTTGGGAAGCGCGGGAAGCTGAACCCACGGTACGTTGGACCATTCGAAATCTTGTCCAGAGTAGGTCCCGTAGCATACAAGCTCAAATTACCTCAAGAAATGAACGGTGTACACGACACGTTCCACGTGTCCAATTTGAAGAAGTGCCTATCCGACGAAACTCTCATCATCCCTGCAGACGAAATCCACGTCGACGATAAGTTACATTTTGTCGAAGAACCAATCGAAGTGACTGATTGGAAGGTCCAAAAACTAAGGCGCAGTAAGATTAGGTTGGTCAAAGTGCGCTGGAACGCCAAGCGTGGACCGGAGTTCACGTGGGAAAGGCTGGACCAGATGAAGCGAAAATATCCTGCCCTATTCGAGAAGACCCCTATACCAGAGGACTCGAAGTGAATTCCGGGACGGAATTCTCTTAACGGGGGGAGAATGTAACAACCGGCAAAAATAAGGTAATTCCGTACTAATTAATTAACGTAATTAACGTAATTAAATATAATTATGTGTTGATTATTTAATTAAGGCCTTAGAGTAATAGCAATTCCCAAATAATGCATAGGAATGCATATGTTTAATGACAAAACATGACGGAATCATGTGCGAATAAATCTATCCGGTATGGACACTGGCGATTACCCGGTAAAAATTAAATAAGCGAAACGAATCCCGGACAACCGGAATATAAAATAAAACGTAATTTCACAAAATATAATGAGTTTTGGAACTCCAAAGCCATACGTGAAAGCTTATTATACAAATCTCCCGGTAACGAATAAAGCGCGCGTACCGCACCCGATACGCGCCTAGCTAATAATTTCACCCGACAAGAGCCCAAATAATTTATCAACGCTTAACCCGGACCATAATTAAATGTTATTAGTGATATTTTTAATATCCGGTTGACGCGCGATAAAAGCTCGAAAAATACCCGGACGAGACCCGAACAAGATTAACTTAAACATAACTAATAATGGGTATAAATTAGCAAAGTGGGTCCCACAAAAACACCCCCTTGGGGCCGGCCAAGGGCCCACTCAAGTGAAGATTACTTGAGTTACTTCTTAAATCATTAAAATTATTACCAATGATGAGTATGCATGCAATTGTATTGGGTAAGAGAAACTAACCCAATCACCTCTTTTCTCTCTCTCAATTCTCGGCCCAAACACCCTCCAATATTATCCCCAAGATTTTATTTAATATCTTCCATAATCTTACACAAAGATTACCAACCAATCCAAGCAAGATACAAATAATCTTGGAAGATTTGAGAATTAATATAAGTATAATCATACACCCACTTGAACAAAAAAAAAAGAAATCTTCTTCTTCTTCTTCCTTGTGGCCGTAGCCCACCCCCACCCCCATCAAGCTTTTCTTTCAATTTTCACACTAACAAATCACCTCTAGATCATAATCCATCAAAACCCCTTGTGTGTTCAAGAGCTTGGAGCTTAACCCCATTGGAAAAACACACTAAACCCCATCCAATCCAAGGTTGTCATCTTCCCTAGCCTTGAGCTAGTTGTAAGTATTCACCTTGTTTTGTTATTAATGTTCATACTATGTGTTTTATTGAGCAAGTTGTACATTGATGGGTTAAATATGGTTTTGAAATATAAAGCTTAATATATCTTACAAGACTAAAATAGATGAATAATAATATGGATGAATCAAAGAGTTGATGTTGGTAGTGGAATACTTCAAGAAATGCGAAAATATGTACATGCATGTAAAAATGATGATGATCTAAACATTATTTTTGAAAGAGACTTAAAAGTAATAAAAGATGGTTTTAATCATCATAAGATGACTAACTAATGTCAAAAATATAGTAAAATGGGTTAGATGATCTTGCATGTAAAAGATTCATAATTAAAGTCTACTCACTTAGATGAGTGAAAATGGAATATGTTGGATAAAAACGTAATACACACATGTTAGTAGCATTAGTAATGAATTAGAAGACTAATGGAAGTGGAAAAAAATGTGAAAAGAACCAAACAAGTGAAATATGATTCTTCAAAGTCTACTAAAATGGAAGAAAAATACTAACTTTGGAAGTTAGGATGAAAAATACAACGAGCATAAGTTTAAGGACTAATATGGAAGACTTTGAAAGTTAATGGACTAAAATAAGCATTTTAGAAACTTGGGTCCAAGAATGTGTTATTGGAAGTTTAGTGTCAAAAACATAAAGAATAGTTTTTCCAAGTATAGTTTCGTGAAACTTGAGCAAAATACTTAATAAGTTGTGAAAATGTATTTTTATAAAAATAGAAGTTTTTATAAAAATAAGTGGTTAAGTTAAGGTTTTTGACAAAAATAAAGGTTTCGTAAAATATTGAACAAGAGTAACAACTTGAGGAAAACTTGTGCAAAAATGGATACTTTTATATAAATGGGAATATAAAAGTATCGGAAACATTTTTGGGATACAAGTAACTAGTTGTACTAAAAATATAAAAGTATATTTTTCTTCAAGTAATATACGTTCGGAATTGGAAGTATGAATAATATACCATAGAACGGATATTAGAAGAAAATGTGGAAAAAGTTAACTAATGGACTTAGTAACATAAACTAACGATGACGTATAAACGGACAAACTAGAGAAAAAGGCCATAGCGGCAAAACGTGAAAATATATATTTTAGGAAGTAAAATATATATAACATGGGTGAAACTTATGTAACACTTTCCTAAGTGTTGGAACAAATATTCGTGGGAGAAAGACTAATGAATTGAAACGTTAGACAACGTATGGACTTAACAAAGAAAACGCACACATTGATATATAGATACATACTTGTCTCGACGAAATTTTAGTATATCTATTTAAATGGGAAAATAGATACGCGAGAAGGAAAACCGAGACAAGTAGGTGAAGTATATCTACGGACGTGTAAGTCCCAACAAGACCCTAGTATATTTACTTAAATGGGAAAATAAATGTACGGCATGGTGAGTTGAGTCGGGCGTTAAAATATAGTATCGAACGACAAGAACTTAGCATATTTATTTAAATGGGAAAATAAATATGTGGCAAAGTGAGTCGGGTCGGGAGATAAGAATACATTATATTGAACGATACGATCCTAAGTATAATTATTTAAATGGGAAAATAATTATACGTTAGGTAGAGTTGTGTCGAGAATAATAGTGTACATGTTACAAATAATATTAACAAGATTAATATATAAAGAAAAGGGTAATCCATCGCCAATGGACCTAGGATGCGCGTCTAATTAAACGGGAATTGGGATAACACATGGTCGGGGAGTTGGGTGTACAACTTGCCAAGGCACATGCACTATAGGTGTAGTGACTTATACGCCTAGAAACATTTGTAGGTGCGAGACCACCAAATTTGCTATTTACTTCTTTGAGCCGAGCACAGTTTCAGGTGAGTTTCACGGCCCCATCTTTAAACTATTTTAACGTTTTCGGGGGAAAGATATGGTTGCTAAGAACAATATGTTCTTAATGGATGCAATTCATGCTGAATCTTCCTCAACTGCTGCTGTTCAATCTGCTTCAACAACTGCTGCTTATTATTCTGATGCAACAAAGCTGTGGCATTTGAGAAATGGACACTACAACTCTCAATCCATTAAGACACTGCCTGACAAAAAAAATGGTGATTGGATTGCCCAAAGTTCAAGCTGCTAAAAAGTGTTCAGGTTGCATATTTGGGAAACAAGGCAAGCATGCATTCAGTTCAAGGTAATGGAGAGCAAAGAAGAAACTTGAGCTGGTGTATTCTGATGTATGTGGTCCAATGCATGTGCCTAGTCTGGGAGGTAGTTTCTATTACTTATTATTTGTTGATGACTTTACTAGGATGCGTTGGGTTTATTTCATTTAAGAAAAATCTGAAGTGTTTACAAAGTTTAAAGCTTTTAAGGCCTTGGTTGAGAAAGAAGCTGAGTGTTCTCTCAAGACCTTAAAAACTGACAGAGGGGGTGAGTTATGTTCAAAAGAATTCAATTCATTTTGTGAATTGAATGGTATCAAACATGAACTCACTCCTCCCTACACACCACAACACAATGGTGTTGTAGAGAGGAAAAATAGAACTGTCATGGGACTCATTAGAAGCATGATTAAACAAAAGCAAATGCCTAATTATTTTTTGGCAGAGGGGGTTGCAACAACAGTCTATTTAATCAATTTGATGGTTACAAAGACACAAAGTGACAAAACACCATATGAAGCATGGTATAGTGAAAAGCCTCGGGTAGATCACTTGAGAGTATTTGGAAGCTTGACTTATGGGGTAACTCCAAATCAAGGAAGAAGAAAGCTTGATGACTGGTCAGAAGCTGCTGTTTTTATTGGTTATATTCCTGAAACTGATGGTTACAGGTTATATAATCCAAAGACTAAAAGAGTGTATACTGGAAGAGATGTTGAGATTCATGAGGACACTAAATGGGACTGGGGAGAAGGAGCAGGCAAGAAGAATTATGATGCAGCATACATTGATCCATTTCCTGATATGGAGTTTCTTAATGAGGCCGATGTAAATGATTCTGATCATGATCAAGTGCCATCCTTTTCATCTACTGAGTCTAGTCATAATACTGACAACTCAAGTAGTGTTAATGAAGGAACCAGTGAGCAAGGTCCCTCAAGTGAAAGTTCATCACCATTTCCCAAGTTGAAGGCTCTTAGTGAAGTATATCAGTCTGCAAGAAAGGTTAATGTGGACTATGAAACTAACACTCTTTTAGATGATCTTACTGCCTGTCAATTTGCTCTTAATGTCATAGATCCAATGAATTATCAAGAAGCTGTTAAGAAAGAAGAATGGAGGGTGGCAATGAAAGAAGAACTTCAAGCTATTGAAAAGGATGATACTTGGCAGTTGGTTACAATGCCAATTGGAAAGAATTTGGTTGGTCTTAAATGGATCTTTACGACCAAAATTGGGCAGAATGGAGAGATACTCAGGCACAAGGCAAGGTTAGTGGTGAAAGGATACTCACAGCAGGAAGGGATAGATTTTTAGGAAACATTAGCACCTGTTGCCAGGTTTGAAACTATAACAGTGGTTTTAGCTGTTGCAGCTCAATTAGGTTGGCAAATACATCAATTAGATGTTAAGTCAACCTTTTTGAATGGTGAATTGAGTGAAGACATCTATGTTCAGCAGCCTGAAGGTTTTGAAGTTGTTGGTAATGAAGATAAAGTATACAAGTTGAAGAAGGCTTTATATGGGTTTAAACAGGCTCCTAGCAGAGTATGCCAAAATTGATACTCATTTTTTGAAGCATGGTTACAAAAGAAGTCACAATGAACCTACCTTGTATGTTAAGAAGGTGGAAAGTAGTCACATTATCTATGTATGCATATATGTAGATGATATTATATGCACAAGCTCTTCCTTGAAGTTGATTGATGAATTTAAGAAGGCCATGAAAGAAGAGTTTGATATGTCTGATATGGGATTATTAAAATTTTTTTGGGGCTGGAAATTGTTCAAACAAGGTCAGAGATCTTTCTGTCTCAGCAAAAGTATGCCAAGAATTTGCTTGCTAAGTTTGGTATGTTAGGCTGCAATGCAGAGACTATGCCAATGCAGATTAATGAGAAGTTGAGGTTAAATGATCAAGCTTACAAAGCCAATGCAGTCACTTATAGAAGTTTGGTAGGTGGGTTAATTTATTTGACCAATTCTAGGCCTGATTTGGCCTATTCAGTTGGGATAGTGTCAAGGTTCATGCAAGTTCCATCTAAGACTCATTGGGGTGCAGTTAGGAGAATTTTAAGATATGTTGCAGGCACCTTGGAGTATGGGATTTGGTATAAAAGAGGAGCAGAAGTTAAGCTTATTGGTTATAGTGATAGTGATTGGGGAAGAAGTGTAGATGACAGGAAAAGCATCTCAGCTAATGTTTTCACTTTGGGCAGTGGTGTGGTGACATAGAGTTCAAAGAAGCAGTCTACTATGGCTCTATCTAGTACTGAAACTGAGTACATTGCAGCCACAACAACCACTTGTCAAGCCATATGGTTAAGAAGAATTTTGAATGAATTGGAGCTGCCTCAACAAAAGCCTACTGTTTTATTTTGTGACAACTAGTCCACTATTAAGCTCAGCAAAAATCCTATTTTGAACAACAACTCTAAACACATAGAGTTAAAACATCATTTTGTTCATGAAATGGTGGCCAATGGTGAAGTTGTTTTGGAATTCTATAATACTAAGGATCAATGGGCAGATATCTTGACTAAGGCACTTAGTAGGGAGAAGTTTATATGGTTCAGAACTCATCTTGGTGTAATGGAGTTTGAATCAAGAGGGGATGTTGAAATGTGATTCTAACTAGCATGCATGCATGCATGCACGTGCAGATTGACTGGCTCCTGTTTCTGTTTTGGTTCTCCTAGTCTTCAGGCTTTGTATTTGAATAAGTTTACGTTAACTAGTTGTTGAGTTGGTCCTCGTTATCAGGCTAACCGTTATGTTCTTTTCCTTTAAATAGTTAGTCGTATTTCTCTTTGATGTATTCACTTTCATTTTCAATTGAGTTCAATAATAGAGCCAAGCATTTAGCAGTATCATTTGTGTTCTTGTGTGTGTATCATTTATCATTTATCAGGCTAACCGTTACGTTCTTTTCCTTTAACCCGACAGACCCGTAAACGAACCGGACTACTCTGACCCGACCGTCCCATGAACGAACCAGACTGTTCCAACCCGCTCGGCCTGTTAACCAATCGGACTGTTCCGACCCGACCGGCCCGTTAACCAATCGGACTGTTCCGACCCGACCCGACCGGCCCGTTAACCAACCAGAGTGTTCCGACCCTACCGGCCCGTTAACCAACCGGAGTGTTCCGACCCGACCGGCCCGTTAACCAACCGGAGTGCTCTGACCCGACCGGCCCGTTAACCAACCGGACTGTTCCGACCCGACCGGCCTGTTAACATACCGGACTGTTCCGACCCGACCGGCCCGTTAACCAAGCGGACTGTTCCGACCCGACCGGCCCGTTAACCAACCGGACTGTTCCGACCCGACCGGCCCGTTAACCGACCGGACTGTTCCGACCCGACCGGCCCGTTAATGAACCGGACTGTTCCGACACGTTAACGAACCGGACTGCTCTGACCCGACCAACCCATGAACGAATCAGACTGTTCAAACCCGACTGGCCCGTGAACGAACCGGACTATTCCGACCTGACCGGCCCGTGAACGAACCGGACTGTTCCGACCCGACCGGCCCGTGAACGTACCGGACTGTTCCGACCCGACTGGCCCTTGAACCAACCGGACTGTTCCGATTCGACCGGCCCGTTAACCAACCGGACTGTTCCGACCCGACCGGCCGGTTAACCAATCGGACTGTTCCGACCCTACCGGCCCGTTAACCAATCGGACTGTTCCGACCCGACCGTTAACCAAGTGGACTGTTCCGACCCGACCGGCCCGTTAACCAACCGGACTGTTCCGACCCGACCAGCCCGTTAACAAACCGGACTGTTCCGACACGACGGCCCGTTAACGAACCGGACTGCTCTGACCCGACCGGCCCGTTAACGAACCGGACTGTTCCGACCCGACCGGCCCGTTAACCAACCGGACTGTTCCGACCCGACCAGCCCGTTAAGGAACCGGACTGTTCCGACACGACGGCTCGTTAACGAACCGGACTGCTCTGACCCGACCGGCCCGTTAACGAACCGGACTGTTCCGACCCGACCGGCCCGTTAACCAACCGAACTGTTCCGACCCGACAGGCTTGTTAACCAAACGGACTGTTCCGACCCGACCGGCCCGTTAACCAACCGGACTGTTCCGACCCGACCGGCCCGTTAATAAAAACGAACATTCATATTCACACCCATATAAAAAAAACATATTACACAAAATAAAAAAAATAACATTTAATAAAAAACCAAACATTTATATTCACATCTCTAACTCATCTTAAACACTCACACTACACTTATAAAAATCAAACATTATTATTCAATCATTGCCAATGATTACCAATGATTGGAAATGGATTAGGGCTTAATGACGGGTCGTGGAGGCCTTGATGGGCCGTCATTTTTGTCGGGTGGTGCCTCGATGGGCCGTAAAGGCCTTGACGGGCCATCGAAGGTTGTGCAAATAAAAACCCTAGTTGTGTATATAACCGGCCCTTACTTTTTAACGTAAGTGACAAAAGTCCAAACCTAAAATGACACTTTTACAACTCTTAAGGAAATTAGGAAACCACAATTTCAGCCTAACCCACCAAGAACTCAATACCCAAATTCATGATTATTAATCATCAATCTCTATAATGGATCTTTATCGTCATCATAGAAGTATGCAACTGAGAGCAATGGCACTATGGCTGAGTGCCCAACAGGCCAACACTAGTGGAGGAGGATGAAGAGTTTCTTATGGATACCAAAAAGAATAGGCAACCACTCACCATATAAACAGTCACCATGAACACACACTTAAATAGGAATTTAAAAAAATAGTTTTAGTAAATCATGCTTAAGTTGATCAACATATGGACACCTTTTATACACTCATGATCAGTCGACTAATTAAGTCTACATACTAATCAACATAAAACCAAAAGTATAAAAAGTATTGAAAGATGGTGTGTTGTATTCCGCTTAATTTGGCCCTTTCCTTAAGCTCAAACGAATTACACTAAAAAGATTTATTAATAAGTTAAATAACTAACTAAACTATTAATAAACTAGTCGTTTCTGTAACACCCTAACTCACTTTGCCAACTTGGAGTGAATCTATAATAGGGTGTTACGTTTGTCTTAATTAATTTCATTATAAAGAAAAAAAAACCTAATTTCAGTTTATATAAATGTTCTTTCTTAAAATGTTTACTCAACGCTTTTATTTTCCACATGAATTCTCCTCTCTTCATTTATATTTTGTCCTATACTTTTTATTTATTTTCTATTCTTTATATCTTTTTAAAGAAAAAAAATTCTTTTTTGGAATGTTCACAAGTTTTAATCTTTCTACATCATGAAGCAAATTTTTATATAAATTTAATGTTTCTATATTGTGTTAACGTGAATTTCCCAATTTATTCAAACAAATTCCTATATATCAACACAGATTTTTCACATTTGTTCGTATCCGAAATTTCAGACGGGCTCTCCACCATCTGAACCTGCCACAAGCCCTCCTACGAGACACCTGATCACATATGGATGTTCGCCTAATGTCCATTTGAGACACCTGATCACATATGGATGTTCGCCTAATGTCCATTTGAGACACCTTTATGTTTCTTCGTTTTGAGCTATTCTGTATTCTCTCTCCTTTAATAGTTGTTTTTTTATTTTATGAAACGTACTTAAACTTTAAAAAAAGTTATTTTATATGCTATTTCTAATAGTTATTTATTAATTGCAGATAACAATTTTTCAATTTAGTGATATTTTGTTGATTTCTTCTTTTGACATTTCATGAGATTAATTAACGTGCTTGTCTATTCTAACATTATTGTTTTGTATGCATAAACAAAAGTTGATTGCCATTTATCATGGAAAAGTATATACAAGCATACATTCAGTGCCCACTAATCACAGCATTGTCTACATCCAAATGAAACCTCGGATTTCTTTATAACCATCAACTAATCTACACCATTTTTTCCAAAACAAAAATGGCAGTTGATCATGGATCAAGAAATACCATCTTGACGTATGCCATCTTATTACTATCAATCATCATCTTCATGTTGATCAATCACTGTGAAGGATCTTTATTGTCATCAATGAAGTATGCAAATGTGTGCAATGGCACAATGGCTGAGTGCCCAACACTAATGGAAGAAGATGAAGAGTTTCTTATGGACACCGAAGAACATCGACGTATGTTGGCTCAGAAAAAATCTATTACTTATCCTGTTCTCAAGAACACTAATCCAGTTTGCGGCCAAAGTTGTCAAGGAGCTTATAAAGTTAATAAGCACAGGCTATGTAAGAAAACAAATTACTGCGACCGCGGCTAGGAGTTGTTTTGGAGTAATTCTTGTGGTTGTTTTATGTATTAAGCTTAAAAAGGTATTTTGTTGTAAAACAACAGCCTATTAGTAACCAACATACAAAATATTAGAATTATGAACAAAGATTAGATGAATATATAGAGAGAGATAGAATAGAGACATCTTATTCATTGAGTGCATCATAACAATTACATGAAGCCTCTATTTATAGGGACTTAACATTAATTCAAAGGTAATGACTAGATGGAGGTTTTGTATGTGGAGAGTCACCACATTAAGATGCATTCATAACACTCCACCTTGACTATCCACATCATGAAATAATATACCATAATATATTCTTTTAATACGCTTATTGATGCTGCCTCATTAAAAACCTTGCTAGGAAAACCCAGTGGGAAAAAACCATAGCTAAGGGAAAAAGAGTGCAACGCGTATTAACTCCAACTGATACTTCGGGATCAGTTGACTCGTTAAAAACCTTATTAAGAAAACACGGTGGGACAAAACTCAGTGAAGGCAAAAATAGTGCACCGCTTCTAATACTCCCCCTCATTTTAATATGTATCTTTCGAATGACTGTGTCGATCTTCTATGAAAGTTGCTCAAAACTTTTGTAGCCAATGAATTGGGTCTTGATCTCTTTATGTACAATTCTTTAAACAAAGCAATGATGTATGATCTTCATGTCAGACTTCAAGTGAACCTTCTCGTATATGCGTGCCATGAAATAAACGAGTGTGTTGTGTTACATTCCCTGCATTAATAAGACTAACCAAATCCTTTTTTACGGGTTAGTAAAATACAAACTCATATTTTTTCATACCTTGAAAGTATTAAAGTATTTGATTTTAAATCATTTCAATGTTTCCTCTCTGGAAACAAATTATATCTTATTAATAAAATCATATAAATAGATGATAAATGTAGTTTTGTATAACGAGCAAGAAATATTGCATCAACTGCATTTAAATATCGTACTTATAGACTAATAATATTTGTGATAAGAATACTTTGTTTTATACCAAATGATCAAACTTTTAGAGATGGACTTTGACATATTAAAATGTCCAACATCTTTTGAATGTAGTTTAATTGATATATAAGAATATCGTAAATGCTCAACTTGCGTACCATCTCTTCACGAGATAATGATATCATCAACATATCTTATAATTTTTATAAACATGATATTGTTGAATTAAAACACATGATCGAGTACCTCATACTCATATCTCTTTTCTTCGAGGTAACTATCCAGTTGATTATACTATGTTTAACTCGACTATTTTAGTCCGCACATAGAAATTGTTAACTTCATATAACATATTTCATGTGCTTTTAGTTTCAATGCCTCTTGCATTTACAATCAGTCATGGACTTCCTTTCATGTACGTGAGCACACTCTTTAAGAGTTTTGCCATTTAAACCTCATAAGTTAGCATATCTTTTTCCATATCATATTCAAAGAACTCATCACCAATTGTTTCACTTTCATTTCGTGTAGAATTCTCATTCAAATAATTTTGCATATCAAGTAATTGGATGTCCTTTAATACATTTTAAGTATGAGCTATGTCCATTGTAAAATGCTCCACCCTCTTTTCAAGATATACTTTGATGGATTAGTAAACATATCACACATATACTCGAATTATAGGTCAAGCAACAAGTGCACTATGTCAAGAACTTTCAAAAATCCCCCTTTCAAAAGTTCTACAGAGTCTCTCGATAATGCTCAGACATTATCACTGTAAATTGCGAGTGAACTTTTAAAAGGAAATTTTTGCTACAAGTTGGATAATACAATCAAACTTATGTTGCTCATTATCGGGATATCTCATGAGTTTTATAACACTCAACCCCATTATTTTAGTCCATACATATTATATTACCTTAACATAATACTTCTTAAGGTATTGATATCAATGTTGCAGGCATCATCAATCCATCAAGGACTTTTCATCTTGACCAATTACGCAAGTGCATTAACTTTTCAATTGGAAGAACAATAACATCTATTTCTCCAATATATATTGTACCATTCTTATACATTAAAGTATCATAATCACCAGGTTAAGTTTATAACCTGTGGTGTATTGGTGCACAATAATCACATCCTACGATGTTTCATATTACCTTTTAAGCACTTAGTTGCTTTAGGATACTCATGAGGAGTTCCACTTATATTCAATTAAATCATATAACAAACATAACTCAAAATTGAATCTATTTATTCTGATCATAACGTTCTCGAGAACTTACGTTACAAGATTTTGACACATTAAATCCTTCATCAGGTATTTTCATGTAAACTTTCAGTGTCAAGTAAATCATGATATTTATTAGACGCATTTCAATTCTCTCTTTGCATTACCAGACTAATAACATGATGAAAAATTATTGTATCCATCACTGGAGAATGCGTCTCCTCATAATCAATTATGGGTCTTTGCGAAATTCTTGTGCCACCAAATTACCTTATATCATTTTCTTTTCAAATGTTGATTCGCACAAAAGACCTTTTCATATCCATATGTTTTACAACTTTTATTGTATGGACAACTGGTCCAAAACTTTCATTTTCAATAGAGAATTCAAATCTGCCGTATTTGCGTCTTTCCATTTTGGCCAATCATTTCTTTGTATTCATTATTAGGCAGATCTTAAATCTTGATCCTCATTTCAAGTGCTACATTACATAAAATTTATAACGACGTCGACTTTATTTTCGATTCCATACATTTCGTAGACATGATACTATATAACGAGATCTCTTTATTTTCAGGTACCTGAGGTTCTTCTGGAACCATCATGTCTAATGTCTCTTCAGGAGACCTTTTTACTATAACCTCGACTTGACCATCTTTCTTACTTGCTCCAATTTCGAGGATTTTTATTCTTGGAACCGACTAGTCTACCACGCTTCAGGCATGCCATAGACATATCACCAATGTATGATTGCCCTTTCTGGGACACTAATTCAATTGGAGCACTTAGCTAGTCACTATATTTAGGTCAGTGAATACATCTGGTAATCAATTTATTCTTGTAAATGAATTATCCTTTGTACTTTCGGTTCACACTTATTAATTTGAGGATCAAGTGATAATTCATTTCATCTTTTTCAACTGCTTTTTATCTCCCCCTCATGTTGGAAATATTGATTGTTAAATAAAAATCAATCAATCAAATCGCACCTTTAACGACTTTAAGTACGTGGTTATCAATATATTCTTATCCAACATATATTCTCAACATTCTTTGAAGTCCCATCTTTTGTGCATTGTGGTGGATCAATTGCAAAATATATCGCACATCAAAACAATAGATGAGAAGTGTTTGGTTCCTGACCGAAAACCAATTATAATGGGGAAAAGGTTAAATAACTTTTTGGCTTAATGTGAATAATATTACATCATGTAAAAATACATGCTCCCACATACATATATAAACCTTTGCTCTCATGATTATTGGCTTCACAATTAATCATATGCGTTTAGCCATCATCTTTAACAAAAACAACAACATTTGTCACATGTAGTTTGACACTTATTTCAATAATCATTAAGAAAATAGGAATCAAGATCACCACATTTATCAAAACTAATATGATAGTCTAGAGTAATGTGCTTGCTATCTTATCAGCTAAGCCACTTTCAAGCAAACTTCAGGTTGCGAATTTGATAACCATTTAGACGATGCATCGATTTTAGAACACTAAATGGTATCATGTTGGGATACACATACCCTTTTATCATTTCCGTACCATATTAGAGATTTACACCCATATTAGTTGCTAAATAATTATCTTCCCCTTGAGAGCAAACATTGTATGTTTAATTACCATGAAGAATCTTCTGGTCCTTCAATATTTTTCACATCATCAGTGAAACGGAATGGTCTAACCGGTCAAGCCAATTTATTGTAATTCATGATCCGAAAACTTCTAGTTTACGATCATATATTCTTTAGTTGTACTCGTGTTTGTCTAATACACGATAAGAAATACGAGAGAATATTGTATAACTATTTCAAACATTCTTGTTATACACATGTTTCCCATATCTTATTCTCGTATGATTACTCCCTTAATGTGCAACTTCTTGTGAGCAATTTCAATATTAACATGTTGACCTTATTTACAGGATGATCTTTACAATTTTGCTCATTCACCATGATCACACTTTTATATCGAGCATGATCATTATCACATATTAACTTATTTGATCTCATTTACTTGAGCATCATAATAATTTCCTCAATTACCATGATCATGAACTTTACATTGATCATTATATCATCACATTCACTTCAAGGAATGGACTATAACTACATAACTTTCATGGTGTCATCAATACAATTTTCTTAATTATGTATATGATCACAACTTTTATACAACTCTTTATATCATCACATTTCCTTTGAATGAAGTACAACCATATCTTTATATCGATCAATAACGTCACGTTCACTTTAGGGAACGGATTATAACAACATAATTTTCATGGTTGCACCATCAAAGTTTCCTGAGTTATGTACATGATCACGACCTTTACACCAATCATTATGTCATCGCATTCACTTCAGGAAATGGATTAGAGCGACAACCTTCATATATTGTGGTCATTTCAAACCTTATATGTTCTTTGATAATCTTGCTACTTCAAGAGCATACATGAGATATGACACTGGAAGCTGTTTTAATCAACTTGTGTAAATAATCTTCTCATCCCATAACACTAATTGAGAAGAAGTTATATGACCGAATCATTAAGATTTATCATTCTAAATTCTTATAAGCTTCAATAAATTTATAAATTAATTTATTCACAATTAGTGGTATAACTGTGTGATAATATACCATAATGTTTTCTTTAAAACTGATAACATACGAAACACAATGTATACATAAAGTTGTATTATATACTTATGGATAGAATAAATGAGACTACTCATTGCCATATTCCAATGATAACGCCTTTTGTTTTAGTTCGTTCTACTAAAAATATTTATGATAAGTTTAATGATAATTAATATCTTGATTTATTACACTTTATTCTCATACATTACACAAATGTATGTTGTAAATTTAATTGAATGTAAGTTGTGGGTCAAGATCGTGTACAAAGTGCTTTTTTTTGTGAGAAGTGTGAGAAGTATTAAAAATTGATACTTAGGCATCATTTTTTGAACTTAGTCGTGATGTTTTGGATTGTTTTGCCTATAAAAATACCAAACATAACAATTAAAAACCGAAAACAATGTATTTTAGGCTTAAAACTTAAAACACCATGCTAAGAACATTAGCAGTGTGTTTTAAGCGTTAAGTAGTGTGTTTTAGCTGTTTTTTAATTTTAATGACTATAATACATTGTATTGTGTTTTAGATTGTTGTGTTGGGTGTTTTTCAAGTTAAAACAACCTAAAACATCATTCCTAAATCCAAAACATGATGTTTACATGTCAATTCTTAGTCCTTCTCACACTTCTCACGAAAAATGTACTTTGTACAGGATCCTAAACCTGTAAGTTGTATCAATTAAATAATTAAATGTATATAAAATGCAATAGAAAAAATAAAATAAAATAAAATAAGACCTAACCATAGGCAATATAAAATGTAAGTCCTCCAAACAAATAAAACACTACAAGACCAAAATATCCTTCATGAAAACAAAGCGAGATAAAACAATAAAATTGTCGTATTGAGTATTATAGGCGTGTTCAAAAGATTTGATGAAAGTGTCAAGATTATCATAGGCGTGTTCAAAAGAGTTTGTTTACAACAACAATTTTATCAAGCTGTCATGATTGTCTAAATAAAGAATATAGTTACGTAAACTATAATTTGGATTACAACCAAATTATATGACTTGGATATTATTCACTTTTCAAACATGATTCTCGTTTTAACCCAAAATTGTATGAATTACAATATGGATTGTGTTGAGAGAGTGAACAAAAACAAAATAACTAGAACATGTAGACTTACCCTATGTTAATATAATCTAACTCCAAAAGCAACTCGTGCTGATAACGTGTTGTAAAACAACAGCCTATTAGTAACCAACATACAAAATATTAGAATTATGAACAAAGATTAGATGAATATATAGAGAGAGATAGAATAGAGACATCTTATTCATTGAGTGCATCATAACAATTACATGAAGCCTCTATTTATAGGGACTTAACATTAATTCAAAGGTAATGACTAGATGGAGGTTTTGTATGTGGAGAGTCACCACATTAAGATGCATTCATAACATATTTTAATTTCTTGATCTGGATTATTGTTCTTGTTGTCCATATATGTACACGTTACCTGTTTATTGAGAGAAACTAAACTCATGAATGGAACATGTATTGTTGTTCATTAACCATGACCATAGTCACAAGATTCACTAGTTAGGCTGCGTATAGCGAACCGAATCGCGCATACCGAAATCGGCTACATTCGCGACCCGTTCGCTAGGGTTCGCGATCTGATTCGTAGAATTTAGCGTACCCGATTTGTGTAGAATTTTGAACCAAATATCACAAATTCGTATACCGGATTGTCGAATTCGCTGTGTAGATTTACTGCGATTCGCGAATCATAATTAAAAAGCTATTTCTGCTGCAATTATGGTTTGTTTTTAGAACTTATAATTATGAACTTTGTTAGTTTGTTTTATGTTTTGTACTTTTGCTTGCTTGCCTTAAAGGCTGCTTTGTTTTGGATTATGATTATGAAATGTTTATTAGAGTTACTTGAAAAAAAATATATTGTATAATGTTTATATACGATACGACGTACCAACTTATAGGATACACTGTACCGCGTACCGAATGAACCTACCCCCTCGTGCCGAATTTTAGAAATGCACGAACCGCGTACCCGTTTTCGTACCATGAACCGAAGCATACCGCTATTCATGTGACTATGACCATGACACTTTTGAAATTATTAAGAATGACTATGCAAAGATTCACGAGAAGAAACGGAAGATGTACGAGGGAATAAGAAGGATGATTGAGACGTGTGTTGGCCTCGATCGATATCAAACATTAGCTGCTAAAAAGTCACAATGGGCCAATTGGTGAACACAGACTAAACATTCAAGTCTATGATAGGACTTGTGTTTGAGATTGACTACAATGGTCAAACACTTAGCTTAACCCAAAGAAACAATGGAAGATCCTTGAAGGTTTAGGCTATGGAGAACAGAGTTAGGAGAGAGAGAGAGAGAGATTTAGAAAGAGAGAGAATTGGGCAGGAATGTTAATGTATTCGATTAACTGCCCTAACCAACTATTACATCTGACTTTTATAGTCAACATACCCACACATTTTGACTAGGGTTTTGGGTACATGACATCACATTCTAGGGTACATGACATCACATTCTGGGGGTATGTGTCAGCTTTTTATTGGTGTATGATGTGGGTCAGGGTATATGATTCCTAATTGAGGGGTGTATGATTCCTAAATACCTTTGACTATTGTATATTTGTATATACTTTGGTGGCACATTTAAAACAAAAACAGAAAAAGAAGAGATTAAACCGCAACTACATATATATTCCTTCAAGTTTTAAAATTTACGTTTACACCTTATAGTTTCTAAAAACTCTATAAAATGTCATTTTAGCCTGAGTTCTTACTTCTCGATTTACCAATTATATTTCTTTATTTATGTTAATGGAAAAAGTACCTACTCACTTGGTTATTGTTGTGTATGTGTCGGTAAATTCATGTTGGTATATATTCATGTTATAACATAAACGATATAAATTCACGTTTCGACATGAGATTTTTTCTGAAACAAGTTTGGTCAAATATAATACGTTTTCTTATTTTAACATACAATATCAGTTGGTTTACATTTTTGACGTAAATTGTATTAGGAAACGAGTCGACTCAAATATTAATAATATATTGTATATTTGGTAAATTGATATTGTAACTTAATGTAGAGATATCTCCCTAATTATAGGAGATTACGTTTTGTATTATAAAAGGATTATCAATCAATGAGAATTACCAAGTTATCGCTGCAAACCCCGTGATACTATTGCGGCTAGGGATGAACAATTTGTAACTTAATGTAGAGATATCTCCCTAATTATACGAGATTACATTTTGTATTATAAAAGGATTGCCAATCAATGAGACTATTCAAGTTGAATCAATCCCTTTCATGGTATCATACCATTGGTCCTCCTAAACCCTACCCACCACCGCTGCCTACCTCTATCGACTGCATCCTTGCTGTCGATCACTTCTTTTCTGTCGGCTGCTCTATTTCTTTTCAGCCCTCACTGTTACCATAATAAAAACTCATGTTCCAATCATTTTGGAAAAAGATTCAACATACTATACAACCTGGAAAACTTTGTTTCGGGTGCACTGTCAAGCGTACGAAGTGCTTGACCACTTAGCCTCCAAACCTGCATCTGCCACTACCCCTTCCTCGTCTGACCCTACTGCTGCCGCCAAAGCAGAAGCGGCAGCCATTGCTGCTGAACAGTTATGGTCTCGATTGGACGCTATCATCCTTCAGTGGATATACGCCACAATCTCCCAACCCCTTCTTCGCATAATCCTCAAGCTCGGACAGACCGCATATGATGCTTGAAACGCGGTTGAAAGTGAGTTCAATGATAACCAAAACACTAGGGCTGTATTTCTTGGCCAAGGATTTGCTAACTTTTTTCTTGAGAACTTTTCATCCATGGCAGAATACTGTGAGCACGCCAAGCATTAGGTTGATCAACTCGAGAGTGTTGGCTCTCCCGTTGAAAACCGGATGCTTGTTCTTAAGGTTTTGACCAGACTAACCAAACAGTATGATAGCATGTCCGCAGTCCTTCAAAACCGAGAGCCCCTAACTGATTTTAGAGAGGTGCGTTCGCGTCTCAATCTAGAGGAAAACAAGAAGAAACGACAGGCGACTCGGGCCTCCCAATCGGCTGCTAATCACCTCCACCCACTCACAAACCGCATCCCAACCTTTTGCCTTTTACCCCTCGAACCGAGGTCATGGTCGGACCCGGTCGAGGCCGCGGCCGATCATTCAACAATCAAACCCCAACCCTTCTGTCCAATGGCCCAGCCCAACACCACCCACCTGTCCCACCTCACCAACTCCACAATCTCTCGGCCAACAACAATAGCAACCTTCCCAGGCCCAATCTCTCTGCCCACAACAGCAGCACCCTTCCCAGGCCCAACACTCCGCTCCTACCAATCCAGTTCCAACCCTAACTCTTAATCCTTCACCAGCCCACACCCTGCCTCCCTCTCCAGCCCACCCGACGACACCTACGTCGTTTTCCAGTCCATCCGACCCCACACCTACCCTCTCGATACCTAGTCCACCTAACCATCCCCATCTTCCCCCTACTCGGACCATCCACACTCGCTCTATGAGTGGTATTGTCAAACCCAAACTACATTTTAACCTTTATACTTCCACTATTGTCCCAATTCACAAGTGTCCACAGGTTGCCTTGTCCTCTCCAGAATGGTACAATGCCATGTCCAATGAATTTAGTGCACTTATTAAAAACAAGACCTGGGAGCTTGTACCTAGGACCCCTGACATGAATATTATACGTTGCTTGTGGTTATTTAAACATAAATTCAGGTCAGACAAAAGTTTGGAGCGTTACAAATCTCGTTTGGTGTGTGATGGTCGTAAACAGCAGACGGGCATTGACTATGGCGAAACTTTTAGCCCGGTCATTAAACCGTCCACTATTCGTCTGGTTCTCTCTTTAGCTCTATCCAAGTCTTGGCCCATTCACCAGTTGGACGTCACTAATGTGTTCCTACATGGCAACTTGGAAGAAACCCTATATATATGCATCAACCTATGGGTTTTCACCACAGAGAATTTCTGATCATGGTTGTCGCCTCAGAAAGTATATGGTCTAAACAGGCCACACGAGCCTGTTACCAGCGGTTCACAGATTTTGTCACGTTACACAGGTTTCGCCAGAGCAAATCGGACAACTCTCTATTTATTTATCATAATAGGCCTGAAATTGCTTATCTTCTCATCTATGTAGACGACATCATCCTTACCACGTCCATCGAGGCCCTTCGTAAATGGTTGTTACACATCTTGTCAGGTGAATTTGCTATGAAAGATTTGGGGCCACTTTCTTATTTCTTGGGCATACACGTGACTAGGGAAGGTGATACTATGTTTCTCTCCCAGCAGGCATATGTTAAGGACGTCATTCATCGGGTTGCTATAGACTCTTGCAAACCGGTCACTATCCCGGTTGACACACAATCCAAGTTATCTGGTGTAACACCCCGTTTTGTAATCAATAAAAATATGTACGAAATTTACACTTCATGTATTGTCAAGCGAGTAATTAAGTAGCGAGTAAGAGAATTATTTTAAATGGTTGAGATACAAGTACTTAGGACTATAAGGAACTGTTTAGTAATAATAATAGTAATAACAAATAATATAACATAAATGCTAATAGTATTATAATAATATAGTGCATGTGTGATGGTGTAATAAAAATACATCTTCGTTATGTAAACCAACTTTGAGTCGGATAACACTTAAGTTCATATATATTTAATTAAAAATAAATAAATAATAATACAATAGTAAATTAGTAATTGTGTAGAATATATACATACATATGTACATACATATATGTATGTGTGCCTACAATAATACACAAGTGACGCAATCAATTGACACACGTGTGTTGTGTTGGTGAGAACATAGTAGTACATCTTTTTCTTTGTAATGAAGAAATGAAAAAAAAAATATGGCCGTCCTCAAATAGGTCGGTAACATGTTCTATAAATAGAGAACAAGTTCATTCATAGAAGGGAACTCTTCAACATTCTCATAACTAAAATACCATGAGCGCTCTAGTTTAAAAAGAATTCGTATCAATCTCTTTTTAGGGTATTTTTGGAAAGCTATCTTGGAGCAAGTAGGGAGACTCTACATCGACTTACCATAGATAGTATTCAGGACCTTGAGGTATTACCTAATCGTACTAGCCAGTGTTAAGCAACCGTGAAACACTGTTAAACAGATGAGTTTTCATGATTTTTTCTAAAACTGTGACATATGCTTGTATAAGCTATTGTATGTGAGAAATATGATTGTTTTCCTAAAAGTGTGATGTATGTTGTATAAGTAATAGATGTGAGGTGAAGGAGGTGTTGAGACCATGTAAGGCCGACAACACACCTCACCAGAGTAAATAAATAATGTTATGTATCATACATGCATGGGTATTAGGGGGTCCTGGATCCATGGATTCATAATGAGGTATTGAGGCTGGGGGAACCGCGGTGAGCCTTCCGAGTATGGGTTGCCCAGTAGTAAAATATGCTCATAATAGGCAGTATGCCACGGTCTTGTATTGAGGCTGGGGAAACCGCAGTGAGCCTTCCCAGTATGGGATGCCTAGTAGTAAAATACAATAATAATAGTAAGGCAATATGCCACGGTCTTGTATTAAGGCTGGGGAAACCACAGTGAGCCTTCCTAGTATGGGATGCCCAGTAGTAAAATACAATAATAATAATAATAATAATAATAATAATAGTAAGTCAGTATGCCAACCCAGTACGGATATCTGTTTAATATGTAGGGTGTATGGGATGTAAACCCGCACCTATAAAAGTAAAGGCGTACACATGTAGATTATTAAAGTATGTGTCAACTCAAGTGTGTGTGTTGTAAATAAAATCCGTATTGTTGTTCATGATATTAAATGAATGTTTTTATACAACTGTGCATGAGCTCACCAACATAAGCTGACGTAAAAACATTTTTAAATATATGTCGCAGGATTAGCAAGTTTACAAGAAAAGTTACGATTCCGCTGCTAAGTCAGGTATCAACCGTGCATGATCACCCGGGTTTCGGGTGGGGTGTTACAGTTGGTATCTGAGCCCGAGGTTTTAGCGAATTAGGCATCCAGTAAGAATACCTAGGCTTTAACCAGAACACTTTAGGGGCCCGATTGATTAAGACTCTGACAAAAGACTTGATTTTATTTAAGTTTTTAGTAAAGAGACTTAGATGGGTCTCAATCCGAGGCTAGCCGAAAGAAAGTATGTAACATGTATACCAAACTTTGTGATGGAAGCGTTATATGGTAGTTGGGAGTATCATGGTGTGTATCATAGATTGCTTTCCTATCTGGCCAGTATGAAGGTTAATCAATGATACTTCTATGATCTCGCAAACACTGTATTGTACTAAAATTAGTAGCTAATAGGCGGTGCGATAAGAATGTGGTCAGACTCGAGGATGATGCAAGTAGAACTTTTATAGACAATATGGTTATTTGAGTGTATTCCTTTTAGTATGAGTTTAAGGGAATTTGATACTTGTAGTGGGTGTCTAAATTTAGCAAACTGAAATTTTAAGGAATCGAGGAATGTGAAATGAGTGCCGTATAAAGATGCCATATAAGAGAAAGTGGAATCTTAAATGAATGCACAAAAAAAAAGTTCTAAAACTAGAATAATATTGATAAAAGATTAGTTATGAGCACTTCAAAAGATGACTACTTATTATAAATGGGTATATGGAAAGATAAATGATACATAGTCGTCCGTTGAGATTACTAGATAAGTTGAGTAGAATTCACAACACATGATATGAGCGCATTAATAAAATTCTTTTTGAGTCAACGGAAGTGTACATGTATGCATTAACGACATAGAGGCAGAAATCAAGCTAAACAAAATATGCGACTATAGAGTAATTCCATAGAAGAGGTACCGATGTTACTTGTGAAACCAATTATGAGTTGAAGGAAAGTTACAAAAGAGAAAAATGTCGCGGACGAAATTTTTATAGGGTGGTGAGAGTTGTAACACCCCGTTTTGTAATCAATAAAAATATGTACGAAATTTATACTTCATGTATTGTCAAGCGAGTAATTAAGTAGCGAATAAGAGAATTATTTTAAATGGTTGAGATACAGATACTTAGGGCTATAAGAAACTATTTAGTAATAATAATAGTAATAACAAATAATATAACATAAATGCTAATAGTATTATAATAATATAGTGCATGTGTGACGGTGTAATAAAAATACATCTTCGTTATGTAAACCGACTTTGAGTGGGATAACACTTAAGTTCATATATATTTAATTAAAAATAAATAAATAATAATACAATAGTAAACTAGGTTGATTAAATGACGTGCGTTGCGCGTTAATGTTATGTGTTTGGAATTTTTGGAATAGGTATTTGTCAAGTGAAAAGCAATACGTTAAATATGGCTGCGTAAAGATAGATTAACAGACTACATAACATCCTAATAAGATTACATAACATTCTAATTTCTAGCATTGCATCTAGATTGAGCCATCCTAGCCAATATCACCATCACCACGACCACCGTCAGTACTGTTCTTGCTAGGTATTCATATTAAATACGAAGTATTTAAATGGCTGTCGTATAATATAGATTGCATTACAAAACATGGCACTTAGTGATCATAAATAAATAATGTTATGTATCATCCATGCATGGGTATTAGGGGGTCCTGGATCCATGGATTCATAATGAGGTATTGAGGCTGGGGGAACCACGGTGAGCCTTCCCAGTATGGGTTGCCCAGTAGTAAAATATGCTCATAATAGGCAGTATGCCACGGTGTTATATTGAGGCTGGGGAAACCGCTGTGAGCCTTCCCAGTATGGGATGCCCAGTAGTAAAATACAATAATAATAGTAAGGCAATATGCCACGGTATTGTATTGAGGCTGGGGAAACCGCAGTGAGCCTTCCTAGTATGGGATGCCCAATAGTAAAATACAATAATAATAATAATAATAGTAAGTCAGTATGCCAACCCAGTACGGATATCTGTTTAATATGTAGGGTGTATGGGATGTAAACCCGCACCTATAAAAGTAAAGGCGTACACACGTAGATTATTAAAGTATGTGTCAACTCAAGTGTGTGTGCTGTAAATAAAATCCGTATTGTTGTTCATGATATTAAATGAATGTTTTTATACAACTGTGCATGAGCTCACCAGCATAAGCTGACGTAAAATTTTTTTTAAATATATGTCGCAGGATTAGCAAGTTTACAAGAAAAGTTACGATTCCGCTGCTAAGTCAGGTATCAACCGTGCATGATCACCCGGGTTTCGGGTGGGGTGTTACATCTGGTGACTTAGGACCTCCACATGATGATACTTCTACTGATCGTAGTCTTGTCGGCGCCTTAGTATCTCACCTTTACCAGACCAGACATTTCTTACGCTGTGCAACAGATTTGTATGCACATGCATGATCCTCGGCTGGATCACTAGAACGCTTTGAAACGTATTATACGTTATCTTCAAGGTACTACTGAATATAGTCTCCATCTTGGACCAGTTCCTAATCTCTCTTTAGTGGCTTATACGGATATAGATTGGGTTGGATGCCCTGACACTCATCGGTCCACGTCCAGTTATTGCGTATACTTGGGTGAGAATCTCATTTCCTAGTCCTCCAAGCACCAGTCCACTATTTCCAGATCCAGTGCCGAGGTCGAATATCGAGGTGTTGCAAATGTAGTGGCAGACATTTGCTGGTTACGTAATCTGTTACTCGAGCTTCGCCATCCTCTTTCTCGTGCTATATTAGTTTATTGCGATAATGTTAGTGCTATTTATCTCTATGGAAACCCAGTGCAACATCAACGCACTAAAAATATTGAGCTCGACATTCACTTTGTCCGTGAATAAGTGCAACGTGGTCTCTTGCACATTCCGTCCCGACATCAGATTACTGATATATTCACCAAAGGTCTCCCTCACGTTTTGTTTGATGACTTTCATGTCAGTCTCAGCATCGGACCACCCAACGTTTCGACTGCGGGGTGTAATAATATATTGATATTTGGTAAATTGATATTGTAACTTAATGTAGAGATATGTCCCTAATTATAGGAGATCATGTTTTGTATTATAAAAAGGATTACCAATCAATGAGAATATTCAATTTGAATCAATCCCTTTCATTCGGGCATCATGTCACTCCACTGTATTAACCACTACACATTCACCCTATTGTTCTTCTTTCTGATTCTTTTATCCAAAACCTTCAGTAGCACTCTTGGAACATCTGCATCCATCTGAGGTACTGTCCTATCAGTAGGCTCTTCACCATAGTATTTCTTTAATATTGACACATGTACAGTGGGATGAAAGCTACATTCCTTAGGTAAATCTAACGTATATGCAATAATACCAACTTTAGCTAGAATCTTATAAGGCCCATATGTGACACCCGGTAAACTCCGGTAATTAACTTTTTGAAAACTCAGTAAGTCTACCTTAGCGAGTCGTGCATACATTACACATGACAGGGTCAGTCGAGTCGAGTCGAGTCGTGCATCATTGGGGTTTTAACACACACAAGTCTCGAGTCCAGGGAATTGGTGAACGAGTGTGAACGTGTTTGTTTTCATGAATTATGTGTTTATAATCATTATGTGACTTGTCGGTATGTGAAAACGTGTTAACATATGTTAAAATAGGGTTTAATGCGCCAAAAACCCAAACCCAGACCCTGCACGCGATTAGGCCACCTGAGGGAGCCCTAATCGCCTATATGAGGGAGATTGGGGGACCTTAAGGGGCGATTGGGGGACCTTAAGGGGAGATTGGGGGCTAATCACTAGTAGTTACTAGCGATTAGCAGCCCTAATCGCCTATAGCACCTACATAATCGCCCATACTGCACCTTACGACTAGAAACGCCTATAAATACCACCCTTGACCTCTAAAACACCATTTGTGCAACCCTAGCCGTCCCATAACCTACCCCAACTCACAAACACCCTCTGGAACTCGTTTTTGCATCAAAACACCCATTTCCAAGCTTTACCCATCAGTTCCTCTTAAATCCAAGGTGTGTTCTTCATCCCCAAACCTTTATATGATTATGTTTTGTTCCCTAAAAGTCCAGACTTGATTTCTAAATGTTTTTGTCTTTGAAAATCCATTAAAAACCGTTTTTAAACAAACCCAAACCCTTATGCATGTTATATGTGTTGCATGTGATTAAAGGTAGGATTTTTATGATTGAAACATGATTGTTCTTGTGTTATTAAGGTGTTTATAGCTGGTATGAGTTAGTATGATGATGTCCTAGGAGTTTGGATGGTTTTGGTTGTGTATTGTTGATGTTTGGTATTTTGACCCATTTGAATGATTTTGAATGATTAAGGATGTTATGAGGTGTATCGTTGATTATATGATGTTAGGGTTTGCTTTAGGATGATGCTAGAGCAGTAGGATACTATCGGACAACGTTGTTACGTGATGAAATCTGGATATTTGCTATTTAGGGCAAGTTTGTGCATGTTGATGTGATGTTTACATGTTAAGTTTACTATTTTGGGAAACGCTCGCATTTGGGACTGTTAGAATGATGATAACTTAGGGGTTTTGCTTGAAATATGTTTGTTAACGTGTTATGATTGATATTGGGTGTTTACACATGTTTCGGATCTGATTTGGAGGGTTAAACGCGCGAAAAAGGCGGAACAGAACAGCATAGGCGATTAGGAATCCCCAATCGCCTACGTTGTAGGCGATTGGCCCCTAATCACATGCCCTATAGGCGATTAGGGAGCCTAATCGCCTTCCCATCATGCAATTGCAATCCTAATCACTAGTTAACTTCTGATAGCATGTCTTATAGCTCCTAATCACTAGTTAACTTCTGATAGCATGTCTTATGACTCCTAATCACTAGTTAACTTCTGAATAGCATGTCTTATGACTCCTAATCACCAGTTGACTTTTCCTAATCACTAGTTGACTTTTCCTAATCACATGTACTGCTGTTATAAGTGTATTTTGACATCCCGAGACCCGATTTGACGCCTAGGAACATGCTAGAAACCCCGTAACATGACTAGTAACATAGTAACACGTATTTGGACTTATTTGTGCGTTATTTGATCTATGTGTTAGACTTGTTGAACTTTAACACGTGTTAAGTACTGGTTGCATGATTTGTATGTGTTAATGTATGAGATGAACACGTGGGATGTCGGGTCACCAATGGGATGTCGAGTCTTGTCTTGTCTCATGTAGTCTGGTTGTCGGTCAAACGCGTTTTTCGGACACATAATGGTCACGGACTGGACATTAGGGACTAATGAACCCAACGGGTTATTAGTCTAACTTTACACATATCTTATGATAGGTCGCCACTAGTTGGGGCTATCATATCACATAAACGGTTTACTCATAAACGGAAGACGCAACCTAAGGTGAGTTCACGGCCCCACATTTTACGGTTTATGTTTTCGGGGGAGAAACATGCTTAAACTCTTTTATGACACATTTTCATGTTATACTATGGCTCCCATCTTATTACTATACGGTTCATCAAAAGTCCCTTAGAAACCACTAACATGGGGATATGGCGGGGAAATGTGGATAGCGCTATTGGGAACTGACAAGCCCCACTCGACGGCTGGAGGCCGGGCGGGTGCATATTGTCTCTAAATAAACAAGGCCTACCGGCGATGACGGTAGTCCATAGGAATTAAGGGTCACAGTTACGGCATAGTCAGCAATGGTTTCACCCGTAGTAGTAATATTACCTGACGCCTAGCTAGCGTTCTCATAAGCATAGTAGTAACAGCAACGGTAACGGTTTTCAAGGATTGTTCTAAACGTTTAAATAAAACCTCTGAACTCACCAGCATTATATGTTGACTCTTTTAGCATGTTTTCTCAGGTCGCTAAGGTAGCAGTTGTCAGCCAGGCGCACGGAGTCGCACTGGAGTCGTACTCGCGTCTAGGGTCATTCATGCATGTCTCTTTATGTTAAACTTTTGAACTTATGTCTTTAATTACTCATGACTTGTAAACTTTAAATGCTTCCGCACTTTCAGATGTTGGTTTAAATCTTATGCATGGTTTTTATTTACATATGTTTTTACATTTAGACGTCGTTTATTATGACCGTTGACTTGGATCCTGGTGTGTCACACGCCTCGCGGTAGAACTCCGCTTGTGGTAATTTGAGGGTGTGACACCATAATACTTGGCTCTAAGTTTCTGGTTTGCCCTGAACTCCACAAACATCTGCCTATAGAGCTTCAATTTCAAATATACCCATGACCTAACTTCAAAACTTCTTTCACTTCTTTTTCTATGAGCTAACTGTTTCATTCTATTCGGTTCTTCCAACAAATTGTTCTTTAACATCTGGATAACTTGTTCTCGTGTTGTTAAACTCTTGTCCACTACATCAACACAACTTTCTCCTAGCAAATAAGGAAGGTGAATAGGGGGCGGTTGGCCATAAACTATCTCAAATTGAGTTCCCTTTATAACTGATTGATAACTGAGATTGTACCAGTATTCAGCTAAAGTTAACCACTTGACCCAATCAGCTGGTTTTTGCAAACACATACTCCTTAGATTCCCTTCTAGACATCTGGTTAACACCTTAGTCTGCCCATCAGACTGTGGATGATAAGAACTTGTCAAACATTGTTCTACACCTTGCAAAATCATCAATTCTTGCCAAAACATGCTAACAAAGATCTTATCGCTGTCTGAAACTATGGTTTTAGGTTCCCATACACATGTAAACATGATCAAGGAATAGTTGAGCAACCTAAATTGATGTAAAGGGATGAGCTAGTGCAATAAAGTGTCCAACTTTACTCAACCTGTCTACCACCACTAGTATAACATTCTTTCCTCTTGATATTGGCAACTCTTATACAAAATTCATGACTATATCTTCCCTAACACTTTGTGGAATAAGTAAAGGTTGTAAGAGACTAGGATAGGCTGCAATCTCATATTTGCATTGTTGACATATTAAACAACCTTGAATATAAGATTCAATCTCATAATTGAATAACAATTTTGTGTCTTATTCAACTGCAACAAATTTTGTTAGATACTAATTAACTGTAACACAATTTAAAAAAGAAAAAGAATTATTATAACAACTTATGTTACTTATCCATCAGTAACAACTTATGTTATAAAAAACCATCTTGTTTCCTGTAACAAGCGAGTTTACATATATACGAATATGTAACAACAAACTTTATTTTCTGTAACAAGCAAGTTTACATATAGAACAAAAACAAAAAATAAGATGTGGAATACAATTTTGTTATTGTGTTCCAACTTATACTTTTATTATGTTACAACTTATACTCTCAATGTGATATTTATGTAAGATGATCTATATTCAAGAGGGTGGTTGATGGTGGTGGGATGAGAAGACGATGATGGTGACGAAGAAGGGGGTTACAGTACGTTATACGTGTACATTGTATGTTACAATACTAATATCCATATACAATATGTTAATAAAAATAGTTACATGTACTTTATGTACTTAAATTGCTTGTTACAACTTCTACTTACAATATGTTATACTTCTAACTTATATGTTACATTACTAAGACAAGTTACAATGTCTTACATAAAAATATGATCCAGTAAAGATGTATACATCATCAAAGTAAAAAATGTACAATCTTTGATACATGTGGTACAAGACACAAGTTTGCACCATTAACTTTTAAAATAATAACTAGCTTTAAAACCCGTAATCTATTTTTTCATGAATAATTTTAGTTAAAAAGTACTAAAATATATTTGAAATCATGGTTGAATCAACAACACAAAAAATCGATAAAAATATATTATAAGAATCATAATTAATTTTCTAAGAGACTATCAAATATTGAATGTTTCATTTTAAGAATAAAATTACGTTGGTAACTCCTTTTTAGGTACTGAACTCCATAAAATATCAAAATCAAGATAAACAAAAAGCTACTTAATTCTTTGTATATTCCTACAAGTTCTTAAATAAAGAATTTGAAACTTACAAGCTGGTGGTAACTCCATAAAGAAACATATTATGTCAACCCTCGTTGTAGGTTCTATTTAAAGATGACACTTTATTTTCAAAATATTTCAATTGTGCATCAGAAAAAAAAAGAAGAAATAGCTTGGAAATGACAACAAAAAATCCAATAAACATTACAAATAAACAACTAAGAATTAGAGAAAAATTGATAGTCTCATTTTAGTTGTCTTTGCAAAAACCGAGACTCTTATTTCAGTGGCTTTATCATCAATGTCGCCAATCGCCATAACCACCGGAGACGACAAGGTCTCAGGTTGTGACACAAGGAGATGGCGGTTAGAAAAACCACGACATGTGACTGAAAACAAAAGAACAGTTCAGATTGATGGCTACGGCTCGAGCAGAATAGTTCAGATCTTATGAAGAAAACAACCTTTATGTGCCTACTCTGTGACGTTATCTCCGAGAAGCTCCGACGAATCTCTTGAGGCTGATGACGAAAACTACCTTCAATTAGAGCCTCGTTTTGTAACTCACCCGTCATTGAGTAGTTGATGGAAGTTCTTTATATTTTCTCGGATTTGTGAAGAGAGAGAGAGAGAGAGAGAGAGAGGAACCATAGATGAATCTTGTGAAGAAGGTTGAAATTTCATAAAAAAAAGGAAAAATTTGCAAAATTGGCCTTTGATCGGAAGCAATTGCGAAAATAGCCCCCTCAGCTGTCTCGGGAAAGACGGCTCCCACTTCCCGAGACACCTCAGCCGGCTTTAATTTCACATCCACCACGGACTAATTAACTTCTGCCACGTGTTCGACAACCTGCGAGCCCTCTCCGAGGAGACTTAAAGTCGCCTCACAATTCCGAGACTTAAAGTCGTCTTACACTTCCCGAGGAGACTTAAGTCGTCTCACACTTCCCGAGGAGACTTAAAGTCGTCTCACACTTCCTGAGGAGACTTAAAGTCGTCTCACACTTCCCGAGGAGACTTAAAGTCGTCTCACACTTCCCAAGGAGACTTAAAGTCGTCTCACACTTCCCGAGACAGCTCGTGCTGGATGTGAAATTAAAGCCTGCTGAGGTGTCTCGGGAAGTGGGAGCTGTCTTTCCCGAGACGGCTGAGGGGGCCATTTTCGCAATTCTTTCCGGTCAAAGGCCAATCTTGCAATTTTCCCTAAAAAAAAGAGGTTAAATATATATGAGAGAGAAAGTGGGTGAGGGAACATGTTGAAAGACTAGTTACAAAGATATAGAAAGATAGGAAATGTAGGTTGCCTAAACTACCCTTTTACCACATCATTGATAAGGAAGACATGGACAAACAAGAAGCATGAAATGAGTTTTTAAAGTTTCTTCAGCCTTCATCTGGATAGGGTTTTCTATTTATAGTTTCCCTATATATATTTATATCTACTCGATACATGATTATGAATTTATGATGTTATGCATTGTGTGACAATAACGTGATTATAAATACACTAGATTATACCCTGGGAACGTCCTGGGGTTTAGAAATCTAATATGACATATTAATTTTACATATGAAATAGAATGATTCACTTTACAATTACATGCAAGAAATCATTAGGTAGCACCTAACCTAAAACAATTAAAAATATATCTCCAATGTTAACGCCTAACCTTAAACAATGTATAAATCTAATATTAATATCTAACCTAAAACAATGTATAACTTCAATGCTAACGCATGTTGAAAATAGAATTCATATTTACTGATTTGAAAATAATTATTGACTTGCCTATACATGATTAATGATTTACCTCAACACTTTGTTTTTTTTCCTGTATGAACAAAACCCCACAAAAAAATAGTCGTTTTTTCTCCGCTTTTTATATAGCACTATGGTACTCGTTGGAAAGATAAAAAAACGCTCGTTAATTTGGCGTAATTTTTTTCTTTAAAAAATCTCGTATATAAAAGATATTAATGTTTAAAAATTATGGGATGAAACATAAGAGAGAAAAATCCAATTTTATTTTTAAAATTTTTTTCCTAAAATATCTCAATGCCACATGGGATGACACATGGCACACTCAAGGAGGAGAATGCCTCTTTAAGTGTCATGTCATTAAAATGACTTCAGTTTATTATATGTATAGATTTAACTCTAAAATCAATATAAGTTTGATCATTCTCTCTCTATCTCTCTCTGTGTGTGAGGAGGGGGGATTTTTTAATAGCAAATGTTATTCTACTCTACTTTACACCAATAATCGTAAACACTCCTTTGCTCATGTTTGAACATGTGACCAGCCTACTCCCCTCTAAGATGCATCTGTCTCTACCAAATGGACTAGCCCCATATTAGGAGCATGTTTAGCTCTCCTTCTCTTTTTCTCCTTTCTTCTTCTTCTACCTCAAAAGCTCCTTAATCCCAAAAGTCACAAATTGTGACTTATGACTTTTCTCCTCTTCTCCTTTTCAAAGCACAAAATTTTTCAAAAGTCCTTTTCAAACAATTACCCAATCACTTTTTTTTTAACTTTTAACTTATTAGATAAGTAATAAGTTAAAAGGAGGAGAAAAAATAACAGCCAAACACCCTCTAGCTTTCAAGTTTAGTTAACGTGCTTGTCTATTTTACATATTGAAACCATTATTGTTTTTGCAGGTACAAATAGTAAATGTGATTGCTACTTGATATAATACACATTCAATGTTATACACAACAAGCATCAACAAATCAACCAAATTCTTCCAAAATATGGCAACTGATCATGGATCAAGAAACAACATCTTGACTTTTGTCATCTTATTACTATCAATATTCATTCTCATGATGATCAATGACTGTGAAGGATCTTTATCTTCATCAAAGAAGTATGCTGATGTGTGCAATGGCACTATGGCTGAGTGCCCAACACTAGTGGAAGAAGATGAAGAGTTTCTTGTGGACACCGAAGAACATCGACGGGTTCTAGGCCAAAAAAATTTTGTAAGTGTTGCTGCGATCAAGACTTCTTCATTTTGCGGCAGAGATTGTAAAGGAAAGTATAACCCTAACAAGGGAAGAAGGGAGTGCCTGAAGAAAACTTATTGTCACCGCTAGGGGTTTTTTACTTTTTTTAAGTGATTCTTGTGTGTGTCATGTTTAAAGAAGTAATAAATTTCTTGCTTCAGATTGCTGTTTTTGTTACTTGTTGGCCTGTAGATCTACATGTAATAACATGTTAGATAATAAATGTTCAAGGGAATAAAATTTCGCACCTTATCTTCTCCTTCACCATTTCTTGTGTAGGGATGCGTCTTTGGAGACGAGAGTCTTAGAGGAAGCAACATCTCTGTCTAGGGATGAGCAAATAGTACTGACTACCGATACCGAATCATTTTCAGTATTGAATCAATACCCAGTTTTTCCATTTTTCGGACTGACACCGGTAAATACCGATTATTACATGTGAATACGGTATCGTACCGATCTGGTACAGTACCGGTAAATGCTCAATCCTATTGTCCATTGGGATAGAGGTAATATGTATAATGTAACTAAATCCCACTCGCTCCATATCCTACAACATCCACACACCTAACATATTGAGATTGATATCCACTTTATTCGTTAAAGATGCGACGACTTGTTCCATCAACCTCTCAATACGTTAACTTCTTCGCCAAGCGAGTAGTGTTTTTCCGATTTACTGATCCTCACACTAGCTTAAATGTTCCTACTTGCTTATTTTTTTAGACCGTAAATGTGTAATAAATTCACTGTCAATTTACAAATTTAGGTAAACCTTATTGGGAATAAACTTGGTCAGATCGGGTACGGGTCTAATTGGTTTTTACATATGAATAATTCAGCAAGACACTTTTGTGTTGTGCATTGTCAATGTGACCGTTAGAAGTCTTTAAATCAGCATGTGATTTAATTCCTAGCCTGGTTAAATGGGTCGGTTGAGTAATCATATTTCAGTAAATACATAAACTTATACCCCGACAATACAATAAGTCACTTTCTTTAAATTCCTCTTTTCGAACCAAACCGATGACTAATATGATATGGAACCATTAAGTGTGCAAAAGCTATATTATCTTGTACGTATCTAACTACAAATCAGTATTAGGTTGATTCTAGCTCGAAAACATGCATTTTTGCAATATTGATGAATGAAAAATAAAGACCGTAACTCTTTCAACTTAAAATAATTTAAGGGTGTTCGTTACGCTATGTTGCCGAGTTTAGTAAAAAAGGAAAAAAGAAAAGAAGAGAGAGAGTTTAGGTGAAAAAAAAAAACTTGAAACTTATTGGACACCTATATAAAGCTTTAAAACCTATAACTTGTTGGGCCCAAATAGAGTTATTTTGATGCATAATCCATTAATCTAAATAATAACAAAAAGAATTAAAAATTAAAATCATTAATGGAGTTAAAGGAAGATAGATGGTGATGAAATTTATATGGAGTTAAATTATTTGAAACATTAGAATCTAGTGAATTTAGTAACTCTATAGATGTTTTGAAGCATTTAAAAGACCTAAATTATATTATTTTTCAAATGCAAGAATTGCATATAGAAAGTTGTTTAGCATTCAAGTCATGAAGGTATCTGCTCAAAGGTATCTTACTTACGATCCATAATGTCCTAAGAAAGACTTAGGGTCTGTTTGGTATGGCGTAATAGAATGAATGAGGGAATGGAATGGACAAGGTAATGGAATTGACAAGGTAATTGAATGGATCATTACCGTTCCATGTCTTTTTGGTTGCCATGTAAAATTAAACAAAACAATATTTTATGTTGTTGAATAGGTAGGAAAAGACGAAAGAATAAAACCGGTGGTGAGTGGTGGTCAGTGGCGGTGATGGTGGGTGGTGATATGTGACGGTAGCGGTGGTGGTAGGTGGCGGCGGCAGTGGTGGTGACGGTGGAAGGTGGAGGTGGATAGCCGTGATGGTGGGTGGGCGACGATGGTGAGTAGTAGCGGCGGTGGATGGTGGCAGTGATGGTATGTGGTGGTGTGTGGTAGTAGCGTGGTGGTGGGTGGCGACGGCGGTGGTGGGTGGTGGCGAAGATGGCTATAGGTGGAGGTGGATGGCGGTGATGGTGGGTGGGTAACAGTGGTGGGTGGATGAAGGTAGTGGGTAGTGGGTGGTGGTGGTTGGTGGCGACGACGATATTGATGGGTGGTGACGGCGAGGGTGGGCGACGATGGTGGGTGGTGGGCGACGGTGGTAGGTGGTGGGCGACGGTGGTGGCTGGCGTTGGGTGGTGTTGGATGGCGGCGGTGGGAGGGTGACGGTGGTGGGTGGCGACAGTGGTGGGTGGGTTGGTGAAGGTAGTGGGTGGCGGCAACGGCGGTGGTGGGTGGTCACGACGGTGGTGGGTGGTGGCGGTAGTGGTGGTTGGCGACGGTGGTAGGTGGTAGGCGACGGTGGTGGGTGGTGGGCGACGGTGGTGGGTGGTGACGGCGGTGGTGGGTGGTGACGATGATGGTGTGTGGTGGTGGTGGTTGGTGGGTTATTGTGTTGTTAGTAAAAGGTGAATGGGGGATGGAATGAAAAGAAAAACATGAGGGTGGATATAATGGTTTTGAGGGAATTGAATGCCTTGTGAAATGGGTGATTTCATTCCTTTAACCAACAAAACACACTATTTTGCATTACCTCGTAATGGTCCATTCCATTCCCTCTTCCATTCCATCGTACCAAACGCTACCTTAGTGGATTGACGATGATAGCTATCAATAACGAAATCTTAGAGAGTATAAACTGTGAAGAGGTGATCAACCAATTTACTATCATGAATGCTAAGAGACTTTCAAAGTTTATTGATTAGCTATTATGGTATATCATTCTAGTACGTATTATGATTTTGCTATGCTTATTTTTATAACCTTAATCTTCGTCTAAAAAAATAATTTATTTATTTCTTTAAGGGCTAAGGGCTCTTTAGGTTGTAGAAGACACTTGAAGACCAGCTTTGATAGATTTATAGGTTACATTTCCTTTTTTTTTCATTAAAAAATTCCCTTGATATGATTGGTTGTACCCTTTTCGTGGGAGTCTTGGACGGTTGAGTCGAGATGGAACTCACAAAGTCAAAATGGTTAATTTAAGCATTTGGAAATTGGAATCAAGTCAAACGGTAGTTAAAATGGGCCTATGTAGAAAATTTTCAGATATGGGCTTGGCTTACAACTTCCACAGTTCCACATACACTCAAAATAGTTACTTATGCCTTTTCGGCTTCATATTTGATATATCCATTTCAAACTACTATATTCCGGCGTTGATTAAAAACTAGTGTTGTTGCCTGCGCATCGCTGCACGATGCAACATGGAAGTGAGACGGCTAAATTATAAAGCCAAACTATATTAGCCTTTCAAAATGTTCATTGCAAACCCAATCATTACATTACGTACCCAGCTATATACTATAAAATTAACAAAAGAAACAAAATTAGTATAATTGTGTACCACATCATGTAAGTGTTCTTGGTCGCGCATTTCATGGGCAAAAGTAAATAAGGGTTCCTAAAAGGTGGTTTAGCGGAAAATCGTGATGAAGTAGCTCCAGCGGAAAATCATGATCAGATCAATGACATGTATCTATAAATCATTCGATCTATCTTATTAACAACATAAATCAACTAAAGTCAAGTCAAGTCTCTTAGTCAACTATTGACTCCATGATTTTAGCCATTGTATTATATTATACATTATACTTAGTCAACAATTGACTCCATAATCTTAGCTAGAGTTAGTTATATGTAAGCCTATATAAAGGCCTTGATTTATTGTTGATACACACACCAAAACAGTACATAATACAATTATTCAATACAAATCCTATTCTTCATATATCTAACATCCAACAATTGCCCCCATTGTTTTACTCTACAGAAAATAATTTATAGCAATAACAAATGATCGAAAAAGTAGTCATGTTCATAAGGCTTTCCAAGGTGAATGGTCCGATTTATATCAGAGATACTTTAGAGAAAACTATTTGGACCAACTGATTAGATAGTAGGAAATCTTAACCTTTGAAATGCCACAAATATATTACATCTAATCAAACAATGTAACATTAGAACTTAATAAATTGCAATATATTATTAGTCAAAGTCTAAACAACCACAAAAAGAACAAAGAAAACAACATACGAATTTAAGAGCATGTCACTTACGGACACTTCTGTCAGTTTTAGATCTCCCCTGCAGCTGATAACAAAAATTAGTGATTTATTATATCATCAAGAGTATAGTTTTGTTTATTGTCCTCCTAGCATTATCGTGTGGCAAAACTGTGAACTGTTGGATTGTTACATAGTTTAGCATATTTTTATAATTGTTTGTAGCAATGGTAAAGACAATCAGTAAAATTCAGAAAATATTGTTGCTTATAAAATTATCGGCCCGTAGTTGACAAAAGTAAATTGCACTAATTTTAATATTATTTTACTAATTTCGTGAAAATAACGTTAGAAAAGACAAGGGGGTACATGCGCCAATCGGGCTTGTCCCGATTTTTCAGTGTTATGTACCTTATGTCAAAGGCTGGATGCAAAATTACTATCGAGCAGGGAGTCTCACTGGATGTAGCCTCTATATTCCTATGGGGTTGATGTAAGGTTGTCTTCATCTAGGAAGTGTTTGGTTGATTGAGTGCTGAATCATTAAGAAGTTTGAATGGTTAATAGGATCTGAATGGTTAAATGTTGAATCATTAAATGTTGTTTTGTTGAACGTCTAAATGGTTAGTCTTATTGTCCCACTGAAGAAACAACAATATAACAATTTATGATAAGAACACAAATAAAGAGATATTTCTTATTAATGTTTGCTGGACGATTACAAGGACTCAAATATAGAAAGTTACAGCGTTTCGACTATAATCTATCTCTCTCAACTATAGACAATTCTCTATGGATTTTTCTGCTAAGTGTTGAATGAATCCTTTCCCCTTGGGGTGAAAGGGTATTTATAGGTCTTCGAGATGTCCTGTGATTGGCTGAGGTGAGAATGACAGCTGGCTGAGATTGCATACCGTTGTCACTAATTGCGCTGTCCTTATGCGGTTGGTCCACGTGTCCTCTGACCGTCCTTTCTGTCCTTTTTCTGTACCTCGTACGTGCAGGTGATCATGGAGTAGGGAATAACTACCTCTGATTGGCTATACATCCCTTTCATTGTTGGATTGTAGCTGTCATGTACGAGGTTTCATGCGCAGGCTTCTAGAAGTCCACGTCAGCGCAATATGCTGACTTGTGTGGAGATGTGGGGCCGTGCGCATGCGCGGGTACATATCTCTTCAAGTCCCCCAAGTCTAGTGTTCTGTATGCGCAGCGTGCAGGACGCTGGACTCAGAGTAGAGAAAGTATTGTTTGCGGCGGTTATCTGTGCTCTTTGTTGGTCTTGTGCGTCGGACGCGCAGTGGTTTATCAAGTGGGGGTGAGGCGCACGTCAGCAATTAATGCTCACATCAGATGTGTCAGGGCGCGGAGCTGAAAGGACAGGTTGGTAGCCGAAAAGTCTCTGACGGTTGTACTGCGTCAGGGGCTGAGTAGGACCCAGCTGTCGTTTCGTGCGACGCTGTTTCTCTCTCCTTGATGTGTCACGTTCCGATTCAACGAATGTGCCACACGATTGCACTCCCCTTGAGACACGTAGCACCCTCTTATTAAAATACCCATTTCACACTCCTTCCTCTCCACACTTAACATAATTTTTTGAAACTTTTTTTCCTTTAATCCTCTCTAAAAAAATCTTCATTTCTCCGTTCAAATCTTCATCCGATACTCATAAAATTTCCAAATCTTACCTACTGGAGGGTCTCGTTAATATTCCAAAAAAGAAAAGGAGAGGGGGTAAGAAGTCCGATGATGGTTCTAAGAAGGGTCCGCTGCTTGTTGGTGAGGTAACAACGGTTTGGACCAAGGATGAGTTTAAGAAATTCTGTAAGGCTTATGGCCTTTCTTCCTCATATGGGGTTGAAATGCCTGCTGCTGGGAAGACTATATTGCAACCGCCGCATGGGAAAATCGGTGTGTACGGTTCTTACTTCAGGGATTGTAACTTTAGGGTTCCAATCACCAGATTTTTGGGGACTTTCTTACAGGCGGTGGGTGTGCATTTGAGTAAGATCCACCCGGGTTTGATGTCCCGGTTAATGTTTTTTTAGTTTTGTTGTCATGCTCAAGACGCTGAACCAGACGTCGATATGTGTTCTACAACTTGTGTTTCGTGGAGAGCTGGCTTTCTTGCCGCCCGCGTAACGGTGTATCACCGTGCACAAGAGCTGGGGTAAAGAGCTTCAGGGAGTGGAAACCCAAGTTCTTTTGGATTGTTGAAAGTGTTGTACCTTTCAAGATGGGTTGTCTGGACCCGGAGGAGGGGGTTGGGAAGGTGGTGCTCATTGACTACAAAGAGCAAGCGTGGTTTAAGACGCTGACTAGTCATCCTGTGGATGTTTGTTCTGTTCTCGAGACAGCACTTGTGATGGCGGGGATGAGTTTGAGGTATGATGTTGAGGGGCGTAACCCTCATTTGACTGAGGATGGTAAAGGTTAGTGGCCTTTGCGCACTCACTTTTGTTCATCGTTGTTTACCTTTTTCCCTTAACTCACTTGCTTTGTTATTGTTGTAGTGGTGAAGAGTTTGTACCACGTATTTCTTGGTGGTGACAACATGGGTTTCGCTTTTCAGCCGTTGGCTGACAACGAGCTGTATGTTTCGGAGAAAGCATGGGATACGTTGTTGCGCCCTCAGGTTGCTGCGCAGACCAAAGACGCGCCCCAGCTACTTATCAAAGAAGCATGTGAGTCTCCTCCGCTTTTTATCAATCCTTCCCCTGACAATATGTTTATGCGAACGGGGTACCCCTTTATTGGGATATCAAGTGACGGGTCATTCGACTCGCGCTTTTCCTCGTCTCCGCATATATCGTCCGCAGAGGGCAGCGGCAAGGAGACTGAAGTGGACGACTTTATTGTCCAGAGGGTGGGGAACCCGAAGAAGAAGGTGGATGATGGCAGTTCCAAAGGTGAAGATCACGACTTTGTTTTAAACCACGAAGTGGTTAGTCGATACCTCCAAAATTATAATCCGACTGAACGCAACTATGTTGAACTTTCAGATGCGTTTGTGCAAGATGACTCTGCTACTGTGGGTTTAACAAAGTCGGTGGCGGATGTGGTGATAAAGAAGCCATTGGTGGTGGAGACGACAGAGCCCGGGCCTAACCTAGAGGATACTCCTCAAAGAAAGAAACGATCCAAGCACTCCAGGTCCCGGCGCAGCTCAAAGGAGAGGTGTGATGCGGGGAGTTTATCATCCCCGATTGGAAAGAAGAAAAAGTTGGACGAACTCGTTCATAATGCGGAGGATAGTCTACTTGGTAAGTGTCGCTTTTTTTTTTCTTTTTTATGTGTTTTCTTGTCGCATACTTGTGTTTGTTTGATGTATGTTTTTGCGCCCAGCTGACTTGATGGGGCAGGGCGCTCAGGGGAGTGTTACGACGGCTGTATTCGCTGAAGGGTTCACCATTGACCTAACCGAGAAACAGAAGACTACATCCCCAGAGACCCGTCTTCCAAGTCATCCGATTAAGTCCCCATTACAGGATATTCCACCACCACAGTCACCGCCATCTCTCCAGCCTACACCGTTGGTGTCTTCGCCTGCCCGCCAACCTACACCGCGACCATCTCCATCTGTTATCCATACAATTGACCCGAAGGAACCGCAAGGGTTGTAGATGGGGATGGACACTGGGCGGGTGTCCCCTACTGATGTTAGCGAGGGTGATGGGCGGGGGTTGGACTATGTTGAAGATGATTCTGGAGAGAAGAAGGTGACTGCTGAGCCCGATGCCAGCTTTTCTGGTGGCTCCAAGTTTGAAGGTGGGGTTAATGTTGGTGGAGTTTTAGCTCCTGCTTGGGTGCTGACGCCTGATACCCGGTTTTTAGATGTGGAAAACTGCCGCCAGTTTTTGGCTAACGTTATACCAATGGCGAAACGCGAACATCAAGCCACTCGCCCTCGTAATGTCTTTCTTGATGATCTTGTCATGAGCTTGGTGAATTTTTCTGTCCACCTCGGCAGAGATTGCGCGTCAATGGGGATCTTTGACCCATGAGCGGGAAAGTTATGATCAGGAGATGAAGCTCGTTGTGGAGGAGCATGACAGGTTGAGCCGCGAGTTGAAGCGAGCTAAGTAGGATGATGTTACTTTCTGCGAGGAGAGGGACAAGCTGAAAACTCATCTTTCTGACAGAGAGCATCAATGGATTGAGGCTTGTGCCAAAACCAATAAGAAGTTGGAGGCTGCTGCGACGCAGGAGCAGGAAGCGCAACAAGGTTATGCTGACACGTCTAAACGAAACATGGAGATGCAAGAGTTGATGAAAGAGCGGAATGACGCCCTAATCTCGGCCCGTGAGAGATTAAGGGAAAAAGCTGAAGAGGTGGCTAAGTTGAAGGCGCGGGTTATAGAGTTGGAGTCGGCCAACTTGAATCTTCAACATGAGAACGCCGATTTGGATGGCGAATTGTTGGACACTAGGGCCAAGGCGGGTCTTTCTAAGGAGGATCGTGAGTGGCTTTTTACAAGTTGCATTCCTGATGTTTGTTCTAAACTTGTTTTCTTGCTTTTTCGTGTTGTTTATGTTGCCGTTTACTTATGCTTGCTTATTTGTTTTTAGGATGCCCACTATGCAAGGACCTGCGATGAAGTGCGCAATGCTGTTGCCGGTGTAAATGCTGCAGCGAAGCTTGTGGGTCGCAAGGTTGGGTTTATTGAAGGGTATCAGCATGCGAAGGATGACAAGGTGCTTGAGGAGTTCGTTGTATAATAAAGACCTTGACGTTGTACTCGCGAAGAAAGCTGCTGGGTATGATGAGCTTGAGCTGGGTCTTGTTGACTTTGTTGTAAGTCATAAGGATCGCCCCATGGTTTATGAGCTGAAGCAATCTTTTGAAAAGAATGGGCTTGTTTACACTCAGCGCAAGAAATCAGATTTAGAAGCCCAGAGCAGGTGGAGGCAGCAGGTGACAAGCCTAAAGGAAGTGAGAAGTTGGAGCTGTCCGGCTCAGATGATTACGATTTTAGCAACGCGTCTTCTGAGTTCAAAGCTTAGTGGTGGCCTCCCCTTCTTTCTATCTTATATGTTTGTATGCTTGCAAAAAACAATGTTGACTTGTTAAACTTATGTCATGTTTTGGATTTCGTCTGTAAGACAGTTGATTTTGAATGTTTTATTGTTTATTTTAGTTGTTCACATGTGTTTCTTGTTTGAAATGTTTCTGGGCATAGTTTGTGATAACTTCTTGAACAGGAATTGCATTTAGGAATTGCATAGTTTAACTAGGAAATGTTTAGTCTGCGCAGTATATTTTAACTATGTGATGTGCAGTTTGAGAATTGCATTTTAACTATGCAATTTAGTTTGCATATTGTATCTTAGCCTTACAATGTTTGGTTTAGGTGTTGCATTTTTACTATGCAACATGCAGTTTGCGCATTGTATCTTAATCATACAGTGCTTAGTTTAGGAGTTGCACTTTAACTATGCAACGTTTGGCTTTCGCATTGTATCTTAACCGTACAATGCTTAGTTTAGGTGTTGCATTTTAACTATGCAATGTTTGGTTTGCACATTGTATTTTATCCATACAATGCTTAGTTTAGGTGTTGCATTTTGACTATGTAACATGCTGCTTGCGCATTGTATCTTAACCATACAATGCTTAGTTTCGGTGTTGCATTTTAACTATGCAACTTTTAGTTTGCGCATTATATCTTGACCATACAATGCTTATTTTTGGTGTTGCATTTTAACTATGCAACTTTTAGTTTGCGCATTGTATCTTAACCATACAGTGCCTATTTTAGGTGTTGCATTTTAACTATGCAACTTTTATTTTTAGGAGTTGCGCTGCGCTGGGTATTGTTGACTTGATGTAAATGAAGGGGATAAATGACAGTAGTATAGATGTTTGAGAACGGAAAGTTAATTGCATTCTTTCAATTGATTGGCCAAACAACTTTCATTACAACATAAAGATAAATTACATATAGCACTTTCTGAGCTGCGCCGCGTTCCATGTGCGCAGCACAGGTTTGTCTTCCAAGTTCCAACGTTGCCAACTTGTATGCTCCTTTGCCAAGGACCTCTGCATTGCGGTATGCTCCTTCCCAAGTGGGTGTCAGTTTTCCTTGTGGCATTGCGCCGCTGGCCACATTATTTTTGAACACGAAGTCTCCTGTTTGGAAGGCAATGAGTTTGAGTTTGACTCTGGCATTGTAGTATTTTTCCAGCTGTTTCTTGTAGTTTGCTTCCTTTACAGCTGCCGAGTCTCGTCGCTCTTCCAGTAGGTCTAGATTGAGGCGCAGTTTAGATTCGTCGTTGGTGCGGCTTGCTGAGAGGACTCTGGCGGAGGGGCAGCTAATCTCTGCTGGGATCATAGCCTCTGAGCCGTACGTCAAGCTGAATGCGGTTTCACCGGTGCTTGTCTTTGTGAGTGTGCGATTCGCCCATAGCACATTGGGCAACTCCTCTGCCCAAGCTTTCCCTTTGGTGCCCAATCTTGACTTGATTCCCAACTTCAGTCAAGAGAAAACAGAATAAGTTCTGCACACTAGGTGTTTGAGAAAATGCTCACTTGAGATTCACTTTTAAATTTGAGGTCAATTTTGCTTTTCTAATGCTATATATAGATTCATATAAAATAAAATGATTTTTGTGCATATGTTTCTACGCTTTGATGTCGGTTTTTTGTACAAATATTGGTTTATGAATGATTATATTAGGTGTCCAAAAGGATACAAGGGTAGAAGACGTCATGTTTGTGTTATCTCCAACTCCAAGTCGATCAATCATGTTTTCCACATTGCTGAAACCTCCCATATGCTTAGTTATTGTTCCTTTTTTTATGAAGGTGCTTGAAAATTCAGTAATCGTTTTAAATCCTCTCAAATTCTTAATCTATATTGTCATTTGACTTTGTATATCTATGGTTCACCACATGAATGCATCACACCAGTTTTACAAATACAACATGATGCCAGTTGAACTCAAACACTTTATTAATTAAAAGAATCAAACTAAACAGATCTAAAATAAGTCTCAACAGATCTAAACAAAGACTCTGAAAATACAAAATACTCTCAACAACGAATTCTCAATACCTATCAACAGATTACAAACACTGGACAAGATCAAACACAAGATGTATATGATCAGACTCAATGGAAACCCTAATCTGCTTAGACGATAGAGAGTAGTAAACAAGAGATAATCAGAGACAAAGAAGCTAAACTCGTAATGAGCTACAAGAAAGGATTTATATAGCCAAAGGAGAGGCTCGGGAGAAAGCACACCCGAGCCAACATCATCCGTAGGATCAATATGAAAAAACACAAAGAGGCTTGATCACAACCGTTCACTTAGCCTTGGGGATTGCCAGATTGGCAATCCATTCTCTCGAAGAAGTCCACAGCTGGGCCATCAGTCTTCAACATGGGCTTCATCTCTTGGGCCATTCACCAAATTGTACAAGGATTGGTGATTTGTAGAGTCGTCGGGTTTAACGCACACACGCAAGTTTCGAGTCCCAGGAATTGGTGAACGAACGTTAACGTGTTAATTATCATGTATTATGTGTTTTTAATCAGTATGTGACATGTCGGTATGTGAATACGTGCTTATATGTGTTAAAATAGTGTTTAACGTGCCAAAAACCAACAATGAGCTGCTGGGGGCGAGTAGCCCCTTGCTAGGCGAGTACAACTAGCGAGTAGGCCTACTCGCCTGTGTTTAGGGGCGAGTAGCCCTATTCAGGTGCCCTACTCGCCTATTTTCATGCGATTAGGGATTCCAAATCACGTGCTGCAGCTCCTACTCGCCTGTAGACATGGACAAACCAGTTTTTTTCAAATCGGTTCGGGTTTTGAGTTTTAAAAAAAGTCGTATTTTTAAAACCGGTTATAAAACCGGTCTGGTTTTTAGAGGCCAAACATACCAACTATAGGGACCGATTCCTACCTTGTTGAAAACCGGTTTTAAAAAAAACCGGTCAAAGCTGGGAAAAAACCGGTTTTTTTGCTGCTGCTGTAGTGTTGTTTGCTGCTGTGTTTTGCAGAATTTTTTTGTTTCTTTTGTTTTTTGAACAATTTAAACACTACAAATTCTTATAAACACAATGTAACTTAAAAATACGATTTCATTGATTAGAAACACGATAAAAAACATCAAAACATAAAGGAATCCGAAGATAACATGAGGCATAATAGAAAACATAATCTTAAAAAACATAGTCTTAAACGAAATTAGTCTTCAAATATAGTCTAATCTTCACCCGAACCGGCGTTGCTTCTTATCCATTCATCCATTTTGGCTTCATATTCGGACATTGGTTCGGTTAAGTCTGTGTTGACCTCGTCCTCGTACACTTCGCCTTCATATTCAAGTTCTCCCTCAAGTGAGCGTATGTTTTGCACACTCTCCGCCGCATCCAAATAATCCTTCAAGCAAATCGCCATCTCTACCGAAGGTGGAGTTAGTCGCGTCGTACGTATTGAAATGACCTTGCCACTAATAGAGAAAGCGGATTCCGAAGCTACCGTGCAAGCTTGGACGGTTAGTAAATCTCGGGCCATGGCGGCTAAGACCGGAAATTGATCTTCCTTACTTTTCCACCAAGCCAACACATCAAAATTTTTAAATTCATCGGGAGTCAAACCTTTTAAATAGTTTTCGGCACTATACCTCCCAAGTTCGCTACTAGGAGCGTTACCTCGTGCACGTTTATTAGATGTGTCCAACAAAGAATTGTATAAATCCATGTCCGTATCAAGTACATTTTGAGAAGCTTGTCTCAATTGCATTTGAATGGACGACATTTGACCATAACGCTCAAAATAAACATCATACATATCCGTGAGATGTTTGTTAAATCTTGCTACCATACCTTGTGAAAACAGTGGTTCTTTTACCGTGTTCAACCCCAACTCGTCGCAAAATTTTCAATTATATTTTCTACCCCCCTATATTGTAACACGGGTTTAAAGCGGATGCACAAGTAAAAACCGCCGGTATTTTTGAAAAATATTTTCTAAATTTTTCCTTCATAGTTGCCGCAATTTCTTTGTATGGACTATCTCTACAATCCATTTCCCCTAATTTTCTAGTCATATTATATAACTTGTGAAGTGTTATACAACTTGTGGGATAATAAACTCCCGACAAAGCGGTGGTTGAAGCTTTGAAAACTTGTAGCATTTCCGAAACAACTTCAATAACATTCCAATTCAAATGGTGGTATGGTGCCGCTTTTCCCCCATTAACCAAAATTTCATGAAATGCATTTAAACTACCTTTTTGCAAAATGTGTTTTTCGAACATGTTACAAGTGGAACTCCATCTTGTTGGACAATCCCAATTCGGACCCAAACAAATGGCATTCACACTTTTGCAAAATTTTATATATTTAGCATGCCTTGTATTGTTGCTATATATATCGCGTAACATTCTTCGAAACCCTTCTCTTTGTGTTTCAATAACTTTTAATTGTGTGATTGTCGCGGTATTATTTGACACGTTATCAAAAGATATTGATAAAATCTTGTTTTCTAACTTAAACGTTTGAATAACTTTGTCAATCATATTAAAAATATTTGTACCGGTGTGAGGGTGTTGGGTCAAAGAGAATTGATGAAGCGCTAAAAGGTCTTTACAAGGACCGACTCTAAAAGTCCATGGAACCTTAGCTAACCATCCACAGTAGTTAATAAGAATACTGAACAACAAGAGCAAAATGAAGACAACTGAAAGTACTGAAGAACATGGTCTGAAGACAAACCAGACAACCTCTGAAGAACAAGTTCTGAAGTACTGAAGACAAACTGCTGCAAACAAACAACTGATGAAGTAAACAAACCACTGATAAGGGAAACAACTGATGAAGATCAAACAGCTGTTAGACCAAACCACTGCTGAGCCAAACCACTGTTTGGTCAAACAGCTGATAACCAAACCACTGCTGAACCAACCTCTGAAGAAGAAGTGAAACCACTGCCAGAAGCAAACTTCTGTTGAGAAGGTCTGTTGTGGCTTACAGTACTTAGGCCACAACAGAGGTTAGCAACAGATGTTTATGGAAGAAGTGAAACCACTGACAGAAGCTAACATCTGTTGAGAAGGTCTGTTGTAGCCCAACAGCACTTTGGCTACAACAGAGTTTACCAGCAGATGCTACAACTACTGAAGAGATAATCCAACAGAGTTTACAAGACAACAGCAGTTCATTGATCATCAGAAGTTTACAACCACTGAAGAACAACCACTGATGATTTACTCATCAGTAGTTGTACACCTCATCAGACATTAACAAGATTCTCAGATGTTTACTTTATCAGATGTCAGACTAAAGCTGCAGCAGTTATTATTCTATCTCAAGTTGTATCTGCTTTTGTATTGTTTATGTATTTTGTAGATCTAGAGGCAACTTTACAGTAGGGTATGTATTCTATAAATACCCATGTAATGTTTACCTCTAAACTTGCACTTGGCCATTTGTATCAAATACATTTGAACCTTTGCCAATAATAAAACAGATGTTTTAAGTAACTTATACACATTTCACTTACATTTGCTTTGTTATTTACATTGTTGTGAGAGTATATTCTGAGGGGGAGTTTAAGTCCATAAACTCAATCACTAAATCCTAATTACTCATGTTTTCCGCTGCAAATCTCTCCAGTAATTAGGACATGAGCTCATCTTGATCCCAACAATTGGTATCAGAGCCTGGTCAGTCAGATTTGATCTAACAATCAATTTGGCATAATAGATCAGCTCATAATCATTAATACTCGGTTGTATGTGATTTATTTGGATTTAAGCTAATATACTATATCTTGTCCACATAATAGATCAGTTGCTAATTAATCAACTGCATCAAAATGACAAGATATGATTCTCACAACATACCAGGTTGCACAACCCTGTTGAGACATGTCCTATATGACTTGTATTAATAGGTTTGGACCTGAAGACCACATAGACATCATAACTGGGGATATCTTTATAATAGGTATTCACAGATTGAAATATGCTGGTAAATCTCACTGTTGATAAGATGACTCTCATCCTAAAGATAGTTTTTGACATTATATAAAATGTTTCTCATCCTAAAAGATAGTTTTTGACATTGTATAAAATGTTTCTCATCTTAGTGATGCTTATGACATCATATCAACAGTGAAGATATCAAAAGATGAACATTCTTCTAAGCTGGTTCTTCTTTGAAATTAAATCACTTAGATAGCAAGAAGAATATTTCCCAGAACTGAAAATAAATCATAAGATGATAACAAGTGTCTTTAGTTGGGGCACTATGCCAGGGATTGTAGAAGTTCTGGCATGAATCATCTGTAAAGGGAAGTTCATCTAAAATCAGTTAAGACATCATGCACATAAAAGTGGCACCACCTCCTCATTTTTAAGATGTAAACTGATACATACCTGAGTTAGGTCAAAATATTACTAGGATAGTCATGAACTTTTACCCAAAAGGTAAAATTACATCACTATCCTCAGACTCTCAGGTATCAACAAATCCCTCAGCAAATCAATTTCTATTTCAAAAGTAGAAACTCTTTTGCTAAATTGAGGGATATAAATGTGTGATTAAAAGACCTAGTTAAAATCTTGATCCCAACACAGAAAAATGACCTGGAAACTGTAAAAGAAAACCAAACAAAGAAAATTTGGATTTCTAAAGCTTCCAAGGTTAACTGTGAAAAATAGGAATGTCAAGATTACCTTGTATTACTCTGTATTCATAAATAGATGTAATTCTGGAACTAGGACTTTTCACACACTTCCACCAACAAATTTACTTCTCAAAAGGGTTTCACTAAAAGGGGAGTAAACTCATTGGGCAATACATCAGAAGTCTGTGATATACACTAACAAAAGGAATATCATAACTTCTGATAAAAATTGACCCAAACCTTTTGACAGTAGTTCTTCAGCAGTTGCCTCTACATCAGGGATTGAGAGCCTGACAACAAGCTGTTTTTACCAAAAGATTTATCAAAAAGTGAATCAAAAGATAGAAGCAGTTCCGTGAGAGATATGTGAAAATAAATCACATATCTGAATTCTGTAAACTTAGAAAGGGTAAAACAAATTCAATAGCACAAATTGATAACTAATGGTGTTTAGAGTTCCAACATAAACATTAGTAAATCAATCTGTGTTTAACAAAACCTTTCTATAATACCCTGACTGTAACTTCTCAAAAGCAGTCTAAAAGGTATAAAACAGAATTCACACAAGTATAAGAAAATACTTGTGAATCAGAAGTTGGACCATCCTCATCAGAACTTAACTTCTGATGGCTGAAAATCAGCAACGACTGATAAGTATGGTACAAATTCTGTTACCCATAGCTACATCTATTCCAACTAAGCAGGCCCATACCAAAAAGGTTTTGGATTCCTAACAGAAAATATATGCTGCTTCTTTGTGCAGGTACTCACCACAGGATGTTATAAGCATCTTGTACAAAGGAAGTATCCAAGAAAGATGTAGTTATCTATGTCATCCTGGTGGACATTCAAGAACTGAATCTTCTTGGGTATGTGACAAAGCATGCTAAAGAGGTTATCTCACCAGAAGGCCAGTGGTTGATGGAGATAGCAAAAGTCATACTTTGCAAAGCATCAAAAGGTGTAACAAAGTACTTTAAAGACTTGAAACTATTCTCTAAAAAGGCATCGACCCAAAAGTTGATAAAGGGTATTAAAACCTGATCAAGCTCATAAAATCATATCAATAAGAGATTCCTGGACAAGATCCAAAAATTGATATTGAACAAAATCCATTAAGAGCTTGAAATCAACTTCCACCTAACTACTGATGTAATAGAACTCTACTTCATTATGAAGTCATAAACATCAGTGGTCCTCAGTTCATGGTATAATTCAAGAAGAGGGCTATTTTAAAGAGAATGTTAATTGCAAGGATCACCCTATTGCAAATCTTTGGTGATAAGGGGACTCAGATGTTGTTACAAGAAGAAAAGGCTTTAAACTTCTGTTCCTGCTCTGCACTCATACTTCAGAGGAGCCAAGGGAGTAACAAAGTCAGGTATGTCAAATCTTGAATAAAAGTTATTGTATATATTTTTGCTTTTACTCAAAGTTTTGACAAAATACCAAATCCTTAAAAGGAAAAACACAACATCTGTTGGAAAGCTACCAAACCGCTGTTGGGTCATTCATCAGTGGTTTGCACAGCTGCCAAACCGTTGTTGTATTATCCATCAGTGGTTTGCAATAAGGGAAATGATAGAATTGCAGTCAGTAGTTATAAAACTACTGATGAGTAAATAAGATAACTTCCGATGAACAACTCTTGGTCATCAGTAGTTATCCACAGGGGTACATCAGTACTTTTACATCAGACGTTATAATTCCTATAACTTCTGAAACCCTATTCGATTCATTTACTGCAATTCAAATCAAAAATTCCCTCTCTCAAACCTCGAAAGCGATTAACAAAAGTTCTCAACCATAAAATTCAACGAAATGGACCTCCAGTTGAAACCCACTCACAATTTGATTGCATATCTTGAGAAAGATAATCAGTGGGATCAATACCATGAAATAATTGATACTATAGTAAACTCTAAGTATCACACTGCCCTCACCATCGATCCACCAATTCATGTGGATGCCCTAAGGCAGTTCTGGGCTAATGCGGAGACTAAAGTTGTCAATTGTAAAGCAATAGCTCTTATATCCACCGTAAATGGAAAAGTACTGGCAATCACTCCTGAGGTATTATCTACAGTACTAAAACTGAATGATATTGAGGATACAAAATCCATCCCCACTAGTGAAGTCCATGCCACACTTACTGCATGCAAGTATACAGGTGAACTCTCTCATGCAACCATTTACAAGAAATATTTTGATCCTCAGTACAAACTTTTATTTCATTACCTGGTAATGTGTTTAAGTCCTAAAACTGCTGGATGGGATCAAATGCCATCAGACTTGTAACAAATTTTCCATTCCATTGTTGCAAGTAAACCGTGTGGGGCATCAACTTATTTTTTCAATGAGTTATTAATAAATCATTCAAAAGAAAAATTTAAGTTTTTACTTTACCCCAGGTTTGTTATGCAGTGCCTCATTAAAACCATAGGTGATGATGCACTACTTGGGGTAGCATCTAAGTCTAAAACTATAGATGTTCAAACCTTTTCAAGACATAACACCCCAGCCATACAGGCTAATGATGACCAAGGGGTTACACCATCAAACCCCAAGGAACCCACATCATCCACCCAACAGGCTTCTATGTCTATAGACAAAAAGGCCAAGAAGACCACCACCAAAAAGCCTAAACCCACTCCACAATCCAAAGAGACAACACAGGAAGGTGAGATGCCTGTGGATGTCAATGTAAACTCTGTACTTGACCAAACAACAGCTGGCTCATCCTCACAGTTGCTTGTTTCATCTCAATCCCAACCCATAATGCATGTGTCCTCTCAACAGGACACAGTGATTCTTCAAAGGGATCCATTAGTAGCTTTGTCTCAAACAGAAACATTGACTACCACTCCACTGCCCGGGAGTGAACCACTTGACATCACTACTAATGATAATATGACCACCTTCTCCACACTCATCAATGCCAAAGCTCTCTATGAGCTGAGCACCAAAGTCCAAACCAATATTAGCTCACCTCTATTCAATTTTGAGGTATCTCCCAATGATGCTATGGATTTGGATGTGACTCACGCAAACCAAAGAGATGAGGATGAACCTAGGTCTCTCCGTCCAATTGTGGAAGATCAGGTAATAGGTGAAGCTGCTACTACTCTTTTACCAACCAGTGGTGGACTAGAGGACAGTAGTAACATCAATAAGACTTCACCTATGGCAACTGCAAATATAGGTATAAAACCTATAGCAGGAAGACCCTAGTACCAAGAAAAAGGGGCACATGACAAAATTGTATTGGACACTGGTCATGTTGAAACTGTTCTACAAAAGAACAGGGATTCAGATGATATCATTAGTTTGGTTGATGGATCAAAAATTACTGAATTGACGGATAAAGTTGAAGGTCTTGAGTCTGAGGTTTTCCAACTCAAGAAGTTGATCACCAATAAGGCTCAAGGTGAAGTCCACTTAACACAATCCATCCCAAAAGTGGCATCCTCACATATTGAGGATCTCCTAAACACACCACCTTCAAATAAAAATCCTGCCAATTCAGGCTCTGAGAGCATAAGGTTAGACCACTTGTGCAACCCTCAGGGCCCTCTCTACCAAATGATCCAGTCTCTCCGAGACAAACATCTCAAGACCATTACTGACCAGATGGAGCTGAAACATGCTAATCAGTTAGAGATGATTAAGAATGCTATGGAACTCAAAGTCTCAGAGCTGACAAGACAAATTCTTGATCTAAAATTTCAACTTCAACACTTAACAGGTGTCTCCTCCCCTGAAGTTGATGAAGCCAAAAAGTGGGAGAAGGCATCTGAGAAGATAGATCTAGAAACAACTTCATTCAGGGCAAGTGAAGCTGAAGTCAAGGAAGCACAAGACCACACCATCCATGAGCAGATCTTAAAAGGGAATTTGGAAAGGCACCCCTCACCCAAACCCAGGGAAGAAAGTAACCCCTCAACATCTACTACAGTAGATCCAAAGAGGGAGGCTAAACTTAAGTATAAAAGGAGAAAGACAAAGGGGACTACACATGTCATTGAAGAAACAAATGCTGAAACTTCAGTAGCTGCAAAGATTCAGAAGACAACCCCTACCTTCTCAAAACCATCCATCCCTGATCCCTCTGACCAAGACAAGCCCCAAACTCATAAGAATAGGGATGAACAGGCTACATCTGAAGAAAGGGAGAAAAAGCTCTTGTTGGAGAAGAGAGCTCTTCAAGAAGATTTAGCCTGGGATATGGTAAATGAACTGGGTGTGAAGGGTGACCAAGAGAGGTTAAAAGTCTTTAGGGAGAAACTTCAGGAGTTGACACAAGCTGAAGAAGAGGAGATAAGACTAGAAAAGGAAAAGGCCATATCTTACATTGTTAAGCATTCAAGAACAAAGATGGCCAGTCTCAAAAACCTCTCCCTCAAAGAACTTCAACAGAGAGTCAATAAGCTGAACACCATGCTCAAGAACAAGAAGGATGCTGAAAAGAAAAGGCAGCTTATTGACTCACTTGTGGCTGCTAAGTGTGGTACCAAACAGCAGTTGGTGAAATGGAGTGAAGCTGAGCTGATGAATGCCTACAAGAAACTACAAGAACAACATTCAAGTAAGCTCTCAACTCAGTCTTCTACTAAAGAGTCTCATCATATAGCTCCATCACCTTCACAAGGGTCTGAAAAGGTTGCTTCCAAAGCCAAGTCTGATCTAAAAAAGAAGGGACAGATATTGGATAAGGTGTGTTTGGAAGAACCTCACAATGTGGAAACTAGGGACCCAGATTCACTTGCAAATCAACTGAAAGAGAAGAAATTTGTAACTTCTGAGGAAGCAGCAGGGTCTACTGTGAAGGATCAAGAAATCCCACAGCCTAGTTCTCCAAAGGTTTCACAAAGCAATCAGTTAGTGCTTTATGAAAACCTTGCACCTACAGTCCATGTAACCCCATCTATGTCAACCTCTCATGGAAAGATAACTAGGTGGTATCACCTAGGCTACAAAAATGTTACTATGACAGTGGAGAGAGATGATGGTGCAAGATAGGTGTTCAGGAGGGCAATGGACATGCTTAATATGTCAGAAAGAGATCTTCATGATCTCTACATAATTGGTTTAGAAACGTCCAATTTGCCAAATGAGATTCAAGCCCAAGAACAAACAAGACAAATCAAACATGTGATCAAGAACAGGCTGAATCTCCAATAAGTGGAAAATAAAGCTTTTAACAAAGCTGTTAGCTAAGGTTTTGGCTTTATCAATTCAGGGGGAGATTGTTGGGTCAAAGAGAATTGATGAAGCGCTAAAAGGTCTTTACAAGGACCGACTCTAAAAGTCCATGGAACCTTAGCTAACCATCCACAGTAGTTAATAAGAATACTGAACAACAAGAGCAAAATGAAGACAACTGAAAGAACTGAAGAACATGGTCTGAAGACAAACCAGACAACCTCTGAAGAACAAGTTCTGAAGTACTGAAGACAAACTGCTGCAAACAAACAACTGATGAAGTAAACAAACTACTGATAAGGGAAACAACTGATGAAGATCAAACAGCTGTTAGACCAAACCACTGCTGAGCCAAACCACTGTTTGGTCAAACAGCTGAAAACCAAACCACTGCTGAACCAACCTCTGAAGAAGAAGTGAAACCACTGCCAGAAGCAAACATCTGTTGAGAAGGTCTGTTGTGGCTTACAGTACTTAGGCCACAACAGAGGTTAGCAACAGATGTTTATGGAAGAAGTGAAACCACTGACAGAAGCTAACATCTGTTGAGAAGGTCTGTTGTAGCCCAACAGCACTTTGGCTACAACAGAGGTTACCAGCAGATGTTACAACTACTGAAGAGATAATCCAACAGAGTTTACAAGACAACAGCAGTTCATTGATCATCAGAAGTTTACAACCACTGAAGAACAACCACTGATGATTTACTCATCGTAGTTGTACACCTCATCAGACGTTAACAAGATTATCAGATGTTTACTTTATCAGATGTCAGACTAAAGCTGCAGCAGTTATTATTCTATCTCAAGTTGTATCTGCTTTTGTATTGTTTATGTATTTTGTAGATCTAGAGGCAACTTTACAGTAGGGTATGTATTCTATAAATACCCATGTAATGTTTACCTCTAAACTTGCACTTGGCCATTTGTATCAAATACATTTGAACCTTTGCCAATAATAAAACAGATGTTTTAAGTAACTTATACACATTTCACTTACATTTGCTTTGTTATTTACATTGTTGTGAGAGTATATCCTGAGGGGGAGTTTAAGTCCATAAACTCAATCACTAAATCCTAATTACTCATGTTTTCCGCTACAAATCTCTCCAGTAATTAGGACATGAGCTCATCTTGATCCCAACAGAGGGTAATCAAACAATCGAAACGCAAAAGTTCGTTTCATCATTTGCCAAGAAGAGGGTTCAATCCAATGGGCCGTTACACAAATATAAGAGTTGGGTGAACCGTGTGGTGCAGACCAAACATCACTTGTTAAGTTAACACCGGTTTCTAAATTTTCAAAATAACTAATTAATTCATTTTTTGCTTGTTTCCATCTTCTTAAACAATCACGTCTAAGAGTAGCACGACTTACATGTGTGTATCTTGGTTGAAGTGTTCGTTGAATAAGCCTCGTCAAACGTGGGTTGTCAAAATGATTGAAAGACAACGTTTCTTGTATGACAAAATTCCCCATTTCTTCGTGAACCGCTTCCAAGTTGTACACAAACAATTCGCCTTCTTGTGTGATCGAGGCTCCACCTTGAGAATTTTTTTGTTCTTTCAAAGTTTTACAATATGGTTTTTCCACATGGTCTCTCAAGGTCGAGTTAGCATCATGTTTAAGAAAAGCAAAACAATATTTGCATCTCGCCTTGTTTGGACCAACACTCATAACACATAAATCAAAGTGTTTTCAAACATTGAGGTTTCTTTTTGTTGGAACCACCTTAACAACCGTGGCTTGCGATGAAGAAGCACCAAATTGGACGGAACCGGTTTGGCTTTGAGGAGTTGGTGGTTGTGAAGATGCCATTTTTCTTATATAATAGAGAGTGATTTGTGAGAAATTAGATGAAGAATGCAATATTAGAGAGTGTTTTTGATTGTGTGATTGATCCTAAACATTAAGGGGTATTTATACTATGGGTCAAAAAATACCAAAGAAAACAAAAAAAAAACGGTTCTAAAAGCCTTCTAACAGTCATAATACCGTTTTTCAACGGCTAGAAATCGTCCAGACCGGTTTTTAAACCGGTTTTTAAATTGTTTTTTTTGGTTTTTTATTGGACCGGTTTTCAACCCGGTTTTACAATCCAAACCGGTTTCCAACCCAACCCAATCTTCAAAACCCCAACCCTATCCAAACCCGGAGGTTAGCTTCGGTTCCGGACCAGTTTTTACCAAACCGGTTTTCCGGTTTTCAAATCAAGTTCGGGCCCCAAACCAGTTTTTTGGTACATCTCTACTCGCCTGTAACTGATGTGATGACTAAAAATGCCTATAAATACCACCCTTGTGTTGCAAAACATCATTTTTGAAACCCTAACACACCCCAAAGCTATTCCACACCATATCCAACATCTATAACACGTTTTTGACCTAGAAATCACCTTTACATGATCATACATCATTCTTTAGCAAAATTCAAGGTGTATTCTTCATCCCAATCCCTTGTAATGTTATTGTTTTGGCCCCTAAAGGTCCAGACCTGATTTCTAAAAGTTTGTGTCTTTGAAAACTTATTAAAAACAGTTTCTAAATAAACCTAAACCTTCATGATGGTTCTATGTGATGTTATCATGTAAAGATTGGATTTTTATTGATAAAACATGATGATTCTTATATTTTTGATATGTTTCTAACCTAGATGAATTGTTAGGATGCTTACCTATGAATTTGGAAGGTTATGATTGTGCTTTGATGATAATATGCGTTTTGACCCGTTTGAGTGATTTAAGAGGATTTAAGGAGATGTGGTGTGTTTTGTTGATTTCATAAGGTTAGGGTTTGCTCTAGGATGATGCTAGAACAGTAGGATAATGTTGGACAACGTTGTTATGTGATGAAATCTGGATATTTGCCGTTTAGGGGTAAGTCTTGCATGTATTAATGTGATGTTTACATAATATTATGCCATTTTGGGAAATACTCATAATTAGGGTTGTTAGGATGATGTTAAATTAGGGGTTTTTGCTTGAAATAGGTTGCTTAATGTTTTGGGCTTTATATTGGGTGTTTCCACATGTTTCGGGTCTGAATTGGAGGGTTAAACACGCGAAAACGTGACACGTGACTGCAGGGGGCGAGTAGGAGGTCTACTCGCCTGTCAGAAGGGGCGAGTAGCCCCTACTCATGTGTATTACATGCGAGTAGGCCACATAATCGCCTGTTTGACCATCCTACTCACTAGTTGACTTTCCTAATTGCATGTTTGAGTTCCTAATCGCGTGTTCTGCTGTGGTAAGTGTATTTTGACATCCCGAAACATGATTTGACACCTAGGAACATGTTAGGAACCCCGTGACATGTCTAATAACCTGGTAACACGTGTCCGGACTCGTTTGTGCGTTATTTGAGCTATATGATAGACTTGGTGAACTTTTGCGCATGTTAAGTGTATAATTGCATATGATTGCATGATTCCTTATTCTTGAACAACACGTGGGACGTCAGGTCACCAATGGGATGTCGGGTCTTGTCTGAAGTGGTCGATTTAACGGTCAAACATGTTTTTAAACTTAATTGGTTATGGTCTGGACATACGGGGACTAAATGACCTACGGGTTATTAGTCTAAGTACTAGTATACGTCTTATGGTAGGTCACCACTATACGGGACTATCATAGCTTATTGATTTAATTATTTACAAGTAACGCAACCTAAGGTGAGTGTCACAACCCCACTTTTACTGTTTTACTTGGGGGGGGGGGGGGACATGCGTATTACTTACATTCGTTCTAAAGATCATGTTATACTATGGTTATGGTTGTTTACTATACGGGCGTTTCATCAGGAAGTCCGAGGGGGAAACCATGAATACTTGGGTAGACATAACAGGAGAAATGTGGATAGATCTATTGGGCTTGACAAACCCCACCCGTCGGCTGGGAGCCGGGCGGGTGCATATTGTCTCTATTACTTGGAGCCACCGATGATGACGGTGGTTCATACTTTCTGGGCATACTTATCATGGATTGCATGTCAGTAATGGTTTCCAACTCGTAGTAGTAACGATATTTCACATCTAGCTAACGTTCTTATAACATAGTATTAACGGGAATGATTTTTTCAGACTTACGGAAATTCTTTTATAAAACCTGTGAACTCACCAGCATTATATGTTGACATTTTTGGCATGTTTTCTCAGGTCGCTAAGATAGCAGTCTGTGGATTAGGCACACGGGGTCTTGCATGGCGTCTAGGTTTTAGAGCATGTTAAAATAAAAGTTTTTAGACTATGTTTCATCTTTCGTTGTAAACGAGATTTTGCTTCCGCTTGGATTTTGTTATGAAAATTTAATGTGTTGGATTACGTGTTTCTTTACATTTAGTTGTCGTTTATTGTGACCGTTGACTTGGATCCTGGTGTGTCACGCGCCTCGCGGTAAAACCCCGCATGTGGAAATTGAGGGTGTGACATACATAAAATGTTGTTGTGCTTGCAAAAGTTGATTAAGGGGGTGTTTGGTATTGATTATTCAAAACAGATTATGCGTTTTGAAAAAGCAGGGATGGAGCTGCTTATAGATTGTTGCGTTTTGGTAGCCTAAAAAACTTATTATATGCGTTTTCAAAACGCAATCCAAACACTAAAAACTAATTATCGGCGTCTTCAAAACGCAATAATCTAAAAATCAAATTCAAAACGCAATCCCAAACACCCTGTAAATGATTTGAAAAAAAGACAATGATAATAAAGAAGCAATTCCCTCTAAGTTTCAGGTTCTAGGTTTCATACAAAATACAACTATTTGATTGGGAACCACAAAGACATGGTCCAGAAAATTAGTTAACTAGTCAGTAGCACAAGTTCCTGTCATCAAACCCTATTAACTACCCAATTTGCAAATATCAACAGGGCAAATTTGTTACTTTATTGGACCGAAGCTAGGGCTTCGGGCCTCCCTCACATAAGGGCCCCATTATTTAGACATTAGGCCCAATATCTTGAGGGTTAGTAGGTTAGTCTGGTAAAAAAAGGTTAACGTATTATGTTGCAGCCTCCTGGACTCAATCGACACTCTCTTAACGTATATCTCTATTTTTCCGGGTGTGTGTGTTTGTTTTTCGTTGTTACTCTCATACTTTGTATTTTGGCTTAATGAAATGTTATACTTCGCATCAATTTAAATCATGCTATTGTCAAAATTTGCAGCAACTAAAAACATACTTTGCATCCCTTTAAAACATGTTATTGTCAAAATTTTACAACCAATTTAGAACATGCTTTTGTCATACTTTGCGTCAATGTAACAACCAATTTAAAACATGTATTTCGTTATGATTCAAAAGTTTATTTCATAAACCTTACACCTTAACATCAAAGGTCAATTACAAAAAGTAGTACATGATCACAAACAACCAAGTTATCCCTAACATCATCTTTAATCTCTTGTTATGAGACGTCAACTTTTTAGCCACTTCTTAAAAGTCTCTGTTCAGAATAGCCAAGTTTCTGTTCTGAAAAACCAAGTTTCTCGAATTTTCTTCTTGTATCACTCGTAGTGCTATGTCACACAAAGTAGGTTCAGCCCAACCAACAAACAAACCTGGCTTCTTCCTTCTCTATTCCAACAGTAAAAATGCCTACTTAGGTTTAGAAATGTCCTCAAGGTATGTATTTTAGTTTCACAGCCACAAAAAATCATTATGATTTTTAATATGAGATTCAGAAACGATCAGATACATGGGAGTTTGTGCTGAATTTCAAATAACATATGAAAATGGTTTGAAAAGTACAAGGGTGAAAAATGAAGATCTAGGGCTCAGTTGGTGGAGATTGGGGATTAAAAAGTGGTGAAAACAGAATGGATGAAAATGGCAAGAAAAAAAGGTTAGTTGCATATGGATGAAAATACCCCAGAATTAACTGGATTTTATAGATGGGATTCAGGCAGTTGATGAAATTGACTAAAAATGGGAGACCTCAGGGACACAAATTAGAAAAAAAAAACTATTTGGAATAAAGAAATATTTTTGATCAAAACTTATGGATTAAATTGGCAATTTAACAAAAGATAAAGATTGCATGTTTTGTCTTTTTAACTTCACTCGTTAAAAATCTTAGATACCCAAATATTAAAAAATTTTCAGTACAATGAATTTTTTTTTTTAAGATACACCTATTCTCACATGGATACATAAAAACACGTATAGTCGTATAGGTTTGCTAAATCTTTGAAATTAGTGTTAAGCATTTTGGTGTTGCCGGACGATGAGAATAAAACTGTGTAACATGCATTGGGGGCATAAAACTATGCTAACGAAAAAACAACAAAAACCAGGAAAAAGGGTAAAACATAAACACTAATGTCTAAAATCAAGTGACTCACGTGACGGAAAACGTAGACGGACTTTATAAATTATAACTATTTAATTTACATTTTGAGGTAAACTTTTTACGAATAATAACATCTAGGTGACAGTGTTCCTCTCCATTTTTTTATGTAAACTAACCTGAATTTTTAAAGTGTTATTATTCGTTTGTATATTTAGGGGACATTGTTTATCTGCATTTATCTTTTTTAATGGTTATGAGTAGATGAGAAAAAAAGTAATGATAAAAGTATAAAAAAATTATTATGTGACTGAGGAGAGAAGCTATAATGATTTATAATGTAATTTGGTGGATGAGGATGTGGAACCTGATATTAGGTCATACATATTTTTTGTGAATTATGAATATTTTAAAAAGTGGTTGTGACTTGTGAGTGAGGAAGAAAGAAAATGTTATTGTTCATCTATATATTTGTGATGACACTATCCCCTTCATTTATTTTAATATTATTTGAAAGTAGTTGTTAGTGGAAGAAGGAAAAAATGTAATAATAAAAGTATAAAAAATATTATTTAAATGAAAATGAGAGAAAATATAATGATTTTTAATGTAATTTGATAGATGGAGATGAGTACATGATGTGAATGCTCCAAGAACATTCATAGCAGGTCCTGTATATTTTTGTGAGTGAGTTTTCAATATTTTAAAAAATGGTTTAGGGTGATTGTGAGTGAAGAAGAGAGGTAATATTATTGTTTATCTGTATATTTGGAGGAACACTATTCTTCTGTGTTGATTTTTTAATATGTTTTGCACATGGTTGTAAGTCGAGGAGAGTAAATTTAATTATAAAGGTATAAAAAAATATTATGTAATTAAAAAGGAAAGAAAAAATATAACGATTTTAGTGTAAATTAGCAGACGAGGATGGATAACCTGATGTGAATGTTAAAATCATAGTTGTTAAAAGTCATCGCATCTTGCGCCTAGCCCATTTTTAAGGCTAGGCGAGGCAATTGCGCTTTAAGTCAAATAAACTACGCTTCAACTTTTATCTAAGGAAAACTACTTTTATACACTAATACACTAATGTTTTTAAAAACTATAATAATATATAAGATGATATTAAATTTATATAATATTTTTTGTTTATTTTATTTGAAGAATATTATTATTTTTCTAATACATAATATATTTTACTTTTTTTCTTTCTTCGCTTTTTAATCTCAGACCCAAGCTTTTTTTTACGTCTTACGCCTAGACTTGGTCGAGGCCTATGCGTCTAGTACATTTCGAGTGATTAATGATAAGGTGTTGTTATTTACACCCACTCTACTACAACATACTCTACTAGTGGGAGTACCCGCGCGTTGCTACGGGTACTTTGTGGGGAATTCAAGTCCTCGACACACCTTGACCAAGCTTCAATATTGAAGCAGCTAGAAAGTCACTCAATACTTTGTGGGAAATTAAAAGTATAGAGAAATTTCGTTTAAAGATCTTATCAATATCGTCACCAATAACCAATGAGAAATTAAAAGTTACGGAGCAACAACATGGTGTTACAAGAGCATGTATTAGGGACTTGACATCTTACTTGTATCATATTATAAATAAGACAGTAAACTAATTGTGTTATATATTTTCTAGTTAAACTTGATGTTTTAGAACCAGACCGGACGTTGAACCGGGGATGTAAGAACCGGATGGTATCGTAAAATTAAGAGGGTTAACTTCGGAAAAAATATTAAAAAATCCAGTTCAACCCATTAAAAACACGGTTCAACTGGTCCGACCCCTCGGTTTGTTGCACAAGCGGTCCAATACCCCAACCCGAACCGGTTCGACCCCCGGTACCCGGTCCACCCAGTCCGGTCTAGATTTCAAAACATTGGTTAAACTTTGCCACTAATTAAACCATTAGCTAAAAATATTTGTTAGTTCTACCAAATACTCCAATCAAAATCATTGATTTAAATATTAATAAGATTGACAATTAAATACCATTGGTTCAACAAAAAATAGAGAAAATTCTATTATAAATTCACTAACAGCAGCAAGCAGCTAATAAACATCAAGTTTAGGATTATATTGGATCAAATGGGTCACATTAAACAAAAATATGCATCAGCCTCAAAGCTGATGCACTTTAGCCATAAAAGTGTTTGCAAAATGCAACCAAAACAGCCTCAAACGTACAACAAAATTGCTATCAAAACAGACCCAAACGTGCAGCTTAATTGCTGCCAAAACAGGCCCAAACGTGCAGCTTTATCGCTGCTAAAACGGCTCCAAATGCTCAGCTTAATTGCTGAGAAAACAGACCCAAATGCGCAACATTATTGCTGCTAAAATAGCCCCGAACATGCACCTTTATTGCTGCCACAATGTGCAGCTCTATTGCTGAAAAAACAGGCCCAAACGCGCAACTTAATTGCTGAGAAAACACTCAAAACAGACTCAAATGCGCAACATTATTGCTTCCAAAACAGCCCCGAACTTTATTTATTTTTAGTTAACAAAGTTAAACAGAACAGATATAAATGTTAAGTGCTATTTAGTGACTTGATCAATTATGTTCAGGTATTCGTTGATTCACTTATTTTATAGAAAGTAGAATTTGTGGTTTCATGTTGATTGGCAATTTGAACTACAAATGTTAGTTTTTTAGAATTGATGCTATAAGGAGGCCAGGAAACAAAATTAACAGCTAAACTACCTAGAACTTGTTTGAAGCATTTTAATTGTGGAACAAATATTAGATTGCTTGTTAAGAAAAAGATATTGCCAGTTCTATTGTAAATATGGTTTTAAATCTTTGTATCATTATTTACAGTCAGTTTTGTTATGTTAAATTACAAGTTTTATAAATTGATGTCTATTTTGTGTGATGAGAGTATTCAAAAACCATAGTGCTTCAGATGGGGCTTCAATGAGTCATTCACACAGTCATTCTAGCTCGTCCTGTTATTTCATCCACTGTGTCTACTCGTCTCAACAGCATGAAAAAATACAATAGTCAAACAGGAAAGTGTGTTCTTTGTAATTTCGACACAAACAAGTTATAATCGATGAATCAACCCACTACATTTCTATCTCTCCGTGTGCCTCAACCTTCCCTTTTGAGACATCAATGGTTCCTCGCTATCATTCCTCTCACTACCAAGAAATTGATGAAGGTAAGGTAATCGGTTCGTTATGTTTTGTGTCTTATTTTTGTTTTGCTAAATCTTATTTATGAATGCTACATGTGTAAAAATGGTCCCATTTGGTAACGGGTCCGGTTAAAATGGGCAATTGTTAGTACAGGTAAAAGGGGGTGGGGTAGCTGGTTAGGATTGACCCAAAACAATTTTATATCCCACCTTTTAAAATGTGATTAGTAATTGGAATGATGATTACTCAGTCCACCCTAGATTCTGCAACTACACAATCTACAGTCAAATTATCAAGCGAGTTGTTGCCTCAATAAGAGCTCATAACATAAAGCATCGACTTACAAACAGTATCACATGTAATAGTTTACCATAAACATTCACCTAACATTTGAGGGAAATAACAACTAACAAGAGAGAGAATTATGTTGTTCAAACAGCAAAAAAGGTGATTTATCCTACTCCAAGATCCTAACATCAAAAACCTACATATTCCGATTCATTTAGGCGAAACGAATGACCAACTGTAGAAAACACTAACAGAAAATTTAGGGATACATATAATCCAAGTAGAAAACACTAACAGAAAATTTAGGGATACATATAATCCAATACAATAATCATTTTACACTTCAGTTTTTACTCGACCAATAAGCATGAATAGAATCTAGGCAATAACAAAAAGATATAGTTAAGTTGTATTTATTTACACAACAGATCACTAACAAAGACTAATCTTTTCCCAAAATTTATGATTTAATTTTAAGTTATTAGCAAGAATCATAAACTAATATACATACATATATATACACATGGTTTAAAAAACGGCAAAGGCACGCGCTATTAAGTATGAAAACGAGTCCGAGGCAGTGCCTTAGGGGGGTTATTTTGTATGTGCGCCTCATAGGGCTGAGGCGCTAAGGAAATCTGCACCTCAAGGAGTTTGGATGTTTGTTTTTGATGTTTTAGACTTTTTGTACCAATTTTAAACATTCCATGGCTTTTTAATGCGTATTTTTGATGTCTTTGATGAATATAATGATGAAATTAGTTAGTATTTTATTTTTTTATAAGATATATATAATATATATACATTTTTTAGTTTCGCCTTGGGCTTACGCCTCGGTTCGCCTTGAAGCTTGTTTCCGTTCTTTTAAACTTTGTATATATATTTGACCATTTGAGTGTATCTGGGTTACAAACTAACTATAGACAGTTCATTATATATTTTATCTAACGGGTCAAACAGATCAACCAAGAAAAAATAACTATAAAAAAGCGATCTTATAGATCGAATGGGTCACCTGGTAAGACTCAAAACGGATATGATCAGAATCAGAAGGTATCACCATTAAGTGGATACCACTGTCAAACTATGCAATAAGTGGAACAAATAAAATGATATGGTGCTAAAAAGAGATGTAAGACTGACATACCAGGTGGGTTCTCACACAAATGGGCTCTGTTTATAAATAAGTTATTTTTGTTGAGCATTAAATCAGTGTTTGTTCAAGTAATTTATCAAGTTTGATAGTAGAACTATGATGGCAGGGTAAGACAAATGAAAGCGAGGAATCAAATCTATCTTGAGTCCTTAAGGGTTGCAGTTCTGAGTATAAAATGATAGATGACTTTATAAACAATCATACACAGTCAAATCTCACATCAAACAATCATATAATTTAAATCATGAAATAGTGAAATTAAATATAAATATTAGCCAAAATTTAAATTTGCAGATACAATATGATAGGAGTCGGAGAATAGAACTGAAGGCGTACCTACTGTGTTACTGAACCAGCGAATCCGCAATTTGTATTGTTGCCTTCCAGATGGTAATTCCTTTTTCAACTCCTTGCCCAACAATTACAAATCGTTAATATATTGTAATATATTTTATATTATATATTCTTGAAAGAAGAATGACATGTAAACAATATACAGATCGGAAAACATCTTCTTAATATATGTGATAAAAGAGTTCTTCGGTTTAAGATTGTTTTTCTAATTATGTATAAGTGAAAACTTTAACATTTACCCTTCCTGTAGTACCCAAAAAGTTCCTAAATTCCTCCCCAAACACATATATACCAATTCATACTTGACGGACAAATGTATATGTATACCTACCTGGTATGTCAAGGAGCACATTGTTACTGGCTGCAGAAAAACAAGACATCATGTTAGAAACTTTTTGTTTTATCATACATGAATTATTGTCTCTCTAAATTCTTTAATTAATAATATATTGGGGCTACGCAGCGTGTACATTTTTATTCAAAACTCTGTAAATGCAATTGCCAAGAGATGTCTGTTAACTTTCTTATAATAATTATCTCACTGTTTCATTTATATAGATTACTACGTCTATTGTCATTTACAAAATTCTAATCTTAATCACTCGGACAAAGTAGAAACTGTTGGCCTTAAAAATACTGAAATACAAATGGATAGGGTGACATCTACAAATTGGCTTTACATGCATACCCAGTTTAGCACATAGGTTCTCTCCTGCTCAAAATCACTAACAGGACATGTCAAGTTGGACCCATTTTCTTTTCAACTATTTATTTATTTTTTCTTGTTTGACATGTTTGAATTTAAGCATAATATGAATCAAAACATAAAATGAATCAACTGTTAATATGTTTATGAAACTTTGACCCAACAACTGTATCATTGATTATATTATAAAGAAACCCCATTTATTATTCTTGTGTAGGTTATCTAATGGAATGACATAACTAAACTTTCACAAAGAAAGTGAACACACTTTCTTTCAAGTTACCTAATAAAAGAAAAAGTTAGCAACAGTTGACCATAGTTCTGTTTATTGTCACATTTCAAGACTTATCCTCTTAGTTGTGACCTTGCCATGTTATCTTAAAGTGATTATCCATCGGAAACTGCGGCGGGTTGCTCATCATGCGCCTCTACTTCCCGAATAAATAAATGAGTAATGTTGCAAACAAAAGCATCGACGACTAAAAAACAAAAAAAAACGATCTCAAAAGCAATGAAAAGTTACCTATTTTGTAACACCAGGGGGCATCCTCTTTAGCTTGTCAGTAATCTCCACAACCATCATTAGAACCTTGAATCTGTTTCAAGCAAAAGATCTAATTTAATACTTGGTTGAAGACTTGAAGAAACTGAAACATAATTGAAGATGGAATTTAAAAGGATGGACGGTTTCACTGAAATGGAAAAGGGCAATGAAGATGTAAACGCGTTTGGCTATCATCATTCCTTGAAACCGCGGGGTGGCCATTTTTTATAGTTCTCATAGTTCTCCATTTTGACCACAGCAGAAAAAACACAACCACCAAAACAACTTTTGTCTTCATGCAATCTATTTTTGTTGGATCAAAGTTACTCAAGACTTACTTATTGACCGAAACCAAATTGTTGGTCGCCGGAAAACCAAGCTGAGCGCCTGAGTAGTTGCAAAGCCCTGAAACAGAACACATGTTACCGATGAAAAGAAAAATAGAATCATGAAACTGAAAAAAAAGATTGTCAGATCAATAATCATAAAACACCCAAATATACAATCACTTCATGAAGACCAGAAATCTATAGTAAATTTGCAACCGATCCCCTTCATCATTAGAATTCAATTCAAATGACACCAATGAATCATGGTTTTCAGTTTAATTGCTAGCATTCAATTGAATTCATTTGAAACCAAAACGGTTTACAATACATGAACACGTACACATATAACGTGCTCCTTCAATCCCAAAGTCACAAGATCCGATACAGGTTGAAAGCAAGTTAAACTAATTCTAACTCTAGTTTATTTACAAAATTTGAACACATATACCTGTGATTTGAAACCTTCAACCTTGCAACCCAACTTTGTCTTTAACCATTTTAAACCTGTTGAAATTATGACCATCAAATAACATTAAGAGTGCAAACGAAGAACAACTATTCAGGAGATAAAATAACATCTATTATTTCCTCTAGTCCCATCAAAGCTATAAATTTTGACCTATCTATATACTTGGCCAAAGTTGTAAATTACTCTTCAATACTACAACCATAAGAATTGTGTATACTAAAATCAATAAGTTGTAACAATATTGCAGAATCACCAATTCAATCACAACAAAATTGATTGCACTTTAAACACAATAAAATAAAAGTCAATTTAGTTTGCTTACCAAAAGCTGCAACCACTCATGTAAAGAAAACTTATGTCGCCCCTTGTTCGGATTTGTGATTGGGAAGGAGGAAGAAAGCAAGACGGAGAGGCTAGAGTAAGAAGTTGAAGCCGAACGCTTCATATGCAGCCTTCAATTGATGGCTAGAGTAAGAGAAACTGACCTTCTCATTTCTCATTGAATCCCATTGAATGAAGGGCATTCAATTGAGCCATCTATTACATGGATGGAGGGTACTAAAGGAATCACATTTTACATGTTAACTAAAAACAAAATATAAAATTACTCTAATAACCTTGTAAGTGTCTTAATGTACACCTAAGTGACTAATTTATCCCTATCAAACAAGCTTTATTAAATTGTATATGGAGCAACAAAACTTGTACCCATAACAAAATTACAATATGGTATATCACTCCTCCTTTATTATAGATTATAGATTATAGATTATAGATTATAGATATAGATTATAGATTATAGATAGATAACTATCTCTTAATAAATACAAAACATTAATTAACTAAACTACTCTATAACTAACTCAATAAATACAAAACATTAATTATTTAAAATCTTCACATATTCTTTAACTATTATCCATACCCTTATTCATTTATTAGTTTTTTATTTTTTTTAATAAATTAACCTTTTATAACGTAAGTTTTTTTTAACTTGCATAGTTTAAAAAAAATTCAAATAAATTTTTTTTCCTGGATAAAACATTAACTTTTTTTTGAACTAGCCAAGGTCTGCCCCAGACTACGTTGTCTTAACCGTAATGTCTCCATACGAGTTTCCTCGCTGGAGTAAAAGCCTTTTGAAAAATAAATAAAAAAAATCTCACGCCTATTGACTTTTAATTTTTATTTTTATTTTATTTCTGGTTTGTCGTCGTAAGTTGTGGGATTCAAAATATTTCGACAAAATACAAGAAAAATACCATATACTTAATAACTCTTAATTTTTAATTTTATTTCCTTTTTAACTATTGTTTACTACAAAATCTTTCAAAAATTTAGAAGCACTTAATAAAAAAATTGGGAGCACTCATTAAAAAAATTGGAAGCACTCATTAATTTTGGACGCACATTTGATCGAAAAGCTAACATTAGAAGTCAGGGCCAATTTAAGTTTACACGCACCTTTAAATTTTTTGGACGCACCATTTAGTTTACCCAATTTAAATTGGGATGTTATCAAAACGCACATTTACAAAAATCAAACGCACCTTTACAAAAATCAAACGCACATTTTTCCACTTCACATTTACCAAAAAATCCCACCTATGGATGTTATCACCTTGTCACGACCCGCCGAAATTCAGCCAAAAATTTTCAGCTTCTAGACTTTTCCGATTATAGATTATAGATTATACATATAGATTATAGATTATAGATAGATAACTATCTCTTAATAAATACAAAACATTAATTAACTAAACTACCTTATAACTAACTCAATAAATACAAAACATTAATTATTTAAAATCTTCACATATTCTTTAACTATTATCCATACCCTTATTCATTTATTAGTTTTTTATTTTTTTTAATAAATTAACCTTTTATAACGTAAGTTTTTTTTAACTTGCATAGTTTAAAAAAAATTCAAATAAATTTTTTTTCCTAGATAAAACATTAACTTTTTTTTGAACTAGCCAAGGTCTGCCCCAGACTACGTTGTCTTAACCGTAATGTCTCCATACGAGTTTCCTCGCTGGAGTAAAAGTCTTTTGAAAAATAAATAAAAAAAATCTCACGCCTATTGACTTTTAATTTTTATTTTTATTTTATTTCTGGTTTGTCGTCGTAAGTTGTGGGATTCAAAATCTTTCGCCAAAATACAAGAAAAATACCATATACTTAATAACTCTTAATTTTTAATTTTATTTCCTTTTTAACTATTGTTTACTACAAAATCTTTCAAAAATTTAGAAGCACTCATTAAAAAAAATTGGGAGCACTCATTAAAAAAATTGGAAGCACTCATTAATTTTGGACGCACCTTTGATCGAAAAGCTAACATTAGAAGTCAGGGGCCAATTTAAGTTTACACGCACCTTTAAATTTTTTGGACGCACCATTTAGTTTACCCAATTTAAATTGGGATGTTATCAAAACGCACATTTACAAAAATCAAACGCACCTTTACAAAAATCAAACGCACCTTTTTCCACTTCACATTTACCAAAAAATCCCACCTATGGATGTTATCACCTTGTCACGACCCGCCGAAATTCAGCCAAAAATTTTCAGCTTCTAGACTTTCCGATTATAGATTATAGATTATAGATATAGATTATAGATTATAGATTATAGATTATAGATAGATAACTATCTCTTAATAAATACAAAACATTAATTAACTAAACTACTCTATAACTAACTCAATAAATACAAAACATTAATTATTTAAAATCTTCACATATTCTTTAACTATTATCCATACCCTTATTCATTTATTAGTTTTTTATTTTTTTTAATAAATTAACCTTTTATAACGTAAGTTTTTTTTAACTTGCATAGTTTAAAAAAAATTCAAATAAATTTTTTTTCCTGGATAAAACATTAACTTTTTTTTGAACTAGCCAAGGTCTGCCCCAGACTACGTGGTCTTAACCGTAATGTCTCCATACGAGTTTCCTCGCTGGAGTAAAAGTTTTTTGAAAAATAAATAAAAAAAATCTCACGCCTATTGACTTTTAATTTTTATTTTTATTTTATTTCTGGTTTATCGTCGTAAGTTGTGGGATTCAAAATCTTTCGACAAAATACAAGAAAAATACCATATACTTAATAACTCTTAATTTTTAATTTTATTTCCTTTTTAACTATTGTTTACTACAAAATCTTTCAAAAATTTAGAAGCACTCATTAAAAAAATTGGGAGCACTCATTAAAAAAATTGGAAGCACTCATTAATTTTGGACGCACCTTTGATCGAAAAGCTAACATTAGAAGTCAGGGGCCAATTTAAGTTTACACGCACCTTTAAATTTTTTGGACGCACCATTTAGTTTACCCAATTTAAATTGGGATGTTATCAAAACGCACATTTACAAAAATCAAACGCACCTTTACAAAAATCAAACGCACCTTTTTCCACTTCACATTTACCAAAAAATCCCACCTATGGATGTTATCACCTTGTCACGACCCGCCGAAATTCAGCCAAAAATTTTCAGCTTCTAGACTTTTCCGATTATAGATTATAGATTATAGATATAGATTATAGATTATAGATTATAGATAGATAACTATCTCCTAATAAATACAAAACATTAATTAACTAAACTACTCTATAACTAACTCAATAAATACAAAACATTAATTATTTAAAATCTTCACATATTCTTTAACTATTATCCATACCCTTATTCATTTATTAGTTTTTTATTTTTTTTAATAAATTAACCTTTTATAACGTAAGTTTTTTTTTTAACTTGCATAGTTTAAAAAAAATTCAAATAAATTTTTTTTCCTGGATAAAACATTAACTTTTTTTTGAACTAGCCAAGGTCTGCCCCAGACTACGTTGTCTTAACCGTAATGTCTCCATACGAGTTTCCTCGCTGGAGTAAAAGTCTTTTGAAAAATAAATAAAAAAAATCTCACGCCTATTGACTTTTAATTTTTATTTTTATTTTTATTTTATTTCTGGTTTGTCGTCGTAAGTTGTGGGATTCAAAATCTTTCGACAAAATACAAGAAAAATACCATATACTTAATAACTCTTAATTTTTAATTTTATTTCCTTTTTAACTATTGTTTACTACAAAATCTTTCAAAAATTTAGAAGCACTCATTAAAAAAATTGGGAGCACTCATTAAAAAAATTGGAAGCACTCATTAATTTTGGACGCACCTTTGATCGAAAAGCTAACATTAGAAGTCAGGGGCCAATTTAAGTTTACACGCACCTTTAAATTTTTTGGACGCACCATTTAGTTTACCCAATTTAAATTGGGATGTTATCAAAACGCACATTTACAAAAATCAAACGCTTTACAAAAATCAAACGCACCTTTTTCCACTTCACATTTACCAAAAAATCCCACCTATGGATGTTATCACCTTGTCACGAACCGCCGAAATTCAGCCAAAAATTTTCAGCTTCTAGACTTTTCCGGGGCCATCTAGTCGCATCTGGAGCCACCCGAAAGTTTCCGAAACAGGCCACGACATTCCAGGAACCATGGGGCATATTTAAGCATCAATAATCAACCAAGAAGGGTCTAGAAAATACCAGAAAGGACTACACAAAACAACCATAAAAGTGCAGCCAAGAACCTTCTAGAACCCTCAAGATAACACTCGAAATAACATGAACTTACTAGAATGTATAATGTAGATTTTTGTATGGATTAAACTAGAACACTCTAGATTAAGACCAATGTAGTATAAATATGACATTAGGGGTCTCATTTGAGACATCCATCACAACTTGTAAACCATTAACACTTGTAAACTTTACTAGTGCAATACAAAGTCTTTTACTTGTAAACTTGTCATCAAGTCTTACAAGCTTATCACTTGTGACCCAACAATTTCATTACCCGTTTACGCTACCAAGAACTAACGACTTCAAGTCGGCAAGGCTTACTTAGACGGTGATCTAAGGCCGCACGCGAGAAAAGAGAGTTTCTCCGTGACAACCTGCTACCTTTACCAAACGATCCTTCATCTGCTACCTTCCATCTTAAAAAAATTGTTTCCTATATCCAACTTAACCCTCGTCCATGTACAAATCTATATTTATGGCCGCCCTTTGGAGATCCAAGTGAGTACTCTTTTGACTTATTTCTTTGTCAATTGAATTTTGACCTTTTTTTTTCCAATTCGCAGTCGATGTTTTACTCAGATCTAAGGTGTGCTCGCGAGATGCTTGTATCAGATGAAGGACCGAAGAATTTAGTGAAGACGGTTAACAATAGACTTAGTGCATTATCATTTCATATAAGACAGTATTATTGGATAGATATCAATGAAATTTAACAATAGGCTGTAGGTGATGATGATGATGATGGTGGTGGTGGTGCTGGTGGTGGTGGTGGTGATCAAATCTCGATCGATGAAGTTAGAATAAACGTTTGCTTCAAAGGAGGATGAGTTAAGTTTATGTTCTGAAAGTAGTTTAGATCAGGATAGAAGAAAATAGGCTTAATCCTGGTTTAACTGTGGTTAGGTTAAATTGACAGGTGGCAAGTTCTAGTGGCTTCCTACACTTTTTATGTAAAAATATTTTATACCCTATACTTTCTCTCAATTTAAATACCTAATATTAATAATTAAATTTAGAGTGTAATTAAGGAAACTAATGAAGATTCTATTTCCAGTCAAACTTGATTAAGTGGAGGTGAATTCTTATTTGTTTGTTATATTCAAATCTATTTAATACCATAGAGTGGGTGTGAATTGAAAATAGTTCTTTTTTTAAATTGCAAATTACTTTTATTTCATCACCCAACCGTACAAATTACATCTAATAGCAAGGTGCTATATAGGTATAACAAGAGAAAGCATCCCATCCCCCAAATACAATTGTTCCATCCATATGAAACATTTACATCTCAAATTAAATGTCAAAAGAGCGTCATTTATCCCAATCACTTGCAATTTCCTTTGATCTATTTGTAATCCATAGATATGCTTGTGTCTTGATTTCGGCTAGTAGTTCGTCTAGATTTGCTCGTTTCCCCCGAAAGATCTTGCGGTTTCTTCCATACATCTATATATTCACACGTGAATTGAAAATAGGTATGGTTTATATATGTTTCAATAGAGAAAAGAACTAGGGGGCACTTTGCTGATGAAAGATTTTCATCATACATCTATATATAGACGTTTAGGTTTATGCAATTTTTTAAACATGACAAAAAATTTAATTAAAGTTTTGAAGCAATTCAAATATCGTTGTTTAATGTGAAATTTTCCTATCCATTAATGTTTGAAGTTAATGAACAATGATTTGGTAGGTGGTAATCTCTAATTGAAATTTTAAGTTTTGATTTTTTAAAAATCCATATTATAAATTCCGTACATGTTGAATTATTGAGTTTGTAAAAAGAAAAGAGGGAAAATAACTAGTGGGCTTTGTGTTATTGCATAAAGCAAAAGTCTTGGTCTGTAGACCATAATGCCGTGCTTTCATGTCTCAATGATATTTGAATTTTAATAATAAAAAAAAAATTAACCTTTGTAATATATAGCTAGTTCTGAAATCTATCTAGTGTCCATTTGGTGGGAGTGGAAATCACAATGATCCGGTGTGAAACTGTGAATACACACCTGATGCTCATACAACAAGAGGACATTTACGAATTTGAGTTAACATCCTAGGCTTTAAACTTGACTCAAAACCCACGACCTTAAAAAAAAAATAAAAAATCTTAATGGTGATATATGCACAAGCCCCCTCCCTCTTCATTAACTTTTTAGTATTCTTTTTTTTTATTATTAGAGATCTTATGAAATTGAAGTTCTTTTTAATATATCTACACAACTTTTAATTTCTTTACATTATGAAACTTTTGATTCCTATTTCTTTTGAGTACAATGCTGATTAAAGTTCTGGTATAGTTAACATTATTGTTTGGTCCATAAAAAAAGTAAAAGGGTGATATTACCTGTACAACCCGTGATTTTTTACATACATCCCCTACATGGGCTGTGGAGGTCTCCACAGGCCGTATATGGCTAAACTCAAAAATCTATTGCCCGTGAAGACCTCCATGGGTCGTAGATGAGTCCCAATGATTGACAATCATTGGAATGAGTTGGAGACCTCCATGGCCCGTTGAAGCCTCCATGGGCCGTAGATGGATCTCAATGATTGGCAATTATCTGGATGAGCCGGAGACCTCCATGGCTTGTGCAGACTTTCATGGCCTATAGATGGGGTCTCTACGAGATATAGAGACCTCCACAACCCATATAGAGATGTACCAATAAATTGAGGGGATGCATAGATAACCGGAGCTTGAGTAAAAGTGGCTGCCACTATCTTTGTGAATTAAGAGTGAGTTACACTTTTCCCCTTTAACTTTATACCCATTTTCTAATTTTGTTCTTAAAACTAAAAAATTATCAGCAGTAATCCTTTATGTTTGAATATGTTTACACATTTTGTCATTTCAAATAGCCAACGTTAATTTCTTCTCTTAAGTTTGATTACATGCCATGCAAGTGAAGATACTTTAGTCATTTTCCATATTTGACAAGTTTTTAATAAAAATAAATAAATATGAAATTAAATTAAAAAACCCCCAAATCCATTAAATATCGGTCATTGTCTCTCTACTTTCTCTACCTTCACCTCCACCAACTCATCAAAGAAAATTTGGCCAAGAAACCATCCAACCCCCTCCTTAAATCACTCAACAACTCTCTAATCTCTCACTTTGCCATTGCCAGTTTCTTCTCTACTTAGTTTCGGTATAGAAAAGACTAATCATTGCACATGCCTGAACTTAACTAACAAATTGACGCATGTTTAAGTCGAAAACACCAAAACTGGCTATCTTGTAGTACACAACTATGGCAAGCCTACTCAATCAATCCCCTTCAAAATGTATGAACTCTAGAGCTAGGTTGTATGACTTCCGTCCTTACTTCTAAGGCTAGCTAGTAGCCCCACTTCCTCTATGGAAAGAAAGTATAAATGTGTAAACAATTTTGAAAAAAAGAAAAATCGTTCCTAATATCACCTTAGTTTAAAAGCAAAATATGTAAATTAGTATATACCTAAAGGACCAAAAATGTAATTCACTACTTTATCAAAGTGAAAACGTTGGATTTGGATTCCTTTCCTATATAACCATGAACAAATCAACACAATTTCTTGCAACAAAACAAAGAAATGGCGAGTAATCATGGACCAAGAAACACCATGTTCACTTGTGCCATCTTTCTACTACCAATCATCATCCTTACGATGATCAATCTCTGTGAAGGATCTTTATGGTCATCAATGAAGTTTCCAAATGTCTGCAATGACACTATGGCTGTGTGTCCAACACTAGTCGAAGACGATGACCAGCTATCGTTTCTTTTCGACACCGAAGAACACCAACGGATTCTTGTCGCCCTCACAGGATCTCAAAAGGACAAATCTCATTTTGGTTATAATGGCCTAGATCCTCACCATCCTGCAGGTTCGGATAAATCAGGAAGGTATAAAGCTAATCCGAAAAGGTCGTGCCCGAAGGAACCATACTGTGGATAATAGGGGCTGTTTTGAAGTGGTTGTTGTGTGTGTTTCATGTTTAAGAATGTCTTTTAATTTCATGCTCTATATTGTTGGTCAAGTAGTGTCCATCGTTCAAGTGTGCAACGTAAAATTTCATGCATGTAAGCCCTTAATATCTTTATATATAATATGTACGACTATTGATGTTTGTGGAACCATCTTTAATTCACAACCTACAACTAATAACCCATTAAGAAATCTCTCTTCACTTGTACGCATGCATCTATAATTATTAACAAACATGACTCGATACGAAGTTAAACGGATTATTTGTTGTTTGAGATAAGCGAGCTCGGGTCATAAGTCGGTGATTCCATCTATTTGTAAAATGCATAACATGCATTACTTCTTCGAAACAAATATGTTTACCACCCATTTATCAAAATGGGGTAGTTTTATGAATAATGATTAACTTTACTGAAACTAAATATGGATTTGTAATTTTTTTTCTTACTTTTTTTAATTTGTTAATCAAAATGAGGTAGTTTTGTGAATAATGATTAGCCATATTTCATGAGTGTTAATATAATCATGTTATTAATGTTACAAAACAACTTGTGTTCATTTGTGTTAAAGTATCGTGTCATCAAGGACAGATCCAGGGTACTGTAGTGTAGTGGGTTCTAAGGAACCCCTGAAATTAGAAAAAATGGGAAAAAATTAGTAAGAACTTTTAGGATTTGGAAAAAAAAATACCAAAACAAGCCCCCTGCAATTGGAAAATTGGAGGTTCCTGATCCAGTGATCCACCACTATGTCATGTTATTGAACAGATAACAATTAATTGCGTTAAACGTGTCACATAACCTGTTTATTAGACTATCTCCATTGGTGAACTAGCACAACCCAAGCTTTTATTAAAAAAATAATATCTATTTCTTTCCCATTCACAACCCAACCCTACTCAAAATTTAACCCCCATTCACAACCCAACCCAACCTAAAAATAATTTTTCAGAACCTACTCGGTTTTTAATAAAATTTATATCAGAATGTTCACAAAAAAAAGTTAAGAAATACAATGTATTTAGTTTATTTTTTTAACTTAAATATTATAAGTTATTAGAATAATTAATATAGTGGGGGGTTTAGTTTGGGTTGCAACCATGGTTGCTCCACCAACCTGGTTGCCAAAATTAATTTCTTTTTGAATTTTTTAAATGGTTTATTTCTTTGTCTTCTTATGCTTTATTGGTGACCAACCCAACTTTTGGTCACCAATGGGGATAGTCTTAAACATGTCCATGTAAGTGTTTTGAGATTATGATATGCTTATAAATTAAATGTGTATGTCGAAAATGATTCGTGTGATAGACCACAGCACGTATACCAGTTATACTACTAAAACAACGAAAATCAGTATTGGGGTATATTTTATTCCGGAAACAACGCTTTTTCAGCATTGATGAACGAAAAGAAAAAAGTTCAGGTTGTTCGGACTTGGAGTAAAGTTAGTTAAGGGGTGCCTTTTAAATAGATGATTGGATAGAGGGTTGATCATTTTATACCTTCAAGCTAGGTGGTTAAATGGGCCTAACCAGAAACTTTGAAAGATTGTGGACTGGGCTAAAAAGTTGGACATATTAATATTATTATTATTATTATTATTATTATTATTATTATTATTATTATTATTATTATTATTATTATTATTATTATTATTATTTTGAACGGCCAACTAAACAACGCCGGGTACTTCATACGTGGCCCCCAAGTGACAAAGACAGGGGCACAGCCCGGCCCACCCCGGACGCACGAAGCCCCTAGCCTGCTTCCAGGGAAAACCCGGCCCAGATACCCGCCCGAAGGCACGACAGTAGTGAACCGGTAAAACCTGGCGAGATCAGGACTCGAACTCATAACCATAGGCCATGAGTCATCCATCATTTCTCATTATGTCCTTCGTGGGAATCGAACCTGAGACCTCTAAGAGAGATCCCTGGTCCATTCACCAACTGAGCTACCCATGAAGGACAACATATTATTATTATTAATACTATAAATACCAACTTCATCATGTGAGTGTAAACTCACTATTGCAATTTGTACAACAATTGTATGCATAGATTTTCTTTATGTACAAACTGCTTATGCGTTTTGGTTTGGGTTGTCTCCACGTGTTCTTTAGACGCTTCTTCTTTTATTCTTTTTTCTACGTGTCCACTGCTTTTTCTGCCACACTCCTCGTGAGTCATTTCCCCACCTCTAATTGTATCTCCAGCCTCCACGCATCAAATTTCACCATCATTGATCTCTCGCTTCACTTAACGAGATAGGGGAAGGGTCCTATCAGTTGCAGCATTACCACCACCTCTGGTTCTCCGGTGGTTAAGATTAGGGTTCCGGGGTGTCAAAACAACCACAATAGGCCGGATCATTGGCGTTTGAGGGTTATGTGGTGAAATCAGTTTGGAGGTGAGTGGGATTTTATGAAGGTAAGCCGCTACGTTGAAACTAATTTAACAATCCTTACTCCCCACGTATATGACGATGGTAGATCAATAGTGGCGATGGCGGCGGCGACGTTTCTCCACTCAGACATTTAGGTTAATTTTTGTTCTCTTTTTTGTTTTAGTGACTTGCCCAATCATGGTTGGCTTATATGTAACTAATAGTAAATCATATTAATGGGCAGCATTTCGGCTGCATAAACTTGCCCAATTCTTTAGCCTTCCCCTAGAATAAAGTTTCTAATTTTTTTTCTTAATTTAAATTATTAAAAAAAATGTCAGTAGTTTGACTATCTTCTTCATTGTCATAACCTGGATATGACCTTTCTGATGAGATCCTAGTGGTTATGTCAATGTGGTCAAAAGATCCAAAATCATTTGAACAAGAAGGTGAGTCTTGTCCTAAAAGTGTTGTACTACCTGGAACATAGTCATCAGCTGTTTTGCCAGAATTTTGTAACTTTTTCTTTTGATTTTTTTCTCTTTCAAAAGTTAACAATCTCCCATGTAATTTTGTAAGACTGAGGGAGTTAAAATCTGGTCCAGATCTAAGAACTATTGAGTAAGTTTCCCATTTTTCTGGTAAAGACCTTAGAAATCTATGAAGCATAGATACAGTTGTATAGGTCTGACCATTTAACTTTAACTCAGAGATTAATGAGGAAAATATCTCAAATTGTTGTGTCAAAGTTTCCCCATTAATGTGAGTAAATGTTTCATATTGTTGAGCAAGAATTTGTCTGGTATTGGCAATCACCTCTTCAGTTTCTCTAAACTGTTCTTTTAGGCAGTCCCAAAGCTCTTTGGCACTTTCACAATGTAAAAGTCCATAGTAGATTTCATTTGGGAGAGCCATTTCCAACATAGAGAATGTCTTAGCATCAAGCTCAAGTTTTAGAAAATCTTCATCAGTGTAGTCTTTTGGTTCTTTTGGAATTTCTTCCTTAGTTTCAAGATTTACGTTTACTGGTTTATAGGGTCCAACAACCAGTGTTGGTCTGTGATAAAGTATTTGCTAACCTTTTTTGCCAAATGTTATACTCATTACTGACCAGCATAGCAGGTTTAGTGGCACATCCAGTATTATGAGGATCCATTTTTGAGAATTTTGATTTGTCAAGTTTTTCTCAAAGTGATGAATGGTTAAAATAGTGAACTTTTATCCTTTATTGAATATCAATAAGAGCCTGTGTCTGATTCTCAATTTGTTAGATTGATATTTGATCAGATAAACCAGAAGCTCTGATACCAATTGTTGGATCAGTTTCTCTATTTAACAGTTCTTATTCATGAACACTTATGTGTTGTAAGTTTATCAAAGCAGTTTTGCACAGCGGAATAAGCTAACTGTTCAAGTTAAAGTGTCACTTTTAACAGGAGTTATTACTCCCTCTCAATTAATGAACTAAGAAGTAAATATGAGAATCAAATAACAGTAAACGAATATAACAGTAAATGCAGAATGATTCTCAGATATATATTGAGATGGTTAACTACAAAGCATTTGGAAGGAAATGTTCAAGTCTTGGATGAATATCTAAAATAGTGGGATTAACCCCTCTATTTATAGACGAAAGATTACATACAATCTAAGTTACCAAAAGATTATAATAATGTAAGATAATACTACAACAGGCTGTAGTATTGAAACTTGAACAAAGACTTTAAGTAAACTAATATAATACTAAACCGTTGAGATTAAGGGCAGTTAGAAGCTTCTTAATGAAAGTGCTGATGAGTGACAAACTTCTGATGAGTGATCTTCAGGAGTTTGTCGTCAGCAGTTTGTTCTTCAGATATTTATCTGGTTTATCTTCAGAACTTCTGATCCTTTTACTCTTCAGAACTTTAGACATTTTTCACTTCAGCAGTTTCACAAAATGTTAAGAGGATATAAGACTAAGGTTTATACTGGCTTGTCAATCCTCTTTGACCCTACATGGAGTTGATTGATAGAGTAGCAGTAGCTCCTGATGCAACAGGATTGAATTGATTCGATGACTGAGCAGCCCTAAAAATTGGTGGATAAGAAGATCCACTAGTAGGGTGCCCACACGATGTAGCGGGAAACACATACACTTTTGAGGTTGTGTATGGTTCGGTACAGTTCGATTATTAGCCTAAACCGAAACTAAAACCAAAGTCATCGGTTAATCTATTTTATTAAACAATCGGTTACTTGGTTTGGTTTATATGGTTTGATTATCGATTTTTAGTCCCGTTTAGTTAATTTTGGTTAGTCTCATCTGTAATCAGGTCTGAATAATACAAACTTAAAAAACTAATTCAAAAAACTGAAACAAAAACAGAGCATCATGATATATACCATGAAAAACAATATTATCGAGATCTGGAATTAAATTCTCAACAGGAAGGATCATCAACTGATACGTTTAACTGATAAAAAATCAACAATTAAAAATAATTCTACTAAAAATTGATTAAAAAACTACCTCTAATACATTCCGAACATCCTGCAAATCTTCAATTGAATGTGATTATGAAAATCGCTATGTGTTTGAATGAGATTGTGAAATCGATCGTAATGTGTTTGATTGAAGTTGTATAATTCAAATTGGAATTTGAAATCGTTCACGTAACTTATGAAATCATTTACGAATATAGAACATGATTGTAGTAATCAGTTATAGAGAAAATGTCTGATTTGCCCCTGAATTAAACTGTAATTAGGTTTAATTACTTAACCATGATTTACACGTGACATCATTTGGTGGCTTTCTACACTTTCTTTATTAAGCCTCCTTTCTATCTATCGTATACTTTCTCCCAAAATATAATCTAGTTACATATACATAGACGTTTAGGTTTATTCAATCTTTGAAACATGACAAAAAAAAAATAATAATAATAATAATAAGTTTTGAAGGAATTCAAAATTTGCGGTTAAAAAAAAAAAGTTTTGAAGAAATTCAAACATCGTTATTTTAATGTGAAAATGAATACTTAAAAATTAAAATGATCCTATTTACGGCCACTTTAATTTTTTTAATTTAATAATCCATATTAAAGATTCCGTACATATTGATTTATTGAAGATATTTTTTTGGAAGATTACTTTCTTTTAATCGGAAGTTGTCATACCCGCTTAGGCAGGCCCTGACCCTCCACTCCCCCAGTCTATATTGTTTGAACCGGGTCCACGTTGGTGGGTAATGTGGGCTGTTATCGGCTTCCGCCCGGAAACCGTACCGCCTCCACACGAGTTCAGTTTCACTGTCACCCGTTGAAGTAACGGCCGGATGAAAACCGGGTCAGCTCAGGTCCAAGCTCCCTCCACCGGGAAAGGTCAAGCTCTTCCCATCATTGCCTGGTGTCCCCCAAATGCCTCCCGTAGGGATCGAACCCAGGTCTCCCCAAAGGAAGTCCGGTCACCTACCATCTGAGTTGCACATGAGGGTTTATATAAAGAAAAGAGAAAATAACTAGTGGGATTTTTTTTATGGCTAAAAGCAAAAGTCTTGGTCTTTAGACCATATTTCAGTGCTTTTAAGTCTCTATGATATATGAATTCAAATAAAAAAAATATTAACGACAAATATATACCTCTTTAGGGTTCTGGGTTTCATACATTCCGTGACATCACATTCTGGAGCGTGTGACATCATATTCTAGGGTATGTTGCAACCCCCTATTAATGTATGATGTGGACCGGAGTGTATAAATCCTAATTTAGAGGTGTATGATTTCTAAATACCACCTCTTTAATATCTAGTTCTGAAACCTATCTAGTGTCTATTTGGTGGGAGTCGATCACACACACTAATGCGTTGTGAAACTGTGAATACGCACATTTTGAGTTGACAACAAGGCATTTATGAATTAGAGGTGAGACCTCTAGCTTTTAGCTTAAAACCCTCATTTTGAGTCACTAGCCTCAGTTGCCCTTAAAGACTGAAAATGTAATGATATGTCAAAAGACTCAAAACCTACAACCTTAAAAAAATCTTATGAAATAGTTCTTTTTTATATATCTACACAACTTTTAATTTCTTAACATTATGAAATTTCAATTTTTATAGATTTATTCTATTTCTTACTATTAATGATAATTATTATTTGCACATAACAATTTTTGTTTGATTCCGATTTCTTTTGATATTTGATGGTTGATTAACATTCTTGTATATTTAACATTATTGCTTCGTCCATATAAAAAGTAAAAGCCAGTGCACTATCTTTATCAAGAGTGAATTTATACTTTCCGTACTTTAAGTTATACTTATTTTCAGATTTTATCCTTAAGCTAAGAAAATGTGAGCAGATATTCTAGATGTTTTTTTTAACATAAACTTTCATTAACACTGGCAAGTTCTCAAAAACAAAAACCGTCAAAAACTATACACACATATATAATGGATAAGTGACCCAATGTTTCCAAACAATACTTTTAAATTTCGATCTATGTTTCAACCATAAAAAACCTTCGATTTCACCTCCGCCACTACATCCATCACGTACCTTGTTGGATTTGTTTTGAAATACCTTTGCATTCCTTGTGTTCCAAATAACCCAAGTAGTGATCATAACAATACCTCTAATAATCTTTTTCCTCCATTTCCCGGCATGAACATTCTTGTATAACATCAATAAATCCTCATAATCATAAACATAAAAAGGTTCCAACTTATACCACTTGCAAATGATACTCCATTCCATACCCCATAAGAAAAGCCACATCCCACCATCAAATGCTTAACATCTTCACTGTCACAGCTGCACAACGGACATGATAGATCCTGGATATTTATTCGTCTTCTTACCAATGCCACCCGAGTTGGTAACCGATCTTTCACCGCTCTCCAAGCAACTAGAATAACTTTCATAGGTACCCACCCTTCCCATTTCACTATTGCATCTTGAGGCCAATTAACGGCATCATTTAATAGCTTCTTAAACTCCTTAACGGCGAACAAACCATCAGGCCCACTGTCCCAAACCCATTTATCATTAGTCCCACTGAAGTTCTAACCCGAGAGCAGATGCTCCATGTCTTGATACTCCGAAAGCTCATCCACTGTCCTTGGTTGTCTACTCCACTTTTTTGTTATCGTTAACCCACCCAAACCTTGTGCCACACGCTCCCTAACCTTGCATCTTTTATTTTTGTCCAACTTATACAAATTCAGCCACCAATCCTTTAATATAGTATCACCCAACCAATGATCAAACCAGAAACGAATCTGATCCCCATTCCCAACCACTCCCCGAATCAATTGATGGACCGACTTATTATTCACCCGCGTAGACTCCAAAACATTTACAATCGAACCGCCCTCCACGTTGAATCTCCAAGCCCATTTAGCAATAAGCACCAAATTAACCTCCGACAATTTCGATATTCCCAACCCCCCTTGCTTCTTGGAAGTTGTGATCACCTCCCACGACACCCAATGAACTTTTTTATCTTCATTCGTCCTGGACCAAAAGAAGTTTCTCATAAGCCTCTCTATATAGTCTCTATCACATTAACCGAAACTTTATATAAAGATAAATAATAATTAGGAAGACTCGATAATACCGATTTAATAAGAGTTAGTCTTCCTCCCATCGACAATGATTTCTCCTTCCAAGATGAGAGCCGATTTTTAATCGTCTCAATAACCGAATTCCAGTGATAAACCCGATTCATATTGGCCCCAACCCGAATCCCCAAATAATCAAAAGGCAAAACGCCCACTCTACACCCAATGACCTCCGCCATGCCCTCCACTTCATTATCTTGTAAACCGACCCCATACAAATAAGATTTCTGGATGTTTATTTTTAAACCCGAACACAAGTGGAAAACCCGCAGCACTCTAGCGACACTTTCTATATTTTCTTTAGACCATTCTCCAATTATTAAGGCATCATCGGCATAAAATAAGTGAGAGATGGTGATGGACTCACTACCAATACGTATCCCCTTTATCTCACCCGACTCCACCGCTTTATCAATCATACAATGAAGGACTTCCATAACTATCAAAAAACGAAATGGGGATAATGAGTCTCCTTGTCGAACCCCTTTTTCACATTGGAATTCGAATGTGGGGGACCCATTAACCAAGACCGCCGAGCGAGCCGACTCTTAAATCCCTTTCACCCTAGTACACCATCTAACCGGAAAACCCATTTGGTCTAGCGTCGACAACAAAAATCCCCAATTTACATTGTCATATGCCTTCTCAAATTCTAGATGTTTGAATATGTTTACACGTTTTGTCATTTCAATTAGCCGACACTAATTCCTTTTGTTAAGTTTGGACATCTGCCATGTAGATGAGGGTACTTTAATCACTTTACCATATTTAGCATATTTTTAATAAAAATGAAATTAAATAGGAAAAAAAAAACAAAACCGATTGAAGCTCGCTCATTCTACCTTAACCTCCACCCAACTCATCAAAAAACCCCATCCAAGAAACCCATCCAAACCCCTCCTTAAATCACCCAATATCTCTCTACTCTCTCGCTTTGCCATCGCAAGTAATTTCCTCGCTACACAGATTTGGTGTAATGGAAGGTGACCAAGGTTTCCAGCTCGAGAAAAGCCCAATCTACCCTCATGTGCAATGCACATGACCGAACTTAACTATCAAATTTGACACATGTTTTAAGTCGAAAGCCCCATAACTAGCTATCTTATAGCAAGCAACTAAGGAAAGCCTACTCAACTAATCCTCTTAATGTATGAACTCCAGAGCTAGGATGTATGACTTCGGTCCTTACTACTAATATTACCTTAGTTTAAAGGCAAAACCTGAAAATTAGTATATACCTAAAGGACCAATAATGTAATTCACTCCTTTATCAAAGTGAAAACTTTGGATTCCTTTCCTTTATAAGGATCAACCAATCAACACAACTTCTTGCAACAAAGCAAAAGAAATGGCAAGTGATCATGGATCAAGAAACACCATCTTGACTTATGTCATCTTGCTACTACCAATCATCATCCTCATGATGATCAATCACTCTGAAGGATCTTTATGGTCATCAATGAAGTTTCCAAATGTCTGCAATGGCACTATGGCTGTGTGTCCAACACTAGTCGAAGACGATGACGAGCTATCGTTTCTTTTCGACACCGAAGAACACCAACGGATTCTTTTCGCCCCGGGACCTTCCAAGGGCGGCTCTCATATTTCTTCAAAATCCCTCGAGAAACCTGCAGTTTGCGGCTCAAGTTGTCAAGGAAAGTATAATGTTAATAAGAAGAGGGGATGTCTGACGACAGATTACTGCCCCTAGTGGCTGTTTTGAAGTGATTGTTGTGTGTGTTTCATGTTCAAAAATGTATTTCAATTTCATGCTCTATATTGTTGGTCAAGTATTGTCCACCGTGCAAGTGTGCAACGTAAAATTTCATGCATGTAAGCCCTTAATTTCTTTATATATAATATGTACGACTATTGATGTTTGTGGAACCATCTTTAATTCACAATCTAAATTTATAACCCATTATGAAATCTCTCTTCACTGTCAGCGGCGAAACTTGAGCGAAACTCTCGGGTGGTCGGAAGTCACCGGAGGCAGTGCCGAATTTTTGTACGGTAGACACATAATATGGGTCGCTTAAAAATAAGATAGAAAAAACGATGAGAAAGTCTCCTAGTTCTATAAATATTTAGATATAATACAAAAATACATGAATATATAAGAGAGTAAAACATATGCACCTTATTTTTCCAATATTTTTTTTACCGTACGAATATTGAATCGATCTCTTTACTAGTCTATTGATCAAACCGATCAAACCGAATTTAAGAACCAGACATATATATCGTAGTTTAAGAAATACATAACAAAATGAACATCTAGATATTTTTCAAACTAAATGAAATAAACTAATAAAAACTAAAAGAAAGTTCTAGTATAATAAAAGAATTAATTTAATCTTTTATTATTAATTAATTAATCTTACAGAGGGATGAAAATGGAACATTTGTGTCTGTCAATGTTTGAAACTTTTTCTTTTCTTTATGTTGGCATCTACTAAAATACCCTATCAAAATCTAATATTTACACATTATGCCATCTTTCTAACAAGAATCATTTGTATTACCCTATAATACTATTTTCACAAATCTGACAAAGTTATTCCGGTGAACCCTGTTCCACCGATTTAACATAGGCCCACCCTTCAATACATATATGTTAATCCGTCACTGCTGGGAGGTCGGAAGTCACTTATTACGAGGGTCGAAACCGTATATATCAAAAAAATTCTATGTAGATACTATATAATCAGAACTTTTGAGCAAAAATTCCTCCACCCCTATGAAGCTGCGCTCCTGTTCACTATGAAAACATTAACACGACATGACTTGATACAAAGTTAAACCAGTTACTATTTGATATACGCAAGTTCGGGTTATAAACGAGTTGAGATACAAGTTAAATAGTTAATATAAAGATTGATCAACGTGTATCAAATGAGCTGGTAGTTTTAATTAATGATCACCTATATTGAAACTAAATATGGATTTGTAACTTTTCGTTACTTATTTTAGTTAACGATTGATTTCAATCCGCGCGTTATGGTGTGATGTTGATACACGTTTTATTAAAAACCCTTTAATTTGGTGTACCGGGCACATAACCAAGGAAAAATCATTCGTCAGCCACTTCACCGAGTTTTGGTTGCTTTTTATTTTTCAAGATTGTGCACGGCATCCCGAATGGTTCAAAACCATGAAGATTAGGCTTGTTGCCCTTCAAGATCGAGTTCATAGCATGTTTATTGTGCTTCTTGATGGTCAACACCCTATTCAAAACATAACACGCTGTGTTCACAGCTTCTGCCTAAAATATGATAGGTAGCTTAGAATCAGCGAGCATTGTCTTGCTGCTTCAATCAGTGTCATGTTCTTCCTTTCATCAACTCCATTTTGTTGTAGCTCATAGGCAGCACTGAATTGATGCTCTATCTCTTTTCTTATGTAGAAAATTAAAAAGCAACTATTCTTGAACTCAGAGCCATTGTCACTTATGATTCTTTTTGTTGATGTTCCAAAGATATTTTCTGCTTTGTTGAAGAAGTTCATCAAGGTCTCTCCCGATTCATCCTTCGAACTTAGGAAAAACACCCATGAAAAACGTGAATAATCATCTGTGATCACAAGACAGTAATATTTTCCACCTAAACTCCTAACATTTACTGGACCGAATAAATCCATGTGCAATAAGTGAAAAGAAGAGTTAAGGAAATTCTTAGTCTTTGGTTTATGAGCCTTCTTGTGCTGCTTGCCCTTCTTACATGGCAGACACTTATCATCCATGCTAAAGCTTTTCAATGGAACTCCTTGCACCAGGCCATGCTTTGTTATGTAATTCATCTTCCTAGAATGCAAGTGTGCCATTCTCTTTGCCACAGCATCGAATCAGACTCTGATACTTAAGATAATAGATATGTGGCTCTTCTTTCGCATCATCTTGGACACTCATATCCATGATGTGTGTATCATTTCTTCTTGGAGGCCTCATGATTATCCATTCTTCAGGAATCTTTACTCCTGGTTTCAACACTGATGCTTCAGACTTTGTAAAACAAACAAAATGTCCTTTGTCGCATATTTGAGAAACACTTATCAAGTTGTGCTTCAACTGCTCCACATAATTAACACCATCCAAAGTTATTTTGCCATTAGTGACCTTTCCTTTTCCAATAATACGACCACCCTTGGCTCCCGCAAAGTTAACATAACCGCCATCATATCTAATAAAATGTATCAATTACATCAATTCTCTTGTCATGTGCCTAGAGCAGCCACTATCAACATACCACTAGTTGATAATCCTCCTTAGCAGCTCCTGCACTAAAAATTAAAGGGAATTAGTTTAGGGGAACCCAATCCATCACGGTCCTGGGTACACCATTAAATTCCTTCAAATATCCGTCCCACTGTTTAGATGTGTTGGATCGTTGAGGATTAACACGTTGTTGTTGTTATTAAAAATGGTTAGGTTGGTTATATCGTTTCCCATTTAGAGATTGAGAAAACCGTTGAGGATATCTTCCTCTGTTAGAATATCCATTTGAATTATTGTTTCTTGAAAACTGTTTACCATTCGAATAATTGCTATCCCTATGATCATTGTAATTATGAAAACTTTGGTTATTAGTTCTTGAAAAATTCTTATAACCGTTTGGAGATTGGTAACAATTTTGCATGTGTGGCGGCTGGTACTTACCGGGACTTGCGTTTGCTTGTTAAGCAGCTGGAGCACCAGATGTGCCAACATTCCCAGTATTTACCTGCCTAGGGACAAACTTAGGTTGATTTCTTTGAAAACGATAATTTTCAATGTTGCTCGGTCCATTCCTTTTACCACTACCTGAGCATTCTCTAACTTATTTTACAAATTTTTCTTTTGTGAGTTGCTCATCTTATTATTGTCGTCTAAGTTAACAGGCGACTTTTGCTTTCCCCTATCTGAGCCTGTAGGTGCTCCTGTTTTTTTAAGAGGAAAACAACTAGCCATGTGGCCTTTATTGTGACATTTGAAGCATGATCGTTTCTCTAAGGGCGTTTAGTGTGGCCCCTTCAAGTTGGATCCTTCACCAGTCTCAGATTTGGTTGAATCTGACTCAGAACAACCATTCGTTTTAACATCAGATTTATCACTTGAAACATTCGTAGATTCGATCTCTTCAAAAAAAAAAAAAAACAGATTCAATGGAATCAGGGTTAACTTTTGAAATGGGGAAATCTGAGTCAGAATAAACTTTGTCAGATCCCTTGAGTCTGTAAAACGTCTTGATTTTATCATTTACCTTCTTTGTTTTACTCCCCCCGACCCATTAGTTGTTTGAGTTGTCACTTTGATCTCTATAGTAAGCTTGAGGTCCTTTGGTTCAGAAACTACTTCTTGCTGAACCTTCTTGCTAGCATTCTCTGTAGCTTTCTCAGATTCTTTTGTGTCTACTGGCTGTGGGCCATAGAGAGCTTCAGACAATTCATTTTCATTTGGTAAAAATGAGTAATTATAATTAAAAGGAGGTGCAACATCCTTATAACCTAGACCTGAATTCTCATGTTTTTCAGCTGTTTCAGTTTCGGAATTCATAATTTGATTGTACATGTATTTTGTACTCCTAAATTGATCTAGTTTCTTTTGCAGCTCAATAATAGTTTACTGTTTCTCTACTCATCTTTTTTAACTAGACCCTTGTATTGGAATTCACAATCACCAGTTTTAACATAGAGTAAACTTTTAACTTCCTTAAGATCCTTCTGAGTGCTCTTTAACTTCTTCTTAAGGCTAGATTCCCTATGTTTGTTACCAAAATTCAACTCTTTTGGCTCTTCTAAAAGCACTATGAGTTCTTTGTTTTGACTTACTTGTTTATCATATTCCTTATTTATGAAATCTAGTTTTTTAACAAAATCAAAACAGTTTTTGCAAGCATCAACTACAGTACATAAGGGAATGTGTACCTTTTTGGCGTTAGAGTCCAATACAGTCATGAAAGCAATGAACTCTGTTGTGGACATCCCTTGAGTAGCAGTTGTCAGATCAAGAATTTCTTCAATCGATTTCTTTTCCCTGATGATTTCCTCAACTTCTTCAGATTTTTCAATAGCAGCTACATCAGACATTGCTGCGCTTCTATCAACTTTAACATATTCAGCATTGACTGATTCAGATTCAGTAACAGGTTCTTCAGTCTTGACCGTATCAGACACTGTCTCATTATCAGAATCATATCCTTCTGATTTCACACTTTATTCAGTTATCTATACTATTAGAGCTTGATCACCATCTATCATAGAGCTCCAGACATATCTACCATCAGGTTTGGCAACCATGAGTGCCTTGGAACTTGAATTGTTTGAAATTGAAGGTGGGGAAATAGAAGAACTCTGTCGCGTGGTGTTGGAGTTATTGCTTAACTGTTGTCTTGAACATTTTCTGGCGAAGTGGCCAAAGGAATTACAATTGTAACTAGGGGTGTTCAAAAAAATCCGAATCCGAATCCGAAATATCCGAAAATCCGAATCCGAACTATCCGAATTTTCGGATATCCGAAAATTCGGATTCGGATCCGGATATCGATTTGGAAAAATTTCGGATATTTCGGATATCCGAATATCCGAAATACTAAATAATGTATTTTTTTAAAATATTAAATATAAATACATATATCCTTTAATTCCTTAACCCTAGACACAATAAACACCAGCCCCCATTCTTTCCTCCCTGCTCTCCTTCTTCCCCAGCGTATAATCGTATATGGTGACCTCTCTTTAAACTGATCGACACTTCTTGCTCTCTATCTTCACACGATTTCGGTTCAGGTAACTTGTTTACACTTGTTTAAGTATTAATTTTCTTGCTCTCCACCGATTTTACATTTGTTTATTGGTTCAATCTTCTAGATTTTGGTTTCATTTTTGTTCCATATTTATATATCTGTCCGATTTGTTATACATCTTCTTAGATCTGTTTGATTTAATTTCGATCTTTATAGGTTTGGTTTGAGTTTTGTTCTAGCATTATAGATCTGGTGGATTTCCATATACAATATAGTTCATAACTCACATAAAGTAATATAATATCATGGTTTGCTTCCGATTTGTTCAAGTCTTCATGTGTGTACTTTGATTTGTTGAAAGCTTCTCGGGTTTGCTTCTGACATGTTTCCATCTTAGAGTTTAGTTATATGTTTGTAATATTAGTGATCATAGAATGTTTTAAATATTTGGTAGTTATAAAGATTTGCTCATTAAATTGTTTTAATTTTTTTACAGATTGTTATCAATGGACACTCCTAATGCAAGCAACTCGGATTGTGAGCTAGTGTCTGAAAATGAGGTGGTTTCTAAGGTTAAAGGAAAGAAAAAGCCCAAGAAGAAACAAGATGGAAAACCCCCAAGCGCACCCCAAGCTGTAAGTGGATCTCAAACAACTCAAACAACACGTGTATCGAAAAAAAGATCTATTTGGTGGGGTCATTTTATTGAAGATGTTATTGAAAATAAGGCTGAGTGCGTATATTGTCATGCTAAAATTGGTTGTGCATCATCAAGTGGGACTACCCCTTTAAAAAATCACATTAACACTTGCCCAAAATATCTGCCAAATATTGATAAGAAACAAAAGTTGATTGATCTTGAGTCGAGGACAAATGTTAGTGATGGTGGCTCTGTTGAGAACACTAAAGTACCTAAGTTGTGGGAGTTCAACCAAGAAATTATTAGGAAAGCCTTAGCCAAGATGTTGATTCTTGATGAATTACCTTTTTCTTTTGTGGAGAGGGAGGGTTTTCGTGAATTCTGTAAGGTTATAAATCCTCACTTTGTTGTACCTTCACGTTCAACTGTAACAAGAGATTGTTACAGTTACTTCATTGAGCAAAGGAACCAATTACTACATGTCTTTAAGAATATGTCCTCTAGAGTATCTTTAACCACCGACACTTGGACTTCAGGTCAAAATTTGTCTTATATGTGTTTGACTGCACATTTTATTGATGATGATTGGCGTTTGCATAAGAGAATAATCAATTTTTGTCCTATTGTTGGTCATTCCGGGGTTCTAATAGGAAGAGCAGTTGAGAAGTGTCTAACTGAATGGGGTTTAAAAAATGTTTTGACTGTGACCGTCGATAATGCTAGCTCGAATGATATAGCTATTCAACACTTGAAAAAGGTATTTAACCATTGGGAATGTGGTGTTTTGGATGGAACCTTTTTGCATGTGAGATGTGCTGCTCATGTTTTGAATTTAGTGGTTAAAGATGGGCTTAGTAATTTGACTTCATCAATTAAGAAAGTTCGTGCCCTAGTGAGATACGTAAGGTCTTCTCCAGCTAGGCTTCTAAAATTCATAACTTGTGTTGAAGAAGAGAAAATAGAAAGTGTTAGTTTAGTGTGTATGGATGTTGAAACCCGATGGAACTCCACTTTTTTGATGTTAGTGTCTGCTGTTAAGTTTAAGAAAGCTTTTTCCAACTTACTTTTAAAAGATTCAAATTGTGAGAAAGAGCTTAAGAAGTGTGAGGGTGGTTTGATTAATGAGGATGATTGGGTCAATGTTAATGGCTTGTTACCTTTTTTGAAGATATTTTATGAAGCTACATTGAGATTTTCAGGTTCCCGATATGTGACTTCCAATGCTTATGTGCATGAGATATTTGGAATTGGCACCGTGATTGATAGTTATACTATGAATGATGATCTCTCGATATGTTCAATGGCACTTAATATGAAAAGGAAATATCAAAAGTATTGGGGGGATGTTACTAAGTTAAACCAATTTCTGTTCATTGCTGTGATTCTTGATCCAAGAAGGAAATGGAAATATATTGAATGGCTTGTTGAAGAAAAATATGTAGATGGATGTATCCTCAAAAGTCTAGACTCAAACTTACGTGCTTTGTTTGAATTTTATGCCAAGTCTATGCCTCAAAAGAAGGAGAAGAACTTTGAGGTATCATCTACATCAATGGCTGCAGGAAGTTCTAATTCTAATCAAGTATTGGACATCGAAGAACTCATGACAAGGCGATTCGAAATGGCCATGGGAAGTTCACAAACATCTTTGAAAAAAACTGAGTTAGATAAATATCTTTTGGAAGATCGAGAGCCTATGGACCCACGGTTTGACATATTAAAGTGGTGGAAAGTTCAACAATGTCGATATCCCATTCTTGCTAAGATGGCTCGAGATATTCTCGCCATTCCCGTGTCTACAGTTGCCTCAGAGTCGGCTTTTAGCACCGGTGGGCGGGTGCTTGATTCGTTCCGTACTTCCTTAACCCCTAGAATGGTGGAGGCATTGGTATGTGCACAAGATTGGTTGCGTGCTTCTAATAATAAGATTTTTATCGAAGATACCATTTTTGACATCGAAAGCTTGGAAGCAGGTTATATAAATTATTATTTTATATTTCTAATTTATATTGTATCTTTTATGTACATACATGTTTAATATGTTTTTTTTTCATGTTGTATCATAGATATGAAAGAATTAACCTTGCAACAACCCACCATTATTATTGATGAAACGGTTGATGAAAGTCATGAAACATCCGGAATCGAGTAAGGTAAATATCTATCTACGGTTTTGTTTTAATAAACTTAGTTGTTTTTGTCCAAAGCAACCTAGTTTAAAATGGTTTGTAATTTGTGGTTTATATACAGGTTGTCAACATTCAAAAACTCAAAGTCTTTTTAGTTGTGAGATATGTACATTTGTTAATTATATGATTTGAACTATATTTGAATTTAAACACATCTGTTTCATTTTTCTAACTTCAGGTTTGTGGGGGTAGAAGCTAGATGACACATTTGCTAGCTTGGATGTTGGAAGATCAGATTTGTAATCTGGATAATAGGACTTGGAAGATTGTGTCGTTATTTTGAACCAATGAATTGTCTTTATTAGCCTTTTTTTTAACTTCTTGTATGTCATTTGAAGTTTGTCGTGTTGGATTTGGTGTTTTGGTTTGAAACTTGGAAAACTTTGTGTTGGATTTGCTGTGTTGGATTAGAACTTGGAACCTTAGTTTTCTTGTTTTTTTTTTTAAAGATTTTCGGATATCCGTTTCACTATCCGAACGGATATCCGAAATTTCGGATATCCGAAATTCGGATATCCGAAATTTCGGATTCGGATTCGGATAGCGAAAATAGGTATCCGAAATTTTCGGATATCCGAAATTCGGATATCCGAATTTTCGGATATCCGGTTTTGAACACCCCTAATTGTAACACATCACCTAGCTTTTGTCAAATCCAGCTCTTCCACCAACGAGCTTCCTTCTAGTCTGTTCCATATATTTCTTTGCCTTGCGTGGAAACATGGCCAAGTTCCACTACAAATCCATCTCCTCTAGATCATCTGGGTCAATCTGGTCAAAGTCTGAATTCGTGAAGCAGTGTTAGATCATTAATCTTTCCTTGAATGTAGTTATCCTAAGAATCTATGAAGGGAAGGCAGCAAAAACAAGTTGTTGTTTGGCTGATTTCACACTCATTGGCATAACTTGCTTGCTCCATTTGATGATTCACCTGTACTCTTTCTGTTTCCATCAGATGGGATATCCTTGACTTTCGTAGTTTCACCTGAGGTTGAGACAAAACAACACTCACTATCAGAATCAAGAATAATATTATCCAATGTGTCACCTGAGAAGAACGCTGAGACACCACTGCTGTTACTTCTTGATGAGGTCTTTGCTGCAGGCTTTCCATGATAAATCCCTGGATCCTGTACCTGTTCAGAACCTGCTTCCCGTCTCATCATATTAAAACTGTATGCCCTTAGCTTTCCTACCACGATATCCAAAGACATGGTACCATAGTCAGTTCCATTTCTTATCATCAGTGAATAAACATCCCATTTTGTAGGAAGGGCATCCAACATCTTATCATTCAGCTCATTGTCAAAATATTCAATCTCATGATTTACTAACTCTATAAGCAGATGATAGAATCTGGTGATGATTTCTTCTAAGCTCTCATCTTTAAAGTGCTTGAAAACTGCAAATTGTTTCTTTAGCAGTTCTTTCTTATTCTTCTACACTTCATCACTGCCCATGTATCTTTTCTCCAAAGCCTCCCATAAGTCTTTCGATGTTCTGCATCTGTTGAATGTATGAAGAATTTCTTGTGGCAGACACATGGTAATGGCAGCACGAGCTTTATTCTATGCTTCATGCATGAGCTTCTGTTCTTCGTCCATCTCATTAAACGTCGGTAATCTTTGACCACTCATACCATCTCCATCCTTAATGGGTTGACTGTACCCATCAGTGACACAAATTCACATCCTCAGTTGGTAAAACCGAGCCGTTCCTCAAATTTTCCTCTCGACCAAAAGTAGTTATATATCCACACTGATCATCTTAGGTGGGGAATTAGCTTTTCCCATGTTATGGTCCATCTCTACCATCTTATTAAGTAGTGCCATGTATTATAATATTTTAGATTTATTAGAATTAATTAATTTAATTAAGTCAAAAAGTCCAAAAATATTGTCCATGTCCGAATTGAGGTTTCTGAATTGATAGTGGTTTCCGGAAATTATGAGAGTTTCCGGATGCAAAGGTAGCTTCCAGACAGTGAAAGGTTTATGAACTTGAATAAGTTTCTAAGAACTATAGTTGTTTCCGAGTTCCAAAGCCTATTTCTGAGACCTGGAGGGTTTCTGATAAGCAATAGAGTTTCCAGATAAACTTTAGGTTTCCGAAAATGTGAGTTTCCGAAGAGCTTATTGTTTCCGACTTGGCTATGGTTTCTGGATGGTCAATACACAATAAATTTTCGAAGATCTGGGTGTCCGAGTGAATTTGATTCTAGATGTTGATCTTCAAAATGGAGTTTCCGGATTCAAAATTGTTTTCGAATAAGACTCCTTGTTCCCCAAGTTGAATCCTGAAAATCTTGGAAGTGAAATGGTTTTTGAATTAAAAGATAATCTTCAAATCTTTTCCAAATTTTTTCCACCTATCTTTCCAAGAAACTTGAAAGAACAAATCGCAAACAACAAACAAGATCTAACCCGAAAAATTAATCCAAATTAAGGATGATCTTCAATTGTTCTTCAACCCGAAAACAAACATTAAACCTACAAAACAGAAAACAGCCGTAAAACTTATAAACAAAAAGAAAATAAAAACAAGTTTAATAAGCAAATCGATTATCCAAAGAGCCTTGAACGCGTTCCGTGAATGATATCTAGCCCGAAAGCTATGCTACCACTTGTAGGTCCCTGCCCTTGAGATCTTCAAACACACAATCAAACAAACATGAATACAAGACGTGAAGTATCTTGCAAACACGGATATCAAACAAGAACGAACACAAGATTACTTTAATGTTTTATCTTATTGCACGAATTATAGATAACATACAATAAGACCTAAACTTGAACTTGTAATCTAGATTGCACTATGAGATTCAACTTATTGGAAAACTCGGTTCTCTCTCTAACTCTTGAATTCTCTCTCACAAAAATACTATGGCTGATAATAATGAAGTGACCAAGACCCCAAAACCCTTGTCTCATTTGTTTATATATGGGACATCAACAAGGCTTTTGAGATGGGATTTAATTGGACCTACAACAATACAAGCTTATTACATATTCACGAACTAACTTAGACAACTTCTTCTAACGACACGAAGAATACAAAGTTTTCTGTCAATAATCCTGAGCATTTGTTTAACCATTTGAGTATCTGTCACAAACTTGCACTAACAATCATGTTCATATAGATTATGATATTGTTTTTTTTGAATGTCCATTTGAATTTTATGTTTGATCTTACTTTGGTTAGTTAATAATGGATTACATGTTTGTAGGAATCTTTAATTTGCTACCAATTGTGGCATTAATTCTAAGTGATTTGGTTTGACTACTTTTTATAGAAAATTAGAATTTTAAAATTGATTTATTTGATTTAGTTTCACCAACTTTTTTACATTTTAGATTTAGGTTAACCTTTAAAAGATTCGAATTCTAAATGTTCTATTTAAATATTTAATTTCAAACTTTAATGGCTATAATTTTAATTTTTATCTTTTGGTTAATATTATAAAAAATCGAAATTTGAATTTAAGATAATAATGACGACCGTATAGTCAATCAATACGTTATTACATTTAATTCGAAATTTTGAATCATCGGAATATTTTAATCAAATCAAAATTTTGAATTAAGTTAATAATGTAACAATTACACCTAGTTATTACCTATAAGTTAAAGATTTTCTAATATATTTAAAATTTTTAAATGGATAATTTCGGTTATAAATTTCTCAAATTAGTTACAAGTTGATATTCAAATTTTAAATACTATAAGTTGAAATTATAGATTTCGTTTCAACAATAAAATATTCGAACACTAAATGTTCTAGTTAACTATTAAATTTAAAATTTTAACATATATAGCTTTAATTTTTAAATTTCGGTTAGTATTAAAAAAATTTAAAAATTTGAATTAAAGATAATAATGGTAAAAATTACACTTAATTAAAACATTTAATAAATTTAATTCAAAAGTTTGAATAAAATGTATCTTTTAAAAAAAATTAAATTTTTGAATTTAAGTTAATTATGATAACCATTACACCTACTTATTATCTTTAATTATAGATTTTCCTAATATATTTAAAATATGACAATTAATAATTTCGATTATAAATTTTTCAAATTAGTTACAAGTCAAAATTAAAAAATTTAAATACTACAATTTAAAATTATATATTACTGATAAACTTTAAAAAATTCAAATACTAAATGTACTTTTTAAATATTAACTTCAAATTTTAATATCTATAATTTTTATTTTTAAATATTGGTTATTATTATAAAAGTTCAAAATTTGAATTTAAAATATTTATGGAAACATCTAAAATTAAATAATACATTTAATTCGAAATTTTGAATGATTTAAATCTTTTAAAAATTTCAAAATTGTTAATTTAAGTTAATAATGGTAACAATTACACCTACTTATTATCTTTAAATTGCATATTTTCTAATATATTTAAAATTTAACAAATAGTAATTTTGTTTATAAATTTCTCAAATTAGTTACACGTTTAAATTCAAATTTTGAATACTAGAATTTCAAATGATAAATTTCAGTTAAACTTTAAAAATACTCGAATACTAAATGTTTTATTTAAGCATATAATTTCAAACTTTGATATCTATAATTTTAATCTTTAAATTTTGGTTAATATTAAAAAATTTATAAATTTTGAATTTAAGATAATAATTGTAATAACTAAACTTAACTAAAGTACTTAATTTGAAATTTTGAATAATATGAATCTTTTAAAAAAATTAAAAATTTTGAATATAAGTCAGTAACTGTAACAGTTACACCTAAATATTACCTTTAAATTAGAGTTATCCTAATATATTTAAAATTCAACAATTAATATTTCTAGTAATAAATTTCTCAAACTAGTTACAATTTTAAATTCAAATTTTGAATATTATACTTTCAAATGATAGATTTTAGTTAAACATTAAAAACATTTGAATATCAAATGTTCTATTTAAGTATATAATTCCGACTTTTAATATCTATAATTTTATGTTTAATTTTGGTAAATATTAAAAAAATTCTAAAATTTGAATTTAAGATAATAATGGTAACAACTTAATTAATTTTGAATTATATCTATCTTTTAAAAAAGATCAAACTTTTGAATTTAAGTTAATAATTATAACAATTAAAACCTACTTATTACTTTTAAATTAGAGTTATCATAATATATTTAAAATTCAACAACTAATTTTTTAGTTACAAATTTATCAAATTAGTTACGATTGTAATTAATAAATTAATTTTTTTCTTAATCCTAATTCAAGTCATTGCATATATATTCCAGTTTTCAAAATCATTTATCATTTGATTCATTCCTAGAGATCACATTTTTTACCGAATATAAAAATATGTCAAACATAATTATTTAAACATTTGCTTTTTAGAAGTTGTTATTCATTTTGAGGTAACTTTGTAGAAATGTAACCAAGTTTGCTAACTGTTCCAATTAAGTCACTCAAACTTTTTTGTCTCTCTAAAGTCACTCAAGTTTCATTTATTGTTCCAATACTATGTAATTATCTGGTTTTCAGGTTAAAGTGATGATGTGTCAGATTTTAATATTTTTTTAATAAATGTTTTTAATGTGTAAAATTTAAAAAAAAATTGAAATCTTAATTTATAAAACCTACCTAATATAAATAATATCCACATAAGCATTATAAGCATTAAAACGAAAGAAAAAAAAGAATAAAGAAGGTGACCTGATGACCTAGTAATTACATGGTTTTGGAACAGTTAAACTTACTTATTACCTTTAATTTGAAATTTTGAATTATATCTCTAATTTAAGTTAACTAATTCCTTTAATTTGAAATTTTGAATTATGTGCATCTTTTAAAAAAAATCAAACTTTTGAATTTAAGTTAATAATTGTAACATTAAAACTTACTTATTTCCTTTTAAATTAGAGTTATCATAATGTATTTAAAATTCAACAATTAATAATCTTAGTTTTTTTTTAAAGGAATTAATAATTTTAGTTATAAATTTATCAAATTAGTTATGATTGTAATTAATAAGTTAGTTTTTTTTTCTTAATCCTAATTCAAGTCATTATATAAATATTCCAGTTGTCAAAATCATTTATTATTTGATTCATTCCTCGAGATCACAATTTTTAATGAATATAAAAAATATGTCAATCATAATTATTTAAACATTTACTTTTTGAAAGTTGTTATTCATTTTGGGGTAACTTTGTAGAAATGTAACCAAGTTTGCTAACTGTTCCAATTACGTCACTCAAACTTTTTTGTCTCTCTAAAGTCACTCAAGTTTCATTTATTGTTCCAATACTAAGTAATTATCCGGTTTTCAGGTTAAAGTGATGATGTGTCAGATTTTACTATTTTTTTAATAAATTTTTTGAATGTGTAAAATTTAAAAAAAAAATTAAAATCTTAATTTTATAAAACCAACCTAATATAAATAATATCCACATAAGCATTAAAATGAAAGAAAAAAAAGAAAGTGACCCGATAACCTGGTAATTACATGGTATTGGAACAATAATCGAAACTTGAATGACTTTAGAGAGACAAAAAAAGTTTGAGTGACTTAATTGAGACACCAAGCATACTTGATTACATATTTATGAAAGTTGCATATCTAAGTTTTATAAAATATATAATTAAGAACTTATCATCTTAGTGCAACTGTAAAATAATGCATAACATATTAGCATAAAACTTGCAAATATAAAGTTGATCATATTACACTCACTTCTTCGTACAATAAACCTTCTTTCTGATGTCATATGTAGTAAAATGAGCTCACTTGCATTTTGTTTAATAACTCAAAATGTCATTTTAATTTATTTCAGCAAGTTGTTTGTGGTGGTTGACTTATGTTAGTGCACGATGTCCCTAGGCTAGTATATAAGTTGTTTGGACGTATTTCGGGGTGTTTGGAGGCGTTTATACGCGTTTTGGGGGTCTCGGGGAGCTGCATGCGATTAGCTGGAGAATAGTAGGCGATTAGCTGTATGCTGCTGGCGTTTAGGGTGCTACTCGCTAGCTACAGTACACGTTTAGCATGTTTTGGCAGGCGATTAGCCATAATCGCCTGCTATGGTCTGCTGCTAATCGCCTGGTGGGTCTGGTCGTACCCGGGTGGTATAAATACCCTCATTCTCAACCCTAGACCTCAGTTCTTGCCTCACACACCCTCCAAACACCCTCCCCTGGTCATAGGACGTCTGATTTGATCATTGTAAACACTTGAGCTCTGTTTTAGTGATTAATCTATAATCTTTTGACCCGTGTGTGTGTAGTAATTACTCGTTTCATTGTTTCAATCGTTGTTTCTGTTATTAGATCATCTTAGAGGGATTCCGCACCTCTAAGATAAAACCCGTGATTGTTGGAACGCGAGTTCGCCGGTCCTAACAAGTGGTATCAGAGCCGAGGCTCTTATCACGGGTGTTTTGATAACAAAAACGAGCAAAAACAGGTTGGTTTTGGTGTAAAAGTTGAGATTTTTAATCAAAAACCTGTTCTTAGTTTGAAACTTTGAGTTTTTATCAAAAACCCACATTTTTCAAAACTTTAGTGTGTGTTTTTCGGTTAAAAACGTGTGTTTTTGATCAGGTTTTGCTCTAAAACTATTTTGGTAACTTGTCTAATCATTTGGGATCAAAATACAATGTTTTAGATAAGATTTTGGGTCAAAATAGGTGTTTTTTTGAGCAAAAGTGCGGCTGCAGATCAGATCAGGCGATTAGCATCAGACAATTAGGGTTTGCTAGCAATTAGCTGCTACTCGCGTGTACTTTGCTAGCAATTAGCTGCTACTCGCGTGTACTGTGCTAGCAATTAGCCATAATCGCCTGATATCTCCTAGCAATTAGGTGCTACTCGCATGCTACCTTCCATGCGATTAGCCCTAATCACGTGACATACTAAATTGCCTGAAAATTCATAATCGCCTTCAGTTACTAGCAATTAGCCCCAATTGCCTATACTTGCTAGCAATTAGCCCTAATCACGTGACATACCTATATTTACTAGCAATTAGCCCTAATCGCCCATACCACCTAGCAATTAGCCCTAATCACGTGCAAAAACCTCATAATCGCCTAAGACACATAGCAATTAGCCCCATAATCGCCTAAAAGGTTCTGGAACATAAAAATTGACTAAGTATTGGACTATTAACATACGTTAACATACCTTAACATATGGCGAACCCTTGGGGACATCTGAGTCAACCGAGAACTCAGTATAACCAGCAAATGAACAATCAAATGAACAATCAAGCAAACGTGCCCACGAACCCTTGGCAGTTTTCGGCTGAACGAAACGCGCAACGGATGCAACAAGCGCAAATGCAAGCGAATGTTGCCGGAATCAATCCGTGGGCGCTAGCTGGTCAACAGCAAGCAATGAATGCGAATCCTTGGGCACTCGCAGCTGCTGCTAACTCTCAGACAAACCATCTGTCGTCCGTTCTTATCAGTGACCTAGAGACGGGCAGTTCTAACCGAGCACCGAAACTGCAATATATGGCAGATTATCATGGTTGGAAAGGCAGATTTCAGTCACACGTTGAGGGTATCGATGGCTTGGTATGGTCAGCTATCGAGAATGGGTACACAAGGCCGCTGGTTGAAAACTCAACTACTCCGGTCTCTATAGAAGACATGTCTGAGGATCAGAGGAAGAAGTATAACTATGAGAAAAAGGCGATGGCAGCGTTGAAGCAGGCACTTCCCAAAGACATTCTTCATCAGTTCGCGCAGTGTACTACTTCGCAAATGCTTTGGTTAGCGCTTGCTGAGCGTAATGAGGGGAATCAGAAGACACGGAAGGTGAAGGTGGATCAGTTAAAGAAGGAGTTTGAGAATTTCAGTGCGATGGGAAATGAATCACTGAGAGATCTGACAGCTCGATATTATCATCTGATGTCCGAGATGTATCAGTACGGGGTTATCTACACGTCAGCAGAACTTGTGGAAAGGTTTGCAGAGGCGCTCCCGTCACACTGGCATCAATGGCTGGACATTCAGAAGTCCAACAATGTTTATCAGACTCTCTCCATCAATGAGTTCGTGGCCGAGCTGGAGAACAAGGAGATCGAGGAGATCAGGAGAGCTAATAAGCCGCCCGTTGTTCAGAATCCCAGCATCTATTATGGGAATCCAGCTCAGGATATCAGTGTGGGTGGATCCAAACCACAGACTGCGTTCATGGTTAATCCTGATCCAGTCTTTGCGTTTGACAACTATGGACCCCCATCTGATGTTCCTCCACCTGTCTTTCCTTGGGGTCAAGGAAACCAGTATCCTTCTAATTTTAATGCTAATACTAACCAGTTTGGTGTTAATCCGTTTGCTCATCTTGCAGCACCAGCTCAGGCAACCTCCAACTTTGGTGGACCTTCTTCATCAGGGTTTGGTGGTGCTTCATCTGCTAACTTTGGTGGATATGGAGGTGCTTCTACTTCAAATCAGGGTGCTTATCGGACCAATCTTGTTGCAGAACAGCTGAACACTTCGGGCTTTGAGAAGGTGACTGTAGAGCTAGCCCAAGAACATATGGCTCTGCTGTCAACCTTGGTCAATTCCTATAGTGGCTTAGTTGCGGGGCAGATCGGAAATCCTTATCTTACTCAAGAAGATTATGCCCAGATCGACAAGGATGACATGGATCTGATAGACATCCAGTGGCACTTCGCTAGTGTGGTGAGACGTGCAAAGGACTATATGGATAGAACTGGAAAGAGAGATGTGCTGATCAACAACAACACGAAGTTTGGGTTTGATAAAACAAAGGTCACCTGTTACAACTGTGGCAACCGAGGACACTTTGCCAGAGAATGTGATCGACCGAGACAACAGGGAAATCAGAATCCTTTCAACAACAACAGAGGCAATCAGAACAATCAGAGGCAGCAAGCTCAGACACAACCGAATCAAAATGCTGAACGAGCTCTTGTCCCAGTTAATCATCAGAACCAAAGGCCTCAAGCAAACAACAATCAAGCCTTGGTAGTTCAAGAAGATGAAGTGTTCAACTGGAATCACCTCATCACTGGTGAACAAGCTCCTCAGGGTGGTGCAGCATGCTTTGCCCAAATTATGTCTGATACTCAAGAAGAAGTTGAAGAGAGTCCAAGTCAATCTGAAGTAGTTATTCCTGAAGTTGAAGCTTTGGACTGTGATTCGGACTGTGATTCTGATGAAGGGGTGGACTTGGAGGATTTGTTAGCTGAAGCAGACGCCTTGATTAGCAAAAGGTCAATACTTGTGGATGCTGACTGTACAAAGAACAATCTGACTGATTTCTTCGGACCAGTGAAGACGGCTGCTCATTATGCTTTGATGGCCCTTACAGAGTCGTCTAATCAGGGAGTTCCACAGGGCCTTATCAGCAGCCTATGGATTGTTGATAGTGGAGCTTCTGGGCACATGACAGGCGACTTATCTCTGCTATTTGACATCAAGAATATCAATGGGGGATATGTTGCTTTTGCTGGTAATAAAGGGGGATACATCACTAAAGAAGGCAGTATGGGAAATGGAATCGTAAGCTTTGAGAAGATAAGCTACGTGAAACAGATAGACCACAATTTGCTGAGTGTCTCACAGATCTGTGACAAGAAATACACAGTGTTCTTTGATGACAATGCTTGCTTCATTCTGAAACCTGGCTTTAAGATTCCGAAACAGTGGGTTATGATCTCAGCTCCAAGAGTCAACAACTTGTATGTTCTGGATATGAGTCAGGCTGTAACAACTAAGGGGGAGGTCACTTGTTTTCTGTCAAAGGCTACAGAGAAGGAGTCTATTATGTGGCACAGGCGAATGGGGCATATTCACTTGAGGAAGATGAATCATCTGGTTCAGAATCAGCTTGTGGAAGGTGTCTCTGTCAAGAATTTTCACTTAAATGACGTCTGTGTATCATGTAAGAAAGGGAAGCAGAAGAAGAAATCTCACAAACCTAAGAAGGTCAACTCAGTCAGTATGCCTCTCGAGCGGTTGCACATGGATCTGTTCGGCCCAGTCAATCGTAAAAGCAAGAATGGAGATTTATACTGTCTGGTTGTCACTGATGACTATTCAAGGTTCTCTTGGGTTGTATGCATGCAGCATAAAAGTGAGACTTTTGAGTTTTTGAAGAATCTGTTCACCAAACTAGAAAACATCTATGGGCTGAAGATCCGCAGGATTCGAAGCGACAATGGAACAGAATTCAAGAACAATGCTATGGAGTCACTATGTGCAGAAAAGGGTATTCATCACGAATTCACAGCGCCATACACTCCTCAGCAAAACGGGGTTGCAGAAAGAAAGAATAGAACTCTTATTGAGGCTGCCAGAACAATGCTCGCAGATTCTAACTTGCCTGTCATGTTTTGGAACGAGGCAATCTACTGCGCGTGTTATACTCTAAATAGGGTTCTTACGGTTAAGAGGTTCGGCAAGACTTCTTACGAACTTCTAATCCGTAGGAAGCCGAACTTAGAGTTTCTGGAACCTTTCGGTGCTCCATGCACTATGCTACATCCCGATGGGAAGTTTGGTGCAAAGGCAGATGAAGGTTTCTTTGTTGGATACAGTACTCCTAACAAGAGGGTATACAACAAAAGAACCAATAACGTTGAGGAGTGGCTTAATGTCGATGTTCAACGTTACACTGTCAATGCACGTGGTGCTGGACCCGATTGGTTGTTCGACTATAAGAGTTTGTTCGATTCTTTCAACCTGGATAATGTTGTAGATGATGCTGTGGCGCAGATGTATTACGAGTGTGAAAACGCAGCTAGCTCACCGCTAATGCGTCCGATCGTGGTTAATGCGCCTGCGCCTGCCGCATCAGATGCTTCTACATCCATGGGTCCCCCTGATAAAGCCGCAGCAGTTGAAGTTGAGGAAGTCTTTCAGGAAGCGTCAGAGGTTATGGAATCTTCTTCAGATGAGGAATATACAGAATCTCGGGAAACTCTTACTGAAGAACTGGCTGGAAATGGTGAATCTGCCAATACAGCTCCAGTTCCTCCTACAGGGAATGATCAAGCTGGTCATTCTTCTTCAGCAGCTCCTGGAATCGGTCTACAGATTGATTTCTCCGGTTTTAATTTGCAACCCGCTGCTCCAGCTAGCTCAAGTGCTGCTGAGACAAACATTTCTCAGGGACTTGAAAATCTCAATCTGCGGTCGGATGACCCAGTGCCGGCACATCCGGAATCTCGGATTCACGACACTCATCCACTGCAGAATGTGATTGGTGATCCGACTGGTAGAGTGATGACACGCAGTCAGCTCAGGAATGCTAGTCCAAGTGACAACTCCGCTACCCTAGCTCTTTATTCGGAGATCAGAAAAGCAGGTCATCAGAACGATTGGTCTTTTGCTCTTTATGTGTCTCAGGTGGAACCGCGATCCGTCCAAGAGGCTTTGAGAGAAGAACCATGGATTGAAGCAATGCAGACAGAGCTTCAGCAGTTCCAAAAGCTAGGAGTGTGGGACTTAGTTGACTTACCTCCAGGTGCTAAGAAAATTGGAACAAAGTGGGTCTATAAGTGTAAACGGGATGACCGCGGGGTAATTATCAGAAACAAGGCTCGATTAGTTGTCCTCGGCTTCCGTCAAATCGAAGGAATAGATTACAACGAAGTATACGCTCCAGTTGCGCGCCTTGAAGCTATCCGGATGTTCTTAGCCTACGCTTCGTACAAACGGTTTAAGGTGTATCAAATGGACGTGAAAAGTGCTTTTCTGTATGGTATCGTGAAGGAAGAGGTGTATGTTTCACAACCTCCGGGGTTTGAAGATCCAATGCATCGTGACAAGGTTTACAAACTGAACAAAGCGTTGTATGGGCTTCATCAGGCTCCGAGAGAATGGTGTCAAATGCTCAGCAGTTATTTGATCTCCAATGGGTTCAACCGTGGACTCGTGGACTGCACCTTATTCACCAAGGAAAAGGATGGTGACCGTCTGCTGGTACAGGTTTACGTTGATGATATTATTTTTGGGTCAACTAATGAGGTTTTGTGCAGGGAATTTGAAAAGTTAATGCAGGACAAGTTCGAGATGAGCTCGATGGGGGAAATGCAATTTTTCTTAGGCTTGCAAGTAGATCAACTTGAGTCGGGGATCTTCATCCACCAGACAAAATATGTTGCTGACATCTTGAGCCGGTTCCAGATGGAAGACTCTGCTGCAATAGCCACCCCTATCCAAACCAATCACGGGATTGGTCCGGATGAGAAAGGACAAGCCGTTGATTCCTTTCTTTATCGAGCAATGATTGGCTCGTTGATTTACCTCACAGCTTCAAGACCCGACATAATGTTCGCAACCTGCCTGCTGTCAAGATACCAGTCCAGGCCGAAACAGTCCCATCTGGTTGCCGTGAAGAGGATCTTACGTTATCTAAAGGGTTGTCCGACCAAAGGTCTTTGGTACCCTAATGACGATAAGTTTGATCTCGTTGCTTATAGTGATGCTGACTATGGCGGATGCAAGAAAGACGCAAAATCCACATCGGCTGGATGCCAGTTCTTAGGAGGTCGACTAGTCTCGTGGCAGTGCAAGAAGCAAGCCTCTGTGTCCTTATCAACTTGCGAGTCGGAATACATAGCTGCGTCCAGCTGTTGCTCACAGGTTTTATGGATACAACAACAAATGAGAGACTACGGTTTGAAATTTCTAAACACTCCTATTTACTGTGATAATGAATCTGCTATAGCACTTGCTAAAGACGCGGTAAACCATTCCACGGCGAAGCATATCTATGTTCGGTATCATTTCATACGCGATTGCTATGAAAAGAAACTGATAGATATGATTAAAATCCACACGGATTACCAACGTGCCGATTTATACACCAAAGCTTTTGATAAACCTCGTTTCGAGTATCTTTTGGTTTTAAATGGCATTAAAGAAAAGCATGATTAGATCCGCATTGGCAATCGTTTTTGTAAATATTTTCTTCAAAAACAGAAAAATCCAAAAATATTGTCGTTTTGCAAAATTTTAGATTTTTAGGGGGAGAAAATTCAGAAAAATACAAAAACATCAGAAAATGCAAAAATCAAAAAAATGAGAAAATTCAAAAATTCAAAAAAATGAAAAAAAAATGAAAAAAATGAGTTTCTTTGGTGGAAATAGGGAAGATGATATTAACCAATCAGTCGGACTGTCTGGACCTTTATCATTTTAAAAATATTGGATCTGATAAGTAGCCTCTACAATGATGTGTTGGTAGGCTCGAAATCATTTCCAAGTTCGGCACGGTGATATAAACCTAAATCTACTGAGAATTGTGTGGATTAACGCCGCGTTGGCATATGGTCTAAAAGCCTTAAATCTTGTTGATAGAATGCCAAAATCCGAGGTTTCTGGTCTTTAAGAGGTTGGTACATCCGGGGTGAACTGGACGTCTCTCAGAATAAAATGGGGTGGCATAAGTGACGTACGTTGGGTTAGCAGCCTACAACTGAGACACCTCTTTGCCATACTCAGTAAAAGAAAAGAAAAACAAAAAAATAGAATAAATTCTGATAAGGAGACGTCTGGGAATCCTGTAAGAGCAAAAAGATCATAAATGCCAAAACCCTATTCTCAAAGAGAATCGCTCTAAGGTATCAAATCATCAATACCTAAAGCATCGTACCGTGAAAAATCAAAAATGTACGGTATTTGACTTGAACCCTGGTCTGGATCTCACTGGTCTCTCTGCTGCAGCGTTCTTGCAGACCTGATCACCACTGAGTCCATTCCTTGTAAATACGGATGACAACAGCTTATTCACCAGTTACGAGGAAGCTTTGTGCATGCCTTGATGCGGGAATATGTCGCGTGTGCGGGGAACACCTTTAATCAGCCTTAATATTACCTTAACGTATCTAAAGTGCCTAGCGATAAAACTTGATTTTGAGTTTAGGTGGACAACAATACTGACAGTTGTTGTAGGATGCTTATTGGTAATTTTAATCTAAAACTGAAAGTATAAGGGTTCTAGTATAGTCCGTACACTGATATGATTCCCTAACTATCGAAACTCGCAAAAATATGTTAGTGTACAGTTAGTTGTTTTCGCGTTTTAGTTTATTTTCTACTTTAATTTTAGTAGAATAACTATTCTTGATTGCCGATGATGGAAACCTAATCCATTGTAATCTTACTTCTTCAAGAATAAAACGCCGAAAAATAAAAAGGATAATTAATTGAAAACTTGTACTTTTTCCGGGTCAAAACCGTGTGTTTTACCGAGTACAAGGGTGGAAAATGAAACATTTTCAAGTTGTTGAGTCATCATCTGAGTCGCGTGTGAAATCGGGTTGAAAAACGCATGTTTTGAACCTTAACGGGTCAAAAATGCATGTTTTGGTGCTGCAGGGGCAATTTGGTAATTTGTGTGAAAAGTGTATGCATTTGTTATGCTAATCGCCCATAGTGTTAGGCGATTAGCCTTACTCGTGCAATCATATTGGTGTGTAGGTGGTTAATCGTGTGTATCTACTAGGCGATTAGGATCCAGTGTGAAGTCCACACACGTTTAGCCCATTTAACTCGAGTAGGCCCAGTAACATGTTTGGGCCTTGCTAATCGCCTGAAGTTAATGGCGTTTAGGTCCTTTTTGGTGCTACTCGTGTGTGTTCACCTAGCGAGTATACCCTACTCGCCTTACATGTCTGGCGATTAGCCTTCTATACCACCAATCCAACTTATTTCCTAATCGTGTGATACAACCTGGTGATTAACCTTACTCGCATGATGGTCTAGACGTTTGGTCACTACTCGCTACCACTGTAGCACGCGAGTAGCCATACTCGTCTGTCTGCCCACGCGATTAGCTCTAAGTATAAAAGGGATACTTAGTGTTTTATTCTTCATTCTCATTCAAAGAACTCGAACACTGTGAAGGCCGTTTTTTCCCTCTCATCGCCCCTAAACGAAACTCTGCCAAAAATTCTCTTGATCTAGAATCTTGTTCCTAAGCATCAAGGTAACATCATTCAAGATTTACAGATCATATTAACAAATATTGATGGGTTAAATCGCTGTTCTTAAGTCCGAAACCCTTGGGTTCTTAAAAACGCTGATTAATGCTTAAAACGAGTTGTTTGGTGTGATTTCTTGCTTAGGGTTTGATTATCGGCGCCTGTAGGATCTTTTGGTACTAAAATTTTGACCTCAAACATCCTTAAAACAAAAGCCCCAAATTTGAACCTATGAACCCTAATTTTTGTAAAACAGCGAATTGGACTTATAATTTGCATGAAACTGAAATTAATCATAGGGTTCTTCTTTTCGGCATGTTTAGGTCCTAATGCAACCAAAACTCAACCCAACTTGACCCATTTCAAAGTTTGTCCTAAGATTGGTGAAGCATATACAGACACGCGATTAGCATAGGCTAATCGTATGCTGTGTAGAGCGATTAGCCCACCTTGAATGATAATCGCCTTTAAAGTCATGCGAGTATGCCTAATCACATACTGGTACTAGCGATTAGCATTGGCTAATCGCATAGAGGCTTCTGTTTGACCAATCTAAGTCAAACTTTGTCCGTTTTGTCCGATTTCATCATATCTTAACCTGCTCTAATGATCGTGTCGTATGTTTTGCCTTATAGAAAAATGCAGTACGGAACATCGGAGAAGCACAACTGTTTGGCATTTCTCGGACCAGTTACAAAGCCGGAATGCAAGTTGTTCGAGGGTGTTATCGAATACTTGAAACGATCAAAGATCAAGTATGCTATCTCTACTGAATACGCGGCCTACAAGGATATTATTCGGGAATTCTACCAGAATGCAAAGGTCGACAACAGCACTGTTCCTGCAACTGTTAAAAGTGTTGTGCAGCAAAAGGACGTGGTTGTTACAGAAGAATTGATTCGTGAGGTTCTAAAATTTGAAGATAACAAAGACGATCCTATTGTGTTCGATACTATTCTGATTCGCGGTGGTTTCCTTAGAATGAAGTATACAGATGATGTCCGTACTCAGAAAATGCTGCAAAAGGGTTGTTTACCGCCAGAGATAAAGTATCTAACGCACGTTGTGCTAAAGTGCATCGGCCCTCGCAAAGGCACGTTTGATGCGATCCGGGACACTCTAGCATCAGCGATAGTTGCGTTGACGTTGAACAAGCCGTTCAACTTCTCGGGAATGATTTTGCACCAGCTCAAGGAAGTGATCTTGCAGAAACCGACAAGGCATTCGTTCATAGTTTATCCTCGTTTTCTGCAAATGATCCTTGACCACCAGATTCCGGATTTGGTGAAGCATGATAATGAGTTGCTCGAGATTAAGAACATTGATGAGATCGAGCTGAAGAGAATGCTGCAGTATAAGAAAAAGCCGAAGGCGGAACATCCACCAAGTCGGAAACTGTATGCATATCTCGCAAAAGATGATTATGAGGCACCACCTGGGAATAGGTGGAGACATGACGACAGTGACTCTGAAGATGATATTAATGTTCATAGACAGGTGTTCAAAGGTGATGATGTTATTGGCAGACCCTCTGATGAATTGGGTCCTAATGAACCGGGCAAAACGGGGGATGATGAGCATAGACGCGATGATGATATGTTTGAACCTGCGTCTTTGGATGTTGATGCACCATCCAGCTCAGGTAGGGGAAAAGAAACATTGGATGAAGGCCCGATTAACATTGAAGACGTTGATGATGAGGATGACGACTCAGAGGCAACTGAAGATGATAGACCTGATGTGCTCAGTTTAGAAGAGGATAGGGCTCTCACAGCCGAGGCGAGAGAACTTCAGAGGGATCCCACTTTCACACCAGGAGGTGAGGATCTTATTGCTGATATCGATGCTGATCTAAGCACGCCTCCTCCTCACAAAAGACAGAAAACCCAGGCAGCAAAGGTTAGTAGAGGTCAGAAAAGGATGTCAAAGACTGTAGTTGAGCCTGAGAAGAATCCAAAGAGATTGAAGGGAAAACATTCAGCTTTGAATATTCCTGATACATTCGGCTCTCCAACCTCTTCTACCACACCAGCAACAACAACTAAAGCAGCAACAGCAACAACAACAGCAACAACAACTACAACAGCAGCCACTTCTTCAGCTCCTCTATCTTCCAGTGCAGCTATGCCTGCAGGTATTACTATATCTATGCCTTCTTCAGTAGTCTTCACTGAGCAAGTCTCAGCTACTGTTGAAGCGACAGGTGCGCAGTTGGTTTCTAATCCGGTTGGTGACCATATCCGGAGACTGAAGGAAGCTGCAAGAACCAAAGCAGCTAAACCTTCAGGCCAATCATCTTCTTCTACTTCTGCTTCCAATGAACAACTCCAGCATAATGTCAGCGAACTCATGGCTTTGGTTGCTGCACAGTCGCGGGAAATAGCAGAGTTAAGAAACAAGAACACTCAGATCGAAGAAAATGAGACAGCGATGCTAGAGTTGATTGGCGAAACCATCACTGCTAATACAGATCTTAGAGCTACTGTCGACGCACTCACCTTGTCTAATCAGCAAATTCTTGAGTCGAACAGGCAGCTTATGGAATCACACCAGCAGCTGATACAGTCAAACCAAAGTGCCTTGGCGAGACTGACTGGCATTGAAGGTAAGTACAATGACCTCCAGCTCGCAAATGTGAACAATGAGCGCAGAATCACCAGGTACAGGAAACAAAATACTAGATTAAGAGCTAGGTTGGATGAGTTGTCTGGAACTCAGCCTAGGCTCACTGGTGGTTCTGAGGCTGGAGCGAGTACAGCTGATGATGATGATGATAGTGAAGAAGAGGATGATGAGGATGATGAAGAGGATGATGACAAGTCTGATGATGATGATCAGGGTGATGGTAAAGGTGATGGTGGTGACCCTGGAGCCACAGGCGGTGGCGGGTCATCGGGTGGTTCAGCTGAGAGACGAACACAGAAGCGCCATGATCGTCGAGGCGATGATCCCGAGGCAGGTTCTTCTGCTCAGGGGGAGCCATCAAGCAAGATGAGCAAAATTCACGAGCTTCGCAAGCAACTGAATAAGAAAGCGTTGATTCAGGTTGAATATGTTGAGCCTCTAAACTGCTATTTTGCCTATGATGATGAAGGCAACCTGCTTCCACCGCCTACCATGCCCGAGTATGATTTGGAAGAAGGCGAGATTCCACCAGAGATGACACCAGAGGACTTAGCAAAAGTTTATGGCTTTACACCTGGAGAATCTTCCAGTACGAGCCAAAGTGTCCCTCCTGAGTTGCATCCTGATAATAATGAGGTAGATCTTGAAGATGGAACCAACGTCCCAACTCCTGAGTATGTGGTAAATGAGTCGGGCGCTGGTATTCCAAACATTGATGAGGAGATGGTTCGAGAGGCTGAGGAAAAATTAAAGTCTGACTCTGCTGATATTCCTGATGAAGTTAAGATTCGTCAGGATAAAATCAAAGAGCGCTATCCCAAGTGGTTTAAACCTGAAGAGAAGAAAAAGCCGGTTGAGCGAGCCTCCGTCTTCAAGAAAAGGTTGACGAAGATGTCTGGAAATGTGATAAGCTGGGCATATGTTAGTCACACAAGGATGCTGGGAGTAAAATGGCAAGAAGGTGTATTGTATTTTCAGGAATGCAGAGACCTTATGAGCCTCCCATTCTGGTATATCCGTGATTTAGTTCGTCTTGATTATCCTCTGTACAAAGAGAAGGCTCCTTTTCTTCAGGGTTTTTACACGAAGCTGAAGCGAGAAAGCATTGATGGATGGAAAGAATTCGAGCCTCAGTATCCCAGATCATATCCAACAGACAAGATTCATCCCTTCACACTCAAGCCAATCTGGGAGCACAAAATCAAGCCACCGAAATGCGTTTCAAGGATTCCCATTATTCCACTTGAAGAAGACTTTACCACGAAGCTGTATTATTGGCACTATGATGCAGCTACTACTGAAGCGGTGATCGTCTTGGGCAACAGTCCAAACCCATGCAGGAAGATTAGGATTTGGGATCCTATGTGGTTGATTAATTGCTCGGAAAAGGATGTGGAGATGTTGTATCTGTACCCGATCATGCATCTACCTGTTGAAGCCGATCAAGCTATGAAGTTTCAGAGAGTGATCCGGTTTTGTTATGCTAACAAGGTTCATGCAGGATGCGACTGGTCGAGAATCACACGGGTTAGAACATCATCAAGCTGAAGACAGAGATTGAAGATGCTGCTTGTATTTTTGTTTAGGTTGTAATCGTTTTTGCTTATCGAGTCTGTAAAGTTGTTTGCTTTGGTATGAACGATGTCTTTTGGGTTATTTCTATACGTATACTAGCCTGGTCCAAGGGGGAGTCTGTTAGTGCACGATGTCCCTAGGCTAGTATATAAGTTGTTTGGACGTATTTCGGGGTGTTTGGAGGCGTTTATACGCGTTTTGGGGGTCTCGGGGAGCTGCATGCGATTAGCTGGAGAATAGTAGGCGATTAGCTGTATGCTGCTGGCGTTTAGGGTGCTACTCGCTAGCTACAGTACACGTTTAGCATGTTTTGGCAGGCGATTAGCCATAATCGCCTGCTATGGTCTGCTGCTAATCGCCTGGTGGGTCTGGTCGTACCCGGGTGGTATAAATACCCTCATTCTCAACCCTAGACCTCAGTTCTTGCCTCACACACCCTCCAAACACCCTCCCCTGGTCATAGGACGTCTGATTTGATCATTGTAAACACTTGAGCTCTGTTTTAGTGATTAATCTATAATCTTTTGACCCGTGTGTGTGTAGTAATTACTCGTTTCATTGTTTCAATCGTTGTTTCTGTTATTAGATCATCTTAGAGGGATTCCGCACCTCTAAGATAAAACCCGTGATTGTTGGGACGCGAGTTCGCCGGTCCTAACAACTTAGACTCGGATTAGATTATTGCCTTGAATTATATTTTCTTAATATATTCAGCGTTCATACCTTTTTTATTTTGCAATTAGGTTATTTACTTTTCAAGCCTCAAATATAAACAGGATACGTCTAAGTGATCTAAGTATCCATCGAAATGTGACACTTTAATTTATAAGTTGTTACAACTTTAATTAATCAATGTAAAAAATAATTTAAACTTTAACCCACATTTTATTTAATAATTCAACTTATATTGAATTTGTTTCTTTTTTTATAAGGTGACCTGGAACTAACACATTATCTAACATTTCAAATGGTACTTGAATTATATGTTGTTGTTTTTTTATTTTTGAATTTTATTTTAACTATATAGATTACGTTCATGTTTATTATTCTTATATGAATATTTAACTTTTTTGATAATGTAAGTTTAGATTTATTTTTATTTAATAAAGTTTAAATTTCAGAATATTAGTATTTACTGAATCGTGTCTTCACACGACCAATAATCTAGTGAACTAATAAACCAATGAAGAAGATAATGAAACTTTTTATACTTTTTTTTATTATCGATAAAATAAACCATTACTTCTCCTTGTTTTTGCATCTTCTCCATCTTCAAAAGCAAACCAACACAGCTCGCCAACAACAAGTGGACTTTTCTAAAGATGATATTTACTCTTTTTTTCTTCACATTAATTGGCACTACATGATACATTTTGAAGGGTCATACACTCATACTCAAAAAATGTATCATCGGATATACAAGTTAACACAAAGCTTGATCGCAGGAGGGTCTAATGGAGGCCTCCTGAACCTCCCGTGATTCCGTCACTGTCGGTCATGGTCTTGACGCCGGCGGAATGGTGGTCGTGATGATCATGGCCATCACAAAGTGTACCCTAACTTACTCTATATACATTTTCCATCGTAATATGCATAATTGAATATTGCCTGCTAGGCACCTCAATTTTTGTTTTTATTATATTTAAATCGTTTGGTACCATTAATGTTTTTTAGGTATAAAAATTAAATGCTATTAATTGCCACTTGGCAACGTATGGACTGTTCAAAAATCATAATATCTTCATCCAAGTGAAACACAATTTCTTGCAAACAAAAAAAAATGGCAGCTGATCATGGATCAAGAAACACCATCTTCAATTTCTTTACTTGTGTCATCTTTTTACTAACCATCATCATGATATTCAATGACTGTGAAGGATCATTATCATCAACAATGAAGTATGCAGATATGTGCAACGGCACTATGGCTGAGTGTCCAACACTAGTGCAAGAAGATGAAGAATTTGTTATGGACACCGAAGAACATCTACGGATTCTATTCAACCAAAAAGCAGGTGCTAATTATCTTTCTTATGGTGGTCTCAGGAACACTAAGACACCTTGTGGGCGAAAATGTTCAGGAGCTTATAATGTCAATAAGAAAAGGCAGTGCCTTAAGATTTACAAGTGTCGAGATTAGTTTGGCTTGGGTTCAGTCTTGTTTTGAAGTGATTCTTGTGTTTGTTTCTTGTTTAAAAATAATATCTCCCTCTACATTGTTGTTGTTGTTGCTGTCCATGTACTTGTTACTTGATTATATAAATTTGATCATGTAGATCAGGTTTGACAAATATCAAGAAAATGTTTCCTACAACTTGACATCGCAATACTTATTTTTGACCAAACCAAATGACATGTCATCAATGTTTTCAGCAGACATCTAACCGGTCTACTGGTTCGACCGGATGTAAGAACCAGATTATCTCATAAATATTTAAAAATAAGTAGAGTAAAATGAAAATAATTTAATCAAATTTCTGACTCGACCCCAAAACTTCCGGTTCACACCCCCCCCCCCCCCCCCCGTTTTCCTATCCGACCCCCGGTTTTCCGGTCCAAACCTGGTTCCCAGTTTGACTAGCCGGTTCAAGTCAAAACGGGTCTGATAGCATGAATCGGACACGTCAGACCCACAGTTCCGGGTCACACAATCCGGTCCGGTTTGTTTTTCCAAACACTACATGTCATCACTTAGGAAAAAACAGTCTTAGAGCGTCTTCATTCGGATTCCTAAAAACGCCGGTTCACATCACTACCTATCCAAGTTCCTCTTCTGATAGCCAAAAATGCTCAATCTTCCCAAATACCCAAGGATGCCAAATGGGCTCAAAAAACTCCCACAATGGAATATGGATGCTCTTACTATTCTTATTTTTGCCTGTAGGCCCTTTCTTTAACTACATCTATGTTGTGGAACTATCTTTACCTCATAATGTATAACTTATAAATCATAAAGCTCCTTTGACTTTTAAGCATATAAATGTTTAAAAGTATTCTAAAGAAGTTGAACATCAAAGCTTGGTCAAAATCTATAATCTATAATCTATATTATCTTATTAAGGAGGAGTGATGGCTAACATGGTCATTTTCATTTCCATACAACTTAAGAAGCAACATGTACGACATATTTAAGCAAGAAATTTAAGGGCATTATGGGCATAATTGTGACAATTAAGACATTTAAAAGGGTAATATGGACATTTAACTTCCCTCCTCCTTTACAATATCAAAACAAATTTACAATATTACCCTTAATTCCCATAGCTGCCCTTAATGTCCAGACTAACAGACTCCTCTTCAATTCTACCATTCAATTTCTCTAATTGCAACAGTTGTTTCAGTCTCTTCTTCTTCCACCATAAATTGAAGGAGAAACAATGTTATCAAACAAAAGGGCCGGAGAGACTAGGTCAACAACTGTTATCAAACAGAGCACACATCAACAGCCTCCCTCTAATATCCTCAAACCGACGTCGTTTTCTCCACCTGAATTCATCCTCGAATCAATCATCTCTATTCAACATTTCTTCACTCCACTTGTTCATAACCTCCCATCCTCTTCCGCTAAACTTACTGAAGATCCTGAATCTGTTTATAAAGGTCTAAGTTCGATGAGTTTGTGCAGTTTTTGATTGAGTTGTCTGTTTGTTCAACTCTGTCTAAAGAAGCTCTAAGGGTAATTATATCTTTTATTGTTGTTTTTTTTGTTATTATTTGTGTATTAGGGTTATTAATTAATAATTTGTATTGCTAATTGACCTTACAATCTCAAATCTTCAAATCGATGTCTTAGTGTTCACTATTGGAAGGTTTCTTAGTCACAGCCGCCTCCAGGGTTTAGCACCATAATCGGGTTTCTCAGCAAACAAATCAAATGGTAATTGACCGTTACTTTATATTTATGTATATTTTTTAAACATCCACGTCTGTTAATTTGTATCTGCATAACTGGTATTTGGTCGTAGGTTGAATTTGAGCACAAAATATGCAGCTAAAGACATGGTTGTTGTTGTGGTCACTGCTTTCGGTACTCGAATTGAAGGGCGTACGACTATTAGTTATGGTTGTTTAAGATCCTTCAAGCGACAGGTGGTCGATTGCCGGTGAAGTAGAAAACAAAAGGAGGTATATTCGAATTTTTTTTTGTGTTGGCTACTTAAAAGGATTAGGTTCCGGTTGTATGTAGGTTTAAAGTAAAGATGAAAGCAGGTTTGCGGTTCGTGAAGGATTCAAGGTGGAGCGTGTTTTCGTTGGGTTTGAACACAGAGACCTTCTTTCTCAGTTTTTGGTTCTATGGTGAAAGTTGAAGGGATTATTATTAAATGTTCGTTTTGTTTTATTTCATGCTTTCAAATGTTGTTACTTATTTTTGTGGTGTTATGCTTTCTAATGTTTTTTAGCATATCATTTTCGTCTAAATTGATTACCATCTTTAAATAAAAATGTTTAGATCTTATAACCATGAGGCTCACCTCTAATTTGATCAGTGAAATAGCAGCTATTTATCTTTTTAGTGGTATGTTAGCGTTGAACATGGTTCATGCTTGTTTAATTTGGTTGTTTGTCAATTAAGGTTACCAAAAATAACCTATTTAATTAAATTTGGCACCTCTTGGCTGCACATGAAACTTTATAAGTTTTCCCGTAACTTATTTGTTCTTTTTGTATCAAGTTCAATCGGTTTTTGTAAAGTGTAACTAAAGTTATCGATTTGACTTGTAGGAGCTGGATATTCATCACATTAAAGTACATGTTAAGACGAGTCAACATTCTGATAAAGCTTGATGAAGGTGATTCTACAGGAACCGGAACCGCATTCTATGTAAGTTGAATATTCTGATGAATCAGTTCTATTACATTGTGTTTGTTCAATATTTGATTGTTTTCTAATTTTTTGTTTGTTGTGATTGTTTAGATGCCATCCTAAGGCTTGAAACACCATGAGTTTGATTTTGAATTCTTCAGGAACACGGTAGGGGAACCATACGTTGTGCAGACTAAGGTGTACTTCAATGGGGTTGGCAATAGGAAGCAGAGGTTGAACCTCTGGTTTGACCCAACCAAAATTCTTAATCTATCATGTGGTATTATATATTTATTATACATTTTCAACTGAAGAATTACTTAATCTTTTATGTAATTGAATTTTGATGTAGTTTTATTTTTTTATTTGAGTATCGACAACCTTTTGACACTTAGGAAAAAAAATCATGGGTTCACCACGGTTGTACAATTATTTAAAGTATAGAGGAGGGATGTTCCCTTCATAAGTTTGTATTGTAACGTGGCACATATTTTGTGTTGATAATACGACGATTTGAGTACACACTAACTTGGAACACAAAGGTATGTCGTACCCAAAAGACCAAGCAATGGGAGTGTACATTTCATTTCCGAATGCGAACGACTGGCCACACGAGGTCAGGTCAAGACTAACTGGACCATGCCCCTTTTGTTTACAATGGTTATAGCCCATATGTTCTCATTCTTTTACTTTAATGACACTATTAATGACTTACTTGCTGCAAGTGATCTCACAACTGGATTTCTTTATGCCATATCTCTTCTTTATACTAGGAGGATGTACACTCTTAACGATTTACTTGCTGCAAGTGATCTCATTTCACTCCATTATGCCCTTACAAATGATACACTTCAAATTTTAAATACTGAATGCTTGTAACATATCTAGCCAGGTAAAATTTATGTTGATTTATCATTGAGTTTTATACAATGTGCCTCTTTTGTCACTAACAAATTTTCTTCAATATACAGGGTGTTTCTGGTTAATTCCGGTAGCAGCCAGCTTTAGGGGTGTTCTTTGGTTTTTTAATCGGGTTTTGGGTTTTTTTAGATTTTTGGCTTGGAAAAGTGACCCGATACCCGGTCCATTTAACTCTCGGGTTGGTTGGGTTTAGGTTAACATGGGTTGGGTGTAATCATTTTTTGGGTTGAGATGTAAAATGAAAAAAATATATATATTTTCATACAGATAATTCTTCAAGAACTCAAAGCATTGAAGTCGTCCCAACCGTTGTACATGCAGATGCCCGTTGGTGGTCTAATGATGTGCCCATCTGCAAAAAAATTTATTAACAAGAAGCAGATTCAATGGTTATATGATTTATTGTTAATAATTTTCAGGTGGATATGTGCTCAGATTCACCAAAATAACCCAATTGTATACTTTTGAATGCTACGACGTTGGTAGATCTGAGTGGGAACAGCTGTGTGCATAAGTGGATTGGGGCGGAATAGACTGACCTGTTACAGTGACGGTGGTTTTGATGGCCACATGTCGTGTTTGTGGGGGTAAGTCGCAAATCTGGTTGCAGAGATAGCTGCAAATTGCTACGATGCTGTTTGTTTTCCGTTCCAATGGCGATGCATAGTTTTGCCAAAGAGAATCGTAGATGGAAGCGCCTGTGGTGGAGCTTTTCTGGAGACGGTAACTATTGTAGTTGTTTTTACTAATTAAAGCTTCGATTAGAAGGTTTTAGTTAAGGGAACTGGCGATGAAAGCAGTTGTGTTAGACCTTTTTCAATAGGTGTTTGTTAAATGCCCCCTAAATATTTCAAATGTTTTTTTAAATGTTTTGGAGATGAAATATATGACAGACTAAACCGTTTGATAATTAAGGTTCAGTTCTCCGTTCTATATGAACCAACGGCTATTGTTAGAACCTCAAGACCCAATGCTGTGTATATATATATTGTCTGTATATAAGTTTATTTTCAAACTTTCATACTTATATATTAATTTTGATGCATATGTCTACGTGTGTGTTTGATTTGTTGTACATATATATGAATGATGTGTGTGTATATATATATGAATTATTTTTACGGATAATTATCAACTATAGGAAGTTTCATGGTGTCTATGATGAATCGGAAAAGTAAGTAGCCATCAATTCTTCGTGTTTATATGCTATAAAAGGTTATAACTATGGGCATGGATGTGGAGGCTTGCAGGGGTAGCCAGCCTAAGTTCCTGCTATCATCTTTACAGCCCGTTAACAAAAGAAATGGAGGAATCTCAAAAAGCTAAGCAGGTATATCCTACAGTTTATCATCTTTATTACTGGCTTAATTTGGAGCTTTAATTTTTCTTGGCTTTGTTACTGTTAAGTTATACTCTGGTAACGTTATCTCAATAATAATCTAATGATCTTGGTTTAAAAAGGCATGCCTCGGGCGTGAGGAAGCAGAGGCAATACAGAAAACGCCTTTGAGGTGAAGTGCAACGATCCTATAAAGTGTCATACTGCCATGACGCAGTTGATGTCACCCGTCGCCTGTTTTTCTTAGTTTTCTCTTCATAATAGTGTTGCTTTAGTGGAAATGGAACTTTTTGAATTATACTATGAATCCCTCCCGAAGGTATCGTGATTATTGATTACTTTTTCATTTCAAGTGGTTTTTGTATTGAATGCTTGTAGTTGTTTGAATATTTATTTAGTTTGTTGAACAAGAGAGCGTGTTTAAGGGATGCTAGATATCTTTATATAACTTAAGAGCAGTTTACTGCAGAGTGTGTATTAGTTTATCGTTTTTGTTATTGATTTTCGTGATTTTCATTGTTGATCTTGTTAGTGCGTTCCATTTAACCTACAACATGCTTTTGAATCAATTGAGATGTGAAGAGGGTGATCCATAAAACTTGCTTCCTAATTCATTCTATCAATTCTAAGCTGACCGATCCACGTTTGATCTTGAGGTTGTCTATCTTTCTGTATACATTGAAGTAATGAAAGTTAGCTAATGGTTGATTATCCGGTACGGGTTGGGTTTGATGTTGAGGCCTTGATCAATGCCTGGCATACAAGGGTTCACTTGAGAGATAATTTACCGAATCTAAATCGGTCTCCAGCTAAAGCCTCATGGGACATGGTAATTGGTAAAGGACCTTACGGAAGATGGCTGCAAGAGGGATTCACTAGCTGATAGAGCCGAAAGCCTCTTATCTTTACTTAAACATCGATTTCCTGGTCTAAATCAAAGCTCATTAGATATCAGCAAGATTCAACACAACAAGGTTCCAAATTTGTTATTCGAAAACACTAAATGTCCATATTTGGTTACTGATAATTTGATATATTTAACTTTCAATGTGCAGGATGTTGGAAAATCGATACTGGAAGACTACTCAAGAGTTTTGGAGAGTTTATCACTCAACAATAACATTCTGGCACGAATCGATGATTTACTTTACGTGGGCGATATAACAAGACAATCGGATAATGTGGCTTCTGTGGCGGATGTAATTGCCTAAAAGCGGATCCTGATCCCATGCATACCTTCTTCAGGGACGCCATACAAGTCCACTTTCACAACTCCTAAGTTTTCACCAGGACCGTTGTAGCCCCTGGATTGGTGGACATAACTCCATTATTGAGTGGGAACTTCAACAAGCCACCAAGACAAGGTTTTGGGGTGAAACACGCATTAACAAGGTACGTTGGAGGCGAGATAAAGGCGAAGAGTAATAACTATCAGTTGATTGAAGGTCCTCCTAGCTGTCTTTCGACCAGAAACACAGATATGCAACATGCTCGTAGATGGAACTTTAACTATATGTTAGTCAGTTATGTTTAAGTTCATGTGTTGTGAGTAGCCATTAGGGTAGGAACATACACAACAAAGTGAGAATTATTAGCCCTCATAGTAAACCATGATCCATAGTGGTGGTCAGGATCTATTCTTTTATCGAGTTACATTTGGTTCTGTTCTAAAATTTTAGTAAGGGTTTCTTTAGTAGTTTTAGTTATAAACTTTGATGGCAAATAATGAACCGTTTCTTAATTATTTTCTAAGGCCATGGGGTATACTTTAACTCCATATAGATGTTGAATCCTCTACTTTTTCCCTTTTCACACTATTTCACTTCAAAGAAATGGTTTAACACCCTTTAACTCTACCTCATCCCTAATTTTTTTCTCTTTTGGTTCTTGTTAACATGTTAACCTATTGCCACTTTAACGCCTCTTAATACGGGAAGGGAGTGGTCTACAATGAATGCTAAAATGCCATATCACCGACTCACCGTTAACACCCTTGATGTTAAGGTACACCTCATGGCCCAAGATGTGACCGAATTCAATCTTGAACTATTATGATAGTAGTTCATTAAAAAAAACTATTATGAATTTGAGGGTGTTGCTTCTTGTTTTTGTTGTTCGTTGGAATTGTTGTGGTTTGATTTTATTGGTCGTTTGTTTTAGAGGAAGTGTTGGTGGTTGTTACCGTATGAAGCTTATGGTGTGGAAGTGTGGGTTCGTCGGAGATAGAGTGCCTAGCGGTGTTGTGACATGATCCTGGTGTTACGACTAGGGAAAAAGTGGTGGTCGGTAGTGGTTTGAACTCGTGGTATAAGGGCTTTGATCGTTTGGACATAAATAAATTGAAAATAGTATTAGCAATAGTAAATAATAATACTTAATTAATAACAAGTAATAGTAAGCATAAAACTAAAATAGAAAGAAATGTATAGATATTTCCAAACATATCACACCTAGAAACTCTTCTCTATGCTTTTTTTTTGCCATGAATCTCAAAAGTCAACAGGTTGTTTAAAGTTAATTTGACTCCTTTTACCAACATAATAACTTTTTTTTTTAAGTTGTGGATAAGTGGTAATACCAATGGATGCTGAAATGCGAGTCGTCCCTCATCCGGAATTCGAATCCCACACAGCGTGTCTCTATCTAAGGGTTATAACACTTTAACATAGATTACCCGCCCCACTGCAAGGATCAAACTGGTTACCTCAAGCAGGAAATCCGCAAGGAAAAACCTTCCTACCTCTCCCCAACCACTTAAGACGGTGTCATTGGTCTAACAATTTAACTAATTTTTTTTTGCCTGTCATGTGTAAATTTTAAACATGAACGTATAATTAGAACAAATATGAGTGATATTGCGTTGATGTTAATATTACTTAAACAGTTAAACTTATGTTTTCTCGTTGAAAAGCATTTCAATCTTAGCATCAAAGCCTAAATAAATCCAATACATTTTCGCTATGTTCTAGTGATACATTATTGTTCACTAAACTGTATACTTTATGTCACGATAACGAGTCATCCACAAACGCTATACTATACATACACACACCACAACCCTAACAACTACGAAGCAACAAAATAAACGCACCCGCAGCAACGCGCAGGCATTCCCACTAGTACATTATAAAGGAAAAGTGATGTACATAATTGTAATTTTGTTATGAGTACAAGTTTTATACCTACATATACAAGTTACTAAAGCTTATTAGAGAAGGGTAAATTAGTCAACTATGTGTAAATTAAGACACTTACAAGGGTATGATTGTAATTTTACTATGATCTCATACCTCACATCCTAAAATCTTGTTCCAATCCTACCCTCATGTCTATACCAATTAGTTATATATTCAATTGCCCTTTAAGAGTGTTTATTATTATATTCAATTGCCCTTTAATTGTGTTTATTACAAGGAAAACCAAATAGAGCCACATAATGAGAAATTGATGCGTTCCATTTGCCCATACACCTCCGTCTCTACTCCTAGTCTATTCATATGCGTTAGCAATCGGCAATGACCACAACCAAAAGTTAGACATCTAGGATATGATGGAGGAGAAGCGAAGGTTAGTATCGTAGTAGATACATTTGACATTTATGGTCAACCCAACCCAAACCGATCCTGTGATGGTTTTACATTTATCATTCTGATATGGTACTTATCAGCTGGTTTTGTTAAAGTTCATGTGTTCTTTTACATTTGGAACTTCTAAAAAAGTCATATGTTTGTTTTTTTATCCTATAGATGGAAATTTTGACCCGCTTTGTTATGAAGAGGTTGGGTTGGTTTATATTCAAGTAAAACAGGGTTGACGGTTGAAACCTGTTAAATTATTGCCCAAATCTCTTTTTGATGCATACAACTACCTATGTATGATGCCTTAACCACTTGTAGAAGATTCAAAAGTGGTTGCGGCCTGCGGGTCAACCTGACCCGTTACCATTTTGCCACATCTACCTGATCCATACATGTACTGCCTGTCTTTGTCTGCATCACCATAGACGTTTCCATAGTTTTTGATTTCAATCTCATGTAAAATGGTGTATGAATTTTATATAATATAAAGCTATCTTATTTTCTTGTGTGCAGTTCGACGTGATGTATGCTTCCTGCACACAAGTTTGACCATAAGAACCAGTTCATTCAGTTCGACTCTCTCTGCAGCTTGCTCAATTTTCTGCACACAAATCGTCATGCAAAAGGTGTCGTGCCGGGCGTGTGTCGTGCAATGGGTCAAAAATGTTTACATTTGGTACCGGGTTGTAATGACTGTCACACTTTTTCTCCTACTCAATAAATAAATTGTGATAAGTGTTATTACTGAAAATGTAATGGTTAAAAAAACACTATATGTGCCCTATGCTCACCAATTCGACATGTTTCCTTTTAGCTATATATATTTTACCCGTTTGACTCGTTGGTAACAACATGGCCCCACGCGTTGGGAAGAAAATGGGTCAAAACTGCCGTTGTTTGAATCTAATAAGAGCTCTAATTTTGTTCAAAACTTAAATTCTCAGGAAGAAAAATATGCTATAAGAAGTCTGGATCTGTTGTACATACGGGTCAAGGTATGTTCTATACTTCTATCATCCATTGTTAGTTTATGTTGCTTTGATATCAAATCTGTTATAGATTTTTTGCTTTCACATCGGGTCAAGTAGCGAGTCAAGGTTGGGGATGGAAAAAAGATGCTGCAGGAATAATATTAAAAATGGCTCGTTTAACAAAGTCGGGTTCATCTCGTGAGCAGAATCAAGGTCTGTTCAGAACCAACTAAAGTTTCGGTAATCATACTATATGCACAGCCAAGTACTAGCAGATTTGTAACTTTATATGATTTTGTAAGTTATTTACTGCTACTTGCAGAGTTGCAGGTTTATGCGACTATGTCTACGTGGCTCACGCAAATGTAACAGTATGACTAATGAGTTGCATTATAATGAGATTAGCAAGTACTATGTGTTTTTTGCAGGCATGAATTTATGTGTTTTGTCTTCATAATTTTATCTAATTACATTCTCTATTTGTGTATTTTTAAGTGTGGTTGGTGATCACAATGTATAAAGAGCACTTTGGCTACAGAAGGTTATTTAGAAGTGTTCATCAATGGGAAATAAACAATCGTTATTATTGTGATGGTTGGTTGTATTGGCTATTGGCAGTAGTCTTTAAATGGGTTTTTGATGTATAGTTTATTTAATTATTTGTTTGGACGAGGATATGTGGAGAAGGCATTGCAATTTTAAAGGCGCTAAATTATTTCTTGGTTGTTTCCACACATTTAGAAAAAAGGAATATTGTTCACCCACCCTCCCTAATTCTGTGCTGCCAATAACGTACTCATCCATCACATCAATTCAACAAATGGCAACCATTACTTTGATTCATGACTGTAGGCCGTGCTTAATGGTGCAATATGGCTTTGTCCTTGTTTCATATTTTGATGCAACAACCAGGTTTAATGCCACCTTATAATTAGTTTGTTTTATATCACCCGAGAAAGGTAGAATGTGTACAGTCTCATATTCTCGTGATCTTTACTTTGCTCAATTTAGTAAGTCTTTTGTATCTTCTTTTGGCCTCTAATATATGTACATCAAGAATTTGAGTAGTGTGGGAATACACAGTCCAGAAGTCATATTTCTACCATGTTTATACATAGGAAACTATATTGTTCCTGAATAACACATGGGCACCATGTTGACCTTACAAAATTACCATTCACCATCTTTATCAATCTTCATAAACTGATAATTTATGCATTAATTTCTTTTTTAGGTTTTATTTGAATCCCGCGGCAACGCGCGGGTAAACACACTAGTATGTTAAAAATCAAGGAGAGCAGTCTACTTTCATTGTCCAAAACGAGAAACTCATACACAAATTTTACAAGTCAAGGTCAAATTAAGAAAATCCCATCATAAGAATGAAGCCACTAAAACGTTATCTATCACCTTAACAAAAGCCAAACTAGACCACAAGTGTACTTGAATTATCTCAAATCTAGAACTTTACTAGACTTACATAAGATGATCAGACTCGCTCGTAAACTTATACCTCAGGCAATAGAATACTTCACTTCCCCTTGAAACTCTGTCAAGAACATGATATAAACTATAAAACTTCATATTATTATCATTAATAAACCCAACCCTAAATGTTTATACCCAAACAAATACAAAGAAACAATCTGAACAAGATCACTCAACTACTCTCTAGGCTAAATCTAACAACCTACAACTCTCTGAGATAAAACACTACCAAGAACGTTGATCAGGAAGATCAAAGGACTGAGATGCTTTACAAACCCTAGAGAGCTTTACAGAGATAATACAAAAGAATGATCGTAAACTAATTACGAATACAGAGAAGCCTATTTATAAGACTGATGGAAGCTTCTGAAGAGAAACACAAAACGAACGATCTTATAAACGGCTATGATCAGCTGAGAAACTTAAACCCGGATTGATGACATGTCACGGGCCCTTCTATCCATCTGAAGTCTCTGGCCCAGTCTTTAATCATCCTCCTTAGCCCAATCTCTAATCATCCTCTTTAGCCCAATGTTCCTTGTAGCCCATCAAGTCCAATCTCTTATCATCTTATCAACTCAGCCCAAAACATGAACATGTAACAAAAAATACAAACAAAATGTATTAATAAAAATATGTGTAAACCAAGACAATGCATAACAACTTGAAGGAATGTGTCAATATTATTTTAACACCCCCCCTCAACTTGATACTGCAAATGGGTCAAACATACTTATTCTGTTAACCATATCATCATGTTGATTTACTAATAAACCTTTAGTAAAAATATCAGCTAGCTGATCTTTGGTATTTATTTCACAAGTTTTGACAATACCCTTTTGAATTTGTTCTCTTAAGAAGAACAAATCTAACTCAAAGTGTTTTGTTTTGTCATAAAAAACTGGATTTGCTGCTATTGATAAAGCAGCATTATTGTCACAGTAAACTACAACTGGTAACTCAACATTTTGACCCAGTTCAGTCATTAAGTTGATAATCCACATTACTTCACACACAGCAGCACACATAGACCTGTACTCAGCCTCTGCTGAGGACCTTGACACAGTGGACTGCTTTTTACTCTTCCAAGACACCAGATTATTACCCACAAATATGCAAAAACCTGTTATGGACTTCCTAGAATCAACACATTTTGCCCAATCACTATCAGCATAAACTGATATGTTAAAATTCTTTCCTTTTGAAAACATTATGCCTTTACCAGGGGATTTTTTCAAATACCTAAGTAATCTTAAGGCAATCTTTAAATGTGCCTTCAATGGATTATGCATGTGTTGACTCAAGTAGTGCACAGAATATGAAATATCAGGTCTAGTATGTGCAAGATAAATCAATTTCCCAATTAGTTTTTGATATCCTGTAACATTACTAACCTTTTTATTATCATGTTTACACATAGATGTGAGTATATGATTCTGTTCAATGGGATTGTTCACAGGTTTACATCCTGTCATTCCAAATTCAGCTAACAACTCTAAACAATATTTCCTTTGAGATAGACACAGTCCATTATCATTTTTAATAACTTCTATACCCAAGAAATATCTTAGTTCACCTAAGTCTTTTATCAAAAATTTTGATTTTAAACACTCCTTTACATTATTTATTTCAGACACACTGCTACCTGTTACTACTATATCATCTACATAAACCAGTAGGAAAAGTTTAACAGAGTCAGTTTGTTTAAAAAATAAAGAGTAATCACATTTGCTTTGACTAAAACCTAATTCTACCAAAACTGAAACTAATTTTTCATTCCACATCCTTGGTGCTTGTTTCAAGCCATACAAGGACTTATTCAATTTACAAATTCTAGTTTCATTTTGAGAATAATAACCATCAGGTAAAGCCATATACACATCCTCATACAAATTTCCATATAAGAAAGCATTGTTCACATCTAGCTGAAACATATTCCAATTATGTTCAACAGCCAAAGCTATTATACATCTAACAGTTACCAGTTTCACAACTGGAGAAAATGTCTCCTCAAAATCCAGACCCTGCTTTTGACTGTACCCTTTGGCTACCAGTCTAGCCTTATACCTTTCAATCTCACCATTTGATTTATATTTAATTTTATAAATCCATTTACAACCTACTAGACTCCTACCACTAGGTAGATCTACTAGGTCCCAAGTTTTATTTCTGTGAAGAGCTTCAATCTCTTCATTCATGGCAGTTATCCAATTTGGATCATCAACTGCCTCAGAAAAATTCTTGGGTTCATATGACTTATTTAAGGCAGAGGCAAAGCATCTTAGATCACAAGACAAGTTTGAGTAATTTACAGACCTTTCTAAACCATACTTTACTTTACCTTCTAGGACATAATCACTCAGCTTCCTAGGCAGATTAGAACTCCTATGTGAGCTTCTAGTGATTAACTCATGTTGAGAAACTAAATCATTTTGAGAAGTATTTCCCTCAGAATGTGAAAGTTCTTCAGTTTCAGACCCCATATGCCCAGCCCTATCTAAGTCTAACTCTCTACCTCTAGGCTGCTCAAATTGAGCCTTGCCATCTAGATTGGTAGGTTCAGCACTAGATTGCTGAGACCCACATGGTTCTGAATCAGAATTACCTGGACCCTTTCTATCATCATTGGGATCTTCTTTATGTTCAGTGTTTATATCTTCATATAGATCAAAAAAGTTTAGATTATTAACTAGAGTCTGACTATTTTCATTAAACTTTGTAAAAATATTTTTTTCTTTAAAAGGAAAAATGTGCTCAAAGAATTTTACATCTCTAGAAAAGAATGTAGTTTTTGTATCTAAACTAAATACCTTATAACCTTTCTTTTCAGTTGAATACCCTATAAAAACACACTTTTCAGACCTACTATTTAACTTGTCAGACTCATTTAGAACTGTACAAAAACATAAACACCCAAACATTTTAAGTTGTTCTAGAAAGGGTTCAAAACCAAAAACTAGCTCATATGGAGTTCTGCCACCTAGCACTGAGGAAGGAGTCCTATTAATAAGGTAAGCAGCAGTTAGAATACAGTCTGACCAAAACCTAAGTGGTATACTACTTTGAAACAGAACAGCTCTGGCTACATTCAGTAAATGCCTATGTTTCCTCTCAGCTATTCCATTCTGTTGGGGTGTATATGTACAAGAAGTTTGATGTAAAATACCCTTTGTTTTTAAGAAATCATTCATTTGACTGTTGACAAACTCACTACCATTATCACTTCTAAAACATTTTACTTCCTTTTTAAACTGAGTTTTAATGATTTCAACAAAGTCTTTAATATTTTCTATAACTTCAGTTTTACTTTTCATTAAACACACCCAAACAGCCCTTGAATAGTCATCCACTATAGTAAGGAAGTATTTAAAACCTTCCCTACTTGGGACTCTATATGGTCCCCACACATCTAAATGAACTAATTCACCAAGTTCATTTGATTTATGTGTACTTAAAGGAAATGGTTCTCTATGTTGTTTGGCTCTAAGACAGACCTCACAAGGTTCATTTGAATCTTGCTCAGTTAATCCTAACTTGTTTTTAAAACATCTAATAGCTTGGTCAGAAGGGTGACCCATTCTGCCATGCCACAAATTGTTAAGACCACTAAGATTACAACACACCTTATTTAACATCATAGAGCTACCACAGAAATACAATCCATCAATCTGACTACCAGTCACCAGGACATTCTTGGTTACCAAGTCCTGTACATAGCACTTATGTTCATCAAATATCACATTTACTTTGTTGTCCTTTGCTAGTTTATGAATAGAAATCAAGTTTATAGAATAATCAGGTACAACCAACACATCAAGTAACATCACATTGTTTGCCAACTTAACATTGCCAATTTTAGACACAACAGCATCAGTTCCATTAGGATGTTTCACCTTAATATTAAACTCTGTTACATCTATAAAATCTGTTAAGTCTTTTTCACTTTTAATCATATGTTGGTTTGCACCAGAATCAAATATCCAACCCCAGATTCCTCCCTTTTTTAAACTAGCAGCAAAACAAAATACACGTTTACAACAAGAACTAGCACAAAAAGGACTGAACCCACCTGTCACATTGCAGCTCTTAGGAATCTCACTAGACTTATCATTTAAAAGATTCAAAAGTCTGTTAAACTGTTCACTGGAAAGTGTATTTAAAGAAACATCAGAGTTATCACACACAGCAGAACTATTAGCACTAGCTTTCTTGACTTGTGTCCCTCTTGGTCTCATCCAAGAGGGATAGCCAATCACTTCAAAACATTTATCTGCACTATGCCCAATTTTATTGCAGTGAGAACATTTCAAATTCTGGTTTGAAACTTTATTACTTTTCTTAAACTCAAGGTTTTGATTTGTTTTAGAAAATAAAGCCATGTTTTGACCTTTCCTGTTACCATTGCTAGCATTTCTATGAGATTCCTCTCTAGAAATGATAGCAAAGGCTTCTTTAACAGAAGGCAAAGTATCCTTTATTAATAAACTTGTTCTCACTGATTGATAACAACTATCCAAACCCATTAGAAACTGCATTAACTTTATCATACTACTAAAGTTATTGAACTCCTTAGCAGCATCACAAGTACAAGCAGGTAATTGTAAGATTTGATCTAATTGTTTCCACATTATATTGAGCTTATGATAATACTCAGATACAGTCATGCCACTTTGATTAAATGAATTTATTTTCTGATATAGTTCAAATACAACAGAGCCATCAATTTTATCATATGTTTCTTTTAATTCAGCCCACACATCACATGCAAGTTTAGAAAACACATGACCCATGTAAAGATCCTCACTTATAGAGTTTAGAATCCAAGTTAATACTATTGAATTACATCTGTCCCACTGCCTACTAAGTACATCATTATCAACTGACTTAATACAAGATTTGTCAATGAATCCCCATTTATTTTTAACTTGTAATGCTAGTTGTAAAGAGTTAGCCCATACTGTATAGTTTTCTGATCCCTTCAATTTAACAGATATTATTGTTAAATTGCTGGAATCAGAAGGATGTAGGTATAGAGGGTCACTAGCATCTAGTTTACTAACAAGTGTTTCACTAGATGACCCTCCACCTGACTCAGGTTCCTTTCCATCAACCATTGTGATTAATCAGTTACTACAACTAAACACACTTGTCAACAAGAACAGTCACACCACAGAGAGCAACACAAACAATACACCTAAGCACTCAAACAATCAACAAATCAAACACAGTATCAGAAATCAGCTATCAATCAGACCAGACACACGGCGAAGCCACAACAGAGGCCAGATCGTTGGTTCGTCACTCTTAAGGTGCCAACGCAAGCGTGTTGAGGGAGCCTTTCCTACTTCTAGACACAGACAGACAACTCAATGCAAAACCCTAATAAGGACACAAAATAGAATACACAAAAAACAGTGTATAAGGAACGATCTCACCAAGAATCAACCCAAGTTAGGGATCGCCAATAACTCGTAATATTATAACCTTCACTTAGGGTTATAATATCAGAGAGCAGAAAAATCAGCTTCCCAAGAAAACCCTAATTAGGGTTTCCTCTTCACCAAGACAGATACTCCACAGATCTTGTTTCTCCAAGTTGGATAAACACCAGGATGATAATACGAAGAGATCCACAGTAGATCTAAAGAACAAAGCACTGATCAGCGGAAGACTAACCAAACCCTAGATGAACAAACTTCACCAAGAGCTAACACAGCTCTGATACCATGTCAAGAACATGATATAAACTATAAAACTTCATATTATTATCATTAATAAACCCAACCCTAAATGTTTATACCCAAACAAATACAAAGAAACAATCTGAACAAGATCACTCAACTACTCTCTAGGCTAAATCTAACAACCTACAACTCTCTGAGATAAAACACTACCAAGAACGTTGATCAGGAAGATCAAAGGACTGAGATGCTTTACAAACCCTAGAGAGCTTTACAGAGATAATACAAAAGAATGATCGTAAACTAATTACGAATACAGAGAAGCCTATTTATAAGACTGATGGAAGCTTCTGAAGAGAAACACAAAACGAACGATCTTATAAACGGCTATGATCAGCTGAGAAACTTAAACCCGGATTGATGACATGTCACGGGCCCTTCTATCCATCTGAAGTCTCTGGCCCAGTCTTTAATCATCCTCCTTAGCCCAATCTCTAATCATCCTCTTTAGCCCAATGTTCCTTGTAGCCCATCAAGTCCAATCTCTTATCATCTTATCAACTCAGCCCAAAACATGAACATGTAACAAAAAATACAAACAAAATGTATTAATAAAAATATGTGTAAACCAAGACAATGCATAACAACTTGAAGGAATGTGTCAATATTATTTTAACAAACTCATCTTTTCGGATTCAACCCAATGACTACTATTTCATGGAACTACTAAGAGGGCAAAGGATATAGACTCCTCTTTTCGGATTCAACGTCCTAATGATCGACCAATATGTTATGCAACCATTAAGAGTGTAAAAGCTATAACTATCTTGTAAATGTTTGTACGTAACAAGGCTTCCAAAGACGTTTCTCACTTTGTTGAAACCAGTGGTAACGAAATTCTAGCACTTAAACAACGAGAAATCAATGAAAGGCTTGAATTTATGCCGAAACATTAATTCATTTTCACAACATTGTTGAAGAAAAAATGTTGTAATTGTTTCGCCTAAAACTAAATTACGAGTGTTCTTTAACAGACGATAACACTAAGAGGGTTGTCTTCGTTAAGGGGAGGTGCATAAGTACTTAATTTCCCTCTAGGCGAGGTTTTAGGTTCAAATCTTGTTTCTAGCGATTCCCTACCACAACCTCTTGAACTTTTTGATTCGTTGGTTTGCAAGGTATTGACGGGGTCTAGTAAATTATCCCGGCTCAACCTCTTGTATGTGTATGTGTATCTGTTGCCTTTTTTTTTTCTCTTTTAACAATACGCTTAATATTATTCTTCATTGGACTGTTTTCTTGGACGGTTGGGTCAAGATGGAACTCAAACGTCAACGTCAAAAATCAAAATGTTGTTATAAGCGTTTGGATTTAAGATTATGGGCTGGGCTAAAAACTATTTACTTGTGCATTTTTAGAATTGGCCTATTAGGAACATTTTCAAGATTATTGGCTGGGCTAAAAACTTTGACATACACTCAAAAGTTAAAATATTTACTTGTGCAGTTTTAGATCCATTTCAAATTTCAACAAACTTATTTTTAATCTGCAACTAAAACTTAGTTATTTTGTTAGATGATTTAGCAAATATCTAGTTATCCTACATATTATTTAAACTTTGATGAATAGTAAATTAACATCGTTTATGTGATATTGTTAAAGTTGACGGAAGACAACGTTTGTGTTTATGAGCCACGTGCCGTGTTTTATTGTCATTTATTTTTACTTATGCTTTGATATCTCTTGCGTTATTATCACCAGATAGTTGAATAAAGTCCTAGAACATAAAACAGGGGATAAGTAGAAAAAAATGATTTTCCATTTTGACTTTTATTTTGTGGAAATTATGGTTGTGATTTTTGTTTACATCTTGACTAAGAATATGGGCATGTTCTTACTGTACATGATTAATATAAATACATGCAATTGCAAGATGTCCAGGTCATCATGTCTACTAAGGACTCAAAAAGGGTTACTATTTTTGGGTTGGTACAGGTTTGGATATCAATGCGGTTTAGGTCGAAACTGGTTTTGGCCAGATTTGGTTACGGGTAAGAATGCGATTGGGTTGGATACTAAATATTTTGATCTCAAAAGCATTTTAGTCTTCTACATTTCACTATCACACACTTTATCATTGTTCTGTTTAACCGTAATCGATAACTGAAATCAACCCGAACTCAGTTACCGAATCTGCCAAGTAAACAGCACCTTACTTACCTAACAGGACTGCCGAGCTTGGAATGAAACAACTCAAAATTACCAAGTTAGTGTCATTTTTGGGTATAGTTAGAACAAGATTACAAGTCATTTTGATAACAGGTCAAAATACGATTTCGGATATTTTTAGTTGATTCAGGGGTATTTTTGGAAATAGAAATCTCTTACTCGCCTAAGGTTGCATTTCGACCATGTTACAAGCAACTTCATATTTGTTTGCAGCAAAAAGGACCTTTGAAGCTGTCAACGCCATAAATACCGATGAGGAGGAGGAGGGGATATCGATTGATCAAGGTTAGTGCGAATCATTCCTGTGGAGGTTGAATACATTAGATGAGTAGTTCCATGACACGAATTCCAAGATGATGAGTAACGACACAAAACAGAAGCGAAGTTAAAGGCAAACGCGCTGCACACAAGACTTTCTTAGATGTGGCCAAGGCTGCCTCCAGGTATGTTTTTATATCCATTTCAAAAACACATTTGTTGGTGATTTAAAGGTCATGGAGACATGATTGAGATTCTAAAATGATAAGTTTATTTGCAGGCTCATATATGTTAGCAATATGATGGCGGTTTTTTTAGAGAAGATCAAGATGTGATCATCGCATCTTTTTTTGGAAGGATCACATGGGTATTAAAGTTAGCAAGGGAGCTTTGAAGACTTGGGTGGTAAGAACTTAAACCATTAAGCCTCAAATCCAATGATCACTTATTATTTGCTCACAGTGAATCATATGTTGCATTTTTTATTCAAATAGAACGAAAATCACGGACTTTGACGCTAAATAATATGAAAACAGCCATCAACAAATTACACCAAATGGTGAATGTGTTGGCTGGCATCATTATTGTGATGGTTTGCCTCTTGATACTTAACATAGCAACAAGCAAATATGTTCGAAGACATGTCTTTTTTTTTTTCTTTTTTAGTTTTCAACATTCACTTTTATAATATTAGTGGTGTGAGGCTATATGACACTAATTACATTCAAGGATTTTATCTATTAGTATTGTTCAAGACGTATGATAGCTTTTTATGTTTACAAAGGAGATCAACTTATTATTATTTTTAACACAAACATTTTGGGGGGAAAATTTTATCCTTTCAACTGATGGAACAAAGACATTTTGAGTAAAAGTTAATTTTGTATAATTATGGATGTTATGCCACTGTATCTATGAAGAATTGAGGTTGATAGATCTTTGAAAGAATTTCTTGAATTAAAAAAACTGCATGTAGAATGTAAAGCTTTCAAAAGGTTGGATTCATAAATATTATGTTGCATACCCCCATTTCAATTTTTTTAGTTAGTTTATATGCATATTTCAATATTTATTGGCGAATTGAAGACAAAAATTAAGCTAGATGGTATATGCTTTTGGATTGCTAGATTTATCAAATTTTAACAACTCACAACTGACAACTGTGTTGAAGTTTTGGCCCATTATATTTGTACTAACGATCCTGTTGTAAAGTCATTTGAGAACTGTTACATTGTGGGATTGAGTTACTCCATTCTCATGAATTCGTAGCCTGTCCATGGAGCAAATTATATTTTCTGGGTTTGTTAAATTAAAATATAAATTTGTAAAGTTAATGTGTTGTAACAATTTGATCATGTACGTTCTATACCTTAAATCCACCCGTTAGCAATTATACGATAGATGTCTTCGAGTTTGCAAGTGTGTAACATCCGGAAGAGCAAGATTTGCACTTACCATCACAAAACGACTGAATTGATACCGATCGCTCTCGGCTACCAAATATCTATATCTATATTATCTTATTAAGGAGTGATGTACAATATTGTAATTTTCATTTCCATACAACTTAACAAGCAACATGTACAACATATTTAAGCAAGAAATTTAAGGGTATTATAAGGATAGTTGTGACAATTAAGACACTTAGAAGGATAATATAGACATTTTACCCACCTCCAACTTTATAATATCAAAAAACTTTTACAATACTACCCTCCTTCTTCCATCTCTGCCCCACAATTCTAAGAGTTCAATTAGGTCAGTCTCTTGGGTGTCAATATACAATTATGGAATTCAATGTTGCCCTCTTTAGTGTCATGTGCTATATACTGTTGTGTCTCTGCAAAGAAGAAACGTTTGATCATTAAACCCTGTTAGGATCTGAGTTTTGGTTTGTTTTGATTTGTTTGATTGAGTATGAAAGATGAATGAAATATAAATGGAAAGTGCAGCGGAATAAACTATAAATCAAAACATGGAGATTAATTGTTTTTAACCGAAAGCTTTCATTAATTGAAAGATTACAATTGTACAACTAAAACTCCCCCTCAGCCTGATCACTTAGAGAATGTTTGTCTGAAAGAGAATGACGAGTGATGAATAGAACAGTACAAGTACTGTTCTATTTATAGACAGACTCAAAACTCTGATGATCAGTTGCTGACGTCACCTAGATAGTGACCTCTAACTGTCTAACAAACTCTAACATCTGCTAAGCTATAACTACTGTTACATTGAAACTACTGATAATACAAAACTCTGTTAAACTAAAACTCTGATGTCTTCTATTATCTGTTGAACCAAAGTGCTGTTGGTTCAACAGACCTTTGTTCTTCAGTTCTTTAATCAGCAGTTGTTCTTCATCAGACTTTTAACCTTCAGACCTTGTTCATCAGTCCTTTCATCAACAGCAGTTATCTCTAACAGTTGATTCAAGCAGCAGCAGTAGTTAGAGATCAACAGACCTTTGGAGGAAGCTTTATTGTAACAACTGTTCTTTATTCAAGGATCAACACTTAGTATATTTTGGCTTTTAATCATCTGTTCTTTTCCAGGTCAGCAGACCCAACAATCTCCCCCTAGAACAGATGATGCCAAAACTCTGCTTTATTCTTGATCTTTATTCCTCATCAGACTTTCTCTTATTTGCCCTTTGAGTTGTAATTCAAAGCTCAGAGAGAAGAGGTCTTCAGCATCTCTTTCCAGTTTCAAGTTCAGAAGGGTCTGGAGATCTTCAGCACTTAGGCCAGGTGCATCATCCATACTTAACTTCTGAACACTACCATCTGATCTGAGCAATGTCAATTCATGGGCCTCTTTGTCAGACTTCCATTTTAGAATTTTAGAATCAGAGGAGTGACTGGGATGCATCTTTATTTTAGATGAGTTAGGTGATGGAGGCCTGCCAATGAGTTCCCTGAGTCTGTCTGACACAGGATCAGTGAAAGATCTGATTTGGTTTAAGATACCCTCTTTTACATAAGTATCAGTAAACTGTCTTGTTTCTTCTTCTGTCATTTCCTTCTGCTTCTTGAATTGTCTTCTAGCAGCAATGGTAAGATCAGAAGTATCCAGTAAACTGTCTAGTGTAAAGGCCTGTGAAGGTTTCTTAGGTGCATCATCATAGACTGGTTTTCTTGGTAGGTTAGGATTGGTCTTTCTTTCTTGTTCCAATTTCTTGTATGTTTCAATCAACCTGATCTCAGACCATCTAGCAACAGATCTCATTTCTCCATACTTGGCAGCTACAAGCTCTTGTCTCATTCTCTTGAACTTCAAGGCTCTAGCTTGATCTCTCCCTTTACTGAAGTCAGGGGCAGAGGCCTTAGTAGGAGGATTCTTGGCCATGCTCTCAATTCTGATAAGTTCTTCTCTGAGAGCATGTGTAGTCCAGCCTGTGAATTGATTTTTGGTTGCTTTGTAAGGCTTGGTTGCCAAGATCTGTTCTAGCAGTGAATCCCTAACCTCCATTTCCAAATCTCTGCTGAGAGGCATGGAAGACATGGAGTTGCTCAGGGTCTTAGCATAGTCTTCAATCCTTCGAACTTTGCTAAGTTCTGCTGAATGGATGCCCTGAGCAGTCCTGTCATCCTTCCCTTTACATTTCTCTTTGATGGCAGCATCAGCCTGTTCACTCTTGAATTTAAGATAAGTGTCAATGTTGAGTGGAACTGGGAAGCCTTTAAGAGATGGGAAGGTTCTGTCTGATGGCTGATCAGTATTATAGAAGGATTGAAGTTCCCCCTTGATTAAATCCAACTCAAGGGGATACTTCTCAGCCAATGGGGTGATGGTTAGTGGTGGTCTATGGGATCTGAATTGTGAAGTGTGTGGTGAGAAAGATGAGAGTGGAATGGCATTGACTGGTGTGGAATGTGAGCTTGGGGTGTTAGGTGGTGTGGTATGGATGTTTTCATCTTGTATAACAAAGGTGGATTTCCTTTTTCTGCTATACAAGATTTTAGGTGAAGGTGAAGAGGTGGCAGTGGTTTGGTTAACATCTGTTGGTCCTTGTGTAGAACCAGCAGTTGTTTGGGTTTTTGGTTGTGTTGTGGTAGGTTTGGTTGTTTGAGTTGTGACTGGTTTAGTGGTTGATGGTGTGGTGATTGGTTTGGTTACTGGTTTGGGTGGAACAGATGTTTTGGTTGCAGTTGTTTTGGTTTCAGTGGTTTGGGTAGCAGAGGTTGTGGTGGCAGTAGTTTTGAGAACAGTGGTTGTGGCAACAGGTGTTTCAGCAGCAGAGGTTTCAGCAGATAGTTTGGAAGGTGGTTTCCTTGTATGTTTGGCAGACATTTTCTTTCTCTTGGAGGTATTCACATCTTCCACTTCTTGCTGTTGTTCCTTTTTAAGCTGCACCAACAACTCTGCTTTAGCTTCCAGAGTGTCAGCCCTTTTCATTTTGTCCTGAGCAGCTTTATCAGCCTTTTCATTGGCTGAAGTATCAACTTCTTTTGCCTTGGTTGTTTGAGCTTGTTTAGCAACAGGGGTTTGAACACTTGGTTGCTGTGGTTGTGGAGCTGATTTTGGTGACTCTGGTTTGTCAGTAGCTGGCTTACCCTTTTGAGAGGGTGGTGCACCAAATGGATTCAATTTTAGTAGCCTATCTCTGCCACTCTCCCCCTTTTTGGCATCATCAGCTGTGAATTCATTGTCGTTTTCATCTCTTAGAATGGTGGTAGGGGCAGAGCCAGTAGTCTTCAGCAGATGTTCCTTGATCACCTTGATGTCAGCCTTTGTGTCATTGAACCTGGCATCCACCATGTTTCTGATCAAGGTCATGTATGTTTCTTGTGTCTAGTCAGCCAATTTTCTGTGAGCTATGATGATGGGTGAAACTGATTTCCATAGCTCATTGGCGATGTCAGAGGTGGATGGTTGACTCTTCGTGAAGTTTCCCAATGTTTCCAATATTGACTTGACATCAGTTTTGATGTCAGCAACAGAGGATTCAAGGTTTTGAACTTTAACCGTCAATTCTTGGAGTTTTGAATCATCACCTAAGTTAATAGGATCATCTGAATCCCTACCAGAGGTAGTTTTAGCTGGTTCAGTTCTAGGAGTTGAATCCATAGAATGAGAACCTGCTGCCCCTTTTTCTTGGTACTGGGGACTTCCAACTGATTTTGGGGACACAATGGTGGCCTCATCAGTTGTTGCCTTCAAGGAAGTCTTATCTATGAAGTCACTGTCCTGTTGTGAGAAAATGGTCTCAACAGCAGTAGTGACTGCTTCTCTTGAAACCTCATCAGAAGTAACATTGACTTCTGGGAGTATAACCTCCTCTTCTGTTTGTGGGATAGCTAATTGACTTTTCTCAGTCCCAGTCACTGGTGGAGGTGTACTCTCTGTGACAGGTGAACGAGAGGAACTGGGGTTGTCCTGAGTTTTGTCAATAGCTTCAAACAGAGGTTGCATGGTTTGTGGGACATGTGGTGGTGATGTAGGTGGAGTAAGAAGCTGATTAGCCCTAGGAGATGGACTTGTAAACATATGGTCAAGTGACTCATATGCCTCAGTATGAGGTTCCCTTTGGCTTACAACTAATTGTGCTATTAACTTTCCTATAATACAATCAATCAATCTCTTACCAAAAAAATCGACCCTTTCTTTTAACAGCCAAGACTTTTCAAACCACCATTTATAACAATTAATTATTATACTTATCCTTCCAAACTTTAAGCCACCAACTTAGGAAACAAATAAAATGCTAATAAATGAGACCCGAATCAACAAACAGAGCCCGTACCCGAATAGCTTTCCTAAGCGGGTTAATCACTAAAAACTATCCAACATTCTTTTACCTTTCATCTAATATTATAATCCTCAAGAACACCTCGAAGAACATATGAACATTCAACCTCACCCGAAAACAAACATCAACTGTGGAATGATTCTCATCATGAATTATAATAAAAAAACAATACTTAACAGGGCATGAACCATAATAACAATACTTACCATTAAGAACAACAAACAACACCTAAACTTTGAAGTAAATGAGAGAACATGAAACATCATAGCACAATTCTGGAAATTATTAAAATCTCAAAATTGACAACCACAAACATAATACCTCAACATTGAAAACAAAACACAATACCTAAACACTGAAACTTAAAGTAACAATATCATATCTGTAGTCCAATAAGAAAGATGAAACCTAAACGCCCAAATCTGAAAAATTATTAAAAACCAATCAACAATCCAAAAAAAGGTTAATATTAGAATCAAATAGCATTAAACAATACATAACAGGATTTGACAATCTTAACAGGCGACGAACAGAGACAAAGAAACATGACATGGAGAAACATCAACAATTGGAAAAATCTGAAAATAATTATAACGTAACAACAATATATAACAGGAATCGTATGAAAAAGCAAGAAACAATCGTTACCTTGAAGGAGAGAGACGAAGAACATGAAACCTAAACCCCCAAATCTGCAAAATTATTTAAAAGCAATCAACAATACAAAAAAATAGGTTAATATCAACAATCGATTATCCCTGAAAATCATTAAATATGAAAATCATTATAAGAAACAAACAATCGCCTAAATATGAAAATCATTATAACAAACAAACAATATATAACAGGAATCGTATTAAAAAAAATAGAAACAATGGTTACCTTGAATGAGTGAAACGAAGAAGATGAATGATCGGAGCCGACGAACACACACAAAACAAACAGACTGATGTTAAACAATCTATTAAATCTGAAAATAAGTATAACAAAGAACAATATGTAACAGGAATATTATGAAAAAGAAAGAAAGAATCGTTACCAATGATCGGAGATAGAAGCTTTGCTTTGATGAAGAAGAAACGATCGCAATCTTCTTCTTCAGATGAGAGAGAGCGAATGAGAGAGAATGAGGAGAAGAAAGAGAACGTATGTTTTGATTTAGGGTATTGATTGGGTAGGTTAATGATATTAGGAAAGTATTAATTGACCAATTTTGACCATATTTATGTATTATACTCTAATTTTTATTTTTTAAAAAAGAAAAATTTTATAAATTGCAAGAGGAGGACACATGGCACAATATGGGAAGAGAGAGGAATTGAGGTGAAATGAGGGAGTGCCAAGTGTCCTCATGGACTTTGTTTTATTAGATGTATAGATTATTTGGGTTATACTTAATTGCTCGTAGTGAATTGATATATTAGTTATCTTAGCAATTGGTATAATAAATTACGTGAAATCCACCACGCAACGTGCGCCAAAAAATATAAGAACCCGCAACAACGCGCGGGCATTCCCACTAGTAAATATAAATATAAATGGGCTCATGTAGCGCAGATGGTGCTTTCATGGTTGCCGACTGTAGGAAACAGATCACACAAGGCGCAACCGCTCAAAGACAGTTTCAAATGCGATGGATTTCATGGATCCTGTTAAAAGTTAAGATCTTTATATGGAGAGCCGAGATGGAACGAGTTCCCACTAGATTGGTATTGTCTAGGAAGAATATTCATATACCGGATTTAACTTGTGTGATGTGCGAAGTGGATGTGGAGACTGGAGAGCATCTTTTCACAAGTTGCGGCTTTTCTTTTGGTGTTTGGACGATCATCGGCAAATGATGTAAGTTGGATCCTATAGTCGCTTTTCACACTTCTGATATCCTTCAGATATCAAGGTACATGACTGGAAACAAGTGGGCTAAAAAGATTGTTTGTGGTATTGTTATGATCCCTATGTGGACGATTTGGAAGGCTAGGAACGAAAACCTATTCCGTCGAAAAGAGTCGAAAGTGATGGAATCCATGGCTAGTATCAAATATTTATCTTTTTTGTGGCTCAAGAATAGATATCATTTTAAGGATCTTAGATGGAAGGATTGGGTCGGTTTTCCTTTATATGTGATGTAATGGTTTTTGGTCGGTCCTCGCTTTGAGGATACGCCCCATTTCGGATAAAGTTCACCTTTCAAAAAAAAACATTTTCTAAACTTGATTGTTAAATGGAGCAGAAAATGCAGCAATAGCAAAATATTCAATAAGAAAATACAAAACTGAGAGATCTCAACAATTCATTAAAAAAGAAATTCAAGGGTGAAAGAGTATTTTGTTTGTATCTTAATAGTTTATTTATTTATTTATTTATTTTGAACGGTGACTTTCGTATGAGTGACCAATGTCACACTGCCTAATCGGCAGCCCTAGCCAAGGTCTGTCCCAGATTACGTTGTTGTAACACATGGCAAACTCAGGTTAGTAACCTTGGTCAAACTAGTAAGTCTACCTTAGTGAGTCATGCATACATTACACTTAACTGGGTCAGTTGAGTCGTTATTATGGTTCGGGGAATCATTAGGAGTCGTTACGATGGTCCAAGGGATCATCGGGGGTCGGTCCATAACCATGTGTACAAGGATAGGTGATTTGTAGGATCACCGGAGGGTTCCAGGCGAAGACGCTCCCTTAGCCTTCCAAAGACACTCCTCTTCTGTGACACCCGTCGAAATCACTGGTCATATCCGTACATCTAACTACACGTGAATACATTGTGCATAGTATTTCATGCCATCTATTTTGTCAAAATTGGATCATACAGGGTTCCAACGAGACAATCCCGAGACATGCAGTCTAACAGTAGACACATTAGTTAGTAGAAGGCCTCAGTTAGTTAAATATGCCTTACTAGACTATAGGAAATCCATGCAATTGAACAAGCATTCCCAACTAGTTACCCGGACAAGGACACAATCAAACAATGATCATTAACAAAAGAGGTTACTAACATACATGTAGTAAACTAGTACGTGTACAAACAAATGTCCATTTGTAACCTTAAACTTGATCCATCTAGACTTACATGAACATGAGGATCAAACAAATACATTAACCTACATACATACAAGCCTACGGCTATACATACATACATACATACATACATGCACAACAATATCCCATCAAATCCAAGACTATTGCCTTTAGAGGATCTAGTCCACCTTAGTGAACAACACTTACACATGTTGACTTGCCAAAAATGCCTTGTTCTTTCCCAATAGAATTTTCGGTTCACTATTTCCCAAGGAAAGAAAGTATGCATTGTTTTGGACACTATCTAAGACACACTCACACCTCTATGCATACACACACACGGCACCATACACACATACACATAGGGTGGAGAAGTGACAAACTATCTATACACACATAGACTTACTCGCATATATATATACACACATGTCTATTCCTCTTCAAACACAAGCCTATTAGTTACACACCCATCCATGTTTATCACCAACAAGGCAAGCACTATTCACCTCCACAATTCCCATGTAGTGTTGACCATCCAAAAATGTCACCCAATGCTTGCAAGAAATCGGCTAGCATGTTCCCAAGATAATCGCTATTGAGCCAAAGTCAACACCTTAAACCAAGATAGCAAAAACATAAAACACTTGAATATGATCACTTTGTACAACTTACCACAATTGCAATGCCCCTTCCCCATGCTTCTTTTCGGCCGAACCCACCCCACACCACCAAACAAAACCACAAGTCAAACCCTTACCCTTACAAGACTCCTAGAGAATATACACTAAGAAAACAAGAGCTTAACTTACCTAGTTTGTGAACCAATGAGACTAGCTCATCCCCTCACCCATTCGGCTATAAATAGGGACCAAGAGAGACATGAGAGACACACCACAACTCCTCTCAACTCACTAACACTTGAACTCTCTTCCCCTTTCCTTTGCACCCAATCGGCCGAAGCCCAAGGACCCACAAAGGGCTTTGTTCAAGCAAGCAACACTATTTTCTTGTTTTACTCGGCTACATACGTGAGGTATGGTACCCAAACTATAGTCTTATTTACATCAGAATTTAGTTGTGCACATTGGTCACCCGAAGCTTACATATAACTCGCACACCTTCACAACACATTTAATCTTGAAATTAACTAACTTTACAACTCAAGTTTTGATAATAAAGGTTCAATGATCTAGTTACGAATACATACATGTTCACATTGATGACTATACATTGGAACACATGTATATGGACATTGTAAGAACACACACATACATACATATATATATATGTGTGTGTGTGTGTGTGTGTGTGCGTGCGTGTGTGAGAGGCCAAGACCCGGCCCAAGAACAACCTATTTTACCTAAGATAGACAATATACAACATGGTTTGGATTATGAACATGTGTTAAGAGTAATAAAACATGTGTTAACAAGCTTAACATTTGCATTTTCTCAAAAACATAAAGTTATACATGAATAGACAAAGACAAGACGCTCGGATGTGCTATTTTCATACAAAACTATCACAATGTATGTCCATGTGTCGTCTTAAACTTACTAAATTGAGAAATAAGTAGCACTCGTTAATATTTAGTAAGTCATCACATATGTTTTGCCAAAAACAGGAATAAAACATAGCCACCAGGGTAACAGAATGAATAATTATTAACAAATACAGTACATGACACCCGTGAATAGTGGTACAGAGGCCCCTAGTCCATAGGTGTTACAGTCGGGTGAACAGTTGCATGGTAGTTAGAGCCAAACATTGACCTAAGTTGCTTTTAACTGCATTTAGGGCTCTTAGACCAGACACATAGTGCCAGATTCAGTTTAGTTAGCATCCAAACATCAAGTAAGTATTCACGGCCCCTTTTTTACAGTTTTTATATTTTTCCGGGGAAAAACATGCGTACAGTTTTCAGTTACAATACATGACTATTATGTGAACATGAGACAGTACAGTTCAGGATCCATTAAGCCCTCGTGTCATTCATCATACCATAACCATTAGCTATGGACTTAGCCATGAAACACCGGGATAGATCTATGGAGTTGACACCCCCCACTCTTGGTCAGTCGCTCTGACCGGATGACAAATATCAAAAGAGTGCTTGTATTTCACATTATTTCATTGTCTTTAGTGTACAATGGACAAGGCACAACATGTCAAGGTTTGGTTATGGGCTCATGTCAAATCACATAACGATTATTGCCCTAGCTAGGCAATGATCTAGTCGATTTTGGATTACATGTCCACCATATGAAAAACCCGTGAACTCACCAACTTTATGTTGACCCATATATTTTACATGCATGTTTTTCAGGAAATTAGCATGGACTATGGAACTTGCAGGGGTCGCGCGCGAGCATTTGTGAGATACCTTCTTTTGGACCGTTGTGTGGTCATAATAATTGTAGACATTTTCATACAATGGTTTTAGAATAAAACAATTAACTTATGTTGAACGGATTTGGTTGTTTAATGAAAGTTCCTACTTTGTTTTAATTCCTGCTCGTGTGACCTTTTGTGCTTGGAAATCTTTCGAAGTCGCACCTCGCGTTTCCGCCTTGGCGGGGTGTGACATCTTCCTTCCTAGTCGCCTCAGCAACTTGCTCAGCAGTAGGAGTTAGGGAGGAAGGAGTAGGAGTCACTTTGGGCGCAGCCACTGCAAGGCGCACAACACTTAGAAACATTTTAGAAATTAAAAAATAGAAAAGGAAAAAACAAAGCAAAGATACATACCAGGAGTTTTCTTCTTCACTATTTTATGGAGAAACGGCTGACACACAGGAAGAGCGCCAATATCCACAGAAAATATAGGGCCCCCCTCCTCCTGCGGCCAGTACTCTTGGCGGGGGTCTTACCCTTGCCCCCACCACCTTCCACATGTCTGGAGCCTTCACCGCTCCCTCCTAGCATCTTTGGAGCCGCCAGTGCTCCCTTCACCACATTTGGAGCCCCCAGCGCTCCCAGCAACACTCTTGCTACCGCCCTCACAGCGAGAAGATGACCCAGTGCGGTGCCTCCTCTTGGTCTTCAACTTGGAGTCATCCTCCTCATCTTCATCGCCGGAGGGCGGACCATCCTTCCTCTTATGTCTATTCTTGACATACTCGCCCCCTGCACTCGAAGACTCCGAGTCAGAATGGGTTAACATTTTCTTGGCAGAATAGTCATGCTTCCGCGGAGCGTGTTTCCAGCGCCCATGCCCCCAGAAGTCTTAGGCGGCTGAGTCACTTCTACTGATGAATCAGTAGACTCACCGCCAGATATACTTATAAACCCTGAGCTTGAAAACTCAAAAGTGGCGTAAAAATGCTAGGGCGAATTCTCTAAATTGGGGTAATAGAAGTTCCCCACAAATGCTTCCAGCACAGATACCTGCACTTACGCGAAGCGCCTCCACTTCATCTCTTTGCCTCCACGGGCCGCATACACATCAAACTTACTCAAGTCTGCAAGCAACAAAGACAGTCAATAACATAAAGCGGCAATGTGTTAACAAAAACAACAAAAAGAAATAAATACATACCCTTGTCTACATTGTAGGGCTCCTTCCTAGCACGAATGCTCACGCGGCTGGTGCCCATCAGCAAGAAAATGGTCTCTGTAAGACCCTTGAACTCCAACTTTGTAGCGTTGGAGGTCAGTTTTGCAAACCAAGGCTCATCCTTGTAGCCATTCATCAATTCGCGGTCAGGAACCCGCTGCTTCACACCAACAACTCTCCAGGGCATCGCCACTGGAATAACGGCCTTCTTCACATAGAAATACTTGTCCTTCCAACCATGGACGGACTTGGGCACATGTGTTGCCATTGGTGGCACCTTTGGGTGTGGCTTGAACGAGAACCACATCTCGTCCCGTGCCATATAGTAGAAGATATTGAACCGTTCAATTGTTGGTTCAATGTCTAAAGCGCGGCATGAGGCTTCATAGTGAACAAGCCTCAACATGCCAAAAGCGATCAGTTGCGTCACCGCCACACCATACTCGATAAGAGTATCAAGTTGGAAGCGGGTGCAAGGAATACGGAACCCACACTTAGAAAAGTGGGATTCATGTAGTGCTATCTTCCCGTCAGTGGGAGTTAACACCGTCAAGTTGGGAGTGGGTAACTCTGGCTCCCACTCCGGCAAGATCTCATAAACCTTACAGAAGTCGGCAAAAGCAGTCGGAGTCCAATGGCAGTGGGTGTTAGTCATCCGCTTCCTCTCCTTGATCTCCTGCACCACCGGCTCCTCCCCATCCACCTCCGCTGTCACCGGACTTTTGCTATGTGTCTCACCGGACGGTGAGACACCAGTAGACACTTCTGACATCTCCTACAAAGGAATAAAAGAAATCTGGAAAAATTTTGATTTTTCACCAGAAAACTTGAAGTTCCGACAGGAAATCTTGAAGATCCGCCGGAAAATGCAAGAACCTCGTCGGAATCAAAGAAGATTGACCGGAAACTTCAACGGAAAACTTGAAGGATTAGAGAGAAATTTAAGAGAGATGGAATTTTTTTGGGAGCATAACTGATTTCAGGAGGCCTCTAAGGGTTTATATACCCATCGCATTAATTGCGGTGGACCCACAGGAGTAAAGCAACCGTCATGCCTTTTCATTTAGAGACACAAGATGATGACACGTGTCACATGCGTCATCGGACGGACCACACAAGCGTGTGGTTCTGCTCCACAGCTGGCATGGCTCCGGATGAGAGACACGTGTTGTCAGATCTCACGTTTTCAACAAATTAGACGCATGTCAACTCACGCGCCTGACATGCCCCACGTGCCCTTCACCAAGTGGCACAGTCTGGATCACTCGTTCACCAAGAGGCACTTGTGTTAACTCATGCGCCTGACACCAGACAAAATATTGGTAACTGCACACGTCTGGTGGGACAGACACCACTCAACGTGTCAAACAGCTGTCTGACACGTCTGCAATTCCAAAGCTTCCCTCCGAAGTTAATGTTCATTCAAATTCCAGGCGCAACAATTTCAAATTATTGGCGACACATTCAATACCAATTATTCCACATTTACTCCAACTCTGAACCCGCATTAACTACCTCAGCATTTAGTACTACTACAAAGTTCGCGCTAGCGCAAATTCTACGTCAAAAACAAAAGACGTATCCCGCCCAACTACTTTTCCGGTCATGGCGGAATACGTCAATCTCAGCAACAACTTGACGTAGAACAGTAAAAGACGTTCCCCGCCTAACTCCTTTTCAGGTCATGGCGAAACACGCCAATCTCAGCAGCAACTTGACGTAGAATAGTAAAAGACGTTCCCCGCCCAACTCCTTTTCAGGTCATGGCGGAACACGTCCGTTTCAACGATAACTTGACGTAGAACAGTAAAAGACGTTCTCCGTCAGTTATCAGAACAAACACCAACCAAAGCAGATGAGCTGTCATCCGCGAGTCATTCTTTATTGAGTCTAGCGCTCCACCCGCTCTTGAATCAAGAACATGAGAAGCCCTAAAATAGGGGGACTTGAAGGGATAGGGAGGCTAATCCTGGCGGAGGCGGTGTCCCTATCCCTCTTCTCAACGAATCCTGGCGCTAACTAGTTCCGCCACCCGCGGAACCAAGCGGCGGAATTCACTCCACAATCAAGAACCAATAAGCACGTGATCCAATTCACACTATTACTCCAAGAGGATAGATGCGTGTGCGACCACACGTGGAATATCCTTTCTTGAACAGCTTTTGGTACGAGGTACGGAAGATCAAGGACCAGGAAGATTCGGGAGGATCTGGGACAGAACATGCGCCAACCAGAAGGCGACACGTGTCAGAGACAGTCCAACCACCACTGACATAAACAGCAACTTGACTGCTTCCATGCTTCCACCATGCTGCCGTCTACAGTACCCAGCAGACATGCTTACCATCTGTCAGACGTCACGTCAGACGGCAGCAGGTAAATCAACTATACTATAGCAGAAAGCATGCCGTCGGCGCCCAACCAGAAGGCGCCACGTGTCCACCTTGCAGGCCTAGTCAGCAGCTTGTGACGTCAGCAACATGGTTCCGAATATCCCGCCATTTTCACCAGGGCCCAAGGTGAAGCCCAGATCGGATATGCTCTTCGTGGGCCTCTTCACCAGGCCCAAGGGTTCTCCTATAAATAGAAGACATCAACTCCTTTACAAAGGATCTGAAAATCATTACTTGTAACATAGAGCTAGGTTTTCCTTGTAGTACTTTGTACACTCCAAAGTAATAAACAACCGGCTCTTCACAGTGGATGTAGGTCGAACTTGACTGAACCACTTACATCCTCGTGTTCTTAGTTTCACCACACACACACACACTCTCTCTCTAATTTCTCTTCTCGGGTTAAACCAACGGTTTGGTTAAAGGCTTATACTTGTAGTAACGTAAGTCTAAACCACCCGATGATTAGTGATAATCTCCGGGATACTTATTGTTTCGTCACCACCATTATTCTCATTATTACCATTTGGGTTCCCATTTATAGGGAAAATAAACCGGTCCACATCAAATGAGTCCCCATTATCCCTTTGCCTTTTTTTATGATGCTCGTGATCCACTGGAGAGGACGATTTGCTCCTATCTGCTTGCTTCCTCACAAATTCGCCCCTTTTTTTCTTATGATCAAAACCTTTACCCCCCTCATGCACATGGTAATGATTATTAAACAATTCATGCACATTCCCAAGAGTATCATGAGTTCCCACCTCATTATGAATCTGTTGTTCTTCAACTCTGAAACCCGAACCTTCCATGCAAATATCAACTAGAACCTGTTCATTGTCTACCGAATTTTGAGCAAGGTCCACTATGTTAGCCATATCAAGACCATCAACTTCATCGTCCATATCAACCACACAGTCTGGTATCCAGTCGCCTACTTCCTCCTCCACCAAGACACGAAAAGTATTACCTTTCCACTTCACAGCAATCTTCTGGCATACCCGATCAACCGATTTACAAAGGACCCCACAACATGCAAAAGACAAAGTCTCCTCTATCTTCAAGAAATTGTGCCAATTGAACGACTAAACCAAACCATGCACTTTGAGCCAAGCTATCCTTTCAAACTCAATCACTTGGCCCTTCCACTCCTCCGAGCTAGAAAAAACAGGAAACCATGCATCTTTCTTCTCAGCGAATTGTTGTCTCTCCCCACTATAGCCAAACACGAGTAGGACACAAAGACCTCCTACGTATTTAATCTCTATATTGTTTTCACTTATCTTCTTCATTATCCTCCTCAAACGTGTTAAAGTTTTGAAATCCTTCACTCGACCAATGAGCCCACAGTGAAAGTAATCAGCAAACGCCTGAACCTTAGAATCCACATCAATCTCCATCATCAACCCTACTTCAGTTTCTTTGTTGATCAACGTATCATGAAACAATCTTAAACCATTCCCACTAGAACCAGACTGGTCAACCAGAGTTTATTCAAATCGATATTAGGAATGTCGTCATTCTGAACATTTTTCCCAACAGCTTCGTCCTTCCTGGAAATATTCTCACCATCCAAAAATCTTGCAAGAACTATGAAGAGCTTGTAACTCCCAATCCAAACATCCTTTAGATTGCTTTCCAGATCCGAAACGTTTGATACATTCTCGAAAGACATGAACCCGAACCTCTTACCAAGGCGATCATACTTTCTAGCAATATACGTACCTTGGATATCACCGAAACCCTTCAAATCCCGAACCAAATCTGATGAGGCATATCTCTCCCGGTAGGTTAGATACGATAAACTTAGTCACCCGAACATTCTCCTTCGATGGTTGTTGCTGCCTTGATCCCCTTCCTTTCTTTGCCGAAACGTCATACCAATGATTAACCTTGAATCTGTCCCTCCCCCCCCCCCCATAGTCAAAGAAATCGAAGAAAACCGTAATCGCCGTCGGCTCCTATTTTCTCGGAACGTTTGGATATGGCTATCAGCATGCTTGTGCTTGAAGTATGCTTATTAAATTTTAATTGTTAGACCATGTGTAGTGGGGGGCTTTATTTATAAAGCCCATGTTTCTGATTGGTCCACGTGGCAGCTGAGTCAGCATGGAGAAATAAAGTGAAAAGGGGCTGTAGTGGTAGGGGCTTTATTTATAATGCCCCTGAGTTGATTCTGATTGGTCCACATTTGAAAGTCAACCCCCTGTCCACGTGTCCCTCTCTGATTTGCTGGTCAAGATTTCATTTGGCGTTATATATATAACGCTAGGAGTGGTTTTTGCAATATAAAGCCCCCCCGTAACGGTGTGGAGGGCTTTATTTTTCAACGCCAAGTGACGCCCCCACTACATAGACTCTTATGGTTGTTTCCTTCATGAACGACTACCTGTTTTTACCCTTATTAGTTATTCAAGTTTCCATGTAAACACATTGGTATTTCGGGTGTCTCTAGTCAAAAAGACATATTTGAGAAACTATTTACACATGGTTGCGGCATTGATGATATATTATCTGTTAGATTTCTTCAAAAAAAAAAAAAGTAAAATGGGTTGCTTAAACAGTAAAAACGTATATGGTAGAAATCATGTTAGGTTTACGGAGAAAACCTACAAACTCCCAAGAACTAGATAAGAAATAGAGACACTCATTTGGAGCAATTTTCTATATTTTCATTCTCTTCAAAAAAAATGCAGTACAAGGAAATAAATATGCAAGTCCTAAAGTTACTTCCACTACTTCCACTACCTTATTTCATGGGATAACTTCTACCACTACATGCATGACTATTACTATCTTGAACGTAACTACAAAATAACAAACTATCAAATAAAACAATAATTAATTTGCAAAACCGCTAGCCATCTTGATCTGTCTTTTTTGGACTTATCCGCCTGGGCCTGGACTGCAGCTTCTGTTGGGCCTGGGTCGTTACTTGATGAACTTGAGACTCGGCCAGTCGTATCAATACTCCCACCCTGAAAAACGTCCTTGTCCTCAAGGACGGAATGCTCGGTCCATGGCGGTCGCCACTCTCGTTTCCTTGGACTACCCATTGCTTTATCTTTAGCATCCATTGACAAGGGAAGTTGATATTTGTTTGATACAGAAGCCATATCATTTAGTAGGTTGCCAACAAGTAAACCAAAACTTGATTCATCAAGCAATGGCGATTTATAAATTGCCTGGACAAAGTGGTTAGAGCCGAATATACCTAATGGTGTAAATGGGTTTCGTGACGGTGTCGAGTGGGGTGGTGGGGTGGCTGGTGATGGTGGAGATGGTTTCGGGGTAGACATAAATGGTGGTTGCCATGGTGGTTTCCATTCGAGCCGTACCATACTTTGATTGTAAATCAAACTTGAATACGTAGGCGTTTGAACCAAAGATGGTGGTCGGTTATTGTGGGTTAGTGGTACGAAGGTTTTGGTTTGTGGTTGTGTAGGTTGTCTGGTAGGGAAATGGGTTTCATGGTTAGGTAGTTGAGTCGATTTGGGTTTGGCTCCGGGTGGTGGCAGTGGTTCGATGACAGAAACGGTTGAAGGTGTCAGTGCCGGTGGTGGTATGTTTTCAGGTTGGATGTTGCGTGGGGAAAGATCAGTTATGGTCTGGTGACTCTGGTTGTTCGTGTGGGAAATGATGGGGACGATTTTCTGTGACGGTTGTGGAGACTGATAAGGTGTCGGGGAAGGAATTATGGGTGGTTTCGTGATGGCGGTAGGAAGGGCAATAGAAGCTGATGAAAGCTTGTCGGTAGTTTTAGTGATAGTGGCGGTGAGGTTTTGGGTGATTTTGATAAGGGCGGCTAATTGGTTATTGAAGTTGGCTTGAGATTGGAGGTTGATGGCAATCAATTGGTTGAGTTGGTCGGAGATGGTGGGCGGCATGGCAGAAGGATAGATCGGGAATGAAAGCACCATTGTTAGGAGCCTTTTCTAGTAGGCAAACACTCCAAAGATAGATAACCCTTAGAAGGGGTCAAGCTCCAAGAATACAAGAGAAGAAGAGGTTAAAGCCTAAGCTTTTTCTTAACATTTGTGTCAGTGCCGGTGGTGGTATGTTTTCAGGTTGGATGTTGCGTGGGGAAAGATCAGTTATGGTCTGGTGACTCTGGTTGTTCGTGTGGGGAATGATGGGGACAATTTTCTGTGACGGTTGTGGAGACTGATAAGGTGTCGGGGAAGGAATTATGGGTGGTTTCGTGATGGCGGTAGGAAGGGCAATGGAAGCTGATGAAAGCTTGTCGGTAGTTTTAGTGATTGTGGCGGTGAGGTTTTGGGTGATTTTGATAAGGGCGGCTAATTGGTTATTGAAGTTGGCTTGAGATTGGAGGTTGATGGCAATCAATTGGTTGAGTTGGTCGGAGATGGTGGGCGGCATGGCGGAAGGATAGTTCGGGAATGAAAGCACCATTGATGGTACGGTTCCACGTCTCCACTCCACAAGCAGTTACTTTGGTCATGCAACCCACGTTTATTTATTTTATGTATTGGTGGTCCATGTTTTCATGCATGTTTCCTTTACATTCAGTTACCATTTTGTGTATTTAAGAACCATTTCAGTTGAATGAAAGTAAGAAGAAAATTGATAAAAGTATAGTCTAGTTTCTCTATCTTGTTCTTTGGAGTCTAACTCGCTCAACGGGTCACTTGGGAGATTAGCCATCTCGAATCGGCTTATAACAATTGGTGCTTTCATTGAGCCTTAGCCTCTATGGCTTTGGAAGAACTCAATGGTTCCACTATTCTATCTCGATTCACCGGTTCGAATCCGGCCAGTTGGCTTTGTGAGTTTGAGCGGTTCTTTTCCTCATATGCAATTGATGAGGAAGACCGGTTTGCTTATGTAGTCGAGTACTTCAATGATGAACCTTTTTCTTGGTTCAATTCGTGGTATCGAGGGCCCGAACGCCTCACTTGGAAGTCTTTCACCATCGCGATGCTTCATCGTTTCCGACCACCACTACCAAATCGACCACAAAAAAAAACTCCGTTGCACCATCGCCTAACCATACCGAATCCAATCTTATTTCTCGTCCACATATTCATCCTATGTTGTCACTCCATAGCCCTCAAACCTACAAACTCCCAAGAACTAGATAAGAAATAGAGACACTCACTTGGAGCAATTTTCTATATTTTCATTCTCTTCAAAAACAATGCAGTACAAGGAAATAAATATGCAAGTCCTAAAGTTACTTCCACTACTTCCACTACCTTATTTCATGGGATAACTTCTACCACTACATGCATGACTATTACTATCTTGAACGTAACTACAAAATAAAAAACTATCAAATAAAACAATAATTAATTTGCAAAACCGCTAGCCATCTTTGATCTGTATTTTTTGGACTTATCCGCCTGGGCCTGGACTGCAGCTTCTGTTGGGCCTGGGTCGTTACTTGATGAACTTGAGACTCGGCCAGTCGTATCAATAACCAATTAGCCGCCCTTATCAAAATCACCCAAACACTCCAAAGATAGATAGCTCTCAATGAAAGCACCATTGTTAGGTTTACGGAGAAAGCCTACAAACTCCCAAGAACTAGATAAGAAATAGAGACACTCATTTGGAGCAATTTTCTATATTTTCATTCTCTTCAAAAACAATGCAGTACAAGGAAATAAATATGCAAGTCCTAAAGTTACTTCCACTACTTCCACTACCTTATTTCATGGGATAACTTCTACCACTACATGCATGACTATTACTATCTTGAACGTAACTACAAAATAACAAACTATCAAATAAAACAAGAATTAATTTGCAAAACCGCTAGCCATCTTGATCTGTCTTTTTTGGACTTATCCGCCTGTGCCTGGACTGCAGCTTCTGTTGAGCCTGGGTCGTTACTTGATGAACTTGAGACTCGGCCAGTCGTATCAAATCACATATAATTACAAGGCCCGGCTACGAGTGAAATAAAGCAAAGTCTTTTAAGTCTCAACTTTCCTATGGCTAAATTCCAAAAACAAACGAAATTATATAAGGTTATTATTTTAGCTTAAGATTATTGACATTGAGGTTTTTGTGATTTATAATTTCACATACACAGAAATGATATGTGAATCATATAGGATCTAAAGTTATTAATTTATTCGTTTTTACGAAAAAACCTCAATTTTATTAGCCTTGGGCGGATTTAGGCCAATTTGACGGGTTCCCGGGAACCCAGACGGTTCGTAAATTATAGTGTTAATATATACAAAAAAACTGTGAAGGAACACATAAAAAAATATTTGAGAAACCCACTAGCAAAGGTTGAGAGTGCTCTAGTGGTTAAAGTCCATCTTAACAATCAGAAGGTTTTTGGTTCGATCCCTATGCATGTATTCTTTTTGTTTTAGTTAATTTGACATTACAAACGAACAATTTCCAACCTCCATTTTCCATGTAATTTGCAAAATATGGTATGATGTTTGTTAAGGGTACATGAGTTGAATATATAGATAAGTTCGTGGTGGATTAAAATGTGTCCATTCTCATAGGATTTTGATTTTGTAAAATATATAAGTCATGGTTGGTCTGAAATTTGACAGCGGAGATTGTAGTGCTTGATTGGACTTCGTTTGTTGCATCATATTGATCTTTAACAATTTTCTCTGTAGTATTGTCTGTTGATCAAACACCACAAACAATTAGATAAGCTTTAGAAAGTTGAATACAGAAAAACACTTGGAAGGAAACCCATGACACATGTATATTCAAGGGCTCTTTGATTGAAAATATAAGACAACCTGGGTAGATTAGACAACCACCGACCGATTGAACATCTTGAATTGGATGGCCAAGAGCACCTGAACCAACCCAGACCCCTAAAATGACCCCCTAAACCGACCCGAACCTTCAAACCGACCTTGACCCATGTACCGACCCGAACTTTTTTATGCTCGATCATATAAAATTAGTACACCTAAAAAAGGAACCTAGTGAAAAAAAATCCTGAATCCGCCACTGATTTTGAGTCATAAAATTTTTAGCCGGCCGTATATATAACATTACATTAGTTAATTTCATAAATGTATAAAAATAACATTAAAACTCAACTAATATCATCAATTATAGTTTTATTTAAATTATATGTTAAATTAAATGATGTATTTTCGTAATAATTTAACTTGGCGTCTAAGCATCTAAACTCATGACCATTCATAATGGGAAAACACTAATGAATTTGACTAATGCCGTATGAACACGAACTTTTTTTAATTATGGTTTAAGTAGTAACACTATATTCTTAATAACAAAATCTTTGACCACTTTTGGTCAAATTGATTGACAAAATAGTCAAAAAGAGTTTACCTTTACTAGCCAAAAGTAATGAAGCCTAATTAGGTCATTAATCCAGAATAGATAAAGTAATCAAGATTTTGAATTTTAGTTGCTTTAGAGTGTTGAGCATGTGATTATGGTTCTTGTGAGATTAGGTGAGATGGCATCCAATCTTATTTATTCACATGCTATCATTTTGTAGCTTGTTTAGATTTGTACAATAATAAAACTATATAACTTAATGTATACTAAATTATTTTAATACACATATTAATAGAATTATTGAAGAATATAAATAATTATATATTAGGGGGAAGGGGCCCTTAACTGATTTGCTTTTCACTTCACTGATTTCTATCAATCCTGCACTGCCAAATCACTTCACTGTTTTTCTTAACTGAAACACTTTTTTGAAGGCAACACTCCACTGATTCTTTACCCAACTATCAATTATTTTCTCACAAAATAATAATAATAATAATAATAATAATATATTATTATTATTATTATTATAAGTTGGAAATATATAATAAAAGATATATTATGCACAATTTTTTTTCCTAAAGATGCCCACGGTACAATAATATGACAGTAATTAAATATGAAGTTTCACCGATAAAATAATTTTAAACACAATAAAAAACACATCTCCGTTGGTGGGGAGATGGAAAATGAATGAGTGAATGTGAGTTTGGTTTCATCGATAAAATAATTTTAAAGACAATCAAAAACACATCTCCATTGGTGGGGAGATGGAAAATGAATAAGTGAATGTGAGTTTGGTTTGTCCCACATTGGTGGGGAGATTGAAAATGAATGGGTTTATAAGGTGAAACCAAATGGAAGAGATTAAATTCTTTGTGTTACATTATACTATGGCACCTACCCGCGCGCGCAGAGAGGGTGAAAAAATGGGTTTTGGTTCGGGAAAAATTCTTGAACCAACGCGACGCCCACACGAATGCGGCTCGAAAAACCCGTGTCCGCGTGACACTGTTTTTGCTACCTGTTTTAATTTTATGTACCAATTTTAATCATTGAATGTGATTTATTGTAGTAAAGAAAGAAAAAAAATTAATAATTAAATTTAATTTGTGTGAAAGTTTTTGCTTCACGTCCGTTACCAGCACGGTAACTAGAACCCGAATTTGGTTCACGGGACCACTACCAGCATTGGTGACGGCAGTGTTACCATGCTGGTAGTGGGATACCCGTGACCAATTCTGGTAGCGCCCCGCCCCCCTTACTTGAACATTCTATCATCGCCTTTAGAAATAGTTCACCAACTCGTATTCTACTATATTATAATATGGTTTTAATATGGTGAAGGTTTTGGTACAAAAGCTATATTTCGTGAGAAGTGCGAGAAGAATGAAGAATTGACATGTAGATATTATGTTTTGGATTTAGGTATGATGATTTGGGTTGTTTTTGCTAGAAAAACATCAAATACAACAATTTGAAACACAATGCAATGTATTATAGCAATGGAATTTAGAAAGTAACTAAAACACACAGCTAAAACACAACAATTTGGAACACATGTTCTTTGCTTGGTGTTTTAAGTTTTTAAGCCTAAAATAAATTGTTTTGTGTTTTTATTTATTATGTTTAGTGTTATTTTAGCCTAAACAATCCAAACATTATGAATAAGTCCAAAACATGATGCCTACATATCAATTCTTAATCCTCCTTACACTTCTCACGAAATATGACATTTGTACCCTAACCCCACCCTTTTAATATACACACACAAACACAAGGTTATATTTCGAGAGTTTCTTGGATAAGACAAATCTAATATGAAATGACAAAATGTGTGTTACGATGTACCATAGAAATTAATGTACTATAATATGAGAAAACAATGATTTTAATTATGTGAATAAGAATGAAAATGTATATTAAAGATAGAATGTACGTTTGGATGAGGAGTAGAGGCAGAAGCAACCATTGTAGGGAGTAATTAACGCAGTGGTCTTGAAAGTGTAACTTTTTTTAAAAACAACTGGATTTGACATGTTCTGCTCTGGATGAAAACATAGCTCCCATTTACAGTTTCACTTAGTGTAAAAAAAATCATTAAAAATGTGTGTATCAAATATGTTCTAAGATTTTTTTAATATTATTAGGTTAGAAAATTTAATATCATATGAGGTTGGATCAATAAAATATTAAATGGTTACCACTCTGATTGATATAGATATAGATATGTGTGTATTAAAAACCATTTTATAATATTGTTGAATGACAAGGATATATATTAATATATATAAAGTACAATATATAATATAGTATCCTTAGTATAATCCCCAAACCGCACTTTTACCAAATCTTTGTCTTTAAGCAAGATTTATTAGACTTAGATCCATAGATTAACCTAATCTAATGTTTACTTTATATCCTCTTCCACGTTCATGCTCATTAGCTTCCATGACCAAGAGGTCCATGCTATTCTTTAGAGTTTTCTAGGAAGTTTGATTAAAAGGAAATGATTGTTATGTCATAAAAACGTCTTGTTTGAATAATGAATTTAAAGTTTTAAGTTATTCAATTAAATAAAAAAACAAGATAAATTTTATAATAATGTGTATCATAAGAAAGAAAGAATGATGAACTTGGTGGATATATAGTTAATCTAGTAGTAGTCAATGTCATATATTGTCGATTTATGAGGTACAAGATTAATGCATATATAGGACGATGATAACGATAAACCCACGAGGGTGTAACGTGCAATCTTGAAAAAAAATATGTCTTATTATACTTTAGACGAAACTCCATTAGGCCCACACGAAACCTCGTTTTCGTTCTCCCATAGTGGCCAACTAACGAGCCGACCACATGCCTCGATAGGCCGCGATTTGGCATTGCATAAACTTTATTCATGGTTGTCGTGACAATAAGAATGATTCACTTGTCGTGTCTAGGGTTGGTTTGATGGATTTATTGTGATGTTAAGGTGTTAAACGCAAACAATTATTCGGTAAAATATTTCTTATAAGATAGATCGGGAATAAGTATATATACAAGATTCGTACCTTATGCAACAAAAGTCATACTTATGTTTGGATTCGACCTTTGAAAGTACAGAGGTATAGCAAAGACTAGCAGCCAAGGGATCAAACAAAATGAGGGGGGGGGGGGGGGGGGGGGGGGGGGGGGGGGGGACCTTAGCCTCAAATGAACACATGGGGGTGGGCGAATGAGTGTATTTTGTGGTGTGGAGCCAACTAAAAGCTTAGAGAAAGATTCCTATATAGCTATTTGTTGGTTGGAAGCACATACTTTCTGTGTAATGTCCTAATGTATTTGTAATTTTCCTTATAAGTAAAATATACTTATTCACACTCTACATAGAATTACCGGCATCTCGTAAAAAAAGAGTATAAACAAACCAAAAGTTTTTAGAATTTCATTTTTTATATCATAATTACTAAAAAGAATTTGGTTGTTTTTACAAACTTGATGTCGATAAATCCGTGAGTTTAGAAATTCATTTCGGACAATTGAACCTTCTCGAACTATTTACTTTTAAGAACCAAAAATATTTGTGCCAAAATAACAGATGTAAAGAAGAACAAAAGACCTTGTATGTTATACATATAATATAATGCACGGTCGTTGTTTAAAAAAAACATAATACAAAGTCGTCATCACTATCAATATCGGTATCACGATTTGTTACTTGCATTCGTATACGAAACTCTTGACATGTTTTAGAATATCTTATCGTTATTTATAGTCAGTGCTTTGTTATAATACCTTTTGCTTATGGTAGCAAAGGAAATGATGAAAGTGATTCTTAACTTATCACTTAAAATAAGGAATAAAGGGGAAGGTTGTTAAAGACATCCATGAAAACTAGGAGCAATTAGAAACAATAAAACCACAATGATGGTGTTTTGACCATTTGTGATATATAAGAAAACCCATTTTTAGTAAACCCTAAAAATGTCCAACATTTGTAGCCTAGTTGGTTGAGGGCCTAAGGTTTTCTATGAGAGGTTTGGGTTCAATTCCCACTAGCTAAATTTGGAGGACATTAGTGGAGGGGAGATGAGGGATGACCCGGCCTTTGGCTTGGGTTCGAGTCCTGATCCCGACCGATTTTACCGATTATTTCACTGTCGTGCCTTCGGGCGGGTGAGTGGCCGGGTTTTCCCGGGAATTGGTGGCAATTGGTGGCCCGAGTACTCTCGAGTACCTGATTCGCCAAAAGGGTGCCCGAGAGTGCTCGGGAATTGATTCGTTGGCCGTTCAAAAAAAAGTAAACCCTAAAAATCCTTATTTTCTGAGATTTTTTTTATTTAAAATTTGTAAGACAAGTAATATATATGTTTTTAAGAGTTTTGAGTCAAAAAATAAATAAATAAAAAAGCGCCAATCGGTTTTTTTTATAAAAAAATAAATAAGTTTTGCATCGTAACATATGTTATCATATGTTTACACGGGTAACATATGTTATGATGCAAAACTTATTTATTTATTTTAAAAAACCAATCGGCGTTTTTTTTGTTTTTTGGCTCAAAACTCTTAAAAACATCTATATTAAGTGTCCTAAAATTTTCAAATAAAAAGAGCTCGGGAAGTATGGTTTCTTGGGGTTTTCTAGTGTTTTCTCAAATTTTTGTGGTTTTCTATTAATCTTTACCATATATATATATGGTGGAGAGTTCAAATGAGAATAAATTATATTGTAAGAAGAAAATAAACCAATAGACATCTTCCATTTAATAGTTGTATTTAATGTTAGATAAATCTTTAAAGCTGAGATAATATATAGTGAAAGATAAATTTCGGGATGTGTAGGATAAATGTAGGATGAATTTCTACATGTGTAAGATAAACCTAATGATAATTTAGATATGTATAGGATAAAAGTATTATAATTTTGATGTGTATAAGATGAATTTTGATATGTGTAGGACAAGTTTTGACGTGTGTAAGATAAAATATTTAAAACTAATAATTGGATAATTAATGTGAAATGAGTTAAAATATTTAATGTTATTTCTTTTTTTTCTTCTCAAACTAAAATCTTTTCAAATGATCACCCCCCTATATATATAGGTTGAGGTTAGCGTACAAATGCCATATTTTATGAAAAGTGTGAGAAGAATTAAAAATTGATATGTAGACAACATTATTTGGACTTAGTAATGATATGTAGACACCAAGCACTGAGAAACTAGATGTGGAAGTGTCAAAACATCCTTCAAATTACTTAGAGTAGGATTTTCGAAAATTCAAACTAAATGTTAAGGCATTTGAAATTTTGGTTATGGCCTTACCGAATGAAATTTATGTTGGATTGCTCTATTGTTAGAATGCCAAAGAGTTATGGTATGCACTAAATGAACAATTTGGTGACACAGATGAGGTTCTTGAAAACAATAGATAGATTTTAAATCGACACTATGAAACGAGCTAAAAGCTCGGTTCAAGCTCGCTTCAATACCTTAAATGAGCCAATGCTCAGCTTGAACTCGACTCACCATCGTTATTAATTAAAATTAATCAGTTTAATTGGACAAAATTGTATACATAGAAAAAATTATAGGGAGTTTGTTTGGGCTCGTTTAGGCTCGCGAGCCTATATGAGCTTTGTATGTAAAGCTCGAGTTCGGGCTCGATAACTAAATGAGTCATATTTCAAGTTGGGCTTGGGCTCGTTAAGACTTGACTTGTTTGAGTTTTTTACCAATCTTATCCCGAGTATACTATGGGGTTCATCAATTTGTGGGAGTCAACTATACCAAGACGTTTAGCCATGTGGTTAAACCCACTACTGTTCATCTTGTTTTATCTGTATTTTTTTCACGGTTGGGCTACTAGACATGTCGATGTCAACAATACATTTCTTCAGGATTTCTTATGTAAGATTGTGTACATGTCCAACACTTGTAGCCCAGTTAGTTGAGGGCCTAAAGTTTCCTATGGGAGGCTTGGGTTCAATTCCCACTAGCTACATTTGGAGGACATTGGTGGAGGGGAAATGAGGGATGACCCGGCCATTGGCTTGGGTTCGAGTCCTGATCCCGACCGGTTTTACCGATTATTTCACTGTCGTGCCTTCGGGCGGGTGAGTGGTCGGGTTTTCCCGGGAATTGGTGGCAATTGGCGGCCCGGGTACTCTCGAGTACCTGATTCGCCAAAAGGGTGCCCGAGAGTGCTCGAAAATTGATTCGTTGGCCGTTCAAAAAAAAAAAAGATTGTGTACATGTCACAACATCAATGCCTTTATTGAGTCATCCTGACCTCATTATGCCCGTTTACTTGAGAAGGCTTTGTATGACCTGAAGCAGGCTTCACTACTTGGTTTTCCAAGCTATATTCTACACTTACTAGTTACTACTAGTGGCTTCAATCTCGGTGTCTGTCCAATACTTGTCTTTGGTGATTTTTCATAGGTTAAAATTCTAAAATATGTATTTCATTGCTTAATATAAAGATCATGTCATAAAATTAAACAAAGAAAAAGAAAAAAAGTTTACAGACTCAGAGCATGCTAAAGAAATATTCTCGACCACTTGCCGAGTTATATATATAAATTTTATTTAGAACTAAATAAAACATTTCAATTATCAAGATTTATATCCTAGGGTCTATAGAATCTTCTTGTGTCTGATATTGTAGAAATTATGTTGAATTATGGTAAAAAAAAACTAGCTTTTATTATTATTTTTTTTATTACGTATGTTTTATAGGAAAAAGTCTCAAGTCTGAAATTTGATGTGTCCTTAACGTTAGAAGATGTTGGTAGCGTACACACCTCAAACGAAGAGTATGTTACCTTTCTCTTGTGTTAGGGGGGAATAGAGGTGAAAAAAAAAACCGGTTTCAGAACCGGAACCATGGAACCGACCCAAACTGGTTCTGGTTCATGCCCGGTATACAGTGGAATCGGTTCCGGTTCCTATTAGGAACCACCGGTTCCATGTTTTAGCCAAAAATCGGGCCTGAACCGGTTCCAGAACCGGAACCCATCTCAAGAACCGGTTCCGACCGTTAGAAGCCTCCAAAATCGATTTTTTGACTGTTTTTTTTAATATATTTATTAACTAACCGTTTTTTTCACCAAAAATCACCATTTTACCACCTTTGTTTAGTATAAATAGGTTTTGGATGTTTTGGTTGATCACAACGCTAAAAAAACGCAAAAAAAAAAAAACAACCTGAAAACGCAAAACTCGCTATCGTATACACTTAAGTTTGTGTTCGCTTTGCTTTTACTACATCATTCCATGGCCTCATCTTCAAACCTATCCCATAGCGGTTCCACAAACGAGCCTACCGTTGTTCAAATTCTCGAGACGACACGAAACACTGAACTTTTTGGCGTAAATGGTTATTTTGACTTTTGTCTTATGTTGAATGGCGAAAAAAGGCACGTTGTAGAGCGTGTGGTACTACTCGCCAACCCATTGAAAATTGAAGAACGAATACATAATGAAGAGGTGGAAGAAGGACTAAGTGAACCCCTATCGGAGGAAGAACTCGCATACGATGCGGCAAAACAACGCCTGAGTAGTTCGGACGAAGATTAATAAAAAATAATATCATTGTAATATTTGAAATTGTTTTTTTTTTTTTCATTTCATTTTCCATGTTTCTTGTTTCGAAATACAAAAAAATAATAAAAGTCGTAATTTTATGTTTATTTTTTCTCATCGGCTTATATATATTTTTTAATTGTGCACGCAAGAACCGATTCTGAAACCGAACCGGAACCGGTCTTAAAAATCGGTCTTTGGAACCGACGGAACCGGAGGTGGAACTGAACCAAACCGGAACCGGTTCCGGGCTTAACCGACACTGTAGCGGACCGGTTCCAAACCGGAACCGATTCCCCAAAAAAACCGATTTGTTCACCTCTAGGGTGGAAGGGGTGTTCCTAACATAAATTTTCCACTTCACTGATTTACACATCCTGCACTGCCACATCACTTTACTGATTTACTTTATTGAAACACTTTTTTGAAGATAGCACTCCACTGATTCACTTCACTAAAATCTTTATTTTTTAGTTTTTTTTTTAAAAACACTAATTAAACATATTATTAAACTAATAAAATAACTTTACAATATTAAAAGTAAATAAAACTTATAAATGCAAACATGCACAAATTAAAAAAAAAACTAAATAAAAGAAAAACAATTTGGGGGTATCCACTTCAAGGTACGGTATATCATGGTCGGCTAGATGTTCCACGAGATCATTTTGATGTCAGAAATGCATATCGGAGTCTGTCAACTCCGCAAAGGCATTGTCGTCGAACAACGGTTGGATTGGGGGATCACGTATGGGGACCGATGATATCGCATGCTCCTCGTCTTTAATAATTATGTTGTGCAATATCATGTTCGTATAGACGATGACGCTACACCTATCAACGGTCGTCGGCCTCAAGGGTCGTGTGGTAATTTCTCATTTCCCCTTTAGTGCTTCGAACACTCGCTCAACATCCTTCCTTGCCGCCTCTTGCACCCTAGTGAATTTCTTTTCCTTCGGATCGGTCGGATATCAAAACGCTTTCACAAACGTTGACCATGTTGGGTAGATTCCATTGGTAAGATAATACCGACGTTTACATAAGTGCCCATTTAAAGTAAATGGACACTGCGGCGCTGTTCCGTTGGGTAAGAAAAATCGGGGATTGTTGGAGAACATTTATGTCGTTGAGTGAACCGGGGGACCAAAAAATCCATGCCAAAACCACATATCTTACGAAGCAACCGCTTCTAGCATGATCGTCAGGTATTGGTGATTGCCTCTCATATATTGTCCTCGTAATTCCATAGGACATGCTCGCCATACTAAATGAGTGCAATCAATGCTACCGATCATGTCGGGAAGGTGATGTCTTTCTTCGTATGCTTTGTACAAACATGCAATGTCGTGACTTGTTGGTCTTCATAAAAACTCAGCCCCGTATAACTTAGTGACAGCATTGCAAAAAAATTGTAAACATTCGCGTGACGTCCTCTCTGACATACATAGATATTCATCGTATTCGTCTGGAGGATTACCGGTTGTGAGTTGTTTCACTGCTGAATATACTTTTTGGACGGGCGTAAAACTCTTTCTAAACCGACCATCCACGCTCTCTTTGAACCATTCGAAGTTTGCTTCAACATCTGCTACAATTTTTAGAAATAGACATCTCGACATGCGATACCTTAGTTTAAACTGTGCCTCGATGTATTTTGGTACGTCGGCAAAATAGTCATCTATTAACTGAATATTGCCTCCCTAGTGATCACGTGGCACATATCTTTTTTTAGATGTTCTTGTGTTTTTCTCTGCAACTCGCTTGGCAAGGTCCATGAGAAACTCAATGCTACTATCGGTTGAGTGTAAAATCGGGTGCACTTCGTGCGGGGGAATGAAAAGTTGATCATATTCGACCTCAATGTCACTCATTTTTTTAAAATATGAAGATAATTTTTATTTTTTTTATAGTAGACCGTGACATTGTTTTGAGTATATACATAGAAATTTGATAAAAATGGTCACAAAATAAAACCGTTTGAAAAAATTAAAGAGTCCAAATTAATATCAACGGTCAAAAATGGAATTAAAAAACATGTAAATTCGACTGTTGCATTTAATAAACCACTACACTAGCCCGTTAAAAAGAACCAGAAAACGGTTTACGGAACCCCTACCAGCACTGGTGACGGCGGTGTTACTATGCTGGTAGTGGGGTATCCGTGACCATTTCTGGTGGCGTCCCGTCCTCTTTAACATTACAGTCAAGCAATGTATACTTCATGAGTCGACGGAAATTAACTTTTTCTTTTTTAGGTGCAGTTAATAGTGATGTGAATTCAACCCGTTAACTTGAAAATGTTTATTTGGCTTATGTTTTAAGTTTTAATTCCAACGGGTGAAATGGTTTAAATATTAAGTTTAGCTAAAAAGCGTGGAACCATAGGGAAGATAAAAGATGGAATATGGAAGGAGGATGAAGTCAACAGAAGGGTTTACATAGAGTTGACGTGTAAGCAGGGAGATTTGACTATAGCTACAGTGAGAGAGAATGAAGTTGTTGATTGTATTGTTGTATAATGTTATACTAGGTGGAATCCCGTGTGAAAAATATAGGAAGACCAAAATCCTACCTTAAGCCATGTTTAGTAAAATCAACATTAAGAAGTCAATCGTCTGCTGCGAAGAAGACATGTTTAGTACCATCTGTTTATTTGTTTATAACAGTTATTATTACTACTCAAAATATAAAAAAACATAAACAGACCAACTGTTATGGTCTGTTTAGTAAACCCCAAATTAAATAGTCGATCTATTGTTAAAAAGAAAAACTGTATTTCGTAACGTCTGTTCCTTTCATGATACTAGTTAATAATACTGATCAGATGTTTAATAACTGGAACTGTTACAACAACGCAAATATAAATCTACAGACGTATTAAACCTCTGTTGAGATAACACATATTAAAAACAAAAAGAGGATCACCAAATTAAAAAGTCAATCTATATTTGCTACCGTCTATTCAAAAGCAGTGTGTTAACTAAGCAGATTTTTTAAAACACATGTTTGTAAAACACTGTTGATTCAAACAGTTGTTAATTAAATGGTTTCTTTCAAACAGTTGTTGCATTAAACAGTTGCTACTAACAATGACATCACATACATTTTTAATGGTTGTTTGCTAAAGACCAATCCTTTGTTGACTTTAACAGTAGACTATTGATATACTCAAATTGGTTTTTTTCATCAAATAAGTATAAACCATTATATAAAGATGACATAATATATAAAATAAAAAATTCAATATATTTAGAACGATAATAATATAAAATGCATTTAAATAACTAATCTGTGGTATTCAACAATTCCTTCAATCTTTTGTTCTTCTCTTTAAGAAAGTTTCTGTAAGACATACATATTTTTTGTATGTCTTCACTGTACTTTTCATTTGATCTTATGTTTTCCAGTATAAATGAAGAGACCATCCATCTTTCACTTGATACATCAGTAACAATGACCTGATTAAATTTGAGGTTGGTCTTCCATATGTGATGTTCAAGCAGGCGTGTAGCACCTTCAATAACTTGAAGAATCTCTAACTCTTCATCCTCTTTAAAACATTCCAAAACGATTTTCTGAACCTCTGGCATTTTTGACCATTGGCTGCTGCTGGAATCCATGTTAATAAGATTTTTATAAGATTGATAAACCTTTGCAGATGTAGAAGGTAGTGTTTGAATAGTGTGTTATACAAAGAGATGAAAATCGAGTTTTATAGTAAAAACAATGCATTAACTGTAATGAATCTATTAACTACAATGAATTAACTACAAATATCTTGGACTTAATGTCGATAGCACTTGCATGGATGTCGATGTGAGTTCATGAAATCCACTTTTTACTATTCTTATAAAAGTTTCAGGGGGAAAACATGTTTGTTTATATGCTAAAACGTTTGGGTTTTATTAAAATATAAATCTTTTGCTAGCTAAGCAAAGTTTATATGTTTTGGTATAGTTTATTTGAATCGTAGTGGTAATGAAATCTATTGGATCACCTATGTGTGCATGAGACGTTATGGATGTTGAGCTCGAAAAGTCCTCCTGTTGTTTTATATTGTAACCATTAGTCTACTGGACCGTGGAACATTCGAATGAATTTATTGGGGTTGACAATCCCCACCCTTGGTTGGTCGCTCCAACCCGATAAGGACAAAAGGATTCAATTGTTATCGATATTGTTATCTTACATTCATACGGAGTGTTAGATATGCGAAGCGAAGGAGAGTTTGTCATTCTTTGGTTATGGGCTTATATAGGTACATACGTGCAAGGCAAGGATTTGATCTGCATGCATTTCATTAACTGCATTGCGAGTCATGTATTTATTTATTTGATTATATTAAGAGAGTTTTCTAACCATGTGCAAACTTTGGCAGTTACAATGAGTGTGCACACTTTGAAGTTTCAAATACTAAGCGTCCACTCTGTATCCGGTTCTGGAGTGCAAAATTTTCGGTCTATAAAGTGAATAGCAAACTTTTTATAAAATGATCTGAAGCACTTACTTTTGGGAAGAGATGAACGCCTACTTTAATGTTGATAATAATTTGATAGAGACTAAAAAGGTGTTTCAAAAGGTTTTCTTGAATTAAAATTTTGTGTGTAGATTCTGAAAAAGGTGAGGGTCATTGAGAAAAATTTGGGGTAATATATATTTTTAGGTCGAGAGTATAAGTTCATCACATGCACCAAAAGTTCAAATTGCAGAGAATATGGGGTATTGGACCAATTCTTTCGGAATTGGGGCTACAAGTTTAACAATTTTGTCCAAAACTCTATCTTCACATCATTAATTTCAATTCATTTAGTGTTAGATCCTTTCTACAGGCTTTTGAGCTACCAAGATACTACAATAACAAAAGGTGACAGGTGTTGGAAGATTTGAAACAAAATTGTGATTCAAAGGATTCAAGTAGTTCAAACCCTTCCTTAGGCTTTTGAGTATCATAAAACTGTAATATCAAAGAGGATAGTTGCTTAAATGATTTGGTAATACACCAGCAAGAGTTTTGCCATGTTTGTATCAAGTTGATGGCTTTGAGGTTTACTAGCAGAGGTTGAAACCTTTAGCACGTGTCGATTATAGTAGAGGTAAAGTGAAAGTAGGATGCGCTACCTTTGAAGAGGAGATCTAAAATGAAAGGGTTCGAATTTTTAGTGGATTCAAGATGTTCATTAGTATCACACCCTCAATTTCCACTTGCAGGGTTTTACCGCGAGGCGCGTGACACACCAGGATCCAAGTCAACGGTCACAATAAACGACAACTAAATGTAAAAGGTACGTAAACCATTCATTAAGTTTTAAAAGTATTATCGACTACAGCGGAAGCTTAAAACATCATTACAACCCATAAAGTAAACGACATAAGCTTGACAACGTTTAAAACCATGCAAGTGAATCCTAGACGTTGTGCGACTCCGTGCGCCTATCAACTGCTGCTACCTTAGCGACCTGAGAAAACATGCTAAAAACGTCAACACATAATGCTTGTTAGTTCACAGGTTTTAAGTAAAACGCTTCATGAGTTTTGAAAGATCCATCATGTTACTACTATGTTATAAGGACGCTAACAAGGCGTGTAAACTCACTAATACGATACCACGTATGAACCACCCAATGAACTAACTGAACTGTCGATCCATGGCTAACTGAACTGGGCTTACACAAATCGTACAACAAACACAAGATAACACTAGTATAACATGATCTATATGAATACAAGTACGTGGCATGTTTCTCCCCCGAAAACAGAAACACTGAAAGAGGGGCCATGAAACTCACCTTAGGTTGTTTCTTCAAATCAATAAGATATCCGAAACGAACTGATACTCCTAACAACCGGCGACCAATCATAATGTATGTATAAGTGTTTCGACTAATCACTCGTAGGCTAACTAGTCCCCGATTGTCCAGATCATGACCACGTATGTTTGAAAATGTTTTTGAACGTTAACCCGACACACTAGGCAGTCCCGACATCGCGTTAGTGACCTGTTACACTAGTTGACCAAGTACATATAGTTTACACACAAGAATCACACATAAAACACTTAGTTTGCATCAAAAATTGCATTTATGCAGTCGTGGGGTCGAATCAGTGCAAGGTCCAGTTGGTTCAACCTTAACACAGGTCGAATGGGTTGTTTCAAGTTTGGTTCGACCTATCTTCACTTGGTTCGACCTCCCGTAGGGGCGAACCAAAACTTGGTTTGACCCAAAGTCTGCAGAATTCATTTTAACGCACCAAATCTCACCAAAGCAGTCCGAAAACATCATGAAACATCATAACTCACAGCAGTTGATAATATCTACTCTATCCCCTCAAAACCTTACCAATTATGTCCCGAAATCCGTCCGTTTCATGAAAAAATCACAACTTACCCAAAATGGCAATTTATGGAAATGTCACATCAATGCATGTAATCTTTACCCAAAATGGAAACTTATCAAAATTACTTCATGAACAGATTATTATGCACCTATTAATCATGTATAGCAAACCCTCAATCATATCATCAACAATACTATTAAGAACAAACCCTAGATCTAGCATAAAACCCCCAAAATGGGTGAAACTCCATCAATCATCAATTACACCTAACAATAATCATAAATCATCATCTAAAACAGTCATAGATCATTAACATATCAGCTATTCAACATTCAAACATCATATAACACATAATAACCCATTTAACACCATTAACACAAGGATTTTTGTATGAAAACTAATTATTAATGCATATATTAGGTTTAGAAAGATGTTAGAAAGGTTTTTATCCATGAAAACATGTTTGAATCAGATCTGGACACTTAGGGTTTGATAAAAATGAATGAAAATTGATTAAAAGGTTTTGGATGAAGAACACACCTTGAATCTTCTCTTGTTATTGTTATAGAATGTGTTTGTAGGTTAGGATCTAAAAAACGAGGTCAAAAACTCCTCTTTACAGGTTTGGGGTTGAGAGAGAGCACTTGGAGGCGAGTTAGGGTTGTGAAATGATGAAAAAGTTGCAAAGTATGGTATTTATAGTCAGCGTTGGTTCACACCCTTGTAGGGTCGAACCAGGGTCCATTCGACATCATCATAGGTCGAATCAACACCCCTGAGGTCGAACCTGTATCCAGCAAATCCAATTTTCTTTGATTTTGTCATTTCAATCCGTTTTAACACATGTTAACACATTCTAACACATGAACACGCAATCCTAACATATGTAAAGTATATCTAATCATATAAACACGTATTTACACATTGCATAACATATATAGAACATTTCATCCTCAATACTAAATCCAACTATGTAATTTCACCAACAACGGGACTCAAGACTCGTGTGTGCGTATGATACCCCTTATGATCCTCCGACTCATTGAACCCTGGATAATACATAAGTGTAAACCGACTTAACTAACCCCGTCAAGTACTTTAAATAAATGTATTCGCTAAGGTAGACTTATGTGTTCGAAAAATATTACCCTGAGTTTTCCGGGTGTCACAATTAGTCAAACATGATATCATGTTATCATGTCGAACAAACATGATATCGATAGTCAAGTAGGAGATCGTAAGGATCAAAAGTGACTAATTATAATCAAATGTCAAAGAAAATTGTAATATCTAGCAAGGGAGATCGTAAGGACTTGATTCATGACTTGTGATTTAAAATAAAAATGTCCATTTGAACAAAATGAACATTTTAGAAGTGAGCGAATAAGGTGAGCATGCGCTTGGGAGAACATCCATGTGGAAACGAAGCGATCAAGTTGTGACCGTATGGAAAAGAATGGGCTTCAAAGTGGTGAAGCGTTTGAAGCGCCTACTTATTGATCTTACACTACAAATAATGGGCTTAATGTTCATTTGGGAGCATGTGTTTGTGGTGAGAATAGTAGCCCTAAGGAAGGTCACCTAGGCTTGAACAGGGGCTTAATTGTATAGATGTGTACTATTTCGGTATGTAATCTGTAATGATTAAGTAGTAAACACATTGTTTCTTCTATATATTTTTCTTGATTGTTCGATCTCACACACACATCTGTCTCTATCTATTATTGATTCAAATTATCGATCTTGAAGATCTTATGCTTTCAACTTCTTTTTTAATATCCCGGGCACCTTCCAAAACCTTCTGAATAGTAATTTCTTTTTGTATTTTCTTGAATAAAAGAAATAGAAAATGCAAAACTCATATTTTTGGCTAAAATTTAACCTAACTTGAGATTATACAATCAATAACCTTCTAACATCACTTTAGTTTCAAGTAGTCAAACACACAAGTCAAAGGTGATTGTTGGTATATTTTTCAACTAACGTGTGTTAAGAGTGTAATGATATATTTTTGTCGGTTGTTACACTGGTTCAAGTCTTCATTTATAAAGCAATATATGATACTTTCATTCTCTACTCCATGTAAGGGCAAGTTCACCCATCGCCTGCGTAATATAGTGATAGTAAGATACCAAAGTCGTCCAAGGATACTCGAGCCTTTAGTACTGAGTTGTTGTCAACGTCTAGTCAAACCATAAGATAAGTTTTGTGGGGGCTGACAAAATTAAACATAAAATAAAATAAAACTAAGTTTTGGAATCAATATTAAGAGAATAGGTGTTTGGGTTTTTACTGCCCTTTGATACTTCACAATCAACCATATTAGAGCAAAATTAGCAGGGAAACCCTCCGCAAGATTGGATTATGTACAACTCATTAATAAAATAAGCAATGAAACTATTTGACCGTTGGGGAATTTTTAGATTCAAGTAGAAAAGTAGCCATAAGGGATTTAGCTCACACAACTTGTTAACATAATCAATAGGGAAACCATTCAATACTGAGTTTTAGTATTAAAATATATCGGTTTTTAATCTTTAATAAACCAAGTCCTTTGGTGACCTGATCCTATCTCCATACTAAGGAAAAATTTACTAAACCCAAAGTCTCGAACCAAAACCTCTAACCCTTCGTTGAAGCACTTAACATGTTTGTCCTACATACACATAGGAAAGTAGGCAACATAAATGTTTTGAACTAACAATACACAAAGTTAATGATAAGATTTTAAAGATTTGCAAAACTAACTTTCAATATGGCATTTTCCTACTTAAAATGATTCAACACACACCCTTTGTTAATCCATAGCTTATTTAGTTAACTCCCATCAAAGGGGTTGAATCCCCCAAACACCCACAAGAACTTTAGATACTCATACTAGATTTTAACAAACTTAGATAAATCATCACAAGATTGATAAATATTTATGTATTTCTTACAAATCTTAAAGATTATGTGACAACCAAAAAATTCGAGTCAACGTTTGACTGGATTTTAATCACGTATTCGAAATAATTAACATGTTTTAAAGTTATTTTTGATTGACTGAGTTGTTACGAGTCCGAAGGTGTCCTTCTCGAAGTTCATGAATGCTTTAGATGCTCTTAAAGAAACATCACGAACTGATATCAGTGAAAGTTTGTCGAACTTGGCTAACGTAAGGTTATTATATGTAAATACGGTGCGTATTTGCTATAGAAGCGATCCTACACGTAATCGGCGCGAAAAACAGTCAATAATGCATGGTTTGGAAACACGGAAAGGAATTGACATGGGAATCAGACGTCGAAATGCGTAGTTTTAACCATAATCAGATTTTCAGAATAATTTTTTATTATAAATACTGGTAATTATTAATTTCTTTACGTTAATGGATAGTTAAACAAAGGAAGTCGCGAGCAAATCAAAAAAACCCATTTGAATGCGTCTTTTGAACCCATGCATTGCATGAAAAAAATAATCTTTATTTGCTTTGTTTTGCTTGGTTTCAATTATGAACATAACCGACTAATTTTACATATTACTTTAAGAACTAAAAAGAAAATCAAGACGCGATATGTTTTAAAATGGGCCCGATACGTTGTAGACACCCACCTAAACAACCCTACCTTTAAAAGCTCAAATACACCCCCTTCTCCCTCTTTTTGAGGGTCTTTGGGATTGCTTATTTAACTTCAAAAGTGCTTTTGGTCGGAAATGCTTATTGACTTATGACTTTTTGAAAAGGAGTTTCTAACAAAGTGTTTGGATTAGCTTTTGTGGTTGGAAAAGTCAATAAGTTGTTTTTTAAAAAGTGTTTGGTTTTGGAAGAAGCCAATAAGTTATTTTGTAAAAAGGCCAACCCTACCTTTAAAAAAGCCAATAAGTCAACAAAGTGTTTGGCTTTAGTGTAAAAAGGCCAAAAGCCAGGATTTTTGACTTCTTGAAAACAGCTTTTCCACCCTTATTGAAAAGCCAAAACTAAAAGTGCTTTTGGCTTACACAAACAACTTATTGACTTATTGGCTTTTGGAAGAAGCCAATAAGTCAATAAGTTATTTTGTAACTCAATCCCAAACACCCTCTTTCTAGCCGCCAACACCCAAACCCTAGTCCTCTCTCTCTCTCTCTTTCTCTCCTCCCTATCTCTATATCTTCCCTTCTTTGGCCAGTAATGACCAACGGGATGCTGGTCATGGGTTGCGATGGTCCTGATAATGATTCCACCCTCTGGTGATTCGAATAGGGGAAGTTCGGTGGATGGGTTGTTGTGTTAGTGGCTTGGTTCGGTGGTATATGAGGCTAGAGTGGTGTGCGGTGACTGTGGGGATGAGCATCAGTGGTGGTGGTGCTGAATGGTGGTGGTTTTGTGGTTGGTGACAATGATAGGAAAGTGGAACGGCTGGTGGTTGTGTTTGGTGGTGGTCTCATGGTAAGTGACGGCGGTGGTAGTTTTGTGGTTGTAGGTAACGACCAATAGTGGTTTATATGGTGGTTTTTAGTAGTTTTTAGTCATAGGTTAAGCTTTGGTGATTTTGGGTTGGTTACGGTCTTGATCAAACCCGGGTTAGCTGTGGGTTCATTTCGGGTGAATCGGGTCAGGTCAAAGTCCAGTCAACAGTAATAAACATCGGTCAAAATAATCTCAAGTCATGATTCCAGGTGAAATGGGTCAAGGGTCAACCAATTCTAACCTGGTCAACTTCGATTCCAGTCAACACGTCGTTTGAGACGAGACCGTATGTCAGGTCACGTGTGTATACTATCGGTATATTTTATATGTATAAAGTATATCATAAATATAGATAGTAAACAGTATTAACTTGTCAACAAACCGATTAGAAATATTAACGATAAATAAGAATCGGACGAATGGTGATTGGATAACAAGCGTGACTGTATGTTAATATTACTATTGGATCTTGACTGACGATGAAAGTTATAGTGGTTGCATCTATACAAATTGGAAACTGTTTGCATCTATAAAAATTTAGATTAATGGTAACGTATATGCTTATAATGGTTGATAGATATAAAGAAAGTTAAACGATAATGGTATGTCACAGTTAAACTGAAAGATATCAATATTAATATGTTTTTAAAAGTTATCTGCTAGTGGTATTTTGGTGGTGAGATAAGACTTAAGGGCCATAAGGTCCTGGGTTCGAATCTCACAAAGGGGGTTTTCTCATAATTATGAGTTTCCTCCTGAATTGGTGACTTGGTGGTGGAATATGATCGCGTGGCAACACTGGTGACACGTTGATACTCCAGTGTTCCGTGAGTGATTCCAATTTGTTGGCCGTTCAAAAAAAAAATGTAGAGAAAATCAACGTACACCTCTTTCCTTGTGTGATGTGGAGGCAAAACCCCCAAGGCTTAGACAATGCCTACGTGGCAGGATTTAGCCTCCTTGCCTTTACCTACCACACTCTGTAATCTTATATGTAAAAGTTAGAGGGGTTGGAGATTCTAACATCCCACCTCGGTTAGGAAGGGGAATGAAAGCTTCCTTATAAGGGGCTGGATACTTTTCCTATCAGACGCGTTTTAAACCTTTGAGGAACAGGCGCCTCAGGGAGTGCGGGCTTCCAAAGTGGACAATATCTGGTACGATGTTTGGGCTGTTACAGATGATATCAGGGCCAGGGTCGGGCCGGTGTGCCAGTGAGGACGTTGGGCTCCAGGGGGGTGGATGTAAAATTCCACATCGGTTGGGAAGGAGAACGGAAGCTTCCTTATAAGGGGTTGGATACCTTCACTATCAAATGCGTTTTAAACCCGTGAGGGGCGGGCGCCTAAGGGCGTGCCGGCCGCCAAAGCGGACAATATTTGGTACGGTGCTTAGGCTGTTACAGGGATTGCTTATTTAACTCCAAAAGTGATTTTTGTCAGAAGTGTTTATTAACTTATGACTTTTTTAAAATGAGTTTTTAAAAAAGTGTTTGGATTAACTTTTGTGGTGTGAAAAACCTATAAGTCAATAAGTTGTTTTTTAAAAAGTGTTTACGTTAGCTTTATTGTAATGATTGGTTGTATGGGTAGGAGGGTTAAATTTGAAATTTTAATTCCAAAACCAAAACAAAAGGCTAATATTTATGACTTCTTAAAAACAGTTTTTTAATATTATAAAAAAGTCAAAATAGAAAGTGTTTCTACTACACCCAAATAACTAATTAACCTATTGACTTCTTGAAAAAACCAATAAATCAATAAATTGTTTTTTTAACTAAATCCCAAACGCCCTCTTAATTAGTAATAAGAGTAGAGGGAGTGGGGCGGGAAGGGAGGGGCGGGATTCGGGAATGCTTCACAGGCGGGAACACCATCCCAACATGGCGTGGAAGAGGGCGGGAGCCCCTTGGGCGGGAGCATCTTCCGAGGCGGGGGGTGGAACGAGGTGGTGCTTTATGATTGGTCATTTTTATTTTTTATTTTATTTTTTTAAAATCTTACACAATATAATAGTATTCCCTTCACCCCCTTTCCCCCCTTCCACTCCCTACAATTTTCACCCTTCAAACACGGTCTCCACAAGTGCCACATGGCGCATCACGCCCCTCTTTCCCGCCCCACCACTCCTTCCAGTCTAAGAGTGTGATACAGTCATATTGGAATAGTAACAACGTTGTAGTATTTTATTCCACTGTGGCAATTCAAACCGTTTTAACAACAATCAAATGTCAATAATGTTTTGTTTTTGTAAAATGTTTCATAAAATGATTTAATAAAGTGGTTTAAAAGTAAGAATTAGAGTCTTTTGTTACATTTGAGTGTTCAATTCATATTAAATTAAAAAAAATGATTAAATTATTTTTTAACAATTTTCAACAATTTCACAACAATGAAACAATGCTAAAACTCGAGTGAGTTGAGCAAGTTTTATAAAAGAAAAATAATGAATGTGAAATTTTCAAATATTTCACAATAATGAGACTGCCAGAACTTGAGTGAGAATGCTAAAACTCAGTGATTGTAATAGAGGTGGGAAGGTTTTACCCATATTTGTGGGGTTTCTACCCGGGGTCTTAGGTTCGATTCCGCCTTTTACCGAAAAAATAGCCATTGGGTTTGAAAGGAGAAACCCGTGTGAGGAAGGATTCGATTATAGGCAGAGGTGACTTTTTGGCCAAGGGTTTACCGTTGAAATACAATCTTCAAAAGAAAAAAAGTTATATATTGCGATATTTCTTTATAATAAATTTGCTTCAATAGTGTTTTAATAATGCCCCCCCCCCCTATTTGCACCACCCCAAAACTTATTTGCACCAGCCTCTACGGCTCATAGAGGCCTCTATATATGAGCCGTAGAGGTCTGTGTCAATCATTGTAGTGGGCCCCCCTATACGACTCGTAGAGGCCTCTACGAGTCGTATAGGGATGTGGTTTTCAATGCTCTAACACCTCTACGGCCCGTAGAGGCCTCTATAAGCCGTAGAGAGCTGTGAAACCCTAAAAAACCCAGTATAAATAACATGACCCTCTTAATAAACATAGCTTTCAAAATGGTAAAAATGTAAGTGAAAGTACATGAAAAGTGTAAGTGAAGTTACCATTTACCAATATCAATATAGTAATATTAATGATGATAGAAAGTGAACTTTGACTGATATACTAAACTGCAAATATATATTTTTGGGCAACCAGAATCTCTTTCAGTGTGAAAGACCATAATCATATATCTAAAAGAGACTTTAGATACTTTTATAATTCCCACTAGCTATCCAACACTTGTAGCCCAGTTGGTTGAGAGTCTAAAGTTTCCTATGGGAGGCTTGGGTTCAATTCCCACTAGCTACATTTGGAGTACATTGGTGGAGGAGAAATGAGGGATGACCCAGCCATTGGCTTGGGTTCCAGTCCTGATCTCGACCGGTTTTACCGATTATTTCACTGTCGTGCCTTCGGGTGGGTGAGTGGTCGGGTTTTCCCGGGAATAGGTGGCAATTGGTGGCCCGGGTACTCTCGAGTACCTGATTCGCCAAAAGGGTGCCCGAGAATGCTCGGAAATTGATTTGTTGGCCGTTCAAAAAAAAAGATACTTTTATAATTTGTTTGTTGTTATTATTATTATTATTAGTATTAGTATCATCATTGTTATTGTTATTATTATGTTATAATAAATTAAACAAATTCGTTTAAGAGTTGCAACCTCAATGATTTAGTTAGGGATGGCAATAGGTTAGGTTTGCACTAGGTAAAGGTAATCCCATAGTCATATTCACTGTTGTAAAATCGTGTCATATATCCATATATCCTGCCTATAATTTGTCAACTAATAATCTGGGTATCATGTCTACCCGTTAGATTATTAAAAGATATTCAATGGGATTTTGAACTACATTTCTTTTTGTCAATATAGTTATTGTATAATTTTTTATATATATAACAACTAATATATATTAAAACTAGCCGATTACCCCGAGAAGGTCCCGGGGTTGATAGGAAAAATCCTAAACTCTCATCACAGATCACACACCATTCCACTTAATACATGTATCAATTCTCTTAACAAATTAAACTAAACTGATATAATGGAACTTACATAACCACCAATACCTCTATCAAATCTGTTAAGAGTAAACTTAAGTGACATAAATTAAGCTTAACTGAATGTAAGTAAACTCAACTTAAAGTAACTAATGAAACATGTAACTCAACTCAGCTTTAAGTACCTAATGAAACATAAATCTATTATACTATACAACTCAACTGACATTGAAACAGACCTATGAGTAATAGATGTAAACAATCTTCCAATACATGTATCAATTCTCTTAACAAATTAAACTAAACTGATATAAATTAAACTTAACTCAACCTAACAAAACTCACCTCTCTGCAAAAAATAAAAAAGAACAATAATCTATTATCTATTAATATATATATATATATATATATATATAAAGGAGAAGGGTGTTAACCTCAATAACAATCACTAAAAAAACAAAAACTAAATCTTTAAGCATGAAATAAGGTGAATAACAGTAATAATATCATACCTTCGATCTAACCATGAACCTTATGCCTCGAATGCCACACCACAGAAAACGAACCTGATCCGAGCTGTCTCCCTACCACGTAATCCCCAACCGATCGACCTCTGTACGAAGACTGAGTCATAATAATAATAATAATAATAATAATAATAATAATAATAATAATAATAATAATAATAATTTCACAAAAGTAACATAAATTATAAAAAACAAAGCATTATAATACCCAATTATCCTTGCAGTACTAATATTAAATCACACACAAAAAACAAAGCATTATAATACCCAATTATCCTTGCAGTACTAATATTAAATCACACACACACATACAAACACAAATCCTAACATACTGATGGAGGAACTGCGAAGAAGCTCTAACATAAATCCTAACAAAAACCAAACGAAAATAAAAAAGAAGAAGCTCTCTGTACAATCTAAAAAACCTACAAATAGGCATCCTTGATTTATCATACTGATGGAGGAACTGCGAAGCCAGTGGCGGCACACGGTTTGCCGGTAGCTTCTACGGCCGGAAAAGTTGTTAGGGGCGGCGGATGAGTCGGTGGCGGCGGAAGGAGGGTTATTCTGTCAGCATACATAGGAAGACGAACGATATCATTGATCTCATTCAATACAACGTCTTCTGTGATATTATCCTTACCTTCGATCGGATTAAGAGTGAGAGAGAGATAGCAGCCAGAGATTGGGAGGGTTTTTTAGGGTTTGTGAATAGAGGAGGAAAAGAAAAAGGTTTTTAGGGTTTGGGAGAGTGAATGAGGAGGTTAGGATTTAATAACCTTAGGGTTTTATCTTTTTCTTTTTTTATTTAATTAAAAAAACGAAATAATTAAAAAACACCAAAAACATTCATTAAGGATGCCACGTGGCACTATAGAGGGGAGGTTGGAGTCACCATTGGACGCCACGTCAGCAAAAGGGCTTTGTTTTATATATATATATATATATAGATATGATACATTATACAAATGTAACTATATAAATTTAAGCATTCATAAATGAAAAACATTAGAATTTTTATATAGTTTTATGTATTTACGTCACAACATCTAAATATAGATAATATTATCAATTACATATTTCAAAAGAATATATATTTATTTTACATAATGAATCTACTAAAGTACAGCACTAATAGACCAAGGTTAAGAGAAAATATAAATACAACTAAACAAAGTTTAGATATATGATTCGGGTTATAGTTTGGGTAAACGGGTAAATAGTTTCTGGTAATCAGGCTGGTTATCACCTAATCCTATATACGTCCTATACACACTGGGTTTCGGGTATACCCGTTTCAAATGTTTTAGGTTTGAGGTATGCCAACCAGGCTCAATTTTTTTTAGCCACCCTAAGATTCAGTCACCTTCCGTGTTGGTTAGTAGTAAAAAAAAAGTAAGTTTACATTAGGCTAATGGGTGTGAGGATGGGCCTCTAAAGGAGGACTATCCTCCACCTAAGTTGCCACATCATCAAAGAGGGTAGTCCTCTTAAAGGGATGGGCTAAGGGTGTGGAGGGTAGTCCTCTTGACTAGTCAGCCCCCTTTATTATTATTATTATTATTATTATTATTATTAATTATTTTAATTATAATTCAAAGTAATAAATACATATCAAATTAAACTACATATTAAAATTAATAAAATAAAGGTTACAATAAAAAACATAAAGTTAAAAAAAAAAATACAAGATTATATAACATTAAAAAAACTACAAAGAAATTAGTCGTCGTGTGCGTGGTTCCAAATCTATTCAATATTATCCGCTTGAAGATTTAGATGTATGTGCTTGTTACGTAACGAGGATTCGTTTAACTCTTCCTGAGTCGGGCTAACCGGAATAATATTCTCTTCCACCGCGTTCTCGTAAACTCACAAATAAATCGATTTTCGTGTTCGAGGATCATGTTATACAGCAAGAAACAAGCATATACATACAATAATTCAGTTTTTTGGGTTCACAAGCATGTGCCGAGTTTTCAATGATGTGTCATCTTAAGAGAATTGGATTGTTTTTATAAAAAAAAAAGTTAGAGAGATTTGGGTTGAGATAGTGAGTTTTTGTAAAAAATAAAAAATATGATGGAATGGGTTAGTTTGTATAATTTGGATAAAGTTTTCATTTTTATTTTTAATAAGGTAGTCGTTGGACCCAACTGTCAAATTTGTAAAAGGTGTGGCCCATCCCCAGCGTCCACTTTGGGACGTTTAAGACGACGACGGTCCGACGGGGGCGGTTTGGGCCGTTGCAAATGACACAAAACGGGCCGGGGACGAGCCCCACACCTATTAGCCTTAAAGGTTTTCGATATAATTTGATTTTGCTATGATTTGAATAATAGAAGTAATCATTGCTTGTACTATATGACTTGTTAATTTAATTAACAAGTATTTGTAGAGTTTGTATGTTTAACTGATTAACTAATTTGATGTTTATTTAGGTTTGTTTAACTTGTATAATTAAATCTCTTTTGACATGTCAACCCGTTTGCTACTTGTTTAACCCAATTTGTACAACTCACTATAACTTATCAATTTGTTTCACTTGTCTAGATAAATTATTATATGAAGTTATGACTCGTGCTTGTGTTACATGATTTCAAATATCCATGGGTTTGTGTTTATATCTTTCGTATAAACAATTATACCGGTTATGTTCGGTTCATCAATTCCACACTATCATTCTGACACAATTGTCATCTATGACTTTCTTCTAACTTGACAAAACTTACATGACTAGTCAAATGCCAATTCCATATCAGCGTAGTATTTATATGTTTCTCTTCCATAAAAATTAGTCTAGTAAGAACTTAAGAACAAGAACACAAATATTTGTTTCTAAGAGCATCTCTAATGGATGTTAAAAACGTTGTGACTTCATCACAAAAACGCCTCCAAACTATCTAAAAACTCCAATAACAGGTTACAAAATCCTTAGGCCTTAAGGGGCACTACTAGATTACTTATTTTCTTTTACTGATTTTAACCAATCATACACTGCCACATCACTTCACTGATTTACTTCACTGATTCACTTTTTTTGTAGGCAGCACTCCACTGATTCACTTCACTGAAATCTTTATTTTTTATTATTTTTTTAAAGAAACGGTAATTAAACATATTATTAAACTACATAAAATAAAATTACATAATATTCCATAAAATAACATCAATACATGACATCAAACATTATTTAAAACCGTAAATAATTAGTAGAAACACGGCTAAATTATAAAACGTCATCTCATAGCTCTCCAAACCTCGACCCTCGGGTAGTTATCATTGTATAGGTCTCGGTATCGGTTACGGCTTCTTCAATCAATGCATCTTCGTTTAAAGCCGAATTGTCGTGCATCGCATTAACGAATAATTGTTGAAATACTGCGCACTTCGACTTTAAAGCTACAAACTTTCCATATATTCCGTCCGTTGAACGAATGTTTTCACCCATTTGTTCGTTGAATCTTGTGGCAACCGCTTTCCAAAAACTTTGTTTTCGCTGGGGTCCGTGTTCTTGAACTTCAAGATAGCTATTCACCAAGGCGAGTTCATCCTCCAAGCTCCAGATTGGTACTCACACACGGTTTAGTGGAGGCGGGATTGGATTAGGATTTGGGTTTTGGTTTGCCATTTTTGATCAACTTGAAGATGGAAAATTGATTATTTTGATCAACGGTTTAGTGGGGGAGGGATTGGATTTGGATTTGCTTTTATATTTACATTAACGGTCAAAAAATTGTTACCGTTTTATATTAAATTCATTCAAACGGTCAAAAAAGCAATAAAATAAATACTAAAAATCGACCATTGCAATTATTATTAATGGTTACCAGCCCGTTAGATAGAACCAGAAAACGGTCCACGGGATCCCTACTAGCACGGGTGGCGGCGGTGTTACCATGCTGGTAATGAGGTACCCGTGCCCATCTGGTAGCGTCCCGTCCCCCTTATAACACGTCATTGGGGTGTTCTATTTATGAAATGATTATGTGATTGATTATTATTATTATTTATTATTTTTAAACTAAATAAATCATGTTGGGTAAAAGAAAAAGACAATTGCACGGGGATTCCATTTCCACGTACCCACACGTGCAATCAATCATCCATTTGGCCGTATTCTCATCATTTACGCTACCTCTTTCTCCCTCCATTTTATTTCTTTTTCTGTTTTACATAAAAAAAATATCTCCAAATTCGACCAAAAATATTTTGACATGCTTCGCAACATAACCACGTCACAATACTGTTTCACTCTTTATAATTTATTAAGCAACTTAAAGGTTTTTAAAATTTGTAAATGTTTGTATTAATGCGACATTCTAAATTATTAATATTGGGACACCCTTTATAAAAAGTGCTTTTAAGTCGTCACAAATTTTAAAATTCTTTTATACTAGCAGAGTGTTCCTGTGTTGTGGCGGGAGCACAACACTTGGGCAATGATAATGCAATGGGACTCAAAGATTCTTTTAAATGCTAGCATCGTCACCAGATTTACATATATCAATCAATTAAATAACAATTGGCATAAGAAAAGTCTCTAAGTATTTATATTAATATAAGTTTCATTTTAACTTTAGTGAAAACCTCACCATCGTGACTAGGATAGATGTTACTCTATTAGACCACCCGTAGTGGAGAAGTGAAAGGGCGTTAAATGCCCTCATTCAGGCCCCAGACCACCCCCATGGGCGTTTTTGCTCTAAAATCTGTTTTGGCGTGAAATATTTCACGTGGAAACCGGTGTAAAATTCCCTTAGTTTTTGCTCCAATAGTATACATCCAAGTGGTTTGGGGGGAGGGGGGGGGGCGGATTTTTCAGCCACTACGCTTGTAGCCTAGTGGTGTGGTTGGCCCTTTGTTTCCTTGGAGACGGGGGTTCGATCCCCACAGGCTACATTTGGGGGTACGGGAAGTGACGGAAGACCCATCGGGCCGCAAGGCACACGGGTTCGATTCTAGATCCCAACCGGTTTTACCGGCTCAGCACCGTCGTGCCTTCGGGCGGGTGTTTGGGTCGGGTTTTCCCGTGTTCGGTTCCTGCTCAGGTCGTAGGCTTGGGGGGACTCGCAACGCACTCGCCGGAGGGGGCCGGGGGGCCGGATCTCCTTTACGGAATCGAGCTCTAGATGCCTTTGCCATTGGGTCTACGGGTGTTAGTTGGCCGTTCAAAAAAAAAAAAAAAAAAACGCTTGCTCTTATCTTTTGTAATATTTGACCCTTTATATCGAACAACATTTTCCTCGGTTTCTAAAAGGATCCCACGTATTTTTTTTCATGGTTCACTTCACTGGAGGCCAGTTATCATAGGTTGCTTTCACTAAACCAAATTTTACAACTATAGCTTTCTTTTCATCCACTATCAATGCATTTAAACCGTGTTTATAACGTCTTTTTTTTTTCCTTAGGATTTTTTCGTAAACCGAGTATCACTGATATCGATGACTTATGCCTAACTCGGCCATATTGTAAAAATGATCACGTTTTAATATTATGATATGAAGAAAATTGGTATCTTACAATCTAAACAAGTCCTTACACCTTTAAGAACGACCCATGTAGTCCAAACAATGGATGATTGCCTTAGTTTCAAGTATAGCTAGAAGCTTTGGTTCCTAATAATAAAAAAAAAGGTAATCCACCCTGTATAAGTTTAAGTTGTATCAATATTATTCAACTATTGAACCGCACTTAAGTTAAATCTTAAGAAAAATTACACATACACATATAATTCTTCAAGGGTAGGGCAAAACCTAAATGCTCATCAAATTTGTACTTGGATCAATAAGTTTGCAAAATTGAAACGTTATCAAAAACAAAATTCACATCACATTTAACTAGAAATCTCATATCAATTTACATATACCACAAATTCCCCAAATCAATGTGAACTTATAAAGACAAAATCACTACCGCATAATAGTATGTGTAGTGTGTGCCGTGTGGAGGGGGGGGGGGGGGGTGTTTACGGGGCTCCATGGGGCTTTATGGGATTAAAATATTAATAAAGGGGGATGAGAGACTTTATGGGGCTTTATGTAAAATAGGTGTGTAGTGGGTGAAGGGGTCTAAAATAAGTGTAAAGAATGTATTACATACTTAAGAATCTAAAAACTAAAAAGTATACAAAGGAAATTTGAGGGGTCTAAAATATAAAGAGAAAATTAAAACAGAAAACAGCAGAAGAATACAAAAGATAGGCCCTCGTGCATCTCTGGAACACTGGACTGTAGTACTTGTTTTGTTATTCTACATGTACATCGTCATCCACAATAATAATAATGCAAGTACTTGTTTTTTTCTTTTAAATAAATGAACCCAAACAACTAGTGGTCTTTATTGTTTAGTGTCGCGGAACATTTAATACCTAGTGATGCATAGATCGTCATATTGTTGTCGACATAGTTGATAAAAGAAGATTAAATTCTTTTTAAGAGTTTTCAAAGTAAAATTTTAGTCTTCATTCCTAACAAAATATATTTAGAGTTTCTTTAGCATACCATGTCTCATTATTTATTGTTTTTTTTTAAGTGTGAGAAGAGTTATGCACCATTAATCAGAGGAAATAAGTGGTTGAGATGATCCAAGTAAGCTACGTCGAAGATTTTATTTTTTTTTAACAGAGATTGTATGATGGGGGCGACGTTTATTGAATTGAAGTAAATGGATGGGTAAAATTGGAAAAGCAAATTAAGCATTGTTGACTTTTATCATAAACTTCATTGAAGTGTGTGTATGGGTAAAATTGGAAAAGCAAAGACTTTTATCATAAACTTCTGCCTTTCCTCAACACGTAAATAACCTTTTCAGATATTATTATTTGAGGTAAGGGTACGGATGGTCCTTATGGTTTATAAAAATTGCATGTTTGGTTCTCAGTGTTCTAAAACTATAACAATGATGCTCGACATTTGATTTCTATAACGTAGGTGATCCCTGAATTGAATGGATGTTAGATTCTTGAGTTATATTAGTGTGAAATAACTAATTTACCTCTTAACAAAAACAATAAAAAAATATTAATGAACCTACATACTCATCTTCCTCGCTAGGAAATTTGATTCATTATCTTTAATCATGTTTTCTATATTCTACTATTGAAGACATTAAAGTCGAAGATGCTCATGAAGACTATGATGTCGATTATAACAACGATTTGTGATGTAACAACAGAGCTGGCTTTAGGTCAATTAAGGAGATGGCATCATGGTGGTCGGCGATGGTTGCAGGTCGGATCATTCATCCATCTTCGATGTTGTGCTATTGTCCGACGCCGACCCATTGTGTTGTGATTTCAATCTAGTTCTTTTGTATTCTTTTTAATATATTAATTGTTTATTTATGGTTAGTTAAATATTTAAGGGTGATTTGGCAATTTCATATGATATAATAGGGAAAGTTAACGAGGTTAGCTGATAAGGACTATAAAAGTCATAAAACGTCAACGATGGGGACCAAGAGTGCAAACTGGGGCATCTGTGAAATTCTTGCGAATCACAGGGACCATCCGTGCACTTAACTCTTATATTTTTTTAAAATCAAATAATTTTATCGTTAATTTGAGTATAGTATTATCACGTATATTAAAAAACATTTTAAGTGCGTTTATCTGGGTGCGAATTTTCAATATCGTGTTTTGATTTTCAATATAGTTTTTTCACTTTCAGTATGGGCTTTTAATTTACTTCAACATGGTGTATTAGTTATTTCAATATGACCTTACAACATGACGTTTTATTTGCGCTTAGAACTTTTTTTAATTGATGCAGTTACTATTACCTCTAAGAACAAGTGGTGCTTCTTGGTAGCTTCCTACATTTTAGAAACAATTCAGCATTTCTTATCAAAATTATATATAGTAATAGATGTGATATAATTTTTTTTTTCCTTTTTAGAGGCTCATAATCTTAAAACTACTATTATAACCACCAAAACATTTAAATTGCAGGATTTAAACCATGCACCTCTTGATAGGGCGAGAGGTGTCTTACTATTATGATGTTTGTTGGGAAAATTAATAGTAATTATATAACAATTATTGTAATTATAGAAGTAGTAATCTCGCTTAGACTTTTAAGTGAAATCAAATTCGGTGTATTAAACTCAAGATTCCACTCTCTTATTAAATAGAGAAAATTACAATTTTTGTCCTTTAAAAACATCAAAACTATGGACTGGGTCCTTTAAAACTTTTACTTTCAGTCTTTATCCTTTATATGAAAAGTTGCCACGATTTTTGTCCTTTACACTTAACCCAGTTAAACAATTCAGTTAAGTTACCCCACGTGCAATGCACGTGAGGGCATAAACGTAATTTTAACCCCCCCCCCCCCCCATTTTAATCCCTTCCTTTATAATCTGATTCAAACACAACCCACGTCCATTAACACAGCAAAACCCCAATGGGTCAAATGGGTTGTTAAGTTGCAGTTTATTTGTAGGTTAGTTTATGGGTCAAAATGGGTTGTTAAGTTGCAGTTTATTTGTAGGTTAGTTTATGGGTCAAAAGTTGCAGTTTATTGTAGTTTATTATGGGTCAAAATGGCTTGTTATTGTAGCTTAGTTTATTGTTGTTGTCTAAAATGGGATAATGGGTCAAAATGGGCCACTTCTTTTTTACAGGTTAATGTAGTAAGTATTTGTCTAAAATGGGATAATGGGTCAAAAGACAACGCATCACATTCATAACCAACATATATGTCAAAACATCACATTCATAACCATTCCAGTCAAACCATTACATAACCATCATAACCACCATTCCAGTCAAAAAATTACATAACCATAACCCCTAACTACTACATTAGATTCATTACATAACCTAACTAATACATTACACAACCCTAAGGTTGACTGAAATTAAAACCACAAAGAAAAAAACACAGCTGCAGATCAACCAATTCTTGAACTTCAATGCATCTGCTCGACTTTGCCTCAGGTTCTCTTCAAGCTGTTTCCTTGCCCTCAACAAACCAGGGATCACATCCATTGATCTTTGACACATTGGAGGATCACACCACCCAATAAAACGACATTGGGACCCCTGAATAAAAAAATTTGATTTTCATAATATGAACAACTAATTATAGCTTTAACAATGTAATTTCTTACCTCAACAGGGCATGCAAAAAAACGTCGACCTGGGTTTCTTACTGTCCAAGACGTCTTCACAACTGCTACAGCACCACACCAGCAGAAAACCATGATCGATGACGTTTTTAGGGTTTGATTTTGGGATCAATTCTTGTCTGTGTTTGATTTATATTAGGGATTAGGGTTTGAAAGAATTTGGGGGACGTGGGTTTGTGTTTGAATCAGATTATAAAGGAAGGGATTAAAATGGGGGGGGGGGGGTTAAAATTACGTTTATGCCCTCACGTGCATTGCACGTGGGGTAACTTAACTGAATTGTTTAACTGGGTTAAGTGTAAAGGACAAAAATCGTGGCAACTTTTCATATAAAGGATAAAGACTGAAAGTAAAAGTTTTAAAGGACCCAGTCCATAGTTTTGATGTTTTTAAAGGACAAAAATTGTAATTTTCTCTATTAAATAAGCTTCAAATTAATATTGAACAAATCGGGATCGTCTTTGAAGGAGGATTTCTTAAAGATGTTTGTGGACTTTCATGCTAATGGGTTCGTTAGTGAAGGTTTGTTCTCTTCCTTTATTGCACTTATTCCTAAAGGTCGCGATCAACCTACTCTTTCGGATTATCGTCCTATCAGTCTGGTTGGAGTGTTGAATAAAGTCCTATCTAAGGTTTTAGTGATGCGACTTAGAAGGGCAATGCCTCGGATAATTTCGGAAGAGCAGACTGCTTTCTTGTGTGACCGCAACATCCTAGATGGGCCGATTATTTTAAATGAGACTATAGCCTGGATGAAAAAGTATAAGAGGCAAGGGATGTTTCTCAAAGTGGATATCGCCAAAGCTTAAGACTCTTTGCGGTGGGATTTTCTGGGTGACATTATGAGGCAAATGAACTTTTCCTCTACGTGGCGGGGGTGGGTGATGTCAATTGTTCGTAATGCGCGGGCTTCGGTATTGGTTAATGGCTCTCCTACTGTTGAGTTTACCTGTGAATGCGGCCTTCGGCAGGGTGACCCGCTCTCCCTTTTTTATTTATTATAGCTATGGAGGGTCTTACTCGGATTATGAGACGGGCGTGTATTTTAGGTAATTTTCATGGTATTCGTGTGACTGATACGGGGCCACTTTTATCTCATTTTATGTACGCCGATGACATGGTTTTCTGTGGGGAATGGTCCGTTATTAACGCGCTTAATCTTAGGCGATTGTTGCGTGGCTTTTATCTCATTTTTGGGTTAAAGATTAGTTCTAAAAAAACTTGTCTTTATGGAGTGGGCGTGGATAATGTGGAGCTTTTGCAACTTGCTGAAGTGTTTAGTTGTGCCCCTGGCCAATTTCCTTTCACGCGTCTTGGGATTCCTATTGCCTCGAATATGAACTTGGTTCGTAATTGGGATGCGATGGTGGAAAAATTTCAAAAACAGTCATCTACGTGGAAGGCTAAAACCCTTTCATATGGTGGAAGAATCACGCTTTTGAAGTCGGTATTAAACTCTCTCCCACTTTATTATTTTTCTATTTTCCGGGCACCGGTTCAAGTCATAGACAAGTTGGAGAGATTACGACGGAAATTCTTTTGGGGAGGGACGGAAGAGGTTGATAAAATGAGTTGGTTGGCTTGGGAGAAAGTTGCCGCTCCGATAGATTACGGGGGTGTGGGGTTGGGCTCTCTTACAGACGTGAACTTCGGGTTGCTATCTAAGTGGTGGTGGCGTTCTAAAGAAAACCAAGGCGCGTTGTGGAGAAAGGTTGTGTGGTCAATTCATGCGTTGGGCAGAGGTTGGAATTATATTCCAATGAAGTTGTCCATAGGAAGCCCTTGGAAGCAAATTGCGAGTATGCCGCATGCTTTGAGCCGGTTAAATATTGATGTACAGAAGGTTGTTAAAGGGATTTTGAGGGATGGTAATTCGATTCTATTCTTGCTTGACTGGTGGACTTCGGATAATAGCTTCGCAGTCAAATACTCGCCCTGTTTCCGATTTGTAAAGGATCGTTTTTGATGAAAACAGTTATATGATCATACAAGTCTAACAAACCAGGTGCAGAAACCCTAGTTTGAGTACAAATGATAGAAATCGAATCAGACACAATCAATCACCTTTTCAATCTCCATTTGATTAATAAACAATGATAATATGCTTTACAATTAGGTTTACATTCAAATAAACACTTTCCAGAACCTTCTTAGAACACGGAGAGAAACCTAACTTGACACACACACTCAAATTACCAAAGTTAATAACTAAACAAAATTTTCACTTAATATAGACCTGCACATTCGACCCTACGCTTAGGTCGAATGTGTACCTTCGACCACTAATGAGTTCGAACCAAAAATCATGTCTTCAAGAGCTTCCTTCGACCATACTTTACTTCCTTCGACCTTCGTAATAGCCACCTTCGACCCCACGTAAACTACAAAATGACTTATATGAACAATCCAACAGCACTAGTCGCAATTCGTGCATCTACACGCTTGAAAAACATCGTCTATGTACCGTCTCGGACAGGGCTGCAGACGGGCATCAAAGCATGCAGTGGGTTTCGGACTGGAGACATAGTGTTCTGACTGATGTGGAGCATGACCAGCTTACAAACATGCTGGTCGATTTGAATAGAGTCTGTTTATCGACAGGTAAAGATTCGTGGACTTGGAACATTGTGGAAGAAGTGGGGTTCTCGGTTAAGGGCCTAAAAAGCTGTATTTTTGAATCTACAACTCAGCTGCAGAGGTCGGACTTTGTTTGGTGTAACTGGATTCCCAAGAAAGTGGGTATTGTTGCGTGGAGGGCGTTTCTTGATAGATTACCTACTGCAGAGGCGCTGGCTCGTCGACACGTTTCGGCGAACTCACAGGTTTGTCGTATGTGTGCTTTAGCGGTGGAATCCTCAGATCATTTGTTTACTGGTTGTCCAGCATTAGCGGAAGTATGGCAGGCAATTTTCGACTGGTGCAAAGTCCCGAAAAGCTTTGTTTTCCATGTTAGAGATTTATTGCTCCTTCATCTGTCGGCTATGTCCGGTGACCGACAAAGGAAGGCATTTCATGGGGTGATCCTTACAGCATTATGGAGTATATGGCGAGCCAGGAACGACCTTTTCTTCAACGATAAGCAACCATCAGTGCGGAGAATTCTAGACGAGATAAAAGTGATGTCTTATTTGTGGATTACTAATAGAGGTAGAATGTCTAATATGTCGTGGGACTCGTGGGGTAGATTTGATACTTCTCGGATGGGATAGGAACGGCTTATTGTATTAGTTGGGCATTTTCTTGTGTGTTGTCGGATTATGTTGTATTGGGACTTTTTCTCGGATTTTGCCCGCTAGCTCCTTGCTAGCTTTTTAATAAAGTTTGTTTGGCCGTTCAAAAAAAAAAAAAAAAAAAACTTTTACTCGTTTACACTAGTATGTTGAAGATGACAAGATGAAGATCCTATTAGTGGATTCAAGTTTGTAACTGTCTTCAAATAAGAAAGGAAACAATAGAGTGTATTTTTTTAATGTCGAACGAATAAAAGTCTTATTATCCAGGGTGACCCAATGGCAAAAAGCGACCACATACACCCGCAATTGCAGACAACGCTGGGTAGGCTAAACCCACCATCTCCAGTTCCGGGGAAAGCCTGCCGTCTGAAGCCCATTGTAGTAAACCTGGTTGGAATCGGATTTGAACTTGAAACCTATGACCTTTAGCTCAAATCTTCAATTCTCCGCCAATACTAGTTGAGGTAAAACTAATTAGCAATAGAGCGTGAGTTTAAACTTGTTTTAGTCACTGGGCCTAGAATTTGATAATCAACATATCTATTATTATTATTATTAATTATTAATATATATAAAAGAATTGATAGTTGCTGACGTGGCGTGCAATGGTGGCCTCAACCTCTCCATGAAAGTGCCACGTGGCTTAATAATTGAAAGATTTTAGTGTTTTTGAATTGTTTGTTATTTTATTAAAAAAAAGAAATAGATAAAACCCTATTCTTATCTCACCGCCTCCTAAAAACCAAACCCTAAAAGTTTTCTCGTTTGCATCTCCATCTTTCTCAGCCAGCTCTCCTGCCAAACTTGAAAAGTTCGACGTCTCCAAACTAGGTGCGTCAGTGCTTTCCAATCAAGTTACTTCTCTGTGTTTAATAAATTTGAACCTTTATCAAAATTCGATTTTGATCTAAAATACCGTAAAACATTATTAATTACCATCCTCAATCATCAGCAACATCCACTTATGCCAATCATGATCGTCCAACAAGCTTTTTGTTTTCCAATCAGGTTGCTTCTCTATCCCATAAATTCTTTCATATAATTTTCAATTTTTTTAATGTCGACTATTAATGTTTCTATTATTTTTAATGATTCTTTAATGTATATTATGGTGGTAAGTCCCATAACTTCTCTTAAATCCGTTTATGGTTACCGTTAAGTAAAACAATATTAGGATTATGGTGTTAGCATTAGATTTTTAGATTGTTAATTAGGTTAGGTATTGAATATTGATATTAGAGTTACGTATTTTTTTTAGCCTTTATGACATGTATAATATTAGAGTTATACATTGTTTTAGGTTATGTATTGAATATTGATATTAGAGTTATGACATTTTTAGCATTTATGATATGTGTTAATATTAGAGTTATACATTCTTTTAGGTTAGGTATCAATATTAGTATTACGAGACTTGGTACATAGATGTGATAAGTTTTTTAATGATTACAACTTCCAACTTAAGTGATTGTTTAGTTAATTAGGTTAGGAATTATAGGAGTCATTAGAATGTGAGAGATGTGATGAGTTTTTTACTCTAATGAGATATTAGAGAGATGTGATGAGTTTTTGAATAGTTGCAGCTTACATAAGTGATTGTTTAGATGATTACTGATTAGGTTTTAGGTTAGCGAATATGGGTTATTACTGATTAGAATACTCTGGACATTCAATGATTGAGAGATTTTGTGGTTAGTTAACTTGAGGCATTTACAATAGGTTATCACGTCATATTGGATTTTTCAGTCCCGGGGTAATCAGCTAGTGTATAAATAGAAGAATTCCGTTATACTAACAGATTTTCAGATGAAATTTTAATAATGAAATGGCAATAAAAATATTTATTCATTATTTTTAGAGTTAATTGCCAATTTAGTCCCTGTGATTTATCAAAAATTGCCACTTTCATCCAAATCTTTTTTTGTTGCAACTGTGTCCCTGTGATTTCATTTCTTTGCCATTTTAGTCATCAACACTAACTCAGTTAACAAAAACCCAGTTAAGTTAGGGGCATTTTTGTCCATACACACCAAACTTTTTCCTTTTGCCATTTTCATCCATCTCCTATCACCACTTATTTATATCATCCTCCCCACCATTTCAACCCTAATTCTCCACTTTTCACCCTTCTCAATTGATGGTGGTAGAAGGTTTCAACTTACTGATGGAGGTAAAAGAGTGTGTGTATATATTTGGGCAACATATTGTGGATTCTGCAATATTAATAATAATAATAATAATTTTAATAACTTTATACGTATCCCGCACCATCGGCGAAGGAACCAGAAGCCGGCGACGGGTTGCAAATCCGGTGGCTAGATCGAACGACGGGTATGGTGATGGAGGGTTGCAGGTCAGAGATGGAAGAAGAAGGCGACGGGTCGGGTTAGTTCGGAGGGTGGTGTTTTGAAACCGTTCGCTATTTTGGTGATGTCGTGATGGTGGGCGTTGATAAGGTTGAGGTAAAAAGTGGGGATGATGTTGGTGAGCTGTGGAGATGGTGGTGAACGGCGATGGTGGTCGTGGAGGTGGGGGAAGTGTTGGTAGTGGGTGAGGAATGGTGGTGGGTGTAGCAGGTTGGTGTTAGGTTTAGGTGGTGATGGTGGTGGGCGGCGGCGGCCGGCCATGGGTGTCCGGTCATCGGGGAGGAGCTCTGATGTTGCTTCTTTGGTTGTGATAGACACACACAAGTGTGTGTGATCTTGTGAGTTATCGGACAAAGAAGAAAAGGAGCTTTATATAGTCCATCTCTAATTCAGGGTGTTTGGGAACGAGTATAACAGTAGGATATAAGGATGTTTGGCAGCAGGTTTTAGGCTTGCACAAGGCGTTTGGCTGCGAGTTTATCAACAGATAGGGAGCGTTTGGTTACGTAAATAATAGTTGAATAATGTTTTATGTTATTTATTTTATTTTTTTTTACCAAATTTTATGTTTGTATTATTATTTTTTATTAATTAAATATTGTTTGGATGAAAATGGCAAAAGGAAAAAGTTTGGTGTGTATGGACAAAAATGCCCCTGACTTAACTGGGTTTTTGTTAACTGAGTTAGTGCTGATGACTAAAATAGCAAAGAAATGAAACCACAGGGACACAGTTGCAACAAAAAAAAAGATTTGGATGAAAGTGGCAATTTTTGACAAACCACAAAGACTAAATTGGCAATTAACTCTTATTTTTAAAATAACATAAACTGTTTTATGAAACATTATGTAACAATGAGACAATATGAGTAATGAAACCATGAATGAAAGTGAAACATGTAGCGAAGTGTCTATACACAAGCTATATTAGCGATATGCTTGAATATTCACACACTACACTAAAAAACTTATTGTGCGACAATTCAAACGCCTCATTATAAATATAAAATAATATAATAATAATACGGATTCTTATATTGTCATATTCTTGGTATTCCCTAAATCTAAAGTGAATCCAAAAGAACTCATATTGACGTGGTAACATGATTATCTAGAGATGTCATTAAACAATTATGTATCCGGTTCGATGCACTTGCTTCTTGATTGCATACTCACTTTCAATCCATTGAATCAATTAATTTGTACTTTAACTACAATTTAGCCCCACATCTTTTATTAGTTTTATTATTAAACCCTTAAAAAAATCACATTCATATATTCCCTTCATTTGCTTTCCAACCATTGCTTTCAAACTTGGTGATTGTGATTCTAAAGTTATTATTAGAGGTTTTGTACGTTATTGACACATCTAATCATTATTTTTGATATTTTAATGATAAAACAAATCATACCTGTGAAAATAACTTAAGTTTATTTTCTCCTTTTCCAAACTTTTGATCACTTTTTTAAAGACAATTCTATGATTTTGATTTGTAGATGTTGCAATAATCAATTTAAATGCATTTAGAAATACCCTTAAAATCCACAAATAATTGTTTTGGACCATTTGTAGTGGTTGATGCATGTAACCATGGTCACATGCTTATTTTTTTGTCATATGCCTGTTACGTCATGTGACCTACTCACAAGGTAAAAATAGAGAAGTTGTGTCACATGACTATCATCATTACCTCATCATCAATTACCACACACACATACTCACAAGGAAATATAATGTTACAAATAATTCAAAATATTGTAAATAAAAAATGGCCATTACAATCGAAATCTATGATGATGCACAAAATATTTATACACTATGAAACTATCAAGCTAAATAGGGAAATGGTCATTGCCATGATTGCCTTATACAAAATATACCTATATAGAAAGGACTAAGATGGTAAGATCTCTCTGAGATGCAACAACCAAGATCACAAATAATAGCATACTAGCTAGTGAACGTGAGTGTTCCAAAGCAAAATAGGCAGCCCTTCTTCCAATCTCCAACACTATATATGCTCTCATAGTTATATGTCATTAACAAGTCTATTGTTGGGCTGGGTGTCAACGTTTGTTTCTTCATCGTGCTCAACATACATCTCACACAGTTTACCAGTATAAACAAAAAGAAAGGGTTAAGGTACTTGGTTTTTGTAACAGCATCTTGTTATCCAATATCAATTTATGGAACTTTTGACATAAAGTAAACGTATCTACTACATATTTTAAATAATGATTGATCATTAAGTTCAAATCCTAGCATGAGGATGATAAGACTAATACAATAAAGACAAAAGAAGATGACTATGATCAAATTCTTTAAGGCATCAAATAACAATCGATGTTGGTGATCGAATGAAACTGTTGCAAAATATGAAAAGACTACATTTCTACATAACCCCTTTGACTTGTGAACACCTTAAAAACGAAGACATGGTCCTGAAAATTATGAACCATAAACATGTGAAAACGGATATAAACGTATTTTAACCCAAGTCAAATTTTTAATTATGTTCACTAATTAATACTTTTATGGTAAGATTTTACTTTATTTAATAATACACAGGCACACACGTAAAGATAATACGATTAAAGAGAATGGTTCAATAGAAAACTCATTTTATTGAGAGAACTTTATATTACATATGTGCAACATATGATATATTGTGTATACTACATATGTGTAATATATATTGCACATATGTAACATATGTATATTAAACATATGCAATAACTATATATTATACATGTGTAATATACAACATATGATATATTGCATATGTGTAATATATATAGAGTTCTCAAGTTCTCTTCCTAATAATGAGTTTTTAACTGAACCATCCCCTACGATTGAAAAGAAAAACAAAGATATTTTTATCTAATCAAGTTTATATGTTTTGGTCGAGTTTTATGTAAACAAAACATGTACATAGTGCCACACCCTGTCAAGGCGGAAACACGTGGATTTGATTCGAAAGGTTTTCAAGCACAAGGTTCGAGCAACACAGAAGATTTAAATTAAATAGATACCATCGAAAGATAAACGATGTCATAAATTATTAAAAATAACACAACATTGTTTGGAAACGAAACATTGTCTGAAATTTCATGACTCAAATACTAAGATAGCACATGACTGACATGACCCAACCAACGATGTTACCACCGAGTGAAAGCTCAAACCCAACTCTCAAGTCTCCGCCCCGCATGATTAATTACCTGAAAAACATGCATAAAAGATTTGTCAACATAAAGTCGGTGAGTTCACATGTTTTAATGTACTATATAAATTGCTCGTGAAATTCGTGTATGACCAATCATAGGCTAGCTAAGCGAATGAATACTGTGCAAACTATGAGTCCCATAACCAAACCTCTTGACTATTGTGCCTCACGCATTGTATAATAAAGACAATGTATTTATAGTAGAATACTAACACTTTTTTGTATGTAACAGGTTAGAGCGACTAACCAAGAGTGGGGGTGTCAACCCAATAGATCTATTAAAGTGTTTCATGGCTTTTGATAGCTAATGGTTACAGTGTAAATGTAAGTACGAGGACAGTTGAGCTCATGAACCAAATGTCCCATGTTCCACATGGTAGTCACGATAGAATAACACACAAAATGAAATGTACTAAAATGTAGCATGTTATCCCCCCCCCCCCCCCACCAAAAAAATGGAAAACTATAAAATGGGGTCGTGAAACTCACCTGGTGACTGAAGACCTGGTCTAGTAAAGCAGGAATATGGAATAACTACTGTCTCGACGAATGGTGCCCTAAGATTATGTAACAACCCGACCAGGAGGGGGCTGGACGTTACGACAGTTTGGTAACAGACTTGCACAACGGAAGCAACGGTAACAAATATTTATTTGTTTATACAATTTCTAATCCAAAAATGTAAATACACAACTAAAATAATTAGACTAGTAACTATGCAGGGACGAGACGCGGCGGTCGTCGAAGCAGCTGGCGAGTTGTTATCCTCTAATCAATCTGATCTCTACACGTGCCAATCTCTAGAAGCTCTAATCCACATAAACTAGCAAATACCTCGCATTACCATCCATTCGTCTGCAGTACCTGAACACATGCTTAAAAAGAGTTGGGTCAGCAATTACGCTGGTGAGTCCGTATAAGTAATAAAGTGGATCCAAAACAAGTTTATCATATCAAAGCCAGTTTACAAAGTTTACACAGTTTAACACAATTCAACAACGTGATGCACAAGCGACACCTCAACCCTAAACGAAGAATCAATAACTGCCATATTGATCCAGTGGCAAAATATATGCCGCAATGGTCTTAAAACCTTAGTGGAGGGTTTCCCGGGCCCCTAAGTCCCGAGTCCACCATGCGTGGGGGATTCCCCAAGTAGTACTACCCATATATTAAGTGGCTTACCTCTAAGTTAATGAGTGTCAGTATTATCCGGCAGTCTGTATCTTGTCACATCAAACAGTTTATAAAACAGTTTACACACAGAAGCATGCATTCACCCCAAAACGTTTATAAAACAGAAAAAGCGGAGTGGTATACGGACTCACCTTTGGTTGCATAATAATAGTATATCACTCCATCACATAGTTTCCCAAGTCGGGTGCCCATCTATCCCTGGTACACAAGGTCCTATGATAATTACAAGCATTTAGTGGGTGTAACCGAACATCGCGGTTTCACGTGTGGACGACTAGGACATTGATTGTTAATGTTTACCTCGAGTCCTACTTGTGTCTACTACTCATTTTGCAATTAGCGACTAAATATCCCATGTCTATGTTATGGCGTCTATATAGTCCTTCAAGTTCCAAAAGTCGTATCATTAATTATGTGAATGTACGTATGGTTATCTAAGACCTCACATCCAAATGTCCACTTTATAGTCTTGTATCTAATGGTGTACGTCCAAATTAATACATCTTAGGGCTCGGCGTCCTAGTCGTTTGTCTCTTATCTTGTCAAATTGTTCAAGTTAGGTTTTACGCCTTATACTCATGGTCAAGTCTCTAATTTCAATGTTCCAAGTGTCCTTCCTATATTCCAATTATTAATCTTCCACTATGGTCGATTTACTATATGTCTAAGTCTATTATTTCTTGATATTATCATAATTATAATATTCGTCAAATGTCCAAATATCCATGTGTTTAATCCGTATACTATACATCATTACTATTCCTTATGTCCCAATTATCATTATCACCAAAATGTCTCATAATATGTAACATCTAAGTAATATTGTAAGTTCACTTGCTATTTCATATCTTGTATACTTGTCCATTATTTAGTTTATACACTTGAGGTCGGTTCAATGTGTTAGTCGAGGTCCCACACGTGTACACACGATAAATACTACTTAAGTCGATATAGTTCGGGTTCTCGTCTATACCTCTCGGGTCTCCTCAGTTTGACCAACCCTTCTGTCCGTTGACTTTTGTTTGACCGAGTCAACTAGGTTGACTCGGGTCTTGGCACTTCATCTTCTTAGTTGTTGGATAACATAACTGAACTCACTCCAAATACCCCTGTCTTCTACTCAACCTGAACTCCGATTCACAACCCGTCTGCTAAGAACCGCCCTTGGTACCACCGGGTATAACCTCCAACAACCACCATCATAAATGCTCAACTTATCACTAAAGAGATATGATTAAGAACTGACCTAAGAAAGATTATAACTTACGAAACGTATTAGAGCCCAACCGTAGCCACTGCTGTTACACCACCACCGCCGCCGTCGTCTCCCTTCACCACCATGCTCCTTCCTTACTGTTATTACCATAACTCTCTTCCAGCCTCCCACCGTACACCACAATAACACCGGCAACCACTATTGTTACTTCAGTAACCCACCACCATCACTTATCCCAAATCGGAGCATTAGCAAGCCGCCGCCACCGTCTTATAAAACCCCTCCATCGGAACCCTACTGTCAATAAAGTTGTCGGAGCCCCAATGAGCCACTGCCGCCGTCGTCGCTTCTTTTCTGTCTTTCCTTCTCTCTGCTGCTCTATCTCTACATAATCGCCGGAGCTCCGCTGGAAACAGTGACCGGAGCTCCTCCCTCTCTCTCTCATCGGTGGTTTGTGTGGTTGTTCTTTCATCAGAGGTTAAGGGAAGGGTGGGTTGGGTATAAATAGTGGTGGGATTAAATGGTTTTAGGAAAAACCATTTAATCTCAAATGGTTTTGAGAGTGTGTGTTGTCAAGTTATGGGGAGGACAAGTGTCCTCCCTATGACTAATCAATTTGGGTTCGGGTGGGTTCGTTATCGGTTATCGGTTCAATCTCGCATGCGTATAATATTATTCCCTTCGTTATAATAATTATGTATCTCTCGGGTTTAGCTTCGTATTCGTTATATATTTTATTCTTTTACTTATTATAATACTTTAAGACGCGAAAAATTTTGGGCCCTAGGTCCGGGGTGTTACATTCTCCCCCCGTTAACGGAATTCCGTCCGCGGAATTACTTTCGTGCTATCCATTGAACATATCCAGTATATCTCATACCCGGATTCAATGTTCGGGCCTATACACCCTTGCATACATAATTCCTCTCTTAATTCCCATCATGATTTATGTGGTTCCATACTAAACCTCACGCTACTTTTAGGTTTAAAATGAATAATTTTGTACATTTGACAAGCTATGGTCTGTTTCTGGTTTGATTCTCAGTTCCATTTTTGATGCACCATTGGTGTTTATATATAGGGTGTACCGCAGCTAACCCACCACACCAATGATACTTCGTAAATGTACTGAAAATTTCCCCAAAAACTTGATAGAAAACGCATTTGTATACATACTTAATAGAAAAATCCTATGTGTGCTTCCGAAAGTTACTAGTCCTTTGAAATCTATGTTTCTAATGTCGGTTAACTTACCAGCTTAAGGGTCTTAGATCAGACTATGTTATTCAGATCCTATGTTTTTCTTACCCTAAAAAAAAATTTGTAGAATTCTTAAGGTTTCAAAATTTCCATGATTCGTAAGGTATGTCATGGTAACGAATTGTTAAGGACCTAAGAAATTTAGACATCCAGCCGCGCTATATTTTTATCCGTATCAAGGGCATATAACTTTCCCTTTTGGTGTCCTAGCTTTTGTTTGCTTCTAAGGTAGGATTAAAAGATCTTACTACTATTTTTGGACTGAGTTCTCTTATTCTTGCCAACGAACGTTCATGCTCTCCCCGTTAGAATCTTCCTTATATCATTTAACAGGTTTCATTCTAATAACTCATTACTAAATTACAAGGTTATGGTACTAGTCCGAAGATTTTAACACTAAGTCTAGAGATAAATAGGGTACTTAGAGTGACGGAACTTGTATCAATCTTTCAAATTTCATCAATTAGTGTTTAATCTTAGTTTCTTTGCTTAGCGGGGAGGAAAGTTCATGGTGAGTAGTTCATTTTTCGAACGTGGGTTACTAATTTTCTTCCAATTTTCCTGTTTATGTTCATATTTACACTTAACCATATTTCTTAACACTTAAGATCTTAATGACCACCTTAGCTATTATCATCAACCTCTTTCTCGGTAACCGAGTTGTTACTAGCTAATTGAGTTTACCATCACGCTTATTGGTTTATTCTAAAGGGAATGGGAGCTATCCTTGTTTATTTGTTCAAGAAGGTTCTAAGGTTTGTTGTATCGAGCCTTATAAGATTGTGCCACTCGTAAAACTTCAACATATTAGACAATGGGTAATGTACTCAAAGCGATGTCATTGTCGACTAAGTCATGGTAGTCCTTACTTAAGTTTTAATTCTAGCTTCTTTTGGTTGCCCAATTAAGATACTTACGTCAACAATTACAACCTTTCACTATGGTTTTATGGCTTTCAAATTGGTTTTCGGGCAGTCACATTCTTCTAAACAGGTTAAGTAGTAACGAATCCAGTCTCCAGTATTGTTTTTAGCCTATAGAGGGGACTATAAATCAAGTTTAAGCAAAAGGGTTCAAATATTAGTTCATCAATTGCTCTATATTTGAAGTAATATATGGAAGCTAATGTAAATCAAGTCCGCATGAGATAGTCTAATAACCCATGGTTTTAACTTTTTATCTTCGGTCTAATATTCACCCTACACACGAGCTATATAATGTTACCCCATACAATCGACAATACTATTTAGTGAGAAGATAAGACTTATCGAATTACCTATTCGCTAAACTGATCAACTCCACCTTGATATTTTTGGGTTCTTCCGAACTGGCGTGATACCTAGCTTTCAAGGTTAGCTTATAACTTGATCAAGAAAATTATCTAAAAATAATAACGTCCTACCATAGTCAAGGAGATATATATATATATATATATATATATATATATATATATATATATATATATATATATACACACACATATGTAAATTAAAAGTTTATGCATCTCAATAGTCGGGGCATATACATATATATATATTATCATATTGCCAAGTTGTGCCAAATATACCTAGTTCACCTCCTTTAGTATGGTTACACAAGTATGTTTAGTTTCAAACGTTTACTATCGTCATGTAAGTGCATCATATATCATTTCATCTCTCTAACATAGTTCGTTTCTATGTACTAGTTCATGATCATTATGGTTAACCTTCACAATTTTTGGCGACTCTTCGGATTTCTTAGAACTTTCGCGTGCCTGTAAATTCACGATTACGTGATATCAAGTGTAATCGTCAATTTACCTCACAAGATCGTCCTAATAATTTCCGTCGTAGTCATCATTAACATATCACAAAGTCCGTTCACTAGTCAAACTGGTTCTAAGTCCTGGTAAGCATCCTAGTGTGTTCAGGCACTCAAGTTTTAACTTATTTCGTTTCTTACTCTGGCCAGTCTTTTGTAGTTTCAAGGCATTCCCTAGCTAGGTAGTCTTAGAGCCTTAAACGCTAAGTTCTCTAAGTTGTCCTGGTGTAGCATAGGATATCTGGAGATATCCTATTCCGGTACATCCGTTGCTCTGATACCAACTGTAACAACCCGACCAGGAGGGGGCTGGACGTTACGACAGTTTGGTAACAGACTTGCACAACGGAAGCAACGGTAACAAATATTTATTTGTTTATACAATATCTAATCCAAAAATGTAAATACACAACTAAAATAATTAGACTAGTAACTATGCAGGGACGAGACGCGGCGGTCGTCGAAGCAGCTGGCGAGTTGTTATCCTCTAATCAATCCGATCTCTACACGTGCCAATCTCTAGAAGCTCTAATCCACATAAACTAGCAAATACCTCGCATTACCATCCATTCGTCTGCAGTACCTGAACACATGCTTAAAAAGAGTTGGGTCAGCAATTACGCTGGTGAGTCCGTATAAGTAATAAAGTGGATCCAAAACAAGTTTATCATATCAAAGCCAGTTTACAAAGTTTACACAGTTTAACACAATTCAACAACGTGATGCACAAGCGACACCTCAACCCTAAACGAAGAATCAATAACTGCCATATTGATCCAGTGGCAAAATATATGCCGCAATGGTCTTAAAACCTTAGTGGAGGGTTTCCCGGGCCCCTAAGTCCCGAGTCCACCATGCGTGGGGGATTCCCCAAGTAGTACTACCCATATATTATGTGGCTTACCTCTAAGTTAATGAGTGTCAGTATTATCCGGCAGTCTGTATCTTGTCACGTCAAACAGTTTATAAAACAGTTTACACACAGAAGCATGCATTCACCCCAAAACATTTATAAAACAGAAAAAGGGGAGTGGTATACGGACTCACCTTTGGTTGCATAATAATAGTATATCACTCCATCACATAGTTTCCCAAGTCGGGTGCCCATCTATCCCTGGTACACAAGGTCCTATGATAATTACAAGCATTTAGTGGGTGTAACCGAACATCGCGGTTTCACGTGTGGACGACTAGGACATTGATTGTTAATGTTTACCTCGAGTCCTACTTGTGTCTACTACTCATTTTGCAATTAGCGACTAAATATCCCATGTCTATGTTATGGCGTCTATATAGTCCTTCAAGTTCCAAAAGTCGTATCATTAATTATGTGAATGTACGTATGGTTATCTAAGACCTCACATCCAAATGTCCACTTTATAGTCTTGTATCTAATGGTGTACGTCCAAATTAATACATCTTAGGGCTCGGCGTCCTAGTCGTTTGTCTCTTATCTTGTCAAATTGTTCAAGTTATGTTTTACGCCTTATACTCATGGTCAAGTCTCTAATTTCAATGTTCCAAGTGTCCTTCCTATATTCCAATTATTAATCTTCCACTATGGTCGATTTACTATATGTCTAAGTCTATTATTTCTTGATATTATCATAATTATAATATTCGTCAAATGTCCAAATATCCATGTGTTTAATCCGTATACTATACATCATTACTATTCCTTATGTCCCAATTATCATTATCACCAAAATGTCTCATAATATGTAACATCTAAGTAATATTGTAAGTTCACTTGCTATTTCATATCTTGTATACTTGTCCATTATTTAGTTTATACACTTGAGGTCGGTTCAATGTGTTAGTCGAGGTCCCACACGTGTACACACGATAAATACTACTTAAGTCGATATAGTTCGGGTTCTCGTCTATACCTCTCGGGTCTCCTCAGTTTGACCAACCCTTCTGTCCGTTGACTTTTGTTTGACCGAGTCAACTAGGTTGACTCGGGTCTTGGCACTTCATCTTCTTAGTTGTTGGATAACATAACTGAACTCACTCCAAATACCCCTGTCTTCTACTCAACCTGAACTCCGATTCACAACCCGTCTGCTAAGAACCGCCCTTGGTACCACCGGGTATAACCTCCAACAACCACCATCATAAATGCTCAACTTATCACTAAAGAGATATGATTAAGAACTGACCTAAGAAAGATTATAACTTACGAAACGTATTAGAGCCCAACCGTAGCCACTGCTGTTACACCACCACCGCCGCCGTCGTCTCCCTTCACCACCATGCTCCTTCCTTACTGTTATTACCATAACTCTCTTCCAGCCTCCCACCGTACACCACAATAACACCGGCAACCACTATTGTTACTTCAATAACCCACCACCATCACTTATCCCAAATCGGAGCATTAGCAAGCCGCCGCCACCGTCTTATAAAACCCCTCCATCGGAACCCTACTGTCAATAAAGTTGTCGGAGCCCCAATGAGCCACTGCCGCCGTCGTCGCTTCTTTTCTGTCTTTCCTTCTCTCTGCTGCTCTATCTCTACATAATCCCGATGTGTGTGTGTTGGTTTCCATTAGGAGGAAGGGATGGGTAGGTTGGATCGTCGCCGGAGCTCCGCTGGAAACAGTGACCGGAGCTCCTCCCTCTCTCTCTCATCGGTGGTTTGTGTGGTTGTTCTTTCATCAGAGGTTAAGGGAAGGGTGGGTTGGGTATAAATAGTGGTGGGATTAAATGGTTTTAGGAAAAACCATTTAATCTCAAATGGTTTTGAGAGTGTGTGTTGTCAAGTTATGGGGAGGACAAGTGTCCTCCCTATGACTAATCAATTTGGGTTCGGGTGGGTTCGTTATCGGTTATCGGTTCAATCTCGCATGCGTATAATATTATTCCCTTCGTTATAATAATTATGTATCTCTCGGGTTTAGCTTCGTATTCGTTATATATTTTATTCTTTTACTTATTATAATACTTTAAGACGCGAAAAATTTTGGGCCCTAGGTCCGGGGTGTTACAGATTATTAAGGACATAGTAAGTCGTATGTTCTTGCCGTTTATCATACAAGTTGTTCACCCGACTTGTGGACCCTTGTGTCAGGTATATATGGGCCATAGTTCGTGCGTGTGACAATTATTATATGATTCATATGTAAAAGGTATGGCTTCATGAATCTTGAGCATTTTGTTGCAAAAACGTATCTATTGATAACAAAATGGACCACACATGTCGTCATGGGTTATGGATTGTTCCCAATCTGACACGTGTGGTCGTTTTATAGCAAAACAAGGGATTTAAGACATGTTTAGGCCTTTGTAATATCCAAGCTAGTATTAACATATGTTATGGTCTTATTAACATGCGTTATAATAATAGCCGATTGTTTTGCATGATATGTTGTTCTAAATCTGGTTGTTTATCATGCCAAAAGCGACTCAATTGTGTAAATCAATGTACAAGGGATGATCATGAGTGTATGTAAGTGTGTTTTCATGAAATCATGTACATTTATCCTCAAAATGCGGTGAGGTGCCGAGTATGTATATATTTATATGTTTGGTTCAAAAATCGGTTTCTTGACATAATTTAAAGCCGTGAGGGGTTTATAAAGTGTTGATCACAATATGGGTGTATTATCTAGGCTTGTTCGTGTCACATTTGAGTGTGGTTAGCCCATGTGTGAAACATATATGTAAAAGTTCAAGTGTGTGCTAGAAATCGGTATCAATCTATAATAACAAGGCAAGGCCTTTGAATATAACTATCTTTGGTGTGTTGTGAGGTCGAATATATGGTGTTCAAGGGTCTTGGGGCTAGGTTAACATGTGAGCCGATTGGTGTATGGTGGATATAAAGTGAGATTATAGTTAAATAACTTACCTAGTCGAAATGATGGTGAATGCCGATTGATGGGATCTCCTAACCTTCACTCGAGCTTCCTAATCTAGTGCCTTGGTGCTTGGAATAGGAAATGGGTTTTGTTTTGGGGTGAGGGGGTTCGGCCGAGAATGATTCAAGAGAAAGAAAGAGTGCCTGTGTGGGAAGTGAGGTTGTTCAATCTTCTTCTTATATAGGGCCGATCCAATTGATGACAAGAACATTAGTGGCAAGCTTAATCACCTTGGATGGAGTGATGACTCTTGATCTCAATCATCAAGAGGTGTAAGTTATGATACCATTCCTTCCATGCTTCCATTCGATTAGTTGTACAAGGGTGTGTAGTTTAGGAATGGTTGACTAGCTAGGATGATTGTCATAGTTTGTTTTGGTGTTGAAAGTGGTGTATGTTGACAACTAGCACAAGCCCATTGTCCTTTATGGCCTTCGGCCGATTACAAGACAAAAAGGATTGTCCTCTATCTTGGGTGATAGTGATGGATCACCATTGCTTCTTTCTTGTAGCCAATTGGTGCTCCGTTTCCGAGGGAGGTTCTTGTAAGTTTGTGTTTGAAAGTGACATAAGATGGAGTTGGAAGGGGCATTCGGCCTAGAACAAGACAAGGGAAGGATCAAGTTATTTGGGGGTTGAGATCATATGCTAAGAAGAGTGTGTTCATGATGTCATTATACCACATTCATGTATGTTTTGGACATTCCTTGGATAGTGACATGACATGGTTTTTGGGTTGATAGTCTTCGGCCGAAACATAGGTGCAAGGGTGATCATTTGTTTTGGTTAAGATCATGGTTTTGGATAATGTGTTGTCATCAAAAAGTTTCCAAAGTGGTATAAGAATGATTGGGGATTCTTGTCTCATATCGTTCCTTGTTTTTCGGCCCATAGGAAGACAAAACTACATTTGTGGCAACTTCCATAATCTTGACAGTATGAAGGGTTTTCGTTTTGGTGCAATTGTGGTTGTCATGGGGTATGGGAGGTAAATAAATCATCTATACTAGATATATAGTGTCGAGTGTGTATGTATATATGTGTAGACATTAGTTTTAGTTTGATAACACATACGCACATATGTGCCATGTGTATATGTTTACATATATACATAGGTGTGTTGTTGGTTATAATAAGGATATATGTGGTATGCGGTGTGTCATAGATATCCATCATTGGTAGAATTTAGTTGTCGGATGTAAACATATGGTAACATTAGTGATCATGTAAGATATATATATATACATATGTTATCGTGGAGTTTTCATGTGTTATTGGGTATTATCAACTTGTGATAACACATGCTTGTTCCTTGGGAGTGTTTCACGATTTGTGTGGGTGATAACCTCAGAAAGACACTTTTTCAATTGTTCAGGCTTGAGTGGATTGTGTGGAATTATGTAATTTCCCGCTTTAGTATTGTCACGTGTATTGTTGTTTTGTTCCTGTGTAGTAATCGAGTATTCAGTTGCTCTCTGTTGAGCATGTGATTGGCTTGACTGTTCAATGCCAATTGCCTTGTATAGTCTGGATGTTGTATGCATAAACGGATAATCTATTGAGTGTCCCTCAATACCTCATGCTTTACTAGACTGGGGGGGGGGGGGGGATAATGTGTGTAAAATGTCTAATTATGCACATGAAGTGACAGAAATAAATAGAATGCGTACGGATGTTGACCTGGACCGTTGACTTGTGTCACACATGGTAGGTCTATCTACCTTGGAGTTTTGATGTGTTACTGACCTTGATAAAAATATTATTGTAAAACACACCAGAATAAAAACAATCGAAAACAATTAAGCAAAGATTAAAGACTTTATTGACAATCGAACGAATACATGAAAAGAATTAGAAAGAAACAGATTACAAATAGTGATACTAATCAAAGCCCTAGGTCAGATTTATAACCCTAATTTGACATCTATCTGATCTTAACGAACTTAACAAACTAACTTCTATTTTGACACAATTAGTCCTTCAAGTTCAGGACACTTCTTACAAACAAACTAAAACACAGTATAACACTGAATAAACTTTGAGACATTGGTAGAACCCCCCCCCCCCCCAGAACTTTATCAGGCCTATGGAAGCAGATGTTTCAGGTTGGACAGATGTTTTAACCGGTTGACTTTCACAGTTGACTCTTGATTTGACTCACATTTCTAACAATCTTCGCATTGAATCAATCAATCAAGATCTATCCATCTTCCTAACCATCCAAACACGAATCAAACATCATTCCTTCACTGATTTGATCACCAAAATCAGCTCCATTCAGTTCAGTCTCACCTAGGACCATTTTGACCCATTTCATTGATTTTGTCAAAACAAATGGTCCTGATTCTGCACAATCTATAGCTGACCCATGTTGTAGTTTACCTTCCCAACTCACAACACCTTCAATATCCTGTAATGAACAGCCTGTTATGCACTTATTTCTGTACACACTTCCTGCATTATCAGCCATAACAAACTTTATGACAACTTTACCCATGCCACCAATTTTGTCCTCAAACATCAACACCTATTTTCATGCCTATCAACACTACCCAAGCATCATTTTCACATAATGAACACTTTTCATCATTCATTATCTTCCACCACTTGGCCATATCTCCTGAATTGACAGATTCCTCACAAGTCAAAGGCTTCAAAAACTTCACAGTTGCCTTCCTTGTCATGTCCCTTTCAACACAGAACTTACTTTCTCTAAAACCAACCCTGCACATCTAAACATCTCTCCCTGCACACTCACCAGCCGCCACCTTAACCAGAACAGGCTGCAACTCTCCTTGTACGTGCTCCACCTTAGACAAAACACCCTTTAAACATAGCCCAAACCTGCTACTTTTTACCCTTGGCTTCTCAACATCTAGTCCACATATCCTAATCATCTTTACGCCACCAAAATACCCCAAGAACACGACACCTTCTGCTCTTGATTCACTCCTTTCTTGACTAAATCCCACATTCATCTCAGAGCCAAATACCTTCCATTTTTTACCCTTGGTAACCAACTCATGTTTCCATGCCAAAACATCTACCCTTACCATTCTTGGAAGAACATCTATACTGGACAACAGACTATCACCTCCACCTAGAGCCAAACTCATTGATTTCCCATATAAATCACTATGAACATAACCTAGACTCTTGACTGATTGAATCCTCTTAGAATCCTTAACCTTGTGATACTTCTCATCACACAACTTTCATAAAACTCTAAGACATTATCCTGTAACCCATCAACACCCTTCTGTTTACATAAGTCATTCAACCTATGTCCAATTATGTGATCAATAGACTCTATCACATGAGGCACATCATGACCATCAATAACATAGACATTATTCCATTGCCTAGTTCCTGACATCACTACCATTTGTCCTTTCATAACAATGGCTTGACTCAATCACATTCATTGTCCACCATGAATGTGACAATTCCAATCCCCGGAATCACATAAGTCTTGCCATCACCCATCTTGACCACACCAAGATCATTATATTTCAATTCCCTGAAATACCCTAATGTCACACCCTCAAATTCCACTTGCGGGGTTTACCACGAGGCGGTGACATACTAGGATCCAAGTCAACGGTCACAATAAACGACAAATATATGAATAAAATAATGTAACCAAACAATGCAATTTAAAATTACCAACTCAGTTACAGCGGAAACATTAAAAGTTTACCATCCCCAAAACGTAAGTTAAAGACAAATTTTTAAAAATTTAACACAATGCATGAAACCTAGACGCCGTGAGACCTCGTGCGCCTATCCAAAGCTGCTACCTTAGCGACCCGAGAAAACATGCTAAAAATTTCAACATACTATGCTGGTAAGTTTACAGGTTTTACAAAAACAATTTCCTTAAATGTGAAAGATCACTCCCGTTACTACTATGTTATATGAACGTTAGCTAGACGTTATGTATGTTACCACTACGATTGAAACCATTGCTGATTGTGTTGTTCCAATAGTGTGTACCCTTTGGACTACCGTCATCTCCAGTAGGCCCTGTGTGCTTGAGACAATATGCACCCGTCCGGATCCCAGACGACCCAGGTGGGGCTTGTTAGGTCCAATAGATCTATCCACAATTCCCCGCTATATACCTATATTAATGGTTTCCTTGGGATTTAGATGAGTCACATAGTAAACAAATGATAACCATAGTATAACATGATCTTTATGTATCCAAAGTGTGTAGCATGTTTCTCCCCCATGAGAAAGTGTGTGAAGTGGGGCCGTGAAACTCACCTTAGGTTGCGTTCTTGAAAATAGAATAACTCAACAAAGCGATGATAGTCCCTAATACCGGCGGCATCTCATAAAGTGTGTATGAGTGTTTTGACTAATAACCGATAGGTTAACTAGTCCCCGATTGTCCAGATCATGACTACGTGTTTGAAATGTGTTTGAATGTTGATCCGACACACAAGACAGACTCGACATCCCGATGCTGACCCGTTACATTACTTGATCAAGTATACATAGTTTACATACAAGAAATCCACATAAAACACTTTTAGCTTACATGAAATTTCCATTTCTGCGGTCGAAGGTTCGAATGAAAGTTTGTAAATTTGGTTCGTGCCATTTAATGGGTCGAATGGAAACTTCCTGATTTGGTTTGACCCTTCGAAGGGTCGAATGAAAATCTGGTTCGACCCACATTCTGCTGAACCAACTAAACGGACAAAACCCCATCAAGTCTGATCGAAACCTTCATGAAATGCGGCAATTCACAATAGTCAACTTTATCTATACTACCCTCATGTAACCCTACCATTTATACTCATAAATCCGACCATTTCACATAGCAATTTACAACTTACCCAAAATAGCAAATTTTGAAAATGTCACAACAATTGCATGAAATCTTTACCTAAAAAGGAAACTATCAAAATAACCTCATGTACAGATCAATCAAGCACATATTTACATGTGTTAGTGAATCCTAAATCATATCATTATCATCATCATCATGAACAAACCCTAGATCTAGCATAAAATCCCCAAAATTGGTGAAAATACATCAAACATCAATTAGACATTAAAACATCCATAAATCATGTTCCAAATCAGTCCTAAATCATCTACATAACATCTATATATCATTTCATAACACATAACACATAAACAAATCATCCAGCATCATTAGCATTTGGGTTTTTATAAGAAAACTCATTATTCATGTATGGATCTAGTTTAGAAAGATGTTAGAAAGGTTTTTATTCATGAAAACTCATTTGAATCAGATCTGGACACTTAGGGTTTGATAAAAACGTATGAAATTTGATTAAAAAGGGTTTAGATGATGAACACACCTTGAATCTTCACTTGTTTTGATTATAGAACGTGTTTTAGCTTTAGGATCTAAAACACGAGGGCAAAAACTCCTTTCTACAGGTTTGGGGTTGAGAGAGAGCACTTGGAGGCGAGTTAGGGTTGTGAAATGGTGAAAATGTGGTAAAGTGTTATATTTATACCCACCTCTCATTCGCCCATTCTAAAGGTCGAACCAAACAATTTGGTTTTGGTTTGTGCCTTTTGATCTTTCATTCGACCCCCCATTAGGTCGAATGAAAAATGCAGTTTTTCATGTTTGATCTCCGATTCATAATCTTGCCATTTTAACACATGTTAACACACCTTAACACATAAACATGCATTTTTAACACATGCTAACATACCTAATCACATAAACATGCATTCACAGGTTGTACATCATTCATAGGACATTCAATACTTGATAACTCAATCCAACAATGTAATTTCACCAACAACGGGACTCAAGACTTATGTGTGTGTGTGTGTGTTTCCCCCAATGATTCCCTGAACCATTGAACCCTGAACAATACGTAAGTGTAAATCAACTCCCAATGATTCCGTAAATCATTGAACCGACTCAACTGACCTAGTTAAGTATGTTACGTAAATGTTTTTGCTAAGGTAGACTTATATGTTTGCAAAAGTATTAACCCGAGTTTGCCGGGTGTCACACCTGAATCCATCACCCTACTTTCAGAACAGAATTCATCACATGTCACCACAAGAACATCAGAACCATAGTAACCTTCTGATGAATCAGCTTGTGGACTGTGATCATTCATACTACTCTGTTCTCTCCTTCTTTTCTTCAATTCAGGGCAACCTTGATTCTCCCCTGAATCTTGAACCCTTTTGATGATCTTTACTTCTCACCAAAAGCCCTTCTCCACCTTCTTTTTTAGGTTCAGCCCTTCTCTTCAATTCTTTTGAATTCAAGGCTACAAGAACATCATCCATGGTGAGAGTTTCTATCCCATACATCAGGGTATCAACAAAATGTTCATAGGATTTAGGCAATGATGTCAAGAAGATTATTGCCTGATCTTTGTGACACCCGGCAAATTCAGGTTAATACGTTTACAGACATATAAGTCTACCTTAGCGAAAACATTTATTTAACGTACTTAACTAGGTTAGTTGAGTCAGTTTGCATTTACGTATTGTCCAGGGTTCAACGATTCAGAGGATTATTGGGAGTATCATACGCACACACGAGTCTTGAGTTCCGTTGTTGGTGAAATTACATGGTTGGATTAAGTACTAAGCATGAATGTGTTAGGATGATTAGAAATAATTGACATATGTTAGAATTGCATGTTTATGTGTTAGGATGAATTAACGTGTGTTAAAATAGAGTTAACATGTGTTAAAATGGGTTAAAACGACAAAATCATAGAAATCTGGAAACTGGTTCGACCCCCCTTGGGGTCGAACCAACTCCCAAATTGTTGAGTCAACCCTTGTAATGGTCGAATGAACTTTGGTTCGACCCTGCAAGGTTGCGAACCAATGCTGACTATAAATACCATACTTTGTAACTTTTTCATCATTTCACAACCCTAACTCGCCTCCAAGTGCTTTCTCTCAACCCCAAACCTGTAAGGAGGAGTTTTTGACCTCGTTTTTCAGATCCTAACTTAAAAACAAGTTCCATAACATAAGCAAGAGAAGGTTCAAGGTGTGTTCTTCATCTAAAACCTTTTAATTAAACTTCATTCGTTTTTATCAAACCCTAAGTGTCCAGATCTAATTTAAATAAGTTTTCATGGATAAAAACCTTTCTAAACTAAATCTATTCATTAATTATGAGTTTTCATGCAAAAATCCTTATGCTAATCATGTTTAAATGAATTGTTATGTGTTGTATGATGTTTGAATTATGAATAGATGATACGTTAATGATCTAGGACTGTTTTAGATGATGATTTATGGTTACTATAAGGTATATCAGATGATTGATGGATTTTCACCCATTTTGGGGGTTTTATGTTAGATCTAGGGTTTTGTTTTGATAAGTATTGATGGTAATAGGATTAGGGATTCATTGTACACATGCAATATGTGAATATTGACCCGCATATAAAGTTATTTTGATAATTTTCCATTTTGGGTAAAGATTACATGCATTGATGTGACATTTCCATAATTTGCTATTTTGGGTAAGTTGTGATTACTACTTGAAATGGACGGATTTCGGGGCATGAATGGTAGGGTTTTATCGGGATAGATTAGATGATATCAACTGCTGTGATTTATGATGTTTCGTGATGTTTTTGGACTGTTTTGATGAGATTTGGTGCGTTTTATGAGTTTTGTAGCAATTGGGTCGAACGAAAATTTGGTTCGCTCTTTCTAAGGGTCGAACCAATTGTTCAAAGGTCGAACCAACCCTTCAACAACTCATTCAACCCCTGTAGAGGTCAGACCAACTGGTTCATTTTCTGGTTCTGACCCCACGACTGCAGAAATGTGATTTTTGGTTCAAACTAAGTGTTTTATGTGTGATTCTTGTATGTAAACCATATGTACTTGATCAACTTGTGTAACGGGTCACCAACAGGATGTCGGGTCTATCCGGAGTGTCGGGTCAATGTTCAAACACATTTTTAAATCATACGTAGTCATGATCTGGACAATCGGAGACTAGTTAAGCTACGGGTTATTAGTCTAGTATCTTATACACACTTTATGATAGGTCGCTTATAGTTGGGACTATCAGCTTGTGTCGGTTATTCTTTTGATAAGAAGACGCAACCAAATGTGAGTTTCACGGCCCCACTTTAAGTGTTTTTGTTTTCGGGGGAGAAACATGCTTCATACATGGATTCTTAAAGATCATGTTATACTAGTGTTACGTTTTATTTTACTATGCAATTCTTTTTAAGTCTCGGTGAATATCATGAATATGCGGGATGCATAACGGGGGAAATGTGGAAAGATCTAGGACTGACGAACCCCACTCGGGTCAACTGGGAGCTGGACGGGTGCATATTGTCTCGGTCATAAAAACCTACCGTGGGACGGTAGTTCAATGGCAAATTCATGTAACATCAAGTCAGTAATGGTTTCCAAATCGTAGTAGTATCTTTCTTACGCCTAGCTAGCGTTCTTATAACATAATAGTAACGTGAATGATCTTTCAAAATTTATAAAACGTTTATTATAAAAACCCGTGAACTCACCAGCATTATGTGTTGACATCTTTAGCATATTTTCTCAGGTCGCTAAGGTAGTAGCATTTGGATAGGCGCACGTAGTCGCACGACGTCTAGTTATCATATGCATGTTTTATAACATTTTTCAGTTTATTAATACTTAGTGGTTTGGATTGTAATCATACTTTGCTTCCGTTGTACTTAATGGTCTTTTGAAAATGAAATGGTTTATCTTACGTATTTTTATTCATACAGTTGTCATTTATTGTGACGGTTGACTTAGATCCTGGTGTGTCACGCGCCTCGAAGTAAAACCCCCCAAGGGGAATTTGAGGGTGTGACAATCTTCTTCATCAAGTTCAACTTCAATGCTTTCAAGATCCAACTCCAACTTGTTGAGTTCATATGTGGATCCTCCATCGTCTTCCCATAGCCCATCTGAAAGGTATACAACCTTTTCTTCAAGTACAGCCTATTAGCCAATGATTTAGTCATGTACAATGGCTCCAATTTAGCCCAAATCCCTACTGCACTTGTTTCTTTGGACACCTCCCTTAAAACTCTCTCACAAAGGCTCAAGATGATTGCACCATGTGCCTTTTCCAGCACATCTTTCTTCTCCTTCTCTGTTCAAGTTGCAGGCAGGTTTGCTTCACCCAATAGAGCATCACTCACCCCCTGATAAACTAACAGAGCCCTCATCTTGACCCTCCACAGACTGAAATCGTTCTTCCGATCAAACTTCTGTAATTCGAACTTGGTAGTCACCATTGAATCGATAGAATTGTTCTGAATCTAGCCAACCAGGCTCTGATACCAATTGTTATTTTCTGGTGTTTTTAAAACAAATATATTGTTTAGATCATAGAAAAGACACAAAATATTAAAATCTAAATGTCAAATTACAAAATAACAACTATTTGTCATCTAACCCATATCAATTTTTACAAAGTAAATCTCACAATATTGTTCTCTTGTAATTTGTAGTGAGATATGATACTTTCAACCGTAACCCACAAGTACGACATACCCCAAGGTCCACATTCAAACCGGCACCATTTGATCAAGAACAATCTTGTGTTAGTTACTTACATTAAGAAATAAAAGTCGTACATACTTCACCCAACTACATAGAAAAAACATACCAAAGTAAATCCCATAAAGATGGAAATGGTGATAAGAAGAATTGGTTTCTCCTAAATTGGTTAAATGAGATTGACGCATTCTATTGATACAAATTGGGAATTGCATCTTTATGTGTCAAATCCCTTTCTATTGATCTTTCACTGATTCACACTTTTCTTCAAGTCACCATCCATTATCATCTTTTGTGACACTTGAAGACAATCAATCACTATCAACAACCAAAAAGAAAACACGATGAGGACTTAAAGACCAACCAAACTTGCTTACTATCTAACTTGGAGTTATATAGGGAGGACCCATCTAAAAGAGTGTCATTTGATCATTCCAAACCACTCGTGTGAGGGACACCATAATTCCTTAAATAATGAAACATACGTTTGTTATCAATTAATGCGTAGCTAGAGATAGGATTTCCCATGCTTTGTACATAGGCGTACGGACTAAAGGTGGACCATTCTAGACGATATTATTGTACACCTAAGGCTATGTGTATTGGGATGTTTGACGGGGCTTGATAGATTAAAATATTAATAAAGTAAGATGATGGGCTTGATGGAAGCTTTAGACTATGTGGTATCGTTGATGCAAGTCTTGGGAAGCTTTGTCGTCACGTCAGCATAAAGTGAGACAACCTTGGTTTTAGACAACTTGAGGACTACCCAAGGGTGTGGGGATAGTATTCCTTGGTAGTCCTCCACTCATATTGGTCACCATTTATTTTTTATTTTCTAATTTTAACTAAGTAAATAATTAAAATAAATAGCATAAAAGTCACATAATATTAAAAAAAAAGTTACAATGAAGTAGACATTAAAAAAAACACTGAAACCTAAAAATAAAAAAAAAGTTATGAAACCTAAAAATAAAATAAAAAGTTACCCAAACCTAAAATAAAAAAAAAAAGTGGCTGAAACCTACAAATTTTTAAAAAAACTGAAACCTTAGAAAACACCTAAAAATCGACATTAAAAACGCAACAATTGTCATGCGAGAAGATGGGGGATGCTCAATTCTTCCCTGTGAGCATCCCGATGGTCTTCTTGTGTGCGTTGGATTGCCGCTCATTGGGTAATACCAGGGTTCCCCTCCATCGTGGCTTGAAATAGGATGTTCCACCTCATACACCTTCTTTGTAAAGTCCGTCACTTACTAGCGAGTTGATCCGCGGTGCGGTGATTTGTTTGTCGTAAACGATTGTATTCCGCCAAAACGTTATTCCAAAAAGAAGAAGAATTTACTTCTTCATCCGTCGTCCCTTTGATATTGATCTAGGCTGTCACCAACTTGATCTCGTTATCGGAAGTCCAAGCCATTGTTTGGAAAATAGGTAGGTTTTTATAGTGGGATAAATGGTATTTTTTTTTTTATTTTCAAAGGTTATAATATAAAAAAGAGGGCCCCACAATTTCAAACCAACCAATCACCATAGACGGCCACAACGTCCATTTCTAGCCGTTTTGGCCGGGTTCGGACCGGGAGGGGGGTGTTCGACGGGGTTGGACATCGTCGACTGGCCAAGGACGCCCCATACCACATAGTATTATGTAAAGTAGGTGTGTAGTGGATGAGAGGCTTGATGAGGACTTGATAATCATTGAGTAATCATTGCTTAAATATTGTTTTTTATTTAAGTATATAAATTTTAAAAATAAATAACATTTCATTAAATAAAAAAACATTACAAATACTAAAAAAAATTATAAATACTTAAAAAAATACAAATACTAAAAAAAGAAAAATTACAAATACTTAAAAAGAGAAAAAAATACAAATACCAAAAAAGAACAATTACTCAAAGATTATATTTTTTCTCGATTAGGGCCTTGCGTTTTAGACACATTTCCAAGGCTTTTCCGGTAAAGTGGTCGTGCGACTTCGAGTAAAACTCAAAGTCGCGTTCAAATTGCCGATCCCTTGTAAGCTCGACCACCTCTCGATTGTCTTGGATACGTTGAGCCCTGATGTCGCGTATGTCTTGAAGGCGCTGGTTCATCTCGAAAAACACTTGGCTCAACTCGGCTACCCCCGACGATGACTCCGTTCTCGTGGCTCGACCACTCCTTCGACCGGGCAGATGTGGTAACTCATCCTCCCCTTCCTCCCCCACAAAATACAAATTTTCTTCGGTGTTTATAGCGATCTTTCGAGCGTCGGGCGTTGGCATTTTGGGATCAACCGACTCGGAGGTCTTTGACTTCTTTTTTGGCCTTATATTTCTAGACCTTGGAGCTATTACGTATGAGCCTCCAAACCTTCAAGTACTGAAAATTCCAATGTGTGGCTTAATATTCTTCCAAAGCCGCCTCCAAGATCATCTCGTCGTTATTGCCGCTTTTCCAACCAAACTTTGTGATTTGATAAATGGCTTGAAAATTTGTGCATTTCCTGTTAATATCACTCCACTTGCCCGAAATGGAATCCGGGGCCGGTAATTTTCCCCTACCAACGAAACCAAGAAATATTACGCGAATTCGTCTCCAAAACTCATATTTATTTTGGTAGTATGCTAAAATAATAAACCAAAAAAATATATAAGTGCACGTTAAAAAATAGCATGTATAAATTAATATAACATAACAAAAATATATATCTTACTGATGTGCCGAGATTTTAACATGTTTTATGCACATGTTTTCACCCGTTTTGCACCTAAAATCATGCTTTTATCTTAGTTTATCAAGATTTATCTTTCTTTGTTGATAATTGCAGGAGTTGAGGTCGAAAAGTGAAAAGAAGTGAAAAACGGCACAAAACAGCATAAAAAGGCAAGGAATTGAAGACTTTGAAGCTGCGCCAGATGCAGCACAGCCGTGCATGGGCATGCAACTGTCCCGGGTCAACAAGTCAACATTTCCAAGTCAGCAACAGGCAAAAAGTCAATTGTTCCGACCTGCACGGGCGTACACACCCCTATGCACGGTCGTGCACACCCCAGTGCACGGCCGTGCACTTTGATGCGTGCTGCTCAAGGCTTCAACCGACCAAGACTGGCAGTGTACTGATGAGCACGGCCGTGCCACCGACCTGGCACAGGCGTGCACCACCTGATGTCCAACAGATTCTGTGCAAAAGGACTCTGCAACAGTACTAGCTGTCAAGCAAGGGCGTGCCACAACAAGATGAACGGGCGTGTAGGGCTTGATTTGCCTATAAATAGAGGCCTCCACTCCACACTTTGATCATCTCATCCTACCCCTAAACCTCTACTTGCTCCACGAAGTATCAGCCACCTATGGGACTTGTAGGTGTCCTTTGGAGCTTGGGATCACTCCATAAACACTAAACTTGAGAGAGAAACAAACCGATATCACCAAAAATCACTAGAAATCTACATACAACCCTCACCATGTTTTGTACACAAAACCAACCTTGTGAGCTTGTTGTATCAACCATGCTAGGCTAGATTTCTCTTGGTGTTGCTAGGGTGATAATGTAACTTGGTATGAAATAAATAGTTTATTTATGCTTCAAGCTAACCTTAACTCCACGTGTAGAGGTTAGCCCATTTGTGTTTGGAAACATTCACACTTTGTGGCTTAATCCTCGGCTATCAAAATCTCATTTAGGGTCGGTACAGTCTTTATACTTGGTCCCAGTGATAAGCTAAACTTGGTCATGCAACATAGCTTCATGGTCTATGTGATAGCTTGGGCGCAACCCAAGGATTGGTGAACCCGTGTTGGATAAAAAACGGTCTTTATTTTCTTCCATTACTATATTGCCGCACAATTAGCAATAGGCCAATCGCTTTTGAAAAATTAATTAGTTCTAGTAGGGGTAGCCTGAGTGGAGTAAGCCACGACTCCCCTATGATGTCAAGCGGAAGCTTGTTCAGCTATGCTCCAGTCACCGATAAGTTAAACCTAAAATAAACTAGTAGTTAAATGCCAATATTGCAACATTGGGGTGTGGTTTCTTTGGGGTTGGGTTAACACAGTCTCGGGCAATCCTCCCCTCACTGTTGAGAAGTGAGCTTACCAGACCTGGGAGACACTCAAAATAATATTAAGAACACAAATCGTTTTTGTAGTGGAGCGGTAATGCACTCATCGAACACACCACTTAAATAAAAATCTACTATTGTTTCATACCAGGCAACATCAGATCCCGAAGCAACACCTTTGTTTTGCTATTGATTTCTCTTACAGTTTACATCTCTCTTCTACTTTTCTTCTCGCACTTTAAAAACTCTTTTAGTAATTTTTAGGAAGCTCAGTAGTAAAAATCGTGTCTTTGGATTCGATACTCGGTGCTTGCTCATTTCTATACTACTCACGATAGGTACACTTTCCTGTTGTGTGGAGTTTAGAACGTTAAGCTACTAAAGTTTTAAACTATAAATTTAAAACTTAAAAGTGTCACACCACTTTGTCCGACTAAATTTCCTTTTTCACCAAGGTGTTGGGGCTCACGCCGGGAACTTGCCTTTTTAAAAGAAATAAAGTTTTAGTCTTTAAAACCCCACGCTATCATTTACAAACTATGGGATCCTCCATACGTCAATCCAGGCTCGGGCTAACGCGTACTCCTCTTCATCGTCCCACAATTGTAGGGTTTTTTTCGCGCGAGTCTCGGTTTCTTTCTTTTTATGTGAACGTCTTTGTCGCCCGATTTTTCGCTCCGGCTCCTCATTGATCGGCTGTGTCTCCGGAACATGGTTGGGCTCCGTTTGCCAAGCTTGTAATGATCCGAACATTTGAGAAGACCTAAAGATTTGAGATGACCCGAAACCTCCCATTTTGAAATTATATGTGTCTGGGTCATATCCAATGGGTTGGTTTAAGAGGTTCATAAAACCGGATTGGTTTTGAACCGAACCCGGAGCAACGGGTTGGTTAGACTCGCCGTTTGATTGAGGAGGAACGAAACCGCGATTGAATGGATTCAAAGTTTAGAGGATAGAATGTAGTGAGTGTATTTAAAATGAGATAAAGAGGATAAAATGGTGTGAAAGAATATGAGGACGATAATATGAAGTGTATGTGTTATAAAATGGTGTAGGAGGATAAAATGGTGTAGGATAAAATGTGTTTATAATATATAGTATATATAATTAGTTTTTTTTTTCTAATAAGATTCGACCGTTCAACGGTCATAAACAATCATCTCCAACGTTAAAATTTGCAGCCCTCTTCACGCGATAGCCATAACGTGAATAAGCATAGCGCCCCCATTCCGCTCAGGAGGTGATGTTCCCGGCGTTATGGTTGATCATCGCGCCCCCATCAATCCCACATAACCCCACTACGGACGCATTAATCAAAAATCATAACTGAAGTGAATAATGGAGTTTTCGTCTTGTCTTTATAGTCATGGACTCAAGGTGTCCACATACTAATAAACAAAACCAGTGGGGTTAAGGTGGTTCAATAATCAAATAGAAAATATAATACATGCATCTAACGTCATCGTTTGTTTGTAGTATTACTCTACACTTTTCATGTTGTTATAGATAATAGTTGAGTAAATGTATAACAAAAAGATTCTATTATGATTCATGCATGTATCATGGGTGGCCGAAATTTGAACAATGTGACCAAAGCTTGTGTACGAAAGAATCAAAGAAGTTGACATATGATTAATGTCGATTCCTATCCTATCATGGTTCCAACCAGGATCTCGTTTCTAAGAATTTTTGACACATTTTGGCTTATGGTGAGTAAAAAATTTGCTTGTCACTAGAAAATTCAAATTGCAACTTTTAATTTCAAACATCAATAATTCAAGTTTTAACTTTTGATTATCAAACATCAATACCTAATTTTTTTATAAAAAAATACAGGATAACCTACAAAGCATGAGAAAGAATCTAGGCCCACTAGTACAAAAAAGATCAAATAAGACGGTTGAGGAAAACTTTTTAAGACGGTTGATCAAATAAGACAGTTTAGGAAAACTTTTTAAGACGGTTAATCAAATAAGACGGTTTAGAAAACTTTTTTAAGACGGTTGATCAAATAAGACGGTTTAGGAAAACTTTTTAAGACGGTTTCTATGACAACCATAATATATTTGAGATTTGAAGTGTCTTATTTGATGTTTCAAATATAATAATTTAATGGAACCGTCTTGTAGATCGTGGCTCATTTGATTTTTCAAAATAAACCGTCTTATTAGCTCATTTTTTATCAACTAATAATAATAATTAAAACACTAAACTTCAAATTATATAAATCTTTTTGAAGTTGTTAAAGAAATATATCACAGTAATTTTTAAAATTTAAACAACTAACATCATAATCCATTTATAATTAAACAAAGATAATCCATTTAAAATTTAAACAAACACACACATATATATAGTTTTATAATATGTTCATCGATTTCATTAAAGTCTACATGTTCATTCTGAAAATTCAAAGTCACGACAATAGTTCTCCTTTCAACTAGTAGGGTATGCATCCTCTCTTGTCTTCTTTACTTTAGTCATAAAACGATGGGCAAGTTTAATATATTGATTGATATGTGATGTTAAACTTTTACAAGTATCATCAGTCAAGTTAAGTTAAAACGGTGGGGTTTTTTGTTAGGGGTGTGAATTACACGACTTGAACGTAACATGAAATTAGGGGGTTTGAGTTTAGTCTAAATGGGTTTGGGTCAGTTTCGGGTTGAACCCGCGAACTCATTTAGCTAAATGGGGTTGGGTTTGGGTCAACCCTGACGGGTTTGCCGGTTGACCCGTTTAACCCATTTATACTATATCTTTTTTACAATATGGTTTATGTTATAAATTAAATTGGTATAAGGTTTTATAATTAAAATGCAATGTTTATATACCTTTGTGTTTTTTTAGTAAACTTTTAATTTTAATATATTAGTTTGCGAAAAAAAAATCGGGTTGAACGGGTCGCATTCAGTTCAACCTGCGAATATGCGGTCCGGGTTCGTATGCATGACACAATTTTGGGGTTTGGGTCGTGTTCGGGTTCATGTAAAATTTTCGGGTTTGGGTCAGTTATCTGTCAACCCGCGAACACGACCCGTTTAGCGCGCACCTCTACTTTTTGTGGTATTCTAATAGATCGAAATTTAAGGATATCTCTCGTGAAAATTGGTGTTAATTTGTATTTAAGTAATTGTGTTGTGTAGTTTGATTGGCCTGTTTTAGGTTGGTGTTTGTTTATAGTAAAGTTAAGAAAAGTTTAATAAGGATGACGCTTGTTATCTATTTTATTGATTTTACTAAAAGCCTTTTCACTTGAATAAGCAAATTATTATAGAATTATGTTACCCTTCCTGTGGTTCGGAAAAAAATATATAGAATTTTGTGCTCCTAAAATAAATTCTGAGAAAAAGATAACATTTCATCATCCACATCATATGTATACACACACATACTATTTCAAATCATATTTACTTTTTGTTTATTTATTCATTTCAGATGGATCGTAACAATTGGATGTATGAAACTAGACGTACTAACCCGAGATTTGTGAACGGCCTTAAAAGTTTTCTTAAGATTGCTCAAGAGGATCGTGTGAGAAAAGGAAACGAGTCCATTCCGTGTCCTTGTATGGAATGCAAAAATTTCACTGACTTTAAGGAAATCAATGAAATCGAGTATCATTTGCTTAGAAATGGATTTATGTTTAATTATACTTGTTGGTCCAAACACGGTGAGTCACTTGATAATCGTAGCACAATGTCAATTAATTTAGAAGCTAATTACAATGACGAGAATGATGGTCTGCACGTTAGTGATGACGATGATAATTTAAACGAGGGCAATGATAATTTAAATGACATGTGCAATGATTTGGAAACTAATATTGACGACTATGATCAAGAAAAACTACAACAGTTACTTTTTGACGCGGACAAACCATTATATGATGGTTGCGAAAAGTTTTCTAAGCTTAGCGCCGTGTTGAAACTCTTCAACTTAAAAACAAGCAACAGTTGGAGTGATAAGAGTTTTACATGTCTATTAGAGTTATTGCATGATATGCTTCCAAAAGACAACGAGTTACCCACATCTGTATACCAAGCTAAGAAATTGATGTGTCCGATGGAATTAGATGTTGAAAGAATACATGCATGTCCGAATGATTGTATGTTGTATAGAAATCAGTTCGAAAAGTATCATACGTGTGTTACATGTGGTGAATCGAGGTACAAGCGTAAAAATGAAATTGATGAATATGATGAAGATGTGACAAAGAATGGACCACCGGCTAAATTAGTATGGTATTTCCCTATTATACCAAGATTAAAGCGTTTATTTTCTAATCCCAAAGAATCAAAGTTGTTGCGTTGGCATTCTGATGAGCGTAAGGATGATGGAAAGTTAAGACATGTGGCAGATTCACCTCAGTGGAGAAATTTTGATTATGATTATCCTGATTTTGGTAATGAGGTTAGAAATATACGTTTTGGTCTTAGTTCTGATGGCATCAATCCTTTCAGAAACATGAGTAGTAGTCATAGTACTTGGCCGGTTCTTTTATGCATCTACAACCTTCCTCCATGGCTATGCATGAAAAGAAAATACATAATGATGTCATTATTAATTCAAGGTCCAAAACAACCTGGTAATGACATTGATGTTTATTTGTCGCCTTTGATTGATGACCTTAAAACCCTGTGGAGCCCAGGGGTAGACATGTATGATGCAAATGAAAAGGCTAACTTTAAGTTAAGAGCCATGATTTTTTGCACTATAAGTGATTTCCCAGCATACGCCAATTTGTCGGGATATAGTACGAAAGGTAAACAAGCTTGTCCTGTATGTGAAAATGAAACAAACTCTATAAGATTAAAACATTGCAAAAAAACTGTGTATATGGGACATCGCCGATTTCTTCCGCGAGATCACCGTTATCGAAGATTTACAGAAGAGTTTGATGGAAATGAGGAACACGGAAGGGCTAGGAAAGGTTTTGATGCGTTTTCGCGAGTAGAAAATATGAATACTGTTCTGGGCAAAAGAACTCGTACCGAGAACATAGGTAATTGGAAAAAGAGGTCAATATTTTGGGATTTACCTTATTGGAAAAGTTTGGAAGTTCGACATTGCCTGGATGTAATGCATATTGAGAAAAACGTGTGTGATAGTTTGTTGGGTTTATTATTAAACATTCCCGGAAAAACTAAAGATGGGATTAATGTACGTAAAGACATGGAAGAAATGGGAATACGTACAGAGCTTGCCCCTGTTGAGAGAGCCAAGAGTATTTATCTTCCACCCGCATGTTATACCATGTCAAGAGAAGAAAAAAGAAAGTTTTGTCAATGTCTACGCGATATCAAAGTTCCATCTGGTTATTCTGCAAACATTAAGAGACTGGTGTCGATGAAAGATTGTAAATTGCTCGGTATGAAGTCTCATGACTGTCATGTTTTGATGACACATATGATTCCTATTGCAATTCGCGGATTGTTACCTGACGAAGTCCGACATACAATCACAAAACTTTGTTTGTTTTTCAACATGATCCACTCAAAGGTTATTGATCCCGAAGTCTTGGATAGTTGGGAGAAAGATATTTATATTACCCTTTGTGAACTAGAGATGTACTTTCCGCCATCCTTTTTTGATATAATGGTTCATCTAATATCTCATATCGTAAAAGAGATAAGGTCTTGTGGTCCTGTATTCCTACGATACATGTACCCCTTTGAAAGATATATGGGTGTGTTAAAAGGTTATGTGAGAAACCATAATCGGCCAGAGGGTAGTATTGTTCAAGGGTATACTTCCGAAGAGGTGACCGAGTTCTGCGCAGGTATTGATTTACAACATTTATAAAATAATTGAGATTTGTTCAATATAATTGACATTATAATGTTAAATATAATTGACATTATCATACCTAATTTATTACAGGGTATTTGGAAGGTGTTAAAAGCATTGGTGTTCCTAAATCTCGTCATTCAGGTCGACTTACAGGCGTGGGAGGAGTTGGTAAGAACTTAATCACCCCACATTCTGATGAGTTACAAATTGCTCATTTTACTGTTCTACAACACATGACATGTATTGCTCCGTATGTTAATGAACACAAGAATATATTACGGTCGACCCACTTGCGCAAGTCAGATACTTGGTATACCAAACAACATAACGAGGGATTTTCTGACTGGTTGAAGAAAAAGGTGGAAGAAACATTATCAAACGTTGATGAAACTGTGAAGAGCTTGGGGAAGGGACCAGATTTTAGAGTAATATCTTACCAAGGGTATGATATTAACGGCTATACATTTTACACTAAAAAGCAAGATGATAAAAGTGCAACGCAAAATAGCGGAGTTACACAAATAGCCTCAAGTACAACGACCGACAAAACGATAATTGCCAAAGAATCATATTACGGCGTTATACAAGAAATTTGGGAGTTATCATATTATTCATTCAGAATACCTTTGTTTAGATGTATGTGGGTTAATAATCGCACCGGTGTTAAAGTTGACGAACATGGTTTTACACTTGTCGACCTTACAACGAATGGGTATAAATCAGAACCATTCATTCTAGCAACTCAAGCCACACAAGTATTTTTTGTCAAAGACCCGTGCAAACCAAGATACCATATAGTATTGCAAGGTAAACGACGTATTCTTGGTGTTGATGATGTTGACGACGAAGAAGAATACAACCAATTTGACGAATTACCACCATTTTCCGTCGGCATTCAGCAGGGTAAGGACTACACCACCGTTGGCACCTCATACTTACGACGATCTGACCATGACGAAGGGATATCTATCGAAAAATCAGCCAAAACCAAGAAAGGGAAGAGACGGGTATGATGATCTCTGTCACACAGTTAAGAAAGTAATCGTTAAAAAAATAAATTTTTAATTAATTCAACTTTACTAAAATAATATGTTTTATTGGTTCAATGTTATATAGATGTATGACACCATATCAAATTCCTAAATAAAAAGATCAGTATGCTATTAAAAAGTTTTAATATTAGTCAAATGCCATTCAAAATAAAAATCACTCATACTAAAAAAATTAAATTGTAACCTCTTGTTTAGGCGGGGACTTTAAGGAATTATTCCCCCCAAATTAAAGATACCTAGGGTTTTCATCTAAATTAATAATCCCCCCCAAATTAACATTGCTCTTCTTTTTACAGGGCTAGCTCCTTCCTTTCCACTATCATCATTCGATAATCTCCAAGCTCTGATCTGCAATCACTGTAAGTTATCATCGCTTCTTTGATTTATGAGTATGATTTTGTTTAATGCTGTTGATTGATTTGAGAGTGAGTAGGATACGATTATGCTAGGGTTTATACATGTTCATATAATGTTGGTCGCTAGTCTCTCCTAGCATATAATGTTGTTCTTAAAGTTTATGTATATTTTTTTCATGGAATATTAACAAACAGTTGTGGACTAATTGAATCAAGCATTATTGATATATAACTATTGAATGTGAGAAAGGAATCAATGATATCAAGAACTGAAAACCACCATTGAAGTTGACAAATCATGTGAAGTTTATATTGAGCACTTAATTATGATTGGTCAAAACTCAAAAGAAATAGAAGCCACGGGTTCTTCTCCTTTAAGTTTTAATTTCCTTTATTTTTGTTCAAATAGAATGACTTAGCTAAATCACTCAAACAAGCTGACATAGTATATCTGTATCCTTTGGTCATTTGTTTTTTTGTTTTAGAAATCAAGTTGAAAATGTCTGACAAGAAAAAGAGGGGAGTTTCAAAATGTAAAAGGAAGCTCTTGCATCCCGATGCATCTACGGTTGATTTTGATGAGGAGGGTTATGCGATTGGTTTGAATGCAACAAGTTTTATGTCTTGGATTGGTGTAGAGTTTAAAAGAAGGATTCCGTATACAAAAGTCGCTAGAGAGGTAGACTCAACAGAATTCGAAGATATTTGGAAATATGCTAAGGTATTGTTTCTCATTTTCCTTATATTTTGTAATTTGTAATTTTTTTTAATGAATTGGCAAGAGCTTTGGAATTCCATGTTGTCATATTTAATTCTTCTTGCTCATGTTTAATTGTTAATTTCAATATGTAGGATATATGGAAGATTCCAAATGATCTCGGAAAAGCTAAAACTTTATCAAAAGGGAAGGATATAATGAGGCACTTTCGTTCCACTCTTAGACAAAAATATGTTTATAAAGATGAACCTTCTGATAAAGCGAAAGGCGAAACTCCCTTTAAAGAGTATGATTATCTAGACAGAAAACATTGGGAATCTTTTGTTGCAAGTGTTGATACTGAAGAATGGAAGGTAATTTGTGAATTTCTTATTTATTATTATTATTATTATTATTATCACTTATTATAGTATTTTATGAAGGAAAAAAGCGAAAAAGCAAGGAATAGTGCAAAACAAAACATTGACCCTGCGCATGTAGGACGATGTGGCTATATTGGACTGGAGCCCCACGTTGAAAGTAGATGGAATCAACTTGTTTCAAGCTATCCACATTTAGAGGCTATTGGAGGACACCCTGGTTCTAGAAAGTATACAGTGAGTAGAGCGCGTCTTAATCCGGTAACAAAGCTATATGAACTTGGAGAAGACCTAATATCAAATGGTGAATTGAGAGGAACACTTAAATTATTGGTAAGTATTTATATAATTGTTGTATAAAGTTATATTAATCAAAATTTTAACCGTCACACGTTTCTTAACAGTATTTAAAAGAAAAACAGCTGAGGGATGAGGGTTCTTATCACACAAAGGATGTTGTTTTGGAAGTGCTTCGGAAGGGACGCAAGCATACGGGTCCTACACAATGCAAGTTTTCCGAACAAAAAACAAAGAAAAAGAAGGGTGAGGCTGTAGAGACAACGACCGGAGAGATCCCTGGTATTCGTGGCATGGGCCATGTGTCCGATAGTTCGTACAACGAACAACTGGAAATCTTGGTAATCTGTTGTCAAAGTTTGTTTATTTATTCATTTATTTTAGATATATTTACTAAAAGCTACCGTTTACAGTCTATTCAAAAATGTGAAATTCTACATCATGACGACCAAGGTGCTCTTAAGGCTATGGGTTTGGGTCGTGTTCATCCTACTCAAGAGAGGGTCATACATGGATGCCCAATGGTAGATGGTTTCGTCAAAGTTCAAGTAGATAGAGTTGTAGAAGGTTACGGATCGACCCGTCTCTTGCCAGAGTCATGTATTCCTGATGAAGTAGAATGTTTCGAAGATGCAAAAGGAAGTTTTATTCAGTGGCCCGCTAAATTAATAAAGGTATATTTTATATAAATAATGATTGTATATTGATTTCATTTATTGATATTAATTCTTTTACAAAGTACAGATTTTAAACAAAGACTCATCTCAAATTGTAGAACCGTCTCACCATTCTATGAATACACTTTATAGGCCACAGGTAGTTTATATTATATGTTATTATTTCAGTTTTTTTTTTTTCATAAATAGGTTGTTTATATAAAAATATGAGTGATACTAGGTGGGTAAGAAGGAAAAGAGTGAAAATAGGTAGTTTGCGGATCCGATCAGCAAGGTTGGTCAGAATGTTGCAGAAAGTACAAAACTGATCTGCAGTTCGCTGATTCAATCCACAAACTACCCATTTTGCTTGTTCCTCCTTACCCACCTAGTATCACTCAAAAAAATCCTTATTATTTTTATGATTGCTTGATAAAAAAATAATATGTTTTGCCAATGTAGTTTGATGCAACATCTGCTCACCAAGAACGAACGGATCCAGATGAAAGAAACGAGTATCAAATTTACTCGTATGCATTGCAAGATGAAGATGCTTTTAATGAATTGGTAATCACATTATTTATTTATACATATATATATATGTGTGTGTGTATAGATTTATTTACTAATAATATCATTGTCGGTTAATGTAGCTCGCTGATAAACAGTTTTCTCAGAACACAATTCAGCATGTTCCTTTTCATAAGCCTACCGAGTTCGTTCACGCATATAAACCTACCGAGCCCGTTGTTGTGTCCGGACCTTCAAAAGAAAAAACAGCCGCTCATAAACATTTTTCTCATAATACAACTGAGCATGTTCCTTTTTATAAGCCTACCGAGTCCATTCACGCTTATAAACCTACCGAGCCCATTGTTGCGTCCAAACCTTCTAAAGAAAAAACAAAAATATTAAAACTTTTAGAAAAGGCGAGGGCAAGGCCTCAAAGCATATATGGATTAGCGCAACAAGTGGCGATTCAATCTGAGAAAGCCTTGTCTATGGTTTTTATATCGCCGACGGGGATGTATGAGGAACGTATTGAAGAGACTGTTGAATTTGAGGCGGTTATACAGTTATGTGTTAATGGTTGGGCGGATGCTTGCTTTGTGCATTGGTTTACAATGTATGTTCGACTATTTTCTGTTTTAATTTATTATGGTATTATTTTTTACAATATAACCGAGTATTACTAACCTTCTAATGTGTCTTTTCTACTTGTTTTTAGGCATTTATATTCAACTGGGGAACGAGAGGGTTTAAATAATACAGCATATTTTCATCCCCGTTATCTTGAAGGTGATCTTGTCTCAGACGATGGTGAATTTGTTATTGATCACATCAGAAATGTCATCTCTTTTCACAAGGACAAACAATGGTTTATGGCACCACATATAGCCGGGTATTATATTATTTTCATATTAGGACCAATAAGTTCACACTTCAACCTTCTTAAGTTATGTTAGAATTTGGTTTTAATTTTTATTTGTCAAGTGTTATTTAAATGTGATGCTTTTCATACTCACCCAGGAAACATTGGCTATTAGTTTTACTTCAACATCATCCGGTGTATGAAACTTGGAAGGGTTATATATTTGACTCAAGAAAAAATACAAAGGATGCTTCAGAATATGAGATTACGAATTTATTTGAACAGGCCATAAAACAGCAAATAACGTGGGTTAAGGTTAATGTAAGTTATCTTTCGTTTTTTACACGTTTATAAGTTTATTTATATATTTTAGTTAACTAATTGTTAATTCAATTAATTTTTTGTAGTGTCGTCTACAACCTAACGGTTGGGAGTGTGGTTATTGTGTTATGATGGCTATGTATGATTTTGTGATTTGTAATAGAGAACATATGGTAAGTATATATTATATACTCATATTTATATTTGTTTGACTAAAATGTAATCTAACTTTTATCTATCTTTATGTTGTAGCTGATAAATAAAACCACAATGGTTCGCCAAGGTGAAATTAACGAATTTGTAGAGCGTACTTTAAAGGTATTTATATCATCTTTAGGTCACGGCGAGGAGGTCGAGGAGGATGAATGAAGGTAGGTATATTAGCATGCTACTCTTTTATAAGTAATTTTTTTCTTCATTTTTTTATAAATATTTGTTTTGGACCCCTTGAGTGAGGCCTGGAAACACAATCTTTTTATTCATTATATTGGGAATTAATTACGCAGATGGTTAATCACTTTGACCCGTTTGTCCATTTTTATCCCAAGGCCTAGCGTGCCAAAGGGCTTTTGACAATATAGATCACATATATTGTTAGGGATTCCTAGGAGTGCCAAAGGGCTTTGTATTAACGTTGACTCTAGTTGGCACAACTTGTGTTCTATTTCTGGGTTTGCATTTATATTTCCTCATGCTTCAAACAGTGGGATCCCTGGTTTGTTTTATCTTTAATGGTGGCTAATAGCTATTTTTCTTTATGTTTTGATCAGTGGCAAAGGAATTCTAGCTAGATGGTGGTTGAGGGGCTTGCAGTTATGGTGGATAAAAAAGGTTGCATGCACAGGCGGTTTTAAGATGCTTGTTTCTTGTTGGAATAAACTGAATCAGCCTGGATGTTTTTTTTACTATGTTTATTTATAGTTTTAGACAATTGGACAAATGGATCATTTACCTATTTTAGCTATGTCATGTTGCTTTTATTTGTGTTAATATGGTGAATCAGCTTGATTGTGATTGAAAAGAAAATATGATCAAATATTGTTCAATTGAATTGATGCTAAAATAAAATTTAGTCGGTGAATTAATTTAATAAATTAATGGGAACAAGCACTTTCCAAATTTAGAAGCGTCCTATTTGTAAGACTTTCCAATTTAGAAGCGTCCTATTTGACTCAAACCGTCTTATTTGGTTTTCCAATTCAGAAACTTTTAGGACGGTTTCCAATTTAGAAGCGTCCTATTTGACTCAAACCGTCTTATTTGGTTTTCCAATTCAGAAACTTTTAGGACGGTTATTGTAACCGTCTTTTTTAGTTTTAATACATTTAAGACGGTCAATTATAAAAAAGGACGGTATGTTTTAAGACGGTAACAAAAACGTCTTATTTACTATAAAAGCGTCTTATTAGATGCCTTTTTTTGTACTAGCCGTAGATTAGGGTTAAATACAACGCGGTGACCCCAGCGTAATTTTTAATTAAGCGTCATTACAACGGTGTAAACATTGGAAAGGGTAAAATCCTCTGATTGCAAAATCAATTTTCAAATCGAGTTCAAATTGAAGCAACGAACCAATGAACGTGAAAATTATAAATGACAAACGAACATAAAAAAACACTGACTTCAGAACATGCTCTGTTTTAGAAAGCAAAAACAGAGCTTGCTTCTCAATAAAAAAGGAGTATGATGAAAACAAAGCATGCTATTGTTCGTCTTCTACCTCCATTAATACAAAGCATGTTCAGGAAACAAATACGCATGTGCAGTAACGAATTACGCATGTACATATAAACCAATTATGCATGTTCATGAAACAACAATTACCATATACGTAAGTCATCAAAATCATATACGCATGTTAAAAGAACCATAAATAATACATGCGTTAATTACGGTCCATGATCGATCTGGAAAATCAAATCTGAAAATCACTAAGCTTCTTAGTTGGGTTTCCCATGTGACATTAATGTGACAAGATTAAACCATTTCATTATACTTCAAACAAAAGAAACACATCATTCAAAACCATCTCCTTCAACATTCAGACTGTTTGTTTCAACCTAAAAAGACTCTAAATGGAATGGTTAAGAGCTGAACCATTCAGACTTGGTGCACAACTCAATCATTCAGCACTTAATCATTTAGAGCCTCTTAACCATTCAGATCTCTTAATGATTTAACACTTAATCAACCAAACAGCATGTACACATCCGGAAAAAAACACGTGCATTCGCTTCCCCATGCATGTATCCCATCTTATAAAATCACGTACGATATTAAAAAAAACTGGCAAGACAAATAGTTGAGTGATGTTTGGAGGTTTGTTTAATTATTTTAGATTTCGCACCTCTCTGAAGACATGATCTAGTATAAGAGTTTGTCGAGGCATGAGATTAAAGTTAAAGACTATTAGAGGAAGGTAAGTGATGGCTTAGCTGGGGCCTTAGGGACTTAGATTTTCTTACACGTTAGGTGGTCGTTGCTTGCGATTGTCTTCTTATATCTATCTCTATATGTGGTTTCATGATATTATGTTTGTTTCTAGATAGCATTGTTACTCTCTCATAACCTCTTTTATAATTTGGTAGTTTTCTACTTCATTTTTTTGGTTTTTGTTTTTTGTCTACTTTGGAGCTTAGTGTTTTTCTGGAATCAACCTCTTTATCTTAGAGATAGAGGTAAAGTTTGTTTACATCTCACCCTGAATAGATCTCTTGCTATTTATGGGATTTACTAAGTATGATTATTGTTAATGTTCATATTATAGTATAAAAATGTATAATTAAACAAAATATAATCACGTATCAACTATTTACGAGGTAGAATAATAAAAATCTCGTAATTTGGTCAATAAAAAATGGATGTGTCGATTTAATATATTAATTTCTTACTATACGTATTTTCTTTTTTAAAAATTATTCAACAAATAGTTAGTAAAATTAAAAATAACAAGTTGAAATATTTTCGAATGCAAATAACTACATCACTAGTTTTCAAAGTTCAACTCCTACGAGTCTTCTATTTCCATTAATCTCCTGCAACCCGTCCCGTACTTTAATGCACACAGGAGGGGTTAGGGTCAGGGTGGCATACCAAGAAGATCTAATGCTACTGTTTTTTAGGATATTATATAAGCACACGTGAAGCCCACTGATTTTTGCTATTATTTATAACGTGTGTGACCTAGCTAGTAGCTACCTCCATATCCAATAGATAGATGTGAGGCTGTTTGGAAAACACGTGGCTCAGAGCTCGCTTGAAGCTTGCTTGGATTTTGCTCGAAAAAAGCTCACTAGCTATAGCTCGGTTTGAAACTGAGTCGAGATGGCTCGGATCGGTGAGAAAGTGAGCTTAGCTCAGCTTGGTTTGGCTCGGATAATTCTAAGTTTTAATATATATTATTTTTATATACATATGATATACTATAAAAATGTTAAAAAAAAGAGGGGGGACGTGTTAAATATTTAATATATGTTAATAATAGCATAAAGATTGTGTGCTTATGATTAAATTTACAACTAATCAAGTTATTTTAATAAACTGTACCATAATGATAATTATCCAAGTTATCAAACTCAATACTACTTTTGATTTCAAAGACGTCAATATTCAAGAGTTCGATCAATTGGACATCTATTGCATATTTTTAGAGCTAATTCGTATAACTTATACTGTATTTCGTTGAAATTTGAGACTTAATTTGTATTTGGCTTAACTTGGTGTTAGCTTGTAATATATTAGATTAAACTTATTTTAAATATGTTATATATATTTTTGAACCATTGAATAATATTTTAGATTATTTAATTTTGAAAGCTACTTTTCTTTTTTCTTTTTAAATTTGAGCCAAACCAAGCTAAACCAAGCCAGCTCGGTCTAAAACCATGCTGAGCTCGAGCTTGGATTTTCAGTTCGGTTCAATCCAAGCCGGGTCAAGCCAGCTTGGTTTATAACCAAGCGGAGCCCAAGCTTGACCTGACTCTGCTCAGCTCGGCTCGGCTTATGAATACCCTTACAATATCTTCTCTATAATGAACATAGATGTTTGTTAATATTAGTGTGCATCCATGTGTATTGTGTATCAGTCTTCAACTAATTTACTATCCACTAATATACCATTTGAGATGGCCGGAACATGAAGAATACATCTTAAAATATAGGGAAAATGGCCAAAATAGCCCGTTGACCGGGCGTTTTGCACAAATAGCCCTCTCCACCCTCTTTGGAGAGAGGGGTCACGGTTTCCAACATGCCTGAACCGTCTCCCGAGAGGCTTTCCATTTCAGCCAACAGAGGACCACCACGTGTCGTTGTTGATCCCGAGACATACCTGAGACGTGAGACAGACCTGAGACGTCTCCGGTGACGTCTCAGAGACGCCTCCGGTGACGTCTCAGAGACGCTTCCGGTGACGTCTCGGAAGACGTCTCCGGTGAAGACGAAGAACAAGAAAAAAACAGTAAACTTCGTCGGAGAAGACGGAGAACTCACCGGAGAAGACGAAGAAACAAGAATCAGTACACCAGCAGGGTCACCGGACCGGTGACCGGCCCTTCTGTTTCCGGCGAACCCTCAGCAAGCCTATGACTAGCCGTCGTCTTCCTCCCTCGCAGATCTCTCTCTCTAACTCGGATTCTTGAGGATGAAGTGATGGTGGATGTGTTGGTTTATTAGGGAAGAAAGGGTGGGGGTTTAGGGTTGATTCGCTGGTTCCGGTGGCCGGAGCTCCGCCTTGGAGACGATGGCCGGCCCTCATTCTTCCCTCTCACTCTTAGTTGGGTTTTAAACTTTTATAATTAAAAAACGGTTTTACACAATGTTACGGTTTTACACAAGATGGCCGGCCCTCATTCTGAAATCACATGGTTTTGCAGGTTTTGGTTGGTGGGTACACATAAAGAGGGTTCAGGAGGAGAGAGAAAGAGGGTTCAGGAGAGAGAAAGGGGGTTCAGGAGAGAGAAAGGTCTGTCTCGGGATCAACAACGACACGTGGCGGTCCTCTGTTGGCTGAAATGGGAAGCCTCTCGGGAGACGGTTCAGGCATGTTGAGAACCGTGACCCCTCTTTCCAAAGAGGGTGGAGAGGGCTATTTGTGCAAAACGCCCGGTCAACGGGCTATTTTGGTCATTTTCCCTTAAAATATAATGTATCCGGTACAACCATTAACTACAGTTATCATTATATTTGATGACCACCAGTAATTGTAACATGTTTCTCAACATCGTGATAATTCTAAAAGAAGGACTTATCTTTGACTTTGGCAATCGGACCACAAGTGGCAATCGGATTTTTTGATTTCGAACACCTATAGTAAATCTTTCTTTAATCGCATAGATAACCACCCTCAGAGCATTCACACTAAATACTCCATCTCCATCTCTATAACTACACTAAAAATCACTACCTTTTTCTATCATTTTTTATTTAATAATACTTATTCTATACTTTTATCATTACCTTTTCTCTCTCCTCTACTCACAACCACTTTTAAAAATATTAAAAAATTATGGAGGGTGAACAGTGTCTCCTCCAAATTTACTGGTGAACAGTGTCTCCTCTATATATTTTCTCTCTCCTCTACTCACAACCACTTATACTCACTCTATATAATATAGAGGCCTCCCTCACACTATTATAGAGTGTCTACTGTGAATGCTCTCACTAACAAAACTGCCATGTATTCTCTCTCTATATATACACACATGCACACGCGCATATATGTATATGAGTTCAATTAAGTTTGTTTATTGTGTACTCATTAGACACACTATAAGTCTCTTTAAATAGCAAATGCATGCATGCAATACAATAAAGTCAGTTGCACAAAATAAGAATGAGAGATCCAATACTCTCTTATCGTCATTTTAGTTTAACACATGTAGAGCATGATGGTGTTTAATTTGTCAAAGTATTGTCATTACAAAGACGCCTTACAATGTTTTATGAACATAAAGTTGATACGTTAAATAATGTGTGTGTTACATGACATAAATGAAAGTTATGGTATATACTATACTAATAAAGTTGATAGGCAAGTTGAGACCTGGCATCCTTACAAGACTATATACGTTAAATTTGTTTTCTAGTATCCAAAAAATATATAATCAATTTACAAAATAGTTATATTTTATTGATGCTTATTATTATATACTATAGTTTAGGGTAGCTCTTAGGAACAGTGTATTCTTAGGACAAAAAAGGAGCAATATTTACGGTTTTGCCATCGTCTCTTATATATATTCTAAAAAAGGAGCAATATTTACGGTTTTGCCATCGTCTCTTATATATACAAAAAACTGCCCTAGAATTATTGGTTGGTTTAACCGGTTGTACCAGGTCATTCAACCAGTTGAACCGACTGTAGGAATGGTTACGAATATTGGTTCAACAGGCCATACCAGACGGTTCAATCGGATATGTCGGTTGGCTCAATCGGTTGTCAACCGAACCGTCGCAACGCGATTTTTGTTAAAAATCGGTTTGCCCCGCGGCGAAGCGCGGGTGTTAAAACTAGTTACTAAAGTATATGAAACAAAATTATACAGGAAAATCAGGATATTAAATCAATGTGGGACCACCTAAATCAGAAGAACTCAGCTATAACATACTGCATGCCTTAAAAGAATAACCACATTCAATTTACTCTTCTAAAATATAAGGATAATATAAGGCGTTCGTGTATTATTTTGTTTAAGCAATTTCTTTATTTAAAATGGAGAATAGTCGTGATAAACAATAATAATAACGGGAGGCTAAACATTAGAAGTTTAGAATATCCTATTTTGTGATATGACCATGACAAATTCATTCCGTTTTGTGAAGGCGGTTTGCTTAGTTTTGTGCAATAACCCACGTATATGGTACTCAAGACTGCAAACGAGATGAAAGAGCAATATTAAACAAAGTTTATTATTGATCCAACCTTCATAGCTTTACTTTCTTTGATGATAGAGACTCCACCTTCACTTTAAAAGCATTCACAGTAGTTGGTTTTGCGGCATTTATGAAAAGAAAGAATGGATGATTTGAAAATTATAGGTTATGGTGGGTCTTTTAGTGAAAAGACGTTCACAAGCGGGTTTTATGAGTAGGGGAAAGACACATGGTACGTTTTTAAGATGTTCCATTTCACAAGCGGGTTTTATGAGTAGGGGAAAGGCACATGGTACGTTTTTAAGATGTTCCATTCTGCCTATGAAAAGAAGCAAAGCTAGAAGAGGATGGGATTTTGCTCAAAATGCAATACATTTCTTAGGTAAATAAATAGGATGAAAGTCATAGGACCCTTAACATGTGAAGGGGGCCTCGACGATCTTTTACCATCTACCTTTAAAGTTTGTGAATCAAACATTTTCTCTTGCTATTTAATTTATGATGATCGTCACTTTTTTAATCACGACAAGGACTATGCATATTGTTCGATCCAGTGTTGAGAAAACCATGTCCAATGATTAGACAGTCATACCGAGCCATTGTTGTTGACCATTTGATTTTCTACATTTCTAAGATTTTGTGTGAACATTTGACGGTGGATGCATGAAACATTAACCACATTTTTATCACCATTCTTCTTGCGAATTTTGAATATAGTTGAGATAAAAACATTATATGCTTGTTCCACCTATCGGCCATGGGGCTTTTGTGAACTGTTCTTGGAGATATTTGATTGTGCACATTTGGTGAATTGATCCGTGTTTAACTGTTTAAACAAACTTAATAAAATGTTTAACTGTTTAAAGTTTTTCTTATTAACATATAGGAATTAAATGTAGGATTGAGTAAAGTTATATAGAAAAAAAAAAGGTATGATTAAATAAAGAGTGGAGTAGAGTAGACCATTAGTACAAAATGATCATCAAGGGAGATATAACTTCTCAAACTTCTACTCCCCATTAGTTTACCCCACACACTTATTGTGACGGTTTAAGTAAAAAATTGAAAATGTGTAACACATGGATTTTAACATAAGAGTATATGTGTACAATAAATTACAAATGGTATTTTAAACACACTTGTAGTACGCACTATTATAATCTCAGCCCCTAGTTTGTTTATGTGTCAGACCATGACAACTTAAACACGTCGTTACAATTCGTGGTGTAATTTATTGTGTCGGTTTAAGTACATAATTGAAAATTTGTAACACGTGTATTTTTACATAAGAGTATATGTGTACAATAAGACACACTATTATAATCTCAAACCCTAGCTTGTTTATGTGTTAGACCATGACAACTTAAACACGTCGTTGCAATTCGTGGTGTAATTTATTGTGTCGTTTAAGTGCATAATTGAAAATGTGTAACATGTGTATTTATACATAAGAGTATATGTGTACAATAAATTACAAATGGTCTTTCAAACACTCTTGTACTACGCACTATTATAATCTCAAACCCTAGCTTGTTTATGTGTCAGACCATGATAACTTAAACACATCGTTGCAATTCGTGGTGTAATGTATTTTGTCAGTTTAAGTACATAATTGAAATAGTGTAACACGTGTATTTTTACATAAGAATATATGTGTACAATAAATTACAAATGGTCTTTTAAACACTCTTGTCGTACGCACTATTATAATCTCAAACTCTAGCTTGTTTATCTGTCAAGCCATATCAACTTAAACACACCGATGCAATTAGCGGTGTCAATCATGTTAAATTAAGGATTGATAGGTTGATGAGTTTTGGGTTAGTGGGCTCGGGCAGGTCTAAACTCCTTTGTCCTATTTATGAATTCTAAGAGAACTTTTAGATTTGAGTTTAGACATATTAACGAGTAGCTTCAAAAAATTTTGATCTATTAAAAAAATGGATACTTTCAAATGTTGCACCATTATACGTTAAATACAATTCCATATATAACTATGATCATTTGAAACGAACTTCAACCAAAACATAATTTGGCGGCCAACTTGGCTGTAAAACCCAAGTTCATCAAAAATCATCTTTTTCACATGTTGACCATATAATGTGTTTCACTAAACACTGAATATGATGTTATACATGGTTTTAGTTAAAAACCTAATTTGTCAATTTAGGTCAATTTCACTAAGAACACTTGTAGACAACTCTTAAAATTTGGTTATATATTCAAGGTTAGTGAATTCCTATAATTTATTAACAAAAAATGTTATGTTAAACAATTACAACCTCCTTTTTATATCCATAAGTAGGTATAGCGTTTCAAAATTCAGCAAAATCCTCAATTTTCAAGTCCTAACTTATTGAACTATGATGTTTAATAGGCTCTTAACATGTTTAAATCTTTCTAAGAGAATTTTCTAACCTTTTTACCAACAAAGTCTGTGATTTTCCAAAAATAAGGTTATGCAAATTGTTTTTTTAGCACGACAAATTTTATTACATCTTAATTCTACCCCACTTGCACTAGCCAGGATTTGAAACCTCAATTTTATATTTGGGGGGCATCATACCACTAGACTAAGAGGTCACGGGTATGCGAATAGTCCTCATAGTTTTTTTTTTTTTTTTTTTTTTTTTGAAAATTTTACCTTAATGAAAAATGTTTTCTTTGCAGCCTTGAACATATTTTTTTTGAACGACAAATATAAATCTACTACTACTTCTAAAACACATTAAATTAATCTTAATTTATTGCATGCTAGGAATTGAACACTAGTCTTCTCTTCAAGAGACAAAAGACTTTAGCACCCGGTCAAAACTGAAATTGTGATGTTACAAAGTTAGAATATAAACAAAAGTTTCAAGGTTCTTTTCATTATTAATTTTCTTTATTGTGATTTACAAATAATACACATGCACACTATTTAACAAAAATTTCTTGGGCTTTATATATTTTTTGCCCTTAGACGTTAATTATTTATTAGAGCAACTATAAATCATATATAATTAACAGGAGAGGGAAGCGGGAAAATAAAACTGAGAATGCATAAAAAGTGACATGTGTCAAGAAACGTTTTGTTTATGTGTCACACCATGACAACTTAAACACGACGTTGCAATTCGTGGTGTAATTTATTGTGTCGGTTTAAGTACATAATTGAAAATGTGTAACACGTGTATTTTTACATAAGAGTATATGTGTACAATAAATTACAAATGGTCTTTTTAACACTCTTGTAGTACGCACTATTATAATCTCAGACCCTAGCTTGTTTATGTGTCAAACCATGGTAGCTTAAAGACGCCGAAGCAATTAGCGGTGTCAATCATGTTAAATTAAGGATTGATAGGTTGATGAGTTTTGGGTTAGTGGGCTCGGGTGGGTCTAAACTCCTTTGTTCTATTTATTAATTCTGAGTGAACTCTTAGATTTGAGTTTAGACCTATTAATTGGTTGCTTCAACAAATTTTGATCTATTAAAAAATTGGATACTTTCAAATATGCACCATTATAACATCAAATACAATTCCATATATAACTCTGATCATTTGAAATGAACATCAACCAAAACACAATTTGGCAGCCAACCTGGCAGTAAAACACAATTTCATCAAAAATCATCTTTTTCCCATGTTAACCATATACTTGTTTTTGGTTAAAAACCCAATTTGTCAATTTAGGTTAGTTTCACTAAGAACACTCGTAGACAACTCTTAAAATATTATGTTAAACAATTACACCCTCCTTATTATATCCATAAGTAGGTATAGCGTTTCAAAATTCAACAAACATCAATTATTAAGTCCTAGCTTATTGAATTATGATGCTTAATAGGCTCTTAACATGTTTAAATCTTTATAAGAGAATTTTCTAACCTATTTACCAACAAATTCTGTGATTTTCCAAATATAAGGTTATACTAATTGTTTTTTTAGAATGACAAATTTTAGTACACTTAATTCCACCCCATCTTGCATGTGCAAGGATTTGAAGCGACAATCTTACATTTGTAAAAGGGGAAATCATACCACTAGACTAAGAGGTCATGGGTATGCGAACAGTTATTTAAGAGCTCCATCATTTGTGTTATCATGCTTGCCACATTTAGTCGTCATAATTTTTTTTTAAATTTTACCTTAATGAAAAAAAGTTTTCTTTGAAGCCTTGAACATATTTTGTTGAACGAAAAATATAAATCTACTCCTACTTCTAAAATACATCAAATTAATCTTAATCTATTACATGCTATGACTTGAACACTAGTTTTCTCTTCAAGAGACAAAATACCTTAGCACCCGGTCAAAACTGAAATTGTGATGTTAAGTTCGAATATAAACAAAAGCTTCAAAGTTATTTTCATTATTAATGTTTTTTTATTGTGATTTACAAATAAGGGTCAAGTTATTCTACATAGTGTAACAAAAATGAGAAGAGTGAGAAGGATACAAAAACATAATAGATCATGAAATATGATACAATGAGCCATAAAAGATAACACAGTGCCAAAAAATATAACACAATGCTGAAGAAAAAAGGACACAATGAATTGAAAAAATGACACAATGATGAAAATGAAAAAAACACAATGCTACATAAAGGCACAATGATATAACATATATTCTAAAAATTACCCCCCAAAAATCAAATACCTAAAAACTAAGATCGTAGGGTTCGATGAGACGGTTCTAATGCCGCTTGAATGAGTTCAATCGGAGTCCGTTTAATACCCTTCCTACAACTTCCTATTTTTCTTTCACTGTGTATTTGATCCTAACCCTTACAAAGAATACAAATATTATTTAACAAAAATTCCTTAGGTTTATACATTTTTTTCGTTAGCCGTTAACTATTTATTAGAGCACTCACATCTCATCCATCATTCTTTTAACTTATAATTTAACTAAAACTCATACATAATTAATAGGATAGGGAAGCAAGAAAATGAAACTGAGAATGCATAAAAATTTGACATGTGTTAAGAAATCTTTTGTTTATGTGTCAGACCATGACAACTTAAACACGTCGTTGCACTTCGTGGTGTAATCTATTGTGTCGGCTTAAGTACATAATTGAAAATGTGTATGTGACACCCGGCAACTTCCGGTAACTAACTTTTGAAAACCTAGTAAGTCTACCTTAGCGAGTCGCGCATACGTTACACAAAACAAGGTCGGTCGAGTCGAGTCGCACGTCATTAGAGTTTTAACATACGCAAGTCTCGAGTCCCGGGGATTGGTGAACGAGTGTGAACGTGTTTACTTTCATGTATTATGTGTTTATAATCATTATGTGACTTATCGGTATGTGAAAATGTGTTAACATATGTTAAAACGGAGTTTAACGCGCCAAATACACCACAATGGACCTTGTAGGCGATTAGCCTGGCTAATTGCCTTCAAGGTGGCGATTAGCCTGGCTAATTGCCTTCAAGGTGGCGATTAGCAGCCCTAATCGCCTGATAGAACTTCATAATCGCCTGCAACATGTCTGACGACTAAAAACACCTATAAATACCACCCTTGACCTCCAAAACATTATTTACACAACCCTAGCCGTCCCATAACATATCTCAACCCACAAACACCATCTGGAACCCATTTTTACACACAAACAACCATTTCCAAGCTTATTCCATCATCTACTCTTAAATACAAGGTGTGTTCTTCAAACCCAAACCTTTAAATGATTATGTTTTACTCCCTAAATGTCCAGACCTGATTTATAAAGGTTTTTGTCTTTGAAAATCCATTTAAAACCGTTTCTAAACAAACCCACACCTTTACATGTGTTATATGTGTTGTATATGATTAAAGATAGAGTTTTTGGGATTTAATCATGATTGTTTTTGTGTTATTATGATGTTTATAGCTGTTACAAGTTAGTATGATGATGTCCTAGGAGTTTGGATGGTTTTAGTCGTGTATTATGGATACTTGATGTTTTGACCCGTTTGAAGGATTTTGGATGATTTAGGATGATATGAGGTGTGTTGTTGATTGTTTGATGTTAGGGTTTGCTCTAGGATGATGTTAGAACAGTATGATGCTTTCGGACAACGTGATTATGTGATTAGATCTGGATATTTGCTATTTAGGGCAAGTTATTGCATGTTGATGTGATGTTTTCATGTTAAATTGCTATTTTGGGAAAAACGCTCGCATTCGGGACTGTTAGAATGATGAAAACTTAGGGGTTTTGCTTGGAATATGTTTGTTAATATGTTAGAATGATTATTGGGTGTTTACGCACGTTTCGGATCTGATTTGGAGGGTTAAACGCGCGAAAAACCACAATTGCTGCACTGTAGGCGATTAGCAATCCTAATCGCCTATGTTATAGGCGATTAGGGGCATAATCGCCTAAGGATTGAGGCTACTCGTGTGCTAGGATGGCGATTAGCATCATAATTGCTAGCAGTCCATGCAATTGTGATCCTAATTGCCTTCATGTCATGCAATTGTGACCCTAATCACTAGTTAAGCCCTGAATTGCATACCACTTGACCATAATCGCCTAATATGCATGTGATTAGCCCTAATCACCTAACATAAGTGGCGATTAGCCCTGCTAATTGCCTGTTGACCATCCCTAATCACGTGTTGACTTTCCTAATTGCATGCTAAGTCCCTAATCGCGTGTAATGCTGTTATAAGTGTATTTTAACATCCCGAAACCCGATTTGACGCCTAGGAACATGATAGGAACCCCGTGACATGCTTAGTAACATAGTAACACGTGCTCGGACTTGTTCGTACGTTATTTGACCTATGTGTTAGAATCATTGAACTTTAACGCATGTTAAGGACTAAGTTGCATGTTTTGTGTATGTTTGTGTATGAGATGAACACGTGGAATGTCGGGTCACCAATGGGATGTCGAGTCTTGTCTTACGTAGTCTGCTTGTTGGTCAAACACGTTTTTCAAACACATCATGGTCATGGACTGGACTTAGGGACTAATGAACCCTGCGGGTTATTAGTCTAACTTAACACATATCTTATGATAGGTCGCCACTAGTTGGGGCTATCATATCTTACAGACGGTTTACTCATATCACACATACGGGTTACTCATAAACGGTATACGCAACCTAAGGTGAGTTCACGGCCCCACATTTTACGGTTTATGTTTTCGGGGGAGAAACATGCTTAAAACGCTTTTATGACTTATGGTTTATTAAACTCTTATTGCTCATGACTCTTTATCACGTTATACTATGGCTTACTTATCGTACTATACGGTTCATCAAAAAGTCCCTTAGAAACCACTAACATGGGTATATGGCGGGGAAATATGGATAGCGCTATTGGGAACTGACAAACCCCACTCGACGGTAGGACCGGGCGGATGCATATTGTCTCTAACAAAACAAGGTCTACCGGTGATGACGGTAGCCCATAGGAAACTAAGGGTCACTACACGACTTAGTCAGCAATGGTTTCACCCGTATGAGTATCTTATTCTGCGCCTAGCTAGCGTTCTTACAAGCATAGTAGTAATTGTGATGGTAACGGTTTTCGAAGGATTACTCTAAACGTTTAAATAAAACCTGTGAACTCACCAGCATTATATGTTGACTCTTTTAGCATGTTTTCTCAGGTCGCTAAGGTAGCAGCTGTCAGATAGGCGCACGGAGTCGCACTGGGTCGTCTTGCGTCTAGGGTCTCATGGCGTGTTTTGGAAATGTTAAACTTTGGAACTTATGTTTTATTTTCGGCATGACTTTTGTAAACTTTTAAATGCTTCCGCACTACTAAATGTTAAATTTTAAATCTTATGCATGGTTTTTATTACGTATGTTTTACATTTAGACGTCGTTTATTGTGACCGTTGACTTGGATCCTGGTATGTCACACGCCTCGCGGTAGAACTACGCAGGTGGATATTTGAGGGTGTGACAGTGTAACACGTATATATAAGAGTACATGTGTACAATAAATTATGAATGGTCTTTTAAACACTCATGCAGTACGCACTATTATAATCTCAAACCCTAGCTTGTTTATATATATATATATATAAATATAAATCAGTTTTAGTATCTTAGCATTTTATGATGAAATATGGTTGATTTTGATGAATTTTTGTGTTTTCTTCCAATTTTAAAATCATGTGAAATCCCGTATTTGGTCCAATCAAATGTAATAAGCCAATATAACTTTTATAGTTTTATGCTAAACCTAAATATTTTACAATAATTTCTAAATATTTTTCATTAATTTCTAAATATTTTACAATAATTTCTAAATATAACTTTAATGCTAAATCTAAATATTTTACAATAATTTCTAAATAAAACATTAAATAAAGAGGAGTGAAATTACCTTTTTGAACAATAACTCAATAAGTCACACCCCTTTACCTCACTCAACACATGGCACCTCCCCCCATCCATCCCACCACCACCAGGCCCTATATATACACATTCTTAACTAGCTAAAACCTTGAGCAAACCCCTCTCTCTCCTCTTCTTCTCTCTCTCCACATATATACACAATCTATACATACACATCAATTGCCATCAAAGGTTAAAATAAAGAGCACCCATGGCTGTTTTGACTGTGATTATTGGTATTGTATTGGGCCTTTGCATGTTAAGCACTGCCCTCTTGAGATGGAATGAGATGAAGTATAGGAAAAAAGGTCTACCCCCTGGCACCATGGGTTGGCCACTCTTTGGTGAGACTACTGACTTTCTAAAACAAGGCCCCACCTTCATGAAAAACCAAAGAGCAAGGTGCTTCATCTTCTTCTTCTTCAAAACCTATGGGTGTTTTAGTAATTTCACTTTGTTGTTGATGACACTGTTGCATATATCACATACCCATGTGTTATATGTGTGTGGTTGAAAACTTGAAACAATGACATAACATTTTTATGAAAAGTTTAGAAAAACCAACATCTTTGTTTATCTTGAAAAATGAAAACATGCTCCATATTACTTTGGGTCTTTTTGTAATTTCACCTCTTTTTCTTGATGTAAAGCTACCTTTTTCTTGATCTTGTTCAGAAACCCATCTCACAAATCCAAAAAAGCAACTTTTTTTATGTTTTTCTTGGGAAACCCAACTCAAAAAATGTATCATTGAACTTGGATTAATAGTATTTCACTTCTTGATTTGACACTTAAAAAATATCCCTTTTTAATTTTTTTTAAAACTTTTTTGATTTAACTTTTGTATGAAAACAGGTATGGAAGTGTGTTCAAATCACACATTTTAGGATGCCCAACAATTGTTTCAATGGATCCAGAGCTAAATAGACACATACTCATGAGTGAATCCAAAGGAATCATTCCTGGCTACCCTCAATCCATGCTTGAAATCCTTGGAAAATCAAACATTGCAGCTGTTCATGGTCCTGCTCACAAGAACATGAGGGGTGCATTGCTATCACTTGTTAGCCCCTCAATTATTAAACAACAAATTCTCCCCATAATTGATCATTTCATGAGATCACATCTCTCTAATTGGACCAATCAAATCATTGACATCCAAGAGAAAACCAAAGAGGTATGCCATTTACCTTATCTCGTTGGTTAGCAGGGTATTTATCTGAGTCCCCAATAACGAGTTCTCATTGTAAAAAAAATAATAAAAAAATAAAATAAAATAACATCTTATTTACTTAGCAGGGTACTACAAGTTTAACATTTTACCGCGTAGCTTTTTACTCGCTTACCCATTATCCAGACGTAATTTATTAATGAATGAGTAAAAGTTAAAAATATAATTTTTTAATATTTGTCAATATTTGAATATTTCATTACAGATGGCTCTGTTATCATCACTCAAACAAATATCTGGAATTGAATCATGCTCATTATCCAAAGAATTAATGCCTGAGTTCTTCAAGTTAGTTTTAGGGACTCTTTCGCTTCCAATTAATCTCCCAAACACCAACTATCATCGCGGACTGCAGGTTTGAAAACGTTTAATATTCGTTCTTTTATACAATTTTGAAAAAAAAAATTGCTGAATTTTTAAAATTTGGTTGCAGGCAAGGAAGAACATTGTGCAAATGTTGGCGAATTTAATCGAAAAAAGAAGAAATTCTAAAGAAATCCATGAAGATATGTTGAGTTGTTTGATGAGTGGTGGGGAAAATAGATATAAGTTGAGTGATGAAGAGATGATTGATCAAATAATTACTATTTTGTATTCTGGATATGAAACAGTTTCCACTACTTCAATGATGGCTGTTAAGTATCTCCATGATCATCCTAGAGTTCTTGAAGAACTTAGAGTAAGTTTTTTATTTATCGTAAATGTAATGTTTTTAAAACCGGACCAAATAGTAAGGTGGATGTTTTACCAGTTGGGTGACGTCGTAAATAATTTAATAAATTTTATGCATTTTTGTTGTACATATGTTTTCATGTGTAAAAGTACTTAAATAAATAAAATATGGAGTTTCTAGTAAAATATAAATAAATTAAAACAAGTGGGATAACATCATAACATGATGAAATGAAATTATTTTATGTTTTTTGGAATTATTAAAGCTTAAAATTAAATAATAATTCTTGCAGAAAGAACATATGGGAATCAGAGAGAGAAAAATGGCAGAGGACCCACTTGATTGGGATGACTACAAGTCCATGAAGTTCACTCGTGCGGTAGGATTTTTAATATTTATTTATTTAAATTCATTAAATTTAAGGATTTTATTTATTTATTAATCATTTATATTATCATGTGTGTGTGTGGCAGGTGATCTTTGAGACCTCTAGATTGGCCACCATTGTTAATGGAGTTTTGAGGAAGACAATCAAGGACATGGAGCTTAATGGTGAGTGTATACATGGTTCATGACAATATAATTTGAGTTGATATGAAGTTTTTGTTTAATTGTGTCATGATTACCCATTTATGGACCCTACCACACATCATAATCCACATGGCGTGGCTACTCTTCCAGCTTGGATTATTTGCCACAATGACTCCTCTTTCCCTCTTCTTTTTGGTTCAATAATTAGTATATATTTTAAGATACCCAAAAGCAAGGTCGGTCTTAAGAGTGTCTATAAACCATTGGAACTGGTTGATTATTTAAACTGAAGCAAGTTAGCTGGTTTTGGTGGTTCAACGGTCCTACCAAGGAATTGGAACTTGAAATCAACCGTATAAATCAAACTATTAGATTTTTTTCTTGTTTTTATTATTTTTGAAATGTGTAGCTACAAGTGTGTTATCTTAATGAACCATCTATATTTCTTAAACTTAAAATAGATAAAATATTGAAAAAATAGAATATTAGAATTGCTATAACCTGAAGATGGTGTGGGATTGGAACTTGAAATTGACCATATAAATCAAACTGTTGGTTTTTGGTTTTATTTGTATGTATATTTGTATTATATTAACAAACTATGTTGATTATTTTAGTATAATGTAAAGGTTTTGAAAAATAATGGTCAACCCGTTGTCCAGCTAACCCGCCCACACAACGCGGCATGTTTGGTTTAGTACTGTCAAAACCAATTGAACCAGACCATGAAGACCCCTACTAGATAACGAAAGGCTTGAATATATAGTTCAACTAAATTTGTAACTTTAGTTTAAAAATTCACTAAGTTTCATCTTCTTACAGGTTTTGTGATTCCTAAAGGATGGAGGATATATGTATATACAAGAGAGATAAATTATGACCCGTGTTTGTATCCCGATCCGCATACCTTCAACCCATGGAGATGGTTGGATCGAAGCTTGGAGACCCAAAATTATTTCTTCATATTTGGAGGGGGGACAAGGCAATGTCCTGGAAAAGAACTTGGCATTGTAGAAATATCTACTTTCCTTCATTACTTTGTAACTAAATACAGGTAATTATTCTTAATTTTAAAACAAACCCATATTTAGTTATTATTTTAAAAATTTTAAATAGTAAATAATTGATATAAAAAATAATTGCAGGTGGGAAGAGGTAGGAGGAGATAAGCTCATGAAATTTCCAAGAGTTGAAGCACCAAATGGACTACATATTAGAGTTTCAGATTTATATTCATAAGTAAAATCAAAGAGTGAGCATGCAAGTATAAATGATTGAAGTGATGGTAGTAGATTTTGACACATTGCTAGAGATTGTACAAAAAAAATTTCTAACAAAGTAGGGTTTTCTATTAACGGATAATTTTATTTATTTAATTTGTTTTTATGTCATTTGGTGTTTTGTTATATTTTTTTCTATATCTTTTAAATATGTATTCCTCTGTGACTAACCACATGAACTTAATTTGGATGAAAACTTTAGGTCCATATATCTAGAATCCTGTTATACTCCTATATAAAAGAATTATAAGTAGACATGTTATAGGGTTGCATATAATATTTGAAACATGTATTAGGAGTTAGAAAGAGAGTGGGCTTGCATTTTTTATATGCTCCATTCGGATTATAGTCGTTTATCATCGTTGAGCTTGCATTTTTTTAACTATTAATGCTTGATTAAGCTATTTCGTACCCTCAAGCATTTTTTATATGCTCCATTCTTGATTTTTTTACATCCATATTTGTTGGTCTGATCTGGAACGGATAAAAACATTTAAAAATGTAAAAAAAATAAAAGAAATTAAATTTAATGAAACAAAAATAATATAATAGCAAAGCATGCTCACCTCAATTAGTTGCTCAAAGGACTCTTGAGGCTCATCATTGTTTTTCTGCGCTTATACAACTACGATCTTTACGCAAGGTTGTTGAGGCTAATCATTGCTATTCAGGGGCAAAAGATATGTTGGGGCCCTGGCCCCCCTGTGTTTTTGGCGCAGTGGTATAAATTTGCGGTTTTCGTAGGTAAATTGAGTCGGGTTGAGTCTGTCCCCCGCTGATTTGCCACTACCGATCGAAAAAAAATTGAGTCTAGCCCCTCCCGATTAAAAAATGCCAAATGATGATTCAAGTGAATTGTTAACAAGTGATGTTATTTTTTGATGAGAGTTCAGAACAAAATGAATCAGAAACAAGTGATTCATTAAACCTTGATGCAAATTCTGATAATAGTAATAAATCAGATGCTGAGGTAAAATCTAATGTTGACTGTGCTAATTGTTCTGATTGTATCAAGTTGAAAATTGAAGTGATGAAACTTCTTGATGACAAACAGATATTAGCAAATGAACTTGAAAAATGTCAAAATGAAAATAAAGTTTTTGAAAAGAATAAAAAAGAGTTGTTAAATCAAACCCCTGTTGCTATTGCATTCTTGAACATCAATGATTTCGACGTAGAGTTGTTAAGCATCATCATTGCTTTTGTGTTCTTGAACAACAACGATTTTGCTAAAGGGTTGTTGGACCTCAACAATGCTTTGGCCTTCTTTAACAATGATGGTGTGATTTTTCCTTTCGAGACCATTTATGTTGTTCCTCGCTAGCTACAAACGGGCTCAGAAAAATTTCGTCATCTCCCACAAAGACAACACTAATATGCTTGTTTTTTCAAGGAATTACAATTACCACGCCTATGGGTAAGTGTCATCATAGGTAAACGCATCAAAGAACCAAGCAGGGAAAAAACGTTTAGATACTAATGTAATTCTTAGATGGTTTGCAAACCATCTTCATTATAAAAACCCACAACTAAATAGCATACCATCTTCGTTGATCATAGCAAAACATAATTATGAGGTTCAGACTCATAGCTGGAATTGATATGTTTTACTTTCCCAAAACATAACATTATAGAATGTTTGGGTAACATTCGCCTCTCTCACCACCAATATTGTCCGCTTTGCCCCCGATTGGTTACTTATTGATCGCGTATCGAGTGCTAATTAAAAACTATATATTAAAAGCAACTCCTTAGCTACAAGAATTACAATATAAGGAGTAGGGTTATCGAACCACAATGAGTATGTGGAAAGTGTTAATAGTAATTTTATCAATTAACTAATTAAATAAAAATAATATTTTATGAAGTAAAATATTGCGATACTTGCAAAAGTTGAATTGAACTGATTTGAAAAGAAAACAATAATAATAAGGAATCAACTCCCTCTATGTCTCAGGCTATAGGTTTCACACATAATTCAGTTATTTGATTAGAAACCACATAGACATGGTTCTAGAAATTAGTTAACTAGCTAGTGACACATGTTCTTGTCATCAAACCCTATTAACTACCCAATTATAAGCATCAAGTCAACTTTTTTTGTGTCACCATACCCGCTTCTAAGTTTTGTCATCAACTAAACAAACTTGTAAAGAGAGAACTCAAAACACAAACTTGTTTAAATTAGCAACTACATCAACCGGATTTAAATGTTTGTCATCACACAAAAATAAGATCCAATACTAAAAACATCTGAAAAGTATGAAAAAACGAATCATCTACCTAAAGGAAGTTACAAAAAGTTTAGCCTTGCATCTTGTTCACGTGCATCCTCAAACTGTTGTGCAAATCCTTCCTCCTAGAAGATGGGTCATGGGAGCCGAAAAAAAAGATCCTATGGTTTGGGCTCCCCAACAATTGTCATCTACGTTTCTTTTAATTTCACAAACAAGCCGACTTCCTTTTGTTTTTCTTCATGTGGGCTTGGGTTAATTGTATAAATGATGTGTTGAGCCCAAGTTGATTTAAATTTTTATTGCATGGCAACTCATTTACAATTCATCGATTTACTATTCTTTCACATCATTAAAAGCTCACCAAATAATTAGATAGGCCCACCTTCAAATTTGATTATAACCCATGTTGAATGTCATCCAATTATGACTAACATGAATTTTGAAGTCTACGTAACATTTAATCACCCAATAAATCAACCTTTCATTTTGGTTTAGCTCAAAGAATTACTTTCAGCCGCTATTCTTCGTATATGGTATAAAGCCCCTTAAAATAAGAAGCCTAAGAAGCCACCAGAGATTGACACCTGTCAATCTAACCTAACCACACACTAACCACAGTTAAACACAATAAATCCTTCCTGTTCTAGACCTAACCCATCTCATTTTTAAACAAACCGATCACCACCACCACCAGCACATCACCACCATCAGCACCACCACCACCACCACCGCGCCGTCAATCGCCGTCGTCTGTACCCAGATCAACCTGCCCGGAGCTGATTAAACTTACATCCCCGCCACACAACATCAGAAATGCTGTCTCAATCTCACTTTCTCTCTCTAAACCTTAACTCTCGCTCTTCTCTCTCCAAACAACATTCTCTCCTTCAATTCCTATTCACCATCATCATCATCATCAACCCTAACTTTACCTAAACGTCACCGTTTCATCTCCATGTCTACATCCATACCATCGAACGGACTCAGTGCCGTTACAGCCGTCGATGTTACCGACTCTGAACTCGATCGCTTTGCTATTATTGCTGATAAATTAGTTGATAAAAAAGTGACGGGAGACGGTGTCGGAGGTCTCAGTCCACGATACAGACATCGACAACGAATTTTCCTGTCATTATTAAAACAATAATAATAATAAGAGGAATAAGAAAGAGGAGTTAGCGTAATAATAATAATAATTATGGGTGGGTTGCATAATTACCATCTGCTTGTGATTAGAAAAATCATTTTCGCCATCACTTCCGTGAGATGCTCTCTGTTGAGGAGGTGGAGCCTAAAATTGGAAGCAGAAAGAATCCCATAAGAATGTGATTGAAAGCAATGAATGCGTTTGATATTTTTTAAGGTGCGTTTGATATTTTTTAAGGTGCGTTTTGTTTTTTTTTAAGGTGCGTTTGTTTTTTAGCAAAGGTGCGTTTGAATTTGTATTGTTTTTTGATGAGTGCGTCTAAATTTTTCAATGAGTCCTTCCAAATTTTTTAATGAGTGCGTCCGAAATTTTGACGAGTGCGTCTGAAATTTGATGAGTGCGTCTGAAATTAATGAGTGCGTCTGAATTTAATGAGTGCGTCTGAAGTTTAATGAGTGCGTCTGAATTTAATGGGTGCGTCTGTTTTAACCCAGGTATGGTTAGGGTTTTTAATCTGCATCCATAATCTAATGGCTGAGATTGCTTCTTACGCTTCTTACGTTAAGGTGACTTTATACGTTATCTCTTCCCTATATTTTATGCTACTTTTAGTGCATTTATATAATAATTAATATAAACTAAGGTGTGCCTAAAATGCACACTGGTCACTCATTTAGTTTGTTTTAGATTGCTCCAGTGGAAACTTCCTTGAAGGTCACCTATCCGCGGAGTCTAACAACTCCACACTTTCCTCGCTATATCCTAGGAGTCTAAAAACACTTGGGTTGTTTAGCTTTCCAAAGATGCTACAAGATTTAGCTATCATCAAACGCCTCATGTTAACGGCCAAACTAAAATGTGACCAGGTTGAATGTTGCACAAATTCTAGTTTCAAGTATACAACCACCCAACAAATGCATCACGACATACAACACGCATATAACAAATCAAAAGTAGAAACAAAAACACTTATCTTCAAACACACATAACACCCAAGCACCGCAAAAACGATAAGTACCTTCAGAAAACACCTTACTTAGCAAGAACAAAGTCTTTGTAATTACAGAAACCTGGAGAATTACGTCTTTTTGGATGAATTCTTCGAGGCTATGTTTTGTCCGACGAAATTCTTTGTTTTCGTTTCTTTAAACCTTGCACAGACACCAGTTTTGTTGGCAGCGGAAGATTAAGAAACGCTATAATTCGATTAATAACACAATGAACAGGAAATCAAATGGTTCTATATTGATAAATCTGTGATAAAGATACAAATGTTCGGTTCTCTGTTTTCGCTTGAATGGTTTCAAAGAAACTTGGTAACCATAAATGAATACATATGATACATATTTATACCTATTACTAAAACGGTAACCGCAACAACAATACTAACCGTCGGGACTATATTAATATATATATATATATACACCTAATGATTTGTGATAATAATATATAACTTTCTAGCTTATATATATCCAATACCCTCCCTTAAGCTAGTTAGGGAGAACTTGTAGATTGTCTCTTAAATCGTAGGAATTCATCATTTTGATTTCTTAAGATATCTTGAATATGATGATATTTGATTCGTACACACCGCTTGCATTCATCTTCATTATTTACTTTGATATATCCATGATGAATCATACGTGTTCACGATAGCAATAAAGTTTTTGTTGTTTCCTTATTCTCTGTTCCATTTAGGTCTTCTAGATTTCTCGAAATTTCCGTAATCAAGATCTTAAATTTCCTTTCTTCTGTCGCAAGTAATTTTCCTCCTCTCGCTAAAATCTTTCCTCCTTTGTCGCTTGATATAGTCACTAAATTCAATCTTCTCTTCCTTTTTTCTTGATTCAACGCTTCCTTCTTCAAAACATGCACACTCAATTCATTTCTTTCCAGCAAGGTTTCATTCTCAATTTCTTGTTGTTTATTCCACAATTTAGTCTTCCATTGTATCCAGTTGTTTTCTTTTCACCGTGTCCCGTCATTTTCCTCTTCTTCACACTTATTCTCATAATCATAATTGTATCCTATATTTTTTCTCTTGCGTTGATGTCGGTTATCCATCCATTTCTTTCTTTCTTTCTTTCTTCTTTTGCTTCCTTTTTTTTGAACAATCAACTAAAGTATTGCCGGGTACTCTGTACGCGACCCCCAATGGCCGAAAGGGGCCCCAGACGGCCTCTAGTCCGTACGGACAGAGCCCTTCGGCCCACCCGTCTCCTGTTCCGGGGGAAACCCCGCCCACAAACCTGCCCGAAGGCACGACGGTAGTGAACTGGTAAAACCTGGAGGGATCAGGAGTCGAACCCATGACCACAAGGGTCAAGGGTCTCTCCATCACTTCCCAACCACCTACCCCACCACAAGGGTGGGGGTATCCATCACATGCCTCCCATAGGAATCGAACCCGGCTCCCCCAAAGAAAGAACCGGCCCTTTTATCACTAGGCCACATGATCAGGATGCTTCCTATTTAACATTTTCTTGCATAACTCTTGATTTGGTCTGCTTCTTTACTCTTTGTTCTTCGTAAATATCTTCACTTTCTTCCGCATGTTTCTTCCTAATATGCTCACAAACCTTGTCATCGTCATCTTTTTCATGCTCATTATCACATTCTTTAATCTCTTCATTGTCTTCTTTACCGTCCGCCTATTCATTTTCTCCAACTTTCTTATGTTCTTCACTCACGCAATCCTCAATATCTTCAAGACATCCGGGTTTATATTCCAGTAGTGCAATCTCATATTCCAATTCCATTATTGCAATTTCTTGTTTCAATCTTGCAATCGCGTGTAATCGCGAACTCATATAATCTGGATCGATGTTCATTTTCCGTCTCTTTTTTCATGTCCGTCTTTCATCATTTTTTTCTCGGGTCTATCTTTGTACAATAAGTTCTTTTCTCTTGATTTGTTTAATAATTTTTTCTTATAATATTCTTATTCAAACAGAAATTTTTTGACAAAATATTGAAGATATCAAATTGTTTCTTTTAAATAAAAAAACGTTTGACTTTTCGTATGATATCCACACAGAAAAAATAATTTAATATAAAAATGGCGCATTTTCTTCTTCTATTGTGATAGGGATCTTTCAAAAATTGAAACCAATATCCTAATTTCCTAAAATCCCAAAAAGAGGATTTGAAACGATTTTTATATCGTTTCCTATAAATGAATGATTCCAAATATTAATAAAAAATTGAAATACGTATGCTCTGTTTCTTTCAAATATTAATAAAGTAAATGAAATAAGTAAATCAAGCGATTTTTACAAATAGTATGTTGTTCGGATTTGTGATTTCTTCGTTTGATATAGCGATGATTTCTTCCCGTTTTCTTTTGATATGATGTTTGCCAGAATCCTTCCGATGATGCAACGTAAACTTGTATAGTCTTTGTTTTTTTCGGTTTGATCGTGACAACCAACAATCGTAATCAGAACGATAAAATTCTTGCGGGATCCTTGTTCTTGATTGTACTTTTACAGTTTTAAACGGTCCTCTTAATTCGGATACGTCTTTTTGAATGTATTCTTTGAGGCTATGTTTTGTCTGACGAGATTCTTTGTTTTCATTTCTTTAAACCTTACTCCAATACTAGTTTTGTTGGCAGCGGAAGATTACGAAATGCTATAATTCGATTAGTAACACGATGAACTTGAAATCATATTGGTACTATATTGATAAATCTGTGATAAAGATACAAATGTTTAGGTTCTCTATTTTCTCTTGAATGGTTTCAAAGAAACTTGGTAACCGTAAATGAATACATATGATACATATTTATACCTATTACTAAAACGGTAACCGCCACAACAATATTAACCGTCGTGCCTTGTGAGATAACCGTCGGGACTATATTAATGCATATATACCTTATGATTTGAGATAATAATATACAACTATCTAGCTTATATATACCTAATATCCTCCCTTAAGCTAGATAGGGAGAACTTGTAGATTGTGTCTTAAATCGCAGGAATTCATCATTTTGAGTTCTTCAGATATCTTGAATATGATGATATTTGATTCGTACACACTGCTTGCATTCATCTTCATTATTTACTTTGATATATCCATGATGAATCGTACGTCCGGGTTCATGATAGCAATAAAGCTTTTGTTGTTTCCTTATTCTCTGTTCCATTTAGGTCTTCTAGATTTCTCTAAATTTCTGTAATCAAGATCTTTAAATTTCCTTTATTTTGTTGCCATTAATTTTCCTCCTCTCGCTAAACCTTTCATCCTTTGTCGCTTCATATAGTCACTAAATTCAATCTTCTCTTCCTTTTTTCTTGATTCAACGCTTCCTTCTTCAAAACAGGGACACTCAATTCATTTCTTTCCAGCAAGGTTTCATTCTCAATTTCTTGTTGTTTATTCCTCAATTTAGTCTTCCATTGTGTCCAATTGTTTTCTTTCCACCGTTTCCCATCATTTTCCTCTTCTTCACACTTATTCTTATAATCATAATTGTATCCTATATCTTTTCTCTTGAGTTGATGTCGGTTATCCATACCTTTCTTTCTTTCTTTCTTCTTTTGTTACCCTTTAGCATTTTCTTGCATAACTCTTGATTTGGTCTTCTTCTTTACTCTTTGTTCTTCGTAAATATCTTTACGTTCTTCCGTCTGTTTCTTCCTAATATGTTCACTAACCTTGTCATCGTCATCTTTCTCATGCTCATTATCACGTTCTTTTATCTCTTCATTGTCTTCTTTACTGTCCGCCTGTTCATTTTCTCCCACTTTCTTAAGTTCTTCACTCACGCAATCCTCAATATCTTCAATACATCCTGGTTTATATTCCAGTAGTGCAATCTCATGTTCCAATGCCATTATTGCAATTTCTTGTTTCAATCTTGCAGTCGCGCGTAATCGCGGACTCATATAATCTGGATCGAGTTCATTTTTCGTCTCTTTTCATGTCCGTCTTTCATCATATTTCTTTTCGGGTCTATCTTTGTACAATAAGTTCCTTTCTCTTGATTTGTTTGGTAATTTTTTCTTATTATATTCTTATTTAAACAGTAACCTTTTAACAAAATATTGAAGATATCAAATTATTTATTTGAAATAAAAAAACGTTTGACTTTTCGTATGATAACAGAAAAAATAATTTAGTATAAAAAATGGCGCCTTTTCTTCTTCTACTGAGATATGGATCATTCAAAAATTGAAACCACAATCCTAATTTCCTAAAATCCCGAACAGAGGATTTGAAACGATTTTTACATCGTTTCCTATAAATGAATGATTTCAAATATTAATAAAAAAACGAAATATGCATGCTCTGTTTCTTTCAAATATTAATAAAGTAAATAAAATAAGTAAATCAAGAGATTTTTACAAACATTATGTTGTTCGGATTTCTGATTTCTTCGTTTGATATAGCGATAATTTCTTCCCAGTTTCTATTGATATGATATTTGCCACAATCCTTCCGATAATGCAACGTAAACTTTTATAGTATCTGTTTTTTTCCATTTGCTCGTAACAACCAACAATCGTAATTAGAACAATGAAATTCTTGCGGAATCCTTGTTCTTGATTGTTCTTTTATGGTTTTAAATGGTCCTCTCAATTCGGATACGTCTGTAAATGAATTCTTCGAGGCTATGTTTTGTCTGACGAGATTCTTTGTTTTCGTTTCTTTAAACCTTGCTCTGATACCAGTTTTGTTGGTTGCGGAAGATTAAGAAATGCTATAATGCGATTAATAACACGATGAACAGGAAATCAAATGGTTCTATATTGATAAATCTATGATAAAGATACAAATGTTTCGGTTCTTTGTTTTCGCTTGAATGGTTTCAAAGAAACTTGGTAACTGTAAATGAATACATATGATACATTAACCGCCACAACAATATTAACCGTCGTGACTTGTCAGATAATCGTCGGGACTATATTCATATATATATATATACACCTAATGATTTGTGATAATAATATATAACTATCTAGCTTATATATACCCAATACCCTCCCTTAAGCTAAATAGGGAGAACTTATAGATTGTCTCTTAAATCACAGGAATTCATCATTTTGATTTCTTCAGATATCTTGATTATGATGATATTTGATTCGTACACACCGCTTTCATTCATCTTCATTATTTACTTTGATATATCCATGATGAATCGTATGTCCGGGTTCACGATAGCAATAAAGCTTTTGTTGTTTCCTTATTCTCTGTTCCATTTAGGTCTTCTAGATTTCTCGAAATTTCCGTAATCAAGATGTTTAAATTTCCTTTCTTCTGTTGCAAGTAATTTTCCTCCTCTCGCTAAAATCTTTCCACCTTTGTCGCTTGATATAGTCACTAAATTCAATCTTCTCTTCCTTTTCTCTTGATTCAACGCTTCCTTCTTTAAAACAGGGATACTAAATTCATTTCTTTCCAGCAAGGTTTCATTCTCAATTTCTTGTTGTTTATTCCTCAATTTAGTCTTCCATTGTATCCAATTGTTTTCTTTCTACTGTGTCCCGTCATGTTCCTCTTCCTCACACTTATTCTCATAATCATAATTCTATCCCATATCTTCTCTCTTGTGTTGATGTTTGTTATCCATCCTTTTCTTTCTTTCTTCTTTTGCTTCCTCTTTAACATTTTCTTGCATAACTCTTGATTTGGTCGTCTTCGTTACTCTTTAATCTTCATAAATATCTTCACTTTCTTCCAACTGTTTCTTCCTAATATGTTCACAAACCTTGTCATCATTATCTTTCTCATGCTCATTATCACGTTCTTTTATCTCTTCATTGTCTTCTTTACTGTCCGCGTATTCATTTTCTCCAACTTTCTTATGTTCTTCACTCACGCAATCCTCAATATCTTCAATACATCCGGGTTTATATTCCAGTAGTGAAATCTCCTATTCCAATTCCATTATTGCAACCGCGCGTAATCGCGGACTCATATAATCTGGATCGATGTTCATTTTCCGTCTCTTTTTACGTCCGTCTTTCATCATTTTTTTCGGGTCTATTTTTGTACACTAGCTAATTTCCTTTCTCTTGATTTGTTTACTATTTTTTCTTCCTTATAATATTCTTATTTTAACAGAAACTTTTCACAAATATTGAAGATATCAAATTGTTTCTTTTAAATACAAAAAACTTTTGACTTTTTGTATGATATCCAAACAGAAAAAATAATTTAATATAAAATAATTGCGCTTTTTCTTCTTCTACTATGATCGGGATCTTTCAAAAATTGAAAACACAATCCTAATTTCCTAAAATCCCGAACAGAGGATTTGAAACGATTGTTATATCGTTTCCTATAAACGAATGATTTTGAATATTAATCCAAAAAACAAAACAAAATATGTATGCTCTGTTTCTTTCAAATCTTAATAAAGTAAATGAAATAAGTAAATCAAGAAATTTTTACAAACAGTATGTTGTTCGGATTTGTGATTTCTTCGTTTGATATAGAGATTATTTCTTCCCTGTTTATTTTTATATGATATTTGCCCCAATCCTTCCGATGATGCAACGTAAACTTGTATAGTCTATGTTTTTTTCGTTTTGATCGTGACAACCAACAATTGTGATTAGAACAATGAAATTCTTGCGGAATCCTTCTTCTTGATTTTTCTTTTACACTTTTAAACGGTCCTCTCAATTCTGATACTTCGTTTTGAATGGATTCTTCGAGGCTATGTTTTTTCCGACAAGATTCTTTGTTTTCGTTTCTTTAAACCTTGCTTGATACCAGTTTTGTTGGCAATGGAAGATTAAGAAACGCTATAATTCGATTAATAACATGATGAACAGGAAATCAAATGGTTCTATATTGATAAATCTATGATAAAGATATAAATGTTTTCGTTCCCTGTTTTCGCTTAAATAGTTTCAAAGAAACTTGGTAACCGCAAATGAATACATATGATACATATTTATACCTATTACTAAAACGGTAACCGCCACAACAATGTTAACCGTCGTGACTTGTGAGATAACCGTCGGGGCTATATTAATACATATATACCTAACGATTTGTGATAGTAATATATAACTATCTAGCTTATATATATATATATATATATATCCAATAAAATCGGGATTTTTTTATCCCGTCAAAGCTAGCCAAAGAATCTGAACATTTACTAATGCATAGCAGAAGTAATACAATCTAGTAACGTGTAAACAAAACGGCACACAATTGTAAACCAATCAGGCTTGCTAACTATCATACCAAATATGGCGAAAGCAACACCTTAGCAGCAGCAACGTAGAGAAGAAGAGAAAGAAGAAGTAGATAAAACTTACATATACAATAATGTGTAAATACATCAATGGAAACTAATGATACACACAAAACACTTGCCAAGAACACCCAAAAATTACTGGGAAAGCAGTAAAGAATGAAAAATCGCTCAACCCAGGACTCGAACCCAGGTAAATACACAACAGCAGAGTACTACCAACTACGACACCATCAATATTTATGCTGGTTTAGATCAATATAAACAGATATTTAATATGAATATACCATTGCCCCAACAACAAAAGACCATACCAAAACGCATTATCCCATAAACACAACAATCTTAGTGCGTTTGAAAAAAATTTCACACCACGGTTTGAACTCCGGTAAGCCCAACAAGAACAACTACACAAACATCACAACATAACACTTTTTACTTCCACAATACAACCCATCAATTAATAAACACGCAATACTCTCATATTAATGTAACACCCAAAAATTTAAAATAATGCTAGTAGAAGGTAGTGGGTAAACATGTGTATAAAATAGATAGAATTAGTTGCTAATATTGAATAAATAAAGGGGTAATTGGTTAGTAACCTAATTTATAACCTAAATTGATAAATATCAAAGAGGAGGGGCTGAAGTTGATTAATATTATATCTATAGGTTGGAATGGGGTTGGCTTAAAACAAACAAAAACTCCTGGAAGAGGAGTACACGATCTTGAGAGGAGAAAACTACCCCAACCCTAAAACTCACTAATCAGCCCCAAATCCAAGCAAAAATTAGTTGTTAGACCTGCATGTGAAGTGAATTCAAGTCTTCAGGTCATAATAAACTCAAGGTAAGTTGGTTTTGACTTGCAACTAACCATTGTTGTGTACATTATTGTATCTTGGTTAAATGATTCAAAATAGTTGGACCATGTAGTGTGTAGAATGGCCTTAATGGGTCAAATGGTTGGAAAGACCTTAATGGGTCAAATGTTGAAACTATGTAGGATGAATTGAATGACCATAATGGGTTGAAATGCTGGAAAGACCTTAATGGGTCAAAGGTTGGTGCTATGTAGAATGAATGGAGTGGCCATAATGGGTCGAAATGGTGGAAAGACCTTAAGGGGTCAAAGGTTGATGCTATGTAGAATGAATGGAGTGACCATAATGGGTCAAATGGTTGGAAAGACCTTAATGGGTCAAATTGGTAGAATCATGTAGAATGGGTAGAATAACCTTGATGGTAGAAACTATGTAGAATGGATAGAATGACCGTAATGGGTCAAAGGGTTTGAAGTATGTAGAGTGGTAGAATGGACTTAATGGGTCAAATGGGAGTAAGTAAGATGTCTTCTTATTGTAAATGTTAATAATGGAATAACTCCTTGTAGAATGTATAATTGACTCACTTTTGGTTGTGTTGTGTGTTAGGTAAATCACATGCTTGAGGATCAAGTCGCGGCTCGGATTTGAGAACGAACACGTGTTTTGGGTGGGATTAGGTGTCATGGCTAAAGCTTTTGGGATCTATTTTGTTAATGATGTTTCATAACTTGAAAATGTTTTGGTTGGTGATTTTGTTAGATGTTGGGATAGATCCCCATGACAACTTTTCAAAACTATTTTTTTGAAACTTGAACTAGTTGTAAATATTAATGGTTGGTATGCACATATATATATATGTGTGTGTGTGTGTGTGTGTATGCCTGTCAAAAAAAATCCGGTCCTTACAAGTTGGTATCAGAGCCCAGGTTTGAGCGATTCAAGCGCGTTTAGGTGTTTGGACTGAAACTCGAAGCTCGAGGTAAGTGTGCATTCGGTCCGAGACTTGATCAAGGTATGTGGGATAACTAATAGATAGGAGGGTAGTAGATGGTTGCCAAGAAAGAAAGGGAAAATGGGGAATAAACCATCAAATTCGTGACTTAAACGACCAGGGGTGCAAGGTCAGACATGCACCAGCGCAAGGTGCACTGGTACCCTCCCAGCTTGCACTGGTCTTCTGATGTGAAAATCGGGGTGGCGCAAGGTCAGACATGCACGATAACACTAGCATGCGCTGGTCTTGTTTTCGTTATAAAATCTTCGATATAACTCCGTTTTCTTCGATTCTTGCGGCCAAGTTTTCGTTTTTCGACCCTATTTCATGTAATCTATTTGAATCTTCAGGTCCAATCCATGAATTTTCTCCAAAACATGTCTAATATTCGTATTTAACCTAAAACATTCATTACTCATTCCATCAGGTGGGCAACAAGTTTTTACCTTGTTTTCTTGAATGTTTCCATTCGGCCTTTTCCCTAGGCCGATCTCGAACCAAAATAGGTTCCATGAAGGTCAATGAACCATAGATTTAACATGATTAGTTAAGTATAAACGTGGTGAAATATGGATGGAATGTGTAAATCCAAGTGATGTACACTATATTATAAGGAAGTTAAGGTCGTAAAGACCAAGAATATGATAAGTGGAATGATTGAACTTTTATGGTTGGAATGCTATTATATGTGTAGTAATACTTAAATTTTGTTTCAGAATTATGGTGGATGAAGGTGACTCGGCTGGAGAACATACCCGTCATGATGAAGTAAAAGAAATGGTAGGCTATAGACGTGGGGGATGCCATAAAGTTAAACCTCCCTAAGATAGTACAGGAAGTGGAAATTAATATCTTGGGGGTGGTAGAAGGCATGATGACTAGCAAACTTGAAGAGTTGAAAAAGTTTATTGAAGAAGGGTCATCCGGTTCGAAGAATAGTAAAAGATGTACATACCGGAACTTCATGGCTTGTAATCCAACAGTTTTCAATGGGGAAATTGATCCTCTTGAATGTCAAAGGTGGATCTCCGATATGGAAGGGGTGTTCATTAGGAGTCATTGTGACGCCGAGGATGAGGTTATGTTTGCCACGGGTTAGTTACGACGCCGTGCAAAGGATTGGTGGGATAGCTATAGTAAGGAGTTGGGGCAAGATCGAGTGAAAGTGATGACTTGGAATGAATTTAAGGAGGACTTCTTGAGACATCATTGCCCTCAAATCGCAATAGATAGGATTCAAGAAGAGTTCCTCCACCTCTGAAAAAAGAATGAGACAATTGATGAGATCACTAGCGTGTTTTTGGACAAGATGAAGTTCAGTCTGGAGTTGGTTTGGATGGAGAGGATGAAGATAAATCGATACCACAACATGTTGAAGACGGAGTATAGAGAGTTTATCACTGCATCAAAGTGTTGTACATTGATTGAGTTGATAGAATGGGCTCGTGAAAGAGAAATGGAACTAAAACGACAAGAAGCAAGGGGGAGAAAAGAAAGGCGGAAAAGAATTTTGAACAATCTAAGAAAGCAAAGAGCTATGATCAAGGCAAGAAGGATAACAAGAAAGGAGATATACCGAGCTGCAAAACTTGTGGGAAACTCCATACGGGGGAATGCCTCCTAGGACAGAAAGCGTGCTACAATTATGGGCAAACTGGACACCCATTTTACAAATGTCATAGTCCCGTTAAGCTGTGATACAACTGCTATGAGCCTGGTCATGTGAAAGCGGAGTGCAAGAATGCCAAGAAGAAAGCACCCAAGGAGGGTAAGAAGACTGATGCCTCTAAGGGCCGGGGAAGAATGTTCCAAATTACCGCCGAAGAGGCCAAGAACCATCCGGAAGTCGTGTCAGGTATACTCTTAATCAATAACATGCCAATGTATGTATTATTCGACATCGGAGCTAGTAAATTGTTTGTGTCTGTTGAAGTCATACATCATCAATCATTCCTAATAGAAGAGATGGAAACACCTCTAAATGGAGAAACAGCCAATAGTAGAAATTATTTGTTGCATAGTATTTGTAGAGGTTGTAAAATTACCATTGAAAACGAGGATTTTGAAATCGATTTAGTACCTATGAAGTTGGGTGAATTCAAGGTGGTGGTAGGCATGGATTGGTTAGCCAAATACCATGCGGAATTTCAATGTGAAAGAAAGATTATCCACGTGGTATCGCCAAGCGGAAGGCAAGTGAGTATCATTGGGGAAAGGAAGTTTGAAATGAAGTTATGCACCTTGGTGGAGACCATGAAGTATGTTCGTAATGGGGAAAAGGCATTTTTGGCCAATGTGTTGGACACAACAATTAGCACCCCCAAAATTGAAGATGTGCCAATTGTTATTGAATTCCAAGATGTTTTCCTAGATAACCTTCCTAGGCTTCCTCCCGAACGTGAAGTGGAATTTCGGATCGAATTGGTGCCCGATGCTCAACCGGTTGCTAAGGCACCATATCGATTGGCGCCCACGGAGCAACGGGTGTGACACCAGTCAACACACCAGGTCAACATTCGTACATGTCTCATTAGTTTCTATCTATAGGTGCCCATTTAGACACTTTTATATACACTATACCCCCCAGTCTAGCAAAGCAAGAGTTAATCAGAAAACTCAACATGGGACACTTGTTTAGTCATACAACACCCAGATAATCACTAAGACAAGACTATCAAGAGGTTGTTACATCCTATCACATGATAAATTCACCTCTAACATATGCATGTGAAAGCAAGAAGCACATGAGTTATCATTTACTAAGCATACGATACCTATGAAACAAAATACATGTTAATGTCGTCATCAAGAGGCATGGAACTTAATCAACTCTTACCATTTCTAGACCGGATGATATTCCCATATCACAGGGCACTAGAGGTTACATGATGGACACAATGTGCATTCACAACACTATTAACATACATAAGGTGACTAATTCATATAAAATTGTAACACCCCGAAAACCCATTTCATTTAAAGACATTGATAGGCGGGATTAATAGATATGATATTGAGTCAAGAGGTTATAAGTTGGAGGGTGGAATATGTCAATTACCCAAAGTCCATATTAAAATTGTTAAATATGATGAAAACACCAAAAACACACACTTGGTGTGTGTTTTGGTCGACATCAGGAGAAGAAGAAAAAGGATTCCAACCCCAACCCAACTACCAAGCTCAATCTAGTAAGAAAACAAGGGGAAATCGATGCATGAGCCAGAAATGGACCATTTAAGGTCAATCAAACCCAAAGGTACCTTCTATTTGGTAGATTTTGATGTTAAGTTTAATTTTGGAGTTGATGAAAACCTAGGGTGTATGTAAAAACGTGAATCAAGGATGAATGGAGGTGTCTAGATGTTGATAGACACTAAAGGAACCATAATTCATGATACTACATAAGGCTATGCTTGATTCATGTGCTAATTAGATTGTTTTACACCTATTTTGGAAGTGGGTATTGGTCTTGGTGTAATCCAAGACCATTCTTAGTTAATTATTGAATGCATTGAAAAGAAAGTGATGATTTGCTATGTTGATAACTATTGAATGAATGGTATGCAATGTAGGGAAGAAATATGATGATTTTTGTTATGAGCTATGAAAGTATGCATGAAATGCTTGTACATTGTGTTTTAAATGTTGTATGCACACCAAGTTTTTGATGAAATGTCTAGATTAGTCTAACTTGTGAAATTGTAGGCAAGATTGGACAAGTATGAAAGTAGTATGATAATTGATGCAATTGATAGTAGGTTAACATGAGGATTTCGTCTTAGAGAGTAATCATGTGGGGATTTAGTTGATTATATGATGTGGTAAGGAGTATGCATTAGTAGTATGTACACTATGCTTAAATACTATGATGCACGCCATTGTTTGTTAATTGGTATGGCGAGTATCTCGTATGTTAATGAGATAGAAACATGACGCTTAGGGTGAATTTCATAAAACCTCGTATGCTAATATAGACATATGTTTGTAAAAAGGAAAGTTTGTATGGTTGAAAGTTGACTTTCTGGAAAGTCAACTGACATGGAAATAATGTGGTATGTTTTCTAGCATGATTGTGAGATTGAGGATTTCTTGTGAGACACGTTAGTTTGGTTATGTGACACATACGATGTTGAGTTTAATTGCTTGAATGATGAATCAAAAAGAGTGGGAAGATATGTTGTATGCATGTTAGAAATTGACCTATGCAAGTCAATGTGATATATGAGTTGGATATGATTTGGTTTATGAATGAATATGTATGCTAACAATGATGTAAACATGATGATATGAAAGGATAGGAATGATGGACTCAAGCATGGGAAGCTAATGGGTCAAGATGAGGCAAGTAAACAAGCATGAACTTAGAGGACTTGAGGTAAGTGATTCCCGAACTTAACATGCATTATGACATCGAATTTATATGTTAATGTAGTATGGGAATCTTGAAAGAAACAATTAATTAATGGTGGTGCCAGGGTAAGAAACTCGGTGATGGGTCAACCATAGATTGACCCATGCTTGGCTTCATATAAATGAGATAATGGGTCATCAAGGAAATGTTACGCCATTCACGACGATACCACGTAATCCGGGTAGTTTAACGCATAGGAAAATCATGGGGAATGATCTTAGAACCTTGTGAGGTTTGGGTTTTAAGATATGCCATTAAAGCATGAAAAGTGCATAGTGGGCGCAACCTCACATCAGGTCCGGGCGCAAGGTGACCTGAACGGGCGCAACCTGAATCTGATGGGAAAAATGGGCTGATTTGCGCCCTCTAGGGGCGCAACCTCCCCCTCCAGGGGCACAAGCTTGCGCCCCCACTAGTTATTTGTCTGTTTTTATCGTATTTTGATGTTTCGCTTATATGCGCAACCCGTATTTGCGTTTAACGCATCGAATAACATCGTTGGACTACGTGAATGCTAGTTATGGGTGTAGCAAGTAATAGAATGTCGGATTTGCAAATATGACTCAATTATGGAATGATGCATGTGTATGTAATTAAATTGATATATGTGTATACATAGTAACAAATACGGTAAGTAGATTTGTTATGCTTATTGAGAATGTGATGTATGTATGGGTACTTATACCCGGGTTTGTGTGAGAGTTTTATGTATGTAAAGGTTCGTCATTATGTGTAGATTGAGTATAGGATTGGAAACGTCATGTTTGTCGTATAGAATACAAGAAGGAAGAATAGTATGACAGGTCAAGATAAGTTGTGTATGGGAAATTGTACGCAAGTATGTATTGTAGGGTTATTAAGCTTTTGTTATGAGAATGGAAATGAAGATGCAGGTATGTAAGTATGAATGCATAGGACTTGGAGGTTCGAATTCAGGGTATCACACCCGAACTTGCAAAAAGGCGTTTGAACAGGATCATGGAGTATTGTTGGATGTTATTTCTGTATTATGAGTAATTTGCATGAAGTTACTTAGTGAACTAACGAAACGGTTATGTGGTGATTGCAGGTTGTCTTGTCTACCTAGTTTGAATGGAAAGGATGGAGATCGAGCGAGGGAGCGGATTGTACGTGGTCACGGTCACATAACCTAATAAAGATGAGTCACGTTGAATGTAATAAGAAACACTAAAAGATGTAACAGCAAAAATGTCTCTTAGAAATGTTTTCCAAACAATTGAGAATGTTCTATAAGTAAAAAAAATTTCTGGTCCGTATTTTCCGCTGCATATTTTCTATAAAACAGGTTAGGGTGTTACAAAAATGTTATGTGTTGGAAAAAAATAAAGCTATGGACTTCACAAACCATGATCACATATATACACATACACACGGCACCTCACACATAACACTATGTACACATATATACTCAACTACCAATATAAGTATACACAAGACAAGTTCCTACACATAATTAAGTTAGTTATCATCTCACTTCAACTACCTAGAACCCCAACCTTTCCTTATTAAGATTAAGACAAACATTCTCCCACTTTACACTTATGTTCGACCAATAGAGCCTTGACAAAGAGACTCACAAAGACAAGGCCAAGCTAGGATACATCAACACCTCATAGACTTTCACATTTGTCCTATATCTAGCCGACCTAAACATCTTGGATGTCAACTTTCACTAAACAAGGTAACAAAACAAATCAAGTTCACTTCCCCAGATAAGTTAACTACCCTCTTATGTACACACATGTTTTGGCCGAAGGTTAATAGGCATGACACCAAGGCTACAATCTCATTAGGACCTAATCATTCTTATACCAAGTGGAGAAACAAACAACTAACTATCACTTACCTTACAAGCAACTACCCTTCCTCTTTTGAGAGCATATAATCGGCCAACACCTCATTAAAGCATGATCCAACAAATCTTGATCTTTTGTCCTCACCCTAGCCAAAATATAAACAAAGAAAGGGAGCCAAGACTTGTCACTTTCACACAAAGGTTTCTAGAACATCTCCTTGGGAATGAGGCACCAATCAAATGACTAGGAAGAATGTGGCATGAACCATCACTATCACCCTCCTTTTTCTTGTTCTAGGATCGGCCGAAAGGGACAAGAGCACAAGCTCATGCTTGGTTGTCAAAATTCACCAAAATGTACACCCAAACAAGATAAGAAATCCCACTAGAACAAGTCAACCTATCCCTTAATTGTCTAGTCCCATCGATCGGCTCATGCCATGGCTAAACATGCTATCTTTTGTTTGTTTATGGCCTACACAAACCTTGCACATAATAAGGATTAAGGCTTTAGACATTTCACCATTCTAGGCTAACTCATTTGCCATTTTGAGCATCCTTTGTCATACCTATCGCCTATATAAGGACCTCCACCCTCACCCACATTCCTTGCACCAACACTCAACACTAGAGGTGGCAAAATGGGTAAGTTGGGTAGGTTTGGGTGTTGGGTTAGGATGGGTTTGGGTTAGGATGGGTATGGGTCAAGATGGGTAAATTAAAAAAATAGGTTAGGATGGGTTGGGTCAGGATGGGTTTGGGCCTGGATGGTTTGGATTAGGATAAGCACACATCAAAATAGATAACAATAAAAAATTAAAAATTTAAAAAGTAAAAAAAAAACAAATTTAAAATAAAAAAAATAAATTTAAAAATAAAATCTTAAGGGATCCGAAATATTTTATTTCGAACCGGGCCGGTTAACAACCCGGACTGTTTAGACCCGATTGACCCGTTATCGATCTGGACCGGGCCGTTAACGACCCGGACTATTTCGACCCGACCGGACCCGTTAGCGACCCGAACCGTTTCGACCGTACCGTATCTGTTAGCGACCAGGACCCCGTTTCGACCCGGTCAGGCACGTTAGCGACCGGAATCGCTTCGCCCCGGCCGGGCCCGTTTGCGATCCAGACCGTTTCGACCCGATCTGGCTCGTCAACGACCGCACCCGTTAGCGACCCGGACCATTTCGAACCGGCCGGACCTGGTAGCGACCCGGACCATTTCGACCCAGTCGGGCCCGGTAGCGACCCCGACCGTTTCGACCCAGTCGGGCCCGGTAGCGACCCCGACCGTTTCGACCCAGTCGGGCCCGGTAGCGACACGGACTGGGTCGTTTCGACCCAGTCGGGCCCGGAAACGACCCAGAAGCGACCCGAACTGTTTCGTTCCAGCCGGGCCCGGTAGCGACCCGGACCGTTTTGACCCGAAAGGGCCCGGTAACGACCCAGACCGTTTCAACCTGACTCATCCCGTACTGACCCGGACCATTTCGACCGGACCAGGCCCGGTAGCGACCCAGACCGTTTAGACCCGACCGGGCCCGGTAACCACCCAAACCATTTCAACCTGACCCGTCCCGTAGCGACCCGGACTGTTTCGACCCAGCCGGGCCCGGTAGCGACCCGGATCGTTTCTACCCGACCGGGCTCGGTAACGACCCAGACGTTTCAACCTGACTCGTCCCGTAGTGAACCGAACTGTTTCGACCGGACGGTGCCCTGTGGCGACCCGGACCGTTTCTACCCGAACGGGTCACTACGCCAAAACAGGGCTTTCGCCACACTTTTACCAAAATCGCCCGGCCACACTTTTGATTAAATGTGTGACTAAAGCTAAAAAATTACACTTCAAAACACTTTTTGTCATTCATTTTATTTTTCATGTGACCATTGCATAACATGTTAAAACCTTTAGCTACACTTTAAGAAAAAAATGTGACATTTACTAGCCACACTTGAAAAAGTGTGACCAAATGTGATCTACAGTCACAGTATTTGTTTCATGAGACCAAAAACACATGTATTTGAAATCTTTTTGTCACACTTTAAGAAAAAAATTGTGACTTTTATTAGCCACATTAGAAATTTGTGACCAAACGTAATCTATGGCCACCGGATTTCTTTCATGTGACCAAAAACACATTTTTCAAAACGTTTAGCCACACTTAAAATAAACTGTGACATTTAGTAGCCACACGAGAAAAGTGTGGCCAAATGTGATCTACGTCTACGTTATATGTTTGATGATGTGGCTAAAAGTTATACATATGGCCACATACATTATTTTGTGTGACCAAATGTTAGAGAACAACCAAAACTAAAATTAAAAAAACTTCATGTGACTTTACATTATCAACACTTTGATCTTCCAAGAAAACCAGTGTATGATGATGCTCCCAAGAAACCCTCACAGGCCTTTACATTAGATAGCTTACTTGCAACCTCTGATCTTTCCATTGCTGCTCAAAGACAATACAAGAAGCAAAAGGAAATGTCTGAAGAGGATACAAGGAAGTTCAATGAAACTTATGTAAAAGAGGGTCTCTTGAACCAACTTAGATTCTTCTCTGACCCTGTCACAGAGAAGTTCAGAGAACTCATTGGCAGGCCTCCATCTCCCAACTCATCCAAAATAAAGATGCATCCCAGTCACTCCTCTGACTCTAAAATTCTAAAATGGAAGTCTGATAAAGAGACCCATGAATTGACACTGATCAGGTCAGATGGTAGTATTCAGAAGTTGAGTATGGATGATGCACCTGGCCTAAGTGCAGAAGATCTCCAGACACTTTTGAATCTGACACTGGATAGAGATGCTGAAGACCTCTTCTCTCTAAGCTTTGAATTACAGTTGAAAGGGCAAATTAGAGAAAGTCTGATGAGAAATAAAGATCAAGAATAAAGCAGAGTTTTGGCATCATCTGTTCTAGGGGGAGATTGTTGGGTCTGCTGACCTGGAGAAGAACAGATGATTGAAAGCCAAAATATTCTAAGTGTTTGATCAAGAATAAAGAACAGTTGTTACAATAAAGCTTCCTCCAAAGAACTGCTGACTTCCAAACTGCTGATGCTTAACAACTGATACAAGACAACTGCTGCTGATGAAAAGTCTGATGGATAAAGTCTGAAGAGCAAAAGTCTGATAAAGAACAAGTGCTGATCAAAGATCTGAAGAGCAAAGGTCTGTTGAACCAACAACACTTTGGTTCAACAGATGATAAGAAGACATCAGAGCTTTAGTTTAACAGAGTTTTATTATCAGTTGTTTCAATGTAACAGTAGTTTATTGTTTAACAGATGTTATAGTTTGTTAGTCAGTTAGGGGTCGCTTTCTAGGTGACGTCAGCAACTGATCATCAGAGGTTTGTACTTGTCTATAAATAGAACAGTACTTTTACTGTTCTATTTGTCACTCATCATTCTCTTTCAGACAAACATTCTCTGAGTGATCAGGCTGAGGGGGAGTTAATTGTACTATTGTAATCTTTCAGTTTAATGAAAGCATTCGATTGAAAACAATTATTCTCTATGTTTTGATTATTCGTTATTCCGCTGGACTTTCCATTTATACTTCATTCATATTTCATAGTTAATCAAAACAGTCCAATACTCAGATCCTAACACGATGAGATCGGTCTCGTTAACGACCCGTGTTGTTACTACCTGGTCGTCCGTTAACGACCTGAACGGTTTCGAACCGACCGCGGTTATCAACAAATGCAAAAGATATATTTTTTTTTTTGTTTTTAATGACATTTATTTCTCTGAGGCATTAACGCTTTTGGTGTTGGGTGAGTTTTAATTTAGATTTGTATATGGTTATCTAAAAATACCCATCCTGGCCCATTTGTTTTTTTTGAATTTACCCATCCTAACCCACTTACTTATATCCTACAATTAAAATTACCCATCCTAACCCCCTTGAAAATTATACTAAACCCATTTCAACCCACAAAGTCAAATTTTAAACCCAAAATAACCCAAACTCAACCAAATGGGTTGAAATTGCCAGGTCTACTCAACACAAACACCTAATCTCTCACTCAAACAAATCGGCCAAACACTTGGGACACCAAGCCGAAGCTATCGAGGAACAAGGGAGCAAACACAAGACTCTCTAGCTTGGAATCATCCTAGGTAAGATACATTGCACCTTTAAGCTTCTTTCTTTCGATATGCCCCTTGTTAAACCCAACATTCGGCCTTAGAACACCACACTTAGGCACACAACACTTTGTAAGAGAATGGATTACAAAACAATGATTTTTGGATATAGATCTTAGGCACGTTGTCTTAATACTAGTATTTGTTCATATGATCTTGCCTTAACATCATTATAATCGGCTTGTTATAATCATGAGCATTCAAATTGTATTTTGAAACCATACATGACTTGGATCAACATGAATGGATCGGGTTTCAGAAGTCCAAGCTCACTTGGCTTAAGTTTGAAGCTAAGGCTAACAACATGATGATCAAAGCTTAAACTTATTACAAAACTCACAAATATGTCACGTAATAACACTACAAGGCTCGAATAAGCTTAAAACAATCAATTGATCCACTAGCTAATCAGAATTATCCTTTACACCATAAGAACACATCGGCTACCATAAGCTAACATGTGTTAAGCTAGGCCAAAGCATGTGTTAACCTTGAATGGTATAGTATAGAGGTCTAAACATATGCTAAGGTACTTATTTATCACAAATCAATCGCACAATAACCAAAATCACAAACGTTGGGTGAACAATTTGTATGATAAACAAGGCTAGACAACTTACCATGTCCATAATGATCATAGGGAATCATTTGCCAGGACAGTGATCATCTACAGTTTTTCCTAGACCACCTACACTGCTATCAGGTGAGTTTTCATGGCCCCATTTTACTACTTTTCATTTTGGGGGAAATACATGCATCAATACTTGTGTCATTTTCAAGTGTGTGTACATTCTATCGTGTCTGCCATGTGGAACATGAGACATTTTGGTTCATGAACTCACTAGTCCTCGTACAACATTTATTGTAACCATTAGCTAAACATCTAGCCGTGGAACACTTTAATAGATCTATTGGGTTGACACCCCCACTCTTGGTTAGTCGCTTTAACCGGTCACATACAAAAGAGTGTTAGTATTCTACAATACAGTGCGAGGCACAACAGTCAAGAGGTTTGGTTACAGGACTCATGGTTTGCACAGTGATCATCTGCCTAGCTAGCTTATGATTGGTCATACACGAATTACACGTTGGTTTTACACATTACAAACAAAATCCATGAACTCACCAACATTATTGTTGACAAAACTCGTTATGCATGTGTTTCAGGTAACTAGATAGAGGGCCACAGGGATTTGACGGAAAGGTTCAAGCAAGCACTGCGTGGTACCACTATGATGGTTTTACCTTGTCCTATTGTTATTTAGTCACAAGAGTAATAGACATGTATTCTCTTTTGTTAACGCCATGGTGACGTTTTTAAGTAATTAATGACAATGTCCATCTTATACGGTGGTAATATTTGAATAAAACTATGTGTTGCTTGAACCTTGTGCTAGAAAACTTTTCGGTCGTCGCATCTCCGTGTTTCCGCCTTGGCGGGGTGTGACAACGGGAATTAATGGCACAACTTCAAGAGTTACTTGATAAGGGCTTTATACGCCCTAGTGTGTTACCTTGGGGAGCCCCCGTACTTTTTGTTAGAAAGAAGGACAGATCCATGTGAATGTGCATAGACTACCGGGAATTAAATAAATTGACAATGAAGAATCGGTACCTCTTATCCCAAATTGATCACTTATTTGATCAACTTCAATGGGCGAGTTGGTTTTTAAAGATCGACTAGCGATCGGGTTACCAACAATTGAAGGTGTGGGATGAAGATGTAGCCAAAACCGCATTCAAGACTCGATATGGACATTACGAGTTTCTAGTGATGTCCTTCGGGTTGACGAATGCTCCAGCCGCATTCATGGATCTAATGAACCAGGTGTGTCGCCCAATGTTGGATTGTTTTGTGATTGTATTCATAGACGGTATCTTAATATATTGTCGTAGTGAAACGGATCACGCGAATCACTTACGGGAAGTTCTTGAAACCCTTCGAAAGGAAGACTTTACACCAAATTTTCAAAATGTGCATTTGGCTAAGGGAAGTCTAGTTTTTGGGTCATGTAGTGAATAAAAGCGGCGTTTTGGTGGACCCTTCCAAAGCTAAAACGGTAATAGAATGGGTTGCTCCTAAGAACCTGAGTGAAGTACGAAGCTTTTTAGGCTTGGCGGGTTACTATAGAAGATTCATACAAGACTTTTCGAAAATAGTCTTGCCTTTAACCAAGTTGACAAAGAAGCATGAAAGATTCGTTTGGGGTGAAGATCAACAAAAAGCCTTCGCATTGTTGAAAGAAAACCTATCTAGTTCGCCAATCCTAACATTGCCCGAGGGTGCGGAAGATTTTATTGTATATACGGATGCTTCTCATCAAGGGTTGGGGTGAGTCTTGATGCAAAGGGGGAAGGTCATTGCCTATGCCTCAAGACAACTTAAAACCCATGAGTGTAATTACCCAACCCATGATTTGGAATTGGCAGCTGTGGTATTTGCTATAAAGATATGGAGGCACTACCTGTATGGAACGAAGTGCACCATTTATTCTGATCATAAAAGCCTCAAATACTTCTTTGAACAGAAGGATCTCAATATGAGGCAGCGGAGGTGGCTAGAATTAATTAAAGATTACGACTGTGATATTCTTTATAACCTGGGTAAAGCAAATGTTGTGGCTGACACCCTGAGTCGAAAGGAATATCCACCTCCAATTCAAGTAAAAGCCGTGGGTATTGTGGTTACGCCTAACCTTCTAGATAATATACGAGAGGCACAAATCAAGACTTTACAAGCGAAAGATTCAAAGAAAGTAAGAATAAAGGGAATTATTGATAAGCTAGAAGAGAATGCAAGTGGAATCAAGACCCGGTATGGTCGAATTTGGATTCCATGGCTTTGTGAAGTGAAGACTCTTTTCCTCAATGAGGCTCACACGTCCCGATTCTCGGTTCACCCGAGAGCAACGAAAATGTATCGGGACCTAAAAAAGGATTATTGGTGGCCTGGAATGAACCGTGATATAGCTAAGTATGTGGAGAAATGTTTGACTTGTTCCCAAGTCAAAGCTGAACACCAAAGACCCTATGAGAAGTTACAACCACTTGAGGTACCGGTTTGGAAATGGGAAGAAATAACAATGGACTTAGTCACTAAACTTCCCAAAACAAAGAAGGGGCATGATGCAATTTGGGTCGTAGTTGACCGGCTCACAAAAAGTGCCCACTTCCTAGCAATCCGGGAGTCATATACCTGGGAAAGAATGGCGGAAATTTATGTGAACGAAATAATATCCCGTCATGGGGTGCCCAATCCATCGTTTCGGACCGAGACACTCGTTTCACGTCTCGGTATTGGAGGAAGTTTCAAGAAGAATTGGGTACTAAGTTGTTAATAAGTACCGCGTACCATCCTCAAACGGATGGGCAAACTAAAAGAACAATCCAAACGCTTATGGATATGCTTAGAGCTTGTGTTCTTGACTTTGGAGGAAATTGGGATGACCACCTACCTTTGGTAGAATTTTCTTATAATACTAGCTATCATAGTAGTATCCAAATGGCACCATTTGAAATGTTGTATGGGAGGAAATGTAGAACTCCCGTTTGTTGGGGGAAGTGGGTCAACGGGAGCTAGCGCCAAAATACTTGGTAGCACTTACCAATGAAAAGATTTGCCTTATACGGGCTAGAATACAAGCCACTCAAAATCGACAGAAGGCATACGCAGATCAAAGAAGGTGTCCCATCAAATTCCAGGTCGGGGACTTTATGTTATTGAAGGTCTCCTCTTGGAAGGGGATTATCAGGTTTCGTAAGCGCGGGAAGCTGTGCCCGCTATATATCGGGCCATTTAAAATTTTGGTACGGGTTGGACAAGTTGCTTATCAGTTGGAATTACCACCATCTCTGACTGGAATTCATAACACATTTCATGTGTCACAATTGTGGAAGTGCCTTGCTGATGAAACCGCCTATGTGCCCCTCGAAGACATAGAAGTTGATGACAAGTTGAATTATGTAGAAAAACCGGTAGCCATAAGGGATTTCAAGGTTAAGCGGTTGCGCAACAAGTTCAAAAACCAGGTCTTTGTTCAATGGCAACACCGAAAGGGCTTAGAACTAACTTAGGAATCGGAGGAAGAGATGCGGACTCACTACCCTGCTTTATTTGGTATGTGTGAAGGTTTCGGGGTCGAAACCTTTGTAACGGGGGTAGACTTGTAACACCCAAAATTTTAAAATAATGCTAGTAGAAGGTAGTGGGTAAACATGTGTATAAAATAGATAGACTTAGTTACTTATATTGAATAAATAAAGGGGTAATTGGTTAGTAACCTAGTTTATAACCTAAATTGATAAATATCAAATAGGAGGGGTTGAAGTTGATTAATATTATATCTATGGGTTGGAATGGGGTTAGCTTAAAACAAACAAAAACTCTTGGAAAATGAGTACACGATCTTGAGAGGAGAAAACTACCCCAACCCTAAAACCCACTAATCAGCCCCAAATCCAAGCAAAAATTAGTTATTAGACCTGCATGTGAAGTGAATTCAAGTCTTAAGGTCATAATAAACTCAAGGTACGTTGGTTTTGACTTGAAACTAACCATTCTTGTGTACATTATTGTATCTTGGTTAAATGATTCAAAATAGTTGGACCATGTAGTGTGTAGAATGGCCTTAATGGGTCAAATGGTTGGAAAGACCTTAATGGGTCAAAGGTTGAAACTATGTACGATGAATTGAATGACCATAATGGGTCGAAATGGTGGAAAGACCTTAATGGGTCAAAGGTTGATGCTATGTAGAATGAATGGAGTTGCCATAATGGGTCGAAATGGTGGAAAGACCTTAATGGGTCAAAGGTTGATGCTAGGTAGAATGAATGGAGTGGCCATAATGGGTCAAATGGTTGGAAACACCTTAATGGGTCAAAATGGTAGAATCATGTTGAATGGGTAGAATAACCTTGATGGTAGAAACTATGTAGAATGGATAGAATGACCGTAACGGGTCAAAGGGTTTGAACTATGTAGAGTGGTAGAATGGCCTTAATGGGCTAAAATGATGGAAAGACTTTAATGGGTCAAATGGGAGTAAGTAAGATGTCTTCTTATTGTAAATGTTAATAATGGAATAACTCCTTGTAGAATGTATGATTGACTCACTTTTGGTTGTGTTGTGTGTTAGGTAAATCACATGCTTGAGGATCAAGTCGCGGCTCGGACTTGGGAATGCACACGTGTTTTGGGTGGGATTAGGTGTCATGGCTAAAGCTTTTGGGGTCTATTTTGTTAATGATGTTTCATAACTTGAAAATGTTTTGGTTGGTGATTTTGTTAGATGTTGGGATAGATCCTCATGACAACTTTTCCAAACTATGTTTTTGAAACTTGAACTAGTTGTAAATATTAATGGTTGGTAGGCAAATATATATATATATATATATATATATATATATATAGGGCAATTATATTTTGAAAACTCTTGTTAGTTGAGCAAACTCCTGAAACCCCAACAAGTGGCTTAGAAATGGTCCACGTAATAGTTTTATGTTTTTAAGAAAAGGGTAATTTTGGTAGTTCACGTAAATCTGATCCCTCCCACTTTCTCTCTTTTTATATATTTTCTCTCTCTTCAAAACCTTCAAACTCCACTTCGAGAAATATACACACACATTCATCATTCCCTTCAAGATACAACATATACACATTCATCTTTCTCTCTCCATCTCTCTCTCTCTAAAACACTCTCCTGCCTCACCTCTCTCTACTCTCTCACCCTTCTCTCTCTCTCTCTCTCTCTCTCTCTCTACACAAATAACCGGAGGTGTTTGGAAGCCTTTTCTAACATAGGTGGTAACACAGATCCGGAGGTATTTTGAAGTCGATTCGGTTGGTGCACGACGATTCGTTTGGTGATGTGTAAAGTGGGTTTGGACTGAACAGATCCTGAGGTGTTTTAGAGCCGGTGAACAGATCCGATTGGTGAGGTGCACAAGGTAGACGATGGTGGTGATGAACGACGATGGCGACTCGGTAGACGGTGGTGGTGATGAACGACGATGGCGACGAGGTGGACGGCAGTGGTTGAACAGATCTGGTATTTCTTTCAACTCTTTTTAGATCCGACTATGTTCTGCTTTTTTGTTTGGATGAAACACAATGTACAAGATCTGGTATTTGTTTGGATGAACTCGAAGAAGCCATAGATGAAGAAGTGCATAGATCAGATATGTTTGCTTTTTTTGTTTGGATATGATGTAGTTTTTCATGTTCTTTAATTATTATTTTATACTTTTTTTATGTTTTTCATGATTCTTGGTGTCGGATCTGTAACCCCGTCAAGATAAAAGTGATTCGAGCTTGAAGATGAAGTAAAGAAACTATTGGTTCAGTTAGATCTTCAACAAATGTTATGGTTCATGTTATTATGATGATTTTCTTGAAACATCAGCTTCAACAAATGTTTTGTTTGTGTTTTTGCTGGTTATGAGCAAAATTGTCTAGATCCTTTCACTTTCATTTGATTTTGTATTGTTTTATGTTTTAAGAACAATTGTTTTTCCATTAAAAACATATGTTTTTTTGTGTTTGTTGTATAATTTATCATATGTTTTTTATTATTTTTATAATTTATCATATGTTTTTGTTGGCTGGATATAATTTATCATATGCTCATCTGTTATTTAATACACAAACATGTGTTTCTTTGAACATGTTTACCAAAAACATATGTATATGAGACTGAAACTGGGTAAAACAAAGCAGGGATGAATTTTTTTTTAGAAAAACACATGAATCTATTAATAAAATAAGAGAGAGGAGAGATGAGAGAGAAGAGAACACTAAATTTTGTATGGACCAAATTACCCCTTGATGACTAAAAGACAATATTTAGTTTTGATGGAAAAGCAGAAACAACCACCAACCTTGATCACTAAAATGGATGGTTAGATGAGGGGTTTCATGGGTTTTCTTAACTGGGGAGGGTTTCCAAAATATCCTTCCCCTATATATATATATATGTGTGTGTGTGTGTGTGTGTGTGTGTGTCTGCCTTTAAAAAAACCGGTCCTTACAATTAGCCATGGACCTTATCACCACCATGGCTCAGAGTTTTTGAGATCTATAGCTACTGGGATAGTTGTAGGTAAAAACCTACCATCCTGATCCTTAACATGCCACCCCCACCAATAATTGAGAATTTTCTTACCCATCACAACCAGGCCAAAGAATGCAATCATTTTCAGATACATACCAAAACCAAGACAGAGCGTAAATGTTAAACTTACTCTTAAACCATAGAGAGTACAATGACACTTGAAAACCTACCATCCTCGATCCTTACCACGCTAGGATAGCACTACCAAAAACAACCAAAATCCTACACAACCATCCATATAAACAAAATGACATACAAATTTGTCACGCTCACCGCCATCTAACCCAAACCACAAATGACCATAAAAACACATAATTTAGGATATTGATTATGATGACAACACCGGTAAACGGTGGTGGTCACGACAGGTCCATGTACCAAAGGATATAAGATAAAGATAACAATCTTAGCATACGACACGAACCTGAAATAATACTTGGCTAATTACCCCAACCATCGTACACTACCATACAACAACCACAATAATCGTTCAATCATCCAGGTCCGTAAACCCTAAAACTAACCGAACAGCCGCAACAGCATCATGAAAACACCTAACCACTACTATGCATAGCGACTTTAACACTATCCTAACATTACCTCCTACATCAAATCACAACCAATAACCGTAAACAACAAACAGTAACCATAACCTAACATTGTTAGTACATGTCTATTGTATGTCCCTAGCCTAGTATAAGTGTTTGTCTATTTTGTTAAACATGTGATTGTCTATTAGTACATGTCTATTGTATGTCCCTAGCCTAGTATAGGTGTTTGTTGGTTGTATTTATGTCTTTTTCAGCTCGTTTGTATGCTAAGGGTATTTTAGTAATTTGTAATAGCAAAGGGCTTTCTTCTACATGAAGGGGTCACCCTTTGGTGTGGACATAAAGATGAAGGAGTCCATTGCTTTGCCTATGTCCCTTCGTGTGTGTCTTGACCCCTTCGTTATAAGGCCATTAGTGAAAGAGGAGGCCTATAAATAGAATGAAATGACACCCTAGCTAAGTAGTTGTCATTTTTTAGAGAGAAACTTGGTGGTGATGATCTGGTTGTATTGTAACACTCGAGCTCTATTTAATATAATCATTTATCAATAAAAACTTTATCTGGGCAACTCGTTTTTGTGTGTTTTGATTGTCTATTGTTATTACCAAACACAAACTAAGAATTCCGCACTTAGATTTATCAACCCCGTGATTGTCGATTATCTAGAAATCGATCCTACAAACATGACATGCCGGCGTCTCCCAAAAAACGAACGAAAAAAACACATGCAATGATTATACACACTACATCTGACCATAAAAAGACATGAATAGTATTTTTCAAAGATGAAACGATCCATACCTTCAAGTATCCTGAAAACAGCAGAAATGACCTTAAATGCAGCGTTATTAGTAATAAATAAGTCACGTTGGCGTCAACAACAAACATATCGTACACCGCTACGAGTATCTTACACCATAACAAATGATTATGGGTGACGTGGTTAAGCACGGTTGTTAATGGCGATGGTCGGGAAACAGCAAGAAAATTAGAAAAGGAATGTGGGTCACTTATGTCGTCCAGAACAACGACGGAGAAAGCCAACCACCATCAACAAGAGAAAAAAGGGAGAACATAGAAAGAGAGTGTGAGACAATCTACAACCCAATATATATATATATATATATATGTATGTATGTATGTATACAGAGAGATAGAGAGAGAGAGAGAGGTATAGAGTATGTTACATATACTCTATCCCTACAAAATGACAGAAAGGCCCCAACAAAAAAAAAACTAAATTACCAACAAGCCACCCCACAAAAAAAAAACCCTCACCCCAAGTCTCAAACTCAGACAACCACACAAAGCAAACAACACAACCACCACACAATAACACCAGTTCATTCACCAATACAATCCATTAATTAATAAACATAGAGCAAAAGTGGAGAGCATCTCGGTAGAGAATTAGTTGAACAATAGTATTCATGTATTTGATAGTTGATAAATGTCTTAGTTTGTATTTTAGCTCTTTAACCTCTGGCTAGAAAGCGTTATGTTTTGATGTTTCAATAAAATCGCTCCCTTCTCTATTAAAAAAATTAATAAACATATAAAACTCCAATAAGAACACTGTTCACCTATCTATATCTATATACCTTATTAAAGAAACTCGATGTATAGAATTGTATTTTTTTCACCATTTTAATATGGCATTCAAAGAGGCACAAGTATAAATCCCTATGTTTTACCCACTTTCTTCCCCTTATGCCCCTGCTATACAACCTCTAATGCTAATTGTACAATCCAATAATGCGAATCATCATCATGAAGTGATAAGTGGTATTTGAATCAATCATAAGTTTTCCTCATTGAATTTAATGATTATGACATTTAATTCAATTGTATATTTAACCATCGAAATTAAGGTTGGATTCTTTTCTTCTCTAAACCCGTTTTCCTCATTGAATTTCATGTTTATGAGATTTAATTCAATGGTACATTTAACCATCAAAATTAAGGTTGACTTTTCTTCTTCTCTAAACTCGTGTTCCTCATTGAATTTCATCATTATGACATTTAATTCAATGGTACATTAAATCTTCAAAATTAAGGTGTACTTCTCTTCTTCTCTAAACCCTATAATTCCATATAAAGACTTAAGACCCACTCTATCACAAGCCATAAACAGGAAGTTGAAGGTTTGGTATTACAACTTTATTAGTTTATTTTCTCTATTTCACTTTAAGGGTATTCATATATATTTAATATAAATGCAATCTGTTTGTAATCATTTCAAGAATGATGAGAATGCTAAGGCTTTGTTGATGATGGTGAAGGTATAGAAGTTTTAAAAATTTTAGTTTTTTGCAACCTTGTTTCATACCTTTCAAGTATACATTCTTTTTGCAGGATTGAAGGGATAGGGAGCCTAATCCAAGCGGAGGAGGCATCCCTATCCCCATAAGTCAGTTTCCCCGCGCCAGTCGGTGGCGCGAGAAACCATCAGCGCGCAGCTTGCAAGGTGTGCAAAGGAGCGCGCAAAGACAACAACTGATAAGCAATAACAGCACCTGATAAGCGCGTACCGTCACGCGCGGAATCTTCCCCCAACACCTTTTGTACGAGGTACAGAAGATAACAAAAGGAAGATTCACAAGGATCGTTGACAGTGTACGCGCCAATGACCAAGCGACAGGTGGCAGGAGTGGTCCAACAACTACTGACAAGGACGGCAGCATGGCTGTAGCCATGCTTCCACCATACCAGCGTCTACAGTGACAGCAGACATCCCCTACTGATGTCAGAAGCATGGTCAACGACTGTAGCAAGGACAGGGGCGCCGTCTGCCAGTCACAATGTGCCACGTGTCCGCCTCGAGCAGCAACCATGCTGCCAAATGACGTCATGAACAGTATAAGTATTTTCCCGCCAATTCTAGGGAAGACTTTGGACTTGGGCCTGGACCAAGCCCAACAAAGAATTGCTCCTCATGGGCCCTACGACTAAGCCCATGAATCCTCCTATAAATAGAAGAAGACTTCTCCTTGCCAAAGGATCCGAAAATAATCACTTGTAGCCTAGCATACTCTCTCTTGTAACTCTTTACACTTTCATATTAATAACAATCCGGCTACTTACAGTGGACGTAGGTCATTACTCGACCGAACCACTTATATCTTGTGTTCTTGCTTTCATTACATCACACACTCACACTCACCGTTATCACCGGGGTTTAACCATACAGTTTGGGTAAAGGATTAATCCTGACGAACATAAGTATTAACCCCACGTAGATTGCTCGTAATCTCCAGTATTGCTCGTAACCCCACGTGGGTGGACGAGGTCCCTCATGTCCCTCATGTCCTGAGGCGGTCATACCTGCCGAAATTGGCTGCCCTTCCGCCAGAGTACTCATGGCCAACAGAAGGGACAACGACAAAGAGCTCCGCCTAAACCTTGATCTACTAGATGAACGCCGTGAACTCGCAGCAATCAAAGAGGCAAAATATAAAACGCAGCTAGAGCGCTACTACAACAAGCGCGTCAAAGCATCCGCGTTTAAGATCGGCGACTGCGTTTTCCGGAACAACGAGGCTTCCAACGCCGAAAAGCCCGGAAAACTAGCTCCTACATGGGAAGGTCCATACAAGATACAAGAAATACTCGGCAAAGGCGCATACGCGCTAGAAAGACTTGATGGAACACCTATCCCGCGATCTTGGAACGGCGCACAGCTACGCCGCTGCTACTTGTAAAATGATTGTAACAACGGCTACCCATGCCGCACTTATCAATGAAAATCGTTTCCTATATTTGCCATTCTACTTGTTTTTTTCCGCCCCAAGGTCTTCAAGACTTAAGTAAAACTATCGTCGGACCACAACAGCGCGGCGTTAACACGATAAAAGTCTTCTAGATGCGCCTCGCGCACGTCGGACTTATGAAAATCGTACAACAGCGCCGCACAAAATGGTCTTCAAGACAAGTTTACTTGCCGGACTTAAAGACGCGCGACACTCGTATAGCTGAAAGCCTTGTCTTCTAAACTTGTCAAATACAAGTTGGACAAAGGGCAAAAAACTAAACGAGCGCGCAGTCGTGGGTCTTTTAGGCAAGGCACTCACGCGCTTAACTCGGACCTTATGGCACAAGTCGCGCCCCGCTATACTCTTCAAGGCAAATACTTAGACGTCGGACTATCTAGCGAAGCGCGCGCCTAATTTCTACTTATAAATCGGGTGACGACTCGGTTAAATAAGTGAAGAAGTTAGGACGAGAAACACAAGATATAAGGGAACAAAGAAATTTTCATTCAAAAGGGACTTAAAAACCCTTGATACTTACAAATATTTACAAGGCAAATAAAAAACAAAAAGCGCCTAGAAAAGTCTATACATTGGAAGTGCCCTCGCCACTAGCCTTCTGGCGCTCTTCCTCTAAACGCTTGCGCTCCTCCTCCCTCACCAGCTCATCAGATTTGTCCATAAAATACTTGAGGGCGGAAAGAGGATCGGCGTTATTGTTGCAGTCTGTAACCACTTGAAGAATAGGGAAGTCCACTTTCTCAAACTTGAGCAGCTCTGCCTCATACTCTTCCTTTAGTGGCTTCCCATAGTGCTCCACATCCTCAATCCGCCCACCATTTTGAGCGGCCGAAAATCCATCCTCATAGCCTTCACCATACCCAAAGGCTTGGGCGGTGGCAGCTATGGCAGCGACCTGGTCGCCCAGCTTTGGCTCCTGCCAGAACCTCTTGAAGACCTGCAAAAACACTAACAGTTAGCGCTCGGAACTTGCGAAAGAAATAAAAAGAACAAGAGGATATGAACTTACCCCAACAATCCCATCAGTCATCATCCACTTGATGGAATCCTGCATCTGGGTTTGGGCAGCCATCGCTTCCTCCAGCAAGCGCTGGGCTGTCTCACACTCCTTGACAGCCGCAGCGCGTGCCTCCTCGGTGGAGCCAAGGTCTTGCTCCAGATCCTCCTTGGAGTTAAGGATCTGGATCCTCTCTTGCTCCAGGAAGGAGACGCGCTCAGTAGCCTTAATAAGGTCAGCATCTTTGGATTCGAGCTCCAAGCGCTTCTCAACAACCTGAGCAGTCTGCTCAGAGAGGGCCTTGCTCTTCTCCTCAAGCTGCCGGGTCAATACCCGGCCCTCCTCTTGCGCCTCGGCCAGAGTCTGCTTCAACTTCATTGTTTCAGCATTAGTCTTCTTGCAAGACTCTGTCCACCTGCGCTTGTCTGCCGCCGCGTCCCCTTCAAGTTTGGTCACTTTAGCTTCAGCTTCGTGGGCGCGGCGACGGTACTTAGATATTTCAGCTTTGAAGGCAGCCTCTTTTTCAGCGAGGCCTGCCTTCTCAGCCTCCAACCTCTGGATATCTCGCCACACCGCCGCGTCACGGCGGCGCAGTGAGTCTATCATGGACACCTGAGTCGCCTGATTTACGCATAAAGCAGAAATGAGGTCAGCACGACTCAGCATGTCTTGGTGAGTGCGCTCATAGGGAGGCACCACCCCGCTTACAAACTCCTCGGCGGCCCAGGAGTTAGAGAACAAAGTGTTCTCCCGGACCGCCCAGCGGGGGCGCCATATGGCATCACCACCAGCCCACTGGGAACCATCATACGTCCCAGATGGCTCCCCTTCATTAACCACAAAAGACTCGCGCCGAGCCTGGCGCGAACCTTCACCTTCGCCACCAATACCAGCCTGAAGCAAGGCCAGCTCAAAGCCGTCTAAGGACCCTTCAGCGCTGGCATTAGTGCGCTCTTCCGCCTCCTGCTCCTTCAAACTGCGAGCCTTCTCCTCCAGGAATTGTTGTTCCTGGAGACGAAGGCGTTCCGCCTCAGCACGTTGGGCCGCCTCAGCCTTTCGTTTAGCTTCATCGGCGGCCACCTTCTTCTCGGCCTCCGCCCTTTGAAGGGCTTCATCGGCCTCAGCCTTTTTCTTCTTCTCAGCCTCCGCCCTTCGAAGGGCTTCATCGGCTTCAGCTCTCAGTCGGGCTTCCTCCCGCTGCGCCTCCTCTTGCTCTTGGAAGAGCCTATCTTCCTCCGTCCTGGCCGTCTCCACAGATGGAGACGTAGGAGGAGGAGTTGGTATGATCTTCGGCGCAACTGAAAAAGAGAGACAAAATACTAAGAAGAAGAACAAATTTAAAAGCTAACTACAAATGGAAGGAAGAAAACTCACCAGGGGCCTTCTTCTTTATCAGCTTCTGGAAGAGAGGCTGACGTGTGGGCGCTGCGCCAATGCCCACACTGAAGACAGGAGCTACAACACCTCCACCACTTGAAAAGGGGGCCTTCTCCAACACAACCTCCCGCACCGGCGACAAGGGAGGAGTCATAGATTCTGGAATGGGGGTCTCACCTTCTCCCCCCTCCCCGCCGGTCCAGGCAGCAAGCGCCTCTGTGGTGGCAGCGGCACTGCTGGAAGTGGCACCAGTTGTGCGCCCTCTCTTCCTCTTCTCTAACTTGGAGGCTTCCTCCTCCTCTTCATCCTCAGAAGCGGGCTCGTCCTTCCTGCGGCGGCGCCCCTTCACGACTTCTCCTACTGGAGCGGAAGAATCCGAGTCAGAATTTGTTAAGGGCTTCACAGCACCTTATGCCTCCGCGGAGCGTGTTTCCAACAGCCACGCCCCGCGGGCGCCTTCTGAGCCTCCACAATCTCTACTGAGGAGTCAGAGGCATCATCGCCAAAGAGGCTAGAAAATAATAGTTCACTAGACTCACCTGTGGTATAGTAGGGCTTGGGCGCGACGGACATATCCGGGTGGTAAAACCGATCGACAAATGCCTCCAGACAAGACACCTGCCCTTCCGGCACCGGCCTCCACTTAATGCCCTTCTCTTGACGAGCGGCATAAAACTGAAACTTGCTCACACCTGCGCGAGCAAACAGTTAGGAAAAATCACACATACATTAAATAAAGAGAAAAGAGACACTTACCCACTGGAGCAATATAGGGCTCTTGGCCCGCGCGAAGCGCCACGCGGCTCATTCCAAGAAAGAAGAAAATACCTTCTGTCAGGTTCTTAAATTCCAACTTGGTGGCGTTGGCGGTAAGGGTCGTGAACCAAGCCTGCTTCTTGTAATCCTTAGGCACAGGCATATCCGCCACCCGCTGCCCATCTGCTATTACTTTCCACGGCAGGCTGATGGGGATAACTCCCCTCTTGATGAAGAAAATTTTTTCCTTCGCCCAGTGCAAAGACTTGGGGTGTGAGTGGCCATGGGTGGCACCCTAGGGCGCGGCTTAAACGAGAACCACATCTCGTCGCGCGCAAGGAAATAAAAAACATTGAGCCTTTCCACAGTAGGTTCAATGTCTAGGGTGCGGAAAGACGCCTCAAAATGGACTAACCGCAACATCCCGAAGGCGGTCAGTTGTGTAGGCCCAACACCACACGCCACCAGAGTGTCAATCTGGAAGCGGGTGCAAGGCAAGCGAAACCCACACTTAGTAAAGTGGGCTTCATAAAGGGCAAGCTGACCAGTCCCCGCGGAGAGGACAGTGTCCATCGGAGACGGTAAGGTGGGCTCCCACTCCGGCAGGATGTCATAGATCCTGCAAAACTGGTCGAAAGCATCTTGACTCCAAACACAGTATGTGTTGGTCATAAGCTTCCTCTCCTTGATCTTGCCCTGCTCCACCAACACTTCATCCTCCACATCCTCCATTACTGGTTCCTTCCCAACAACGTCACCAGAAGGAGACCCAACGTTTGAAGTTTCAGACATTTTGAAAAATAAAAAGAAGGAAAAAGTGACAAGAAGTCTGGAAATTCAACCGGAAAATTTGAAGACACACCGGAAAACTCAAGAGAGTCACCGGAAAATTCAAGAAAGTCGCCGGAGAACTTGAAGATTGGTCGGAATCTTCAACAAGAAAACTGAAAGATGTAAAAAATTTTAACAAAAACAAAGAAAGATGAAGATCAAAGAGAAGTTTCACAACAAATCTAGAAGATTGCTCAACAATCTTTGAAGATTCAGAGAAAACTCCAACTGATCTGAGGTTTTTTGAAGAACAAGTGAGAGAGAAAGGAAATTAGGAAGAAGAAGAAGGCAAAATGAACGAGTAACCGTTCAAGAAGCCTTCTCACTCTTATATATACCCACTGCATTAATGACAGTGGGACCCACAAGGAAAACAACCGTCGTCACCTTTTTCAAAATGGAGAGCTACGATGAAGACACGTGTCCTCATGCGCGAGTGGATGGCCAAGATCAAGCATGGGTAAACGATCCAACCGTTACTCGCTGGATGACTGACACGTGTCACAAGATCTCACCATTTTAAAAGCTGGCAGGCGCGTGGACGCTCACGCGTCTAACAAATCACACGTGCAACTCGCCACGTGGCACAATCACAACCACTCAAGCACCAAGTGGAGCGCGTGACAACACACGCGCCTCGCACAGAGGAAAGGTTGGTAACTGCACCATAATGATGGGACAGCCAACAGTCAGCACAACAGACGAGGACTGACTCGTCAGCAACCCTCAAGCTTCCATCAGAAGCAACTGATCATTCGAATTCCAGGCGCCTTAACTCCCATTTATGAGAGACAAATTAAATGCCAATGATTCAAAATTTATTACAACTGCTGGCGCGCCTTCACGTCAACAAGCGGACTATCACATGGCGCAAATTTGACGTAAAACCAAAAAGACGTTCCCCGCCCAGCGCCTTAACAGGTCATGGCGACAAACGTCTTTCAAGGCGCAAATTTGACGTAAAACCAAAAAAGACGTTCCCCGCCCAGCGCCTTAACAGGTCAAGGCGACAAACGTCTTCCAATGCGCAAACTTGACGTAAAACCAAAAAAGACGTTCTCCGCCCAACTTTACAACAACAAGCAGGAGAGCAAATCTCAAGACACAACAGCAAATGAGCTTTCATCCGCGACTCCATACTTTGAGTCTAGCGCGCCACCTACTCTTCACAAAGAGCGGGAGAAGCCCCAGACTAGGGGGACTTGAAGGGATAGGGAGCCTAATCCAAGCGGAGGAGGCATCCCTATCCCCATAAGTCAGTTTCCCCGCGCCAGTCGGTGGCGCGAGGAACCATCAGCGCGCAGCTTGCAAGGTGTGCAAAGGAGCGCGCAAAGACAACAACTGATAAGCAATAACAGCACCTGATAAGCGCGTACCGTCACGCGCGGAATCTTCCCCCAGCACCTTTTGTACGAGGTACAGAAGACAACAAAAGGAAGATTCACAAGGATCGTTGACAGTGTACGCGCCAATGACCAAGCGACAGGTGGCAGGAGTGGTCCAACAACTACTGACAAGGACGGCAGCATGGCTGTAGCCATGCTTCCACCATACCAGCGTCTACAGTGACAGCAGACATCCCCTACTGATGTCAGAAGCATGGTCAATGACTGTAGCAAGGACAGGGGCGCCGTCCGCCGGTCACAATGTGCCACGTGTTCGCCTCGAGCAGCAACCATGCTGCCAAATGACGTCATGAACAGTATAAGTATTTTCCCGCCAATTCTAGGGAAGACTTTGGACTTGGGCCTGGACCAAGCCCAACGAAGAATTGCTCCTCATGGGCCCTACGACTAAGCCCATGAATCCTCCTATAAATAGAAGAAGACTTCTCCTTGCCAAAGGATCCGAAAATAATCACTTGTAGCCTAGCATACTCTCTCTTGTAACTCTTTACACTTTCATATTAATAACAATCCGGCTACTTACAGTGGACGTAGATCATTACTCGACCGAACCACTTATATCTTGTGTTCTTGCTTTCATTACATCACACACTCACACTCACCGTTATCACCGGGGTTTAACCATACGGTTTGGGTAAAGGATTAATCCTGACGAACATAAGTATTAACCCCACGTAGATTGCTCGTAATCTCCGTGATACTTATTGTTTCTTCAAGGATTTTACAGCCAAAAAGTTGGATCCGTATGTTATTGAACAATATGCACCATCAGGTCATCGAACGACCATTTTGTTTTTGAAATACTATGGCTCTTGATATGCCCTTTTAAACTTGATGTAAAATTATCCATCGAGTTTCTTTAATAAGATACATAGAAGGTTTGGTATTACAATTTTATCAGTTTTATTTTCTCTATATCACTTTAAGTATATTCATATTTATTTAACATACAATACACTCTGTTCGTGATCATTTCAAGAATGATGAAAATGCTAAGGCAAATTTTTTGTTTTTTGCAACCTCGTTTCGTACCTTTCAAGTATACCTTCTTTTTGCAGGGTTTTATAGCAAAAAAATTGGATTCGTATGTGATTGAATAATTTGCACCATTAGAATCATCAAACGACCATTTTGTTGCCATGAATGTCAACGACTAGGTTAATAATATTGTTGTGATTAGAGGTATATCTCGACAGCTAAATGAAATATTGTTTATATATTAACAGACAACCCAACTATTCAACTTTTAATTAAGTTCAGCAAACTCCTAAAGCTATTTTATAATTCATACTACATGTATATGTTCAGTTTATCTTATCTTAATTATGAGGAAAAGAGCATAATGGAGATAACACTAAAGTCTTAATAAAACGAGAAAATAAAGTTAGATAGTCATTAGCTAAATGCCAACCAAAAGTTTATAGGTTCACTCACTATTATTTACATACATTCATCTATACCTTCTTGTATATGTCAAATGAAGTATTTAAAAAATGCATACTCATTTTTTTTTAACTTTTATTCATCCATAGCTATTCAAATATTTGTAATATATTTTATAATTTTTACTATGTCAGTCACTTGGTCCATGTTTCATGTTAATTTAAGAGCAACACTTATCCTAGCTTACTTTGAGTAAGGTGTTCAAAGACCCGCTTCTATTGATGATGTTGTGAACTAATTTCCGCCGCTAAAGATGGTCTAAAGATAACTGTAGTTTTAATGTAAAAGGGCAGTACCTATGTGCGACTGTTTTATGAAGTAGGTGTGCTTTCTTCATTTCTTTTAAAACTTGAGAAATTGTTAAATTTCAACTTGAATGATTTGAACCATCCAGCGAGTCCAAATTGATGCAACTTTATGCTATAACAGTTCATTATTAGGCAAGTTAAATAAAATCTACTTGAATTTAACTTTAAAATTTTAAAGTTTTCTTTAGTTTGAGTATCACTATTGATTTTCAACATTTTCTTCTATTTTTTTGTTACTTAAAATTGTTAAAACCAAATGATTTTTTTTTGTTATTTACTTATTTAATAAAGCATTGTGCTGTGTTTTGATTTGTTAATTATGTCATTTGCCAAAAGAAATTTTATATTTGTTGTCTTCTGTTCTATACAGCTAATTATTGATGTTTTCAAAAATTTACTACATTTGATCTACGCTTATCATCTTTTTATTGTTTGTGTATATTTCCTCATATATGACCTTCCTTGATTGTTATTACAACTACGAGAGTGACCTTAATTTTCTAGAAATATATGAGTACGAATGTATAGATTTTGAGAAATATATAATAGTGAATGCATGTGCAGGAAAATAATAAAATTGTGATTCAGAGATTGGACAAAGAAAACATGATGGCTTTTTTGGCATGTTGAAAGGATTCATCCTATACATCTAAATCTTAAATATTTTGTTACAGAATTTTGGAATTACATCTATCTATATATCTATGTCAATGAAAAGAAACATATTCATATGGTCACATTTAAATTGTTTTAACAGAACTTTTAGCCGATGCAGTAACTATGGTTTCAAAAGGGGATGGGTCTGGTCAAACAACCCAAAAACAATTTATTTACATCTAATTTAGGTTTTTTTTTAGTTTATATAATTGTAGATTCTTGATGCTACCTTCTTATTGTGATTCATATGTATTTGAATTTGTAGAATATCGGCTTGACTCTTTGAAGTCGTCCAAATAAGATATTTGTACCTACTTCACATATTACTTGTAGTATATCGTATTATGAACATCTTTTTTACTTGACATTTTATCTTTTATTTAAATTGATATTGTACACGAGCCTTTAACATAGAGGGTTGATAAACTAACAGAAGCAAGTATAGATTTGTAAATTGTCAGTGCCGCAACATCACGGGTTTATTTGATTTTCTAATTAACTATGTAAAAGCCACCACCTCCTTCTCTTGGGTTCATGATAAATGAGTACAATAATAAAATATACATATCAGTAATAACGCACGGAAGAAAACTAAAAAAAACCCTAGGCGATTCTAGGCGGCGATGAAGGGTGCCAGCCGGCACAAAGAAGGAGAATGGTACGACGTCCCGAACAGAAAAGGCTATCATAGAAGGCAAGAAACACAAGGTAACAAGGAGATCGGTACCAAGTTCTTTGTATCGAATCTTCCTCCCAAAACGTCATCAGAAGATTTAAGGTACGTGTTCAAGGAATTCGCTGAGTATGTGGGGTCCTATATTGCTAGAAAACGGGATAGGCTGGGTAAGAAGTTCGGTTTCATCCCTTTTCGCAACGTAATAGATGCAAAACGATTGGAAGGTGAGATGTCTGATGTTTGGATGGGTTCTTACAAGCTATTCGTGGTATTGGCGAAATTCGTGGATGGGGAAAAGAGGGAAGGTGGGGATAAGGAGTATAGGACGGTTCGAAAAGAGGTTTCCAGGAGTAATGGTTCGGAAGGTTGTTCGCATGCAAACCCTAATCAGGGGGAGCATGCAAACCCTAATGGGGGGGTGTCCAAGAAGGTGGGAATGTACTAGATGGTGGGAATGGGGATGTGAATGGTCGATCTTTTCGTGACTGTTTATTGAATAGAAAACCAGTGGATCAGTTGGACGTCATTAAGATTGATGGGAATATTGAGGCTTTTCAATGTTGGTATGACAAGGCGGTGGTGGACAGGGTGAAGGATTTCAAGATTCTTACTTCGCTTAGCTTGCTGCTAAAGGAGGCTAAATGGGGATCGACTTTGGTCAAATACGTGGGTGGGTTCAAGGTAGTGTTGATATTCAAAGATAAGGAGGAATGTGACCGGTTTATGGGATTCAAAAAGTTATGGAGTTTGTGGTTTGAATCACTTGAATTCTGGAATGGTAATGCATGGTCAAAAGAGAGAATTGCATGGGTCCAGGTTCATGGTGTCCCGGTTCAACTGGCGTTGGATGAAGTGTTTAACATAATAGGCAGTCGGAATGGAACGGTCATCCAGCCGGTGGGGACGTTGGAACAAGAGGTGGATTACTCCTCGGTTTACATGGGTATTCTTTGTGAGAAAGAGCAGAGAATTGTGGATAAGGTTGATCTTGAATGGAAGGGTATGTCCTTCAGGGTGTGGGTTGATGAGGTTTGTGATGAATGGCTACCGGATTGTGTAGTTGATTTGGAGGAGGCTGTTAGTGATTCGGAGGTTCAATGCAGTGATCAAGTTCATGGCAATAATATGGAGACGGAAGGGGTAGGGACAGAAGTGGAGATGGGGGAAATTGGAGGGGGGGGGGGGGGTAAAGGAAGTTAATTCAAACATTGAGGGGCCAGAAGAGGTGCCGTTGAAAGTTCCTGTTCAAGTGGAAATTGCTGAAACTTCAAGGGGTGTTAATGGTGTAAATGGGAGGAAAAGATTCAAGAAGAAGCAATCAGCAAAACATAAGAGAGTTGTTTCACCTGGGCTTCAAGAGCGGCCCAAAAAGAGGCCCAGGGATATTTGTGATTCGTCCGATCCATTTGGGGTGGATAGTTTAATTGGTATTATGAAGGTTGGTCCGGTTGGGGTTAACTCGGTTGATGATGATCCTGAAGTTGAGCCTGATTTTTTGACCCCTGCCCTCAATGAAGATAACAATGTGGCAAGAAGGAATGAGAAGGAAGGTATGTGTCCTAACTCAGTGAATTGTAATATGGGAATTGATGCTAATAAAGAGGTTGGATTCACTATGGAAATGGGCAATATGTTGGGTGTTGAAAACCTGGAGAATTTTGTTCCTCAAGTTAACGAAAGTGTTAGGAAGGACGGTTTTCAAGATGGTGGCCAATGAATGTATTATCCTTGAATATTCGTGGGTTAGGGATTCAACATAAAGCGCAATAGGTAAGGGATTTGAGGTACCAACAAGAGGTTAATTTTGTTATGCTTCAAGAGTCTCAATACTCTGATTATAGTAAGGTTTATTGGGGTTCCTTTTGGGGTAGGGGTAATTTTCAGGTTGAAACGGTGGCAGCTCATGGTAGATCAGGTGGTCTTGTGTCTATGTGGGATACCAGTGTTTTTTCTGTTCTTAACGTGCAGAGGGCTAGGAATTGGCTTTTGGTGGCGGGTACGATCAAAGGTAGTGGGATTGTTTCTTATATGTTGAATATATATGCGCCCCAGAATTGTGTGAACAAAAGGATTTTGTGGGCGGATATTAGGAGATTGATGGGTATGGGTGATGGGTACTGGGTGGTGGCTGGTGACTATAACTCGGTTCGAAGTAGTAGCGAAAGAAGGAACTCTAAATTCAATAGTTCAGCGGCTGAGGACTTTAATGCTTTCATAGATGACGTGGGGCTTCACGAGTATACGCTGAAGGGTAGGAGGTTTACTTTTGTATCGGGGAATAAGATGAGTCGAATAGACAGAATTATGGTGAACTGGAATTTCTTGATGGAATGGCCTAATGCAGAGTATCGGGCTCTCCAAAGAGACAAGTCTGATCACAGTCCGATGATTCTTAAAGTGAAGTTTGATAATTACGGTCCGAAACCATTTCGTTTTTTTAACTCATGGCTGGAGAGAAAAGATTTTGATGAAGTGGTTAGAAGAACACTTGAGGGTTTGGAGTTTACTGGAAAACCGGATCTTGTTTTGATGAACAAATTCAGATTATTGAGACAAGTGATTGGCGAGTGGAAAAGGGATACTTTGGGAAAGGAATTAGAGGAGAAAAGGGTGTTAGAAGAGGAGGTCAGGCACTTAGATGAGTTAGTTGAATCTCAAGATTTGGATGAAACTGAAGTATGGGTGCTAGAGGAGTCCAAACATCGGCTTCGTGAGATAGAGTTTCACCATAAAGCGGATCTTCGCCAGAAAGCTAGACTTAAATGGGCCTCAGATGGAGATGACAATACCAGATTTTTTCATGGGGTAATTAACAAGAGAAGAATGTCAAATTTCTTGTCGGGTTTGATGGTTGGTGGTGTGTGGGAATCTAGGCCGAATATAGTTAAAAGAGAAGTATTGGGTTTTTTTAGTAACAAGTTTAAGGAAGATATGGTGATTAGACCGAGGCTGAACTGTTTTGGTTTAAAACGGCTAGAACCGGCAGAAGCGGATGGGTTAGTGGCGGAGTTCACGGCGAAGGAAATCAAAGAAGCAGTGCGGGAATGTGGAGATGACAAAGCCCCGGGTCCCGATGGTTTTAACTTCAAATTCTTAAAGCGGTTTTGGGGGTGTTTTGAAAGTGACTTTGCGGGTATTTTTAACAGCTTTTATGTTGATGGTTCGTTTAGCCGAGGAGTGGGTTCGTCTTTTATAACGCTGGTGCCGAAAAAAGTGGATCCGACAGAGTTAGCGGAGTACAGACCGATTAATTTGATTGGGACCATTTCAAAAGTGGTATATAAAGTCCTAGCTAATAGGCTTCGCGTGGTGATGGATAGTGTTATCTCTGATACCCAGTCTGCTTTCTTGTCTGGGAGATACATCCTCGACGGTCCATTAATTACTAATGAGGTGTTTTCCTGGGCTAAGAAAGCGGGGAGACGGATTTTCCTCTTTAAGATCGACTTTGATAAAGCTTACGACAACGTGAACTGGGAATTTTTGCTTTCAGTGATGGACCAAATGGGGTTTCCTGCTCTTTGGTGTAAGTGGATTCGCCGTATCCTTTCTTCGGCCAGGTCGGCGATTCTAGTGAATGGCTCGCCCACGTTCGAGTTTGGCTGCCAGAAAGGGATTCGTCAAGGTGACCCTATTTCCCCCTTTTTATTCATTATTGTGATGGAGGCGTTTTCTGGCATGGTTAAGAAAGCATGTCATGTCGGGTGTTTTGAGGGGGTGAGGCTCCCTAGAGATGACCCTTTATTATCGCATCTTTTGTATGCGGACGATGCCATGGTGATGGGTGAATGGTCTCAAGAGAACTTTTTAAAACTGAGGAGAATTTTACGGTTATTCCATTTGTGCTCCGGGCTGAAAATAAACATACACAAATCTGTTCTCTTTGTAGTGGGTGTTTCTGATGAGGATGTGGGTATGCAAGCGGACTCTTTGGGCTGCAAACCTGGAGAGTTTCCGTTCACATACCTGGGTATAAGGGTGGGGGCGAACATGAACCGGGTGTCAAACTGGGATTCGGTGGTTGATATATTTCGGAATAGACTGTCTAAGTGGAAGGCGAATACGATTTCTATTGGTGGCCGTTTAACGCTTATCAAGTCGGTGTTAGATAGTCTACCGACGTATTACTTTTCGCTCTTTAAGGCTCCGATAAAGGTGATTAAGAAATTGGAACAATTAATGAGGAGATTCCTATGGGGAGGATCGGATGAAATTAAGAAGTTGAGTTGGGTAGCATGGGAGAAAATTACGAGAGCCAAGGAAGAAGGGGGGTTGGGAATTGCTAAGCTTGAAGTTAATACTTGGTGGTACAGAGATTGGACCATAAAATTGGTTTCATAATCTTATTTGGGATATTAGGACCTTTTTTGACACTAAAGTACCTATAATGTTACATCATAAGGGTCCTATAAATTAATTTTTAAGGACGCTTTTATGTGTATTAAAAGATTAAAAGTAAGTAATCACATGTTAGAACATTGTAAAAGTGTCCTAATATGTTTTTATTATGAGTTTTTTTGGTATGTTCATAGACATGTTATGCTACCATAATATTGGTTTCATAATCTTATTTGAGATATTAAGACGCTTTTTAAGTTTCGGGACTTATTACAACCCCTTTACATGAAACGCTTTTACCGTTGGTCCTATTAAATAAAAGGTCCTATAAAATAACATTTTAGGACACTTTTGCGTGTACTAAAAACTCATTTTTGTTGTAGTGAATAAAGCTCTAATTATGAAGTGGTTTTGGAGATACATCACGGAACCGGATGCGTTATGGAGGAAAATTATTGATTCTCTTCATGGTTCAGACAGGAAATGGGGTGCTCTGCCGTTAAACGGTACTGCTGCAGGGGTTTGGAAGAACATCGTTGCTGTGTGCGAGAAAACGAAGGTTAATGGTTGTGGTATAAACAGGATGGTTAAGGGTAAAGTGGGGAATGGCTCTGAAATCAGGTTCTGGATAGACCCTTGGCTGTAACCGCTGAAGGACCAGTTTCCGCGTCTGTTTCGATTAGAGAAATACAAAAAAAGTAAAGTGGCTGAGAGATTGGTTGTTAATGATGGGAGAAGGTTCATTTGTTGGAACTGGAAGGCAGCGCCGAGTACCAATGAAGAGAAGTAAGATAGAGATATAGTCGAGGGGATGTTGCTTTCTTGCAGTGTTTTTGATGGAAGGGATACATGGTACTGGAATGACAATAAATCCATCCTATTTTCTGTTGCTGCGGTTAAGCACTGGCTGAAGAGCAGCAGTAACGATGGGGAAAAATCCGACTTCAGTTGGTGTAGGTGGGTTCCGAGTAAGTGTAACATATTTATGTGGCGTGCGTTTCTTGAACGCCTTGCAACCAAAACAGCGCTGCGTAAAAGAAATGTCCAGGTAGCGGATGTGCTTTGTCCGTTTTGTGGTGATATAGACGAGACGGAGGATCACTTATTCACAGGTTGTGGTTTTACTACGGGGATTTGGAACGGTATTGCAGCTTGGTGTCGTATCCCACAGATGGTGCTCTTCTCCTTGAAAGACTTGGTAACGTTTACGGACCACTTGGTGTTTCCTAGAGCAAAGAAGATAGTGCTGCAGGGTCTTATTATCATTACGGCTTGGCGGATTTAGAAAGCGCGAAACGAGAGGATCTTCTCCAACAAAACGACTAGTGTTACGGATATCGTTTCAGATGTGAAGGCTTTGGGTTATTTATGGTTTAAAAATAGGGGGAAAGGGATTGTGGAGGACTGGGATAGATGGATTTCTTTCGACATTTTGTAATCGTTTGGTGTTGCCGGTCTTACTTCCGTCTTGGTAGCTAGTCGGCTCTTGTGGTGAATGAAAGTTAATTTTCAAAAAAAAAAAAGTAATAACGTACGACCTGCTAGTAGTATAATAGTACAACGCGCGTGGATGGTAATTAAAAATGACTTCCCTATATTTAATGGTTACTTTTGAAATATCCTCCTAATTACTTGGCTTTTGATTCACTCTCGTTGGTTATACCAATCTTAAAAATCTAACCCAAGGTGAGAACAAATAACATGGGCCACAAACGACAAAATCAGAGTACAATGGCATAAAAGCAAAGAACCAATTATAACTCGACAACACATCCTTCCAAAACCACTCTGGTTTAACTTTCATCATACACCAATGACCAAACCACTCTCTCCTACAGATTTTATCAAATAATGGACATACACCAAAATAGAAACTAAAACATTCTTCTGCTTCTTTTTCATTTCTTGCAAATCATACAAGATCTAGATCAAGTTATCATTGTTCTGACACATAACCCAAAATAAGAAAGCCAACTGAAGTTGAAAACTTGTTCATCCTTTTAGGGTTTACTGTTTAGATCAAGTTTTTATCTTCTTGTTGTTGTTGTTTCTTGTTAGGGTTTTGAAAAAGAAAATGGGGAGAGGGAGGGTGCAGTTGAAGAGGATTGAGAACAAGCTTAGCAGACAGGTGACATTCTCCAAAAGAAGAACAGGCTTGTTGAAGAAAGCTCATGAGATCTCTGTGTTATGTGATGCTGATATTGCTCTTATTGTTTTCTCTCCTAGAGGCAAACTCTTTGAGTACTCAACTCACTCCAGGTCCATCTTCTTCTATTGTAATTTACTTTTGTTTCTTGTTATTTACTCACACACAAATCTTGACAAAAAAAAAAGGCACTCTTTTACAGTTTCCATTTTTTTTCACTTGTTTATTTGTTTTTTGGTTCTACCAGTGAGTGCAAGTGTGTGTGTGTGTGTGTTTCTAAAGTACAAAGTACAAACACAACTTCATTGACTTGCTGTTTTTGTTGTTTCTTTTGCATTCATCTATGTGTTTGTCTTCCACTCTTCCTATCTAGTTTCATTCAAACTTGGAGATCATTAATAATCTTGTTGTTTTGTGGGAGTTTTTACTTTTCATTTGTACTTTATAATTTGATACGAAGTAACCATCAGTAATATTGACATGAAAAGCATCTATTATCTTTGTTTCAGTGGGACTGGGGTATATGCTGAGGGAAAATATATAAGAAATAAATGATAGCCCTGAAAACACTGATTTCAAAGATTTGAAGAATCTAGGTGGTTGTTTTATACATGCAACTTCTAGATCAAAAGAAGTTTCTAATATATGAAATACTTGTGATCTTATAAAATTGGTAAATGTGCGTAAAACTTTATCATAAATTTAATAAAAATATACAATCAAATGCATAAAAGTTATGGAACACCAATAAATTTGAGTATGTACGAGATAAAGGTATAGATAAGATTTCATTTGTTTTGTACGAGGCAAATATTTAAAAACTAAATGGGGGGTTTTGATTCTTTTGAAAAGGAAAAATTACACAAATAGGCATTGTTGACTATCACATTTTCAAGCTAAACATAGTTTTTTTTTACGAAAATCACGAAATTGGCCAGGGGTTTTATCAAACTAGTTATCTCGCAGAGAGGCCTCATGGTATACGAGACGTCTCCCTAAGGCTTTGGCAATGAACCAATAGTCAGGCGAGATGTGTGCAGCCAAGTTAATTTATTGAGAACCTCCCATCTCTCTGGATAGAGGCCTCACGGTATACGAGGCGTCTCCGTGAGGCTTTAGAAATGAACCAATAGTAAGGCGACATGTGTCCAACCAAGTTAATTTATTGGGAACCTCCCATCTCTCTTGAGAGAAGCCTCGCGGTATACGAGGTATCTCCGTAAGGCTTCAGCAATGAACCAATAGTGAGGCGACATATGTCCAACTAAGTTAATTTATTTAACCTTTTTACTTAGCACTTAACGCGGTAAAATATCGGATATTGGTGAAGGACCAATATTTGAGATATAGGTTATCGCGGTGAGATATCGGTGGGATATCGACAATTTTTATATAACGCAAAATCCATAGATGTAGCAATTTAACACTAACAATTCAATATACTCTTCTACCATTAACAAATTAACCTTTTACATCTTGCAAAACACTAACAATTGTTGTAAGTGGGAACTTGTTAAGACTTAAAACACTAATATTTAACACTAATTATTAACAATTAAGACTTAAAACAATACTAACAACTATAAGAAGTAACAAAAATGGAAGAACTAAGAAGAAAAACACCAATATCGGGAATATCGGTGATATATCGGTAAAAAATCGGTCAAATATCGGCCAATATCGCCGATAATATCGGTACAAAATATCGGTCAAAATATCGGTACCAATACATCGGTTGATGACCGATAACCGATATATCGGTGATATATCACCGATATATCGGCCGAGTTAACTACTTAGCCTTTTTAAAGTCTTGGAGATGTCCCCTCTGTGATCCCTCATCTCTCACACCCTTCAAACCAATTGAAAATTTTGCTCATTAAACACAGCCAACGGAGATGGGTGGTGACGGTGATGGTGGATGGGTCAAGATAGTGGGTGGCGGTGGTTGGTGACACCGAAAATGGTGGTGGGTGGTGACGGCGGTGGTGGTTGTTGGGGGCAGGGTAGTGGGTGGTGGGCGACGGTGATGGGTGGTGACGGCGGTGGTGGTGGGTGGTGACGATGGTGGTGGGTGGTGGGCGGTGGTGGGTTATGGTGTTGTTAGTAAAGGGTAAATGAGGAAAGGAATGGAAAAAAATGGGGCGTGGATGGAATGGTTTTGAGGGAATGGAATGCCTGATTCCATTCTTTTAACCAACCAAACACACTATTTTTCATTACCTCGTAATGGTCCATTCCATTCCCCCTTCCATTCAATCATACCAAACGCTACCTATGTTTTATCCCATATAAATTTTATTTGGGGAAATGAAATTTAATAATCCCAACTTTGGGGGGTTGGAAGGCAGCAGTCCCAACTTGTCAACCTTTTTATTTTAATGGTCCCAGACTAAACTCAGTTAGTTTTCTCTGTTAAGTGCCACGTAGGCATCCCACGTGGCAGTCCACGTGGCAAAATCTATCCAGTTGGAAAAAACGTGGGTCCCACAATGTACATGTGTCTTTTTTTAATCTTTATACCAAAATATTTATATATATATATATATATACACACACACATATACAATATATATACACACATATACAGTTGACAGAGAGAGAGAGAGAGAACGCAGAGAGAGAAAGAGATGAGAGAGAGAGAAAACACAGAGAGAGAAAGATATGAGAGAGAGAGAGAGAACGCAGAGAGAGAAAGAGATGAGAGAGAGAGAGAAAAGACGCAGAGAGAGAAAGATATGAGAGAGAGAGAGAACGCAGAGAGAGAAAGAGATGAGAGAGAGAGAACGTAGAGAGAGAAAGAGATGAAAGAGAGAGTGAACACCACCATCGGTCATCTTCTCCGGTCACCCTCCATCACCGGTGACCGGATCCACTTGCCACCCACAACCTGTCAACACACCACCAATTCGAATTGAGCCCTAATTTGACAGGAGGAAGAAGACAGGGAGAAGCCCTAATTGTTTTTGGGGTTTGTGTTGGTTTGTATATGTTCGTATGGATTATTTCGTCTGGATTGTTGAGGAAAACAGGTGGTAGTGGGTGTAGAGTGGTGGTAGTGTTGGTAGTGGGTGTAGAGTGGTGGTAGTGGGTGTCGTCGGAGGGAGGGAAAACAGAGGAGGAGGAGGGAGGGTAGACAGATGGTAGAGTGGTGGTGGTAGACAGTGGTGGTGGTGGTGGTGACAGGCGGTTGTGGTGTGTTCACCCTCTCTCATCTCTTTCTCTTTCTGCGTTTGGTGGTGGTTGGTGGTGGTGGTGGTGGTTGCTAGGAGGGGTGGTGTGGGTTGATGGTGGTTAGGGAAGAAGAGAGGAAACCAGGTGAGAGGAAACGGTGATGTTCAGGTGAGTTGTATAAGGTGTTTGTGTTGGTGGTGGTTGGTGGTGTTGGTTGGTGTTGGTGAGTTCAGGTGAGGAGGACGAAGAAGAAATCTATTATATATAAATTCTTTCTAATTATTATTTAAAGATTTTTTTAAATAATTAATAGATTTTTTTTAATTGGAAAAACAAGTGGGGCCCACGTTTTTTGCCATTTAGACATACTGTGTCACGTAGGACTGCCACGTGTGATGCCACGTGGCACTTAACAGAAAAACTTAACTGGGGTTAGTTTGGGACCATTAGAATAAAATACATGACAAGTTGGGACTGCTGTGTTACAACTTTCAAGTTGGGACTGCTCCCTTCCAACCCCTCAAAGTTGGGATTATTAAATTCCATTTCCCCATTTTATTTAAATGTTTGCTAGAAGCCTAGAAGGTACTTAACACTTTTTTATTTCTTCCATCCGGTTATACAATTGTACTTAGTGGTGTTCAAATTCGGATAATCCGAAATTCGGATATTCGAAATTTCGGATTCGGATCATCCAACGGATAATCCGAAACTTAAAAAAAACTTCTCCTTTATGTCTAAAACGTGAACCTGTTTAAAAAAACGGGACCGAAGTTAGATAAACAAAACGGGAACAAAAAAATGTAACAGAAAGAAAAAAACTTACCATGTGGTTGACGGGGCATGTGGAGGTCAGAGACGAGGTGGACGGGGCCTGTTATAGAGAATAGAAGAGTGAGCGGCTGCTATGGATTGGAGGAGTATGGACTTAGGGTTAGGAGAATTTGGGATTTAGAATTGTGTATTGTGTTATGTAGTGTATATAATATTATATATATATATATATTAATATTTCATATTTGAATAATCCGATTATCCGAAAATTTTCAAAATCAGTATCCGAATCCGAAATTTTGGATAATTCAGATTCGGATTTTTCTAACACCCCTACTTATACTTGTGTCAAAAATATAAGTAACTTTGTAATTATTTTGACAAAAATCGTGTTTGATGATGTTTATTTGTAACAGTATGGAGGCAATTCTTGAAAGGTATGAACAATACTCATATGAAGAAAAGCTACTTACTAAATCTGAAGCAGAAGCACAGGTAATATACATGGATGTACTTCACTTGATTGTCTTTAGTTTTTCTTTTTACTTATTTATTTATTTTTTGTAAAGAGATCTATAATGTTGGGCCCAAAAGCCTTGTTTTATTTCACTCACCTTGAGCACGTACTACATCTAACTAACTGTAATTGGTGTTGTTCAGGGGTTTTTTGAGGAAGGACGCTGGAATCTTGAATCCTCCAAGCTAAGGTCGAAGATTGAGGTTTTAGAAAAGAACATAAGGTATATATATATATATACAAGCTCATTATATTTCGTCTTTGAATTCATGTTTGTTATGAGCATTGTAGTTATGCGTAATTTCTAAATCTTGATTACATCAAGTAGAATGATTGTCGGATGATTGGAACCTTGAAAATCATCTTTTGGGATCTCAAAGACGGCTAGAGAAGTGTGTCAATTTGCAACCCTAAGCCTCCCCTAAAATAGGAATGAAATTCCTAAAAATCCTCCAACTTTGTCGACATAGGGCGTAAATTATGTTCACAGGGATGTAATTTACGCCCCCTCACCAAATTTTCCACTTACGGTTATTAACAAGGGCGTAAATTACGCCCATGTGAGCGTACGCCTTCATTGGGCTTTTCTCCTAACTTTGTATCTTCAGTTCTCTTTCCTTCCAGATTATTTTTCTAATTTTCGTATACCTCCCGAAAACACCATTTAAGTTTTGGGCACCTGCAAATCGAATCAAACTCAAATACACATGTTTCACACAAATAAACATATAAAAACCCAAAATTAACTATCATAAATCAAAGTTAACTACCCGCACATCACAACCAAAAATGGTCATGTGCTCTAGTAGGAAAAACAAACAATACTTGTTGATATAAGTTAACCCTCCACATCACAACCAAAAATGGTCATGTGCTCCTACTAGGCAAAACAAACAATACTGATTGATATAAGGAATGATACATCATAAACAGAAGGAAAAACTTTAATGGCCAAAAATGGTAGTAGTGTCGTACCGCTATCTAGCAATTTTCTTCGGTTACACAGGCAATAATTTTCAGTTACATAAAATGGCAAAACTGTAGTTACTATGAAATTTTAGTCAAAATATATGTGAACCTTAGGCAGACAAGCCAATGGCTAAAGTGTAAATATTGAGCAAAGTTTGGTGGACCAAGAAAAGTAATTTCTTAATTTGGAAGAGGACATTGTTGGCTAAGACCCTTTTGATTTATTGATTCTGATTTGCACAATGAAGAGATAGGAATGTGTACAGAAGTTAATTGCAAAGAAAAGGGCACGCTTTCATTAACATAAAAGGGAACTTAAATAGACTCTCGACCCACTACTCATGACTCCATATTTTCAGCAAAATACACCCACGTACTAGTCTACCTACTACTCCTAAATTGACTCGTTAAACTAACAAACAACTTGATAAACAATTCAGAAAACACATGACTAAAACAAAAGCCTGACCCGTTCTATTATTTGACCCGTTAACTCGTGACTCGTGACCCGATCAAGATTATTCCCAACATTCACCCCCTTAATCTTGATCATGGGCTTCTCGCTACTTTCTCGTTTCCTTATCTTCTTTCTTGCCTCTTTCTTTCTTGCTTTCTTCGAATCATCTTTCTTTCTAACTTTCTATCGAAACATACGGTTCGGTCTTTCTCTTTCTTTACGAACAACGCGTGTCCGCTTCTTTCTTTCTTTCGGTTGTCGAATTTTATTTCCTCTTTCTTATCGACACCCGTTCTTCCTTTCTTGTGGCTGGCTACTTTCTTTCTTTCTTGCAAAACCACCGGTCTTTCTTTCTTTCTTATAGCACCGATCTTTTTCTTTCTTTCTTTCTTTCTTGTGAGGCCTTCTTTCTTACTAATAGACCCAGCCTCTATCGTTCTTTCTTGAGGCGCCTCTTCTTTCTTTGTTTCTTAAACTTTTTTCTTTCTTAAATCGGTTCACGAAGATCCGACTCGACTCGTGCCTTTATCTTGACTTGCTTTCTTCTCTCTGCCCTTTTTTTATTAATTTCCTTCCGATGGTAACAACCATCCAACTTGATATACTTGAATTTCTCGCTTGTTGCAATCATTTTCTTCAACTAACAAAGCTGCCCTCCTATAATTGCTGCCTCTTCTTGATTGCAAATCTCTTGCCACACATAAACATTCTTGTCGATCAAACCCAATGAATCACACAGGTTTGTCTCCTTTCTTGTTCACGCATAAGACTTCTTCTCGATGGATTCACACAGAACAATCTTGATCACACGGATCTTCTTCTTCTAAGTCTCTTCCCGGCTCACTAAGAACCATGCTCGGTTCACACGGAACCTCCACTACTCTTTCTTTTATTTCGAAAGCAACAATAATATATTCACAACCGGATTTTAGTATGTAGATCTTAACTTTCTCGAACTCTCTCCTTTTTTTAATGGAGCCACATTTGCTTTCCGTCACTCTTGCTTTAAGATTAACAAAGAATCATTATCATTCATCGTGAATCACTGATTACCCTGCCGTTTGGTTTGCTGCTTTGAACCGATCACCGTCTTCGCCGCGTCCGTCCTTTTTTTCTTTTCAGATTCACACAAAAATCAATCTTGCCTTGTCAATTGTTTGGTTCACAAACAACCTGTTGCTTGTTCTTTCTTCTAAGCCCCTCTGCAGCCAATAGGGGCTGTTGCCCTTCTTCTCCGAACACGACTCTCAAACCGGCCTTCTCCGTCTTCACGGGCCCTAGGCTTTGATACCAATTGTTGGCTAGGACCCTTTTGATTTATTGATTCTGATTTGCAGAGTGAAGAGATAGGAATGTGTACAAGTTAATTGCAAAGAAAATGACACGCTTTCATTAACATAAAAGGGAACTTAAATAGACTCTTGACCCACTACTCATGACTCCATATTTTCAGCAAATACACCCACGTACTAGTCTACCCACTACTCCTAAATTGACTCATTAAACTAACAGACAACTTGCTAAACAATTTAGAAAACACATGACTAAAACTAAAGCATGCTGACCCGTTCTATTATTTGACCCGTTAACTCGTGACTCGTGACCCGATCAAGATTATTTCCAACAGACATAATAGTAAATCGAGATGTCCATGCCACATGGCACGATGCCACTAGGTGCCGCCAAAAAGTGTCAATCACATGCGTCTACTGTAGAAGTGTCGCTTCTTTCATATTATTTATAATTGAGAATTTTAATTAGGAACTATGTTGGGGAAGGCCTCGAGCCCTTGAACTTTAGAGAGCTTCAAAGCATAGAACAACAACTTGAGACTGCTCTCAAACGAGTAAGAACAAGAAAGGTATTCACTCCCAACACTTGTGATTGTTGGCTCGTTCCTCATTTAGTGTTTTACTTCATAATTCCTGGCTTCTTTTTGCAGAATCAAGTCATGCATGAATCCTTGTTAGAACTCCATAATAAGGTAATCTACGAACTCAAAAAGTTTATGTTTCAAGAAATGATGTAACTAAAGATCTTGAGCCTATACAAATAGGGGTGCTAAATGGGTCGTGTTCACAATTTGAAGGGTCCAACCTGAACCGAACCGGAAAATTTCACACGAAACCAAACCCGAACGCAAACCGAACCCGAAAATTGTGACAGACGTATGAACCCGAGCACGACCCGTAAATTCACAGATTGACCTGAACAGGACCCGTTTGACTCGAAGTTTCTTTATTTTGTTATTTTTCACATATGATGTTATTTTAATATTAAAATTTTACAACAAAATTACAAATTAATATAAAAAATTAGTTTTTATTGTTAAATTTTATGTCAAATTCTTTTCAAATTATAACTATATCATAACTTAACTCGTTATTTCAATCCTAACCTAACGCCTCGCTACCATCGCTACATTTCTTACTTGCAGTTCCTCATGTTCAACTTTAAAGCTTTTTATAATGTGTCGTTTGGCTACTTTAAATTTGTCTTTTTTATTTTGGTCTTTTTTGGTGTATTGATAGTTTATTTTTTACTTTTTAAAGCATTAACTTTTATTTCAGAACAAAGAAAATTACATTAAGATAACGGGTAGGCAGGCAACAAGCTGCGCCGTCACCTCTTTCTGAATAGCAAATCCTAATCTACTAAAAACGTAACTCTGCCCACCTGGAACCGAGACACTACTATGAATAACCCGCTGAACCCTGGTCAGGAAACGCATAGCCTCCGGTGCCAATGAGCCAAAGGTATCAAAAGCCAAGGGTACAAAAACGTGTTGGTTCTCCTCGCAGGCTTTAGCATGTTTTTCTACCTTCTTTGTCTCTGCTTTCCGGACCGCTTGCCCTGCTACAAAGCCACTATCCCTCAACCCAACTAGGGGAGATACACCCGTCAGGTCAACACAAGTATGCTTCCCCCCGGCCCACCCAAAGACAAGGAGATCTGCTGGTTGTAGGGTGGATCTCCCTTCTGCTGGATCCGAGAGGAAGTTCACAGGGGCCTCCTTTTTGGCTGAGATCCCAGCCCGTCTTAAAATGTCCCACAGAATGTCTCGAACCCAATCATGCCGATATTTGAAACCGGGTAACTCCTTACAATGAACCGCATGTTCCCCGTATTCATCCAGGCAGGCCTTACGGCAAATCGGACATATTTCATCCTCTTGGTACATTGGGATCATCAGACGATATTTAAGAATGGCCCTGTATTCAATAGCGGACATGCTTTGGCCTAGACCTTCGATCGGGATAACAGTCAGGAAATCTTGAGCATGGGGGCTTTGCAAGCATTCAATAACTGCCCTCTGACGGGGGGACAGACCAAAAACTTCACCCAGGCTCTGAGCGATTTTGCCATAAAGTAAAATAATTTATTATTAAGGATAATTTGAATTAAATCGAATTTATTCAAATTTGAGTTTCAAGTACTTGAATAAATCGAATACAAATTCAGGTAAAAAAGTTTCAGAAAATTTAATTTGGTTAATTCGAAAAATCGTTATTCAATTCGTTAGAACACCAGTACGTGGAGTCATAGAATCCTGATTACTTGGGATCACATTTTCTTTTAAAGAGTAAGCATGTCTCTACAACTGAATACTAGAATCAAAATAAAGTGGGATCTTACCCTTCAAACTTCAAACACAGAGAATCCAGATAGTCAAGGGACTGGATATTCTAGAAAAAAATTATTGTTACCAAATATTTGATGTCTACCTAGAAAGTATGTCCAGAATCGAAAATGTGTTTATTTATTCTATTATTTTTTGTTCTTTATTTTTCATAGGAAAGAGCACTCCAAGAGCAAAACACTGCACTCTCTAAGAAGGTATCTCTATTCCAAATCTTTAGTTTTTTCCTAATCTTATTTGTTAACTTTCTACTACTAGAAAGTTTACCTTCAATGAAAAAAAAATCACTGCGAAATTAGTGATGATACAATCAAATCCCTAGGAAAAAATTAAACACATTTTTAATTCTCCTTCGATAATCTATTTGATCACCGTCGGATTGTTAACTTCACCATGGACAGATTCTTTCTTGCTGCAACTGATTTGTAGTTTTGCACCATAACACTATTATTCCAACAAAAGTGTCTAAAATTTATGAGTACAAAATCAAAAGACAGATGGCTGTTAACAAAAATTACGCATTCATAAACTTTTATACAAATGTGGAAACAGTTGAAGGAGAATGAGATGAACGAAGAGCAGCAGAATACTCAAGCTCATGCAGTCTCTAAGGTGATGATGCCCCCATGGTTGCTTCGCCACATGAATGAGTAATATCAGAGTTAAGTATAAGTATACAATGTCCTACGGTTGCAATGGTTATGCAATGTTTAGTATTTGGATTCCTACCATAACATATAATGTATGTTCCATCATAGGATATTACCAGGATTTGCATAGGAACCATGCAAAATGTTTTTCCCCTCTCCTATATGTTAAGTTAATACACTGAATTTATATTCGTACATCTTAAGTAGTGAAAATTAAAGTGTTTTAGCACCATTTTCTTTACCACTATTAAAGGTAAAATTGTTGGAAAATCAGGCCCCAAACGAAACACAAAGAACACTTTTATTATAGAGGACACAAATTACAATAGCCTTAACCATCTATTTATACTAAACTAAACCCAAACCTAGTATAACTCAAACACCAATTAAATAAATATTAAACCCAAATTAGATAACCATATCCTAATTTAAATAAAATACTAATACTTATCTAAACCTATTAGCATTATCTTGAACCCATTTAACTCCAAATAGGATTACTCCTTCATTCACCCTCTTAATTCTAATTTGGACCCATTTGTCACATCCGCACCGTTACTCCACGTTCTTCCAGATAATCTCGACCTTTGCCGGACCCCCTGACCTATACCTCGGCCACGTCCAAAGTCTTCCCTCAACTCAACTTATCCCGGACATTATGGGCTCCACCTCGGCCCCGTCCAAAGCCGTATAACACCACCACTACCGACTGTTGTTTTTCACCACACGGAACCTGTTTTGCGCACAACACTTCCGTGAGAGCCTTCTTCTACCGATCAAGAAAACAAAACCACCCGTTTATCGTTTTCTATCACCCGCTAAACGAACTAAATCACAACCACCCACTTGATTTCTTCTGCCCGTTTTTCCCGTAACATGGTTAACCTCTCCTTCTGGTGAAACACACAACTTTCTGTCGGATTTTAACAGCTTAACACAACCACGAGACACCCCCGTGTTCACCCGTCACCCTGTCATCCTAACCGGTACTTCACAGTTTGAGCACCCAATACACTTTACTTGATACTAAAACCGGTTTAACCCATCTATGATCGTAGTTTTATCACCCTGTCACACTCCTCCTTGATATGCCCCCGCTAATATCAACCACCAACAAAGACACCAACCACCTGTTGATACGTCCCTCGGTCGGCAAACGAATTCCTAAGCCCCTCGCTCTTTTGTTCTTCCCACGACACGCCCGTTGGTTTTTCTGCCTAAAGAATTCAAGCCCCGCGCTGCAATTTTCCTCCTTGGCAAGAAAGAGTCACTGACAAAAATAAAACACGATCAAACTTGGATGTATGTTGCTACTGCGATCAGGTTCATCACCTCTGAACCAATCACCGGTCACCACCTGAACAACAAAACCATCTCCTTTTTCCCCATGTGAACCACATAAATGAAAGTAACCTTGATGGGATTTTTACACGAAAAACTTCCCTGATCGATTTGCACCCACTGCTATCGACCCCCAACACGACAAGCCACCGTAATTCTGTCTTCTTTGGTTGCTAAACGAACCCCTTCAGCCCCTGCTGATCTCGTTTTTGTTGCACCCAAATACGTTGGTTTGTTACCTGAATTGCCGAGTCCTATGCCCTCAGTACCTTTGTTCAACCAACTTAAGCCGATAACTGCCATTGCAGCCCCTAAGGGGCTGCTCCCCTTTCTCAGGAAACGACTCTCAAAACCTGGCTCTGATACCAATTGTTGGAAAATCAGGCCCCAAACGAAACACAAAGAACACTTTTATTATTGAGGACACAAATTACAATAGCCTTAACCATCTATTTATACTAAACTAAACCCAAACCTAGTATAACTCAAACACCAATTAAATAAATATTAAACCAAAATTAGATAACCATATCCTAATTTAAATAAAAAACTAATACTTATCTAAACCTATTAGCATTTTCTTGAACCCATTTAACTCCAAATAGGATTACTCCTTCAAAAATCTCATCATCATCATCATACTCAGTTAATCCCACCTATAGCAAAGCTAAGGTAGGGTCTGAGGAGGGTAAGATGTAGACAGCCTTACCTCTACACCTAAGAATAGAGAGGCTGCTTCAAGTGAGACCCGCCGGCTCGATATGGTTTGGTATCAAGCCTTGGACATAAGGCACAGAACACTTAGCAATCGGGACAAACCCGATCAGTGCATGTACCCCTTTATCTTTTGGCTATCAACGCCACCCCATGATGCATGATTAAAGGTAAAATCTGAACATTTGAAAACCTGCATTCTCTCTAACTCGACTCTTGTTTTTACCAAATGGATTGTGGAAGCCCTCTAAGTTAGTTTGTTTGTTTCCGATTTTAGAAGGATGATTATTATAGGATTTACTTTGTTGTTGGAATATAATTTTGATCATTAAAAGTATAGTTAATATGTTATTACATTAAGGATCATGTAAATATAAATAAAGTCCTAAGTCTAGGCAGTTATGGATCACACCGATTGTTCAAAACAGTTAATGGTAGTTATGTATTGTGAACGCTTGTGTTGGTTAAACTCACACCAATTCACCAAGTATAAATGTTGGGGGCACTAAAGATATGGGAGAGGCAGTTGGGCTTTGTTTGGATGGTTTCGACGAGGTTTTGACTAAGTGGTTGCTGCGGAATTGGAGCCCATGGTGCAAAAATGAATTTTCTCTCTTTCAATCTTAAAGGGGCGGGTGGGGCGGAAAAATCAGCTAAAGTCAGAAATATCAAGAGTAAGTTCAATTGCTCTTTTGTTGCGGTTCAAGAAACTCAAATGGCATCGATATCTGAGTTTCAATTGAGAAGGTATTGGGATAATTCGGCGTTTGAGTTTGTAGCTGTTGATGCTGCGGCGAGGTCAGGAGGTTTAGTCTCTTTCTGGAATCCGCTAGTATTCAAAGAGCAAGTTCGGAGAAAAGGGCAGAACTTTATATTAGTAGGCGGTAATGTGGGTGGGACTGCGGATCTCATTTTTGTGGTCAATGTGTATGCGCCAAACGACCCGACGCTGAGGCGAAATCTTTGGGTGGAATTATTAGGAATAAAGGAAGAAGTTGAAGGATTGTGGATTTTTCTTGGCGATTTTAACGATGTCCGGAACGAAGAAGAAAGATTTAATTCGGCGTTTGTTCTACCGAATGCGTTGGCATTCAACAATTTTATTGCTGAGGCAGGATTATTAGAGTATAACATGGGCGGGAGGAGATATACGTATATGTCGGCGGACGGTACTAAATTGAGCAAATTGGATAGATTTCTCGTTTGCGAGAATTTTATGAATAGGTGGCCAAATGTGAAAGCTTTGGCGATGGAAAGGGATGTCTCGGACCATTCGCCTATAGTTCTCGCTTTATCAGGTTCGAACTTTGGTCCTTGTCCATTTAGATTTTACAACTCGTGGATTGGTAAGGCCGGCTTAGATGAGGCTGTGGCGAGTGGGTTTTGTTGCGAGACTCAAGCTGATAGAAAGGATATCCTTTTATCACTAAAGTTAAAGGCAGTCAAAGACAAGGTCAAAAGATGGAGGGCTGATGTACTAAATCAGGAAGAAAGTTCAATCAAGGTGGCTTGAGAAATGTTTAGGTCTCTTGATTTGATTGCTGAAACCAGACTATTAGGGGTAGAGGAAAGAGATAACTGGAAAGACGCGAGGTTGAAGATATTGCAGTGGGAGTCGGAAAAAAGGAGGGACTTAACACAAAAATCAAAGATCGATTGGACTACGTTTGGGGATGAAAACTCGGCATACTTCCACGGGGTGATCAATAGTAGGAGGGTGCGGAATCGAATTACCGGTTTGTTCATTGGAGGTGAGTGGGTTGAGGAGCCGAGTATCATTAAAGATAGGGCGGTGGAGATTTTCAAAGAAAAGTTTCACAAACCCATGCTTTCGAGACCTAGGATGGCTAGTGGTGGTTTTAAACGGCTCTCCTCGGTTGATGCTGAAAGTTTGATCAGGCCATTCTCTAAAGAAGAAATCAAAGAGGCGGTTTGGGATTGTGGATGCGATAAATCACCGGGCCCGGACGGCTTTTCATTTGCGTTTATGAAGAGGTATTGGAGCCATTTGGAAAGTTACATTGGGGAAGTGATGGAGGAATTTTTTACTCACGGGTCGATTCATAACTCGTGTAATTCATCAACAGTGGCATTAATACCGAAGGTTTGTGATCCTTTGACTTTTTCGGATTTTAGGCCGATTTCTCTGACTGGGGTTATAGGGAAAATTATTTCAAAAATTTTGGCGGCACGACTTAAATGTGTACTTGGTAATATTATCTCTTGCGAACAATCGGCATTCATTCAAAGTAGAAATATTTTTGACGGCCCACTGATCGCAAACGAAGTTGTTTCTTGGGCAAAAAAATCCAAAAAACAGATATTACTATTTAAGACGGATTTCGAAAAAGCATACGATTGTGTTTCATGGAAGTTTTTGGTCACTGTTATGCACCATATGAATTTTCCTTCTAAATGGAAGAATTGGATTATGGGGTTACTGGTGACTAGTAAAGCGGCGGTATTAATAAATGGGGCGCCCACGATTGAGTTCCAATTAAAAAGGGGACTTAGACAGGGTGACCCATTATCGCCTTTTTTGTTCACTTTAGTTATGGAGGCTCTAAATGTCATGGTATCCAATGCGAAGGCAGCAGGGGCATTCAAAGGAGTGAAGTTACCCAACGACGGACCGAATATTTCCCATCTCTTTTACGCGGACGACGCATTGTTCTTTGGCGAATGGTCTGAAGAGAACTTGAAAGGACTGACTAGGATTCTCCGGTGTTTTTCATTAGCATCCGGCCTCAAAGTGAACTTGTTGAAATGTAATATTTTTGGCATTAACGTTTCTGATGTGCAGGTAGATATTGTGGTGGCTCGTCTTAGGTGCAAGAAAGGCTCTTTGCCTTTTGTGCACCTCGGACTACCGGTGGGCGATAATATGAAGAGGATTAAAAGTTGGAAGCATGTGGTCGATAAATTCCAATCGAAGTTGTCCGCTTGGAAGGCTTGAAATTTGTCCTTCGCAGGTAGATTGGTCCTTGTCAAAGCTGTTCTTGGCTCAATTCCTAATTATTTCCTTTCAATTCTATGGGTTGGTTCAAATTCGGGTAAAAAGATTAAATGGGTAGCATGGGATAATATTATAAAGCCAAAGAAATGTGGTGGTTTAGGCGTCGGAAGTATCGAAGATCTTAATCTTGGGCTACTTGCAAAATGGTGGTGGAGGTATAAAACATCACAAAGTCAACTGTTGCACAAGGTGGTTACATCCATACATGAAGGCAGAAGGTCCCACGGCTTTGTTCTACATAAGAAATCGGCTAGAGGGGTTTGGAGCAATATCGTGACGATTAAAAAGGATTTTGCAGTCAAAGGAGTGGAGCTGGAAAGAAAGTTCAAGTGCAAGATTGGCAAGGGTAATACGGTCCGATTTTGGGAGGACATATGGTGTAGCGATACACGGCTAAAGGAAAAATTCCCAGCTACGTTTTTGTTGTGTAAAGAAAAGGAAACAAAGGTGATTAACTGTTACAAGAGGGTAAACAATATGATTTGGTGGGATATACCATTAATACGATTACCTCAGTCGCCATTGGAGATTAAAGAAGCGAATGAGTTGTGGTTGTTAATCCAGAATCAAAAGGTATCTGAAGCTGAGGATGTTTGGAGGTGGAAACGGGCTGACGCGGATGCTGAATTTTCGGTTAAAATGGTGCGGCAGGATCTGTCTACGAGTTCCTGGGGCTCGGCTGTGGTGTCAACATTTAAATGGAATAGGATTGCAACACCAAAGGTCAATTGCTTTGTATGGAGGGCTAAAAAAAACTGGATTCCAACTGCTGAAACATTAGCATACAGGGGAATAATGGTGGGGGACGGGTTGTGTAGTAGATGCGGAGCTGAACCGAAGACAAACGAGCATATTCTTGTGTCTTGCATTTGGGCAAGAGCGTTGTGGTGGAACATCGGAACGTGGCTGAAGGTTAATGAACTTAAGGAAGTGGATTCTTTAAATCGGCTGCTGCAAAGTGCCGCATATCAGGTCGGTGGTAACAAGAAGTTAAACAAGGCGATACACGCGGTTGTGCTTTTGGGTTGCTGGAAATTGTGGCTGAAGAGAAACGATAAGGTATTCAATAACAGGAGTACCTCGACTTCGAATTTACTTGAAGAAGTTAAATTAGAGTCTTATAGGTGGATTGTCAATCGGGCGAAGAGACCGGAAATAACTAAAGAAGCTTGGTGGGAATTCTCTATTATTGATAATGGTTGAGGTGATTGATAAGTTTAGGCGAGTATTAGGAATTGTAATCGTATTTAATATAATAGTGTGAGATTGTAATGGCCCAGGTAGCCGCTGGCTAATTGTGCCTGGGTGGTACGGATGTATGGTTCGTTTGATTTTTGGTGGAATAAAATTTCATTTAGCCGTTCAAAAAAAAAGTATAAATGGGATGTAGATGATCATTTGTATATATGAAAGATAAGTTTGTTAATTGTCTTTTCGATTTCCCTCTTAAATGCTTTCCCTCCAAAACAAACATTCGCATAGCCATACATTCAAACCTTATGTATTCTAGGCCTATTTCGATCAGTTGTGATTTTTTTAAAACTTGTAGTCAAATATGCCATAATTCATACAATGCTTTCTCTAGCCGTCGAGTAAAAATATTGACGACTTAGATGTTCAAGAAAATGCATTCATTTATGAGTATCCTTCTATTGTGGATCCAATGCACACGAGCCGCTAGTGCAGGTTGTCTTAGACGTTCTCCATATTAAGGTTTATTAAGCTTGTTCAGATAGCTCATGGCTCAAAAATATCACTGGATATCATATTGAGTTAAACTGACTTGTATAAATTTTGAGTAATGAACTGACTCCAATCCAATAATTTTAGTTTTACATGGACTAAAAATGTAAGCCCAAAATGGAAGCCCACACCTTTCCTTCCATATTTGCTTTCTGTCATTGGCCCATATATAGTTCGTTTCCTTCTGCGGCTGCCCAAGCACTTTGATGTTAACTTGAGAACTCATAAACTAACTTTGATTAATAGTTGTGTTTGTTCATTTATATTCATGAACGTCCGTTTATCTCGTTCATTTATGTTTGTTTAACTTTTATTAATTACATAAGTAGTTATATTTATATAATTATAAACATAAATTGGGCTTTACCTACTTTAACTAATTAGTAATTGGGATTTTTAGTAATACAAAATCCTTTACATTTATTATGTTCATGAATGTCCGTTTATGTTCGTTCATGAACTGTTCGTTTAGATTTTAAACGAACAAACATGAACATGACAAATTTCTTAATGAACAAACACGAACACAAAATGTGTTCGATTATGTGTTCGTGTTCGGTTAAAGTTAAATGAACAAACACGAACATGCCTTTGTTCGTGTTCATTCGATTCGTTACAGGCCTAATTCTGTTGCAACTATTGATGTAGTCGAACAAAATCATCCATCAACTATGGTTCTTTTGTTCTGTTCTCCTCTGATTCATGACATTTGATCTAATAGCAGTGGCGTAGCTACACCCAGCCCAAGGGGTGCGGGCGCACACCTTGAAAAAAAAAATTTAGTGTTTATATATACGCGTTTATCCCGTCCGCACCCCGTAAAAATTTTCAATCGCACCCCTTGGATTTTTGAAACCGACCCCTAAGAAAAAAATATAATTACATGTAATTGAGTTAGCCCATTTTATTAGCTAGTAGCCCAAATTCAAGAATAAGACCAAGCCCAAACTTTATAATAAGCCTATAACTTCAAATCCTATTTGAAAAAACTAAACCCAAAAAAACTTTTAACCAAAAAAACCCTCGTACCGCCTCCTCTGTTGTGTGTTGTCTGTTGTGCTTGGCTTGTCTTCATTGAAAAATCAATCAAACTTCAAAGTTCCTGTCTCCATCCATCCACAGGTAACATATGCACTTTTACTCTTTTAGTTTTCATTAGTTTCAATTTCACAATTCACATTGAATATAATATTTGTAATGTAATTGTTTTGTACTTTTGTTGAGTCATACTCATGAGTGTTGTGTTGTTTGTCAATTATCACTTTGTTGAATGATGATGACTTGATGTTATGCCACGTTGATACAATTTGTAAAGCTTTTTTATTTTCTATTGGTTTGGGTTATTTTCTGTTGGTTTTTATAAGTTTTTTTTTTTGTGTACTTTTCAGAGTAATATTATTATGGAACGATTTCTTAGAAGGAAAAGTGGAGAATCAACTTCAAAAACTCCTGAATTTGTTGACTTGAATACTCTTCCTACGGATCCTGCCGATAGGAAACCGATTTCGTCATATAACGTTAATCAACGAGACGAGATTAGAAGGGCATACATACTTCGAGGACCATATCAACCACAAGGTATAGAATTTCCACAATCAATGTTTGGTGTTGAGTTAAGACGATTTAAAGAAACTTGGTATGATACGTATAAGGGATGGTTAGAGTATAGTATAAAATCGGACCGTGTATTTTGCTTATGTTGCTATTTGTTTAGGGGAGCCTTTGGAGATCATAGGGACACATTTATTTCCCAAGGGTGTAACAATTGGAATAAGATTCATGAGACCCTTAGAAAACATATGGGTCAAGTTAATAGCTTGCACTACAAATGCTTGAAAAGGTGTGACGATTTGCTTAACGAAAAACAATCTATTAAGGCCAAGGTTGATAAACATACTAAAAAGGAAAAGCATGAATACCGAGTTAGATTGGGCGCTTCTTGTAGACTTACAAAAAAGTTAATGAATCAAGGAGCAGCGTTTCGTGGTCATGATGAATCAAATGATTCGTTAAATAAAGGAAATTTCTTGGAATTTTTAGAATTAATGGGTGAAATAAACGAAGAACTTGGTAAGATTATTTTAGGGAATGCACCGGGGAACAACCAAATGACAAGTCCAATGATTCAAAATGATCTTAAAAATTGTTTTGCTCAAGAGATACTGAAACAAATATTTGAAGATCTTGGAGATGATGTTTTTTCTTTACTAGCTGATGAATCAAGTGATGTGTCTAAAAAGGAACAAATGGCCGTGGTTATTCGATATGTTAATAAATGTGGGGTAGTTATGGAACGATTTATTGGGCTTGTTCATGTCATGGAGACGTCCGCATTAACTCTTAAATCCGCCATTGATGATTTATTAGGCCGTAATGGGTTGAGTTTGGCTAGGATTAGAGGCCAAGGTTATGATGGCGCAAGTAACATGTCGGGTGAGTTTAATGGATTAAGAGCTCTAATTTTAAATGATAATGCTTCGGCTTTCTATGTTCATTGTTTTGCACACCAGCTTCAACTTGTTGTTGTGGCGATTGCAACAAAACACCCGGGTGTTTGGAGACTTTTTGAAATGGTTGGGTCTTTGACAAATGTCATCTGTGCATCTTGCAAACGACAAGACAAGCTTCGCGAAAGTCAAAAGGAATACTTGGAAAATAACCTTGTAATCACCGGGAGTGGGTTGAATCAAGAACTATCGCTTTCAAGGGCCGGGGATACACGTTGGAATTCCCACTGTAAGACTCTTTCTCGTTTGATTACTTTATATACACCGGCTATGGAAGTGCTTACATATATTAAACATTCAAGTAACCTTACTAAACATAGTAGCCAAGCACATGGACTTTTGATTGAGATGAAAAAATATGAGTTTGTATTCTGCTTACACTTGATGTTGCATATACTAGACATGACAAATACATTGTCCCAAAGTCTTCAAAGGAAAGACCAAGATTTGTTGAACGCAATTTCATTAGTTTCTACTACCAAGAACCAACTTACAAAGTTTAGATTGGAGGGTTTTGACAAGTTCTTAGAGTTAGTTAACTCTTTTTGTGATAAGCATGAACTTGAAGTGGTAAACATGGATGGTGAATACGTTGACCCAATGATGCCAAGAAAAAAAACAAACGTCACACTTCGCCACTATTATAAAGTTGACTGCTTCAATTCGATTCTAGATATGCAAATCCAAGAATTTGGGAATCGTTTTAACGAGGTAACATCCGAGTTACTTGTTTGTATTAATAGCTTGAGTCCTTGTGATAATTTTGGTGCGTTTGATGTTCCAAAACTACTACGATTAGCCGAGATGTATCCACATGATTTTGATGATGAAGATAAAAGAAGACTTCCGGTTGAACTTGAGAGCTACATTGATAATGTAAAAGCGGATACACGATTTACCAAATTGAATGGTTTATCAAGCCTTGTAAAATTGATGGTTGAAACAAAGAAACACCTTAACTTTATATTGGTGTATCGTTTATTGAAGCTAGCTCTCACATTGCCCATCGCAACTGCAACCGTTGAAAGAAGCTTTTCGGCAATGAAGTTTGTGAAGAACAGTTTACGTAATAGGATTGGTGATGAGAATTTAAACGATAGTTGTATTGCTTTTATTGAAAAGGACTTGCTTAGAAACGTGGAGATAGAAGATGTTATAGATAGATTCCAAAAAATGAAGACCCGAAGAGAACAACTTTAAATTTTAGAATTTTGTTATGCATATGTAATGACGTTTAAATTACTTTTGGCTTCTTTTTCTTGATTATATAATTTTAGTGTTATTATTTTTGGTATACGACCCGACCCGACCCGGACCAACCCGGGCCACGTAATGATAAACGACCCATAGGCTTAGAGATTTCGCACCCCATGAAATGTTTTTCTGGATCCGCCACTGTCTAATAGTATGACCATGTATGCACAAACAAAATCAGTTAATAAAATTTTGTATTTTTTTTGTTGTTACTAGATATCATCAAGCGGCACCTGTCACAGTGGCGGACCCAGGATTTTTTTTCCGATGGGGTCCACTATTTTCGTTTTTCACAACCAAACGTTAGAATTTTTGAGTGGCCCTCATTCAAGTCAGGTCAGGCCGTGAACATAATAAAATACAATATCATAACAAAAAACAATATAATACTTACCCATTAGAAAACCCACAATAAAAATACGATGTCATTCGAACCGAAAAAACTTACAAATTTAAGTTGTTCCCTAAGTGTTTTCATCTTTTGAAAATGATCAATTACATCTTCAACCGAAACATTGGCAAAAAAGGTCTTTTTATCCGATTTTACACTAAACTCTAACCCATCAAAATCCTCAAACCAACCCGTAGAAAATTGTCTTAATCTACTACCAATCTCGTTTTGAAAAATCATTACCTTATGGTTGATATGAACTACTCAAATATGTCCGTCTAATTTCATCTCTTTGGTTAACATGATCGGTAAAATTGGTTCCTTATTCATGAATCAAAGCAATCCAAAACACACCCTTAACATGCAATATAATAGACCTACAAAAAGGTTCATGCTTCTTAGTAATTGTGTTAAAAAAAACTAACTGATGGCTCGACATAGTTAAATAGAACTACATAAAAATGAGCTTTTGGATCAAAATGTTGGTGGGACTGTAAATTGAAACAATTAAAAATCATTGGTAAGGAGGACTTTTAAGACATTAACAACATTAGTTTTAGTGAGGTTAGATTCTTTCTATGAGAAAGGCAAATAAACAAACACTTAATGATCTAAAAACAATATAGGAATTTGTCATGTAGGTTGCAGATGAGATATTTTCAACACTCTATGATATTGAAATTTGACTTTCGAGAACAAATATAATGCTCCAAACAATTAAAAATTTGAAAATTTGTATGATACCGTAATTTGACAATAAAAACTATAAAACAAACTATTGATCTTAATAAAAAAACAAAGATTCCACAATTTAAATACCTAACCGAACACCCAACATTGTATGGGTAAGGAATCAACAAAAACGAGGAAAAAAAACAGGTTGGAAGAATCGAACTCAAGACCTACTTGTTAACATAGAAGGGGAATTACCACTACACCATCTTTCAACTTAATACTATGGGTTCCATCTTTTAGTTTTTATAGGGTACTTAAAACAATTAGTATACCGACTCTACTACATTTTTAAAAAAACATTGGGGTCCGGGGAACCCAACCAGCATGTGGGTCTGCCCCTGGAACCTGAAGGCGATTTTTATATGTAAACTATCCAAGTAAGTAGGGGTGTAAACGAGCCGAGCCCGAGCCTGATAGGGCTCGAGCTCGGCTCGTTATGGTTTTATGAAGCTCGAGCTCGGCTCGATTCGAGCCTACAATCTTGAGCTCGAACTCGGCTCGCTAGCAAAATCAAAAGCTCGAGCTCGGCTCGAGATCGCAAAAGCTCGGCTCGCGAGTGTTATTAAATGGGCCTATGAAATAAGGACTTGGGCTTTGGAGATGTGGACTATAAATTATAAGAGATATATAAATAACTTATAATTATGTTTGGGCTCGTTTAGGCTCGTGAGCCCAATCGAGCTTTGTATCTAGGGCTCGAGCTCGGACTCGATAACTAAACGAGCCATATTTCAGGCTCGAGCTCGGGCTCGGGCTCGTTCGGGCTTTTTACCGAGCCAATCCCGGGTAGCTCTCGAGTCGCTACGTGTCATTTACACCCCGACAAGTAAGTTAGCATACCATTATAATATTACATCATGAATTATATAGTAAGGGGATGGTTCAATACAAAACTTATTTTATTAGAGAACTCGAGAACTTTATATTACATATATGCAGTATATCATATATTGCATATGTGTAGTATATATTGCACATGTGTAATATACCATAAATTACACATATGCAATATATCATATATTGCACATGTATAACATATGATATACTGCACATATGCCACATATGATATATTGTGTATATCACATATGTGTAATATATATTGTGCATGTATAATATCTATAATCTATAATCTATAACTTATAATAAAAGAATTGTACTTTGATGATGTGACATTTAATGGAGGCCTCAACCTCTCTTTGAATGTGCCATGTGGCATCATGTAGAATTTTTTAATTTTTGAGTTTTTTTAATAAATTTATATATATTATAATTATTTTAGGAAAAGATAAGAATTTAAAAAAAATTAAATTTTCTCTCTAATGTTTCCTCACATAACTTTTAAACGTTAATATCTTTTATATACGAGATTTTTTAAAGAAAAAAATTACACCAAATTAACAAGCGTTTTATTATCTTTCCAACGAGTACCATAATACTATATAAAAAACGGAGAAAAAAAACAACTATTTTTGTGGGGTTTTTTTTAAATATATTTAACTCTACTAATAAATCACAAACGATAAACATAACTTCATAGGCAGAGATTTCTTTTTTTTTTTATATTTGAATATGATAACTTATGGCAGAAATTTGTTTAAAATAAATATTATTATTATTATTATTATTATTCATGTATTGGCAAATCATTAATTATGTTGTCATATTAGATATTTTATTATGTTATATTAGATATTTCAACCCCGGGACACTCCCAGGATAAAAGCTAGTACAACATATGATATATTGCATATGTGTAATATAGAGTTCTCAAGTTCTCTCCTAATAATGAGTTTTTAATTGAACTCTCCCCTATGTATATAGTAATTCTGTTGATACACTATATTTTGAACAATAGTCGTCAATCAAGTATGAACCATCGTTGTTGTCGCTACAGAGTGAAAATCCTTGAAAGAAATTACTTAGCCGGGTGACTCGCTTCCATGGTCAAAAAAATCGCCGCTAAATACCCTTACCGCATCTATTTAATTTTTTCTTAACTTATCACCCAATAACAATTCAAAGAACAATTTGGCTCAATACGGACAACAATAATAACCTTCCCCAGTAAAATATTAGCAATATGTAAACTATTGGTAGCGTCTGAAAAAAGGTGGGGTGGCAAATTATACCGGCCGAATCGTAGCTTTTGTAAATGGGCCTTCTATATAAGATTCGGTGGGATGTAAAATGGGCTCAACATGGACAAGAATAATAATCATACCCCGTAAAATCTTACCAATACCTAAACTATTGGTAGCGTTTGGAATTGGTGACATTTTATTGAATATTGGTAGCAAAGAAAAGGCAACATCCTGTCGCAGTGGGTGATTTTAGATCATCTTCCTTGGAGATAAAAATTAGTGGATAAGAGCTTTAATATCTCTTCTTCCTTGTGTCTTATTTGTTCTTCCCATGTTGAAACAATCGATCATTTTTTTTTTCGCTCGAATCACTTTAAATTTCACTCATGTTTTTGTAACCGGTTATTTTTCATGTGCAGTCTCTTGCGAGTCAGGTGATTTTTATATTTATTCTCTGTCCTTCTAATAAGAAAAAAAAATATATGTAACAAATATCTAAAAATGTTGCTTAACTTTTAATAACCTTAAACTGCTTTAAACTTTTGTAAATCGTAAACAATATTGAATTAACCCGACATTTTCTAAAATATCTATTTGAGATCGTATGAAAATTGTTATTTTATGTTTTGTTGGTAAAAATACAATTCTCACTATAAAGTTTTAAAGGTTATTGATTGCATTAACTTTTGTTTTTTTGTTGTTTATGGTTATGTTGTTTTCTTGAAGGCATATATACCTTTGTCTTACTACGCGACGTTTTCATTGTTTCTCTAAATCCAGTAGTTGTAGCTTTTTATTAGTTTTTTTATAAGTGTTATTTGCATGTCGATTGTGTGTTGTCGAGCCGGGGATCTCTCTGGAAGCAGCCTCTCTACCCGCAAAGATAGGGGTAAGGGTTCCTACATTGTTGATTGCATTAACTTTTGTAATTCAACCTTTTCAAGTTTGTCTTAATGATAAACATAAAGCTAACTAGAATAACTATTGTCCCTTTTATAGAAAGATAAAACTAAAAGAAAGGTGAGGTGTGCCAACTGTGAGTTTGTGCCCAATCAATGCACCGTCATCAAGTCCACCATTGTCACCGGTGGTGCCACCACTAGTAGTAATTCTCAAGAAATCCCTCACTTTATATTTTCATTATTGTTGGGAAAAAAACCCAAATATACCAAAAGATAAATGTTTTATGCATTAGGTAGAGGGGCGTCCTATTCGATCACCCCTTCAAGTAGATCGAGTAAACCAGATAGGGGATCACATTGTCCCCTTTCTTCTGATTATCAAAATCAAGTAGTATAACCGAGTTCCTATGTACTTGATCGTGTGTTTTGTAGGCCATTGTATAACGGCTTTTTAGGCGCTATTTATATATATAAAAAAGCAACATTTTTTAAAATTATATATATCTCACCATTTTAACATTTTCCCTATAATCTTTTACACTCTCTTTCACTCTTCTATATACTCTACAATTTTTGTACCAAAAGATACATCATAGATGTTCCATTTAATTCTAGTACTCTTGGGTTGCTTTTAGTAGCCCAATGTAGTATTCTATTCTCGTCATCTACGTAATCTAATATAGCTTCACCTCCCTTAATAGGAATAACATAACCGATTTTATTTATTTATTTTGAGTTTTTTGCCCAATTATAGTAGTGGTGTTAGTTTCTTTTTGTTAAATGTTGTTATCGTGTATTTTATCTTGTATGACTTTGGAGATATCCATAATTGAATTGTTGAACTTGGTTAGTTGATTATAGATTTGACTAAAGAAGTAAAATATAGTTTCTTTTTTGGATATATTAATGTCTTTAATTAAAATTGTTTTAAGAAGTTTTTAATGAGAAGCTTTTAATGGAAATTAGTATGTTTGAAAAAACAATGAGTAAGAATTACGCAACCAATGATTAACCAAATACCAAATATCTTATGTAGATAATGATGATATTTAATGGAATTATAGGAACATTTTGTTGGCTAAAGATGATACTCTTAACTCAAATGTGAAATAAGATTTTTTTTAAATTAATATACACATTATTTATTTTTAAGAAATACATTCTACGAGTAAAGTTATTATGTCATAGGGAGCGTTATCTTGAGAACGCTAAACATCGTGAGAACCGTGAGAACAAGTAAAAAAATCAATTAAAATCAAATTTTTTTAATAAAAACCTCATTATAATCAAAATACAACATTAATAAATGAATTTTCTTTACAAATTATTCATCTTTTCTTGCAAAAACACTTTCAAATTATCTTTTTACACGTGTGTAAATGAAACAGTTTACACATGTATAAATTGTAAATTTACACATGTGTAAAAACAATTTATTTCCGCATAGGTTTGAATTTTTACACGTAAATTGTGTTTTTGAGATTGTATTTTAGTAATAAAGATAAGTGTAAAAAGGAATTTTGAATTTGAATGGTTTTAGTTGCGCGTTCTTACGGTTCACACGAAATATATGTGTTCTCAAATTAACTTTCCCTTTATGTCATATATTTTAAACTTTTCTCTTTACATATGATTAGTTCAAAATATAGAAGTTATGGACGCATCAAACACAATTTACTAATTTAGTATCATATAATTAGTATCAAGTCAGTCAATAGGTGATAAAGTAAAACAATACCGGGTTACTAGGCTATGTGTTATACCTTTCTACTCCCCGTTCCATCCCCACAACACCAACATAATGTTCATGAATTCCCACAACCTCTTACGGTACCCCTCCATCTCCTTAGGCCTTCGCCCATTCTTTGTCAATTCGCATTATGCGAAAGACTTCCCTTTGGTTCCACATCAACTCGTCTTCTTTCACCACTCATCCTTTCGGAGATGTAATACATGATCTTATGAGAAAGATACTTCTTGCATGTGAGTGTTAGTTGTAGTTTCCTATCAATATCAATATTTCATTATGTGTGATATTTTGTTTACGTTTGGAGACATTTTTGTACATGTTTAAACCATAAACTCAACAACGATAGTTTATATTAAGTCTTTATAAATTTCTTAAACATACTTAAGTGAATTAAAAGACTTGTTTTGTTTAGTTTGTATCAAGTCTATATAGATAATTTTCTTAAATAATGTAGTAGTAGTAGTAGCGTTTGTCAACTGGCGCATGCAGCATGCCTTAAATTCTAGAAAATGGCAACATTTAAATATTTAAGTGATGTAAACAAAAATTAAAGTGCGACGTAAAGTCAAAAACAAACATAATGCAACTTGGTGAGTTTTTTTAACTACGTTCAACTAACATTATGCTAGTATTCCAAAAGACATTAAAAAATTGAATAACAAATTCAGAGAAACATAATTATAAAGATTACAAAATATATAATGATATCTATGTTTGATTAAAAAGAAGAAGAAGAAGAAGCAGAAAAAATTCAAAGTGCTAAACTTAAGAAACATTCTGTTACATTTGAAACCAAAACTCGGAACCCTACCGGGACTTGCACAAATGTCTTGCCCTTTGAAATTTTATGTGAGTTATTTACTTGTGTTGTAGCCGGTGATAGAAACAAAGATCTCTTGGGGGATAAGTTATGGGTTTGATACTTTGATCCCAAGCATGGTAACATTTGGTGTAAGTTTAGTCGTTAAAAAAAGGTTATTTGTAGACGCATATATAGCTCTACATAGTTATGTCCATTTCATGTTGGATTATAATTTTCTATCTACTTATTGTCTCTGTCCCGTTGATTCAAATTTCAAAATTCATTAGTAACTTTTGTACGATGAATTCAATTATTATATTGATATTTCAAGAAAGTAATGAAATACTATGGAGTTGGGAATGGTAAAACGTTTAATTATCTAATAGTTGGAAATGAAATTTTTACTGTAAAAAAAAAGAGTAAATTGCTAAAATGGCTCCTAACGTTTGCCCCAATATGCTTGTTTGAACACCAAATCTGTTTTTTATCACTAGGACCCCTCAAGTTTCCAAAACTGCCATTTTAGACAGTTTTTAACTGAGTAATGAAAGTTTTTTTTAGTTAAGTCCCAGGGAAAATTTCGTCCTTTTATATCAAAACGTTTAAAAAACTCATTTTAACTCCTTCACAGACATCGATTCAAACTCATTATCTCCCACCTCTCTTCAACAAAACCCTAATTCCCAAATCATACAAACCCAAATCGATTAACCCACCTAGACGATGGTATTCTGCAAATGTGGAGCTCCAACTTCCATACGTGTGTTTTTCACCTCTGCAAACCCTGGTAGACGTTTTTTCTGCTGCAACAAGAAGGGGATGAGTTGTGGTTTCGTTTGTTGGGCCGAACTACCCTTGGGTCAGATTCCTAATACTATCAATGATAGTGAAGAGAATGAAAAACGTCTGAGACTCAACAACACAGCCTTGCAGACCTTTGTTGGGACACTTAAATCCGAGAACAAGAAGCTGAAAACTTATCTATGGATGACTTGGTTTGTAATCATCATGTATTTTTATCATGTTTTAGTTGAATGTAGGTTGTTTAATGATAAAAAAAACATGAAATGTATGGCGTTTCTTATTGTAATGGTCACTGATGGCTGAAGTTGCAATGTATGTTTGCGAATGTTCAATTTAGGTTGTTTTGTAATTATCATGATTTTGTTATAATGATAAATGAAAGTTTGTAATGATCCAGAACAATGCTTATGAACAAATAGAAACATACAAAAGCAGCAGGACATAACTAACAGAAACATACAAAAGCAAAGTAGATAGTTAAAGTAGTCTAGTGCATACATGAAATACAAGATGAAACATGACATATGAGTCTAAGTCAGGAAACATAACTAACAGGAAACAACAAGCCTACTTCCAATGACACTCGTCATCCGAACAGTAGTCCGAATATGTTCCATGCTCTCATTCATATGGATCATGGTACCAATCATCCTCCTCTGGATTGGAATAATTCCATGCGTTCTTCAACACCTCTGGGTCATAGTCTCTACATGGGTCAAGCTCCTCTTCTTCAACCGGTTCTTGAACTGCCTTTCCTTTAGCCTTTTCATCAACCTTTGCATCCTCTTTAAAATTATCTTCAACCTCTTCAACCACCTTTTCATCATCCTTTTCAACAGTCTCTGGATCAACAATTTCAGTCTTGTGTAGAGACTGCAGGTAGTGCAATAACAACTTGCCTATCCATTTTAGAGATCAAAAATGAAGTTGGAATGCATGAATGTTTTGCAATATTGGGTCATTTAAATAAGCTGAACAATTAAATAATCCATCTACTTGAAATCTACCCACTGACCCAATAAATGTACTTCATTGAATGCAACTACTACACAAGTGTTAAACTGTCAGAATATTGCTTATACAATGTTCTGTGCCAAAATGGCCCCTTATGTTTGGTCCGAAATGCTACATTAGACGCAAAAGTCAAATAATTGAATGAATAAACTGGCAAAATGGTCATAATACCATACTAAAAATAACCAAAACAAATCACTGAAAATACATTAAACTGCCAAAATAAACATAAAACCACACCAAAGTTACCAGTCATAATACATACCAAAAGACCATATCATAGCTGTCAAATACATACCGTAACACCACATGATATCAGTCAAACTAGAAAACCACCAAAATGACCAGTTTTAATACATAAAGTGGCATAACTAAGCTGAAAACTACATAACTTGTGAAACCCCAGCAGCTTTTGAGCAAGTCCTTTTGTTATGTCCATTTTGCTTGCAAATCTTGCATTTGACCAGATTACCCTTCCTTGGAAGTTTGGTACCTTTTTCAATAGCTTTTGACAATTGTCTAACCTCTTCCTTTTCAATAGCAGACTTTCTTCTCTTCTTTTTAGGTCTTCCAACAGGCTTGTGGTATTTAGGAGCTATCAGGGTGGTGGGACAGTTAAAATGTTCCCACATGTCACTTCCATTTAGTGGTTCAATTGTATGGTCATACACCTTCTTCCATGTATCAAACCAGTAAGCTTTGTGAACATATTTCTCAGGAACTCCATCATCCAATCCATGCAGTGCCATATTCCATATGCAAGCTGCAACATGCCAGTCAACTGCCACCTCCTACAAGCACAACTCCTTTCTATGATGTTAACAGCCCTAACTTCATTCTCTGGACCACTCACCTGATAAACACATTGTATGATATTAACACATAGACACATCCAACACATAAACATAACAGTCTATACTTACTTGATACTTTCCAGGGCCACACCAAATGACAGAATATTGGGCAACATCATTTTTTATCTTCTCAAACAGGTCTGTAGCTTTTGGTGTTAAAGGTCCTGATGATTTTGAAATCATTGTACGAACAATCATCAACCTTCATACAGTTATCCCTTACAAATTCAAGACAGGTGATAATGGTTTATCCCTGCCTAGGATCAACTGCCTGTTGAACACCTCACAGAGGTTATTCAACAGGATATCACACTTTGGCCTCTCTAAAACATAAACAAGCAATCATAGTTTTATAAAAAAAAAAGTCAAATATTCATTCAAAATAAACATTAACAACCATTCTTACCATTAAAAAAAGCTCTGGACCAGTGTTTTGATGGAATAGCCTTCAAGTACTCATACAATGCCTTGTCTTCATTCATGATTGCATTCATAGCCCTCTCATGTTTAATAGGTGTTGTTGCATTAGCTACATTCCACAACAAGTTTTTGTAGAATATCTGTAAGACCCTAACCCATAAACACGCGATTAACATTAGAACTTATGGGCTTTGGTCTTAATGAGTAAAAACTCCAGATTTCAAACTTTGATATTTATGAAATCCAACCCATTATGATTTCTATATTATAGGTCCCAACAAATTTTCTTATAATTAGATTTACTAAAAACATGTACTAAAGCTTGCGTTTTAATTGGGAACTTCAAATGCGGAAGCTAGTTGAGCGTTCGGGTGTGTTCGGTTCTTCTCGCGACTTGATCTTTGCTCCGGAAGTCCCGCCACATGAATACCTAGCACCGTTACACAAAAAATGGTTAGTGATTTTTTAATAATAGAGGAAATATCCTCTGCTCAGTTTTTCCTCTGGTCTAACTATCCTCTAGTCTGGGCAAACATCCTCTGCTCATTTTTCCTCTGGTTTAAACAATCCTCTAGTCTGAGCAAACATCCTCTGCTCATTTTTCCTTTGGTCTAGACAATTTTCTGGTCTGGGCAAACATCCTCTGCTCATTTTTCCTTTGGTATAGACAATCCTCTGGTCTGAGCAAACATCCTCTGCTCATTTTTCCTCGCTTGTTTTTCCCCAACCTTTGGGTGTTTTTAAACCAGGTTCAAGGCCCTTACTAGGGGCACTTGGGGACTTGTTTGATACCGTTTATTGGGATTGAAAGATGCCCGTTTATGGTGGTTTATAACCCCTTTCTGCTTAACTATTACTTACATGTTTTTCACCCAAATTGACCCGTTAAGGCCTTGGACTCTACAAGACACTTTTTAAGCACACCAAAGGCATTGAAATCATATTGTCAACTCATTGGACACATGTTCAACTAAAAGCATTGTCCGTTTATGTTATTATGACTTGGTTATTAGATTTAACCTCTAGTAAATCTTTAAATTCGCAAAATGCCCCTTTTAGCCAAATCTTTCAATTTAGCCATTCATGGCGACACTTCTTGTTTCAAATACATTGTCTTTGACTCAATAACTTGTTTAAAAACCTCTAAGTCCTTCCGGACATAGATTTCCACCCTTTTCTCAAGATTTCTCATATTTGATCAATTCTATGCGCATTAGCGCGCATTAGACATGGTTATGGAAATAACGTACTTGGTTGACACCCACACTTTATAATGTGAGTAGCTTTAGTACCCACATTGTTTCGCCCAAAGGTGTTTATATAGCTACGGACTTACCGGGTGGCGTTGACCCATACCTTGCACCCATATGGATTACTTAGGCAACGAGTGCCCAATTTTTCAAGTGTTCTCCTGCATACACTCTAGATTGACAACATTAGTCTCTTGGGACTCAATGGTAATGTATTTACCATTTGACCCGTTATCCATAAGTTTCTTAAAGCTTAGATAAATGGCTTTTAATGTCGGGTTCGAATGGTGAAGGAATCACCCTTTCAACCCGTTACGACTCATGATTACATAACTTCCTTATTCATGTGATTTTTATTTAAAATCTGAGTTTAGACTCTTGTTTGTCATATGGCTTTATTGGTTGACCCAATTGATGATTTCCATCATTTGATCAACACTATATGACTGATTTATGACTATGAATTTTGTTTTGACATGACTTCACATCAATCACCCGATTAATAGGTTTCACCCCTTGAGGTCATACCTTTGTCCCACTTCAAAGTTTAAACACTTATATCAATACAAGAGTTGTATTTGTAGACTAGTAGTGTAAGTATTACTTACCTCGCATCCATTCTTGTTTCCATAAGTATCCACCTTGTATCCGTTTGACCCGTTTGCTCCCTCGTTGTACCTAACTTAGGAATGAGCCAAACTTGTGCTTGTTAGAATACATAATATTGGATCCTTTCACTATCCATGGCATCATGTATTCATTATCAATTCTAGCTAAATCCATAGCCATCCTCTCATATCAAGTACGCGATTAACTTAGCATATTGCTAATCAATATTACATATAAATGATAACATTCACATGATTCTAATTTCTTAGTTTCACTAGTTTGCGCCTAATTGGCATTTCATCAAACACCTTGTATGTACCATTTTCATCATGTTAATTCAAGGTGTCCAAAGCTTCCTCGATTTTACCATGGCTTAATTAACCATTTGCACATGATCATCTCATCAATTAGCACACATACATGATATCAATCACATAGAAATTGCAAGATTAACCACATACTAGTGTAATTCATGCTTAGAGTGAAAACCCACTATTCACACATAACACACATTCCCTATTTCATGTGGATCAACAATATATAACATATTATCACATTTTTATAGCTTCTTTGATGTCTACTAGCACATAGCAACCTATAGAAGCTCATCAATCACGTTTTTATAAAAACCCTAGAATCATCATCTTTCAAAATCCATGGATTTTGATTAATCTAAAGAGTTCTAGAGTTACCTTAGGATGGTTAGAACACTAGATGATTATAATTCCCATCATGCATTGACAAGAACTCTTGATCTTAGCATGTTTTGGGGTTGATTTGGATGCACTTCTTATGTGTGTGTTTTTTAAGGTGTTTTGGTCGAACAAAACACTGATAAGTTTTTACCAAGTTTTGTTTTTATTATTCTCATATCTCTACTTTGCCCAAATGACACATTAGCTCCCTCAAGTTCTAACTTCCTTGATTGCTAGATTAAATAACTAGTTTGTTAATCATGATATATGCCATGTATAAACGAAACCGATTTTCGGGGTGTTACAATATCACCCTTTACCTAGGTTTCATATTTTCATGTATATGTCGTAGACAATATATATGTTCAGCACTAGGATACACCTTTTCAACTGCAGGAATGAGACCCTAAAATTACAAAGAGAAATGTTAGCATTTGCAGATGTTACAATTGAATCTTATGAATGAATACATACCTTTTGTCGATCACTGATGAAGGTGAAGTTGTTGTTTGATGCCAACTCCAAATCATCTCTTAATAGCTCTAGAAACCAAGTCCAACTTGCTGTTGTTTCTGCCTCAACCACAGCATATGCCACTGGATATATCCCATTGTTGGCATCAACAGCTACTGCAGTTAAATTTGTCCTAGAAAAGGGCCTTTTAAGAAACAACCATCAAGCCCTAGTAGGTCTCTCAAACCAGCTTTAAACCCCTATTTTAATGGCCCTAAGCAGACATAAATTCTCTTGAATTGCCTTGTGGGGCTGCTAGGGTTAGGTTCACTCTCAACATCAATCTTAACAGTAGTACCTGGATTAGCTCTCATCAACTCAGCACCATAATCCCTTAGCTGTTCATATTGGGCACTGTAATCACCATTAAGCTTAGCAGTTGCCATTGCCTTAGCCCTAAAGATCTGATTACTTGTTACTTGAACTTGGTATTTGTTCACCATTATTTGTTGGAGTGCCCCTATCCTAATTTCAGGATTTGTTTGAAGAATATGCTCAATCTTTCTTGCAAGCCAACTCACTATGCACAACTTGACATCCCGTGTTTTAATACATTCATGTTTCTTGTGAAGTGTCACTATAATCCATGTGCTATTCTGTTTCAGATTTAATGCATGCAGCATCCAAGGACATGTGGGTTCTAACTTCTTTTTAGAAGTTTGTCCCTCTTTTTCCTCCACCTGCACCTTTTCTTTAGAAGTCTCGGTCCCACCATCTTTACCCTTCTTTACTCCACTTGACCTACCCTTTCCCTTACTTGAAATTACCACATTATCATTCTGTTTTGATGAAGTTCCAAATTTACCACTCACATGTCCTTGTCCCACAGGCTTTATACTCTTCGGATTTAGTCCAATACAACAAACCCTAAATCTCCTTGCTTCATTTCTTACTATATGCAGCTGCCTCCTACTCTTTATTGCATAATCCTTCACCATATTCTTAATGATTTTTTTATCAGGAAAACATTGTCCAAGAGAGAATGGGCAATCTGGAGTCCCTTCTGCACCATATGCTTTTCTTTCTCTCCTTTTTCTCCTACAGTCCCTAATAGCTCTGTGCAAAGTGTTGTCTTCATCATCACTTAAATTGTCAAAATTATCTAAGTCTATGTCAATCAATGTCTTCCTCAAGTGGGTCAACATTTTCATCATCACTAGCATTAAAGTAAACAGCAGCCTTATATTCATCCATGTTAACTTCAATATCATCATTTGCATTCTCCTCATCAACTATAAAGTCCCTATCCTCCCCATCACTACCCTCATCACCAGGCCCATAATCACCATCATCTAGATCAGGGTTTACATGAGTACCCTGCTTCACCTTGTTCTTCTTAATGGCCACAAGTCTTTTCCCTCGTTCTGCAAGTATATAAGAACTAACATTACCATCACTACCTTGGTTTAAAAAAGCGCGCCTCAGGCGCGCTTGAGGCGTGGGGCGCTAGAGGCGTTCGGTAAAACGCTTTTTTTTGGGAAAAGCGCTGGCTTACAAGAAGCGCTGTGAGGCGGCGCTTGAAGCTGGAGGCGATAGTGGCGCTGCTGAAGCGCTTGAGTCAGCATTACAGGATTAAGGACGATTGAAGGACTAGAAAACATGTTTATGAATAGATTAGAGCATACCTTTGTGAAGAATGATGATTGAAAGACTGAAAACACAGAGATGAGAAGCAGGGCTGTCAAAGAGAGGCACGTTTTTGAGGTGCGGCTGTAGTGCTGTACATATTTAGGGTTTTGGAGATGTATATGATAAGAGAGAGCAGAAGAAATAAAGTGACGGCTGTAGTTGTTTAGGTTTAGGTTTACTTTTATCTCTTTTATTTATTTTAACTAAATTACAATTTGAACCTTAATGTTATTCTTATATATATATATATATATATATATATATCCTCTTTATCTTTCACAAAACATTTATTTTCTAAACTTGTCAATTATTATTAGTTTGTATATGGTATAATGTTTTGACTTTAGATGACTATGTGCTTCATCTTTATGTTTTGAAAATGCTTTTTTAAGTATTTAAGAGAGTTTTCTAATCATGTTTTTGTTTATGATTGATTATGAGGTAGAATATGTCATATTAATATATATAAATATTTTTTTATATTTTTTAATACTAGGCGTCTCACATACGTGAAGCTCTCACCTCGCGCTTTAAGCTCTGCGCCTCGGATTTTGGAACCAAAACGCCTCGGAGCGCCTCGCGTTTTTTTAAACCAAGATCACTACTAATACTATCATCACCACCACTATCACTATCCTCATCCCTACCATCATCAGTACCACCATCAACACCCTCATCATCTTCCTGATAAAACTTTGCCTCGGTTGTGACACATGTATCAGTAGGAGTTGCCTGGGTTATGACACCTATATCACTAGGATTAGGCTGTGTTGGATTACTTGAATTGGAAAATGTTACAATAGGCTGAACATAAATTTCTATCATCCTATTATTTCCAGCAACTGTCAGCATTCTATTATAATCAGTTTCATTGTTCAATGGTCTTAACCCAAAGTCTAAATCCTCACCTGGAACTTTAAAATAATACCTAAAATTGGAAACATCCTCTTCTGAATACCCAATTTCTAAGACCATATCATTCAACATTTCTGAAACATTAACATCAACATAGTCAATATATGCCATTTTACCTCCTACATATGTACTATCTGGAAAATCAGTCAGCTCACCCCCATAATGCAACTCCACTGAAAAAAGCTCATGATTGTTACCTGAAAAAAATTATTGATCATGTCTACGTGTGAAGACAACAACGATGATGAAAAAGCAACAATAAGTTACGTATTCAAGGTGAGGGTTGAAATCAGCATCCTTGTCTCGAAACTTCCACATTGGATAATCGAACTTGTTATAATGTCGAAGAGAGGTGAAGAGAAAGACAAAGGAGGTGAAAATTAGGGTTTTTCTACTTGGATGATAATGACTGAATGGGGTAAACTAAGGAGTTAAAATGAGTTTTTAAAACGTTTAGACATAAAAGGACGAAATTGCCCCTGGGACTTAACTGACTCTCATTACCCAGTTAAAAACTGTCCAAAATGGCAGTTTTGGAAACTTGAGGGGTCCCAGTGATAAAAAAACAGGTTTGGTATCCAAACAAGCATATTAGAGCAAATGTCAGGAGCCATTTTGATAATTTACTAAAAAAAAGAAAAAAAAAACTACTTTTAGAGAGTTTGTTTGCTCCCAAGTATGATTCAAAGTCAACGAAAAAACAACATATTGTAATATTGTGAGTTTTTTGTATTATTTATATTCAACATTATATTAAAATGGAATAATTACACTGTTTGTCTTTTTTTTTTTTTTTTAATGTCAAGTGCTATAAGTTTAAAATAACAAGTTGAGGATCACAGCCATTAGTTTTTAACAGTTTTAGTGCTTAATATCTGATATTGTAAGCAATTAGAAAGTTAATATCTTAACTTGTTATTTTAAACTCTTACTACTTGACATTATAGTTTCATAGAAACCATAAGGACTAACAGTTTAATTATTTTATTTATATTCCAAAAGAATTAAAAAGGGTGACCAGATGTTGAGAAACATAACTATAATTACAAATATATGTTTAATTTAAAATAATATTGTGAACAAATCTAATATGCTGACAAGTGACAACAAAGAGTGTAAAACTATATTTTACAATTATATTAATCAATATGCATTGTATTTTTCCATAAAATAGCTTCTACCTTATCTTAATATAAAAACATGCAGTAAGTTTATGCATTGGTGTCTCAACATGTGTTTTTAACATGTTTGACGAAAATAATAGTTTAGTGATAACGAGTTTTACATATTGGATCGCAGTAAACAAGATATTTACGGTACCTGATGGATCCAAGATTTTTTTTATGGGATCATTCCGGGTTTATTAATCAATACTTTTATGGGGAGCGAATGTCTTTTTTTTTTTATAAAAATAACACTAATTTTTTTTTTTCATAGGGATTAGCTGCCCCGTGGTTTCTTACTAGGTCCACCAACGAATATGCAAATTTATACGAGTATAATCTTGATCAGATAGAGTGAAAGATACGTCTTATTTACCGTTATTAAAACAATATCTATAAACGTCTATAAGATTTTTGTAAAAAACGGACTTGAAACTCGAATTATTGTAATAATAAAATATATTTTTATGTAAGAACAAAATTGTGGATACATAATCAAGTCCGTTTTTTACAAAGTCTAATTTAAATTAAATTCAACTCCAGATTTTCAAAATTCGAACGGTTTAACACTACGAAGAACACAATAGTCCAATAACAAAATGATGAATTACCAAATAGATGAAACACAAAACGAATGTTGATGATAGATAGACATATCATATACCAAAACTTAATTAAAAACCAAATCTTAAATAACATTAAATTTCCAATTTTTCTGATGCAACAAAGAGTAATATATAAGCATATAGCTATCACAAATCTTATAATAATATTAATCAAATCCGTAACCACAGGGCCAGAAAACTTTCAGTTTCACCTCATTTTCCAACATCTCAACAAATTTTTACTACAAACAAACAAACCTCACAACTCATCTCACCTCACCTCTTTTCTTCAACAATCATTCACAATATTACAATCTCTCTCCCACTTCTCCGGCCAAACTCACCGGAAAACAAATACCCATATCACATACTCAAAAGGGTATCCAGTATTATCATCATTTAGTTCATCACTTGATCACATTGTCCAAATTTAATGTGTCTTTTAACTTTCTTGATTTTTGGTCATTAAATCAAGATTCAATTTTTTTATAAAAAAAACAAATACCCACATCATATAATCAAAAGGGTATCCTATACTTTCATCATTTAGTTAATTAGTTGATCACATTGTTCAATTTCATGTAAACTTTGAGTTTCTTGATTTTTAAGCATTAAATCAAGATTCAAGATTTTTATATAAAAAAAACATAACCAAATCACCAAATACCAAACCCAATTCCCATTTGTGATATTAGTTAGTTTTGCATCAATTAGAGGAATAAAGCAAGGGTCTTGTTGATTAAGAAAGTTGGTTTTAAGTTTCTTGATTTTTAGGCATTAAATCAAGATTCAAGATTTTTATATATATAAAAAAAATTGATACCAAACCCATTTCCCATTTGTGATATTAGTTAGTTTTGAACCAATTAGAGGAAGAAAGCAAGAGTCTTGATGAAAATGCAATAAAGAAAGTTGTTATTAGTATATTAGTTGAAAGTGTGAAGTGGGGCAGTTGAAGGTTGTGAAATGGGTAGTTATGTAGCAATAACAGGTGGTGGAGAAGGTGGTGGTAGTAAAGGGGACAAATCTAGTTTGATAGTTTTGTCTCAAGCTAAGATGATTATGTGGATGACAACTTTGTTGCTTTGGGTATGTTTTGTTCAGTTGTTTACTGTTGGTGAGGTTTGGGGTCCAAGATTGTTGAACACTTGGCCTGCTTGTTATTCACCTGCACAGACTAATGTTCATGTTTCTTTGCAGCCTAAAGTTCTTCTTCCACCTAAAAGTATGTTTTTTTTTAATGTCCAATATTGTTAAAGTTGTTGAGATTTTTTTTTTTTTTTGATGAATTTGTTGTCAACTTGGTGATCATTTTGTTAAAATGTTGAAAACAGATTGTTTTTTGTTGTTTTTTTAATGAACTTGTTGTCGAATTAGTGATATTTTCGCTAAAATGTTGAAAACAGATTGTTTTTTTTTTTTTGTATTTTGATGAATTTGTTGTCGAATTGATGATAATTATGTGATAATCTTGAATTATAATCTGTTCAATGTTTAGGGGCATACAAGAACAATGGTTATCTGATGGTATCTTGCAATGGTGGACTTAATCAGATGCGAGGCGCAGTGAGTTTGTTATACTTCTGAATTTTAATCTGTTTTACTTTCGTTAGCTTATTCGGTTAATAACTTATTCGAGTATGCAGATCTGTGACATGGTTGCAGTTGCTAGATACTTAAATGTCACACTTATTGTTCCAGAATTGGATAAATCATCATTTTGGGCTGATCCTAGGCAAGTTCATCATTATTTCGAATTAAATTAGCATAACATTACACGAAAAGCGATTAAAGATTTTGAATTTATGATCTGCAGTGACTTTGAAGACATCTTTGATGTTGATCATTTCATCAGATCCTTGAGGGACGAGGTTCGGATATTGAAAGAACTTCCCCCGAGGCTTAAAAGGCGCGTCGAGCTTGGAAAATTTCGCTCTTTAGCACCGATTAGTTGGTCTGATATTTCTTATTATCATAATCAGGTTTTTTATTTTTTATTTTGTTCATAAATCATGTTATTTTATCATTTTTAACATGAATACTGATTCAAATTTCTTGTGTTATTGACCTGCAGATTCTTCCTCTTATCCGGCGGTATAAAGTTGTGCATTTAAACAGAACCGATGCACGACTTGCCAACAACGGGCTCCCTCTAGAGATTCAAAAACTGAGGTGTCGAGTAAATTTCAGTGGTTTAAAGTTCACTTCACAGATTGAGGAATTGGGTCGAAAAGTTGTGAATATCCTTAGAAAAAACGGTCCATTTTTAGTTCTTCATCTTCGATACGAAATGGACATGTTGGCATTCTCTGGATGCACACAAGGCTGCAATAGTGAAGAAGTTGAAGAATTGACAAGGATGAGGTGATTTTCGAAACAAGATTCGAATTTTATTCTAACCCGTTTAGTTTTTATCTCATTCCTGAAACGGGTCGTATTTGAAATTGCTAGATACGCGTATCCATGGTGGAAAGAGAAAGAAATTAATTCTGATCTAAAGAGAAAAGAAGGGTTGTGTCCTATGACACCAGAAGAAACTGCTTTGATATTACGCGCTTTGGAAACCGATCGAAATATCCAAATTTATATCGCTGCTGGTGAAATATACGGAGGCGAAAGACGAATGGCTAGTTTAGCTGCAGAGTTCCCAAATCTGGTTAGTAAATCCAAAACTGATTATCTAAGGGCGGCCAGTAAGATTTTAAACAGGCTAACAGTTGTTATGAACAGGTGCGGAAAGAGATGCTGTTGGACCCTACGGAGCTCGGGTTCTTTCAAAATCATTCATCACAGATGGCTGCACTTGATTACTTTGTTTCTTTAGAAAGTGATATCTTTGTTCCTACATATGACGGAAACATGGCTAGAGTAGTCGAGGGTCATCGAAGGTATTTCATTAACCTGTTCAGTAAATTCAACTCATTAACGGGTCAATTTGGGTTATGTTCTATGTCAAACGGGTTGAAAGTGGTTCAAAGTCTTTTTTTGGTCCATACAATTTTTTATCATAAGCAATGTATTTTATTATAAAAAAAATAAAGAAAAAGGAAGAAAAAATGTGTTACATACCAAACCAGCCCGACCCGTTTTAGTACAGCTAGTTTTGACCCGTTATCCAGCCAGCACGTGTAGTAAACATTTTTCATTTTCTCGAAACCGTCTAACTTGATGAAAAATGTACCAGATACTTAGGGTTCAAGAAAACCATTCGGTTTGACCGAAAAGTCTTGATTGACTTGATAGATCGATACAACGAAGGGTCATTGAGCTGGAACGAGTTTTCAAACACAGTCAAAGAAGTCCATGTTGACCGAATGGGTCACCCAATGCGACGAGTGATGATTTCTGATAAACCAAAAGAAGAGGAATATTTCTACGCAAACCCGTACGAGTGTTTAGATTCATGAAAAGATTAACATGATATGACCTCTACCACTGATTCTTCTTACTCTAATAGTTGAAGATTATGTCTGATTGTATACTTACAGTATATACAACTTCTTGCACCAAATGCATCATGTCCATATGTTGAAATGGATATAAGAGGATTTGGGCATGTAACATCAAAAGTTCTTTTGAGTATTTGAATATATAATATAGCATACATAAAGTTTTTACTTTCTACCTTTAGTGATGTAATGTTGTTGGTCATGTGTTTAAATATTAGCATAGGTGACACTGGACCTTTTATGGAACACTCACCATCAAACAAAATCTATATATGTTTGAAAAAAAAATAAAGAAAAAAATAGAATTCGTGTGCGCAACCAAAAGGGTTTTGAAGGGTCCGTTGATTCTTCGACCCTAAAAGGGTATCGAATGGTCTATTGATTCTTCGATGCTAAAAGGGTATCGAAGGGTCTATTGATTCTTCGATGCTAAAAGGGTATCGAAGGGTCTATTGATTCTTCGATGCTAAAAGGGTTTTGAAGGATCTGTTGATTCTTCGACCGATCAAATTTTCTATTAACAAAATCGTTATTGTTAGTAAAACAGTTAAAATGAATGGAGGGAAAGGCTGATTTTTATTTAATTTATTTCTTCATTAGAAATATATATACTTTGGAGTATAGTAACATATTTTAGCAATCATAGTATAAATGTATTTTGTTGGAAAAAAAGGTATTTTGTCATGTTAGGGAATACTAATGAGTTGGATTCACATGTTTCTGAGCATCAAAATGATGAAGAGTGGAATCCAATTGATGTAACTGGAATACAATGTTATGGGTGATGCTAAATACACTCCCTTTATATTATTTTTACTGATTACACTCCCCCCATAAAGTTTTTAAAATAATTATATCATTAATTAACACATAACCGCAAAACATTACATCAAGATAGCGGGCAGGCGGGCAACAAGCTGCGCCGCCACCCCTTTATGTTTTTAAATAAACATAATTAAACCTTATACTTTTTTTATAGAATTTCCTCTTTTATCCTGATCTGAGTTTGTTTCAAACTATAGTAATTAAATCATAAAGCTTAAAACTAACAATATTCTAGAAACCGTAATTAACAAGACTCCCCGTAAAACAAACTAACAACCATTTTTTTAACAACTCCTGCAGCCAACTGTGAGTGATTTTTGCAAGTTCTAATGCTTACAAATTAAACCAGCTTCTAATTCTTTGCTTAAATCAAAAGTGAAGAATGAGATGGTTAAGAGAATTTTAAGCACCGGCACTATCTCGGACCACCATAGCAGCCATCCCATAACCACCGGTCACCACCCTTGTTTGCTGAAATAGTCTATAACCACCGCCATAGATTTTGGTTCAACCATTGGACGTGCTTAATAGTTGCCGGATGGTTATGTGAAGTCAATAAAGAAACTAATATTACAAGGTTTTCACCTTGTCAGAAACGTATAGTGTTCTTGCCGCCATGTGAATTTGCACCATAATTGCTGGAAAAGCTCTCGTGTCTCTTTAAAATCCCCCTCTCTTCGCCACTATGTTTTAGTGCTTGTATTTCAGATGGGGTTTTGTGCCACCGAGATGATGACAAGATTCATGGGAAGGTGATGCTTCAATTATGTGATGAAGATGATGCTCATGGGGTGAGTAACTTAAAAAGGGTTGATTACACGAAGAAGATGAGTTACTAAAATGATTTTTTTTAAGTAGAAGGATAGAATTTGAAAACTTTTAAACTGTTTTTCTATAAGGGAGTGCAATTAGTAAAAAAGAGGAGTGTATTTAGCCAACCCCTTTATAAATAAATGAATTTATCTAAGACACATTAATTCTAAACTATTAATAAAATTAGAAATAATGCCACTTCTTTTTAAGACAAGTGAACAACTAACAAATTATGTAAAGTAGATGCATTTTTATTTTAAGATGGTGGTTATAGTAATAGTAATTAATATGTAGTTAGGAGTACACATTTAAATTGAGTATGAAATCCTTAACCTTGAGTTTGAGTCGTTAATACTTTATTTAGGTTGAGTTCAGCTCATTTATCGTTGATATTTAGTTAATATGTATACGTAATTTTATTATTAAAATTTATAAATATATAATATTATTTGTTATGTATTAGTATTTTTCCAAGTATACAACAAAAAGTAGAAAGCAAGGTAACATGTTTTGAAGTGATTATATATCTCGATAGTTTTAATTAATATGGATTATATTTCTAGTCACTGATTCAAAGGCCCAAGGAGGTTGTGATCCAAGAAATCCCAAGTTGTTGAATGATCCAAGAAAAGGAGCCCTGTGGGTCTTATTTAACATCAAACCCCTAAAAAGTGTTTTATCACAACTTTTTAACAATACATATTCATTGAAAATAGAAATTTAGATTTGAGCATTAGTAAAATGTTTTTAAACCGTAAGATTGATATTACTAAAACTGCCAAACACATTATAGCCCAGCGGCATCTTGGTGGTGGGATAAGACTTAGGGACTATAGGTCCTGGGTTCGAATCTCACAATAGGGTTTTCTCATAATAATGAGTTTCCTCCTGAATTGGTGACTTAGTGGTGGAATATGATCGCGTGGTAACACTGGTGGCATAATGATACTCCAATGGTCCGTGAGTGATTCCAATTAGCCGTTAAAAAAAAGATTATACAAAAACTGCATGATGAAAAGGTTTAATACTGACATCAACCAAGATTGTAAAAAAAAATATCTGAATTAAAAAATATATATATAAAAATTAATTTTACTTGTTTAATGAATGATAAAGCTTTTAGATATTTATGACGGGTGTCGGGTGACGTTGTCATATTAAGGATTGGAAGGGATGTGCACGGTAGTTGTATCGAAAATCATCAAAATTGGGTACCATGATTCTCTTATCTACTGAAAGAATTTGACTCGATTGAATTTATAGGAATATTAATCTCTACGGTATCGAAAATGCTCGGTACGGTATCAGTATTAGAAGGTAAAATCGGTTTAATACCAGTACAGTACGGAACCGGTACCGGTACCGAACTGGTATCCAAAATGATTTGGTGCGGGAAATTCGCCAATTCGGTACAGGTACCCGTTATCATTTGTCCATCCCTACTGGATTGGACTTGATCTCCTTAAACTGAAGGTCGCTACCACAAAGGTTTTGACAAGGCAAGACTGATGAACAGGGTAATGAATGTTTAATAATGTGCCAAATTGTATGTTTTTGATGTGTTTTTATATTAAATGTAATGAATAAGATAACTATGCAAAGTTGGAATGTTTCAGGTTTAATGGCGGAAATTGGATGGAATTAGAGCCGCTTTTGATGAAACATAGAGTCCGAAGATGAAAACTTGAAGATATCGGGGTGTTCAGGATCTTAGCTGAAGCGAATTGGAGTTAGAAAGGTGTTCGGATGAGAAGAAACAAGATTGGAGGATGTTGAGTCAAGAGAAGAAAATGAGGTTTAGAAGATTGGAAAACACGACCATAGCCTACGGTGCTTAAACCGTAGGGTGCGGTTGGGAGTGTAGCTTCAAGGAGTTTAGATCAGCAACTTCGATTCGTAGCCTACTGATATGAAGCATACCATACGGTTTGGAAGAAGCAGCAGGTCAGGGAATGTGAACCGTAGGCTACGGTTCCCACCCGTAGCCTACGGCTTGCCCACGTGAAATTAGGACGGTTGTTTTATTTGTGGTATAAAAGTAATCTTTTTAACCCTAATCTTCCTTGGCCGGTTTTAGTCGAAAATTATCATCTTCGGAGAGGAGTTTGAGCATCAATCAACATCAATTAATCATCCATTCGACTGGGTTCAACATGTTCGGCATTACTTCTCAATCTTTTGTGTTATTTCTTACTACCATGAGCGGCTAAACACTTTTGTAATCACCTACGGGTGTACAGTACGTATATGAAACCTTTAAACTTGTTTGATTTGGTATTTGGGATTGTTTTTCATTCGTCTGAAAAATATTTGTGGTTTTAATCATTTAAACAATTCATATGTGTTGCAATTACTTGTCTTTTATCATTCGCATTCAGTTTTCTTGCATCGTGAGCAGTTTGATTATCGGGCGGGTAATTGATATATGTGGATTGGTAATTGAATTATACATGTTATTATTAAAAACTTATGTTTAACTATCACTTGAATTGAAACCATTTAAGAAAGCCATGTCTATGTGGTATCTAATCATTTAACCAGGTTTGGGTGAATCATTGAACCGGAAACTCGGAGGGGGTTACTTCTTTCTCATTATTGTTTACAACTTTTCAAATCCATTTTTTGAATTTCACAGCAAAAAACAAAGTAATTAGGTTTTAGCTTAATAGTTAAATTTACAAAACTGCAAATGTCCGTCAATTCCATGTGGAGACGACTCACTTCCATTATACTATATTTTCACTTGTTTTTTATTGACCAAACAACATCGATCAAAGACATGTAGTAAACCTCTTCATGATAAAGGAAGGACAAAAGATGAAATTACAAGGACCTGTTACAACTGCAAAAGTAAAGACTATTTAACAGTCAAATCAATGATGTCACGTGGACAAAAATAACATACAAAAGATGTCACATCGCTCACATTAGATGTCAAGTAAACCATCTGCATGAGATAGATAACAGTACCACCCTCAAATGTAAAGATCAAATGCAATGCAATGCAAACCAACATCCACAAATTTTGAATGGAGGTATTGGCAGGCGTATTTAATGGGTTGTACCTCACACAATAAAAGAAGGCAATATGACATTCATTCAACATTGCCTACACTACACCATGACCTTTAAAAGACTTAATTCTCATTCATACAATAAAAGTTTCAAATTCATTTGGTTTCCCCTTTTTTAACTTTACTAATAATATGGTCAACCAAGATGGAAGGTAGATTTACACAACATTGTGGTACATATGTCAAACCCTACCTAAAGACATACTGATACAAGTTGGCATACTCACGAATACTATGAAAGTATGGCGTGCTTTGAAGATTGGATTTCTTGAAATTGATCAAGTATATTAAAGGAATAACAAGAAAAAAACAACTCAAGTAGCCGCTGAGAAAGAAAGATCGGATGAGATCGTCGAGAGAGAAAGATTGGAAGAAAGAAATATTAGATGCGATTGTTCAAGAAGAACAAGTACGTAGGAAGGAAGCTTGGGAAGCTGTAGAGAAGGAAAAAAGCTTTGCAAGTTGTTTTTGGAAAAAGAAATATTGAATAAAGAAAAGAAAAAGAAAGAATTGTTTTGGAAGAAGAAGAAGAGAGTGGGGTGAATCTTCAGGTATGTTTTCTTGACTTAAACAACCTAGATGATGAGAGAGGACGTACTAATGAATGAAAGGACTGATGCAACTAATAAGTTTGCACATTTAGAACTGTATGTGAAAGTCAACAATTAAGCATTTATTGAAGAAAAAACAGGAACTGAATGAAAAGTTTAGAAGAATAGTCAGAATGAAAAGCCCAATAAAGAAAGAAAGACTAACCCATTTGTGATTTTTTTTTATCAAAGTCGGATTAGCAAGAATGCTTGAATGAGCACAGAAAAAAAGAAAAGGAAAGTGAGAAAGAAGAACATGAAGAATAAAGTTGTATCTGGGATGAATGTTTAATTTTCGAATGTTGAGACTAGAGAATATGTTAAACAGGCATGTTACAAACAACTAAAAAGAAAAGTGAAAGACAGACCAATAATTGAAATTGAAAAGCCAAGAGTGTTATTAAATATTTATGACCTTAGTGGTACAAAGTCAAGGAAGTTTGAGTCGAGCTTTAGAATTAAGGGGAAATGTTGAAAGTTAATTTTAAATTCGTATGTGTTGAAAGTTGAAGGAGTGATATGAAAAAGTTTTGCTGATTAGTATTTAATTAATTAATATGATGAAGTGTAGAATTATCTAGTTAGATTTAATTCGTATTGGTAATGATGCATGATTAGTTGGGCTGTAAACGAACCAAACGAACATGAACAAGGCCTTGTTCGTGTTCGTTTGTTAAGAAATTAACGTGTTTGCGAACTGTTCACGAACACTTACCAAACGAGATTTTTTGTTCGTGTTCGTTTGTTAAGAAAATAACGTGTTCACGAACTATTCATGAACACTTACCGAACGAGATTTTTGTTCGTGTTCGCTTGTATTTATTTGCTAAATTTAGGTGTCGGCCAAAAACGAACACAAACAAACACAAATGAATGTAAACGAACACAAATAGGCATTACTGAACAAAATCAAGCACAAACTAGCACATTGAATTATGAAAATTCGCATTTTTCATTGCTAACATTGTACGCCCAGAATATACTAATCAAATTACCCAAATATACGTGACATAATCTTGATCACATAATGTCTTATAAAAACACAGAGGTATCATATTAAACTTGAAATCCTTGTTTAATCCACAAAAAATAACAGTTAATCAAAATAGTTAAAGTAATATTAACATGTGATACACTAAGAGCATTCACAATAGATACTTCATAATAGTATGAGGGGAGCCTCTATATTATATAGAGTGAGTATAAGTGGTTGTGAGTAGAGGAGAGAGAAAATATATAGATGAGACACTGTTCATCAGTAAATTTGGAGAAGACACTGTTCACCCTCCATAATTTTTTAATATTTATAAAAGTGGTTGTGAGTAGAGGAGAGAGAAAAGGTAATGATAAAAGTATAGAATAAGTATTATTAAATAGAAAATAAGAGAGAAAGGTAGTGATTTTTAGTGTAATTATAGAGATAGAAATGGAGGATTTACTGTGAATGCTCTAATATATGTTAAATAATCTACCACTGGGAAATTTGAAATACTTAAATTAAATATAAAAATTAAAAACCCTAATGAACTATCAAACAAAAACAAACATACACGAACACGTTACCGAACATTCACGAACATAAACGAACAAACGTGACCTCTGTTCATGTTCGTTTGTTTAGCTAAACGAACAGAATTTTTTGTTTGTGTTCGTTCATTTATTAAACGAACAAACACAAACGAACTTCCCGCCGAACAGTTCACAAACTGTTCGCCGAACGTTTGGTTTGTTTACAGCCCTAATGATTAGTATTATCCTATAATTGCTAGAAGCATTTAAATAGGATTAGTATTGTTAGTTTAGTATAAATGTGGTCTATGTTAATGTTTTTATATATCCATTTCATTGTAAGTCCGTTTATTTGAATAGAAAAGAGTCCCCCAAAATATCTCGTGTTTGTGTAGTTCATATCATGTTTCAACAATATTTGGTACGTTACGGGTTCAATCCAGTACTAGTACCGATCTTATCTCTAACGTCGAGTAATTACCCGTCCTGTATCAGGTGTAAAGACAACTAAGGGGTTGTTTGGTAGCCTCTTAATGAGGCTCTGAACCATTCAACACTGAATTATTCAGCATTCAACATATTTGTTTCAGCTTCTGAATGGAATGGTTAAGGCTGAACCAATAAGATTTGGGATTTTGCTGAACCATTAAGCACTGAAATAGGCTGAACCTTAATGAGGCTCTCCTACCAATATAGGACAAGAAAACTAAGACCATATGGTGTGCCTCCCCTTTCCCCCAACTCCCCCAAGTGCCACATCAGCGCCACATCATTTCCCCCATTTTCTCCCCCAAAGTTTGGAAATGCCTTTCCCCAATTCCCCCATTCCCCCTTCCTTTTTTTTATTATTTTATATAATATTATCTATTTTTAGAAAATACAATAAAATTAAAAAAATATATATATAATACCCACACATACATCATCTTCTTCATTTTCATCACATCCACCCACCTCCACCTCCACCTCCACCTCCACCATCATTCACAGCCACCTCTACCTCCACCATCATTCACAGCCACCTCCACCTCTACCTCCACCATCGATCACAACCACCATCCCCTTGTTCCAGATCTGCAACCGCCACCGCCACCTCCGCAGCCATCCCCTTCCCCTTGTTTCTCCTTCATCTTCATATGTGTGTATATAATATACATACATATATATATATATATAGGGACAGGTTCAAATACAAAGTAATGAAAACGTGCGAAGTGTGCGAAGGCTCACTTGTACATGATAATTACGTAATGATAATTACGTAATGCCTTCATGAATATACAAAAACATTACGTAATTATCATTACGTAATTATCATGTACAAAGTGCATGATAATCACGTAATGAGAATTACGTAATGATAATTACGTAATGTTTTTGTATGTTCATGAAGGCATTACGTAATTATCATTACGTAATTATCATGTACAAAATGCATGATAATTACGTAATGACAATTACGTAATGCTTTCATGAACATGCAAAGACATTACGTAATTATCATTACGTAATTATCATGTACAAAGTGAGCCTTCGCACACTTCGCACGTTTTCATTACTTTGTAGAATAACCGTCCCCTATATATATATATATATATATATATATATATATATATATATATATAAAGTTTGAATTAATAAAAAAAAAAACAAAAAACCCAACGTGGCCCAATCAAGAAGCACGGGAAGAACAGGGTGAAATCCCCGAAGGCACCGAAACCGAATCGGGGGGGGGGGGGGGGGGGGCGGTGTTCCCGATCGGGTACTTGTCCAGCTCACCTCCCCGATTGCCTTCCCCGAAGGCACTCCGTCCAGCCTAACAATTAAGATGTCCAACTTAATGATTCAACAGTGATTAGACTTTTTTTTTTTTTGAACGGCCAACAAATTGGAATCACTCACGGAACACTGGAGTATCATCGTGCAACCAGTGTTGCCACGCGATCATATTCCACCACCAAGTCACCAATTCAGGAGGAAACTCATAATTATGAGAAAACCCCCTTTGTGAGATTCGAACCCAGGACCATATGACCCTTAAGTCTTATCTCACCACCAAGATACCACTAGGGTATAATGCCTTGGGTTGATTAGACTTTTTAACAATGAAATAGAAGAGGGAACACAATTTCGTCGAAGAGCGTGTCCCAACAACCAGAGTCTTGTTCATCATCCCCAATCCAAAAATTAGGGTTTACTTTCATCAAATACCATCACTAATAATAGTAATAATAATAATACCTTCAATCAAAACCTCCATTAATGGCGGATATTCCTAACACTTACTCACAATCTAGCTTCATTGAAGAGGATGATGACCTCATCAACGTTGACGATGCAGACGTTCCGTACACCTTCGTCATAGATCCCTTTTGTCCTCTCGATTCATCGCTTTTTGCTCCTCCTTCATCATCTTATCATCATCATAATCAGGTAAACTCCAATTTATGTTCATCTGATTCCGATTGTGCAGATTCAACTGTTTATCCTGATTGTTTATACGGCCGTGATGATGAATATGATCATATTGATTTCGTTACTGATTTGTTCGAATCTCGTCGTGAAATTGAACGTGTTTCGAGTGTTGATGTAGGAATTAGTAATAATAATAATATTAATGATCATAATCGGTTAGGGTTAGGGTTAGGGTTAGAAGGTGGTGGTGGTTTAAGGGTTGCTAGGATCGAATCGGAGTCTGATATAGAAGATTTAGGTGATTCTGCTGATCAAAATGATGATGGAGTTGTGAATTTGGATCCGGTTACCAGTGACGAGCGAGACGGATTGAGTTCAGTGATTGAACGGATCGAAGAGATATCGGTTTCGTCAGATATGTCATCAGAGGGAGATGGTTCGGTTGGGGTGTTGGAATGGGAGATTTTACTAGCGGTTAATAATTTCGAAAGGGATCTTGAGTCTGCTACTGAAGGAGGAGGGGAAGGGGAAGGGTTTGTGTACACGCCGGAGTTCGATACGTTGATTGGTCAGTTTGTGGAGACTGTTAGAGCTTTGAGAGGTAGTCCTCCGGCTGCGAAGTCGTTTGTTGATAATCTTCCGTCAGTGGTGTTGAATAAGGGTGATGATTCAAACGAAGATGATAATGTAATTTGTGCAGTTTGTAAAGATGGGATTTTAGTGGAGGAAAGAGTGACGCAGCTTCCTTGTAAACATTATTATCATGGCGAGTGTATTGTGCCGTGGTTGAGTATTCGGAATACTTGCCCTGTTTGTCGGTTTGAGCTGCCTACGGATGATGTTGATTATGAAAGAAGTAAGAATAGGGTGGATGATGATGATGATGGCGAGCTGCGAGTTGGGTATGGTTTTGATCTCGAACCTTGAGACTGTATATGGTATCTGTGAATAGTTTCATGTTAGTTTTGTTGTACTGTAAAAGATTGCATTCTTCATGTAGTCTTTTTATACGATACTTGTGCTATATGTTCATGTTGTTAGTGACAAATAACCGAAAGTTGAAACATTTAGATGTCTAGCACCTAAGTTGACCACTCGCCCCTATCTCTAGTTGCTTGTAGTTGGTTCTTTTTCTTTCAAGATCATTATTTGCATGTACTAATATGATCTGATCCATGCCTTGCAAAAAGGCACAATGATCTGAATTCGTACGCTTTGTAGTATTATATCTTCCTTGATTAGTATCTTAGACAACTGACTAGAATAGATGACGCACGCACTTGCTCAATACCCGCCATAAATGCCCCGACCAAGGCTATAAATAGAATACAGTCTCTTGGCAAGTGAGCACATTGTCTATGTCCTATTCACTTTACTCAATTTTATGTTGAAGTTGGGTCACAAAATACACCTACATGTAGAGCTAGCAATTTGTTACATGACTGGTTAACACGATATGCGAGTATGCGACATGACTTGACACAAAGTTATAAACGGGTTCGGGTCACAAATGGGTTGACACATTAATGGCACAATCTAAAAACGTGTCAAAATTGGTTGAATCTGCCTATAACCCGTTTATGCCACAAATAAAACGTTTAACTAATTGGGTTTTATGAGTTAACATGTCAACACGACACGTTTAAGCTTGTTTATCAAAATCGTTTAGATTTATAATTTTATAAAGAGCTAAATGTATCATAATTAAGTTCCCTCCCCCTAACCAGTGAACATAGTTAAGGATTTTATAGATTGCAACTTGTATTTTATTATGTTAGTTATGGCTTATTATTTAACCTTGGTAAGCAAGTTGTGCCAATAATCGTGTTAAACGTGTCGTGTCAATATATGTGTTAAACATGATGTGTCATGTCATGTTATTGAACTGCTTGTATTTGATCGTGTTAAATAAACTGGTTATATTTAATTGTGTTAAATGTGCCTTGTAACCTTCTTATAAAACATGTTTTGTTTAGGTTGAATAGTCGTGTTAAACATGTCATATCAAACTAGAGTCCTGTTAACACACCAGACCACGATTTGCCAGATCTACCTACATGATGAGGCCAACAGTAATCTTTTTTGTAAGAGCATTCCCAACCTCATACACAATACATATACACGCTCATTACTGCAGCGTTTAGCCGTACGCCCAAAGAATGTGAATATAACAACCAAGGTTAGAATTGATAACTACAATAGAATGACCATCTCAATACTGTTTTTCAAGTTTATTAGAACAAATTTAAGAGCTCAAGTACATTGCGTGTGTGAAACAAGTAAATTGAAATTAAAAAAAAAAGAACAGAAAAATTATTTGATCAAATTGGCATGATGGTTGATGAAATGGTCCCTGGAGGAGGTTCATTTGTTCATTCCAGTTGCATCTTTGGTTGCATCTACTGCTCCTTGTGCCTTTGCCTTCATCTGCTGTCCAGCCTGCATTTGTGTAAGTTGGACTTTTTTTAGTCAAACAAATTTGGTTTCTATTTTCTAACATCAATGTTGATGGCATTTGTTTTTACTATTGTAAAAAAAAGTTAAATAGCCAAATCAATTGTTTTAATCTAATGGTTTGTAGATGTGAATTTTGAATCTTTAAATATGAGAGTATGTATATATAGAAATATTAAAATGAAAAAGTGGGACCTGCTGCATTGAGTCCTGGGCAGACTGAGCAGCTTGGCTAGCTTGGTCCTTCAGCTGGCCGGCCTTCACCTAAACACAACAAAATACACACATATAAGCGCATAGAGATATGTGGAAATTGCATAAAGCACTTAGACTATGTGTTGTGGGCTTGGTGAAAGGGGGTGGAAACAAGCCACACTGGCGAAATGGGTGTGAGCACCATTACTGATCAGTGGTGAAAGGGGTGTTGCGCTAGTTTTCGTCGTGGTATCCATTGCGAGCATGAGGGCAAGGGGGCAACTCACACGAATTCATTGGCCAATCAAATTAAAACAACTCACACCCTTTTTTATTTCACCCACCAGATTTCACATTACCATAACACACCTAGTGAAAAGGTGAAACCGCTCATTTCACACATGATGCCTGCTAGACAACATTTTTTCACTTTTTACCGTACCATAACACATAATCTTATGCATAATGCTGATTAATTTGTTGGTTTTCATTATTACATAGTGTTTTTCAACGGTTTTATTTTTTATTTTTATTACATTCTTGGAGAATTTAGGTACTTAAAAAGGAGAAAGAATCAAATAGTCTCGAGATTATGTTTGATATGTTCAAAATTAAGAAAAAAAAAATATGATCCTCTAATATATTAAATCCATTTTAGTATTTTCAATAATCTATATCATTTTTCTTTATTTAATGTCGTCTTTTATGTATATAAAAAATAAAAAAACCATCGTGTTATCAATTGTAACGATAAATATGAAAGGACATAGAGTCATAGAGTAGTGACCTCGGCTTTGCCCTTGGCTTCACCGGCATGATAACTTGCGCTTTGATCGTTGTTCATTGCTGTTTTGAGATCAGTGTGATTAATAAATGTGAAGATACAAATGAAAGTTTCAAATAGCTACAAGGGTGAGATTAAATTATATACTCATTTTCCATAAATTCTGCAAGTTATGCAGGCATTTGAATAGGAAGGCTTGTGTGCAAGTTATTTACACTTGGTATCATCTTATGTGATTTCTATTTTTATCTGTTAAAAATTGTTTAATAATTATACGGTTAAAATAGAATCCGTTTTGACTCAAAACAGATTCCAAAATTTAGTTGAGCTAAACGGGTATTTCTAAAAAAAGACGAAAACGAGTTGGGTTTGCTAGCTTTATGTTGTTAAATTAGGCCCGATTAATGGGGTTGGTGGCCCGATGATAGAAGCAAAACTTCTTAGAACACCTCAGTTGAGGAGATCATGTCCTCAAGTCCTATAAGGAGTAGAAATTTACCATTAAAAAACAATCAGGCCTTGATGATTACTCGATTAGTGAACAATTGCTGGAACTCATGATTTTTGTTGTGAAAAACACCCACCACGACTATTTCTGTTTTATAAAATTACGTCAATCCCTCTTTATTTAAAACCAAACCTTACGATCAGGACTAAATCAGTTAAATAACTTGTTAATTATTAATCTAGCACTGTGTTCGTTTTTATGGTGGCAAGTAGCTACAACGCGCAATGCCAATACCCAATGGAGATGGCAGCGGCGGCAGTAGGTGGCGATTATGAATTATGACCACGAAATCAAACCCATTTCTTGAAAAATGGGTTATGATCATCACTTATGGCGGCAAGTAGCTACAACACATGCATACACCGAATAATAAACATACCCATAGATTTTATTGATGTTCATAACACAAAACAGTAAATGAGCAAGGTGCAACAGAGTCACCAAGCCTATGGAAAACCAACATTATTACCAGCAAAATGAAAATACAATAGTCTTGATTAGCAAAAGCTTATTTATTGGCGACCTCCTCGTCTTCATACTCGCTCCAACAGTCGTTCAAGATGGATCTAGGAGAGCCACATGAACTTGCAAATTTGTAATACATCATTGATCCACCTTCACCAAGATCTTCAAAGTTCGTTTCCTTGACGGCATATGCACCACCAGCACCCACATTCATATTTTTAAGATCCTTCAAGTCGTTTCCATGTAACGAAACAGAAAATTCATTTGGCTGGAAGCAAGCCAAGACCCTTTCAACTAAAAGGCTAAGATCCATGGAAGATTTGAAAGTGTAACCCACAGCTTCAAAGCTAGCGTAACTAAATCCATCTTCGGGTGTTACATGAATCGTAGAGACGGCGTCTCCTTCAATGGCATTCATCGAGTACCCACACGGGTCAAAGTCAAAATCACAAATCTGGGACTCGGGTAAGATCTTTCTAATACCTGAAACTTCGGTCATCATAGCTGCAGAGCTTGATTGAGTCTTGAAAAACACTGATGCGCTTTTCTTGTCCAACCCTGTCATGCACATCTCAAGGGTGTAAACCGGGTTCTTATCTGCTTGAGCTGAAGCGGAATAGACATGCCATTGTTGACTTTGGTCAACACCTCCCATTACATAGGCTTTGCTACCCGAACCAAGCTTCCCAAAGTAATCATCGAGGACTGCCACTTCTTCAGTAAAGCAGCGATGGGGAAACGGTTGTGCTCCAGGAAAGATAAAGCTTCCACGAGTGTATCTAACAGACTTAACAGTAAGGGAAAGCTGGGATGATAACTCAAGTATAGGTGGGATTGAAAGAAGGAGCTTTGTGGTGCCACATGTCTTGATGATGATCTTATAAGGGTATACAAAGAGGCTAGACTCTGAAAGAACATACGAGTCTAACAAGTCATTTGATAAACAAGAAACAATGGTGCACTGAGCCGGTGTCAGTATTTCATCAAGTTGCTTCTTAGTTAACGAACGAAGGCCTCTTCCTTCAGGGTCGGTAAAGAAACCAGGTTCATAAAAGCAAATTTCAAGCCTTTTCTCGAAGCCTTCAAATCCAATGGCAGATCCTTGGATTGTCATTTTTGTTTAGAAAGGAAACGGTTGTTCGAAATAAAGAAAAGCGAGTACAAAACGAGGAGACAGGAAGTAAAATTTGGAAAAAAAAAAAACTATTGAAACGAAATGCTGCTATCTAAAGGTTATGTAGCACAGATGAGAAAAACTCAGGATGGTTTGCGAGCGCACTGTAAAATGAAAATAAACATACAAGATGGTTAGTGAATAGATTCTAACCGAAAACAATATAAGACATATCTAAATGAGTATGAGTATGCTATAATAAGCGAAACTTACGTTAGAGTAAGCAGCAGATTTGAATTTCTTGAGTCCACCGTTTGGTCGAACGTATTCAATTCCGTAACCGAGGGGAGCTTCGTAAAACAATGATTTACTACTACTAGAAGACTCCTTGGCAGCTTCTGACTCCATTAGAACATTCAATTATCCTGTATTTACAGTTACAAAAGAGTAAGAACCAATATCAATGCCACTGGTGTGCAATATGATTATAACAGGTTTTTATAATAACTGAGAAGGAATAATAAAATAGAAAAACAGTCAGAACAACAAGTTGTAACAACTAACAACAAAGGATAAGCTTTAGCTAATACTTTGTCATCAAGAAACAAAGGTGAGTGAACTAAGCTTACTTACTATTTATCAAGAAACTAGTTCGACACTTTCCACATATTTGGCATGAAAATGCAATAAAAACATGGGCATGAAAGAAAATTGATTAAGATACGTCGGGTCGATACTGGACCACCGGACTCAAAATTAATAGGCAATCAATATGATTTTTCTATGCCAAGATGTTTCATATTTTAGTTTTTACCCGGACCTGGACCAAACCGATTCACACCAAAGTTTAGACCAGTAACCAAACCAAATATGCCTAATCAGGCCGTCTCAAGTCTGGTATTTGGGTCAGTCCAACACGATTCCTCCTAATATTAGGCCGAACTAGCTGGAATTTACTTTGTGTAAAGTAATGGGCTTCTCATAAACAACTTAAAAATTTAAATATTATATAGATAGGTATTATTGATTTGTTGATTTTAAAGCAGAAAGAAAATTCAATAGAGAGGTAGGTAAACTGGCACAAGCTGCCACGCAACCCTGTTTACTAAAATATATATTTTTTTAATAATTAATTTATATCAAAATAGCATGCAGGCAACAAGCTGCGTCGCCACCCTTTCTGAATAGGGGACGCTAATCTACTAAAGACGAAACCCTGCCCCTAGAGTCGAGATGTTGCTATGGATAACCCGTTGAACCCTAGTAAGAAACCGGATAGCTTCCGGTGACAGGGAGCCAAAGGTGAAACTATTTATGTATATGAAGACACAAAAAAAAAATATGAAACTATTTATAGTATAATATAAATTTTACAGTGTAAGTGCAATTTTTAAACAATCAAAAGCAAATAAATTTTAAAAAACTTCCACATAAATGAAAACGGTTCAAAAGTATTCAACTGGAAATTTAATGACGAAATATGATATCAAAGATCCTTATCATATACGAGAACTAAGCAATATAAACAAAAAAAACATAAAACAAACAAACATATATAATCAAGAACAAATCAAAATGCAAATAGCAATCAATCACAATAGTTAGATCAATATCAGACAAAACCATAGGTTAAACATATAATTATTAAAAAAAAAAAGAAAAAATAAAGAAAGAATACTCACTGTTGAAAAACGAATTAGGAAAAGCGAAGACGCGAATACAAAGCCTGCAAACAAATTAAATAAAAACTACGATTAATAAAAGAACACGACAGAATAACAACAACATACGATGAAGATTGAAGAGGATCGAACAGCAGCTAACCGATTAGCTGCGAATGAAATCGAGAAGAAATAGGAGATGTGATCGAAAGTAAAACCCTAGAAATTGGGTGAAGAAAGAAATAAAGTCAATTGATTTGATTATTATTATGTGTGGTGGTGATAAGATGTAGAGGGAAAGGGGATTTATATAATGGTGGGTAGGGAGTTGAAAGAAGATTCTCGTGTTGCCGCGTGTGTCAAATTACTAACGTAACCTCCAAGGACGACATTATTTTATTTTGAACTTAATGATATAAAATGCTCACACTTTTTTAACGGCTATTTTTTCTCCATTTTAACACCCTGAGGAAAGATCCGGTAAAAATAGCTTTTTTGGTAAGAACTGTGAGAATCAAAGGAGGGTATTTTTTTAAAAAAAATTTTTAAAATTTTTTTTTCCCCATATTGTTAAACATGTATTATAGTATTGAAAAAAAAAAAAAAAATTGGTGTAGAGTAATTACGTGTAGAGTAATTACATAATTACTCTAGTGTAAACTAATGTATTTACCTTAATGACGTAATTACACTAAAAAAAATTTTTTTTTTTAATTTTTTTTTGTATTTTTCATCTAGAAAGAATGTTTAAGCACATGGGAAAAAAATTCTAAAAAAAAAAAAAAATTTTTTTTACCCCCTTTGATTCTCACAGTTCTTACAAAAAAACTATATGTATTTGATCTTTACTCTTAACACCCTTTCATTACATCTTCTTTTTTTTTTTTATAAGGCTTGAACTCCTAACCTCCTTTTGAAACCCCAGGGTCTGTTTGGTATGTCGTAATGGAATGGATGAGGGAATGGAATGGACGAGGTAATGGAATGGACAAGGTAATGGAATGGATCATTACCATTCCATGTCTTGTTTGGTTGCCATGTGTGAATGAAACAAAACATTACTTTATGTTGTTGGATAAGCAGGAAAAGACGAAGGAATAAAATCGGTGGTGAGTGGTGGTCAGTGGCGGTGATGGTGGGTGGTGTTATGTGGCGGTAGCGATGGTGGTGGGTGGCGGCGGCAGTGGTGGTGACGGTGGAAGGTGGAGGTGGATGGTCGTGATGGTGGGTGGGCGACGATGGTGAGTAGTGGCGGTGGTGGGTGGTGGTTGGTGGCAGTGATGGTATGTGGTGGTGTGTGGCGGTAGCGTGGTGGTGGGTGGCGACGATGGTGGTGGGTGGCGGCGAAGATGGCGATGGGTGGAGGCGACGACGGTGGTGGTTGGTGGCGAAGATGGCGATGGGTGGAGGTGGATGGCGGTGATGGTGGGTGGCGGCGGTGGTGGATGGGTGGGTGAAGGTAGTGGGTAGTGGTGGTTGGTGGCGACGACGACAATGATGGGTGGTGACGGCGAGGGTGGGCGACGATGGTGGGTGGTGGGCGACGGTGGTAGGTGGTGACGGTGGTGGTCGGCGATGGGTGGTGTTGGATGGCGGCGGTGGGTGGGTGACGGTGGTGGGTGGAGACGGTGGTGAGTCGGTGAAGGTAGTGGGTGGCGGCGGGCGACGGTGGTGGGTGGTGACGGCGGTGGTGGGTGGTGACGATGGTGGTGGGTGGTGGTGATGGTTGGTGGGTTATGGTGTTGTTAGTAAATGGTGAATGAGGGATGGAATGAAAAAAAAACATGGGGGTGGATGGAATGGTTTTGAGGGAATGAAATGTCTTGTGGAATGGGTGATTTCATTCCTTTAACCAACCAAACACACTATTTTCCATTAACTCGTAATGATCCATTCCATTCTCCCTTCCATTCCATCATACCAAACACTACCCAATAGCTTTACCACCATATCATAAGGGATGGAGCAAAAAAGGTCACACGTTTAGTTTCATGTGCTTGTATTACGAATTTAAAAACTAACATGGTTGGTGTCGGACCAACCATGTTATGTCATGGACCAACTATTTTACATTTATCAGTTACGTATAGCTATGGATCATGGATATACTTTCAAATAAATATGTTTTAAAGTCATGATGTGGATATACCACGGGAGCTACCCATGTAGTTAATTTTATAGAATTTGGAGGTGGTTGGGAGTTTATTTTTTTCGCATTAAAATGGTATTAACTACTAGATGTGAATGTGGGTGTTGTTGAAAGTTTATCGGTTTTTTGTAAAAATGTAGGTAAAAATGGACATGTCACAACACGTTATATTCGAATAAAAATAATGTAGTGTGAATTCGGTATTTGGAGAAAAAAATAAAACACTGGTGTGGATAAAAGTTGCAAACTTATTGCTACGTTACACGCTCGATGGTACAGTACTTTGTACACTTTACAATACAAAAGCTAATTTGCAATGGTTTCATTGCAAAAAAATGAATAACAGTTCCAATTTTGATAGAGCAGGAACAAGTATCGATGTTGTTTGGTTGGTATCAGACTATCGGGTTGGTTCGTCACGATACTGATAGGTTACCAACATTCCGTATAGCTTATGACAAAAATCGCTTTATTCAAATACAACCCTATTTAAAAAATTATTGTAACCTCGAGAAAAAAATAAACACAATCAGGTAATCCAAGTTTTTTTTATTAAATCAATGAACAAAAGTAAAGTTCTCATATGAAAGTTAAATTAACTAAAAAGATGATTAAAAAATATGTTATAATCGGTGACAAATTGATTTTTTTTTATTCATTAGATAAATTTTTAATCGATCAGTAGTATTGTTTTTAGGAGTAGTTGTCCTCCCTTCACGTCAATTATTTATTTATTTATTTAGTTTATTGTTAATGGATTAAGGGTATAAGTGAAATTAAAAAGGGATTTGAATTATTCATGAACATTCAAAATCTTTGATTCGTTGAAGATGAGATCAAGTGGTGTTTTCGGATTACCTTTTAATGTGCGGAGGTGGATTGTAGCAAACGTTGAAAGCATCAGTATCTTCCTTTAACACTATGTTATGTTACGTTACGTTGCGTTATTAGACTTGTTTTGTGAAAGCAAGAATCAATTATCTTCTTTCACATTACAATGAAACTATGAAAGTAAGTTTATAAAAGTCTAAATGATTAAAGATACAATTATGTATACCATAAAAAAATAATTTAATTCAATTTTTTTTTTCAATCAATTATAAACATCTATCTAATTTTTTTTGGAGAGTAGTGTTTCAGCGGTAAATCCCGTGTTGCAAAGCGACCACTGCCCAGGATCGAATCCCATAAGAACCACACGGGTTTCTCCTTTCAAACCCAACGGTTATTTTTTTGGTGGAACGTGGGAATCGAACCTGAGACCAAACCCGGGCAGGAACCCTCCAAGGAGGTAAACCTTCCCACCTCAAACCAGCTGGGCTGGAGATCATTGGCAAACATCTATCTAAGACCTTACGTAGTGGGGCGCTACCCAACTGAATTTTTAAAACATAGCGCCCGGAACACCGGAACGGTGGGGCGCTATGCTATCTTTTCCGGCGAGAGCGTTGACCCGAACACAATGCAATACGCCCAACTACTCCAGGGTCACTTTTATCCTCCACCAAACTATGGACAACCGGGCCAATTTTTTCCTCCACCAAACTATGGCCAAGGTTCTCAAGAGGAGGCCGAGGTTGTGCCAGAAACTCAAGTGGAGACCGACGAACCGTTCCCGTATTTGAAAATTTGGGAGATGTTGAGAAAAAGTCCTAAGTGGGCTCAGGTACCGCCTATGGGTTCGGGTGGTAGGAGGAGGATCAGGAGGAGGAGGACCATCAAAACGTAGCAAAACCTCCTCCTCGACGCGAGATCCGGATACACCGTCATCCGATGCTCGCTATGTGAGTTTAGGTGATCATGTTAATTTGGTTGATGAGGACGAGGATGAGGAGGAGGAGCAGCAGCAGCAGTATGATATGCCTAGACTACCCGGTAGAAGATCAGCAAAGGGTGGGAAGGGGGAGTCGTCTTCGGCAGCAGGCGGTGGCTTCAAGGATGATTTCGAAGAAATGAACCGTAGACTTCAAGATATTCGCGACCTTGGCCAAAGACGTTTGGAGACGATGCAGCAGAGAGTGGTGGAGAATAAAAGGTTTGTCGAGCTCCAAGAGGCGAGGCAGAGGGAAAAAGACATTGAGTTTTTGTCGAAACCGATCGAAGACCTCGACGGAGACGCGCTACGCCTCGCTATGCTTCACAGGCAACAAATCCTGAAAAAATATGACCTCTAGTGTGTTTGTTTTTTTTTAATATTAGTTGTAATTTTTTTTAATTTTAGTTGTAATTTTTTTTTTAAATTTTAGTTGTAACTTTTTTTTAATTTTAGTTGTAACTTTTTTTTTAATATTAGTTGTGTGTTTTTTAATATTATTTCTAATTTTTTTATATTTATTTACCTTTTATTTTAATTATTTTGAGTTAAAAGAATATAAAAAATAAAATCCACGTGGACCAATCAAATTAGGGGGCTCCATATATAAAGCCCCACCACTACACCCCTTTTTCAGTTTTTCTCTCCATGCTGACTCAGCAGCCACGTGGACCAATCAGGAAGGGGGGCTCCATATATGGAGCCCCCCACTACACATGGTCTAATTATGTCAATTATGTTTACACATACACACTTAACCATGTTGTTAAAGTAATATGTGTAGTGGAATGATCATAGTCGAAAAGTCGAAATTGTATATTACTTAAGAAGTAAGAAAAATTTTACTTATGTCAAACAACAATAAATTCGATCGTCAAAAAAGGATAAAAGAGTTTCGAATCTTATTCCTACCTTAACTTTGTTCTGTCAAGTGTTTTGAACCATACACGTGTTCGGAGAATTTATCCTGCACAATATGCTATTTTTATATCCCTTTCGATCACAATAATGATTCAAGTTAAAGATTTTTAGGACTTGAGATTTCTTAGGAATTAGGGATGGTCTCTATGCATGTATATATATATATATATATACATATATTTGTATGTTATATTACGTTATACACTCACTATTTTTTTTTTTTTGCCTAGTTTTTCATAAATATACAGTATGCATTTGTTCTTTTCGAGCCGGGGGTCTCTCTGGAAGCAGCCTCTCTATCTTTAAAGATAGGGGTAAGGTTTGCCTACATCTTACCCTCCCCAGACCCTACCAATAGCGTTGCTATTTCGTGGGATTTCCTGGGTACGGTTGTTGTTGTTGTTGTTGTTGATCACAATAATGATTCACAAGCCTTACTCGTTTGTTCTGTTCTATTCTATTTGGATCTACCATACTTTAAATAATAATTTGTTATTGCGTTTAATAAACTTTCAAAACTTATTTTGATTTGTTAACTTTTTTGCAACTTACATTTTAATAGTTATTGTTTTTTTATCTTAACTTTTTTCTTGTATTGATAGTGAAATTGATGGCTTGTTTGTTTTAACACATGACACTATTTAAAGTGAAACTTCTAAATTATTAGCCTAAAACTATAATTTTTGTCTAAAATTAACTTTTATTTAGTAGGCCTTCAAACACATGTTCTTTCTAGAGCTTTTTAATGCAGAGTGAAACATGCGTCCTACATGTACATGCGCCCTACATGTACTTCATGTTGGTTTGCCTGACTTCTGATCTCCCTATCTCTTCTCTCCACATTACTCTGGCTCCATCTTCTCCCTCTCTAATTATCTCACCCTCTTTCACATATCGATCTTTCTCTCTCATGCGCACGCCCACCCCTACGAGCTTTGAATATGTAGCTACACTTTCTCTCCTTCACATTAGACTCTTTCACATGCTCTTTAATGGAACTTGCGTTGAAGAAATTCTAACAAACAAAAAAAAAGTTGGAAAGTTGAAATTCTTCATTATCTTTCTCATTTGAATGTTATTGTTTAGTTATTTGTCTTTATAAAATTTATGCCTAAATGCATTGAACCTATGCTGATGACATAGGCAAAAGATCCATATTCTATTTGCAAGACATGTTACTACTTTCAAATAACTACTATTTATAATTCATAATTTATATTTTGATAATAATCGATGAACTTAACACATAGTGTAAGTATATGTATCAAAATATCAACAACGTATTATTCAGTTCATCTATTTTTTTTATGTCATGTCATTATATTGTTATTTAATACATATAATTTTTTTATTAACTAAATTCGGTTGTTATTTCAGCAAGAGTTGATGAAAAACTTATTTTTTCTAATTCAGAGTGGGTAATTTTATAACTTACCCTTTCATTGAACGCTAAGAGAACCCACAATGTAAAAATCATCAAAACCTAAACAAACTGTCATCTCAGCGTCACATCATATTTACAAACCTCTATAAAAATTCCATGTGTGTGTGTGTGTGAGAGAGAGGAGCATTGGCGAAGCATTTAAAGGGCGGGAAGGGGCGGCCGTCCCCCCCGAATTTTCGCTCAGAAGTTTCGAGTATATAGTCTTTGTATGAATTTTTTTTGGTATATACGGTTTCGATCACCGTTTAAAAAAATAGTTATATAAACCAAAACTTTAGCCCAAAACAAAGTAAATGTAAAGCGCAAATCCTAAAGTCTTAAGCCCAACAACTACATGAGCGGGATGGTAGATTTAACGAGCAAGCGATGGAGTTGCTATCTCTTAGCTTCTCGAGCTCGGCTTGGTAAAAAGCTCGAAACGAGCCGAACCTGAGTTCAGCCTTAGTGTAATATTAGGTTTATTAATATTTAATAATATTTACCCCCTCATTTAAGTTTGATTATTGAACGAGCCCGAGCCGAACTTCATTTATCGAGCTCTGAGCCTATTATTTATATATTTTTTGTTTAAAATATTAACTAATAGATAGTAAACGAGCCGAGCTCGAGCTCTCATAAGTTTTTCGAGCTCGATCTTGGTCGAGCTCGGGCTTAGCTCGGCTCGTTTGCACCTCTACCCATAATTGAAGAATTCAAAAATCTTAAACGTCGACGGGCTGAACTGTAAATCTTCGTCGAGGTACCAACCCTTTGTTTCCTTTTTAATGTATTTAGTGTTTGACTTGACCCGAATCGAAACACTGACCCGAACATATCACTCGAACAGCTATAGAAATTTTTTTTAGGTCCCGTCTCGTGGCCGCTGACTTCCGACCCCCCGGTTCAAATTCTCAAGCTTCGCCACTGGAGAGGAGGGACCCACTTAAGAAGTTCGATTAAGGTCCGACAGAGTCCGGACTTGACATCAACCGGATGAGGGCTACAATGTTACTAGACGAGGGAGTGGTATGTAAACCAGTACACATAAGAGCTAGATGAGTAAAACGTACACTATCATATGCTCTAATAAACTATCTTGGAGTTGTGTCTTTATTCAATTATTCCCTCCATAATAATTGAATACCGAAGAATGCTACCAATTACTATCTCTTGTAAAAGGTTCTCTAGTTAGACCACTCCGATTTAGTTTAGACCATTGAGAGCCGTCCATGGCACATGTGGCACCGCCTTCCACTTTAATCATATAAGAGTTGCGTAATTTAGGGTGTTAGGGGATGGTAAACCGGTTCGTCTTCCCATATTGGCGGGTCCAGCCCGACACGAACCCATAATTTGTACCCGAACCCGACATTCGGGTTAGTCATATAAACTCAACCACGGCACGAATGTCCACAGGTTGACACGAAAATGACTCGATCAAAGTTCAAACCGATTTTTTTTCTCTTATTAATACTCTAAATTTATATTTTTACAACAGCAATATACAAATGTATATCATACATCTACATTTTAATCATAAAATATTGTGTAAATTTCTCTTCTAACTTTTAGATTTTATATAAAACTAGTTTTTAGACCTGTCGCGCGTTGCGGCGACATAAATGAGAACATATACACCATAATCGAACAGACTTGTCTCTGAACTAAAATTATGTCGGAACGGTCCACGTACATGACTCATTTAACCATACTTTGAACAATTATCCAACCGAACCTGCCTTTTAACACCTAAAATATTACAAAAGAACCTACAAAATTTGAAATGAACGATGTAAAGCAACGCCGGTTCACCATCTCCATCCATCGAGTTCATCACCATGTTCTGTGGCGACAATTTCTTCTCCGATCATCTCTCCAACCATACTCCATAGCTTCCAGCCAGATCTCCATCCTTCTCGATCTTTTCTCCTTCGATTTTTTAATGTAAATTATAAAAAATGACTAACCATTCATAACAAATATGGTTATAAGTTGCAACAAATCAATCCATAAGAATTAGGGGTGTTCATCGAATCGAATAACGAATTTTCGAATTATTCGAATCGAATTTTTCGAATAATTTATGTATTTTACTGAATTCGTATTCGATTCAAATTCGATTAAAAGTTGACCAATTCGATTCGAATAAAAAACTCAATTCGAATTCGTATAAGAAACACGAATTCGAAGCGAATTCGAATAAATTCGTTTAACGTTAAAACTTAAGTTATGGGCTTTAGTTAGGCTTGGGCTTGGTAATGGGCTAATTTATGACTTGGGTTAAATTTATAACTTAACCCAAGTTCTAAAGCTATATATGTGTTTATAATTATATATTTTTAAATATAAATAAATATGTATTATTTTTATTCGAATTTCGAATCGAATCGAATTTAAAAATCATAAATTCGTATTCGATTCGTATTCGAGTTACTGAACTCGAATTGAATCGAATTCGAATACGAATTCTTGATCATCGAATCGAATTTTTGATAATCGAATCGAATTAAGTCGAATTTTGAATTTTTCGAATTCGAATCGAATTCTGAACACCTCTAATAAGAATAAACACAAAGTGAGTGAAAAAAAAACCTTTGATATAAGCTTGAAGAAAAAGAGGATCAAGCTGCAGAACCTTATCACAATCCTTGATCACATGTTTATGAAGCTCCAATTGACCATGGCAGCATGCACGATTACTACAATTAACAAAAAACAATCGACAACAGTAACTAAATGTGAAAGAGTAAAAAAAGGCTAATTAGGTAAATGATATATACATCAAAATATCCTAAATAATGCACAATTTAGAGAGGAAATCGAGGACACGAATTGGTTTGGACCAATCATGAATGGCTTTGGACGCGAATGGCTTGGGGAATCAAGGAGTTGCCTCATATCTACTGGTTTTGTTGTCTAAATATTTGCCTGCGTTTGGTATAATATTTATGAAGCGATATTCTAAAATGAAAGGATCCCAAATAAAAGATCAAGTATACCATCCAGCATAGCTAATCTTTTGCTTTGGCATGCTACATTGCTACTCTCCATGAAAGATGAAGGCATACAGAAACAATATCCTATTTCTCTTTGACACTTCAGGTTTCCTTCATTTGGTTATCCTAAAGGTTAGGAATTTAGGATGACTACTCCGAATGCGTAGTGCACGTGAACAACTATATTGATACCACCGTAACAAAACTCAGACACGTATTCCAAAAAAAGGTTACACATATTTTGACGTCAAATGATATTTACCATAAGTATTATCTACACCGTACTCTTAACAAACTCAACAATCATAGTTCCGTATAAGCCAAATATAAACAAAATTTACAAATTATAGATTCGTATTAGCCTCACACAATCAGACTGATGATCTGTAGCATCTAAACAGATTTCTATAAGCAATTTATATCTTCTAACACTTTAATTACATGTTTGTTTATTATGACAACCCTTATATTAGGCCCGACCAAATGGGCTCTGGCCTAATCCAACTCGACTTATTAGACTTAGAGGTACACAAAGTAGGTGTTAAAAGCCCAAAATGGTTTGGGTAAAAACCAGGCAGAGATGGAACCAGTTTTTTTACCAGGAAAGGATCAGGTTTGACCAAGCCGAAGCCAGTTTCAAAGTATATTAAGTCGGCCAGTTCGGGTCAAGTGATTAAATATGATAGGGAATCAAAGTCGAAAGCGAAAAAGCGTCCGACTTACATCGCAAAGATGTAAACATTTGGGTGTTAAATGTACAAAATACATGCACGTTCGTTGCGCCCATTCAAATTAATATTAAGTGAAGGAAAGAACTTGGGAGAGTCAAGCGCTTACATTACGCATCACATCTATGTATTCGCGTTCATCTACATATGCATTTATTACTCAAAAGAGAAGCAAGCTTTTCATATTTGTATTAGTTAAATAAATGAAATGCAATGTAATGGTAAATATGATTGAACATTCATTGAACAACCCACCTCTCTTCTTTCAATATTCAAGAAGTTTTCTCAGTTGTGCCTTTTGCTATATAAAAAAGTACATTTTTTCTTCTTTTTAAAGAGTTATTGGACTGGTGCTGATGCTAAACAGGTGTAAACTCAGAGTTCATGACCTTACTTAGATCGCTAGATAGGCTGAGCCACCCATCATAACCAACAATGTAATCCCTAGCCACATATAAAGCCACCTCAATAATACTGCTAATACAGACAGACAACTACACATTAATCTTAAATACAATTAATATTAGTTAGCAGCAAGGCTTTATAGACCTTGACAATGCTATAAAGAATGGGACTTCAAGTACAATATAGAATGATTAACATGTTATATCCAATACTCAATTTTAATAATACCAAATACATAGAAGTCATTACCCATCAGATTCAAGACATTTAGCTATGTTATTACAACTAATAAACATGTTCATGACTCATCTAACTACACAACTAACAAAATCTACACAACCTAAGCAAGCATGGATCTTTGTCTGTGTTTTTAAAACAGTTCGCAAGCAGTTCCACAAACACTAATAAACAAAAAACGAACCAAATCACCTACAACGAAATCATATACATGAGAAACAAAATGTAAGGAAACTTACCGAGTTACCGGAAGAACATACATGAATGAAACAGCAAGCGAAAACACCACAACCGACCAATAACACCTGAAAAGAAAAAACCGCTACATAAATCAAAAAACTTGGAAGGAAAACATAAGCAAAGACACAATTTTATATATACTTTGTTTGTCAATGTCAGTGGGTCACTTTGCTTGTCCACATGCAACTTTTTAGTTGGTTTTAATAACCTTTTTTGTTTCTGTGATCGTGTTGCAACCGCGGCCCAACAGTTGGTTTAAACAATAATTACACTTTGAATTTTCAATCCACACACATTAACCTCACCGTTATCAATCAATTGCTTGGATCAATAAGACTTGTTCTGGGTGATTTAAATGTGAAGAGATATAAGACATTCACATGGAAACCAAACTAAAAGGTTGCCTCTTAAAAATAATTAGATTGCATCGCTGATACCTAACACGATAGAAAAGACACACCACTAAAGTCATAAATGATACACCATGAAAAACAAAAATAATATCATACGAAACAACTAACTCTATAACATAGACGACAAACAAAAAGTTGTTCTTACACGAAAAACAAAAGCACTACAACCTCGCTAGCCTTTAGACCATCATACCTGCAAAACAAACACCCAAACGAAAATGAGTCCTCAAATTCAGTCATAGTTCCCAACACAACCACACAAAATACTATCATGAGTAAGGAACTATATAAAGCCTCAACTCAATAACAACCTAATACCACAACGTATAACCCAAATAAAATTAGCCAATTCAAAATTTCAAACTTTCAATTTTCTAAACAGTACATATCATAAAATCCTTGAACTTTTTATTTGTGTACATAATTTTTTAGCATCTATTTATCGTTAAAGATTAAACTCCAACCAAACCAAACCCAACAATCAATTACAATACTGTATCATACTTCAAGATCCATGGATAAAAATTTCAATCAAAACACCTTAAAACAACACCAACAAAAACTAAACACAACCAACCACAATAAAAAAAAACAAAAAAAAATAATAATAAACAAACCCAACTTCCATCTTCAACAAATAACCAAACCCGCATCAAAGTTAAAACAAAAATTGATTAATATCAAAGTAAAGTTAGAATCTTGATAAATTATTTACGATACCCGACATTGGTGTGAAATCTGCGAAGAGATGGGAGTGGTGGAGAATGGTCCGGTGAATGCTACCATAAATGCATCGGATCTAGAAGGATGGCGGAGGACACGATTATTTATAATAATATATGAACCACCGCCACTCCTCTAACAGTCACTTACGCCACAACAACCAACCATCGTTTGTCGACAACCACAAAATATACCTGAAATCGCGAAAACCCTAGTGTTTGCTCCGTGAAAACTGACGATGGAGAATGAGGACCTACAGGCTCCGACCACCGCCTCCTCGAACGACCTGAGACCATGGCTTTTTGTTGGCTACTGCCCAAAGGTGGGTGACGACGTCACGACGAAGTGTGTGAGAGACCAGAGAGAGAGAGAGAGAGATGAGTTGGGCTCTGAAGTTTGGTTTTGTGGATTAGTGTCCACCGGAACACGTGTAAAACCAGGCCACATATCCCAAAACCAGAACACGGATTTGTGGAAACCACCGGTATAACTTCTTAAGCAGAATGTACAACAACCCAATGCATAAAACCCATGGTAATTAGTATATTTTAAATTCCTAACCAATTTAATTTATGAAATAAAAACAAATGGGTGTCCGGGTCAACTAATGAACATGATGAGTTGACAGTAAACCTAACGTGTTTAAATAAATAGGTTCACGGGTCCCAAACCATGTTTTGTGTTAGGTTCATGTCGTCATAAACCTTCACACCCTAAGCTTGCATTGGAGAGTAGTACATGGACACGTGGTCGCTTTACTAAAGAGCACCAAGGAAATGGTCTGAGGTGGGGGGCGGGCCATCACATGTGAGTTATTTTATTTTGGTTGTATGAAACATTCTAGCAACCCAAGATAACAAGCCCAACACAGGCCCAACAAGCAAAATTGGGCCAAAGGCCATTGTCCACAAACACAAAGTGAAGCAAGGAGTTAGTGAAGTCGAGAATTAGTCAAGATGGATAATTATTTAAACTAGATGGTTGCCGTAAGCCGCGCGTTGCGGCGACAACGCTTTAGTCGTCTATAGGTGGCGGCACGTCATGTGATTCGTTAACCATATGAAACGTACAGGAACTCGATTTTATATCGAATGAAAACATTTTTTATTTGAGTCGACTTGTTTCCAAACACAGTTTAAGCCAAAGACGTAGGTAACTCGAATTTATACCGTCAAATAAAACTGTTTTATATTTGAGCCGACTCGTTTCCGAGCATAGTTTATGTCAGAATCGTAGGTAACACGAATTTATACCGTCGAATGAAAGATTTTATATTTGAGATGACTCATATCCGAATCCAATTTATGTCAGAAACGTAGACCAACCGAAATTGCACGTAAAAATAAGCATAAAAACGTACTACATTAGAATAAGGCTGAAACCTTAGAAACCTAATGGGGTCAAAGTGACATTTACAAAGTTAGATGGCTACCTTTGACGTTACAGCCAACTTTGGTGTAGAATGTGTTACATGCCAAAAGTTTGAGGTCGGAAGAGAAATTATAGAGTATATTGGTTTTTTGTCCAAGTTAGAAAGTAGGAGTGTCATTTTTATAAAGTTAGAAACTTAGTTTTTATTAATTTAGAAATTTAGGTGAAGTTTGTCAAGGGGGTCTATATTAATTTAGAAACTTGGTTGTGAAGTTTGTCAACTTGAAAAAGTTGAGGGTCTTATATATAAAATAGATGGTAAGAACCGACCATGCTTTTTGTTATATATATAATTGAGCATATGTTAGTTTATTTAGTGGAGGGATAACTTGCATGATCCACTAGTTTTATTTTAGCATTATCACATCTTCATCCCATATTCTCTTAATAAAGTGCATTTAGGCTATGATTGCATTTTTTATTTAAGAATTGTAATTTCCCTTTGAAAAATGATGAGAAAATAGAAAATTGTTGCAAAATTCTAGTCTTCTTTATCTAAATTCTTTAGAGCCTAACCCACTCTAAGGGTTCCTTATCATTGTACTAAAGAAACCGTTTTTTTTCTCTCTCTACTTCACTAATTCACTACTTGCTAGAAAAACTGTGTACAAAAACCCATGCGTTATATAGTTTTGTGGGCCTAGCTCAATACCATACCGCATGACTAAGGCTGTAAACGAACCGGACGGACACGGACGGAGCTTGTCCGTGTTCGTTTGTTAAGCTTTAAATATGTTCATGAACTGTTCGTGGACAATTTTCGAACATAAAATTTTGTCCGTGTTCGTGTTCGTTTGTAATTTGGTTGTTCACGAACTGTTCGTGAACATTGTCTGCGAACACAATCGAACACTAATGGACACAAACGGACACAAACGAACACAAACAGACATTTGACTAGAAAATATAGATAAAACATTGTTAACGAACACAAACGGACGAACGAATATAATTTAAAACATTGTTATTGGAAGTTTCTTTATATATATATATATATATATATATATATATATATATGGGGGAAAGTTAATTTGAGAACACCTATATTTCGTGCGAACTGTGAGAACGGCATCTAAAACCATTCAAATTCAAAATTTCTTTTTACACTTATCTTTATTACTAAAATACAATCTCAAAAACACAATTTACGCGTAAAAATTCAAACGTATACGAAAATAAATTGTTTTTTACACATGTGTAAATTTACTGTTTATGCATGTGTAAACTGTTTCATTTACACATGTGTAAAAAGTTAATTTCAAAGTGTTTTTGCAAGAAAAGATAAATTATTTGGAAAGAAAATTCATTTATTAATGTTGTAATTTGATTATAATGAGGTTTGTATTAAAAAAATTTGATTTTGATTGATTTTTTTACTTGTTCTCACGGTTCTCACAATATTTAGCGTTCTCAAGATAACCCTCCCCTATATGTATATATATATGAGAAAGTTAATTTGAGAACACCTATATTTCGTGCGAACCGTGAGAACGACATCTAAAACCATTCAAATTAAAATTTTCTTTTTACATTTATCTTTATTACTAAAATACAATCTCAGAAAAACAATTTACGCGTAAAAATTCAAATATATACGGAAATAAATTGTTTTTACACATGTGTAAATTTACTTTTTATACATGTGTAAGCTGTTTCATTTACACATGTGTAAAAAGTTAATTTGAAACTATTTTTGCAAGAAAAGATGAATTATTTGGAAAGAAAATCCATTTATTAATGTTGTATTTTGATTATAATGAGTTTTGTATTAAAAAAATTTGATTTTGAATGTTTTTTTTACTTGTTCTCACGGTTCTCACGATATTTAGCGTTCTCAAGATAACCCTACCCTATCTCTACTACCTTATTAAGGAGGAGAGATGGGTAAGAAGGTAATTTCACCATCATTTTAAGATGGCATACAAAAGGTCACAAGGTAAACAACTATATTTTTGCCAAATCCTTCCCTTTATGCCCCTATGTGCAACATTTGATTACAATTGTACAAATGACTAATGCAAGTTATCTCTATTATTATTATTATTATTATTATTATTATTATTATTATTATTATTATTATTATTATTATTATTATTATGCATGTATGACGCCGTTAAGGGAAGCTACTTGCTAGGTACTTATTCTACAATTGATTGGTTTGTATGGACAGTGTCAAGGTAATGAACCACAGTTCACATGTATTAGTGTTCACATAACATTTCACTCGGTCAATACCTATATTTTGCATGTTCTCTCTATATGCTTTATCTTATAGATAATATTGTTGCAAAAGAGTTGTTTATTCTTTATTTTATTTTTGTTTTGGTATGATGACAAAGGTTTTTCATTTCTTTAGGTGATCAAGATGCAAGATGCTATCGTATATGAGTATAGAAGCACCAAAATCATTTATTGAGCTTGAAAATTACAGTTTACCATTCTCTCGAACCGAGGAGGGAAATATATACCAATTTGCATTTGGTGGTCAGATAATAAATTGTCCTTTGAAAATTGATATATTGTTGAATTAGCACATAAATTTTATAAATAACATAAGCGAAACTTGTAGCGCAACGAGCAGGGCAAAAACATAAACACCCACGGCAACGCGCGGGCATTTTTACTAGTATATATATATATATATATATATATATATATATATAGGTAGAGGATCCTGTAGGAAAATTGATTTGTGTGAGAAGCGTGAGAAGGATTAACAATTGACATGTAGCCATCATGTTTTTGATTTGGAATGATGTTTTAGGTTGTTTTGGCGTGAAAAACACTTAACACAACAATATACAACAATTTAAAACACAATCCAATGTATTATAGTCATTAAATTTAAATTACAGATAAAACACCCTAGTAATTACTTAAAACACTATGCTTAAATGTTCTTGACATAGTGTTTTAAGTTTTAAGCCTAAAATACATTGTTTTTGTAACAACCCGACCAGGAGGGGGCTGGACGTTACGACGGTTTGGTAACAGACTTGCACAACGGAAGCAACGATGACTAATATTTAATATTTATACAACCTTTAGTTGCAAAATAATAAAAATACAATATAAAATATAACTAAAGTCTAATGCCGGAACGAGACGCGGGGGTCGTCGAAGCAGTTGGCAGGTTGTTATCCACTAGCCAATCCGTTCTCTATATGTCCATAACTCTAGAAGCTCTAGCTCGCAACACTTATAGTCCGAATCTTCTATCATGATAATCTCTAGTCCACATCTAACAAGCGTATACCTCGCATTGCCATCCATCCGTTTGCAGTACCTGAACACATGCTTAAAAGAGTTTGGGTCAGCAATTACGCTGGTGAGTCCGTATAAGTAGTAAATGGATCCGAAAACAGTTTATCAGTTCGAAAACAAGTTTACACAGTTCAGAACATAGTTTAACACACGTGATATACAAGCGACACCTCAAACCTAACATGGACTCTATATACTGCCACTATAGGTCCTGACAAAATATATGCCGCAATGGTCTTTCACCTTAGTGGAGGGTTTCCCGGGCCCAACGTCCCGGGTCCACCTTGCGTGGGGGATTCCCCAAGTAGTACTACCCATATATTAAGTGGCTTACCTCTAAGTTAATGAGTGTCAGTATTATTCGGCAGTCTGTATCTTGTCACATCAAACAGTTTACACAAAAATAGTTTACACACACAAGCATGCATTCACCCCAAAACGTTTATAAAATAGAAAAAGGGGATTGGTACACGGAACTCACCTGATAGTATTGTACACAATTAGTTTATGAAAAACGGAACGCCTGTTATCCTGTATTGGTATTCTCCTGATCAAGCCCTAAGCCGACAAATATTATTAGTGTGTGTATTTCGGTTGCATCAGTTATTCGTGGGGACGAGCTCGAGCATATGGTTCTTATTTAATATAGTTCTATATATGTTTGGATATGTTAGCTTATAAGTATATATTCGTATCTTAATTCTTGGTGTTCAACATCATCACTAGCATCCGTTCTAATATGTGTGACCTCGTCGTATGTTAGTTGTAATCAAGTCCGTGTCTAGTCTCATTGTCCAGATGTTACAAACTAGTATCAATCCTAGTATATAAGTCGGTAGAATATATCTTAATATATGTCGGTATCTATAGTTATGTCCGAACCTTAAGTTCCAATTGTCAAGTCCGCATCTTAGTTATTCTTAACACATGTCGATTATTATCAATACATATCCTAAGTCTCAATTGTCCAGGTCTATAGCCTAAGTGTTTATGTCTAATGTTTTTATGTTCAAATACCAAACCTATGAGTCGTTTCAATAATCTATGTATTATATGACATATCTTGGTGTATGTCCGCTATAGTCTTGTCCAAATAATATCCGAGTCTTAGTTTTAAAAGTGTCCACAAGCTAATGTACATCCCAATATATATATATATATATATATATATATATATATATACGCATATAGGGCAAGGATCAATGGAAAACCCTAATTATTTCGGAAAACTCTAGTAAACCCTTAGAAAAACCTACTTCCAAAGGTTTTTTTTTTGAAAAAATTAGGGCATGTAATATACATGTTTTTAAGAGTTTTGAGCCAAAAAAAATCAAAAAAGCGCCGAGCAGTTTTTTTTTTAAAAAAAATAATTTTTCATCATAACATATGTTACCAGTGCAAAAAAAGGCTAACATATGTTATGATGCACAACTTATTTTATTTTTTTTAAAAAAAAACCGTTCGGCGCTTTTTTGATTTTTTTGGTTCAAAACACTTAAAAACATGTATTTTACATGCCCTAATTTTTTCAAAAAAAAAAAAGCTCGGGAAGTAGGGTTTTCCGAGAGTTTTCCGATTAAACAGGGTTTTCCATGGATACTTCCACTATATAACGCATATATTTCTATCTTTAGTTCACGCCGGTCATAACCATGTTCGAACCAATAGTCGAAATATCCAATTTCCAAACAAGATGTCAAACTAGTATTTGATCTAACTTATAGTTTTGGTCTTGGTTCATACAAGCTCGTCAAGTTCCACACGCGTTATGTATATAATACAAATATTAAAATGGTTTAGGTTTTCACGACACTACATCTCGGGTCTTCTCAGTTGACCAGATCTCCCGCTCTTTGACTTCTGTTGACCAGCTTCGATTCACAGTTGACCAGACCAACACCCTTAACCCAAGTTTTCACCATAACAATACAACCACTTCTGCAACTAATCAGTCCATTACTACCATAACCCATCGGTCACCATAACCCATCTTCAATTACAATAACTTATGACAGCAGCCATCGTCCTAACCTAACCGGCTGCCGCTATTCACCACCAATCACCACCTAGACACTATTACCCATCATACAAATAATAACCATAACTATTATTAACTCATCTTCTATAACTATTTATCAACAACCATACCTCTATAACAACTTCCATAACCCATCGTCTTCATCGTGAATCATCATCGGAACCAGCACCTTAAACCCTTAACCCTCGTCGCCTCTGTTGTCTGATATAACCACCACCATCTATAACCTACCACCATAACCCACAACAGCAGCCATCATCTCCTATCTACTGCAAGAACCCCTAATCGGACCACCACTGCCACCGTCATGTCCCTCTCCCTCTCGCGTCTCTTTCTCTCTCTACGACTCTCTCTCTCCTGTTCTATCAATAACAGGGTTGGGTAAAGGGTGTGGTGTTACCGGTAAGAAGGAAGTGGGGGTTGTAGAGGGTGTGTGGTTTGGGTGCGGCTGCCGGAGCTCCGCCGTGGACCACCAGAGACCCACCGGTCTCATCTCTCTCTTTCTCTTGGACTTAACAGACATGTGTGTGTGTGTGTATTATTTTGAAACCATTGAGCAGGGTGGTTTTTAGGGTATTAATAGTTGGTTGTCACAAATGGTTTTAAACAAAACCATTTGTTTTGCAAATGGTTTTGTGGTATGTGTTGTCACCACAAGGGGAGGACAAGTGTCCTCCCTTGGTGACTCACCAAGGGGTGTCGGGCGGGTTCGTTAACGGGTGTCGGTTCCGTCTTGCGTCGCGTATAATATTATATTCCTCGTTAATTTAATTATGTAATTCACTGGTTCAGCTTCATATTCGTTTGTACCTTATTATTTTATTGACATAATAATTTTTAGACGCTAAAAATTTTGGGCCCTAGGTCCGGGGTATTGCATTCTCCCCCCATTACTGGAATTCCGTCCCCGGAATTCTTTTCGAGTTATCCGTTGGACATATCCAATATATCCCATACTCGGATTCAATGTTCGGGTCTATACACACGTACGTACTTAATTCTTTCCTTAAACCCGTTCATAATTTAGGTGATTCCACACTATGCCTCACGCTATGTTCAGGTTTTAAAACAAATGGTTCATACTATCGACAGACTAGTGTTGGTTCTTGATTTGATTCTCAATCTCATTTTCAAAGCATCATTGGTGCTTATATATAGGGTGTACCGCAGCTAACCCACCACACCAATGATACCTCGTTAATGTATTGAAAATCTCCCTAAAAAAACTTGGTAAAAGACGTATTTGTAAACGTACCTAGCCGAAAAATCCTATGTGTTTTTCAAAAGTTACTAGTCCTAAAAATCTATGTTTTAATGTTGGTTAACTTACCGAAATAGGGGTCCTACATCAGACTTATGTCCTTAGAGTTGTATGTTATTCTCACTGGTTTCTATGCCAAATCTTGTGGTTAATATTGTATATACCCTTGGTAAAGCTTATCGTACTCTTAAGTTTTCAAAATTTCTACGTGGGCAGGGTGAAATTGTTAAAGAACCTAAAAGATTTAGACGTCCAACTACAATATGTTGATCTTATCCGTTTTAAGGGGCACATAACCTTCCCTTTGGTGTTCTAGTTCTTGTTTACTCGTAAGGTCGGATTGCTTATTTTAAAGGATCTTACTATTAAATTTGGACTAAATTTTCTTATTCTTGCCAAATATTTCTTATAGTTGTTTTCACAACCACTTATACTCCCCCCGTTAGAACCCATCTTATATAATTTATCAGATTTCATTCTAATAACTCATTACTAAGTTACAAAGTTATAGAACTAATCCGAAAATCTTAACACTAATCTAGGGATACATAGGGTACTTAAAGTAACTGAACATGTATCAAACCTTAAGAATACCTCATTTGGTCGAATTATTACCCACTAAAATTTTTCCTACTATACTTAAATTGTATTATCTTATTTTTGTCTAATATCCCTTATAATTGTCATTACGAGTGCTTCCGCTCCCCCCGTTTGAGTCTACTTATGCATTACTAATATGTTTCATACGAGTGACTCATTATTACTCTTAAATCGTTACAGAACTAATCCGAATGTCTTGGCCCTAATATGAAGACAATATACGACAATAAAATTAACGGAACATGTATTAAATCTTACGGTTACCTCTTGTAGCGTTCAATCTTAGTCTCTTCGGGTCACCTGATCAACTATTCATGGTTTACGTGCTCCCTTATATATGGTTCATTGATGTTTCTATTGCCACTTGGGAGTGTTTTCTAAGACCTGATCGATGAATGCAAATTTATGATTCTATGTTTACGAATTCATGGATTATATATATGCCGGAATCATGCGCTAATAAAGCAGACAATAACTACTTGGTTGAAAGTAAGACTTATCGGATTATCCATTCGCTAAGTTGATCAAACCTTGCCTTGGTATCTCGGGTTCTTTTCTAATTGTTGCGCCAAGTCTTCGCGATGTACCTAGCTTCCATGATTAGTTCATGTTTTATTCACTAAATCATTTATAACTAATAGCGTTCATATAGATGTAAATAAAAATGAAAACAATTAGTATCATAATGATCATGGGGGCGTATACCTACCCTATATATATATATATATTAAAATTATAAATATAAAATTTAAAAACCAAATGAACACAAACAAACGAACACAAACGAACAAGTATAAACGGACATAAACGAACACCAACGAACACGTTACCGAACGTTCACGAACATAAACGAACAAATGTTGGGTCTGCTGACCTGGAGAAGAACAGATGATTGAAAGCCAAAATATACTAAGTGTTGATCCAGAATAAATAAAAGAGTTTACAAGAAAGCTTCCTCCAAAGAACTGCTGACTCCAAACTGCTGATGCTTAAACAACTGATACAAGACAACTGCTGCTGATGAAAGGTCTGATGAAGAAAGTCTGAAGAGCAAAAGTCTGATAAAGAACAAGTGCTGATCAAGATCTGAAGAACAAAGGTCTGTTGAACCAACAGCACTTTGGTTCAACAGATGTAAAGAAGACATCAGAGTTTATAGCTTAACAGAGTTTCCCTTCAGTAGTTTCAATGTAACAGTAGTTTATTGTTTATCAGATGTTGTAGTTTGTTAGTCAGTTAGGGGTCGCTTTCTAGGTGACGTCAGCTAAGTGATCATCAGAGGTTTGTACTTGTCTATAAATAGAACAGTACTTGTACTGTTCTATTGGTCACTCGTCATTCTCTCTAAGACAAACAAACTCTGAGTGATCAGGCTGAGGGGGAGCTATAATTGTACCTTTGTAATCTTTCAACTTTAATGAAAGCTTTCGATTGATAACAATTATACTCTATGTTTTGATTATTCTTTATTCCGCTGCACTTTCCATTTATACTTCATTCATATTACATCATTAATCAAAACAATCCAATACTCAGATCCTAACAATTGGTATCAGAGCTTGGTCAATTAAATCTGATCTAATCAATCAGTTTTATACACAGATCAGCTCACAATCATTGATATCGTTTGTTTGTCGGGTTAAAACAGAGTAATAGTTTATTTTCGTTTCAACAGTTAGTAAACAGACTTTGTTTTTGAAAAACCAAGAGAATGACTTCACTTAATCAAGATCCACACAACACTGGCACACACAACAAGCCACCGATGCTTGTCAGGTCAGAATACAACATCTGGCAGCGTCGAGTAGCTCATGTGTTAGCACAACAGAACACAGGGTGCTGGAAATCGGTAGTATTTGGACCACATGTTCCAATGGTACCGAGTGCCGAGGATCCAAAGATCCAAGTACCAAAGAGTGTTGAGAACTACTCAGAGCAAGATTTTCAAAAAATCGAGCTAGATGCCAAGGCTTTCAGCATAGTAGCCATGGCACTGCCGAATGATATCTATGCCGGTCTCTTGCACTGCAATAGTGCTAAAGAATTGTGGGATGCTCTTAAAGAACAATTCGGGGGAACTGATGATGTGATTGAAAACAACCGTGAAATACTTAACCAACAATATGAAACGTTTAGTCACATAAAAGGGGAGTCATTAACACAACAGTTTGAAAGGTTTAACTGTCTAATTAGTGAACTAAAACTGGTTGGTCTAACTTTTCCTAATTCAACACTGAATCATAGGTTTCTTAGATCACTTCAGGACAAATGGGACACTATAGCTATTGTTATGAGAAACTCTATCGGATTCAAAGACCTAACCCTGACCCAGCTTCATGGTAAGCTCCTGACTTATGAAAGGGAGCTTAACCAGAAAAAGAAGCTCCAGGACTCTGGCAAAGTGTCAGATGACTATGTATTTGGTAATACTGCACTGTTGGGTCAGGATGATGGTTCTGGAAGTAGTAAGGATCAGAGTTATGATCATTACATTGACATAACAACTGGTTTCAATAATGATTCTTACTCATCACCAAACAACTGTGCTTTCACAGCCAGTGGTGACATCCAGGCTTCTGATAATACATCTTTTGTGTACAATGACTTGCAATACATTGACCCCTTGGACCTAGAAGAAATGGACATCTTACATCAGGTTGCCCTGCTCAGTATTAGAACCAATAACTTCTATAAGAAAACTGGCAGGAGGTTCCCAGGTTTACATGGTGGGTCAAAGGTTGGGTTGGATAAATCAAAGATGAAGTGTTACAAGTGTCATAGAATGGGTCATTTTGCTAGGGAGTGTAGGAGTCAAAATGGAGTTCCTATGATCACCTATCCAAATCAAAGACCACAGACCAACACTTATCAGACCATCCCTAATGTACCTAATGTGCAAAACACTGCTCACTTTGCACAGACCCAAACCACTGTTCCTGTGCATTATGTCCAAACCACTGTTCCTCAGTATCACTATGTCCAAACACCTGTTGCTCAGGCCCCTGTGCCAATGACTGTTACTCCACCCTCTGCTCCTGCAGAGACCAGTCAACCAGGTCAACAGAGTTTCTTTACTCAAGGCTTTGTTGATTGGAGCAGTCTACCAGATGAGATAACAGATGACAACATGGCCCTAGTTGCCAACACTGAAAAGGATTTTTGTTTTATGGCACTAGAAACAATTGTTGAAGAGACTGATTCTGAGGAAGTGGTGTCTATGTCTGAAAATGTGACTGATGGTGTTGTTGGTGAGATTGTTTCAGCTGAAGAATCTGAAGTGGAGGTTGTGAATCTATCAGACCCCTGGGGTAGTGATGACTGTGACTGCCAGTGTAACTGTGCCTTGATGGCTGCTGCTAAGGTATCTCCTCAAATCTTAAATGACTTATGCTCAGATAAATGTATTGTAGCATTTGCTAAGATAAAAGAGGTGAATGAAAACTTTAGAAAGAAAATTTTGGATTCAGAAATTCAGGTTGAAAAATTAACAAAAGAGTTAAAATCAAAAATATCTGAAAAAGAGTCTGAAATCAGCAGTCTAAAACATGAAGCAAGCATAACCAAAGACCAGCTTCAGACTATGATAACAAAATATCATAGTTGTAAGAAGGAGCTTGAGTCCACCCAAGTTGAATGTCAGAAATGGGTGGAATCATCAAAGGGATTTGAGATGATTGTCAACCAACAATCCAAAAGTCATGTGAAATTTGGGTTTGGTTTTAAAACCACTGATCAAGTTTCACAAACCACTGACAAAAAGGAACCACAGTTGGTTGAGGTCATCCCTACAAACTCAAAAGGTCAAGAAATCAAGGTTACTGAACCCAATGGCAAGAAAATCATTCTTGAAAAGTTGGAAGGTACACCCTCATTTGATGAAATTGAAAAATATCAATTCAAACCAACATGGTCAGATGAGTGTGAAGTCCTTGAAAATTTCAAACCAATGACCTTCAAAACCTCTGATGGCAAAATGGCACCACAGGCCAAGGTTATCCCTCTAGTAAGTCTTCCAACAGATGATGAAACATCTGTTGAAAAGAAGAAAGAAAAAGGGAAAGCCAAGAACAACTTGTTTTGTGATTTTTGTGAAAAGAAGAACCATGTCACCAAAAACTGTATTCTTCTAAAAGCATATGACATCAACAAAACAACAAGTTTAAATGATTCAAAATCTAAAGAATGTGCAATCTGCAAGAAAAAGAATCACAAAACAAAAGAGTGCTTATATCTCAAAAATTTTGATGAAAAGATAAAAGAGTATAAAGCTAAAACTCTGGATAGTCAAGTGATAAGTACTTCAAAAGGAAAATCCAAACAGACTTTTGAATCAGTCCAAACATCTGTTACCCAAAGTCTGAACAAAAACTCTGCTCCCAGAGAGGTTCAGGTAACAGATGCTCCACCTGTTAACAGATTACCAAGAGGATATGGACAACCCACTTGTCATCGTCTGCCACATGTTTATGATGAGCCCAAGAGGCCTTCAAAACCAAAAGTGAACAGACATCCTCATGGTTTTCAACAACTGATTGGAAATGATCAAACATCTGCTGGACCAAGTGTTGACATACAAGCACTGGCAAATGGTCAACTGCAGCTGTTGAATCTAGTTCAAAAGCTAGTCCAAACCACTGATCATTCTCCACAACTTAAGGCTGAGACAACTAAGGACCCATCCAAAGCCAATTTGGCTTTGGACACTCACCAAAACTAAAATCCTTACTGATGTGCAGGGAGCTTCTGCTTGTTTAGACAGTTTATGGTATGTAGATAGTGGAGGCTCCAGGCACATGACTGGATGTAGAGCCCTTCTTCTGGACTTTCTTGCTCATGGAGGGGGTGATATATCCTTTGGTAATGATTCTAAAGGTAAAGTGTTGGGTTCTGGTACTGTCAAAGCAGGGAGACTTAAGTTTGAAAATGTTAATCTAATAGACAATCTAAAATTTAATCTACTTAGTGTATCACAAATGAGTGACAAGGGCTTTGGGTCATTCTTCACTAAGCAAACATGTAAGATTGTTGGCCCAGAGGCTGTAGAAAAGATTAACACCATCATTGCTGAGAGCAAAGCACAACTTGTTGCTCACAGAAGTGGCAATGTGTATGTGGTTGATATGTTGAAGGATAATCCTACTGCTAATGTTTGTCTGTTCTCAGCTGCCTCTACCAAAGAGACAGAACTGTGGCATAGGAGACTTGGTCACACCAACCTTCAAACTATCAACTCTCTCTCCAAACAAAACCTTGTCAGAGGTTTACCATCAAAAGATTTCAAATGTGATGAGCATTGTGTTTCCTGTTTAAAAGGTAAACAACATAAAAGCTCTTACAAATCCATTGATGAGTCCAAAACCAGTCAGTGTTTACAAATGTTGCACATGGACTTGTTTGGCCCTGTAAAAATCATGAGTCTAAGAAGGAAAAGATTTTGTCTTGTCATAGTTGATGATTTTTCTAGGTTTACCTGGACTTACTTTTTACACTCTAAAGATGAGACTGCAGGTATTTTGAAGGACTTTGTAACCAAAGTTGAAAAACAATATGACTTGCCAGTAAAAGTCTTTAGGAGTGACAATGGAACAGAGTTTAAAAATAAGGAGTTAGATGATTTCTGTGTGTCAAAAGGGATTGTAAGGCAGTACAGTATCCCAAGAACACCAGAGCAGAATGGGGTGGTTGAAAGGAAGAACAGGACTCTCATTGAGGCTGCAAGAACAATGCTAGCAGATTCTGGTTTACCTCTGTCCTTTTGGGCAGAAGCTGTAAATACTGCTTGTTATGTTCAAAACAGAGTTTTAATCAACCCTAGACATCAAAAGACTGCTTATGAAATTCTGTTTAAAATCAAACCACTGATATCATTTTTCAAAGTCTTTGGCTGCCCATGTTTCATTTTAAATCTTAAAGATTCCATTTCAAAATTTGCAGCCAAAGTGGATTGTGGATATTTTCTGGGGTATTCTTCTATTTCAAAGGCCTATAAAGTGTTTAACACAAGGACTAAAACAATAGAAGAAACTCTGAATGTAAAGTTCAATGAACTTTCTTCTTTAAAAATCCCAGCAAACCCTGCTGAGTTGTTTGATTTAGATAAATTCAAATTTGAAGATATTACTGTCAAAACTAACCCTGCAGGTACTCCACAATCTTCACAACAAGATTACAGAATAGATGTTGTGGTTCCAGACCACTACAAAGTCTATCATGTATCAGAGGAAGCAGTGGTTCAAAACAACTGTCAAAACTCTGTCACAGCTGAGTCAGCCACTGTTGGCCAGTCTTATCTTCAAACCACTGATTCACCCAGCCAATTCACTGCTCAATCATCTGTTGACAAGAGTCAATCATCTGTTGACAAAAGTCAGTCCAATCTTACACCACTTGGACCCATTCCTCCACCTCCATTTCAAACATCTGTTGCCTCTTCAGAAGTGCTAACAGATGTTATGTCAACAGAGTCTCCAAACCTCTGTCCTTCACCACAAAATGCCATCATACCATATCAGGGAGATTTAATCTACCTAAGAGCTCATCCACCAGATCAAATCATTGGCAACATCAGAGAAGGTGTGCTCACAAGGAGCCAATCTTCAAACATTTGTCTTTTTGCAGGCTTTCTATCCCTTACACAACCTGTCAAGTACCAAGAGGCACTGAAAGACAACAGTTGGGTAGAAGCCATGCAAGAAGAACTCCTTCAGTTTAAAAGACAACAAGTATGGGAACTTGTACCACTGCCTAAGGATGTCTGTCCTATTGGCACAAAGTGGGTCTTCAAAAACAAAACTGATGAAAGGGGTATAGTTGTCAAGAACAAAGCCAGGTTAGTGGTTCAAGGCTTCAGACAAGAAGAGGGTATTGACTATGATGAAACCTTTGCCCCTGTAGCAAGGCTAGAGGCAATCAGACTTTTCTTAGCCTTTGCTGTCAACCACAACATTAAGGTGTTTCAGATGGACATCAAGTGTGCCTTCCTATATGGCAAAATTCAGGAGGAGGTCTATGTATGTCAACCACCTGGTTTTGAAGACACATTCCATCCTGATCATGTCTACAAGCTTAACAAAGCATTGTATGGACTCAAACAAGCACCAAGAGCCTGGTATGAAACTCTCTCTACTTTTCTCTTATCCATTGGTTTCACTAGAGGTAAAATTGATAAAACCTTGTTTTTAAAATGGAAAGGAAAAGATTTAATGATTGTTCAAATATATGTGGATGACATCATTTTTGGATCCACATGTAATAAAATGTGTGAGGAGTTTAGGGAACTCATGACAGCAGAGTTTGAAATGAGTGCTATGGGTGAACTTCAGTGCTTTCTTGGTCTCCAAGTAAAGCAACTGCAAAATGGTACTTTCATTCATCAAAACAAGTATGTGAAAAACTTGTTAACAAAATTTGAGATGAATGATTGTAAGCCATGTAGTACACCCATGAGCACTGTCAAGCCACTCACTGATGATGAAAAGGATGAACTTGTTGATCAGACACATTATAGATGCATGATTGGGTCTTTATTGTACTTAACAGCATCCAGGCCAGACATTATGTTTGCAACCTGTGTGTGTGCTAGATCTCAGGCTTCTCCTAGAAAGTCTAACCTTATTGCTGTGAAAAGGATCTTCAGATACCTAAAAGGTGCTCCCACACTTGGTATCTGGTATCCTGCTAATGGAAACATTGAGCTTTCAGGTTATTCAGATAGTGATTTTGCTGGCTGCCATACCACAAGGAAGTCCACATCAGGAGGGTGCCAGTTTCTAGGGAATGCCTTAGTCTCTTGGCAAAGCAAAAAGCAAGCAGCTGTTTCAACATCCACTGCTGAAGCTGAATACATTGCTGCTGCAAGCTGTACAGCCCAACTTATGTGGCTTCAAAATCAACTACTGGACTTTGGGATAACAGCACTTAGGACTCCACTCATGTTGGATAGCCAAGCTGCTGAAAATATCATCAAAAATCCAGTCTCCCATTCAACCACCAAGCACATAGATATCAGACATCATTTTGTCAGGGATAGCTATGAAAAAGGTTTGATTTCTCTGCACCATGTTCCAACAGAGGATCAGTTGGCAGATGTGCTGACAAAAGCTTTAGACACATCTACCTTCACAAATCTGATCTCTCGAATTGGAATGTTAAACATGGATTAAAAACAACAAAAATGTTTTCAATAAAACATTAAAATGTTTTCAGAAAATCAAATTTTGCTAAAATAACACTTTGGTTGAAAAATCTGTTTTAAAACCACTGATTCAGATAAAACAACCACTGTTTTATTAAAACCACTGTTAGTTGAAAAATCTGTTTCAAACATCTGATCAGGTAAAACAACCACTGTTGGTTGAAAAATCTGTTTCAAATATCTGATCAGATAAAACAACTGTTTTCATCAGTCTTTTGGTTAAACAACAGAGGTTGGCAACAGAGGTTTAACAAAACAGCTGTCTGCCACCAGATGTTTCAACCATCAGATGTTTGCCACATCAGCGGTTTCACCAGAGCCTATAAAACCCTGTTATTTCCCCCAACAGCAGTTTTACTGTCTCATTGTATTCAAAATACTAAAAACCGCTTTCGTCTTCCTCATAACCCTCAATCAAAAATCCTTGCTTTCATAATCAAAATCCATTAAAATGGAACTCCAAACAAAAGCCACTCACAATTTCCTTCCATATTTGGTTAAAACCGAAGACAACACACCATTTCATTCCACCATTGACATCATCAATAACTCGAAATATAAAAATATTCTTGTTGCTGATGCCCCCATTCACCTAGAAACACTCCAAGAATTTTGGGCAACTGCTGAGGTTTTATACCAAGACAAAAAGCCTACGTCCATAATTTCAAAAATTGGAGCCACCAGTATCGCCATAACCCCTGAGATCATCTCCACTACCTTCTCACTGAACGACTTGTCAGGTATGGAAACCTTTCCAAAAACAGAGCTTCACACTGAGTTTCAAGAGAGGGGGTATGATGCTCAAATGACTGGTTCCACACTATATAAAAAGTTTTTCCCACCAGTCATGAAATTTTTCTTCCATACCCTCCTCCTCTGTGCCTCTGCCAAGACTACATCCTTCAATGAAATCCCATTGAGGATACAATACTTGGGATATGCTATGTTGTCAGACTCTGACTTCAACCTATCTCAGGGATTGTTTTCAGACTTGGTATCAAATGTGAAAGCCATAAAATCTGGCTCAAACAATGCTTTTCTGCTCTACCCTAGAATTCTAAGTGTAATTCTACAAAAGCTTTTACCTGAAAAGGATTTTCAAAAGGGAGAGTCATTTAAAATGAAAAGTTTAACTGATGAAACTTTTACTAGAATGCTGGGTTCTTCAACCCAAGAAAAAGCACAAAAAGTTCAAAAAGTTTCCAAAACACAACCAAAGAGGACAAAGACAACAACTGTTGTTGAAACCTCTGTTGGTGAGCCCACTGCTCCTGGTGATCATGGCACTTCATCCAGTGCTGTGAAACCCACACCAGCCACCAAAAGAAAACGTCCATCCACCAAAACAACCACCAAAACCAAAAAGGGACTTCTGGAAGATGAGATACCAGAAGCTAACCCTGTTGCATCACCAAAGCAACATGAAACCACTGTTGTTACTTCCTCACAACAGTTGGAGATATCTCAACCCAAGCAAACTCCTCAAGCTTCCTCACAAAAGGAACTTGTTGTAAGCCAAAGGGAACCTCAAACTGAGGCATATGAGTCACTTGATCATATGTTTACAAGCCCATCTCCCAGGGCTAATCAGCTTCTTACTCCACCTACATCACCACCACATGTCCCACAAACAATGCAACCCCTGTTTGAGGCTATTGATAAAACTCAGGACAACCCCAGTTCCTCTCAATCACCTGTTACTGAGAGTATGCCACTACCAGTGACTGGGGCTGAGGAAAATCAATCAGCCATCCCACAAACAGATGAGGAGGTTATACTCACAGAAGTACATGTTACTTCTGATGAGGTTTCAAGAGAAGCAGCCACTACTGCTGTTGAGACCATTGTCTCACAGCAGGACAGTGGTTACATTGCTAAGACTTCCTTGAAGGCAACAACTGTTGAAGACACAATTGTGTCTCCAAAAACAGTTGGAAGTCCCCAGAACCAAGACCAAGGGGCAGCAGGTTCTTTCTCCATGGACTCACCTCCTAGGACTGAACCAGCTAAAACTACCTCTGGTAGGGACTCAGATGATCCTATTAATTTAGGTGATGAGTCAAAACTACAAGAATTGACGGATAAAGTTCAAAACCTTGAATCCTCTGTTGCTGACATCAAATCTGATGTCAAGTCAATTTTGGAAACATTGAATAACTTTACAAAGAGTCAACCATCAACTGCTGATGTTGCTAATGAGCTATGGAAATCTGTTTCCCCCATCATCATAGCTCATCGAAAATTAGCAGATCAGACACAGGAAACCTACATGACTTTGATCAGAAACATGGTTGATGCCAGATTCAATGATACAAAGGCTGATATCAAGGTGATCAAAGACCACTTGCTGAAGACCACTGGCTCTGCCCCTACCACAATTCTCAGAGATGAAGATGATGATGAATTCACTGCTGATGATGCCAAAAAGGGGGAGAGTGGCAGAGATAGGCTACCAAAACTAAAAACACAAAAAGGGAAGAAGCCAACTGCTGACAAACCAGGGTCACCCAAATCAGCTCCACAAACACAACAACCAAATGTTCAGTTCCCTGTCTCTGAACCAGCTCCAGCATCAAAGGCAAAAGAAGTTGACACTTCAGCTAATGAAAGAGCTGAAAAGGCTGCTGAAGACAAAATGAAAAGGGCTGACACATTGGAGGTAAAGGCAGAGAGGTTGGTACAACTGAAAAAGGAACAGCAACAGGAAGTGGAAGATGTGAGCACTTCAAAGAGAAGGAAAATGCCAGCCAAACACACTAGAAAACCACCTTCCAAATTAACTGCTGAAACTCCTGTTGTACAAACACCTGTTACCACAACCACTGCTCCACAAACCACTGCCACCACAACCTCTGTTACCCAAACCACTGCACCTAAAACAACTGAAACTAAAACCACTGCTAAAACACCTGCACAACCCAAACCAGTAACCAAACCAGTCACTAAACCAACCACAACTCAACTAACTCCCAAACCTACTCCAACACACACCACTACCAAACCTACTTCAACACAACCTAAAACCCAAACAACTGCTGGTTCCACAAAAGGACCAACAGATGTTTCTCAATCCACTGCTACATCCTCATCCTCACCCAAAATCTTGTATAGCAGAAAAAGGAAATCCACATTTGTTATACAAGATGAAAACATCCATAACACACCACCTAACACCCCAATCTCATCCACACCAGTCAATGCCATTCCACTCTCATCATACTCACCACACACTGACCAATTCAGATCACACAGACCACCACCAACCATCACCCCATTGGCTGAGAAGTATCCCCTTGAGTTGGATTTAATCAAGGGGGAACTTCAATCCTTCTATAATACTGATCAGCCATCAGAAAGATCCTTCCCATCTCTTAAAGGCTTCCCTGTTCCACTCAACATAGACACATATCTCAAATACAAGGGTGAACAGGCTGATGCTGTCATCAAAGAGAAGTGCAAAGGGAAGGATGACAGGACTGCTCAGGGCATCCATTCAGCAGAGCTTAGCAAACTCAGAAGGATTGAAGACTATGCTAAGACCCTGAGCAACTCCATGTCAACCATGCCTCTCAGCAGACACTTGGAGATGGAAGTAAGGGATTCACTGCTGGAACAGATCTTGGCATCCAAGCCTTATAAAGCAACAAAGAATCAATTTACAGGCTGGACCACACATGCTCTAAGAGAAGAACTAATCAGAATAGAGAATATGGCCAAGAATCCTCCTGCTAAGGTCTCTGCTCCTGATTTCAAAAAGGGGAGAGATGAAGCTAGAGCCTTGAAATTCAGAAGAATGAGACAAGAGCTTGTAGCTGCTAAGTATGGAGAGATGAAATCTGTTGCCAGATGGTCAGAGATCAGGCTAATTGAGACATATAAAAAGCTTGAACAAGAAAGAAAGACCAATCCTGATCTTCCAAGAAAACCAGTGTATGATGATGCTCCCAAGAAACCTTCTCAGGCCTTCACATTAGACAGTTTACTGGAAACTTCAGATCTTACCATTGCTGCTAGAAGACAATTTAAGAAGCAAAAAGAAATGACTGAAGAAGAAACAAGACAATTCACTGATACTTATGTGAAAGAGGGGATCTTGAACCAAATCAGATCTTTTTCTGATCCTGTGTCAGACAGGCTCAGAGAACTCATTGGAAGGCCACCATCACCAAACTCATCCAAAATAAAGATGCATCCCAGTCACTCCTCTGATTCTAAAATTCTAAAATGGAAGTCTGATAAAGAGACCCATGAATTGACATTGCTCAGATCAGATGGTAGTATTCAGAAGTTGAGCATGGATGAGGCACCTGGCCTAAGTGCTGAAGATCTCCAGACACTTCTAAATTTGACACTGGATAGAGATGCTGAAGACCTCTTCTCTCTGCACTTTGAATTGCAACTAAAAGGGCAAATTAGAGAAAGTCTGATGAGGAATAAAGATCAAGAATAAAGCAAAGTTTTGGCATCATCTGTTCTAGGGGGAGATTGTTGGGTCTGCTGACCTGGAGAAGAACAGATGATTGAAAGCCAAAATATACTAAGTGTTGATCCAGAATAAATAAAAGAGTTTACAAGAAAGCTTCCTCCAAAGAACTGCTGACTCCAAACTGCTGATGCTTAAACAACTGATACAAGACAACTGCTGCTGATGAAAGGTCTGATGAAGAAAGTCTGAAGAGCAAAAGTCTGATAAAGAACAAGTGCTGATCAAGATCTGAAGAACAAAGGTCTGTTGAACCAACAGCACTTTGGTTCAACAGATGTAAAGAAGACATCAGAGTTTATAGCTTAACAGAGTTTCCCTTCAGTAGTTTCAATGTAACAGTAGTTTATTGTTTATCAGATGTTGTAGTTTGTTAGTCAGTTAGGGGTCGCTTTCTAGGTGACGTCAGCTAAGTGATCATCAGAGGTTTGTACTTGTCTATAAATAGAACAGTACTTGTACTGTTCTATTGGTCACTCGTCATTCTCTCTAAGACAAACAAACTCTGAGTGATCAGGCTGAGGGGGAGCTATAATTGTACCTTTGTAATCTTTCAACTTTAATGAAAGCTTTCGATTGATAACAATTATACTCTATGTTTTGATTATTCTTTATTCCGCTGCACTTTCCATTTATACTTCATTCATATTACATCATTAATCAAAACAATCCAATACTCAGATCCTAACAACAAACGAGACCTATGTTCATGTTCGTTCGTTTAACTTAACGAACGAAATTTCTTGTTCGTCTTCGTTCATTTGTTAAACGAACGAACGCAAACGGACTTCTTGCCGAACGGTTCATGAACTGTTCGCTGAAAGTTCAGTTCGTTTACAGCCCTACGCATGACTAAAAATCAAGCTTTTAGGCCCATAACATCCATACCCAATCACTAACTTTATTTTACAAAATAACTGGTAATTATACCAATGCGCGACTACATCGCAAACACAGAATGGATTAGTCAAAGCGTCACGTAACCATCGGGCGATGCACAACAGACACATTCCATAATCGAAAGGATTAGTCCGTGTGTTGTATCATGCGCTAACCATACGAAAACGAATGCTATACTTGTTGATAATGGCTTCAACTTGTTGGAGGACGATTAAATTCGAATCTTTTAAGCTATTTCTCGACCCCATCAACTGGAAAACGTAACTTTTGCTTATTTATAAAAGAAAATACACTGGTAGTGAACAATAATGAGCTCCTATAAGATATTTTGAGTAATTCAAACAAAAATTACAAAATAATTAAGAAGTTGATTATAGCACATATAAGTACGAATCACCAAACCTCACAATTTACCTATTTTCCAATCAAGTGAACTCTTTGAGAAGAATCTTGCAGCTCCCGTACACCGGACGCCGGCGATGGCGAGCATCACGATGATGGTAACCCTACTTAAGAGATATGTACCAGTACGCGCAATCGCGCACACACACGACTCGCGCGTGGCCCATCTCACACATGAACCTTGATAGAATAATCAAAGGAAGCTTTTGTGGGGCCCGCGCGTTACCTAGGACGTGACAGCTGTAGAGAGAGAATGAAAGGGACATCCAGCCAAGCAAAGGACTACATTCCCTGCTACATGATCTCCTGCCACCAGCAAGGACAGAAAGGATGAGTTAAAAGGACAGTTGGCCAATTAGAGAAGGACAACGCAAATTCCCTCAACGGCTTCCCCTGTGGGGCCCGCACGAATGGGCTGTCAATCATTACCAACTCAAGAGCTCAACCTAGGATCACTATAAATACCCCTTCTTTCCATGGAGAAAGGGTTAGCAATTCTCATGCTCAAACACATACACATTGTAGTAGCTCAAGTTTTGTAGAAAGATTGGTGGAAGTATTAGTCCAGTGATACTCATTGTTAGTCCTTGTAATCGTCACACAAGCATTAATAAAATCTCTTCATATCTCCTTTATATTTCAAGTATTGTTTGGATTGGTGTTTCTTCATTGGTGCCATCCGATGGAATGCAGATGTGCAACTGTAGCATCTTTCACCTTATATAGGTTGAGCAATTAATGATCCTTGAAACTTGGGCACGATAGTTGCACGACGACCTAACTAAACAGCGACATGTGGATGAAAGAGAAAAATGGCGGCACTTATCTGAAAAAGCAGTTGACACAGACTATCTGTCTGCCCCAAAACGTCGATTCTTACTCATTTCAAAGAAAAACGTGCCACAACATTTATTAATGGCAGCGCATATTCGAGGACCGCAAGCCGCTTCCCTCATAAGAAGTACCCGCATAGATAAACACAATAAGAACAAATTTTATAAAGCCTATCACCCTCTGCGCAAACACAAAGGATAATAGACTGGGGGACATGAAGAGATATGTACCAGTACGCGCAATCGCGCGCAAACACGACTCGCGCGTGGCCCATCTCACACATGAACCTTGATAGAATAATAAAAGGAAGCTTCTTTGGGACTTGTGCGTTACCTAGGACGTGACAGCTGCAAATAGAGAATGAAAGGGACATCCAGCCAATCAGAGGACTACATTCCCTTCTCCATGATTTCCTGCCACCAGCAAGGACAGAAAGGATGAGTGAAAAGGACAGTTGGCCAATCAGAGAAGGACAACGCGAATTCCCTCAACGGCCTCCCCTGTGGGGCCCGCACGAATGAGCTGTCAATCATTACCAACTCAAGAGCTCAATCTAGGATCACTATAAATACCCCTTCTCTCCATGGAGAAAGGGTCAGCAATTCTCATACTCAAACACATACATATTGTAGTAGCTCTAAGTTTTGTAGAAAGATTGGTCGAAGTATTAGTCAGTGATACTCGTTGTTAGTCCTTGTAATCGTCACACAAGCATTAATAAAATCTCTTTATATCTCCTTTATATTTCAAGTATTGTTTGGATTGGTGTTTCTTTACCTACCATATGCGGGTGCGTCAACGATCAGAATTTAATGAATCTTCATATGAGAATTCGGCTGGCTTCGAATCAAGGTTCTGGATTTTGGGGTTTTGAAGGCGGTTTTTTCTAGATTTGGGGGTTTCTTCTTCATATGATGATAGTATTTTGTAAAATTGTTTTCAGACGTCGGGTTACATACGGATTAAAGCAGTTAACTGGAAATCTAAGCAACAAATAAATAAATAATCATGATTCGAATCTTTGAGGGTAGAAGAACCTTTCTACGAAAATGGTAGCGTATTTTAATAATGACCAATTTGGCAAATGGGCAATCATTGTGTAATCAATTACTTAGAAACTTTTTCTTGCACCATCACCCCTCCATTTTTAGAGCACCATCTCCGGTAACCAAATACCACCTCGCTATTGATACTGTCTCTATGATGTCTCTTCTCTATGCAAAACCCACGAGATGTTTTGCAGTGAACACAAATGTGGCCTAAACACTAGACTCTGAGCTACGCGAGGGAGTTGGAGCGCATTGTTTGATACGTTGAATCGAATGTTTCTCGATTTTGAAAAAGTTGTTATTTGCATTTTGTAACTTCTCCTTTGTAGCTTAGTCTTGATCCCATTTGCATTGAGATATGAAGTTCAATGTTAAGCCACAAAGAGTGTTATACATATAGTATTACACCCACTTTAAACATCCCAAAGATAAGTAGTATATATGTTCATGGTTGAAATATTTAAGTTTAAGGGTACTTGACTCACTAGTGCGAACACACACTCGCTTAGGCAAGTCTTACATCGTCCAGTTTGGTGGAGGGAGCTGGATGAGAAAGAATGCAAGACCTCAAATACCATCAACATATATTGGACGTATTAGCTGTAGATGAAATGAGAAATTTACAGTTACATGTGTTTAGGAATGAGTGTATTGTCTTAAAACCCAGATAGATCAACATACATGTTCATTGGTTGCACCAATCTTAAAATTGGATGATGTTATAATCAACGAAATTTGCTATTTAGATATCCTAGAAATGAAACTGAGAGATGCAAAAGTTTCAAAGGTGAGAATCAATTGCTCGCTTACCCACTATCCAGATGTAATTTGGTTTTTATTCGCAAGTAAATAATTAAAATAATGTTTCTTTAAATCATCATGTTTCTTATTATGAGCACTTGTGTCTCTGTTTACATTTTGAAACACATATGCAAGCTACATGAATCTAGAGATGGCACTTGGACCGGTTTATCAGCAACAAGGTAATCCGAGTACCATAGTCGTTTATAAAATCATGTTCTCACACCTGGCTTAATACCCATCGAGTATATGTCAAGCGATTATCCGTTAAGTATCAGGTTACTTGTTACTCTGTTAAAAACTAACCATAGGGATTTCCATATACATTTCACATTATTTTATATTATATAGAATTCTATTACCCAAGTGAATTAGAAATGTAATAACTAAAAACTAGTTAATAAGTAGATTATGCTATTATCCATTTACAAAAGAAAATAACAATAGAATAATTTGTTATCGACATTATTCATCTAAACATGTTTCTGGTATCGAGTCGTATATCATTTGATACCATATTCGTGAAAGTTTTGTTTGATTAATTCCATAACCAAATACTCGCTCTGTTGCTCGTCTCAAGCATCTCGACTCCTATGCACTTCGAGTCCAGTCCGTAACTTATTATTAAACCAAATCATGAATATTATAAGTGATGTGCCTGGTTTTAGTAATTATAAAGATACCATTTTCCCGGTGCCAAAAATTTGGTGTTTTTATTCCAAAACATTGGTTTTGAGAAAAAAAGATTAATTTTTACTAAACCTTTAAACAAGTTTTAAATTTATAAGTAAACGATAATTAGTTAGAAACTAAAACCAACACATAGGCAGAGAACCTGACGTGTATAGTATAGTTTTCTAGGGTAAACACCGAGTATCGTATTCCTAAAGAACACACTTTCCTATACTCCACCTTTCATCACATTAATTAATTGAGTTTGAAAAAGAAAATAAAATCGAGGGATTCTAGAAGAAAATTGGTTTTTGAAAAAGGTTTTGGTTTGAAAATAAAAAGATAAAAATAGTAGGGATAGTAAATATGCACATCTCGGGGACCCTCCGTATAAGTAGTCAATTTTATTATAGTAATAGTATTAAGTTTAATTATTGGTGAGTAGGACATGGGTCAACGGTCCCTTCAGAGTTGGGGATGAGAAAAGAAATAAATAAGGGATGACGTTCTGGCAACTCTATGGGTCACGCATAGGGGAAGTGTACGAGTCCCCATAAAAGTGTCTTCGGACTACTGGCCCGTAAGTCGTCATTCTCCTATTGACAATGCGGTCTTGTTCCAAGTCGCATGTCATGCAACTCTTTGGAAAGTTTGGCTCCGAGTTTTGAAAGAAACGGCACCACTGATGAGTGGTGTGTCCAAGGTGCGATTACCGCATAACTCTGAAGACTTGTATTATCACCGTTTGAGTCCTGCATGTCAGGTACTTCCCAAACCATCGCCAAGCCACTCGTTTAAGCACTGGTCCTCTAATTCATCTTCTTAAATTATAGTAGAGTCTTGGCCCGCCTCACTTTGCTCTCGCTTTCCTTATCGAAATATCTCTCTTACAGTCAACCCCCGCGACAGCGTACCCCCTACCTAGGAGACGACTTTTGAACACCGAAGAGTCTCTCTTACATTCAACATGAGGGACCACGTATCCTCCATTGGTTAACGGCTTTATACTAACGAGAACTAGATAAAGTATTCTTGTTTTATTTATCTTAAAAGTGACAACTTAATAATTTATTGATTTGATAAATTTAAGTTTGGTTTAGTGATCACGTGACAAACCCAGCCCATAAACTCCCGAGATGAATGAAGACCTTAACAAAGGTGGAACATAATCTTAAGGGTTTGCAATCCGAAGATCACTGGTGCACCCGTAGGGAATCCTCCTTTTTTCAAGAAAATCATTCATACATCTGGTAAGAACCAGAAACGTGTCACTCAGATCTGGTGCACTTCAGAAGCCATTGCTTAGAATCCGGTTTAGATATCAGAAACCCCAAGGATCTGTCTCACTACCGGTTTCCTTGCCTTGGATCTAGCTCGAGACTACCAGAAGCCGTACGAACCCCATGATAGTTTATTTTATTATTTAAGTTAAGGTTGTTTTAGATTTATCAAGTTAGTTGAACCTGTCACAAAGATAAACAAACAAGATATAGTTAAAAAGATAAACACACCGAATAACTAAAAATGAACTACTACTAATAATAAAAGTCTACAAATCGAAATGGGTTCAGAGATAATAGAAAGATACAACCATAATGAATGATCAACACAAGAATATGGCTGCTCATAGACAAGCCTTCCATCTTCTTGTTGCTATGTATCTAATGCAATCCTCACGACCCTCGATGTTTCATTGCATGATCTACTTCTACGATTCCGTTCTCGGTCATGATAATCAAGGTAAGATGAGGCCTAACCTTGGTGGGATGTTATGATGGCCCTAAGGCCTCCCACAAGACCCCAAGATCTCTAGAAGTATCTTGGAAGTCGGCATAAGAAGGCACAAGAAGGAATGGCAAATGATTGAGGTGAGCTTGCTATTTATAGAGCTGCCAGGGGGTGCACGGCCGTGCACAGGGAGTGGCACGGGCGTGCTGTCTGCCCCACGTACGTTATGTTGCTGCAGATCTGTCTTGTCTGTTCTTGCTGTCTTGCACGGGCGTGCATGTTGTCAGACTTGGTTTCCTTGTCTCCCAAGTTGGCTGCGTTGTCTTCTAGGGTGCGTGACCTCCTAGCAAGTGAGCATGGGCATGCTTGGTCAACCCCGGGTCAATTTGGTCATCATTTAAGTCCTGAAAAGGTCGTTACACATACGGGAAACATGCTGCGAGTCTCGTATCCTCAGGAATCTCCGATTTTAGCTGTTTTTACTCTAAAATCACTTGTTTTCGGTTTGGAGCTCCAATTTCCTGAAAAACACAAATAGGAATGATTAAGTAGCTATAATCATTAATTTTAGCTCAGTTTTGCCCTATTATGAGACTATTTATGCATGTTTTATATGTGTAAATGATGGCACATCAATGAGCGCAAATGAATTGAGTTGAACATGAGCTCACCTATGCACATAGCTCATGAACACAGTCAAGCTCTGTATATGAATCTAGATCTCGAACTCGTTTAAACTAGCCCCATTGCAAGGTTTTACCTTTTAACAAGCCCATTTTGAATAAATCAAAACAACCGTAGAAAGTAGTATTTTAAAAAGCTTACCAAGTGTTCACATCGCCAATTTGATAATACAAGGTTTAAAGTGCGTATCTAACCCTTTTCTCCATTCCTCTATATATTAAAGAAGAAAGACTATTAAGTACACCAACCTACCTTGCTAACTGAACCCCATCTATTTGCAGACGTGCATCAAAATTTTAAAACTTTGTTTAGTAAAACCTTTTTAAATTCGTAATGAGTGTTGTTTTTTGTTTTTTTAGGGATAAACATTTGGTACCGGGTACTTGAACCGAAACGGTATTTTCGGTACCGGTATAATGATATTTTTCTTTGTTGTGGAGAAATGAACCGGTATTGTCTTAATATCTGAAAGAATATGGTACCAAATCCATGCGTGGATAAGGTCAACCCATATCCTATAAAGCCTTAAATGACAACTAAAGAGTACCTGATAGTGCGCATGCAACATCTAATACGCCAAGTAAGCTTGGCGCAAGCTGCAGCTGCACATCACATGTCATCAACTTGGCTTTAGAAAAAACTACTAAGGCAAGACGCGCATTATCACACATGCGTATGACCATGAGACAAATAGTACAAAAGGACGATTGTGTACGAGCCAAACAGAGCCAAGGGACGTGTGCCGAGAATGTGGTGCACGTCCAGCCAATCAGAATGCTTCAGCAAGAAGATTCTACCACCAAATGACGTGTGGCCAATCAGAGCACGCCAACGCTGGACAGTTAACGTCCCACGATCGTGCTGGGCATAGAGGGAACAACAAATACTGTACCAGCGTTGCTCAACCAATCAGATTGTAAGAAGTCACGTCACCAACAACCTCCACTAACCCACAACTCCTTTACGGGCTCTGTAGCAAGAAATAATGGTCAACACTATTCAACTAATCCGAGGCCTCAGACGTATGGCCACTCTCGTAGTGACACCTGTCCACAACGAACGTCCACTAACGGTGTTGTGCCACGTGGTGCAGGTTAAGGCGGTACCACATTCTCCTTTTCTTATTGGTTTATCCATTATTTGTCTTATACTAATATTGGGCCGGTGTAGAGGAGGTACCCCTAGCTGGGCTGGTCCATTTCAGGTTAAGGGTTGGTGATGTTGGCCTATGTAAATTGTATTTAAGGAAGACTTCTTCTCCTTAAATATAACACTTTTATCTAACCTTAAAATTACTTGCTTAGAGTGCCAACACCATTTTGTGTCTGTAACACAAAAAGTAATTCTTAGTAGTCACCTCAATACTCCAGTTATTTTCTTTTCAGGTTACATTCATCTTCCAGCCTTAGGCGTTTAGCGAAGGTTAAACCCTGTGGAATCATTGGTCTTGCTATCCTTAACCGGGGGTTAGACCATTGTTTCTTCAATATTAGTACAAATCCCGTATTCGTTTTTATAGTTTTCTCATCGTGACAATATAAAATCCATTAAAATTAAAGTTCTATTAGCAATAAAGCATTTATTCAGACATTCAGTAACATTATCCTTTTTGTTTTAATACGTCGGAGTTCAAACCGCGTCTCGCGCACGGATAACTATTACTCTAGTTTAAAGTTTAAACAAGTAAACCGCAACCCCATGGATATTTTTATTGTTGATATTTCCTTAAAAACTGGTAGATAAGCTTGTGCTTGTCTAACACCATCACCTATTCCTCTTCACCAGCAAAGATTCTTCAAAAGATTATACTAAACAAACAAGGAATTGAAAAGGGTTTTCATCATCTTCCCAATAACAAATCAATTCCCTTCAGTTTCCAATATTATTGGACTCAGTAAGTTTCTTGTACAACTATAATCTTGATTGCAATATTAGTCTAATTCCATGTTAAAGTTTGAATCTTTATGGCAAAATTGAACACCATGTATACAAAAATGGCTGCTTTTCCTGTCCTTTTGAACAATGGATCTATAAACAGTCAGGAAATCTCTAGACTTCGTATTATGCACACCAAGTGTTCGATGAAATGCCAAACTCAGTCTTTTTTGTTAAATAAATCAACCCGAGACTCGCATTCGTTTCCTTCGGTTAGTGTTCAATCCCAAAACAGGTGGGTATGTGTTAGAATGGCTAAAAATGATGATGGGAATAAAGTAAACCATTTGAGGGATAGTGAAAAGAGTTTTTTGAGAAAGGGATTTAAGCTTAGATTGCAGCCACGGTTGCGGTTACTGGGTTCGAAATTAAAAAGGGTATCGGTTCGGTCTATGTTAAATGAAGTTGGAAATTATCTACGGAAAAATATGCGAAAAGTGACTTTATCAGCTTCGGTTTCTGTTGTATTAGGACTGTGTTATTTGTTCTTGAAGTTGACTTCTGTTGTGCCTCCTAAGATTGTTCCGTATTCGGATTTGATTAATAATCTTCAAAGTGGGTCGGTAATGAAAGTTCTGTTTGAGGAGGGATCGCGACGGATATACTACAATACCGATTCTTTTGGTAGAGAAAACAAGGAAAATTTAGAGAATAATGTGGGAGTTAGCAATGATGGGAATTTGGTTGGGAGTGATGTAGTGAAGGATGGTGAGATTGCAGGGTCGAGTGTGATGAGGAAAATGACGAAGAAAAAGGCTTCAAGGCCTGAATGGCAGTACTCCACGAGAAAGATTGATCATGATGAGAGCTATCTACTTGGTTTGATGAGGGAGAAAGGGATTACATATAGTTCATCTCCGCAATCTGTGCTGATGTCAATGAGAAATACTCTGATTACTATTCTGTCACTTTGGATTCCGTTAACTCCGTTGATGTGGCTTCTGTATCGGCAGCTTTCTGCTGCTAATAGCCCTGCAAAGAAGCGGCGGCCTAGCAACCAAGTGGTTAATTTTGAAGATGTAGAGGGTGTTGATACTGCAAAAGTGGAGCTTATGGAGGTATGCCTCTTTTGTTTTTGTGTATTTTGTGTTCTTTTATGGTATTCCCTTGGTTTAGTTGGTTACTTATGTTTATACAGAAGTGTAAAAGGAGAAGCTCACGAAATGGCCGAGTTGACCAATAAAGTTAACAAACTGAACATTGACTAAATTAAAATTTCATGTAAACTGAGTTTTTTTCTATCAATAAAACGATTAACATGGCATGATGGCATCTTTGAGGACAATAGGCAAAATTTACCCCTTGAGGTGGACGAACCAGATAATGGTACATGTCCTCATTAGGCCAAAAACACACCTAATGGCGACTCATTTAGCGAAAGATTTGCCTAATGTGGACTCGTTGGGCGAAAATTACGCCTAATGCTCACTCACTGGGCGAAGATTACACCGATGGTGACTCTTTGGACAGAGATTATGCCCGATGGACCGATGGTGACTCATCGGGTGAAAAGTACGTATGATGGTATGGTAACTCATATGGTGAAAATTACACCTCATGGTGACCAAAAGTATACTTTCTTCTCAATGATAGCACTGGGTCGTGATGCAGCTCTTCCACCTCATAGGGTTAATTTCGTATATTGTGCCCAAAGCATGTGTAATGGTTTAATGGTTGAAAAAGTAAGATGTTTACAGTTGCATATAATTTAGTCAATGTCCATTTTGGTGGTCAACTTGACTATTTTCGTGATTTTCTAGTATAAAAATAGTTCATTATACTATACCAGCCTAACAGGTCTAGCAAAATAATGATAATTGATACTTTCACGTAAGTAAAGACATATCGTAAGTGATGTTAAACATAGTTTTGTACGCTATGCTAAAGATAAAAGATCTATTGGCTATAGAAAGACTTCAAAATATGGTTAGTATCAAGTAAACGATAATATGAAGTCAGTGAAACAAGATATTTGATCATAATTCATGCAAAACCTCTATAGATCGTGTTGTGCCTCAAAGGTTCTATCAACTACAATAAGCTAGGAGCAAAGTTGCCTAGAGGAGTGCTGTTAGTGGGTCCCCCAGGGACCGGGAAAACATTATTAGCCCGTGCAGTGGCTGGAGAAGCTGGGGTTCCTTTTTTCACTGTCTCTGCTAGTGAGTTTGTGGAGATGTTTGTTGGAAGAGGAGCGGCTCGTATTAGGGACCTTTTTAGTGTTGCAAGAAAGAACGCACCTTCAATCATTTTTATTGATGAACTCGACGCTGTTGGTGGAAAACGTGGTAGAAGTTTCAATGATGAAAGAGATCAAACACTGAATCAGGTAGATAAAACTTCATCTTTAGCACTTCATGTCTATGCGTGTGTGCATGCGCGTGTGTTATTATTATTAGTTTTTTTTAATGGAATGAAGTGTGAAAATACTAAATTACTATATATATTAAGATGGCAAAATAAACAGGGCAGGGAGGTTGGGTATTTGCTAGCATCTAAGCATTTGTCAAGTCTGATTATAAAAAAAATATATATATAATTTCAGTAATATAGTTGTTTACTAAGACGATTTAGGAAGTTTTATGCATTTAACATATACTTTAGGCAACTTTTACTTTTGACCCGTTTGAGCCATTTCCTTCTTGGTTAGCTTTTCGTGTTTCTGTTGACCCATCAAAGATAAAATTAAACTCATTTCATAAGTAATCGATTGAAATTGTCACATGCCTATCTGAAATTCATCAGGTATTATGATTTTCCTATATAACTTTAAATTGGTTTAACTATCTACTAAATTTTCACCTACATCTAATGGGATTGCTTTGATTCATGTCTTGTTTTGGGCACACAGCTACTGACAGAAATGGATGGGTTCGATTCAGATGTAAATGTGATTGTTATAGCAGCAACCAACAGGCCCGAAGCACTGGATCCAGCTCTTTGTCGACCTGGTCGGTTTTCAAGGAAAGTGTTTGTGGGAGAACCGGATGAAAATGGAAGACGAAAGATCTTAGCCGTCCATCTCAGAGGAATCCCTCTTGAAGAAGACACTGCTGTTATCTGCAACTTAGTTGCTTCTTTAACTCAAGGCTTCGTTGGCGCTGATCTTGCCAACATTGTCAATGAAGCCGCTTTACTTGCGGCTAGACGAGGTTTTTATCTTTTTAACTCCCTTTTCATTTGATTAGGTGTAGAATTGCAAAAAAAACACAAACAATTGCTACTTGATATGATTTGATCGTTCGAATCCAGCCTCAACTGGTTTTCTGCTTTTAAACTTGTCCGTTGAGTTTTCTAGTAACGGGTACTTACGGTTAAAAAAAAATAGTGACTTAATTATTTTCTATGGTTTATTAGGTGGTGAATGTGTGGCAAGGGAAGATATCATGGAAGCAATAGAAAGAGCAAAATTTGGAATAAATGATAGACAAATGAGTCCTACAAACATAACCAAAGAATTAGGAAAGATGTTCCCATGGATGCCAACTTTTAAGTCTCCAAGGAATGATGGGTCTACTTCTCTTGGTGGTTACCAAACTCTTAGTTGAGTTGAGTTGAGTTGAGTTGAAGGGTATTTTCGTCATTTCATTTTCTTTTAAACTTTATTTTCTTTCTTTTTTTAGCTTGAGGGTATATTCCTCATTTCCTATAATAGGAGTTTTTATCTGTATTTTTTTGAACAAAAAAAGCCTATTGACATTTGGAGATCTCAACTTACATGTAATATGTGTTGTTAAAAAAAAAAAAAAAAAAAAAAAATACAAAAAGTAGTAGGATATAAAAGTTTGCACATATAAAACATCATCGTTGGAAGAAGATATTGTTTTAAATTTATTATCAAGAATATAAAATAAATAACTATTGTTTTATCATACTACATATAAAGTTTTTACAAATTCATAATTTGTAAAATATAGGTATTTGTTTTCGGTTAAAGGAACAGACTGATTTTGTGACCAAAGCGAGCGGTCAAGATTCTTTTGTTGTATCAATCATGTAAGCTAAATCCATAGACTCTAACCATCTATTTATATAAAATAACTTCCTTACTAAACACCTAGGACTTTTTACACCTAGGTCAACATTGCAAATAAACAATACCCGATAAACTTATCTTCTAAACTTCTTTCGGAATCTAACTTAATTTCTTAATTATTCCATATTTACCCTAATTAGGATTAAACCTTCATGTGATTTTATCTCTTTGGTGAAGGTGTAAATGCAGCATATTACTTTTATGAAGTTTTCCCCCAAATTATAAAATTCATTATGGTAGGGACACCAGAAAGCACACTGATGAGTGAGTTTTGTGCGTTTGTGTAACTTACATTGTGATTTTTTCTTACATGCGTTAACGTGTGACTTGTTTTAATTATTTTTTTCTATAAAAATTCAAGAACGTCCAAGTTAATACAAGGAGATAGAAAACAAACAGGCAACAAGCTCGATTTCTAGCCCGTTAATAAATTTATAACCATAAATAAATCACAACATAATAAACCAAAATGAGTTTCACCAGCTTCTCGATTTTTATTTATTTAGGTCCTGTTGCCTTTTATTGATATTATCTAATAATAGTATAAAAAAGACAAAACAAAACATAATGTGGCTGTAGTTTAGTGGTAAGAATTCCACGTTGTGGCCGTGGAGACCTGGGCTCGAATCCCAGCAGCCACACATTATTTTTAATTTTTATTCCCGCATAAATATTTAGTCATCAACCTGGTCCATTGGTTATCTCATATCTGCTTCTCTTTTATAGATGAACATGGCCCATTAGCAACCTCCTTTTGATTATTATTATGTTATAGACCGATGTATCTATCTATATAATAATTGAGGTTAACTTGGGTTGAATGGAGCCCTTAGAGAGTGTTTGAGGTATCCATATTGAATATGGAGCTCCAACTTACCCACTAACCCGGATATAAATAACATATTTCTATTATATCAATATACGGTTTGCACCTCTCTCCCTCTCATTCACATTCACACTTAACCTAAACTCCATATCTATATTCTATAATTCTATAATGCCGCCAGAAGCTCCAATCAATATCTCTATAAATCGACATCAGGTACTCTCTTCTTTATTTCCTCGCATGTATATCATATTTCTTCTCTATTCTAATCTTTCGGATTTAGGTATTCAAAAACCCTAAATATATTTCAAGATCTGTTAATGTCTGTGATTCATCAATCATTCAGGTTCAATCATCGGTGGTGCACTATATAATATTTAATCTGCAGTTGATAATATTTTTGAATGGACGATTCTTTTTTTGTTTCTTAATCTTCAATCGGGTGTCCTATCTTTTTTCCGGTTGAGTGTTTTGTCGGATTTGATTTCAGTTGTGTTATATATTATAAGAAGATCGTTAGCCATTATTTGAATTTCTGATTGTGGTTAAATGTATAAATGTATAATCTGTTGATTCATATAATCTGTTAATTTTCTAGATCTTAAACCTTCAAATTAGGTTACTTAATTTTTATTTTCATTTTCATTTTTTGTGTTACTTAAATTGTTAATGCTATCTGTTGAATATTTTGTTTAGTGAGGCGTATGTTAAATTTGAATTAGAATTTTATGTTTTTGGGTAGATTGAATTTTAAGTGACTATAATTTTGGATGGTTTCGATATTACGATTGAACTATGGTTTCCAGGGGGTATGCTTGCGGTGGCCGGGAACTGGTACCATGTTGGTTTGGTTTGTTTGGTAAGATTTGACTTTTGTTATAATTTTGCTTGATTTACGGGATTGGATATGGATTATTTAGTGATTTGATTTTTAAATTTTAAATTTGGAAGTTAATCGCCCTTTTAAATTTGGAAGTAAAACGTTTTTTTTAAATTCTTAATTTGGAAGTCAATCGTTATTTTAAAATTTAGATTTTTGGAAGTTATAACTATGAAAATGTCAGGCATTCATATTGTGCTAAGGTTATTCTAACATTGTTTGCATTCTAAGTGTATGTCTCCATCAGGTAATAAGGCTACTTTGTGTTTTGTCTCTAGGCTTTAGCTGTTTGATGCACCCTTGCTCTTCTAATTACTCATCTTGCTTGATATTTTGCTGAGAAACGAGGTTGTGTACAGAATTTTGACATTCTGATTACATGGTATCTCACACACTTCAACTTATCTTCATAAGCTTTTACTGTTCTATGTTTTTTTTTTTGTAATTTCCGATCATGGTTGTGTATAGATCTGTTTATTCTTTTCCGTGTTTTGATATTTTCTTGCTTTTCAATATTTGAATGATCAATACAATCTTGCTGCTAGGGAATAAACCGGCCAAAAGCTCAAGATCCGACATTCCGAAGGGTGGCGGCTGTAGCCATCGTCTTTGCTTTCAGGAACATTTTTTGGTAATTTTTTTTCTTTCCAATATTTAATTTTCTTTAATAACTCACTCAAAACCTCTAAATTAATCACATGATTAATTAATCTAATTATTTTTTTTATAATACAACCCCTAAAGAACCAGATAATCCTACAAATTATGCATATTTCTATTTGATAAAAATAATTAGATTAGTGCTATGGAGGATGCTTGACCTGTCAGGAGAAAACACATAATCAAAATCACCTCATTCGTAAGTAAATTAGTAGACATCGCCTCCTTAGTCCTCTATAGTTGTTATCTGGTAGGTTTTACTACATTTTAATGGTGTCAAATAATCAAACCATGAAACTAAACCAGAGCCAAACCGTTACTAATTGTTTGTTTTGGCTTGGTTTTAATTTTCAACGGTTTGGTTGCCGTTTTTGATGATTAAAAACGTTACTAATGATTTGGCTCACAATTTGATCTAAAAATGGATATCATGTTTGCGAGGCTTTGTTATTAGAGAAAATATTTATTGATTGGTGTTCATCGATAGGTTATTAACTGTTTGAAATGGTCTGCTTATTAACTTGCAGTGAATATTTAGCAAGAAATTACATGGAAAAAAAACAGTAGTGCTTTATATGTGGTATTGTCTCTGGAAGAGTTCTCAGGTTCGAATCTGTATTAGTTGTGATTTTGATGTTCATTGATTCGTGCAATGAATCTGTATTAGTTGATTTTGCTGTTAATCTGAGCAATTAGTTCTACATTATTTTTTTTCAAAATAATGAGAATGATTTATGATTATCAGTTTAATAACCAATCAGTTTATTCACTAAACATTAGGTTATTTATATAAATTAAAATGAATCGAACAAAATATTTATGATTATCATAATTGATTATAAAGAATCTGATTGGTTATATTACAAACTTAAATGCTGACACACGCCAATGATGTCATTACATGTCTTAACTCACTATAGTTGTGTGTTTGTGTTGTTCTATGTTTAACTGATTTACACCATCATCACTCCCATCGAAATTGCATTTTGAGGTTTAGCTTATCGATTACTTGCGGTTTAGCTTTATACTCTGGTAAATTGTGTGAACCTTGACTCCTTGAGACTACCCATTGGAATCACTTGAACATAGTTATGGATTAATATAATAACCTATGAAAATCATTTTAGTATAGAATGGCCGAATGGGTATTGGAGTGTATGCTTAATGCTTGAATGTTTTGCTAGCCTGATAAAAGTCAAGAGAAATAATTGTAGGAACATGATCTAATTTCATTAAACAGATTGAAAGTACCATCATATGAATTTATACGTTGTTTAACTGATGCTTCCTTCACCTTTTCAGTTGTTGCTGGCAATTGCGAAAGTCAAATGCTTATAAAGGTATTCAATTATTGGCGCTTCCGATTTAGTAGCTAATAACTATCAATGTAGAATTTAGTTTATTGAAAGCAGTGAACATGGTTGAGTGATATGGCCATGTTCTAACTTTTTTCAGTGTTGAAGATTTTGTGATCTACTAATATGTCTACAGATCATGAAATTTTGCCTTTCATGAGTTTGAACATTTGTTGTATGAAGTAGGAACACCTGATGAAGTACAGATATACCTTCTAATTTCGTATCTGAGGTAATAGCCTAATGCGTTGACAAGCCTCAGGTATAACTGATGCTGGTATGTTTTCTTCTTTCTCTGCATTATTTAGGGTTCCTACATCTATCTAATTGTTATTATTATGATGATTGATGATGATAAGCTTCAAATCTGTTCTTCTCGATTTGCTGTATCTATACTTAATGTATCTAATTATTATAATAATTATTATTTTTTTCCTGTATCTTTTTTTTTAGTTGTTGGCTAAGGGTGTTGCCTCCAATGATTTGCTCCGAAAATGGTGTTCTTGCTAACAAGGTACATAGTATAATTTAATATATATTTTATTTTTTATTTCACATGCTATATCCAAGACATGAAAGAGAGCAAGTTTAATCCTTTTTTGATATCGATCTGTTATGATTTTGATATAATATGATAACGACATCATAATTCCATTTACTAGAGCTTAAGTTAGTTTGGATGCTAATTTATGTAGGTGAAGAACCTGCTTAACTACTGGCTAAAAACTGTGCCATTAATTGCTTTAACATCAACTGGCAGAATCCACCGGTAAGTGAAATTAACGTTTCGCCATGTGTTTTCTATAGTTGCTATTTTTATAATTGTTAGCGCCTTGTGAGCGTTTCAGTGCGAGTGGCGAAATGGGATATTTGGGTACATAAGTTTAGGCGCTAACTCTTCCGGTCCTACACATTCTTTTCGCGTTTATAATTTCATTTCGTGTTAGATCTTCTTTTCTAGGGGGTCTTTTTCTTGCAGCTGAATCTTAGGAGTTGGAGACTAAAAGTGCAGCCTACAAAATGCAGCTTAATATAGAAGTTATAAATGCTGGACAGTAGTGCGGTTGGACAAAAGCTGATGTATAAACAATAATCTCTTATCAAGTTATTATACACCACACATACACTTGTCAAAGCTTTTGATTCTATTCTTGCTATTTATGAAGGGTTTTGCAATCTCAAGCACCTTACTATTATACATATATTGATTTCTCAACTTATAAATAATATTATATCTACCAATTGTTTTATATGGTAACAGAAAAACAAAAATGGCAGAAGAGGCTGATCAGGTCTGATCTCAAGCTGGACAATATTTAGAGGTTTGTGTTGATTCTTTTGCATTGTTTGTTGGTATGTTGTATGCGCTTATAGGATAGATTACTTAGATTGTGCAGTTGGTGTGGAATCATGGATTACAATCGTTTTCTGTTATAAAATATTAATTTAGAAATCAATGTTAGGGTGTTTAAGGAATTATGGATTACAAATGATCTAAATTTCTTTCTCTCTAATTTTTTGGAGAAAACATTTGAATTTATTCTTGAATTGATGTTAACATTTGGTGGAGGAGCAAAATGTTACTCTCTGCTTTGGGGGAAAACATTTTAAACTGATGTTAGAGTTTGATGAATCTCATGGATGGGTGGTAATATTAACAATATAACCACCAAAATCTCGAATGCTAGCTTGAAATTTTGCGTATTGTGTAACTGGTTACAGTTTTCATGCACCCATGTACTGATTATTAATGGAACCTTATGATTTGAGTTTCCGTACATTGTCATTTGACTTTTTTATATCATTACCATGCCTAGCTGTTAACATTTTTGCGTTTCAAGGGTGCTCACAAAGGAGAACATCGTAGAACCCATGAGGGACATTAGGAGAGCTCTTTTAGAAGCAGATGTATGTGAATTCAGATCTGGTTGCAGGTTAGTTTCTTTGTGTTGAATTGTTGTATGTAACTGTGTATGTATGAGTTCAGATCTGGAGGATTGTGTGACTGCTTTAATTTGGGGAGCATTGCCACAACCGAGGTCCGATAGGCAGAAAGAGCGTGTTGAGACGAACCCTGAGTAGCTGACAGCTGCATCAGTTCAGGCTGAGATATCCTCTATATAAAAAAAGTTACTTATATTTATTGGTACTAGAAACTTCAGTTTCTTTGACTCTTTTACGCTCCCTTCTACATTCATACTACTCTCTTTTAACATTTTAACAAACTTTGGATGAATGCGATATGGACTCTTTGTGTGCATTATATCCGTATATGTGTTATCTTTTTTTTATTTTATGTGTATGCTTTTTTATGATTTTTTTAATGTTACATGAGTGTAGAATTAGGGGCAGATCTGATGTGTACTGCAGTGTCGGAAGAGGGATGTGTTGGTAGGATGGTGTGATTCAGGCAACATTATCGTAGCTGATCTGTTGTGATTCATATTTGTTGGCGTTGTTAAAATCATTTTCATATCTGTTGTCTACGAAAATTATTGTTTTTATAGTTTCAAAAATTCATATGCTTTCTAACGAATGTAACTGATTATGTTTTGTGTTGAGAGTTTAGGTATAACAGATCACATGTCTTATCACAACGGATCTGAGTTCATCAAGGTTTTGCACGACCCTTCGTCTCAGTTTTGGTACACCAATTTTTTAAATCTCTTTATTTTTGTTCCCCTATTACATTAATTCATAATCTGATTTTAATTTTTCTTTGTATATACTTTGCAGATTGTACCTACTATAATGAATAATCTTTTTTAGGTAAGAATTTACGAAACACTCATGTTACAGTTATAGCTGGCGAAGGTCAATCATAGTCGATTCACTTAGAAATGATTGATGATATATTTTATTTGAGGTACATGTTCAACTTATTAGGGACAGTTATAGGTATGCAACTGGGTAGTATATTTGATATATGTTGCAATTTTGGGCTGCAGTTACACCACAAGAAGGTCAACCATTCAAGCAGATGGCTTCAACCACTCCATAATATCGTCCAGTGGGTCGAAGTCTATTGCCACAATTTGCTCAAATGTTGTAGAAGAGGCCAGGTCATTTAGGTGCTGTTTGTTTTTTCTGAGGCAAAATGTCTGCAGTCTGCGGACCACATCTGCAGACATCTGCAGGAGAAGAGGTGGACCAAAGGTCTGCAGTCTGCAAGGAGAAGACTGTTTGTTTGTTAGCGTCTGCAGCGTAACCTAACCATAACAATAACCAACTACAACCCACCCGAACCAAATCTGACCCGGACCCGAGCCAAGACCATCGTCAAGAACAATAACATAACCACCACCACGACTAGTAGGATTTGGTGTAGAGGATGTTATTTGACACGAAAACAGGATTATATGATCATACAAGTTGCAAAACCAGGTGCGGAAACCCTAGCTTTGAACAAACTGATGTAAACTCAAATCAAAACACAATCAAAGTCATTTTCAATGCTTTTCATAGATTAACACATTCATAAAGTTGATTACAATGTCAAAACAGTTAATCTAGATCACACACACACTATCTCAAACTGCTCTGGAACAACACCTCAAAACACACACACCTAATGACTCCCTTAACATTACAAAATCACAAAATCTATATATAGACACTGCACATTCGCCCATTGTGAATGGTCGAATGTGAGGCTTTTCCACATTCGCCCATTTACATGGTCGAATGTGTACCTTCAGTGTATTCCAGTTCCAGCTTCGTCCACTCTATATCTACCTTCGCCCACTTTCTGTTCACTTTCGCCCAATCAGTCTACCTTCGCCCCATCCAGCCTACTTAACACATGTTAACTATCCAATCACTAGTCGCAAAACGCATCTACAAACTCCCCCTCGACTATTGATTGGATCGTTTTCTGTCCTCGTCCATAGCTTTGTTCAGCAACATGATTCTGAGCTGTTTCTTCTGCTCTTTTGTCATCTCAGGCTCTAACTTTCTTTTCACCGGTTTTGACACGTTTGCCATCTTCACCATCTTGCCAAGTTTTCCCTCCAAACTACTACCCGCATTTATGTCATATGCAAAACATACACCAACTACTTGAGTGTATTTCTTTGCCTGATCAGCGTCGTTTGGCTCATGATGAATCGGATTATAAAAGAGCATGATGATGTCTTCGAAGGTGCAATTTATCAACCACATAGGATCAAATACATGCACATGCTTGTATTTATCCTTTCCATCTCTCAACACAATCACCGCTTCTGCTTTTCTCCAATCGTAATACCAGAAAATGAAGTCAGCACTGAAATGTTGAGGCATGGGCATTAAAGGTATTTTCCTCATCACTTCAGGTGCCTTATATATCAAGGTAACCCGCTTCAGCTTGGTTCTGGGATCAATATCCCTGTGAACTTTCCTCCGGGGATATTGAGGTTTGAATCTATTCCATCTTGTTCTACTTTCCCAAACCAGCTTGTCTGCGCACCAACCGACGTGAGTGTTATTCACTGAAGCACCCGTCATAGGGAATCTGCATAGATCTCTAACCGCCCAGTACGGTAGAGTTAGCAAGTCAATGAATCTGTAAAAGTACAAGATCCCTGATTCCCACTTGGTAGCTAGACACTTCAGCCTGCCTAAGTATGTCCACCCGAGAGCTCTGCCTCTGAACTTAGCATTGTGAAACCTATAAAAGTTTCCTTGAGCTTCAGGCTTCGGTCGGTTCTCATCCATTAATCTCAACTTCTTCAAATAACTCTTCAATTCATCAGATTTATTTGAAGATTCTGGCTTATCAGCTCCAAAACTTTTTCCACAAACTCTTCACTTCTTTTCTTTGCCTTTTTCTTTGCAGAAGTGTTAGGAATTTCAATAAAGTCAGGAAACACCACATCTTCATCAGTTTGTCTGAAGTATTGTGGGTATTCCTCATGTGTTATATCTTCTATCTCCACTTCTTCAAACTCAGGGGTATCTTTGTCATCAGAGTGACTTCCAATATCCTTTTCAGGAATATGTGGAATCGACTCATCTACAATGAATTCTTCAAACGTTTTCCCTACCCTCTGTGCAAGCCCATCTAGAATCTCCTTTGCCACAGATGCAGGTACTTCCCCTTCTTCTAAATCAGGATCGTTATATTCCAATTCGTATCTCATATCGTCAGTTTGGAATATTTCAGCAAAACGACCTGTGAACTCGATGGTCCATTCTCTTCTTTCTAACATGTCCTTGTAGACTTGTTTAGCATCATCAGTCAAGGACCTCACCTTCTCATTCCAAAATACACTCTCATCCGAATCAACATTCTCACCTTTCTTCTTCGAACTCGATTCTCCAGTGTCTTTCTTCTTCTTTGAAGGTGGTCTCTTCTCAAATGTAAACTTAGAAGTATCGTCTCCCCCATCATTATCATCATCACTACCACTGTCATCTTCTTTTTGACTTCCCGAACCCTCTGCATCATCATCATTATTATCCTCCTCATCATCACTCTTTTCCGATTCTTCATCGTCCTCATCATCATCTTCCTCTTTGTCAGACTCAGATGGTTCAAAATCAACCTGTTCTACTTCTTTTTCTTTATCTTCTTCACCCTCCTTCAGCTTGGGTGCAACATTGTACAGGTTATCAATCAGCTCACTAAGACGCTTATTCTCAGCCTTCAATTCTTTGTTATCTTCTTTAATAGCCTTAAACCTGTTTTTGTTTCTCAAACACTTTCCTTCAAGCTTTTTGTTCTTTGCTTCTAGCTTCTTCACCTTCTCATCAATCTCATCCTGATTCGACTTAGAAGCTACAACTATCTGAAGCATCTTTTCCTCATTCTGCTTGAACTTGGCTGTTTCAGCTTGCTGAGCCACAATCATCTTCATCATATCGTCCATCTTCTTATTCACTTGTTTCATAACATCGTCATCCACAGTGACTTTCTTAGACTTGGATTTTGATCTAGATGGCTCAACTTCAGTTTCTTTTTCTTTCTGAGGCTTGGTAAACAAGTTAAGTACATTATCCAGTGCAACATTGAACTCATCCACTGGTAATGTTGTTGCCTCTTTAGTCTTCTGTTTCTTTGTGACTGGTGAAGATTGTTTTGATGACGTTCCAGCTTCAGGTAATCTTTTTCCTCTTAAGAGTTGATTTAACTCTTTTTCCCTAAGCTGCTTGGTACTGGTTTTCTTAGCCATGGTTTTGTGTTTAGACTTGGGCAAGTTAACAACCACTGTTTCTCCTTCGTTCAACTCGTCCATATTCACAGTAAACATTTCATCTTCAGCACTAACAGACTTCTTGCTCTTCTCAGCTTCTGCAATAGATCTGTTTAATGATTCAGACTCACCAACCATAGTGGCCTTACGTTTGGTGGCCCGGACATTCTCAGCATCCGAATCCCATTGTTCTTCAACCTCTGTCTCTTCCGAATCCACTGATTCTTCATCCACCAAACTTGTACCTTTCTTAGCAGTAGATTTCTTTCTTACAACCTGTTGCTTCGAGCTTCCCTGATCAGTCTTTCCTTTGCCCTTCCCTTTGGCTCCAGGATTGACTACTTGCCTTTTCCTTTTAGTATTAGCATCAGCATATACCAAAGGATCATCGTTGTCAGAATCACTATCAGGATGCCTTGCTGTATTCTTTCCTGGATCATTATAATCCTCTCTAGCTAAGGCTCCAAACAACCTTCTATACGGTGGCCTCTCATTGTCTGGCACACCCTTATAGCCCTTCATTCTCACCAAGGTACGAATGTTCATATGATCTAATGCAAGTATCTGAGTTGGATCCTTCTTCAGGTTTGGATACTTGTAATCAAAGATCATCATCAGAAATCTAGGATATAGCATGAAATATTTCTTCTTCAAACCCTTCAGCATCTCCAGCATATGATCCAATATCATACCAGCAACATTAAATGGTTTGTTGAGAGTCAACGCAACCATTAATGAGCTCAAACTCTTCCTCATTACATCATAGCCTCCACTAACACATCCAAACACATGTATGATGACATGAGCAAAATACTTAAACTGTACGCTCAGTTTCCCTTTGTACATAGAACCATCAGTGATAGGTCCTTTGTATTTCATCCTAAGGAAACAAGCTTTCTGCTCAGTCCACGACAATTCTCTTGGATCCTCACTAACTTCAAATTTGATCTGGAGAGCTTCTCTGATGTCAGCCTCTGTAATGAACATCTCCATTCCTTGAATCTTGCTTTTTATGATTGTCTGATTATCAAAGTAATCATACTTCACATTGTTGTAAAAGTCCTCAACTATATCCTTGTAGATAATAGTTGGTGTAGCCAAAGCATAAACTACTCTGCTTCTCTTCATGAACTTGATAATGTCAGCAAACTCCTCATTCTTTTCAACTTCTCCCAGATACGCACAGCAATTATGATTCTTCTCGAATGGCCATTTGCTGCCGCTTGATGATTCACCTTCTTGAACAGATTCTGGGACAGGATCTGTGACAATATTCTCAACAGGAATCTCAATATTTTCTTGTTCTTCAGCCATCTGAAACATAAAATCAAAAATAAACGTCAAAACACAAAATCGACAAAACTTAAAAATTTTAGGATTTTGAAATCCACATTCGCCCAAACATTTTGGTCGAATGTAGTTTAATTTTGGCCGAATGTAGAGCATTCTGGTCGAATGTGAAATATTATTGCATAAAAATGTACATTCGCCCGTTTAGAAGTACTTTCGTCCAAACATCTTCACATTCGTCCAAACGATCACCCGAATGTGAAACAAGTTTTTCCCAAAATTCAAAAATTTTGCAATCCTGTTTTTAACTCTTTGTTATGATCAGAAGCAATCCTAAACTGGCCGACTATCATCCGTAAACCAACAATTATCCCTGATTTTCATTATTTGTCAGTTTTAAAAGAAAAATTAGGGTTTATCTTTAAAAATCAATCGATTAAACAATTAGAATCTGTAATAACCCTAATTTGTGATTCATTCTCCCCCTAAAACTGTCAAATAATGAAATGCAATCAAAATAAAGCATTATCAAACACTCGAAGTCCTTGAAATCCTAAACCCTAGGTTCGGTCATAAAAACGATGATTCCAGGCTCAATCCGTTGTCATTACCTGTAATTATGGTAGCAAAATAATCAGGAAAGATCAGGGAATTAAACGCACAAGAAAAATTCAGAAACGCAACAAGGTCTGGTACTTAAGAAAAATTTGTGAAAAAGTTGAATGAGGGGCGAATCTGTGTTGTGGCTATATATAAGAGTCCACCTTCGCCCGGTGAGGATGGACGAATGTGAAAAATATTCACCTTCGCCCCAATTGAATGGCACGAAGGTAAAATTGTGTTCACCCGAAAGTAGATTTTGATGAAAAACCAACATTCGCCCGTTTACAACAGCCCGAAGGTAGAGAATTTCCCACATTCGACCCATTTAAGGGGCGAATGTGAAATGGAAAATTCTGAAAATTTTGCCAATTCACGAATTCGAATCCCGTTCAATATTTTTCAATTCGTTAAGCTTCCAAAACACATATCTTCACTTTTAGAATGATACAAAGCCCAGATGGTGTTGTCAAATCTCAGAAATTGACTATCAAGCATCCCCGGTTATCAAAAATAAAGCAGAAATGCAAAAATTTAGGATTTTTCTGAAATTTTATCAAAACACACCTAAAATCTTTTTGGATTTTGTATCTTTTTGACACTAAAAGTAAATTGCAATAAAATGAAAATGCATCAAAGTAGATGAAAGCAGTAAACATTTTGTGAAATCCGGTCAGAGGATCATATCAGTTTTCTGAGAAATCTGATCACAGCGTTGATCTATTTGTTTAATATTATCATTAGAAACAGTATGTAACACGGCAATTGCTGATATTGTGGTCCACGTAAGCTCACATGCAGACAATTACGCAATGCTTTAAAATGATACGAGTTAGGTGTATTAGACTAACACGATGTGGTGCCCACACACACGACATACTCCCGTATCAAGTAATTGCACAAAGCTTCGTCGTAACGCGTGATTATGCCAGAGTTATCCGTAAAAGTTACAAAGTATATAGCACAGAGGTGTACAGGTCAGCAATTGAATGCAGTAGAGTAACATGTGCGTATACACTAGGTTGAGGCTGATATTAATCACTGATTTGCATCAGATGATCAATACGATGTAATAATGATCTATGATCAGTTAAAACATAAAGTTCCTCAATTCGGTAACTTCCGGTTTTGGCAATTAAGCTCTTTTAGCAAATATTCTGATAAAACTAGGTCCGTAAATCAATACGACAAAAGTTTATCAGAATATCCCGGATAACCATAACATAACGACCCGAAACCTCAGATTTTGGCAATCCTATCAAACGAAATTACGGTACTAAGACCATATGCCCATGAGGTGTTCAGCCACGAACGCGTAGTTCGTTATGTTTGTATCACTAATGCACGCAATATTTAGTCTACGAAGCCTATCAGCATATCACACGTTAGTCAACACACGCCTCATATACTATACAATTCTTTAGCCTGTGTCAGATCCCCACTGATGTACTATCATTTCCTCTATTTACCAGGAAATCATTTTTGATTTTCTAATTTTTAGGTCTTTTTGAATTTTATAATGTTTTTGGTTTTTCTAATAAAATGGCTCCCCCTAAAATAACGAACATATTTTTGGTTTTCAAATTTTCTTTTAACAACAAAAACCCAAAAAGAAATTTTAAAAGAAACAATCCACTCGAAAGCATCAACTTCTTTGAGGATTAAACAATCCATTCGAAAGCATCAACTTCTTTGAGGATTACGATAGTAAAGAGAAATTCCCAATTAGCAAAGAGAAATTCCCAATTAGCAAAATATAAAAACTTAAAACTAAAAAGCGATAAACCGAGGTGCCGATTAGTCTTGTTTTTCCTTTATATTGTTTACTTTTAAAAGATATTCAAAGCGTGATCGGTCAAAAGCTTTAGTAAACAAATCTGCACGTTGGTCGTCAGTATGAATTTTGATCATATCGATCAATTCCTTAGCGTAACAATCACGGATAAAATGATATTTGATCCGGATATGTTTCGCTTTAGAATGATTTTCAGTATTTTTAGTTAATGCAATTGCGGCTTCGTTGTCGCAGTGAATAGGGGTTTTAAGAAACTGCAAACCGTAATCCACCATCTGCTGTTGGATCCAAAGTACTTGCGAACAGCAACTCGAGGCTGCAATGTACTCGGCTTCACAGGTAGATAGAGCCACGGAAGTCTGTTTCTTGCATTGCCAGGTGATTAACCTGCTCCCTAAAAACTGGCAACCGGCTGTAGTAGATTTGCTATCTTTGTCGCAGCCGCCCCAATCTGCATCACTAAAAGCGATAAAATCAAAATTATCATCATTAGGGTACCAAAGTCCTTTTGAGGGACAACCCTTCAGATATCTAAGGATACGCTTGACCGCCGTCAGATGACTTTGTTTCGGCTTCGATTGATAACGGGCACAGAGACACGTTGCGTACATAATATCTGGTCGAGACGCCGTCAAATACATCAGAGATCCGATGATTGCTCTGTATGTAAATGGGTCTGTCAGCTCCCCCTTAGCGTCCACTCCAATCCCGTGATTGGGTTGAATCGGGGTATCCATCGGCTTTGAGTCCTCCATCTGGAACCGGCTCAAGATGTCAGAGACATATTTTGTCTGGTGAATGAAGATCCCGTCAGGTCTTTGGTCCACCTGTAAGCCTAGGAAAAACTGCATCTCCCCCATTGCGCTCATTTCGAACTTTTCCTGCATGACAGTTTCGAACTCCCTGCATAAAAGCTCGTTAGTTGAACCAAAAATTATATCATCAACGTATATCTGCACTAGAAGCAAGTCATCTCCCGTCTTCTTCGTAAAGAGGGTGCAATCGACGAGGCCGCGCTTAAATCCTTTGGAGATGAGGTATGTACTTAGCTCCTCGTACCACTGTCTCGGAGCCTGGTGCAAGCCATATAAAGCTTTGTTTAGCACGTAGACCTTATCCCGGTGGATTGGGTCCTCAAAGCCTGGTGGCTGCCCGACAAAAACCTCTTCCTTGACTTTCCCGTACAGAAATGCGCTTTTAACGTCCATTTGATAAACTTTGAATTTCTTGTATGAAGCAAACGCAAGGAACATCCGAATAGCTTCGATTCGTGCTACCAGTGCATAGATTTCGTTATAATCAATTCCTTCGATTTGATGGAAACCCTGCACGACCAATCTGGCTTTGTTACGAACAATAACCCCACGATCATCCTTCTTGCACTTAAACACCCATTTAGTGCCTATCTTCTTCCTATCCGGCGGCAAATCCGTGAGCGTCCAAACTCCCAATTTCTGGAATTGTAATAACTCCTCCTGCATAGCTTCCACCCAGGCATCATCCTTCAAAGCGTCCTTGTATGTCCTTGGCTCTACCTGCGACACATAACACGCAAACGACCAATCATTTTGACTACCAGATTGTTGAATTTTGGCATATAAAGCTAAAGCACCAAAACTCTCTGGCGAATTAACGCTTTTAAGCTGCCCTCTGGTCATAACACTGCTTCCAGGATCACCGATAACTTGCTCCAGCGGGTGAATACGGTGAATCCGAGATTCCAGATAATCAGGTACTTGCACTCCCGTCTGAACAGTCAAGTTCTCTACAGCATCCAGATCATGACCCGTATTTGATGATGAAGCCACATCTGAAGTTGGAGTTGGGTTCACTGGCGGTGCCTCTGGTTCTTCAGCTTGTTCAAGAATAGCTTCTTCAAATTGTTCATCTTCAGATTCTGAAGTGTCTAATGAAGTTGAAGCCTCTTGAAACACTTCTTCCTCTTGTATAGGAGCATTGGTATCATTAGAAGCTGGTAGGGGGTTCACGGTGATCGGACGCACCAACGGTGAAGTTGTTGCATTTTCACACTCGTAAAGTAATCTGATAACAGCTTCTTCAACCAAGCTATCTAGATTGAATGATTCAAAGAAATCTTTGTAATCAAACATCCAATCAGGACCCGTGCCTTGAAGATTTTGAGTATAACGTTGAACTTCCACGTTAGCCCAGTCTTCCACTCGACGAGTTCGCTTGTTGTAGACCCGTTTAAGCGGGGTTGCGTATCCAACAAAGTAACCCTCCTCGGCTTTAGGACTAAACTTCTCGCTTGGATTCAACATAGTGCATGGCGCCCCAAAAGGTTCTAGATACTCTAAGTTCGGCTTTCTTCGGTGTAACAGCTCATAAGATGTTTTACCAAAATTCTTCACTGTCAGAACCCGATTTAATGTGTAATTTGCTGCATAGATCGCCTCGTTCCAGAACATTACTGGAAGATTTGAATCAGCAAGCATTGTTCTAGCCGCTTCAATTAAAGTCCTATTCTTTCGTTCAGCAACACCGTTCTGTTGTGGGGTGTACGGAGCCGAATATTCATGATGTATCCCTTTGCTTTCACAAAGTTCATCCATCTTGGCATTTTTGAACTCCGTCCCATTGTCACTCCGAATTCTCTTTATTTTCACATTGTAGAGATTCTCTAATCGAGTGAACAGAACTTTCAGATTGATAAAGGTGTCGCTTTTGTTTTGCAAACACATCACCCATGAAAATCTTGAGTAATCGTCAGTGACGACTAAACAATAAAGCTCTCCAAGATGACTTTTGCGCTTGACCGGTCCGAAAAGATCCATGTGCAATCGCTCAAGTGGCATCTCAACAGAGTTAACCTTTTTCACTTTGTGGGACTGTTTGTGTTGCTTCCCCTTTTTACAACTCACGCACTTGTCATTCAGATGGAAATGTTTCACGTTGACTCCATCGACAAGTCCATTTCTTACAAGTTGATTCATTTTCCTTAGATGAATGTGCCCCATTCTTCGGTGCCACATTATCGATTCTTTCTCTGTCGCTTTTGATAGAAAACATGTTATCTGCCCCTGTGATGTCATTGCCTTGGACATATCAAGAATGTATAGATTGTTGACGCGAGGTGCCTTCAACATTATCCACTCTTTAGGAATTGTAAAGCCCGGTTTCAGAATATAGCAGGATTTGTCATCAAAATGCACAGTAAATTGTTTATCACATATTTGACTGACACTCAACAGATTATAATCGATCTGCTTCACATACGAAATCCGCTCGAAACTCACTATCCCATTACTCACACTTCCTTCCATTGTGATATATCCACCTTTATTTCCCGCGAAAGCTACATACCCTCCATTGATGTTCTTCACGTCGAACAGCAACGCAAGATCCCCTGTCATGTGGCCTGAAGCTCCACTATCAACAATCCAAAGACTGCTAATAGGGCCAGCTGAAGCTCCCTGCACACAAAATGTAAATCAGTTATTTCTTTCGGGGGACCCAAGCCTGAGTCTTGGGTCTTTGAACATCAGGTTTCAAAGTAACATTTTCACAAGCATTTTCAACAACTTTTTGATCAATCTTTTTCTGATTGTTCAAAACAGTTTCCTTTTTCTCATTAACCCTTGAAGTAGAGGCTCCTGGAGTACCATTGGGTGACCAAGATTGTTCAGACCTTTTCAAGATACGAATCTGAGACTTTGGGTTCTCAGTCGGTTTCTGAACATTGTTAGCAAATGTAACTTTCTTGGTTACCTTATCTGATTTAACAGACTTAGGTCCAACATTTGATTTGACAATCGGTTTTGGTGGAACCTTTTGTCTATCAATTGTTGCGTTCACCACAGGCTTTCTCCATGATTGTTCCATAGCAATCCGATTCCTTCGATCATATTGCATTGGACGAGTGTTCCTCATTTGGTGAAAATTGTTTTGATTATAAAACTGTTGTGGTTGTTGAGGAACAACTCTCCTATGTGGTGGCACATAATGATCAATCGGTTTCCTCATGGAATTTCTCACTTCAACCTCGTGCCTCTTATGCCTTACATATGGGCACTGAGCAAGTAAATGCCCTCGTTCCCCACATTTAAAGCACGCACGATACTCTTCAAAAACATTCGGAGCATTTGGTTGAGCAAATGATCTAACAGGATATTGATCATTGTACTGTTGCTTCCTTAAACTCTCAGGGAGTGGCCCTTTTGAGTAAGTAGGCTCATTAAAACCATTAGCTCTGTTTTTAGGTCGAACAAACTCTGTGACATGGACCTTTGGTTCTTGAGGAACATCCAAATACAATTTCTTTAATAAAGCTGGTGGAATCTCATTTGTTCTCTCATGTTTTGGGAACCAAATAGTACTTTCTTGCCAAATTTTGTCAATTTTAGCATAGTTAACATCTTTTATTGGAAAGTCCTCATCAGAAATGATTTTATCGGATCCTTCCATCCGATAGAACACTTTGACAGGTTTGTCACATTGTTCATTCTTAACACTCTTTTCAAGATCCTTCTTAACCACATTTTTCTCAAGATCTTTCTTCACAACATTCTTTTCAGACTTCTTTTCACGATGAGCATTTGCCATCGGAATCACAATCTGAGATGGTGAAACTGGTTCATTTGTAATGATGTGATTTTCTTTTGGAATTTCACATGCATTAACAGTTTGAATACAACCAGTATCATCACTCTCAGTGTCTGAATCCACACTCTCAGCAGTAACACCCTCATCATTGATACCCAAAATCGGTCTAACATCGGAATGTGGATCACCAATACTCGAGGTATTAGATTCATTTTCCGATGCTGAGTCAGATTTTACCGAACTCTCCGGTGTCACTTGGTGACAGTTATGGTTTTCAAAAAGAACCGGAGATGGTACAGACCGATAATTGGTTGTTTGATCATCTATGATGTGGTCTACTACATAAGCAATATGCTTATAGCTTTCCAGCTTTTTGTTTACTTTCTCAGCAAAGCATTTGATGGCAGCCATTTCCAACTTAGTGTTTTCAATTTCATTTATATAGTTGTTAATTGCCAATTGTTTTAAAGACAAAGTGTTTTTCAAGTCGGAAATGTCCTTTTTGTAGCCATCTAATACTTTGTTAAAAGCATTCAACTCTTTGCGAGTAGATTGACTGTTCATGATAGCACTATCACGTTGAACACGGAGTTGTTTATTCTCCTCAGTCAATCTATCACATGTAACACAGTATTTATCACTTGTAACATCAGTGCTACACTCAGAACTTACAGGTTTTGGCGGATCAGTCATGGCCATCAATGCGAAATGAGCTTCCTTTCCTGCAAAGAATCTGGAATAGTCAATCTTTGTGAAAGCATCATCTGCAATGCACGACTTCCTTGTCATCAGAAAATCCGCTTCTGCTAGCAACTGATCTATATCATCATCTAGAGAATCAACACTTGCTTCCGTATCTGATTCACTGTCTGAATCAGAATAAACCGATTCACACTCCTCAGGAACATCAGAAACAGTATCAATCACAACTCCAGAATTTGTCTCTTCAGCTTTAACCTCAACTTGAACCTCAGCATTAACCTTAACAGGTTCAGTTTCCACATCCATCTCAGCCTCAGACTCATCACTTTCAACCTCAGTTTCTACCTTCTCATCCATCGTCACTGAATCTTCAATATCAACCTGATACGCAACACAAGCCACATTTCCACCAGTAGTAATTTCTTCAACACCTATCTGCATGCTCGACCAGTCAAACCTCTCATCTTGTTGAGTCACCAATGCTTGGTTCTGATTGGTGTTCTGATGTGTCTCATTTGGAGTAGTTATTGGTATGACAGTTCGGTTAGCATTGTTTGGTGTTTGGTTTTGTGTCTGGTTTGGTGTGGTTGGTTGTCTGTTTTGGTTGTTATTAAAGTTGTTCTGACGGTTTTGGTAAGAAACTTGGTTTTGTTGTTGACGATTCTGGTAGCTGGCATTGAATGGGTTTCTATTTCCTTGTTTTGGTGGCTGGGTGCATTCTCGTTTAAAGTGACCTTTCCCTCCACAGTTAAAACAAGTCACTTTCTCCTTATTAAACCCGTAGGTTGTGTTAGGAGAAGTTCCCAAATCCGTTCTACCTGTCTTTTCAATAAACTCCGTTGCTCTTCTCATTATGCTTGCAAAGGCCCATTGGATATCAATGAGTTCCATCTCTTCCTTGTCGATCTGTGCGTAGTCTTCATTGGTCAAGTTGTTATTCCCAATTTGACTAGCAACTAATCCATTGTAGGATGAGACCATTGCAGAGACTAATGCAATGTGTTGCTGAGCAACTTCAACTGTCACATTTCCCAAGTTGGATGTCTCCAAAACCACCGTTTGTTGGTTAGGTTGGTTCATTGGTTGTTGTTGAGATTGACTAGCAGTATAGAAAGCTGCTTGTTGCATTGGGGAGAATGGTGGAATGTATGAATTGTTGTATTGTTGGTGTGGTGGTGGGTTTGATGGTTGTGAAAAGGATGATGTTTGTTGATGGTAGTTAATGGTAGGTGATTCCATAACATTGGAAATACATGCAACATGTGGTGCTACTAGCCCTCCTGAGCTTGATGTACTAGCTGGAACAGGAGATCCTCCAAAGTATAAGTTGGGATTCTGAGGAATCTGTGCTCTTCTAGCTTTCCTCTTCTCTTCCAATTCTTTGTTTTCCAGCTTCTCTATGAACTCCTGAATAGACCAGTATTGATAAGCATCCTTCTCCTTAAGAACTTCCACATGCTGATCCCAATTTGGTGGTAATGCATCTGCAAACTTGTCCACCTGCTTTGCCATAGGAATCTGTATACCATAGCTAGACAATTCAGATAACAAATGATTATATCTAGGAGTTAGTTCTTTCAAAGTTTCATTTCCAATATAAGAAAAATTCTCAAACTCCTTTCTCAGTTCCTCCATCCTTAGACCTCTAGTCTTCTCATTTCCATCATGTCTCCTTTTAAGTGCTTCCCATAGTGCCTTAGATGTTGTGCAAGTCCCAAACTGATGCAAAAGATCATTTGTGATTGCCTGTGTCAATTGGGAAAACGCCTTTTTCTCCACAGCAAACTTCTTTTTCTCATCCTCAGCCATGCTCTCCAATGGCACTGGTTCACCTGTGTTCTCCAAAACTGGTGGTGTGTAACCTTTAGCAATCATGTTCCATGCTTCAGCACCCTCCACTCCCATGCCTTCCAAATGTATCTTAAACTTTTTCTGCCACTGATTGTATTCTTGAATCTCCATAAGCTTCGGTGGCCGATTCCCGCTACCTGAAGACAAATCATTAATCAGTGTGGAAATAGCATTTGTAGCTTGAGTGTTTACCACCGCTGCTGCTACTCCCCAGTAGTCAGATTGTGGTGCTGGAGGTGCACTTTGAGTCATGTAGTTAACCGGCTGTGAAGACTGTGTGCTCGTCTTCTGTGCTGCTACCGTCCATGGGTCCATCACTTGCTGTTGTGGTTGTGTAGTTGCTGGTGTCGGAGTAGTCGAAAAATTCCACATGATCACAAACTTCGAGAAATTCAACACTTAGAAAATTTTCCAAAAACTAGCTCTAGGTTCGCCTAGAATGACTTCACCTTCGTCCCTTTCTACTTCAGATTCGCCCAAACAGTAACACCCGAATGTAAAATCTCACCAGAAAGTAAAAACACACTAACACTTTTCACGTTCGCCCAAAAGAATCCAGGTTCGCCCGTTTTAGTTCCAGGTTCGTACCCCCGATCAACCGAATGTGAAAAATGAGACCCGAATGTGAAAACTTCAACAGAAAAATTCTAGGTTCGCCCAAAAACTCCTAGGTTCGCCCAAAAATACACTCAGGTTCGCCCAAAACTACACACCTTCGACCACACAGTTCCAGGTTCGCCCATTTTCAGTTTTGAAAAACGGTTACACTTTGAAAAACGGTTATTTTGATCTCTGATTTTCAAAAGTTTGTGAATTTGATTGATCTTGATCAGGTTTTGCTTCGGAGATGATTTGGAACAAGTTTAATTCTTGGAATTTTGAATTTTAACCACAAAATCAACTCTAATTCTTTCAAAAACACTCAAAAACCATTTTTATGCAAAAACAGATGTGAATTGATCAAAATAATGTCCAAACACTCAAAAACCTGGCTCTGATACCACTTTGTAGAGGATGTTATTTGACACGAAAACAGGATTATATGATCATACAAGTTGCAAAACCAGGTGCGGAAACCCTAGCTTTGAACAAACTGATGTAAACTCAAATCAAAACACAATCAAAGTCATTTTCAATGCTTTTCATAGATTAACACATTCATAAAGTTGATTACAATGTCAAAACAGTTAATCTAGATCACACACACACTATCTCAAACTGCTCTGGAACAACACCTCAAAACACACACACCTAATGACTCCCTTAACATTACAAAATCACAAAATCTATATATAGACACTGCACATTCGCCCATTGTGAATGGTCGAATGTGAGGCTTTTCCACATTCGCCCATTTACATGGTCGAATGTGTACCTTCAGTGTATTCCAATTCCAGCTTCGTCCACTCTATATCTACCTTCGCCCACTTTCTGTTCACTTTCGCCCAATCAGTCTACCTTCGCCCCATCCAGCCTACTTAACACATGTTAACTATCCAATCACTAGTCGCAAAACGCATCTACATTTGGTGTTTTCAATGGAATCAAGAGACAAACTGAATATTATTTCTATTGCTTTTGATTGGAATATCATGTTCATTACAATGAAAAAAAGCTACAATATTTAAATAGAAATTACAGTAGGTTTGAAAAGGAAAGGGAGAAAAAAAAGCGTCTCTTTTCTCCTTTCTTCAATGATGAGTTTTGTAAACCTTTTAAAGGAAAGGAAATAATGATATTAAATTACTTTATTTTCTAACATTTGGGAAAGGTAGAAAACGTGGGGCAGCTGGGGTGGGGAGGAGGAGGGAGGCGGCGGGTGGGGAGGAGAAGGGAGGCTGGGGGAGGTGGTGGGGTGGGGAGGAGGAGGGAGGCGGCGGTCTGGGGCGGGGTGGGGAGGAGGAGGGAGGCGGCGGGAGGTGGTGGGGTGGGAAGGAGGAGGGAGGTGGCGGGCTGGGGTGGGGAGGAGGAGGGAAGTGGCGGGAGGCGGCGGGATGTGGTGGTTGGGTAGAGTTTAGAGAGGATGAAGATGGAGAGCTCTATAATTAGGAGAAGAAAAAAAAGAGTAGAAGGAGAAGAAAAGAGATTGTGGGAGAAGAGGTTTGGAGAAGTGAGGAGAAGATGTGGGTAGAAGTCTGTATGAGGAAGAGGAGAGGAAGAGCTTCTGAAGGGTTTTGTCTTCTGGAAAACAAACAAGCTTCCAGCCACAAATGTCTGCCCGCGTCTGCGCGGCGCAGACATAAGTGACCAGAAGTACTTCTAGCAGAAAAACAAACACCCCCTTAAGTTGTGTAGTTAAATGCTATGAAGTCAAAAAACATTTTGTTTCAACTTATATCAGATACATTTGCATCTTTGTAAAGTTGGTATACAATGCTCTAATGTGCAGCAACTTAAATAATCGGACATTTTACTATTGGCATTTTCTTTGGTCTAAGTGATCGTGTAATCTTGAATAATTAGAATCTGTAAAATAATAGGGTTATACATATAAAGAGTTGTTATTGTTTTAGGTTCTGTTAATAGCATAATTGGTTAATCAAGGGCTTGAGAAATGTTGATTATTCATTTGAATGTATTAAATGACTAAAAAGGAGCTTTATAAGTTATAACTTTCAAGTGGGTGGAAAGTTGTTAACGCCAGAGACTTGAGTCCCTGTACCAAGGTCTTGATTAGCGAATTCAATTTCAATTGTTTATATATATGTTAGATATCATATGATATTTTGTTTTATGTTATGTTTTAAATATTTTGCTTCATGTTATGTTTTAAAGTATTAGTTATAACAAAGAAAAATCATTTTTTTCAGCTAACTCTGTATTTTAAAGAGCTATGCCAATCATTACACGTTTTTTTTAACTTAAGAATATAATTCAGGTTACCGTCATAAAGTTTCATTTTGTTCTTTTGTATTACGTAACTTTCAACATATAAAACAACTTTTATACTACAATCTTTATAGATTTTTTTTCATTTTACTTGCGGATTTGCCGGGTGTACACCCGGGACTCTAACCTAGTAATTAACATAAGAAGTGGAATTATGTAACCAAAAGAACTGACCGATGGTTGGCTACCTTAATAGTCCAAATTTATGATCATGCTATTACAGATGAAATTATACAACAATATATGAACCACCATGACGAATTTCGGGTTTCAAAAGGAGTAGGTTTTTGTTGATTTCGGAGAATGATCGGCTACTCTGAGGGTTTCTTCGATAAGTTTGCGCGCTTTCATGCTTCTTATTTCGATTCGCATACTTTCACTTTTTTCGATCTTGTCATAACTATGCCATGAGTTTTCGTTTTCATCATCGAGGGCCGATTTCTTCATCTTCAAATGCCTTAGTTTCGTCTTCAGTGTTGCCATCAACTTCCCAAAAACCATATTTTTAGTAAATATGGATTGGATGACCCTTTAGGAACAACAAAAAGATGATAAAGAGTAAATACGTACCTTAGGAGATTGGAGATGGTAATCGTTAGTGTGTGTGTTAATATATAAGTTAAAAGGAAGATAGATTTATAACGTATGTATGTTGCAAAGAATGATGGAGAAGCATATATATTCTGATATATACATCGAGTTTGATGTGAACTATATATAGATAGTTGAGAACAAATTAAAGTTGGAATTGTAATAATAATAAGTTAAAAATAATGTTTTCACAACCAGATCGTAGAACAAACTAGATGCCTACTCTACTAGTTTACCGGTTAGAATGGATTTAAGAATTGGATGACGTAAAAAAATCTATCTATATAATAAAGTGATTGGGGCAGAGACACATATCATTTGGTCAGATTATCCTCATCCTTGAATTTTCGCCAAAAATTTTAGATTATAAATAATTCAATATTTATTAATTAACTTTATTATAACTTTATTATAGAATAAATAAAAATTTTAAGATTATCTTAATTGTCTCTTATATAAAATAATATTACTAAATCATAATTTTATGTTTATCTTTTATTTATTTAATATTTCTTTTCATTAACTAATTCTTTTTATATTTTCGGTTATTAAAAACCATTTAATATTTTTTTTATTCAACTCATATAATATTAAATTTTTTAAGCTAATAGTAAATAAAAAACAAAAAATATGTTATAACCCGTGTGATACACAGGTTTCTATTGAATTCTTTTCACTAAAAATGAAACTGTAAATGAGAGTATTGTTATCATCCATAGTTGAATAAGTCAAAACCAGTTGTTTCTAACAAAGCTACACCGCCTCAATCACACCATGCGATTGTTTCTTCTATCTCTGCTCCTCATCCAAACGTGCATTCTCTTTAATATACGGTTTCATTCTTATCCACATGATTAAAATTGTTGTTTTCTCATATTATAGTACATTAATTTGCATGCTACATTGTAAGAAACATTTTGTCACTTCGTATTAGATTTGTCTATCATAGGTAATTCCTAGGATATAACCAGTATACTTATATATAAATATAACAAAAAATTTAAATTACTTATGGAATTTAACAGTTCCAATCAAACACACCCATTTAACATTCAACGATGACGAACACATAGAAATACCATACGCAAATTGAAGAGAACAAAATACTTTTTTTTATGGTGTACGTAATTCTTTTCTTAAAAATTATATAATATAGTGTGTACGTAAATTAAACCATTTTTAATAAAATATTGATACACTGTTGTTTAATGACAACGATACATCTAAACCACTCACAAGAGTTCGTCTAACATTAGTGATCATAATGTGTCCACGAAAAACTGTAGGCATACCATCTCTATCATTATTATGATGATATGGCTGATTTGGTGTGACAAAAATAAAAGGATCTTTGAAAAATGCTTGGCCCCACTTGGCAGAGGTATTTGAAAAGATTAAGGAATGAACCAATCTTTGTTTGAAGATTAGAGCGGGTTGGAAGGCATTGACTTTAGATAGGTGGTATTGATATATATGATGTAAACATGTTTTAACTTCGTGGTGAGGTATTGGTGGACGTTTTGGCTGGCCTAACTTCTAACGTCTTGTTAGAAGGTGAAGGTTCGGCTTTTTCATATATATGATATGATTGCTGGTTAATTTGTTCAAAAAAGAAATAAATTAGCGATCATAATAGCGCATCTCAACAATTATAATAGATGTCTAAAACACTTTTTATTTAAGGCTAATTTGAGATAACCACTCTTCTAAACAAATTACCAGATGAGGACGACTTTTGCCAAAATTTTCTCTTATCTTTTTATTGCCGAAATGGATTACATGTATAGAGAACAAGAACGAAACGTAATTGGTTCCTAATTTATTGCAACTAATAAAACATGGGATAATGTATAATGACTCAATTATTTTCCTGAACACGTACATACCATATGTTACTCGCAACTAATCATTTAGGGCGCAGGGCGTCTTCGATAAATGTCAAAACGTTTAAAATATAAAAAAATAAAATATTTATGGAATTTAAAAGTTCAAATCAAACATACCCATGTAATACTCAACAATGTATTACAAAAAATGCCATACTCAAATTAAATAGAATAAAATACTCATTTTTATGGTGTAATTCTGTTTTTTTTTAAATATTAACGTATGAAAAAAAAATATGATCGTTTAAATTCGTAGGATAATTGGTTAAAAAGTCAACAATATGTTTTTGTAAATTTACCACTTGTTTTAAAAGTTGTATTACTTAAACTTTTAAAATGATGTAAAATTACCATTTTGTCCTACTTATATGTATTACTCCACATGATAGTGTGTGAAATAAACCATTTTTTTAATAAAATATTGATACTGTGTTGATTAATGAAAATGATACATGTAAACAATCACAAGAATTTGTCTAACATTATAATATTGTGCCTAGTTATCCACACATGGAACAACTAGTGATCATATATCACATCTTTAACAATTATAATGGTATGTCTAAAATACTTTTTATTTACGGCTAATTTGAGATAACCACTTTCCTAAACAAATTATCAGATGAAGAAGACTTTTGCCAAAATTTTCTCTTATCTTTTTATTGCCTAAATCAATTACATGTATAGAGAACAAAGAATGAAAAGTAAATAGTTCCTGATTTAATGCAACTAATAAGGGATAATGTATAATGACTCAACTACTTTCCCAAACACATATATACCATATGCTACTTGAAAAAAGATTCATTGACGGCTATTTGGGCGCGGGCCGTCTATGAGAACTGTCAGAACGTTTTCGGCCTGAGACAGTAAAAATAACTCAGGCCCATATAATTTTATCACACTCACAAAGTCCACAATATCAATTAAGTTTAACCAACTAAACTTCATTTGCCTTATCTTTATTGGGTCTACTATTTTTTAACAAATTGGGTCTTTATCAACGTATTAGAAATAATAGCCACAAGTTCAAATAGATGATTTTTTCTTAAAAAGATAAATACATATAATATATAATTGTTTTTAAATAAAAAAGTTCAAGTTCTCGGGGATGTCGGGCCTAGGGCCGTCGCTCTCCTTGCGCACCCTCATCACCGGGCCTGTTCGGGCGGGTACCCGTTTGATGAGATCTGGTCGGTTATGAGTCTGAGTAGTCCAAATCGTATATGTACTCTCACCCAACATTATAACCTTTTTTTATAAATCCTTTTTATTTTAAATTTACTTATATATTACTAAAAACAAAACGACACATTGAACACAAGCTACCACAATAATGGACGGTGTATATTATTATTTTATAATGAGTTAATTGCTAAAATGGCCCCTGAGGTTTGGCCCAAATTGTTTGTTTGGTCACTTTTTTGAATTTTCTGCCAAAAGCACCCCTCACAGATCGAAAATTGCCAAAATGGTCCATATTTAACTGAGTTTTTAACTGAGATTTGAAAGTGAGTTAAGTCTCAGGGGCAATTTCGTCCTTTATGTTCTCAGGAGCCAAAATGGCATATAATGGTCCACATTCACTTGTTAATATTCAGAAACCCATCTTCTACAATACGCAGGAGAGAGTAGAGCAACGGTGGGTCTCCTCCACCTAGGGCGGAGCTCCGGTGGAGCCATGGCTGAGCTCGGCAGCCGCACCCAAAACAACACCACCCTATACCCCTTTATCCAGAGAGATACAGATCTGGAAATAATAGAGAGATGTCAGAAGAGAGAGAGAGAGAGAGAGAGAGAGATAGAGAGAGAGAGATAAAGACGGTGACAGAATCAGGCATGAGTTCCGACCACCGTGTACGGTGGAGTCACGGTGGGAAAGAAGATACAGAGGAGAGAGAGAGAGAGAAAGAGAGAGAGAGAGAGGGAAAACGGAAGAAAAGGATAGGAGGAGATGGTGGTGGTTCACGGTGGCGGCAGCGGCACCTTCATCACCGAAGTACCAGTAAACACAAGGTAAAACCCCTTTCTTTTAATAATATGGTTGATAAGCTGGTGGTCAGTAGTGATTGACTCATTGGTGGCTTACGGTGGAAGGTCCTGGCCTAGGGTTCGGGTATTGATAGTAGGTGACGGTAGTGGTTGATGCTGGATGATGGTTGGTTGGGTCAAGGGTTCGAGGTGAAGGGTTATAGTGGTCACAAGGTTGGTGGTGGTTTGATGGTGGTGGAAAGGAGACGGTGGTGATACCGGTTTATTAAGGAGAAGGGACGGCTGACGGCGGTGGTTCCTGTTCAGAGAAGGGGTCTGACCTTCTGGTTGTGGTTCGGTGTTGTTCGAGCGACAATAACGAGACCAGGTTCCGATTGGTGTTAATGCGTATTGGAGGAGGACAGAACTGTGAACATTGGTCAATATCGGTTAAGCCAAATGTGTAAAAAAGGTATAATTGTTAATATGCTTTGAAGGGTTGTTGGAGAAGATGAAGTTCAGATGGGTTTAAAAGGGGGTTGGAGAAGATGAAGTTCAGATGGGTTTAAAAGGGGTTTTACAGATGAAAGGACGAAATTGCCCCTGAGACTTAACTGACTTTCAATACTCAGTTAAATATGGACCATTTTGGCAATTTTCGATATGTGAGGGGTGCTTTTGACAGAAAATTCAAAAAAGTGACCAAACAAGCAATTTGGACCAAACCTCAGGGGCCATTTTGGCAATTAACTCTTTTATAATATTAATAAGTGGGAAAACTAATTTCTCATCATGGAAAGAAGCTAAGTCTCTGTCTCTTTTTCTTTTTTTTAGACTTCAAACGACAGCGATGACCTTCGTAGGGTCGCTATAGAGAGTTATACTTTCTACTCGTATCCATGCAAGTTCAACAGAATTTTTGTCATTTATTCCTTGGGTTCGAATCCAGTGAGACCCAAGACTGGTGGTGCCACATTTTAGAAAGAGAATTGATTTTTCATTTTTATTTTTAATATTATTATAGGAAGAATTTTGATTTTGTACCTCTATAAGGCTTTTTATATCAAACTTGATTTCATTATTACTTGATAAAAAAAGTTGAACCACATACGTCCGTTATAAGATTCTAACTCGCAAAAATTAGATTGAAACGTATATCATATAAAAGATTAACCAAGTCGAGCTAGGACTTGCATTGCGAGCCACTAACCAGGAAAAAATAAACATAAAAACGTTGAACCACAGACATGCGTTACAACGTGTTAACTTACAAAATTTAGATCAAAATGTAAATGGAAAAATTATAAAAGATAAAAGTGTAGGGACCAAAGTTTAAAATAAAAAGTGTTGGGATTAAAAATGAAAAATGTTTTACGACAAATCCCTTCCCTATCATAATAAAGGATTTCAAAGAATGTCACATGTCAGTCACTTACTCTACCGATGAAAAAATCCTAGTGGTTCCTAATAACAAAGCCTTTAGTGCCATATAAATTGCTATTTCAGATGAACTAAACACTATGTATGAGGGATGTAGAAGTGCTTATGAACTATGGACTCGTTGTGAGAGTACTTTGAAAGTAATGATGAATGGGAGGAAGGTAGAATGGATTTGATTCAAAAGAAACATGACACTTTTGGAAGCATCAAAGGAGAGAATATGACTAATCACATTGACAGATTCGTTAAAGTTACTAGCAAACTGAGTAAAACAGGTCTGATTCTAACACATTATGATCAAATCAAGAAGATACTTGATTCTCTACCCTAAGATTGGAGTTTTGCAGTATATGACGATCAAGAAAGAATATCTGAATGCTAGATCAACCATTAGTAATCTCATCAACACCGTGAAAGCATTCGAGATGAAAACACAGAAAAGAGAAATGAATCAGATAAGTTACGAATAGTCTATATCGCCTATAATGCTGCTCTTATGACTCCAATCTTCAAAATTCCTCAATTGTTGGAACATTTCACATGAGTGCTCTAATAAGTGGTTCTTCCACAAAAGTTTCTTCATCAAATCAGCTTGCAGCAAAACCAAGTACAACCTTTAGTTCATGCACCTTAGTCCAGTAAGTGCCTAAAGAACATATGGCAATGTTTTGGATGTTTGTCAACAGTTATGAAGCTTTGCTAGCTAGAATACTTAGAAGAAATAACTTGACCAAAGAAGACATGATGCAAGTTGATCCTCATGATTTAGAGGAAATGCATCTTAATTGGCAAATGGCAATGGTTTTGTTCAAGCTTCTAGGTTTATGGATAAAACCGGTAGAAACAAGATCATTTCCAATACAGTTGGAAAAGATGCTACAATTGTAATCAGCTCGGACACTTCAAAAGAGAATGTCCCATGCTCATTGATGCTAACAATAATTATCGTCCCACCAACATAATTGCATCACTGAGTAACCAAATAAATCTGAATCAAAGCAAGAGTAACTAGAAGAAAGCACTCATGGTTGCTGACTTTGAATAGACACAAGAAATCAAGGAACCTAAATCTAATATGGGAAATGCACTAATAAAAAAGATGGAAGCTAGAAACTCTAATAAACTTTACTTGGACGTGATCGAATGGTTAAAGCAAAGTAGATATTCCAATGCTATTAGATGCCATGTTGTGATCTATGAAAATCTAATCATCGAGTTATGGAAGACAACAAAATTTGTTTGAGGAAAAGAAAATCCTTACATACAAGCAAAGGTCAAGAGCATTGTGATTTTTATCGATGAAGCATTAATCAATGAAGCATTAATGCTTACTGACAATAAGAAAGACCTAATCAGTTTTAGCAATGCTGAAGCTAAAGCAACCTTCTACGAAGTTGGATACGAAGGAGACTTTAGCAAGACAAAAGTGCATAAGGGGTATCTTATCGTGCAATGGATATTTGTGTTTGAAGTATTTAGAGCTTGTTTTTCAAAGGGTTTGAGTTGTTTTTAAGGAATCCGTTTGGATTAGGGAGGGTGCAAGATAAACTTGTGTAAGGGTAACAAAGTAAACATCTCTGGATTAATTTTCAGCAAGATGATTTACAATACTAGAAACACTGACGGAATGCGTCTTCTATATCCAAGATTTATTTATATGATACTGAATCACAAATACAAGATCTCTCATAGTGATTATTCTGTAGGATTATAGTTAGTATAAATGACAAACAAAGTTTTCACTGACTGTTTAAAACTAAACTATGGATGCAAGTAAACTTTATCATTATCTATTTAAAAACATATACAAGAGAGAAATGGATAGAAACTAAAGCTACTTATCGTCTGATAAAAAGGCTTAAGATAAATTGATGGGTAAACAAGAAGAGAAACCAGATCCCAAGGGAAAGAAAAAGATAGGTGAATCATGAACGAAAGTAGTCAATATAGACCTAACTCCTATTCCAGAAGTTAGTGATATCATTAAATAAAATAGTGAAAGATTAGCTAAGATGTTTCCGCAAGCACTTGAAGACAATCGTCCAATTATCTGCAAGGAAAACCACAGCAAGTAATCGAATTGGATCTAGCAGTCACAATCATGAAATCTCTTATCCAAATCCAAAATTTGTACTTAAACGTAAAAGGAAAGCCGTCACTGCTAAACCATCTCCCTCAAAGAAACCAAAGAAAAGAAAAGTCAGAAGAAGATGATAATGAAATGGTAAAAATAGAGAAAATTCTAGGAGAGGAATCGAGGGAGAATATTGCTGAAGCCATTCTTGTTCTTAAAGATTATCATGAAAAATTTCTTGAGTCTATCAATCTAAGAGAAACAAGAGAATAAACAACAGAAACCAATTAAAAAGCTCAAAAAGAGACTTAAAGAGAGGAATACTATGCTAGAGTCTAATCTTTAATCATCAAATATATCATAAGTTTATATTATGTTTTATTAATAAGTGTGACAAATGTATAGTCCAATAAAGTCACACATGGTCATAAGTTAGGAAGTTATAAACGATTATATTCCCACCGGTTAGAAGGGACAGGTGTAGGCAGTTATGTGTCCAACGGTTTTGATGGTTATGGCTCACACTGTTTAGTTTGTATATATAGGACAAAAGTGCATCAATAACATTTATCGATTTTTGTCTCAATCACTCAAGATCGTGGAACCTGTGGTAGAAACCAAGTGATTTGGTTAAAGAAGAATCCGTTTTATTTAGAAGTGAAGGAAGAAGAATTCAGTGATCGTTACAAGGCTTCGTGGGTGTAAAGATTCACCCTTATTCCAAGGCAATTCTCAAAGGTAGAAAGGCAAGGAGAAGTTGCATGATCATGTGGATCATCAGTGGAATTTTGGCATTAAAGGTAACCAGAATACGTCTTCCTTTGTGGATTCTAACATAAAGTTATTGTCAAACAAAGAAAAAGACTACAAGGCAGACAACAACAAAAGTTATGGAAAGAAGGAAATTGATTGGAAGTATCCAAAAGGCATGTGTTTTTCGTATTGTGGCCAACCATTCCATTACAGAAAAGGTTGTCCAGAGAGAATAGGCAAGATAGAGTTTATGATTAAAGGCACCGATGAGAAAACATGGAACGAAATATGTTATGCAAGTGTAAACCGAAAGCAACATGCCACATGATACAAGAAACTGTTCACTGAAATTGAAGGATCATTCGGTATAGAAGGAAGTACAAACGGTTTCAAAAGAGATCTCTACATAGGTAAGGGTTGTGTAGAGATATACAGTCAAGGGGAGATTCATACTATGATGAATGTTTATTACACTCCAACCTTAAGGAGAAATGTTTTAAGTTGGAGAAACTAGTCTCACAAGGTTTTAAGATCAAGTATGAAGGAGATGTTTGCTACATCTCAAAGAACTATGAGGAACCATCCTTCATACAACCGAATATACATTGTTGGAATTGCAATGATGTTCATCAACCATATACATGTTCAAACATAGAAGAATATGAGAGAGAACAGAAGAGAAAACTCCAAGGAAAGGAGAAAATAGAAGATCACTTTATGATGGACAAGGAATATGAGAAGAAGGCATTAAAAGAACATCAAGAACAATTCAACATTAATCGAGACGAAGTGCATCGGGTTCGAGTCAACAAGGTTCGAGTATCTATCCAAAACTCTCAACCCTGGAAGATTGCACTACACTTATAGATATGATCCATATAGCAACACAAATTGATGTACATAGGATAAAGTTCAAGGCAAAATTTGAGAGGACAGTCTCATGGTTTCTAAAAGAATTTTTAGAAATCAATTCATCCATGCCAATACCACAAAAGGACCATATGGGAAGAAAGATAGATATATTGGATTTGCACATGACAGTCGAGAGATTCGGAGGTTATGATGCAGTCAACAAATATGATCTTTAGGTGCAAGTTGCAATAAGAATGGGTTACGGATATGGGCTGCCAAGAGAAATGAAGAACAATGGAATAGTGGAGGACATGAGGGTCACATACAACCGATACTTGGAGATACTCAATTGGTATCATCTAAAGTTCAAAAAGAGGGGGGGGGGGGGGATAAAAATGGAAAGCAATGAAGACAAGACCGAGATGAAAGTTGGTTACAAGGAATGGTAGAATTGTGATCTCCCTCCAAAGAAGCGATCTAAGACCTCAAGTAGTGACGAATGATCAAGGATATCAAGTTATGATGATTCAAAGATTAGAGGAGGCATTCTTAGACTCTAATCTTTAATCATCAAATATATCATAAGTTTATATTATATATATATATATATATATATATATATATTAATAGGTGGGTGAAATGAACAATAATGTGGTACATGTTGTAATTTTGTGATGTGATGTGGTAGGGGTATTTGTGTCATTGCAAGGTGGCACATATTGTAATTTCGTGAAAAGCCAGGTTATATCCATCATTTGAGTATATTGGGTTTAAATACCCTACTTACTCCACATCTCTTTCTCAGACACCACTCTCTATACTCCATTCTTTCTCTCTCTAGAAAGAACCGCCATATGGCAGCGGTGGTGCCACAATTGGGGTCGTTGTTGATACTTTAACGACGTTTGCTCAGTTCCATGGCTGTGCTTGAAGTTTTTGAGGTGATGACGTTGGTTTTGGTGGCGTTAAATCACCGCCGTATGGTGGCGGCGGCGCCGCCATATGGCGGTGGTGGTGCCACGGTTGGGGTCATTGTTGATACTTTAACGACGTCTTTATGTCGTTTGATCAGTTCCATGGTTTGTACTTGAAGTTTTTGAGGCGATGATGTTGGTTTTGGAGGCGTTAAATCACCGTCGTATGGTGGTGGCGGTGTGACTGACTTGAACAGTAAAGTGGCTCATGTTGTAATTTTGTGGTGTGGCGGGGGTATTTATACCCTTTGACTATATGACGCCAGTGTGACGGTGATAAATCACCGCTGTTTGGCAATGGTGCCACTGATGGAGTGTGTCGTGCCAGTGTCATGTTTTGTGATTCACGTCCATCGTTACACCATCCACCACCGACGTCGCTGTCGGTTATGTATTGGTTTTATCCGGCGATGATGGTTTCATGTCTGCTTCTTGGCATGGCAACTCTGGTTGCAGCCGTTGCGACACTGAGCCGTTATTTGTTTGTTTTTTCTTTGACGATGATGATACGCGATATCTGAGTCGATTGTCTTTATTTTTTTATTTTTACGTTTCGCGATGGTGACGATGTTGCTGTCTGCAAATCTTGGTTGCTTTTTAAATGTTTGCTTGTTTTTTTTAAGTGTATTTTTGAATCTTGGTGAAAGAGGTCTGGGTTTTTTAAAGGTTTAATGTTTGTGTAGGTTTCATGATTAGGATTTGTTTTGTGAGGTTAATGTGATTTTTGGCTAAATTTGGTGGTGGGTTTGGTATGAAAAAGAAGACAACAAGATTTTTCTTAGATGGAGTTATGTGTACCCACCTAAATGGAAGAGATCGTTACAACGCGCGCATCGCGCACGATCAATACCACTAGTTATGTTTTATTAATAAGGGTGACAAATGTATAGTCCAATAAAGTCACACATGGTCATAAGTTAGGAAGTTATAAACGGTTATATTCCCAGCGGTTTGAAGGGACATGTGTAGGCAGTTATATGTCCAACGGTTGTGATGGTTATGACTCACACTGTTTAGTTTGTATATGTAGGACACAAGTGCATCACTAACATTTATCGATTTCTGTCTCAATCTCTCAAATTCTCTCAAAGTCACTTTGTTTGTCATAAGATTGTTTATTGTTGTTGATCTCTGCCCATTCTCAACATACTACTACTACTACTAGAAAGATGTATGAATCCATGTACAAAACTATTATCAAGGTTCACGATAAAACATGTGTTGAAAGAAAAATGAAGGTTCTTGAGTTGTTTCAGGATTCACAAGAAACTGATGCCATACTACAAATGGAAGAAGAGCCATACAACAAATGGAAGAAGAGTATGAAAAGGAGAATGTTGATGATAAAGATGAAGAAGATGAAGAAGCGGATGATGATGATGATAATGACAATGAGAATGATGAAAATAAAGATATTCATCACAACTTCTAAATTGGTTTAACTTATGACAAATATGAACAAATTAATAGTTAGTGTACTTGAAAAAGCTTTCTTTACATCATCTACTCTTGCTCTAACATGTGTGATTTAATGTCTTCTATAAATCATATGCAAAAAAAATGTATGTTATCATATTTTCACATGTTAGGGTCTTAAATTTTCTTTTATGAAAAGGTCACAATTTTAGAATTCGTGTTAGGGCTCTCGCCATAGAGATCATCTCTTGATGAAGGATCCAACCTATTTTAATTCAAAAAAGTAGTTGTGACGATGATATTGTTCGAATATGGCCCTGTTTATGTGAATCATGCTTTGTTTCTATGATGAACGATTGGTTTGCGTATGCACATTAGATCTGTGCAGTGACTCGTGGAAGAACAGAGGGTGGGAAAGTTTGATATACACACAAACTATATTATTAATCCACACAATGAAACTGATACATAGGAGGGGTATTTATACCCTTACAAACGGTTAAATAACTACCCTTAAACTAACCGACACATAACCCAAAACAAGCCGACATGTCTGAAACGTTTTGGCGCCTAAAACTGTTGTTGACTTTCTGGTTTGACTTTTTAATTACAAACTAATTATACTTTGATTATCTTGATTATCATCTTCCAACAGATATTGACCCTGAGGAAATAAAAAATAGACTTGTCTTTCTACTCATGATCTGGCAAGTAATTTATAATGTTCTCTTTATCCTATTTGCTTCCAGTTTTTTCAATTTTCTTTGTAGATTGATCTATCTGTTCTTGATCATTTCTACCTTGTGCATCAAGAGTTAGTATAGACTACATTAATATATAGATGCATGACCAAATTCCTAAAACTCAAGTTAATTTGAGATTCATGCAAACTACAGTTTCATCAAAAGAACATGTATCTTATCTAGAGTTTTCCATTTATGTAATATATAGGCTCCAATACATATTAAGACAAAAGAAAACATGCTTACAATCTATTTACTGTGATGAACAATGTCTACATCATTGATCCCATTTAAAAAATATATATAAAACAAAAAGTAAACAAGAAAAAAGATTGAATCTGAGTGTCAGTACCTAATACCCAGATTTCGTTCAGCATTCAAATTTCAAAGGGTGTAACTGTAGTTGATGCATGCTGGCAAATAAATAAAAGGGAAAATGACGAGAATGGCCCGTTGACTAACGTATTTACGAGAATAGCCCCCCAGAGACGTCTCGTTGGAGACGGTTCACGATTCTCAAGCCGTCTGAGGCGTCTCTCGAGACGGCTTGGTCCCAACCAATATAACAATGGCACGTCTCCGGTGACGTCTCCGGAGTCGTCTTTTTCCAGATGTCTCCGGAGACGTATTTTTTTTATCTTTTTTAAACAAATCATAAAAAAAAAACCATGAAAAACATAAAATAAACGTGCATAAAAACATAAAATAAATACATAAATTATTACGAAAGTTAAATAAGCTACGCTTTAAGACGGTCCCTCATCATTTGCCAAGCAGACATGTGTTTGAATTCTTTGCGCTGCTTGGATTGATACTCTTTTTTGGTATATCTGATGGCCACGTCTTCGGACATGTCTGAAGGTACCGCTCGAAGTGTTCAATAGTGGTACCCGTTGAAGAGCTGACACTTCGTGTTCAAGTCGTTCCACTTATGGCTAAGTGAGTCGATGGTTCGGTCAGAGCCTCCCACCAACCGATTGTATTCATGTAAGATACGGTACCACTTGTTTGTTGGGTGTGGGCTATCTTCGACATGTTGCCACGCTGATACTAGTGCGATTTCTTGTTCCTCCGTCCAACGTTGGGGTGCCATTTTCTTTTGTATGAATGAGACGGTGGTAGTGGTAGTGGAGGAGTCGGACGGAGAATGGGACAGAGAATGGTATATATAGGCGGGACATGGAAAACTGAACCGTCGGACAAGAGACCGGAGACGTCTCGGGACTCACTGGAGACGAAGACACCCGAGACGTCTCGAGACTCACGAGACGACTCCGGAGACGTCATGGGTAGACATGGCGTTTTCTATTAGCTGAGACACCAAGCCGTCTCGGGAGACGCCTCAGACGACTTGGGAATCGTGAACCGTCTCCAACGAGACGTCTCTGAAGGCTATTCTCGTAAATGCGTTGATCAACGGGCCATTCTCATCATTTTCCCTAAGTAAAATATTCCTCTACTGTTCATAAAGGTCATGTTCGTATAGATGACTGTGGTTCAATCAATCAATTACCTATTTTAGATCACTAGTTAAAGACCTAATTTTGGCTTCTATTGATTTGTTTGTTAATCTTGCCTTATTATTTGAAGTGGATATAAATAAATAATTCTTCATGAAACCATCTTATACAAGGAACTGTTGGAATATTTCATGTTTTAGTTATTAAACATCACCGTATTATGATGAAAAAATGTTGCTCATGTCAAATACATTTGGAGTTAAAATTAAGAAGAAATCTAAGTCAATTATGAAGTTGAATGTATTTTTATCAAAAAATTGGTAATATATCTGTAGCTACGAGAGGGCCTTTTATCTAGTAGTATCAAGTAGTTGGATAATTATAACTTTGTCTTTATAGGTTGTAAAGTTTAACCGACGTAGTGGTAAACAATGGTGTGATTTAGTAGTAGATTTAAAGAGAGTGTGTTCATTTAAACAAATCTATAGCAGCTTATGGACACATTGATGAAGAAATGACATTTGTTTTGATAGAAATTATTTAAAGCTTGCATCATAGGATTTGAAATGTTCAACCTAGAAATTTGCTAACCAAGAGAATAAAAAGGGTTTTTCAAAGCAAATAAAGGTAGTAATTAAATATAACAAACTTAATTGATCGAATAATCCAAACTATAAGCCATCATATTTCATATGGACAATGACATCAAGGACACCTCTAACTTTCATTTTCGTTATTAGTTAAGGGCAATTTCACCCTCATAAAATAGTACTTAACGTGTCCATAACCTTCATAATTGGCATTTTAAAACAATTTACAAATCCTGGTTGAGTTAAAAAGAAATTCCCAATGTAGATTATTATTATACTAGAGAATATGTCATAATTAATCAACGATCAAACATTAAGCAATTACTATATTTATGTTCACAAGAACATCAAAATCGGTAATATCAATTAGGATAATCCGTTCCACGTCCAAAAGAGAAAGCACAAAACAAAGATTGAAAGGATTTCTATGTTCATATCACACAGGGCCGTCTCTGAGAACAATGAAAAAATTTTGGGTCTCGGGCGAAAAAAAAATTTTAGGCCCAAAATTTTGTAAAGAGAAACGAATTAAAAAAAAATTTGAATATGATACTAGAGCCAAGGATTGAACTTAAGACCTATACATTAAATTAGCATGATTTTTCCAACTCCACTAACAAGACTTTAATATATAAAACACAAATATATATCCTAAATACAAAATTAAAAATATATGTGTATATTTTTAAAAAACGTTTAAGCCCATTTAAGGCTCGGGCCCTGAACCGGTGATCACCTGGCCCATGCTCAGTGCCGGCCCTGATATCACAAGTATCATATATGCTTATATATGTATATAGTTTGATTTCATGAATTGTTACAAACAATTGAAGGAAGGCATAAACGATTATATATAGTGAACCAGATTAATCGACTAATTTCACAACGGTAACTATGGACTTACAATCATCACAATATCCTCCGGTATCCATCTGACATCCAGTATTGGCACTGATCACTGGCTCTGGCTGCTGGCTTAATTGGGTAATCCAGATCATGACATCCTCTATGATTTAACCCTGCCATATTTTTTATAAACCAATTAAAACAATTATTTCTTTTTATATATTTAGTAATGTACCTCTTGAGGATCTAGATCAAGTGATCATGTACAGCTGTAAATTTATTGAGTACTGTTTATAAACTGTGAGCTAGCTTGAAGCCTTTGTTCAGTCAACAACTCCCCAATACTGACTTCATGGTTACTTTGTGATTGAATTTGGTTCCCACATCTTGATTGAAGATAGCTGTAATTATGATCATCAAGAACATTGATCTTTAAATCTGTGTTGAGCTTTTTAATCCGCAATTTTTCGATTGTTCGTGCCCGGGCTCTTGATCTTGCCTCTGCCCTTAACTGTTTTCTAACTGAAAGATTCACATAATATCCAATTTTCTTTTTTTGTGTTGTTTTCTTCTTTTTTTTCTTCTTATCAAGATGATCTCCTTTCTCCATGAAAACTTTTTCACAGTGATCACAAAGAGGTGAAGATGAAGTGTGCTTCATTTCTTCAATCAAATCTTTTATTGCAGTCTTGGATTTTTTAAAAAGCCAATCTAGGGTTTTGCTTGCTTTATCAAACCCTAGCAAATCTTGAAGCCCAAAAAACTTTTTTGAAATGTTAATGGACAATCTCACCCTCCGATCTCTAGGACCGCCAGCGGTGAAGATCTTACTATTTTGAGCTTTCTTTGAAGCTGCAAATCTCCCTTTAGATGGAGACGAAAACTCTACACCAGAAAGGTTCTGATGAGTACGATCATCAGAACCTTTAACAGGTGGACGAGGTGGAGCACGTTCAAAAGAACAATATTCGCCGGCGACAAATGGGGTGTTGTTGAAGTAAACATCATATTTTTCTTGATCATAAGTGAAACCAGAAAGAGGGAGGCCATGTGTTGATGAAGGAAAAGGGTTTGAAGAACTACACATGTTCATAAACAAAATTGGTACTCACAAAATTTCCGAACTTTTCAATTAAAGATTCATCTGATTCAAGTAAAAAGTATAGATGAAAACACCCTTTTCTTCTAAATGAATAAATCTGTACAATGCATCTTCTTTAGAGCCACAAATCTAGATGTTTATGTGCAAAAAATCTTCATTCTTAGGGCAACACATGTTCACCTTTTATGGCATAATTAAGTAAATACTGTCACTTCCTAAAAAAGAACACTTCGTACAGATAACATATATAATAGTCTTCTTTCTTTTAAAAAGTGAAGAAATTATAATGGAGGAAACAACCAAAAAAATGTCACTTCTTGATGGGGAAACCAGGAAATCTAATAAGATACCATCAGTTCATTTTTATTTTACTTTATTTATTGTTCCTCGCTTTTTCTGGTAATCGGTCAAAGCGACAGGTTTAGGCAATATATATGAAAAAAATAGTGCATCTAGGGTCATGCATGTATTAGATAAAACTACCATAGTGCTCGCGCGATGTCACGAGAAACACAACACTTCTAAAGTTGTGCATGGTTTGCTTCAGTTCGGTACCAGCCTCAACCGAGGCCGAAGTCATCGGTGAATTGATCTTATTGACCAATCGAATAATTGGTTCCGTTTATTTAGTCATGTGTCCTGTTTTTAGTTTGGTTCATTTAATTTTGGTTAATAGTTGTAATCTAACTTTGGCTAATTTTTATTTGTTAAAAGTACATAAAATGGAGATATAAAAGCTAAAAGTAAGTGAATATATGAATGGTTGATTAGTTTCAATTTGGTTAATTTCAGTTAACTAAGGACAAAAAATGATGCACTAGGCGAATGAGGTCTCATGCAAATGGGGGTCACATGCAAGTAGGGGTTCATTCACGCAAATGGGGTTAATGCGAATGTGGTTCATGAGAATGCGGGTTCATTCACATGAATGAGGTTCAGATTCGCGTGATAGAGCATGCGAATAACACATTCGCATGTCCCATTCGTGTGAATGGGAAGAGATCTGCAGCATGGGCGACTGAAGTGTTTTTAAACCCCAAACCCCCCCAAATCAATCTAGTTTCATCAAAACATTGAATTTGAAGATGAAGGCACTTAGATAGTTGCTGAAATTGAGTCCTAACACTCGTTTTTTCTTTGATCTAACAAACACATTTTGAACTTTGATTTTTAGATCTAGCTTTCACACCTATATTTCTTTAACGTCTAGAACAAGAACGATCTCAGGTCTAGAGCTACGGTGATCCATGTGACGATTAGTTCAACTAGATTGGGTACCATGCTTTAATACCAATTGAAAATGCACGGATCGGATCAATATACAATGAAAAACGTAGCTCGGTTCGTGGACAGAGGTTTGAGACACGGAAATAAACACGTAACCGTATGATATTATTCAAAGTGGTTATAAATCCAAAGAAATAAGAGTGTTATGGTGGGTTATGGTGTTGTTAGTAAAGGGTGAATGAGTGATTGAATGAAAAAAAAACATGAGTGGTGGATGGAATGGTTTTGAGGGAATGGAATGCCTTGTGGAAAGGGTGATTCCATTTCTTTAACCAACCAAACACACTATTTTTCATTACCTCGTAATGATCCATTCCATTCACCCTCCATTCTTTCATACTAAACGATACCTTAAGATAGCATCTTGTGGATCATTTGATAATGATGAGAAGTAGGTCTAAGAATGGGAGTACTATTACATGGACTAGTTTGATAAGGGGAACATGGTAGAAATAGCCTAAACTTTAAAGGAACTTAACTTAGACTCTATGAGCAGGCGATAGGAAGGTCTCGACAAACCAAATCGGTAAATGACCGTAGGTTTTGGCCCCGCTGTCAAGCCCGAAAGTCTTGATAGGGCTTTAATTTCGCCGATCAAACATTCCCTCCATTTCGTCAATTTCTTAGCTCTTAACACATAAATCAATGAAAAGTGTGCTTCGCGTCTTTATTTATGATGTCAATTTTTATTTATTTCTATAAGTTTGTAATTTCAAAATTTGGCAAACCTGCCAACTTTAGAAAATCCATATAAAAGGGTTCTTGATATATTTTTTGCTTCATTCCAAAATTAGTCTACTTTACACTAAAAAATATTATTCTTGTTTTGTTGCTTCATTGCATCAGATAAGAGCACAAAACGTCTTTTTGAACAACGTAGAAATTCAACTTTTCACTTTACATTTCAACAATGGCTAATGGCTACACCAAAAATATTCACAGTTGGATACAATGGTAGATCTAGGATTTTCCCTTAAAGGGTGAAAAAAATAAATAAATAAAACTTCAATAAAACTGTATACAATAATCGTGGTTAAAAGTTTCTTACAATTTATAGTAGGGCTGTGCAAAAGGTCCAGAACCGACTCGACCCGGACCCACCAGAACCGTATACCATTTTATTGTTTAAATTAGGAACCACAAACCGAACCTTAAAAGGCTATGTTGTTCCGGGTCCTAAAGGTTCTGATGGGTCGGGTAAAGGGTCTGACCCTCTAAAACCTTTTTAATGTAATAGCCACTTTTAAAGTATTACATATTCCTATTCTTTTACCATGCTCGTAAAATAATTTCTCCATATGGTTCTAACAATAGCCAATGAGTTTCTTTTTTAAGTCACTTTTCGTTTCCCGACTTATGTTTTAGTAACAATTTTGTCATTTTCATCACTCGAAACATTATGTGAATCTGTTATGTATACATCATAAATACACACACACATCAGAGCGACATACATAAATATTTACCTCAAATTTGAATATAATATATATTATATAATATATCACATCTATGCATATACATCAAGCCGAAAAATATTTCAAGAAAAATACATTGTTATTCTTATAAATAATATTTTTAATATTGTATTAATATTACATGAAATCGATTGCAATAACACGTAAAAACGATTAGTGAAAAGACTAAAAAAGATTATTTTTTATTTTTAATTAAAATACAAACGGTTTTTGTGGTTCTTATATTAGAACTGTGGATTTGGAACCGACCCGACCCGGAACCGATAATTCATATAAAACAAGAACCGAAAACCGACCCATATACTTAAAAAGGTTCGGGTCCAAGGTTCTGATGAGTCCGAACCACGAAATGCTCACCCCTAATTTACAGTTGTCCTCTACATGATTTCATCATTTGGATACGACAAATTACAACTTCATTTGCAACACTTACTTTCAAGTGCTTCTTTTTCTACTGCACAAATTACATAAGCATTCAGAAAATCTTCACCCATTCGAATACGCAAATTTGTCTTTAAAATTGTCACTGCCGAAAAACATCTCACAACCATTAAGGTTGTAACGGTCCGCAACAGGTAAAACCAATGCTAGCATTAATAACCGATACACCAAAGAAAATGATATATGTTTCTTTGTTTCTACCATAATTCTAACAAGATCAGCAATCCCACTCAAGTTAGAAAATTGTTCATCTTTTCGCATGCTATCAACGTACAAGTTAAGTTGATGTACAAGAACAACTTTCTCCCCATTATCAAAGTCATACGGATATAACTCACACAATCTCATTAACATTGATGCATCAAACTTGGAAAATGAGTCAAACAAGTTGAAAACCGTCAAGTTTTGAAGTAATTTTGTGTTAATCTCAGCAAAGCGATCGCCAACTCTTGAATTTCCATATGCACAATAGTGTTAAAACAATCAAACTTATAATAATGTTTATTGGTCATATCATACCTTTGCCTTTTGGCTCCATGACCTCACCATTGATTAATTTCTTGTCATGTCTAAGATTTCAATATCATGTTTTTTTACTAAAAGAATAGATTTTCTCTAAAAATTGATCAAAACCACTTTCTCTAAACTCTTGCAACTTTCCTTTAGACGTGTCCACCAACAAAACGGCTTCCAAAATGTCTTGAGTGTCGTGCCAAGTACCTCTACCGCCTTGCGGCTTTTAGTGTTCCACAATTCCACTTTTACGTTGCATTTGGACTTCAAAATTAAAATCGTTATTTGGATTATGGGGGTTTGAGCTCGTTTCACACTTTCATAAGCAAAGGGTTTTAATAGAGAGGGTCCCAAATTTCTTTTATTTAATTACTCCATCAATGTTTTTAAATTAACACTACTAGAAAATATTTGAGGGTCGGGGTGCCTTTCCCCACCCATCCGCCCCTGGTTGGATATGTTTAAGGAGAAATGTTTGACAACAATTAACACATACGCATGTTGATTTCTAAATTACCAACGATTTTGTATTCTTTTATTGAATGTCAGTTTTCTTCATTTCTACATGAATCTTGGGGTATGACTCAAATGAACAATTGAAAGCATTAGCACGTGATCTGAGTCATTATGGTTGGACGAGTTAATGATATTTTGTAAAGGAGTACAAATTCCATAATCAAACACGTGGTTGTAGGTTTTACGAGGCAATAATGGTGTTTATATGAGTATACGTTTAGGTAAACCAGTATTTGCTTTAAAGGTATATGTTCAGGTAAACATGTATTTGTATATGAAGTTTACACTGAAGGATGAAATAGAGTAAAAGATGAAGTAGCTACTATTTCTCACAATGTTCTAAATTAGCTTCCATAAAACAATCAGTTTTTTTATACATTATGAAACATTTTTTAGAATGATAACCTCACACACCCATTAAATATAGGAAAAATGGAAATAAATATTCCCAACTATTGACTATTGGCCAATAATAGTTACAACTACGAAAATCACCAATATTGATCCCAACTTTCGACATATTGGAAACCAATGGACCCAAACTAACGGAGGCTAACTCCGTTAGTGTAATGCTGACGTGGCAAGATGATCCTACGTGGCATCCTTCATGGCAAAATGATCCTACGTGGCATCCTATGTGGCATCCTACGTGACAAAATGATCATACATGGCATCCTACGTGGCATGCCACGTCAGCATCACACTAACGGAGGCTAACTCCGTTAGTTTATTTCCGTTGGTTTCCAATATGTCGAAAGTTGGGACCAATATTGGTGATTTTCGTAGTTAAAACTGTTATTAGCCAATAGTCAATAGTTGGGATTATCTATTTCCATATTCCTTAAATATATTACTAACTAGCTTTTATCCCGGGAGCGTCCCGGGGTTGAAAAATATAATCATTCTAATAATACTAATACTAATAGTAATAATTATTACTCTTGTAACTAAATAAATAAAAAAATAACCTTGTTATAAGGTGACATAATGTGTTGCAGTGTTGCGTGATTCTTTCTCCTAGTTTCTCTTGATGAAGTACACCTATCCATCTTTAGAAGAGTAAAATTCCAATAATAGCATGACTATTGGGCTGAATTTCAACATCGTAGATAAGAATCTGATTTAAAAGAAAAAACATGATTAATGATTAACCTGAACACTTTGTGTTTTTTTTCCTGTATGAACGAAACCCCACAAAAAATAGTCGTTTTTTTCTCTGTTTTTTATATAGCACTATGGTACTCGTTGGAAAGATAATAAAACGTTCGTTAATTTGGTTTGATTTCTTTAAAAAATCTCGTACATCTATACATATAATAAAAGAAAGCCATTTTAATGACATGACATTCAAAGAGGCATTCTCCTCATTGAGTGTGCCATGTGTCATCCTATGTGGCATTGAGATATTTTAGGAAAAAAATAATTTAAAAACAAAATTAGATTTTTCTTTCTTATGTTTCCTCCCATAATTTTTATCTTCAAGTGTTATACCATATCAAGAATTTTCGGTACACATTTTAGGCGATTTTCGAGATTGATACTTTTGAGACCGGTTGATACCGAGCTCATCCATACATCACGTAAAGATATTAACGTTTAAAAATTATGGGAGGAAACATAAGAGAGAAAAATTTAAATTTGTTTTTAAATTATTTTTTCCTAAAATAACTCAATTTAATTTTTATATAGATTAAAAAAAGATTATTAAAATAATAAATTCAATACTATCACCTCAAAGTGCCACATGACACATTCAATGGAGGGTTGAAGCCTCCATTGAATGCCACCTCATAAAAACTCAATTCTTTTATTATAAGTTATAGATTATAGATATTACTCCAACGCTCATAACTAAAATAGAATTCACACCATTTGAGGGAACAATCTTACTACACTAGACTACATCGACTACATGAAAAATTAAACGGTCCATAACAAATATCCAGTAACTTCAAAAGCATTGATAACGGTTGATAATTGTCTATAAATAAAATAAAATGAAAATGTGTGTAGTGGTTTTTTGAAACAGGATGTGTTGTGTATAGGTACGATAAAATTAAAGACCAAAACTCAACAAAAAATGCATAAAAATTGGGACCAGTACTGACATGGGTACTAAATTGGGACCTGTATTGGCATGGGTACTCAGAGATAGGATCAAATATGGGATTGATTAAAAATAGTTTGTGACTTCGGGTACAGATATTGCGTTATGTGATACCCGATACAATTTCCCGAAACCACGTAGTTAAAATCTTTTTTATTCTTTTTCCATGCAATTTACTTTTCTACCTTTAAATTTTAATAAGGTATCCTATAGCCCATTAATTTTAATAAAGTTTGCATACATTCTACTTCGTCTATGGTTTACGTCACGTTAGGAATGAGCATTCCAGTATCGTTACCGAAAAATAACGGTACAGAACGATACCGTACCGATCAAAATTTTTGTACCAATTAGGTACCCATTTTTTGTGTTATTCTGGATGGGTACTTTTGGTATGGTACAGGTTTGTTACGGTACAGTATTTCACACAATTTTTATCTTCAAGTGTTATACCATATCAAGAATTTTCGGTACACATTTTAGGCGATTTTCGAGATTGATACTTTTGAGACCGGTTGATACCGAGCTCATCCATACATCACGTGAATCACTTTGTCATAGAAATTCATGTTTTTGTTTTACGCTTTTTTCGGTTCTAGTCGCCGTTTGGTTAGCACAGCTTTACCCCCCCCCCCCCCCACACACACACACACACCATACTAAGAATCTTTGGCACCCATTTTTTGCGAATTTTGGGGTTGGTTCTTTCGGTACCGGTATGGTATCAAGCTCATCCGTACGTCAAGTGAGTCACTTGATTTAGAAATTCATGTTTCTGTTTTACGCATTTTCCCGGTTCTAGTCATCATTCGGTTAGCACAGTTTTACAATCCCCAGTAGCACGGTTTTATGTCTCACCCCACTACATGGGGTCGTTAAGACTAGTTTAAACAAATTTAGCAAAAGTTACACATGCAATTGGTTTGCCTTGATTAAATTATCTAGCCCTACCCCGAAGTACTTAAAGAGTTTAGATCATGCTCTACACGACTAGTTTGGTATTTAAAGACGAAAAAAATTTCAACGTAAATATTCTGAAAACATAATTAGATGGGTTAGAACAAGGTGGTAATCATGTGTGGCTACATTAATGAAATTAGGATAAGAAAATGCAAATGGGGAGAGGTAGTCACAATGTCACATGTTGCTTTGTACGTAAATGTCATGTCGCTTGTTGTCTTCTTCTAGTATTTAATTTTGTTGTTCACTTTTAAAAAGATGTGACGCTAAGGTATAGATGAGGTGGTAAAATGGATTTTGTAGGGGCTCCATTCCATACACGTAGCGTAATTGTAATTGCAAAAATTGACGGTGGTATCTTTAGGTAATTACTGACATATCACAGAATGATTTCTGTTAAAAAATGTAGAAAAAGAAAATTAAAAATACCATTTGTAATATGTCATTGAATTGATTAACGACCAATGTCATAATTTGGATGTTAGTACACGATGTCCATAGCATAGTATAAGTGATGTTTGAATTGTATTACGGATGTATGGGTGTGTTTACGAGTCGTTTTTGGGCTGTTTGGCAAAACATGCGAGTAGAACTTCATAGGGGCGATTAGCTTTGCTAATCTCCTGGGAAACAAGACGAGTAGGTTGCTACTTGCCCCTTCTACTTGTGTGTTAGGATCCTACTCGACCCTAGGGCCCTGGACGAGTGGGACAGGTATAAAATCCTCCAATCATTGCCCTAATCATCAAGTTATCACATCACACATTCCCCAAGCACCCTGCCCTAGGTTGAAGGTCTGAGATTGTCTTGTAATCACTTGTGCTCTGAATTCAATGCAATACAACCTTTTAACCATATTCTTGTGCGTTGATGCTTCGTTTATCTTAGTTTCATATCGTTTTTGTTGTCCGAACACTGGTTAGTGGATTCCGCACACTAAACAGTGAAACTCGTGATTGTCGGGTTGCCCGAAAGGCGATCCTACAAGTGGTATCAGAGCTTTGGCTCTTATCACGAGTGCTTTGATAGCAAAACGAATTCAAAACAGTGAGTTTTTGGGATTAAAAGTTTGTATTTTTATCAAAAACCTTTTTGAAAGTTTGAAACTTCGAGTTTTTCATAAAAACAACAATTTTCAAAATCTAAGTGTGTTTTAATGGATAAAAACATGTGTTTTTTATTAGGGTTTGTTCCAAAAGTGTTTTTACAACTTTCCTAATCATTTGGGAATCAAACACAGTGTTTTTGATAGATTTTGAAAATGATGGTTTTCGTGCAAAACAACTTCTCAGACCTGCAACAGGCGATTAGGAATTGTACTCGTGTCCTATTTCACACGATTAGAGTGCTACTCGTGCCCTATACGCACGATTATAACTCTAATTAGGGCTGTTCATGAGCCGAACCGAGCGGAGCTAGGTCAAGCTCGCGCTCGGCTTGGTTTTAAACCGAGCTAGCTCGGCTCGGCTCAGATTTAAAACCGAGCTGAAAATCAAAGCTCAAGCTCGGCTTGGTTTTAAACCGAGCCGGCTCGGCTCGGCTTTGTTTGGCTCAAATTTAAAAAGATAAAAGAAAATTTGGCTTTCAAAATTCAATAATCTAAAATATTATTCAACAGTTAAAAATAACACATTTAAAATAAGTTTAACCTAATACATTACAAGCTATAATCAAGTTCAAAAAATACAAAATAAGTCTTAAATTTCAACAGAATACAGTATAAGTTCATCAGCATATGAATTAACCCCCTAAATATGCAATAGATGTGTGATTGAACTCCTAAATACTGACCTATTTGAAATCAAAAGCAGTATTGAGTTTGATAACTTGACTACTTGGACAATTATCATTATGCTATGTTTTATTTAAATAACTTGATTAGTTGTAAATTCAATCCCAAGCACACAATCTCCATGCTGCTATTACAAAAAATTAAACATGTAACATATTCCCCAACTTTTTTTAACATTTTTATAGTATATTATATGTATAGAACAAAATATATTCAAAATTAGAACTATCCGAGCCAAACCGAGCCAGCTCGGCTCGTTACGAACCGAGCCGAGCTAGGCTCACTTTCTAACCGATCCGAGCTGGCTCGGCTCAGTTTCAAACCGAGCCATATCGAGCGAGCTTTTTTCGAGCTAAATCCGAGCGAGCTTCAAGCGAGCTCCGAGCCACGAGCTTTCTGAACAGCCCTAACTCTAATTGCCTGTCTAACCCTGACTGCCTGAAATCTCCTACTCGCTCAACTGTTCACGTGTGTAGACTTCTAATTGCCTAAAAAAACACACGACTAGCTTCCTAATTGTGTGTTCTACTCGTGTGTATAAGCCTACTCGTGTGTAGCAGTGCTGAAACAATATAATCAACCAATGAACAATCAAATGAATGTATCCACGAATCCTTGGCAGTTTTCGGCCGAGCGTAACGTGCAACGAATGCAACAACAGCAACACCAAGCTAATGTTGTCGGAACCAATCTATGGGCGCTTGCGGCTCAACAGCGTTCCCAGCAACAACAATAGATGATAAATAGTAACCCATGAGCACTTGCAACCACTGCAACTCAATAGACACAACACTTATCGTCGGTAATCCTCAGTGACTCGGAAACGGGTAGTTCAAATACGGCACCTAAACTTCAGTTCATGTCCGACTACCACTCCTAGAAGGGCAGGTTCAAGACACATGTCGAGGGTATTGATAGACTAGTATGGGCTGTTATTGAGAATGGGTACACTAGGCCGATGATCGAGAATTCCAACATTCCCGTCTGCTTAGAAGATATGACTGATGATCAACGTAGGAAGTACAACTATGAGAAGAAGGCGATGGCTGCTTTAACAAAAGCTTTCCCAAAAGACATCTTGCACCAGTTTGCTCAGTGTACAACCTCGCAGATGCTTTGGCTTGCGTTAGCAGAAAGGAATGAAGGAAATGAGAAGACTCGAAAGATCAAGATGGATCAGCTTATTGCTCTACAATCTGATTCCTTCCACCTCTCTAATGGGTGTATCATACATTCAATCAATTTCCATTTTTTCTACATCTTAAAGACGATAGTATTCATATAAAGAATACGTTTCTTTGCCTTCAATTATGTACAGGTACCTATTCGTGTAAAATAATATTTTTTTTCAATTAATCCAGTTGCACATGCCAATCAATTAGAAAAACAAATTAACTGGTAATTCATAGGCTTTTATTGCTCTTGTATCCAAATGTATTGTGTATTTGGTTTATAAAACAAATTGAATTTCTTCCACTAGTACATTATGAATTGTTTTCAACAAAACAAACTAGTCAAATAAGTAATAAAAAATTGGGGTATATCTTATTGTCGAGAAATATATACAGCATAAAAACTTCTTCTCCGATTCATGTTTTTTTTCTTCTTATTTGCACAGGCACTAACGGGAATTACCGGAAAAAAAATCCAGTCATCTTTTATATTCCATTTTTCTTAATATCATTTTAAATTTCATGGGGCAGAAGGCTTAACAACATCGTCGCTAACTAAAGATAATGGCGTAAACACTCGTTGCCAGTAACTGTATCGCCTCTCTATTCTCTCTACTCCACTCCGTCGCCGGTTTCCGTCTCGCCAGAATCTCTAGTATAGAGAATCAAGTTTAAAAGAATTTATATTTTTAATTTTAAATTGAATTTGTAATACTTTTGTTTTGATTTATTTGTTGTCTTTGTAATTCAAATTATAGTAATGTAAGCTGAAAAAAAACGAATATACACCAATGTATATCTGTGTTGATAATGTTGAATGAAAGTAAAAAACTGATATACATCAATGTATATCTGTGACGATGAATGAACAAAAAAACTGATATACACTAATGTATATGTGTGTCCAAATTATAGTCATGTAAGCTGGAAAAAAAATGGATATACACCAATGTATATCTATCTGTGTTGATGATGATGAATGAAAGAAAAAAAAGAAACTGATATAAACCAATGTATATCTTAATATACACATGTGTAATGTTTGTTAATATACATCTTTCTACAATTGCAATGATTAAAAGAGGAAAAATAAGTGCTTTGCTAAAATAATGGGATTATATTGAAAATAAAAGGAAACTAATTAAACATGTGTTGTTAATAGTCAATATACAATTACCATATTGCCCCTTAATTTAATTAAAGATTTAATTAATGTTTTACTTATTTACAATCATGCCATTAGAGATAAATGGCTAAGATTGGTTCCTATAGTTCCTACTTAAGGTATGGTTCCTATTTGAACCATACCCTATATATATAGGATTGAGATCAAATAGGAACCACTACCCTAGTTAAGAACATTATGAACCAATCCTAGCCACTCATTTATATTTTATAGTTTTCTCTTTTTTATTTTTTTTATAAAGGGCTATTTAGTAATTCAATAATAAACTAATTTTGGTGGTTATTCAAATCCCATAATTTTCTCCATCTCTCTCGTTCATCTCATAAACAATCTGACTCATTCCCCTCTCTAATTCATTCATTCATCTCTCTCTTTCTCTCTTTTGAAGAAATGACGAGAACATTAATCGATCCCTCTTTTTTCTTAATTAAAAAATAAATAATGAAGAAGATTACAATTGACGAAGAAGATTATAATTGGTAACCGATGTGAAGCCGGAGAACTACCGACCGGATGCGTGGAGGATGAAGAAGACCAGCAATCGTTACGGAAGTGTGTACGTGATTTATTTATAAACATATTTTCATTTGTATTTGGAAAAACAAATAAACGTGATTTGTATTCGGAAAAACAAATAAACGAATCTTAATTTTATTTATATTATTTAAGTTTAAAAGAATGTATATTTTTTAATTTTAAATTGGATCTGTAATTCTTTTGCTTTGATTTATTTGTTGTCTTCGTAATTCAAGAATTTTCTTCTACGTGCCAATAAAAATCAAATTTGGAGGCCACACAATATTTATGTTTTGAGGTTTTGTTAATTAGAGGTTGGTGTATGTATTGTTGTTGCTTTGTTGTTGATTTTATACATGATTTAGAGAACTGTATTTATTTTCATATTGTGAAATGTATCAACTAATGTCGATTGATAACTTATTTGTTGTGTACACAAGTGTATTCAGTTTCATATAGGTTTCAGCCTAGATATACACCAATGTATATTTCGTTCATATACAAAAAGGAAGAAACCTCAACATCATTTTATGGTGTACACTGATGTATTTATGATGTACACTAATGTATTTATGGTGTAAACTGATATACACCAATGTATATTTGTGTTGGTGATGATGATGAATGAAAAAACGAATATACACCAATGTATATCTGTGTTGATGATGTTGAATGAAAGAAAAAAACTGATATACATCAATGTATAACTGATGTACACCATTGTATATATGTGTTGATGCTGATGATGGATGAACAAAAAAAACTGATATACACCAATGTACACTTCAACTTACAACAGCTATATAGCTAAATGAAAATTTACCATTATATACACTTGTGTATAGGCATTTGGCTTTGTTTATCCTTATAGTGGTTATGTCTCTCATTCTCTTTACGTAATATACACCAACTTATAATATACACTAGTGTATAGGCATTTGATAATAATAAAGCGTCTCATTTTTTTGACGTGGTTATTACGTTTTTTAGGATCCAATTTTTTTAATATTATCCCTAAATCAATAAATGGAGAAGTGGAGGGGTTTTAGAAAGTATTTGTGGTGTAATCAATTTAAATTATGTCTTATGATAACCTACCTAATTTTGTGGAAGACCAAAAGTCCATAATAGCCTTACATTAAAATAAACAATTAATTAATCTTCTAATTATTTACAATCATGCCATTATAGATCAATGGCTATAAAGTGGTTCCTATAGTTCCTACTTAAGGTGTGGTTCCTATTTGAACCCTACCCTATATATATAGGGGATGATCAAATGAGAAGAAACTTCATGTGAGAACAAAAGGAAGAAGTTACATGATAGTTAAACATTAAATAGTTTAACTCTTCCTACATTAATTTCATCTATCTAATTAATTAGTCATTAATACTTTATCCTACATATTATAAAAAATTGTCCTACACGGATAGTCCCTATGGTTTATAGAAAGTAATATCTTAGAGTACTAATTGTATTTTTTAACATGTTAAGGGTTTATGGTTTCAGTTTTGTAACATGTTGGGGTACTAAGGTCAACTCTGTTAGTTTTTCTAGTTAAGTTTTGATAAAATGACTAAAATACCCTATTATTACCAGATATTCTTGTAATAACTCTATTTGATTACAAAGATAATTTTTGCAATTTATGGAAATTAGAATTAGAATTAGAATTATCTATTAATATTATTAAAACATTAAATTTTCAAATTATAAAAAATATATTAAATTAGGCTTATTGGCGACGGTTTACATGGATAGAAGTATTGTTTTATAAACAAAATATACACTAAAACGTATATATTATAATTATTTAATTTTGTGTATTTAAAATTTCTAAGTTTTAATAATATTAAAAGATAATTCTATATATTAAAAAATATAGATGACCTTGTCAAATATAGATAACGCATGGCGGCAATGGCGGTAGAGATGAGAGTTGACGTGGTGCTTGATGGTAGATACAAATTAGGCTTATTGGCGGTGGTTTATATGGATAAAAGTATTGTTTTATAAAAAAAATATTAAAATGTGTAGTGTATAATTATTATATTATTACAATTTTTAAATTTAATATTATTAATAGATAATTCTAATTTCAATAAATTGCAAAAAGTATCCTTGTAAATCAAATAGAGTTAATTACAATAATGGCTCATCTAGTTATTCTTTGGCATTTTAGTCATTTTATAAAATCTTAACTAGAAAAACTAACGGAGTTAGCCTTAGTACCCTAACATGTTACAAAACTGAAACAATAAACCCTTAACATTTTATAAAATAAAGTTAGTACCTTAAGATGTTACTTTCTATAAACCATAGAGACTATTCGTGTAGTTCTCTCAAAATTCATTCTACATATATCGAAATTATCATATGTTTATCCTACATATATCGAGATTATCATACGTTTATCATACACATATAAAAATTCATCCAACATATATCCTACACATATCGAAATTATCCTTCACTCTAAATAAGGTTTGATTTAGAAGAATATATTTTAAAAATGAATTATGAGTTTCATTTATTTAACTAGTTTAGAGGGAGTTACAAAAAAATAATGGGCATAATCAGAAATATGGTTTGTGGCTCACTTCGTACGTTAATGGAGGAAAGATCAATTTAACATTCAATACAATTATTAAATAAAAGCTTCCTATTGGTTAGAATTTGTTTTTTTTCTTCATAAAAACATTTTCTTCTCATTTGAACTCTCCACAATATATATATATATATATATATATATGTATAATACAAGGTTATATTGAAAACCCTTGTTATAGTGAAAGCTCTAGAAACTCTAACTTCTCGAGTTTTTTTTATGAAAAATTTAGGGTATGTAATATACACGATTTTAAGCCTTTTGAGCCAAAAAAATCAAAAAAGCACCAAACACTTTTTTAAAAAAATAAATAAATAAGTTTTCGGGTAACACACTATTAGCACATGTTAATTTCGCTTAACATGTGTTACTCGAAAACTTTTTTTTTAAAGTGCTCGGCGCTTTTTTGATTTTTTTTGCTCAAAATGATTAAAATCATGTATATTACATGCCCTAAAATTTTCATATAAAAAAACTCAGGAAGTCAGAGTTTCCCGAGTTTTCACTATAAGAGTAGGTTTTCACAAGATCCTAACCCTATATATATAGAGAGAATCCGGATCATTTGAGAACTCCTCTAAGTTGTGACAACTCAGGAACTCACTTTATAACCACACACTTATTTTAATAAAAAATGAATATGTGGTTTAGAATTAAAAAACAATAAAATATTGAATAAAATATTAATATACTTACATGGGGTAAAAATCCCTTAGACCGGTGTAATTTGACGTAAATTAATGTATTTTTTTTTAATTTTTTTACAGCGGGGTTTACGTGTTTTTACACCAGTGTGCAAAAAAAACCCGCATGTTACGTCGAGTTCTCGCGAGTTCTCACAACTCATCGAGTTCTACACGGATCCTAACCATATATATATATACACGTTGTATTGTATACGTTTATAGTTTATCAAGACATAAAAACAATCCTTTGTTTCCTGTCCATCATCGTGTGCATATCCGAGTGTTTTTACAAGTTTATTTCAATTGTTGTGATTATTCGGTTGTGTGTGTATTAATTTTGATCAAAGGGACAACAATTGACAACGGTCGGGTTTATGGCCCCTCACAGCCAGTCATGTCACCGTGGCTTCTTTCCTCACGTCGGTGAAGATTTTGATCTAGAGAGCCACATGGATTAGTTGAGATCTCCTCGTCTTTTGTGGGATTTTTACCAACAGAAAATCCGTTAGTGACCTGTAACTAATTTAAGGGTAACTAAATCAAATTCAAATGAGATTGGATGCTAACCAAAATTACAAGGTTTGGAGAACATTTCGGCGTTGGATTATTGGATATATGTTTAAGAGAGAATTACACAGATTGTCCTTTAGTTTTACCTGAAATTGCATCCTTTGTCCTTTTTTTGAATTTTTAACTCCCTATGTCCTTTGTTTTGTACACTTGTTACACCGTTTGTCCTTTAGACCCAACCCCGTTAAAAAACTCAGTTAAGTTGATTATGTGCCCCTCATGTGAGGGGCAAACCTGTCTTTTCACCTTAAAACATGATAAAACTTTTTTTTTGAAAAAAAAACCTTCAACAATCAGACAAACATCATCATCTTCATCTTTACCCCTTCAACAACTCAAACCCTAAACCACCATTATTCATCACCAACATACCTATCTCCACCACCGCCGCCGTAACCACCACCACCTCCTCCATACCTATCTCCACCACCTCCCCACCGTCGAACCATCGCCAGATCACCACCACCTCCCCACCGTCGAACCATCAACCACCACCAAACCCCTCATTTGGATACACCCAACCACCATTCGAACCCCTCATCAGATCCACCCCAAACCCCTCTGCAAAACACCCACAACAACCACCCCAAACCCCTCTGCAAAACACCCACAACAACCACCTCTGAAACCCACCTTCGTCAACACCACAGCCCCCTCCTCTGCAAAACACCCTCAACGACCACCATCAACGACCCTCAAACTCCCACCACCAAAAAACCACCGCCGTCCCCCCTGCCACAATCACCGTCCTCCGCCGTCCCCTGCCACCACCGCCATCACCATCCACGTTTCTTCTTTTGTTTTTTAGAGAGAGAGCGAGAGGGAGAGTGAGTGTGTGTGTGTGTGTGTTTTAGAGAGAGAGAGGTGAGAGAGAGGGAGAATGTCAGAATAGATCCAACCGGGCAGAAGCCATAGATTATGGTCGGGGACGTCTTCTTCGTCGATCTCCTCGTCTTTTCGTCGATCTCCTCTATCTTCCTCCGTCTCTCTCTCTATACAGCTCCTCTCTCTCCTCGTCTCTCTCTAAAACTCTTCCCTCTCATCCTCCGTTTTCTCTCTCTCCTTTCTCTGGTGTTTCTCTCTCTACGTCTCCCCCTCTCATCTCAGCTCTTTCCCTCTCTATTTCTATAGACAGCAGAAGTGTGTTGTTTGTGGGGTCTTAGAGAGAGAATGAATGTGTAATGTGAAATGAGGGAGAGGATGCAGGTAAAATGAGGAAGGAAAAGGATAATGTGTGAAATGACATATCTGCCCCTCATGTGAGGTGTACATGTGTGAGATAACTGGATTTTTTAACGGAAGTTAGCTTAAAGGACAGGGGGTGTAACAAGTGTACAAAACAAAGGACATAGGGAGTTAAAAATTCAAAAAAAGAACAAAGGATGCAATTTCAGGTAAAACTAAAGGACAATCTGTGTAATTCTCTCTATGTTTAATTACACTATAGCCTTGAAGCTCATTTCACGTCAGAAAACATATCATGTTACAGCTAAACTTCAAAACATTTTTGTTAAATTTTATATTTCATAAAACCACTTTATAAAATACGTAAATTACAAAACATCCTTCAACGCATGTGAAGCTAATGCGAATATGTAAAAACAATATGTAATTCCGGAAAACACATACATATTGAGCAAACATCAAGTGGAATTCGACTGTTAATGATTGAATACATTGAAATTTCACGACATGTATGCTGTAAATGTTGTAGGGGTACAAATTCTAACACTACAGTGGTGTGGTTGGGAAGGGTAAGGCAAGGGGTGGTAAAAGGCAAGAGGGGCAAGGAGGCGAAAAAGTCAAATGGGGATAATCACAGAAGGCAAGGGGTGGTAAAAGGCAAGAGGCGCAAGGAGGCGAAAAAGTCAAATGGGGATAGTGAGGAAGAGGGGAAATATCTGTGGAGATCTTGTCGTTCACAGGGGGTAAACGCCTGATTACAGGGGGGATGGGTGGTGTGAGTGGCGACGTGGCGTGATGGGCTTGCCCACTCTGAATGGTGTATACCTTGAAGAGTAATCGCTTTAGGAGCCATGATTGTCATGTGATATGAAAGTTGAAACGATTGTTCCCTGTTGCTTTACAAGGTATGCGTTTATTGTTTTAATTAATTAAAATTGTTTTCATATGTTAATTTTGACTTTTCTAATTTTGATTTCTCAAATAAAATCAAATTAAATATCCTTTTTATGATTATCACTTTGAAACATCAGCTCTTTTTTTTTGGAAGATTACGTTTTGTCTTAGAAGTTGTCATACCCGCAAAGCAGCAAGCCCTGACCCCCCAAACCCCGGTCTATGTTGTCTTAACCGGGTCCACGCTGGTGGGTTGTGTGGGCTGTTAACGGCTTCCGCCCGGAAACCGTACCGTCTCCACATAGCTTAGTTTTACTGTCGCCAGCTGGAGTAACGGCCGGATGAAACCGGATTCGCTCAGGTTCGAGCTCCCTTCACCGGGAAAGGTCAAACTCTCCCCATCATTGCCTGGTGTCCCCCAAATGTCTCCCGTGGGGATCAAACCCGAGTCTCCCCAAGGGGAGCCCGGTCCGCCTACCATCTGGGCTACATATGAAGGACTTGAAGCATCAACCTTATTGGCCAATACTGAAGTCTTTAGTGTTGAACCATGTAATAATGATCTATAGTTGATCAATAAGCCAGCAGACTCATACTTTAACCAGTTTAATACCAGAAAACAAACTATAAAGGACACAACTAAAAATGAACATAGCTTTAGGTAAGTTTTAGAGTGACAAGACAATAACTTACCGATAGAAATGCCTTAATGAGTCGGAACATGTGGTACATGGCCATAGGTGATTTTTCTATCGTCCTCTCTTAATACCATAATTTGAAGTCCCGGTTTCGAAATTAACAATGTTTACCAAATTTTCAAGTTTTTAAATTATGTACTTTTTCTACGTAAAAACACGTGAATCTATCTTTAGAGTAATTCACATGTTCATTTATAAAGTCAAATATTTCATAAACAGACAGTCAATTTTAGTTTTTCAATTATGCCTTGATCTACCACTAGAAAAGAGGTGTAGATGTAATGTTTAAGTCATTGAATATTGAGTCTAAGCCTACTCTTTCTTATATCTTTTTTTTTAATTTTTAATTTGTGCGTCATTAGCTCTTGAAGCTTGTTTATGAATAGCTTCTTGAATATGTTGACTTTGCATTGGGTGATTATTGGTGTTTCATCTTCTATACCCATCTTGGTTAACCTAATAATTTAAAGATATGTTATATATAGATGGGTTACGTTATGTTACATTTGTGGTTCAGAAAATTATGATGCACCACCATCCATTCTAATCCATTACTTTTTTTTTTCCTTCCACAACATAAGAACGTATTTGGGCATGATTCGATTGTTCATATATGACAATAACTAAAATATTGAGAAGCACATGTGTATATAAATAAACGGATTTTAGGGTACCTTACAAATTTTTTGAACAATATTTTATTCGAAACAATTATAAGACAACACTAAAACAGGTCGAAACGAAAACTGTTACGATAATGATTAATGCATGTGATGATGGAGACTAGAGAGTAGTGAACGAACCTTGCAACGCATGGGCCTAAATCTTTTGTAAAACACCATTGGCCCATAAATGTTAAGCAACTAACATAAAGCCCAATTGATGTAAAAAACTCGCCGTTGCCGGGGATCGAACCCGGGTCACCCGCGTGACAGGCGGGAATACTTACCACTATACTACAACGACTTGATGTTATTGATTTAAATAGAACTAAATAAAGGGTGTCACAAGACTACATAAGTCTCTTCTGACTTGCTTTGTGTGATCCCCAGTAGTAACGTGTTTGTAGATTATTTTAGTTATTATAAATTTTTTGATATTATATGCTATATGTATATATTTGGTTTTCATGCGAGTAAATCAGTGTTGTATTGATTTAGAATCCATTAGATGAGTATCTCCAAATACCGGCGTTTTTGAAACCCGGACCGGATTGGGAAGCTGGTTGGTTGAACCGGGTTTTTAAGACTTTGAACCGAATGTTTTAATATATTTTTTAAATATTATCCTATTGATTTTATGACACCATCCCTTTCTTACATTCGGTCCAACCAGTGAACCGATAAAGAGACCGGTTCAATGTCCGGTCCAGTTCTAAAAACATTGTCAAATATCATACTTGTAATCGAAACCATGAAAAGATTATAATTAATCCAATACATAGTCTCAAATTGGTTCCAAATATTTTGGTCTTCAAATTTGGTGCTGCTTCTATTTCTCTAATCCGTACTCAAGAGAGCCTTGCATACTTAGAAGCTTATTTCACATCTATAAATTTAACTTTACTTTCAATTAAGTAAGAACATATTTGTCAACCAACTAATACCCGTGAATTTGATCTTACCACACATTGCTTAGGTATCACGAGCATTCACATTTCATTCGTTAGCACCTGGTCATGGTGGGATGACAAGTATTATTTGGCGAATCATCAAATGACTCATGGGTCCTAGAGAATAGCCTGGTATAAGATTTTGAAGAAACAATAAGTATCCCAATGATTATCTCTAATCACCGAGGGGGTTTAATATTACTTTGGAGTGTACAAAGTGTTACAAGTAAACCTAGCTCTCGATTACATGTAAGTAATTTCGGATCCCTTGCAAAGGAGATGAACTCTTCTACTAATAGGAGAACTCGTGGGCCTAGATGAGGAGCCCACGAGTAGTGGATCTGGCTTTGGCCAATCCAAAGGCCCAAGAGAAAGTCTTCCAGAAAATGGCGGGAAGAGCTGAGTACTGTAGATGACGTCAGGCTACTGTTCAGTCATCATCTGAGGCGGACACGTGGCAGCTCCTGATTGGTGGTCGGCGGCATTCGTCTGGCTACAGTAGTTGATCCACCAACTGCCGTCTGATATGACGTCTGACAGCAGCAGGGGGATGTCTGTTGGTTACTGTTGACGACGTCATGGAGGAAGCATAGAAGCAGTCACGTCGTCGTTCCTGTCAGTGTCTGTTGTACCGCCCATGCCACGTGTCGCCCTTCTGTTGGCGTGTGCTCTGTCCAGGATCTTGCTGAATCTTCCTTTTCTTATCTTCCGTACCTCGTACGAAAAGTGAGTTAAGGATATTCCGCGCGTGGGCGCACACGCGCGTCTCTTGTTGTGTGCTGCTGTTTGCTTGCCGTCTTTGCACGCTGGCTTCTGGCTTGTCCTCCGCCGGGTTGGCTTCGCAGAATTCAGGGCCACTGGAGCCTGGATTGTGGAGCAGAGGGATAGGGACGCCGCCTCCGCCTGGATTAGGCTCCCTATCCCTTCAGATTTATTTACTTAATTGTTTTTTTGTTTATAAATTTATATAATACTCACTACACCATCGTATTAGGAGTAGGGGTGTAAATGACACGTAGCGGCTCGAGAGCTACCTGAGATCGGCTCGGTAAAAAGCCCGAACGAGCCGAGCCTTAACGAGCTCGAGCCCGAGCCCGAGCCTGAAATACGGCTCGTTTAGTTATCGAGTCCGAGCTCGAGCCCTAGATACAAAGCTCGATTGGGCTCGCGAGCCTAAATGAGCCCAAACATAATTATAAGTTATTTATATATCTCTTATAAATTATAGCCCACATCTCCAAAGCCCAAGTCCTTATTTTATAGGCCCATTTAATAACACTCGCGAGCCGAGCTTTTGCGATCTCGAGCCGAGCTTTGAGCTCGTTTGAGATTGTTCTCAAATCACCTCGAGCCGAGCCGAGTTCGAGCTTTTGATTTTGCTAGCGAGCCGAGCTCGAGCTCAAGATTGTAGGCTCGAACCGAGCCGAGCTCGAGCTTCATAAAACCATAACGAGCCGAGCTCGAGCCCAGTCAGGCTCGGGCTCGGCTCGGCTCGTTTACACCCCTAATTAGGAGGAGTATGGAATTCCTGATTCTTATGAGACATGGGTAAATGATCATCATGAGGTAGAGATCGAGACCGACGTTCAATCTCATCACAAAAGACCGCTACTACTAGACTTGGACGAGCCTTCCCCAAATAGTGAACCTTTGCACGCACAACACGACTACCTGAACTACGTATACGAGGGTGAACCTTCATACGCAGAACATGACTATTCGGGCTACGAATACGGGGTTAACCTTCGTATGTAAATAAAAACTATCTAAACTATGAATATGGTGGTAAACTTTGGTACGTACAACAACACTATCTTGACAAGCAACCCCTAACCTTCAAATTTTATATGAAACTAACCAGGTATGACAATTCTTTAGTTATATCTTTCTTGATAAAAATAACTGTAATGGTGTTGTTGTTTGATGGACGGGGTCAATCATGGTATTTAAGATGCTTAATTATGGGTTTTTAATGTTGTTTGAGTGTTGATATGCTTTGAATGCGATAACTACGCAACCATGTGTGATTGTAGGTTAAATGGCATATGTGGATGGATTTGGAAGCTTAAACGTGGTTGAGGTTGAGTTTGGATGGTGAACCGGAGATATGGAGGTGTTCGGGACGTTTGGTGTGGCTAAATGAAGTTAAAGATGAATTTTGGATAAGCAAAGAACACCCGAGTCGGAGGCTACTAATAAAGGAGTTCATCAATTGTTCTGGCCGTAGGGTACAGCGAAAGAGTAGACAACAGCAGCAACACATCTTGAAATAAGCAGAGATCAACCACGGTAAGACCCCTCAGTTGGCCGTAAGGTACCGCAGTCAGGCTCCACAATTTTTGGAAAGTTGGTTTTACAAGATATAAAAGGAAGCATTAACCTAATCGAATTGCCAGCCAGCAAGGGACGAAAAATAAAAGCTTTTGGAGTATTTTGGGAGCTACAATCACCATTGTTTATCATTATTCATCCATACTTTCAATTCTAATCAACGTGTTCGGTATTGTTATTCAACTTTTTGATTCGGTTCTTGTTAATATGAGTGGCTAAACATCTTGTAATTACCTCCGGGTGTATGGTTTAATTGTGAAACTTGAATTCTTGTTTGATTTGGTTTATGGATTGTTTTTCATTTAGTTGAAGAATATTTGTGGTTTTTATCATTTAAACGAGTCACTTGTCTTCAATTGCTTATCTTGTTATCATTCACATTCGGTTTTCTTGCATCGTGAGTAGTTTGATAATTGGGAGGGTAAGTGATACCTGTGGGTTGGTAATTGAATTGTATGGGTTATTATTAAAAACTTGTGTTCGGTTATCACTTGATTTGAACCGTCCAACAAAGCTATGTCTATGTAGTATCCAATCATTTAAACAAGAGTAGAGTGGATTATTAACCGGAAACCTGGAGGGGATTACTTCTTTTATATTATTGTTTACAACTTCTTAGATTCATTTTCTTAAAATTTCAAAACAAATAATAAATCAAGTAGGAGTTAATTTTATTAGTTAAGTTACAAAACTATTCTTTCCACCAATTCCCTGTGGAGACGACTCACTTTCAGGATACTATATTTTTACTTATTTTTGACCGACCCAACGACATCGATCATTGTTTCATTATTATATGTCCCATAAAGAGTTGGTATTGTGGGCACAATAGAAGGCAACTGATAACGCTTACATGATTGTGAATGACGATTGAAGAAAAATCAAGATAAGGACGTGAAGGTATGGCTTGAATTCAACCGTAGTGGCGTGTTCAAGAGTATACCCTTGCTGAGGAAAACTGGCAGCCAAAAAATCGGTTTCCCTTTTTAACTGACAGGATTGTACGACGGAACGTGTATGCTTGGAAATTACAGTCAGGAAGGCAAAACATGAGCATAGTCCTGGGTGTATATTACTATGCTTGCCCCCGTCGAGGTTAGTTTGGTGCTCGTTATTGGCCATGCGATGTACTCGTAAATTCTTTAGGCCTCAGATTTCACACGAGGGACCGCCAGATTGTTATCCCCAAACCACTCGTGATTCCAGTTTATCACGAGGTGGTTGAGGGCGATTTAGAGGCAGCTGGTCCAGTCGATCATGATGTGCCACCGACGCCATAATTGCCGCCACCACAACTGCCTTAGTACCCTCTCGACATGTTCACCGAGATATGTCTACAATCGCACATGTCGTGCTTTAGAGGATTGATCACTGGATGACCATCTTGATGACTAAGTGATGTGGTTTATTCTTTCAGTCGGATGTTGGAAGAGTATGCACTAATAGCAGCAAGCCCCGATGACTACCACTGCCACAACAATATGAGTAGCCTAATCTGACACTTCATGACCCCCTGACTCGCTTCAGGATCCATAGATTTAGGGCCTATTTGGTAGCCTCTTAATGAGGCTCTGAACCATTCAGCTATGAATGGTTTAGCATTCATGCTGTTTGTTTCAACCTAAAATAGGCTCTGAATGGAATGGTTAATAGCTGAACCATTCAGCACTTAATCATTCAGAGCCTCTTAACCATTCAGACCTCTTAATGATCAACACTTAATCAAACAAATAGCCCCTTAGGCTAGTTCGTTGTTTTCTTATTGTAATTCACATTCAGTTGTGTTTTGCTTTTGTTATATAGATATTTTTAATTTCATTTGTTTATATATATGATGTTTATCTACAACTAGGTTTATACCCGTCGCGCGTTGCCGCGGCGGGGGCAAACGGGTTACTGCGTCATATATAGCCGTCGCGTGTAATGTACCATGCTCGTCATGTCCCACATTGCGTCGAAAGCTTACCGTTTGCAGCTTCCTTACACGCGTTACGATAATGAAATTAGTTATTTATGGATTTCAAAGGATTCTAACCAAATTTCTAAATGGCTAGAAAGTATATGTGCCATCATTCATGATACTGTACTTTTTTAATATATTAAAAAAAGGTTCAATGGTAGTAATTGGTAAATGGTATTACAGCACATGTTTTTCAAAATACCATCTCTCTCTACATGTTCTATCTCTGGTTTCTCTCTCTCCGTTACTTTACCACCACCAAACAACCCAGAGACTTAACTCAAATTCTCTCTACATGTTCCACTATAGCTACTACCACTAAAGTAAACCTCTAATATCCTCTATTTTCCTCCACCAAAAACAAAACATCCACATCCCTCCCCTTGCTTGACAACACACCACACAAAAGAAAGTGTGGTAGATCCATCAAACATAAAGTCCTTTATAAAACCCAACCCACCTCCCTTGTTTCCCTGATGAAACCCCCCCACACACAGACACTTTACCAAATGAGAAAGATGACCGTGAGGAGGAGTGGTGGACTCCGGCCACCGATTTCGGCGGGGCCTTGGCCGCTTTCCTTCGACGGCGGAGCCCGGCAGAAACAAACCCAAAACCCTACCCTCTTCCCTGATTACACACACACACACACACACACACACACACCTACAACGATTAATATTAGAGAAAAAAAACCAGATCTAGAGAAAGAAAGAAAGAGAGAGAGATCGAGCAGAGGGGGAGAACGGAAATGGTCGTCTGACCACCATCTTGCCACCGTACTCGGAGAGGACCAGCCATTTCCTACAGCAAGAAACACAAATCATCTTCTCCAGAAGAAGCCATCACCGTCTAAAGCAGATCTAGGATCTGATGCTGTTAGAGGGAACCATTAAAGACAACGGAATCCACCTCATGGTCAGACGGGGTTGCTATCTTCGTTAAAGTTCGTCACTCCGGTCAATACCACGTAACTACACGCAGAGGAAAGAAGGAGAGACCGATAGCCTCCGGTGAACATGGCGGAGGAGGTGTCGGTTGCGGCGGAGCTGCTGTCGACCAAGAAACCCACCCCCATATTTTCTAGAGAGAGAGAGAAAGAGAAGGTAGAGAGAGGAATGGTCTGAAAGAAAGAGAGAATATAACAGAGGAGAGAGAGAGAGAGAAGTGTATAGAAGGAATCAGGGAAAGTGCATGCATCAGGGGCTTGTACGTAGGCATTGAAAACTTGTATTGAGCAAAATAGTATCTTCTCCTCACAGCGAAAGTTACCATTTGTATATATATATATATAATGTTTAGAAATGTTTGGTGGGCTACGTATCATATATGATACTTTAATTTTGATTAGGGGGACGGGGCGCCTACTGATTTGGTCACGGGTATCCACTATTAGTACGGTAACACCGCCTCCACCCATGCTGGTAGTGGTCTCGTGAACCATTTTGCTAGTTCTTTTTACCGTGTGGTAAGCACTGAATTCAATGCAAAGATCCAATTTTTCTTTCTCTCTCTGTGTTGACCGTCCGTTGACCACCACTACATAGATGTGTAACGTTCCACACAGCTTCTTCTGATCTAAACAGACCCATATCCAATATTCATCCAAAAACATCACAAGTCTCAAACTTTGTAAACAAACCAAACAATTTAAGGGTCTTTACTGTCCCTGAGCTTAAATTAGCGACCAAGAACTTTTGCAGGAGTTCAAAGATTGGTGAAGGTGGGTTTGGGAGAGTATATAAAGGGGGGGGGGGGGGTGGTTAAGAGTTTGTATGGTGATGGATTGTTGCAGGTGTGTTTGTCTTGTTATGTAATTGATTAGGCTGGGGGTGTGGAGACGCCCCAACCCCCCGTCCCACACTTTTTGTTCATGTCTCAGTCTCAAACATCGCCCCCTTGCCGTGTTCTCGTCCCTCCCGTCCCCATAGAGACGCTCGGAAAGGACCAAGTTAATAAATGGACCAATGGGAGGTCCGTGCCTCACCCTCTCATGTCTCAAATACCACCCTCTCATTTCTCATTTCTTGATATTTGCCCCCACTGACAAGTTTTCCTACATAGCACTCCACGTCTCTGTCTCCACCCCCAGCAACCTTGGGATCAAGATTATTTTATAAGACAAAAAGAGGGACAAAACCACGTGAGTAAGGAATCGGTGGGTAAAAACTTATAATTATTATTATATTATTGTTGGGTAAAGAATCAGTGGAGTGTTGCCTTTAAAAAACGGTTTCAGTGAAGGAAATCAGTGAAATGACGTGACAGTGCAGGATTGGTAGAAATCAGTGAAGTTAAAAAACCTCACAGGTAGTGCCTCTTCCCGCCTTAGTTTTGTGTTATTTAATTTAAAAAAAGGTATATAAATGTGTAAAATGTTTAAAAACAATAAATAAATAATGTAACTTTAAAATGTATAGAAAACAAAATATACAAGATTTAACCTAGACATTGTAGTATTTTTTATAAATAAAATCAATGTTTTAAAAAATAAATATTGCAAAAAATAATTAATTAATTAAAACCACACAAATTTGCCCAACTTTTACATGAAAATTCACATAGCCTTGTATATGGTTCGTATAGCCGTATACGTGGCCTATAGCACCAATCATCATACCATAAATGACATTATTAGTTCTTAAACAATTTTATACGCCTTGTATAAGGCTATACGAACATTTATATGAGGCGGCTAAGTGTTGGATTAGATTGTAATGGTATTGAAGTAGGACGAAAAAAAACTCCATGATGTACAGGGGTGGACCTAGCTTAATGCTAGGTGTCGCGTCCGCTGCCCCTCGAGTTCGCGCACGTAGTGGAATTTTTATTTTATTTTTTTATAATTTTTCGAAAACATTACTACTAAATTTTTTTTTACAAGCCCTGCCCAACCCACCCCACCCCACTTTCACTTTAGGTTTGAAAACCCTCTTAAAGCTTTATATATACTATCTTTTTTTGCTTCTATTTTGGTATTTTTTTTCTCAACAATTTAGTTAGGCTTGTTTGGCATGTACACTTATAAAAGACTATGATATAGTTTGTCTAGTATAAATTAATTCTACCATGGTGTATAACTTGTCGATTTGGGGCTGAAATAACCAACAAAATATATTATGTTTGATTAATTCAGTAATGCACTCCAACTGTTTGATAAAATTTCTCAGTGAATTGTATGCTGTACAACCTTTGTTGTACAACATTCTATTGTACAAATAAGGGCAGTGTACCTGAGGCGCGCGCCTCAGGACAATTTTTGCCACGAAGCGCTTCTTAGGTCACATAAGGCGATGGCTTCGCTCCTAATGTGTGCTTTTTTAAAATCTTGATTATATGAAACAACTGCGCCAAAAAAAATTATGAACATTACTCCTAAACTTTTTTTCTATATCCGTCTTGATGATAGTAATGTTCTTCACATGAGCACTACAATTTTGACTGTCACTATCCATCGCTTCAAAACAATTAACGAATACCTTTTTCTCATGTGTATTTAATGGCATAAATCATAAATGTATGGTTTAAAATTGTAATAGATTATCTTGAAATTTGCGGCTGAAGACAAAGTGAATATTGCAAATCACACCTCAACTATTGGTGATCACCAATAACATTTTTTTTTGCAGATTAAAATGTATATCAACTATAGTAGTCAATATCTGCATGCAAAGGGTTCGGTTAATCGGTTGTCACCTAGTCGTGTGAACATGAGAAAAAAATATGCGCCAAAATATAAAATATAAAAATATGTATACAGTAAGTGTTGAAAACTATCTTTAAATAAAAAAGTAAGTGTTGAAAACTATCTTTAAAAAAAAGTAAGTGTTGAAAACTTAGGGCACTGGGCGCTATCAGAATTGAACACATGTACCACACTATCAGCACGGTAACATCGTCGTCACCCGTGCTGGTAGGGGTCCCGTGAAACGAATACGGGTTCCATCTAACGGGCTGGTAACAAGCCATAATTATTGCAACGATCATTTTTTATAATATATTTTATTACTTTTTGACCGTTTGAATTTATTTAATATGAAACGGTAATATTTTTTTGACCGTTATTTTTGAAATGGTATAAATTGTGCACGGTTTAAATAAAAAAACACAACCTACATTAACCAAACAACTTTAAAACACAAACAAAACAAATGGATCCAAGGAAAACAAAGAGTGTTTCGAGGGGTGCGAGGGGAACCTCAAAATCTAGAGGTTCTAGTAGTCGAGGCAAACCTTCGAGTTCGAGATCGGCTACGGTTGAACCGTATAGGCCCGTGATCAATTTTTCACAAACCCAACCCCAACCACAACAACAACCGTTTTACTCTCAATACCCACAATTCCCACAAAGTCAACCACCCATGATGTATCCACAATATTTTACGCCGCCTCAATTAACAAATTCCCAACTAGATGACTTCGAGCTCAACCTAGAGGATGAGGACGATGACGAGGAGGAAATTGTGCCAGAGACACATTTAGAGCATCATGTAGATGAACAGATAGACGAGGAAGTGGATGACGCGCTTGAAGTTGAAGTTAAAGAAGTTGATGTAGGGGGGAAAAAGAAATATGCAAAGCGAGTGAAAGTTGTGAAGTGGAATACGGCACAAGATGTTGCTTTGGCAAAAACTTAGTGCTATGTGTCGGAAAACAGGGAGAAGAGTAACCAAAGAAGCAAGGGTAGTTTTTGGAAAGTTGTCCAAAAACATTATGGGCACTGTTGGGAGGATCCACCCGAACAATTGATCAAATTACTTCGAAATGGACCGCCATGAACCCACAAATGAATGCGTTCAATGGACTTCATCAACAAGCGGTAACAATTATGCTATATTTAACTTAGCGTTTTATTTAATTATACAAATTTCTCTAAATTATGTTTAAGTTACGGTTTTATGTAATTATATAGGAGCGCCTACGAGGAAGTGGATGTAGTGATCTAAACGTCATGCAAACGGCGTTGAACGATTACAGAAAAGGCCATCATTCGGGTTTTAATCATCAAGCGGCATGAGAGATTGTAAAAGACCACGACAAGTGGAAAAATCAATTGTTGATGGGTGAAGAACCGTCCGATAGTCATTCGGACAAGAGACGAAAGTCTTCGGAAAGCGACAACTATTAGGCGACTGCCTTTTCCACACCGGACGACACCACCCCCACTAGCCACATGCCAGACCTCAACGAAAATAACAACCCAACGCGGCCCAAACAAAAAACTAAGAAAGTCGCCGCCGCCGAGTCTTCGGGCAAATCATTGGTTGACGAACTCGGGTCATACCGAGCAATGAAAGAAGACAAACTCAACCAGTTGGTCACCATACAATCTCAACAAGGCGAAAAAGCAATGACGTTTTTAGAGGAACAACGCGAATTGTTGATACAAAGGCAGTATGACCACGACTTGAATATGTATTCAAAACCACACGACCACCTCAAAGGTAAATCTTTGGAGTTGGTTTTGAAACGTAAAGAAGAAATCGCGACGAAAACAATTGGGAGCGTTATTGGGTTGAAGACGACGCGGATGATGAAGGCGACGAGTAGGATGAAGGCGTTTGTATTTTTATTTTAGTTGATGTGTCTTGTAATTTTTTTTATTTTAATGGGATGGTTTATTTTTTTAAGTTTTACAAACGGTCATTTAATTCAAACGGTAATTTTTTTTAGTAAAAACGGTAATTAAAAAAAGGAAAACTAAAAAATATAGATTTCAGTGAAGTGAATCAGTTAAGTACTGCCTACAAAAAAATGAATCAGTGAAGTGATGTGACAGTACAGGATTGGTAGAAATCAGTGAAGTGAAAACATATTCAGTTGAGCCCCTTATGCCCTTAAGAATAATAATTATTTTTTTATGGAAAATTAACACTTTGCTAATGGAGTCCAAAATGTACAATAGCGTACTAATTAAGGCAAACCGGGTATTACTTTGGAAGCCTAAACGCACCATTAGAGTAGTTGTTGACCTTTTGCAACTTACAATCCTATACGGTGTGCTAAGTGAATGAAGCGCGTAGAGCGTCGCGTGTCTGCCACATTAGCAGAGGGGGGTTTTGCCCTCCAAGTCTCAAAAACCACGTGGTAGTGGGGCGTGTTGAAGGGGTGTATTTTTAATCCCCACAACCATCCTTAATCCAAAAACCAACCATAAGAAACCACCTCACCCTTAGGCCCCCACGCCGGTGAAAGTGGTTTCTTATGGTTGGTTGTTGGACCGAGAAGGGAATTACCTAGTGCATTCATAATTTCATGAGATAAGTAGGTTGTTGTTGTTGTTGTTGCTGCAGCTGGCACTATATTCGAACCTGAGACTTCCGTCTGGGACTTAAGTGCTTACCACTAAGTCATCCCTTACCACTGTAAGATTTAGTAACTTCGAAATTTCTACTGATATCTGCGACTTACTCTCTTCTTCACTTGATATGACTGTTCATGGTTTCCAAACCCTGTAACAATATGGTGCATGACTTGCTTACGAGCCAAGATGTTCTTGTAGCTTTCGCAAACGTCATCATGGTCATGAGACTTCCATTCGAGACGAGAACATCAAGAGAATAACCTTTTGAAGACTTTATTCTAAGCTTGTGATACTCTTGTAAATTGATTATCATTTATTGAAATTTTACTGTACAAGTTCTTTCTTATGGTTGACATCATCTAAATCTTGATATAATGTGTATATAACTTCACATAATGATTTGTAATTGCACTATATATAATGGTGCTACAGTATTTTACCAAAGCAAACCACAAGAAAATACAATATACTATCTAGTTTTATGTATTAAACACACACTTTACATTCTTTATGAAATAGTCAACAAAAAGAGAAATATATCATGCAGTTGAGGTCTTGAAGAAACAACAAATGTTTTTCCTATACATATTCCTTTTTCCCTATACAAATATATACACATACATATAAATGTATGTATATATATATGTGTAACAATATATATGTATGTATGTATATATGTATGTGTATATATATGCTTATGAACAATTTAGCAATATCAAATGTGAATATATATCTTTGAACTTTAAACTATAACGGAAATCTTCCTGTGAGTCGAATATGATCAAGGGTGCTTCTGAGGCCGTATTTGAGCACAGATTGGTTACCTTCTCTGAACCCGTCTCCATAAGCTGCAGATGAATCTGTTTCAATCTGGTGTTTGAAAAATTCACCAAGTTGCTTCTCAAAATCTGATCTTTTTCCCTTTTTTGATGACTCTGCAGCAGGTGCTGATGCAGACGATGATGTGGAAGCAATATTTGCACCACCAGAGCCCGCCATGATCTCTGACTCAAGCCACAGGTGGGCTAACACTTGACAGATCCCTTCTTCAACATTAGGTGGAAGATTAGAGTATCCTGTTTGTTTGCATTCAAACCTCAGTGAGCAAGGTAACACTTTCAGCACATATGACTACAAACGGGTCATATTGGGTTGTGTTTGATCTCAAACGGGTCGAGTAAAAAAAAAACTTCAGCTAAAATGGGAACGGGTCAAACAAGTTGAAAGTCAGCTGAAAAATATTTTTGACGCAAACCACCTCATAAATCATTTTTATTAGAACCAAATAGGAAAAACAGAAGTCAAACCTTTGAGCCGGAGCCATGCGTGCATCATTTCATGAGCCAGTATTGAACCAGTTAGTAACCTAGGGAGACTATATAAGATAAGAATAGCGGTCACTTCACATCGACGGACTAGTTTATACGGCTCTGTAAACATGTCCATTATCCGCCCTGCACCGACCTTTGGCCTTCTTATTATCTGATATGTACATATAAATAAAATATTAAACCAAAAGAAAAAAAAAAGAAAAAAGAATTGAACTTTCAGAGTAAGCATTCATACAGTGCTGATGGTTTGTTCTTCTGATAAGCAAAGTCCTCTAGTTTCAGGCATGTGATGATGACCTTGACCCTGATCATGCCATTAGTCAATGATTTAATTTAAAGATAAGCATGAAAACTAGGGGTGTAAACGAGCAGATCTGCTTTTGAGTTCGTCAAGATTGGCTGACTATAAGCTCGAATCGAGCCAAGCTTAAACGAACTCGAGTCCAAGCTTCACATATCAAGTTGACTAAGCCTGTGACCCTAAATGAGCCTGTTCTTTATATAGTTTTTATTTAATATATTATGTTATATATAAAAATTATAATTGCAGATATAGTATAAAGATAATTTTACATGTATATAAATATAGTTATTAGATAGTTAATAAATATTAAACGAGCCAATCTTGATCTTGAAAAACTCCTCATGAGCCGCACTTGAGTTGTCTTAATTTAAAAGCAATGTTTTCAGAACCGGCCCGGACGTCGAATCGGAGTCCCCGGCGGGTCACTGGTCCGACCGGTTCGACCAGTCCAACGAACCGGCCCAAAAACAAGCAAAAATAAAAAAAAACAAATAAAAAACCAGTCCAACCCTTTAATTCCCAGTCCGACCGGCCGGGTCGCCGGTCCAATGCCGGTTCAACGTCAAAGCGGTCCGATTAGCCAACCTGCACCAGCCGGGGTTCGGAGCTCGGTCCGACCGGTCCGGTCCGGGTTTCAAAACATTGTTTAAAACCGCCTAGCTTGAGCTTAGGTGACCGCAGGCTCAAATTGGCTCGTTTACAACACTAGCGAAAAGTTTGAACTTAAAGTATCAATTTTTGGGGAGTGTACTCACATTTTTTTCACCTTCCATGGCTTCATTTAGAGCTTGTCTCTCAACCAACAACAATGGTACTTGTTGCTCTATTTTCATGTTTAATCCTTCATAAAAATCTTGAATTTCAAGGTACAATGGTTGGCATTCATGAGTATCCATTATTGCAGAGTCCAAACACTCCAGGCATAATTTCCTACCATCATCTAGTAACAAATATTTTGTGTCCCGTGCTTCCATTCGTTCGCAGCTGCAACATCGTGGGGTCCCGTCATTCTCGTGTGACGGGCAGTATTTCTGTAGCCAAAACGGATGGGCCCGGTATTCGATTAAACCAGCTGCATTTGTTGGAATCTACATAAATCATGAAAACAATGAGTTTAATTCCTGCACATTATAAATAAACAGGTATTGGTTGTCTGTTGTCATACTGTCACAGCCAACCTGTTAATAAATGGGTTGTGATTGGATGGACCAATATAACAAGTTTACAACTTAATTACAACCCGTTAACCTGTTTGACCCGTTTAGATAAATGGGTTAAAATGGTAGTCTTCAGGTTACTCGATTATAAATGTTTATAAGTTAGGGTTGATATTTTGACACGAATAAATATATGGGTCGTTTTGGGTTCAACATTTTATCCCACAACCCGAAACCTGCCGACCCGTTCATATGGCACCCCTAATTATATTAACAGAATGAAATATATGAAGATTTCAAAGTAAACTTACAAAGTGCTTGCAGACATCGCATCTCGGGTGATGATGTTCTTTATAGCACGATTTGTGAAACTGGCGGTTGTCAGCCATGGAGAACTACATACGCGAAAAACATAAAACAGTTTGTGGATATATATTTCTTGATTAAAAATTTTGTTTAAAAAGGTATCGAGTTGAGCTTCACCTCGTGATCAGAAATCGGTAAATTGCACGTGTGGCAACGGAAACACTCGGGATGCCATAGTCCTCCCATGCAGTTTAGAAATCTCCCATGCCCGATTTCTGTATTGCAGCCTATACATATCCTGCAATCCGAAACATCCACTTATTTCACATATAAATGTATAAAGCATAATTTAATTTTAACTTTTTTGTTAAATAACCTGTATCCACTGGGATAGAAGTATGGCACTGGCGGATATACACTTTCATGGTGGTTTCGCGGCGGTGAGGGATGGTTTTGTGGCGGTGAGGGATGGTTTCGTGGCGGTGAAGGTATATTCATACTTTCTTGAAGAGCTTTGGCAAGCTGTTCATCATCCTCTATATCATCTTCATAATCTAAAACATAAGTTAAATCCTTAAATACATTATATTCTTTTCTGAATCATTCAACAATAATAATAATAATAATAATAATACATTTGTACTCACTGATTGGTTTTTTTCCTTTGGTGTCTTCTTCTGACAGGTAACTTGATTCTGTTTCATCATCTTCTGGAGATGAAATAGTCTGGTTTTGATCATCTTCCTCTACAGAAGAAACCGAATGCTCATCGTCATCATCAAAATGATCATGTTCATCAGCATCATCATCATGATTAACATGTTCACAATGCTCATCATCATCCTCGTCGTCATCATCGTCATCATGATCATCTTCTTCTTCTACATTAGAAACAACACTTTTCGCGTCTTCTTCCAATAAAGAAAGCGCAATCGCGCGATCAATTTCTTCACTATCAAAGTCTGATAACGCGTCCTACATCCACATAACATACAATCAACATTCAAATAATCAAAATTAAATCAAACAAACTGTGAAGATTAACAACATACCCCTGTAGTTGGAGGATACTTATGATCATAACTCCCATGATGTTTTCTTGAATGTTTATTGCTGGAACTTAACCCCTTAATAATCTTGGTTAACCAGCCCATGAATCTTTACAACCTTTTTCTGCATATGAAATTAAACAAACAGTCTTGAATTACCGATTTATCGCGAACCGAAATCCATTTTTCAGCCAAACTGATCATAAACATTGATCACCAATTCAAGATTGAAACTTTATGATGAACAAACCATAATTATTGATTTCAACTTCTACCAACCGAATCTATGACATAAACAAAACAAAATTTTATAAAATATTCATCTTACAGATAGACTGTCGGTTGTTCATAATTAAAACAGATAATCCATACCTAATCTTCAAAAACTCACATAATTTGCAAAAAAACATTAACTAATTTTCAGAAACACAACAAAAAGTTGTAGAAACAATGAATTAATTTTCAAAAATTCAAAAAACATTTAAAAAAAACATAAAATTTGCAGAAACAGTAATCTAATAATAAAAAACTCATTAAAAATTACAGAAACAATGAACTAACAATTTAAAACAATTTAAAAAAAAAAACTTATAAAATTTGCAGAAACAATAAAAAATTAACAGAATTTACAGAAACAATGAACTAACCTTCAAAACTTCATAGAAGTTGCATAAAACATATAACTTGATGAATCCATAGATCATCAAACCAACCCACTTCAACTAAACACATAATAACCAAAAGAGATCAAACAACAAGACAAGAATCAAGATTATGTGAGCTCCCACATTCCAAATATTCCCACCAAATAAAACAGGAAGATCTTAAAGAATTTCCAGTGAAAAAAAATAAAAAAAAAGACAATGATTTGGCAACTTAATACCTAAGCCAAGCAAAGGGGGGACAGAGTAAAAGGACTAAAGATTCTGTGAACAGTTGAAAAGCAAAATGATAATATTAATCATAACATATCATCATATGATATGTGTTGCAGCAGAGTGAAATTAAATTTTGGCAAATGGGTATTAAAATTCAACTGTATTGATCATATTGGTGGGGCCTTTTGTCCTTAATTTTCTATAATTAGAGAATTACATGACCAAATTACTATTGAAACTGCTTGCTTTTTATTTTATATTTTTTTTTTCATCAAGTGATGACAGAAGGAAAGAACAGAGTAAGGGTATTGAATTATATTATTATATTATTATATTATATTATTATTGTATTTTATGTGGCTAGTTTGGAAGGGATATTTAGTTTATTATTTATAATTTGTTTGTTTGTTTTTAAATAATAATAGTAAAGTAAAGAAATGGACAAATGATGAGCCCTTTTTGTGGTGGGTTAGTGGTTGGTTAAAAAATAAATAAATAAATTGTTGACTTTTTATTTACTTTGGTTATTTTTTAAAGGTGTTTAACTTTTATATACTTAAGTTTTTTTTAACTATATTATAAAATTAAATACTTAATTTGAATATATATTGCTATATTTATTTTTTGTTAAAAAAACTAAACCTTTTTCTTTGTTGTGGTGTATGTAAATATAAAAAAACTTCGAAGAAAATCTACTAGAAAGTGAGCTTTTATTATTATTTTTTTTGTCAAGTGATGAATGAGGAAAATAAGAGAGGAAGGGTATTGTATTATAGTATTTTGTGTAGCCAAATTTTGAAAGAGATATTAATTATTATGTATATGTATTATTTGTTGTTACGAAACAATAAAATATAAAAAAAATATATAAAAACAATGAGCTTTTTTTTGTGGTGGGATAGTGGGTCGGTGGTTATGATCCCTTTTAGACGGGAGAGGCTGCGAAAAAAGTCACTTGCACGCTTGCATCTCACTTTTTCTTTCACTAAAGTTTTGTGTAAGATTCTTCAAGAACTTACACATGCCCCTTGAAGTTACTTGTAATTTTACATATATATATGAACTTGAATTCCACTCTACTTCGCTTGATTTTTTTTTTAATTTTTCCTCCAATTGTATTTACTTGTCTAATTGAAAGAGCTAGGAAGAAACATAAACTAACTTGAACTCTAAATATAAACACTATACATTATTTATAAAGTGTTTCGATATAAATAATAATATTATATATAACTAGTTTAAGTTGTTGAGCTTGAAAAAAAGTGAAGGGAGGGGAGGGGGCGGAAAATACACACACAACCAAGGTGTGTATGGTTCAGTCAGTTCAGTTATAATCCACAACTGAAGCAGACACTAAAGTCATCAAATAGTCTATTGAGTTAGCCCAACAGTTTTCGGTTAATTAGTATAGTTTATTCGGTTAGATTGACGGTTTTTTGTTCGGTTCGTCGAATTTGGTTAATAGCCAAAATCAAACTTTGGCTAAACAATTGCTTAGGAAATACATAAAATTAAGGTAAAATAGATAAACACATGAAACATATGGATAAAATATGAAATACATAAACTAGATGCATAAAAGTTAGAAAAATATGAAATATGAATGGTTTGGTTCGGTTAATTTTGCTTCTAAGAGGGTACAAAAAAAACAATAACTAGTTTTTGTTTAATTTGGTTTTTGGTTGATTTCGGTTTGATTTCATCTCTTTTTCGGTTCAGTTTCAATTTACGATTCAGTTGTGGCTTGCCCTTACACACTGTTAAGCACGTAACATTTCAATTTTTTAGTTAAAGAAAATATCGCATTACCATACTGAAATTAAAGAGAATAAAATGTTTGTTTTAATGGTTAACTTTTCTTTTATAAAAATATTAACATATAAAAAGTTAGTGGCATTTAAAAACCATGGGTGTACTTAGTTTTTTATAAGGGGATAAAGTGTAACTATTCATTAATTATATAGAATCTAGTTAAAGATAAGAGATTAAATTGTAACTAAAATAACATGATTAAAGTGTAATTAATATTTGAAAGACAATCATACCTCTATTTCAAGGTTCTACCTTATGCATAAAATTAAATAAAATATTAACTTTTAGGCATATTAAAATGTTATTCCCAAATACATTATAATATAGCGAGAGCTGTTAAAAAAACATTATAATATAGTATGGTTGTGTTCTACACACACAGTGCTAGGTTCAAATGAGAACATCTTAAGTTGTGAGAATTCCATGTAACATTTTTGTTTTTGTTTTTAAATTATTTTGCTAAAAAAATCTTATATTTATCCTATTGGTATGAATAAAAAAAATATTTTTGAGAAATTACATCCGGTGTAAAACGAAATGACATTGGTATAACTATGACATGTATTTACTTTATGTCACTTGTGTTATACTGGTGTAAAGCAGCTGCAGAAAACTTTATTTTTTTTTCATTATTTTGCATATCTCTTAGTTTGCCATTTACATAAACTCGTTTTTATTATCATGTGTCACCCTGTTACATACGTAACACGTGTGTAACAGAAATTCTTTCTTTTTATCTTTATGTTTTAACAAAATTGATAAAAACATATGTAAAATCTACTTACAATCTATATATAAATACACACATATTAAAAAACAATTATTAGAATATATTGTTATTGTATATGAATCAGTATATGTGCTCAAATGTAGAAAAACTACACTAAATTCTTCGGCAAGATTAAATTATAGTTTTAAGCATAAGTTTAATCAAATGTTAATTTAAACATAACAAGTTTACATCATTGAAGTAAACAGAAGTTATTTTTTGACACTAATTATTTAAAGTACAATAACTTCAGTGTAAGACATTTGTGGTCCAAACAGTAGCACAAAACCGCTTTCTCATGATATGGATGAGCTTCACGTCTGACCACACGTAGGGTTGGGTTGCATACAAACTAAGGGGCTGTTTGGTTGATTAAGTGCTGAATCATTAAGATGGTCTGAATGGTTAAGAGACTCTGAATTGTTAAGAGCTGAATCATTCAGCATCCCTTATTAGCTTAATGATTCAGCACTTAATCATTCCATTCAGATGTTGAAACAAACAGTTTGAATGCTGAATGATTCAGACCTGAATGGTTAAGAGGCTGATTAAGAAGCTACCAAACAGCCTCTAAATGTTCAGCGACAGTTTGTGAATCACTCAGCGGGAAGTTCGTTCGTGTTCGTTCGTCCAATAAACAAACATTAAAGTTCGGTCGTTTAGTTAAACAAACATCCCTTATTATGTTCGTGAATGTTCAGTAACGTGTTCGTTTATGTTTGTTTGTGTTCGATAGTTCATTGAAGTTTTTAACTTTTATTTTTAGTTTAAGTACCTCAAAATTTCAGTAATAAATTATTTAATAAATATTAGTGTATTAGTCGTAAGTATCATGGTGAAGCATAGTGACGGCCCAGGGGTGTCCCGGCCCCTACCCTTTTTTGGCTTAGTGGTCGAATTTTGGGATTTTCGTAGGTAATTTTTAAATGAATTGAGTCCAGTCCCCACCGATTTGATCTTCCGGCCCCTACCGATCAGAAAAACTGAATCTGGCCCCCGCCGATTCGATCTCCAAGCTTCGCCACTGTGCATGCATCAAAACATACGTACATTATTTAAAGTATTTTAGAAGTTAAGTATACGATTTCTATTACATTATATATATAGGATATACACACACATTCGTGCATGAGTTCGTATCAAATACCTATACATAGGCAAGTACGAGTATTTATTCATCTAAAATAATTAAGGCCATACATGACACATAAAACATTAAATTTATGTTTAAAGATTCAACATAATACTCCTCTCGTATTATAGTATTTGTCAACAACGTTCATAACAAATGATTACCGTCACCGTCGACACCCGTTACCGTCACCGTCTTCTTCTTCACGGGTCGTTACTACCACCAAAACAATAGCGTTTGTTGCGGAGTTAGTCGGGAGTCACCATCTTCGTGCCCTCGTCGCGGCGTATTTCTGATATGTGCCACCGCCGCCAAACCCACAAACGACACCACCTCTCGCGTTTCCCCCTTTCTCTGTATATTTCTCTGTGTCTTAACCAAAATGAATAGGGACTAAGTTGTAAAACCAAAAAGTCACAAACGCCGTCCATGTATAGACTTGCGTTTTATCATGTATAACTTGCGTTTTAATAGGTACAACTTGCGTTTTATCAGGTATAACTTGCGTTTTTATACTGTCAACAAAACGCAACCTATCAACCCAGCGAATTTATTTAAAAAAACTATGGTAATAGAGTATGCAAATGAAAGAGGATAAAAAACTTATTTTTATGGTGTATTTTTTCTTCTTACCCTTCTTACATTAACTTCCTTTTTACATTAGCCTCTTCCTTTATTTAAATGAGTTAATTTGTAGTCTTTACTCTATAATGAACTTAAGAAAAAAAATGGATTAAAGTAAATCAAATATATATATTCATAGGGCTTGGGCCTGGGCCATGGGATGTTAGGTCAATCGTCAATTCTTTAAAACCATCGACTAAGGACTCTTTGCTCGTGGGGTCTCTTTTTTTTTTCATTTTGCTTTTTGTTGTTATAGTCTTACAGATTAGACAGTCTATGTTCTGCCCTTATTACTAGTATCTCAACAGATTTCATGCAAAGACAGAGTGTTAGTCGAACGTTTAAATATCAAATAAATCTAATGGCAGTTTTTTCCTGATGATTGCATATGTTTTTCCGATCTAGAAATTAACTAAAGAAAAAAATACACATGTTTTTCTAATCTAATTATATTAAATAGATTAAAGCCTTAGTCACAACTTATCTTCACTTTTTTTAAGAGCACGGGCCACATATATACCAATTTGAAAAAAAAAATGTAAAAGCATAGAAAAAGAATGAATTACTAGAAATGGTGCTTTGACGGGGGCAAACAACGGTGATGTTTTGATTGTGTGGTTAATACCGAACTCCAATCCTTGATTAAGAGTTGATCTAGAGCGATGGTGTGATAATGATAATTCTCTCTTATCAATTAAGAGAGTTTGATTTGTATTATATACTTAAAATACATTGCAGTAAACTAGGAAACATATTAACTACAATTGAATACAAAAATAAACAAATTTACTAAGGAGGATTTGTAGGAGTTAATCTTGCACAGGAAGTTATTATCTTTTATCCCCCTTTCAAGCAAAATGGTGGCAGATGAACTCGTTGAAGATCCCGAAAATGCTCGAACATTGGTCGAGGCAGGCTCTTGGTGAAGATATCCGCAAGTTGAAGTTTGGTTGGAACGAATTAGTATGAAGTTTCCCAGACATGACTAGCTCTCGAACAAAATGATAATCCAAATCAATGTGTTTTGCTCATTTATTTGAAACTGGATTGTGAGACATAAACAACGCACTTCGATTGTCACATAGAAGAGTGGGACGTGTTGGTGGAAGCACATGCAATTCCTGTAATAGATGAGTGAGCCAAACGATGTCTGCAGCTGCATTTGCCATCGCTTGATACTCCGATTCACAGCTCAAACGTGAGACTGTTGGTTGTTTCTTCGCAATCCATGAGACCAAGTTACCTCCTAAGATGTGACACCCCGATTTTTTTTTCAAAATTTTCTCTCACTTGACACCAACTTTACTGGTTACTTACTGAATTTCAGGACGAAATTCTTTTCAACTTGGGGATGACGTGACACCCCGCATTTTCGGGTTAAATAGTTTAACCTAACTCTAGTTAACTTACACGATAGTTCATAGCATTGCACTTGAATAAGATTAGTTAAGTGAGTCGCATGGTACACAGTTACAAGTTAATAACTACACAAATGGTAATTCGAGGAATTATCGGATCGTATACGTGAGTATCGAACCCTTAACTTTGGTGAATCAAGAAAATAGACAATTTTGAGATAATTGTGTGATATTATTTGCATTTACGTGTTTCTGTGAAACTATGTGTAAACTGCTACGTGATTATATGATTTAAACCAAACGTGTTATTAAACTCGTAACCGATGAAATGTTAGGATGGCTGGGGTCTAAATACATGGTGTTACGCTTGGTATGGTCCAAAAAAATAATTAAATTTAAGAAAACATGCAATACGCTGAACTGGGCCGCCCGAAACAAATCTTGTCAATCTGAATGCCCGTTCAGATTGACCGAATGGACGTTTAGATTGACAGACGCGTGAAACCGACTTAAATCGCCTATTTAAGCAACCTTAAGCCACATGCACCTCATAACCTCAATCCTAATCGTCCATAACAGCCCCCATATGAAAAATAAACCCTCTAACACCTGCTAAAGCTCAAGAACATCATCCGGGAGGATTAGAAGGTGTTCGGTTCTTGATTGTGAAGTGCTTTAGGTATATTATCTTAAACCTTTGTGTTTTAATCTTCTTGATCATGTTTAAACACCATAATAAAGGTTGTCCAGATCTGATATGGTTTTATAAAGATTAAAACTTGGATTAACATGATAAACATAAAGATTTATGAATGATTATGTAATATGATTGCATGTTATTGAATATCTATCATGTTTGAGCGTCTATGGTTTATAAATCATATTATGTACAATGAATCTTGCATGTTCTGATCGTATTAGCGTTTTAGGGTTATTGTATGATGATTTCTTGATGTTCTTGATCAATGATATACACCTAGGGTTTGATATAGTTGATAATATTGCATGTTTAAAATCTGGACAGAATCTGAATGTCGATTTGTAGGCTCTGTATCATGACTTTAATGTATCTATTTTGATCGATTCTTGTTATGTTCATGTCGTACATGGTCTTACCTTTCTGGAATGGGCAAGATCATGCGATTTGGTCTTCGTTTGATATGTTTTTGGAATTTTATTTGAATATGGGTCAAAACTGATTTTCGGATTAAAAACTTAGGTCAACTTTAATCAGCTGTAACTCGAGTTTTACGAAGATTTAGGTTATAAAATTTGGATAGTAGGTCGATATTGGAAAACTCGGCTTTTCCAAGTGGAGTCATCTTATTTGGATGAATACACAATTTTTGGGAATTTTTATTGTAAACTGGCCTTATGTGAAAGTTTTCAGAACCTAGCTGTAGTAACTGATTTTTCATAATTTTTAAATAAGGTTTTATTGTGAAATAAAAATAGTTGAACTACAAATGGACTCATAGGAATATTCTGTAAAATTTTGGTTATCTAATTCTTTGTGCATGTATTTGTAGAAAAATCGATTTGGAGGTGTACAATCTGTCCTAAAAACACAGATTGTGACGTAGATGCATATGTGCTTATTTAAGGTCTTATATGCTTTGATTATGACTTCAACTTTCGTGTACACTTACATGAGATGTAAATTACGCGTAAGATTGATGATAAACTAACATTCACCAGCGGGTTCGTAGGGTTTACTTGTGCATGTAGTTATACTAGTTGTCACTTAAATGTTTTCACATTCTTAAACGTTGTGGACAAACGAGTTATGTGGTGTATGGTATGTACACACGTACTCACATGATGACACATATAATAGGGAGTCGGTAGCACGTCCTTGTTTCTTTTGGATTGGATTTTAGCTTTGCAACCTAAGGTGAGTTTCACTACTCTTTTCTCAAAAGCATGCGTCTCGGGGAGACAACTTACTTAACTTTTCTAGTCCAGGTTTGGGACTACTTTTTTATCCCGGGTTTTGGGATGGGTTGATTCCTTGGAGGAATCGGGTTTTGCTAGTTTCACACTTTTGTCCTTGATGAACTAAACTGCATTCTATCACAGAAGTCCTTCACTATACCGAATGAGTTGCCGGGTGGCAAGTGGGTTACTAGTTGATAGCGCTATTAGGTTTGACAAACCTCACACAATGCTGGGAGCCGGGCGTGAACTATGACCTTAGATTTTATCATTGTTGATAGGCAATGATGGGAGGCAAAAAAAATCAGCTCGCGGGGCGAGTGCATCATTTAAATAGTAGTTCGGTACTTTCATTGTTTAATTATCATGAATGGGTTAGCTACCCTTGGCGTAATAGTTGGATCTAGTGAGCGTACTGTCTGACCTAGTCCACTCAAGGCAAGCAAATGTTTTTGAAAAGCAGATACACTGAACTAGTGGTTATTGATTTCTGTTTTTGGGTTTGGGAAACCTAACTGTTGTCCTTGGGTTGGGAAACCTACACTTTTACTTACCTTACTTTGTGAACTCACCAACTTTATGTTGACACACGATACCATGCTTTTGCAGGTCTCTAGGTTCGGAGCACGATAGGACATGCATCATTGTGTCATGGGTTATGAATATTATTGAACTTATACTTTGCTTTACATTCAATGGTTTATTTTGGGCATGAACTTAAACGATTATGTTTAATTTACGCTTCCGCAACTTGTCTAAACTTTGTGGTTAAACGCTAAACTTGATTTTTGATAACGAACTAAATGGTTTGGGCATTTAGAGTCGTTCATATGACTTATGGCTATGGGATCCTGGTATGTCACACGCCTCGCGGTATAAACCCCGCAATGGAAATTTGAGGGTGTGACAGATTGGTATCAGAGCCACTGGTTATTGTGAACTAGGACTACATGGTGAGTCTAGTCTATAACTGTCATAGCATAAGCATTGCATTAGTAACACTCACAGTTTAAGTGCACAACTAGCTTTCAGGCTATGTATACTTGCTTAACAGGTTATAGGAGATACATAATCCTTTAACACTAAATCCGATACTAAGCACATCATTGGTGAAGGACGAAAGCTAGGCCATGTGGCGCATCAATTGGGACTAAAATTCCAACCAGCTTCATGGATGGGGAAGTCGGCAATAAAGTACTAGTGAGGTTACCAACTGTTAGATACATGGGAGAGAACCCTTGAATGCAGTATAGCTACTATAACGAAAAACGACGCAGTACCCATGGCGCAGTGCTACACTTCGAATAATGAAGGGAAAACTACTGAGGGTCGACGATAATTGTTGAAGGAACAAGTGGAACACTTGATGACTTAGTTAGTAACTACCTTTTCCAAATTTGGAAACTGTACGCTGTTAGTCTTAAGGATCACTTACACCTCTGGGGGAGGAAGAAGGGAATTAGAGAAGGAACCCGAACCAATCAAACACGAAGAGAGCGAATATGGAGACTCTATTATTTTCACTGAGCACGGAGACGATTGATTCCTATCTTCATTCGCTTGATCTTTCTTTCTTTTATTCTAGACCCAGTCGAGACTAAGTTGTTCTCTTGAAGTTTGTTCTTTATTCCTGTTCGCCTACACTATATGTGAACGATCGTATGGCCCGCATATTTTTTTGTCTCATGAGCTTATGGTGAATGTAGGATCACTATGGCTGGATGTGGACATGGACGGGGAAACATGAACATGACACAGGCGGAACTGAATGCACTGATTAACGAAAGGGTAGTTGCAACTCTTGCAGCCTTTCAAGCTGCTAACAACTTATTCGAATTAGTCTCTCTCTTCGTTTCTAAACTCTCATCATTAAGATACCTACCTTACTCATATTCTCTGTTACTTCTTGTGCTTAGGCCAACCTGCTCATCACCCGCCTACTTGCACTTTCAAGACATTTATGGACTACAAGCCACACTCTTTTGGTGGATCGGAGGGAGCAGTCGGTTTGTTAAGGTGGTTTGAGAAGACTGAGTCAGTCTTTGCCATGTGCAACTGTCCCCAGGAAGATCGGGTGAAATTCGCTACCGGCACGTTAGAAGGTGCAGCTCTAACCTGGTGGAATGCACAGGTACAGATGTTGGGTGTGGACCTGGATAATGCCACCTCATAGGAGGATTTCAAGAACTTGATGAAAGTGGAGTACTGTCCTCGGGACGAGATCCAGAAGTTGGAAACCGACTACCTCAACTTGAAAATGGTGGGGTCGGAAATTGAGAAGTACACTACTAGGTCGCATGAATTAGCAACATTGTGCCCCAATTATTCTAATCCGCTTTACTAACGGATCGAGCTGTACATCAAGGGTTTGGCACCTAGATTAAAGGAATGGTCACTGCTGCTAACCTAAATAACATTCAGCAGGTCATACGCTTAGCCCACCAGTTGACTGATCAGAAGGTGGAGGAAGGAATCTTGCCCCCACGGGGTACTTCATCATCTACCACTAAAGATAACAAGAGGAAGGGGGAAGATGGCTCGGGTAAGAACTCAGGTGGTGACGGTAGTCAGCAACAACGAAAGAAGTTGGACACTAAAGACAAGAACAACCAGACCATTCCTAACAAAAACTAGAGTATTTACAAGGGAAGGCACCCGAAGTGTGAACGGTGCAACTACAATCATTCTGGTCCATGTGAGGACGGAAAGTGTGAACGATGTGGAAAAGCTGGTCATGCAGCTAAGGACTGTTGTGCTCAATTCCCAAAGAATCAGCAGCAACAGCAGGGGCAGCAGAGTCGTCGAAATACTGGAAAAGGGTGTTTTCAGTGTGGGAGTGAAATCCACTTTAAAAGGGACTGTCCCCAACTCAATGGTGACAACAACAACGGGGACAATGATGACAACAACGTGTGATAGGTACGTCCTTTATGAATGATAAACTTGCTAATGTCCTATTTGATTCTGATGCTGATTGAGCATGTGCCTTTGGACTTTAGCGTAACTCTAGGGTTAGACCCAACTCTTTTTGAATTCAAACACACCATAGAACTAGCTGATGGTAAGCTTGCCAAAGTTACCTAGCTCTATTGCGAGTAGAAACCCGTATGGTTTAACTAACAATTAGGTATCAATCTCATCATCCCAACTGTCCTTCGTAGCTCTAACATCATCATGGGCGTGGACGGGTTGTCCAGCCATGAACTGAAATCTTTGGCACGAGATAGTGATTGGTGTCCTTCGTTCTGGTGGGGGAAATCTTATCTGGACAGCGACATCGAAACAACGCAAGTGTTGGCACCTCTCTTTTAGGAGAACTCAGAGCGCGTAATCGAAAACTCAAACTGAATTTGGGGACAAAATTCTTTTCAACTTGGGGATGATGTGACACCTAGAAATTTTTTTAGAATTTTCTCTCACTTGACACCAACTTTACTGGTTACTTACTGAATTTCGGGATGAAATTCTTTTAACCTTGGGGATGATGTGACACTCCGTATTTTCGAGTTAAATAGTTTAACCTAACTCTAGTTAACTTACACGATAGTTCATAGCATTGCACCTGACTAGGATTAGTTAAGTGAGTTGCATGATACACAGTTACAAGTTAATAACTACACAAATGGTAATTCGAGGAATTACCAGATTGTATACATGAGTATCGAACCCTAAATGTTGGTGAATCAAGAAAATAGATAATTGTGAGATAATTGTGTGATATTATTTGCAAATACGTGTTTTTGTGAAACTATGTGTAAACTGCTACGTGATTATGTGATTTAAACCAAAAGTGTTATTAAACTCGTAACCGATGAACCGTTAGGATGGTTGGGGTCTAAATACATGGGGTTACTCTTGGTATGGTCCAAAATAACAATTACATTGAAGAAAACATGCAATACCCTGAACTGGGCCGCCCGAAACGAATCTTGTCAATCTGAACGGCCGTTCAGATTGACCGAATGGGCGCTTAGATTGACAGACGCATGAAACCGACTTAAAACGCTTATTTAAGCAACCTTAAGCCTCATGCACCTCATAACCTCAACCCTAATCGTCCATAACAGCCCCCATACGAAAAATAAACCCTTTAACACCTGCTAAAGCTCAAGAACATCATCCAGGAGGATTAGAAGGTGTTCGGTTCTTGATTGTGAAGTGCTTTATGTATATTATCTTAAACCTATCTGTTTTAATCTTCTTGATCATGTTTAAACACCATAATAAAGTTTGTCCAGATCTGATATGGTTTTATAAAGATTAAAACTTGGATTAACATGATAAACATAAATATTTATGAATGATAATGTAATATGATTGCATGTTATTGAATATCTATGATGTTTGAGAGTCCAGGGTTTATAAATCATATTATGTATGATGAAACTTGTATGTTCTGATCTTATTAGTGTGTTAGGGTTATTGTTTGATGGATTCTTGGTGTTCTTGATCAATGTTATACACCTAGGGTTTGATATAGTTAATAATATTGCATGTTTAAAATCTGGACAGAATCTGAATGTCGAATTGTAGGCTCTGTATCATGACCTTAATATATCTGTTTTGATCTATTCTTATTATGTGCATTTTGTACATGGTCTTAGCTTTCTGGAATTGGTAAGATCATGCGATTTGGTGTTCGTTTGATATTTATTTGAATATGGGTCAAAAATGATTTTCGGATTAAAAACTTAGGTCAACTTTAATCAACTGTAACTCGAGTTTTATAAAGAGTTAGGTTATGAAATTTGGACAGTAGGTCGATCTTGGAATAACTAGGCTTTTTCAAGTGGATTCATCCCATTTAGATGAATACATTATTTTTGGGAATTTTTATCGTAAACTGACCTGATGTGAAAGTTTTCAGAACCTAGTTGTAGTAATTGATTTTTTCATAATTTTTCAACAAGGTTTTGTTGCAAAATAAAAATAATGGAACGATAAATGGACTCATAGGAATATTCTGTTAAATTATGGTTATCTAATTCTTTGAGCAAGTAATTGTACAAAAATCGATTTGGCGGTGTACAATCTGTCCTAAAAACACAGATTGTGACGTAGATGCATATGTGCTTATTTGAGGTCTTATATGCTTTGATTATGACTTGAACTTGCGTGCACACTTATATGAGATGTAAATGACGCGTAAGATTGTTGATAAACATAACGTTCACCAACGGGTTCGTAGGGTTTATTTGTGCCTGTATTTATACTACTTGTCACTTAAATGTTTTCACATTCTTAAACATTTTGGGCAAACGAGTTATGTGGTGTATGGTATGTTCACACGTACTCACATGAGCACACATATAATAGGGAGTTGGTAGCACGTCCTTGTTACTTTTGGATTGGATTTTAGCTTTGCAACCTAAGGTGAGTTTCACTACTCTTTTCTCAAAAGCATGCGTCTCGGGGAGACAACTTACTTAACTTTTCTAGTCTAGGTTTGGGAGTACTATTATATCCTGGGTTTTGGGATGGGTTGATTCCTAGGAGGAATCGAGTTTTGCTAGTTTCACACTTTTGTCCTTGATGAACTAAAATACATTCTATCACGGAAGTTCTTCAATATACCGAATGAGTTGCCGGGTGGCAAGCGGGTTCCTAGTTGATAGCGCAATTAGGTTTGACAAACCTCACACCGTGCTGGGAGCCGGGAGTGAACTATGACCTTAGATTTTATCATTGTTGATAGGCAATGATGGGAGGCAAAACAAACCAGCTCGCGGGGTGAGTGCATCGTTTAAATAGCAGTTCGGTACTTTCATTGTTTAGTTATCATGAATGGGTTCGCTACCCTTGGCATACGCTAAACTAGTGTTATTGATTTCTGTTTTTGGGTTGGGAAACCTAACTGTTGTTCTTGGTTTGGGAAACCTAAACTTTTACTTACCTTACTTTGTGAACTCACCAACTTTATGTTGACACACGATAGCATGCTTTTGCAGGTCTCTAGGTTCAAAGCACGATAGGACATGCATCATTGTGTCATGGGTTATGAACATTATTGAACTTATACTTTGCTTTACAATTAATGGTTTTATTTTAGGTGCATTGTCTTGCGCATGAACTTATACGATTATGTTTAATTTACGCTTCTGCAACTTGTCTAAACTTTGTGGTTAAACGCTAAACTTGATTTTTGAAAACGAACTAAATGGTTTGGGCATTTAGAGCCGTTCATATGACTTTTGGCTATGGGATCCTGGTATGTCACGCGCCTCGCGGTATAAACCCCGCAGTAGAAATTTGAGGGTGTGACATAAGAATACCGAGTAGCAGTTCGTGGACCGACGTGTTTCGATGCATCGGCCCAGTCCGCGTCAGAGTAGCCCAACATCGTAGATGAGGTGGGTTGTGTAAAGACAAGACCATGAGATATAGTTCCTTTAATGTAATGCAAGATCCGTTTTACAAGTTGAAAATGCTTCTCAGTTGGAGCATGTAAATGTTGACAAGCTTGATTAACCGCATAGGCCAAATTTGGGCGAGTAATGGTTAAGTATTGGAGAGCCCCAATAATGGAACGATAGAATGTGGGATCATGGTAAGGAATGCCATCGTCTTGGAAGGAATCACTTGTAGAGAGTGGAGTGGGGACAGATTTAGCATCAGTGAGACCGGCACGAGTGATGATGTCGTTGGCATACTTGGTTTGTGTTAAGAATAGGCCATCACGGGTGTGAAAAACCTCAAGACAAAGGAAGTAACTCAAGGAACCGAGATCTTTAATGGCAAATTCCTTGTTTAGATGTTCAGTGAACGCACTAAGCAAGGTGGGTTTGTTACAGGCAAGGATGAGATCATCGACATAGACAAGAAGGTACATAAGATAATCGACTTCATGAAAGACAAAAAGCGATGGATCGGCACGACTACACTTAAACGTACGATTGAAGGAAGGAGATTAAGTGTTGGAACCCAACTTGTGGAGCATGTTTAAGGCCGTAATGAGCCTTATTCAGCTTGCACACATGATTTAGATAGATGGAGCTCATAAAACTGGGTGGTTGTTCCATATAAACCGTTTCGGACAAGGAAGCGTTGAGAAAGGCGTTGTTAACATCATGTTGGCGTAGTGGCCAACTATTGATAACTGCTAAAGATAGAGCAACACGGATTTTGGAGGCTTTCACAACGGGACTGAACGTGTGACTAAAATCAACCCCCGGAATTTGCGTGAACCCTTGAGCAATGAGCCTCGCTTTGTACCGATCAATTGAACCATCAGAATTACACTTTGTGTCAAACACCCATTTGGAACCAACAACATTGGTGGATGATGGACGGGGAACAAGGATCCATGTGCCATTGGTTTGAAGAGTTCGAAGCTCCGTATGCATAGCATCCATTCAGTGTTTGTGTTTAGACGCGCTTTTAAATCCCTTAAGATCGGTGGTGGTTAGAAGAGCGAAATCAAGAGAGGAATGCATAGCATGAGCAAGATAAGAGGTGTGTTTGGGGTTTGGTTTGAAAGTGCCGACTTTAGAATGAGTGATCATAGGATGAGATGTGTTGTGTTGGTAGAGGAGGAGGGAGGCGAAGATTGGTGGGATGTAGGAGCAGGTTGAGGGTTAGAGGTGGGATCTGATTGTGGGAGAGTAGGACGTGAAGAGGATTGAGGTGTAGGGGCGGGCAGTGGGTATATTTGGAGGTGTAGGTGTAGTGGGTATATTTGGAGATGGTGGGTCAGTAGGTTGAGGAGTTGAGGTGGGTTGGTGCTTGCAAAGGGTACATGGTGTGGAGAAATTATGTGAGGTGGCCGAAAGTTTTGAAACAATGGGACTGGGAGTGGGATGGATCGGAGGTGAAATGGGAGTAGGTTCATGAAAGGCAGATAGGAAAAGGTTAGCGATGTTGGTGTGTGAAATTGTATACTTATAAGTAAAAAAGTGCACGTCAACCCGTGCATGGCGAGTGACATACATACGTGATAAAGTCGGATCAAGGCATTTGTAGCCTTTGTATTGTGGCGCATAGCCCATGAGGATACACGGAATGCTTCGGGCATCGAGTTTATAATGAGCATAATCTCGTAAATAAGAATACACACAACCAAATACGCGAAAACTGGCATAGTTAGGTTTATTGGAATATAGAAGTTCAAAGGCAGATCGACTTGTCATTTAGAACTTTGATGGGTAAACGGTTTATTATGTAGGTGGCGGAACTGAAAGCATCAACCCAATGGTTGATCGGAACATGAGCATGGAAAAGCATGGACAAACCGGTTTCGACTATCACTACAAGAAATTTGGGTCTTTACCTACACATAGTATGTGTGGATAAAAGCCTATTATATGTTAGTAGTTGTCTTTACCTACACATAAATTAAGTGTCATGATGTGTAGACTCATGCCTGTGGATATTGATGATTACCCACACATTAGTTATGTGTAGATATATAGCAAGCTATACCTACACATACATGTGTGGCTAAAACTAATTTATATGTGTGGTTATAAGTATAACGATTTGTTTGGATGACAAGTGACGTGGCATCCAACGAGGTAGATGACTTGGACTATAGTGATGAAACGTGTCATGAATATATGTGTGGGTAAAGGTTATATTATGTGTAGATAAAAATGGTAGATGTGTAGGCATTGTTTTTTATATGTATAGCAATAAATTTAGATGTGTTGGTAAAAATATATTTATCTGTAGACAATAATCACTATATATGTAGGTAATAATATTCAAATATATACAAATAAATACAAAAGAAATATATACACATATGTTACCAAATTTCATTATTAAAATTTCCTAAAACATCATGATTCAAATCTCAAAACGAAAGTACTTGTTACAGAATTGGAAACACTTATAATAACAGAACAAAAACTATTCAAAAGTCACTAACAATATTATAGACAATACGAAACTATTTCACACACCGATATCTTTACCACTCTAACGTATAACCTTGAGAATGTCATGATATGCTGGTGAATGAGTCATGATATTACTCGAAATCAGTGTATGTTCTGCAATTGCACATTTACCTTTCATTGTTTCAAGTGCATCAACTAGTTCGTCATAAGTATGGTGGTTTGATTTCTGAGTAGTATCAATGGTGTTACTAGCAATAACTAGATTATGTCCCCACCCAAGCAAACGAACAAAGCTCTGTCCAAGTACATTCTCAATAATCAACTTGTGGCTCCACAGAATGTTGGTTTCTTAACTTCATCATATCTTCCTTTTAACATAAAAAAAAGAAGTTCAATAAATTAATTATTTACCTAAAAATGAATATAAAGCGGTAGAAATAATAAAGTAAATTATAAATATTGTAGTACGTCTGTAAATATCCAACCTTTTTCGGCATCCCAATGTGTATGCCACCAAGTGTCAAGTTGACCGGGTGAAGAAACTATGGCCAACATATATATTAAGTGTTAATCATTGTGAAAATATATCATCACCCATTACCCACACATATACAAACATGTGTAGGTATTTACCCACATATTTACATGTGTAGGTAAATTATGTGTTGGTAAACACTACAATTTCTTGTAGTGTATATGTGTCGGTGTTTCCGTTCGGCGCGACCATTTTGATGGGCGGTATACGGGCAAGATAAACGATGAAAGGTGTCGTTATTATCAAAGATCTTGCGCACGTGTTGATTAACAAATTCCGTACCGTCGCAAAAAATGATTCCAAAACTGAGTAGAATTCATTTTTTGTTTTAAGTAGATACAACCAAGAGAATCGTGAATGGTGGTTAATGAAAACAACATAATATTTGTAGCCCTCATTACCCAAAACCGGTGATGGTCCCCATAAATCACAGTGAACAAGATCTAGGGGATGTGAGGCGTGTTTTGCATTTAAATTAAATGGTAATTTGTGTGCTTTAGAAAGTTAACATGGAGAACAAATAGTAGGCTTTGGTAACTAAGAAGTAAAAGATAAACAACCATGTTTTTGCAAAGTAGAAATAACATCAAAAGCATCTCATGTCCTAAATGATTATGCCATAATTCAAAAGAGGCTTTATTCGAAGAAATGGAAGCAAAAAAGGTAAATTACTTTTTCCGAAGCACGTAGAGACCGTTTTCACACCGACCTTGAGCGAGAGGTTGGCTTGTTTTCCGATCCTGTATACGAAAAAAGTGTCCGAGAACAAAACATCAACAAGATAATCGTGTGTCAACATGCTAACGGAAGGAAGATTCCTAGTTATGTTAGGAACAACTAAGACATCTTTCAAAGAAACATTTTAATTAATGGAAACATGGCTTGCGTGGGTAATCTTCATTCTTTTTCGCCTTACACAAGCACATCGAAAAAGAATAAAGATTACCTGTATCATCCATCATGTGAAGGTCGGCTCCTGAATCGGTAGTCTAGTCAGGTCCATCATCGGAGACACGACATTTAGCATGAAATGCGCGAGAAATATTATCATCACCCAAGGAGGAGCCGGTCACAAATGAGGAGAGTTTAGGACATTTTTTTAGCATAATGCCCATTGGTGCGGCACAATTGACAATGAGGAGGCCTTCCTGGTCAGTTGGACGAGTTGGTTTGGGGCTATCTCTAGGAATAAGACTTAGAACCGGATCCAGTGCCGGATCCAGACCTGGAGTTCAAGGACGCTGTTGATGGTCAATGAAAGCAACAGGAGGCGGGGCGGGAGGATGGAGAGTATGGAGGAATTGCTCCTGACTCTCTGCTTTGAAATGATGGTCACGAAAAGGCAGAGGATCTCAAGTCGTACGAATGGCCGTTGAGCAACTCTTGAAGGTAGAATCGAGACCACTAAGGAACCAATGAGTTTTGTCCGTTTCACTAACCGGATAACCGATTGTGGACAATTGATCACAAACGCCTTTAAACTTCCGACCGTACTCAGTGACAGTGAAGAGCCTATGGTTAACTGACCAAGATTGTCCGATAGGAGATGCATCCGTTCAAGAGAGGAGTTGCTATAGGCTGCTTCAAGGGTAGTCAAAATCTGACGAGTGGTTGTGAGACCAAGGATTTCAGCAATCGCCTCCTCAATGAGCGAAGAATTGAGGATGAGGATTGCTTTTTGGTTCGAGAAAAACCAAGCAGAATGTTTGGGATTGGGTTGTTCTTTGGAGTCAAGGATGATGGTTTTTGGTTCGGGTGGAATGGAGCCATCAATGTGACCGGTTAGGCGTTGGTTGGCAAATAGGGGAAGTATTTGATTATGCCAGATAGGGTAGTTGGTGGATGAGAGTTTGACGGTGATCATATGAAGAAGGATGGCCATGGGGAGGATGGTTTCGGTGGTGGTGGAAGAAGAGTAAGCAGGGGACGACATGGTGGAGAAGAAAGGGAAAAGATATGGACCGATTTTTAGGCTGATACCATGTGATAATGGTAATTCTCTCTTATCAACTAAGAGAGTTTGATTTGTATTATATACACAAAATACATTGTAGTAAACTATGAAACATATTAACTATAATTGAATAAAAAAAATAGACAATATTGACTAAGGAGGATTTGTAGGAGTTAATCTTGCACAGGAAGTTATTATCTTTTAAATGGTACTGATTACACGTTATGAGTTACAATGAATTTTATAAGTTAAAGTGCATGGTATCTAATTATTCATGAATATAAAGACTTAATTTGTAATCTAAAATTTTCTTTTAGAAAAAAAATCACAGTTATGTTCAAAATTACCAAATAGAGGGACTTTAATATTAGGGTATTGGATTTAAATAATTCAAAGTTTGGCCCATTGGACAATAATAATCTGAACTTTAACATTGGACGAGAATAATCTCAACTGGACATGTGGGTGTCAAAAATGAACCTCCGTTAACTCTGAACTAACTGGGTTAGTTAAAGCTGACATGGCAGTTGAGGTGGCATGCTGATGTGGACCTGATATTGATGTGGCAGTTGAGGTGTTATGCTGACCTTTTTTTTAAATTCCACTTCAGATGTGGAGCCCATTAATTTACAAAAAAATCAGCTTCTTCGTTTGTTTAAAACCCTAAAACCTAATTTCCTCTTTGCAGTTGCAACCATTTCATGCTACTTAGAGGGTGTTTGGGATTGCTTATTTAACTCCAAAATTGCTTCTGGTTAGAAGTGCTTATTGGCTTATAACTTCTTAAAAATGAGTTTTAAAAAAAGTGTTTGGATTAGATGTTTTGATGAGAAACATCAAAAAGTCAATAAATTGTTTTATTTTTTAAATGTTTCACTTAACTTATTGTGAAGATTGGTTGTATGGGTGGTAGATTTGTAATTTTATTCCAAAATTCAAAAGCCAAAAGCTAGGATTTCCAATTTCTTAAAAACAACTTTTCCACCCTTATTGAAAAGCCAAAACCAAAATTGCTTTTCGTTTACACAAACAACTTATTGACTTATTGGCTTCTTGGAGGGTCAATAAGTTGATAAGGAGTTTTGCAACTCAATCTCAAACACTTAGTTATTATCTTTGTTTTGTATTAGATTTCTATTGTGGATACTTGAGATCTGAGTCTTGTTGCAAGCAAAATTGAATTTGATACTCCGAAGCTTGTCAACACCTGCAGGAGTCTGTCATTTCTAAAGTACAGGTAAGAATTCCGAAGAAGGTTTCTTGGAAGAAAATAAATTGTCCAAATTGGAAAGAAGAGTGAAACATCACCTGTAGACACGATCCAGCAATTAAGTCTGGACGAATAAAGTTGTAGTTCATTCCAAGTTCATGCCTATAAGTCAAAATTGTAATTAATGCATTAGCAAGAAGATACTGAGACAAAGATTAGGACCCTTGTCCTTGGGTTAACCAATTTCTGTTTCTGTGTTCGTTTATTTTTCTATCAATAAAGTTTTCTGAGGATTGTCCTCTGATCCCCCCGAAGAACTATTTGTGTAACAGCTTTAAGATCAGGCTCATATTAGTAATTACTAAAATGAAAAGCATTATAAACATGCAAACTTGGTCAAACAAGATAGAGCACCGTAAAGTCGTATATACAATTTGTACTCTGTAAGCTATATGTTACTCTCTGAGTGCCTTTCATCTTTAGCCTGTAATTTGATGAAGAAATCTGGTTTTAGGGTTTTAATCGAATGAAGAAGCTGATGTTTTGTAAATGAATGGGCCCCACATCTGATGTGCAATTAAAAAAAAACAAGTCAGCATGATATCTCAACTGCCACATCAGTATTTGATCCACGTCAGCATACCACCTCAATTGCCACGTCAGCTTTCACTAACCCAGTTAGTTCAGAGTTAACGGAAGTTCATTTTTGACACCCACATTTCCAGTTTGAATTATGCTGGTACAACGTTAAATTTCGAATTAGTATTGGCCAATGGGCCAAACTTTGGATTATTTAAATCCAATAACCCTTTAATATTAAAAAAAAAGTTTTTGATTTTGTGAGAAAAAACAAAAAAATGTGTTGGTTTTTGTGTTACGTATTTGCACTTATTAAAAAAACTAGTGGGATGCACAGTCGCGCGTTGCGCAACGTTCGACTGTGTGTGTGCAAATTCTCTAAAGAGGGGCATCCAGCATACTAATCATTTGACAATCTATTACCATCAACCAAATTTGATCAACAATTTTTTTTTTTTTTGAAATATATACTTCGTTAAGAAACTGGTAAGCTCGTCTCCAAGGAGGAGAGTGAGCCGCACAAAAACAACCTTACATCAAGTTTAAGTAATACCAAGATTTCCAATCGTAATCGTTATCCTTAATTCTATTTTTATACCATAAAAATCCGTACGCTTTAACTTCGGAAAGTATCTCTACCAATTTAAGCTCCGTGCCGCTGAAAATGAACTCGTTGCGCGACTTCCATATTGTCCAACAGGTTATGATTATTATGCCTCAAACCGCTTCCTGGTATGTTTTTGAGTGACTGCAGCCTTCTGAAGCTTGTAACAGATCGGCGACCTCAAAAGCAAAAATGTTCGGAAGACAACACATCTAGAAATCGCTTACCAAACCATCGCTGTAGCTCCACATCCGGTGAAAACATGCGTTGTTGTCTCCTCTGCAGCGTTACATAAGCTGCAATTTCGGTTGTCTATCGGCACATTTCTTCGACTCAAAGCCACCTTGGTTGGTAGACGCTCATTCATTGCTCACCAAAAAAATATGTTACACTTTTGCGGAATCCGTTTGCACCACTTTAAGGCCTTCATTTGCTGTTGTTGATATTCGCTGCAAATACACTTCTTTATACTTGCAATTGAGAATTCATCATGCGCCCCTTGCCATTGCCATACATCTATTGCTTCTGTTAATCAAACATAACAACTTAACAATCAACATAACAACTTACATCTTTCATTCGTTGTGTTCATAAAAAAATGTTAATGTATAAATGCTGCAAAATTCACCATGGAATCCTCATCTTTTGTTATAACTGGATGTGAAAGAAGTGACATAAGCATTAAGAAATGAAGCTCCTTAATTCAAATAAAAAACTCCTACATTTCAACAAATTCTAATCCTTGTTTACTCTATCATTGGTCTAGCATTAGAATCATTAATGTAAAGCCTACACCTCTCCCATTCCAAGCCATGAACCATGCCTTCCTAATCTCATATACATATTTTGTTATTTTCTACATATCACGTGTAGTTTCAAAATTTGGTTATGGGTCAAAATAGTCTGATAAAAAAAAGGTGAATTTAAAATGGTTCAGAGTTCAGACTTATAGAAAACATTGGATTTTAATCACATCAACAACGACAATTAAGCTATATCAGGTTTATCAGTTTTTTGACGCCACGACAATCAAAATGGAAGGTTAAAGATCCAGTAAAAGAAGCTAAATCATTACCTATGTCCATGAACAAAGTAACAGACAAATCCCAAACTGTCAACAGAGCGGCAAAGAAACCGCTACCCTTCCGAGGAAAGACTGCAAGTCAAACGAAAATAAACAATGGGGGTAAACCAATATGCGACAACACAAAAGATAACTTGATAAAATATAGGAATAAATGAATATTTATAAAACAAATGTTTATGAAACATAATATGGTATGATTATTTTATTTTAAACAAACAGTATGCACTCTGAAACCAATAACCAAACAAAACCAGTCCAACCAAAATGTTGGTACCATATTTTGAAGAAAAAGTTTCAAACAACATAACCACCATGTTAACGACACAGATGTGAACTTTAATCTAACAAATATAAAACCTTCTAAACATAGTATAATTTTAATCTAACAAATACATAGTGCCATCAATGAAAGAAAAACTAATAACTTCTACTAACCTCACTTTGGAAATTGAGGCTGAGACGTTGAGTGAACGGAGGTAGATACATTACACCAGCACACAAGAAAAGCAGCATGGACAGTGTTAGGATCGCTGCAATAGCAGCCAGTAGATTAAATAGAAAAATAAAATACTTTTTATCCAAACAACATTATATGTCTTATCCACATTTTGTATGTAAAATGTTATCACATAATCTAGCTTTTGAATAATATGATTTAAAGAAATCCATGGACTAAAAACATACGTACGATGACGTTCAATCTGTTTGATTGATTATGAAAAGAACATAACTGAATCAAACCATCATTAGTAAATTGGTTGAAATGTTCATTGCGTAATATTTTTTTTTGGTTTTCAAACTTGCAAGGTCTATAATTAAATAACGGTACACATAATCAACAAATGTACAGAAATATAATCCAAGTTACCTTAAAATTCTCCGAACGAAAACTACGGTGCCAACAATGGTTCCATCTTTGACTGAACCCGGTTGTTGGCTAAGTTTCAGAGACCTAGCAACCACATGTTAAACACATGCTGAAAAATTGGAAATCGAGATCTCCATAAATTTTGACTTACACAATGAAAAAATAACGTTGTACACTTGTACCTTGCATAACGAATGGGCCTCTAACCCATGTTCACCACACCCTGATCCAAATGAGTTTGGTTTGGCTGTGAATAGTTCAGTCGCACAAGATTCTCTACTTTACCAGTATCTAACAATAACAATATCTATGAAATTTCCATTTAGTCAAAACTATCGAAAGCACATCAAACCACTCCACCACCAAAGCAACTTTAGTTTTAAATTGAAACCAATTCTATATATTATCAAATAAAGGTGTAAAAATAAAAAACCACAGCCAGCGAATGGTTTAAAAAGGCCTGAAAGGGTTGAAAGACACCCAAAATATATTTTTAGTGCATAGACCCAAAATCATATTCGTTTGATTAAAATGCGTAGATTATGATTGTAATAATATTGCATTGTAACTATAATTGAACCATTATTTAGTTGATTAAAAATGAATACAAAAGGTGTTTTGGCTGATCCAATATTTAGTTAATAATATTACATTGTAAAGTATAATATAAACTCCTCCTACATTTGAGAAATGCCAATTGAAAGCAGAAGCAAAAAGAAGCTGATCCAACTTTCATGAAAATGTCAATAATGTTGCTACTAAAATTAATGTAATTTAGAGTGCAGCACATACATACCATACCAGTGGACGAGTGGTACCAACATTCTAATCTTTATTTTCTTCAATATTAGACACAAACCTTCCATTTGAGTGCTAGACTGCTAGTACTTCCTCCCATTCCATCCCGAAAAGTTGAGTGACAAATTCCCACATTCTCTTAGCCATGGATGCTCTAAATAAACAAAAAATCATATAAGAAAAAAAACAAACATTAGGTAGAAGTTAAATTCCCACTTTATTTTTCATTTTCTATCAAAAATCAAAAGGAGAGATAGAGAAGAGGAACCTATATTTTTGTTTCAGATTTGAATAATGTTTCATAAAGCCAATTACCGAACCAGAAAATAAAGCCATATCCACCGGAGATGACGGTACCAACGACTTCTTCCATATCCATGTTGCAACTCCGTTTCAGATTCATTGGTTGCTCTTCAAGATCCGACAGATCTGGGTTTTTTCAAAATCGGTTACATTTAGAGAGACAGAGACAGAGATAGAGAAAGACGGTGCTCCAGCAGGAGAGATGGCTAAACAATCTACAACCATCAGTCCATCACCGATGCTCTGTTCTCTCTCTTCCTCGTCCGAACAGGTCGGCCGGCAGCGTCTCTTCCGATCACCGCTCTCTCCTTCCCTATTTCTCAGTTTGTATCTCTAAAATCTAAAGATTAGGAGAGAAGAAAGGGGGAGGAGTGGGAAGGCGAAGTGGGGAGAGCACAGGTCACAGTACTAGGGGTGAGCAAAAATCGGTTTGACCCGAAAAAAACCGAGATCCGGACCGAAAATTACCCGAAACCGAACCGATCTCACAAGAGTAGGTCTTTCTTCGGTTCATATATTATCCGAAATTCGGGTTCGGGTCGGTTCTCGGGTCTAGACCGAAAGTACCCGACAAATCCAAACCCGACCCGACCTAAAGAAATCAAGGTAAAAGCAGCAGCGATATAGTAGGTGCACTAATGATCATGAATACGGATGATAAATCAAAACGTTTAGAGGAAGTACAGCTCTTTTCTATGAACATGGCTTCCAAAAGATAAACCCCAGAAAACCTATTAGTGGTGTGAAGACGAAAGACTAGATTAATAGGAAACAACAGCTTGAAAAAAGGAAAAATGGAAAATTAAATATGAAAAAACAAAAGTTAAAACATTGAGACGTAACTAAAGAAAAAGCATATGAAGCTGTGTTGGAAACATAAAAACATTACTACTTTTCTTGAAAATGCATATAAAATTATAAAGAAAGATATGTATCAGAGGGTCTTAAAAGTTTTTGTTTCTCAAGATAAAAATGAGGCTACTACTCTTTTTTTTTCTTCTTATTTTCTAACAAAAGCAAATCTCCACTAATATTTGTTTGTTATATTTTATTTTCATCTTCTTCACAAACTAATGGTGGTTGTTGACTTGTTGGACAACTAATCGGTGATTTGGTACCACATTTTCATCTTCTTTACCAAGCGATGGCAACCAAAGAAGCACTGGGTTTGAGATCCATCTGTTGGCACTCCTCGAAAGCTTTTGTTTGCAACCGTAATATATTCACCCATCCATCTTCCTTGCATCACCTCTGTCAAACCTTTTCCTCTTGATTATGCAAGTTTATTACCGTCATAGTTGTAGCTCCACATAACTCTAACCAATTTTCCCGTAGGAAGAGAACAACGTTGTTGTAATAACCACAAGATCGGTCTCGGGTCTTTGATGTAAACCGAAGAACCGTGCACCTTTGAGACCCGTACCCGAAACCTTCACTTAGGTTTGGTCTTCGGTTCCTGTTTTCTTTAAACTTCGGTTTTCGGTTCGGGTCGGGTTCTACCCGGTTCGGTCCGGTCTTCTGGCTTTGCTCACCCCTAGGTCACACACACACCACGTGTCTATAGGGAAAAGGTATGACTCACCAATCTTAAAACGTGGCTTCAACATGATATAAACACGTCATAATAGAGAAAAACAAAAAGACGCCATACAGGGAGGCAAAAAACTGACTCAAACCCGTGCTACATACAAAAATAAAAGAGCTGAAGAAGAATCGAACCCGGGTCACATCACACACACAATGACGATGCAACCATCTGTACCAGGACAAGTTTTGTTATGAATCTTAAAACCAATAATATTTATATTAATACTATATAATATAATAATATTAAATTACTGTTCAAATCAACATGATTATTAATATAGTCTAATATATCATGTCATAAACATTTCTTTCCATTAGATATATCATTTGTGAATTTGGCATAATATAAGTGACAAAAATGAAATGTTTCATACTTGATTAAAATGTTAATAGGAAGCCGTAAACAAGCATGTGTATGTTTTTTCTAATGGCTAACTCACATATTGACACACTAACCCTACTTCTATATCTAACCATTTGTGACATATTGAAACACCCTAAAACTTTTTAAATGAAGATACGCAGTGGAAGTACGAACCAGAAAATTTCTTGCTTGATAAAAACATTCTCGTATGTTTTCAACCCATATCAAATATTATAGGTGTTTCATACTTTTATCTTTTATTGTTTCTTATTACATCAAATACAACTCATCTTTAATAGTTTACGTGATCGCGACCACGACCACGTACAATTCGCGTCCTCACTCGACCTCCAACCATTTATTGCTTTGTGAGCCAGACTAGACAACCTGCAACCACCACTTGACCATTTCGTTAGTTCTTTAAGTAACTTCATGCAAATATTCACAATATGGAAATAACATCAACTATACTTAATGATCATGTCCAAACGCCTTTTTGCAAGTTCGGATCCGATCTCTGGATCCTATCCTCCAATTTCTATGCATTCATACTTACATACCTGCATCTTTATTACCATCCTCATAACAAAAGGGTTAATAACTCTACAATACACACACGCACACATACAAATCCCATGTGCAAGTTATCTTGACCCGTCATACTATTCTTTCTTCGTGTATTCTCTAGGACAAACATGACCTTCCCGAACCTATACTCAATCTACACATAACGACCAACCTTTACATACAAAACAGTTTCACACATACCCGGGCATAAGACCTATGCACACATTCTATTACACTAGCATCCTATAACTCCATTTACCAAATGGTTTACCATTTGTGTAACCTTGCATGACTATACAATTCAATCTAAATAGTTACACCCATGATTAAATGCATTCATCTATATATGCACACATGTATCAATCCGTACATTTTACCATTCATTCTTATACCATATTTGTTAATCTTGGATTTGTTTCATGCTTAATTACCCTCACTTCATTTTATCTTTGTTGCCCATTTATCCCAACTACTTTCAGTGTTGTATGGTGAACTATACTTATTCACCAACAACACCAATTCGCTTACCTTATTATAAATTACCATTTCTTACTTGTTCCCATTCTATATTTATACATAAACATACAATTACTAAATCAAGAGTTTGCATCATAAGTCACTTACCTTTGCCCATAGGAGTGTTTTCGCCTTATATGCGTTTGACTTATAGTCCCAAGTTTTTTACCTAGCTTGAGATCATATTCACTTGACCCGTTGACTTTTAAGCTTCTTGTACCTAGCTTACTTTCAAGTTAACATGTCATGTTAGAATACTAATTTGGAACTTACCTATTCAAAAATTAGTATTCATTCAAACACGAAATCAATACATTCAACAACTAGTTATATTCAATACGTCTTTCCATACACTATCCGTTTGACCCGTTAGTGAAAGTACTTGCATAAACTATGGTAAATGTTTTTAGACAATTTTTGAATGCCACATAATATGCTATTAATTACCTACAATCCGTACTCCAAGACTAATACAAGTGTATACATTCTTACACCTTTTCTTATTAAAGATTAGATTATAAATGTGCAGTAATTTTCTGTGCAACTGCTGTTCAGGGTCATTTTTCCCCTTTTAAAACTCAGAATCAGATCTTGACTATTAAATACAAAATGTGCTTCGTTCAAAGACCTTTCCAGGCATATAAAGAACACCTCCATACGATTTTTCTATGATTTTATATGATTTTTGAAAGATCAGGTCTGCACACAAAATGATTCCAAACTGCATGTTGGTAAAACGAATTTTACTAACTTATCATGCTGTTTTGACCCACTAAATCTCATAACCAGCCCCAAATAACTAAATATGAAATGTAATATGCTTAACAAGCTTTTCAATGATATAAGGCTCGTCTTCTAACTCCTAATAACGAGTGAAATATAGCCTTTACAAGATTTAAGGCTGTCAAAAGTGACGAATTTCACACTATTTTGCACCAAATCAACTAACAACCCCAAATTTCACCATTTAGCACAATTTAAGTTTCATGTCGGCATTTTATCAAACGCCTTGAGTGCATTAAACCATACATGCACAATTTCATCACTACTTTACTAAAACGTTCAAAGTAGCATATACTACTCATCAAGATCACGATTTTAACCTAGTTCAACCGAAATCCACTTGTGGGTCTCGAATTTAAAAAGGAGGTGAAGACTAGGGGTCTTACCAAAAGTTTGAATCGCAACATTAAGCCTCCCATGACTTCCATCTTCAATTTGGAATTCATAAGCCCTAAAGGAGCTGAATTTGTGATCCCCATTTGGGATGTTCTTCCCTCTTTTTGTCTTGCCCCATATTAAAACAAAGGCCCCTTAACTTTACCCCAATGTCATTTTTTAATAAAAACTAACTAATGAAGTTAGTTTCTAATATTATTTTCTCATTTATATAAATAATAACATTAACTAGGTTATTTCCATATTAGAACATAACCCACATTCTTATTGTCTAAGACCCGTTTTATTATTTTGCTAATCGTACCTAATGGCGTAATTAAGCAAAATGGATTTTGGGAGCGTTACACATACCTTCACCCATAAAGGAAGGGATACCTGTTTTTCAGATCTTGATACCGCTAGATTACAAGACATACATGTGTTACATCGATCAATCAACCAATAATATTCAACAATTAGGGCTTGATTTAATTGGTTTATATTTTAAATGCAACCGGACAAGCTTTTGTTTATGGACAAACACAAACGCTATAAAATCTACTCCTAATTTTCGTATATTGTCTACTTTGTGAGAGTTGAATCCACACTACTTTTGATGGGAATATAGATACCTAATACCACCGGATGAAGAATTTATATCCGCAGTCAGATCAACTAGCTATATTATAGTTTTTGGTTATAGGTATAAGTATTAACTTTTTTTTAACGGCTAAACGAAACTTTATTTCACCAAAAACAAACACGTACATCCACAGAATAAATTGTAGTTTTATTCAACCATCTACATTAATTATCCAAAGAATAAATTGGTGGAGCTAAAACAACCTACGTGTTTATTATATTTTTAGAAAAAAGGAATTGCCTGTCAAAGATAGTCGATATGTTAATCCCTCCACATTACTTTTTTTTATTTTTATTTTTATTTTTTGTAATTAATAATCGAATTAACTAATGGTAGCTTTACTCCCTGCTCATATAAGTATGATTACATTAGGTAAGTTAGTTTGTTTAATCAAACAAAATTACTTGGTGATGATTTCGAGATCCATCCAACCAGTACGGCTTTTTTACATAGCGTAACAAAAATGAGAAGAGTGATAAGGATACAAAAAACACAATACATCATGAAATATGACACAATAAGGCATAAAATATAACACAGTGCCAAAAAAATATAATACAATGCTGAAGAAAAAAAGACACAATGAATTGAAAAAATGACACAATGATGAAAATAAGAAAAAGAAACAATGCTACATAAAAGACACAATGATATAGCGCATATTCAAAAAACTAGAAGCTAAAACCCCAAAAACAAAGACCTAAAAACTAACGTCATAGGGTTCGATGAGACGGTTCCAATGCCGCTTGAATGAGTTCAATTGGAGTCCGTTTGATACCCTTCTTACGACTTCCTATTTTTCTTTCACTGTGTATCACTTCGACCGGGTAGTGAATGAACCGGTTTTAGTTCTAGTTCCTAGAATAAAAAATCATACACAGTATACCCGGTTTCGGTTTTTTCAATACTTGGTTCCGGGTATTGAGAAAACCCGGATACACCGGGTATTGAAAAATCTGGTTATGTCGGGTATTGAATTCTTTTTATACAATCACGTCAAAGGGTAATGCGATTTAGATGATTGTAACGCAATTGTACAGTTCTTTGGATGAGACGCGTCAATCTTGGGTTGTCGAAGTGGTGAAATGGCAACCCTTCTTGTATCACAAAGTAAACCATTTTTTCCCGGACCGCCTCAACATCAAAATGCCAAATTGTCCCGTCACTTGACATATAGTTTTTGGGTATTCGGAAAACCCGTTTCCAGGTATTAAAAAAATTGGGTATAACTGGGTATAAATCGGGACCGGTTTTACACATAGAAATCTATACCCTATGCATACCCGGCGGGTAAGGCTTAGGGCCTGTTTGGTAGCCTCTTAATAAGTCTCTGAACCATTCAGCTCTGAGTGATTCAGCATTCAAACTGTTTGTTTCAACCTAAAAAGGCTCTGAATGAAATGGTTAAGAGCTGAATCATTCAGACTTGATGCATAGCTGAACCATTAAGCATTTAATCATTTAAAGCCTCTTAATCATTCAGACCTCTTAATTGATTCAATACTTAATTAACCCAACAACCCCTTACTCATTCTAGTCTTTTTTTTGTTTGTTTGTTAAGAGTGTTTTTAGGCTGGACTTGACCCATGAGGGCATGGGCCGGTTTGGTTAGATTACAAGTCCAGTTATAAAACAATTATGAATTTAGTCGGTAAATATATACGTCTAGAAGATCGACTCGAACCATCCTCTACACATCTCTTCTATAAACTGCCCCACTCTAGGACTCTAGGTTATCTTTTTATTTATAACACATACAATTATCCAAGTCCATTAACCCACAGCCCTTGCATCCATACAAGCTATTGAGGTTATACTTCTGCTTCCACGTCCTATATAGTTGTTTTATTACTTGTTATTGATCTTAAATAAGACCAAAAACAAGAAAGCATGGTGCATGGTTAGTGTAAGCACTTTAAAGTTGTACAAATGGGCAGAATCTGATCAAAAGTTCTTGAGGAACTTAACCTTAAACTCCATGGAACATGTCTCGTCTCATTATTCAACTTCTTTTGATGAGAACACCACCGTGTGGCCGATCCCTGAAAGCGTTGATCGGATTCAGAGCCGGCAAAAGTTTCTAAGGAGCTACAAGTTAAGTGCTAATGGTGATGAAGAAAGAAAGGTGATTCAAAAGACAAAGGATTTTTTCAAAAAGAAGAAACATTACTTCAAGAAGAAGATAGCAAGGGTTTTGTCATCAACTTTTAGTATCATGACAACCAAGTGTGATTGTTTGAAATTGAGTGCTGCTTTCAGGTTCTTGTTCAGGTGTAGGGGTAGGCATCAACGTTTGAGTACTGAAAAGTAGATATATTTCAATACCATAATTTCATGATGGATGTTAGTTATATATTGTATGGAATATATTAGTTAGAGTTTATTGTTTAATCTCACGCTAAGAAACAAAGCTATGGCGAGGAAAAAACCAAAGGATTATAGCGATGACAAGTCGTTAGTTTAGAGTTTGCATAAGACCTGTCATCGCCGATCCATTCGTCGTCGTTTTATCACTATAGGTGGCAAAGGTGGTCGTTGTTGTCCTCGCTATAGGTTGGTCTTTGCCGATGACATATCATCCCAACAAGGTCATCGTCATAAGATTTCACAAATTAGAAAAGAAGTATCTAATTAATTAATTTTCAACCTTGTGGTTACCATGCATAGGCCATAGGGTCACCAAATTAAACAGTTTTCTTGTAGTGTCTTTACTATAATGCATAATGGATGTTAAAAATAACTTATGGATATAACTGATACACAAAAATGTGGATTCCAGATGATAAATTTCTAATTTCATCCTAGATTGTTAATGGTTGATTTTAGTTTTTAAAAAGTTATTCCTATAGGACCGATGGACTCTCCAACTGAATCCGAAATTCACGGCTGTTCTCTAATGTAAGTGCGGAATCCTTATACGCGAGTTTTGCAGCATAAACGAATATAAACACACACAAAAATATACTAGAAATAACTTTTAAGAGTAAAGATCTTGTACAAAGTGTTTTTTTGGTAAGAACCGTGAGAATCAAAGGAGGGTATTTTTTTTTTTATTTTTTTTTCGAATTTTCCCATATTGTTAAACATGTATTATAGTATTGAAAACTAAAAAAACAAAAAAAATAAGTAAATTTTGGTATAGAGTAATTACGTGTAGAGTAATTGCATAATTACTATAGTGTAAACTAATGTATTTACTTTAATGACGTAATTACATTAAAAAAAATTAATTTTTTTTGTATTATTCATCTAGAAAGTATGTTTAAGCACATGGGAAAAAAATTTCTAAAATAAAAAAATAATTTTTTTTACCCTCTTTGATTTTCACAATTCTTACCAAAAAAAACACTTTGTATTTGATCTTTACTCTAACTTTCAAATGGTTTTCGTATTCAATAACACCCCATAAGGTTACAGAAAATATCTGCACCTAAAATATGACTAAGAACTCCTAAGCCCTTCTTAGGACAAATGACAAATAGGTATTTGGATGAATGGGTCATTTTCACACAAATGGATTGGGGCGAATTGGTTTATAGACAACACCTTTTTGCCCTAGATATATACACGAATGGGATAGACATTGGTGTGAACCTAGATAATTACTAAAATACCATTAGGATGTAAATCAATCGTTTATCCTAGCCAACGACTTATAGTACCCTATTACTAGCTGGTGACATATAAATAGTGTAATAACAGTTCTAGTTCGATTTTAGTTTTTAAAAAGTTGTCCAACCTTTTTTATGTGCAGTAGTGTAAATTTACTCGTTTTCATCTAAAAATTTTATGCGTATTGAGTCTGGTCCCCTCCGTTCTAAGGGTCCCGTGACTTTTTGCCCCCTTGATAGGAGATTGAAAGTTCATGGCTTTACGTACTTAAATTCGTTAAATGATGTGAATTTTTGTTTTAGAATGCACATCCTTGATATGGTTTATGTTTTGCAGGCTTTGATAGGTTTAAGTTGCATTTTTTTTAGCTTAATGGTGTTCAGTGGAGCTTTGGAATAGACCTAGCTGGATTCGGATCAAGAAAACAAGAAAAAAAAAATACAAAAATGACATCAGGGCATCACCTACAAGCTCTTGGGCGTAGCCAATGCCTTAGCTAAGGGGTCAAGAGTTCATATGAAGTACACCCTTGCGTCATGAGTTAACGAGTTTAACCCATTTTAAATGCCATAAAGGAGGAGTTTTATGGGGGATTTAACTAAAAAATCATATGGGTTGTTATAACCAGGATTAGGGAGATCAACATCATTATCGGTTACCATTGATAACAATTCTATTCCACTGAATCAAGATCACCATTAACCAAATTATTCATTTACGATCACCAAGAACACACAACTTTCATTTAAGATCAAACATCAAGTTTTAATGGCTTCCCCTTCCATCATACCATCTGGCTTCCAAGTTTCATCAACCATGAAAGGCTAATTCCTAAGGATTCACCATGGTGTAGATTTTTAAGATTTGAGGGTTCTTGGACAATTTATTATTTTATCATGAGTTAATTACATGGATGGCTCTTGTGGTATACATAAATTGCATCTTTGGTCCTTAAAAGTTCAAAATTACACAGATAATCCCAGTGATATGCATTTTGTAACTCCGTTGGTCCTTAGCCCTAATGACCATCTACTTTGTCACTTAAATTCATGTAAAGAATAGCAAGCTTCATAATGTGTTTACTTTTTACAATCAACTTAGTTTATAATACAAGCCATAAACTCTTCGTGGACTCGACACCCTTACTGCCACATAAGTTTGAGGTAATTAAGAACATTTAACTTATCTTTGATCAAACCGTGGCACTCGATCACCTCTCGAAAAATATTTTCAATCCCCGCCACTGCCGACATGACAAAGCATCGACCATGGAATATACTTGATATTCTTTGTTTGGGTTTGAATGAACTAGAATAGAGATATTAACAACATTGGTCTGGTTATGAAGGCACCATATGAAATAGCCATAACACGTACGTACATGTTAATTCGATCCGTGTATTCGTGCCGGTTAGGAGTAATAAAAGTTGATTTGTTAGACCGTTAAAAATAGTACACACATGTCGTCCGTTAACAACTGCATTGGTTAGGTGTATATGTGAATGTATTAAAATGGTAACACACTACATTGTTCTATGAATGATTTAAATAATAACTAGTGGATTTTCTACTCCCATTGCAGTGGTTATCCAGTTGGTATCGTCTGGGCTCATTACGATTTTGATATTAGTATTGACACATTGTATTGAAATTGAAAGATATAACTCAATAAATAAAGTTGTAATATGCTTTATAATTTATATAAACCGAAAACGATAAAACAAATATATTTAAAAAAAGGCGGACACATGTCATACTTCGTACCCGGAGCCGGAGATCATATAAAACCTCCCACAAAATAACTCACTTTTGGTTTATCTATCACAAGTTTCTATGGCATAAACTTTAAAGGATTTAACATATCATATGTATACGATAGAATATTACGTGTTTTTGCAAACGAAATATATCAAGTGGTAGGGCTGCTCTTGAATCTTGATGACATGAACACTTGTATTCATCTTATGAAAAGAGTTAATTGCCAATTTAGTTCGTGAGGTTTGGTCAAAAATGCCTTTTTAGTTTAAATAGTTTTTTTTTCTTCTATCTGTGTCCCCAAGGTTTTTTTATTTTTTGCCACTTTCATCTAACCCCCTAACTCCGTAAAAAAAAGTCAGTTAGCTCAGAGGTATTTTGGTCACTTTACATATTTATCCATTTTTTTTTGCCACTTTCATCCAAACGCCCCATATCTACTTCTAAGACTGCTGCCAAACACCCTATTTATCTGCCACTAAACTCGTATCCAAACACCCTCTATTTTGAACCACTTATAAAAGGCCCATTTCCTTCTTCATTGTTTCCTGCACAAACTATCAGACACACAACACACACTTGTGTGTGTGTGTCAACAACATCATCGACCGGTCACTATCCCCGGTGACCGGTGCCGGTAATCTCATCATCTTCGGTAAGCGTCTCTCTCTTCCCTCTTTAATCCGGCTAACAACACCATAACCATCCTCCTTTTCTGTGCCGATGACCGATTCTAAGCGTCGATAAACCCCTTCTCCTCTGTTTCGACTAATCAATCACCTACCCATCATAATCCAACTCGAAACCATGTTCTTCGTTTTGTTGATTCGATGTCGAGACAGTCACTGCATTTGGTGACTGTCAACAGTAACCCTCATCGAACTCAACCTCTTTCCTGTTAAGAATCTGTCATCAAATATCGATAACCCAAATCGTCACTTTCCTCTTCCTCTCATTCTGACGATTGGATAGTCACCGGCTTCGGTGACTGTCATCAGATTATTATCACCAATCAATAAGTGTGTGTGGTATTATATCTTGCTAATCATAGATGAGTCGATGCTGATGTTGTTAATCACTGAGGTCTGGTTAATCTCTGGTCACGTTCCTAACAGATTATGGGGCGTTTGCATGAAAGTGGCAAAAAAGGGATATATATGCAAAGTGACCAAAATGCCCTTGAGTTAACTGACTTTTTCTTAACGGAGTTAGGGGGTTGGATGAAAGTGGCAAAAAATGAGAAACCATAGGGACACAGATGAGAAAAAAAAACTATTTGGACTAAAGAGACATTTTTGACCAAACGTTAGGGACTAAATTGGCAATTAACTCTTATGAAAAAGATGTATAAAACATAGGGCTGTGCAAAGTGTCAGGAACCGACCCGACCCGACCCGACTCGAACCCACTAGAACCGTATACCCATTTATTGTTGATATTAGGAACCATGAACCGAACCTTAAAAGTCTATGTGGTTTCGGGTCCTAAAGGTTCTGATGGGTCGGGTAAAGGGTCTGACCCTCTAGAACCTTTTAATGTAATAGCCACTTTTAGAGGATTAATATTCTTATTCTTTTACCATGCTCGTTAAAGAATTCCTCCATATAATTCTAACAATAGCTGACGAGTTTCCTTTTTTACGTCACTTTTCGTTTCTCGACTTATATTTTCGTAACAATTTTGTCATTCTTATCACTCAAAACATTATGTGAATCGGTTATGTAAACATCATAAATGCACACGTACATATATATATATACACACACATCAGAGCAACATACATAAATATTTCCTTCAAATTTGGATATAATATATCGCATCTATGCATATACATCAAACCGAAAAATATTTCAAGAAAAATACATTGATATTCTTACAAATTATATTTTTAATATTGCATTAACATAGCATGAAATCGATTACAATAACACGTAAAAAAATAAAGAAAAGACTAAAAAGAGTATTTTTTTTCTTTTTTGCGTTAACAATTCATATCTATTGGATTATTTTTATTATCAATCTATTAATAAGTTATGTTCTAATTAAAATACAAACGGTTCTTCTGGTTTTTATATTAGAACCGTGGGTTTGGAATCGATCCGACCCGAAACCGATAATTCATATATATCTAGAATCGAAAACCGACCCATATATTTAAAAAGGTTCGGGTCCAAGGTTCTCATGGGTCCGAACCACGAAATGCTCACCCTTAATAAAACATCATATTTCAAAGGTTGTAAGCGTATTACAAAAAAATATTACTTAAACTCTTTTTATAATGAAAAAAAAGATTTTATTCGAACTTAACGTTTTAACATGAAACATTTAAATAATTCTAATTACCAAAACATGTGTGCAGTGGTTGTTTGTACTCTAAGCTTTAAGTGTTGTACGGTGGTTTTGTAAATCAGTGGTGCAATGGTTGTTTGTACTCTAATCTTTAAGGGTTGTACGATGGTTTTGTAAATCAGTGGGTACTTTCCAGGTCTAGTTCTCTGATCTCTCTCTCTCTCTCTCTCTCTCTCTCTTGGGGGTTACCATTTCCATTTTGTGAGACACCTATCCATTGTCTCCCTGATCTCTTTCTCTTCGCTCTTTTTCCCACTCTAAGACTCTCTGCCTTTCCTCCATATTCTAGAACTGTGTCTCTTTTTATCGGTCGCTTTTGCCGCCGCCTGATCAGTTACAGACCTTTAACGGTCGCATTTTGTAGAGAGAGAAACAGACAAGGGGTTTCTGGAGAGGGAAGCAGAGAGAGATGGGCCGGTGTTGTCGGCAGCTTTATGTCCGTCTACGGCGATGACGGACCTATGCGGACTTCTATCTCTTTCTCTCTTTTTGGTAAATGCTTTATGTATTGTGGTGTTGTACATTTGGCTTACTTGGTGTTACAGTTGAGACGTATATCCCATCTCTCCATTTTGTGAGACAACTGTGTGGTTAGGGTACTAAAACCATAATAGATAGAGAGGGAGATAGGAGTTGCGTTGCTGTTACTGGCGGCTTTCCGACCGTCTCTCTCTCTCTCTCTCTGTTGTGTTTGACTCGATGATAGTGAGTCTAGGCTCATTTGGGAGGTTAATTTCTCCATGTTATCAATTAAGCAAAACATTTTTTTTGTGTGGAAGGTTAAATCTTTGCCTTCTTACTTTGTCTATGTTTGTATTGATGATAGTGAGCCTAACCTCATGTAGCAGATCGATAATTCTTTTATGGCCATCCGTTTTCCTTATAATCCAAGTTGTGATGATGTTCTGATATTTGACGTGGCAACTTATGTTGTGGCCATAGTAGAGACCTAAGTCTTTAGTGATCTGTTACTAATAAAAATGTCTCTTTTTGGTAAATGCTTTATGCAGTGTGGTGTTATATATTTAGCTTACATGGTGTACAGTTGAGACGTATATCCCACTTTTCCATTTTGTGTAGTGGCAATGATGAGTGTCTGATTTTCGCTGAAAAATGGTGACAATGGCGTGGCGAGGGTGGTGGATGGTGGATTTACACCTGCAACCCACCTCACAGGCAGGATTCTTTGTAAACTCTAAGCCTCATTAAGGTGTTTGAAGCCTATGTTTCATGTCTGTTTTTGTGGTTAGTAATGGGTGACTTTAGTTGTGTGCAGATTTCGTTTAGTGTACGACTTTGTTTTCCAGGTTAGGATTCCGACATTATGCTTTTTAGATGTTGTGGAATGTTAGGGTACTTGATGTGTTTGGTGTCATTCAAATGTTTTCTGACTTAATTAACTGTTTATTTTTTCAGGAGATTGCTCTATCCCTGCAAAATATACAAAAAATTGTTATTGGTTTCAAACAGTTTGGTGGTCATCAGATTTAGTCATAGTTTGATGGTCAATTACTGATTCTAGAACAATCATATACAGGTTGAGATTGGCGTTAGTTTACTGCAACAAATAATAAATTCTCCAAAGAATGAGTTGTTGGATAGTTTTCTAGGTTAACCGATCTCAAATCCTACAGGTTCGTTAGATTGATGTTTATTATACTAGAATGATCTAATTTGAACAAGTTTTGTTATTGTATTGAAAGATGTATTTATTGTCTGTAGATTCAGAGTCAGAGCAATTAGGTGCAGTGAAAGAATGCTCTCTGTTGAAGAAGAGTAAGTCTCCTCGCCAGTGTGTTAATGATAGTCTGAGTAGAAACTGAGCAAATATAAGGTTTCGAAACTTTATTATTCATCAGTTTATCAATAATATTAATAACTTACCATTAGAAGTCTATTTTATAGGTTGAAAGTGGAATAGATGTTAATTTAACGGAATTGAAACTCTCACTGAAGAAAACGTTGTTGGACAATTTCATGGATAAACCGATATGGAATCTGGCAGGTTTGTTATATACTTATATTGCTGAGTTTTGCAATTTCTTTACTCATTTCATACCTGAATGACCTAATTTAAACGTGTAGGTTAACTTATGTATTTTTTTTTGAAAGATTTGTTCGTTTTGTGTAGATTTAGAGCAATTAAGTGCGGTGAAAGACGCGCTGCATGTATCGACAACATCGTCTATGATTGTGTGCCGTGAGGATGAGCAGGAAAGGATAGTTGAGTTTTGCAGGCAGTATCATGAGCAAGAGAAGGCTGCGAGTTTGTACATTTGTAATAGTTCGGTGACTGGAAAATCGCTTTCGATGGAAAATGTGAAGTGGTGTTTGGATGGTGGGGCTAAAGAGGTAATTAGTTTTTCTTGATTGTTGATTTAGAATATCTAAATGGAAATAGTGAATCTCTTATTAACATAGTTTCAGCATTTCCACGCAAGAACAATAACAATCTTCAGTAAGTGGACTTGAATTGGACTACTTTGGTTATGATTCATTTAAATGTATGTGGTGGCGTTTCAACTCAAATTCCAAAGCTTCAGAGAATGTACGTAGGTGTTGATCTTTGATTGTTGTGGTTCCTTTATTGTTATGTAGACTTTAAAATTTTAACTATTTCCTTTAGTTTTTTTTTTTTTTTTAAACATTTATGATATGATTTATTAATGTTGATGTTAAGTCCCTTTGCATAAATTGGAGGTTAGGGAAAACGTTCAGCTACAATGGTTTGAATTAAAGATGACACAAGGGGCTTAGGTTTGGCTACGATGCGTGAGGTTCGGGTTTGGTTTTTGGTGTTTTGGTGTAACATATTAATTAGCCCTTCGTATTTAAGTGTTAAATCATATGTACTTCAACATATCGACGACCTTTTTGTATTTATTTCACCGATATAAGTAACATGTTTAAAGCTATAACATTATGGTTTTCTTGATTCATTGAGGCCTACTTATTAGTTATTTATATGTATAGTTGTATCACATAGACTTGCTTAAGTACACATTTCCACTAACTTACAACGGTTTCTATATTTGTTTTGGTGGCGCCAACGCATAACCCACACACGACACCGTACTATCACCAACGTTTCCCGCCGCAACGCGTGGGGACTACATCTAGTTAAATTCTAAAACATGGGATATGTGATAATTTAATCCTAAATAGTTTAATTTTGTTGGCATGGTTAAACTATGAAACTGTTATTTAATTTAAATTTAATCAATTTAATTAATATGATTGATAATATAAATAAATTATTGAAAAGTTTAATGATGATTAGTTATTTAATTTACATGCCATTGGGGTTGGTGGCCCAATGGTAGAAGCAAAGCTTCTAGGAACACCTAAGGGTGAGGTCATGGGTTCAAGTCCCACAAGGAGTAGAAATTTGCCGTTCAAAAAAAAAAGTTATTTAATTTACATCATTTTACATATTAGTAAGGCATTTGAGTTACCATTTGATAAATCTATAAACTCTATTTTCTTTTTTCTTGTTCATCTTTGACTCTTGTTTCCTTTAACAAGTTATCGTAATACGAGTCAAAAGACTAATTTACCTCTTAATTTATTATCCAATTTTGACTTTCTTCACTAAACACTAACGAGCTTTAACTTTTGTAATTTACCTTATTTTATATCAATGTTTTTTTTCTAAATTGATATAACTCACAAGATAGTTAATTAATTATCATATTTAGTTTAACATTTAGGGTCTGAGAATAGGCTTGCCCACCAAATTTATGGGCTCAAGGCCTGTTCAGAGATGTGGGTAAGAACGTGTTCTATATTTAGGGCTGCAACTGAACTGAATTTTCACTGAACAGTTTATGAATCGTTTGGCGGGAGGTTGGTTTGTGTTCGTTCGTTTGTTTAATAAATGAACGAACATGAACAAAAAATTCCGTTCGTTTAGTTAAACGAACGACATGAACAGAGGTCGCGTTCGTTCATTTATGTTTGTGAACGTTCGATAACGTGTTCGTTTGCCTTCGATAGTTTATTAAGGTTTTTAATTTTTATACTTTTTTTATATTCTTTATTTTTATTTATTTTACCCATATAAATAATATATATAAGGCAAATATATGACTATATGAGATCAATAAATCAACTTTTTGTATCAAGCTCTATATGTTTCCGCGTTTCAGTGTTGATGCCCTCCACCTCCAATGCCCTCTGACATCCACCTCTAATGCCCTTCTCCAGTACTAAATATGTTTGGACAATTAGGTTATATTTTGGGTAGATCTAGCTGATGTCTTAATGTATGGGAATTCAATGTTATTCATAAGTTAATATATGCCCATTTGTGTTTGTTTCCGTTCATGAACAGTTGTTTGTGTTCATTAATGTCCGTCTGCGTTCGTGTGCGTTCATGAACAAAATTAACAAACGAACAGTACGAACATGAGTGTTTTCTTAACAAACGAACATGAACAGAAAATCTCGTTCGGTAAGTGTTCATGAACTATTCGTGAACACAAAATTTTCTTAACAAACGAACACGAACAAGGCCTTGTTCGTGTTCGTGTTCGTTCGGTTCGTTTGCAGCCAAAGCTATATTTATTGTACTTGGGTGCCGTTAGGTTTTTCAAAGGTAGAATGTCTGTAGTCTGCGGAACACATCTGCTAAGAAGAGGTGGACCAAACATCTACAATTTCTAAGAAGAAGAATGCTTGTATTTTAACTTCTGCAGGCTGCTCAATTAAACTGAAATTTAAATTAGTTGATTTTTTAAACTTAAAATATTTTTTCAACATTGAGGTGGACGGTGGTGGTAGTGGTGGTGGTGGATGGTTGTGGTGGTGGGTGGTGGTGGTGGTGGTGGTGGTGGAAGGTCGTGGTGGTGGACGCTGGTGGTGGTGGTTGTGGGTGGTGGTGTTTAACCCTCTGCAGACCTTAGAAGATCTTCAAAGTGGCTGGACCAAATTTGTACCAAGAAGAGGTCGCATAGATGTTTTTGAATGAGACGTCTTCTAAAATTAAATATGGTGGTTGTGGGTGGTGGTGTTTAACTCTCTGCGCAAACGTTTTACAGAAAATAAACACCACCTTACTTTCCATTCAGGTATTTTACCCCAGTGTTACATGGAAAGAATGCAAATTATATTGTTTAAATAATATATGATATATCTTTAACATTTTTTTTTAATTTAATACATAAGGTACAACCCAACAATAGAGTTTTAGTCCCTATTTTTTAGCAAAGTTATTGTTAATTAATTTGTTATTAATTTTTTTATGTATAAGATTACACCAAAAAAATAAAACTTTCATTCTCTTTAATTTGAGTATAGTATTACTAAAAATTTATAATTAAAGACATTGAAATGTTACATGACTAACAATGTTTAAGTGTGAGCGATAAGTGAGTTTTTAACCGAAATTGAACTGACAATAAGTGAAACTAAACCGAAATTAACCAAAAACAGAATTAACTGAAATCTGATTAACGAGAAAATGAATGAACCAAAAACCGGTTATTGTTTTTTTTGTATCCCCGTTTAACCAAAATTAACCAAACCGAACCAAACCATTCATAATATCATATATATCTAGCTTTTATACCTTCAATTTATGTATTTCATATTTTATACATTTATTTTATATATTTGTATCTCAATTACATGTATTTTAAGCAAAAGTTTTAGCTCAAGTTTGGTTTTGGCTATTTACGAAAATTAAACAAACTGAAGCAAAACCACCGGTTTAACCGAATAACCTGAACTAATTAACCTAAAGTTAATAAAAATAGATTAACTGATGACTTCGATTTCAACTTCAGTTGAGGATAATAACCGAACTGATTGAACCATGCACACGCTAGCAATGTCTGTGTTTTCCGCCGCATCACGCGAGCACCTTTCTGTACAGGTTACGGATTTACATAATATGTGGCGATTTATGATTTATTATGTTTATATATCATTATCTTGAGAACTCTAAATACTGGAAGAACTTACTAAATAACGAATCAAAGTCTGTTATAAACATTTTATATTAATATAGTTGTCAACGTCTAAAATAGATTTGGCTTATATTCCAAGTTTTCAACTCCTATATATACTACATTGTATCTCTTGTCACACACACACACACACATATATATATATATATATCAATGGTATAGTAATTCCTTTCTCCATATTATTCTTTTCTCCATTCTTCTATTGTTACTGTTAGGCTATTTCCGAAAGTAGAGTGCCCTGGTCCTGGCTACGGTGGTGGTGACGCCCATTCGGAGGCAACGCACAATCCACAAATTTCTCAGCCACAAAGGGGTTGAATACACGACAACTCTCGGTTATAAGCCATTTAGGGACGTATACCGGAGCGTCCAACTTAAAGGTGGGGCCACTAGAAGACGCCCCACCACCTTAAACCTTCTTCGATCCTTCACCACCACCAGAACCCCCACAATCTTCTTCTTCCTTTATGATCTCTCCGCTTGCAACTGTTTATACGCAGGCGGAGTAGTGGCTACAACAAACAAAAAAAGGGAAGGTCAAAACAAAAGAGGCAAAGGTCAAAAATACCAAGCAACGAAAACGCAACAGATAATTACTGCTCAGCTTCCTCAAAGTCTTCTTCCCCAAAGCTGGACATTACTTGTCCCAGACTAGGGCTTCACAACATCCGGGCCGCCCTCGGCAGTAACCCCCTCCAACGTCGGGGCAACAACGCCCTCACCAGTGGCCACCTTCTTTCTTTGAAGGCTCCTCGGGCGCATCCTCATGCGTCATCAAAAGTTGCCTGCGCTTCCGGGTCCCACCAACACAGCAAGCAACTTAGTTAAATAACAAACGGACACAACACTTCAAAACATAAAGAAAGAATACTCACCTTTACCCTTGCCCGACGCACCTTCACCTGTCCCAGAGCTACTGCTGCTCGCGCCCACGCCAAGGGTCGCAGCCACTATTCCGCTTGAACCACCACCTACAGGCCGACGCGGACGATGAGTTAGATTAGATGATGACCAATCGACTCATCATCAGACAAAAAAACATATTCAACCCCTGCCAGAGTACGCGCCAACAAGGGTTCAGGATCTCTAAGAAAACTAACTACTAACAGATTAGAGTGAAGTCCTATTTGAATCCATGTGGTTTGGTCATTTTAACTACTTGAGTCCAAAATCAAAACTTGTCTCGATATGGGTCCTTAAAGTTTCTAATTTTAACTTCTTGAGTCCAAAAGATAAACTCTGTTAGATTTTCTCAGTTAAATCTTGTGAAATGACTTGAGTGCCCCTAGTTTATATTTTTGTTTTATGATATATCACTAAACAAAAAACTAATATATAAAATCAACTCGTCTCTCCCTCTCTCTATGTTTCACTCTCTATTACCTCTCTCTCTCTCTCTTCTCCTCCTGTGCTCTTCTTTATTGTTTTCCATCCACCAGTTTTATCACATAACCAACTAACCACCACCACACACAATCATTGTCTCCGCTACAAAACTCCACCAAACCTGTTGGAACCTCCACCACCAGCAAACATCCATTGTTCTTACCCACTCAAACTTTTTGATTTCAGGATCCCAGATTGGTTTCTGTTATGGGGTTTTGAAATGGAATCGACAAGTGTTAACGCAAGAGAGGTAAATAGGGGTTGTTTTGGAGGATTGTCACCATCCATTGACTTTGGTTACCGAACTTCTGATGCTTTTGGCTTCAGATTTTTACTATGGTGATTGATCCTTTGGAAACCCTGACTTTTGCTTCAAATTCTAATTGTAATCGATGGCATAAGTGGATCAGAATCTGTAACAGGTCCAAATTCGAACATAAAAGTCCGATCTTTACCAGATCTAGTGATGGTGGGGTGCGGTAATGCGGTGGTGCAATGGAAGAGGTTCCATGGTTGTGTAGTGGGTGTGTAGGACAGCCTCAATAATCCGTACTTTGACTGTGTAATTAACTATCTGTTTAACCTTGTGACGGCCTCAATTGATTGTTATATGTATTGTTTGTAAGGATCAGTTTGGACTGCAATTAGACGAAGGATGAGAAGGGGGAGGTGAGTGGTGGGGGAGTTGGTGTTTCATGACAAGAGGGGGGTATTATTGGGGTGGGAATGGTGTATATTGGTGGCGACGACAGTGCATTGTGATGGTGGTGGTGTCTTGTTGTAACATCCTGTTTTTCTTATATAAATAAAATGTCTTGGTTCATATATATATTAGTGTATGAGACGGGTCCCTGTTCTATAAATTGAACCAATAACATGTGCGATGGACATTCGTGTATTTAGATTAGTAACGAATGAGTGATCGATAGTATGATTATTTCAGATATGGGATCTAGACGAGTAATTAATATTATAGGAGACCGTTTAGTAACAATATAATATATTATATTATATTGGACCCTACTCCGTTTTAATGAAACTTAGGTTAAAACGTAGAGAACAATAAGCGCGTCTCAATATTGTATTCGTATGTTTATAAAACCTTATAGTTTAAAAGTTATACGAGAAAAACGAGTGAAGCAGCTGAATTAATTATAATTATATAATATTATAAAAACTTAACATCAAATATTTCAAAATAGAAATGTTTGCCGTGGACATGCATAGATATTTTTAAGCAGTTCCATAGAACTCTAAGTCGGCAAACAAACCTACTACACATCCCTTTTATTTATATGAACTTTCATTATATCATAGCATCTTGAAAAAAAAAAAACAACCATTCCATTCTCTATTTTAAGTCCTAATTTAAGGTACGTAATCTACTCTTTAAAGTTATTTATAAACATAGGATCAGTATTTAAATATTAAGGCTTAGTATATAATATTAGGTGTAGGGTTAGGATGAAGACCCATTATAGTAGAGTTTATGGAATTAGTATAACCTGTTTAGTACGTGCACAACTAGATTGTAATATTGTAAGACACTCGATTTTGAAAGGTAAAAAGATGAATAATGGGTTGTAAAATATTGGACATGTTATTAAAGTAATAATATTGTCGGACTAGAATAGTTGTGCACTGTATTAGCAGTTGTTATGCGAAGGGTCTATTAAAGTTAGAACACCAGTTCACATACTCAAATCAGTAATATGATTTATGAAATTCTAGATCGCGGTTGAAGTTGTAAGAAGCCCAAATAAGCAGAAAATAAAGTCGGTTACGGTGAGTTACTTAAACTATTTTCAAAACCTGATACTTGCTCTTAAAATTGTTTTTGGGTGATTGATCATGTATATGCATCGAACCATAGGTGTGGCATCCAGGGTGTTATATATATTATGATGATCATTATATTTTCCATGCGTGGACATACACGTACGACTATATGGGGTGTGTTTACGCCGTATGTGTGAATATATAATGCTTAGGCCGGATATATGATTATGGTGACGTGCAAGGAGCTCATACTTGATCAATAAAATGTTTATGTGGTTGTTTTACTAATGAGTCAGTTTATGTGGCTCACCAGCTGTGTGCTGACGTATTTTTATTACTCGAGCATGTATCTCAGGTTGAGGAGGTAAGGACTGGGGATTAGTAGCCGAGTGCTGGAAGATTGTAGCTGTTTGTTGTGTTACCGTTAAGATAGGTGTAGTGTTGGATGTACTTTTGTTAGTCTGGCTTGTAATAAATACTTAAGTTATGTAATGAGATTACGTTTCCGCTTTAAGTTTGCGCCAACTGGTCACTGTAAGTGCCCCGACCTGGGCGGGGTGTGACAAGTTGGTATCAGAGCTGTAGTTTAAGAGATTTAGGTACTCGTAGTAGTATCTAGACTTAAACTAGGACTGGTAAGAAAGTGGAAGTGTCAGTTATGATAGATATGTGCCTATAAGAAAGGATGTGATAGGTATGCTGAACTCTGTATGATAGAGGCATAATATGGTAGTTGGGAGTATCATGGTGTGTATCATAGATTGCTTTCATGCCTGGCCAGCATGAAGGTTAATGTATGGCACCGCTATGATCTCGCAAACACCGTATTGTACCAATATCAGAGGATAGTAGGCAGGGGGGTTGAGAATGTGTTTGAGCTTTAGAATCAGAATAGACTAACTAAGGCGTGTATATCCGATATGCTAACAATATATGCATAGCCAAGGTGAATATGTGTCTATGTGTGATAGATTAAAGCTCTAGCTATGATTGCCTATATACTAAACATAAGTATTATAAATTTTAAACAGTCAATGGAAAGAGAAAGTCTTAATGAAACACTTAATCGAGACGCACCCGAAAATAATGGAGGGGGGAAATCCGTATAACAAGAGCTGATCTAGAGCGGTTGGTAGCTGAGAAAGTTGCAGCAGTACTTGCTAATCGAGAAGTTGCTAATAAAGCTCCAGAGACAACCGCATCGGTGGCACCTCCCATTATGAATCAAACTCAAGGGAATGAGAACAAGAAGAAAGAAAGCAGTTATAAAATCTTTAAGTCCTCTAACCCTCCTGAGTTTACAGGAACAAAAGATGCTATAGATGCCCATGAATGGATTAGTCAGATGGAGGCGTTGTTAACAATATGTGAATGTGATCCTCAGGAGAAGGTGAAGTTGGCCACCCATACTTTTAGAAGAGAGGCGCTACACTGGTGGGAAACTATTATTCAAGCTCATGGAAGAGAAGCAGCAAATCAAATTCCCTGGGAAAGGTTCCTAGAAATGTTTACTCGTCAGTTTTGCCCAATAAGTGAAAGAAGGAGGATTGAAACTGAGTTTCTGAGGTTGGAATTAGGAAAGATGACATATCGAGAGTATGTCACAAAGTTTAATGAAATGGCTCGTTTTGTGCCTCACCTGGTTACACCTGAGGACAATAGAATCCATCGCTTTATCTGGGGATTGCCAGTAGAATACCGTACTTTTATTAAGTCTGTAAACCCCCAGACTTGTTATGAGGCTATTGAGGCTGGGTACAACATAGCTGCAGAACTGGAAAGAGAAAGAGTGGAGAATAATAAGAGGAAAGGAGACGAGTATAAGAGGCCAGAAAATCAGAATAAGACCCGAAGGTTCAATTCGCCAAAGGGAACTAATAAACAAGAACTAAAGCAATGTTCAAAATGTGGGAAAAGACATACTTGTCCGTGTAAAGCAGGGAATGTATGCTATCGCTGTCGTAAGCCTGGACATATATTCTCAGAATGTACTGAGCCAAAAGCTTGCTTTGAATGTGGAGCGACTGATCATCTACGATATGCCTGCCCCAAACTGATAAATAAACCTTCTGAAAATAGACCTAAGGGACGAGCATTCCAAATGACAGCAGAGGAAGCTAAACAAGCGGATGATGTGATTATCGGTACGTTTCTCCTTAATGATTTACCAGCAACTGCGTTATTTGATTCTGGTGCAAATAAGAGTTTCATTTTGTATAAGTTTTGCCAAGCCTTAGGCAGCCCTGTAAGTAAACTTGAACAATCTTTCACCTTGGAGGTAGCCAATGGAAAACAAATAGAAGTTACTGAGGCCTTAGATGATTGTGTTCTTAAGTTAGAAGGACAAAACTTTCCTATAAGAATGTTGGTTACAACGTTAGGGGAGTTTGACGTAGTAATAGGAATGGACTGGTTAGCTGCGTATAAGGCTCAAATCAATTGTGAGGCCAAAACCGTTGATTGTCAAGCACCAGATGGGAGTATCGTTAGAATTCATGGAGAGCGGGTGAAACAACCAGTCAAGATTATTTCAGTAATGAAAGCCATGAAGATGGTTCATCATGGATGTTCTGCTTATTTAGCCTACGCAATTGATACTCGCAAGGAATCCAAAAGGTTGGAAGACGTCCCTGTAGTATGTGAATTTCCCGATGTATTTCCCGATGAACTGCCAGGAGTTCCACCAGAACGAGAAGTAGAATTTAAAATAGACTTGATACCCGGAGCGAAACCCGTAGCTAAAGCCCCTTACCGATTGGCACCATCAGAAATGAAGGAATTGATGATACAAATCCAAGAGTTACTTGATAAAGGATTTATTCGACCAAGTATTTCCCCATGGGGTGCACCAGTATTGTTTGTGAAGAAGAAGGATGGTAGTCTTAGAATGTGCATAGACTATCGTGAGTTGAATAAGCTAACTATCAAGAATAAGTATCCGTTACCTAGGATCGACGATTTGTTTGACCAGCTGCAGGGGGCATGTTGGTTCTCTAAAATAGATTTAAGGTCAGGGTATCATCAATTGAAGATCAAAGAGGAAGATATCCCAAAGACGGCATTTCGTACCAGGTATGGACACTATGAATTCTTAGTCATGTCTTTTGGATTAACAAATGCACCAGCTGCATTTATGGACATGATGAATCGAATATGTAAGCCGATGCTAGATAAGTATGTTATCGTGTTCATTGATGATATTCTAGTTTACTCTAAGACTAGAGATGAACACGTATATCATTTGAGAGAGGTTCTAGAAACCTTAAGAAAGAATAAATTGTATGCCAAATTCTCAAAGTGTGAATTTTGGTTACAAGAGGTGCAATTCTTAGGGCATGTGATAAATGCGCAAGGGATACAAGTCGATCCTACAAAGATAGAAGCCATAACCAAGTGGGAACAACCTAAGACACCTACTGAGGTAAGAAGTTTCTTAGGGTTGGCTGGGTATTACCGACGGTTCATTCAAGATTTTTCTAAGATAGCAACACCCCTTACCAAACTAACAAAGAAGGATGCAAAGTTTATATGGAGCGATGATCAAGAAAAAGCTTTCCAGGAGTTGAAGAGGCGCCTAACTCAAGCTCCAATACTGACCTTACCAGATGGAGTCGAAGATCTAGTAATATATTCAGATGCCTCTTATCAGGGATTAGGATGTGTACTTATGCAACGCGGGAAGGTGATAGCTTATGCCTCTCGACAATTGAAACCCAGTGAGACTAACTACCCGACCCATGATCTAGAACTGGCAGCGGTGGTATTTGCTTTGAAGATATGGAGACATTATTTGTATGGAACAAAGTGCACAATTTACACAGATCATAAAAGTTTAAAGTATTTCTTCGAACAAAAGGATCTGAACATGAGGCAACGTAGGTGGTTGGAATTGATAAAAGACTATGATTGTGAAATCTTGTATCATCCAGGAAAAGCAAATGTAGTCGCTGATGCTCTAAGTCGGAAAGAAAAGTATCCATCTATTAAGGTTAGAGCTTATAAGTTAACATTAAATTCCGAATTGATGACAGAAATTAGAACTGCGCAAGCTGAGGCCTTAAAGGAGGAAAACGTAAAGAAGGAGAGGGTGTTTGGACAAGTTAAGGACTTCATAGAAAATGAGAATGGTGTTAAATTGAAATTAGGTCGAATATGGATTCCAAGGATTGGAGATGTAAGGAATAGAATACTGGAAGAGGCACACAAATCAAGATATTCAATCCATCCTGGAGCTACTAAGATGTATCACGACCTGAAAAGAGATTATTGGTGGCCCGGTATGAAATATGACATAGTTAAATACATAGAAAAGTGTTTGACGTGTTTGCAAGTTAAGGCAGAACACCAGAAACCTTATGGTAAGTTACAACCTCTTGAAATCCCTACTTGGAAGTGGGAACACCTAACAATGGATTTCATCACTAAGTTACCCCGAACTCCTAAAGGATTTGATAGTATTTGGGTCATAGTAGATCGGCTGACTAAAAGCGCGCACTTCCTACCAATCCGAGATACATACTCTTCTGAAAGACTAGCCGAATTATTCATCAAAGAAATAGTTTCTCGACACGGGACACCTGTAAGTATTGTTTCGGATAGAGATTCTCATTTTACTTCTCGCTTCTGGAAGAAGTTCCATGAAGAGATGGGCACTCGCTTACTTCTTAGTACCGTGTATCACCCTCAAACAGATGGTCAAAGTGAAAGAACTATTCAGACATTGGAGGACATGTTGCGTGCTTGTGTCTTAGATTTTGGAGGTAGCTGGGATAACTATCTACCGTTAGTAGAATTTTCTTACAATAATAGTTATCATTCCAGCATCGGTATGCCTCCGTATGAAATGTTATATGGAAGGAAATGTAGAACCCCTATATGTTGGGGAGAGATAGGTCAGAAGGACCTAGGAAGCATAGAAGTGGTGAAGCTTACTTCTGAAAAACTTGATCAAATCAAGGCTCGATTAAAAGCGGCACAAGACCGGCAGAAGTCATATGCTGATCACCGAAGACGTCCCATTGAATTTCAAGTTGGAGATATAGTCATCCTAAAAGTTTCCCCTTGGAAAGGGATAATTCGATTTCGAAAGCGTGGGAAACTAAGTCCTCGTTACATAGGACCTTTCAAAATCATAGCACGTGTAGGGAAGGTTGCTTATCGTCTAGACCTACCCAAGGAATTACAAAGTATCCATAATACTTTCCATGTGTCGTATCTAAGGAAATGTTTAACAGATGAAAGTACCTATGTACCACTAAACGACATCGAAGTAGACAATAAACTCAACTATGTTGAAGAACCTGTGGCTTTCCTAGATCAGAAAGTAAAGAAGCTCAGGAATAAAGAAATTCCCCAAGTTAAAATTCAATGGAAGCATAGAAAAGGGTCTGAGGCAACGTGGGAGTCAGAGCAAGAAATGCGAGAGCATTACCCTCACTTATTCTCTACTTAAATGGTTTCGAGGACGAAACCCTAAATTGGTAGGGGATATTTGTAACATCCTGTTTTTCTTATATAAATAAAATGTCTTGGTTCATATATATATTAGTGTATGAGACGGGTCCCTATTCTATAAATTGAACCAATAACATGTGCGATGGACATTCGTGTATTTAGATTTGTAACGAATGAGTGATCGATAGTATGATTATTTCAGATATGGGATCTAGACGAGTAATTAATATTATAGGAGACCGTTTAGTAACAATATAATATATTATATTATATTGGACCCTACTCCGTTTTTAATGAAACTTAGGTTAAAACGTAGAGAACAATAAGCGCGTCTCAATATTGTATTCGTATGTTTATAAAACCTTATAGTTTAAAAGTTATACGAGAAAAACGAGTGAAGCAGCTGAATTAATTATAATTATATAATATTATAAAAACTTAACATCAAATATTTCAAAATAGAAATGTTTGCCGTGGACATGCATAGATATTTTTAAGCAGTTCCACAGAACTCTAAGTCGGCAAACAAACCGACTACACATCCCTTTTATTTATATGAACTTTCATTATATCATAGCATCTTGAAAAAAAAAACAACCATTCCATTCTCTATTTTAAGTCCTAATTTAAGGTACGTAATCTACTCTTTAAAGTTATTTATAAACATAGGATCAGTATTTAAATATTAAGGCTTAGTATATAATATTAGGTGTAGGGTTAGGATGAAGACCCATTATAGTAGAGTTTATGGAATTAGTATAACCTGTTTAGTACGTGCACAACTAGATTGTAGTATTGTAAGACACTCGATTTTGAAAGGTAAAAAGATGAATAATGGGTTGTAAAATATTGGACATGTTATTAAAGTAATAATATTGTCGGACTAGAATAGTTGTGCACTGTATTAGCAGTTGTTATGCGAAGGGTCTATTAAAGTTAGAACACCAGTTCACATACTCAAATCAGTAATATGATTTATGAAATTCTAGATCGCGGTTGAAGTTGTAAGAAGCCCAAATAAGCAGAAAATAAAGTCGGTTACGGTGAGTTACTTAAACTATTTTCAAAACCTGATACTTGCTCTTAAAATTGTTTTTGGGTGATTGATCATGTATATGCATCGAACCATAGGTGTGGCATCCAGGGTGTTATATATATTATGATGATCATTATAATTTCCATGCGTGGACATACACGTACGGCTATATGGGGTGTGTTTACGCCGTATGTGTGAATATATAATGCTTAGGCCGGATATATGATTATGGTGACGTGCAAGGAGCTCATACTTGATCAATAAAATGTTTATGTGGTTGTTTTACTAATGAGTCAGTTTATGTGGCTCACCAGCTGTGTGCTGACGTATTTTTATTACTCGAGCATGTATCTCAGGTTGAGGAGGTAAGGACTGGGGATTAGTAGCCGAGTGCTGGAAGATTGTAGCTGTTTGTTGTGTTACCGTTAAGATAGGTGTAGTGTTGGATGTACTTTTGTTAGTCTGGCTTGTAATAAATACTTAAGTTATGTAATGAGATTACGTTTCCGCTTTAAGTTTGCGCCAACTGGTCACTGTAAGTGCCCCGACCTGGGCGGGGTGTGACACTTGTGGTGGTTTATGGGGGTGATAGGCTGGTATGTCAGTAGAGAGAGGGAGATGGGCTGAGTAAGTGTGCAAGTTTGCACATGTATATATGTTGTGTTTGTTTTTAATGGTAAGGGTATTTAAGTCATTTCAAAAGATTTAACTAAGAAAATCTAACAGAGGTTATCTTTTGGACTCAAGAAGTTAAGATTAGAAACTTTAAGGAATCAGATCGAGACAAGTTTTGAATTTGGACTCAAGTAGTTAAAATGACCAAACCACAGGGACTCAAATAGGACTTCACTCAACGGATTAACAAGCGCACCTTCAATCCGCCCAGGAAAAATGAAGTTGCCTGTCATCTGTTCAACACCAGAAACCGCTCCCTCGGGCACGTCCACAAACCGGGTGCACGAAACCCTAGCAGCAAAAGAATCAAACAGGCGCTCGCCTACAAAAAACAAGCGCAAAAACTTCAGAAAAATAGGGTAACAAAATACTTCAAACAACCAAAAACAGGTAAAGGAATTTACCTGCAATAAGTGCATTACTCCTTCACCATGAGGAAGCACATCCATCCCTTCCCTAACTCCAAGACGGCTCACACCTAGCAACCTCAACATACCCTCATCACAGTGGCCAAGATTATCCAACCGGCTCTGATGAGCAACCAGAACCTTGAACCACTCCTCCTCCTGGAAATCTTTCATCACCTCAAAAGACGGCACCTTCTGCCCAGCCCTTAGGTTCAACCACCCCATCTCCACGGGTATGACCTCCTTCCTCACATAAAAAAAGCACCTCTTCCAGTCACGCAGACTCTTGGGAGAACTCTTCGTAGTCGCCACTGTCAGAGACTTCGACCGTTCAACGAAGGATACCCAACCACTGTCCTTCACCTCCAGTTTGTAGAAAACATTAAACTGGTCAAACACAGGCTCCATCCTCACCGCCCTGCAAGTAGCCTCAAAATGCATTACCCTCATCATCCCGAAGGGGCTCATCTGAGAAATATGAACTCCATACTTCTTCAAAACATAGATCAGAAAATGAGTGACTGGAATACGGAACATACTCTTCAGAAAGAAGGCTTCATACAAACAGATTTTCCCCTCAGGGCAGTCCATGGGAGTTTTGCCCTTCGCTGGAAACTCAGGCTCCCACTTCCGAAGGATTTCATACTTCTCCAACAGGAATCTATACTTATCCATTGACCAGAAAATCAGAGCCTCCATCATTGCTAACTTAGGCTTTGAAGTCTTCTCCTTAGTAGACATATTGAAGACACAAAGAAAAGAAATACACGAAAAAAGAAGAACTTTTTGGGTTTTTTGATCGGAATTTAAAGAGAGTTTTCGCTGGATGAGAAAAGAAATCGAAAAGGAAGTAACCAAATTTCTTTGGTGGATGACTTATATATACCCATCGCATTTATTGCGATGGGAAAGCAAGTAATCATGACAGAGGACTTTTTCCGACGGAGGTCCAATCAACAGCTGACATGTCAGATGGCCCACGTGACAAACGGTACATGCGCCGCGCGTAGCTAAATCGCTCGATGGTTGCAGTACCTACCAGCTGTCAAACACCACCATTTCACGACACGTGTCAACCCAAAAACAACCTACCTGCACCAACGGTCAGACACGATTCCCGGTACAGATGTATGAACCGTCAGACACGTGCCCTCGTATCCAATATTCCCGCCATTCAATTGGCACAAAATTCAAAAAGACAATTTTAATGCGCATTAACTCCACTTCAGAAGGCGCAGAGACAGACAAAAACCACCTTTTTTCTTTGTCATTATTTACATGATCTACATGCGCAAATGAACGGTAGCGCGCCAACAAGGGTTCATGATCTCTAAGAAAACCAACTACTAACGGATTAACAAGCGCACCTTCAATCCGCTTAGAAAAAATTAAGTTGCCCCTCATCTGCTAAACACCAGACACCGCCGCCTCGGGCACGTCCACAAACTGGGTGCGCGAAACCCTAGCAACAAAAAATCAAACAGGCGCTCGCCTACAAAAAACAAGCGCAAAAACTTAAGAAAAATAGGGCAACAAAATACTTCAAACAACCAAAAACAGGTAAAGGAATTTACCTGCAATAAGTTCATTACTCTATCACCATGAGGAAGCACGTCCATCCCTTCCCTAACACCAAGACGGCTCACACCCACCAACCTCAACATACCCTCATCACAGTGGTCAAGATTATCCAACCGGCTCTGATGAGCAACCAGAACCTTGAACCATTCCTCCTCTTGAAAATCTTTCATCATATCAATAGACGGCACCTTCTGCCCAGCCCTCAGGTTCAACCACCCCATCTCCACGGGTATGACCTCCTTCCACACATAAAAAAACACCTCTTCCAGTCACGCAGACTCTTGGGAGAACCCTTCGTAGTCGCCACTGTCACAGACTTCGACCGTTCAACAAAGGATACCCAACCACTCTCCTTCACCTCAAGTTTGTAGAAAACATTAAACTGGTCAAACACGGGCTCCATCCTTAGTGCCCTGCAAGTAGCCTCAAAATGCATTACCCTCATCACCCCGAAGGGGCTCATCTGAGAAATATGAACACCATACTTCTTCAAAACATAGATCAGAAAACGAGTGACTGGAATACGGAACATATTCTTCAGAAAGAAGGCTTCATACAAATAGATTTTCCCCTCAGGGCAGGCCATGAGAGTTTTGCCATTCGCTGGAAACTCAGGCTCCCACTCCCGAAGGATTTCATACTTCTCCAAAAGGAATCTGTACTTATCCCTTGACCAGGAAATCAGAGTCTCCACCATTGCCATCTCAGGCTTTGAAGTCCTCTCCTCAGTAGATATATCGAAGACACAAAGAAAAGAAAGACACGAAAAAAGAAGAAGAACTTTTTGGGTTTTTTGATCGGGATTTAGAGAGAGTTTTTGCCGGAGGAGAAAAGAAATTGAAAAGGAAGTGACCAACTCTCTTTGGTGGATGACTTATTTATACCCATCTGTAACGTCCCAAAACCCGAACTTTAATTTGTTAGTATGTTTTAATGTATTATGGCATGAAATAATATGTCCAAATTATCTAACATAGTTAGAATAGTGGCCAAATAGAAAGGAAGGAAATATTTAGTTAGAATGGGTATGGACCCAAAACTTGGAGGGTTAAACTTGTTAATTGAGGGTTTAAAATGGGTGGAAGAAATGGGGGGCGACATTTTCCGCTGGATTTGCTGGGTGGCAACATGCAAGGAGAACCAAGTTTCCCCAAAGTTAAATTCTACAATTGGAGCACAAATCAATAGGGAAATTGGATGATTTTCATTGCATGTTTAAGGATTTCTATAATCTAGTGATATCTAAACCTAAGGTATGTTAAGTAGGTTCATTTGATGATAGGTTTTGGCTAAAGGTTTGTTGTATGTTGTAATAATAAGGTTTACACATAGTTAATATGTTAAATCATGTAGAAACTAGTTGTGATTGATGATTGGAACTTGATATAATGTAGTTGTATGATGGAGATTCATGTGTGATTGAAGTGGGTCTTGACATTTTGGTATAACCCACATTCTTTTGGTCAAGTTGATAATTAGGTTGAAAGAATTAGAGATTTTGCTATGTTTGACATCTATGTATGAATTATAATAGATAATTGGAAGAAACATGATGATTGATGTTATGAGCTAAGAAAGTAGGCATGAAATACTTGTACATTGAGCTTAGAATGTTGTATGCACACCAATTGCTTGATGAAATGTTTAGATGAGCATAATATGTGAATTTGTATGCAAGACTTGACAAATATGAAAGTAATGTGATAATAGATACAATTGATAGTAGGTTAACATGAGGATTGAATTAGAGAGTATTCATGTGGGAACTTAGTTGATTGTATGATTCGCTAAGAAGAATGCATTAGTAGTGTGTACACTATACTTAAATAATATGATGCACGCTATGTGTTGGAATAAATTGTAAGATGAACGATCTTGTATGTTAATGAGATGTGAATGTGATGACATGGAAGGATAAGAAATATGGACTCAAGCATGGGAGGCTAGTGGGTCAAGATGAGGCAAGTAAAGAAGCATGAACTTGGAGGACTTGAGGTAAGTGATTCCCAAACTTAACTCGCATCTATGATATTGAATTATGTTCATATAGAATGGGAATGATGTAGTAGTAGTATATGCGTATGAAAACCACCCTTGTGAAGTGTGGGCGTTAAATTGGTAGTTATTTGCAAAACTATGTCCAGTGCGCACTAATGCGCCTAAGAATGACCAATAGTAATGTAATATTCAAAATGATAGAAAACTAAATCCATGAGGGCTTAGAGATTTCCAAATAAGTTAAGCGGTTAAAAACAATGGAATTAAACCAAGTAGTGTCACCCACGGGTGACTAGTTTGTAAAATAAGCCGAGGAGGGTGTTTTGGGAATTCTAATGAATTACCAAAGGATAAACCTATAAACTGGGTCATAATTAAATAATTGGACGATGATTTTTAGTTTAACAAGAGTTAGATGGGTTAACAAAATGATGGTTATGCCCTTTGGATGATCAAATAAGGTTTTGGTATAACTAAGACCTTAACGGATCGATTTGGTTGAGAATCGGATGAATTGTAGTTAAACCGAAAGGGGTTATAAACCACCATAAATGGACATCTTTAAAGCATGATTAAATGGTGTTAAACAAGTCCCTAAGTGCCCTTTAGGAATGGCCTTGAATATGAGTTTAAACGCGTTCAAAGATTGGGGAAAAGCGGGCAAGGAAATGAAGAAAATAAGCCAAATTTGCAGAAGCTACCGTACCTTACGGTGGCCAGAGTAAGGTACGGTGGACATCAGAAAGCTTACGGTGGACCTCTACTGCCTTACGGTGGAAACTGAAACAAGGGCTACCGTAACTTACGGTGGTTTACGGTGGACCCCTGAATCTTTTGTTTTGTTTCTTCTTTCTAACATGGTTTATCATGTGTCATTATGTGGGAATGTAAGGATTCTTAAGGTTACTCTAAACTCCATGATTGATCTTAGTAAGACTGTTTAAGATTAAAGGATGGTGGGACATTGAAATGAAATCGTGGAGGTCGTGATTATGTACGTATTGTTAATGTTATTAACCGTATTGTTATGTGAATTACAACAAAGGCACAAGATAGATGAGGATGAATGCATGGAATTTCAAGGCTAGAATCCAAAGATCGGATTCAAGCTCGTATCTTGTATTAGTCCAAGTTTGCGGAGACAAGTCAAAGAGATTATCTAGCTTCCTTGGGATGCTATTACTATGTGTGTAAAAATACTGACTATAGTCACTTACTGAACTGATGATATGGTTATGGGGTGATTGTAGGTTGTATTATCTACCTCTTAAAGCAACGAAAGGATGGCGATCGAGCGAGGAGGCGGATTGTACGTGGTCACGGTCACTTACCAAATAAAGATGAGTTTTGTTGAAGGCAATAAGAAATAATAGAAGATGTAACACTTAAAATACTTAGTAGATTTGATTTCTAATCATTCAAGGTAGTTATTAAAGAAATGAATTTTTCGGTTGGTATTTTCCGCTGTGTATTTTCTGTATTACGGATTTAGGGTGTTACAAGTTGGTATCATAGCCCTGGTTTGAGTGAAATCTCATACAAGGAAGTAAGTACTTGAACTCAAACTTGTGTGCTCTTGAAATCACTGGCCCGTACAATCCAAGACTCGATAGAGGCCCAAGGGTAGAATTTAATATTAATTCACATGACAGGCTAGAAACTAATTGTGGTGTTTATGTTAAGGTGCGCTTTTGTGGATAATGAAGAGGTCTCAAGGACGCGATCCAAGATAGATCTCGGAAATTTGGGAAGGATAAAATGTTCGCAGGTACGTAGTATTAATACCTTGGTACCGGTGGGAGAGAATTCTCAGGGATGGTAGAATTTAGATGGAAAAACAACCATGTTGTTAGGAAAGGAAATTGAAAATGTAGCACGAAGCTGAAAACCAGTCCCCAGGCATAAGGTAATGATTACATGAAGGCACGTGGATAGCATGTGGACTGTGTGCCTGGCCAGTGCACAAGAAGCATGCGATGCACGTGAGACCGTGAGAATCATCACAGGTATGCCTGGTAAAATTGGAAAGTAGGTGGTCGTGTGGGTGAATGGGTGGAATGAAACTTCTATAAAAGTGTGAATGTGAGGGGGGGGGGGATTCCCTTAGAAGATATCAAACTAAACGTATGTATATTGTGCCTATAAATTAATTATGGCAATGAATGAATAAGTAACTAGACGTCAGTTGTGGGTAAAGTAGACGACTCTCAAGTGATAGAGAGCAGTTTATATGAATGAAAGGTTTGAGTCCGTAGGTAAGTACGGATCAAACCGATATGAATGAAAAGTTGGAATGAAAGGTTTGAGTTCGTAGGTAAGTACGGATCAAACCGATATGAACGAAAGGTTGGAATGAAAGGTTTGAGTTCGTAGGTAAGTACGGATCAAACCTATATGAATGAAAGGTTGGAATGAAAGGTTTGAGTCCGTAGGTAAGTACGGATCAAACCTATCTAAATGAAAGGTTGGAATGAAAGGTTTGAGTCCGTAGGTAAGTAATAAATCAAACCGATATGAATGAAAGGTTGGAATGAAAGGTTTGAGTCCGTAGGTAAGTACGGATCAAACCTATCTGAATGAAAGGTTGGAATGAAAGGTTTGAGTCCGTAGGTGAGCATGGATCAAACCTATATGAATGAAAGGTTGGAATGAAAGGTTTGAATCCGTAAGTAAGCACGGATCAAACTTATATGAATGAAAAGTAGAAATAAAAGATTTGCACCCGTAGGTAAATACGGATTAAACTTATACGAATGAAAGGTAGAAATAAAAGATTTGAACCCGTAGGTAAATACGGATCCAATATATATAAATTAAAGGTAGGAATTAAATCTATGAATCCATATGTAAGTCCCTCCACTTACTAGTTAGTCGGCTCCTCCTTGATAGCATAAAAATGTTGAAAAACCTAAAGGGGTGGAATTGTAGAAATTGTAGAAATGACCCTGAACGGGTCAAATAGTGGAAATGTAAAAATATAGAATTACCCAAGTAATGGGTCAGATTAGTTGGAATGTTGTAGAAATATAGAATAGTCTATGAAGCGGGTCATTTGGATAGGAATGAAGAAGAGAATACATTATTTTTCTCTAACCAAGATAAGCACAAGTTAGTAACTTAATTTAGCTATGCATGTTGTGTGGCATATAAAAATGCGTATATATGTAGTGGAAGATGGTAAGGCATGGTATTAATGTGAGTCATTTTTAGAAACCTATGGGAAACGAATGAACGGTTGATCTTTTGAAAGATTCGTACCTCTATATGCAGAAAATGAATGATGTTGTGAGATGCAAGAATGTGATGTAGGAATTATTATAACATAGTAGAATATGGCGCGATTACTTTGAAAAGTCGGATTGTAGAAAATTTGCAAGATAGTGAATAAAATGTAAGGATCTTGCAGAGGAAAATGCAATAAGTAATGTAGTATAGCACGTAAACGGGAGATCAGGAAGGAAATGTATATAATTAGACATTACAAGTGAAAGGAAACTGGCATGGACCAATGAAGGTCAATTTTCATGAATGTAAAGTATATGTCTAACCAACGATTTTGTAGATACGAATGGTCGAATTTACGGATACGATCAAATCTACAAGATAGGTGATATGAAGTTAACGAGTTGGAACTCCTTGTGAATGAACTAAAGCAAGCTAAGTATGGCGTGGACTTGTGAAGGAGCAAGTTAAGCCGACAAATGGATGGTTTGATAACGTTGTAAAAGGAAGGTTAGTAACTTTAGATATTTTGTGATTGTTATATAGAAAATTATATGTTGAATAGTACCCACGTATGAATGAAGGGTAGTTCAAGCATGATGTAGTTTGGAAAGTTCGACTTTTAGAGGTCAAAAGATGAATGAATCTTAGTTAGACTCGGTGTTGTTCAGCAATGGACAGATGTGTCTACAGTAGGTAGTGCGTAAAATGAACTAACAAATAAATAGGCATGAACAGAATGGCTCTAAAATCTGCCAAAAAGGGGTGGGGTGTGTATGGTAGATACATTGGTTCGGTAGTGACTATAGAACGATGTCGGACTCTCAAGTTAAGTATGAATAAGTGAAGGTGAAACAGCAGTTAGGTTATGATAGTTGGTATGCTTGATAATTGCATGAAGGCGTGTGTTAATATTAGAAAGCGTGGACATATAATTATGTTTGTTCACGATTAAAGCCATTGTATAGTCTATAATGTGGGCTTGTGACATGGCATGAATCTTGAATGAAAGAAAAGAGTAGATAAATAAGTGGAAATAATGTTTGGATAAGGATTTTAGCATTATGCAAAAATATTAGCTTCGATTGGCTAGAATGAATGCCTAAGGATAATGGTGGAATGGGTTTGCTAGTAATGAAAGTGGTTTCGGGGACGAAACCTTCTTTAAGGGGGGTAGACTTGTAACGCCCCAAAACCCGAACTTTAATTTAGTAGTATGTTTTAATGTATTATGGCATGAAATAAAATGTCCAAATTATCTAACATAGTTAGAATAGTGGCCAAATAGAAAGGAAGGAAATATTTAGTTAGAATGGGTATGGACACCAAACTTGGAGGGTTAAACTTGTTAATTGAGTGTTTAAAATGGGTGGAAGAAATGGGGGGCGACATTTTCCCCGGGATTTGGTGGGTGGCAACATGCAAGGAGAACCAAGTTTCCCCAAAGTCAAATTCTACAATTGGAGCACAAATCAATAGGGAAATTGGATGATTTTCATTGCATGTTTAAGGATTTCTATCATCTAGTGATATCTAAACCTAAGGTATGTTAAGTAGGTTCATTTGATGATAGGTTTTGGCTAAAGGTTTGTTGTATGTTGTAATAATAAGGTTTACACATAGTTAATATGTTAAATCATGTAGAAACTAGTTGTGATTGATGATTGGAACTTGATATAATGCAGTTGTATGATGGAGATTCATGTGTGATTGAAGTGGGTCTTGACATTTTGGTATAACCCACATTCTTTTGGTCAAGTTGATAATTAGGTTGAAAGAATTAGAGATTTTGCTATGTTTGACATCTATGTATGAATTATAATAGATAATTGGAAGAAACATGATGATTGATGTTATGAGCTATGAAAGTAGGCATGAAATACTTGTACATTGAGCTTAGAATGTTGTATGCACACCAATTGTTTGATGAAATGTTTAGATGAGCATAATATGTGAATTTGTATGCAAGACTTAACAAATATGAAAGTAATGTGATAATAGATACACATGATAGTAGGTTAACATGAGGATTGAATTAAAGAGTATTCATGTGGGAACTTAGTTGATTGTATGATTCGCTAAGAAGAATGCATTAGTAGTGTGTACACTATACTTAAATAATATGATGCACGCTATGTGTTGGATTAAATTGTAAGATGAACGATCTTGTATGTTAATGAGATGTGAATGTGATGACATGGAAGGATAAGAAAGATGGACTCAAGCATGGAAGGCTAGTGGGTCAAGATGAGGCAAGTAAACAAGCATGAACTTGGAGGACTTGAGGTAAGTGATTCCCAAACTTAACTCGCATCTATGATATTGAATTATGTTCATATAGAATGAGAATGATGTAGTAGTAGTATATGCGTATGAAAACCATCCTTGTGAAGTGTGGGCGTTAAATTGGTAGTTATTTGCAAAACTATGTCCAGTGCGCGCTAATGCGCCTAAGAATGACCAATAGTAATGTAATATTGAAAATGATAGAAAACTAAGTCCTGGAGGGCTTAGAGATTTCCAAATAAGTTAAGCGGTTAAAAACAATGGAATTAAACCAAGTAGTGTCACCCACGGGTGACTAGTTTGTAAAATAAGCCGAGGAGGGTGTTTTGGGAATTCCAATGAATTACCAAAGGATAAACCTATAAACTGGGTCATAATTAAATAATTGGACGATGATTTTTAGTTTAACAAGAGTTAGATGGGTTAACAAAATGATGGTTATGCCCTTTGGATGATCAAATAAGGTTTTGGTATAACTAAGACCTTAACTGGTCGATTTGGGTGAGAATCGGATGGATTGTAGTTAAACCGAAAGGGGTTATAAACCACCATAAATGGACATCTTTAAAGCATGATTAAATGGTGTTAAACAAGTCCCCAAGTGCCCTTTAGGAATGGCCTTGAATATGAGTTTAAAGGCGTTCAAAGATTGGAGGAAAGCGGGCAAGGAAATGAAGAAAATAAGCCAAATTTGCAGAAGCTACCGCACCTTACGGTGGCCAGAGTAAGGTACGGTGGACATCAGAAATCTTACGGTGGACCTCTACTGCCTTACGGTGGAAACTGAAACAAGGACTAATGTAACTTACGGTGGCCAGAGTAAGTTACGGTGGACCCCTGAATCTTTTGTTTTGTTTCTTCTTTCTAACATGGTTTATCATGTGTCATTATGTGGGAATGTAAGGATTCTTAAGGTTACTCTAAACTCCATGATTGATCTTAGTAAGACTGTTTAAGATTAAAGGATGGTGGGACATTGAAATGAAATCGTGGAGGTCGTGATTATGTACGTATTGTTACTGTTATTAACCGTATTGTTATGTGAATTACAACAAAGGCACAAGATATATGAGGATGAATGCATGGAATTTCAAGGCTAGAATCCAAAGATCGGATTCAAGCTCGTATCTTGTATTAGTCCAAGTTTGCGGAGACAAGTCAAAGAGATTATCTAGCTTCCTTGGGATGCTATTACTATGTTGTAAAAATACTGACTATATTCACTTACTGAACTAATGATATGGTTATGGGGTGATTGTAGGTTGTATTATCTACCTCTTAAAGCAACGAAAGGATGGCGATCGAGCGAGGAGGCGGATTGTACGTGGTCACGGTCACTTAACCAAATAAAGATGAGTTTTGTTGAAGGCAATAAGAAATAATAGAAGATGTAACACTTAAAATACTTAGTAGATTTGATTTCTAATCATTCAAGGTTGTTATTAAAGAAATGAATTTTTCGGTTGGTATTTTCCACTGCGTATTTTCTGTATTACGGATTTAGGGTGTTACACCATCACATTTATTGCGATGGGAAAGCAAGTAATCATGACAGGGGACTTTTTTCGACGGAGGTCCAATCAACAGCTGACACGTCAGATGGCCCACGTGACAGACGGCACACGCGCCGCGCGTGGCTCACTCGCCTGACGGTTGCAGTACCTACCAACTGTCAAACACCACCATTTCACGACACGTGTCTACCCACAAACAACCCACCTGCACCAGCTGTCAGACACGTTTCCCGGTAGGGTGTACGAACCGTCAGACACGTGCCCTGGTATCCAACATTCCCGCCATTAAATTTGCACAAAATTCAAAAAAAAATAATTTTAATGCGCATTAACTACACTTCAGAATGCACAGAGACTGACAAAAACCACCTTTTTTCTTTGTCATTATTTACATCAACTACATGCGCAATAGCGACGAACGCCTTCTCAGGACTCCCCATTTCGCATAGACAAGAAAATTTTACTTTTTCTTTGTCATTATTTACATTATCTACATGCGCAAAAGCGATAGACGCCTTCTCAGGACTCCCCATTGCGCATACAGAAAAAAAATTTACTTTTTTCTTTGTCGTTATTTACATAATCTACATGCGCAAAGCTAGGACGCCTTCTCAGGACTCTGCATAGTGCAGGAACAGGTATTCAACAGGCGTAGAAACCAAGAATGGTTTCCCCTTCTTCCTAAAGCTAAAGGAACATATGGGAGAATGGTTTCTCCTTCTTTCTAAAGCTAAAGGAACCTATGGAAGAATGGTTTCTCCTTCTTCCTAAAGCTAAAGGAACCTATGGAAAAATGGTTTTTACCATTTTTTTATCATCATTACAAAGCGCAAACACGCAGGGCACCTTCTCAGGTATCCCTCTGCCACATTAATCACCAATAATTCCGTCATGTGCCACAATGATTGATCACTGTACGCCCACCAGTTGACGATGTCCTTTAAATACATGTACACCTTGATACATGAAAACCTAGGGACGACTAGATTTAACTCAACATACACATTTAGTTTCCACCATTCTCGAATCAACAACGTCCAGCAATCCCTCATTCCTTTCATGCAAGGCAACAATATGAAACCACTGGACTGGGGGACTTGAAAGGATATGGTACCAAAAACCAGCAACACCATATCAAAAAACCAACTCACTCTTTCTCAACAGGAAGGTGCGCCCATTAAACATGACGCTGGTTCTCACGCCCATTTTACGTCAGCGGACTACCATGCGTCCATAACTCAATGGACGCACGATCTCCCGCTCGTTTTATGTCAGCGGACTACCATGTGTCCATAATACAATGGACGCACGCCCTCCCACCCGTTCTACGACAGCAGGACGCCATGCGTCCACAGCTCAACGGACGCACGACGAAGCTTCCTCATCAAGACAAGCAAACCTTCGTAGACACAACATAAAGATACCTTTTAGGACAGCATCGAGACACACACCCAGGGCAGGCCTTCCTTGGACAACTGAGACTGACGCAGCAGGCTGCTCGTCAGAGTCCTTAACCAATCAGAGGCTACGCCTAGCCTGACTACCAGAAAGGACGACGACGAGGCAGTTCCCCAGCCAAGATATCTCTGACAGAAGAATTTATCACCCCCACTTGTTTCCGGTTCTAAATAAGGAGATGATTGCCCACCGCTCTGGATTAGCGAACGGGGGGACGCCACGTGCCCGCCGCCCACCAGCGTCTCCTCAACGGACGCCACGTGTATTATTGACAGGACGGTAACATCTCCCATTTCTCCTATTTTTTATATGACCACTTGCACCAATTGGGCTTGAGGATTTGGGCCGGAAGCCAAGAGACACCTCTACCTGGACCGGGCCCCACCAAGGGTAGAGGATGGGTTGAGAAAGTTGGACGTCGAGGTACTATAAAAGGAGGAGTCCCTTCTCCTTTTATTGGCATCCGAAATTCACTAGAACTTTCGTTGAAAAGACTAAGAGCACATCGTACTTTTCCAAACCTTGTTTTATTTTACTAACGTTTTGAGGCTTTCTCTTCTAATCAATGGTCTCCTAACATCATTGGTCTTATCCTTAGACCCACACTTTCATAAACACACATTTTACAAATACCCCATAGAATCACTACCAAGGTCAACCCCAACCCGGTGACCTAGGATCTGTGTTTCTTCATTGATGTACATGCATTGATAAGTATTGATTATATTTTTACTTGTTAGTGTAATTGCTATAATTAGAAATCAGTTTTCAATCACAATAACGCTCAAAATTTATAATTGATGTGCATCGATGACTATTGATTATATCTTTACTTGTTTGTGTATTTGCTATAATTAGAAATCAGTTTTAATTTTATTCACAATAACAAACACAATTCACTCTCGGAATCTAATAACTTGTGTATCCTACATGTATAATATCCATGTGTTATCTATACATGAAACAATATGTGGTAGTTCGGGCGCCTCACAATTCAATTAAACCTTAAATTTTTGAAAAAGACAAAACTAAAGAAATGATACTTTTGGAATATGTATGAAGTTAATATATACTAAAGCCAAATAATAACATTAAGCTACCTTGCATGCCCTTTCTTCTTCACCACAGCCTGTCAGTTATCGATCAACGTGTAGCTTCCCTTTTGGACCACATTTGCCCTCGTGCCCACGGCCACCCTTTGCCGGTCCTTTCATGCTATATCTATATGTATGTATGTATGTATGTTGTTATTATACATGCATGTGTTTCTACATACATACATGCATGCTTGTATGTCTTATATATGAGGACCACTTTGAAGATATACCTATATATTAAATCTGTCTTGATACGTTTCGTGTTATATGATGTGATTATGCGAATGGCCTATTATTGGGGTACTTTTTTTAAGGATATAGCCTAAGAAATTACTAGGTGGGTAGCAACTTTTGATGGTCTCAGGTGTCCTTACCTGGGATTTTAATCTTATAAAACAATCACCATCAGATGATCATAATTATATTATTGATTTGATGCATATGTAAAGGTAGTTTGTATATAAATAGTAAAAGGGTTTGTGTGCTACAATATTTTCATATATGATTGACTTGCATATGCATCTCATTGTATTGACATGATCGCGCTTTTTACCGATTATAAATAAAAACTAAATACATGAAACTAAAAGTAAAGGTGGTGTATGTTAAACTTACATAGTAAAGTGTTAATATGCCACCACAAGTGAAGCGTTGTCTCTTAGAACTCCAAATAATAATCCAAACAATAAGGTTGGGTCCAAGAAACACATCTATACTGTAGAAAGTTATGGTTCAATGCTTGATATTTCTTTCATTGAACAACCCATATAAATACATTATACATTCCCTTATTTTAGGGAAGAGATAATTACAAAATAAATGATAAATCTTATCTCTATTTACAATTCAAAATATTCAAAATATATTATCTATTACACCCCCGCAGTCGAAGCAGGAGGTTGGCGGATGTTGAGACTGGAGCGGAAGTCTTCAAAGAGAACTCGAGGTAAACCTTTAGTAAAAATGTCCGCAATCTGGAGACGAGTGGGCGTATGAAGAATCCTAACAGTACCGCGTTGCACATGTTCGCGCACAAAATGTATATCAAGCTCGATATGTTTGGTACGTTGATGCTGAACAGGATTGTTGGAGAGATAAATTGCACTGATGTTGTCGCAATATACCAATGTAGCAGAAGAGATGGGTGTGCGTAACTCCAGAAGCAAATTGCGAATCCAACATACTTCAGCAACGACATTTGCAACTGCTCGATATTCTGCCTCTGCACTGGAACGAGATATGGTAGACTGACGCTTAGACGACCAAGATAAGAGGTTCGGCCCCATGGAAACACAGTAACCGGAAGTGGAGCGGCGAGTATCTGGACAACCAGCCCAGTCAGCATCAGTATAGGCCCTGAGAGAGAGAGTAGCGCAAGAGGTGAGAGTAAGACCAAATGCGGCTGTGCCCCGAATGTACCGAATAACTCTTTTCAGGGCGTTCCAGTGATCAGTAGTCGGGTTATGCATGTGCATACAGATTTGTTGCACGGCATAAGTGATGTCCGGTCTCGTAAAAGTGAGGTATTGAAGAGCACCGGCCAGACTTCTGTAAAGAGTAGGATTGTCAAAGGGAGCACTGGAGGTGGCACTAAGCTTCGGTTTAGAGTCAACCGGAGTAGCTACCGGGTTGCAATTATCCATACCGGCTCGGCTAACAATATCTAGAGCATAGGATTCCTGAGAAAGAAACATAGAGTCTCCAGATCGGGTGACAGAAATACCCAAAAAATAACTAAGTGGTCCAAGATCTTTCATAGCAAATTCAGCCGCAAGGCTGCCCATGAGCTTCATGCGAAGCGACTCGGAAGAGGTGGTGAGGATAATGTCATCCACATAAATCAATAGGTAGGCGATGTCACCCCCGTGGTGATAGGTAAATAAAGAATTATCACATCTACTCTGCACAAAACCAATAGATGTAACAAAGTCAGTGAACCGTTGGTACCATGCCCTGGGAGCTTGTTTCAGACCATAGAGAGATTTTTGAAGCCTGCACACGTGATCAGGAAAGTCACGATGTCGAAACCCAACAGGCTGGTGCATATAGACTGTCTCAGTGAGGTTCCCGTGAAGAAAAGCATTTGTGACGTCCAACTGATGAATGGACCATGACTGAGATAGGGCCAGAGTCAAGATCGTCCGAATGGTTGCTGGTTTTACCACCGGACTAAAAGTCTCACCACAGTCAATACCGATCTCCTGATTTCTGCCATCGCAGACCAACCGAGCCTTATACCTTTCAAGAGTACCATCAGACCTGTATTTATGACGAAAAAGCCACATACTACGTATAATATGCATGTCAGGACGTCTTGGGACAAGTTCCCAAGTCTTGTTTTTAATTAAGGCATTAAACTCGTTGTTCATGGCGTTATGTTCATTGAACAACCCATATAAATACAATATACATTCCCTTATTTTAGGGAAGAGATAATTACAAAATAAATGATAAATCTTATCTCTATTTACAATTCAAAATATTCAAAATATATTATCTATTATATACATTCAACTCAATGAACATCTGCATATACATGAATCACTTTACCCTTTAGGTACCAAATTAAAGAATACGTTAAATGATTGAGGATTGGTAAGTTTCTAAAGGAACTGATAAACGTTACTGATAGCATAAGCAATTTTTTACGAATCAAGACAATGTACTAAATGACACCAACAATATTGCAATATAATAAAGTATCATCCATAGGTGTACCGCAAAATCAAAAGATCATTTATTGAATCTTCATGACGTCCGACAAATAACGAGTATTAGTAGTGCCTTAGTGTTAAGGATTTAGCCTTATAATTTTAGATCGGTTCATACTTACTAAGGTTCCTCTCTTAGTCCTATCAAGTCTATACATAGGTTGATATAAGTTCAAACTATACAAAAATTTCTGAGCAATCTACACATATTTCATCTACAAATCTATACAGATGTCTATAATAAACAACAAATTATATCGATTTTAAAAATTGTTTTTAAAAAAAGTAGAATAGATTTTAAAATATCCAAGGAGCTTTTCAATACAAGTATCACATTTATATAATTTATTATACTAAATTGATATCTAATAATGAGACAAAAAATAACCAATCATCCATACACCCAAGTTGTATATACATACAAACTACATGAAACTACTAATGTCAAGTGTTTGTAGGTATGCGGATATAGAGATGCATGTATGTATGCATGCATGCATGTATGTATGTGTAGCTTGAAGCATGTCTATGCATAGTTTGGGATGGTCCACTCCTTGATGATGAAGTGCTTTTGCTTTGAATTATTTGAAGTCGTTTTCCATGGAGAGGGGGCCATGCATCCCTTAAAGTTGTCCAAGCTTCTCTCAATAAAGAAATAAAGGTGTCAAGGCAACACATACCCACCCATTTTTTTTTCTTTTAATGCTATTCCTCATTTTCCTTTTCCATTTCCATTTTATATTACGTTAACTATATACATATCCTTCATATGGCATGAAGTTCGTTCTGTTCTTCTATGCATCTCGAGTAAATCTCCATAAAAAAGGATTATCATTCTATCTATCTACACCAATAACGGGATGAAATTAAAAAAAAAGGGTCAAACTTGAACACATTTGCTGGTCAACAATGTCAGTGAATGCATAAGTGTATATATAAATAATTTTTATAAAAAACAATGGTTAGGGCTGCAAACGAACCGAACGAACACGAACAAGGCATTGTTCGTGTTCGTTTGTCATGAACACTTACCGAACGAGATTTCATGTTCGTGTTCGTTTGTTAATTAATCATTCATGTCCGTGTTCGTTTGTGTTCATTTGTTAAATTTGTTCATGAACGCACACGAACACAAACGGACATTCATAAACACAAGCAAGTGCTTATAAACACAAACTGAACGAAAACAAACACAAACGAACATATATTAACTTTCTTGTAAAATCGAATTCATATACATATATTTACCTCATATAAATAGTTATTTATTATTTTGGGTAAAATAAATAAAAACAAAAGATTATCAAGACAAATTATAAAAATTAAAAACCTTATTAAGCTATTGAACACAAACGAACATAAAAGAACATGTTACCGAACGTTCACAAACATAAACGAACGAACGTGGCCTTTGTTCATGTTCGTTCGTTTAACTAAACGAACGGAATTTTTTGTTCATGAGAATGTTGGTTTTACTTAATGAAGGAAACTGACCCTGATGAGAAAGACAATTCCTATTTCTGGTTCTCGATCCAAAATGAACCAGGCCGGTCAGCATAACCATGAATGATGCACCTTCTAAACTCAAGTGAATGGCAACTTCTTTCTTCTTTGCAAGTTAGAAAAGTCGTAGGTTGTTAACTCACAATGTTTAATAATTGGCTATTTAATTTTATCCATTATTAGTTTGACCAACATACATTTGGTCCCTATCCTAGTCTACTTGATAGTTAAGTTCGTCAATTTTTTTTTTTTCTTTAAGGCTATGTTGGGTGGGTAATTAGTGAAACATGATAACCATCCTTCATCTCATCGTCACGTTAGCATTAGTGGCGAATGTAAAACAAAATTTCAAAAGTAGAGTTCAATTTTTTTCTACCGTTAATTCATATAATGTAAACGAAACAAAAATACGAAAATAAATAAGGTTAACACACACATAATATCTTTTTCCTCTTTCGCATATGAAAGCTTAAAATCGAGTCATTACATTGTCTAGTGTTACTTTATCAAAAGTTTTCCTGATAAGCTTCATTCTAGAAAAACATCAACCACACAAACTAGAGCATTCTTCAAATGCTCTTTACCTATTCGATTATTTAAATCCGTCTTGATAAACTTCATTTTAAGAAAAAGAAAAACATCTTTCAAAGTTTGTGGTTGCAACCGAGTGAAACCAATGCAAGCTTTAATGTTCGATAAACCAAAGGAACTGTAGTATTTTTTTCCGGTTTCTATCAGAGGGACCCGAAGGAAGAGCATTCACATCATAGGTTCCATTTTTTATTTTGTACACCTACGCGATTTTAATTTTAGTCGAGAGTTAGTTTTAGTTGAAGTTTGTGGTTAATAATCGAAATAACCATAACCGAACCATAACATAATTCATAACCAATTAACCATAACCGAAGTTTGGTTATGTTTAAGGAAATCACATTATCGAAATAGTGGTTATGGTTATGGTTAATCGTAAAAACCGAACCAAACCGACCCATGCGCACCCCTAGTATTCCATATAGAAAGAATTGAAGCTAAAGGAATATTTTTACCAATATCATTATTAGCATGCATATCATTACTATTAGCAATATTTGGACTTAGAGTAGGACCAATATGATCATCTTATGGGGATCTTCTTTTAAACAGACTGCTATTAAGAGGTTGTTTAGAACGTGGTTTTCCATCGTGCAAACAGTTGCAATTTGCACATAAACACAAAAAGTACAATTGAACAACATAAAACTAGGAACAATTATAACTAAACAACATAAAATCAGTAACCATTATAAGTGAATAAAATGCAATCAATTGCAATTTGCATATAAACTCGATAATTATAAGTGAACATAACCCCTATAATAATTGCACATAAACCCTAAATCCCTAATATGAGGATAGAATAATACCGATTACCGGAGGTTAATGTTGGACTTTGGAGCTCAAGGCGGGAGGCCGGAGGTCTGCTGAGGGAGGGGCTTAGCTTTCGGTTGGTGTTGCACTACATAGTGTAGGTCAGTTATTGTTGCAATACACATTGCATGTCAAGGGAGAGGATTGTGTTGTTGTTTTTGTTATGTCAAGGGAGAGGATTGTGTTGTTGTTTTTGTTGTTTTGTTGGTTCAAACCCAAAACAAAAACAAAAGGTCATAGACCTTCTGCCCGTAGCCCACAAGCCAACAAAATGGGTTTACACTGTGTTCTAGAGTTTACACTGTGTTCTAGAGTTTTTTTATGAAACTCGGGAACACGAAGTAAAATCACACCCCCTCTAAAGCACAGTATTAGAGTTTTTTTTTTTATTATGATTTAGGCGTTAGAGTTATTTAATTAAATTAGCTTTTAAAGTTTTAATATATTAGTGTGCTTTTGATCTTTAGTAAATGATAGGCTTTCAATAAAAGCCCAATGTTTTTTTAGGGACAGCCTAAAATAGTCTTAGGGGTAACATAATGCATGAAACGATAAAAAGGACATAAAATTAGCTTCGTCTTAAACGTTGAGGGGTAGCAGGCCCCTCATTAAATGTATTGTTTGCCCCTGGTCTTCACGCTTTACCACCATCTTTTTCTTCCACTATCCAAGGGTGTGTGGTTCACTACCTTTTCATAACCTTCACCATCACTAAAGGAAAAAATCACAAATAAAAAATAAATGACAGCCTTCGTAAAGAATCCAATAATCTTCACTATTACTAACGAGTAGGGTGGTGTTCCACTAGTTGTCATAAAACCACCTCAGCCCACAAACCATCTTCATTGTCATAGCCTTATAGGAAATTGTTTTTTAATTAATTACGATAATAAGGTGTTGATCATCACTCGGTTCCTCATTCAGTTCCGAGCCATACGGCAAAACTGCCGCCAACACGTGGAGCATTCATCTGCACCGTGATGGAGAGAGCAAGAGAATAGAGATAGAGATAGAGGATAGGAAACTGATGGTGATAATGTTGATTTGGTCACGAGACCTGATTGGGACAGATCCGGTCACGAGACCTCATTGATAACAGGGATAATGGTGATACCAGAGGGGTTTAGAGAGAGAGAGAGACGAAGACGTGGACGAACAGAGGTATGTGGTATGTGGTGGTTATGGAGGTGGACAGATCTGGTCACGAGACCTCATTGTGGTATGTAGTGGTTGTGGTATGCTGCTGCTGATACCAGACCTCAATGTATAAATTGGTTAGAGTAAAGTGGTGGTGGGTTTTTTTTAAAGAGGGGTAATTTAGTAATTTCACATTGACTTAACTGAAAAACTTAACCTCCATTCAAGTCAGGGACCATCAATGAAACAGAATACAAACCACAGATCCCATACGTGTAATTTCGAAACGTTGAGGAGCAGAGTTTAAATTTGGGCAAACCACAGGGACCATTCGTGCACTTTACTCTTTTCATTTGGAAACATAACTTTTAAATGCTTTATAAATAAAAAGTAGAGTTTTGAAATTTAACACTATTTTTTAGCTTGTTACTGGGCCGTTAAACAAACTAGATAGCTAAAAAAGCTATATTTGAAACCATCTGAGCTAGGTCGCGTCATTTTGTAACTGAGCTGAGCTCGAGCCTAGCTCGACTCGGCTAGTTGGCTCGTTGTAGGCTCGTTTAACTCCAAGCTTGTGCTCAATCCGAGCCTAGCTGCCTCGTATAATTTCGAGCATGAGCCCAAGCCCATCCTAATTCGACTCGTTTACGGTCTAGCTTGTTATTCTTATTTTAAGTATTTTAAAAAATCGTGACTCTTAGAAATTTCTCGAATCTAATTACAACTCATGTAAGAACCCTCTCGTTTTTCTTGTTAAGTACTTAGTGGTATAGATGGTCAAGATTCAATGTCTCATTCAAGTCTGACACGAGTGACATGATATATTTTGTGTAAATTGTGTAATTATAAAAAATTATATATACATAAAATCATAGTGTCAATCATGTCGGACACGAGTGACGTGGTGTAAATATTATAGTAGACAAACATAAGCTACCAAACATTCCTATCCTATTGCACATGCGGGTCCAATATGCCTAGAGTTTTATTTAAACTGTATTTGAAGCATTTTATTTTAAATACAATGCATACGAGCGCTATTGATATGTTATCAGTATACGCACCTATACGCACGGGGAATCAACAAAAGACAAACGATCAAACTATAGAAAAATAAACAAACACGAGAATATAAGGTTATACATGGTTCAGTTGATGTGACCTACATCAACGAGCTGCAACCGACATCAACTTGTTCCCGAGTAAAACTAATTAGTGAGATATGATTATATGTAGAGGCGTCCCTAAAGATTTACGTACCCTATTCAAGACATTAAAAAATATGCCTACATCTATCTTATGTTTGGCTTTTCAATAATCAGATCTTGCTTGCTTTAGTTCTTTCTTCATTTCCTCAAAAGTTTTAGAAAGCTCAAAATTTTCTTTTTTTAAAATTTCATCTAAGTTTTTAAAATCAATTTCATTTGCTCTCAAAACTTCTTTGCCGGTTACGAAATTAGCAAGAACGCAGGTAAGAGTTTGTTGATTTTCTAACAATCTTTCAATCTTACCTTGAAGTTCAAAACAGTTAGAAAAGACAAGCTTGGAAGATCTATTTGCCGAAGAATCAGTTCCCTGTTTGACATGTACTCCAACTTCCAGATTTTGAGCATCAACAACTACCTCTTCTGATTCCCTCCTTCCTGAAGTTGAACATTCTGCATCAGTTATGTTGGTTTCTTTAGAACTTCGTTTAGAGTCTTGTTCACTTGCTGATGACTCACGATCTGCATACTCTCTTATGAGGTTTGAGCACTCTTTGATGTTTCTCTCAATTCTATCGTCTCTATTCATTGCATAAAACACGTGATTTCACCACATCCCATAAATTGTGTCTTCTAGTTAATATTTTCCTCAGCATGATTAATCAAGACTCTCGCATCATTTGTGTTTGCTTGAACAGTAACCGAAACTACAACTGTTTCTTGATTAGTTTGAACATGGTTAAGTTGTCTGGTTTGATTCGGTTGACTTTGACTAGCATATGACATTAACCTCCTCTCCAGTTGGGCCCACGAGTTACATCCAAGAACCCTCTGTTGTTGTTTAACCAGTCGGTTGTTCGTTGAATACGCGAAAGCCCACAGTTTTGTAGTGTTATTGACATTAATCGGAGGTTCGAGTTGATGCGGTTTTTGACTAAGATGAGCCCATAGGTTGGTTGTATTTGCCATTACAAATGTTTAGTCAAAAAGTCAACTTTGATCAACAAAAATCAAATTTTGGTCAAAGACGGTTCACACGATTTTTTTTTGAAAAGTCAAACTTGGTCAACTGAAGTCAACTTTGGTCAACAAAAGTCAAACTTAGGTCAATTCAAAATTTTTATATTATTGTTATTTTTTTAAAAGTCAAACTTTGTCAACCGAAGTCAACTTTGGTCAACAAAAATCAAACTTAGTTCAATTCATAATTTTTATATTAATTTTTTTTGGACCCCTTCGCTAGAACTCTTGCAAAATGAAAGCCATTTGCAAGTACTGTAGCAAAAGTTGAAAGCCCTTTCCTAGTACTGTAGCAAAAATGAAATCCCTTCGCTAGTAATGTAGCAAAAATAAAAGCCCTTCGCTAGTACTATAGCAAAATTGAAAGCCATTCGCTACTGTAGCGAAAATGAAAGCCCTTCCCTAGTACTGTAGCAAAAATGAAATCCTTTCGCTAGGAATTGACCTGCAACATAGTTTTTGATGAAAATTGACGTTTTTCCTCAAATGTCATCCAAACTTGATGTATTTGATGATCTGATGACTGGGAAAGCTTCAAAAACACTTTAGGAACAAAACCCACTAAAAAACAAACATTTTTATCAACAAAACATCAACCAAATCTAAGAAAAATGGGTTTTTATCAAAAAGGATTTTCAACCTGATATACGTTAAATTATACATATATAAATCCCCAATTAAACTCCCAAATTACTCGTTTTCGACCATAATTGCATGAATTCGGTACTTAATTGCTTTGTATTGTTATTGCAGGTCTTAAACGACGCCCAAAAGACAAAGTTGAAGAAAATGGGCAAAAACTGGACTGAACGGACATTTCCTACAAATCAGAAGAAACTGACACACCTGCACGGTCGTGCAAGATATGTGCACTACCGTGCAGGTCCACCCTGACTCGGCAACAAAGACTTCACTGCAAGTGCAACTGCACGTACGACCAAAGTTCTCGGGAACTTTGACCCGCACTGTCGTGCGAACTTTGTGCAGTCCCGTGTGAGCTTGCTTTACTCAGTTGCACTGCCATTGCACAAGGCAGTGCAACCCTGCTCTCGAGTATTTCATGATCAGCACTACCATGCAAGATTTGTGCATGACCATGCAAGCTCCCCAAATAATTTCAGTGACCAAGTAGCCACTTGCCTGTCAAATTGTGACACCCGGCAAACTCAGGTTGATAACATTGTTTGGGTCAAAGTCTACCTTAGCGAGTCACGCGTATATTATACTTAACTAGGTCGGTTGAGTCGTGTTATGGTTCGGGAGTCGTTACTACAGCCTAGAGGGTCGTTAGATGTCAGTCATTAACCAGGATGCAAGTCTCGAGTCCCGGGAATTGGTGAACGAGTGTGAACGTGTTTGTTTGCATGAATTATGTGTTTATAATCATTATGTGACTTGTCGGTATGTGAATACGTGCTTATTTGTGTTAAAATAGTGTTTAACGCGCGAAAAACCAGTTTGAGGCTGCAGGGGCCATTAGCCCCACATAGGGGGCGATTAGGAGCCCTAATCGCCTGCTATGTGGCCTAATCGCCTGCATAGGGGGCGATTAGGTGCCCTAATGGCGTGCTGCAGATTCCTACTCGCCTGTTGCAGCCCTGACGACTAGAAATGCCTATAAATACCACCCTTGTGATGCAAAACATCATTTTAGAAACCCTAGCACACCCCAAAGCCATTATACACTATACCCAACCTCTGTAACACGTTTTTGATCAAGAAACCACCTTTACAAGATCTTACACCAATCTTTGCTAAAATCTAAGGTTTGTTCATCTTCTTAAACCTTGTTAATGATAAAGTTTTACTCCCTAGAGGTCCAGACCTGGTTTCTAAGTATTTGTGTCTTTGAAAACTTGTTAAAAACAGATTATAAACAAACCCACACCCTCATGCTTGTTCTATGTTATGTTATCATGCAAAGATGAGATTTTTGATATTAAAACGTGTTTGTTCCCATGTGTTTGATATGTTTCTGACTTAAATGAATCATTAGGATGATTGTCTATGAATTTGGGAGCATATAGTTGTGTTTTGATGATATTTAATATTTTGACCCGTTTGGGTGATTTTGGGAGACTTAGTGTGATTTAATATGTTTTGATGATTTTAGAGGATTAGGGTTTGCTCTAGGATGATGCTAGAACAGTAGGAAAGGATTTGATGATGTTGTTATGTGATGAAATCTGAATATTTGCCATTTAGGGTAAGTTGTGCATGAATGATGTGATGTTTTCATAATATTATGCCTTTTTGGGAAATGGTTACAATTCGGGACTGTTAGAATGATGATAACTTAGGGGTTTTGCTTGAAATATGTTTGTTAATGTGTTATGATTGATATTGGGTGTTTACACATGTTTCCGATCTGATTTGGAGGGTTAAACGTGTAACACCCCGGACCTAGGGCCCAAGAATTTTCGTACAATATTATTAAGTGACCAAAGATAATAAAATAATTAAATATAAATAAATACGAAGTCGAGTTGGCAAGTCGGATAATTATTTTAAACCGGGGAATAACATTATACCCGTTACGTTACCGGACCGACACCCGTTAACGAACCCACCCGATAAACTTTGGTGAGTCACAAGGGGGGACACTTGTCCTCCCCTTGTTATGCCAACCCAACAAACAAAACCATTCATGGTTTTGTTGAAACCATCTACACACCACCCCTATATAAACCAAAACCAACCCCCTGCCTTTCCTTCTTTTCTGACCGATGGAAGACAAAACCACACACACACACACACATGTATTCGAGAGAGAGAGAAAGAGACCCGGAGGAGGGCCTCCGGCCACCACCCTCCACGGCGGCGACGTACGGAGGAGCTCCGGAGACGGTATCCCAACCCAAAACCCACACAACCTTCTTCACCTAACAACACCCATATACGATCTGAGAGTAAGAGAGAGAAAGAGAGTTGGAATCGGTAGAGAGAGAAACAAGAAAGATAACAGAATCAGAGGAAGAGGAATGTTGAAGGAAGTGGGTTTACAAGAGCAGAGGGATCGAAGGGTCTCCGACCACCACAAGCGGCGGCGGCGACGGAACCCAGGACCTGGTGGTGGTCACAGGTGACGGTGGGGGTAGGTATGAGTTCTAATCTGATAAGTAAGATAATAACCTCCTTTATCCTCTTATTTTCTGAAAAATGGTTAGCTAGATCTAAGTGTGGGTTGAACGATTGTAGTGGGTTAAGATGGTGTTGATAGGTGATGGTTATGTGCAGGACATTATTGGTGGTGGAGGTGGTGTTGGATGGCAGCCGGAGTATAGTGCGGAAGGGTTAATGGAGTAGCAGCAGTGGTAACAGGGGTGTAGGGTGTTTGTTGGATGGTGCTCGGGTGAGCAGGAGGAGATGGTTAGCGAAGGGGTAGGACCAAACCCAGTTGACTTGGTCAACGTCAGTCAACAAAAGTCAACGGACAGAAGACTCGGTCAACAGAGGAGATCCGGGAGGTATCGACTAGAACCCGAGTCACGTCTAAATTATATTATTTCGCGTAACACGTGTGGGACTAACAACCATTTTGGACAAGGACTCGACCCGACAAATAGACCTATACAAAGTAATGAACCTATATATATATATATAAGGATATACTAGTGTGGACCAACGGAATGGAATGATATGAATATACGAATATATATTAAGACAACTTGATATTGTATGAAGAGTATGATGACATTAATCGGATTATAACAAGGATATATTGCACAAATTGGTCATAGGAGGCTAAGTGTAACTTGATTAGGATAATAATAACTTGAAAACTAGAATGACGTTTTGACGGACCTTTTGATTACATAGACATAGGACGCACCTAGTGACTATATATCTATACATTTGGACTATGGAACTTATTACGTTATATGATAACAATCACAATCGGATCAACTAGCTACTAGTAGTATTGGGACACTTGGCCGATATAATAATAAGGATGATTTGGACATTAAACGTACCTCGCGGACATAGGACTTCATGAGCAACTTAAGCATAAGTATTGGTCATCTCATTACTAGTAAGACATAAGACGTTAACACACCCGACAAATAGAAGTATGGACATAGAACCCAAGAGTGCCCACACGTGTAACCGCGATGTTGGTTACACGCGCTAATATTTGTAATTATGATAGGACGTGGCATGTAATGCATTGACAGGATCGAGGCCTGGAAAGACATCATTGTGTGACATGACAAGTGAGTTCGTGTACTTCCCCTTTTTCTGTTTTAAATGTTTTGGGGTGAATACATGCTTGCGTACGTTTTGTGTAACTGGGTGATGTAATAGGATACTTGGCTGCTGGTTATACTTGACACTCATTAACTCGTGTGAGAGCCGACTTAATATATGGGTAGTACTACTTGGGGAATCCCCCACGCAAAGTGGACTCGGGACGTAAGGGCCCGGGAAACCCTCCACGACGGTTATGGGACCATTGCGGCATATATTTTGCAGGACCTATAATGGCAGTAGGTAGAGTCCACGTAGGGTTGAGGTGTCGCTTGTTACATCACGTGTTTTTAAGTGTGTTAAACTGTGTAAACTGGTTTTCGAAATGATGAACTGTTTTTGGATCCACTTACTTACTTACACGGACTCACCAGTATGATTACTGACCGACTCTTTTTAAGCATGTGTTCAGGTACTGCATTCGGATGGTTTTGGAGCATGCGGATTATGTTCGTTTGTTAGCTAGTAGCGGATTAGAGATTATTGGTTAGAAGATTCGGCTATATGTTGCGGTTAGAGCATCTAGAGATATGTGGATTAGAGATTGGATCGACTAAGGATTTCACTGCTTCGACGACCGCCGCGTCTCGTCCCTGCATAGTTATTAGTTTATTTATTTTACTTGTGTATTTGGATTTTTGGATCATAAATTGTAATAACAAATAAATATTTGTTATCGTTGCTTCCGTTGTGCAAGTCTGTTACCTAACTGACGTAACGTCCAGCCCCCTCCTGGTCGGGTTGTTACAAAACGCGCGAAAACTCGTTACACAACTGCAGCAGGCGATTAGGAATCCTAATCGCCTGATGTAGGGGCGAGTAGGGAAGGTTAGGGGGCGAGTAGGCCCATAATCGCCTGATATAAGGGGTGATTAGCCCTATTCGTGTGGTATGGCATGTGATTAGCCCGAATTGCCTGGTTGACCATCCTAATTGCTAGTTGACCATCCTAATTGCCTGGTTAACCATCCTAATTGCTAGTTGACCATCCTAATTGCTAGTTGACGATCCTAATTGCCTGTTTGACTATCCTAATTGCTAGTTGACTTTCCTAATTGCATGATTAATGTCTAATCACGTGATTAGCTGATTTAAGCATAGTTTGACATCCCGAACATGAAATGACACCTAGGAACATGCTAGGAACCCGTGGAATGTCCGATAACCCAGCAACACACGTGTGGACTCGTATATGCGATAAATGAACTATATGTTGACTTTGGTGAACTGTTATGCGTATTAGGTGCATGTTTGTTTGTGGTTACATGATTTCTCACTCTTAGCTAACACGTGAGTCGTCGGGTCACCAATGGGATGTCGAGTCTTGTACATTTGGTTAGTTCAACAGTCAACGTGTTTTCAAACGAACCTGGTTATGGTCTGGACATCTAGGGACTAACTAACCTACGGGTTATTAGTCTAAGTACTTGTAACTGTCATATGTTAGGTCGCCGCTTTACGGGGCTAGCATAGCTTGCTGATTTTAATCATTTTCGAAGTAACGCAACCTAAGGTGAGTTCACGGCCCCACTTTAACTGGTTTTACTTTTGGAGGAGAAAACATGCGTTAAACTTGTGTTTTGGTAACAACTGTCATACTATGGGTTACTTTGTGTTACTATACGATCTTTGGCTACGACTGTAAAAATGTCAAAGAAACAAGCCACACACGAGCCTAAAGGCTTTTCGTAGCCTACGACCCTCCAACCGTAGGCTACGACTGATAATGTTGTTGTTTATGTGCTGGTTGTCGTAACCGATGGCCAGCTGGCCAGGGGTTACAGCCCGCAAGGTCTGAATGATTTTTAGGCTTCTGGCAATAACTTACGGCCTTTAGCCATTGGGTTACGGCTAGAAGGCTCTAATGGGGACTTTTTGCCCTCCATATGCTGCATAAAATGGCTATCTTTGGGGCCTTAAAGGGGCTAAATTCCAAAGCCATTAGCGACCCATATTCAAGTCCAAACGGGGCGCTTATACAACATCAAATACTTGAGCTCCCATAACTATGATTTGGCCCCAAAATGAAAAGATTCAAATCCACCCAAATTGACCCATTATGGGTTTTAGTTAGAACTTACCTTTGTCGCGACCATTGTATTCCTTATGATAATTTTATATATACCGAATTTAATCATCAAGTTTCAAGAAAACAATTAACTGATATCATCAAGTTTAAGTCTGGGAGTAACTTACACGTACTTGGTGCTTTTAATCCAATTTCCATGTAAGCCATAGAATGTGACGGACTCTATTCACATGTCAAATTGATCCTCAATACCACACGGGCATTGTTTATGTATTGGATTCATCGAGTCACAACTCGATCTATCATACACAAGCATAGCAATAATCCCAATGATTAGAAAACACTATAGACCCCATTATTACTTCCCAATGACATGACCAGACTAGTGTTTCCTCATCATGAAAATAAGGTTACGAGTTCGGGTTCTAGATGGAGTCACCTCCATGTTTATGGGCTTAAATTACACCTTCAACCCGTTCAGGCTCCTAGTGAGTTCCCATAAGTCCCCAATTAACACCAAAGACTTGTTCGGTCCTTAACTAAATCCGGTTGACTATCTTTCAACCACACATAGCTACTATCGCCTAGGCGACCCGTTTGCGTGCATAATCGAGTGCTGTTTCCCCAACATGCCACACATATGGTCCGAATAACCATTTATGTGGCTTGCACAACCTCCAAATAAGGTTGTTAACATAATGAACTCGCGTCCCATCCACCAACGGTCCAGATGACCATTTGCCGGTCAATTTCAAGCATCTATATCATTGTGTTTATTTCAGGGATTTCAGGGGATGCTACTCAACCCAACTAGCTACGTGGTGGTTCCATGATCCTTTCACGAACACCAATTCTAACTAATACCACGTATGACTAACAAAAGACCCGTTTGACTATCTTTGCTTAATCAATTTGTATCCACTCGTAACTAGGATGGTTGCAATTCAACACACCTTCATATAACACAAGTGATTCATTAACTAACTATGGACTTGCTCCTACGCATGATTACACTTTATCTATTTTAATTCATAAGATGACTTACCTTTAAGCACGCCCCCTTTTGTTCCATTATCTTGGCATCTTGACCTCCCGGAGTTCCACTCGAAACATCTATTTGGGCAATTTCCATTAAATCATTAGGAATGAGTTAAGTCAATCCTAAATTCATATTCTTGAGGTTCAATAACCCTTCATATTAAAGCTTGCACCCAATGACAATGTCTAACCACAATTTGGTCACTTAGACATTTCATCAAACACTTGGTGTGCACCATTTTCCTTGTATGATTTTCATGGCTAATATATGTTCAATTTACTACCATTCAACTAGATTTTTCATCTTATCATCCACACCAATCATTTAACACGCATACATGACATTACTCACATACAAATGCAAGATTTTCCTACATATTGGTGCAATTCATGTCTAGGGATAAAACCCATTACTTAAACATACAAGAATTTATCCTATCTCACATGAATCAAGCAACATATATCATTTTATCAATCATGTCAGTTTCCTTGATGTCTACTATCTTTTAAAAACCTATAGATACCAAGAATTCACATTTTTACAAATATCCATGATTTTCTTCATAAGCATACATTAACATAATCATTGTTTTAGGCAAAACGAAGGTTACGATAGTGTATAATATGCTTGGATGATTCATTTTAGAGCTAATGCAAGCAAAAGCCCTTTGCTTGCACCTTGATTGAGCATGATTATTGAGTTCATGGTTAAGTGTGTATTTTAAGTGTGTGTTTGAGGGTGGGGATCGATTTCTAGATTATGAAGGAAGTTTTCCCCTCTTTTGTTTATCAAGCACACTAGTTTAGTGGATTATCAACTTCAGTCCCTCTACTACATCCAAGTTATATAATCATGGCCACTAGTTAGATAAAAAATCAATGTTATAGATTTTAACATTATCTAACTAGGAGGAGCTTTTGAATTTTATTTCGTACGGCTTGGTTTAACCATATGAGCTGTACAACCAAGTTAGTTATTAATAATCACAAAGTAATGCTACAAGGGAGTTTTCGGGGTGTTACATGTCTACCCTCCTTAAGGAGGTTTCGCCCTCGAAACCTTGTTTTGTATTGATTGCTACTATCCCAAGAGTTCAACTTCCTAGGCATTGTGTAAACTAAATTCACTTATGCTTACTACCTCTTAGTAGTTACCTTTGATTACGGTTCGGGACCCTTTTTAAGTTAGGTGTTTCTAGTTTGCTTCTCGCTCCTACCAACTTCTTATTTCTGAAGTGACACCGAGTCGCCCGACTCTTTCGTTTATTTAGATACTATCTTAATGTATAATATCTTCCAGATACTTGTAGAATCAAACAACCAATTCTAGAAGGCCACTCTCATGCGGTTCGACCTGTCTAGGATTTGTTTCAGGTTCCAGGACCAACCTTGTTCATTATTGCCCCGAAGGACTTATTGACCCATCGATCAAACCCGTGTTTTCTAAAGAACTTACGCCCTACACCGCCTTTTGGCGTTACTAGCATATGTCCATTCTCATAAATGAATTTATTTATGTCCTCTTTTACTCAACTCGTTGTTTATAATTTAACACCGTGTTTTGTATTCAAGATTTCTTGATTTTTAATGACCTGAAGGGCATTTCTAGGTCCCTCGGCCTTATCCTTTCATCATTTGCTCATTTTCTGTGTGGCTCATGGTTCATACTCGCCTCACAGGTTCCTATTTTTGCTTTCACTATGGTTTCCTTAATGTGACACGTAGTTGACATTCACCTCATAGGATTTTCGCACCTAGTCATTCACTAACTTAATGCCACTCGGTTTATGGTTTAATCCCCAATGAGATTTGAGTCGGTACTTAGTTAATATTTGAATGACAATTAAGTCAGTATGCTGTCTTAATCTCAAAATGAGAATTGTTTTAGTATACAGTTTAGTCCCCAATGAGAATTTACATGATTTAATCTCCCCGTGAAATCCAAATCCGCATGCAGTTTGATCTCTAATGAGATTTTTGGCTGTATACCGTGTATTCCCCGAATGAGACTAGGCCAGTAGTCGGTTGAATTCCTGAATGTGATTTTAATTAGTGTAAAATTTAATCTTTAAATAAGAATTTTAGCCATAATACATCTTAATCTCCAAATGCATGCTTTGGATAGAATCTTATTTAATTCTTGATAGAGCATTTTCACAGATATGGTTTAATCTTGGAATAAGAACAAAGACAGAATATGGATTATTCTTCAAATGAGAATTTAGACAGAATACGAGCTAACCCGCGGATGAGAACTTAGTCAGAGTAAGGTTTAGCATCAAATATAAGGGCTTATACAGAATACTATCCATTCTCCGAATGCGAATTTAGATAGAATATGGTTTATATTTCAAGAGAAATTTGGGCAGAATGTGGTTTAGTCTCCAAATGAGGATTTAGATAGAACATAGTTAAATCCTCTGAACGAGAATTTAAACGGGGTACTATTTAATCTCCAAATGAGATCTTCGTCAGTGTTTGGTTTAATGCCTAACGGAATTTGAATTTATTCACGGTTTGATCTCTGAGTGAGGTTTAAATCATTTTATGATTGGGCCTCTGTTATGGTGTAGTTTGACTCACAGTCGAACCTTCAGTGGAGGTTCGAGTCAGCTCATGGTTTAACCCTTGGTTAAGGCCCAGACAAATTTATAGTTTACTTCTCAGTTTAAATTCGGATTTTTTCACGATTTGAGCCTTGGCCAAGGTCTCATTAGACTTATGGTTTAGCATTCAGTTAATGCTTTAGTCGAGATTCGATTAACCTTTTGATAAGGTTCTATTCTTTATGCGGTTTTAACCTTTGAATAGGGTTTGGATTTATTAGTGTTTTAACCTCCTGTTAAGGTTTCATTCTATATACTGTTTAACCTTCGAATAAGGTTTTAAATTACTTGATGTTCAACCTCTGGTTACGGTACCCTTTGTCTTGCTGTTGACATTCGGTTATAGTTCAAGTTGACTTTACAGTTTAACCTCAGTTTAGGTTTAAAGGTTCATATTTTAACATTTCGATTAAGTTTCAGAATAATTGATAAGCCAATGATCGACTGTTTTGGGGTTTACGAACCATACCAAAATACCCCGTGTCGTAACCCGGTTCCGAGCATTGATTCGGATGGAGATGAAGACGAAGAGGAAGAGGAAGAAGAAGAAGAGGAAGAGCAAGAAGAAGAAGAGGAGATATAATTGCAGCCACCATCACCAAGGGCAAGACGAGGGAAAAATAAAATGTTGAATGTGAAAACGCCTTGGACGCAAGAAGAAGATACATTCATGAAACATTTGTCCGAAGTTAAAAAAAATAAAGATTTGAAGGTTTTGAATGAGAACCACGAAGACGCCGAAGAACGGTACAAGTCAATTCTTATCGAACGAAAACGTGAAATTTGTCAAAAGTGGGGCTGTGTCGTTAACTTTTAGTTTTTTTATTTGTATGTTTTGTTCTACTTTTTTTAGTTTTTTATTTTTATGTTTTTTTTAGTTTTTTTAGTTAATGTAACTTTTTAATTTTATTTATTAATGTAGTGTTTTATTTTTATTTATAAAAAATTAAAGTGTGATACAATCATTCCACTCCATATTGTTTTTAATGAATTTGAGAGAATGTGATGAAAATGAGATGACAAAATGGTATTGGATGTGATAGTGTGATGGTGTGATAGAATCACCCACCACCCGATCCACCCTTAGAGTGTAAGTAGTTGGGGCGCCACTTGGCGTTATGTTGAAAAATAAAGCCCCCCACACCATTACGGGGGGCCTTATATTGCCAAAACCATTTTGACCAGCAAATCAGAGAGGGAAACATGGACAGTGGGGTTGACTTTCAAACGTGGACCAATCAGAATCAATTCAGGGGCATTATAAAAAAAGCCCCTACCACTAAACCCCTTTTTCACTTTATTTCTCCATGCTGATTCAGCTGTCACATGAACCAATCAGAAACAGAGGCTTTATAAATAAAGCCCCCAACTACACATGGTCTTATTTTTCCAAAACGTTTGGAGGTTAACATGTCATTTGGCAATTTAAAAAAAAAATTATAAATCAAGTAATTAATAATATAAAAAAATTTGTTAAGAGTACAAGAGAGGGCGTTGAAGAACAGCGACTTCTTCAGCTTCTCTCTCTACATATACAAAATGTATATTTTATTTACCTAAATGTATAACCTTTAAAAATCACCAATCTAACGAGTGTTACCAGTTACTATCGAGCTAAATATTATATATATGTATATATACATATAATACCAAGTAGTTCGTCTCTTTCTCTCTCTATCAAGAAGGCGATTGCAGAGAACACTCAGTATTGTAAAAGAGAAACAAAAGTAGAGAGAGAGAGAGAGAGAGAAAGAATACAAGAACTGAGAAAACGATATCTGATAAGTTTTCTTTTTCACAGCATATCAGAGGTCAGTTGAGTATATATTCATGCTTTCCAATTGATAAAAAGTTGTACAATTTATTATAAACTTGTAAAATTTGACAAAACCATCAGCAAACATCCCTTTGATGCTTACTGTTTCACTCTTTCTTTTGTCTTATGTTGTATTTAAGGTTTACAATCAATAAAATGATGAAGATGACGTTATGGAATAAGTAGTGAATTACTATTATTCAACAACACCTATTGAGCTCTATGTCACAAGATTACATGTTCAATTTCCCTCATGGGTTCGACAGATCATCGTCCACCTCAGCTCAAGATCAGATCCGGAGAGATATGGATGAGGGACACGGTGGTTTACCCGCGGTTTACGACGGATCAGCCGGAGCTGGGATGTTGTCCGAAATGTTCAATTTCCCTACCGGGGGATCGAATAATTCGAATTCGGCTTCGGAATTGTTGGTTAACCAGATGAGTAATTATCAGCACCACCGTCCGCCGCCACGGCCAACCGCAGCTGGAGATTGGTATGGAAACACTACAGCACAAGCCATGCAACTTTTCTTGACAAACCCTAATCAAGAATCACCATCTGCCGATTCTACCCTTCACCACCAACAAAACTTTGGAACTGGACAAGGGCATTTTGGTCATTCCACACAATTCACATGGGTGGCTCCGGGTGGTGGTGGTGCATCTCACGATGGTGAAGCGGTTGGTGGAATACTTGAACCACTTTCACTTTCTTTATCTTCTACTAAAGTTGAGGACTTTAGAGTTACAGACGATTCCAATACCGCTGGAATGATGTACTTTAACCAACTCAGTGGTAGTGGTAGTGGTGGTGGTGATATTTACCGGAATTTGCATATGGGTCCAGTCCACCATCCGATCCATATCGGATTCGGGTCGAATTCTTTAGGGGTTGTGAAAGTGTTAAGGAATTCAAGGTATGCAAAGGCAGCTCAAGAATTGTTGGAAGAGTTTTGTAGTGTTGGAAGGGGAAATTTTAAGAAAAATAAATCCGGGTTGAAACATAATAATTCCAACCCGAATCCGAGCAACAGCGGTGGCGGTGAGGGTGGCAGTGGTGGTGGTTCTTCTTCAAAAGATCTTCCTCCTTTGTCATCAGCTGAAAGAATTGAGCATCAAAGAAGAAAGGTCAAACTTTCTTCTATGCTTGATGAGGTAAGTCAACTCTCTCTCTCTCTCTCTCTCTCTCTCTCTCTCTCTCTCTCTCTCTCTCATAACATTCCGGCGACTACTGGGATTGTCTTTACAAAAGCCGGCAGTAAAAAATAGGTTAACTGACATAATATGCTGAGTTTGCTTACAACCAAACTTTTTGTTTTTTAAAAATAGTTATATTATGTTATTAAATTAAATTTAGATTTGGTAAAAGTGTGACAAAATACTTACATACTATAATCATCATCTTAGATTAAAATATTAGGGTTATAGCTTGCTTAGCTATATAATTCATTATAAAAATGCTTTCTTTTTTCTTAGGAAAATGTATACATTATTGCAAATTTGAAATTTTCCACAAATTATATAAAATTCATGGTATTTAGTTTAATAATGTCATATAAACAGTTAATGATCTTTGGCTGTATTGAGAAAAAAATGCAAGATTTAGTAACACAACATTAATCTTGTTGGCGTTCCTTGTCATCAACAGGGATTTCTTTACAATATATTACTATATTATATCTTGTTTTGTTTGTGTATAGTTTGTTAGTCTTCTTACATTTTAATCTCTTACAATTTCTACTTTTAGTACATATCTGGTGTATTAGTCTTGTCTCCATTCATCGTGTTAATAAATAAACAAATGACACAAAGTATAATCACATTTGTAAAGTATGGGACTCAAAAAGTACGGTCTTGAAAGTGTGAGATCAGTCATATATTGTGTAAGTCTATCTTAATTGTATAAGCTATATATTGATTTTAAATTCAAATGTAGGTGGATAGGAGATACAATCACTACTGCGAACAAATGCAAATGGTGGTGAATTCTTTTGATTTAGTGATGGGGTTTGGAGCGGCAGGGCCATACACTGCGCTAGCACAAAAGGCTATGTCTCGCCATTTTCGTTGTTTGAAAGATGTGATATCAAGCCAACTGCATCATAGTTGCGAATTATTAGGGGAGAAGGATCCGAGTACTTCTGGAGTCACGAAAGGCGAGACACCGAGGCTTAAGTTGTTGGAACAAAGCCTGAGACAACAAAGGGCGTTTCATCAAATGGGCATGGAACAAGAAGCTTGGAGACCCCAAAGAGGCTTGCCTGAACGTTCTGTTAACATTTTAAGAGCATGGTTGTTTGAGCACTTTTTACACCCGTAAGTCTTTTTAATATCATTTAATTTTATTTTACTAATCACAAAACAAAAGAAAAAACTTAATGAAACACATGATGACTTCAGAATTTTTCATATAGTAGTAAACCATGATTCACCTCTTTAAATACAAAGACAGGATTAGAATCAAATACATCGTAAAAGAAAAATAAGATATATAATATTCAGAACATAGATAAAATAACAAATTTAAGGATATATGATAATTCAAATAATAATCAATTGCCTAATAAAGTTATTAACTGATTGCACCATTGTAATTATTCTAATATCCCAAAATTAATTTTTCACTTCTCCAGTTAATTATTTCATCGTATTTAATCTCTTATTGTTAATAAATATATCTAATCTCAAATTAATTTTGTTTTGTTATTCTTAAATCTTCAGTATATCTTTTATTCAACTTATATATAGTATACATGTTTCGAACCTGGTAACTATAATCGCTAACACAACTAACTTTTTTTGAACGGTACTAACACAACTAACTAGTACATCATTTTATGCTTCACTTTGTGCTAAACTAATTAAGCATAAAAAGGTCTAGTATTTTATAATGTAAAGCACACTTTAAAAGGGTTATTAATTATGTTAATTATATGTTGCATGAAAACGATTGCAGGTATCCAAGTGATGCTGATAAACATTTGTTGGCTCGACAAACTGGATTGTCAAGAAATCAGGTTTGTTAGCTACTTATCTTCTCATCTATCTACCTCTCAATCACTCTCGTAAGCAAATATACAAATAGATATGATTTGAAAGATACAACTTTTGTGTGTGACATGTCCTGCTTGCCTTTTAGATAACGACATTTTAATAGCAAAGCTCATAAAGAGTAGGATGAAAGTTAAAATAAGTTATAGGTGAGAAATGCCATTATTGGAATGTTAATCCAAAAAATATCCAAGATTTCGGGTTTGCAAGATTTTTTTTACCTTTTCTTTTTTTTTTTTTCCATTAATTACATTAAATCATAAAGGATTTTTTCTGCACTAAGGCTGATCCTTTTTGTCTGTTGAAGAAATTTGTTTATATTTACGTTTTAGAGACTCAATTTACTACAAGCTATAAATAAGTTTAGTTAAATGACAAAGATTAAGAGTCACTACACATTTTATTCAAACATTAAATCGTTGTATAAAATTAATAATCAAGTGAACACACAGTTATAAAAAAATCTAATCGTTTTTAGTGAGTACAACGACAATAGAGTTATATAACTGATTAAAAAGCTCGCGATGGATATTTATTATATAAGTAAAATATAAACTGCAACAACTAATAAGAATAATTTACTCTCAATAACCTTAGTAATTTTAATAAAAACTTACTTTCTGAAAACTATTATGATTTCGGTGTGATGTTTAGGAAAACACAACAATAAAGACTTTCATTTTTAAGTTCTATGAAAGCAGTAACATGATTACATGATATAACTTTATGTAATACATCGATTTCAAATTAATAATTTGCGTTAACAATCCTTCTTCATTATCAAGACCTATTAACTTATAAAAAAAAAGTTTATAACCATGATACCTGTTTATTGCCATACAAATATATAAAATACATTAATACAAAATATTTTAAAAAAATTATAATTCTAATTAATGAGAATTCATTAAATGTTCTATGCTATAAAAACATTTAATAAATAAATGAACATTTTATTTAATACTAATTAACGAAATGTTATTTTTTTATAACCGTGCTATCTTCTAATTATTCCCATACAAATACACAATATAATATGACATATTTTACATATTAATTAATCATTAATTTTTCTAAAATATAAAAACATATTATTTTTTCTAAAATGTAAAAACATATAATTATTACAATATAGTATTCTGTTAATGAAAGAATATATATATTGTGGACGGTAATAATTGAACACAATCATTTGCACAAGAAATAAAAGAATTACATTTGGGTTAGTACCAAAAATAGGGATTTTGCACTTGTGAACAGTGAAGTGAAGAAGACAGGGCATCCTATATTGATCGTAATTACACTTGAGACAAGACGTGTGATCTTATTTTACACCTTATCTGCACACTGCCACTGCTTTAAGTAATTGTGTACAACAAATATAACAACTGCTTTCTTTGCTTTCTCGTGCATCTAGTCTCTTTAGCCAATTTTGTCTTTTTATATATTCTCTTAATTTGCAATTATACTCTTCACATAAATTGCTATCACACACACAAACATATATATATATAGGTATCCGGTACAAACAAAAATATAATAGTAATATAAATAAGTAAATTACTTATTATTAATCTACAGTTTTAAACTACAATATTAACTATAGTAAGAAAATAAGTAAAGTAACGATAATTAGTACATTTTATTTGTTATTTTTGTTTGTATTTGATTCAAACAATATATATATATATATATATATATATATATATATATATATTTATTGGAGAGTTTAAATGAGAAAAAAATGTGTTGTAAGAAAAACAAAACAAATTCTGACTAGTAAAAATCTTTAATTTAATAATTGTATTGAATGTTAAATTAATTATTAATTTTTTGTAACCACCTTAAAATTAATGAAATAAATGTTACTCATAATTCATTTTGAAAATATATTCTTCAAAATCAAACCTTATGTAGAGTGAAGGATAATTTCGATATGTGTAGCATATATATATAGGATGAATTCTAATGTGTAGGATAAACGTATGATAATCTCGATATGCGTAGGATAAAATATGAAGATGTCAATATATATATAGGATGAATTTTTATATGTGTAGGAAAAATTTTGATAATATGTAGGATAAAATGATAATTACTAATTAATTAGAGAGATGATAATTAATGTAAGAAAAGTTAAATTATTAATGTTTTACCATTACGTAACTTCTTATTTTTGTTCTCACATTAAGTTTCTTCTCATATATAGGATCCGGATCAAATAAGAAATAGGTCGAATTGTGAGAACCGCGAGAACTCCAACATAAAATGTGAATTTAAATTTTCTTACATACTGATGTAAAACGGTTAACTCCACCGTAAAAAAATGAAAAAAAAATATTTATGACATTTTTACACCATGTAACAAAATGGCTACATTCATGTAATCCATGTAACTAAATTAATATTTTAATCAATATTTTATTATGGTTTAATTTACAATGACAAATTTATTACATAATAAAATAAGTGTGTGGCTATAAAGTGAGTTTATATGGTTCTCACATATAAACCTAGTTCTCAAATAATCCCAACCCTATATATATTACTACTTAAATATGTATAGTTGCAATACTTAAATAGTTATATTTCTAAATATATTAGTTTTGGTTATCATTGTGTTTTAGAATTGTATACATCAACTTTCAATTTTATAACGTAATCTAATCCAACCTAAAAAATTAAACCTTAGACCAAATACGATTGTGACATGCCACCATCAGCTAGTTAATTATTTTACTTGTCTTATTGGAAAACATATCATGCATAGATATATCAGAAGGTAGTTTTTTTTCTAAATTATACTAAACCTATAAATTATCCATATTAATATTAATATTGTTGTTATTATTATTATTATTAATTATCCTATAATATATTAGTTTTTGGGTGTTGATGTATAGTGTCACTATCACATGGCAACCATGATTTTTTTTTTAAGTTTGTTAAGGTATTTGGGTTTTATTTTTTGTTGTTAGTTTTAGAATACAGTATCTTACATTAATAAAAAGAAATTAATAACTCTAACTAGTTATTTTAACAAGGAAATTTGAAGCTACAATACTAAAATTTCAATTTTATTGCATTGTAACAACCAATAAATTAGATATTTAGTTGCAACAAAAACATGTGTAATGGGCATTGTAGAGGAATAAATGAGCTTGATAACACCCCTACATCTTCCTACTAGACGTTATAGAAGCATGAAGATGAATGTGACATTTCTTATATAATGTCCAATAAGGAAAAAAAATGAAAAATAATGATTAAAAGGCATTAAGGAGTTTTAACCATATATTTTTTAAAGGGACATTATAAGGCTGACTTAACGAAAAATGCCCATTGAATGGTATTAATCATTATGGATGGTCTAAAGTTAAGGTTATTATTTCCTTTGTTAGAAATTTATTTATTTATATGTGTATTACTCTTTGTTTTTTAACTTATATATATTTATATCTATAATTTACATATTATATACTATTTAATAATTTTTTTTAAGAAACATGTTTATTTTTAATGTATCTTCACCCTTTTGTTAATTTTCTCTGTATTATTAAATAATATTTTTAAATTATAATTCTCTCACTTTTCTCTTGTTAATAATATAAAAGCATTAGTTTTTCCGCTTCTCCCTGTTTATCAAATATATATTTTCTCAACTTCTTACTTTATTGTTTCATTTTTTTAATAAGTTTTTAATATCTATTTGATACATTAACCTCGGGCAATACTCATTTTAACCGAGTATCCTACAAGAAAACATGTAAGGGAGTCAACACAATAACCATTTATCCTATTTAAAATTGTTTTATAATATTTCGAGTTTGCAATTTTTTTAGATGTAAAAGTAAATAAAAAAATGAAACTTATAAATTAGTTGAAATTAACTTATAGAATTCGAAATTGTTTATGCATAAAAGTTTGAAGAATACATACATACAACTCATACATATACATGACTAGATTGTATTTTTTTCTGTTCAAAAAATACATGACTAGATTGGATATAGAAAGCACTCTTAAGTTTATGATACAGTCAGAAGAAAAATGACTGTCGGATGACAGAAGTCATTTTCAGTGTACCATTCATGATGACAATTTATATGTCCATTTCACCATGGCTTTTAATATACTATTCATCTCTCTTCATTGTACTATTTGGTTCTTCTTCTGTCTGTATTCTCAAACTTTTCATCGAGCATTAGATTCTTGGTTTTAAGCAATTTACAGATATATCAACCGAATGGCCAATATTATGTTTATCTAACGTTAAAAATACGTTTTAAATGAATCTTTGTGCCGGTTGGAATGCAATATTGTTAGGTATGCAACATACAATATCTTCTTAAATTGAATGTGTTTTATCTTTTGTTGTGTCGTAGTGAACAGATAACTCACGGGAACATAGATAAACCAATAATTTACCATTTTCAAGTTACTATATATAATTATAAGTCGTTTGATCTCAATAGTGATATCAGAACTCTTTTTGTGTATTAGACACATCTTTATAGGGGCATGAATAAGTAGGATAATGCCCCCAACACCGTCCCCTTAGACATTATATGTGCATGAAGAGGGAGTAACATTTCTAGTATAATGTCCAAATAGGATAAAAAATATGGAAAGTAATAACTAAAAAGCGCATTAAGTGGTTTTAACAGTTACACAGTTTTTTGAGAGGCCTTATGATAATGATGTAGCGGAAAATGTCCCTTAAGCGGTATCAACCATTACTTATGGTCGTAATGTGTTCAATTGAAATGTATGTGATATCTTTATGATATTTTATGAGCTTTTATTTCAGTTGAAAGTAATGAAACCAAAATGTAGTGTTAACAAAGTAAACTTAAAGCAATTTGTTTTTTACATTAAATAGGATATAAGTCATCTAACTGGTCCTGCATGTCTTCATCATATCTAATCTCATATAAAAGAATCTTGCCACCTTGAGTTAAACGCATAATTCCAGCTGTGATATCATAACTTAATGTAGATTTTAGATAACAAAAGGGCATATCAACACAAAGACATAGTGGTCTAGAGATACATATGCTTATCCCTTATAAAAGTGGTGTGAATTCAAAAATTGTTGATAAAAAAACAAAGAAAAAAGGTGTCTTATTATGATACTCATGAGTCATGAAACCAGATTTCATTAGATTAGTTGACGTGTATATGATATTTTTTCCTACTCGTATTTTTTATATTTATTTTTTTATATATATATTTTTTGACCTAATAAAATTATGTTTTGGGTTAGCTTTATTTGAATTCAAGGTAAGAAAACAAGGACAAATATAATGTTAAAAAACAAAACTTAAAAGCAATTACAGTAAACAGAATTATATTGGTCCTGCATGTCCTCATCATATCTGATCACAATTAATTAATGGTATGTTTGCATATATATGTATGGTTATAGGTTTCAAATTGGTTCATAAATGCAAGGGTCCGGTTGTGGAAACCCATGGTAGAAGAAATGTACCAACAAGAAAGCAAAGAAGAAGAAGAAGAAGGTGACCACCATCAAGACCTTGATCAACAAGTCCTACACCATGAAAACAAATCAGAAAACATAAATAATTACAAAAATAATGATAATCAAAACCAAAATGGTCCATCTTCTACAGTTCTTGCACAAACTCCAATGCCTCATTCTCTACCACCAAGATCCGAAATCAATGACCCGGAAAATGACCCATCAGTACATGCAATCAATACACAAAATTTCCATTCAGAAAACCAAGCTACTGCCATGTCATACACCTACGCTCCCACCATCCCATCACCGTTTTCGGCCACACCCGAGGCCGAAACATGCCATCATGATGAAGGTTCAGACATCGGTTCGACGCTGATAAGATTTGGAACAACTGGTGGTGATGTGTCACTCACTTTAGGGCTACGTCATGCCGGAAACCTACCGGAGAAGAGTTCTTTATCAGTTAGAGAGTTTGGGGGGTGTTAAATATTTGTTACGTGTGTATAAGGTACCTAGTAATTTTAAATAATTTGTTAGGCAATGTTATACCTAGAAGCTCATAATAGTTTTCTTTCTTTTTGTCACTTTAATATTCTATTTATGTAAAACAATAATATGAAATTTTATAACATGAAAAAATAACAAAACTAGTAGTGTATGTGTTAGCGCTATTTGGGTCTATTCTAGTTGTATAGCTAGTACGTACAATGTACATATATTTTTGTGATGTATGAAATTAATGTTTATGATTATGTTAAATTAGAATATGTACACCAAACTACTGCAATATATAGAAAATGTTTATTTTCAAATGTAAGTTATTTAATTGTTTTTTATATCTTGGTTGCAAGTGGTGTAATCTGAAACTAAAAGTTGAGAGCTCATATTCTACATAAAGTTTGGTGTATGTATCCTACAAATCAAGAAAGAAATTCATGTTAAAAAAACTATCTAAAATATATGGATTTCAAAAATCTTAAACGTGATATATATAAATATATTCATTGAGAGCGAAAAAAGATATGTCGATGAATATCATGCGCGTTTCCATCAACGAAAAGAAGTAGGAATATAGGACGTTACTATGCTAGTGTCTATTATTAATATTGAAACTACCTATAAATAAATATCAGGTCTCATCTTTGGGAGAAACACGAAGCGTTGTTGGACAAGAAAGCCTTTGGCAAGAAAACTATTATATGATTATTTAATTGAAAACTAAAATAGATTAAATGTACATCATTATTAGCAACAAAATGAAATCTTGGATAAATGAACAAAATACATAGTTTTATGAAAACTTATATGGAGATAAAATTAACGTTTTTATCATACTTGATAAATTAACCAATAATGAGATAAATTAAAAGATATATCTTGTTACAAAGATTACAGCAAAACCCACCTAACTAGACAACAATCATCCACAAGTAAGATCAAAGAATGAGGGACACACTACCAAAGCTGTTAAGCTGTCGAAATCTATAACAGTTGTTGGCAATTTGTTTAAATGCATGTGAAGTTACAAGTAATTGTCTAGCAAGGTCTTATGGCTTGTCTGATGTTGTTATAGAAGCAAATAAGTAGTTGTTCCATCATTGGAGCTTATACATCAACTTCGGTACATACGGTTTTATATTCTTGTTCATTTTATCAACGCCTCTTATTTGCACCTGAAAGGAACTTATTTGCACATGTTTATACAGTAACTAGTTTGTTGCCTGCGTGATTTGGCGGGAGCACAACATTTATTAAAAACGAAGCAACAACAAAAATGAATATGTGATGATAAATGCAAACAATAGTAGGGCACGTGTAATATGGTCTTGGTGCCTCTTAGACCATGTGTAGTAGAGGGGTTATTTATAATGCCTCTGTTTCTTATTGGTCCACATGGAAACTGAGTCAGCATTGGGAAATGAAGTGAAAAAAGGGTGTAGTGGTAGGGGTTATTTATAATGCCTCTATTTCTGATTGTTTGTTTATTTTATTATTTTTTTAATCTTTTAACTCAAATTAATTAAAATAAAAGACAAATAAATATAAAAAATTACAAATAATATTAAAAACACACAACTAATATTAAAAAAAAGTTACAACTAATATTAAAAAAAAAAGTTACAACTAATATTAAAAAAAAAAGCGAAACACACTAGAGGTTATATTTTATAAGAATTTGTTGCCTATGAAGTTGTGCAAGGCATAGGGTGTCTCCCTTGAGGTTGTCGATCGATTTGGACAAAAACTCGATGTCCCTTTCCCTTTGCCTCGCCTCTTGGAGCTCGACAAACCTTTTATTCTCGACCACTCTTTGCTGCATTGTTCCCAAACGTCTTTGACCAAGGTCGCGAATATCTTGAAGTCTTCGGTTCATTTCTTCAAAATCTCCCTTCAACTCACCACCTCCTGCCGAAGACGACTCCGCCTTGCCACCCTTTTTTGATCTTCTATCGAGTGGTCTTGGAATATCCTCCTCCTCCTCCAAATGAATAGGATCACCTAAACTGACATAGCGAGCATCGGATGACGGTGTATCCGGATCTCGCGACGAGGAGGTTTGCTTCGTTTTGATGGTCCTCCTCCTCCTCTTCCTCTCCTGATTTTGCGCCTATTACTGGACCCTATAGGCGGTACATCAGCCCACTTAGGACTTTTTCTCAACATCTCCCAAATCCTCAAATACGGGAACGGCCCACGGGTTTCTCTCATCTCCTCCAACGCTCTTGCCAACAAATCATCAACACCTTCCCCACTGCCCCTGTTGTCCTTAAAACATTGGTAAACCTCCGCAAATGAAAGACATCTATTATTTATATCCTTCCACTTTCCCGATATCGAATCGTTGTCTCGATACTCCCCTCTACCCATGGCGCCATAAAACAGCTCTCAAATTGTTATCCAAAACAGCGGCCTGTCTTGATAGTTCGCTACAAAAAAATATTATACGATTAGAAATATATAACTATGTATATATATATATATATATATTATACAATTAATAGTATATAAATACAAAAAAAAATACTAACCAACTTTTATATATATATATATATATATATATACGGTTAAATATATTTAAATACAAAAAACAAATACTATATATATATATACACGATTAATTATATATAAATACAAAAAAAATACTAACCAACTTCGGGATCCTCCAATATGTCGAGCCAAGCCCGTGCTAAAGCAAACTCCTCGTCTTTTTCCCAACGTTCTGGTTTCTTTTTTTGATGAGGCGCGTTAGGCTCTTTTTTTCTGTGCGAGCGTCTCCCCCCCCCCCCCCCTTGAGAACCCTCGGGTTGACGTAGTTGATTGGGCTCGCCTTGAGTTTCAGGCACGAGCTCAGGATCCTCTTGAGAACCTTGGGCATAGTTTAGGTTTATGTTTGACGGAAACCCCATTGGCCCTTGAAACAATTGACCCGGCATGCTAAGAAGTTGAGCGTATTGCATTATGTTCGTGTCAAAGTCGCCCCAATTGGGTGGCAGTTGAGTAGTAATGTTTGGCCTCGTACCCGGGCGAGACGGGACCCCAAACGATGAACCATATGGAAATATTTTGTGTTTTGAAGTTGCGTGTTTTGTAGTTTGAAGTTGTATGTTTTTAGTTTGTGTTGTGTTTTATATTTGTTGTTGTGTGTGTATATATAAACTAAAAAAAATTGACCGTTTATTTTTTCTTTACCGTTTGAAAGTCCCCCCCCACCCCCCCCCCCCCAACGTTCACTTTTTGCCCGTTTGAAAGGCCCAGTCCACGTGGCCGCTTCTTATTCGCTGGATTCATTGATCAATCGGCGTTATATATATAACGCTTGAAGTTGATTTTGCAAAATAACGCTCCCCCGTAACGGTGTGGGGGCGCTAGTTAAAAAAAACGCTCAATAACGCCATGACTACACAGGGTCTTACATGAGACAAAGAAAGACATCATAGACTTATCATGAAGGCTTGGCACAATGACCAAGCTTCGATATTCGTGTAAGTTTTGATTAACATATAGTAGTGTAAGGTTAAAAAAAGAGAAGTTTGTCATCTCCAATTATTATTTTTAAATTTTGTGGGTAACCTTCCAAAATACTTTATAATATAGTATAGATATTGGTAAAAGCATTTTACGAATTTTCTAGGTCTAACTCTTATAGTCATGTATGTACAAGTGTTGTCTACGTCAGTTGAGCGGAGAATTTTAACCATTGTATTTTCTACAACTAAGGAGAAAATTTAAACTATTGTATCTTTCACATTTTTAGTTACTACTAAAGATTTATTGTCTTTATTGTTTAAGTTTAAAATTATTCAACTTAAACTACCAGTTTGATTATTACGAATTTATTTTTATCTTTTTTTTTGTACAATTTATTTTAACTCTCGTGTTTATTAAAAATAAACATTGTTCATTCATTGTTTTAATCTACAAATATGTAGTAAATTTCCATCATTCCGTGTCATGTTTATGTCTCAATTTATAGACATTGTTAAGGTTCAGAATTTATTTACATTCTATTTTTTACATTTTTTATTTTAACTATCATGTTTACAAATCATAAATATAGTCCATTCATTGTTTTACTCTACAAGTACGTGATAAGTTTCCCTCACTCTAAGCCATGTTTATTTATCATTGTATTGATAATACAAAGTCAAATGACATTGCCGGTTTAAATAATTAAAATATATGACATTGATTAATCAGTCCGAATGCAAGCTGTTCTCCACAATATATGACATGTAATGAATGACTGTCTTTTGTCAACCAACAACCTAATTGTGCATACCACTATATAATCGTAAGATGTTATATATTGTATTCAGATCATATGGATATTTTGTCGTTTTTAATTGCAAAAACGTTTTTTTATAACAACCCTTAAGAGTTTTCTATACATTAACCCATGAGTAAGGCTATAATATGGTCATGTTTCTCATGCACGTCAAAATCAAACATACAAAACCAACTAACTCTACCTTATCTATCAATTTTTGTACCTTACCTATCAATTTTATGATCCAGTACGATAATTGCATGCATCAATATATCATTCGATTTCTTTTCTATGAACCTCCAAAATATAAAAATACAACCCTAAGATTAACTGTATAAAAGATTATAAAAACAATAAAGTATGGATTGGTTTGGGGCGTAAACACATATGTTTGCAAGAATGTTGTTTTAATGGTGAACAAAAGGTTACCTTAAAATCAGTATCCTATATTTCACAAAATTTTGAAGGACCAAATACAACATAACAGTTATCCGCAATATTTTCATACACAAAATCTCTTATGAATCTGCAGAAACAAAAGAAAATGGTTCATTAATTGTTTTCATGGTAGAAGGCAGCCATAAGATATCAGTAAGAATAAGGCCTCATAAATGTACAAATTGAATAAAGAAGCCGGTGACAATGCCTACAAACAAACCAAAGATTATAAAGAGAATAAGAAATGATAGAATTGTTTAATTGAGATGTATAGGGCCTCATTGGTAAGCGCTACAAGATCTCGTGCATTGGAACCCATGGTTATGGACCCGAATTCATTAGTATGGAACATTTTCTTTTCCAAGTGAAATCCCCTAGTATATGAAAGAGTGAAAAAGTGCTTTCGTTGTTGTGGAATAAGAAGCCTTCGTATCTTAATGCACGTATTTAATTTATTCGGAGCTATTAGAGCGGGATCCACTTTTGGGGGAATATGAGTCGAAGTAATAACAAGAATATTCCTAGTTACATAATCCCTGGAGAGAAGGTTCACTAATAGACCTAGGGAGAAGTAATTTGACTCATTCACGTCCAGATCATGAATGTTTGGAATCCATATTATGCAAGGAGACATTGCTTTTGCTAATTCGAATTGAAGGGTGATATAAAGTCGGTCTTCATCTTCAGGCATCATATTCATCATTAGCGCATTCATGCTAGTTAGCAGTTCCAGCTCCATATCAAGGATATCAAGAAGCATGGCATGAGATAGGCGGCGAAAGAATTTCCGATAGCGTGTCTTAAGCATTCGCTACCTAGTTACATGGGGGAATCGGTAAAAAAGGGAATAACAACACAATGGTCACTATTTATAAGGCTCTAATATAAGGTATAGACATAAATAAGATAAAGGAGTTAGGAATATAGATAATCACTAATAACTTATAAAGAAGTTAGAAACATGGATAGTCACTAATAACTTTATTATTCCATAATTAACTTAATTGTTAATGTAAAAAAGACAACTTCGCCCCTTTACTATTTTCATTAAATAATTGTACCATATGCATTATATGTTGTTATTACTTACATTTGGTTGGAATCCTTCCCTCATACTTTATAATATAGTATAGATTATACAATTATGATATCTTCTAACCTTTGAACACAATAGATGTTCGGGGTGTTAGATATTAGAGTCATAATCATGGGTTTAAGAATAAGTCAAACTGGTCAAAGAAAGTTGAGGGGTCAGTTGTGACATTTATCAAAGTTGTTTTCTGCTTTAATAAGTTTTAGGTGAATAAGTGAGAGACTGAAAAAGCTGGAGGGCCTGTTTTGCCAAGGATGGAAGTTATAACAGATTTTAACAAACTGTTTGGGATTTCTTCTATAAAAACTAGGGCTAGGTCTAATTGTTCAATTCAGTCGATTCCATTGTAATTTTCTTTGTAATTTCTTTTCTTGTTTCATCAATAATAATTCGAAGCTTTCGACAATTGTGTTCTTAATTCAATTTCATAGGTGTTTTTATAACAATTGGTATCAGAGCCAGGTTGGCTCAAGTTCTGTGAAATTGGTGTTTGTAATCCGCAATTAAGATCAAGAATGGTGTCGACGAAGTTCGAATTGGAGAAATTTGATGGAAAGAATGACTTTAGTCTGTGGAGATTGAAGATGAGGGCTCTTCTTGTTCATCAGGGGTTAGTAGATGCTCTGTTGGGGGAAACCAACATGTCTACTGATCTGTCTGATAAGGAGAAGAAGGATATCTTGGAAAAGGCTCACAGTGCTATTGTGTTGAATCTGGGTGATAGAGTCTTGAGAGAGGTGTCGAAGGAGACAAGTGCAGCAGGTGTGTGGGCTAAACTTGAGTCATTGTACATGACTAAGTCACTGGCTAATAGGCTGTATCTGAAGAAGAGGTTGTATACCTTTCAGATGACACCAGAGAAGTCTCTAGAAGATCATACAGATGAGTTTAACAAGTTGATTTTGGATCTTGAGAATATAGAGGTGACCATTGATGAGGAAGATCAGGCTATCTTGTTCTTGACATCATTACCACAGAGTTATGAACACTTTGTGGATACTTTGATGTATGGAAGAGATACTCTTACCATGGATGAAGTTCTTGCAGCCTTGAACTCAAGAGAGTTGAAGAGAAGGTTTGAACCTAAAGAAGAAGGTGGAGAAGGACTGTTGGTGAGAGGGAAATCCGATCAGAAAGGATCAAGGTTTAAAGGTGTATTCAGACCCAAAAAGAGGTGTTATATCTGTAATTCAGTAGATCATTTTAGAAGAGATTGCCCAGAATTGAAGAAAAGAAGGAATGAGCAGAAAATGGAGAGTCAAAGGAAGCAAGAAGATGATTCATCTGATGAATGTGATGTCTGTGATGTTCTTGCAGTGACTGGTGAAGAATTCTGTTCAAAGAAATGGATAATGGACTCAGGTGGATCATATGGGATGACATATGATGAAGAATACTTCAGGAAGTTGAAGTATGGTGACTTTGGTAAAGTCAGAGTTGCTAATGGCAGGTTTTGTGAGATAAAGGGTATAGGAACTGTGACATTCAGGATGGACAGTGGAATGTTGGTGAATGTGCATGGTGTGAGGTATGTACCAGATCTTACAGTGAGTTTATTGTCATTAGGTTGTCTTGAAAAAGATGGTTATCATGTGGTTCTGAAAGATGGTAAAGTCTTTGTTATGAGAGAACACATGATGGTGTTATCAGGAACTAGACAGGGCTGTCATGTTTATGTTCTTGATGGTTTAGTGGTAAAATCTCAGGGAATAGAATCCAGGTGTTATTGTCATGATGATGAACAAAGATCCTGTGGTGTAGGACAGGATGGTATCTTAGAGTTTGGTATGATTGGTGATAATCATAGGTTGTCTAAGTTGGAGGAATTAGTTGTTCATGGTGATATGTTTGAGGTGACAATAGGGGGGATTTCTGGTGAAGGAGATTGTAATCTTTTGGTTAATAAAGATTGTTTTTCTGGAAGGGTATTTCTGGAAAAGGGTAAGAAAGTATGTGGCTCAAGTATGAATGATTGTTCTAATCTGGAAAGTTTAGTAAGATCAAGAGCAAGAGGCTGGGTGATCTTAGGATGTCTTGATGGTGATAAGTTGGTCAAGATATGGAGACTAGATGATGGGAAGCCAATGCTGAATGATAGCAGGAGTATGCTATGTTTGAATGATGTTTTAATTGAGGTGGAGTATGCACATGTGAATGTTCAGACTGAGGTGGAGTCTGAGGGATGTGCAGGAAAATGTCCTCAGTTGGGTAGTGATGATCAAAGGGAAAGGTTCTGCAATGATAGGGACAAGGCAAAGAAGATAGTTGTCAAGTGTTTGGACTGTTGTAATAAGAGCTTTTGTGAAAAGTCTTATATGTCAGCAAAGATAGATCAGAGGTTGAAGTTATTTGCTGAAAAGAATAGTTCATGGTGGAAGGTTAATGTTTGTTTCATATTGAGTAGGCCAGATTTGTTGTTTAGTAATAAAAGAGGATACAGGGGCAATATGGTCAAATATTATGATTTGATGAACTGTGCAGAATGCAACAGCAAATGGGTCAATTATGGATCTGATCATGGGGCTGTATATCAGTTGGTTAGAAGTGTTAAGAGCTGTGCCGTGGAGATACAACATGGGTCAAACAAGGTTATTGCAGAATCAGGTGTTGTGATCATGGGTAAGGGCGGTTTGGTCCTTGAAAAGTCTGCTGAGAAGATCAGCTGTTTGGTGTTGTTTTGTAGCAGTTGTTTGAAAACTGCTGATGGGAAACAGATGATGGAAACAGCTGATGAAGAGCAGAGGGTTGAATCTGCTGATGAAGAGCAGAGGTTTGAAAGTACTGATGTTGATCAATTGCTTGAAAGTGCTGATGGGAAAAAGGGCAAACTGCTGATGTGCAGCAGTGGTTTGGAACTACTGATGAGGAAAATGTAATCAGTAGTTTGGCTGCAGTGTTTGTTGATCAGCAGTTTGGGTCAAGCAGTGGTTTAGAATCAGTAGTTTGGTAAACAGCTGATTGTTTGGTGATCAGTTGTTTGATTAAAGTGGTTCAGTGATGATTAGTGACTCTAAGGTGGAGATTGTTAGATATTAGAGTCATAATCATGGGTTTAAGAATAAGTCAAACTGGTCAAAGAAAGTTGAGGGGTCAGTTGTGACATTTATCAAAGTTGTTTTCTGCTTTAATAAGTTTTAGGTGAATAAGTGAGAGACTGAAAAAGTTGGAGGGCCTGTTTTGCCAAGGATGGAAGTTATAACAGATTTTAACAAACTGTTTGGGATTTCTTCTATAAAAACTAGGGCTAGGTCTAATTGTTCAATTCAGTCGATTCCATTGTAATTTTCTTTGTAATTTCTTTTCTTGTTTCATCAATAATAATTCGAAGCTTTCGACAATTGTGTTCTTAATTCAATTTCATAGGTGTTTTTATAACACGGGGAAATCTAGTTATTAAAAACACAACTTTGATCTCAACTTGTTTCAAGCTTTGTTATTTGAAGCTCAAGCTCGTAAGTTGTTTTTAAAACCCGATGTCTTTAATATTTTTATTTACATATATTTATAGTAATAAATTTTTAATTATGTACTATATATTATTTAGTTATAGTAATAATTATTTCTACATAATGATAGCTATTTTTTAAATAAATTTCACTTATTAAATAGCAACTACATAAATAATCGTCTTTCGAAACTAGTCAAGCTTGATAACCAAAGGTTTATTATAGGAGCCCCAATGGAGACTCGACATTGTTTAAGCTTGGTTTGATTAAAAATTTTAGCAAAACGATCTCAAGTACCTCGCCAGCCGCTCTTCTCATTTGCACCTCTTTCTTTTCTATAGTAAAAATTAATAAATAAATAAAAACCGGTACCAAACACCAAAAATTATAGTATAAATATTATATAAATCGTTTCGCTTTCTATAACAGGGTTATAACTGAAATGAGTTCATGGAATGAAGTACTCAGAAAGAGTTGTATGAAGACTAACCGTCATGCTTTATCAAACAAGAAATAGCAGTTCCAAGGTTATTTGTCTACATATATTATGTGATCTCCTAATTTAGGTGAAGTTCCAAAATAATGTTAAGGCAAATCCCTAACACCTCCCAGTTGTGTCTTTTGTTTTACGTTTATATCCATACCACATTAACTGTGTTTATATGCATCTTCATACACAAAAGGTCCCAAGAGACAGGTTGATATAAATATGTTTCAGCCATGTGCTATTGTGGGTTTAATTTGAGCAATTTTGAGGTAGAAAGTCACCCTAAAATCCTTTACCACTAATACAAGTTGAAGGCAATTGTTTACCATTTCTCTAGTTTAGTTGCGGCACGAAACATGGTTCAAGTTAACCGTTAGTCCGCTATAATCAAATGCTTACACTATGCACGTTTTAATGGGTATTTTAAAACACACATATAGAGCAAGAATTTGATTATATCTCTTAAATACGCTAGACTGATAACAAGCATGGGCAGATGAATAGCAATGATGAAATTATGAATGCGTACATTTCGATTCAGAATGGTATTTTTGTCTTGTTCAGTGTCCTATATCTTTAATGTTACCTTCTCCTCGTAGATCTACTCGTATTTTTTGTGGGTCCTTTTCATATTTATAGCAGAAGCCTTATTATTAGTGTTATGATAAAGACGAAATAGGCAGGAGAGAGAGAGAGGGACTTGTGACAATGGCAATGGACATTTTGCTGTTGCCAGCAGGCTAAGACTATAGGGAGTGGAGGGGCGGGAAAGAGGGGGGTGAAGCGCCATGTGGCACTTGTGGGACCCATGTGGGGGGGAAAAAAATTGTGGGGAGTGGAAGGGGGGGAAAGGGGGGTGAAAGGAATAATATTATATTGTTTTAAAGTTAAATAAAAAAAAAGAAAAAAAAAATCATCCAATCAAAAGAAGACACCTCACCCACCATCTCCCCCCACCGCCCGGCTTTCCCCCACCGCCCCCCCCTCCCCGCCCTCCTCTTCCCGCCCCTAGGGACGGTGTTCCCGCCCGGCTTTGGATTGCCGCCCCCCATTCCCCGCCCCACTCCCTTGAGTCTAAACTTGTGGCCCTCCCTTACGATGGGGACATTCTAACTCTACCTTTTTCATTTTGTTTGATTTGGTTTATCATTAAAAGTGATACTGGCAAATCTACTATACTATACTGGTGTGATAAGGATTAATTAGATCATTGTATGAACTAGCAGGGAACCCACACGTTGCGGCGGAGTCGATAATACAGGGCGGAAACGTAATTCAAACATTAAAACAATTAAAAGAATCAATATGTAACGTGTATGTTTGTGTGTGTAAGCTCCTGTGCTTCGTAGTGAGGTAATTTTTTAAAGGCTACAAGAAGACATGATAGAATGCTACTTTCTATATACCATATGCTATTTGACCTACATGCCCGTAAAAAAAAATGGAAGTAGTGGTTTGAATCATTAGCAACTATTATTATACTAATTGTCCTACTCAATATGTTGAAAGTGTCAAATCTGGAGAGATTGCCGGGGAGAAGAAAGCATAGGGACCTTCATAAGATCAACATTAAGAGGAGGTTGGAACGACTTATATCTAATCAACTTGCAAAGAAGCATATCCATAACTTTTTCCACATGATAAAAGCAATGTAACAACTGCTAATCAAGTACAGCATTAATATCTATCAGTGGCATCGAAAAGTGAAATTGGAATTTAGGTTAGTTGAAAATATTCCACATAAGACATCCCAACTTGAAATACTTTATAGACGTGCACTGATCGGTTTATTTTCTAAGAACCGAACCGGCTAGATAACTAAATTGGTTTAAGTGAACTCAAAAAGGTAATTTAATAAAAGGAGTTCCATTAAAAGGATAAAGAAAATAGTTTCGCTTTTAAAATTAAAAGTTGTTTATTTTTCACGGTTATATGTTAATAAAAAATTTAAAGTTTATGTCGAAAAAGAAATTTAAACACCGTAAATTAATAAAATTTATTAATTTAAAGTGAAGTTCATGATAAAACAACTGACGTAGTATTAAATGGGGTATTTAAAATTTAATGTGTTGAGAATTGAAAAGCATTTCAAGCTTATCACGAACAAATATAAAATTATTGTCTAACTTGCCTCATACAACTCATCCAAAATATTTTGATTCATCATGAAAAATCATAATATTAAAGCAAATCTTTAGTTAAAATCGAAATTGTTGTGCCACCCTAAATAGGTGACGCTTGAGCCGATCTGTCCTAGACCCCTTTGTTAGCGAGTACCTTACATTTGGCCTACGGTTTCGATAAGAGGTGGAACTGCTTCCACAATCACCAATTGAAGGACAAATATCACTTGAAGTAGTCTCAAGTGGGCTTAGTTGGGGTTAAACTTGCCAATGCTTTGACAACACTCGTCATGCGACCCCAAAACTTGAGAATTGTGTAGTTGACATAATCGGTAATCCTTACCCACCCGCGTAGTATTGCTAGTGGACAATGCTTAGCCATTCACTATGTGTTGATAAAATGGGATATCAGATTACTGAATAATTTTTTTTTGTAATTGAGTCATAAATTAAATTAGGAATCAAGCAAGAAAATACAACATATCTTTGTTCTGAATTTTGTATATGGTTAATTACCGTAACAACCCCAACTCCCCCTTTCCCTAAAGTTCATTCTTGAAAAGGATAAACTCAACAAACCTAACTTCATGGATTGGTACTACAACTTGAAAATATTTATCAGGGCGGAGATCAAGATGTATGTTCTAAATCAGCCACATCCGGATTAACCTGGCACTCAAGCAGGCCCTACTCGCAGAAACAAGGAGAAACATTTTGATGATCTCTAAAGTTTTCTTATCTCATCCTAGCCACTATGATTCCTGAGCTCCGGCAAACTTGGGAAAATCTATCAAATTATGATAGGAGATAGCAATTGGAAGACATGTTCTAACAATAGGTCATGAATGAACGATTCGAGGTGATGAGATCACTGATCATATGTCATATTGATGTGTTGCAAAACATATCTATTTTCCAATGTATTTTAAGTCGCTTCATATTTAACTTTTATTGAATATTACTAATAATTGGTCCGTATTTTGATTTTAAAAATTTCAAGAGAAAATAAATAAAGTGGTTCATCAATTAAACTTCTCTTATTGATATATAATTCAACGAGATGAGAAATAAAAATTAATTGATTTGTGTTGGGCCTATGGCATTATAGCTTAGTGATATTTTAGGGAGTGATAAGGCTTACGCTGTGTTCCCGATTTTACTAAATACAATAAAAGAAGAGAAACGGATATTAGGAAAGAAAATAAAGGAAAATATATAATTTTATTTCGTGTTCCCGAGTTGAAAGGAAAAGAAAAAAAATAAAGATTTTGTGTGTTCTCGAGTTGAAAGGAAGAGAAAAAAAACGAAACGTATATTTTACAATTATACCCTTGTAAGATTTTATTATAGGTTAAATGAGAGGATAAAATGGTAAATGATATATTTTATATATTTTTTCCTTTCCCTTCCTTCCGTTCTTTACAATTTGGAAGAATTGTTATTTGAGAGAATTTTCCTTCCTCTTCTCTCTACTTGCTTCCTTTAATGAAACTGTAGAACCCAAAATTGTTTCATTTTCTTTTTACTTCCTTTCCTTTCCATCTAATATTAAACTCAGGAATACAATGTTAGGGACCATTTGGTCCTGCATTCGATTCTCATCAAAGGATTTTTTTTAGATTTATAAGATTTCCCCAGGTATTGATAATTCAGTTTCGTCAATGATCTAAAATTTTCGTTAAAAAAGATTTGTGTTGGAAAGAATTAAATGAGATGAGGTGATCGACATAAGATTACGTGTAAAAATTATAAATGCAATTTGATGAGTTTGACATTTGCATTAGTTAATTTATTACTCATATTTAATATTTAATTTAATTTCATTGGTTGTTTAATTACAATGCAGGATACGAGAACATGAGAAATATCAAATATTGAAAGCTACATGGTGCACTTATAATTAAATAAATTTTAATGTCATAAGTTAAATATGAAGAAGTTGAAATAATCCTGGGAAGTGATGTTCATGAATAAAAAAATAATGTTTTGTTTTCAATTTAGAAACAAACTAGCACATTAACCCCCGTTTTATTATGGAGGGCATAAAATCATACGGAGTACCAAATAACATTAATGGCATATTGTTGCACATGACTAACAACACTGAAAAACTCATAAAGAAATAAAAAACAAAAAAAATTAAACTGAGTCAAATGTAAACGTAAAACGGTGAACCAAGCACGTCTGTTGCGACGCGATAATGTGCAAAAATTAGACGGAAACTTAAAAACCACAGTGTGATCGTTTGACGAGAAAAATAAAGGTAAAAACGTTGAACTACATACGCACGTTGTGGCATTTTAGCTCGAAAAATTTTGATTGAAACGTAAACCTAAATTTTTTTTTAAAATACATGAGATAAAGTTCAAAGTAAAAAAGTGTTGGGGTTAAATGTAAAAGAATAAATTATTAGAGTTAAAAGTAAAAAAAGAAAAGAAAAAACAAAATATGGTACAACCTACAAAGCATGGTCTATAACCTTTTAATGCACAAAATACTTGTTAAGTATAATGTACAACAGCATGAAGCACAAACCACTTATAAATTAAGGGTCATACTATCTGGACACCCCAAAAAATTATTTTGACACCCTAAGTATGCTTTGTATAGCTCTATACGAGGCATATACACTTTATTGTCTCCCATTCAGACAGCATTCTGACAAAAAAAACACTATATGCCTCGTATTGGCCAATACGATGCATATAGGGTTCACGTGACCCTTTTCAGTCAACTTGGAATAGAATCAAAGGACCAATGATTTGTGTCATATGCCTCGTATTGGTCTATACGAGGCATAGTTGTACGATGTCCGGTATGATGTAACATAAAGCAACTCCCAGTTGTACCATATATGCCTCATATAGACCAATCCGAGGCGTATTTAACCAAAGTTGAACATTTTCCTCATTTTCTTCTTCTTCCCTTCTTTTCTTCTTCATTTTTTCTTCCGATCGTTTCTTTTTTTTTTCTTCTTCTTTCAATTTTATGGTGGGCTAATATTTTCTTCTCCAAAATTTCATGGTGGGCTAATATTTTCGATGAATCTAGTATTCCCAATTCTCACGAGACGACATGTATTCCTGATTCTCAAGCAGCAAGTATTCCTTATTCTCAAGAGGTTGTGTCTGGTTACAAAAAACCATTGTTTCCAGACCTGAACGAGTCGTGCTATGAACCTAATGTTGAACATTCATACGTAGGGGAAACCTACCAGCACTACGAGCACGGTGGTGAGTATGCGTACGTACCGCAGTACTCTTCGTACGACCAATCACAAAACCCGCAAGTTCCAAAAGAGCAACCCCACTACTCGCATGTTTCAGACGAGCAACCACGGTGGCCGCATGTTTTGTAAGACACTGAACAAGATTTTGTTTCGCGAAAGGATTTGGTTACGTGGGTTAAGAAGATGGGAAAAGATAACGGTTACGTCAGTGTGACCCGACGATCCAAAAAAGTTGATGATTTGGACGTGAAGGTTTGGCTAGTGTGCAACCGTGGTCGTGAGCACAAGAGTATAGCCACCGAGAGGAGAACAGGCAGCCAAAAAATTGGTTGCCCTTTTCTAGTGATCGGGTTATATGACGCGAAACGCGACACCTGGAGGGTACAAGGTGAGGAATGCCAAACATTACCATGGTCCTGCTGAATATTTGGAAGGCCACGCGTATGCAAGAAGACTTTCTCCCGAAGAATTAAATTTGGTGGAGGAGTTGTGGGTGCAGGAGATGGAGCCACATAAAATCTGGAAAACCGTAAAGGAACACTACCCGGAGAGCATGTGTGTTTTGAAAGATATACACAATGCTATTCAAAAGATTACTAATGCAAAGAAACACGGTGGATCACCCATGTAGGAACTCGAAAACCTGCTGGTTGAGAAAAAATACACGTATTACACTCGGGATGATCCTTTATAAAATACGGTTGGGGACATTTTTTTGTGCATCCGTTATCTTGCCAAATGTGGCGGGCGTTCCCGCATCTATTATTTATCGATGTGACCTACAAGACCAACATGTACCGTTTACCGTTAGTGCAAATTGTCGATATGACGTCGACAGACCAGTCATTTTGTGCCGCTAATGCCATTGTTTATATGGAACGTGAAGAAAACTTCATATGGGTCCTTGAGCATCTTAAGTCTATGTTGGAAGAGTGTATGGAGTCGCGTGTTATTATAAAAGACAGAGACCAAGTGCTTATGAACGTGTGTGACAAAGTTTTCCCAAACGCTAACAAATATCTTTGCAAGTATCACATTTATCAGAATATTTCAAAATACTGCAAGAAATCATTTACACACCCTGATTGGGAGGAATTTGCACGTTCATGGTCTGGGTTATGCGAGTCTCCCATACCTGAACGTGAACATGTATAAAGAACTCGTCAAACAAGGAAGGAAGCGTAAGTTTTTACTGTTTGTTTATTTATTAAAAAATAACTTTTAATTCTAATTATTATATATTTTTAGATGTTTTTTGATTATTTGTTTAATGAATGGTTGGACCAATACCATGAGAAATTTTTAACTGCCTGTACCAATAGAACAATAAATTTTCACCAAACTACAACTAATAGAGTAGAGAGCCAACATGCTGATTTAAGGAGATACCTTCCAAGCACGAACAGTAGCTTGACCAGAATAGTAGGGTATATCGATGATGTTGTAGTAAAGCAAGAATCGCATATAAGGAAATGTTTTGAAGAAAGCAGAAACAAAATAATGAACAGCCATAAACGACTAGCTTTCCTTGACGAACTGCGCCTTAATGTTTCCATCCATGCTCTTAACCTCATTGAAAACGAGTTTTATCGGTTACAAACATTGAGGTCATTTGATTCAACGTGTGGTTGCCAACTTTCCACGAGTTGTGGGTTAATATGCGCGTGTCGCCTCAAAAGATATATAAATAAAGGTATACGTACTAATCATTTTTACTTATTGCGTGTATACAACTAAATTTTTGACATATCCTTGTTTAATCATCTTTAACAGATCACAAGATTGCGCTCGACTCAATAGACCAATTCTGGCGGAAGCTTGATTTTAGAGCAGCAAAGATAAAAAATGAAGATATTGACCTGGAAGAAGGATTAAATGAGGTAAAAAAGACAATGATGTCTCAACCCCCACAGGTGAAAAAAAGCGTGTTGGCAAAGATTATGACGGTCTTGAACACACTACAAAGTAACAAAAAGCCCCCGGTTGTACAACAAAATACCCGTGACCGGCCAACATTGAAGGTTCAAGTCAAGTGAGTGGCCCTCGTCAATTTATAACACTTGTATTTAATGGAAACCATTTTATCCACATAGTACTATCAGGATACTATCCCATGCCAGCACCAAACCCCATGTGGCGTCTTTGCCGATGTGACGCAGCGCAGGAATGGGAAGAATTGTACAAGGAACAAATTAAGTGGTGTAAAGCGCTTAGAGCTAACATTAATCGCGAGAATCCTTCAATTGAGGATGTTGGTTAATTACGATCTCTAATCTTTGAGTGGTGAATACATGTAAATTTTAAAAATATTATTTGAATGAATAAAATTACTTTTTTGTGCATTTTATGGATTTTATTAGTTAATTTATTATTTTTAATAGCTTATGTAGACTAATATTTTAAAAAAAGGTACCAATATGCATCGTATTGGGCTATATGTGGCACACTCCAGTCAAGTTTTAGGCTGATATGGGGTTTGAACCCAATACGAGGCATTTATAATGTTCACATATTGGTCAATACATGGGATATAATGTTGTCGTATAGGGTTTGAAGACCATCGTATAGCCCAATACGAGACATATGCCCATCCATATCCCATCAGATCTAGATGTCGTCCACTTGCATCGAGATTTGATCCTCGTATGCCTCGTATAAACCAATACGATGCATACCAGAGCTCATATCAGCCCCAATACATTGGCTGAAGTCTCATACGAGTCAAACAAAATCAAACAAAACCTCCCACACACCATTCGACCCGACCCGAGTCAAACACACCCGAGTCAAGCAGAGCTGACCCGACCTGATTCAAACACACCCGATTCGATCAACCACCTAAGGTATGTTATTTTTAGATCTTTTCATCAATATTAAGATAGATTGTTGTTTCTTGTTGATGTTGTTTGTGATTAGGATAGATAAACCGGTTTTTTTCTTTTATTTTAGGATTTTTATAAAAATTTGACTATCAATATGCCTCATACAAGCCAATACAAGGGATACCCGACTCGGGTACTTTTCAGTCCGAATGATATATATATATATATATATATATATATATATATATATATATATCCGAAATTATTATCATTATTCTTAGTGTTTTTGTTGTTATTCTTTTTGTTATTATTATTATTGTTATTGTTGTTAGTATTATTTATTATTATTATTATTATCCGAAATAATTATTATTGTCATTATTTTTTTTTATTATTATTATCCGAAAAAATTATTATTATTATTGTCATTATTATTATTGTCATTATTAATTATTATTATTATTATTATTGTTATTTATTATTATTATTATTGTTATTATTTATTATTATTGTTGTTGTTATTATTATTTGTTATTTATTTATTATTATTGCAGCAAATGGCGATTGAGGTTGAAGATAATGATGATCCATCGGATCCAGCAACCGAAGATTTCATCACTTTCCATATTTAGCTGAAATGGGATGCAGACAGGGGATCCTTTGTCTGTTGGTGTATCAACTGACGGACGCCGCTCACATTTTTGCTGATGATGTGGGTCGTCGGTGTCGTCATTGGCGAAAACGGGACGCAGGCAGTAGATCCATTGTCTTATGTTCTATCCACCGACGGCCACAACTCACATTTTTGTTGATGTCGTGTGGGTCGTCGGTGTCGTCATTGGCGAATACGGGATGCAGGCAGGGGATCCTTTGTCTCGTGTTGTATGAACCGATGGACGCAGCTCACATTTTTGCTTATGTTGCGTGCGTTGTCGGTAATTTCATATGTAGAACCGCCTCCTATGTGTTATAAATAGGAGGTTGGTCTTAGTTATTAAGGTTGATAGCGTCGGTAATTTTGTATGTAGAACCGCCTCCTATGTGTTATAAAACTCATTTTAGTTATTTACGTTTGTGTTGTTTATTTACACCTGTGAATACAAACGATGAATCGATTTAGTAAATAAGACATTTATCGAATACACTGAAAAGCAACGATCAATCGATTTAGTAAATAAATATTATTTTCGATTTCACTGAAATACAACGATCAATCGATTTAGGAAATACAACACATTTCGAAAACACCGAAATGCATCGATCAATCGATTAAGGAAATAAAACAATTTTCAAATAAACGGATCAAACTCCACAAAACAAAGCAAACATCTTCAAAACCTAACAAAAGAAGCTAAACAAAATAAAAAAATTGAACACGCCTCGTATCAGTAACAAAAACTGAAAATTTTAATCAAATAGGATTGAGATGAATAATACTAATTTTTTGTGATTTTTTAAAGTTAGTTTAGTATTTTTAATAATTTATAAAAGATAAAAAAATGAAAAAACGTTGGTATGCCTCGTATAGCACAACACGAGGCATATTACAGGACTTGATAAGGCATATTATAGACCAATAATAGGCATATTGGGGTCAAGTATTGGGTTCACGTCCAGTACCAACCCCAATACGAGACCCATTATATGCCTCGTATTGAGCTATACGAGACATATTAGGGTCAAGTATTGGGTTCAAGTCCAGTACCAACCTCAATACGATACCCATTATATGCCTCGTATTGGGCTATACGAGACATACCAATGTTTTTTTCCTTTTTTTTAACTTTTAAAAATTATTAAAAATACAAAACTAACTTTAAAAAATATAAAAAAAGCACAAAAAATAGTTTTATTCATCTCAATCCTATTTGATTAAAATTTTCAGTTTTTTTAACCAATACGAGGCGTGTTCGGTTTTTTTGTTTTGTTTAGCTTCGTTTGTTAGGTTTTGAAGACGTTTTCTTTGTTTTGTGGAGTTTGATCCGTTTATATGAAAAGTGTTGTATTTCCTAAATCGATTGATCGATGCATTTCGATTTTGTTTAGTTTATTTTGTTAGGTTTAGCTAAACAAAATAAAAGGCAGAACACGACTCGTATTAGTTACAAAAATTGATTTTTTTTATCAAATTTTATTGACATGAATAAAAATAATTCTTTTTTATTTTTTTGTATCATTTTTAAAGTTAAATTTGTATTTTTAATTAATTAAAAAAAACAAAACCTTTATATGCCTCGTATAGCTCAATATGAGACATATAACAGGCCTAGTATTGGGGTTGATACTGGGTTTGAACCCAATACTTGACCTTAATACTCCTCGTATTGGTCTATACGAGTCATATCAAGACCCATATCAACCCCAGTACGATGGTCATACCTGCCATGCGAAGCACACAAACACACATACTTAAACACACAAACGATCAAACACACATACTCAAACACACTCGGTGGTGGACCATCAATCGATTAAGGTATGTTTTCTTTATGTTTTCACACATATTAGGTTAGATCTAGGTTAGATTACTTGATTGATTTGATTAGATCTAGGTTAAATTTTGAGATTGGCGCTGATTTGGGGCATCTGACATGGAATTGATGATGAAAGAATATGCCTCATATAGGGCAATACGAGGCATATTCATTCATGAAACTTGAATTTGGGACTGAGGATGATGATCACATCTGGGTTTAAACTTTGAAGATGAATGAATATGCAATACGAGGCATATTCATTCATAGTTTTTTTTAATTTTATTAATCTTTTACACTAATAATAAAAATAATAACTTATATGTAGATTTTTTTTTATTAAAAATATTTTTCTTAAAAAATAACATTAATTTTATTAAAATAACATTATTTTTTTTAAAATAAAATTATTTTTTTTAAAATAACATAATTTTTTTAAAAATAACATTAATTTTCTTAAAATAACATAATTTTTTAAAATAACCTATTTTTTTAAAATAACATTACTTAAAATAACATTAATTTTTCATAAAATAACATTATTTAAAATAACATTAATTTTCTTAAAATAACTTTTTTTTTCAAATAACCTAGTGTGACGGCTATGTTTGATGACGGCGATGCGGACTTTGACGAGGATGAGAGAGGGGGAGCGGGACCACCACTGCCACCACCACCACCACCACCAGTTGACCCACTTCTGGGTCACCTGTACTTGGAGTTTCCTCCTGACAGCCAGGCATGGTGCCGCTGTCAGAAGCTTATGAGGATGTAGGTATTATTATTATTATTTATTGTTTATTATTTATTATTATTATCATGTATTATTATTTATTATTTGTTATTATTATTGTTGTTTTACCATAATGTAGGTCGCGGCTCATAAATCCGTTTCTTATACTGCGTTGGAGGAGTTTGGTATGCTGGCCCGAGCACGTGATATCATTGGCGCTGATACGCCGTGGAGCCGTCTTTTTGAGGGTGCGCATACTCTGACATATCGGGAGTTGACCGTGGAGTTCTTGTATTCATTTATTTTCACCCCACAATTAGTAGATCGACCGGAGGAGGAGGATGATCTCGTGGCTCCTTTCTTCGAGATCACATTTTGTCTTGCCATGCAGACGTTCTAGATGTCCCTGCGCGAGTTCACGTGGCGCATGGGGTTTTACACGGAGCCTGAGACGGCTACCGCGTTGTACCAAGACGGTATACGCACGACGTCTAGGGCTACGCTGCTTGGGTTTTGGGCGGTCATAGCTCCTGGTCGCCGATTTCAGAAGGATAAGGGCAGGGTGACCGCCATTCGTGACCTACTCTACCGATATATGAACCGGTTGATCGCTACGTCGATCCAGCCACGCTTGGCCTCCCACGAGTGGTGCACGAGGACGAACCTCTTTTATCTTTACTATATATTATATCGGAGGTCGTGCGCGCTCGCACGTTGTATTGCGGATTGGTTTGCCTCGACAATCCACCGTCAGCAGCGGGGAGATTTATACGGCAGTGTGTATGTCACCCTCCTCGCTCGTCACTTGGGGCTTCTCCCCGATGGTGACCCCTGCATGCGACCTCCGATCCAGCCATCTCAGTTGGATCGTAGGACGCTCATCGGCATGCGTATTACGCGCAAGTTCCCTTGGATGGTTCGGCGTTTTAAGAATGCCCATGAAGATCTTTTTGTGTCGGAGGAGTTACTGGAGGTCATCCCACCTTATCCTTGGAATGTTGACGAGGATATGGTGGATGACGTGGACGGGCCGTTTGAGGCTGATCTAGAGCCAAAGGTAGAGGATGACCCGGGGCCTCCAGAGCCGCCTTAGTACCTAGCTCATGTTTACCGCGGTGCCCCTCGTGAGGTTGTATAGAGGATGCGCCATATGGAGCGCAGTATCCAGGATCTACGTCGCGATCAGGACGAGCTGCGTCGTGGTCAGGACGCTATTCTTGACTGGATGAGGTGGTTGGCTAAGTCAGAGGCAGATAGGAGACAGGCAGCAGGATTACCGGCCAGAGACCCACCAGTGCCACGACTACCACTAGCGCCACTTGGGGCAGATGACGCAGATCGGTAGTTTTTTATTTTCTATGCTTCAGTTATTTTGAATGTATTCAGTACTATTATGACTTTTTTTGGATAAACTTGTTGGTTAATATCTATATATTAAGTTTCAAATATTTATGTTTGTGATGTTTATTTGTGTTGTATATACAATTGTTAAAAATCAAAACTATTTAAAAAATTATTTAAAAAAAAACAAATTCAATTGTTTAATATAAGTAGTATTAAAACAAGTCAGTTCAACTTCGAAAAATATATGTAATATTCAGACTATTATTGACGTATTGAGACGACTCAGTTCAACTTCGAAAAGTATATGTAATATATTCAAACTATTATTGACGTATTGAGACGAGTCAGTTCAACTTTGAAACGTATATGTAATATATTAAGTCTTTACTGACGTATTAAGACGAGTCAGTTCAACTTCGAAAAGTATATGTAATATATTCAGTCTTTACTGACGTATTGAGACGAGTCAGTTCAACTTCGAAAAGTATATGTAATATATTCAGTCTGTTATTGACGTATTGAGACAAGTTAGTTCAACTTCGAAAAGTATATGTAATATATTCAGTCTCTTATTGACGTATTGAGACGAGTCAATTCAACTTCGAATAGTATATGTAATATATTCAGACTGTTATTGACGTATTGAGATGAGTTAGTTCAACTTCGAAAAGTATATGTAATATATTCAGTCTGTTATTGACGTACTGAGACGGGTCAGTTCAACTTCGATATGTATATGTAATATATTCAGTCTGTTATTGACTTATTGAGACGAGTCAGTTCAACTTCGAAAAGTACAAGTAATATATTCAGTCTGTTATGGACGTAGTGAGACGAGTCAGTTCAACTTCGAAAAGTATATGTAATATATTCAGTCTGTTATTGACGTATTAAGACGAGTCAGTTCAACTTAGAAAAGTATATGTAATATATTCAGACTATTATTGACGTATTGAGACGAGTCAGTTCAACTTCGAAAAGTATATATAATATATTCAGATTGTTATTGACGTATTGAGACGATTTAGTTCAACTTCGAAACGTATATGTAATATATTCAGTCTGTTATTGACGTATTGAGACGAGTCAGTTCAACTTCAAAAAGTATAAGTAATATATTTAGTCTATTATTGACGTATTTAGACGAGTCAGTTCAACTTCGAAAAGTATATGTATTATATTCAGCCTGTTATTGACGTTTTGAGACGAGTCAGTTCAACTTCGAAAAGTATATGTAATACATTCAGTCTATTACTGACGTATTGAGACGAGTCATTTCAACTTCGAAAAGTATATGCCATATATTGAGACTGTTATTGACGTATTGAGACGTGTCAGTTCAGCTTCGAAAAATATATGTAGTATATTCAGTCTATTATTCAACTTCGAAAGGTATATGTGATATATTCAGTCTGTTATTGACGTATTGAGACGAGTAAGTTCAACTTCGAAAAGTATATGTAATATATTCAGTCTGTTATTGACATATTGAGACGAGTCAGTTCAACTTCGAAAAGTATATGTAATATATTCAGTCTGTTATTGACGTATTGAGACGAGTCAGTTCAACTTCGAAAAGTATATGTAATATATTCAATCTATTATTGACGTATTGAAACGAGTTAGTTCAACTTCGAATTGTAAGTACGGTGTGTACAATTGTTATAAATCAAAACTATTTTAAAACAAATCCAATTGTTTATTCAAATTTTATAAAGGTTAAACAAAAAGCATAAACTTAAAACTAGGGTTGGTGAGATTTAAAGGGCGGGGATTCATGTTTTGGTATGTAATCATGAACAATCATGTTTTGGTGTTTTTAGTTATTTAGTAGCAATAATATTGTAAGAACTACTTGTATTGCCCTCGTAAAAAAAAACCCCTTCTCGTATTGCCCTCGTATAGCAATATGTATCAGACCCACATAGTCGACCAAACCCTATGTTTGAAAAATTAAAAAAGTAAACCCTATATGCCTCGTATATATCTATACGAGGCATATTAGTACGAAGTTGCAGACTGTCATTGCCTTGGAGTCAGTGTGCAGCTTTTTGTCCTCTATATGCCTCGTATAGCTCTATATGAGGCATATCCAGAGTGTCAAAATAGATTACTTGGGTGTCAAAATAGACAAGGCCTAAATTTATACATGCTTAGTTTGTTGTAACCTTTTGTGGTTAAGAGGTTCTATTTTTATTTTACTTTTTAGCCCTTAACTTTTTATCTTTTTTTTTTACTTTTAATTCAAGTTTTACGATTTAACCCTAACAATTTGAATTTTTCATTTCTAACCCATAACTTCTCATTTTTTTACTTTTAGCCCAAATATTTTTCATCTTTTGCAATTCCACCCTAACACTTTTTTACGTTCAACTTTGGTGTCACATACCTTTCATCTTTTGCAAGTTTTTCGTTTTAAGTTTCTTCTAGATTTTGCGAGTTAACATCCTGCATCGCGCGCGTGTGGTTCAATGTTTTTTCATCTATTTATCGCAACCCGTCTATTTTTCTCCATTTGACAGGTCCGTCGCAATGCACGAGTTTTAGACCGGCTTAGTTATTCTTTTCTGTGTTGTGCGTTTCGGTCTATACATTAACCATAGTTGTTAAATGTCATTGATTTTATGTCTTTGGTACTAACTACTAACACGCCTCGACGAACGTGCATGGTTTAACGATTTTACGCTTACTTTTCATTCGGGTGTATTTTCTCATGTATTTATTTATTTTGTTTTACAAGCTTTTTGGTGTTGGAGGTCGCTGACGGTGATGTGGCATTGATGCTACTTTGCATGGTTTTACGCTCCCGCCGCAACGAGGGGGACTTAATACTAGTTAATACTATAAATATATAATATATGGATTAAAGAATTAAAGAGACGAGTTCTTGAGAATTAAGAGGGAACGACCCAAAATGAAAGTGGACTATATGGGCCAGAAAGGAGATAAGTTGCAATTTTCAGGTTGGTCAGAAGAGAGATAACCTGGATGACAATATGTGAGTCCATGGTGGAGTGACAGGGATGAATGTCTCTTAGGGGAAAGGTCATGGGTTGGAGTCTAAGAAGGTGTAAAAAAGTAGGCGTAAAATGGGTGTAAGAAATTAACCATTCAAAAAAAAAAAAAAAGACTTGGAAGACAATATAAGGGTGCCACACTGCCACTGCTACGAATTGAAGGAAGAAAAAAAAGGGATTAAAAAAAGCAGCTTCTTGGATGAAAGTGGGACTATTAGTTAAGGTTATTAAGGCGTGGATGCAAGTTTGAAGGCACGGGAATGCAAGTTGCAAGTATTATATATACTATATTAATAACCAAGTGTATTTGAATAGTGATTTTATTATTATTTTATTCTTTTTGTTATGTTAAATACATAATTTTACAAATACTTTCAACACATGTATTAGTGGTGTGGTGGTTGTGGTGGTTGGTTTATAGGGTGAATACCCAAGTTCAATTCATGTATTAGTGGTGTGGTGGTTGTGGTGGTTGGTTTATAGGGTGAATACCCAAGTTCAATTCTTGTAACAATCCATCTTTTTGCCTTTTTTTTCCTTGAATTTTTTACATTAACTACTACTTTTTGTTATGTTAAATACATATTTTTTCAAATACTTTCAACATATTTATTAGTGGTGTGGTGGTTGTGTTGGTTGGTTATAGGGTGAATACTTGGGTTCAATTCTTGCAACTATCCCTCTTTTTGCCTTTTTTTTCCTTGCATTTTTTACATTAACTACTACTATTATTGCTCTGTTATATTTAAATACTGTCTTTAAAAACAAATACGAAAAATGCGCAACGCGCGTATATTTATACACCTAGTTTTAGTTAATATTTGATTAATTTATGTTTTTAAATAATATTTCTATGACTTTGCATTATTTCGACACTATGTTTTTATTGTTTTCCATAATTATATATATCTAAAGTCAAATAACTACGTAGGTCATTTTGATGAATACTTACCATTTTCTTGACTTTCGGATTTCTTTAAAGATATGATTAGTTAATGTTTTTGGTAAAGATATAATGTGTTTCTTTATGATGCATATGTGTATTTTAGGGCAAGGGCAAAGTTTTTGCCACTAGTAAGAGACCTTTAAAGGGTGTCAAGTGCTTTCATTGCGATGAAATTGAGCACTGGAGGAGAAATTGCTCTAAGTATCTTGTTGACCAGAAAAAGAAGAAGACATCACAAGATCTTCAAGTATTTTCGTTATTGAGACTTTTTTTTGTAGGAAATGTTAGGTGTTTAACACTGGATGTGGTTCTCACATTTGTAACTATTTGCATAGCTGAAGGAATGTTAGGAGGCTGAAACATGGTGACCTGGAACTCTATGTTGGCAATGGACAAAAGGTTACAGTGAAGGCAGTAGGAGGAATTTTTTTTTTTTTTTGTTTTCTTTTACTTCCTAGTAGTTTATAACTTGTTTTGAACAATGTTTGCTACATAACTAGTTTAACTAGGAATATTGTTAGAAAAACTTTAGATATATGTACCCTGTCGAAGTAAGGAACCATGGTATATATGTTTGGAATAGATTCCATTTTGAGAGAGTTGAATAAGCATTATCTCGTTGAAAAGTTATATACATCTGCCCTTTCTCAATGCATTTCTTTAGACAAAGACTCAGTTTTTCCTCTTTTCGAATGGTAAATATTTCTCAAAACATGGAGTGTGAATCAAACCTATGTTTGAATTGAAATTGAGATACTGATACAAGTTCTTCCCCTCTGAATCAGATTGATTCATATATGAAAGAGGCCTGTTATTGCTTCGACTCATACTACCCAAAAACTGGATCCCGCTCTAATAGCTCCGAATAAATTAAATACGTGCATCTTGCAGAAGTCTTTACCAAGGCTTTTCAAGTGAATTTATGGTTATTCAAAGATTCTTTCATGCATTTTGTTATGTATCAAGGAAAATCAATTCTTGCTTCAAAAGGGACGTTTCTTTTGATGAATAAATGGAAATATTACTTTGTCAATTTCTGGAAATCTTATTATTTACCTGTGGTCTTACCAGGAATGATATATATAAACCAATTGTCCAATCATTTAGTTCGGTGTGGGATCAGCTAAATTAAGCTACACTCATCATTTATGATCTAGCTTTGCGTGAACAAGGATTTAAATATGCTTTTAATGGTGATTTTATTTATGTATATTTTACTGACATGTTTTTTTTTTTTTTTTGAACGGCAAATTATCATTCCATATCACCCAATAATATATACAGAGTTTCAGCCTAGCAAGATACTAGGCACAAACAACAATCACCCTAAACATCAACCTGACATTCAAAATAAAATTAAAACTTCAAAGCACATCGCTCGCTCAATCACCCGAAGTACTTCGAACAGGAGGAGACCCATTATGTGATCGGAGATTCAAACCTTTTCCAGGCCTCCCAAGACCAGCCAACATTCTTCACTTTATGGTTGATCCAACTGAAAGAAACCGCTTGTATCTCGCCGAAAATGTTGTCCACGTTTACTCTTTTTCCTTGAAAGATCCTTGCGTTACGGGCTCTCCAGATACACCATGAGGCAGCGACGATCACGATACGAAACCACTTACGCTTGTTACTCGGTATTCCTCGGTCCCTATGTAGCTGTAATAGATCTCGAACAGTGAACACAAAGATTGGAGGGACATTACACCACAAACTAATTTTGTGCCAAATCCACGAAGCTAAATAACAGGAAGTCAACAAATGATCCGCGTCTTCTTCCTGTTCACCGCATAATACACAATCAGTAGTGTCGTGGATAATTTGTCTTCTGCGTAGCCCCTTCCTAGTCGGTAGTCTGTCTTGTTCCGCTCGCCACATAAAGATCGCCGCCTTCTTCGGAACGCCCTTCACCCATTGGAACGGGTAATAAGGAGTAGCATATTTCTGCAGCAATTTTCTGCATGACGAAACTGAAAATACCCCATCCGGATCCCCAACCCATTCCCATAAATCCCGATTAGTTGATAGAATGGTACCAGCAAGCAGTGCCGCGCACTGCTGCAATTCCGTCAATTCTAAGTTAGAACTTGGTGCTCGAGACCAACACCAGTTTTGGAAACGAGCAGCCACCGTGACACTTTTATGGACTTCAAGGGCGAAAAGGGATGGAAAGCGATCTTTTAATGGGCCATCGTCCGCCCACCGATCTAACCAAAATCTTATAGACTCCCCGTTACCGACTTTACCTTTAATTGTTTCAGGAAGATTCAAATTCTGTTCAGAAACCACATCGCCAATTTTAAAGATCGAGCTCCAAACTCCTGAAATACCTCTCCGAATCGGAAGATACGCAGCAGAATTATTTGACTTATGGATCGCTGAAATAACCCTACACCACAAAGAATGTTGTTCAAGTTTAAACCGCCACCACCACTTAACAATTAGGCTATCATTCATCGATTTGAGAGACCCGAACCCAAGTCCACCTTTGTCAATGGGATTAACCACCCGTTCCCAAGCCACCCAATTTACTTTCGATCTATCTTCATCCCCCCCCCCCAAAAAAAAAACCGACGCCTAAGCGCTTCAAGTGAGTTTATGACACCAATCGGAGCTCTAAACAACGAGAAAAAATATAATGGTAAGCTATCAAGGGCTGCACGGATAAGCACTACTCGTCCCCCAAAGGAAAGGTGTTTTGCCTTCCATTTGGACAAACGCTGCCTGAAAACATCCACCACAGGTTCCCAAAATCTGCATTGGTTCATGTTAGCTCCCACGGGAACCCCCAAATATTTACATGGCAATTTGTCCATTTTACAATGTATTGTTTCGGCCACTTCCCCAACACATGATTGATCCACCGAGATTCCAAACAATGAAGTTTTGTTATAATTCATCTTCAGCCCCGATACCAAGGCAAAACATCTCATAAGACGAACAATATTCGTAATATTATCCGACCCCCATACTCCGGTAAACACAACATCGTCTGCGTACATAAGATGTGTGATCACCGGCCCCCCATTTGGAAGTTGGACGCCATTAATCAAGCCCAAGTCACGAGCTTTATGTATGAAACCCGTGAGAGCCTCCATGGCTAAAATGAATAGAAACGGGGACAAAGGGTCCCCTTGCCGTACTCCCCGAAAACATTGAAATTCCCTAGATGGCGATCCATTAATAAGGACCGACGCTCTAGAGGACTCCAATATACCACTAACCCATAACCGCCACCTTGGGGGAAAACCCATTTGTGAGAGGACCGACAAAATAAAATCCCAATTAATAGTATCATAGGCCTTTTCCATATCTACTTTTAGAATAAAGGACCCTACCTTAGCGAACTTAGCCCAAGAGCATAATTCATTTAAAATCAGCGGCCCATCAAGTATGTTTCGGGAAGAAAGAAAACCTGATTGTTCTTCGGATACAACCAACTCCATGACACCCTTGATCCGGTTGGCGAGGACTTTTGAGATAATTTTGGAGATCGACCCCATGAGACTTATTGGTCTAAACTCACCGAATGCAATGGGATCGGGGCCTTTGGGTATCAAAGCAATAAATGAAGATGAACAGCCCCTCGAGATCGTCCCGTTGTGAAAAAAGGACTCCATCATTCGCATTACATCGTCCTTAAGCAGTAACCAGTAGTGCTTAATAAAGCCAAATGTGAACCCGTCCGGACCCGGGGCGCGATCGCACCCACACTCCCAGATGGCAGCTTTGACCTCCTCAATAGAAAATGGCGACACCAGCCGAGTAGCATGGTCAACAGGCACTTGTTTTAAGTATGAGCAAGTAAACTAGGGACGTACCAATTTAGGTTCTTGATATTTCCGAGCAAATGTTTTGATGGAAAGCCTTATAATGGAACCTATGAGATAGACGTTCATAATTTTATTGGATTTAATAACATCTCCACTAAACATACTAAATTAGATTTAAATGATATGTTTCTATAGATTTATCGACTTGGACACATAAACAAGAATAAAATAAAAAAACTCCAAACAAATGGAATATATTGGATTCCACCAGTAAAGAGTCTTTTGATATATGTGAATCGTGTTTAAGTGAAAAATTAATCGAAGTCTCTTTCTTGAATGTCGGTGAAAGAACTAAGGATACGTTAGGACTTATACATACTGATTTATGTGTGATCAGAAGTTGAGTCCCAATCAAAGATAAAGTTAAAAGGAGTTCCTAAATACCTTTAAGTAGATAGCTAGTGCTAAGAAGGATGTCGAACTACGAAGAGTTTGTGGTCGATGTTTAGGCTTAGATGATTAACGGGTTACTTATAAAAATGCTAGTATTATGAAGTTTACTATTTGTCTGTGTTTTTAAAAAGTTGTTTTTGAAGGATGAAACACAAGGTGATTCAAGATTGTAATCAATTGGCGATTGTAATTAACTTGATAATTATCAAAAACGTTTAACAAGAATAAGTTGTGAACAATAATTTGAATAAAGATCCCTCCCGGGTTTGAATTTATAAGCAATTAACGTGAACTCGTACACTAGGTATGAATTTGACATGAACAATAGATATCAAATGGATCGAATTTCAGAATTAGGCATCAACAATGGTCAACATGAATCTATGGACATAATGCTTTAGATTGAAATGACAGCAACGCATATAGTCCCCCTACATAACGTACTTTAGCTGAGGATGGGATCCAAGGTCTAGTTATTGACCTCAGCTCATCCAAGATCTCTAGACTCTTAGCCTGAACCAGAAGGGTTCTGCCCACCAAAGATGAAAGATGTGTTTTGTAGTCGAGATTAAGTTTAACGTTTATCAGACTCTCGGTATACCTCCATGCAGGCTTTTTCTGGTGTGTGTCTTCTGCTCTGGTTCCGCTGTTGAGGTTATCTTTCTTCCAGGGGTTAGGTTTTTGAGGTGGGATAGTGTTGAATGATTTTTTGCTATCCACATTTGAAGTTGGACCCCTTTTTTCTACTGGTCTTTGAGCTCCGGAACGTCTTTCTTCCCTTGCAAACCTGGATATGTTGGCATAGATCTTTTTACCGTTTACCTTGACTTGTATCACTTGTTGAATAAGCTTTTCGACGTCATCCACCGGGCTGAATCTCAGGAATCCGAAATCCCTTCCTCTGCTATCCTTTTTGGCAGGAACGTAGGCGTCCACCATATTTGAAAAACTTAAAAAAACTGTACCACAAATCTTGGCTTGTACATCCCCATGGTAGTCCTGAGATATAGAGAGTAGTGTCCTTCTCCTTTGTTCTAACAGGTCTTCTTGCCGATCTGTAACCTTGACCATTGTATCTTCCTTCTTGAACTAGTCTTCTTTCTCTCTCAATCCTCTCCCTAAGGTCGTTGAAGTCCGGTTGCTTGTTTTGTCTTCTGTCATCGAATCGTCCTCGCCTGTTCATCTTCCCTACGGCTTAGTCAAATGGCGAGTGAAAGTGATACAGAATATGACTTTAATACGTTTGATTTTATTGGAGGTTTAATATGGACACCCTCAACCTCTTTGACCTGTCCAAAAGATTTAAGTCTATATTAAAAGTATACATGAAAACAGTTTGACCTGATCTATAAGAATAAATGGTTGTAAATGAATCTACCTTTATCCAAGCATTTGTATCAGTTATTTCAATACTTTTCATGCCATTTAATAATTTGCAATTAAAAAGAACTCAACGCTTTTAGTTGCTCATAGCTGTAAGTTCTTATAATTAATCTAATAGAATCTCAATGTAACCACCAAAGTACCCATCAATTAGTAACCATCAAATCGATTAGTACAACTCAACAACACACTAACTAAAAACTCTAACACCATAGCTAACACAATCAGCCAAGCAATCAACAAATGAATAAAGCCACGAATTCACAACCAAACACACAGACAACATCATACCGACCTTTCTCAAACCTAACATTAACTAAAAAACAAACGGGCATTGAAGTTTTTGTATTCTACCCAAATGAAAAACCATCAAAAACATGACCAACATTACCACCATCTCAAAGACCACCAAGCACCAACAGAAGAGAAAACAAAAATAACAAACCAACAACAAAAATAAATAAATAAATAAAACATTACACCCATGGTAAAAAATTGCCTACCACATAACAAGAACTAAACAATGATGATGAAAAACACAAAAAAGACATACACATTGATGGTAACAATTAACAGAGGACATTAAACAACAACTAAACAACACAAACATTCCACAGCAACAGGAAACGACAACAAACAACATAACGGCACACACATGGCGTGCACATCACAACAACGCCAACAACCAGGTGGATGAGTCGAAGAGTCGCGCTACACATACATAAATACACATAAATTAGTTAAATAAAAAAATATTAAAGTAACCTTACCGTAGGTGGTGACTGTAAGTGATTCGGGGTAGCCGGAAATGAGTGTGGGTGACCGGAATTGCGTGGAGGTGGGCGGATGTGGGTGGGGGTGGGCGGAATTGGATTGTTGGACATATGGTATGTCCGATAGTAATTAAAGTCGAAGTCTATGTAACCCGACCCGGTACGATCCGAAGAGTTACACGTTGGTACACGAATCAGATAAGTTTACATTTAAGTGGTTTATTATTTGTGAAATAATAAATTGTTTGAACTGGAGGGACTTAATAGTAAAAGAGTTTATTATTAAAGGAGAATCCTAGTTGATTACTAAAAGGGGTTATGTGTAAGTTTTAGGGAATCCTAATTGATTACTAAAAGGGGTTATGTGTAAGTTTTATTGTTATAAATAAGGGATTAGGGATCAAACCCTAATCACAAGTTTTATAAAATAAAAACACACATACACCCACTCCTCTCCCTTGGTCGCCGCTACCACCACTCGGCCTCCTCCCTCCGCCGCCAAACAACCATCGCCGGTCACCCCTTCCTTCTGGTTGGTTCGTGCTCGGTTCGTGATACTTCCTACTAGCGAGGATTCGTTGTAACCCGCGTGTTGCAATCCCGGTGTAGTCGTCAAAGGTTGATTACTAAACCCCCTATGGTTGTGATTATTATTTATTTGTTTATACGCGTTTAACCGAGATCCTGATTGGGAATATTTTATTAATCGGATTAATAAAATTAACTAACAACATATATATATATATAAATCGGCTAATATTATATATTGTATATATAATCCGTTTTTGTTAAATATATCAACCGCTTCTGCTCCGTATACGATACCATGATTCCCAACAGTGGTATCAGAGCCACGGTTACGCGCGTATAGATGGTAAAAGTTGTAATTTTGATCTATGTTTTATTTGTCAAAATTTATTTTTTTATTTTGACAAAAGATCAAAAGCTTTTAGTTTTTCATGTTTGTGATGTGAATCGAGCCCTAGGTTTTTGACCCTTGTCATGGTTGTGTTTGTGATTGGTTTTATTTTATCTTTATCTTTTATTGATTTGTATTTTTATTACGGATATTGGATCCGGTGTAATAGATAGGGTTAGAATAGATTTGTTTTATTTTGTATTTCAAATTTATTTGTAATCCTACAAGTACAAGATCAAGATGAAGATAAAAGGACGAACAGGTTCCATGAAGATAGAGATCTCGGGTCAAGTGGGAGTTATCAAACAGTTTTGAAACCCTTTAGACTAGTTCGTTTCGTTTCTGGCTAAAACGAAACGGGCGACCTGTTAGGGGCTCGATTCGGTTATTTTATTTTATGTTTTGTGGTTGTGTTTTATTTATTGTAAATAATCGAGATAACCCAAAATAAATAAAATTTTTCACAATCATGACAACGGTTTTGTTAAAACAAGTTTTATAAAAACCGAAAAGCATATTTAATAAAAGGAGTTTTATTAACATTAAAACAAGTCCATTCGCGATAATACGACCAATGTAGTTTAAATAGGGTATTTAAAACTATACCGTGTCGAGTGTTGAAAGGAGTTTCAATTATCACGAATAATATAAAATTGGATTTTATAAACTATTGTGTGACTCACATCATGCTAACGAGTCATTCAAAATATTTATGGTAAATATTAAAATTAAATCCCAATTTTAATTGATGTTTTTATGCCACCCTTAACGAGTTAACACTTCTTCTAAATCGAACCCAGAAGTTAGTGCCGAACCCTGCTCTGGGCGTTGATCATGTAAGAAGGTAATCACCGCGTTTCCTGTGTAACATAGGCCGGTATTACAGTTAACAGTAAAGGACCAAACATCGCTTGTTTATCAAGTGGGCATAGTTGGGGTTAAACATACATCGCTCCTAGCGATAACCCCAAAATGGAGAGTTGTGTAGTGGACACAATTAACAATCGTTGTTTACCTACCTAATCATACCAGTGAACAGTGCTTAGCCAGTTCACTATGTATTGATGAATCGGGGTCTCATCCTATTTAATTTTGTTTTGGGTCATAATACAATTAGGATATTTAAAACATGAAATACTAATAAATTAATTTTGAACTTTGTAGATGTCAAATGAAAACAATTCCGCCTCCCAATTCTCTCTCAAGTCCATCTTAGAGAAGGACAAACTGAACCACTCCAACTTCATGGACTGGCACCGCAACTTGAAAATCGTTCTCAAGGCGGAGAACAAACTGTATGTTCTTGAAACGCCAATCCCTGATGAACCCATCAACCAACAAACTAATGCTTACAGAAACTATGCTAAGCACTTCGATGACTCTATGAAAGTCTCGTGTTTGATGTTGGCGTCCATGATCCCTGAACTTCAAAGGACCATGGATGACAAGATGGCATATGAGATGAATCAGCACCTGGTGGAAATGTTCCAACAGAAGGCTCGTCATGAGAGGTTTGATGTAATGCGATTACTCATAACCACTCGTATGCAAGAGGGTACATCAGTTAGCGCTCATGTGCTAAAGATGAAGGCTTATGTTGATCACTTAGCTCGTCTGGAATCTCCCTTGAGTGATGAGCTGGCTGGGGATATTATCCTCAACTCATTGCCCAAGTCATATGATCAGTTCACTATGAACTACAATATGAATGGTATGGAGAAGACACTTGCAGAGTTGCATCAGATGCTCAAAACTGCTGAGGTAAACATACCTAGCAAGACTGCACCAGTGCTAATGATCAGGGAGGGTCAAGTTAAGAAACCTAACACCAAGAAGAAAGGCAATCAGAGCAAAGGGAAGGGAAAGGGCAAAGTTGTTGCCAACAAGAATCCTCTGAAAGATGCCAAATGTTTTCATTGTGATGAAACTGGGCACTGGAAGAGAAACTGTGCTAAGTATTTAGCTGAACTGAAGCAAGCCAAAGCTTCTGGAGGAGAGTCCTCAGGTATATATGTTATTGAAATCTTTGCTTTTTCTAGCAAAACATGGGTGTTTGACACAGGATGTGGTTTCCACATTTGTAATGTTTTGCAGGGACTAAGAAAGGTTAGAAAGCTGAAACAGGGCGACTTGGAGGTCCATGTTGGCAATGGACAAAGAGTTGCTGTGAAGGCAATAGGAGAATATGTTCTTTTACTTCCTTCTGGTTTAGAACTTGTTTTGAACAATGTTTATTACATTCCTAGTGTGACTAGAAATATTGTTTCATTTTATGCTTTGCGTGGACAAGGTTTTAATTATCGTTTTAATGGTGAATTTATTTCTGCTTATTTTAACGATGTATTTTACTTTGATGCAAAACCCAACAATGGGATCTATGAGATAGAAATCCAAAACGATAACATATTATGCAATATCTCCCATAAACGTAATAAGTTGGACTTTAATGATACGTATATGTGGCATTGTAGACTTGGTCACATGAGTGAGAATCGTGTTAAACAACTCAAAAACGCAGGAATCTTAGATTCCAAGGGTTCAGAGTCGTTTGGAAAATGGAATCATGCTTGAGTGGGAAGTTAACAAAAGCACCTTTTTCAAATCTTGGAGAAAGAGCTAATGATCTGTTAGGACTTGTACATACAGATGTATGTGGTCCATTCAGAACAATGTCAAGACATGGAGAAAGATACTTTGTTACATTTACTGATGATTTCAGTAGATATGGTTATGTTTATCTTATGAAGCATAAACATGAAACTCTTGAAAAGTTCATGGAGTACCAGAACGAAGTAGAAAATCAGCTAAATAGAACTATTAAAATGCTTCGATCAGATCGAGGTGGTGAATATCTTAGTCAGGAATTCATCGACCATCTAAAGGACTGTGGAATAGTTTCACAGCTCACTCCACCTGGAACGCCACAACATAATGGTGTGTCTGAGCGGAGAAATCGAACTCTATTAGATATGATTCGATCAATGATGTGTCGAACAAACCTTCCAAAATCCTTTTGGAGTTATGCTTTGGAAACTGCCGCAAGACTTGTGAATATAGCTCCAACAAAGAAGGTTGATAAAACGCCTTATGAGATATGGCATGGAAAGAAACCTCATGCATCCTACCTTAAAGTCTGGGGATGTAATGCTTATGTCACTCTAGAATCTTCGGATAAACTAGACCCCAGAGGCGAAAAAGTGGTTTTCGTCGGATACGCTAAGAAGATTGGTTACCTGTTCTACCACCCCACAGAAAATAGGATTTTCACTAAACGTAGAGGCACTTTCTTAGAGGAAGAGCTTCTGGCGCGAGGGATTGGAGATAACCATGTGGATCTTGAAGAAATTCGAGAAACACAAGTGACTGAACCAGTTGTTCAGACAGAACCAGAAGTAACTGATCCAGTTGTTGAAGTTGAGCCTGAGAGGACTCAAGAAACAACAGAAACACCAAGTGTTCGAAAAAGTATTAGGGATCGTCGTGCACCTGTAAGGTATGACGATATCTTCATGATTGATGAAGCTGAGCCTGGTACTTACAAAGCTGCAATCTTGGATTCGGAATCCAAGAAATGGCAAGAAGCCATGAATGCAGAGATGCAATCCATGTATGATAACCAAGTCTGGGATTTGGTTGATCTTCCTGCCGAATGTCGGACTGTGGGAAACAAATGGATCTTCAAGAAGAAGACTGACATGGATGGAAATGTGCAAACCTACAAAGCAAGGCTTGTAGCGAAAGGTTTTACTCAGACTCAAGGAATTGATTATGAGGAAACTTTCTCGCCAGTAGCCATGCTTAAGTCTATTAGAATTCTACTTGCCCTTGCTGCATATTATGACTATGAGATATGGCAAATGGATGTCAAAACCGCGTTCCTTAATGGACATTTACTGGAAGATGTCTATATGGTTCAACCTGAAGGTTTTGTCGATCCAAAGAATCCTAATAAGGTGTGCAAACTGAATAAATCCATCTATGGATTAAAGCAAGCATCTCGCAGCTGGAATCTCCGTTTTGATCAGAAAATCAAAGAGTTTGGTTTTATCAAGAACGAAGATGAACCATGTGTTTACAAGAAATCTAGTGGGAGCTATATCACTTTTCTTATACTGTATGTAGATGACATACTGATCATTGGAAACAATATCCCTATGCTTAAAGATGTTAAGGCATGGTTGGGTAAATGTTTCGCAATGAAAGATCTTGGTGAAGCCGCTTATATTCTGGGAATAAAGATTTATAGAGATAGATCAAAGCGGTTGTTGGGTTTAAGTCAAAGTACATATATTGATAAGGTCATACGACGTTTCTCAATGCAAGACTCAAAAAGGGGGCTCTTGCCCATGGCACATGGAACCATTCTTAGTAGCAAACAGTGTGCAAACACTGAAGAAGAAAAGAAGAAAATGGAAAGAGTTCCATATGCTTCTGCTATTGGTTCCATCATGTATGCCATGTTGTGTACTAGACCTGATGTCTCGTATGCTCTTAGCATGACGAGTAGATATCAACAGAATCCGGGAGAGAGTCACTGGGCTGCAGTGAAGAACATTCTTAAGTACTTGAGAAGGACTAAGGATATGTTCTTAATATATGGAGGACTGGATGAGGAGCTGTCAGTTAAGTGTTATACTGATGCAAGCTTCCAGACTGATCGTGATGATTCAAAATCACAAACGGGATATGTTTTCATTCTGAATGGTGGGGCTATTACTTGGAAGAGCTATAAGCAAAGTGTGGTTGCCCAATCCACCTGTGAATCAGAATACAATGCTGCATCGGATGCTGCAAAGGAGGCTGCCTGGATGAAGAAGTTCATTACTGATCTCGATGTTGTGCCTAGCATAAAGAAACCAATCGAGATATTGTGTGACAACACTGGTGCCATTGCTCTTGCAAAGGAACCAAGGTCACATCAGACCACAAGGCATATACTCAGGAAATTTCACTATATTAGAGAGATAGTAGAACGTGGAGACATCGTGATAAACAAGGTTCATACAGATCTAAATTTGGCTGACCCCTTTACTAAGCCTTTACCTCAAGCTAAACATGAGGAGCATGCTGGAAAGATAGGGCTTAGAGTTGCTAGACAGTGGGCATGATCTGTAGTTAGTATTGGTGTTTTATTTTGAACTATAACAGTTATATTGAATGTTTATTTGATTTAATGAGTTAAATGCAAATTTAAATATTTATCAACTGTGTTCATTTTTTTATGTTTAAATCCTTGAATAAGAGTATTCTAAAAGTCCGTAGTCGATCAAATTACATGGGAATGAATTTGAATGTAAGACTATTGTGAATTGAAATGATTGTATTCATGAGATGAATAGCTCAAATGTTTGAGAATCACAATTCACAAATATCATTAGAGAATGATATTGGATGTAACTCGTTTCAAAACGATCTCCATGGATCTGTGTCATGAGATGTTTTGATATTGATATGTTCAATCTGTCCTTTTTCTTAAGGCACATATTAAACTACATTGATCAAGGACTATCTTTGATGTTATCTAACGCTGTCCTGAAACATGGGTAGTAATCCGGGTAGCATTGGGAGAAATCCAAGATTAAGTGGGAGTTATATGACGCTGATGGAATTCTGTACTTCTATAGGATTAGAAGCTTAGACATTCTGGCGCCCTCGTAAACTCAAACTGGTGTAAACGCGTGGCCACGCTCGGACTAATGTAGTCCGTTAGACCATTTTGAATTAAAGACGAGAATAGAGAATGGTTGATCAATATAAGAATGAATGATCCATGTCTTATGATCAACATATGTTTATACAGAAGGGACCTATTGATAGAATTATCAGGGCTATAGTATTTGGTTAAGTAAAGCGTTACTTGAACTCAAAGAACTAGTTGACGACTGTAAAGTGTCATACTGTGTTGGGTGCAGTGCGATGCAGCTAGGCGTCCAACTCTGCACACATTGACTCATTTAATTAAAATCGTCCAAGTGGGAGATTGTTGGACATATGGTATGTCCGATAGTAATTAAAGTCGAAGTCTATGTAACCCGACCCGGTACGATCCGAAGAGTTACACGTTGGTACACGAATCAGATAAGTTTACATTTAAGTGGTTTATTATTTGTGAAATAATAAATTGTTTGAACTGGAGGGACTTAATAGTAAAAGAGTTTATTATTAAAGGAGAATCCTAGTTGATTACTAAAAGGGGTTATGTGTAAGTTTTAGGGAATCCTAATTGATTACTAAAAGGGGTTATGTGTAAGTTTTATTGTTATAAATAAGGGATTAGGGATCAAACCCTAATCACAAGTTTTATAAAATAAAAACACACATACACCCACTCCTCTCCCTTGGTCGCCGCTACCACCACTCGGCCTCCTCCTTCCGCCGCCAAACAACCACCGCCGGTCACCCCTTCCTTCTGGTTGGTTCGTGCTCGGTTCGTGATACTTCCTACTAGCGAGGATTCGTTGTAACCCGCGTGTTGCAATCCCGGTGTAGTCGTCAAAGGTTGATTACTAAACCCCCTATGGTTGTGATTATTATTTATTTGTTTATACGCGTTTAACCGAGATCCTGATTGGGAATATTTTATTAATCGGATTAATAAAATTAACTAACAACATATATATATATATATAAATCGGCTATTATTATATATTGTATATATAATCCGTTTTTGTTAAATATATCAACCGCTTCCGCTCCGTATACGATACCATGATTCCCAACAGGTGGGTGGGTTGGTTTCGGGTCGTGGTGGGTGTTTGGGTGGTGGTGGTTGTTTGGGTGGTGATGGTGCCGAAAATAAGGTGGGTGCGCTGGAAATTAGGGTGGGGAGCCATATTTTGGGGACAATAGCGAACTGAGGAAGAGTATGAAGGAAACCTAGTGAAATAATTGAAGGAGAAAAGGGCAAGAAGGAGGGAAATAGGCCGCCATATTTTTGGGAAAATAGCGAACTGAGGAAGAGAGTATGAAGGAAACCTAGTGAAAAAATTGAAGAAGAAAAGGGCAAGAAGGAGGGAAATAGGCCGCCATGGGACAATAGCGACGACTTGTCGCTAAAAGGTCGTTGCTATTGCCCGCGTAAGACAAAACTCCCAACATTCGATCTCTGTCTAATCAACGGTCATAAATTAAAGTCTGACTTGTACCCGGATTGGAAGCATTAGCGACGACGTCGTCGCTAAAAACGTCGTCGCTATTGCTACAATTTCTTGTACCGAGAGGTAAAGGCTTCCCTAGCCTTTTCCCCATTTTCTTCTCCCCCCACTAGTTTTTAACGGCCATAAATTTTTCATATGATAATATTTTTCTAAAAACACAAAATATATCATAAATCTATGTAGATATGTTGATTTATACGAGTTTTTAAATTTTTTCGAAGATTGGAAGGACATTGACGAGGAAGAGGACTGGGAGGAGGTTTTGCCCTATGTGTCACTATACGTGCCATGAGCTTTTGTCATGACCTTGTTTCGCCTATATAATAATGCCGGTTTTACCTAATTTTTAAATTAAGTTTCACCCAGGAAGGTTTTCTAGACGTCGAACAGATGAAGCGTATATGTGATGGTGTAATCGTATTGATTGTCGTAGGGTAACAAGAGGGTATTTGTATACAAGATACTGTTGCACAATCTACTTCCATCGATTGAGCTTGTGTGTATTAGTAATGCAAAACAATCACCAAAACCTGTCTTTGTCACCACTCACTATTACTAGCCCTTCCATCATGTTAGGATGTCCTATAACCCAACATTGACTTAACTTCATCATCAATAAAGGTCCTTAAATCTTGAACACAACAAATAAACAAATTATACACCAGAATGTCATAGGGAAAATGAATTGGTGTTTTACAATGAAATACTATATATAAATGGGGATACTTAACTAGCAGGGCCAGTCCCGAGCATTGGCCGGGTGGTCACCGGCTCAGGGCCCGAACGTTTTTTAAAAATATACACGTATATATATATATATTAAATTCTATATTTAGGATATATATTTGTGTGTTTATAAATTAATGTATAGGTCTCAAGTTCAATCCTTGTCTCTAAAACCATATTCATTTTTTTTAATTTATTCCTCTTTACAAAATTTTGGGGCCAAACTTTTTTTTTTTTGCCCGAGACCCAAAATTTTTTAGTGTTCTCATAGACAGCCCTGTTAACCAGCAAATCAAGCCGACTTTAACTCGGGCTCAGGCTCGGGCTTGATGATAAAAGATCCAACTTAACTCGGCTTGTTTGCTTTAGACTAGAGGGAGTGGAGGGGCGGGAAAGAGGGGGTGAAGCGCCATGTGGCACTTGTAGGACCCATGTGGGGGGAAAAAATTGTGGGGAGTGGAAGGGGGGGAAAGGGGGGTGAAAGAATAATATTATATTGTTTTAAAGTTAAATAAAAAAAAAGAAAAAAAAACACCCAACCAAAAACTGCCACGTCACCCACCCAAACCCCCCACCGCCCGGCTTTCCCCCACCGCCCCCCCCCCCTCCCCGCCCTCCTCTTCCCGCCCCACGGGACGGTGTTCCCGCCCGGGAAACTATTGCCGCCCCCCTTTTGCCGCCCCACTCCCTTGAGTCTTAACAAGTTGAAAATATGATATTGAGATTTGCTTGTAAAAAACTAGAGCTAGTTTATTTAGTTTATTGTTTATTTTATTTTATTTTTACTTCAAATTTTAATGAACTGTATGATTTTTTTTACATGAATACTAAATTTATAAATAAATTCAAAACAAGAAATCCAACGAGCTTAGTTTATATAAATCTCATGCATAGAAAGATTTACTATTTAGGTTATAACTTACTAGATTATGCCCCAGGAACGTCCCGGGGTTGAAAAATCTAATATGACATATTAATTTTACATTTGAAATAGAATGATGCGCTTTACAGTTACATGCATAAAAGCTTCGGATAGCAGCTAACCTAAAACAATTAAAAATATATCTCCAATGTTAACGCCTAACCTTAAACAATGTATGACTCTAATATTAATATCTAACATAAAACAATGTATAACTCCAATGCTAACGCATGTTGAAAATAGAATTCATATTTACTGATTTGAACATTATTAGTGACTTGCCTATACATGATTAATGATTTACCTGAACGCTTTGTGTTTTTTTTCCTGTTTTAACAAAACCCGACAAAAAACAGTCGTTTTTTTCTCCGTTTTTTATATAACACTATGGTACTCGTTGGAAAGATAATAAAACGTTCGTTAATTTGGTGTAATTTTTTTCTTTAAAAAATCTCGTATATGAAAGATATTAACGTTTAAAAATTATGGGAGGAAACATAAGAGAGAAAAATCTAATTTTTGTTTTTAAATTATTTTTTTCCTAAAATATTTCAATGCCACATGAGATGACACATGTCACACTCAATGAAAAGAATGTCTCCTTGAGTGACATGTCATTAAAATGACTTTCTTTTATTATATGTATAGATTAACAATATAATTTGGGTTAAATTAACCAAGCAAGCAATCTTAAATTGGCTTGAATGAACTGACTTCGACCATGGTTTTTTCGAGTAAGTTTGAGGAGGGCTATCTGCGAGCTTCTTAATAGATCTGACATGATGCTTTTAATACAAAAGTAAAGAATACAAATGTAACTACAAGTAGAGGCATATGCCTCTTAGACCGGAGGTCTAAGGTTCAATCTTTAGAAAGGGTGTTTTAATATATAAAAACTGCAAACCTTTCCAATATACAAATCATTATTGTTGGTGACCTTCCGAATAGTACATTCCCACAAATTGAAATCCAAACTATTTTATCAACAATAGTTGTAGAAAGGATACGATGGTATCCAATACCAATTATTCTATGATTATTAAAAGTGTACACCCTTCCAAACATACCACATGTCATTGATCATCAAGGTTCCATAACCCTCATGTCCTCAATTTAACCTGCCAATACCAAATCCAATTATTTATTTGAAATTTTGATAAGAAATAGATATATTGGTCTGACCATTAGTGATATCAATCAGTACCTGCAGTAGCGGTGGTAGTGGTAGTGGCAACGACATTGGTGGTGGTGGTTGATGAAGATGGTTTATCACTTGAAGGGATGACAACCCCGGGCCATGAACGACACATACAATGCTTACCCTTCTCTATGCTAGCATAGAGTGTTTTAAGATGTTCGCCACACCCTCCCCAACCATATTTTCCACATGTCTTGCAAGCAACCCTGTAACACATTGTTACGTAAATATGATGTATGATGTTGCTTGTAGCCCACTCTAAACCATTAACCACTTTTATAGAAGATAAGAGGATACAAATACTTTGTTTGCATCGACAACAAGGTGCCTAGTAAATGGTGATTATGTACATGATTTGTTGTACATTGTTGTTATAATAAGATGCCTAGGAAACCAATGATTGTACATAAGACTGCACGAACAAGAGAAGTAAGAAGAGTACAAGTGAATATCAAAGTAATATAAACAAGTACTGAAACGATAATTCCTTGATATGGAGTTTATCTAATTAAGAATTAGTAAATGTCTACTTGTACCGCCAGGACAAAGAAAAAAAACGTACAGAAAAATTAAGGCCAAACATAAGAAGGGCATAACTTGATTTACGAGTGGAGACTCATGAGCAGTAGACGAAAAGGCTCAGTTGGATCATGTGGCAAACTACCACTCAACTATCGGACCTGATTCTCTCATTTAGAGCTCAAGTTTCAACACCGAAGATTTCCCAATTTACCAATTTCTAATTTATGTTTTTAGTGTAAAAACATGTAAATCATTGTTTGTCTGGATTTACGTGTCTATTTATGTCTTTGATCTCACAACCTTTTTTTTAACGACAAATTTCTCCTTCTTATACGACTTGAATCTATGATCTTTCTAATTTACGTTTTCTTAGATGCTTTGCTTCTCCCATTTATGTTAGATTTCAATTTTGAATAGGGATAATTATTAATATTTGGAAATATCTGCCAAAATTAAAATATTCTATATGGAACTTTTTTTCATCTATATATATATATATATATATATATATATATATATATATATATATACATCTAATAAAACAAAGTCCATGAGGACACTTGGCACTCCCTCATTTCACCTCAATTCCTCTCTCTTCCCATATTGTGCCATGTGTCATTCTCTTGTAATTTATAAAATTTTTCTTTTTTAAAAAATAAAAATTAGACTAAAAATACATAAATATGGTCAAAATTGGTGAGTTAATACTTTCCTAAAATCAATAACCTACCCAATCAATACCCTAAATCAAAAACACATACGTTTCTCTTTCTTCCCTCATTCATCCCTCTTCACCGCTCTCTCCTCTCATTCTGCGATTGGCGATTTCTTTATCAAACCACACCAGACGATCTCCTTCAAGGTAAGGATTGTTTGTTTCTTTTTCATACGATTAGTGTTACATATTGTTGTTTCTTATAATTATTTCAGAATTAATCGGTTGTTTTATGTTTCTCTGTTTTTTTGTGTGTTTTCATCGGCTGTTGCAACACCGTCCGTCGGCAATGATTCATCTTCATCGTATGTCTCATTCAAGGTAACCTATTTTTTTTGTATTGTTGATTGGTTTTAAATAATTCTTCAGATTTGGGTGTTTAGGGTTCATGTTTGTTATTTGTCTACTGACATGATTGATTCTAATATTAACCTGTTTTTTATGTATTTTTGATTATAATATCATGTTTGTTATTTGTCTACTGACAGATTTGGGGGTTTAGGGTTCATGTATAGATTGTTAGATAGTCTTTAGATTTAGGGTATTATGTTTGTTTCTAATTAGGTTTACTTTTTTAGATTTCGGTTTAGGGTTTCATTGATGTTTTAAGAAATATTTGAATGGTTTCTTATGATTTAGGTTTCCATAAGTGGTTTATATTTTAGGTATCGTTTTAGGTGTTTATAGGGTTCAGATGATGATATAATGTTTGATTAATTTTTAAGAAATCTACTCATCAGTAGCACTGATTTAGTTCTGTATTTAAGAAAATGTTTATGGTTTCGATTTACGGTTCAATTGATGTTTTAAGAAACCAACTGATGAGTATATCTGATTTAGGTTTCTATTAGAGGTTTATGTTTTAGGTATTGATTTATTAGGTTTCAGGCTTCAACTGATGTTATAAGGTTTGAATCATTGTTCTTTAGTTTTCGTTTATTATTATTCAGAATGATTATGGGTTGATGTTTAGGTTTTCATTGATGTATTAACAAAAATTTGAATGGTTTCTTATGATTTAGGTTTCGATTAGTGGTTTATGTTTTAGGTATCGTTTTAGGTGTTTATAGGGTTCAAATGATGTTACTTATACTTGATGCTGATGGGAAAGTGATGACTAAAACAAAGAATGTAGTTTATAAGGAAATTTTCAGCGATATTTGAATAACTGTGTATTCGTTGCTTTTAAATTTTAATAAAATTTGTCTACTTTATTTTTCTTATACGTTATACTACTCCAAATAATCGTACGTTGGTGAACTGCGTGTCAACGCGGGCAAATATCTAGTATATAATAAAGGAAAGCAATTTTAATGACATGGCACTCAAGAAAGCATTCTCCTTCTTGAGTGTGCCATGTGTCATGCCATGTGGCAAATTAAAAAAAAAACAAATAATAATATAAAACCTAATCTACTAAAATTAAATTGAGTTATTTTACGAAAAAAGAATTTAAAAACAAATTTAAATTTTTCTCTCTTATGTTTTCTCCCATAATTTTTAAACGTTAATATCTCTTATATACGAGATTTTTTAAAGAAAAAAATTACACCAAATTAACGAACGTTTTATTATCTTTCCAACGAGTACCATAGTGCTATATAAAAAACGGAGAAAAAAACGACTATTTTTTATGGGGTTTCGTTCATAGAGGAAAAAAACAAAGTGTTCAGGTTATTCATTAATCATGTTTTTTTAAATCAGGTTCTTATCTACGATGTTGAAATTAAGGCCAATCGCCATGCTTTCATTGGAATTTTACTCTTCTAAAGATGCTGTATACTTCATCAAGAGAAGCTAGGAGAAAGAATTGCGCAACACTGCAACACATAGTGTCACCTTATAGCAAGGTTATTTTTTTATTTATTTCATTACAAGAGTAATAATATTATGATTACTATTAGTATTATTATAATTTTTATATTTTTCAACCCGGGACGCTCCCGGGATAAAATCTAGTTCAATAATATATCATTGGTATTTTCCTTATGTACGTCAGTCCTGAATTGTACTTCATGTACATAAAGTAATTTCATAAATCTTTCGGGCTTAATGAAACCCTATATTATATCCCGGGAGCGTTCCGGGTTGAGAAATCTAATTTGAAATATCAATTTTACATCTGAAATAATAAATCTTTCGGGCTTAATGAAACCCTATATTATATCCCGGGAGCGTTCCGGGTTGAGAAATCTAATTTGAAATATCAATTTTACATCTGAAATAGACTGATGCGTTTTACAGTTACATGCAGGAAAGCTTCGGGTAGCACTTAACCTAAAACAATTAACAATGTATCTTCAATGTTAGTGTATAACCTTAAACAATGTATAACTCTAATATTAAAACCTAACCTAAAACAATGTACAACTCTAATGCTAACACATGTTGTAAATAAAATTCATATTTACTGATTTGAACATAACTAATGACTTGCCTATACATGATTAATGAATAACCTAAACACTTTGTGTTTTTTTCCTGTACGAACAAAACCACACAAAAAATAGTCGTTTTTTTCTCCGTTTTTTAAATAGCACTATGGTACCCGTTGGAAAGATAATAAAACGCTCGTTAATATGGTGTAATTTTATTCTTTAAAAAATCTCGTATATAAAAGATATTAACGTTTAAAAGTTATTGGAGGAAACATTATAGATAAAAATCTAATTTTGTTTTTAAATTTTAAATTATTATTTTCCTAAAATAAAGCCCTTGTCACATGGGATGGCACATGGCACACTTAATGAAGAGAATACCCTCTATGAGTGCCATGTAATTAAAATGGCTTTGGTTTATTATATGTATAGATAGATGTTATGATTGTATGTTGAATAGAGATCAAAGTCAAGTTCTCCGATATTTGATGGGTTAGCCATTGTATAAAAACTAATTTTTATAGTTCGGTTTCGGTCACCGATTTTCTCATAACAGAATAACCAAACTTATATGTTAATTAACCATAAACACATCTTAACCAAACCAAACCGAACCGAACAGAAATGAATTGCATTAAGACTCTTTTGTTTATTTACAACCGATCAATTTCCATTTCTTTTGAAATGCCATGATTCCTTTTAAATCCTCCTTTTAATTTTCACCTAACAACATTGCCTAATAAGCTGTTGGCTGAAGGGGAACTTTGTTCACTTAACTTTACATCCTGCACAAAAACAGTTGAACCATCTTTCTTCTCTTCTGATCTCCTTAAACAATCAGGTCTAACATGAGCAACACCAAACCTCCAGCTGCGAATTGCGGCCACATTCTTTCGTATGGACTCACCTATCGATTTCTCACTACCGTTACGCGCTGATGAAGAAACCGATGCAACCGATGAGGCTTCTAAGGTTACATTATCATCACCCGTGTTCAACCCGCTGAGTCTAACTTGTTCCAGCTCATTCGCTACTTCTTCCATCGATGGTCTCATGTCTCCATGATACGCCAAGCATCTAAATGCCAACTCAGCTACCTTGTGAATTGACGTAAGCGTCCACGCATCGCGATTCGGTTCTAAAAACGGGTCTATAAGGTCATCCACACACCCTTTCCCAATCTTGTCTATGGCTAGGGCAGCCAAGTTTATTTCACTATGATGGCGCGAAAAGTCAACAACCTTTAAAGCGGTTATTATCTCCACAAGAACCACCCCGAAGCTATAAACATCACTTTTGTCAGACAGATGGAAGTTTTGATGGTATTGTGGGTCCACATACCCCGGTGTCCCTTGCGGGGCGGTTGATATATGCGAATCATCTAACAATCCAAGTCTCGAAAGACCAAAATCCGCGACTTTTGAGTTATAGTTATGATCTAAAAGTATGTTACTAGACTTGACATCTCTATGGTATATGGGTGGGTTCATCGAGTGTAAATGAGCGATAGCTTGTGCGGTTTCTAATGCAACCGAGAGCCTTACGGTCCATGGAAGACCCGTTTTTCTTTCTCGTTGTAGATGTTGTGAAAGTGTTCCGTTTGGCATGAACTCATAAACGAGAATCTGTTCGCCTTGTTCGATGCAACAGCCCAAAAGGCGAACAAGGTTAGGGTGGTTAACTGTTGAGATAAGTTTGATCTCGTTCATTACTTGATTGTGTCCTTTTTCATTTGTGTCTTGGTGTCGAATCTTCTTGACAGCAACCCAGTCATTGCTGCCTAGCTTTCCAGCATAGACAGTGCCATATGCACCTACACCTAATTGTTGCTTTTCGGAGAACGAGTTGGTGGCTCTCTCGAGCTCTTTGTAGTGGTAAAACGGGACATTAAAGCTGCTTCTGGCTTCGGCAAGTTGGCGTTTTGCGAGTTGTTGGCTTCTGATCGAAGCTGCTCGTTTTCTATGGCAGTAGCAAACGAGTGCCATGGTTGAGATCAACATAGCTCCGGCAAAGATTCCTGAGAAGTGTTGTTGTTTGTATCGTTTATAAGTTGATAGTATGATGATAAAATGGAGTGTATGCATAGTTGTAAAGGTTACCTCCAATAAGCAGGCCTACTCTTGCTCCAAAATTCTTAACTGTTGCAAGTTAGTTAGATCAGTAAAGAGAGGGCAGTCTTATAAAAACATAGATTGTTTTAATGTGTGTTTAGGATTGCTACCTTACTAGTGTTATTAATTTGAAATGAACATCTTTAACCTACTTATATCAGTTGCAAATAAACATAAACTACTTTAAAATTTTAGGCGAATCTCGCATCGTTCCCCTACGTAATAGTCTAATAGATTTCAAATATCCGCAATGTGTTTGGCACTTTGGCTATCGAGAGGGAGTGTGAAATTTGTAGCGATATCAATTCGAAGATCTAAAGTCAAAGGACTAAATGAGTAAAATAATAATTAAGCTTGTTTAATTATTGTTTGAATTATCTATTAGTATTAGGTTTGAGTTATGTTTCCTATTGTTTTGATAATTGTCGTTTAGTGTTATGGTTTTATTTGGATTAGAAAAGCTACTCTATATAAACTCTTAATTCCTATGTTTATTTTTATCCTGCAATCAATAAAACTTTTATACGTTGTTCTCTATTGATACTCCACATGTAACACTCTCAAGCCTCTAGTTTCCCCACTCGGGCAACTATTTAATCATCACACAGATTAGATGTTGCACATGATATAAAGCCACGTATTCATATTTCATTTCCGATGGTGGATTAATTTCGTGGAGAATGATGAGCCATTAAGAGTGTGGTTGTAATAACTTTGGTAAATCTTGCATCGCTCATGTTACATGAATGATTTTCTACCGCTACCAAAATCGTGGTACACCTCGACTGGTTTCTCTCGCCTATGAGTGATTCAGGGACGTTTTCATGGGATGGTATAGATATGTATGAGCTTTGTCTTATAGGTTTATATTTCTTACGCTTTAGTTGGAATTGGCCTGCAATTTCTAATGTTGCCACTTCTTTTGCTATTTGTAGCTTTCTATTTTTATATTTCTAGTTCAATTTATTTGTCCGTTGTTTGTTATCGAGTCGGGGGTATTTAGAAGCAATCTTTCAACCCACAAGAATAAAGTAAGGTAACGTTTGTCCACGTCTCATCATTTCCACACCCTATCAATAATATTGCTATATGTGGAATATGCTAGTTAAGGTTATTGTTTTTGTTCTATGATTAGGCTAATAATTAAGATCATACCCTATAGAGCCAAATTGCAACTTGCCGATCAAAAAAAAAAATGAAGACGGTTGCCCTTAGGGAAAAAAATAAATAAATAAAATACACCTTAGCACATGAAGGAGTTTTAGTCTTTCGATATTTTAATTCCTACTCATTCCAAGATGACGACTTTTATCCATTATAACCCAACATTGCTGACCAAGCAATAAAGTTGACATTGAACAATAATAATAGTATTTAATGGAGGAATCATATGTTTTTATTAATTACTTTGACTTTCTAGAAATTAAGTATCCAAATATACAATGATTTCTTCTTCTAAAAGAATCAATAAATTATATACCATATGCACCAAAAATACATTTTATTCTTATTTTTTAACTTCAAATCAACGAAGAATAAAAAGTAAATAAAACATGTGAATAAACATTTGCAATACAAAATAGTCACTCGTTTTCCTTTCTAAAACGTTATCGACAAAGAAAACCAATAATACCGAGACGCGTAACAACATTATTATTATTATTTTATATAACAATTATGAACCTTAGCAATAGTAACATTGATAAACGCGAGATAAAAAACATTTCGTTTCGAAATAATTACGAAAATGTCATCGCAGTAATTTTATTAATAAAACCAAAATAAAAAACCTTTAGTTTCCATGTAATTACGAAAATGTCATTGCTTTACTTTTATTTGTAACACCTCTTTTTCAAGCGGTTTAGGCGCTTTGCTCGGTGCAACGCGCACCGACGTACCGACGGAACAATACGACTCTCTACGTTGTGTTATCCGATTAACACACCCTTGCAATACCGTTGATGTAACTCCACAGTTAGTCGGAAAAATCTGTAGCTTTTCACGAATCGGCGCCGGTTATGTTTCTACGCCGCGCTTAACGCGGCGCATACCGGTGCCGTTTGTGTGCTGGCATTGGCAATGCCACCGCCGCGAAGCGGCTGGGATTTTTACTAGTTAACAACAAATGTCGCAATAGTATGGTTAAGTGTTTCACAAAATTGGTGTCAACCCTAAGGGCCTGTTTAGTAGCCTCTTAATGAGGCTTTGAACCATTCAGCTCTGAATGGTTTAGCATTCAGACTGTTTGTTTCAATCCAAAAAAAAGCTCTGAATGGAATGGTTAAGAGCTGAACTATTCACACTTGGTGCATAGCTGAACCATTCAGTACTTAATCATTTAGGGTCTCTTAACTATTCAGACATCTTAATGATTCAACACTTAATCAACCAAAACAACCCCTTAGTACTACGTGTACATATCAATTATTTATTAACTTTTCTTTTATTAAATTTTTTGTAACGTTACATTGATAAATTATAGAAGACTAATAACATCTATTTTATTAACAAAATTTAAAGTGATTTCCCATAAAAACAAATAAAAAAATATTTTTACCACAATATAATAACCTAAAGTTGAATATGAGACACTAACCTCTCCGGCAACCATCTCCGGCAACGAATCCATCTCCAACGAACCCTTCATTACAGTAGCACCGATACCCAACCCTCCGATTCTCGACCAACACATCGCGGCAAACCGCGTTATCATCGCAACCACATTCGCCACGAACCCACCAACCTAGCTCAAGCAACTGAAACTCCATTGTCACCGGCATACTCCCTGACCTATTTTCGACTGTATCGACCATAAAAGACGAGAACAAAAACCGACAACCTGCGGCTTCTAATCTTTTTAAATCTATAAAATCTTTACCCCTTGAATTATCTTCCATGTAACAATTCATGATGTTACTTCTATTAGAATTTTCACACGGTTTTAAATTGAATCGGTTCTCGATTCCAATGCTCGAAAACATGCAGTCGTTTAATGATGAGCTGCAGTTTTCGAGCAGCAACGCATTTCGCGATGTGATCGCGAAGTTTGCGTTGTTAAATAAGTGGTTATGTTCAAACTCGCGTTGGCAGTTTGCTGGGAAATTAATCATGATGTGATCAGTAGTAATATTTTGAACGTCGTATGTTATGACGTTTATTTGTCCGTCGGCTGTGCAATTTAAGGGGATTGCACAGCCGGCGGAGAAACCAAACGGGTAGGGGACTGAGATTTTACTATGTCCGTCTGAACAAACGCGGGTGCAGTTTGTTTGGACGGACGTAGGGGCTGGGGATGTGGTTGTTATGATAAAGGAAAAGAAGAGGAGATGGAGGATCATGTTTTGTGTGTTATTAAAGGGGTGTGAGCATGTAGTTGATATTGGTGAACACTTTATGATTCTTCCATGAATAGAGAGATGTGATGATTTCTCCTAGAGGAGAGAGATGGTGGCAAATTGGCATTTAAGTAAGGAGATTTGACTTTTTGTTGAGGTTTAAATTCAATTCAAAATTAAAAAAGGGAAGTCATTTATTTATACATATAATAAACCAAAGCCATTTTAATAATATGGCATTTAAAGAGGAATTTTCCTCTTTTAGTGTGTCATGTGTCATCCCATGTGGTATTGAGATATTTTAGGAAAAAAATATTTAAAAATAAAATTTGATTTTTCTCTCTTATGTTTCCTCCCATAACTTTTAAACGTTAATATCTTTTTGTATAAGAGATTTTTTAAAGAAAAAAATTACACCAAATTAACGAGGGTTTTATTATCTTTCCAACGAATACCATAGTGCTATATATAAAAAACGGAGAAAAAAAAACGACTATTTTTTGTGGGGTTTTGTTCAGAGTTATATATTGTTTTAGGTTAGATATTAATATTAGAGGTATACATTGTATAAGGTTAGGCGTTAACATTGGAGATACATTTTTAATTGTTTTAGGTTAGATGTTACTCGAAGCTTTCTTCCATGTAATTGTAAAGCGAATCATTCTATTTCATATGTAAAATTAATATGTCATATTAGATTTCTCAACTCCGGGACGTTCCCGGGGTATAATCTAGTTGTAAATAAACCTAAAAAAAAAAACTAATCGTGGACACTTGAACAAATGTATTATCTTTTTTAGTTTCGCTTGTTTTTGAACATGGGTGTTCAAAGAATCGAATAACGAATGTTTGAATTATTCGAATCGAATTTCTTGAATTTTTAATATTTTTCCCTGAATTTGTATTCGATTCGTATACGCTTAAAATTCAATTTATTCGATTCGTATTCGATTCGAATAAGAAACTCGAATTCGAATAAATTCGATTTAGTTTAAATTCACCATAAATAATAAATTGTTTTACTTTTAGTTTTAAAACTAATACAAACTCATTACTTTTAACATATAAAATACAAATCTACAAAATTGATAAACAACAATATGTCAAATACGGGAATAGTAAAAATAGTAGAGAGTACAGTTTATTAGAATTTTCTGATGTATAAGGTAAAAATGTAAAATATAGTTATGGTAAAAGTTGTAGAGACTATCAGTTCTTAAAGTTTGACCAAAATTTAAAAGTTTTTTTTCAATGTGTATATTTGTGTATATAGTAATGTGTACATGTGTATATATATTTAAAAAATATACATGTATAGTTTTTATTTGATTTACTGGACTCGAATTCGAATTGAATCGAATTCGAATTCTTAATAATCGAATCGAATTCTTGGTAATCAAATCAAACTAAGTCGAATTTTGAATTTTTCGAATTCGAATCGAATTCTGAACACCCCTAGTTTTGAAAAGGGTCGTATTATACCCTACCCGTATTGGTTAACACGGATCGCATACCGTATTTCGCTTTCTAATACTAGACAACAACCGACAAAACCTATAATTATTACTGGAGATATACACTTCGTATTGGTCTCTCTCATACATGCCTTGTAGCCTATAATGAGCATATAGCCACCTATATGCCTCGTATTGATCTATAGTAATCATATAGCCCACATATATGCCTCATATTGACCTATACTGGGCGTATTGTAGGGTTTTTTTTTTAAATAAGCTTTTTTATACAAAAAAAAATTGTTTTAACAAAGTTCGTAAAAATTAATGTAATTTTTAAATAAAAAAATTGTTACATTAACATGTTTTATGAGCCACTATTAAAAAATTATCGTGTATCATAGGTGTACATAGGTCTCATTATATATGCATGTAGGTGTAATATAGCTATAGTATATATGTATCGTATAATATAACTATAGATGTAATATAGGCCCCATATAGACATACAGGTATAGTAAAGGTATAACATAGGTATCGTATAATATAGTATAGTACTGTATCGTATCGTGTCGTATTTTATTGTATCGTGTCGTACAACCTAGCAAAGATGTAGTATTATATCTAACTAGGTGTTTATCTAGCCGCGCGTTGCGGCGGCGTCAATTCGATTTACAAAATAAGAAATTATGCAATGTTTCTAATATGTGTATTTATATTTAAAGAAAATGATGGTCAAAACAGAAATGAGCTATAGACGCAATTGGTTGTTTTGCATTACAATTAACCCCATATTACAGAATTTCCGTCACATGTTTTGCAGGATTAATGTTTACATAGTTCGATACTAAACTATAAGTGTTGTTCCATCAAAAGGTCTCGACATGTGAAGCGTGCACAAAAATTGTTCCATCTAATACTGTTGATTTTGTGCTTTACTTGGTTGTGTCTCCATGCCTTCCTTTCTTCGATGGTGGAGTTTCGGAAGCTGCATTTAAAAGTGTGTTTGAGTGTAGATGCTATGCAAGTGAAATGATATTGTTGAGTTGGAATCGACATACCTTCTGGCTGGAACAATGGTCGTTTAGCGGAGCTTTATGCGTGGGCCTTGTTGTTTTTGGGATTGTTGATGGTGCTGCACCGCTAAGAGGTGGTCGTTTTTTGATATTTGTGTTTGTAGGTATACTCTGGAATCAACTATTAATCACACAAGTAATTTTATTATGATCTGCAGCTGCTGTTAGTTTCTGTACGATTCCTTTCCTAAAAAACACGAAAATCCACGCCATCCATAATCTTAACTAAAGGGACATTGTCCAAAACAGGCCCACACGATGATTCAAAGCACTGCTATAGTATAAGCTTATTCTGACCTCACAAATGTAACTAACGTATTATTGAAGTTCAAACTCTATGGTTTGTGTAAAAAAACAGCGTATTATATGTTCAATGCATACCTTTTGTTTCGGGGAAGTAAAGATGCAAGCCTTTTTGACTTTTTTTCTTCTTAATTTACTATGACCTGGTAAATCCACCAAGTTCAGCAGCACTTGCAAGTGTTATTCCATTTCTTTCATTTCAGTATCCAAGAGAACCAGCCCCTTTTGAAACAAATTCATCCATTTGTCTAAGAACAACTTAAATGAGCCCCTGAAAGCTTGATGCAAATAAACATTTTTTTTATACCTCTCCAAGCGATGTATCCCAGTCTAATTTTACCTCTACATCATGCCCACCAAATTAGTATGTTGCTTTCCACAGTTTTATCTTAATAAAGTATATATGATGTGTGTATAATAGGCATACAATCTCATAATCATGTTGAACTTCATGAACGTTCACCTAGAGGTTCTTAAATTCAATTAGTCTAGATTAGTTACCTGTACATTTGATTGTAGTGGCTGAAATCATGTTCAAAACTGGTTGCTAAAATTCTATTTTATCGTCGGTATGCCAAGAAACTCCTCTTTTAGTAATAGTAATATTTAAATTTCTAACTTCATGTATTCAACTTTCATGCAATTTAAATGTCAATTAGAGGTGTCGTAGATTAAAATTAACTAACATGTGTGTGTAAATTGAAAAGAAAATTCAAACTATTAACGAATATGGCAGGTAACCTTTGATGCCAACCACCATTTGCATTCATCTCTAAAGGATAAGAAGCCAACATCCTTCCATTCCCTATTCAAATCCAAATTCCCATTCAAATTCAAATAATCATCAAAACCTTTCTAATCATCGGTTGCTAACCTACCAGCACGAAAGGAAGAGGCGAAGAACCGGATTACTATGGTGCAATAATGACATCACAACACCGAAATTTGTCACCACCTACAAAAGGCTAATTTCAACAAAACTACACAAATCATTTCTTGTTTGGCTGTAAATAACAAAACAAACATCAATGTCAACCGGAAAACTGGATTTGAACAAAAATCAATGTAAACTCAAAGCAAATGAGCTTTACTTCTATTTATTATAAACCTCAAAATCTAAAATAATTGCATATAAAGCTGAATAATTAAAACCTACCATTTTTCTAACACAAATATACCCATTCAATCTAATTCCATTGGAAGTAAATTTTCTTATTTGCTTTTAGAGACGAAATATAACTCAATAAATCCATTCGTAATAAATGAGTCGATTACTCGAATTTGATGCCTAAAGAAATATCTATAGGGTACAAGGATGGAACCAAGTTGGTTATGTAACTATTTAAAAGACATGGGTTTGAACAGTACACTAACCACTTGTCACATGGCAGTTCAATCAACTGCCACCCTTTGCAGTTGCAATTCCATTGACCAATGCAAACCCCTCAAATATGCTACGCTGTGAAGGAAAAACTTGAAATGATGATTCACATTTTTGTGAATCACATTATTATTTAACTTTAGTTATGGAGGTCATAAAAGGGTTTGAAGATCCATATATGCTCTTTTGCATTCAAACATTAAATTACCTTAGAATTTAACTTTAGATTAGCTGACCTCTTCGGCTTTCAAAAGAATTGAAAGGCTATCTTGCCATTCTTTGTTCTCCCTTGTTGATCCCAATCACACACTAATCAAACACAAATGCGCATTAACAAAAACACATGACAAATTGGGGGAGTAAAAAACACCTGAAGATATCTTGAACACAATTAAATGGTAATATCCTTACATGAAGAACCCCCCTAAGATCAAATTCAATAATATAATGTATTAGAATCATCGCATCAAAATAAATAATTAATTCCATATGACCAAATTCAACACAAAAAAATAATATCCACAAATAAATAAGCTACTTTCACACCCAAATGTAACATTTGGCCATTCAACATGCTGCAAACCACGGTCTAGAACTTAAAGCTTTGGTTTAAATACTGACTATTGGGGAAATAGTTGGGCCTCGTATTTCGACCCTTATTTAATATGTTTAACCTGAGCCCCTTTTGACCCGCTATCTAGTGATCAAATTGTCAACTCTAACTAAAAACAAAATGTAGCAAAAAAGATTATGTTAACGAACCTTTTTTTCCGCCTGCTAATAAGAGTTCTTGAAGCTCCATCTTCGCGGCTTCAAGCTTGTCTGATCAGTTTCTCTATCTGAACACACGGGTTTCTGTTTACAGTTACCCAAAAAAAAAATTATTTAGCAAAAATGTCATCCAAAAATAGAAGTTTATGTTATGCAAGTTATCCATTAAGAACACTGATCAAACAATTATGTGAATCATTTACCATAGTACGGTAACTTACACGTTGTTGAGGAGTCACAGGCCTATTAGAAAGAGTCCTTTTTTCCATAATTTCCAGCTTCTGGTCAATATTCGGTTTCGTTCGTCTCCCCGGTGTTGAGTCAACAACTTGTAGTTTACTTGGTATAACCCCGGTTGGTTTTGGGACCATCGTTAGCCTGTTTACGGTTTATGTGGTTTCCGCCTGGCTTTCTGTTATTACACTTCTCATTTTTTTGAGGATCTACAAAGCAACATCTGAAATGGGGATACAATTAACAACTGAATAGCAAACGAATGGCAAATTATCAAGTTAGTATATATGTGAATTCAACTCACTTCCATAATCATCCATGCCATTGAAAAACTTATGCTACCCAAGATAGACACACAAAAAAAAATAAACATTCCCGTCAACAGATGCAATAAAACTATAAAACAAATTATCCTATATGTTTAAAACAAACTGTGAGCTTTGCAAATCTCGGATAGTTTCAATGACATTGAATAAGGATTCAAAAATGCTAAATCATCTAAAGGAGGGGAAGGTAAACCTTATTCTCTATCAACAACAGATGGATTTGTCAATCCGGGAGTATTTTCATAAACTGCCATAATCATAAAAACAAATTCAGCAACGATATGATTATACAAACCGGAAAAAACACAAATCGAATATATTTTCATTTAATTACCGGTTATATTTGTAGTAGCATTCATCCACTCATGTACCATATCTTTCCACACTCTACATCACAGATGTACCAAATATAAATTGCACTTTGGTAATTAGAAGTTATAACAGATCAAACGAAGAGGTTCATACTCGATTAGTGATCTTACGACCTGAGAAACATTAATCTCCTTACAGGTGACGATAATGGATGACTAATGAAGAAGATATGATGATATGGATATGTGTGTGAAAGAAGACAATGGATGGGTTGAAGTGTGTGAGAGAGAGGGTGGGTGAGTGGGTGTTGTGTTGTCAAAAAAAAAAAGACAGAGACAGGCCAGGTGTAAAGCAAAGAGGGACAGTGGGTTACATCTGATTGCATTGCTGCTCAACACGTGTGTAATGACGTGTTCAGCAAAAATGGGTAAGAAAAAAATATTTTTGCCATAACCGGGTATCGAACCTGGGTGGCTTCTGTATAAGACAGATCATGTAATCACTACACCACTTCAATAACATGTTAATATTCTTCAAACCAAACATATTTATTAATATGCAAAAATCTGAAAAAAATAGAAATCACTGTTCAAATCAAAAGGTATGTTATTATATTGTAATGTTCTTATATAAAGTTGTTTATTTAACAATTTTTTATGTTATTTGAAAAAGAATATTACTTATTTTTTATAATTTGCTAAAATGGTATAGTCTTGCTAATACATAATATATACATGTACACAAACATATAAGAAGGAAGTCAAATGAGTATAAATATAAAAAAAAAGATGTAAACATAAATGAGGGGATAGGTGTTTGTGTTGGTTCATTTAATAAATAATCACTTTTTTAATCGTGTTCATCCATTTATTAAATATGTAAACATAAAAGAATTCATACCAAACAGTCTGCAGAGTGTTGAATTCGTTTGCAAGCCTAGCGATTGACAACGACGCTATAATGTTGTGATAATGTTTTTATCTTTAGCGGACACGTATTTTTATCACAATAAAATGGAATGGAAATGAGCCGGATAAATGACCTATAAAATTGGGTACGCTTGTGTTTTGTAACATACTTTTCTCTTTAGAGCCAACATGTTTTTATTTAAGTTCCATTTGGATGGGTCGCTGGCTATGCTTACTGTTTGGTTTCTCTAATGCCTTCAACCTTGTGGATCGGATGACTCTCATTCGAGAGGTCACATTGCTCATCCAATGCCCCTAAGTCAATTTTCTTATGGACAACAAGCTACGCTATATGTCGGGATGATTGTATTAGGTCCACTATTGGGGTTTAGCGAAAGGACTCCCTAGGGGCCCTCCTTTTGCCCTAGTTTTGCACCTCTCATTTGTTGGGTGCAGGATAATTGCAATCTCTTTTTCTATGCGTAGTACTTGGATTATGTCACGACTATTAGGATGTTGTTGAAGTGGCTAAAGCTTTGGTTATTATCATGTCTGAGAGACAAAAGTGAGCGTTTGAGCTTAAATTAAAAAAACAAGGTGTTTTGGTCGTTGTGCAATGGGGAAAAAGTGAAGGAAGGTTTGTTTCCTAGTTGTATCGGAAGGCTAGGTTTAGGGACCGTTAGCCGAGAAGCTAATTGTATCAACAATTTGACTGTGAAAAGGGCTTCATGTGCGGTGGACCTTTTGAGAATTCTCCCTCGCTTGAGGGGACCCTCAGTGCGAGCTCCTAATTTTGCTACGTTTTTTGTATGGGGTTGCTAAGTTACTGTTTGGCATGGTTTTTTTTGGTGTTTGTAAATGTTTATAGTAAGAAAATACAAAAGGTAAAAATCATCCTGAACAGCAAGAACCAATATTTCATCTTTAGAGAAACCAGATCGTGGTAGAGCTCTAGCAATCGAAACTGAAGAAGATGAGAATCAACAAAGGAAAGTGAACATGGTGTTGATCTTCGTCCTCGTCACAGAATCGTCAATCATAATAGTGGAGATTTCTTGAAGACTTGAAGACTCGAAGACCATATATCACCTGCTACGTCCAAGGGGGAGTATGTTAATACACTTCGTGTGTGTCCCTAGCTAGGTGATAGGTTAAGTCTGTAAATCACTAGCTAGGTCCAATGGGGAGACTGTAAGTGCATTATTTGTATGTCCCCAGCAAGTGATGGGTCGTTATAGGTCGTTGGCTAGATTAATCGAGTTGTTTGTAGCCTGTAAATACGATTAAGCGCATTTTTGTAGGAAATCGCACGAGTATGAAGATTATACACGACTAGCTTTGCTAATCGTGTGGTGTTCAAGGCATGTATGAAGATTATACACGACTAGAAAAACTAGTCATGTAGTTTTCCAGGCGAGTATGAACCATACTCGTGTGTCGAATTGCTAGTCGCCCCATGGGCCTGGGTTGACTAGTTGGGCCTATAAATAGGTCCACTCATTACCCTAATCATTATAGTTGTTCATTTGTTCATTTTAGAGAGAAAACTAGGTGTTTTGATGATCAGATTGTATTTGTAACACTCGAGCTCTGTTTAAAATAATCTTTATCAATGAAAACCATATCCGAACAACTCGTTTTTGTGTGTGTTTGATGTTTCTTATTGCTTAAACAGTGAACCGAGGATTTCGCACTCGTTTCGTGTCAAACCTGTGATATCCGGATCATCCGTGACGGTCCTACTAAAATCAGAAAAATACAAAAATATCAGAAAAATTTCAAAAATCCAAAAACATGAGAAAAACAAAAATCGAGTTTTCATTTGGTGAAAAAGGGAAAGTAATATGGAATCATTAGTTGGCTATCTAAACCCTTTAAAACTTAAAAGAATTGGATACGATAAGCAGCCTCTAAATTGATGTGTCAGTAGGCTCAAAATCATTTCCTTGTTGGGCAACGTGATATAAACTAAATAGACTGTTAATTGTGTGTATTAACGTCGTGTTGGCATATGGCCTTAGTACCAAAATCTCGTTTGAAAGAATGCCAAAATACAAGGTTTCTGGTCTTAAACGTGTTAGTACATCCGGGGTGAACTTGACATCTCTCAGAATAAAAAAAAGGCATTGGCACATGTGTCGTACATTGGGTTTACAGCCGAACTTAGGCACCTCTATGTTAGTCCAAGCAAAAGAAAAACAAAAACAAAAGAAAAATAGAATATATTTTGAAAAGGAGACGTCTGGGAATCCTAAAATAGCAAAACGTTTCGAAATTCCAAAACCCTAATTCTCATTGAGAATTTTGTCTAAGGTAACATATCATATGCCTAAAGCATCGTACTGATAGATCATTTAACGGTATCTGACTTGATCTTTGGTTTGGATCTCACTTGTCACTTTGTTGCATCGTTCATGCAGACCTGATCACCACTGAGTCCATTCCTAGTAAATACGGATGGCAACAGCTTATTCACCGGTTACGAGAAAGCTTTGTGCATGTCTTGATACGGGAATGTGTCGCGTGTGCAGGGAACACCATTTAATCAATATTAATCATTACCTTAACATATCTAAAGTGCGTAGCGATAAAATCTGATTTTCAGTTTAGGTGGACAACAACACCGGTAGTTATTGTAGGATGTGTATTGGGAATTGGGCTATAAACTGAACAAAAGGGAGGGTTCCAACTTAGTCCGTGCACTGATATGATTCCCTAAAAGATGAAACTTACAAAAATATGCATGTGAATAGTTTAAAATTTCTAGTTCTTTGATTTCTGCAATTAATTAGAAAATCCAAAAAGATTTTTCTTTTGTCTTTATTTTTTATTGACAGATGTTGGAATACAAGTATTTTTCAATTGGAATCTCAGATCCGAAGCCAAAACACAAATAAAATCCAAATTTAACAAAATTCAAGGGTCAAATATCATTTTCAGGGTCACAAATTGTCAAGTGTGTGAAACTTCAGGGTGAAATTTGAAAAGATCCAAATGTTCAGAGAGAGAATGATTCGTTTCTCCAAACGGTGGTCAAAATGGACAAATCTTGAAATTTCATCAAATGATAAACTTCAAGAATTTGATTGAGTCCGGATTATTTATCGTATCTAATACAAGTTCTAGTTTGTGTGCAGTTTTTATTAATTTTTTTGCAGGATTAAACACAACGAGTGTGCATATGATGATTCAAACGACAAGGCTTGAAGCTGAACAAGATCCAAACCTGAACAACAAAATCATCTTGAATAGCATGAAGCCGGTATTTCATCTTCAGAGAAACCAGATCGTGGTAGAGCTCCAGCAATCGAAGCTGAAAAAGAAGAGAATCAAGAAAGGAAAGTGAAGATGATGTTGATCTTCGTCCTCGTCACAGAATCGTCAATCATAATAGCAACGATTTCTTGATTCCTCCCAAGTTATCAAATCTAATCGAAGACCAAGACAAGATGTTATGAAGCCACGACTAAAGCTCAAATCAAAAATATATATTCAAGTCTTCCGAGGTTCATAGACTGCGGTGTTACCCTAAGTTGAAGAACGCCGGATATGAAGACTTGAAGACTCAAAGACCATATATCACCTGCTAGGTCCAAGGAGGAGTCCGTTAATACACTTCCTGTGTGTATCCAGCTAGCTGATATATTAAGTCTGTAAATCACTAGCTAGGTCCAAGAGGGAAACTGTAAGTGCATTATTTGTATGTCCCCATCTAGTGATGGGTCGTTATAGGTCGTTGGCTAGGTTAATCGAGTTGCTTGTAACTCATAAATATGATTAAGGTCATCTTTGTAGGAAATCATATGAGTATGAAGATTATATCGTATGGTTATCAAGGCGAGTATAAACCATACTCGTGTGTCAAATTGCTTGTCGCTCCATGGGCCTGGGTTGACAAGCTGGGCCTATAAATAGGTCCATTCATTGCCCAAATCATTATAGTTGTTCATTTGTTTATTTTAGAGAGAACACTAGGTGTTTTGATGACCAGTTTGTATTTGTAACACTCGAGCTATGTTTAATAAAATCTTTATCATTGAAAACCAGATCCGAACAACTCGTTTTTGTGTGTCTTTGATGTTCCTTATTGCTTAAACCGTGTTGGGTCAGAGAGGATTAATGAACCACAAAACCTTAGTTGATCATTCACATAATAATAATAACTAATTATAATAACTACTGATGAATAAACAGGCAACTTCCGAAGACAAAAGAGAACTACTGATGGACAAGTTCTGAAGACAAACCAGACAAACCTCTGAAGACAAAGTCCTGAAGTACAAAAGACAACTACTGAAGAAGGAAGGAAACTACTGATGAAGAAACTACTGAAGACCAAATACTGATGAACTAGTTCAAGGACAAACCAGACAACTTCCGAAGAACAAGTTCAGAAGTACTGAAGAACTAACTACTGACGTAATTACTCATCAGAAGTTAGCAATGGTCATCAGAAGTTGCAAAGTACTTAAGAACAACTTCTGACGATTTACTCATCAGAAGTTTTACCAAACCATCAGAAGTATCAGATTCTCAGCAGTTAGCTTTATCAGTTGTTGTCTGTATAAAGCAGCAGTAGTTAGTATATTATTAGTTTGTTTTCCACTAGGTATTTGTTAATGTATTTAGTACATCTAAGAGTTAGTGGAAACAGTCGGGTATGTATTCTATAAATACCTGACTACCACCAACCTTTAGACTTGCACTTGGCCACATGTATTCATACATTTGAACATTTGCCTAATAACATACAAATATTTAAGTTATATTTACTATCTCACTTATGTTTGTTTTGTTATTAATTCATGTTGTGATAGCTTAATCCGAGGGGGAGTCTGAGTCAACAAAAGGTTAGTCACAAGGTGTCAATTGTCAAGCTTATTTCCGCTGCATACTCATAAAACATGATAATTGTCCCTCCGAGCTCACGCCAGATCCTAACAAACCGCAAACCGAGGATTCCGCACTCCTTTCATGTCAAACCTGTGATGTCCGGATCATCCGTGATGGTCCTACTAAAATCAGAAAAATACAAAAACATCAGAAAAATTACAAAAATCCAAAAACATGAGAAAAACAAAAATCGAGTTTTCATTTGGTGAAAAAGGGAAAATGATATGTACTCATTAGTAGGCTATCTGAACCCTTTAAAACTTAAAAGGATAGGAAACGATAAGCAGCCTCTACAATGATGTGTCAGTAGGCTCAAAATCATTTCCATGTTCGGCACGATGATATAATATAAATAGACTGTTAATTGTGTGTATTAACGCCGCGTTGGCATATGGTCTTAGTACCGAAATCTCGTTTGATAGAATGCTAAAATTCAAGGTTTCTGATCTTTAAGCTGTTAGTACATCCGGGGTGAACAGGACGTCTCTCAGAATAAAAAAAGAGATTTGCACACGTGTTGTACGTTGGGTTCACAACCGACCTGAGGCACCTCTATGTCAGTCCAAGCAAAAGAAAAAGATAAACAAAAAAAATAGAATAAATTCTAAAAAGGAGAAGTCTGGGAATCCTAAAAGAACAAAACGATTCGAAATGCCAAAACCCTAATTATTATTGAGAATTTGCTCTAAGTTAACATATCATATGCCTAAAGCATCGTACCCATAAATCATTTAACGGTATCTGACTTGAACCCTGATCTGGATCTCACTAGTCTCTTTGTTGCATCGTTCATGCAGACCTGATCACAACT